>JAWWQZ010000197.1:6035000-11035000 GCA_033815515.1 Cryptocheilus praepositus
GGGTGGACCATGCGGAGAATTGTGAAATTAAAAGTGCGAGAAAGAAATCAAAATTAACACGGTGGTCACCGGTGACCGGCGCAAAAGATTCGCCATGAAACCTATTTGCAATCTTGTAAAAGCAATTGATACTGGAACGGTGCTGCAATACTTTGGCTTCTAGCAATTCTGCGTTACCTTCATTTTGCATCATTTAATCATACTCTGCAGTATTTTATCGCATCGCGGTTCTAACATAGCAAAATATGCGGTGACCGGTGCAAAAGGTTTTACTAAAAATGCAAAAAATTCGCAATGAAGCCTATTTGCAATTTTGTAAAAGCAATTGATACTGGAACGGTGCTTCAATACTTTGGCTTCTAGCAACTCTGCGTTACCTTCATTTTGCATGATTTAATCATACTCTGCAGTATTTCATCGCATCGCGATTCTAACATAGCAAAATATGCGGTGACCGGTGCAAAAGGTTTTACTAAAAATGCAAAAAATTCGCAATGAAGCCTATTTGCAATTTTGTAAAAGCAATTGATACTGGAACGGTGCTTCAATACTTTGGCTTCTAGCAACTCTGCGTTACCTTCATTTTGCATCATTTAATCATACTCTGCAGTATTTCATCGCATCGCGCAAAAAAATAATGCAAAAAATAATTTATTAAAATCCTTTCATTTAATTAAGTCCAAATACAATAAAGATAAAAATAAAGACTTTAATAAAGTACTAATATAGTAGTATTTTATTTAAGCTACAAAAAGCTAATTTTTGCTTGCGTCCACAAATGTCTGGAAATCATTGTAACGTGACATCACTATGCCATAGTCAAGTTGTTTGTATTTATTATTTCCGTTGAACAACAAAATGCCTATTTTTGCGTTCACCCAAAGCTTTTCCAGGATTTAATTAATTACATCAGTACGTCATAGTACCTCCGTCTGTATCTACTACTTTAGTTGAGTAACAAAAATCCCATTTTTGGTTTCGTTCAATGCATACCCCCGAATTATCACAAAACGACATCAATGCAATATAGTTAATCTGTCTATAATTAATACGATAGTTAAGTAACAAACGGCCTATTTCTGTTTTTATCCAGCGGGTTTCTCCGCACAACACAAAAGTTGCAAATTGTTGCTCGGCGCTTAGAATCCCTCGCTACCATGCGGTTTTTTCTTTCTTTACGTCTTTTTCTGTCGCTCTTCCGCCCGGCGTGTCTCCGCGCATTTCGATCTCTGTCTACTGCCCCGACAAGAAGCGCCAAGCCAGTACAGCACCACATATGGTTTCGTATGTGGCATGAATGGGTCGTGGCGCTAGCGAGCTTTTTGCAAGCCCAAAGAAGCGGAGCTATTTATCAATGACCCAGCTCGTGTACGCGATCTAAGCACTCCTTTAATCGACCTCCATTTTTCCGTTCGCCGCGTGCGATGCCGGCCGATCGGGTGGCCCGCGAAAAAACTCGAAAAACGCAGAACGCACGGCATGCCCTACGTGGTGGTCCGCTATCGACTTCCGCGAATCGATCCCAAATTAACTCGTTACGTAGATTCGCACAATTAATACATTTATATCGTTTCTTTTAGATTAAATTAAGTGTTTATTAAATTAAAATTATAAAATAAATAGAAATGCCTGTAAATGTTAGTGTTTATTAAATGAAGAAGAGAAAATAAATAGAAATGTCTATAAATATAAGTGTTTATTAAATGGAAAGGATGAAATAAATTGAATTGGGTAAATACCCGTATGTTCTCCGTTTTTTGCTAATAATTAATAATCGTCATACTTCTTTTCTCTTGACTTCGATCCCAAAATTAATTCGTCATGTAGAATCGCGCACAATTAATACATTTATACAGTTTCTTTACGATTAAATTAAGTGTTTATTAAATGAAAAGGAGAAAATAAATAGAAATGCCTGTAAATATAAATGTTTATTAAATGAAAAGGAGAAAATAAATAGAAATGTCTATAAATATAAGTGTTTATTAAATGGAAAGGATAAAATAAATTGAATTTGGTAAATGCCTCTATGTTCCCTATTCCAAATTAATAATTAATCGTACTTCTCTTATCTTAACTTCGATCCCAAATTAACTCGTTACGTAAATTTGCGCGCATAATTAATACATTTATATTGTTTCTTTAAGATTAAATAAAGTGTTTATTAAATGAAAAGGAGAAAATAAATAGAATTCGGCAAATACCTGTATGTTTCCTGTTTCTGATTAATAAATAATAATTGTCGCACTTCTTTTCACGAAACTTCGATCCCAAATTCACTCGTCACAGTTAAAATATTTATGCAGTCTCTTTAAGATTAAATAAAGTGTTTATTAAATGAAGAGGATAAAATAAAGAGAATTCGGTAAATGCCTCTATGTTTTCCATTCCTAATTAATAATCAATAATTGTCATACTTCTCTTACCTTAACTTCGATCCCAAATTAATTCGTTACGTAAATTCGTGCGCACAATTAATACATTTACGTTGTTTCTTTAAGATTAAATAAGGTGTCTGTATGTTCCCCGTTTCTAATTAATAACTAATAATTGTACTACTTTTATCTTAAATTCCAATCCCAAATTAACTCGTAACGTAGATTCGCACGCACAATTAATACGTTTATATAGTTTCTTTTAGATTAAATTAAGTGTTTATTAAATGAAAAGGAGAAAATAAATAGAAATTCCTGTAAATGTAAGAGTTTTTTAAATGAAAAGGATGAAATAAATAAAATTGGGTAAATACCTATATGGTCCCCGTTTCTGATCAATAATTAATAATCGTCATACTTCTTTTCTCTTGACTTCGATCCCAAATTAACTCGTCACGTAGATTCCTGCACAATCAATACATTTATATAGTTTCTTTAGAACTAAATAAAGTGTTTGTTAAATGAAAAGGATGAAATGAATAGAAAGACCCAATACTTTCTCGAATTTCATTACGCTCGATACACATGTCGCCCCGACGCAACTGTTATGTAATAAAATGCGAGAATTCACTGTATACTTTCGTCGAACTCCATCACTATAATTTTCTTCTGCTTCGTCATTCTTTTGTCTTCAAATCGTAAAACATAGAAGACAAATCTAACATGACAACAATCATCCCAAACGTATTGTATGTATTTACAGCTATGTACCTTAATATTCGGACTCTTTCAGAGTCTACTTTTATACTCCGTCTTAAAGAATGTCCGAAAACTACCGAGCGTAACGGTAAATGGTAATCAATTATCGCCGCGATCGCTTTGAAGGCAGAAGTCCATGGCGCCTGTTACCGCTTCAGCCTGGCAAAATCTGAAGCGAATTTCTGGGTGCAACGAGCGAAACGAAGTGCGGGGGAGTTAGCTTTCGCGTTAAGTAGATAATGCCGCGCGTTGCACATTTAATGTTCCTGGTAGTGTGAAGTCGGCATTCTTGCCTGGTTAGCCAGTTCGCTGGCAGATTTATTGCCTTACGGAGCGTTGGATGATAAGTTAGCAAAAATGCTTTTCAGGCCAATTATATACATGTCAGAAACGCACAATGAGAAATAATGGGAATCTCAGAATTGCAAGACCTTCGATCTGTAGATGTAATGAGTTGTTTACATTTGTCAAAGCTTGTCGTTTCTCTTTTGTATTCAAATGAATGAAATTTTCTGCGTTTGTGTAACTAACCTAAATTTACAGAAGGTACTCATATTTTCATTAATAAATTCATACATAAAGACTGACTGAAATTTTCATCACGTGTCAGACTCGTGATATTTACGTTTGGCCCGAAATTCTCATAATAATTAGTAAATACATATATGCATACTCTTTTCTTTGCAACCAAACGACTTTAATTATGTTTGTACTGTATGGTCTATAATTTTTGAAACACTTCATTTAAAAAAAAATGAATACTTATATATTATTTTTTTATAAACTATATAATAATCTATGTATAACCGAATTTTTGGGTCAAAATTAAAAATTACCCGTTTAAGAGTTAATTAACTTTTCACACCGTTCGTTCTTTTTAACCCCTTGCTATACCATTTAATTCGTAAAAAATGTTACTGTTTAATATATAAAAAATTTTACCATTTGATTTCTACATATGCAATTTAATTTATAAAAAATAATTTAACACATTTTTTATGTATATGTTTCTGATACAATATATAAATTTTGAGGCCGAGTCAGACTCATGGTATTCACGCTTGGTCCGAAATTCTCATTATAATTAGTAAGTAAGTATATGCATACCCTTTTCCTAGCAATTAAACGATATTATTAATGTTTGTACTGCATAATCTATAATTTTTTAAACACTTCAGTAAAAAAAAAAAAATTAACACCTACATACTATTTTTTTCATGAACCTATATAATAATCTATATATAACAGAATTTTTGGGTCAAAATTAAAAATCATGCTGTTCGTTCTTCTTAACCCCTTGCTATACCATGTAATTCGTAAAAAATGTTACATTTAATTTATAAATATACCATTTAATATATAACAAATTTTACCATTCAATTCATAAATATACCATTTAATTTATAAAAAATAATTTAACTCGTTTTTTTATGTGTACGTTTCTGATACAATACATCAATTTTGAGCACGAGTCAGACTCGTGATATTTACGTTTGGCCCAAAATTCTCATCACGAGTCAGACACGTGATATTCACGTTTGGCCCGAAATTCTCATAATAATTAGAATGTAAATATATGCATACTCTTTCTTAGCAATTAAACGATATTATTTATGTTTGTACTGCATAATCTATAATTTTTTAAACACTTCATTAAAAAAAAATGAATACTTATACACTATTTTTTATTCATAAACCTATGTAATAATCTATATATAACAGAATTTTAGGGTTAACATTTAAATCATGCGTTTAAGCGTTAATTAACTTTTCTTGCTGTTCGTTTTTCTTAACCCCTTGCTATACCCTTTAATTCGTAAAAAATGTTACCATTTAATTTATACATATACTATTCAATATATAAACAATTTTACCATTTAATTTATAAAAAATAATTTAATTCGTTTTTTTTTATATGTATGTTTCTGATACAACATATAAACTTTAAGCACGAGTCAGACTCGTGATATCACGTTTGGCCCAAAATTCTCATCACGAGTCAGACTCGTCAAATTATGTTTGCCCCGAAATTCTCATCACGAGTCAGACTCGTCAAATTACGCTTGGTCCGAAATTCTCATCACGAGTCAGACTCGTCGAATTACGATTTAGTGCATTTATCGAGGCGATCGACGTGAAAGTGTACTACGATTATTTCCCTACAGCGTCTGACGCAGCATTACTGTACGCCGTCTGGCAGTCAATGAGTTGAAAAACGAAGAACGGAGTCCCGCGTATTGTGCGTTCGCTCGGCGGGTGTGAGATGCATTTTTCAGTTTCCATTTGCAGATAATCGACGCGGTAATCACAGGTTGGTCGCCGGAAGTCGAGAGGATACTCGCGCGCTCGCAATCAGATAACTCGTGCAGGCCTTGCCTCATCTGCCCCTCATCTCCCGCGCTCCTCTCGTATTCTTTACGCTCGTCATACTAATCGTTTTTGCCCCCCGTTCATTTATCTAACGTGGCATAATGCGGCGGTAGTATGATGTTAACAAGTTAATGAACGCTACGGCGAAAGTGGATGATAATTCATGCCTTTTATTTGAATGCGCACCTTCGTATTCGGAAATGACGGAAGAAGAAGGGGAGAAAGTGTAGAATGTGGAATTGTAGATGTGATAATTTTTTTTTAAGTTTTTATGGGCTGCCATCTATTTTGTTTGTACCTTCTACTTTGTTTCTCTTTCTATAGAACGGTGGCATGAAGTAAATTGGATGATAATGTATACTTTTATTTGAATTTGCACCTTCGCATTTGGAAACGGTGGAAGAAAAACGGGAGAAAGTGTAAAATGTGGAATCGTAGATGTGATAAACTGCTTTTTTTATGTTTCATATAGAGTGCTTCTTTATTTCTGCCCTTTACTTTGTTTGTATTGTTTACGCGCTTCGTATTAAACCTCCCCTTTTTCTATAGAGCGATGGTGTGTAGTAAATTAGGTGATAGGGTATACTTTTATTTGAATATGCACCTTCGTATTCGGAAACGGCGGAAGAAGAAGGGGAGAAAGTGTAGAATGTGGAATCATAGATGTGATAATCTGCTTTTTTTATGTTTTGTATGGTGTATGTACTTCTTTATTTGCCGCCCTCTGGTTTTTTCTACCGTATTCATTTTATTTTTATTATTAGTTATTATCATTATTATATTATTATATTTATTGTTTTATTATTATTTTATTAATATTATTTTAGTATTTATTTTATTTTATTATTTTTTTCTACTGCACTTCATATTAATCCTCCCCCTTTTTCTATAGAGCGGTGGCATGAAATAAATTAGATGATAATGTATGTTTTTTTATTTCAATGTGGACTTTGATCAGTATTTCTCTGATCTTCTTTATGCAATTCTATTTTATCTGTTTTATCCGCTTCTCTTATATTCTTTATGCTCTTCATGCTCATAATTTCGTTGGTCCATGTCTCATTCATTTAACGGCATCAAACCCAGCGATGGCATGAATTCAACAATTATTTATTTCTCTAATGTAAATTTTCATCATGCTATTTAGAAATTTCTCAAGAAGAACAGCAAAACGTATAAAGTACAGAATTGTAAGCGTGGTAAATTATACCTGTTTCTCTTATGTCTCTCATGATATTTTTCTTTATTTGACGTGCTCCGCTGCTCTTGTGTTTCTTTTGTATTCTTTAAGCTCTTCATATTTATTCTTTTTTCACCCAATGTTTCATTTATCTTACGTGCTGTAATCCAGCGGTGGCGTGAAGTTAACAAGATAATGAACATTATGACGTTGGCATAATAAGGTATATTGTACTAAATTAAGCTGAAATGAGATAACTTCAAAACAGAAAGCGATGTGAAAATATGTATGTGAAACTTTATTTAAATAGGAAATAATCTTTGTATACACTGTTGCCAGCATCGTTTTAAGCGCAAAACGCTAAACTAATAATTCCTTAACTACCAAAGCATCGAATTCTACCAAGTTTCCACACTTTAATCAAACACTTAACTCAACTATCCAAAATTGAATACATTTTTGTGAATCATGAGATTGACTTTCTGACAACATATATCAATTATTCTTTTTCACACACGTTATCCTCGTCTCCGCCAGAATTATAATATCAGCAGACAAATTAGACCCTGCGATAAATACCGCAATTATTCTTTTATCCGTATTTAACCGTCTTTATTCGTTTTTTTTACCTTTGTCGGCCTTAAAAATAAATGTAAACAACAAATGTGTACGAATATTTTGTTCCTGAAGATATTTCTGATGCATCACAAATAAAAGCCATTAAACAAATAAAGGTCCATCTTTAACCGTCTTTATTCATCTTTAACCTTTATCCGTATTCAAAATTAATGTAAATACCACATTTGTACGAATATTTGTGGGCTCAAGATATTTCTGACGCATCGCAACTAAACGCTATTAAACAAATAATGATTCGTTTTCAACTGTGTTTATTCGTCTTTAAACCTTTATCCGCCTTAAAAATAAATATAAATACCAAATGTGTCCGAATATTTGTCTCCTCAAGATACTATATTTCTGACGCATCGCAAGTAAAAGCTATTAAACAAATAAAGATCCGGCTTTAACCGTCTTTATTCGTCTTAAAAATGAATGTAAATACGAAAATTGTACGAATATTTGTCTCCTCAAGACAGTTTTGACGCATCGCAAGTAAACGCCATTAAGCAAATAAAGATCCGGCTTTAACCGTCTTTATTCGTCTTAAAAATGAATGTAAATACGAAAATTGCACGAATATTTATCCCTTCAAGATATTTCTAAACAAATAAACATCCGTCTTTGGCTTTATTCGTCTTTAACCTCTATCGACCTTAAAAATAAATGCAAACACCAAATTTGTACGAATATTTGCCTCCTCAACATACTATATTTCTGACGCATCTCAACTAAAATTCACTAAACAAATAAAGACCTCCGCCGCTTTTACATTTACAAAATATTTGCCATATAGCTCCCAGAACATCCTCCTACATCACATTCAAACAACACTCCCAACGACAAATTTCATATTATCTCCACCCAAGTAAATCTACAACATTATTCTGCCCGATCAACCTTCATCTCAACTTTCACTCTGGCACTCGGCGCCTTCGCAAAAACATTAGTCAAAACCTCAAAGCCCAGAATTGCATACTGACACGACAATGTCCCACTCAACGTGCATGTTCGCCCTCCGACGCACTCGGCTCATAAAAGGACACTGCAGAAAAATGGCGGACAGGCGAAAGTCGGAAATGGCATGGAAACGGTGAAGTACGCCGAAGCGAGAAAGAAATCTCGCGTCCGTAGGAAAAGGCGTGCGCGTATTTATGTGCGGGGCAGCGTCACGTGGGTAAGGATCGTAGATTGCGGTTGGCAAGCGTGTTGGTGAATGAGGCTGACGTGGATAAATGGTAGGTTTCCCCGCGGGAGACGTAGACCGCTGATCTTCCGGGGCCCCGACAGGGCGACAGGAACATTTCAGGAAGCGCTGAAACCCGAACACTCCGACGCTGCACTTATACGCTAACGATCTGCGTATACGTTTATATGGGTGATGGCTTGCACGGACAATCTGTGCAACACTGCATTCCGACCGCGGGGTTTCGCGCTGACACGCTCGAAGAATTGGGAAACGTGACGACTGACGGATCTGTGATGAACGGAGTAGATGTTGGGAAATTGGGAAAGTGTCTGGGAAAAGTTTGAAAATGTCTATTGGCGTGGCTTTTAGCAATTGTGTGGTGATAAACGAGTATTGAAATGCCAAGAACTTCACTTTGCGTTTAGAGGATTATAGCGCCTGATTAGCGTACGACTGTATTTTATGATAACATTTATTATGTTTGCTTATTTGGATAAGTTGGCGATACGAATTCATTGGACGACAAGGTTTCAAAATAACAGGTTAAAATTGGGAAAGTGACTGAGAAAAATTCTAAAATTCCTATCGACGTGGCGTTTAGCAATTGTGTGGTAATAGACGAATGTAAGTTCCTTGAAATGCCAAGAACTTCACTTTGCTTTTAGAGGATTATAGTGTCTGATTAGCGTACGACTGTATTTTATGATAACATTTATCACGCTTACTTATTTGGATAAGTGGGCGATACGAATTCATTGGACGACAAGGTTTCAATATAGCAGGTTAAAGAATTGGGAAACGTGACGACTGACGGATCTCTGATGAACGGAGTAGATGTTGGGAAATTGGGAAAGTGTCTGGGAAAAGTTTGAAAATGTCTATTGGCGTGGCTTTTAGCAATTGTGTGGTGGTAAACGAGTATTGAAGTGCCAAGAACTTCACTTTGCCTTTAGAGGATTATAGCGCCTGATTAGCATACGACTGTATTTTATGATAACATTTCTCACGTTTACTTATTTGGATAAATTGGCGGTACGAATTCATTGGACGACAAGGTTTCAAAATAACAGGTTAAAATTGGGAAAGTGACTGAGAAAAATTCTAAAATTCCTATCGACGTGGCGTTTAGCAATTGTGTGGTAATAGACGAATGTAAGTTCCTTGAAATGCCAAGAACTTCACTTTGCTTTTAGAGGATTATAGCGTCTGATTAGCGTACGACTGTATTTTATGATAACATTTATCACGCTTACTTATTTGGATAAGTGGGCGATACGAATTCATTGGACGACAAGGTTTCAATATAGCAGGTTAAAGAATTGGGAAACGTGACGACTGACGGATCTCTGACGACCGGAATAGATGTTGGGACATTGAGAATGTCTATTGGCGTGGCTTTTAGCAATTGTGTGGTAATAGACGGGCATAAGTTCATTGAAATGCCAAGAACTTCTGTTTGTTTTTACGTATGAGTGTATTTTATGATAAAACAATTTTTCATGTTTATTTATTTCGATAAGTTTGCGATACGAATTCGTTGGATGATAAATTTTCAATATAGCAGGTTGAAGAATTGGGAAACGTGACGACTGAGATGTTTCTGTTGATTGTAATAATGCAGTTGGAAAATTGAGAAAGTATCTGAGAAAAATTCGAAAATGTCTATTGACGTGACGTTTAGCAATTAGTGTGATAATAAACGAGCATAAGTTCATTGAAATTCACTTTGCTTTTAGAAGATTAGGTTGGTTTATTAACGTACGACTGTATTTTATGATAATAACATTTGTCACGTTTATTTATTTGGATAAGTTAGCGATACGAATTCCTTGGATAATAAGGTTTCAATATAGCAGGTTGAAGAATTGGGAAACGTGACGGCTGACGTACTTCTGACGATTGGAATAGATGTTGGGAAATTGGGGAAGTGTCTGAGAAAAATTCAAAAATGTCTATTGACGTGGCTTTTAGCAATTGTGTGATGATAAACGAGTATTGAAATGTCAAGAAATTCACTTTGCTTTTAGAAAACTACGGTGATTTATTAACGTACGATTGTATTTTATGATGGAAACATTTTTCATATTTAATTATTTCGACAAGTTGGCAATACGAATTCGATAAATGATAAGGTTTCAATATAGCAGGTTGAAAGTTGGGAAAGTGTCTGAGAAAAATTCGAAAATGTCTATAAGCGTGGCTTTTAGCAATATTGTGATAATAGACGAGTGTAAGTTCATTGAAATGCCAAGAACTTAACTTTACTTCGGAGAATTACAGTGTTTTATTAACGTACCACTGTATTTTATGATGAAAAGATTTTTCACATTTATATATTTGGATAAGTTGGTGATAAGAATTCGTTGGATGATAAGGTTTCAATATAACAGGTTGAAGAATTGGAAAACGTGACAACTGACATATGTATATCTGACGATCGGAATAGATGTTGGGAAATTGGGAAGATGTCTGAAAAAAAGTTGAAAATGTCTATTGACCTGGCTTTTAGCAATTATCTGATAATAGATTCGCGTAAATTCTTTGAAATTCACTTTGCTTTTAGAAGGTCACGTTGTTTTACTAACGTAGGACTTTATTTTATGATGGAAACATTTTTCATGTTTATTTATATGTAAAATATTACCATTAATTATTACAAAATCATATTCTTAAGAATTAGTTTTGTTGTCAACGTAACACATCGACATTTATTGACCCCTGTTACCCTTGGCAAACATTACCCTATATTTACGCTAATAAAAGTACTTACAAAATAAAAATTATTATTAATAAATATTACAAAATCGTATTCTTCAGACATTATTTTGTTGTCAACGTAAAACACCGACATTTATTAACACCTGGTATTCTTGACAATCATTACCCTACATTTAGGCCAATAAAAATACTTAAAAAGTAAAAATATTATAATTAATTACTACGAAATCATATTCTTAACTGTGTTTTGTTGTCGACGTAACACATCGACATTTATTAACACCTGGTACCCTTTCCAAACATTACCTTACATTAACGCCAATAAAAATACTTACAAAATAAAAATATCATTATTAAATATTACGAAATCGTATTCTTAAGACTTTGTTTTGTTATCAACGTAATAGACCGACATTTATTAACACCTGTTACCTTTGACAACCACTACCCTACATTAACGCTAATAAAAACACTTACAAACTAAAAATATTTCCACTAAACTTTACAATACCAAGACATCGTACTTTTCTTCGCTTTTAAACCCCCTTCCTCACTTTTTCCAACTCACCCACCGTCCCACACTCCCAATGACAATCTTCTAAAGTTCCCGCTCCATCCGTTCACTACACCCATCATCTACCGCCATTCACCATAAACGCGCCTCGCCTTCGCACACAATACTCTTCCTCCTCTCGCACCGCGCAGCGGGATTAGAGAAAATCGCGAGAACCCCGCATAATCCACGCAGCGCGTGAAAATGTCTGGCACACATGCGCTTCGCGAACAGCGGAGTTCGCAGTGAAAATCGCCGCATCCTGCCGGTTGGATAGACGTCGCGATAAAGCGCGGTTAACACGGAATTAACCGTTATATCTTTGCACTTATTTACTCTTACACCGGGGGAGATAACCTTGCGAGACGAGCGCGCTGCTTTACATAATGCGATCTGCCCCCTTCGTCGGCCAGCGAGCGAGGATCCGTTAAAACCATTCTCGACGATTCCACGCCAGTCCGCGTGTGTTCTTGAAGAGGCGAGCGAGGGAAAGACCTAGATTCCCGAGGATGTAACGGATAGAACGGGCGTAGATTTCGTGCGATTGCGCTCAACGGCCTGGGGTTTCAACTGTGTGTTGGAGAGGTGAGCGAATTTTTGTGGACGCCGTGGAAATGGAGGAGAGAGGGAATGTAGTCGAATTTTGAATAAGATGGGTTTTGTTTGAAAGATGTTGAGGTGGAAAGGAGAGGGATTGTGATGGAGGAGTGTTCACGGAAATGAAGAAATATTGCAATAACTGAATAATCAATTCAACTGAAATAATAATACTCAAAAAAGTGAAACTTCTGTAAAGTACTGGGTAGTAGTGTACATGTGTACAAACAAGTGAAGCTTCTGTAAAGTACAGGGTAGTAGTGTACATGGTAGTAGCAGCATTTATAGAAAGATAGTATGTTTTTTTTTGTGTTATGTCGTATGCAGGACAATAGAAGTTCATTTAGAGGGAAAACTGAAATTTCGGATGAAGACACGGGGTAAAGTAAAATTAGACGGGGATTGTGGTGGAAGAGTGTTGATGGAAATGGGAGATAACGTGGAAGAGAATATGGTTTATTAAAGAACAGACATTGATGCAAGTCAATAAGCAACTCAATTGAAACCATAATAATCAAACAACTGAAACTTCTGTAAAGTATAGAGTAGTAGCGTACTAGTAGTAGCGGTATTTATAGAAGGATAGTATGCTTTTTTTGTGTTATGGGTATCCAGAAGAATCGAAGTTCATTTAGAGGGAAAACTGAAATTTCGGATGACGACACGGGGTAAAATAAAATTCGAGAGGGATTGTAGTGGAGGAGTGTTCAAGGAAATGGGAGATAACGTGGAAGAGAATATGGTTTATCAAAGAACAGATATTGAAACAACTCAATAATCAATTCAACTGAAACAATAATAATCAAACAACTGAAACTTCTGTAAAGTACATGGTAGTAAGGGTATTTATAGAAGGATAGTATGTTTTTTTTTTATGTTATAGGTATGCAGGAGAATAGAAGTTCATTTAGATGAAAAACTGAAATTTTGGAAGAGGACACGTGGTAAAGTAAAATTTAAGAGGGATTATGGTGAAGGAGTGTTGAAGGAAATAGTGGATAACATGGAAGAGAATATGGTTTATCAAAAAAGAAGTATTGAAACAATAATAATCAAACAAGTGAAACTTCTGTACAGTACAGGATAGTAGTGTACATGATAGTAGTGATATTGATAGAAGGATAGTATATTTTTTTGTGTTATGAGTATGCAGAAGAATAGAAGTTTATTTAGATGGAAAACTGAAATTTCGGATGACGACACGGGGTAAAGTAAAATTTGGGAGGGATTGTGGTGGAGAGGTGTTGAAGGAAATTATTGATAAGATGGAAGAGATTACGGTTTATCAAACAACTGATTCTGAAACAACTCCATTTTCAACTTCTGTAAAGTACAGGGTAGTAGTGGTATTTATAGAAGGATAATATGTTTTTCTTGTGTTATGAGTATACAGAAGAATAGAAGTTCATTCGGTTGGAAAACTGAAATTTCGAATGATGACACGGAGTAAAGTAAAATTCAAGAATAATGGCGTTCAAAATGTTATAAATGCACTTAGTATTGGAAGAGTGGTTTTAAATAAAATGTGTAATGCTACAAGTACAAATTAAGTGTTTGTAGCATTACAACAAAGTATGATTTATTGTCACTATCTTCACAAAATATTGTCACTTTGTTTTTATCGTTTGCTATCGTTCTATTTTAGCGTTGTTTTGGTAAGACATCATTATTACCGTAAGGATAATTTCTGTCAAATACTCGATTCAATTCACCATACGCAACTAATGCAAAGAAAAGTAAGTAACAAAATGAAGATAACCGGAATAACGATTGAACAACAAACGTCATAATATTCTTTGGAAATCTCGTGTCTGCAATTTTTTAAATACAATATTATTAACTACAGATAAAATTCGTTGTATCGTGTATTTTAGCGCTGTTTTCCTAAGACATCATAATTAGGGTAATTTCTGTGAAATACTCGATGAAGGTAAACGAAGTAACGATTGAACAAGAAACATCGCAATATACTTCAGAAATATCTTGTTTGCATTTTTCTAAATACAATATTATAAAGTACGGATATACTTATGCTCTATGAGGGTGATGAATGATCGACATCGAGATTAACGCAGTACGCATGAAAATGTTGCACAATCCAATCACTCTGGCTTTCTAATATGGACAACTTCGCTTCGGCGCTGCAGGCAAAAGGCGCGAAGTTCGCTCGGCAGTCAACGTGTTAACAAGAGTCTTTGCCATTCGTGAACGATGCAACGGGTTGAACTTTTTAAAATTCCACTTCTTGCGCTTCCCGTTCTTCCAGCTAGCCACCCTTTCCCATCATTACCTTATCGCCCATTGTGTATGCACTCTTACGTATATTCTCGTCTAACGATCGGTGCATACCGAGTAACGTCAGAAAGCGCAAAAATCTTGAAAACCGGCGAACGCGCGTACATTTTTTGTAACGATCCCATCTACCCGTACTTCGCGAGGCAAAAATTGCCCCGCACTTCCTTCATCGCTTCGTTCCGGCAAGTTTTTTCTCGTTTTTCGCACTTCTCCCGACTACAGGTTCTGGAGTCAAAAGAAAATTAAAGGAAAACGCGGTACGTCGGAAGGAAATACATGCGTTTCTGTTTCTTTTAGTCGACGGCAACGCGAGCACTGACGAAGTTGAATGCGGATCGTTCATTGGTAGAAGTTCCGAGCGAGTAGGAGTCTATCGATTACCTGAGTTTCTGTGGAATCGGGACGAAGGCGTTTAAAGGAACGTACATCTCATTTCATTAAAAGGATAGTCAACTCGGTGGGGAATATAATCATTTTATTCTGCGTACAATTTTGGTGGGGCTAATTTCATTTTTATTTCTCAACAAATAAATGTAATTCTTAGAAATAAATATAGTGTAGTGAAATTCCAATAAAACGTAAAAAACTGAATTACCATCCGACGTATACGAAACAGAGCACGATTAATTGCAAATAAAGATGAAGGAAAACTAATTTATTATTGACCCCTTCGGTACAGCTTGATAATTATAGATAGATAATTACACATTTTAGAAAAGCTAAGTATTATATGGGGGTTTTACATAATGCTTAAAACGATATCTTACAATTTGTTTAAATTATTTCAACCTCTGTTTATTTTAAAGATTCTCGAAACCCTTTCCTTTCGCTAAAATTTGTTTATTGCCTTTTTTCAGAAACTCAAACAAGCATCGTAAGAAGGCAAAATAATTGTATATTCTTGAAGACAAAACCGAAATGCTTCAAGACTTCTGTTTGTGAGTTTTGACTTTTCAAGTCTTGTTTTAAAGTTTTTATTTTGAAGTTCTACTTCAGGAAAGTGCTTCAGGAATGCTGAAAGTTGTCTTGCAATAAATAAAATATTACTACGTTTATAATATTAGTTTAAGTAATATAATAATATTTATATAATACGTTATAAAATTTTATATAATAGTCTCAAGTCACCGATCTCATCAGAGGTCAACGTCATTAACATCAAACCGTCACTAACGATGCGACTGATACCGTAACGACACAATCGATACTGGTCTACAAGATTTTAATCTGGTATCGATACATATCAAAGGCAAAGTATCGAAAGGTATGATAGCCATAATACTTACATACCAGAATCTGTCGATACTTCTTTAATACTTATACGAGAAATCTCAATATCTATACGCAACCCCTGGCTGAAGCTTGTGCAAAAGTATCTATATGTCCATATTAAAATAATTTTGAAAAATAAAAGAATGTATCTTTCCGAGATATTGAGTGCCAAAATAATTGGGCGTGTCATATGTTTTCGCTTTCCACAGAATATCACTGTTCTGCTGACAACTTTTTTTCTCGTCGCATTCGACAACAAAATCAAGCCGAATATATACGTGCTCCGTAATAAGCAACTGACTGGTTTCGCATACGTTACTTATTCCGGAACAACACTGTACCGCTTGTCTAAACAAACTTCGACCCTAACCACTTCAGGGTCAATAACAAAAGAGGTCTCATAAATATTCTAGTAAGCAAACTGACAACATACACGAACAATTTCAGACGTTACCCATTTACGTAACTAAAAGAACGTACATCTATCGCACGTTAAAAAACGGAACTTTTTCATAATTTTATAGCATCAATTTAACCGCAATCGTTACATTAAACGTTATGATAACATTTGCGTTCTCGGCATAACTACTTTTTCCTGAGATACTTTATTGCAATTTCTTATCTACTTTTTGTATTTCTCAACGTTTACGCTCTAAGACCTCTGCTATAGTTTCATTGGCTATTTCCACAGCGTTCCACCAACCAATTATAGGACTCCCAACATAGAAAAGACGTGCGGCACAACCACGCATAATAGCGCGCGAGAACCGTAAAGCGGGAAATAAGGAGATTTCTGGGGGAAGACGGCACGACGACTTGGCGTGAGGCGTAGTCGGAAAATGGCGGGTCCGGGTCCAAGTTCTCTGAGACAACCTATATTATCAAACGTTTCCGCATCATTCCAATCGCTAACCATTATGACAGAATGTTGGTCAACTTTATATATTACTTGGTATGAACAACTGCCCTTCTTCTTAGTTCACGAACTTTACACATGACATTTCCCGTCCCTCCCGCTAAATTCAGCGCCAAAATCCTTCCGACTATTCAATCTGCACCATCAAACGGTTTTGCGTCATTCCAATCACTAAGGATTCTAGAACAGAACATTGCGTAAGTATAGCTATTACTTGGTATGAACAAATGCCCTTCTTCTTGGTTGACATTGCATTGCCCCAAACTTTACATATAACATTTCCCCTCCCTCCTGCTAAATTCAGTGCCAAAATCATCGCAACCATTCAATCTACAGTATCAACGTTTCCGCATTATTTCAATCGCTAACCATTATGACAGAACGTTGGTCAACTTTATATATTACTTGGTATAAAGAACTGCACTAGTTGATATTGCATTACTCCAGACTTCACACAAATCCTTCCGACCATTCAATCTACATTATCAAACATATCCGTGTCATTCCATTCACTAACCATTACGACAAAACTTTGTTCAATCTTACATATTACTTGGCATGAACAACTGCCATTTTTCTTAGTTCACGAACTTTACACATGACATTTCCCGTTTCTCCCGCTAAATTCAGCGCTAAAATCCTTCTGACTATTTAACCTATATTATCAAACATTTCCGCGTCATTCCGGTCACTAACCATTCTACAACAAAACATTGCGCAACTTTACATATTACTTCGTATCAACAACTGTCCTTCTTCTTAGTTCACGAACATTACACATGGCATTTCCTGTTCCTCCCGCTTCCGACCATTCTATCTCTATTATCAAGCATTTCCGCATCGTTCCAATCACTAACAATTCTACAAAAGAACATTGCGCAACCTTTACATATTACTTGGTACGAACAACTGCCCTTCTTCTTATTTTCCGAACTTTACACATGACATTCCCCGTCCCTGTCGCTTCCGACCATTCAATCTCTATTATCAAACGTTTCCGCATCATTCCAATCACTAACCATTATTACAGAACGTTTGTCAACTCTATATATTACTTGGTATGAAGAACTGCCTTTCTTTTTAGTTGACATTGCATTACTCCGAATTTCATACATGACATTACACGGACCTCCTACTAAACGCAGTGCCAAGATCCTTGCACCGTTCTATCTATATTATCAAACGTTTCTGCATCCTTCCAATCACTACCTATTCTAGAACAGAAAATTGCGCAACCTTTACATATTACTTGGTACGAACAACTGCCCTTCTTCTTTTCCGAACTTTACACATGACATTTCCCGTCCCTGTCGCTTCCGACCATTCAATCTCTATTATCAAACATTTCCATATCATTCCAATCAGTAATCATTATGACAGAACGTTGGTCAATTTTATATATTACTTGATATGAAAAACTGCCCTTCTTTTTAGTTCATATTGCATTACTCCGAATTTCACACATGACATTCTACGGATCTCTTACTAAACGCAGTGTCAGAATCCTTTCACCATTCTATCTATATTACCAAATGTTTTCGCGTTATTCCAATCACTAACCATTCTAGAACAGAACATTGCGCAATGTTATATATTATTTGGTATGAACAACTGCCCTGTTTCTTAGTTCACAAACTTTACACATGACGTTTCCCATCTCTTCCGCTTCCGACCATTCAATCTACATCATCAAACATTTCCGCATCCTTCCAATCACTAATCATTCTACAACAGAACATTGCGCAACCTTACATATTACTTGGTATGAACAACTGCCCTTCTTCTTAGTTCACGAACTTTACACATGACGTTTCCCATCTCTTCTCGCTTCCGACCATTCAATCTCTATTATCAAACATTTCCGCATCATTCCAATCGCTAATCATTATCACCAGTATGAACAACTGCCCTTCTTCCTGGTTGACATTGCATTACACCGAACTGCACATATGATATTCTTCGGCCCTCCCGCTAAATTCAGTGCCAAAATCCTTCCGACCATTCAATCTACATTATCAAACATTTCCGCATCCTTCCAATCACTAACCATTCTACAACAGAACATTGCGCAACCCTACATATTACTCAATACGAACAACCGCTCTTCTTCTTAGTTGACATTCCATTACCCCGAACTTCACACATGACATTCCCATCCCTCCCACTAAATTCAGCCCCCAAATCTTCCCGTCCATCCCCACTCGCCCATCTACCCCCTAAACCAACTAATCCACCCACTCCTCCAACAATCCCAACCAAGAACCAGCATCTCTCCGTACCGCCGAATCACTCCCCATGACCCCCGAACAATTCCCCATGACACTGTCTCCTCCGCAGCAGCTCCCGATGCGTGGAGCCCGGAAATCTCAGCCTCCGACGCAACCCAGCCCAGCTGTGAACGAAATCCGCCGCAAAAACGTCTCACCTCTGCCGTCGGCCGCCAGATGACGCGCATTCTCGGCACACACGCACTGATAGATCGTGCTGCGGATGCTGGCTGGTGGGATCCAGTTCCATCTCGCTTCTCCTTCTCCATCTCCACCGCCCCCGACGTTGCGTCGGCGTAAATCGCGTGTCAGCCAATGAGCGAGTCTCTCCGGGCTCAACATGTGCAGCCATTGGCCAGAAGCGGATGCTTTCTATCGAGCGGGCGTTCGAAGGCGGAGGTAACCGGCGGATTATTACGAGTCGGGGGTTAGTGTACCTTCTCCCCGCCTGGGAGCATCATGCGCGGACGAAATGTGAGATGGAGAGAGAGAAAGAGAGGGAGAGAGAGAAGGAGAGAGGCAGTGGAAATAGGAGACGGAGTCTAGTCGACGGAGAGAGACTGGAAGATTGTGATGAGACGTCGGGATGTGCTGCGAGGGGGCGGAGGTGGATGGTCTGAGACGGAGGAGGATAAAAATAATAAGGCGAGAGGTATAGACGGGCCGACGGCGGGGAGATGAATGAAGGCGCGAGGTGAGGAGAGTTGATGAGATGGCGAAGATTCGTAGTACAGTGAAATCGCTCACTTTGTCCCGGCGGACGGCCTCGAAGTGGAACAGTTTGGGAACAGGACAGTGGATTCGGACGGCGCGGAAGCGGGATGGGAGGCCGGAAGAAAGATGACGGTGCAACGAGAGATGACGGTGGGAATGGTGGAAATTATGACGCGGTGATGTTTTCTTCAGAGTTTCACCGAACGCGATATTTTGGACCGTGTTTACTTTTGAGGAGTTATTGACGGAGAAGGTTCGGAAGCATTAACACGTTGACTGCCAAGCGTATTTTGCTATGTTACTACTGCGATGCCGTGAAATACTACAGAGTATGATTAAATCGTACAAAATGAAGGTAACGCAGAGTTTTTAAAAGCCAAAGTATTGAAGCACCGTTCCAATATCTATTACTTTTACAAGATTGCAAATAGGTTTTATGTCGAATTTTTTGCATTTTTAGTCAAATCTTTTGCGCCGGTCATCGCATATTTTGCTATGTTAGAACCGCGATGCGATAAAATACCGCAGAGTATGATTAAATCGTGCAAAATGAAGGTAACGCAGAGTTATTAGAAGCCAAAGTATTGAAGCACCGTTCCCATATCAATTGCTTTTATACAAAATTGTAAATAGGCTTCAACGCACGGGTATCGGAAGCCAAGTATTGAAGCACAGTTCCAATATCAATTTTTTGCAGTTTTAGTAAAATTTGTTGCGTATTTTGCTCAAGCGTATTTTGCTATGTTAGAACCGCGATGCGATGAAATACTGCAGAGTATGATTAAATCGTGGAAAATGAAGGCAACGCAGAGTTGTTAGAAGCTAAAGTATTGAAGCACCGTACCAATATCAATTGCTTTTACAAGATTGCAAATAGACTTCATTGCGAATTTTTTGCATTTTTAATAAAATCTTTTGCACCGGTCACCGCATATTTTGCTATGTTAGAACCGCGATGCAATGAAATACTGCAGAGTATGATTAAATCGTGCAAAATTAAGGTAATGCAGAGTTGTTAGAAGCCAAGTATTGAAGCACCGTACCAATAACAATTGCTTATACAAGATTGCAAATATGCTTCATTGCGAATTTTTTGCATTTTTAGTAAAATGTTTTGCGCCGGTCACCGCATATTTTGCTATGTTAAAACCACGATGCGATGAAATACTGCAGAGTATAATTAAATCGTGCAAAAAGAAGGTAACGCAAAGTTGTGTGAAGCCAAAGTATTAAAGCAACATTCCAATATCAATTGCTTATACAAGATTGCAAATAAGCTTTATTGCGAATTTTTTGCTTTTATAGTAAAATATTTTGCATCGGCCAAAGCTTACCACCGTAGCAGTCAATGTGTAAAGCAAGTAATAAAGATTTCCCAAGATTTCTCTTTAACACAACTTGCGCGGGAGACGACTAAAGTCGTTTTTCACGGATTATTAATGGATTATTGTCATCGAACGGTTTTTGTGATGTTTTTACAATAAGATTAGGATATATAAGGATTGATTTGCGTTGCAAGAATACAAAACGTGCGGTACAAGAATGAATTCTTATGAATTCGTTTCGCTGACGCGATTACGTTGTAATACGCTAAAGATTTTGGGGAGCAGGTTTTCAAATGCCTTGAGAAAAATGTTGAGTAGTTTTTTGTGGAGAGAGACTTTATTGAGTTTTTGCTTTTTATATATGCAGGATGGGCGATCCTTCTATTCCCAAAAAACTGTTCTTAATTTTTCATTGTTGACAAGTTATTTTTTTTTTGTAAACGGAATAAAGGAGTTGATTTTTAAAGAGAGACTAAAAGTTTTATTAAACAATTAAAAGTTTTAGTAAAAAATCGCCCGCTATACGATAAGACTTTGGCGGCCAACTGCCCGCGCAAGATGTATTAATAAGTCCATGCATTGTGAATGTTTTCAGACGGAAGAATACGATTAAAGATTCTATGTTCTTGTATTATGACCTGTCAGGCCGTGAATTCTCGTCAAAGGAACGCCGTCGCGTGTCACGTACATGCATCACACGCTTGGCTGACTATGTTTAAGATAACGTAGGCGCAAAAATGATACGAGAATTTACATATGCGTAGGAGTATCGAGTTAGACGGTGTGAAAAAAGGAAAAGTAGGGACGATGTTCGAGATTATACTGTATTGGTGATTGATGTGTGCGATTGTTGGTTGTTGATGGTTGAAATGTGCGTGGTGTGATACTTTATTGTTGAGGTCAGATGTCGGGAGGTAATCTGAATTAATTAGGCTTAATTCCAGATTTATCAAGAAATGTGTAGATATACGATATTATGGGGAGGAATATATTGATATACGGCGTAAAGAATTTGAATAGAAGAAGACTGTAGAGGTAATATATTTGGATATATTTGTTTTATTATTTTTGGACATATAAAATATATAATTTTGGATACATAAAATTATCAAATATTATTCGTACCATTCTACGAATGAAAATCAATAAAAGTTGCCAGAAATGAATAGTGATAATTTCCGTAATTTTATTCGTGAAAACTGAAATCTGTCAAATTAAGAGGGCCCCTTAAATTCAGTGTTAAGTAAAGTTTAGGGACTCTGCTTAACATGACATAACGTTTACATTGACACAAGAATATCGAGATAGATACTACTACAGGAGGGCCACTAAGGACAATGTTCTAGATTTTACTGTATCCGCAGTTGACGAGTGTGGCGTAAACTAGAATACGAAGATACTTGAATGGAAGTACGTGATGAACAGAATTCAGATGGTGAAGATTCAAACTACCGTCGAACCTATGCTGCTTTTTGGTTATAGTATAATACATCCTTTGAAAATTCCAAAACTTTGCGCGTTATTATTGACGTAATATTAGCAGAAATATGTTGAGGTACTCTTAATACAATATTAATAGAAATACATACGTTACAGTGCATTTTCTGACAGTCCAATGTAATACTATTGACCCAGTACTATGAGACATATGTTCAAATCGAAGGATCACAATGGATGCTTGTATATTCGTACATTTTAGCCGGAAAACATAGTCCCGCGTTAACAAAACATAATTCCTTCTTGTTAACTGTCCAGTTTGGCAGCTTTTACAAAAGTTCATCTCATTGAAATAATTCCCAAATAAACACAGAAAATGAAAATCATTAAACCAATTATTTTTAAGGTTCCTGTTGAAATAGGTATGTAGATTGGAGTAATTTTCATGGAAAATTATTGCTATGGAATGAAAATATATGGTTGCTATGTATTTTCTGTTTTCGTCCCTATGTATTTTTTCGCATTCGTCGTGCAGTCGCATTCAAGCTTGCCATTCATACAGGCGTTAAGATTTTTCTGTAATTATTTTTCCACAAAGTATTCACTTTCTACTGTGTTAATTTTTCTAATAAAAATATCAAAAGTTCCACCTTTAAAATTGCCACCGCAGAATAAAATTTTCGATAACTATCACAACATTTTTAGGAATTCCGCTAACGTAACACCATACTATTTCTACAACACTAAATCATATAAAAGCGGACCTACAGGACAAACATCTAGAAACAAACACACGTATCTACCAAAAGTCACAATTTTAGCAACACATTCGATAATCCTTGCCTGCGTCAGTCGAATGAAATTTTTGATAACCGCCAGCACATTTTTGAAATTTCGTTGACCTACCGTAGTACTATTTCCACGCACTAAAAGAAGCATTTACTTTGTACTCTGTTAATTTTTCTAATAAATATACCGAGAGTTCCACCTTTAAGATTACGACCGCAGAATAAAATTGTCGATAGCTAGAACATTTTTTGGAATTCCGTTAACGTAACGCCATACTATTTCCACAACACTAAATCGTATAAAAACGGATATACCGGACAAGGTACCTACCAAAAGTCACAATTTCAGTAATACATCCGATAATTCCGTCTGCGTCAGTCGAATGAAATTTTTGATAACCGCCAGCACATTTTTCGAAATTTCGTTGACCTACCGTAGTACTATTTCCACGCACTAAAAGAAGCATTCACTTTGTACTCTGTTTATTTTTCTAATAAAAATACCAAAAGTTCCACCTTTAAGATTGCAACCACAGAATAAAATTTTCCACCATACTATTATAACACTATGTAACATCATACTATTTCCACAACACTAAATCATATAAAATCAGACGTACAGGACAAACATCTAGAATACTCGCGTACCTATCAAAAGTCACAATTTTAGCAACACATTCGATAATTCCGTCTGCGTCAGTCGAATGAAATTTTTGATAACCGCTAGCACATTCTTCGAAATTTCGTTGACCTACCGTAGTACTATTTCCACGGCACTAAAAGAAGCATTCACTTTGTACTCTGTTAATTTTTCTAATAAAAATACCAAAAGTTCCACCTTTAAGATTGCGACCGCAGAATAAAATTTTCGATAGCTAGAACATTTTTAGGAATTCCGTTAACGTAACACCATACTATTTCCACAACACTAAATCATATAAAAGCGGACATACAGGACAAGGTACCTACCAAAAGTCACAATTTCAGCAAAACATCCCATAATTCCGCCTGCGTCAGTCGAATTAAATTTTTGATAACCGCCAGCGCATTTTTCGAAATTTCGTTGACCTACCGTAGTACTATTTCCACGCACTAAAAGAAGCATGTAGCAACAGACGTCGAGAAGGAACACGTCGAAACGCGGGAACTAACGAGCAGCCGTCAAGTTCTTCGATGACGCAACGTCGTTCATGTCGCTGGTTGCGTAACGTTGAACGTTTCGAAGGCAGAGCAGGTACCGCACGCGTATTTTTGTGATCCGGAAAATGTGAGCTGGGAAAGTCGGACCACCCGTTCGGAATGCAACGGTCTAACGATCGCAACGGATCTAATGGGATGGCGTGCGACTATTTTGGCAGACGATGGGTTCCCGCGGTGTGTTATGTGTCGAGTGCGATCAAATATAGTCACGGGAAAGTGTATCCTGACGAACTGGTTGATTGAGCGGAGTATGGAGCCGGTGAAAAACGCTCGATAATGTTTTTCGCCCGACCCATCGCTTTTCTTTCGTCGTATAACAGAAACAGTGTGACGTGTGTGCGCATGTGTTGGGATTGTTGAGATTCTTAAATGTGTAGAAGCATCGTAATGGCGCAGGGTAGGGGTTTGCTAAATTGGAAGTTGCAGCAATATTTGATAATAATCGCGTTTAATGGTATTTAGTATGTTTGCGCGTTTGCAAATTGTAATGCGTTTACTGATATGCGGTACAAAATGTGGTCTAATCATGACGGTTGAATTGTTTATGGAATCCTGAAGGGTTTGAATTTGGCAAAGAAAACAGAAATGTTGGCACTAGAATAAACTGTGTTGATTGATACAAGGTGCAGATAATTTATAAGTGTAGTTGTTCAGTTAATTAATTGCGTATTTGTTTAAATCAACCGCTATATGTAAATATATGATGAATTGTAGTCCTTTTTTACTGGTTGTTTGGTTTTATTTCGAAATATTGTCTTATTATGGTTATTATACCTGATTTTTTCTATTCTATTTTATATATTTTGTACATATATTCAATATTTATTATGCATTTATTTATATTATATTCATTCTCTTAGATAGTATGGAAACAAACTTCTCCACGTGAGGCACTGGAAAACTTTTGCCTAAGTACATCACATTCTATCGTCAAGTACTTATGTCACGTTTTCATATATAAACTTACATACACAATAACTATAATATTTTTTATACATGAAAATAAAACTCGTACTTTGCAAGAAAAATACCACTCGTACTCATGATGCGAATATAATTTTTACCGCCATTACCACGCATCTATATAAGCATAAGATTTTTTATACATGAAAATACAACCGGTACTTAGCAAAGTAGAACTCGTAGTTTGCAAATAAAGCCATTACCACGCACGCAATAAATAGAAGAGTTTTTATACATGAAAATACAACCCGTACTTAGAAAAATACAACTCGTACTTTGCATGTGAGGCCATTATCACGCACGGAATAAGCATAACATTTTTTATGCAGTAAAATACAACTCGTACTTTGCAAGTAAAGTCATTACCACACGTCACATCATGATACACCGACGCATTTATAAATTCAGCATCTATACAACATGTATATACGCTTTCGGGTTTATCACACGCAATAGGCATACGATTTTTTATACATGAAAATACAACGCGTACTTTGCAAGTAAAGTCATTACCACACGTCACATCATGATACACCGAATATAATTTTTACCGACGCATTTATGAATTCAGCATCTATACTTCTAACCTGTATCAAACGTGTATACACGCTTTCGGGATTATTGCGTGTACAATAAGCATAAGATTTTTTATACATAAAAATACAACTCGTACTTTGCAAGTCAAGCCATTATCACGCACACAATAAGCATAAGATTTTTTATACATGAAAATACAACTCGTACTTTGCAAGTAAAGCCATTATCACGCATGCAATAAGCATAAGATTTTTTATACATGAAAATACAACTCGTACTTTGGAAGTAAAGCCATTACCATGCGTCATATCATGATACACTGAATATAATTTTTACCACCGCATTTATCAATTCAGCATCTATACTTGTAACTTGTATCAAACGTGTATGCACGTCTTTCGGTCTTATGGCATGTATATACGCGTCCTGGGCATTCAGGAGTTAAGTTCTTATGATAATTCTTCATTTACGTCAAATTAAATGATGCAACAAAATTATTGATAATAATTTGATAAAGAATGCGTCTATATTCATTTCGTACTGACAATTGTGGCTGCAATATATAAGAAATCGAATTTACTGGAGATACATATATACGTTAGATTTCGGCGGACGCATATATACGTCCAGCGCACTGAAAGGGTTAAACTCGCCACCGCATCCTATACGAAAGCGATCGCACAACATCATTCACATTCTCACACACGCTCCGCACGACCCAAAACATTCTAAGCTCGCCCCGCACCGGCGCCATTCATTATTCATGATTAGCGCCACGTTTCCAAAGCACTCGCGGTGCGTTCACATTTCACTCTCAATTAATTCGCAATCGACGGAGTCGCCGGCCAGCAGCGAAAGGAGGGGGCGATCTGAATGGGTGAGAAGCTGCGCAGAGAAATGACGTGACACGCGAATGGTCGGTCCCGCGTCACGAACGTGCGAATTGTACAAAGACAAATCTTCGGCGAAACATTCGTGCGGTTGATTTCGGCGGAAATAACGAGCGTGCCGTCCGTATGTCATCTTTTATCGTATCAGTTGCGATGCGAGGATGTCTTATTGGGCGCATTTTTATCGACCACGTTACATGCATATATATATATGTTATATGCGTGTCAATTTGCGTCGTCTTGCTCGAGGAGTAAAACGTAAAACGCGGATAAAAGATGATTGTCGCGTGCCTAAGATAATTTACGGATGGAGAGCGTCGGTTAAGCATGCAAATCAGGATACAAATTGTCGCGACCAATGTTCTGGTCCGTTGATGTTCCAGTTAAGGGGGGCGCTGCGGTTAATTTCGGTATGAATGATGCGGCCTGATACGCTGCCCGTATGTCAGCGTTCGTTTTGTTACTTTTGCCGGCGGACAATGATGTCTTAGTTAGCGGACGCCGTTTCAGGTGCATGGGCATAGGACGCGGATTGCGCGAATGAAAGGAAGTTGTCGCGTGCCCTGGATCATTTGGAGGTGGAGAAGGGCGCGGTTTGGGAGGAGCGGCCTTTGAACGATGTCTTTAAACGATAAACGGAGGCAGTTTTTGAGAAATGCAGAGATGAGAGGGAATGTGATGCTTAGTTGCGGCGGTACAGATGGTGGTAGCCGTCGGCTTGCGGCGGTGGAGCTGGGCCTGGAAGAAGATAATGGGTAATAAACCAAAACTGTCTTATGAAAGTTAAGGGGAACGTCTTCGTGGGAATAGTGAGGCTTGGACTAAATAAGAGGTGAATTAAACATTTCTATGTTCATATTATATGTCAATAATAAATATTTGAGTACGTGAAGTAATACATAAGATTTTTTTAGTATGTAATTGTGGAAGTGGAAGCTGGAACTCAAAAAATGTTACGTAAGAAAGAAGTTGGTCGAAGAAAATAAGCAATTTCAAAATGACAGTTCATTGGATCTCGTCCATTTTGCATGTTCCTTTACCTATCCCTCGATTCAAACTTACATTTTCTATAATTCATAATGGTATAAATATTTGCTAAAGAAGAAGGATGCGAAAAACTCTAAACATAACTCTTTCATAAATCCTAACCACGCAAAAAAAAAAAACCTTATAAGTAAAACTTATTTACCACAAAGCGTCTTGGCTAAGAAAATCAAACGATTTCAAGGAATCTTAAACTTTGATGAAAATCGCCTTCGGTGCAGTTCTCTATAAATCCTATACGTGCGAGTAGTCAACCTTGCAAAACATATATACTGCAAAAGACCTCGACCAAAGAAATCAAGCAACTTCATATTCTAAAGCATGTCAAAGTTCACCGAAAATCTTCCGCGCGGTGATCTTCTATCCCATTCTGTCACTCCTATCTACTCCCCTCCATAATTCCAAACTGCGCTAATACTCAATCTCGCCCGCGTAACATATTTATCGCGCGAGGTCTCTGACGAAGAAATCGAACAATCTCAAATCCCATGGAATCCCAAAATTTACAGAAACTCATCTCTGTTACAAGTATCTTTTTTATCATTTCTCTTATATCTGATTCTCTTCACAACACATTACAGTGAAAATACGCCAAATAATTCGCGTAACATATCTACCGCAGAAGGTGTCCGCCGAACAAATAAAACGAACTCAAATCCCAAGGAATCTCAATATTCACTGAAAATCGCTACCATTACAATTCTTTTCCCATGCTCTCACTCGTATATGAACCCGGCCACAGCTCCTAACCTTCAAAATACTCAGTATCGTCCACGAAACATTTCTACCGCAGAAAGTCTCAATCGAAAGAATTAAATGATCTTAAATCCGGCGGTGTCCAAAAATCGCGCCGTCTCAAATCCCAACGCATCTAAATATTCACTGAATATCGCTGCCATTGCAGGCCTCTCTCCCATGCTTTCATTCATCCCTAAACCGGCCATAACTCCTAACCGTGAAAATACTCAGTATCGCCTACAAAACATTTCTCCCTTAAAATCTCTCAACCGAACGAACGAAACGACCAAAAATCTCGCAGCGTCCGAAAGTTCCCCAAAAACCCTGCGCGCCGCAAACATTCCGTCTCCCGCAGAATCTCTCTAACCGTGCAAATACTCAATCTCGCCCGCGTAACATACCTATTGCAAAAGCTTTCGGTCGAACGAACAAAACTATCTGAAATTTCGTGGCGTCCAAACATCGCGTCGTCTCAAACCCCACGGAACCTGAGAATTCACTGAACATCATTCCCATGTCGAAACGCTCAGTATCGCCCGCGAAACATTTCTTCCCTTAAAATCTGTCGGCCGAACGAGCGGAACGAACCCGTCCATAGCTCCTAACCGTCCAAATAGCATCATCTGCGATACAGCCCCTTTCTAACCGTGCAAAGGTGTCTCGTCCCGGAACGAACGAATTCTTTGCCCATCCTCTCAAAAATCTCGCAGCGTAACCTTCAAAATCCTTAGTATCGCCTGCGAAAATTTCTACTACAGAAGCTCTCAACCGAACGAACGAAACGACCAAAAATTTTGCAGCATCCGAAAGTTCGCCGAAAATCCTGCGTGCCACAATCTCCTATGCCGTCCCGTCACTCCCACCCAAGCCCTTCCATAACTCCTAACCGTCGAAATGCTCAGTATCGCCCGCAAAACATTTATACCGCAGAAGGTCTCGGCCGAACAAACGAAGTGATCTGAAATTTCGTGGTGTCCAACAATCTCGCCATCTTAAATTTCACAGCATCTGAAAATTCACTGAACATCATTCCCATTCCAATCGTCTTTCCCATATCGAAACGCTTAGTGTCGGTCGCGAAACATTTCTCCCTTAAAATCCCTCGCCCAAACAAACGAAACGACCAAAAATCTCGGGGCGTCCGAAAGTTCCCAAAAACCCTGCGCGCCGCAATCTTCTATCCCGTCACTCCCACCCGAGCCCCTCCATAACTCCTAACCGTGCAAATACTCAATCTCGCCCCCGTAACATATCCAGCTTGGCAGGTCTCTGGCTGAACGAACAAAACTATCTGAAATCTCGTGGCTTTCAAAAATCACGTCGTCCCAAATCCCACGGAACCTGAAAATTCACTGAACATCATTCCCATTGGAGTCCTCTTTCCCATATCGAAACGTTCAGTATCGCTCGCGAAACATTTCTCCCTTAAAATCTCTCAACCGAACGAACGAAACGACCAAAAATCTCGCGGCGTCCGAAAGTTCCCCAAAAACCCTGCGCGCCGCAATCTTCTATCCCGTCACTCCCACCCGACCCCTCCATAACTCCTAACCGTGCAAATACTCAATCTCGCCCGCGTAACATATCCAGCTTGGCAGGTCTCTGGCTCAGCCGGCCGCGGAACAATCCTCTCACTCAGCGGCGGTCCGCACTATTCCGAACTCGGAGCGTCGGACGCGCCTGCGAGGAGTCCCGCGCACCGCGCAAACGCCGGCGTCCCGACGCCCCGTGGCGTCCCCTCCGCCGCAAACCCCACCCCGTTGCGCTGGCGTCGCAGGAGAGGCCTGAGAACGCGCGCCGAACCGAGACGCCGAGAGACAGCGAGAAATTCAGAGAGAGACCGACATCGACCAACCCCTCTTTGCTGCCGCGACGACGTCCGCCCCTGGCCCTGGGTGGCCAGGATCGTATTATTACGCCGACGGGGAGCTCCGCGAAGAGAAACTTCGTCCGACGACAAACGGCGACCTTCGCAATGCGCGAGTAGTCATTTTTTTCGGCCGTTCAGTCATTAGCCGCGATTTGCGAAGCGAGATGGCGCGTGTGCGTTGATTTTGCGGGACCCCCGGGGGGTGCGTCGGGGCGAATGTGTCAGTGGATAGGTGCAGTTTGTGTCGACGGATGACGGTCTTTTTACGCAATCGCGAGGCGAAAGTTCGGCCGACAGTTTCCACCTAGGCTGATATTAGCAGAGACACAGTTAAAAATACGTTCGGAAACAGTGGAGTGAAGTTTGCGTCGATGACGGGACTTTTTGCGGGCGAGGAAGCGAATTTCGGCTGACGGCGATCGCCGCAGTGCGGGGAAATTTGGGATTTGCGTTCGTTTTTTCGTTTTTGGTGTGCGTGATACGCGTTGTTAAACGGCTGAGATGCGGTGTCAGTGGATAGGTGCAGTTTATGTCGATGCGTGACGGGAGACTGTCTTTTTACGCATCCGCGCCGGTTGATGGCATCGAGAAGACGAGGAACCGGGATACGTCGAGGGTTCTGTAACGAGGGTGGCAGCCGGAGGGATGTGCGGAACGAGCGGACGGAGAGAAGATACGCTGCCCTTTGCGGATGAAGAGTAAGACGTGGGGAAGCTCGGAGAAGTGCGGATTGTTGTGGGTGTGAAGGTTTTTCGGATGTTTGGTGGGGGTTGTGCGAGGGGTGGAATTATGTGGGGATGGGAGTGTGTAATGAGGTTTTCGGTGGTAATGGTTGCGATTCGTGTCGTTCGATGTCGGAAGGTTTCTGATGCTGATGACTGTCGAATTAGTGTAATTATATTTAGGGAAGGGAGTATTCGTGCACCGAACGATTTCGGCTGGATTTGTTGTTCAAACAATTTGCGAAGGTAACAAGAAAATATCAAAAATTAGAGCATTGAATATTCGTACAGTTCTTATTTCCAAGCATTTATTCCAAGCATATTGTTGACATAAACAGATATTATTATTATTTTCTAATTATAACTGACATTATCAAAATGTTTGGAAACGTTATACCTATGTTATTTATAACATTACAGCTTTATAATCGATAGAGTTTGAAACTCTGTACTACTGAAAGCCATCTTGAAAATGAAGCAAAAACGTGCGGGAACTGCAATACAAGAAAAATAAATACAATTAATTTACAAGCAATCTTTTTGCACTGCATTTATTACAGAGATTAAAAAAAATGTTGTCAAAATACAATTGCATGGAATTTAAGTTTGAAATTTTTCGGTGTACGAATACTGTTCACACTAACTGTAGGTATTCGTTGGTCAGTTAACGTCTTTTATGGGTGGGACAGTGATTAGAGGTTTGTAAGCTTGTCCAATATTTTCGTGTGACAGGTTTATATTTCTATCATACACATTTGGCGGTCGGCCGACGTTTTGCAAATAAGCGTCCACTGATTGAGTTAACTGGCATCGACCAAAAACTGCAAGCGACGGTTCCTTTCCTTCGGTTAACCGCAAAGCGGCGCAAATGGAACGAATCAAGCCAACAGCCGGTCTTTCTTAGTCCAAATTCTTCCTCAATGGACATTCATCAGCGATCAGATTCATCGACTATTATCGTATTATCCGCTGGTTTAGATGACAGGCACGCACTCGGGCGAAATGTTATGTTGACAGTCAACTAATGTATACATCCTCATAACAGGAATTACTTTTGGTTTCCTGGTCGGAATCATGTGTCAATTTTTAGTATACCGAAGTTTCAGTAACATTCCACTTAGCTTCATTAGGCTTATAAATATTCCTGCTCATTGTTTCGCATCATTGCACTAATTAATCGTTTCATAATTTTCCAATTATAGAGAAATATTTAGCCGTACATGCTTCTACATGCATTGCTATTACCATTTTTCAATCCCACTATCATATCTGGCAATTCAGCCTATTTGCTAAAAAGATAACATGATTCTTGGTCTTTTTACTTTCATTCGATGAATCTTCTTTCTGGAGTCACTACCAACGCACTTCCTATACTTTACACTTTTAGATCTATTATCATATATAGTACCCTAGTTAATAATCTTTAATCTCATCAGCTTGTCCAGTGCTTCAGCCTATTTTCTTTCTTTAGACTCTGCGTGCTCTAATTTTCATTCAATCAGTCCGTTATATCTCTTACACTCTTTACAACGTCTACAAACACTGCTTCCATTTGCTGATATTGCGTGTATTACCCCAATTAATATTCTTCACATTCCCTAGCATGTCCCGTACTTCAGTCTATCTTATCTTCTCAACAAATATCTGATTCTACGTTCTTCAACTTTTATTCACTCAATCTACTTTCCACCGCTCCTCCCACATTGAACTATTCTCTACCTTACCCCAGTTGACACGTGACCGGCGCAAAAGATTGTAGTATAAATGCAAAAAAATTTGCCATGAAGTCTATTTGCAATCTTGTAAAAGCAATTGATATTGGAATGGTACTTCAATACTTTGGCTTCTAACAATTCTGCGTTACATTCATTTTGCACGATTTAATTATACTCCGCAGTATTTCATCGCAGTCAACGTGTTAGTGTTAACATTCTTCCGATTTCACCCAAATTCACGATTCCACGCGTTTTAACTTTCATTCAGCCTATCTCCTGCACCTCTCATGCCTTTTGCGACAACTGCCAACGCCCCACCCATTTTCAGACATATCCGCCCATTTTTTACATTAACTCCCCTCGCCCCATTCCGCAGTCTTTTACCGTCAACCCCCAAAATCGTGGCCGAACTCACGCAGTGTCCGTGCAGGCTCATCCCGCACCCCTCCACCACTTCTGTGCACTTCCAAAAAGGGGACCAGAAAGGTTTGAAATTTCAAGAAAATCGATTTTTTTTTTTTGCATAATCGGTTAGTAAATTTTTTAAGAACATATTGGCACAAGAAACACTTCGATATTCGCAAAATTGAGTTCAGGAATGTGAAAAATGTGAGGCCAGAGACTCTCGCGATCAAGTAGCCGTAATCCTGTTCCCAAACTTTAATCGCGTTTTTCTCAAAATAGTATTTCCCATTAATATTTCTCCCTCCCTCCATAATATTTCTTTTTGCATGTGCTGTAGGCCCGTAGGAATTATATATCCTGAATATCATATTTTTTGAAATTATATTTTCGCATCATATATTTGGAATCATATATTCTGTCTCGAAAAAACGTTGCAGTTTTATCATATATGTTGTAGCTGCCCCATATATTTCATCAAATAAACATGCACCAGTATATTTGGACATGGTACTGGAAAAAACTGTCAATAACAAAAAGTATATTTGTTACCAATGCATATAAAATAATATAAATTTCATACAACTGATTCTTTAGTTATGGCTACAAAACTCATGCTATCATTTCGAAAAGAAAATGGTATATGCAGTAGGAATTTTGAATTGAAACTGCAATATCACTCAGTTTGACTGGTCTCGTAAATCTAGTGTTAAATATCTAACAAGGTTAAAAAGCAAATCTTTTAAATGATTAACGTATTATTGATATTACATACCAACGCAACTGGTCTTTGTATCGTTCAAATGGAATCTTTCATTGCATGAGCACATGAAGCTTCCGAAAGTATTACTGCAGTGCCCGTTCTGGCAAATATTCTCATGGTCCTCGCACTCATTAATATCCTCCAGAATAACAGTGATCGTATTTGGTCGATACCCTGGACCACCAGTTATACCACCTTGATCAAAAAGTTTTAGGACCGGCTGCCGTATGGCGCTCTCAGTCACTCGATTGAAATTGTTTTGTTTTGTTAGGTTGCCACATTGTCTGTCATTAACGTCCCCACCAAATTTCAGCGTCATAGCTTGACATTTATAAAAGTTATACCGTGTTGAGTACATCCACCTTTGTGCGTGTTTTCGATTTTTTACATATTTGAAAATGACATCCATTTTGGATCAACGAATTTGCATAAAATTATGCGTGAAAAACAGATTTAACGGTCCGCAGACCTTGGAAATGTTGGAGAAGTGTTTCGGCAACCATACTCTTTCGAGATCAAACGTTTTTCGGTGGCACGGACGCTTCCGAAGAAACCACGTTGTTTTCAGTCGAAAAAGAAGGTGATGCTCACGGTTTTCATGCATTACAACGGTGTTGTGCATCATGAATTCTTGCCAGAGCAACAGATAGTCAGCAAAATGTATTATTTGGGCGTTATGAGACGTTTGCGTGAATCAATTCGCCAAAAAAGACCGAACTTGTGGGCAAACAACTCGTGGATTTTGCACCACGACAACGCACCGTCGCACAATGCGATCCTTATTCGCGAGTTTTTGACCAAAAATAATACGAATACTATTCACCAGCCTCCGAATTCACCTGATTTAGCTCCCTGCAACTTTTTATATTTAACCGACTTAAAAAACCGCTTCGCGCAACGCGTTACAGCACTCGGAAGAATCTTATGGAAAAATCGAAGACGGCTCTAACGAACATACCAAAAATTGAATACCAGCGATGTTTCGATGATTGGATCAAGCGCTCGTATAAGTGCGTTACTTTGAAGGGGACGATATCAATTATAATGGATAAACTTGTATTTTCGATTTTATGAATAAAGTCCTAAAACTTTTTGATGAAGTTTTCAATCAAGTACACCATATACTAAGTTTCAGTCTTTCTAGTGTTAAAGATCGCTGACACCGCTCCGCTGGAAATAGCCGGATCGACGTAGCGACTTCGGCGCCGATCTGCGAGCGACGGCAAACGTGGCGCAGGGAGCAGGAGCGAAGGCGCAGAAGGCAGGAAGAAGACGCGAGAGGCGAGGAGCAGAAAACAGAAGGCAGGAGCGAGCGGTGGAGGCAAAAGTGCCAGAGGGATCAGCAGAGGCACCGCTGCGGAATTCGCCGCCGCCTTTCCAGCTGTTTAACCGATCTCAGGTAGGTAAGAACACGGGAGACACCGACCGACATCGACGATCATTAAAATTTCTCGGCAGCCGCCGCGAAGCGACGCGGGCTCCGGCGCAAACACGGTAATATGTAATTTTCGACGGCTCGGGACGGCAGGCGTGCTATTTCGAGAAATAGGTGAAGAACGCGCGAACGAGTGCCGCGACGTTTTTCCGCAGATGAAACGAATGGGCGGGCGACTGCGTGCGGGACATGGAGAGAGTCGCTTCATATGAACTCCGCGAAACGGTTGTTTTCGGTGGCTTGCTTTGTGGTTTTTGGGGGGTGAGGCTGGATGTGTTTTGGGACCCTGCGTTACGTATGGGAGATAGTTTTCTTGTGTTGGGGTTTGGCGACAATGGATGTTGAGTTTTGATAACAATGGATGTCGAAATTTGGTTTCTATAATATATCAATAGAAACTTTAATAGAGGACAGGTAAATCCTGAAAGCTCTTGAAGGAATCCTCCAAGACGTGTTTTGGGACCCCGCGTTACGTATGGGAAATAGTTTTCTTTTGTTGGGGTTTGGCGACGATGGATGTTGAGTTTTGATAACAATGGATGTCGAGGTTTGGTTTCTATATCAATAGAAAACTTAATAGAGGACAGGTATCTCCTGAAGGAATCCTCCACCTATAGATTCTACTCTCTGTAGAGGGTAATAAGAAACATTAGGTTTCGCTAACAATAAAAAAGAAAATGGATGAAAGGTGTCTGCTAAAGAAAACCCCTATTTGTATTTTCTACTCTTGACGAAGAGACCCTAGGAACACGGACCGTGTAGAGTTGAATAAAACTGCAATTACAATTTTCTTGTCTCGGATTTTGCCGACAATCGATATTCAGTTTTGATAACATTACTTCATTCGTACATAACTTCATATGAACGGCGCGAAACGGTTGTTTTCGGTGGTTTGCTTTGTGGTTTTCGGGGGGTGAGGCTGGACGTGTTTTGGGACCCTGCGTTACGTATGGGAGATGGTTTTCTTGTGTTGGGGTTTGGCGACAATGGACGTTGAGTTTTGATAACAATAGATGTCGAGATTTGGTTTTCATATCAATAGGAAATGTAATAGAAGACAGGTAACTGCTGATGGAATCCTCCGTCTATAGATTCTACTCCTAAAGATGGAATCCTATGTTTGCAGAGATTTTTGATAAGAATCTATGAGATAAGATGTTTCATAAGATCCTATGTTTGATCAGAAGCATTAGGTTTTGCTAACAATAAAAAACAAAATAGATGAAAGGTGTCTGCCAAAGAAAGCCCCTATATGTATTTGCTACTCCTGATGAAGAGACCCTAGGAACACGGACTGTTGAATAAAACTGCAATTACAGTTTTCTTATGTTGGATGTCGAGATTTGGTTTCCATATCAATAGAAAACTTAATGAAGGACAGGTAGTTTCTGAAGGAATCCTCCACCTATAGATTCTACTCTTTGTAGAGGTTCATAAGACACATTAGGTTTCGCTAACAATAAAAAAGAAAATGGATGAAAGGTGTCTGCTAAAGAAAACTCCTATTTGTATTTTCAACTCGTAAAAAAGAGACCGTAGGAATACGAACTATGTGGAGTTGAATAAAACTACGATTAGAGGTTTCTTGTGTTGTGTTTTATCGACAATGGACGTTCGATTTTGATAACAATGGATGTCGAGATTTCGTTTCTATATCAATAGAAAACCTAATAAAGGACATGTATCTCCTGAAGGAATCCTCCACCTATAGATTCTACTCTTAAAGATGGGATCTTATGTTTGTAGAGGTTAATAAGAAGCATTAGGTTTTGCTAACAATAAAAAAGAAAGTAGATGAAAGGTGTCTGCCAAAGAAAGACCCTATTTGTATTTTCTACTCTTGACTAAGAGACCCTTGGACACGGATCATGTAAAATCCAATAAAACTGTAATTACAGAACTTCTATTTACATAGTAAGTTTTAATATTTATTGAGCCTTTGATTTGCGGTTTTCTTAGGAATAAAACACTTCCTTCGTAAAATATCTTTCTTATATTAGGTTTTCTATTGTTAATAAAATCTGGTGTCAATTGTTTTTTTCTTAGAATAAAACTCTGCATCTATCACGACCTTAGAACCCCCTCTCCAGGAGTAGAATTTAGAGGTAGGAGCTTCCTTCAGACAATATCTTTTTTCAATTAGGCTTCGTTAATAATGAAAACCCCAATACAAGAAAGGTGCCTTCCAAATAAAATTCCTACCTGTAAACTGTACCCCTATACAGAAGCTCTACGACCTAAAAACATTTAGATTTTCACTCCCACAAAATTACAGAGCAACTTATCTCAACCAAAACACGTGTTTCAAGACGTTCATTACATCAAAGGTTGAAGAAAAATGAAAACTAGTTATCTCGCATGGATTACAGTTAGACATGAGCAATTGCAAGCAAGGGAAGTTTGATGATTGCGATTTCACCGAGTCGGCTATCTTTTTTTTACAGAAACGCGCCGTATGAATATGATGATATTTTAACGGCGATGATTTATTAATGACGAACGAGGATGAGTGAAAGCTCATCTGCGTTATCCGACGTTCTCGCGCCCGTATTTCGATACACAAGCGGTGCAGCTGACACGTACTTTCCATAAATTCGCCGGCCCCGTCACTAAATCTCGGCGATCCTCTCGAAATCAATAAACGTGAAACGCGACTCCTGCGATTTCGCATAAATTAGAAAACCCGCCTCGCGGCGCGCGTTGAAAGATTGTATTAGCCCAAATATAACGCGACCCCGAATATAACGCGACTCCGATATTTTCATAAAGATATTTAGAAAAAAAATAATACTCATAAAATAATTCAAAGGAAGTAAAATTTAATTAGATAAGCATTTATTTAGGTAATTATAGCTAATAACACAGGTTACATTCATGTCAATAAAATTAAATAATGTAAAACAAAATTACTATTACGTAAGTAAGAACAAAGAACGGAAATGTTTATTCAGAATCTGAACTGTTTTCAGAATGAGAACTCATTGATATCACATCGGTTTCATCAGTATTTAACGCGACTCCGAAATTTTCATAAAGATATTTAGAAAAAAAAATAATAGTCATAAAATAATTCAAAGGAAGTAAAATTCAAGTAGATAAGCATTTATTTAGGTAATTAAAGCTAATAACACAGGTTACATTCATGTCAATAAAATGAAGTAATATAAAACAAAATTAATATTACGTAAGTAAGAACAAAGAACGGAAATGTTTATTCAGAATCTGAACTGTTTTCAGAATGAGAACTCATTGATATCACATCGGTTTCATCAGTATTTAACGCGACTCCGAAATTTTCATAAAGATATTTAGAAAAAAAATAATACTCATAAAATAATTCAAAGGAAGTAAAATTCAAGTAGATAAGCATTTATTTAGGTAATTAAAGCTAATAACACAGGTTACATTCATGTCAATAAAATGAGGTAATATAAAACAAAATTAATATTACGTAAGTAACAACAAAGAACGGAAATGTTTATTGAGAATCTGAACTGTTTTCAGAATGAGAACTCATTGATATCACATCGGTTTCATCAGTATTTAACGCGACTCCGAAATTTTCATAAAGATATTTAGAAAAAAAATAATACTCATAAAATAATTCAAAGGAAGTAAAATTCAAGTAGATAAGCATTTATTTAGGTAATTAAAGCTAATAACACAGGTTACATTCATGTCAATAAAATTAAGTAATATAAAACAAAATTAATATTACGTAAGTAACAACAAAAACGGAAATGTTTATTCAGAATCTGAACTGTTTTCAGAATGAGAACTCATTGATATCACATCGGTTTCATCAGTATTTAACGCGACACCGAAATTTTCATAAAGATATTTAGAAAAAAAATAATACTCATAAAATAATTCGAAGGAAGTAAAATTCAAGTAGATAAGCATTTATTTAGGTAATTAAAGCTAATAACACAGGTTACATTCATGTCAATAAAATTAAGTAATATAAAACAAAATTAATATTACGTAAGTAAGAACAAAGAACGGAAATGTTTATTCAGAATCTGAACTGTTTTCGGAATAACTCATTGATGTCACATCGGTATCATCAGTATTTTCATTCACGCTTTCAGTCTGCCACAAAATGTCATCTTCCGTCCCATTTAATTAATTGGAAATGCAGCATTCATTGAAACCTTTAACTATCGTTTCAACTTTTGTAGGAAAATGTCCTTGTTTATATTATAAGGTCTACCGTAAAGTTCTGTCCGGAAATGTTATCACAAATTTCAACACGTATGAATGTGTTCACTTGAAACATACACTGCTACCTTTGTTACCATTAAATTTCTACATATGCGCTCATCAAAATGTACTGCAACAGTGATTTCGTCGTTTCAGTAATATATATTGAAAATTGGTTATTACGTAAAAACTGCGAAATATGGTATCTTATTGTGATTTTCACTTTAAATGAACTTACGTATATAATACTAAGTATATAAACTTATTATATAATATATTACACATATTCAATTAAAATCTTCTATGTAATCTTCTATATCATTTGATGTTTTGACTAAAGACTGATATATTATGAAACAATATTTCATTACTTTATGAATACATAAGTAATTAACTTATTTAAAGTAGTTATCACATCGTGTATCATTTACGGTACACGTGGCGCTGCAATCAGTTCGATTGTAAAAATCAGTCAGTAGGAAGCTTTTCGATTAGTAGAAAGAACCCGCTGTATACGAATTAGTTAAGTAAAAACGGAGGAAAATAAAATATTTACCAAATGGGGAAGAAGGTAAATATAAAGGGATAGCATTTTTTGTTTTTAATTTCTTTTTGTTGGAAAAGAAGTTTCGATTGTTATTTTTCATTAGTTTATTCTATTATCGTTAAATTTTTTGTATTGATCGAGTGATAAAACTTATTTGCATATGGGATATTTGCATTTCTATGATTGAATCCGAATCCGAACTGTAATTCATTATGGTAACGTAATTTTGTTAAATTTTTTTATCTATGGCTATGGTACGTTTACGTTTATGGGATATTTGCATTTCTATGATTGAATCCGAATCCGAACTGTAATTCATTATGGTAACGTAATTTTGTTAAATTTTTTTATCTATGGCTATGGTACGTTTACGTTTATGGGATATTTGCATTTCTATGATTGAATCCGAATCCGAACTGTAATTCAATATGGTAACCTAATTTTGTTAAATTTTTTTATCTATGGCTATGGTACGTTTACGTTTATGGGATATTTGCATTTCTATGATTGAATCCGAATCCGAACTGTAATTCAATATGGTAACCTAATTTTGTTACATTTTTTTATCTATGGCTATGGTACGTTTACGTTTATGGGATATTTGCATTTCTATGATTGAATCCGAATCCGAACTGTAATTCAATATGGTAACCTAATTTTGTTAAATTTTTTTATCTATGGCTATGGTACGTTTACGTTTATGGGATATTCGCATTTCTATGATTGAATCCGAATCCGAAATGTAATTCATTATGGTAACCTAATTTTGTTAAATTTTTTTATCTATGGCTATGGTACGTTTACGTTTATGGGATATTTGCATTTCTATGCTTGAATCCGAATCCGAACTGTAATTCAATATGGTAACCTAATTTTGTTACATTTTTTTATCTATGGCTATGGCACGTTCACGCTTATGGGATATTTGCATTTCTATGCTTGAATCCGAATCTGAACTGTAATTCAATATGGTAACCTAATTTTGTTAAATTTTTTTATCTATGGCTATGGTACGTTTACGTTTATGGGATATTTGCATTTCTATGATTGAATCCGAATCCGAAATGTAATTCATTATGGTAACCTAATTTTGTTACATTTTTTTATCTATGGCTATGGTACGTTTACGTTTATGGGATATTCGCATTTCTATGATTGAATCCGAATCCGAACTGTAATTCATTATGGTAACCTAATTTTGTTAAATTTTTTTATCTATGGCTATGGTAGGTTTACGTTTATGGGATATTTGCATTTCTATGATTGAATCCGAATCCGAACTGTAATTCAATATGGTAACCTAATTTTGTTAAATTTTTTTATCTATGGCTATGGTACGTTTACGTTTATGGGATATTTGCATTTCTATGATTGAATCCGAATCCGAAATGTAATTCATTATGGTAACGTAATTTTGTTAAATTTTTTTATCTACGGCTATGGTACGTTTACGTTTATGGGATATTTGCATTTCTATGATTGAATCCGAATCCGAACTGTAATTCAATATGGTAACCTAATTTTGTTAAATTTTTTTATCTATGGCTATGGTACGTTTACGTTTATGGGATATTCGCATTTCTATGATTGAAACCGAATTCGAACTGTAATTCATTATGGTAACCTAATATTGTTAAATTTTTTTATCTATGGCTATGGTACGTTTACGTTTATGGGATATTTGCATTCCTATGATTGAATCCGAATCCAAACTGTAATTCAATATGGTAACCTAATTTTGTTAAATTTTTTTATCTATGGCTATGGTACGTTTACGTTTATGGGATATTTGTATTTCTATGATTGAATCCGAATCCGAACTGTAATTCATTATGGTAACCTAATTTTGTTAAATTTTTTTATCTATGGCTATGGTACGTTTACGTTTATGGGATATTTGCATTTCTATGATTGAATCCGAATCCGAACTGTAATTCAATATGGTAACCTAATTTTGTTAAATTTTTTTATCTATGGCTATGGTACGTTTACGTTTATGGGATATTCGCATTTCTGTGATTGAATCCGAATCCGAACTGTAATTCATTATGGTAACCTAATTTTGTTAAATTTTTTTATCTATGGCTATGGTACGTTTACGCTTATGGGATATTTGCATTTCTATGATTGAATCCAAATCCGAACTGTAATTCATTATGGTAACCTAATTTTGTTAAATTTTTTTATCTATGGCTATGGTACGTTTACGTTTATGGGATATTTGCATTTCTATGATTGAATCCGAATCCGAACTGTAATTCAATATGGTAACCTAATTTTGTTACATTTTTTTATCTATGGCTATGGTACGTTTACGCTTATGGGATATTTGCATTTCTATGATTGAATCCGAATCCGAACTGTAATTCATTATGATAACGTAATTTTGTTAAATTTTATTATCTATTATTTTTTTAATATTTTATTATTTTGAACTTACAACCAGTAAAGTAAGAAAAACAATATTTTACACAAAATTCTTTGTTTGTTTATTGTACAGATTCTTTAACGATTGCTGATAAGCTAAAACAAAAATTATTGTGTTGAACCCTAAATTTAACGCTATTCAATTTTTTAACGGAAAATAAAGGGTCGAAAAATATCGCGTCATATTCGGGCTAATACCGTTGGAGTTTCGACAGAAATTGGCGGCAGAAATCGTATGAGCCAAGGGCAGTGAAAGGTGCAGCGTGCGGGAACGAAGAAAGTCGCCTCTGGTGAAGGAAGTGGGAGAGGGGACGTGCACCTGTATTTTGACCGGTGACACCTTGTAGACACGAGAGTGGCAGCGCGTCGTCACCTTCGTAACGAGGAGAACCCGACGCGATTCCGGGCAACGTCACCTTCCATTTAACTTGCGGAAATCACGTGCGGCCCCGTGCTCGTAAAGGACGTCGAGTTATTGCGGCGATCCGCAAGGTTCTACTAATTAACGCTCTCGGTCGCTTCGGAACGAGAGAACGGGACGAATAAAGAGAATGGCGGAGGGAAAGAGAGGGCGCGCGTGAATGGAGAAGCGAGAAGGAAAGAGAGAGGGTATGCTGAGGTGAAGGAAGAAAAATGTCGGGTAACATTGATGAGGTATAGACGTACAATGGGTAGAACTGTGAAAGTGCAGGGGAGGTGGTATGTGAATGAAAGAGAGAGGCGGAGAATGGATAGGGTAAAGTGTAGGTATTGAGTAAGAGAGAGATTGTTGACGGAGAAGAAGATAAGTGTTAACCCTTTTTATGTTAGATTTCGTTACCTCTAACTGATAGAAAACCGGCATTACACCAGTTACTTTTTAGGCAATGAATTACACAAATTGAAATGTCATTTGACTGGGACAATACTAAGTAATAGAAAAGAATTGGCAGATGCAATAAAAAAACGATGACTTCCAAAAGGAAAATCAATGGTAGTGTATCATAGAAATAATAATGTGATTTTGGCGTGGAAAGATTTATGTTAAATTTTGTTACCTCTAACTGATAGAAAGGCGGTATTACATCAGTTACTTTTTAGCCAATGAATTACATAAATTGAAAGGTCATTTGACTGGGACAATACTAACTAATAGAAAAGAATTGCCAGATGCAATAAAAAAAACGACGATTTCCAAAAGGAAAATCAATGGTAGTGTATCATAGAAATAATAATGTGATTTTGGCGTGGAAAGATAGGAAGATCGTAACACTGTTGAGAAATTATTACCAGAATTCTACCGAATTCATGGGCGGCGGTAATTTTTGCAAGGTTATATTTTTGCAAGGTGGAAAATACAGAAACTATCAAAATATAACGTTTTGGTAAGAAAATTTGTATATAAGATCATTTTGTTCTACCCTGTAAGACACTCGACACATCTGCGAAAATTGCTTTTTCCTGCAACCTTACCCAACCGAAAAAGTCGTCGTCCGCAAAGGATTAAGGGGACCAGAAAGATTTTAAATGTGAAAAAAATCAATTTTTGGTTTTTTACAAAATCGGCTACAATTTTTTTTAGAACAGACTGGCGCAAGAAAAATGAGATATTCGCAAAGACTGGCGCGCGTGAATGGAATGCCAAAAAGAGAGAGGTCATGCACGGTCGCCAAACTTTAATCGCGTTTTTCTCAAAACAGTATTTTCCATTAGTTTTGCAGCGATAACTCATGAATGGTTGAAGATATCGATTTGATTTGTTTTTTAAATTCAAGATAAATATGTATTCCATAAACTGAATCGATGTGTGCATATAAAAATTAATTTGTTAATATCGCTTTTAACAACAAATCACTTAAATCTGTTTCAATTGTGAGATTTTGTCACAGAATTTACGTTCAGTGTACAGAGAGAAATCTCACCAATCAAATAGCGCTAAAAGAAAAGAAAACAATGCACAACTCACGCGGTCACCTTCAGATAGAAAGATTTCCTTTAATTATTAATATTTTCAATATTTCTAAAGCTTGATTGTTTGTTAAGAATGCACACAAAACCAGCAAATAAGAAAATGTGTGTATGTTTATTCGTTCGTCCACAATCGTTATTCGACTTCACCCAGATTTCGGGCGTTGAAAGTTTTCTGGTCCCCTTAAATAACATTGACAAGGTATGGGATCGTGCGCAGGAGTATGAAAACGCAAAAAGATGGTCTAGAAACGAAAGGGAGAGGAACCAAAAATTTATGGGATGCGGTAATTTTTGGTTATATTCTTGAACGAAGAGAGAAATGTCATTATTGACGTTTTTGTCAAAACTTGTATAATAAGCTAATCATTTTAGTAGAAGACATCGGCTACGCTAAAGTGCGAGAAATACTAAGAGAAAAAGAGAATTCTGAGATGATGTATGGGGTACAATATATTATTTCAAATACTACTATGTATTTTTCTATGAAATTTGTTCGGCTCATACCAGTTATTTAATCTATTGACCAGTATATGAAAAATGTGGTCCTTTGATAAGGACATACATCTAGTGCGGTTGAAGATATCGATTTGATCTTTTTATTGACAATAAATTTCAATACATTAATTGGCCGGTATATGCAAAACAAGTTTACGGCATCATTAATAAAATATCTATGTTATTAGAAATTTGTTCAGCATGTACCGATTAAATCATTATGTTAAAATGTATTATCCAAACAAAACGTGGCAATTCGACACTAGAACCATACCCCCATTAAAGGAATAAATTTGTCTACATTTTATCACGTTTATTAATAAATCGCATTCAATATTAAATAGATTAAAGTACTGTATTAACTCCTGTAAAAGGAACGCATCTAGTGTGGAAACGTTAACTTTCCAATAGTAGTACATGTCAATATATTAATTACGTGTATCCGTATTCACAATAATTGGAATAAAATATTCTATCACATCTATGAAAACATAAATTGGAAGGTACAGTAATGAAAGACAGACGTAAGCGAGCTACACTTAAATGCGGAAGACACAACAAGTAAGTGCTGGCATGGAGAGAAAACAGGAACAGATGCAGAGGACCAGAAAAAAAGAGAATCTTGCAGTGAAAGAAGAAAAATGTCGAATAACATTGACAACGTACAAACATAGTGAGAACAGAACTATGAAAACGCAGGATCGATAGTATAGAAATGAAAGAGTGAGGTCGAGGATGTCAGCTACGCTAAAGTGCGAGAGATACTAAGTAAGAGACAGCAGTGAGAGGTGAGAAGAGGAGAAGCAGAGGAGCGAAGGAGTAAGAGAGACGCGCTCTGTACCCAGGGAGTCATTCATTAACGGGACAGCAGTCACGAATTGTTTTCATTCATCGGTTCTTGCGTGCTACTGAGAAGTGTCTTGAATGAATACGGTTGCCAGTCCCGAAGGAGCGAGTCCTTGACTCTCTTAACTCTTTCCTTCCCCTCTTCTCCTTGCCGCACCTCTGCTTTCGCCGGTTTCAAACAAAACCGCGCTACTACCGAAAAGTACCTTGTCGTCCTAAATTCAATATCGCTGGACAGAATGCAGATTTCTAACACAGACCGATTTCAAACTTTTCGAAAATAATTATCCTTCCGTAAACTCTTGATCGTGCCAACCCATGGAACGTCGGCGAAATTGTGTAGAGAGACGCGATGTAACGAAATTCACGGCAGCATCAATGTACAAAGACAAAAAGCATCATAGGAATGTAGTATAAAAAATAACATAATATAATATTTCAAAAGTAAGTAGGATTTCCTTATAAATTTTGGATTGCATTATTTCAATGAGCGCACCAATGTATGATACGTCGGCATAATGCTGAAAAGCGATACGTTATTCGCAAACTCATAGCAGCAGCATCATTTTGAAAATAACAAAATGATATAATATGACATTTGAAAAATAATTTTCGATTCCATCAACTTGCGTACGTCACCATAATGTTGAAATTGAAAACGCGACATCCATTACCTTACGGCAACAAAAGATACATTTTTAAGCACCACAATAACCTAATCTAAAAATTTGAAAGCAATATTTTAAAACCATCATCCTTCCACCCGCAAATTCTCAATCTTTACAACTTCGGCTGCGACGGTCTTAAATGATGTTCACTTAAATATTGCTAGTTTTTAAGCAGTACGATTAAATCCGATAAATTTAAATATTATCAATTTTTAAACGAGAATTTTGTATTTTTGTGAATGTATTTCCATAAATTTAGGCATTGTCGATTTTCTTGCGTCAATTTTAAACGATCTTCACTTAAATATTGCTCATTTTCAAGCAGGTCCCTTAAATCCGCTAAATTTAAATATCATCAATTTGTAAACGAGAATTCTATACTTTTGTGAATGTATTTTGATACCTTTAGGCATTGTCAATTATCAAGCCGAATAGAATGAACCCTCTACAAAATATCATACAATGATAAGCCGCATCAACAGCACACTTTCTCAACACATTTTTCGTTACGCGATTGTTTCTGTACCTGCCACACTTGGTACATTTAAGTATTATCAGCAGTCAAGTATTTTCCCAATATATATTTCGTTATATATATTTATAGACCCAACACTAAATACGATAATATAAACGCCACCAAAATAGCACATTTTCTTAATACTAAACGTACCAAGCGGGGTAAAATGGCCCTTTTCAAAATTTACTTTAAAATCATACATCAATTCTTATTTCTTTCGATCATTTGACTTTCTCTAAATTCTTACATCATCTGCTTATTCAATTTCTCGCTTTAACAAATTAGAAATTTCCTTCTGAAAATCGACGTTTATTTCATACATTACCATTTCATTTTACCATACATTTTATTAGGTAAAAAGTAGGTGTAAAGTGCCGGTACGTTTAGTCTTAACCCCTTAACTTACAACTACAGGCATAGCCTGTACTAGATGGTCGGACCAAATGTAAATATTAGCGGCGGCACCCTTCTAAAGTTACAGATCTTTGTGGAATATGTGATAAGTAATTACAACCTGATGTAATAATTGTGGTAAATGCAAGAAGTACAAAAAGTTTATTTATACAATAATCAGTAATACAAAATTAATAATCTGCACTGGTGTGATACAATTATTGTCTGTGCTATTTGTGGTGGGACAAATTACAATTCCATTTCCCGTTTAACAAACGAGCAATGCCCGTAATATTTACGATTGGCCCGATCATCGTACTAAACAAGTCGTTGCGAATGGTTCGAAGGCTGCGCGAGCTTGTTTACGTTTTCGGCCCAAAATTCTCGAATGTAAATCGTAGGTTAAAGGGTTAAATCAACAATTCCACCCTTCCAATACTCGCATCAATAAAATGACGTAATCCGGTTTATTCCGCAGTACGCCTCGTACCGTTTTAAACGCATCCGAGATTGTTGAAGTCTCCTCATTGCAGAATGCGCCGGTGGAGCTGGTGTATCGTGCCGCCATGTTAAAGGAAGTCGGCTGCGGGAGCAGTACACCCCCGCCAGGGGATGGTGCCGTCAACAGTCGTCAGATTGGAAGCGGCGAGGGTAACAACAATTCCGAAGGCACTTTGGGCTGCGGAGGCTGCGGGAGAGAGATAGCCGAACGTTGGTACTTGAGGGCTGCTGATCGTGCTTGGCACTGCGGGTGCCTGAGATGCTGTCATTGCCGAGTTCCACTCGCCGCCGAGCTCACCTGCTTCGCCCGAGATGGAAACATCTACTGCAAAGAGGATTATTATAGGTTAGTAGGGGTTACGCGGCAGTGTCTTGATTAGACGCGTCGAGGGCGCACATAATGGCGGACGCCTCGAAATGCGCGAATGTTTTACTTGCAGTTAACACGTTGAGTGCCAAGGGTATTTTGTTGTGTTAGAACCACGATGCGATGAAATATTGCAGAGTATAATTAAATCGTGAAAAATGAAGGTAACGCAGAGTTGTTAGAAGGCAAAGTATTGAAGCACCGTTCCAATATCAATTGCTTCAATTTTTCTTCTGCTTTGGTAATTAACACGTTGAATGCCGTGCGTATTTTACTGTATTAGAATGGCGATGTTATGAAATATTGCAGAGTATAATTAAATCGTGAAAAATAAAGGTAACGCAGAGTTGTTAGAAGCCAAAGTATTGAAGCACCGTTCCAATATCAATTGCTTCTATTTTTCTTCTGCTTTGTTAATTAACACGTTGAATGCCGTGTGAAATTTGCTGTATTAGAATGGCGATGCTATGAAATACTGCAGAGTATAATTAAATCATGAAAAATAAAGGTAACACGGAATTGTTAGAAGTCAAAGTATTGAAGCACCGTTCCAATATCAATTGCTTCAATTTGTCTTCTGCTTTGTTAATTAACACGTTGACTGCCGTGCGTATTTTGCTGTATTAGAACGGTATTGCTATGAAATACTACAGCGTTTGAATGAATTATGCAAAATGTAAATAATATACAGGTATTGGAGGCCAAAGCATTATTAAGTCATTGTTTAAATAGATTCAATCGTAAAAAAAGCTTCAGTTACATAGTATTAACACTTTGATGGCCGTGCGTATTTTGCTGTATTAGAACGGCGATGCTATGAAATACTACAGCGTTTGACTGAAGTATGCAAAATGTAAATAATGTGCACGTTTGGAGACCAAATTGTCGCATCGCTATTCTAACAACAACTGCATTTATGAAATAATAATTCCCACTCATTGCGAATATTTTGGATCTTCAGTAATATGGGTACCTATATAACCTGGATACAGGTATTGGAGGCCAAAGGATTATAAAGTCATTGTTTAAATAGATTCAATCGTAAAAAAAGCTTCAGTTACACAGTATTAACACGTTGACGACCGAGCGTATTTTGCTGTATTAGAACGGCGATGCTATGAAATACTACAGCGTTTGACTTAATTATGCAAAATGTAAATAATGTGCAAGTATTGGAGACCAAGGAATGGCATCACTATTCTAACAATAACTACATTTATAAAATAATATTTGCTATCCATTGCGAATATTTTGGATCTTCAGTAAAATCTCTTGTAAATATTATAAAAAAACGTACCGTTTAGGCCGCGTCAGCCACCGGCTGACAGTGTAAGATATATGAAACTAAAAAATTTACATTGTTTTCAGTGATTACTGAAAATTTATTTAAAATTCACTTAATTTTTATTTATTAGAGGACTATACCATTAATGATTTTATATGTTTCTTATCAAAAAGCTTAATGGACTTTATTGAAACACGGTAAACATAAAAACGGTTGTCCTTCGCATGTATCACAAAATGTGACGACATGTTTAGTTACTCTTATTTTTCTGGCCATTGCTCTACCAGATTTTGTCGCATTTCCAAAATATATGTGATACGTTGTTATAACCTAAACAGAGCCGGCCGCAAGCCGATTTCGATGAAATCTCTAGTGAGCCTACGATAAACAAGACAAAACAAAGAGATAATGCCCATAAGCATTTCATTCTAAACGTAAACATCTTCTACTACGATAAGAAACAATGGCCTTAATATATTTACATACTGGTATCGAGAATATTTTAATTTGTCAGTAATGCGCTTTGCATTGCTTTACCACAATACAGAAGAAAAATGGAGTAATTCTGTTTAGAGGGATAAAAGTCATACTAGGCGGGGGGTACTTGAATAGTATAGTTATAGGTAGATTATCTATGTACACTTCATCGTTCTTGGACGATTTTGTATTACGCGGGAACATCGAAGTTCAGTGGAGAAATTGAAAATTAAACTTATTCTGTTTGAAGCGATCAAATGTGAAACTACATTAATTGTTGTAAACTTATTTGATGAAGGGAGAGGGTGGTTTACTTCGCGAATAATTAAAATAACAAAATTTCAGGAAGAAAGTGAACGGTTTTGGAATATTGTTCTTCATGTTTAAATGTACTTCTGTAAGTTCTCATCGGTAATTACATTAACCAGAAAAACAACATTTACATTACATAGTTCTAAAACAAGACATAAGCACATCTTTCTATTCCGCATGAGAGTATTGCAGTTACCGCAATTCGTTATTACAATTACTACAAAAAATAAACGTAACAACACGATAACCGCTAATGAGTGACAGAGAAAAATTTCATTCCCGTTTCTGCCACTTAAGCGAAAATATTGACGTCGGACTGTGTAATCCCTGTCGAGCATAATACGGTTCCGCAATGGAGTCCAACGGTATCCATTGCAACCTCTAAATTATATTCTTCCGCTGTTCGCCAATTGCGTCCCAATGGGTCTCGCCAGCGCATAACCGTCCGCAGACATTGTACAACGGAAACGGGCGACGTTCAAACAATGGTCTCCACCCGGAGACAATAAAAGGCATAAAAACGTCTGCGAGCGACGTCTCGCGTCGCGCAACGAAGCTTCAGCGGTCTGAAGCTTCGTTCCTGAATCCTCGTCACACAGCTACGCTCGCGGATCCATTCTGCAAGCGCAGACAGCGCAGTGATTTACGCGCACATAACTTTCAACGATTTTCCACGACGGAAACATTATTCAATTTTAAGACTTTCATATCGCGCCGCGTGGGTGACATGCGAGATGCGTGTACGCTTTTGCTCCGAAATAAGCAACGCGCTCGGAATCAACTAAGTTATTTCAAGTTTGATGATAATTAAAAAGTTGAATGACGTGAAAATAATTATACATATATATATGTATATGTATATGTATATATTATATATTAAATTTGAAAATATTTAAAATTCGAAATATTAATTATAAGATTGTATATATATAATATAATAAAATATAACATGTATATATACATATGAATGTATAGATATATACATATATATTATTATTATATATATATATATATATATACATATATATATAATTATTTTCACGTCATTCAACTTTTTAATTATCATCAAACTTGAAATAACTTAGTCGATCCCGAGCGCGTTGCTTATTTCGGAGCAATATTATACATTTCGGATACAATAGTATAATTAATATTTCCAATTTCAATTATTTAAAAATTTGAAGTTATGCTTTCTCCTATTCGATCTATTACTGTACAGACTCTTCAAGATGGAAATCGTGATTTCGAAATCGGTAGAATACTGAACATTCTTAACAACAAAATAAACCTCAAACAAGAATGAGCAACTTTTGTTTTCAAATCATATATAATTGCACGCAGAAAGCAAAAAATGGGAAATAAAGGGAAATTAGGCGATTTATGGAGGAAGTGAGCATGATGACTTCGCGTGTTAGAAAATCGCGCGTCCAGAATCAACGTTTGCTTAATTGTTCCGAAATAAGCAACAATCAGTTGCTTAATACGAATCACACATACTATTCATCTTCACTTTCTCATTGTAATGCACATCTCATTGTGGTACTAAGCATTCAAGGCGCAAGTAGAAATGCATCAATAAAACATGTTCCAATTTACTAATTTCTTGCCACACAGGCCCTTATTTTTTGATAATCGTTTTAAAACTTTCCTAAATATTTGAATAACCTTCATATATCGCTCGTAGTAGAATATTGTACTTGAACTATGTCGTAGTAGAATATTATATTTTCACAACTCGCATATACCTATACCCGGAAAACAAAATTCTGAAGAACATAGAAATGCATCAATAAAACATGTTCCAATTTACTAATTTCTTGCCACACAGGCTCTTATTCTTTTATAATCGTTTCAAAACTTTTATAAATATTTTAATAAACTTCATGTATCGCTCGTAGTAGAATATTGTACTTGAACTATGTCATAGTAGAATATTATATTTTCACCACTCGCATATACCTACATCCGCAAAACAAAAATCTCAAATATCGCCTTTTTGTTTTGATACGCTTCCACCGTATTCATTTCCGCCGAAGCCGCAAGTTCAGACAAGCTACTACAGTTTCCTCGTACTCGTGTATCACGGCTAGTGCGCGTTGGACAAATGACGCGTCTTGCCGCCTGTGAACAAGCCACAAATCTGTGACGCAGAAGCAATCAAAGCAGGGTCCACAGCGCGGGCCCCCAAATACAGGAATCCCAGAGGTACACGGTGTAGATACTCGTCGCCGGGAGTGAAAAAGTGCTCCGGCCTGGGTAGAATCGCGCAGAAACTGACTCTCATGATCGGAGGACCGGGGGCTCGAAAAAAGTGAGGAAAAAGTGGGCAAAAATTGTAAAGCGACGAAAAAGGTGATCGCGTCGAACCGTGGCCACGTCCTTTATCGGCGAGTATATCACCGGGCGCGCGTGGAATTTAAGGTCCGTGGCGATTCGGATCCAACCTTCGAGAGGAGCTAGCGTTCGCAGCCGGAGGAAGCTTCGAGCAGGCGGAGTGAGAGTTTACGGGAGCGCGAGAGGGTATAGGACGACATAGGCAGAGAGCGTCGCCCATTAGTAGACATTTTGTGTGGTCCGGAGGAAGTTCGAGGGCTCCTATGCAAATTCGCCAGCTACCCCAATAAATACTGAAATGGGAGGGCATACGACTCCAATAGGAGCGGCACACGTTGGCCGCGTCGTCCATTAATTCCGGATGTCGTTCCTCATGCGCGCGACCGGGGAAATCGGGGGACGCGATCAATTTCCATGCCGGGAGCTGCCCGAAAGTATTGCGGAGACTTCGACGGGGTCGCGAGAATGGGCGCGACGCGGGAATTCTGAATGACGGTTGCCCGTGCATAGTAAGAGTCGACAAACGTGGAACCTGGGCGCGCCATTTTCCGACGACTTACGCCAAATCGACGTGTGTATTCTGTTAACCCTTTGCACTCGGGCATGTTTCTTCACTTAGAGAGAATAGCGCAATATTTCGTTTAAAATGGTTTAGTTTTGAAAAAAAATACTCTGCGCAAATCATGTTTTGCATACAACTTTGCTGATACATTTATGTTGAAACAGAATTGAAATTTTATAGCCTATTCTTTTCGAATGCGTCATAATTCATTCACCAATGTGCATTGCGGGTTTATTCAAATCTACATAATATACAGTAATAACTTTTTTATGTTCTTTTAATGTCATTTTTTCTTCAATCATATAAAGTGTTTATCAATATTAACTAGTTGATTGCAGTTTATTATTCAGCCTATTGCAGGAATATATAGAAGGCTGTTCTTGCAGTAGCTAGAATTCTCGTCTCAGTTTATTGACCACGAATTTGCTGAATATTAAATAGCACAAAGATTATTAATCCTATCTCAAACCTTAACTTGCAATCAATCAAAAATCTTAACAAATATTTGAACAAACGTTTTCTGTACATATATTTTACGTTCAATAATAATACTGAAGGATTTCGCGTATTAAAAGGGGACAGTCGCGTGAAAGGGTTAATAGCGTTTCATTAATTGTGCAAAATGTAAATAATGTTCATTTACTTTCAGTGATATCATGACAATTCATTTCAAAATGAAAGTTGCTCAGTTTTGGTTACTAATTTACGTGTTTTGGAACCATTTGTTTGGACGCCAGGAGTCTATGCGATAATAGATTAAATATCTGGAAACGTTAGATAACGCTTTGACCGCCATAATGGTCATTGGTGACCGGCGCAAGAGATTTTACTGAAGATCCAAAACATTCGCAATGTGTAGTAATAATTATTTTATAAATGCAGTTATTGTTAGAATAGTGATGCGATTCTTTGGTCTCCAATACTTGCACATTATTGACATTTTGCATAATTCAATAAAAAATGCTTGAGTCAAAATAAGGCGTGGGTCTGAACACCTCAAACTTTTTGATGGTTCGATTCATAATTCTTTTATGTGTTCAATTTGGCATTGGCATTGTTAATGATGGATTTTTATTTTCGCTACATTGTACATATGGTGTGCAATCATTTTACTTTGACTGCGAATTGATGGTCGCCGGTGATTTCCATAGTAAAAAGTTTCTTTATTAAAAATGAACAATATCAAAATATTCGCAATGGGAAGCGTAATTAAAAAATTGCAGTTATTTAATAAATTCTGTTAATAGTGACACCCGCCGATCTGTTTGATTTGCTTTCGGCGATATCATGAAAATTCATTTCAAAATAAAAGTTGCTCAGTTTTGCTTACTAATTTACGTGTTTCGGAACATTAGTTTTGACGTCAGGAGTCTATGCGATGATAGATTAAATGTCTGAAAACGTTAGTTAATAAGGGTTACATTTTTTATTTTACTATTTAATAAATTATATGAATTTTATACATTTTATATATTACTATTTTAAACGAAATCATAGCGTTTCGTTTGAAAAACCGTGTGAATCGTAAAAAGAAAAATGCGTATAATTTAGTCAGTTAATTCATTGCATTCACTTGATTTCACTTCGTCATTTTCAGTAAAATAATAATAAAATACAAATAAAAACGCAAAAAAATTTATTTTATCGAAAATTATACATTTTTATTACTAAATTGAATAATAAATAATTAAAAAGTATTTTTATTAAATATAAATTTTCTAAATTTCCTTTCTATTGCTGCAGATTTTCTGACTTAGTTAATATTAATGCTCTCTCTGTAGAAAAGATGGGAATCCTCTTTTTTTAATTTAATGCAAATATTAGTAAAGGAACGGTATTAAAAGCGTACGTGTGCAGCATAAATTTTCGTTATCCATCGTTTTCACAAACCCGCCGAACAGCAAAATCACAACAAAAACCACCTTGCAAATCAATGGCCAATTACTATAGCATCCTCTTGTTTATCAACACTGACATCCACTAAGCCATCTCATTCACCTTGTACCGCTCCAATCTTCAACAACGTTCAGTACCTAAGCATTTCACTTCGACAAAACATCGCATCTCGACCTCCTAATCCCAACCTCCATCGACATATACCAAACATCGCTCAGCGTCTAAAACACCATTTGACCCATGCCCACATACACATACCCCATTCCCACTCCGCTGTATCAATGACGAAAGGTTCGCGCAATTTTCTTCTCCCGTGCGCGCCTCGCATTCATTCGATTCCTATCGACCAGCGCAACAAGAGTTCCGAGAACGCGCGGATAATTTTCCATAATCGACTGCGCGATAATTGCGCGACAGCGCATTGTTCGGCATTGTTTTCTTCGGTTCATCGCGTTCGCCGACGATGTTCCCATATCGCACGGGTGCCATCTGGAGAGTCGGAGTGTCGGAGTTACAGTTTCCTAAGCGCGAATAGCGGATAGAGACAAAGAGAGGGTGGCCTGAATCTGGATCGTTGCATATTGCATGCCCGCCGCTCGCTGTATTCTTCCCTAACGAACCAGAAACCGACGAGATACCGGTCTTTCTTTCTACCCTTACGTGCGTTATGCGGATTTCGTTGTTTGCTTTGTGCTTTTGTGGGGTCAGGTATTGATTCGCGGGGTGATAGCGTCGTTACGCAAGCGGTGGCGGCGGTTATGAAAGTAAAAGCGACGCGTTAGGGATATTTCGTGAACGAGACGCGGCAACGGGATTCTTGGGGCTGCGTTGAGATGGACGAAGAGAGGCGTAATTCTTGTGAGACGGATGGTTATGCAGCTGTCTCGTCGTTAATGGGTTTCTGTCGATGCGATTTCAATGTGAGGCAATGATAAGTTCATCTCCTGTATACTTAGTTCTGCATTTTACATGTTACATTTTCCGCATTGGTGTCTGGTAATCGATTGGAAATATTGATACGTGCATGATTCATATACTGAGTCCTCGGATAATCAAATTAGATGTATTATATAACGCATTGACGCGTTTTTAGTCTTGAAACAGTTGAAGCGAATAGTCAAAAATAGGTGGAAACTTAAAAATCGGTTAAAATAGGTAAAAAATAGGTGGAAAAAAGGATGGAAAATTTTAATTTGTTTTTTCTTTCGAACTTTCTCCGTTCACCCTTAAAATAGTATACTACATGTTTGTGTTATTTTCTGCATTAGTGTCTGATAACTGATTGGTAATATTGATATGTGCATAACTCATATACTGAGTCATCGGACAATCAAATCAGGAGGTGTATTATACGTAAAATTGTCGTGTTTTTAGCCTTGAAACAGTTGAAGCGAATAGTCAAAAATAGGCGAAAAATTACAATTTCTTTTTTGTTTGAAACTTTTACCGTTTGTGCTGAAATTGGAATACTACATGTTTGTGTTATTTTCTGCATTAGTGTCTGGTAACCGATTGGTAATATTAATATGTGCATGACTCATATACTGAGTCATCGGACAATTAATTTAGGAAATGTATTACATGATTGATTAACGTGTTTTTAGTCTTGAAACAGGTGAAGCAAATAGTCAAAAATAGACAAAAAATTAAAATTTATTTTTTCTTTCAAACTTTCACCGTTCGCGATGAAAATGGAATACTACATATCGTTATATAAATTATACTACTACATAAATTATATTGTTCACATGATATAATATACCTGTTAAATTATAACTATTTGTAATATAAGCGAAGTATTTAATAATTATTACGTCAATTAACTGAAATTGAATATTTTATTATAATTATTCAAATAATAATCATCAAACTATTTTACACATACGCCCTCTCATAGCCGTTTCATCCACTGGCATATATTCATTAAAATCAAATAATGTTCAATAGCAAAATTTAGACAGCATCTCCGTTTTATTAAGTAAACACAAATTTGTGATTTTAACTAAATGTACAAGAAAAGACAAAATAATACTGAAAAAAATGATTAATCCACACAATTATCTCACTAAACGAAAATGCTATCTAGATTTTTCATATATCCCAACACTTCCCTCCAACACCCCCTTTTATCTTAACACTTTAAGGACCATTAAAAAATCTGTAAGAAATACGCCTGGGACCGCACGTTTTTGATAAACTTGTACGTTACAAAAAATCATAACTGTTATTTATGAAGCAATTTTTGTGAAACTTTCAGAAATTGTATAATTCGAAGTATTTCAGGTATTATTAATAAATTATATTTTTTAATAATTATCACAAGTTTTCAACTTGAAAATAAGTTTGTATGAAATTGATAGAAATTGTAAAATAGGATGCATTTTAATTACATTTTTAATATTTTTTAGGACGCATTTAGGGTCGGTTAAATCATAGGATGCATTTACATAAATTAAATTTTGATTTAAAAATTATTTTTATAAGAGTTTCTAGTAGTTTCTCAAAGGATGATATTGCGTGAAGTATTTTTCTCTATGAAGAGGAACCGTAAAAAATTTACATATGTATCGTGATTCGCTTCGTTTTCCATTGAATGATGACAAATACAAAAAATAGACACAAAATAAATACAATGTATCAAAGTAGGTGAATCTAAAGACAGCGCATAGAAAACACGAAAAAATTCGTGAGCGGTCCTTAACACATTATGATTTATAGATTACGCGAATTGTTTCTTATCTTAGTAGAAAATTATTACGGTTAGAACAAAATGCCTAGGAATTTCCATCGAGGTAGAAATCTATATTGAAGAATCGTACTGGACCTATATTTTTTTTATCGTAGCAGAAGATAAACATGTTTACAACGAAACGTTTCGGAACATGCATTCAGTTAAGAATGTTTCTTCAAGAACGAAGTATCTAAGAGAGCGTGTGAGATTCAAAATTATTTCTTCTTTTTCAAATATTTTTTCTATAGTGACGAATCGTTAAAGCTACTTTCATAACAATTTAATACTAACAAACTTCGTAAATACTAAAATAAACGTCACCGGAATATGGATGACGCGGTCTGATCAGATTTTTTGCCGTCACCCGAATACGGATGACACATCAGTCAAAGTGTTAAAGTATTAAAGCGTTAATTCCCCCGATCTGGTAAGACTACCTAACATAAGCCACACATCCTTTCATCAATGAGCCCCCCGCGATTTATCTCCACTGTTTCTTCCACTTTTCAGACTGTTCGCCGTTTCACGGTGCTCAAGATGTCGCGCAGGCATTTCCGCGTCGGAATTGGTGATGCGCGCGCGGGATTTGGTCTACCACGTGGCGTGCTTCACTTGCGCATCCTGCGGCACTCCTTTGAACAAAGGCGATCACTTCGGGCAGAGGGACGGCCTCGTCTACTGTAGGTGAGAAATACGAATCCGCTATCATTACGGCACTCTCCGGCGATAGACCGTCTCTTTGTTACGAAGCGAGTTCGATCGCAAGATCACAGAGGGATGATCGACGGAAATGCGAAGCTCATCATTATCGGCGCGCTAAATGACGGCGTAGGATGGCCGGAGTCATTATGATGGCGAAGAACGAACATCGTCGCGGATGAGGATGAGAAGCGCAGTTCTGCTTGTTAGGAAAATTTTACGCGGACCCCTGGCTGGTGGACGCAAGTGTTTAAGTTCTGATTGAGTATGTATCTGCACGCGTGTTCATACGGAAATGATAGAATGCAAGATAATTCATGGTCCTGAGTCGCTGCATTTTGACAAGTAAAAGTTTTTTTCCTGGCAGAGAGGTAGGTTAATAGCGGTAACTACGGTTGTGGAGAAAATAATGAAGTGCCTCGGATATAAATGTATTTGATGTAACGTAAAAATCGTTGGTCAGAAGGAAATAGTTTTCGGCAGTTGCTTTAAGTAACTTTTGGACATTCTTACAATAACGCGTCATTTTTTAACCTTAGCAAACAGTACAATTCAATATCAAACTAGACTATCAAACATGCTAAACCTATTTCACCGTATGTTTAACGCACTTGTCATACAAAGTCCCAGTTCTTGCAGAAGGAGATCGTTCTCAGTAATTCTCTTAATTTTCAAACATCCCTATTGTATAACAACGCGTCATAATCTCGAAAGCAAGTATTATTATATATATCTGCATATGACCTTTCCTCGCACTCAAAAACACTAAACATATCAGAAACAGTAAACTAACACTCGTTACCTAACATCCTAAATTACTGTAAAAAGACATTATTTCCAGCCATTTGTTTAAGTACTACTGAATATTTCTACAAATCCTCTTCATAATCTAGCAATGTTTACATTTCGGAAACCCTGAATTTTCACATTTATTCCCATATGACCTTTCTTCACCTTCAGAACTTCTTCGCTCTTATCCTGCCACACAAAACATCCCAAACCAATCCATCCCAAATTACTCAATTAATATAAAGACAATATAATAATTTTGCAGCAACGAACTTTCTCTTTAACGCACTCGTAACAACCCAAAGTACCGTAGAAAGACATAACGTCCAGCCATTTCTTTAAGTACTACCGAACTTTTCTACAATTCCTCTTCATAATCTAGCAGTCTTCATCTCGGAAACCCTGAATTTTCACATTCATTCGCATATGACCTTCCTTTACCTTCAGAAACAGGGTGCCTTTACCTTTACCTTCGTGCCTTTAACATTTCTTTACTAACATAACCGCCACTCAATACAAGTAGCAAGTTCCTCGCACGCAACAAACTTTCTGACGTACCATACCCTAACATCCAAATGTACCGTAGAAAGACATAATTACTAGTCATTTCTTTAAGTACTACCGAACATATCTTCAACTTCATAATCTAGCATGTCTTCATCTCGGAAACCCTGAATTTAATATTCATTCGCATATGACTTTCTTTCTTCTCCCTTTACCTTTACCTTCTTTACCTTGGTGCCTTTAACATTTCTCTACTAACATACCTCAATCAAACATCCAACAAACTTTCTGACATACCATCGCCATTTAACATCCGCGCTTACACACTGTTCTCTACCGAACTTTTCTAGAACTCTTCTTCATAATCCAGCAATGTCTTCATCTCGAAAGCCTGAATTTTGACATTTATTCGCATATGACCTTTCTTTCCTCGCGCGCACCTTTACCTTCAAACCCTCAACATTTCTCTACTAACATAACTGCCACTCAATACAAGTAGCAAGTTCTGACGTACAATCAGCAACCGTGTTCATATATCCGACACCATTCCGCTTATCGAATTCGCGAACGAACAAAGAGACGTCGCGAACAACCGCCTCCTCGACACAGCAAGGTCGACGAATGACGAGTTCAATGACGTCGCTGTGCAAGACCTCACTACGAGTTGCTCTGCTGCGCGGGCGATTACGGAAGTGCCGGTGGCAGCATCGAGGACATCGGATCGCCCGGAGTCTCGCCACTTCCGGCTTACTACAGTGCGGCAGAACAAAGTCCCATCGCGTCCTCGGGCACGGTGCAGAAGGGGCGGCCGAGGAAAAGGAAACTTTCCGAAGTCACTGGATCAGAATTACCCGTGACCATGAGGCTGGCCACTGGCGCGTTGGGTGAGTGTGTAACAGACATTTTACTGGCGTTCAACAAGATGGCGCCTGTGCGTTTGACAGACGAGTCTTGCTTTTGAAGATGTTGGCTGGTGGTTAGTTGTCGCGTGTGTTATCAGCATTTTGGGAAAGTTAGAGTCTGCGATGTTAACGATGCTGGTATGTAAACGTTCGCATCTGCAAAGTGGGGGATGTTTATGGTATGTAGACGTTAGAATATGCATCATCCGGAATACTGACAGAATACAGACGTTAGAGTCTGCAAAATGGGGGGTTTATTATATGTGGATGTAGAATATGCATCATCCGGGATACTGACAGAATACAGACGTTAGAGTCTGCAAAATGGGGGATGTTTATTGTATATAGACGTTAGAATATGCATCATTCGGGATACTGACAGAATACAGACGTTAGAGTCTGCAAAATGGGGGATATTTATTGTATGTAGACATTAAAATATGCATCACCCGGGATATTAACAGTGTACGGACGTTAAAGTATGTATTGTCAGGACTACTGGTAATAAGCAAACGTTGGGGTTTGCAAAATGGGGGATACTGATAGTATGTAGACATTAGAGCGTACATCATCCAGGATACTCACAAAATACAGACGCTAAAGTCTGTATCATTGGGACTACTGGTAGTACGCAAACATTAGGCTCTGCATCATCCGGGATACTGAAAGTATACAAACTGGAACTGGCCACTGGAAAATGGGGGATACTGATTGTGCGTAGACGTTAAATTCTGCGTCATCGAGATACTGATAGTGTGGAGACGTTAAAGTTTGCTTCTTCCGGGATACTATCAGAATACAGACGTTAAAGTCTGTATGATCAGGGCTACTAATAGTACGCAAACGCTGGCGGCTACAAAATGGGGGATATTTATTGTATGTAGATGTTAGACTCTGCTACAGTTTGCATTGTCAGGGCTACTGGTAATAAGCAAACATTAGCCGCTGCAAAATGGAGGGTTCTGATTGGACGTAGACGTTAGATTCTGCGTCATTCGGGATGCTGATGGTGTAGAGACGTTAGAGTTGACTTCTTCTGGGATACTATCAGAAGACAGACGCTAAAGTCTGTATCATCGGGATTACTAGTAGTATACAAATCTTGGCGTCTGCAAAATGGGGGATGTTTAGTGAATGTAGACGTTAGAATATGCATCATCCGGGTTATTGCCAGTGTACAGACGTTAGAATCTACATTTCCAGAGCTACTGGTAATAAGCAAACGTTGGTGTTTGCAAAATGGGGGATACTGATAGTATGTAGACATTAGAATATGCATCACCCGCTGGCAGATACTGATTTTATGTAGACGTTCAAATATGCATTAGCCAGAATAGTGACAGTATATAGGTCTTAGAGTCTGCATTGTCAGGACACCTGGTAGTAGATACTGAGAGTGTGCAAACTAATATCTGCGAAACGACGGCAAAATGTTAATAAAAGATGCGGTAATTATCTACAAGTCAAGCACATTTTTAAGAAGTTTGACACCGAAAGCTTTAATTGTAAAATGTTGGGTTATTTGTGCGTTTTATTGCAACTTTTTAAAGTTACCGATCAAAATTGGTTAGGTGAGTGTATAACAGATATTTTACAACGAGCGAATCTACAGTCTTTGAAAACGTTGCAGGTTTGTAACAAAAACAAATAAACTAAGTACTATAGCTAATAAAAATAAATTAAATACGTAATTAATACCAATAAAAGTAAAAGTCACCTATATTTTCCAATTATCATAATCTCAATTTTAAACATTCTTAACATAAGAACTTTGTATCTTAAATTTCATATTCTCGATCAGCAGTGACTAACCCGGTCCGACCGGAAAATTTATTTTTAATAATAATAAAGTAATTTTAACAAAATATTTTTAATAATACTGTAGTTTTAACACTTTAACGACCGCTAGCCGATTAATCGACTTTTCGGTTCCAACTGCTATTTACCGGTAGCCGATTAATCGGCTTTTCAGTGGTCAACGGTTATATTAGATAAAATAAATATCAGATGATATTATAACAATTCTAAATTACAATAAAATTACACTCCTTTGAAACCAAAGAATTCTCAACAACACATTCAGTATTTTTCAGTTATAAAGCTTTACAAATAGGCACATACATAATTCCTGCGCGATGTCCAAAACAGAGTCGGTCGTTATTGAGTCGCACCTTCAGTCAATGGCGGTTCATAAAGTGTTAAGTAATAAAATATTTTTAATAATAAAAACAGCCCACATCTTACCTGCTAAAACCCCGCTTCCTTCGCGCATAAGCCAAAAAAAAACATAAATACCACAACTCGCCTTTCCTATCCTTCGCCAACCGTGTAACATTTTCACGCGGTTCCGAAAGGTCACTTTCTCGTCCATCGCATCGATCGCGGCCGAAACAATCGCGTCTTTGTCTGAACCCCGCACAATCGGCATAATAAAGAACGCATGAGACTCTAGTCTCGCCACTCGTCGCGAGTGCGTGTAATTGGCATGCCAAATCGTGTGCGTGCCCGCCTACGTTCGCCGATACGTGCGTGCATCCTCTCGCATTCGTATGTACATTCGTACGTAGGGTCTTTTGTGAAAACGGCACGCGTCAAAGAGAGACCCGTCGAACGAGCGTGCAAAGGAAAGAAAGGCCCGGCGCTGGGGGATAATTGGACCGGATGGTAAACGTAGGTGTAGTTTCAAATGTTCAAACAGCGCTCTTAAAACCATGCGAACACGTGGTAAGCGATGCTCTCTGCTCCTCGATATTTGCTTTCGCCTTCTGGCTCTGTCGACCCCGCAGCGAACGTCTGAACGTGTTTTTCGCGTTTTCGTTCCTTGTTCCATTTTCCGCGCATTTTCTTTGCGTCTCGTTCGTATATATCCTTCGAGCTTTTCTACGGCGAATTGCCGGGATAACCCGCGGGACGATGTATTATTTGTTCAGCAATGAGTATAATGGCCCGCTCCCTACGCTGTGCTAACATTTGCAGGAGCTTGCGAGAATCGCGGACCGCGAGTCGAACGGAATTCGCTCGCACTTCCCTCGTTAACTGAAAGCCAAGGCCGAATACTGCGACTTCTCGCGGATCTAAATCGCCATCGACGCGCCTCAGGTTAACTGCTTGACGGAGGAGTAAATCGAAGTTGATAATACCGAAAATACTGAAGAAACTGTCGTGCGTATTTTACTATATTAGAGCCGCAACATGATGAAATAGTACAAAATATGATTGAATTGTGTAAAATGAAACTAATGCGAAGGTATCGGAGACCAAAGAATAGAATCACTATTTAATATAAATTGCATTCGCAAAATTATAAATGCAATATAAATCGTAATATATAATTTGCTATATAAATGTAATAAATGTATTATAAATTACAAAAATTATAAATTAAAAAATTATAAATTATACAAAATACTCCAATTATACAGTTTCTGAAAGTTTCACAAAAATTGCTTCATAAAGAAAATTTTATATAACGTAGAAGTTTCCCAAAAATGTGCGGTCCCAGGCGTATTTTTTACAAATTTCTTAGTGGTCCTTAAAGTGTTAATATTATCATAACTTGTTTACTAAAAAATGGAAATACGAAAAATACATGAAGGCAATCGAGTTTATTGCATTGAATATTGATGTAAATACTTAAATAGACAAAATAAATACAATGTACGTTTTAATTGACATATGGTCCTCACGCCAAATTTGTAACATTAAGGAGATAGTGCTGCGACGGTAGTGAAATAGATACAGATAGCACGTCGTTATGACAGATTTTGAAACGTGAAATCAAAATTTTGTCTATATTAAAAAAAGTCAAGATGAAAAATATACAGTATCATTTTAAATATAAAAAATGTCGATACGTTTTCAAAATAACTAACGCATATATGTGCCCATAATTATGAAAGTGGTCTAAGTCATATATTTCTTGTTTCGAGATATTTAATGAATTGCATTTGAATAAATTAAAAAATATTTTTACATTATGCGACATTTTAATTTATAATTTTATTAGTCTTAATTAATGGAAATTTACTATGAATATGAAATTTTGTGTGAATTTTATACGATAATATTATTTTTAAAGATTGAATTGACTTAGACCATTTTCAAAATTAACTGAATGTCCTATAAATGACTTAAAGCAATAAAGAACTTTGAGTTTTATTTGAAACAATAATTTGATTGAAATAATTCGTGAACATTTATTACATTTATTAATTATTTTTAAACAGTAATCCATTTTTATCATTATTTCGAGTATTTAAGATTCTTAAAATGTTCCTGAAAAACTGGAGGGGTGTACGATAGTAAACTCATAATATCTTTATGTTTTTCTTCCGATACTGGTCTAATGGTGGTGTATAATGGAAGTAATTTAATATTTCCGTATATTTTTGGTCTTCCTTTTTTAGGTGAAAGATCCAAAACGTGAAATTTAGAATCATCTAAAGATGTTTTATAGAACATTTTATAAGGTTCATTTTTCAAGAATCTCATCCATTGAATTTGTAGCCAAGAGACAGATTCACCCGCGGTATTTTTTACTCTTCTTGTTATTGATTCTTCTAGTAATGAAGTTGTCGTTATTATTAAAATTTGATTGTCATTTATTTTATTATGTAGTTCAGAAACGCGTCAAAGAAGGCCACGTGCCATTTTCAAGTTGTTTATATAATTTATTTAAATTTTTGACTTAGACCACTTTCATAATTAAAACTAAATGAATTCCATATAATGTTGAAATTACAACCACTATCTAATGGTTCATTTTTGACAATTTCGTAAAAATTACATTGAATAAATTTAGTTAAAAATAATGTGGTATGAAATAACTGATAAACTCATTTTTTTTAAATTTTGACTTAGACCACTTTCATAATTATGGGCACATATGATTCCATGAGTGTGAAAAGGTTAACTTTTCTAACTGAGTGCTTGGAGAACTTTACATTCTAGCCGTACGAAGTTGGTATTGTTTTGCGAAGATAAATTCACGCCATTCGCGAATAATGAAATGAACACGTTACGTTCAGCATTTCAGTTGAAATTGGGTCGAAGGGAATTAACCGATACAGAATTCGCAGGTAGATAACAACGAGATGACAAAGAGCGTTAAAAAAGCAGAGATCAACGATTGACAAGAGACTGCAATCGATGTGTACACGGTCGACTGGTCGATCAGCGGGAATGAGGACATTTTCGTGTCGACTCTCGCACAATATCGCCGGATAGTTCGTTAACACCGCTTCTGTTTTCGCCAGTTGAATGATATCGCCCGAAAAACGTTCGCAATGTCGATTATTCGCGGATCCCGAATTCAGGACGAATCGTCTGTTTTTTCGCTCTCCGCTTGCGATCGATTTGTCATTGCAACACGAAATAAAGTAATTCACCGTTTGTAACAACATGGATTTTACGCAATTCGTATCTGCGGCGAGTGAAATCTATTTTTGCTAGGTATAACGTACCGAAACAACATATACCAATGTAGAGTTAACATTTCAAAAAGGTAACAACGCAAAATAATCGTCTGATTATAGACTTCAATTTAGTGTGTCATTTTTTATATTTTTCTTAACGTTTGTCTCCGATTTGTCATTGCAACACGAAATAAAGTAATTCACCGTTTGTAACAACATGGATTTAACGCAATTCGTATCTGCGGCGAGTGAAATCTATTTTTACTAGGTATAACGTATCGAAACAGAATATACCAATGTAAAGTTCACATTTAAAAAGGCAACAACGCAGAATAATCGTCTGATTAGAGACTTCAATTTAGTGTGTCATTTTTTATATTTTTTTTTTCTATTTGTCTCCGATTTGTTATCACAAAGCATTATATGTATATTATTTATATTATATATTCATATATGATATATTATATATATTATATGATTTATATATAAATGATATATTGTATACATCATATGTATTATAATATCATATATTATATATGTCTATTATATACATCACATTCTGATCAGACATAATTATCGAAAGTTCCGTATGTCAATTCAACATTAACGATCATCGAAAAGTCAAAAGAACATAACAGCCGACCGATTACTCACAGGCCACAAATTCTTGGTGCGTCATTCTTTATTTCGCTCCTTCCGTTTGCCTTCGATTTATTGTTGCCAAGCGCCATCAAAATTCACGCCTTGCCGCGAGGCCATAAATTCAGAGCGATTCATATCTAGGCCGGCTAATATCCATTCGGATCAGACATAATTAACCCAACATTGACGCTCATCGGTAACTCAAGAGTACCGAGCGATCAACAAACTTATCCGAAGACTTCGAATATTTACTATAATTACCCGCCATTTATTTCTTTTCATTTGTCTTCCATTTGTCATTTCCACACGCTATAATAATTCACAACCTACCGCCAGAACGTAAACTTCGAATTCGAATAAATTCGAATACACTTCGAAAAACGTAAAATTGGGTTCTCCGGGAAGTGAACAAGTTGCAGGAAAATTGGAACGCAGCACATTTATATTTTGGTATACGTTTATTAAATGATACAGATGCCAGACTGTTCCAGAAACTTTTTCCGTCTTTCAGTAAATTGAAAGTTTCGTTCGGTTATGTGGCATTTTTGCCTTTCCGTTAAAAGAACAGCATTAACAAGTTCGCGACACTAAAAGTTTCAGCGAGATGCGAAAATTAACAGTCGTTTTATTTTTATATTGGTTGTGATATCGGAAATTTGATTAAACACATTTTATGAGGGTAGCCAGATTATTATATTTTAGTTCAGTCAGTCTTTATCTTGACAGGTATAATAAGTACAAAAACTTAAGGTTATACAAAATTAAATTCAAAATAATTGACTTCAACATTCGAATGCTATGGCATCCATGTCATTCTGCATCTTTATGGAAATGAATGCTATAGCAATTTTACTTTTAAATTGGTTGTGATATCCGAAATTTGATTAAACACGTTTTATAAGGGTAGTCAGATTATCATATATTAGTTCAGTTAGTCCTTATCTTGACAGCTATAATAATTACAAAAACTTAAGGTTATATAAAATTCAATTTAAAATAATGTACTTTAAGATTTGAATGCTACAGCATTCATTTTCATGATGACGCAGAATGACATTAGTGTTATAGCATTCAAATCTTAAAGTCAATTATTTTGAATTTAATTTTGATACATATAACATATTTTAATACAATAAATTTAATACATATTTTCTGTTAACACGTTCGCGGACGTGAATGCTATAGCTATAGTTAACAGAAAATATATTTCACATTTTTTGTATTAAAATATGTTATATGTATTAAAATTAAATTAAAAATAATTGACTTAAGGATTTGAAAGCTATAGCATTCATTTTCATGATGATGCAGAATGACATGAGTATGGGAAAGTAGTATAGCTGGTGAACTAATCACAACGTCATGTATACTGTAGAAAAATGTTGGGGGTATTGGCAAATTAATTTAGATGGGGGGTACATACGACGTATCACACTTTCTTTTAACCAGCAGCGTAAATTACTATCAAATATAATGCGATGAATATGTATATACATGCACCCTCACGCACCTACGAAATTTATATATGTATCTATATATATAACAGAACTAGTGATAATGTCACGCATACTGTAAAAAAATGTTGGGGTTATTGGCAAATGAATTTTGATGCTGCGTACATATGACCTATTACACTTTCTTTTAACCAGCAGCGTAGATTACTATCAAATATAATGCGATGAATATGTATATACATGCACCCTCACGCACCTACGAAATTTATACCTGTATCTGCTTAGGATAACAGAACTAGTGATAATGTCACGCATACTGTAAAAAAATGTTGGGGTTATTGGCAAATGAATTTTGATGGAGAGTACATATGACGTATCACACTTTCTTTTAACCAGCAGCGTAGATTACTATCAAATATAATGCGTTGAATATATACATGCACCCTCACGCACCTACGAAATTTATACCTGTATCTGCTTAGCAAAACAGAGCCGCAAGAATAACCTTCGTATGTGCGTAAACTAGCCGAACACCGTGCAGGAAGGATCAGCCGAACAATGTGCGCGATTTTACCGTGTATCTAAACTGCTGCGTCACGAATGCCCGCCGACATTGATATACGACAAACATAGTTCCTGACTGACCTCGCACACGCTACGTGACAGTCTCCCAGCGTTATCCCCAGTCAAATTCCGCCATTTGACATTTCTCCGTCCCGGAGCAATTTTTGCGACGCCGCGAGCAGCGTTAACGAGCCTTCGCTATCGCCCGTCGAAATCAGCTTCCTCATTTCCCTGGTTCGCCGGCAGTGAATCGACGCTTCGACACTAAACCATTCCGACTGCCCAATCATGTATACACGGAATATAATCGTTTGTCGAACAACGCTTTTTTATCGCGGCATTACTATTCCTACTTGCTTTACGATCTTGCGGACGTTCGGAGATGATATCTCAGAAAGCGCGAAAGAAGGAAGAGCGGCGGAGGGAACGAGAGAGAGAAAAATGGCGCGGCGACGAGTGACAGTGGGACGAAACGAGACGGACGGAGTCAGAAGAAGACGGAAAGGTGAACCGGTACCGCGATTCGTCGTTTTATAATCGACGTGCGATCAGAGAAAGAGGATCACTGGCCGGACTACCGGCTGGAATTTACGAGCAACAGCCATAAAATCGTCCATGAAGTTCTGCGCCGCACAAGGCACTCTCCGCTCGTTGTCTCTCGTCTCGTCTTTCGTCTCGTCTCTCGTGAAGGAGGGTTGGGAACCGCCGACCGCGGCGGGACTCTCGTGTTTTATTGTCTTTTTATATAATTGGGACACTTTTTGCACGGGCGATTTCGAACTATTCCGTCTCGACGTCCAGTCGCCGGATCGTTGAAATTTTAGCCGCCTACCCTCGCGGAGGGAATGGGCGTGGGGAGAGACGGAAAAATGGCCGATGGATTGGACTGTTGCCTTTTCGGCGAACGTCAACGTTGCGTCGACGTACGGCGGTTTCCGTTAACACGTTGAATGCCACGCGTATTTTTAACACGTTGACTGCCACAGTGGTCACCGGTGACCGGTGCAAAAGATTTTACTAAATATGCAAAAAAATGGCAATGAAGCCTATTTGCAAGCTTGTAACAACAATTGATACTGGAACGCTGCTTCAATACTCTGGCTTCTAATAATTGTAATAATTATACTCCGCAGTATTTCATTGCATCACGGTTCTTATATAGCAAAATACACTTGAGCAAAATTCGAAAAAGATTTTACTAAAAATGCAAAAAATTTGCAATGAAGCCTACTTGCAATCTTGTAAAAGCAATTGGTATTGTAACGGTGCTTTAATACTTTGGCTTCTAACAATGCTGCGTTACCTTAATTTTGCACGATTTAATTATAGTCTACAGTATTTCATCGCATCGCGGTTCTAATATAGCAAAATACGCTTGAGCAAAATACGCAAGAGATTTTACTAAAAATGCTAAGAATTCGCAATGAAATCTATTTGCAATCTTGTAAAAGCAATTGATATTGGAATGGTGCTTCAATACTTTGTTTTCAAACAACTCTGCGTTACCTTCATTTTGCACGATTTAATTATACTCTGCAGTATTTCAACGTATCGCGGTTCTAACATAGCAAAATAGGCGGTGACCGGTGCAAAAGATTTTACTAAAAATGCAAAAAATTCGCAATGAAACCTACTTGCAATCTTGTAACAGCAATTGGTATTGTAACGGTGCTTCAATACTTTGGCTTCTAACAATTCTGCTTTGCCTTCATTTTGCACGAGTTAATTATACTCTACAGTATTTCATCGCATCGCGGTTCTAACATAGCAAAATACGAAAAAGATTTTACTAAAACTGCAAAGAATTCGCAATGAAGTCTATTTGCAAACTTGTAAAAGCAATTCATATGGGAATGGTGCTTCAATACTTTGGCTTCAAGCAACTCTGTGTTACCTTTACTTTGCACGATTTATGATATGGGAATGGTGCTTCAATACTTTGGCTTCTAACAATTCTGCGTTACCTTCATTTTGCACGATTTAATTATACTCTGCAGTATTTCATAGCATCGCCGTTCTAATACAGCAAAATACCAGTCAACCTGTTAATTAACAAGGCAGAAGAAAAATTGAAAAATATTTTACATCTAACGCAGTACAAAATGCGCGAAAATTCCTCCCTAGTCCTGCAAATTTTTAAATCATCACTTTCCTCTCGCAAAACATTCACTTTAACATGTCACAAACCCATTAACACTTTCAGTGCCGTGATGGTCAATGGTGAACGACGCAAGAGGTTTTACTGAAGATCCAAAATATTCGCAATGGGAGGCAGTTATTATTTTATAAATGCAGTTGTTGTTAGAATAGCGATGCAATCCTTTGGTCTCAAATACCTGCACATTATTTACATTTTGCAGGATTCAGTAAAAATGCATGAACCAAAATAAGGTGGGTTTGAACACCTGAAACTTTTTGATGGTACGATTCATAATTTTTTTATGTGTTTAATTCCTAATTTATTTTCTAATTCTCGCTACATGCTCCAAAGACCTGAACGCTGTCAAACGATGTAGTATTTCATAACATCGCCGTTCTAATATAGTAAAATACGCTTGGCAGTCAACGTGTCAACACCGAAAATTGGCACGAACCTTCCGGACCACCGAATACTTTCCCATTTTTCCCTTAATGCCTCCGATCTGGTAACGTCGCTCTACCCATTTCTACTATTACTTGATCCTAATCTAGTCCATTGGTTGAAAGAAAGTGTGATACGACGTCATATACACCCCCCATCGAAATTAATTTGCCAATACCCCCAGCATTTCTCTACAGTATGCGTGACGATGTCACTAGTTCCCCACCTATACTACTTTGGTAATTTTCTACTTGATACTAATCTACTCCATTGGTTGAAAGAAAGTGCGATACGTCATATGTACCCCCGCATTGAAATTCATTTGCCTAAACCCCCACGTCCATTTCTCTACAATATGCGTGACGATGTCACTACTTCACCACGTATACTACTTTCCCATTTTTCTACTTGATACTAATCTACTCCATTGGTTGAAAGTGAGATACATCATATGTACCCCCGCATCGAAATTAATTTGCCAAAACCCCCACATCCATTTCTCCACAGTATGCGTGACGATGTCACTAGTTCACCACCTATACTACTTTCCCATTTTTCTACCTGATACCAATCTACTCTATTGGTTGAAAGAAAGTATGATACGTCATATGTACCTTTTATCGAAATTAGTTTGCCAATACCCCCACCATTTCTCTACAATATGCCTGACGATGTCACTAGTTCGCCACCTATACTACTTTCCCATTTTTCCCTTAATGCCGCCGATCTGGTGCCGCTGCTGTATCCATTTCTACTGATACTACTTTATACTAATCTACTCCATTGGTTGAAAGAAAGTGCGATACGTCACATATATCACCGCATGGAAATTCATTTGCAAATACCCCCACCAGTTGTCTATAGTATGCGTGACGATGTCACTACTTCACCACCTATACTACTTTCCCATTTTTCCCTTAATGTCCCCGATCTGGTGCCGCCGCCGTACCCATTTCTGGCAAGTCGCCACACCGTCTCGCTGGCCTTAGCATTACGCGTGGCCGTACTTTTGCAATCACCCAATACATCGGCCTGTGACTTCGCCGAGCGTCGGAAGCCTCGAAGTCGATCGATCGGCTTCGAAGCTGGCGGAAGAAGAAGGAGCAGGCGGCGAAGGGAGAGAAGCGCGGAGGAAAGGCTAGGTCCGGTGGACAGTGACAGATGAGTATCGGTGCCGAGATGCATCGATTGGCCGATCTGCCCGGAAAAGAATGTTGCCGTGGCCAATGCGTGGCCTCTCGGAGCAGAATGGCCGGCGAACACATAATGCCGCCTCGCTTATAGTCTTCCTTACTTTCTTACCGTCCACGGCTTTCTTGCGCGGTCCCGCTGGACCCTCCGTCCCTTTTCTTCCACGCCGGGGCCCCTCTTCTTTGCCGCACGACGAATTCTCGTCCGCCGTGGGCACGGTGCGATTTTCGGCCTCTAAGACCGCGCCCTGACAAATTGTAATCTCATTCTTGCTCCGCGATATCCGGCCGGGGTCTCTTTCCGCACCGCGCACGCCGTCTTTTTCTAGATTCGAGACGGACCGCGTTCTTTCGCGATACAATTTGCCCATTCCCAGGACTATAAATCGCCACCAATTGTCTATCCGGAGGCCGCCCGTTTTTGCGCGCGCGGCCGTCGGACCTGAGGATTGTCGGGAATCTGTGCTTTTCGGGGGTTGCTGCGATGGAATCGCTAAACTGACCGCTGGGTGCAGATCTATGAGATGAAGCAAGAGTAGAACAGCGATCAAAGCATATTTTTGTATGGTATTAACGCCCAGTGTTCGTGTCACGTGTGATGTTAGTGACCACTTTCCTTGCAGGACCCCCTGCTATTCGTGGCAGACAAGATTATAGACGATATATATATGTATATGTCAACCACGCATCTATTCCAGCTTTCGTTGGACATAGAGCACGTGGAATTCCTGATTTTTAATGTCCATACTTGAATTTCAGTATTCTCGTGAGCAACCACTTTCCTTGCAGGACCCCAACGCTGCTATTTGCGGCAGACAAAATTACAAACGATATACGTATGTATATGTCAACCATGCATCTATTCCAACTTCCAGCATTCAACGTAGAGCACGTGAAATTCCTGATTTTTAGTGTTTGTACTTCAATTTCAGCGTTCTCGTGTCATATATGACCTAAGTAACCACTTTCCTTGCAGGACCCTCTGCTATTCGTGGCAGACGAAATTACATACACACGATATACTAATGTATATTTCAACCATGCATCTATTCCAGCTTCCACTGTTTGATGTAGAACGCGTGGAATACCGGATTTTTAGTGTCCGTACTGCAATTTTCCGATTTTCAGTGTTTTCGTGTGACGTGTGACGTGAGTAACTAGTTTTTGCAGGACCCCACGCTGCTATTCGTGGCAGACGAATTACACACGCTATACTTACGCATATTTCAACCATGCATCTATTCCAGCTTCCACCGTTCGACATAGATCACGTGGAACTCCTGATTTTTAGTGACCGTACTTCAATTTTCCGATTTTTAGCGTTCTCGTGTCATGTGTGACGTGAGTAACTAGTTTCCTTGCAGGACCCCAACGTTGCTATTGGTGGCAGACGAAATTACATGCGACATACGTATGTATATGTCAACAATGCATCTATTCTAGTTTCCACCGTTCGATGTAGAACACGTGGAATCCCTGATTTTTAGTGTCCGTACGTCAATTCTCCAATTCTCCAATTTTCAGTGTCCTTGTGTGACGTGAGTAACTAGTTTCCTTGCAGGTACCCAACGCTGCTATTTCTAGCAAACAAAATTACACACGGTATACAGATGCATATATCAACCACGCATCTATTCCAACTTCCACAGTTCGACGTAAAGCACGTAGAACTCCTGATTTTTAGTGTCCGTACTTCAATTTCAGTGTTCTCGTGTCATATATGATGTGACAAAATTATTATAACAAACAAATTATTATAACAAACAAAATTATACACAATATACGTATGTATACATTAACCACGCATCTATTCCAGCTTCTACCGTTCGATGTAAAATACGTGGAATTCCTGATTTTTAACGTCCGTACTTCAATTTCAGTATTCTCGTGAGCAACCACTTTCTTTGCAGGACCCCCTGATATTCGTGGCAGACAAAATTACACACGATTTACGTATGTATATGTCAACCATGCATCTATTCCAGCTTCCACCGTTCGACGTAGAACAGATGGAATTCCAGGTTTTTAGAATCCGTACTTAAATTTCACCTGACCAAGAAAGTCCCCTAAATTTACTTATCTGCTTCTACCTCGCCATGAATGCGGTTGATGAGACCTTCGAAAGTGCGTAATCGCATCGACTGTTTAACCCTTGCATTGAACGTTTTTAACAGAATGCTTGTCCGCCGTATGGGGCGCGCCAAAATGCGATGTGCGAAAAAAAATGATATTTTTTATTTTTCCGTTCATTTTAAATGTGCCAAATGTGCTCTTCCTTTTTCTTTGACAATCAATTGATGATACGATTCATGATTTCATTCCTCAAAGTCGCGAACCACGATCGATCGTCGTCCACGGGGAATGGTAGTTCGGGACAATAAACAGTAATGGGGATAATCGTGATCTGACTGTTTAACTTCTGGGATCCGTTTTATAACAGAATTCGATGTCGGACGGACGCGACTACCCGTTCTTTCTCCCCGATTGAATTCAATGGTTACCCTCGTCGTCTTATTTATTGGACGCGTTCGTTCGCTCTCTGCGCGCGGCAACAACTGCAACTTCCAACGGCGCACAACGGTTGATTGACGTCGTCGTTATGTTGATATCGCGCTCCGTAATGACACATTTAATTTTTCGTCTCTTTCCGTCCCTCCGATGTTTGCGGTTCATTGATGTTTGACAATCAAGTGATGATCGACACAGTGCCGTATACTGAGTCGTGTTATGTTGATATGATTTGCGGAGACCTCAAAGTCGTAGGTAGGAGCACGATCGTTCATAATTGTGCGATGCCAACTTTTCGATTTATGGTCGGTTGAGACGACGGTTGATGATTACTTTGGGATCGGTAATGTGGAGCGTAATCGTGATCTGACTGTTTAACCCTGGAGATCGACGTTTTATAACAGAATAGTCGCTGGCGGGCAATGTTTATGGGGCGCGACTTTTTGTGGCAGTTTTTATGGTGATATGATGTGGGCAAAGAATTAATGACATTTTTGATTCTTACGTACGTTATTTTAAATGTTATATTTCCATTATGTGTCACTTTGTTCATTGCTGTTTGACAATCGATTGATGATACTGATCTACACATAATCCGTATACTGAGTAGTCTTAAGTTGATATGACGTCGTATTATGTTGATATGACGTGAGCAAAGAATTAATGACACATTTGATTCTTACGTACGTTATTTTAAATGTATTTCCAAATGTGTCACTTGGTTCATTGATGTTTGACAATCAATTGATGATACTGATCTACACATGACCCGTATACTGAGTCGTGTTATGTTGATATGATTTGTGGATACTTCAAAGTCGTAGGTAGGAGCACGATCGTTCATAATTGTGCGATGCCAACTTTTCGATTTATGGCCAGTTCCGTCGACGGTTGATGATTACTTTGGGATCGGTAATGTGGAGTATAATCGTGATCTGACTGTTTAACCCTGGAGACCGACGTTTTATAACAGAATAGTTGGTGGCAGGCAATGTTGTGGCTGTTTTTATGGTGATATGATATAAATGACACATTTGATTCTTACGTATGTTATTTTAAATGTGTTACTTTGTTCATTGTTGTTTGACAATTATTGATGATATTTATCTACACATGACCCATATACCTGGGTCGTGTTATATTGATATGACGTCGTATTATGTTGATATGACGTGAGCAAAGAATTAATGACATTTTTAATTCTTACGTACGTTATTTTAAATATTGTATTGTCATATGATGTTGATATGACGTCGTATTATATTGATATGACGTTTAATATGTTGATATGACGTGGCAAAGAATTAATGACACATTTGACTTACATACGTTATTTTAATGTATTTCCAAATGTGTTACTTTCTTCATTCCTGTTTGACAATCGATTGATGATACTGATGTGCACATGGCCCGTATATTGAGTCATGTTATGTTGATATGCGTCGTTTTATGTTGGTATGACGTGAGCAAACAATTAATGTCCCATTTAATTCTTACGTACGTTATTTTAAATGTTGCATTTCCAAATGTGTTACTTTCTTCATTCCTGTTTGACAATCGATTGATGATACTGATCTACACATGATGCGTATGGTGAGTCATCGATCAATTAGGAGAGATAATTCATGATAGAGTGTTCTTAGTGTCTTGAGTAGCTATTAAAAGATTGCGAATAAAATGCTTGTTTGACGTGATATTGCACGATCAATTATATTTTTGCGAAATGAATGATTTATCGTGCGTCATTTCTAAGAGCAATCTGTTCGGATTAAATAAATAATAATTGCCATCAAATTGCAAATTAAATATAATACTGTATAAAGAAAACTTTTTTTAATTATTATCTACATATATAGTATTACTTACACTAAGTGTCAACGCCATCGTAAACGATACATGGTATATAATTTCATTGGTATGCAAAGATTGATTCTAATTTTCATAAGCAAAGTCATTATAAAAGTACGTAATAGTGTTGTTAACGACTATTTTGTTCTCTTCGTCCCTTAATGAGAAAAATTAATTTTAACGTGTACCGAAAATGGAAACGTATTAATTTAACAGGCATGTTTAATAGTGCAGCGTTCATTATATTTTTGGAATTTTTAAATCGCCCGGGTGATTATGAGTGATTACGAGAATATGCAGATCACAAAGTGTAGTAAATTATACTTTCCCAGCAGTTTCAGTTGAACCGAATATATGACGAAACGGAAAAGCTTAATTCGAAACGGTACTTTGATAAAATCTACCACCAATAAATAAAGATCGACCCCGCGATCACAGAAAAGAAAATTTCACCGCAAAAATTCCCACCACTTCGGAAACACCGGGTCCAAAACGGAAGTTTAATCTCATGCCACAATCTAGTCAATCCCCCGACTTGGATAATCACCAAAAAAACAACGAAGACCCAAAGAATGAGAGCGAATGAGAAAGAAGGTGGCGTATAGAGTTTATACGGTGTGGGCATTCGCGTACCTATTACAAAGATTTCTTAATCTGATCGTTCGCCGCAAAGCTGCGAAAGGATTGGACGTAAAAAGTCGTTGGGTGCAAAAGACGGAAGAGGGGAGAATAAAAAAAGTAGAAAAAACGTAGAAAGAGATATGATCATCTGATACTCCGAGGGCCGAGGGCGATCGTAAATGAGCATTCTCCTTTCGATTGGTGCCGAATGCCGGTGATCCATCAATTGACATCTGCGAGAATTCACTGCCTTTTTCTTGCGTCTCGCCGCTTCCCTCAAAACGATACTTGTCATACTATGTCATAATACAGTAGGACCTTTCATATTGTCCCTCTGGTCGGAATCGAGATAGTTTGGGAACAGAACCTTGTTTCCCTGGACTCGTAGCTCACCGAACTGAGATAAGGACACAGGGGAAAACAGATAACGATGAAATGCATGGAGAGGCAACCGCAATACTTGAAAACCAATGATAGAACAAAGACGATGGTCAAAACTATTTTATTTTTATCTCTTTTCCGTACGCTGGAAGTTTATAACGTTTTGATCGTAGTGTTGTAATGAGAATGGGATCAAATATAACATAATTCGGTCCACATTTCTTTCTGAGTATTGAGTAACTAAGTCCATAAGAAGTTTGAAACAAGTAAATGTGGTCTAAATTATATCTTGTTGCGTCTCATTTTATTCCGAAAAAATGAATCGATGTTTCTTACATTTTTAAAAATGTTATAAAAGTTGTTAAAAAATAATATTAAAATGGTATTATAATATTAATAGTATAATAGTATATATAGTATAATATAATATAGTGTTATATTATATACTATATTACATTATACTGCATATACTATTATATATATTATATTAAACGTGGTCTAAATTATATCTTGTTGCAATCTTATTTGATTGCGAAAAAATTAGTCGATGTTTCTTACATTTTTAAAAATGTTATAACAGTTGTTAAAAAATAATATTAAAGATGTCTTTCTGATTATTGAGTATAATAAGTATATATAGTATAATATTATAATTAAATATGGTCCAAATTATATCTTGTTGCATCTCATTTTATTCCAAAAAATTTAATCGATGTCTCTTACATTTTTAAAAATGTTATAAAAGTTGTTAAAAATTAATATTAAAATAATATTATAATATTAATAGTATAATAGTATATACAGTATAATATAATATATCATATAATATTATACTATATTATATTATACTACATATACTATTTTATTCCGAAAAATGTAATCGATATAATATAGTAATATTAATAGTATAATAGTATATGTAGTATAAAATAATATATTATATAATATTATACTATGTTATATTATACTATATATACTACTATATATATTATATTTTTAAAAATGTTATAAAAGTTCTTAAAAAGTAATACTAAAGTAATATTATAATATTAATAGTATAATAGTATATATAGTATAATATAATACAGTATATCATATTATACTATATTATATTTTTAAAAATGTTATAAAAGTTGTTAAAAAGTAATATTAAAGTCATAGCTAAGTTAGAGTAATAGTTTTTTGTACAACTTAGTATATTATATTTTATTATATTTATATATATATATCTATTTATATATAATATATATATATATATATATATATATATATATATATATATATATTAAATACTATTAAAAAATAGTATAATAAGTTGTAAAAAAAATATCGTCTTATGACCTGTCAAAACGTGAATTTTTATTATCGTACGCTTCACTGACTCCAATTAAGAATAACATAGGCGTAGCAATAACCAAAAAGACCAATAACAAATAAAATATCATGACGCTGTGAAGGAAGGACCAAGAGAAACAATGTCAAAGTTTTTACTGTGCCACTCATTAGTCAATTCGTAACTCATAATTTGTCGTACTCCGTCTTACGCGGCTGTAGATCAATCAAACGCAACCGAATGATGGAAAATCGTTCCGCTTCCTTTCAGAATTACTACATCCCACGGAATTATCTTCGTCGATGGAATCTCTTGCGGCTTACGATGCATCTGTTGGCTCACCCGGACCGGTACACCAGAGTCAAAGAACGAAGCGCATGCGAACGAGCTTCAAACACCATCAACTGAGGACGATGAAGAACTACTTCGCGATCAATCAGAACCCGGACGCCAAGGATCTTAAGCAGTTGGCGCAGAAAACCGGCCTTTCGAAAAGGGTTCTCCAGGTGAGTCGACCTACCGCTCAAAATTACTCCAAGTCAAATATAGCTTAAGGAGGTATTTATCTTTTACCTATTCATCTTTCAAAGGGAATTAAGTGCTTCTTTGCATACTATTTTCGAGCTGTAAGATGAAGTGATGTGTAGAGAGATTAGTGACATGTCTTTTATGAGGGTGAAAATATAGGGAAAATTTATATCGCGTTTTTTCTGTTATGTTAAGAAAATATTTTTATAGCTCGTGACGTAAATAAGGTGATGCTAAGAAAGAGATAACTCTTATAATGCGAAAATGTGTAGTTAAGTTGAAAAGTCTACTTAAGGACAATGTTTGTTATTGAACTTCTGTCAATTTTGGTGAAGTAATTTTTTCTCCGTCTAAAAATAGTGAGTTTAGTCGTACTTTTGTAATTTAAGGAAATTCTACAAAGGTAAGACTAAAAATAACAGGGTCACGATCAATAGCTCCTTAAAGCAATAATAGGATGTATCGAACATGTGAATCAACAACACCAGATTAACAAGTGTCACAAGCATTTTATAAAGAGCACTATTAACTTTGTATATGCTAAATACAACGCAAAAGGCATAAAATATACTGAAAATATCCATATGTCGTGACAAATAGTAGTCTCCATCACATACCATCGCATATATTGTGCGTGGATTCCAAAATCTCATTAACGTTTGTAATTCTGCACGTGAAACGCCAAAGGAAAAATTAAAATTGTATAGGAAAAATATATACTGCACTGTGTCGTGGCCAGTAGTAAAGAAAATGGCGGATTCAGGGTCCACTCTCATATGTTACCGGAACTATCGAAACAATATATTGTAATACATTTGAATATGCTTTATATTTAATGAAGAGTACTACATATATGCTGCAATATACACGCAATATAGAGCATACGTATTGTAGTATTGCAATATGTTACAGTACACTCTAATATTCTCTAAACCTAGGATACCCTATTACCCTACACATGAATTAGATGGTACTGATTTATAGTACAATACAGGTGTTGTACGATATTTTACTATATCGCAGTATATTTCAACCCACGAAATCTGGTACATACAGTATGCAGCAATACACTATGCACTTCCTAAACCACAGTGTACTACGCATGCAAGACATCCTAATCTATACGCAGTACCCTGTATTGCAGTACACTAATCACTACATATGGATTACACGGTACTACTTTATAATCTAATACAAGTATTGTACAATATGCCACTATATCGCAGTATACTCCAAACCCACGAAATCTGGTGCATGCAGTATACAGCAAAACAATATTCACTTCCTAAACCACAGTATTCTACGCACGCAAGACATTCTTATTTATACGCAGTACCCTGTACTGCAATATACCAATCTCTACACAGGGATTACATGGTACTACTTTATATTACAATACAGGTATTGTACGATATTCCACTATATCGCAGCATACTCCAAACCCACGAAATCAGGTTGATTTAGTGTACAGCAATACAGTATGCACTTCCTAAACCACAGTACTCTACGTACGCAAGACATCTTAATCTTCACGCAGCACCCTGTATTGCAGTACTGTCCACTAGTTTAAAGCCAACTTCGAGTCTCCATAATGAAAATGAGATACATTTAGGATATTCCGCTATATGGGAGTATTACCTTAATCCAACGAAATCTGGTACATATAGTATATACTATGCACTTTCTAAACCACAGTACACTAGTCACGCAAAACAATACCCTGTACTGCAGTATACCTTCGGTCTAGTATTCTACAATCAAACTTCGAGTCTTCATAACGAAAATGAGATACTTTTAGGACATTTCGCTATATGGGAGTATTACTTTACCCCAACGAAATCTGGTACATATGATATATACTATGCACTTCCTAAACCACAATGCACTACTCACGCAAGACAGTACCCTGTACTGCAGTATACCATCGGTCTAGTATTTGAAAGCGAATCTCCTGTCTCCATAACGAAAGTGAGACATATTTAGAATATTCCACTATATTGCAGTATACTCCAAACACACGAAATCTGGTACATACAATATACAGCAATACAGTATCCACTTCCTAAACCACAATACTCTATGCACGCAAGACATTCTTATCTATACGCAGTACCCTGTACTGCAGTATACCATCGGTCTAGTATTCTAAAGCGAACCTCGAGTCTCCATAACGAAAATGAGACACATTTAGGATATTCCACTATATTGCAGTATACTCCAAACCCACGAAATCAGTACACACAGTATACAGCAATACGCTATGCATTTCCTCAACCAAACTATTCGACGTATGAAAGACATCCCAATCTGTAAGCAGTACCCTGTATTGCAGTATACCATCAGTCTACTAGTTTAAAGCCAACTTCGAGTCTCCATAATGAAAATTAGACACATTTAGGATATTCCACTATATTGCAATATACTCGAAACCCACGAAATTTGATACATACAGTATACACCTATACACTATTCATTTCCTAAACTACAGTACACTACGCACGCAAGACAGTCCCTATACTGAAGAATGCCATCGGTCTAGTATTCTCTAACCAAACCTTGAGCCTCCATAACAAAAATAAGACACATTTGCACAACACAGGTGTGGTTTCAAAACGCACGCGCAAAATGGCGACGAAACATGATGCGTCAGGAGGGCAACAACGCGTCGAGCAACGTTGGCTGCCCTGGGACGCCAGTGCCGTCGAACACTGGCGGTTCTCCTAACGTAGGACCATCCGCCAGCATCTTAGGTGACAGCAATAGCATGCCGTCGACGTCGATGGAGGAACTGCACGCGCTTCATCATCTGCATTCTGGCGTATCATCGCAGGTGTCTTTCTCTGATCTTTACTGACGACGGCTTGAGATGGAGGAGGACGGTTACAGCACCCTTTCCAGCCATCTTGCATGAGACGATGCTCGTGAGACATCGTTCAGACCTAATTTCGGGTGATTTGGACATGAAATTGATGGGACAGGGTTGGAAGGTAATCCGCGGGCATAATTGAATAACGAAAAAGTCGGGCGTCGATTATAAATGAGCCGTTCGCAGGCCAAGGCGATTGAATCCGTTTAAACGTTTGGATCCCAGAGTTTGTCCAGAAAATCTTGGTGAGAAATACTTAATATTAATATTACGTAAGTAATAACAAAAAACGGAAATGTTTATTGAGAAGCTGAACTGTTTTCAGAATGAGAACTCATTGATGTCATATCAGTATCATCAGTATTTTCATTCACGCTTTCAGTCTCCCACAAAATGTCATCTTTCGTCCCATTTAAATCACTGGAAATGCAGCATTCATTGAAACCTTTAACAAACGTTTCGACCTCTGTAGCAAAAATGTCCTTGTTTATATTATAAGGTCTACCGGTGAGTTCTGTCCGGAAATGTTATCTCAAATTTCAACACATATGAAAGTGTTCACTTGAAACATACATTGCTACCTTTGTTTACCATTAAATTTCTATATATGCGCTCATCAAAATGTACTGCAACAGTGATTTCGTCATTTCAGTAGTATATATTGAAAATTGGTTATTACATAAAAATTGCGCTTATATGGAATCTTATGGTGATTTTCACTCTAAATGGACTTACGTATATAATACTAAGTATATACACTTATAATATGTTACACATATTCGATTCAAATCTTCTAAATTTAGTAATGGGCAATACGTAATTCCATTCAGAGTGAAAATCCCCATAAGATACCATATTTCACAGTTTTTTGTCTTATGGTGATTTTCACTCTAAATGGACTTACGTATATAATACTAAGTATATAAATTTAGTATATAATATATTACACATATTCGATTAAAATCTTCTAAATTTAGCAACGATCAATACGTAATTCCATTCAGAGTGAAAATCCCCATAAGACATCATATTTCGCAGTTTTTACGTAATAACCGATTTTCAATGCATACTACTGAAATTACGAAATCATTGTTGCAGTACATTTCGATATAGAAATTTAATAAAGTAATGGAAATTAAAGACAACATGGTTCACACCAAAACAGTAACTATGCGAAGAATAATTATCACTAAAATTGTGCGGGTATAATCAATTCGCTATAAAACTAGTGGGATTTTTCCACATGAAATCTGAACAGCATGGGATTCAAACGGTTAAACGTTTGGGTTTCATTTCAGTGTGACACCCGATCGATGCGAACTGTTGATCCTTAAAACAAAATTAATGCTTTTTATTCGCGGAAGTAATGGAAATTAGAGACAAAATGTTTTGCTCACATGGTTCACACCAAAACAGTAACTATGCGAAGAATAATTATCAATAAAATTGTGCGGGTATCGTCAATTCGCGATAAAACTAGTGGGACTTTTCGACATGAAATCTGAACTACATAAGATTCAAACGGTTAAACGTTTCGGTTTCATTTCAGTGTCGAAGCACCCGATCAATGCGAACTGTTGATACTTAAAATGAAATTAATGCTTTTTATTTGCGGAAGTAATGGAAATTAGAGACAAAATGTTTTGCTCACATGGTTCACACCAAAACAGTAACTATGCAATGAATAATTATCAATAAAATTGTGCGGGTATAATCAATTCGCGATAAAACTAGTGGGATTTTTCGACATGAAACCTGAACAGCGCGATCGCGCTAAATGGGACTCAAACGGTTAAACTTTGGGTTTCATTTCAGTGTCACACCCAATCGATGCGAACTATCGATACTTAAAATGAAATTAAGATTCAAATGGTTAAACGTTTCGAAGAATAATTATCAGTAAAATTGTACAGGTATTTAATTTTTCAGTGTCGAAGCATGTTTAATTTCAGTGTCGATCAATGCGAACTGTCGATACTTGAAATGAAATTAATGCTTTTTATTTGCGGAACTAATGGAAATTAGACACAAATGTTTTGCTCACATGATTCACACCAAAACAGTAACAATGGGAAGAATAATTATCACTAAAATTGTGCGAGTATCGCGATAAAACTAGTGGGATTTTTCGACATGAAATCTGAACAGCATGGGACTCAAACGGTTAAACGTTTCGGTTTAATTTCAGTGTCGCACCCAATCGATGCGAACTATCGATACTTAAAATGAAATAAATGCTTTTTATTTGACGAATCAAACGATTTGGCGAATGAGCGGCGAGAGAAAAGGAGGTAGGGTGCTGTTTCCGTAATGGAATTGTGTTCGATCCTGCAAAAAGTCGACGGCGTACCTCCGACGAGCCTTCTTTCCTATGTACAGCAGTTTCACCGAAAAGTTACCCGACTGAGCCAGAGACTAATCTTCGTGAACATTCGAGAGTACGAAATGTACTCGAGTCTCCGATACAAGGGATTATGTTTAAGTAATCAGTGATAATAATCATAGTTCCATGCACATCCGAATTACCAAAGGTCTTAGGATATAGTTTCCGTTGGGGATAACATAATCTAGGCGCGCGTGAGTTGCGAATAAAAGTGAACGAGTCACCTGGCATCTTCGTCGATAAAGATGTTAGCTAAAACTCAAGAATTCCGACGTGAGTGTGTGCGTATGTGTGTGATGAGATAATTGCATAGCGGGATTATTTTCGTTTGCCGAAATACGAGTGGTGTATTATGTCGAACCGAAAATTGCGAAGCCGCACCAGCGTTCCTCTCCTCGTGCCAAAAGCATAGCTAAGCTACGGGTTTCCTTAAACGTCGTTTCCCATCCGCATATCGCGAGGGAGAATATATTTTTTCAGCTGAAACGAGGTTGCAAATTCGATCGAACCTCCAAAATGCCAAGGAATAGAAGTAGGAACATTTCGTTTCTCGACGGTTCATTTTCGCATATTTTCATTGCCAAAAGAAAACATAGCATGACGATTCACATCAGATCCCAATACACAATTTACTTCTCCTCTCTGGATGCAAACGACGTTTATGGAAATCTCAAAGATTTGATCACTGACACGGTATGTATATTAGCGCGAGTGAAAATTAGTAAGAGAATACCGAATTCGCAGTACTTCTAGGCGAGTTCGAAACTGCGAAGAAAACGGTGAATAAAAGGAGATCGTGGCGCATGCTAGGTAAATGCGTAGAATAGCGATATACTTATATACGTCGGCGTTCAAAAGGGCGAACCAATTACGTAATACTGTATAGATACATTAATGTGCTACATTCGAGTGCAAGTATTGTCGCATAATAAACACTTACGTACGCCTCGGCGTGAATAACAACGTCGTTTCATTTAACCAGTCCTAAAATGCAAATTCCGAGAACGCCCTTTCTCCTAAATAAATGAGCCGTTTATTTTTAAAGTGGCCTAAATCCGTTTTTCGATATTTTCCGGTTACCATTGTTACATGTACAAATTCATCTAACCTGTCCTAAAATGCAAATTCCGAGCACTCCCCTTCTCCTAAATAAATGAGCCGTTTATTTTTAAAGTGGCCTAACTCCGTTTTTCAATATTTTCCGGTTACCATGGTTACATGTACAAATTCATGTTATTTATCAGTAAATGTTATTTATATCGATTTGAAGATAAATGGAGTCAGGCTACTTTCAAAATAAACGACTCAAATATAGAAAAAAGTCGGACGAAAAACGAAATTTTTTCTCCTCGCAAAAATTGGGTTAAAATAGCCGTGTAATACAATGTCAAGCAAAAGTTTAAACACTATTACGCTGACTAACGTCTCAGTAAATTCTAAGCGGCACGTGTGAATCTAAATGGGAAGATAAAATAAATCAGGAGCTGTAGAACAGAGAACACAAGGACAAGATACATATATAGTAGTCTCATCCATGTTCTACAAGATCTAATTAATGAAACAGCACCATCAATTATTAATGCATTAATCTTGGACAGGGGAACTCGGAAATATCAGCGAACATTAATAATATTAACAGATGTATCATGGAACGGATAGTATATTGAATTTATTACGTCAGCAAAATATCTTAAGAAAATCGGAGGGGATCAATATTTCTTTTTCTTGTATCATATTAGACAATACAATGTGCAATAACAATACTTAATTTTAAAGTAGGTTATCACCAAAAATTAATTCATTGCGCGAAAACAGCACCATCAATTATTAATACATTAATCTCGGATAGGGGAACACGGAAATAACAGCGAACATTAATAATATTAACAGATGTATCATGGAACGGATAGTACATTGAATCTGCTACGTCAATAAAATATCTAAAAAAAAATGGAGGGGATCAATATTTCTTCTTCTTGTATCATATTAGACAATACAATGTGCAATAACAATTCTTAATTTTAAAATGGGTTATCACAAAAAATTAATTCATCGCGCGAAAATAGCACCATCAATTATTAATATATACATTAATCTTGGACAGGGAAACACGGAAATAGCAGCGAACATTAATAATATTAACAGATGTATCATGGAACGGATAGTATATTGAATCTGTTACGTCAGCAAAATATTAAAAAAAATCGGAGGGGTTCAATATTTCTTCTTCTTGTATCATATTAGACAATACAATGTGCAATAACAATTCTTAATTTTAAAATAGGTTATCACAAAAAATTAATTCATCGCGCGAAAACAGCACCATCAATTATTAATGCATTAATCTTGGACAGGGGAACATGGAAATAACAACAAATATTAATAATATTAACAGATGTATCATGGAACGGATAGTATTGAATTTATTACGTCAGCAAAATATCTTAAGAAAATCGGAGGGGATCAATATTTCTTTTTCTTGTATCATATTAGACAATACAATGTGCAATAACAATACTTAATTTTAAAATGGGTTATCACCAAAAATTAATTCATCGCGCGAAAACAGCACCATCAGTTTTTAATGTATTAATCTTGGACAGGGGAACACGGAAATAATAGCGAACATTAATAATATTAACAGACGTATCATGCTACGGATAGTATATTAAATCTGTTACGTTAGCAAAATATCTAAAGAAAATCGGAGGGGATCAATATTTCTTTTTCATGTATCATATTAGACAATACAATGTGCAATAACGATTCTTAATTTTAAAATGGGTTATCACCAAAAATTAATTCATCGCGCGAAAACAGCACCATCAGTTTTTAATGTATTAATCTTGGACAGGGGAACACGGAAATAACAGCGAACATTAATAATATTAACAGATTTTGTCATGGAATGGATAGTATATTGAATTTGTTACGTCAGCAAAATTTCTAAAAAAATCGGAGGGGATCAGTGTTTCTTTTTCATGTATTATACTAGACAATACAATGTGCAATAACGATTCTTAATTTTAAAATGGGTTATCATAAAAAATTAGTTAATCGCGCGAAAACAGCATCATCAATTATTAATGCATTAATCTTGGACAGGAGAACACGGAAATAACAGCGAACATTAATAACATTAACAGATGTATGGAACGGATAGTATATTGAATCTGCTACATCAGCAAAATATCTAAAATTAGTCGCAGGGGGTCAAGATTTTTTCTTCTTGTATCATATTAGACAATACAACATGCAATAACAATTCTTAATTTTAAAATAGGTTATCACCAAAAATTAATTAATCGCGCGAAAATAGCACCAGCAATTATTAATGCATTAATCTTGGACAGGGGAACACAAAAATAATAGCAAACATTAATAATATTAACAGATGTATCATGGAAGGAATAGTATATTGAATCTGTTACGTCAACAAAATATCTAAAAAAAATCGGAGGGGATCAATATTTCTTCTTCTTGTATCATATTAGACAATACAATGTGTAATAACAATTCTTAATTTTACAATGGGTTATCACCAAAAATTAATTTATCGCGCGAAAACTTTTATTACTTCAACATATAGTTATAAATTCAATTATTAATAAGTGCGAAAAACAATGTTCTTTAGTTTGCATAATTCTTATGTATTCGTTCTCTTTTATTTTATTTTCATTTCATTTTCATCAAATTTATGTCTTTTTAATTTCTAAACTGACGTTATTTGCTACTTAAGGTTAAATCTATTTACGTACCGTGTATTATTATGCAAACACTCCAAAAGGGAATTTATGATTCCGAAACATGTAGAATACCGGATTCAGTGAAAAGAAGGGTAATTGTAATTATGTATATAAAAAAATTCAACGTTACGGCTAATAACTTTGGGCGCGCATCTGAATAAATAGAGGATGTTAGGATACTCGCTTATATTCCAAAGTGCCGTTCCGACTAAAAGAACTTATTTCAACCTTCCCTCAAGAATAAGATTTCGCAGATTCCCGTGTATTCTTATTGCGCCTCGTAATCCACTTTACCGCAGATAAATTTCCAACTTTTTCAGCCGCCGTTTCATCCCTACAAGCCGCGGCACGGAAAAGCATCGGCTCTTTCCCAAAAAGACCCGCAGGGGTAAGGCGCAGAAAAGGACGAAGTCGAGGAGCGAAGCAAGAAGAAAAAAGCCCCGGGGCGAGCATAAGAAGGAGAATGAACGAAAGAAAAAGAGACAGCATAAACAGGGGAATAAGGCAGACGAAGAAGAGGAAGAAGAGTGGAAGCATCCTACTTAGGGCTTATACCAACATAAGGCCCCCTCGTGTAAATTGTAGGCCCCGAAGTCGTATAAGTGCAGCAGGGCCGCATGCCGTATATATTTTGTCGGCGCTCATATAAGTTAATTTTCAATCTATATGCGGGTTCGGATGGCGCGCGGCGACTCATCAACGAAATGAAGAAATTGAGACTCTCGTTAATATTTAATGAGCGCGTTCGGATACAATGGCCGCTCCGCCGAGACGACGACTTCGAAATATCACCTTCGCGAGTACAAGCGCGCACGTTAGACGCGTCTACCTTCTGTGTTTATACAAGATCCCGCGCGAGACGCCTGGCGGGAAAAAAGCGCGCGAAAAGCGTCGGTGAAAAAATGGCGGACGATCGCGCATGCGAGAGTCTCTCTCAGGCGATAAGTGCCGATGCGCTGGTTGTCAGTTCCAGACAGCCGCACGGCTTCATTTGTCTGCGGAAATTGGCCGACCTTTGGCACGAGTCTCTTTCAGCGAAAGATAGCGGCGTGATAGCCCGTTCTGCTTCGTGAGAGGATGAAGTAACAGGTTGCTACCGACGTACGCGAGCTGTTAGGAGAAGCGACGAAGACGGAAGCCTGAAGAGGGAAGAGGCAGGGGACTCGAGACGCGAAGGATTAAAGAGAGGAAATTAGAGGGAAGAGGAAGTGAAGTGCGAGGAACCGCGGAGAACGGGAGCCGAGGGGAGGGAAACGAAAAAAAGGACCCCGGGAAGAGAAGCGAAAGAGGAAGGACGCTAAGACCGATCGAATTTTACGTTAATTAGCTAAGCGTCGTTAAGAAGGCGAGGGCGTCCACTGTCCGTAATGACGGTCCTCGGCGTAATGAGAAAAGTCTTTTGTTTATTTATGGACGAGAACGCTTGCAAGACTTCCGGTTCTGAGAGGAGGCTGCTTGAATTAGTTCCAGGTTAAGAGTGGGCGGCGGCAGAGTGAAAATAGACGCGGAGGTGCGCGTTTCTGGGTAAGCGGAGGAAAGGTATGTACGGATGGTATGGGGTGTACAGTAAAATTGTTGATAGTGTGCTGATGATTGGAAATTATTTGGGATAGCGGTACGGAGGTACTGGTTCTACAGACTCGCCTTTGTAGTATGTTGAACCGAGATAAGGGTGTTGAGAAAAAGATAAGGATGAAGAGCGAGTCAAGGCAAACGAGACACTTCGGAATTAGTGCATCAATGCTATAATGAAAACGAAGATCAAACTACTGTGTTTTTAGTTTTTTTTTGCAAGAAAGAGCTTAGAACATATTGCTAATGTTGTTATGAACTTTTAGCTTTTTTGTATGAGAATGTTTAGAACATATTGCTAGTATTGTCATGAATAACGGTAGACAAAATATGACGTAATTCAGTCTACGCGTAGTTCAGAGTAAAACATTTCATACCAAGTACAAAACAACTAAATATGCTCAAATTATATCGTGTTTGGTCTTATTTTACTTGGAAATTTCTTGCTAACGTGTTACAAATATTTTCAGATAATAAAAATGCAATTCAACGAGTGATATAATTTCATTATGTCATTTCAAGGTGTGAAAACCCATCAATCAGACCTCTCGCGTGTTAAAATTATATATACTATTTCATACTAAATATGAAACAACTAAATATGCCCAAATTATATCGTGTTTGGTCTCATTTTATTTGGAACCTTGTCCCTAGAGACAATATTCAACTGTACTATATTCCTTTCGAATCAAAAATGGCTGGCCGACACCGAAAAGCCTGATAATGTTTATAACATATTGCTAATTTTGTCATAAATTGAGGTAGACAAAACATGACGCAATTCAGTCTACGTGTAGTTTAGACCAATACATTTCGTACTAAATATGTATATTCAAATTATATCGTGTTTAACCTTATTTTACTTGAAAAATTCTCGCTAACCTATTACAAACATTTTCAGATAATAAAAACGCAATTCAAAGAGTGATATAATTCCGTTATGTTATTTCAAGGTGTGAAAACTCGTCAATCAAATCTCTCGCGTGTTACATAACACACATAGCAAACTTAACGACTCCAGTTAAAATAACAATCATAATCCTTTCATAGACCTAAGAATGCCAGTAGAGACAATATCCGACTATACCATATTCCTTTCGAATCAAAAATGGCTGGCCGACACCGAAAACCTGAAAATGCTTATAATATACTGCTAATTTTGTCATAAACAAAGGTAGACAAAACATGACGTAATTCAGTCTACGTATAGTTCAGACTAACATATTTCACACTAAATACGAAACAACTAAATATGCCGAAATTATACACACTATTTCATATTAAATATGAAACAATTAAATATGCCCAAACTATGTATATCGTGTTTGGTCTCATTTTACCTGGAAAATTCTCACTATCGTGTTACCACCATTTTCATATAATAAAAATGCAATTTAAACAGTAATATAATTTCATTATGTTATACCAAGCCATGAAAACTCATCAATCAAACCTCTCGAGTGTTACATAACACACATCGCACACTTAACTGACTCCTATATTAACAAATATACCCAAATTATATCGTATTTGGTCTTATTTTACTTGGAACCTTGTCCCTAACGTGTTGCAAACATTTTTAAATAATAAAAATGCAATTTAACGAGTGATATAATTTCATTATGTTATACCAAGCCATGAAAACTCGTCAATCGAACCTCTCGCGTCTTATATAACATATATCGTACATCTAATTGACCCCATTCAAGATAACACAGACGCAAGCATAATCTTTTCATAGACCTAAGAATGCCGAGGTGGACACTGTCAACAAAGGAGTCAAAAACCCACACAATATCCGACTTCACCATATTCCTTCGAAATCAAAAATGGCTAACCGAAACCGAAAACCCCATGCCCCACACTGATACAAGATCCAGAATTACAGAAGCGCAGAACAAGAAGCGGAAAGAGAAAACGGTCTGTAGTCGTCCGTGAAAGACTTCTGTCCCTTTATTTCCTACTCGCTCTTCTTCGTCCCGTGTCCTTCGCCCCATCTTTCTCTCTCGAGCCGGGACAACATGGACTCAAGCAGTTTTTATTGGAGCGGCTGCTTCTTGAGTCCGACAATCGTCCCTTCGCCAACTCGACGTCTCTACATACGAATATGTGTCCATGCAGACCTGTCACGCGTGTATTTCACGTGCGCGTACTAGGCGTATCGTGTATGTGCATCACGTACGTTGATCACATACGTGCGGTGCAAATGTGGAGGGACTCGTTCCTCTAACTGCAAGAAGGTCAGCCAGCCAGCTGCTACTACTGCACTTACCGCCATTGCGTTTGGCGTTACGCTTCCGCTGATACCAAAGGGACCGTTTTCGCGTATTACTTTTTCTTCGCCGCCTTTTTCGCCCTCTCGCTACAAGTTACCCCGGTGTACTTTCCATATTTCCGCCCGTTTCGACGACCCTGCGTTTAAACTCCTTTCTTGTCGCGGCGGCTTAACGGGGTGACAGTCAGGTGTGGTGTGAGTTACGAAACTTTGGGATTTTCACAATGGGATGAATGTGATTCGTATAACACTTCGATTGCGCAAGATATTTTACTGAAGATCCAAAATATTGGCAATGGGTAGCAATAATTATTTTATAAATACAGTTATTGTTGGAATAGTGATGCGCTCCTTTTGTCTTCAATACCTGTGCATTATTTAAACTTTGCATAATTCAGTCAAAAATGCGTGAACCAAAATAAGGCGTGGGTCTGAACACCTCAAACTTTTTGATGATTTGATTCATAATTTTTTTATGTGTTCAATTCAATATGCGTTCAAATTTTGCTGAAGATTCAAAATATTCACATTATTTAAATTTTGCATAATTTTATTTATTAATTTATATTATTTTACAAATGCAGTTATTGTTGGAATAGTGATGCGATCCTTTGGTCTTCAATACCTGTACATTATTTGCATTTTGCATAATTCAGTCAAAAATACGTGAACCAAAATAAGGTCTGAACACCTCAAACTTTTTGATGATTTGATTCATAATTTTTTTATGTGTTCAATTCAATATGCGTTCAAATTTTGCTGAAGATTCAAAATATTCGCAATGGGTAGCAATAATTATTTTATAAATACAGTTATTGTTAGAATAGTGATGCGATCCTTTGGTCTCCGATACCTGCGCATTATTTACATTTTGCATAATTCTGTCAAAAATGCGTGAACCAAAATAATGCGTAGGTCTGAACACCTCAAACTTTTTGATGATTTGATTCATAATTTTTTTATATGTTCAATTCAATATGCGTTCAAATTTTGCTAAAGATTCAAAATATTCGCAATGGGCAGCAATAATTATTTTATAAATGCAGTTTTGCTAGAATAGCAATCCGATCCTTTGGTCTCCAATACCTGCACGTTATTTACATTTTACATAACTCAATCGAACGCAGTAGTATTTCGTAGCATCGCCATTCTAATACAGCAAAATGCGTACGGCAGTCAACGTGTTAAAAAGTGCGCAATAGAAATGTTTCTACGCTTGTTAAAATCGGATGTGATAATATAATCCTTTTTAGTGGTTAAAGACGCTGAAGGTTATTTTATACGTGTATAGGCAGGTTACTCTTATTTTCAAAAGATTTTTTAATGACACCAAAGATATTGGGCTGCAACAATGCGCGCAAATGTGTATGAATACTTATAACTTCAAAACTACACTTCGAAATAATTTAAGAAAAAAACAATGACCACTCAAGACAATTAAGGCAATAAATCACGGTTTCTTCAGATATCTTTTAGCTCTTTGTCGACCTAAAATCTGTCTGTTATTTTAACAACATTATATTCCTGTAAATAATAGTTTCCTAAATGTTACGATTTTAATTTTTTTCTCGGAAAGCTTTTATTGTTTTATACCTGCTAAAATTGGAATTCGATTATATTGGAAAAACAAATAAATTCTTGTTAAAAGCACAACGACGATTTGAAACCAGCAAGAACAATGTTAAATTTACTTCTTCAATCCTCTATATGAAGGTTCTATGTTAAAACAATGAAAGATTTTGTGCAAGTGTATGTTATATGATTTCAAAAACTCGAATCTTTATGCGGGTAAGAACAACTTACAAAGGACCTCGCCACATTTCTAGACATTACATAATCGCTTTATTCGTTATTAATTCTCTGCTTTTATCATGTATCCTAAACACTTCAATGAATATAAAATGGTACATCACCCTATGTAAATCTATTAAAAAATTTTGATCATAATTGTGAAATGAAAATTGCAATACTCGAAAATTCAACATTTACAAACGATAATATTTATTTTTATAAATAAATTTTTATAAAAAATAATATTATAAACTATAAATTGTAAATTTGTGTAAAACATAATATTATAAATTAAATAAATTGTAAATTTTATAAAACATATTATTATAAATTATAAATTTTTATAAAACATAATATTTATTTTTTTTGTTTTATTCAACAAAACATAATATTTCCCACCAATCAACCGATCTAGTGCACTGTATCAAACATTATTATGGCCTCCATAGAACGAAACATACAAAACTCACGTGGCAGTCAACGTGTTAACTTTCTAACGTTCGTCCCCAGCGTATGCTTTTACGTCGCCTCTACTTTTTCCTCCTTACTTTTGACGTTGAGTACGTTGGGTTTCTTGGCTTACTGCGTCGCGCCCCGTATTTCTCGTTTCTTTATCCAGCGTCTTTCGCTCATGCGTGTTCTCGGACTCGCTTATTCCACTTCGTCTTGTTTGCGTTTGTCGCGGAGATAAGGTCCTCGTCAGATTCGAATGGTCCGACTCGCCGGAAGCTGCAGGTTGCGGCAGATGGCCGCCGAGAGGGTGACAGAGGCACGCGTTGCCAGTTTATACGTCCGAATATATAGTCATCTGTATATTCGCCGGCAAAAAGACATGGCGCAGTTCCCTTCCGCAAAACCTACGACTTAGGAACGACCGGTTCTTTTCGGTTTATGGTAAAATAAATTGACCGCGTAATCGTTTCGCCGGCGAACTTGTTACTTTTTAATTTAGTAAACGAAATTGTCATGCGTTAAAATTATGCGAAGCGAATGTACGTTAAAAACCGAAGGGATGCGTTGGTAAACCTGTCATTAAATATACGTAGAAGAAAAACTGGATTGAAAATAGAATCAACCAGCGTAAAAATAGTCTGAAGAATATTTTCGAAAGTAGCAGCAGTCTTCATTATATTTTGACCGAAATTTGAAGTTTAGATTCCGAAACCTCTGTTTTCAAACGACTAACCTTTCAGATAGTTTACATTATACCGCAAACTTCGGTAAATAGTAGATTTTATAAACTCAATGTTTTGACCGAAATTTAAATTTTAGATTCCGAGACCTCTGTTTTCAAACGATTAACCTTTCAAATAGTTTACATTATATCACAAACTTCGCTAAATAGTAGATTTTATAAACTCAATGTTTTAACCGAAATTTGAATTTTAGATTCTGAAACCTCTGTTTTCAAACGATTAAACTTTCAGAGAGTTTACATTATATCACAAACTTCACTAAATAGTAGATTTTATGAATTCGATGTTTTGACCGAAATTTGAAGTTTAGATTCCGAAACGACTGTTTTCAAACGATTAACCTTTCAGAGAGTTTACATTATATCACAAACTACGCTAAATAGTAGATTTTATAAACTCGATATTTTGACCGAAATTTTAATTTTAGACTCCGAAACCTCTGTTTTCAAACAATTAACCATTCAGAGAGTTTACATTATTTCACAAACTTCGCTAAATAGTAGATTTTATAAACCCGGTGTTTTGACCGAAACTTGAATTTTAGATTCCGAAACCCCTGTTTTCGAACAATCAACCTTTCAGAGAGTTTACATTATATCACAAACTTCGCTAAATAGTAGATTTTATAAACCCGATTTTTTTTTACCGAAATTTGAATTTTAGATTCCGAAACCTCTGTTTTCAAACGATTAACTCTTCAGAGACTTTATATTATATCACAAACTTCGCTAAATAGTAGATTTTATAAACTCGATGTTTTGACCGAAATTTGAATTTTGGATTCCGAAACCTCTGTTTTCAAACGATTAACCTTTCAGAGAGTTTACATTATATCACAAACTTTGCTAAATAGTACATTTTATAAACCCGATGTTTACGACTAATTTAAAAAATTCTTTCAGCAATCTTAACTCCAGAACTTTGTTTTAAATTTTACAGTGTAACTTCTTTAATGCAAATATTGGTCAGTGTTACACATTCCGTCAAAAATTACTTAAACCCAGTTGTTCCAAATAATGACACGTCCTCGAAGATTCGGCAATGCTTTCAAAAAATGAGCTATTGGAACAAATTATCTATCCAAATTTTAATATTTAGTCGTATATTAAACCCTTCTAAATGTCTCCGAACATTTAATCACTTTCGCTCAAACAACTTTTTAAAAAATTCCCATTATGCAGCGTTTAATATTATAATTTATGCAACATTTTAAATTATACAACAATACTTCTAATTATAAATTGTCACAAATTGCATTCGAAAGTTACGCATTTCACGGTTTCTGGTAAAATTTTCGAAAATATAATCGATTATCCATTATCGTGCCAAACAAAAATTATCTTATGTAATTAATAAATTATTTTATTTACCTAAATGTCTCCGAACGTTTGGTCAGTTTCGCTCAAATAACTTTTGAAAACATTTAAATATGCAATGTTTAATATTATAATTTATGCAACTTTTTAAATTATACAAGGATGCTTTTAATTAAAAATTGTCACAAACTGCATTCGAAAGTTAGGCATTTCACGGTTTCTGGTAAAATTTTCCAACATATAATTCATTATCTATTATCGTGCCAAACAAAAATTATCTTATATAATTAATAAATTATTTTATTTACCTAAATGTCTCCGAACGTTTGGTCACTTTCGCTCAAACAACTTTTTAAAAAATTCCCATTATGCAGCATTTAATATTATAATTTATGCAACTTTTTAAATTATGCAACGATACTTTTAATTAAAAATTGTTACAAATTGCATTCGAAAGTCATGCATTTCACAGTTTCTGAAATTTTCCAAAATATAATTTATCATCCACTATCGTGCCAAACAAAAATTATCTTCCACAACGTTTCCACCATAAAATCGAAAAAAGAATCTATTACGTTTGCTCTAGATTCGCAAAGTAAATGAATGAACCGTGTACTTCGTAAGAGTCAACCATTTTGGAAGCGACCTGGTGGACAACTCTTGTCGGTTTGTTCGCGCAGGTGCTGCTCGATTCTTTCCATGTTTTTGCTCGGAGTGAAAGCTCAGAAGCGCGGGAACCAGCTTCTGCGAGTTCGGTTCGATGATTGATACCCGGCAGGGCAACTTATCGGGCAGTACGTCATTTTTATTTATGGCCAAAACAGGGAAGAGACTGGAAAGTCCCGTAATTGAATTTCGTGAAATTTGTGCCACATCCAAATCGCGGCAGAGAATATATAGAGATTATACGTAATAATAATTAGTTGTTCACACGCCAAACAGCTATTTCCACCGCCAGGAGTTACGGATTCCGCTGCTGTGGGTCTGCGCAATTTCATATCTGCTCCCAGCGATCAGTTAAATATCAGTCATCCGTCCGGCGATCTCCCACGATCGAGCAGTGGACGTCTCGCGATCAAACCGAAAGTAAAAAGCCGCAGCCGGACAAGAATCAGGAAACCTTTCCCGTCCGCGCGGTTTCCAAGATCCGTGGGAAAGTCGGGACACCCGGTATAAGGGTCCCCCGATATATTCCCCGATGCTCGCGAGTTTATGATAATGATAGCTACGTAGGTAGCCCCGCTATCTTTTTCCTCCCCTCGGTCTCCTTATTCCACCATCCGTGGAGAATAAGGCAGGAACGTAAGAAGGAAGAGGCGACGGTAGCGAAGTCGACGAAAGACGAAGAAAAGGAGCGAAAGAAGGAATGGCCGGAGCAGCAGATGCTGTTGCATATGGAGAACAGAAAAGGAACGAAAGATGGCCGCGGCGCAGGGCATTGTCTACCAGGACTTCGTTGTAAATAATGTGTCCCGATGGCGGCGAACCGGGAGAGAACGCTGGCGAGTTGGCAAACTATAGGTCTGGCCCCTGTCTTTCCTCTATCTCCGTTTCTTTCTTTTCTCCGCTTGCTCTCAGCGCATTTGACTCTCTCCCGCTCACGGTTCCGTTCATCTGCCGATCTCTTTTTCTCTCCGCAGAACCTGTCGCGCATAAACTGATTCGGTCCCGATGTTCCCTTCGTACTCCCATTGGCCACCGCAGTCACGCCGCTCGCTTTGTTTCCTTTGTCGTGGCCTTCCCTTTCCGACCGGCCGCCCCCTCGACCCCCTGACAACCCCTAGACGCCCCCGAATATTTCGACGAAGTTACGGCGAGAGTCGAACACGTGAATTCGCTGAAATCGCGGTGCCGATTGGGTGCCCGTGCCAGGAAGATCGGAGGGAAGAGGCAGAGAAGGGGATCCGTGAAAAAAGTGATGAATGAAACGGCACAATAATCACCGCGACAAACCGTTGCGCCGATAGGAGGAGTGCCAAATCAATTTCGACGCGTGCATGCGTTTCTTCGCGAAAACCAGGGGCCCGTTTGCATGGGACTGTTATAGTCTCACTGTTATCGCATACCATAGGCAATAGTTTATGTTGAACATGTTAAGCGCCACGCCGGGCCCTAGGGACCGGCGATAGACTTTTCGTTCGGGCCTCGTCGGTCTGCACGGAACTTTTCGTTCATCGCGCATATGTCTGTCCGTCGTACTTGTGATGATGAACGTTTAATTTAGGGGCGCGTTTTTGTGTCCCCAATGGTTTTCGAAAACAATATAATATTAAAAACATTAATGTGAAATTATGAAATGGTATCGAAATTGGTTTTTGAATTATTATTGCATCTGTTTAACTCCTTTTTTGGCGTAAATGAAAAATTATCGTGATAGACACACTTTGCAGAAGGAGGAACCTGGACACGTATATTCAATATAAGTTCCCGGCGTAGCGCTTAACGTGTTAAACTGCTGTGGGTGCATATATGCGTCCTCAACTGATGATGTCGACTATGGGCGCGTATATGTGTCCCCAATCGTTTCGATTTCTTCTATTACAGCCGTAATTATTAACACTGCGTTCTTTATTTAATTTTCTTGCGTCATTTAACGTAAATGAACAATTATTATTAGGTCACCGGTGCCAATATTCAATGAATAGAGTTTAATGATCGAAAACATTCACAATGGGTAGCAATTATTATTTTATAAATGCAGTTGTTGTTAGAATAGTGATGTAATCCTTTGTTCTCCAATACCTGCACATTATTTACATTTTGCATAATTTAGTCGAATGCTGTAGTATTTCATAACATTACCGTTCTAATTCAGAAAAATACGCACGGCCGGCAACGTGTTAAGACTGTGTAAGTGAAGCTTTTTTTACAATTGAATCCATTTAAACAATGACTTAATAATCCTTTGGCCTCCAATACCTGCACATTATTTACATTTTGCATAATTTAGTCGAACGCTGTAGTATTTTATATCATCGCCGTTCTAATATAGTAAAATACGTTTGGCAATCAACGTGTTAACCACTTGCGCTGGCAAAAAATTGGTGTTCGATCACATGGTGTTCGATGCCTCGGAGAAATCGAAAAAAGATTTATATTTTCTAAACTAATTTATTTTCGACCTAGGACTTTTTATAATTTTTTGAAGGGAATATAGAGCATCGATTAATTTTAATTTATTTTTCTTACTTTTCTGGTTGCACGTTCAAAATAATAAAATAATAAATAATAAAAATTTCACAAAATTAGGTTACCATAATCAATTACTCTTCGGATTCGGATTCAAGCATAGGAATGGAAATATCCCATAAGCGTAAACGTGCCATAGCCCTAACAGAAAGTAGTGAAGATAACTGAATGGAATGTCCAGGCGCGATGTTTTAGAATTATTTTTCACCGTGGAACTAGTCCAAAAAACAGTTCTGGAAAATACGAGGAATATACAATAATTTAAATAACCCCATAACACTATTTCTAATGACAATAAACACTGAAAGTCTTCTTTACGCATGCTGGTATCCTCAACGTTTAGCTGCGCATGTCGGATTTTTGAGTAAGATCGCGGATTTAGAGCGATGATGCAAATGGGTTAAATAATACAACGTATCTCGCAAACGAGTGCGTCCTCCATAACAGGACGTATGACGCCGAACACGGTAGATGGCACCGATAAGCGCTGGGTACACGAACAGTTGCCGCTCATAGGCTGTGGTTATTGCCATTATGCCACACGTGTCGACACCTCACGCCGTGAGCGGGCGGAGACAAAAATCGTGCCGTGCCACATCTCATTTACGTCGGCGACAAGTGGATCGCGCAGATAGATTTATGAATCGTGCCGAACGATCATGAACTAGTTGGCTGGCGGACGAATTCCTCGGAGAACGTCTATATATAAGGATAGAGTGTTGGGAAGGTGATGATGCGGCATTGGACTGGACGGTGTTCTGTATTAGGTCTATGGTATTTAACTGTATTGAGTATCCTGATGTCCAGAAAGAATCATGGAACGGAAAATGTGTTGCGGCATTGGACTGGACGGTGTTCTGTATTGGGTCTATGGTGTTCAACTATACTGAGTATTCTGATATCCAGAAAGAATCACGCAACGGAAAATGTTGAGAAAGTGTGCTGATGATAAAGCATTGGACTAAACGACAGTTTGTATTGGGTTTATGGCATTTAACGGTGCCGAATGCGGCAGAACCAGAATTGCATAACTAAAAATGTATTAACACTTTACCGACCGCTATTGACTGAAGATGTCACTCACTAACGACCGACTCTGTTTTGGATATCGCGCAGGAATTGTGTATGTGCCTATTTGTAAAGGTTTATAACTGAAAAATACTGAATGTGTTGTTGAGAATCCTTTGGTTTCAACGCAGTGTAATTTTATTGTCATTCAGAATTGTCATAATATCATCTGATATTTATTTTATCTAATATATCCGTTGACCATTGAAAAGCCGATTAATCGGCTACCGGTAAATAGCAGTTGGAACCGAAAAGTCGATTAATCGGCTAGCGGTCGTTAAAGTGTTAAGAAAACGTGCTATTGAAGTGGTGTTGAAATGATCGTATTTTGTATTAGGTCTATAAATATGTATATATGAAAATACTTAGTTGATGATAATACTTAAATGTACCGAGTGCGGCAGATCCAGAAAGAATCACGCAACGGAAAATGTATTGAGAAAGTTTGCTGATGATAAAGCATTGGACTAAACGATGGTCTGTATTGGGTTTATGGTATTCAACAGTGCCGAATGCAGCAGAAATAAAATTGCATAACTAAAAGTGCATTAAGGAAACGTGTTATTGAGGTGGCATTTAAATTATCGTATTTTTTATTAGATCCATAAATATATATAACGAAATATATATTGGGAAAATACTTAACTGATGATACTTAAATGAACCGAGTGCGGCAGATTCAGAAAAAATCATAGAACGGAAAATGTGTTGAGAAAGTGTGCTGATGATAAAGCATTCGACTAAACGGTAGTCTGTATTCGGTCTATGGTATTCAACGGTACCGAATACGGCAGAACTAGAATCGATTAACCAAGTGTATATTAAGGAAACAGGCTATTGAGGTGGCGTTTAAATTATCGTATTTTGTATTAGGTCCATAAATATATATAACGAAATATATATTAGGAAAATATTTAAATAATGATGATACTTAAATGTACTGAGTACGGCAGATTCAGAAAGAATCACGCAACGGAAATGTGTTGTGAAAGTGTGCTGATGATAAAGCATTCGACTAAACGGTAGTCAAAAGTATTTGGAAACGTCTATAGTGGCGTTTAAATGTCGATTTTGCGACAGTTTATAGAATATATATAACGAAATATATATTGGGAAACGGGTTATTTAGGTGTGTATTTTATTAAATTATCGTAACGTGATGAAATACTACAGAATATGATTGAATTGTGCAAAATGAAAATAATGTGAAGGTATCGGAGACCAAAGAATTGAATGACTATTTAAAATTAATTGGATTTAGAAAATTATAAATGCTACCGATTAGATATTTTTTCAATTTTTCGTGAGACCAACGTGTTAACTGATGATAATACTTAAATGTACCAAGTGTGGCAGATACAGAAACAATCGCGTAAAGAAAAAATGTATTGATAAAGTGTGGTGTTGATGCGGCATAGCATTATATGATATTTTATAGAAGGTTCATTGCATTCGCTTATAATAAGTGCAGTAGGAATAGACGGAATCTTGTAATGTGCTGACGATGCAGCATTAAAGTACACGGTGTTCAGTTTTGAATTTATTATGGTTTTAGCTACACCAAATACGATAGGCACGAAAGAAATCACAAGACGAAAACTAAATTGGGAAAGTGTGCTAGTAAAGCGGAATTAAAAATTCGATATTTTATATTAGATTTATGGTATTCAATTACATCAAACGCCGTAAGTATAGATAATTTCGTATAACTAAAATTGAATTAAAAAATTATATTGATGACGTTGCATTATACTATATGACATATTATATTGACTCTATAGTATTCAAATACTTCAAATGCAGTGCATACAGAAGAAAATCTTTATACAAAATATTGTATAATAAAATAGTAAAATAGTAAAATATAAATAATATAAATAGTAAAATATAAAAAGTATAAATAATAAAATAGTAACAGTATAATAAAATTTGTTTAAAACACATACAACACATACCATAACTCCGAACAACGAAACCCATATCACCCCAAAACAGGTACAGCAAATAAATGTTTCATATTAAACACGACAACCAATAGAACACGTATCAAATTTATCTGATAATTAATTATGTCACAGTACGTGCATTTCTCTGATTATCCCCCGGTTGTCGATTTCGCGCGAAAATTTCCTAAGAAAATCATTGGCCGATATTTATCAACGACGCGGCAGCAGTTTCGTGCTACCGAGTTCACATATACGCGTCCCATGACTCGTTTCGTCGTCCGCGTCTTCGCAGGTCGAAGCTGAACGGCGTTGCTTGAAAAACACCCTGTAGACACAGCGGACATGGCCACTGGCGGGTTATCAACCGATCAGAAGTAAATCTCCCGACCACTGTCAGGCAACGTTCGACAGGTACGATAGCGAATTAACTCCAGAATAAATGGTGCCTCCTACGAGGAGAATCCATTCACGAAATTTCGTCACACGTCTCCACCCCCTTTTCCTATCTCCGATCGAACGGCGGATTTTGATCGTAGACGTTGCACAAGCACACGCTTTACAGAAAGCTGTACCTCGTTTTCATGGGTTTGCAACTTTGTGTTATGTAGGGGATGTTTTGGGCGTATTGTTGCGGGGGAATTCATTTATTTGTGGGTTTTGGTCAAAGATGAAACCTTTACACGCTTCATGTTAATTTGGATTATATATATATATTATTGGATAATCTTTTATACGACAGCGTTCTTCATTAAAAGCTGCTTCTGTAACTGACTTTATCTTTATATATTAATCCATATATTTGTATATTTTTGAATCAAATTGAACAATAATATATATATATATCAGTATATATATATATATATATATATATTTGTATATATAATATTATACTATTAATATATATGTATATAATATATATATTATTTTTTGTTAGATTGTTTGTTCGTTGGATAGTGGCTAGTATTTCGGTAAAAAATGAAGTGTATTGGTTATACAAAATATTTGACCGCGACGTTATGACACATTGTCATATGATTGTCAGAAGCAGATATTAAGTAAATTTGAAACAGTCTTGTTTTTGTTTGTATGTCATTGTTAAATGATATATAATAAAATCAGTTTCGTTTTTGTGTTTGTATACGCGTTAAATGGAAAAATGAAAAAATTCGAAATCTAATAATTCTTTAAAAGAATGTGATTTCTGTATTTTGTTTGGTTGCAATTTTGTACATTTTCTCAGCGATAGTATATAAGAATCCAGTTTGTCAGAAAAATCGATATCATCCTTTCCTATATTCTAATCTAACCCAACCGATGACTTCAATTTCTGCAGGATAAGACGACCTATGGTGCAGCTAAAGTATCTAAGATATGATCTACGCACGAGTGAACAGAATCAACGTGTTAATAAAAGTCAGCAAAGTTACTATAAAATAATAGTAATAGTTTACTGTAACAGTGCTTATGTAATGCTAAACCCGCAAAATTGACTGATCCCATAAGTCTAATGTGAAATAACCTTCTTCCACAGTTTATCTCGGTTTTAATCGTATTATCATCATAATCACATTTTTGGATTTTATATTTAGCAAGAGTTTAACAATTTTCTTTATATTTTATCTGTCCTACGCGACACTTATTACAATTCGAACATGTAAACCTATACATACTTTAGACCTGAGATGTAGCGAAGTATTACCTTCCAACTTACCAAAACACAGATTTCCTATCTTTTCATAAGGCAAATATATAGTACTTCTTACGCAAAAAAATAAAAATGATTACACAGGTATCCTACCTTTTCAAATAATTACACAGGTATCCTATCTTTTCAAATAATTACACAGGCTTCCTATTTTTTCATAAGGCAAATGTATAGTAATTCGTATACGATAAAATTAAAAATTATTACACAGGTATTCTATCTTTTGAAATAATTACACTGGCTTTCTATCTTCTCATAAGGCAAATATATAGTACTTCCTATGCGAAAAAAATTAAAAATGAGTACACAGATGTCCTATCTTTTCAAATAATTACGCAGGCTTCCTATCTTCTCATAAAGCAAATATATAGTACTTTTATGCGAAAAAATTAAAAATGGTTATACAGGTATCCTATCTTTTCAAATAGTTACACAGGTTTCCTATCTTCTCATAAGGCAAATACATAGTACTTCTTACGCGTAAAAATTAAAAATGATTACACCGGTGTCCTATCTTTTCAAATAATTCCACAGGCTTCTGATAAGGCAAATATATAGTACTTCTTATGTGACAAAATTAAAAATGATTATACAGGTATTCTATCTTTTCATAAGACAAATATATAGTACTCCTTATGCGAAAAAATTAAAAATGATTACACAGGCATCCTATCTTTTCAAATAATTACACAGGCTTTCTATCTTTTCATGAAATGTATAGTACTATTATGCGACAAAATTAAAAATGATTACACAGGTATCCTATGTTTTCGAATAATTCCACAGGTTTCCTATCTTTTCAAACAATTACACAGATTTCCTATCTTTTCATGAGGCAAATATATAATACTTTTATGCGAAAGAATTAAAAATGTTTACTCAGGTATCCTACCTTTTCAAATAATTGCACAGGTTTCCTATATTTTCATAAGGCAAATATATAGTACTTCTTACGCAAAAAAATAAAAATGATTAGACAGATATCCTACCTTTGCAAATAATTACACAGGTTTCCTATCTTCTCATAAAGCAAATATATAGTACTTTTATGCGAAAAGATTAAAAATAATTACACAGGTATCCTATCTTTTCAAATAATTACACAGGCTTCCTATCTTATGTGACAAAATTAAAAATGATTATACAGGTATTCTATCTTTTCATAAGACAAATATATAGTACTCCTTATGCGAAAAAATTAAAAATGATTACACAGGCATCCTATCTTTTCAAATAATTACACAGGCTTTCTATCTTTTCATGAAATGTATAGTACTATTATGCGACAAAATTAAAAATGATTACACAGGTATCCTATGTTTTCTAATAATTCCACAGGTTTCCTATCTTTTCATGAGGCAAATATATAATACTTTTATGCGAAAGAATTAAAAATGTTTACTCAGGTATCCTACCTTTTCAAATAATTGCACAGGTTTCCTATATTTTCATAAGGCAAATATATAGTACTTCTTACGTAATAAAATTAAAAATTGCGTCTGATCCCATTCACCAGTTCCTGTACATCATTTCGATTTTCTCCGCTGCTTTTGTGTTATGCAGGACGTGTAACTTCTTTCTGCATAATAGTCACTTAGAATCCTCCCCACTGAAAGCTCGAAGCAATGCCCGCCCTGACATTTTCCGCGGAAATCAGCGAAGACGTCAGCGTAACGTCTCCGCGCAGCTAGGAAAAGATTCTTCAATTTGCATTGGCCTCCATTCTTTAGCCCCTTTGAATACCGTCGCTATAGCGACCTTTGTCCGCGTCGTGCCACAATGGCCACAATCCTCTCCCCGGATTCTCTCTCTTTTTCCCTCACCGCGCTTCCTGGAGAAACCGTCGCAAACAAAGAATCCTCCCCTTCGGTAGAAAACAGCCAAAAAGGCGAAAAAGGTCGATACACGAATAAGCGATGCGCCGGTTGGATAATCCGAGAAAAAAGAGCGCGAAACGTGAACTCGCACTGTGTGCCGCACCATCGACCAACCTCCACTCCATTCCCCACCCCCTGCCTCGCCGTATCCCACACCCCCGCACTCTCTGCGGATAGCAGATTTCATGTATAGGGTGGATCGCCCAGAACGCAACGCGTCAAGGAGGGCGGAGAAGCGGAAAGCCGACAAATCCGGTTCGCCGATTCAATTTCGAACGGCGATGACATAATATTCGGGGCCTGCCCTTCCGGTACTTCGCGATTGGACAAAGGTGTACAGGCGGAAAGATGGAAGAGTTACGCATGATGATGGGGCGAGTTATCAAAGGGAAGCATGATGATGTGTGGGGTTTCGGAAGCTATGGAGAATGTATATGTAGAGTATGTTTAGGACTATGTTATTTTTATATTTAAAAAAGTTCAGCAACTTTTGGTATTGAATTAAGTCGCAACGTTACAAGACTACGAATTTATATATGTTAAAATGGTTTATAAGAAATCGCAAAGTTACAAGACTAGCGTTGTGTGTAGATAATGTGGACTATTTTTTATTTTGGCCTCAAAGGAAAGAATTAAGAATTATAAGAAATCGCAGAATAGCGTTGGATGTAAATATGTGGAAACTCGGGGGGTGGAACTTATATAAGCTATATATAATATATAAAAGCTTAAGGAATTGGATCTTAAGGTATCGAAAACTATATATAACATAGCTAATAATAAGACAACGTGAGATATTGAATAATAAGAAGAATTAGTTTGGTCAATAACAAGATAAACCGTGATAAAGAAGAAGAGCAATTACTTATATCAACATGTTAAAAAGGTTTAGCAACTTTTGGTTTTGAACGAAGTCGCAAAGTTACAAGACTATGAGAGTTTTGGCGAAGTTTGTCGAATCGAGTTATTGCATGATGACGATGCAGGACTATTTTTTCTTTTGATGTCAAAGGGAAGAATTAAGAATTGAAAGAAATGGCAGAATATAGATGTGTGTAGATGGGTGGAGACACGTGGGGCAGAAATTCATGCAGAGAAGATGTGCAGAGTATATATGTAGGGTACGGTTTATTGGGTAAATAATAACATAAACCGTGTCAAGGAAGAAAAGCAATTATTTATATGTATATGTTAAAAAGGTTCAGTAACTTTTGGTTTTGAAGTAAATCGCAAAGTTAAACGACTATGAGAGTTTTGCGAAGTTTGTCGAATCGAGTTACTGCATGATGACGGTGCAAGACTAACTTTTATTTTGGCATCAACGAAAAGAATTAAGGATTGAAAGAAATGGCAGAATATAGATGTGTGGAGAAACTCATGGTTTCTGAAGCTGTGCAGAGTATATATGTAGAGTACATTTAGTTTGGTCAGTAATAAGATGAACCGTGCCAAGGAAGAAGAGTAATTATTTATATCAATATATTAAAAAGGTCCTGTAACGTTTGGTTTTAAATTAAGTCGCAACGTTACACGACTACGAAAGTTTTAGTGAAGTTTGTCGAATCGAGTTATCGCATGATGACGGTGCGGGACAATTTTTTATTTTGGCGTCAACGAAAAGAATTGACAATTATAAGAAATGACAGAGTATATATGTGTGTACATATGTGAAGACTCGGAAAGCGGAACTCATAGTTTCGAAAGCTATACAGAGTATATATGTAGACTACGTTTAGTTTGGTGAATAGTAACACAAACCGTGACAAGGAAGAAGAGTAATTATTTATATCAATATGTTAAAAAGGTTCAGCAACTTTTGGTTTTGAATTAAGTCGCAACGATATTTAATATTTAATTGATATTTAATTTCATATTCTCGGAACTTATTATCGCATAATTGCGCCACTAGATTATTTTCTGTTTTGATGTCAACCGGAATAAATAAGAGTTAAAGAAAAACAGACAAGGTTTCAGTTCACTTTCTTTTGTTCGTAGTAAGTCAAGTTGTGGGGCTCTTAGGACCCCTCTTCAGGAGTACAATTCAGGTCCCCGAGGTTTATCCGTTTTCCCAATGAACGATGTTATTCACCGTCTGGCATCATTCCCATGGTCTTTCACTTACAACATTGGAACAAATAAATGCCCAGGATTGAGGCTCAGTTCATTATTTACCAGACTAAACGCTGTACTTTATATACGTGTCGCAAACTGTGACTTTCTCCTTAAGGAACATATATATACATAAATAGACGTCTGAAAGAAGATTGACGGTTCGGAAACGTATTTAGAGTACAGAATCCAATATTTAAATTTAAATTATTTTAATTCAAATTAATATTAAATTGAAATGTAGTATTTTTATGTAAATGAATAATTTATATATATACATATCTATAGACTCCTGAATCGGCAATTCACAGTTACAAAGCATATATGGTAGTGTCCATAGAATACAAAATATGGTAATTATTTATACATGTATACATAAGTGGACGGCTGAAAGAAAATTGATGGTTCCGCAACGTATTTGCACATAGAATACAGAATCCAATATTTAAATTTGAATTATTTTGATTTAAATTCATATTAAGTTAAAATGTAGTATTCTTTTATGTAAATGAATTATGTATATATATGCACATGTATAGATTCCTGAAGCGGCTGTTCACAGTTCCAAAACATATGGAATCCACTGAATACAGAATATAGAATTTAGTAATTCTGAAACGTATTTAGAATACAGAATCCAATACTTAAATTTGAATTACTTTCATTCAATATAATATTGAATTAAAATGTAGTATTTTTGTATATAAACGACTAATTTATATATATATATACACATCTATAGACTCCTGAAGCGGCAATTCACAGTTCCAAAGCATATGGAATCCACTGAATACAGACTATAGAATTTAGTAATTCTGAACCGTATTTAGAGTACAGAATCCATTATATAAATTTGAATAATTTTCATTGAAATTAATACTAAATTAAAATGTAGTATTTTTGTATGTAAATTAATAATTTATATACACATCTATAGACTCCCGAAACGGTAATTCACAGTTCCAAAGCATATGGAATCCACAGACTACAGAATATAGAATTTAGTAATTCCGAAACGTATTTAGAGTACAGAATCAAACATTTAAATTTGAATTATTTTCATTCAAATTAATAATAAATTAAGATGTAGTATTTTTGCAGATAAACGATTAATTTATATATATACACATCCATAGATTCCTGAAGCGGCAATTCACAGTTCCAAAGCATATGGAGTCCACCGAGTACAGAATATAGAATTTTATAATTCTGAAACGTATTTAGAGTACAGAATCCAATATTTAAATTTGAATTATTTTCATACAAATTAATATTCAATTAAAATGTAGTATTTTTGTATGTAAACGAGTAATTTATATATATATATATATATATATACTATAGATAATTTATATATATATATATCATCTATAGACTCCTGACGCGGCCATTCACAGCTCCACAGCATATGGAGTCCACAGGATACAGAGTTTAGTTTGGTAAGTAAAAGATTAATTGTCAATCCACCAGAACAGCAATTACTTATCCGAACGCAGTAACCAAGGTCGAGCAATTCCGTTTCAGCCCGATCTCCCAACCTTACAAGACCACGGTACAACTCACGTTGATGCAAAGGCAAGTCTATCGGTGTCTTTGGACAGGTTTCGTTTTCCATCGAGCGCGCCCGACCTTCCTTCTTTTTCCCCGAATGAATTAACGAAGCGTTTACGCGCTATCCATCACTAATTTCATCTCGCCCTCGCCAGCTCCTTTCGCGGCGAAGCCGAGATCTCGGGCCAACTGCCGTTTAGATCCTGGCCACGGGCATTTAGAGTCGAGGGCCGCGGCTTTTTAACGCGCTATAACTCAATCCGCCGATGAGCTACGGTGCCACGCCCAACGCACGCCTTTTCCTATGACTTTCTGGCTTTCCTATCGGCCGCCGGCCCGGCCAAGAGAAAACGACGAATCGAACGTATAATGAAAAACGCTCGCGCATACGCGGTGTCTCGGAATCGTAAGGCCTCGTCCCCTCTTATCGTTATTTATGCACGCCGGCATAATAAATTCGACGGCGTATTTTCACCTCGGCCAACGTCTGCGTCGCGTCAAACATCACCGTTTTACAGTACGACGCCACCCCCGTCCCTCTCTTAAAAACGCCACCCTCCCATTCTATCTCTCAGCGTTTCGCGCCGGGTCAGAGAGTTTACGTCGTGATATATACCCGTCTGCGGAGGATTGTGCAAAAAGGGCAAAAAGCCCAGCGCCGTCTCCTTCCCTTTCCTGCGCACGACCTTCGTCTCTCCTCTCGTCATTTCTTACTCGCCCGCGCGCGCTTATGCGAGAGCGGGCGCGGGCATAGGTTTGTTTTAACAAGGCATTTAAAGCGTACTCGGTAAACATTCGACGAGAAATATTGGTTGTTTATGGCGCGGTGATTTATCACCTCGCGCGCCGGACGGCGAAGGGAATGGAATGAGTGGAAATAAGTTCAGGTATGGTTCATTTGCCGTGCGGGGGAGTCGCCGTTCTCTCGTTCTGGCCAACTGCCTTTCGCTTTCTTATCCTTTATGGCTCGCAGTCGCTCTTCTTGTCTGTCGAGCGAGTGTTCTCCTTCTCGCCGACGGATACTCGGGCTCGTTCTATCTTCTTGCCTGCGGCCCCAGTCTCTTCCGATACCTTTAGCGCCGGTCAGAACGAGCAACCCTTCCTTTCTCTCCCCGTCGACATTTTCTGCCCCTCGAGGCGGCCGGGCATTTATTCCCGATCGTCACGAATAAATTTCATACACCCGCTGTAATTGTCTCGGCCGGGTACGAGTCCAGAACTCGTTGCGCGAGTGGAAGAATGTATTTTAGGGAAGTACGAATGGATTTTGAGGATCGGTTGAAGTTTAGGAGACGGCGTGGAGGTGCCAAAGCGTCGATTGACGATAATTAACACGTTGACTGCCATGGTGGTTACCGGTGGCCGGCGCAAAAATTGTACTAGAAATGCAAAAAATTTGCAATGGAGCCTATTTGCAATGTTATAAAAGCAGTTGATATTGAAGCGGTGCTTTAATACTTTGGCTTCTAACAACTCTGCGTTATCTTTATTTTGCAAGATTTAATTATACTCTGCAGTATTTCATCGCATCGCAGTTCTATCATACCAAAATATGCTTGGCAGTCAACGTGTTAATTGATTTTTCACTGCTGTATTTACATCGTGTATAGTTGTTTTGATAATTAGATGCTATGTGTTTTTTAATGTATATATGTGGACTATGCGGTTTAGTCTTGTATATGTTTGACGTTAATTCATAGATATACTTTGTGGTTAATGATTACATTTGAAATGATTACATTATTAATGATTACAATTGAAAGGTGTTATTATATGCTGCCTGTTTTCACATTTTTGTGTTTATTTTGGATGATTTATATTGTACGAGTTTTTACTATTCATCAATACAATATTTTCGCTTTTTACATTTGTATATGTTGGCAGATTGTGTTACTGTATCTTAACACATTGACTGCCACGATAGTCACTGGTGACCAGCGCAAAAATTGTACTAGAAATGCAAAAAATTCGCAATGGAGCCTATTTGCAATGTTATAAAAGCAGTTGATATTGAAACGGTGGTTCAATGCTTCGGCTTCTAATAACTGTGCATTACTTTTATTTTGTACAATTTAATTATAATCTACAGTATTTGGCAATCAATGAGTTAAGCATGTGTTATGGTTAAGGTCTGTTTATTTGGACGTTGAAAACCGATGCGATATAACCCTTTGATGCTATAGAAGACGCATTTCAGCAGAAACTCGCGGTGTGCGTAAATGTTAATATTTTAGGAGAAGCACGAACGGATTTTGAGAACCGGTATCGTGTATCGACTGTTTATGGGCGCATGTATGCGTTTTCCAATCGTTTCGATTTCTTACCTATTACAGCCATAATTATCAATTATCAATGTAAAGAACAGATACGTTCTTTATCAAGTCATTTTCTTGCATTGTTTAATTTGGCGTAAATTAAACATTTTTATTAGAACTTAGTTGCACCTTACATGATTAAATGATGGTGCGAAATTTACGTTGATGCGTTGAGAAAGTAAATACAAGTAGAGAATACCTGCAAATAGGAAATACCTTCAGCAGGAATTCACGGTGTGCTTAAATGTTAATATTTAATGGGAAACACGAATAGATTTTGAGAACCGGTGAATTGGTTAAAGCTTAGAAGACGGCGTGGAGATACCAATACGTACAGTTACGATCATTAAATATATGTTATGGTTCAGGTCTGTTTATTTCAACGTTGAGAATCGATGCGGTGGATTAAGGGATGCTGCGAAATTTATGTTGAGGCGTTGAGAAAGTAAATACAAGTAGATAATGTCTGCGAATGGGAAATACTTTCAGCAGGAACTCGCGGTGTGCGGAAATGTTAATGTTTTAGGGGAAGCGCGAAATTGTTCTGAGAATCAGTGAATTGTTTATGGAACAGGGAACGATAGATAATTTATGTTAATGATTTAGCAACAATGAATGAGTATTGATGATTTTTGAAAACCTTGTAACAATTGAAATTAATTCATTAAAATGTTTTTAAAAAACTGCATCTTTCGAGACGTTTGGGTACCTCTTCGGGAATCTCCAATTATTTGGTAATTTTGCAATGTCTTATTATATTAGAATGTGTGAATATCTTGTTGTAGCTTATTTGTGATCTGTTTGAAATTACAGCTGCAGGATTTACTTTGCGATTTAATTTTTTTCCAATTTTCCTATATCTATTTATATCTACTTATATTTTAAAAACATCGGCATAAACAAACTTCACCCGCAACAAGGTTTTTAAGAATTATCAAAACTACTAAAGATCAAAATAAATCGATCAACACATAATTAAATATGCGGAGAAATTTTCACGGCGATTGGCCACCGTGCGTTCCCATCGGCAACTGTTCCTTGCAATTCAATGGTAAAGAGCCAATCAGGGGACAGCGAAGGCAATAGATTATTACGCCGCGATCCGATAAGACATAAATATACACACGCAGCGTACGTATCCGTGTAAAACGCGTCGGGATATCGACGTGTGTTTATTATCTCCGTTGTTTATATCTTCCTATCTTCATAAGCGCGGTATAAAGTTGGTGCGAATGCAATGACTTCTGCGTGCGTAAGGTTAACCCTCTCTAGACTGAAGTTTTACAACAAAACTATCCTGAGTAATCGAGAAGATTTATGCGATTTATCACTATTTATAATTTGATACCAGTGAAACAGAGATGAATGTCAAAATTATTTTCTATGTATTTTAATGGAAACTTTCGACATAGTAAAAAATAGGCAAAAAAATAATTTCTTCCAGGTTTGTACCTTTTTGTTATTTTTAAGAGTTTTGGTAATATGATGATTTGAAAAGTGTATTATACAAGAAAAACTTTTTTGAATGCACATTGTTGTTAGCCCCATGTAAACGCGTGTCGGAAAATGTTAAAAAAAAAACTCTCATACAACCAACAGTCTACAATCACTACTTTAGACATAAGAACATTGGAGAAAAAAACGAGTAAATCTTAAAGTACAAACTTCACCATTTTTGTGAAATAAATTGAAGTTCTCTCATCTGCTTGATGTTTTAATATATCGAGAGGAGTCTAAAATAATTAGAACGGCGCAAAAAAAAAAGCATAAAAAAATAACAGTTCAAAAACATAATCTAAGACAAGGATAAAATATGTGAAAAACGACCCTGAAAAATTAGGTCGAAAACTGAAGCTCTTCCCATCAACATACTCTTCCGTCATATGAAAATTGATACTAACAGACGTAGAGAAATGCGTAAGTTACACCCGAAACTTTGCAACAGTTCCCGACATATAACCAAAAATAGCTGAAATAAGAGGGGATAAAATGCGCATTTATTTATCTTTACGAATTATGACAGAAGTTATCGGAAATATGAAAATTCATACCAACAAATGTAGAGAAACGCGCAAACTACACCCGAAAATTTGCAACAGCTCTTGATATATAACCAAAAATAGCTGAAATAAAACGGAAAAAATACGCATTTATTTATCTTTACGAAGTATGACAGCAATTATCGGAAACATGAAAATTTATACCAAAAGATGTTGAGAAACACGCAAGCTACACTCCAAAATTTACAACAGTTTCCGATATACAGCCAAAAATAGCTGACATAAAACGGAAACAAACGCATTTATTTATCTTTGCGAATTATGACAAAAGTTATCGGGAATATGAAAGTTGATACCAACAGATGTAGAGAAACACGCAAGCTACAGGCCACAATTTGCAACTGTTCCCGATATATAGCCACAAATAGCTGAAATAAAACAGAAAAAACACGCATTTATTTATCTTTACGAATTATTACAGCTGTTATCGGAAATATGAAAATTGATATCAATAGATGTAGAGAAACGCACAAGCTACACCCCAAAATTTGCAGCAGTTCCCAATATATAGCCAAAAATAGCTGAAATAAAACGGAAAAAATACGCATTTATTTATGTTTACGAACTATGACAGAAGATATCAGAAATATGGAAATTTATACCAAATAATGTAGAGAAACGCGTAAGTTACACCCGAAAATTTGCAACAGTTCCTGATATATAGCCAAAAAAAGCTGAAATAAACCGGACAACAATACGCATTTATTTATGTTTACGAATTATGACAGAAGTTATGGGAAATATGAAAATTGATACCAACGGATATAAACAAACGCGCAAGTTACACCTCAAAATTTGCAACATTTCCCGATATATAGCCAAAAATAACTTAAATAAACCGAAAAAAACGCGCAATTATTTATCTTTCCGAAATATGACAGATGTTATCCGAAATATGAAAATTGATACCAACAAATGTAGAGAAACGCGTAAGTTACACCCGAAAATTTACAACAGTTCTCGATATATAGTCAAAAATAGCTGAAATAAAACGGAAAAAATACGCATTTATTTATCTTTACCAATTATGACAAAAGTTATCGGAAATATGAAAATTGATACCAACAGATATAGAGAAACACGCAAGCTACACCCGAAAATTCGCAACAATTCCCAATATACAGTCAAAAATAGCTGAAATAAAACGGAAAAAATACGCATTTATTTTGGTATGTTTACGAATTATGATAGAAGTTATCGGAAATATGAGAATTGATACCAAAAAATGTAGACAAATGGACAAGCTACACCCGAAAATTTGCAACATTTCCTGATATATAGCCAAAAATAGCTGAAATAAAACGGAAAAAAATACGCAATTTTTTATGCTACGAATTATGACAGAACTTATCGAAATGGTGTTAAGATATGCTGAAAATTTTGATCGTACGCGCGCAAATGTTACGTAAGTGTGCCGTCGAGAATCTACGAACGTTCTGGCCCGCTATCACCAACCAATTACAGAACAAAACGGGAATGAACCGATTATGGTAACGAGAATCGCCCACGCGTATATCCTCCTCGTTAGCTGCGCAACCCTAAACGATCCGACGTCATCGAATACGCGACTATTCCATAGATTTCCCCGTCCCCTCTTCATTCCCCATATATCCTTTCGTGCTACTCTTCCTTTTCGATGGCCATCGGCAACGCGCCGAATTAAGAACTTCCTGCGTCCGCTTTGAAAATATCACAAATGGCGTTCGTTATGCCGTCGCGCTTTGATAAATTTGTCCTCTGCCTCGGCTGATGATCAAAACGCAAGCTAAGGTAATTGGTTGCTCGTAAGGTACTTGTCTGCGAAACGTCGTTCGGACAATTTAACATGCCAATGTTGATTAACACGTTAACTGTCATGGTGGTCATCGGTGATCGGTGCAAAAGGTTTTACGGAAAATTCAAAAAATACCCAATCGGTAGCATTTATAATTTTGTAAATGCAATTAGTAGTAAATGGTGGATAAATTCTTTGGTACCCGATACCTTCGCATTATTTTCATTTTGTACAATTCGGAAATCATGAAAATTGAGTACTTTATGATGACATCGATGACAATACTACCCTATCGGTAGCATTTATAATTTTGTAAATGCAATAAATAGTGATTTAATCCTTTGGTGTTCGATACCTTTGCATTATTTTCATTTTACACAGTTCAATCACATTCTGAAGTATTTCATTAAATTGCGGTTTCTATATCATAAAATACGCGTGGTGGTCATCGATGACAGGGGCAAAAGATTTTACAAAAAATTGAAAAAATACCAATTGGTGGCATTTATAATTTTGTAAATGCAATTAGTATTAAATTGTGATTAAATCCTTCGGTGTTCGATACCTTCGCATTATTTTCATTTTGCACAATTCAGTTATATTCTGTAGTACTTTATCACGTTGCGGTTTCAATATAGTAAAACACGCACGACAGTCAAAGTGTTAAAATAAATAAAGGATTTTATCGCTGACGTTGGGCTTTATCAGATTTCCATGTCTGTATCTGCGGTATGTTATGAGGTGTCTTGAATTAGAAGAATTGACACGGCGCAAAAGGCTTCACAAAAAATTAAAAAAACACCCAATCGGTAGCATTCATAATTTTGTAAATGCAATTGGTATTGAATAGTGATTAAATTCTTCGGTTTCCGATACCTTCGCATTATTTTCATTTTACAAAATTCAGTGATATTCTGAAGTATTTCATCACGTTACGGTTTCAATATAGTAAAATAATTACGACAGTTAAAGTGTTAAAATAAATAAACGATTTTATCGCTGACGTTGGGCTTTATCAGATTTCCATATATTTATCTGCGGTATATTATGAGGTGTCTTGAATTAGAAGAATTGACACGGCGCAAAAGGACTCACGAAAAATTCAAAAACTACCCAATCGGCAGCATTCATTTTATTATATAAATGCAATTAGTATTAAATAGTGATTAAATTAAAGTCTCCGATACCTTCGCATTATTTTTATTTTTCATAATTCAATCATATTCTGCAGTACTTTATCACGTTGCGGTTTCAATATAGTAAAATAAGCACGGCAGTCAAAGTGTTAAAATAAATAAACGATTTCATCGCCTACGTTGGGCTTTATCAGATTTCCATATCCCCATGTTATGAGGTGTTTTGCATTTGACACGGCGCTGGGAATAAATTGAGAACGCTTCACCTCAAAGAAGTAAAAAACGATTGAACTAAAAGCACGATTGTGCTCAAAATATTGAATTTTATTAGGTCCGTGTGATTTTTATTATTAATTCTTATTATTTTCCTTTCTACACTTTCTGATAATCGCGTGAGTAACAAATTACGAACATCCTGCTTCCGCAGACAGGCTAACATCAATTAATTCCGATAACCGATTTCCCCCGAAATATTGAATTTCATTAATATCGTCGTCTTTTTTCTCCCAGCTCCGCCATTCCTCATTCTTAATTTCGACCACCGTGCCGGCAGCAAATTAAGAACTTCCTGCCATTTCGTTCAGACCGTAGTACGAGCCCGAAACCCATAAGCGAAATCCGTTGCGCAACACTTCCCCGAAACGACGCGAACGGTGTTTGAAAAATTCGAGAAACCATTAAAAGGAATCTCTCATCGCGGCGCTACCGTTCGAGATTTAATCTCTAATCTCGAGAGCTACCGTGTGCCGAGCCCGCAGCCCTTCGGCTATGGATTTTTGAGCCCCGCGCATGGCAAAATTCGCTGTAGGAGGTCTGCGGACTTGACACTATTAACAGCCGATCGAACAATGGAGCGCCACGAGTTTGTAGGAATGCTCGGCATCGGACGACTCGTTAGGAATGAACAGAAACAGCGAAAGAATACGGGACGACAGCGGCGAGAGAGAAGGAAAACGTCCGGAGGATATTATAGAAATGAGGCAAACTCTTTTACCGAAGGCATTCTTAACCTTCATTAGTTCGTTTAGGATTTGCATACCAAAGGCTTGTGCGTTTATCTGATCGTACATACATTGCTATGTGTGCGGACACACGCACAAACGTTTTCACGTGTAGCGACATTCTGCTCCGCAGATACATAAAGGAACATAAATGCAGTCCTTTCTTTCGGCGGCCTTGAAACTTGCCCAAAACGCCGACGGGCGCAATATATTCGGAAGCTTGAAAATAGGGACCGCTTTCCGCGGGATCCCAGCTTCTTGCTGATGGTAAGGTATAATGGCTACGATCGATTAGATTATTCTGCCACACTGATCGCGATGTCTCAGTTAACACGTTGATTGCCAAGCATGTTTTGCTATGTTAGAACCGCGATGCGATGAAATACTACAGGATATGATTAAATCGAGGAAAATGAAGGTAACGCAGAATTGTTGGAAGTCAAAGTATTAAAGTGAGATTCCAATATCAATTGCTTTTACAAGATTGTAAATAGGCTTTTGCATTTATGGTAAAATGTTCACCGCTGACCGGAGCAAGAGATTTTGCTGAAGACCCAAAATATTTGCAATGGGTAGCAATACTTATTTTATAAATGCAGTTATTGTTAGAATTGTGATACGATCCATTGGTCTTCAATACCTGCACATTATTTACATTTTGCATAATTCAATCAAACGCTGTAGTACTTCATAGCACGGCCGTTCTAATACAGCAAAATACCCTCGGCAGTCAACGTGTTAATTAACAAAAGGCAGAACAAAATTGAAAAATATTTTACATATGACGCAGCGCAAAATGTGCGAAAATTCCTCCCTTGTCCTGCAAATGTTTAAATCATCACTTCCCTCTCGCAAAACGTTCCACTTTAACAAGTCACAAATCCATCAACACTTTCACTGCCGTGATTATCACCGGTGACAGGCACAAGAGATTTTACTGAAGATCCAAAATATTTTCAATCGGGTGCGATACTTATTTTATAAATGCAGTTATTGTTAGAATAGTGATACGGTCTTTTGGTCTACAATACCTGCACATTATTTACATGTTCCATGAGTCAAACGCTGTAGTATTTCATAGCATCACCATTCTAATACGGCAAAATACGCGCGGCAGTCAATGTGCTAATACTGTGTAACTGAAGCTTTTTTTATGATTGAATCTATTTAAACAATGACTTAATAATCCTTTGGCCTCCAATACCTGTATATTATTGACATTTTGTATGATTCAGTCAAACACTGTAGTATTTCATATCATCACCGTTCTAATACAGCAAAGTACACTCCACAGTCACCGTGTTAATGTGATGATAGTGATTGAATGAATTATAAGTATTAACGGTATTTTGTAGCAAGAGTAATTATAGAAGAAGGAAATGGAAGTGTGTTGATAAGCATATATTTACATTTAATATTTAATATTTAAATTTAATTTTTGATACATTTAATATTTTGCATAATTCAACCAACGCTGTAGTATTTCATAGCATCGCCATTCTAATACAGCAAAATACACTCCATAGTCAACGCGTTAATGTGATGATAGTGACTGAATGAATTATAAGTATTAACGGTATTTTGTAGCAAGAGTAATTATAGAAGAAAGAAATGGTAGTGTGTTGATAAGCATATATTTACATTTAATATTTTGCGTAATTCAATCAAACGCTGTAGTATTTGATAGTATCGCTGTTCTAATACAGAGCAACATACGCACGACAGTCAACGTGTTAACACGATAAACTCGCACCACGCCATAATGATCGCAGAATACAGTACAAATCACATGAATCCCTACATCGTTTCTGGAAGTCGCTTTATATGAACGTCTACCGCATACTATCCCCCTTCTCATCATCCTCCAACGTCTCTTCATCCACCCGTCAACATTTATCGCACCCCCCGAAACCCCCCTCACCCCACACCCCCTATCTTGCGATTTGGAATAAAGAACGGCGGACAGCGTTGCTATTTTCGCTCCAGAAACCAGTTGCCCATTTCGGTGCAGGACTGTACTCAGCGGCCGTACTTCCGAGTCTGGACCCTCCCATTCCGATTCCCAATCCGATCGCGATTCGCCGCAACGTGCGCTATCCCGAGCGTGGCAATCGACGTGGAAGGCTCTTTTAATCTGGTCGCGGGTCGACGTTCCCTCGGTGAAAGTTCTGCATACACAGTCCCCGGTTATTAGGCCCACCCAATCAGCGCTTAATCGTGACCTAACCTCGACGAGAGCGCGAGAGAGCGGCGAGGGGGCCAAGAAGGTCAAGCTTAGCCCTGAGACGAAGCTCAGCTTATCGCGCTGCCTCGTCCGGGTGGCCTACTCGGCCTTAATTGCGGGCCCATATCACGATCCAATATGGCCGCCCACCTCGCGAGTATTAGACCCCGTGGCGCGACGTCAACGTCCGCTTTATGGAAGAAATACGGTACACCCCGTATCGTACATCGCGCCCTCCAGTACCCTACGTACCCACTCAAGGACACCGGCAACGAGAGACTAAGGTCGTCCTTGCCCAGATTATGCCGTGCGCCGACGTTTAACACGTTGACAGTCACGTCCGGCGCCCGTGAGCGGACGAACGAAAGTTGGAAGGTGATCAAAAGCTCGACAATAGTTAACATGTTGACTGCTACGCCGAAATCATGTGTTTCGCTCAGAACGCCACGAAAATATGTTTACTATTCTGAGCATGTAATAGCAAAATAATTATTAGTTTCGGTATTTATAAGAATACGGCATGAATTGCAAAAGAAGGAGAGGCGAACGTATTTGGTACGCAAATTTTGCAAATAGTATTACCAATAAAATATTGCAAGCTTCGGAACACAAAGAGCACAAAATCGGATTAAAAATGTCAGTAAATACTGCCAAGATTGCATTGACGAGCTACGCTTATGCTTAAAGTGCTTCAATACGATGCACCGGTAGATAAAAGATTTGATAAAAATTAATTTTTGGTTTTCAATTTAATATATTAAAAACTTTTAATTTGTCAATAGTGCAGATTTTACTTCAAAGCGTTCTCTAATTAACGAATTTTCATTCAACTTTCACAATTATAAGTATTTGATGCACTCCGGTCACTGATGACCACCGTGGCACTGCAGGAGAAACAAGTTGCGGTCACATATGACCGCCGTGGCGTTCAACGTGTTAACACGTTGATTGCCGTGCGTATTTTGCTGTATTAGAACGGCAATGCTATGCAATACTACAGCGTTTGAATGAATTATGCAAAATGTAACTAATATACAGGTGTTGGAGGCCAAAAGATTATTAAGTCATTGTTTAAATAGATTCAATCGTAAAACAAGCTTCAATTACACAGTATTAACGCGTTGACTGCCGTGAGTATTTTGCTGTATTAGAATGGTAATGCTATGAAATACTACAGTGTTTGATTGAATGATGCAAAATGTAAGTAATATACAGGTATTGGAGGCCAAAGAGTTATTAAGTCATTATTTAACTAGATTCAATCGTAAAAAAAGCTGCAGTTACACAATATTAACACGTTGACGGCCGTGCGTATTTTGCTGTATTAGAACGGTGATGCTATGAAATAATACAGCGTTTGACTGAATTATGCAAAATGTAAATAATATCCAGATATTGGAAACCAAAGGATCGCATCACTATTCTAACAATAACTGCATTTATGAAATAATTATTGCTATGCATTGCGAATATTTTGGATTTTCAGTAAAAGCTCTTGCGCCGGTCAGCGGTGACCATCACGGCAGTAAAAGTTAAGTAAACGAAAGAGCGAACACGGGTGCCGCCATTTTTGGTCTACGATAGCAACTACTTCATAAAAACTTCATAATTCAGCGACAGCAAATTGTCGATAAGATGAATAAGACAATCGCATGCATATGTGATATATGCAATAGTGTGTCACAGAAAACAGTATTCGTCACATGTTCATAGGTCCCCTTAGTATTTTTTATGCCTTCTGCATCGTGTATGCAGTGTATACATAGTAAACATCACAAATCGGACACATAATTTTCTCATTCGGATATTAAAGGACACAACAGTCTTGTAGAATAAATCAATTGTTACAATCAATAAACAACTTTTATCAAAAACAAACTTAAATAAAATCGATAAAGGCCCATTTATCCGCAAGGTAAAAATAGTCGAATGTAGCAAAGCCACAATGATAATCGATACCAAATTTATATTTGCGTTGCTATTACGTTGAAATTAAAAGTACTTTTATTTTGGACATTGGTGTTTGGTCACTTGAACTTACCCGACATATTTCTTAAATATCAAAGAAAATTTGAAACTACAAGACCAGCTACTACGTTTACTGCCTAAAAGGTAGATTCTCGCAGAAGCTAAGAATAGAAGAGGTCTCTGTTAAATTTCGATAGGGACGTCAGCTTTTGTTCGCCGCCGCTCCTTGTCTTACCTGCCATATTCGAGAATCCCGAAATCTCTGTTTAGCGTTCTGTCATCCTCGTTTTCGACATGTGGAAACTGAACGTACCCGGCGATGCTGCGGTTCATTTATCACGCGGGGTCCACTTCGTGTTGAGCGCTGAAAAACGATCGTTATCTCGCGGTCGAGCTCCCGACCGGCGTTCATTTGACCATTTCACTATCAGCGATTACTATCGCCGTTAGTCGCGAGCGTCTCAATCCGACCTTCGAAGAGAGACGGAGCGAACGAAGATAGAGACACGTCTAAACAGGAATACGCGCGTGTGTGCGTCTACGGTAGCGAGCGTTTTAAAATTGAAACATCCGACGAGAAGTAAGAAAGTCCAAATATAAATGTCGATACGAGGATGTATTACGTGGATGTGCAAATGTTTAGTTTTACGCAGGATTTTCGATATTCAGGCGACGAAGATCCGCGACTTCGAATATATAATAATATCGATCCTAAGTTATAAATTTGTACGTTTCGGTATTTTTGTTTATTTGTCCATAAAGTGCGTGTGTGCGTTTTAAAATTGAAACATCTGATGAGGGTACCGTAAGAAAGCACAAATATAAATGTCAATACGAGGATCTATTGCCTGAACATGCGAATGTTTAATTTGACGCAGGATTTTCAATATTCAGGCTACGAAGATACGCGACTTCGAACAAGTTACAAATTTATACGTTTCGGTATTTTTGTTTAATTTGACGCAAGATTTTCGATATTCAGGCTACAAGGATATGTGGCTTCGAATAAGTTACAAATTTGTACGTTTCGGTATTTTTGTTTATCCATCCGTGACGTGCGTGTGTATATATACAGTAGAGAGCGTTTTAAAATTGAAACATCAGACGAGAAGTAAGAAAGTCCAAATATAAATGTCGGTACGAGGATCTATTACCTGGATGTGCGAATGTTTAATTTGACACAAGATTTTCAATATTTAGGTTATGAAGATACGCGACTTCGAATAAGTTGCAAATTTGTCGTTTCGGTATTTTTGTTTTTCATCCGTAAACTGCGTGTGTGCGTTTTAAAATTGAAACATTTGACGAGAAGTAAGAAAGTCCAAATATAAATGTCAATACAACAATCTATTACGTGGACGTGCGAATGTTTAATTTGACGCAGGATTTTCAATATTGAGGCTACGAAGATACGCGACTTCGAATAAGTTGCAAATTTGTCGTTTCGGTATTTTTGTTTATTCGTCCGTAAAGTGCGTGTGTGCGTTTTAAAATTGGAACATCTGACGAGAAGTAAGAAAGTCCAAATATAAATGTCGGCACGAGGATCTATTACCTGGACGTGCGAATGTTTAATTTGACGCAGGATTTTCGATATTCAGGCTACGAAGGTACGCGACTTCGAATAAGTTCCAAATTTGTACGTTTCGGTATTTTTGTTTATCTACCATCTGACAATTCGTAACCAATTTGTTTTTCTAGATTGGTGCAACCTTTTTTGACACCCGTGTGAAGTTTGAACTGGATCCGTCAATTAATGTGTGTTTGGCAGCCATTTGTTTACAACGCGAAAAGTTTGTGTAGCGATTTTTACTGTGAAAAAGAAAATTGAACAACGAGTTTGCTTGCCAATGTCGCTTACAATCCTATATTTATGAAACGCATCATTACTGGTGATGACATGTGGGTTAATGAATCTGACATCAAAAATATCCAACAATCTAGTGAATAGCGCATCAAAAATGAGCCGAAACCGAAAAAACAATTACAAAATCGGTCGAAAATGAAGGTCATGCTTATCCTTTTCTTCGATTACCGTGGTATGCTAATTTATGGGTTTTCGGCCAATAATAATTCATGAATTTTTGACCAAACACGAAACAAAATTCATTGTTCAGCCCCTGTGGCTTTTTTCTGTTTTCGAAACTCAAATATTCCTTGTTTTCAAACTCAAAACTCCCTGAAACGCGCCATAAGTCGATTGAGGCCATCAAAAGAAATTAATAAAGAAAGAGGCCTAAAAAAATTGTGTAAAATTGCATTAACCGTTGTCTTGCTTGTATTGACTCAAGAAGACCCAATTTTGAAGGCAATAATAAAGATTTATATTAAAATACATAAAAATGTTTTTTTTTCAACGAGTCCGGGTCTAATTTGATCAGATGGTATATTTCGATTTCCGTCTTTTCCCGCGTGTCGGTGAAGAGATTTGCTTTCTTCACTTTTCTTCTGTCTTTTCTTATTTCCGCCGCGTTCAGGTAGCGACCATTAGTCTCACGTAATCCAGATGCCATGCCGATCAGGCATAACCGTTTTCCCCGTGCAACCAATCCACGCCTGTCAGCATCGACGTCGTTATCGGTGACGTGATTAATTATTTTCGCCGTCGACCGTCACGCGCTTTGCTGTCGGGGGATGTTTTTAGACCCTACGTCAATGAGATCGGTCAAGATTTGCATCGGAATTACACGATTTTTCTGTCGGACCAGTCTTATGCACGTCCTTCAAACTTTCATTTTAGATTACTCTTAGTTTCCGGGCTGGACTCATTATTTGTTGTGTCAACATTATATCAATATAGCATTTAACTTGAACAGGAATAAAAGACACTGATACGGAAGTTTCAATTCTGTAGAATTCCTTATGAAAATCAATCTGATCAGCTGGTTAATTAAAAACTGGGAGGAGCATGCTCCCGGTTCGGTTAAAGTTATTTTCTGGGTATCTATTAATATTATTAGAATTTCTTATATTTCTGAGACTATGATGTTCTTTGCACAAAACTTCATATGTTATTTTTGTTTATTTATATCTATTCTTTTTTTATTTATGTTTATATTATTATATTTTTATTATATTTATATTATATTTTTTCGTTTATTTATATTCTTGTTTATTTAATATATACCTAGCATATTCTGCAGAAACCTAGAGCATGTTAGCTTGAAGAGGATTAGAAGACACTGACACGGAAGTTTTAATTCTGTAGAATTTCTTATGAAAATCAATTTGATCAGCTGTTCAATTAAAAACTGGGAGGGACGTGTTCCCGGTTCGATTAAAGTTATTTTCGGGGTAATTATTAATATTATAAGAATTTGTTGTATTTCTGAGACTGTGATGTTCTTTGCACAAAACTTCATATTTTCTTATACACCTGTCATGTTTATTTTATATAAACCTAGCATACTCTGCAGAAACCTACAACGTGTAGCTTGAACAGGAATAGAAGACACTAATACGGAAGTTTCAATTCTGTAGAATTTCTTACGAAAATCAATCTAATCAGCTGGTCAATTAAAAACTGAGAGGAGCATGCTCCCGGATCGGTTAAAGTTATTTCCTGGATATCTATTAATATTATTAGAATTTCCTGTATTTCTGAGACTATGATGTTTTATGCACAAAACTTCATATTTTCTTATACGCCTGTCATGTTTATTTGATATACAATTAGCATATTCTGCAGGAGCTTAAAGCATTTAGCATGAACAGGATTAGAAGACACTCATACGGAAGTTACAATTCTGTAAAATTTTTTATAAAGATCAATCTAATCAGCTGGTAAATTAAAAACTGGGAGGGGCATGTTCCTGGTTCGGTTAAAGTTATTTTCTGGGTATCTATTAATATTATTAGAATTTCTTATATTTCTAAGCTAAGATGTCTTTTGCACACAACTTTATATACTGTATTTGACATTCTGGTACGGCTGATTGCATGTTTTCTTACACACCTGTCATGTTTATTTGATATACAGCTAGCATATTCTGCAGAAGCCTAGAGTATGTAGCTTGAACAGGATTAGAAGACATTAATACGGAAGTTTCAATTCTGTAGAATTTCTTATGAAAATCAATCTGATCAGCTGGTCAATTAAAAACTGGGAGGAGCATGCTCTCGGTTCGGTTAAAATTATTTCCTGGATATTTGTTAATATTATTCGAATTTCTTGTATTTTTGAGACTATGATGTTCTATGCACAAAACTTCATATACTGTATTTGACATTCTGGTACTGATTGCATGTTTTCTTATACCCTGTTATGTTTATTTGATATACACCTAGCATGTTCTGCAGAAGCCTAGAGCATTTAGGTTGAACAGAATTAGAAAACACTAATACGGAAGTTTCAATTCTGTAGAATGTTTTATGAAAAACAATCTAATGCTGATAAAGCTGATCAATTAAAAACTGGGAGGAGCATGCTCTCGGTTCGGTTAAAGTTATTTTCTGGGTATCTATTAATATTGTTAGCATTTCTTATATTTCTGAGACTATGATGTTCTATGCACAAAACTGTATATACTGTATTTGACATTCTGGTACAGCTTTTGCATGTTTTCTTACACACCTGCCATGTTTATTTGATATATGTACACCTAACATATTCTGCAGAAACCTACAGCATGTAGTTTTAACAGGAATAGAAGACACTGATACGGAAGTTTTAATTCTTATGAAAATCAATCTGATCAGCTGGTCAATTAAAAACTGGGAGGAGCATGCTCTCGGTTCGGTTAAAATTATTTCCTGGATATTTGTTAATATTATTCGAATTTCTTGTATTTCTGAGACTATGATGTTCTATGCACAAAACTTCATATACTGTATTTGACATTTTGGTACTGCTGATTGCATGTTTTCTTACACCCTGTCACGTTTGTTTGATATACACCTAGCATATTCTGCAGAAACCTAAAGCATGTAGCTTGAACAAGAATAGAAGCCACTGATACGGAAGTTTCAATTTTGTAGATTTTTTTATGAAAAATAATTAATCAGCTCATCAATTAAAAACTGGGAGGAGCATGCTCTCGGTTCGGTTAAAGTTATTTTCTGGGTATCTATTAATATTATTAGAATTTCTTATATTTCTGAGACTACAATGTTTTTTGCACAACACTTCATATACTGTATTTGACATTCTGATACGACTGATTGCATATTTTCTTAAACACCTGTCATGTTTATTTGATATACACCTAGTATATTCCGCAGAATCCTAAAGTATGTAGCTTAAACAGGATTGGAAGACACTGATGCGGAAGTTTCAATTCTGTACAATTTCTTATGAAAATCAATTTGATCAGCTGGTCAATTAAAAACTGGGAGGGGCATGCTCCCGGTTCGGTTAAAGTTATTTCCTGGGTATCTATTAATATTATTACAATTTCTTATATTTCTGAGACTACAATATTTTTTGCACAAAATTTCATATACTGCATTTAACATTCTGATTGCATGTTTTCTTACACACCTGTCACGTTTATTCGATATACACCTAGCATACTCTGCAGAATCCTTGAAACTCGTCAGCCTTCCTGCCGAACCTAATTACGTTATTACCGAAACCCCAGCTCCGAAAAACGAAAGACCCAATCCTGCCACAAAGCCCAAGAATAGCCCTATTTGCAATAATGGCCGCGTAACCTCAAATTTCCGTACTTTCGCGTCGCAAAATGCCTCAGCGGCCGCGGCACAAAAAGTGATTTATCGTTTCGTCGACTTGTCATTTTCCGTTACGAGACCGCACGTCTCTTCTTTCTCCGCTCGCGAGCGTCGCGAGCATAACGAACATCTGACGACTCGCGATTGTGTCCGATCGGCTTCCAATTGTATTTCGTTAGCCCGCCAACACGCAGCTCCGTTCGTTGCGAAGTATCGTCACGAAGAAAGAACCGTTCCGTTCCCCGTTTCGAGGCCGCTCACCTGCTGCAATTACGCATCCTACCACCGCACGTACAGGTCGAATAACTCCGGAGAAATCAATCACCGGAAGGCTACGTTCCGCGAAATCCACGCCTCGCGACGTTTCGCCCCAGCCCGCCTTTTTCCGCGCCGCGACATTCTCCGGCCATTTTCGCATAAGCGCCCGCAGATCTATCCGGGGTCCGGCAGGCGTCACTGTTCCACATCCCAGCCATAAGCGAACTGATCGCTGGACCGCTGCCGGAAGAATACGCTCCGCAAGAAACGTCAGCGCGTGCCACGTCTTCACACACGGGTCCCCACTATTTGTCACCACTGTCTAATCGGCCGCGTCGAGAAAATGGCAGCGCGCAACACCTGTCCGGCGACGACTCTCGGCACACTTCAGTCGGCAGCACACTTCCATGCGCGAACTGCTCACAAAGCGATGCACATTCGCAGGCGGACCGCACGTTTTCGTTAAATACGTCCGAGGGATCTGAAAGCGTCGCGCATCGGATCTTCGAGACGCGGGCATGCGGGAGCGAGCGAGTGGGACGCCGGAAAACGGAAAAAGGGAAAGAGACCGGCGTGTGCAGCTGCAATTTCGCGTGCTGCACGCATGTCGAATAGCCAAGAGGGGCGATCAAGGCAAACGCACCCTGGAGGACTGGGCGACGAGAACAAACTAGCCTCCGAGCATTGGTGCCCGCGTTCCGTTCGCTTCTCCTCTCGGCCGAAGAGAGAAGTCGCCCGGTTATGGCTACGCCAGAAGAGGCGGTTAACGAGTCTAATTAGCGACGAAAACGAAAACGAGTTTGACCCTTTTTTCTCTCTTCCCCCCGCCGTCTATCGGCCTTCGCCTTCGTCCACCCTTCTTCCCTTGCTCTCCTGCACTCGTGCGCTCCCTTCCATCAAACTTCGTCCGCCTCGCTCGCACGCGCCTGCGAACGGCCGGCGTGGAGTTTCTTTTTCGCAGGAAAGCGGAAATCGGGTCAGTGGGACGCGGAGGGATTGACGGCCCGTTAATTTGCGTGCTTGCGCTGATTGCGCTTAGAATGCTGGGCGCCTAGGCGTTGAAGGTCCGGGGGAGAAGCGTGTGAGAGAGAATGGCGTGAACCGAGGAGCGGAGGACGGAGAGCAGGAGACGGGGCTCACGACGGAGAGCGAGAGTAAGGACGGACGGAAGAAGATGAGAGTGGCCATTAATTAACGGAGGATAACGACCCGAGAATCTTCGTTACCATGCCCGTGGGCGGTGTCCTAAGACGATCTTCGGCTTCGGCCGGTAGGCTGGAAATGGAAATGTTTAACACATCGACTGCCAAGCGGATTTTGCTATGTTAGAACAGTGATGCGATGAAATACTGCAGAGGTTGATTAAATTGTGCAAAATGAAAGTAACGCATAGTTGTTGAAAGCCAAAGTATTGAAGCACCGTTCCAATATCAATTGATTTTGCAAGATTGCGAATTTTTTGCATTTTTAGTATAATCTTTTGCACCGGTCACCGCCTATTTTGCTATGTTAGAACGGCATATTGCTTCTACAAGGTTGCAAATACGCTTCATTGCGAATTTTGTTGCATTTTTAGTAAAGTCTTTTGCACCGGTCACCGCCTATTTTGCTATGGTAGAACCGCGATGCGACGAAATACTGCAGAGTATGATTAAATTGCGCAAAATGAAGGTAACGCAGAGTTGATCGAAGCCAAAGTATTGAAGCACCGTTCGAATACCAATTGCTTTTACAACATTGCAAATAGGCTTCATTGCGAATTTTTTGCATTCTTAGTAAAATCTTTTGCACCGGTCACCGCCTATTTTGATATGTTAGAACTGCGATTCGATGAAATACTGCAGAGTGCAATTAAATCGTGCAAAATAAAGATAACGCAAAGTTGTTAAGAGCAAAAGTATTGAAGCACCGTTCCAATATCAATTGCTCTTACAAGATTGCAAATAGACTTCATTGCGATTTTTTTGCATTTCTACTAAAATCTTTTGCATCGGTCACCGGTGACCACCGTGGCAGTCAAACTGTTAATATGCTTTTGTTGGGAAATACACTCGAGCGACGTATTTCGTGCACTATTACGTGACTATATTTCGAATGGGACGAACAATAAGGGGGAAGTTTGGGAAAATAGCTGCGCGCGCGGTTTCGTTTTGGTGCAAGTGCGGTTGGTTTTGTTGACGATGGATTTACAAATGCGAACCCGGTCAGTATTCGGAGAAATATGTATACAATGTACAGAATTTCAAAATTGGAAGCTCGGAATGAAAATTAAGGTGGATGCATGTGAATATCATTTCATTAATGAAACTCAGCAAAAATTGGTAGGAAATATTGGAAATGGTTTCTATAATTTTGCTCGTAAAACTTGGATCTTGCCAAATTAACGGTAAATTTAGTTTCAATAATAAATTTACATTACTCAGCAATTTGATGGATATAAAGAGAAATAGGTATTTGGAATAAAATATCTGTATACGTGTGTTTACAAAATTTTCAAATTAAACGTCTGGGGAGAAAATGTGTTGGAATATACATTCGTATTTCGTAATTTTACTCGTAAAATCCGAAACTCCTAAACAAGAGTACATTTGACGAATAAATCTAATATTAAAACGTGTGATAGGAATAAGCCACTACGATTAATTCCTTGACTATTGCACATTCCAGTTAAAAATCGACAGAACTATTTGACACTATATTTGCTCGTAACTCACTGGGTCTCAATGTGGATACGGGGAAATTTAATTGGACACGGTCGCTATCCATCATCTAACAAGAGACCTATTGTTAGTAAAGCGACGAATTATAATTCAGTAAAACAGTAAATGTGTTGCAGCAAAGACATGTTATCAAAATCATTCTTGACACTCTTGTTATAGTTGGAATATGTCTATTATTATGTTTTCCAAAACGGACACGTTTTCGAGAATGCATTTTTCGTTAAATTTCTGTTAATACTTATTCCATTATATAGTTTTCGACTAATTACTACATTTATCGTATACATTAGTCATACATATCGTTGAATATTTGAAAGCATATATTTCTTTTAACCATCTGTTAATACTAACGTCGCATCTTTCAAAACATATATAGTCACCAGACAAAGGATTCAAAATTGCATCACAAACATTTATATATTGGCCTTTCATATATACGATCTTTTATGTACATATGCATTTTTCGTTAAGTTTTATATATTGTTCTTTTATATATTTATTTATATATTATCGTATATATTAGTCGTATATATCGTTGAATATTTGAAAGCATATGGCTTGTATATATGGCTTGTAGCCAATAAACGCTAAAGCACTATACCAGCGTCGAATCTTTTCAAGAGATAGCAACAAATATATCTCAATCGAAGCATATGCTCCAAAAGTCTTTTATATCAAAAAGAGTTAAAATAATATAGTATACATTTGCCTTTCATATATTTTGACGAATATGGAAAAGCGTACACGCATTTTTCGTACGTATAGATAAATATCTTTGTGTGTGCATACACACCTTCAGCGATCAAACAGTTAAGCATCATTCCAGCGTCGTTACTGATAATTCCCCGATACGCAAGCGTTTCCCGCCATAATAATTGTCAGCTCGGTTTTCTAGAGCTATTCCGTTGGCGACTTTACGTTCACAGAGAGACGCTAAGGGGAGCCGTCCGGGATTCTAATCGGTCCCATGGCGTTTTTCGGACTACCGTGCCGGTTGATTGAGCTTCGGTGAAAAGCATTCAATTTATACGGCGATATCTTGATCGGAGGGCAAGCGAAGAATGTACCTTCATTAAGGCGGCTTCGACGAACACGGTTTCGCTTTCGGTCGGAAACGGGCCAATAATAAAATTTTTTCGTAGAAACCCTATGACCGTCGGGAATACCACGGAAATTTGTTTAACGAAGTCGATTGCGTGCCGATGAAAAAATGTGGGTGATTTTTGGCCGGCGCACGGCGAATGACACACGATCGCGTTCCTTTCTCGCGTCAGGTAGAGACGAGGAAGTGAGACGAAGGGAATACGCGTAGAGAATGCCGCGCGGCGAAATATCGCACGAAATAAATCTCCATTATAACGGGCACAACGTCGGGAGAGTCTTCCGACCGAATTACATTTCGCGAGTCTCTCGTATATAACCCTGACAACGAATGACGTGGAGAAATAATTAGAGTCGGCCGATTCGAAAGAGAAGCCGTAACGTCACTGGCTTCAATTCCGCATCATTCTCCGCTCGCCTCTCCATTCGTGCACTCTAAAGCCTCGCTGTCATCTGGCTAACAAGCTGAACCGAAAGAAGCAGTGTCAAGTGCCCCCGCAACAAGGCACTCCACCTGTGCATACAACTTTCTGCATCTTCGCTGTTCCACATTCTATCTCAATACGTTCCTGTTTACCCCTTCTCGCTCGTTTCTGTTTCGTTTCCTTTTAGTCGTTACTATTCAATCGGGCACGAGTTTTTCCGCGGCTGTCTTCGTTATGCAAGGGTCTTCTGTTCGAACACTAAATCATCAGGCTGCTTCCTGTGTCACGGGTGTATTTCGATATGCTTTATTATGCGATAGCGTAAAGTAGGTGGCGCTATAGGTTCGAGGCGAACTGAAGTGTGCGATTCTGAGGTTGAAGCTTGATAATTGTGGCGCGAAGAGCAATGTGAGTTCAGTATAATGAGTGTGGATGGAGGAATTTGTGTGATGCGATTCTTAAAAGAGGGTTGTGGGTGTTATATAAGCAAGTTAAATGATATTTTTGAAGAAGAGTTTTTATTGAATTTTAGAATAGATGGTTTATCATTGAAAATAAAAGTCAAGCAGGTGATGTAATATTCAGTTTTGCTACAAGTATCCATTGTATTTCCGGGAAAAACGGGATGATTGTGAAGACAATAAACATTCAAGACAATCAATGCTCTACATACGCAGTCCATTAAGTTCTATGTTCATATTTTCGGGAACGTATTATTGAAAATATTCGCTCAGATATATTTGATACATGACTATCAAAATATTTTAAATCTACGTGTTTGATGAATAATTAAAAACTAGAAGAAACACACAGAGCCACTCAAACAGCATAATAACAGTCGAACAAACGGCTTTCCACCAATTGGTATTGATAAATCCTAGCGTTTACTGAAATAATTGAGCAAAAGTTAAAATGGTAGGGTTTTCAAGCATTTTTCCGACTTCCGTCGATTCTCTGTGATAAATGCTTGGCTTTGCCGGTGAAAACACAAAATCCATTTTCGAATTTGATCGGGATTTTTATCTGAATAATAAAGCAAAGATTCAAAACGAGTTTACAAACATTTCCCGGACTTCCAAAAATTCACTATACTAAATGCTACGGTTTTTTATGAAAACACAGATTTATCATTATTTTCGAATTTTGATCGAGACTTTCATCTTGTGTAAAATGACTCCGACTAATTATAAAACGCAAAACTCTCAAATGATTTTACAAGCATTATCCGGACTTCCACTAATTCACTACACGAAAAACTACGATTTACCTGCGAAAATACCAATTCATCAATTTTCGAACTTGTTCGGTCCTTGTATCTGACTAATAAACCAAGGACCCAAAACAAGTTTCCAAACATTTTCCGGACTTCTACTAATTCACCATACTAAATGCCAAGATTCGCCCATAAAACACAGATTTTAAAGTTGCCCGAACTTGATATCTCTGTCCAAATCTGCAAAAATTCCGGAATGACTTTACAAGCATTTTTTGAACTTCCACTAATTTCCATACTAATTCATTCAATACCAAAAAACTATCATTTTTTATCTCTATTTAAAAGGAAAACTCCCAAATGATTTATTATTTTTCATACTAAATAGAACTTGTCCATGCAAACTTATATCTTTTTGGGATTACAATATATCTCTGTCCAAAACTGCAAAACTTCCAAATGACTTTTCAACCATCTTCCGGACTTCCATTAATTCACCATACTAAATACTGTTATTCACCCATGCAAACCCATATATATAATTATTCGATACTGCCGCAGTATATCTCTGCCTAAAACGCAAAACTCCCAAATGACTTTATAAGCATTTTCCGGACTTCCACTAATTCACCGTACTAACTACTCCGATTCACCCGTGCAAACCCATAAGTATCATTTTTTGGGATTGCTTGTCGCGTATCTCTACCTAAAACGCAAAACTCTCAAATGACTTTACAAGCATTACCCGGACATCCACTAATTCACTATACCAAAAACTACGACTTACCTGCGAAAATACCGACTCATCAAGTTTCCAACTTGTTCAATCCTTGTATCTGGCTAATAAACCAAGGACCCAATACGAGTTCCTAAGCATTTTCCGGACTTCTACTACTTCACCATACTAAATGCTCCGCTTCATCCGTACAAACCCATACTTATCATTTTTCGGGTTTCCCCGCCGCATATCTCTGCCTAAAAGGCAATTTGCCTTATCCAAATAACTTTCCAACCATTTTTCGCGTCCCCACCTTTCCACCCTCCTAACTGCGCAGATTTGCCGATTTTGTGCCTTCCGCAGTAACATCTACATCGCTAGGCGCATTTTAACATTGTCGGGTGCAGAGCTGTCGTCGCAGGCACAGTTACGTTCTCGGCTGGAGCTTGTGTCTGGCTAACAAGTCGACCCTGTGGCCCCTCGAGGGTGGTCGGCCCCGGGAGGTCTCCCGATCACGCGCCCAGTATCGGCTACTCGGACACGCCCGCGGTCCGTCATCCCATCATCTCCGTTCGAACCTGGACACGACACTGCCTTCGCGTACCTCCGCTCACGTCAACGATCCACGGATACCGTGCCCTCGACCGCACGGACTCTCGCATACTTCGCTCTTCTGGTATTTTTATTAGAAAAAGTAAGAGAGTACACAGTGAATACTTTGCGGAAAGAACAATTACAGAAAAATCTTAACACCCGTATGCATGGCAAGCTTGAGCGCGACTGAACGATGCGTACGAAAAAATACACATTCAAAAAATACAATATAGCGACGAAAACAGAAAATACATAGCAACGGAAACAGAAGAAACATTATGTTTTCGTAAAATAGTACATTTTATTTGCATATTCGTCATATACCATTTAACGGTAATTAAAAACAAAAACAAAATCGAAATTTTTCTCAGCACGCTCATTTTATCGTGTGGGTGTGTTTTACATATTTGACAACAGAATTGTGCGAAGGGCGCTTTGGAAAGTAATGGGATGTCGGTTATTGGTAATTTTGGTACGTGCGTGTTTTTGGGGGAATGAGATTTGTGGTGGAAAGGAAAAGTCGGGGGTCGCTGTGGTCGTAGACGGTTGGGACAGTTTGGGAGTAGGACACTAAGAGAGGGAAGAGTGACACTGGGACAATTTGGGAGTAGGACACTAAGGGAAGAATGATGAAGTAGAGGTAAGGATGGGAGGAAAGACAATGGGTGAATTATTGTGTTGCAAGGATATTTTTGTGTGGAAATGATTATAGTATATTGATGATGGTATTGGGAAAATTAGATGGAAGGTGACATTATTTGGTTCGTGCTTATTTCTGAGTAGTTATGCAGTGGGTTATTTCATAAATATTACGTAATTAAATGTGGACCAAATTATCACGCGTTTAATGTCATTTGAGTCGGAAGATGCTCATTAATATATTTTTGCTTATTTCAGAGTAGTTATTCAGTGGGTTATTTTATAAATGGTAGGTAATTAAATGCAAACCAAATTATAACACGTTTAATGTCATTTGAGTCAGAAGAAGCTCACTAATATACTTTTGCTTATTTCTGAGTAGTTATTCAGTGTGTTATTTCATAAATGTTAGGTAATTAAATGTATTTTTTTTCTCGAAGGCGAAAATTATAATCTGTTATTTTAAATAACAATAAATAATTGTGCTGTCCGTCGATTCTTTATAAATCAAAGTAGGCATCCAGCGATACCTTATTCTTTGGTTTTCGCTATTAATTAAATGTGGCATAAATTATAACACGTTTAATGTCATTTGAACCGAAAAATGCTCACTAATATGATTAGGCTTATTTCTGAGTAATAATTCAGTGGGTGATTTTATAAATATTAGGTAATTAAATGTGAACCAAATTCTAACGCGTTTAATGTACAATAATTTGAGTCGGAAGAAGCTTGCTAATATGTTATAACTTTTTCTGGTAACAAAGATACAATTAAAGAAGTTATATTATTGTATTAGGATCTGTCAAGTCGTGAATTTTCGTCAAACTCTCTTATTATTCAATTGCTTAATACTTTCGAAACCGATGATTCATAGCAGAGCTATTCTAAATAACGATCAACACTTATTCAATTCATTTTCTTCGTCAATGTTTTTATTTCGATATGATGAACGTAAAACCAATGACCTGTGTTCTAATTCGTAAACCTTTAATTGTAACATTTTCCTTTCGCCGTCTGATAAACAACTGATAGATAATATTAATCTGCATTGATCTAATAATAGTTGACTCATATGCTGGGTCATCGATAATTTGTTTTATTAATAAATTGTCTTGCTGTAATGATTTTTGTTTAAGGCCGATTTAATGTTTTTTTCTGCACTTACTTGATTGAGTATACATATTGTGCAAGCAAAAATAATTCTGAATGTCATGGTTTCTATCCTCCTCTACCTTTACTTCAAGTTTATACCTTATGATTCATATAATGTTCAATGCAGTGTGTGTTCTACACCCACGCTGACAAGAATAAGCCAAGTCGGATTTTCCCACGTCATTTGTCGAAACAAGAGTCTGCCAACTTTTTCTACTACGTTGATCACGTCGATCGCGAGGACTCATTGTTTCACGAACAATAACACCCCCTAGTCTGCAGCAAAGCGCACAGTACTCAATACACCGCGACAAGTGTGTGAAAACTGAGGAGAACGCAAAAGGAGGCAGGCTTGGAACGGTGCCGTGCAGTTGGAGATTTGCTAACAAAAAAAAAAAGTTTTAAGAAATAAGGCCGTAAACGCAAAATGCAAATTACAATTTATAATTATTTAAACGTTAGTGCTTTTCGAAGTTATTCTGTGTTGATGATAAAAAATGTAACGAAGAGTATCAATGATTATTTTTATAAACATTATTAATTTATAAAGAAAATTTGTGTAAATTGAAACATCTACTTGTTTAAATTAAATAGAGAATTTCTCATCTATTCTCTAAATCTTCATATAGTACATAGTAGCAGCTAAAATAAAGTAAAGTTAGCTATATACTGATCCAAGACCTATTTGCTTTAAATTCGGCATATTAACATGTTAAACATAATAACGAGTCCTAATTAGCCTAAATAACTCGTGTTAAACATACTAACCTTCCGTTTAGACAGGAATATAAACTTTGAATGATGATACTTTATGAACCACAACATATTAGAAAATTTCTCTAAATTTCTTTAATATGTTTTATTGAGACGTCTTAAACAAACATAAGATTCCCTGTTTATTGCCTTCCATTTGTATCCAAACTATTTTAACGTATTACAAGTACTTTGCGCGTCAATTTAATAAACATATTCTGCAGTAACATTATTAATTCCGTTTCTACTGTTCTTACATTATCCAATGGCAATCTGTCTAGTATCTAAAATAACGCTATGCACCAGCGCAAAACTTACATGCTTCCAACTTCAACATATAAACTCATTGCGTACGGCGTTCTTACTCACCCAGACCTCTCACATTTTTAAACGTCCTAAAAATTTAGTACAATATATTATATAACTTTTTTACTTTAGTAACGTATTTTAATTTTTTACTATTTACAACGATTGATGCGTTCACAAACTTGCCGCAAGATATTTTAGCAATATTATAAACATACTATTTAGCAACGTAACATTCATTTACTTCGGAATTATACTATCAAAACTTGCCGCAAGGCTTCATTACTTCAGCAAGGATTTAGCATTAGTTAGTACTATTATTATTTATTATTATCATTGTTTAGTATAGATTAGCATTACTTAAATATATATATATATATACCGATCAATATTAAATCGAGATATCTCGTGACCCGTACGCAATGTTCTAACATTACGTTACATATAAATTTAATAAATATACTTTACCACACATTAATTCTATACGTCTCGCCTATTCCCAACTTTACATTTCAGCTTGATATCTAAAACCAAATTCTGCCACGAACCGACGCAAAACCTCTAACATTCTAACATTCATTTACTTCGCAATTAACTATTAACAAACTTAGATATATAGAATATATATATATTAGATTTAGAAACGTGACATTCATTAAATCGAGGTATACTATTAAAACTTGCCCATACGCAATGTTCTAACGTATTACTAATTTACTTTACTATTTAGGAACGTAACATTCATTTACTTCGGATTATACTATCAAAACTTGCCGCAAGGCTTCATTACTTCAGCAATGATTTAACATTACTTAGTATTACTATTACTTGTTATTATCATTATTTAGTATAGATTAGTATTACTTAGATATGTAGATATATATATTAGATATAGACAGATCAACGTTAAATCGAGATATCTCGTGACCCGTACGCAATATTTTAACATTACGTCCCATACAAATGTAGTAAATATACTTTACGACGCATTAATTCTATACGTTTCGCCTATTCTTAACTTCACAATTTCAGCCTGGTATCTAAAACTTAATTCTGCCACGAATTGACGCAAAACCTCTAACATTATAACATTCATTTACTTCGCAATTATATTATCAAAACTTGCAGCAAGGCTTCAGTACTTCAGCAATGTTTTAACATCACTTAGTATTACTATTACTTATTATTATTATTATATTAGTATAGATTACGATTACTTATACGATCATCATTAAATCTGATATCTCATCACGTACACAACGATTTAACATTACTTACGTTACACGCTCAAATTTAATAAATGTGTTAACACACATTCATTGCATACATTTTAGCCCAGCATCTAAAATCAACATTTGCCACGCATCGACGGAATCGCAAAATCTCTGCGTTTCACACGTCCGCCGTAGATTTCGCACAGCGAGAAAGCAGCACCAGCGGCAGGCGACCATCGGGGGTGGCTCGAGTCAAAGAAGAGCGAACAAAGACGTCGGAAAACACAGAAACAGGCGGATTGCAATAATGGAGTGCGTGTTGTACAAATACGATATCGGGGGAGCCACGGGCACGTGACCCTTTGAAAGGACGTCTCCACGTCCTTCACGAGAGGAATATAACGAACACCCCCGACAGCGGACCCCCCGTCGATGGGCACGCTTCCAGCTCGTGTCCGACGCCAGTTAGCGGGGTTAACTTACGTGCCCACCGCTAATATCCTCGAGAATATGCTTTCCTAGCCGCTTTTTTTCCCTACCGCGTCACCGACGCCCCCCTTTGTAGCTTTTTCAAACTACATCGCTGTCGATTTCACGTGGCGCGGCTCGTTTGTGCATTTTTTTAGGCCACCTTTTTTGTTAGGTCTGGTATCGTGTGGTCCACGTGAGAAGCTGCGGACCGACGTCGAACTAATGCAAGTATGGAAAAATTGGTGGTCGGTACGTTGGGATTAAATAGGTAAATGGGATGCGTCAACTTTGGGACAAAGTTGTAGTAAACTGCTGACTAATGGGAAACTGGTGAAAATATGGCGAAATAAATATTCTGGGGTTGAATGAGGTCTAAATGGATGTACCAAAATAAGTGAAATTCGTGATAAAGTACAGTGTGTGAGAAGGTGCGAGTACAACTACTGTGAGTATATGAAAATAGATGATTTGTGGGTACTTTGAGACAAAATAGGTGCATGAGATGCGTGGACTTCGTGACAAAGCTGTGGTAAACTGCTGACCAACGTGAAAATATGGAGAAATAAGTACGCTGGGGTTGAGTCAGGTCTAAGTGGATGTACGAAAATAAGTGAAATTCATGATAAAGTACAGTATGTGAGAAGCTGCGAATAAAACAGCTGTAAGTACAGAAAAATAGGTGGTCTTTGCGTATGTTAGGACTAAATAATGTATGTGGTACATTGACTTCGAGACAAAGTTGTGGTAAACTACCGACCAACGTGAAACTGATGAAAATATGGCGAAATAAGTATTCTGGGGTTGAGTCAGGTCTAAGTGTATGTACGAAAATAAGTGAAATTCGTGATAAGGTACAGTATGGGAGAAACTAGGAGTAAAAATTCTGCAAGCACGTAACAATAGGTGATTTATGCGTACGTTGGAATTAAATAGGTGCATGAGATGCGTCAACTTTGGGACATGGTTGTGGTAAACTGTTGAGTAATGAGAAACTGGTGAAAATATGGAGAAATAGGTACTCTGGGATTGGATCAGGTCTATGTGGATGTACGAAAATAAGTGAAATTCGTGATAAAGTACAGTATGGAAGAAGCTGCAAGTAAAACTGCTGTGCGTATATGAAAATAGATGATCTGGAAAACTAAATAGGACTTCGTGAAAATATAGAAACTCGTGAAAATTAAATACTCTGGGGTTGAGTCAGGTTTAAGTGGATGTACGAAAATAAGTGAAATTCATGATAAAGTACAGGATGGGAGATGCTGCGAGTAAAACTGTTGTGAGTACATGAAAATAGATGATCGGCGCGTACCTTAGGACTAAATAGGTGCATAGGATGCGTCGACTTCAGATAAAGTTGTGGTAAACTGCTGACTAATGGCAAAGTGGTGAAAATATAGCGAAATAAGTACTCTGGAGTTGAATCAGGTCTAACTGGATGTACGAAAATAAGTGAAATTCATAATAAAGTACAGTATGTGAGAAGCTGCAAGTAAAACTGCTGTAAGTATAGGAAAGTAGCTGATCTGCATCTATGTTAAGACTAGATAGATGTACGTGGTATGTAGACTTCGTGATGAAACTGTGATAAACTACTGACCAACGTGAAACTGGCGAAAATATGGAAGAATAATTACCCTGGACTTAAGGCAGGTCTAAGTGGACACACTAGAATAAGTGAACTTCATGATAAAGTATTTGAGTAAAACTGCTGGAAGTGTACGATAATTGGTGCCCTACTTATGTTAGCATTAAATTGACATACGGGTGAAGTGAACTTCATTATAAAGCTGACCACGTGAGAAATTGCTAATCGACATAAACCTAGTGTAACGAAATAAGTATTGTTGCCTCAAGCCATTTTTAAATAAATGTACTAGTAAAAGTGAACTAAAGTAAAACTACTGCAAGAATTTGAAAATAATTGACTTCGACTACCGCTAGCTCTAAATAAATGAACTTCATGATAAAGTACAGCATATGAGAAGCTGTGAACCACCGCAAACTTGTGCTCTGGACTTATGTTGGCGTTAAATTGATATACCGGTGAAGTGAACTTCGTTATGAAGCTGACCACGTGAGAAGCTGCTAACCGACGTAAATCTGGCGCAAGTGTAATGAAATAAGTACTCTAGCCTTAAGCCGACTTTAAATAGATGTTGTAATATAAGTGGACGTCAAGATAAAGCTGCTCATGTGAAAAGCTGTCAACCAACGTAAAACTACTGCAAGCATTTGAAAATAAGTGACTTCGACTCATGCTAGTTTTAAATAGGTATACTAGAATAAGTGAGCTTCACGATGAAACTGAAGTGCCTTACCTAGCAGATTATATAACGAATTTAGCACAGTATTTTTATAAACATAAATTAGGCAACAATCTTTAAAAGTAAAACTTAATGAAAATAAATATTAAACGCATAAAAATTCGTGATTAATCTTCAAACGCCGCTAACCTCGTTGAATTACGTAATTATTGGGTTGTCCGGAAATTTTGTGCCGATTTTCGGTAGGTGGTATGAAAATAAACCTGAATATATCATAATTTTTGAAGATTTTATAATTTTATAAGAGCTTAAAAATAATTTTTCTAAAACAGTTGGCGTTTACCATTAAACATAGATATACGTTGCATTTCCTTATCTGATGATTTTTTACTACTAAATTAATAGTTGCTATCAATGATATTTATACGTCGTCCGGCAAATACTATTGGATAATCTTCGTTAGAATCAGAATCTGATTTAAGTTAAATCCGTTTTTCACGCAAAATTTTATGCAAATTCGTTGATCCAAAGTTGATGCCATTTTCAAATATGTAAAAAATCGAAAACACGTGCAAAGGTAGATGTACTCAACACGGTATAACTTTTGCAAATGTCAAGCTATGACGCTGAAATTTGGTGAGAACGTTAATGACAGATGTGGCAACTTAACAAAAAAAAAAAAAAAAACAATTTCAATCGAGTGACTGAGAGCGCCATACGGCGGCCGGCCTAAAACTTTTTTATCAAGGTGGTATACATTTTCAAATTATAAATAAATAAATGAATGTTTCTGTAAAAATTATATTGTTGTCTTCATTCACGTGAATTAAGTTAATTTTAGTGTAAAAAATAATTTTCCCAACGAAAAAAAATTCGAGTTTGAAGGGGTTAAATCAAAGTAGCAAATCTACTGTCCTCTGACTAGAAGCTACGGTCTCAAATGTGACGAATCCGTTCAGAATCCCAGTTTCCCGAGGTAAATCGATCGGCCCCAGCGAAATGCCAAAATTTACGGCAACGCATTTGTGGGAATGCCAAGCATCGCAAGGACGCTGAGTAATAAATCGCGGTTGCAAATGGGCGAAAACTAAAACGCCGTCCGTATTCGTCGCTGAAGCAGAAGGGGATGGCGAACTGCCGGGGAATCGTTTCTCGCCGATGTCAAATGAGGCCAATTTAACACTCACGGGGACACGTGTCGAAATAAACCGCGTGCCTATAATAGTCAACGCCCTTCTATTATAATATCCTCCGCCGCCCCAACTTCCTTCCATGGAAGTGTGGTATTTATCTCGATTATGGCATATTCTGTTACTCGCTTCTGTGCGACTTCTCTGCTATGATTTATGTAAGGGTGTAGGATTTAGATACGTGACACTAGAAAGTATGATTTTTTATAAATAATGCTAAGATTTAAATATGGGCGTAGGATTTAGATACGTGAAACTAAAAACTATATTTATAAATAATGCTGCGATTTAAACATGTGAAATTTATATACGTGAAACCAGAAACTATAATATTTAAATATGGGTGTAAGATTTAGATACGTGAAACTAGAAAATATTATATTTATAAATAATGTTTCGATTTAAATATGGGTTTAGGATTTAGAAAAGTGAAACTAGAAAATATAATGTTTATAAATAATGCTACGATTTAAATATGGGTGTAGGATTTAGATACGTGAAGCTAGAAACTATAATATTTATAAACAACGCTACGATTTAAATATGGGTGGGGGATTTATATACGTGGAACTAGAAAATATAATATTTATAAATAATGCTAAGGTTTAAATAAGTATGTAGGATTTAGATATGTGAAACTAGAAACTATAATATTTATAAATAACGCTACGATTTAAATATGGGTGTAGAATTTAGATGCGTGAGACTAGAAACTATAATATTTATAAATAATAGGTGTGGGATTTATATATGTGGAACTAGAAACTATTATATTTATAAATAATGCTACGATTTAAATATGGGTGTAGGGTTTAAATACGTGAAGCTAGAAAATATAATATTTATAAATAATGCTTCGATTTAAATATGGGTGTCGGATTTAGATACGTGAAATTAGAAACCATAACACTTATAAATAATGCCACAATTTAAATATGGGTGCAGAAATTAGATACGTGAAATTAGAAAATATAATATTTAAAAATAATGCTAAGCTTTAAATGTGGGTGTGGGATTTATATACGTGGAACTAGAAACTATTATATATATAAATAAAGCTACGATTTAAATGTGGGTGTAGGATTCAGATACGCCAAATTAGAAAATATAATATTTATAAATAATGCTACGATTAAAATATGGGTGTAGGATTTAGATAGGTGAAGCTAGAAACTATTCTATTTATAAATAATGCTACGATTTAAAAATGGGTGTAGGATTTAGATATGTGAAACTAGAAACTATAATATTTATAAATAATGCTAAATTTAAATGTGGGTGTAGGCTTTAGATACCTGAAATTAGAAATTATTATATTTATAAATAATGCTACGATTTAAATGTGGGTGTAGAATGCAGATACGTGAAGCTAGAAAATATAATATTCATAAATAATATTACAATTTAAATCTGGGTGTAAGGTTTAAATACTCTAAACTAGAAACCATGATATTTATAAATAATGCTACGATTTAAATATGGATGTGGGATTTAGATATGTGAAGCTAGAAACTATAATATTTACAAATAATGCTAAATTGAATTGTGGGTGTAGGATTTAGATACATGAAACTAAAAACTATAATATTTATAAAAACCGTTTTCAGATCTACGAATGCCTAGTCTGTTTCACTTTTAGCTGTAATAGAAGGCGGAATAAATCTAGGGGTATGTATCCATCTTATATTTAAATAATAGTAGATTTTATATTAAAGCTGCTATAATAAATTTTCGACCTAAGCAAAAAGTATCTATATTTCAGAAAGATAGAGTTTTCGAACCAACGTATATGTTATTTTTTTCAATCTTACGGATAGCAGAAGATGACATTCACATTTAGCCATGCATTTCCATTTTATTTATAATTAAATTGTACCAAACATTAGATTACAGCTGTTATAGTCATTTTTCAATAAAAGCAAAACTGTTTTATTCTTTTCTGCGTCACCACGTGTATTGTTATCAACGACATACATTTTCTTATTATTTTATACGCCGTATTTACAATTTTATTTTATCCCATAATCTCATAGCGCGCTCCACATTCGTATGTTTTCTTCTCTTTTTAAAATTTTTTATTTAATTCTAATATTCTTTCACCTTTCTACCCTTTTTTCTATTTTCTGTTATTACATTTTCTGATAGTGCGCACGTTATTATTATAACGATATATTTCTTATTATTCCCATTATACGTTCCATTAGATATCCCCTATACACAAGAACAATACCAAAGTAAAAGCACATGGTTCAAAAAATGTGTTTACGCAAAATCAAACGAGGCAAGCTGATTATTGATTAATTCAATTTTAGTCGAATACTCTGGATTCTTTTAAGGATTCTTTCCTTGTTTTATACTCCGCTGTTTCCGTTTCGACCGCGTCTAAATATTGTCACAGCACTTCACAATAGATCCCGACGATATTGTTTGAGTAACGGGTGGGCAGCGATTGACGTGTGAAAGGCACACTTGTGTTTGACAGTTTGCCTCTAGATTCGATTGACACGGACTTACCGGCAGGAGTCGTTAAATGACAAGTCAAACCAGGAATTATCGCTGAATCGCTGAAAAATGGATATGGACAACGTGTCGTTCACACATGTTTTATCAGTGTACTTTTACTTTCGTAGTTCTTTCGTTTTACTGTAACTTACAAATTTCCCCACATACCCATTTCTATTAAATTTATATGAATCAAGAAATAACTGAAGACTACTTGCATGAAGTAGTAATAAATGCATGTGCGCATACATAAATCTTTATTAATTATTTGAATTGCGCGTACCTATGGTGTCATCTTTCGAAAACTTATGTAACATTTAAGAGGAAGGATATTACAGTTGTCCTTTTTACCGACAGTCGTTGTATGTTCGAAGACTCTTTTTAAGTTGTCATATTTCAATAATAAATGATTTCATAAGTTGAAAACTCAACTATTACAGCACAAACGAATATATATATATCTATATATATATATATTTTTTTAATATTATATATATTTTATTTAATTAATAAAACAGACAACTGCAATACCCTTTCTCTTGAAGTTTACGTAGGTTTTCAAAAGGAAAGATTTTTATAATTTGTATACTTGTTTCATAGGTAGGCAATGGACAAAAATATATATATATTTCATATTATATATATTTTATTTAGTTAATAAAACAGAAAACTGTAATACCATTCCTCTTGAATTTTACGTAGGTTTTCAAAAGGAAAGGTTTTTATAATTTGTGTACTTGTTTCATAGGTAGATAATAGACAAAAATATATATAAATATTTTTTTTTAATATTATATATATTTTATTTAATGAATAAAACAGACAACTATAACACCCTCCCTCTTGAATGTTACGTAGGTTTTCAAAAAAAAAAGATTTTTATAATTTGTGTACTTGTTTCATAGGTAGACAATAGACCACTTGTTATTATTGCGCTGAATTTATTTAGCATTATATTACAGGTGTTTTGGAAAAGCCGAGTAAAAACAAAATTTAATATTTATAGCCAGTGTGATAAATCGAAAAACAATGACTTTTGCATAAAGGAACTTTACATAATTTGCATATATATGAAGTGTCACGACGATTTCCACGAGTTTTACAGACTCTACAACGTTTTTGTGGATATTTTGATTTTTCCGATTGCGTCGGCTAACCTTTAGTGAACAAATTGAGACATTCTCACTTGTTTCGTTAAGATAACAATTATTATCGAGAGAAGCTAATGTTGCCGCATTCAGAAAAAATTGCAGGACGTGAATTTACGACAGTGGCAATCAGTAATACAATTTAAAATGACGTGCATTCACGTTAGAGGCAACCAGGAACAGAACTTCAAAAGACGTGAATTCACGTCAGCGATCGCGAATGTGTTCATGTACTAACGCATTTCATATCCACTAGTTCCTTACAATTAATTCGCTCAACAAAGAAACGTAATACAATCAGTACTCATCGCAATCGGTGAAATTCATCGGTAGACGCCATGGATCACAAGATACCGGTCGCACAAACTAGGTTATAAACTAAAAAACTATGTACTGTTTGGGGTTGGGTAAGTAAGATACTGAAGTGACCACAAATATGAAAATTATCGAGAACGCCCGACTCGTAATTAATGTAACAGTTGGTACTAAGGATTAACAAAAGTGACATCTTGTGTTCATCGACGTAAGTCGTATCATACATCGATAACCTTAAACTATGAATAAATAAGATTAGTTTCGTTAGAGATCTATATCGTCGGTTTTATTTTTAAACATTTGTGTAAAACTGAATTTCTGTTTACACTCTCTTTCCTTATTATATTCAAGTATATTTTGACAATCATATCAACCGCAGAGGATAAAAGCGTATCTGTCGCTGGTCATAAAATATTCATGTGGTACACACAGAAATTGTCCAATAAATTAAGTCCGTTTCGTTAGAAATGTACATTGTCGTCCTTGTTTTTAAACATTTACGTGAAATAGAATTTCTCCTTCCACTCTCCTTCTTTATTACGTTCAAATGTATTTTAACAATTATATCAACTGCAGAGAATAAAAGCGTATCTGTCGTTGGTCATGAAATATTCATGTGGTGCATGTAGAAATTGTCCAATAATAAAGTCAGTTTCGTTAGAAATGTACATTGTCGTTCTTGTTTTTAAAGATTTGTGTAAAACCGAACTTCTCTTTCCACTCTTCTTCCATATTATGATGAAATGTATTTTAACATCCATGTCGATAACAACCGTAAAGGATAAAGCCTTATCTGTCGCTGGTCATGAAATATTCATGTAGTGCACGCCGAAATTGTCCAATAAATGAAATCAGTTTCGTTAGAAATGTTCATCGTCGTTCTTGTTTTTAAACGTTTATGTGAAACAAAATTTCTCTTTCCACTCTCCTGTTTTATTACGTTCAAGTGTATTTTAACAATTATATCAACCGCAGAAAATAAAACCGTATCTGTCATTGGTCATGAAATATTCATGTAGTACATATAGAAAATGTCCAATAAATTAAATCAGTTTCGTTAGAAACGTACATTGTTGTTCTTGTTTTTAAACATTCGTGTGAAACAGAATTTCTCTTTCCACTCTTCTTCCTTATTACGTTGAGGTATATTTTAACAATCATATTAACTGCAGAGAATAAAACCGTATCTGTAGCTGGTCATGAAATATTCACGTAGTGTACATAAAAAACGTCCAATAAATGGAGTTAGTTTCATTAGAGATGTACATCGTCGGTCTTGTTTTTAAACATTTGTGTAAAACCAAATTTCTCTTTCCACTCTCCTTCCTTATTATGTTTAAATATATTTAACAATCATATCAATCGCAGAAAATAAAACCGTATCTGCCGCTGGTCATAAAATATTCATATAGTTTACGTTGAATACCTGCACTTAGAAAATGTCCAATAAATGGATTTAATTTCATTAGTGATGTACACCGCCATTGTTATTTTAAAACATTGATACGAAACAAAATTTCTTCTTCTATTCTCCTTCGTTACTTCTTTTAAATGTATTTTGACAATCATATCAATCGCAGAAAATAAAACCGTATCTGCCGCTGGTCACAAAATATATAGTTTACGTTGAATATCTGCACTTAGAAAATGTCCAATAAATGGGGTTAGTTTCGTTAGAGATGTACATCATTCTTGTTTTTAAACATTAATGTGAAACAGAATTTCTCGTTCCACTCTCCTTCCTTATTACGTTGCAGAGTATTTTAACAATCATATCAACTGCAGAGAATAAAACTGTGTCTGTCGCTGGTCATGAAATATTCATGTAGTGCAGGTAGAAAATGTCCAATAAATGGGGTTAGTTTCGTTAGAGATTTATATCGCCATTCTTATTTTAAAACATTCATGCGAAACAAAATTTCTTCTTTTATTCTCCTCTCTTATTACGTTTAAATGTATTTTGACAATCATATCAATCGAAGAAAATAAAACCGTATCTGCCGCTGGTCATAAAATATTCATATAGTTCACATTGAATATCTGCACTTAGAAAATGTCCAATAAATGGGGTTAGTTTCGTTAGAGATGTACATCGCCCTTTTTGTTTTTAAACATTTGTGTAGAAGAGAATTTCTCCCTCCACTTTCCTTCCTTATTACATTAAAGTATATTTTAACAATCCGTAGGGACGATAACAACCATAGAGGATAAAACCATATCTGTCGCTGGTCACAAAATATTCATGTAGTACACGTCGAAAATGTGCACATAGAAAATGTCGATTAAATGAAGTTAGTTTCGATAGAAATGTACAACATCGGTCTTGTTTTTGACATATTTATGAAACAGAATTTCTCCTTCCACTCTTCTTCCTTATTACGTTTAATATATTTTAACAATCGTATCAACCGTAGAGAATAAAAGCGTATCTGTCGTTGGTTATGAAATATTCATGTAGTTCACGTAGAAAATCTGCACATAGAAAATGTCCAATAACTGGGGTTAGTTTCGTTCGATATTCGTCGGTCTTGTTTTTAAACATTTGTTTGGGACAAAATTCTTCTTTTTATTACGTTCAAATGTATTTTAACAATCATACTAACCCCAGAGATTAAAAGCGTATCTGTCGTTGATCATAAAATATTCTAATAGTGTATGTAGAAAATGTCGATTAAATGAAGTTAGTTTCGATAGAGATGTACAACATCGGTCTTGTTTTTGACATTTTTATGAAACAGAATTTCTCCTTCCACTCTTCTTCCTTATTACGTTTAAATGTATTTTAACAATTGTATCAACCGTAGAGAATAAAAGCGTATCTGTCGTTGATCATAAAATATTCATGTAGTTCACGTAGAAAATCTGCACATAGAAAATGTCCAATAACTGGGGTTAGTTTCGTTCGAAATTCGTCGGTCTTGTTTTTAAGCATTTGTTTGGGACAAAATTCTTCTTTTTATTACGTTCAAATGTATTTTAACAATCATACCAACCCCGGAGATTAAAAGCGTATCTGTCGTTGATCATAAAATATTCTTATAGTGCCCGTAGAAAATGTCCGTCTTACTAAGAATGGCGCCACAATATTTTTCCGAAATCGAACGCCCCAGGATCTCCGATGTGAGACCCTTCTTTTAATATTTTCTCAATGACCGACTCCAAATTCTGTCCGTACGGCGGCAGTTGCTCCGAAAGTGCAAGAGGATGAGTAAGGTTGGGTGTGTATCTTATTTCCTACGCGTTCTGATCAATTTCTAACGCCCATAAATGCTCGCTATCCGCGGCTATCATCAAAACTGCAGCCCTTCGAACATGTTTCGCCGACACTACGACATAACCACTTGCTTCGGTCCCATAAACGAGAGTTCGTCGTTCGTTTGAGACCAGCGTCTGTTGTTTACGCCCGGGATTGCAAGGTGTCGATCGTTGTCGGTGGTTGTTACTCGTTGAAAAGCTGGAAAAAGACGAGGTCAAGATGTCCCTCAGCGCAAGTGCGGAGAACTTATCCACCGAAGGACAAGTGAGTGTGAAGAAGCCGCGGTAACACAATTGGCGGAATTTTACTCATGACTCATATTCCCACTTGTCAGTTATGATTCCTATGATTTTTGCGGTTTGCGTTGACGTTGTGTGTTTACTGTCTAACTGTTGGTTTTGTTGCGATTCTTTGGCTTTCTAGTGTAGTTTAATATGTTCGCATGGACTTTGTTTTGAGTCCGGTGTGAATGAGGGAAAGGAATATAACGCACATGTTAACACATTGACTGCCATGGTGATCATTGGTTTACTACAAATGCAAAAAAATCGCAATGAAGTCTATTCGCAAGCTTGTAAAAGCAATTCATATTGGAACAGTGCTTCAATACTTTGGCTTCTAACAACTCTGCGTTATGTTTATTTTGCACGATTTAATTATACTCTGCAATATTTCATCGCAACGAGGTTTTAACATAGCAAAATACACGGTGACCGCGCAAAAGATTTTACTAAAAATGCAAAAAATTTGCAATAAAGCATATTTGCAATCTTGTAAAAGCAATTGATATTGGAATGGTGCTTCAATACTTTGGCTTCTAACAATTCTGCGTTATGTTTATTTTGCACGATTGAATTATGCTCTGCAATATTTCATCGCATCGCAGTTCTAAGATAGCAAAATACGCGGTGACTGGTGTAAATGATTTTACTAAAAATGCCATAAAATTGCAATGAAGTCTATTTGCAATCATGTAAAAGCGATTGATATTGGAACAGTGCTTCAATACTTTGGCTTCTAACAACTCTGCGTTATATTTATTTTGCACGATTTAATTATACTCTGCAGTATTTCATCGCATCGTGATTCTAACATAGTAAAATATGCTTGCGGAAAATATGCAAAAGATTTTACTATAAATGCAAAAAATTTGGCATGAAGCCTGTTTGCAAGCTTGTAAAAGTAATTGATATTGGAATGTTGCTTTAATATTTTGGCTTTTAATAACTTTGCGTTACCTTTATTTAGCACGATTTAATTATACTTTGCAGTATTTCATTGCATTGCAGTTCTAACATAGCAAAATACACTTGAGCAAAATACGCAAACAATTTTACTAAAAAAGCAAAAAATTTGACATGGAGCCTATTTGCAATCTTGTAAAAGCAATTGACATTGGAACGGTGCTTCAATACTTTGACTTCTAATAACTCTGCATTATACTTATTTTGCACGATTTAATTATACTCTGCAATGTTTGATCGCATCGCGGTTCTAACATAGCAAAATACGCGAACAATTTTACTAAAGCTGCAAAAAATTTGCAATAAAGCATATTTGCAATCTTGTAAAAGCAATTGAGATTGGAATGGTGCTTCAATACTTTGGCTTCTAACAATTCTGCGTTATGTTTATTTTGCACGATTTAATTATACTCTGCAATATTTCATCGCATTGTGGTTCTAACATAGCAAAATATGCTTGAGGAAAATATGCAAAAGATTTTACAATAAATGCAAAAAATTCGCAATGAAACCTATTTGCAATTTTGTAAAAGCAATTGATATTGGAACGGTGCTTCAATACTTTGGCTTCTAACAATTCTGCGTTACCTTTATTTTGCACGATTTAATTATACTCTGCAATATTTCATCGCATCGTGGTTCTAACATAATAAAATACGCAAACAATTTTACTAAAAATGCAAAAAATTTGCAATGAAGCCTATTTGCAATCTTGTAAAAGCAATTGACATTGGAGCAGTGCTTCAATACTTTGGCTTCTAATAATTCTGCATTACCTTCATTTTGCAAGATTTAATCATACTCTACAATATTTCATCGCATCACGGTTCTAACATACCAAAATATGCTTGGCAGTCAACGGGTTAACACAAGAGATTTTACTAAAAATGCAAAAAATTCGCAATGAAGTCTATTTTGAAACTTGCAAAAGCAGTTGATATTGAAGCGATGCTTCAATACTTGGCTTCTAACAACTCTGCCTTACGTTTATTTTGCACAATTTAATCATACTCTTCAGTATTTCATTGCATCGCGGTTCTAACATACCAAAATATGCTTCGCAGTCAAAGTGTTAATTGATATTTCACTGCTGTATTTACATTGTGTATAATTGTTTTGATAATTCAATGCTATGTGGTTTTTAATCTAAATATGTACTATGCGGTTTAGTTTTGCATATGTTTGACGTTATTTCATAGATATACTTTGTGCTTAATGATTACAATTGAAAGGTGTTATTATATACTACCTGTTTTCACATCTTTGTATTTATTTTGAATGATTTATATTGTACGAGTTTTTACTATTCATCAATACAATATTTTGGCTTTTTACATTTGTATATGTTGGCAGGTTGCGTTACTATATCTTAACACATTGACTGTCATGGTGGTCACTGGTGACCATAGCAAAAGATTTTATTAGAAATGCGAAAAATTCACAATGAAGTCTATTTGCAAGCTTGTAAAAGCAATTGATATTGGAACGATGCTTCAATACTTTGGCTTCTGGTAACTCTGCGTTACCTTAATTTCGCTCAATTTAATTATACTCTTCAGTAATTCATTGCATCGCGGTTCTAACATACCAAAATATGCTTGGCAGTCAACGTGTTAATTTTGCATTTAATCCATCATTCTCCAACATCTGAGAAACCCAGCAACATCCATCAATCCTTCATCCAAAACTCTTCTTATATTCTTTCCCAATAAATGCCTTCCAAATCTTCCATACATCGTATTTACACATTTAAATTTCATTTACATGTATTACTTACATTTGCACAATGTGTATGAAATAAATGTCTAATTCCTGTTCATGCATCTGTGTGGTCTCGGGTCTATCAATATTAGGTCACAATTCTCAATATTTACGTTACTTTCTTCATATGTTTTATCAGAATAGCGAAAGGTGGAACATGTGCCTTGAACTAGCATTGGAGGGCGAACGTCTCTGTAAGGCAGGAGACTGCAAGTCAGGAGTCGCATTCTTCCAAGCAGCAATCCAAGCAGGCACAGACGATCTTCGAATACTAAGTGCAATCTACAGCCAGTTGGGTAATGCCTACTTCTATTTGGGCGATTACGTGAAAGCGATGCAATATCACAAACTCGACTTAACCCTCGCAAGAAACATGGGCGATAAGTTGGGAGAAGCAAAGTCAAGTGGAAACTTGGGAAATACTCTGAAAGTCATGGGTAAATTCGATGAAGCCATGATTTGCTGTAAAAGGCATCTGGAAATCTCTCGAGAGATTGGGGACAAAGTACGTATTCATTTATGTACAATTCAGTAAACATTTAAGTGAACAATTTTCTAATTTGATCGACTGTTCTAATTCAGCTGAGTGAAGGAAGGGCACTATACAACTTGGGTAACGTATATCACGCAAAAGGAAAACAAGCCGGTAGGGTAGGACATCATGATCCTGGAGAATTTTCTGAGGACGTCAGACAATGCCTGCAACAAGCTGTGCATTACTACGAGTAAGGGTTTTAAAGTTTAGCGAGTTGGGAGAGTTCGTATGTTACCAGAAGTTGCAGATGTTGAAACTTCCTTTGTTTGACAGAGAAAACTTAGAACTCATGCGAGAGTTAGAGGACTCGGCGGCACAAGGTAGAGCGTGCGGAAATCTTGGAAACACGTTCTATCTTTTAGGGGACTTTCAGCAGGCCATTTATTATCATAACGAGAGATTAAAGATCGCCCGCGAGTTTGGCGATAAAGCTGCAGAGAGAAGGGCTAACAGCAACTTGGGCAATTCTCACATTTTCTTGGGAGAGTTCGAGAAAGCTGCACAACATTATAAGTATGTATTTTGGTGCTGTTTGTTATGGTAGGAAGGGTACGAAATAAATGTATAGTACATAAATAATACGGATATTCGAGCATTTAGATATTGAAAAAGTAGACAAACATTTTTCTTGATTAAAATAATATTGCCAGTGGTACGACAAACTTGTTATCATATTTAGATGCAATGGCCAAATTTTTGTACTTCTATTCAGAAATCATAACTTTGCAAAAATGTTTATAGTAGAATCCGAAAGCTAAAATACCTAAAATTAGTCAACCCTGTGAATATGATATATGCTGCCGGCTACAATCTTATAACCACCTTCCAAAATACATTCCGAAATACATGTATACTGTATAGTACATAAATAATACGGATATTCGAGTATTTAGGGATAGACAAAGTAGACAAACATTTTTCTTGATTAAAATAATATTGCCAGTGGTATGACAAACCTGTTGTTATCATATTTAGATGCGATGGCCAAATTTTTGTATTTCTGGTCAAAAATCATAACTTTGCAAAAATGTTTATAGTAGAATCTGAAAGCTAAAATACCTAAAATGAGTCAACCCTGTGAATATGATATATGCTGCCGACTATAAACTTATGACCACCTTCCAAAAAGGCATAATAAATGATTAATATAAAGTGTAATTTAAAAGATGAGGATAGTATGAAATTATAGTACCTTATAAAATAATAAATATATAATATTCTCTTGACTGTTAATGAAAGGGAATTATTCTAGAAACAATTCCTGTCTTGTTACATTAACATTACAACATATAACAATTGATTGATTGTTTCTAAATTTGTGGTCTGTGGTGTAAATTCTAATTCTTCCAAAAAGACTGAACAAATAATTACTGTAAAGGGCCATTTAAAATATGAGGATAGTGTAAAATGATAGTATATTATAAAATAATAAATATGTAATATTCTTTTGACTGTTGATGAAAGGGAATTATTCTAGAAACAATTCCCGTCTTATTACATTAACATTACACAATATAACAATTGATTGATTGGTTCTAAATTTGTGGTCTGTAGTGCAAATTTTAATTCTTCCAAAAAGACTCAACAAATGATTAATGTAAAGAGCCATTTAAAAGATGAAGATAGTATAAAATGATAGTACATTATAAAATAATAAATATATAATATTCTCTTGACTGTTAATGGAAGGGAATTATTCTAGAAACAACTCCCGTCTTGTTACATTAACATTACACAATATAACAATTGATTGGTTGGTTCTAAATTTGTGGTCTGTAGTGTAAATTCTAATTCTTCCAAAAGACTCAACAAATGATTAATGTATAGTACATTTAAATAATCGGATAGTGTAAAATGGTACAAACATTCATTAAAATAATAAATATATAATATTCTTTTGACTGTTGATGAAAGGGAATTATTCTATAAATAATTCCCGTCTTGTTACATTAACATTACACAATATAACAATTGATTGATTGGTTCTAAATTTGTGGTCTGTGGTGTAAATTCTACTTCTTCCAAAAAGACTGAACAAATGATTAAAGTAAAGGGCCATTTAAAATATGAGGATAGTATAAAACGATAGTACATTATAAAATAATAAATATATAATATTCTCTTGACTGTTGATGAAAGGGAATTATTCTAGAAACAATTCCCATCTTGTTACATTAACATTACACAATATAACAATTGATTGGTTGGTTCTAAATTTGTGGTCTGTGGTGTAAATTCTAATTCTTCCAAAAAGACTCAACAAATGATTAATGTAAAGGGCCATTTAAAATATGAGGATAGTATGAAATGATAGTACCTTATAAAATTATAAAATATATAATATTTTCTTGACTGTTAATGCAAAGAACTTATTTTAGAAACAATTCATGTCTTGTTACATTAACATTACACAATATAACAATCGATTGATTGGTTCTAAATTTGTGGTCTGTGGTGTAAATTCTAATTCTTCCAAAAAGACTCAACAAATGATTAATGTAAAGGGCCATTTAAAATATGAGGATAGTGTAAAATGATAGTACATTATAAAATAATAAATATATAATATTCTTTTGACTGTTGATGAAAGGGAATTATTCTATAAATAATTCCCGTCTTGTTACATTAACATTACACACTATAACAATTGATTGATTGGTTCTAAATTTGTGGTCTGTGGTGTAAATTCTACTTCTTCCAAAAAGACTGAATAAATGATTAATGTAAAGGGCCATTTAAAAGATGAGGATAGTATAAAATGATAGTACATTATAAAATAATAAATATATAATATTCTCTTGACTGTTAATGGAAGGGAATTATTCTAGAAACAATTCCTGTCTTGTTACATTAACATTACACAATATAACAATTGATTGATTGGTTCTAAATTTGTGGTCTGTGGTGTAAATTCTAATTCTTCTAAAAAGACTCAACAAATGATTAATGTAAAGGGCCTTTTTAAAAGACGAGGATAGTGTAAAATAATAATACATTATAAAATAATAAATATATAATATTCTCTTGATTGTTAATGGAAAGGAATTATTTTAGACACATTTATTGTCTTGTTACATTAACATTACACAATATAACAGTTGATTAATTAATTCTAAATTTGTGTGGTCTAAATTCTAAATTAATTAAGTATATTATTTCGTTACGTAATTTTACAATATTATCTTTATCTTAGGCGAACATTAGTTCTCGCACAAGAACTGAACGACAGGGAAGTGGAAGCACAGGCTTGTTATTCCTTGGGAAACACCTACACGTTACTCAGAGATTATCCCGCTGCCATAGAATATCATTTATGGCATCTGGACATAGCGCAACAGCTAAAAGACAGAGTGGGCGAAGGTCGCGCATGTTGGTCATTGGGAAATGCATACGCAGCAATGGGGAACCATGAGAAGGCACTCCATTATGCCAACTTGCATTTGAACATCTCAAAAGAACTGGAGGACCCAGTGGGTCAGGCCACTGCGCAGATGAACGTTGACGATCTGCAAAAGATTTTGGGACTGGAAAAAGGTCAGCAGGAGAGTAATAAGGAGAATCAAGTTAATAAGCTCCCTGCTAATCCGGTGTCCGGTGTTAATATTTCGTCACCGGGTAGATACAGATTAAGGCGACAGAGTATGGATAATTTAGATCTCATTAAGGTTAATATTATTATATTAGAATACAAGAAATTTTGCGGTAAAGAAGATATGTAATGTAATAATTCTGCAGCTTACACCTGACGGGAAACAGAAGGATCAAATCGATCCTTTGCCAAGTAAGCCTGGCAGTATTTCGTCAGACTCATCTCAGAAGGAAGAAGACAATTTCTTCGATCTCTTATCGCGATTCCAATCAGGAAGGATGGACGATCAGCGTTGCGCCCTTCATCCCAATCAAAATACTAAAGTCAGAACAATCACACCAGAAAAAGACAAGTACGCTATTTACTTTGGATGATAACCCGTTTTTCCAGGAAAAGCAATTTTAGTTTAAGCCTGGCTTACGCTTTTATCTGTTCAATGTAGAGATGAAGAGGATTTGTTGGAGTTAATTGCTGGGATGCAGAGCAAAAGGATGGACGAGCAACGCGTTACTTTGCCGTACTTACCAGGATTAAACACGAACAAAAATAATCAAACTATCGGCAGGTCGTCGCCTCAGAATATTCAGGATGCCGATGACTCATTTATTGAGATGCTTGTCAGGTGTCAGGTCCGTACATTCAAGATTTATGTTTATATATTTTACTACCGAATTGTTTCTGTCGTACTGAACACCATTTGTCTCTTCTCAAATTTGGCTTACTATAATTTTCCGAGTTGTTACAGCAAAAATCTTTTATATTTATGTGTTAAACATCATACCAACTTAATTTTACACATATAAGGTCCCCATATTCAAAATTAATGCTCATATACTTCGCTTCCAAATTGTTTCCATCGTATTGAACACCATTTGCCTTTTCTAGAATTTGGTTTGCTATAATTTTCCGAGTTGTCACAGCAAAAATGTCATATTTAGGTATTAAACGCCATACCAATTCAGTTTCACATACACAAGGTCCCCACATTCAAAATTGATGTTCACATACTTCACTTCGGAATTGTTTCCGTCGTACTGAACACCATTACTTTTTCTCAAATTTGGCTTACTATAATTTTCCGAATCGTCACAGCAAAAATGTTAAATTGGCTCTTATTATTAAGTGTTAAACATCATACCAATTTCGCTTTACACACATGAGGTCTTCCCATTCAAAATTGATGTTCACGTACTTCACTTCCGAATTGTTTCCATCGTATTGAACATCATTTGCCTCTTATCCAATTCGGTTTACTATAATATTCCGAGTTGTCACAGCAAATATGTTGCCTTTGCTCTTATGATTTAGGTGTTAAACATCATACCAACTTAGTTTTACACACATAAGGTCCCCACATTCAAAATTGATGTTCACATACTTCACTTCCGAATTGTTTCCGTTGCATTGAACACCATTTGCCTCTTATAGAATTTCGTTTACTATAATTTTCCGAGTTGTCACAGCAAAAATGTTGCCTTTGCTCTTATATTTAGGTGTTAAACATCATACCAACTTAGTTTGACACACATAAGTTCCCCACATTCAAAATTGATGCTCACATACTTCACTTTAAAATTGTTTCTGTCATATTGAACACCATTTGCCTCTTCTAGAATTTGGCTTACTCTAATTTTCCGAGTTGTCACAGCAAAAACATTGCCTTTGCTCTTATGATTTCAGTACTAAATGTTATATCAACATAGTTTTACATACATAAGGTCCTCACATTCAAAATTGATGTTCACATACTTTACTTCCGAATTGTTTCCATCGTACTGAACACTATTTGCCTCTTATCGAATTTAGTTTACTATAATTTTCCAAGTTGTCACAGCTAAAATGTCTTATATTTAGGTGTTAAACGTCATACCAACTTAGTTTACACACACAAGGTTCCTATATCCAAAATTAATGTTCACATACTTCGCTTCCAAATTGTTTCCATCGTATTGAACACCATTTGCCTTTTCTATAATTCGGTTTACTATAATTTTCCGAGTTGTCACAGCAAAAACGTTGCCTTTGCTATTATGATTTAGGTGTTAAACATCATACGAACTTAGTTTTATACACATTAGTTCCGCACATTCAACATTTATATTCATATACTTCACTTCCGAATTGTTTCCATCGTACTGAACACCGTTTGCTTCTTCTCAAATTTGGTGTACTATAATTTTCCGAGTTGTCAGAGGAAAAATGTCTTATATTTAGATGTTAAACGTTATACCAACTCAGTTTTACACGCATAAGGTCCCCGCATTCAAAATTTATGTTCACATACTTCATTTCCGAATTGTTTTCATTGTACTGTACTCCATTTGCTTCTTCTCGAATTCGGTTTACTATAATTTTCCGAGTTGTCACAGCAAAAATATTGCCCTTGCTCTTATGATTTAGGTATTAGTCATATCAACTTAGTTTTACACATATAAGGTCCCCACATTCAAAATTAATGCTCATATACTTCACTTCCGAATTATTTCATCGTACTGAACACCATTACTTTTTCTCAAATTTGGCTTATTATAATTTTTCAAGTTGTCACATCAAAAATTTCTTATATTACACACAGGTTTTTAACGTAACTTCACTTCCAAATTGTTTCCGTCAACTTACCTTTTCTTTACTATAACATTTGCAAAAATTCACATTTATCGTCATAGTTTTACATACAATCGCATTCACATTTATCGTGATTGTTTACATTCAACGGTCCGTCTACTGTGTGTTTAACAGAGTTCTCGTCTTGAGGATCAACGTAGTCCTTTACCAGCGGCCTCAACAATCCAAGACGCCGAGGAAGAGCGCAACCAAAGGTCAAACGGCAAAAGTCAATCGGGCGCGACAGTTCCCGAGGAAGATCTCTTCGCTTTAATTCAGAGGCTTCAGGTGGGACGCATGGAAGATCAGCGAGCCTCAGGCCCTGGTAAAACTTACTAGAACGGTACTAAAACATCAGGGATTTACTTAATGGTTATTCATCGTGAATGTACAGAGTTCTTGGGAATTTTCATCAGGTCGTCTAGGACTCCATGACTCAGGGGGTTGTAAGAGCTTCAGTTTCGCGTATTCTCTTCCTTGCTCTCATTTTCTATGTCATTCCACACTTACATGACATTCCTCCGATTAGTTGTAACTTGAAAGTCCAGATTAGCCTCCGATGCCAATCGTATTCGTTGGCACGTTTACCTTCGCAGGATCGAAACTGCAAGAACACTTTAATACCGTCCAGTGGTATTCGACTTCTTCTTTCGTCTTTTCAGAGAATATGTAAATATGCAATAATTCTGCGTAACCTGTGGAACTTCCTTCTCCACCAGATTTTCCGTTTACAGTTGCTTATAGAAGCATATAGAAACGTGGTGCCAAATTCTGTACAGACAAACTTAAGTTATTAGCGCGTGGCAAACTGCCTCAAAGGATGCAGATCTTTTACACTTTTTATCGCTTATACCACGTTCCACTTTTTTCGTTCTTGGCAGAAACAATTTTTAAGAGCGTATGCGTTTGAGGAAGTGGGTCGTATGTTCGGACTGTTTTACCGGAAATATGGGAGATGTCACAGAACACTGCCAGTTTCGTGAGTATCACGTAGTTTGGGCAACGTAGACTCGAATCTAAAGAGGGCCCTTAATGTTATCGATTTCATTTTATCCGTTAACGTCCTTTCTTTTTCGTCGATCGAATAACTTTGCAGCGTACCGTTTTATCTACTTACACGATAAGTAAACCATCTCCATCCCACACGACTATACACGATTGCTACCTGTAGTAGAACTTTCCGAAACGTATATTGTAGGAGCCGTGCCAAAAAGAAATGAATCGTTGACACGTCGTGAAAATATATAAGCGCGAGACGGTTTAATCGCATTGCTCAGTCTGTTATATGTACAGTGTTTCTTCCTGTGTAAATTAATGTTATAAATGTACGGACTGGAGGCTCCGCTGATGCGGCGAGACGCACTAAAATTCGGATTAATCAAAATGGCCGTAGCGATAATCTTATAGAAAGTGTTGACGTTGTTTTTCGGAAATTATATTATATATCGACGTGTGTGTACGCGTGTGTATAGGCGCACATGCACGTGTATTGTGTCCATTTGCACAATTTACCATCGACGTGACAAGTCGAACGCGTTCCTCGATAGACTGGATCATGGCTCTAAAAAACGATACCTTCGTCGCTTTACACTCTTAGCTATTTAGGGACGATTTTATAACGAGAAGCACGGAAATCTTAGGTTTTGTAGATAAGTATACCGATTTCACGTTGCGTTTTGCGAGCACAATCGCAGGGATTTCGACTTTTAGACGGTCTTTTATGATTCACTTACGAAACGATGCGAGGTGCACGTTTTCTATTGGGTTGTTCGGAAAGTAATTTCGTTTTTTTTTTTTTTTTTGTGAAAATGAAAGACAATTATCGTATAATGAACAAATATTTTATTAACACGTTCACGCCGGGGCCGATTTTCATGTTTTTCGCTGTGAGGCGGCAGTCAAATTTATGCAGCCCTTCATTTGGTGGCGGACGATTTTTGGTTGTTTCAATTATTTGAATTTAAATTATTTAAGTTTTCAACTATACGGTAATTTTGTCCACTTACTAAACGAACTATACTTTTGATAGTGAACGGCGTCTAAACAAAACAGTGTACCACCGGTGGTACACGCCGGCGTGAACGTGTTAAATTATATATTGGCCATTGTGGTCCAATACCTTGTGCCATCTTTCTGGTAGTAGCATGATTCCACGCTCATAAAATGTTTGGTCTTTGCTGGCAAAAAACTCATCGAGGTGGATTTTTACCTCCTCATTTGAAGTGAAGGTTTTCCCGTCTAAAAAATGTTGTAGTGACCGGAACAAATAATAATCCGAAGGTGCCAGATCTGGAGAATATGGTGGGTGTGGCAATGTATCCCATTCAAGCTGTAAAATCTTTTGGCGAGTGACCAAACTTGTATGAGGTCTCGCCTTATCTTGGTGGAACCCTACACCTTTTCTGTTGATTAATTCTGGCTTTTTCTGTTGAAGTGCATCATTCAGTTTGTCCAGCTGATGACAGTAGACTTCCGAATTAATTGTTGTGTTATCCGATAAAAGCTCAAAAAAAACGATTCCTTTAAAATCCCACCAAACAGACAGCGTCATCTTTTTTTGACGGATATCGGCTTTGGAAATGCTTTGACCCGGCTCATCTTTTTTGGTTCATGATCTCTTGCGTTTGACATTGTTATACACAACCCATTTTAAGTCCCCAGTAGAGATGCGCTTCAAAAATGGATTGTTTTTATGACGTTTGAGAAGCGAATCACAGGCGTCAATGCGACTCCGTGAGAACATGGGGAACCCATATATCGAGCTTCGAGGTTAAACCCAGGCCTTTCAAGTGATCATAAACAGTTTAATTTGATAAACTTAACTTCTCACCGATCTCACGTGTTGTTATTCGCCGGTTTGCATCAACTAATGCCTTTATGGTGTCTTTATCAGCATCAACTGGCCTTCCAGAACGTGGTGCATCTTCGGCATCAAAATTGCCGGATCGAAATTTTGTAAACCAGGTCTGGCACTGGCGTACTGTCAACACACCTTCTCCATACACATCGGCTAATTTCTTTCTGGCTTGAACAGCATTTTTACCTTTTCTATAGTAAAACAGTAAAATATGACGAAAATGCTGCTTATTGCTCTCCATATTTAAAAGGGCACCAACCAAAAACCACTGCGTAGAATCAATTGGACTTTTTCACACACAAGCCTTGCTATATCAGCTCTCAAAACATATTGGGTTGGAGGGAAAGTTCTGTCGTATTTTAAAGAAACTATTTGAATTAATTTCTAAAAATATGTGTTTAATATTAATCATAATACATTTAATGTGTTGTATGATGAATGCCAAACTCTTCTGCAATTTCTCGACTTGTTAAATGTGGATTATTTTCCAACATGGATCGTAAAACATCATTATCGATCTTGGATGGTCGTCCAGATGATCACTTTCTTGAAGGCTCAGATCCCCGAAACGAAATTTGCTAAACCATCTTTGACAAGTACGAACATTTACAATATCTTTCCCAAATACAGCACATCAATTTTTACATGCAACCGATGCGTTGCTTCCTTTTTGGAAATCATACAAAATGCAGTGTCGTAAATGCACTTTATCTACTGACATGTTTTTCACTTTAAATATCACAAGTAAATGATGAACGGTAAAAAAGGTCTCCTTTTATATTATACAGCACCTAAAAAAACCAAAAAAAATCCGAATGACACACTAGCCAGATGTTTTTTTTTATTTACAAGAAAAATTACCTGCCTATTAAAAATACGACAGAACTTTCCCTCCAATCCAATATATACTTTCGAATAATAATAAAAAATCGATTTTTTCGACCCGAGAAAGTAGAATGTCCCCTTAAATCCAGGTCTTTCAAGTGGTCATAAACAGTTGAATTTGATAAACTTAACTTCTCACCGATCTCACGTGTTGTTATTCGCCGGTTTGCATCAACTAATGCCTTTATCGTGTCTTTATCAGCTTCAACCGGCCCTCCAGAACGCGGTGGATCTTCGACATCAAAATTGCCGGATCGAAATTTTGTAAACCAGTTCTGGCACTGGCGTACTGTCAACACATCTTCTCCATACACATCGGCTAATTTCTTTCTGGCTTGAACAGCATTTTTACCTTTTCTATAGTAAAACAGTAAAATATTACGAAAATGCTGCTTATTGCTCTCCATATTTAAAAGGGCACCAACCAAAAACCACTGCGTAGAATCAGTTGGACTTTTTCACACACAAGCCTTGCTATATCAGCTGCTGGAAAATTGCCCGATCGAAATTTTGTAAACCAGTTCTGGCACTGGTGTACTGTCAACACATCTTCTCCATATCGGCTAATTTCTTTCTGGCTTGAACAGCATTTTTACGTTTTCTATAGTAAAACAGTAAAATATTACGAAACTGCTGCTTATTGCTCTCCATATTTAAAAGCTTGCTATATCAGCTCTCAAAACATATAATGATTATGCGGCTTAAGTGTGAAGTTGGGTGCAAAAAAATACAATTAAATCCTCTGTCGGGAAAAAACGAAATTACTTTCCGAACAACCTAATAGATACGAGTGTACCGATTTCACGTTGCGTTTTGCGAGCACAATCGCAGAGATTTCGACTTTTAGACGGTCTTTTATTCACTTACGAAACGATGCGAGGTGCACGTTTTCTAGTTTTCAGATGTTCTCATCGACGATCACGACTAATCGTTTCCAGTGTTCATTTACCTTCTAGGATATGCAACTGACACGTCCAACGGCATAAAGTAATTAATTTACTTAACGTAACCGACTGGTTTCAACTTCCCGGCACCAGGCCTTATACTTTTCGCGCCTAATGTATTATAGTTTAACGTGTCCTTAACCGAAACGAAGAGTCTAGCCTAAGAGTTCAGTGGGTAGAAATGCACGGTAAAAAAGAAAAAACATGTTCTTAACAAAATGCATGATAATAATAATGAAAATGGTAAGTTTAACAAGCCCCCGGTTATACAAGGTGTTTACAAAATGGCTGTCAGTCGTTAAGGGGATGATACCAGATGGCAAATTCGAATTTGAGGCACCCTCAAAGTATCGATATCCATTTTTAAGACATCTTGTACATACGTCACGATTCTAATGCTAACAACAACAACAATAATATTAATAATAGACTGTTATCTCCCTATTGTTGGATTTAAAGAGAGGATCTTAATTAAAATGTTGTGGCTATGAAGTTGTTGCGACACAACGACGAAAGATGTTATCTGAGATTAGGGGTGTCGATGTATGACGGAGGATGCGAATTGTTCGGCTGTCGTTTTAAATGAATAGTTTAGGATAGGCACCGACACGGACTCAGCGAGAGGAGAGAATTCATAACGCCTGTATACTTCTCGTAGAACTTATTATATTAACCCTCTATTATGATACGTTTTTCCACATCTTAATATCGTTTTTTTCACGATACTTTAATCGCAGTGTCGCCGCCGGTAGACAGTAGGCACTAAAGAAACGAAAGAAGGATGTTTACAATTTTCTTTTCTCTTTTTCATTTTTTTTTATTAATCGTAATATCAATTTCATGGCGAACGGTCTAGGCGTTTAGAAGCACATTCCATTGTCTTCGTATAACTGACGTTATGTATGACAGAGGTTCAATAAAAGTATACTTTTTTCAGAGATCGTTGATAACCCTACCCTAGTTCGTAAGTTTTGTGAGGAGTTTAGAAGTTAGAAAGCGGAGAGTAAAACGAGTGTTTTGCCGAAATGTCAGTGAAGTCGAAAAAAGTTCAAGATTCGAATGACAGCGGCAATTTGGTGGAAACGAAAGGAATTCCTTGGCCAGAATGGTCTGACGCGGATGTAAATAACGAAAAATGGGCAGCGCCGAGAAGTAAGTCTCCTGGAAAAATGTTGTGTTAGAGAATTTTAAGTTGAATTTTATGTAGACGGTCCGGACGGATTGTTTTTGGATACACAACCTGTTGCAATGCCACCTTCCCTCGAAGTGCATCAATGGATAAGAGCAAGCAAATTAAAGGATTTAGCTGTATATACTCTGTTCTTTGACTTGGGGAAAGAAGGATTATTTAGAGATGATTGTTTTTAGGCACCATTGACGGTTTATACAGTGGATTTTGGTTATCCTGATTTAGTTACCAATAATAGGCATATAATGCATAGTGAAGTACGTATGAGAGAGGAAGAATGGAAACAAATTTGTTACTAAAAAGTTCTGGGTTTGCAAAATTTTTAAATTGCCGAAACGAGATAAACGTAACATGTACCGTCTAAAAAAGAATAGGTTTAACTTAAAAGCTACTACCGGTACTTAAATAGTTTGACTTAAAAGCTGCTACCGGTACTTAGACAGTTTAACTTAAAAGCTACCATCGGTACTTAGATAGTTTAACTGAAAAGCTACTGCCGGTACTTAGATATTTTAACTTAAAAGCTACTACCGGTACTTCGATAGTTTAACTTAAAAGCCTCTACCGGTACTTAGATAGTTTAACTTAAAAGGTACTACCGGTAGTTGGGTAGTTTAACTTAAAAGCTACTACCGGTACTTAGATAGTTTAACTTAAAAGCTACTACCGGTACTTAGATAGTTTAACTTAAAAGCTACTAGCGGTACTTAGATAGTTTAACTTAAAAGCTACTACCGGTACTTATATAGTTTAATTTAAAAGCTATTACCGGTACTTAGATAGTTTAACTAAAAAGCTTCTACCGTACTTAGATAGTTTAACTTAAAAGCTACTACTGGTACTTAGATAGTTTTATTTAAAAGCTACTTCCGGTACTTAGATAGTTTAACTTAAAAGCTACTACCGGTACTTAGATAGTTTAACTTAAAAGCTACTACCGGTACTTAGATAGTTTAACTTAAAAGCTACTACCGGTACTTAGATAGTTTAACTTAAAAGCTACTACCGGTACTTAGATAGTTTAATTTAAAAGCTACTACCGGTACTTAGATAGTTTAACTTAAAAACTACTACCGGTACTTAGATAGTTTAACTTAAAATCTACTACCGGTACTTAGATAGTTTAACTTAAAAGCTACTACCGGTACTTAGATAATTTAAATAAAGGTTACTACCGTACTTAGATAGTTTAACTTAAAAGCTACTACCGGTACTTAGATAGTTTAACTTAAAAGCTACTACCGGTACTTAGATAGTTTAACTTAAAAGCTACTACCGGTACTTAGATAGTTTAACTTAAAAGCTACTACCGGTACTTAGATAGTTTAATTTAAAAGCTGCTACCGGTACTTAGATAGTTTAACTTAAAAGCTACTACCGTAATTAGATAGTTTGACGTAAAAACGACTACCGTAATTAGATAGTTTGACTTAAAAACTACTTGCGTACTTAGATAGTTTAACTTAAAAGCTACTACCGTACTTAGATAGTTTAACTTAAAATCTACTACCGGTACTTAGATAGTTTAACTTAAAAGCTACTACCGGTACTTAGATAGTTTAACTTAAAAGCTACTAACGTACTTAGACAGCTCAACTTAAAAGCTACTACCGATACTTAGATAGTTTAATTTAAAAGCTACAATCAGTACTTAGATAGTTTAACTTAAAAGCTACTACCGTAGTTAGATAGTTTAACTTAACAGCTACTACCGGTTCTTAGATAGTTTTACTTAAAAGCTAATACCGGTACTTAGATAGTTTTTCTTAAAAGCTACTACCGGTACTTAGATAGTTTAACTTAAAAAAGCTATTACCGGTAATATAATTTTCAGTTTAAAGCTACTATATTACTTTGATAGTTTAACTTAAAAGCTGCTACCGGTACTTAGATAGTTTAACTTAAAAGCTACTACCGGGACTTAGATAGTTTAACTTCAAATCTACTACCGGTACTTAGATAGTTTAACGATTAAAAGCTACTACCGGTACTAAGACAGTTTAACTTGGGAAAAAGCGGTAGATACTACCGGTACTTAGCTAGTTTGACTTAAAAGCTACTACCGTACTTAGATAGTTTAACTTAAAAGCTACTACCGGTACTTAGATAGTTAACTTAAAAGCTACTACCGGTACTTAGATAGTTTAATTTAAAACTACTACCGGTATTTAGATAGTTTAACTTAAAAGCTACTAAGGTACTTAGATAGTTTAAATTAAAGCTACTATCGGTACTTAGATCATTTAACTAAAAAAGCTACTAACGGTACTTAGATAGTTTAACTTAAAAGCTATTACCGGTACTTAGATAGTTTAACTTAAAAGCCACTACCGGTACTTGTACGTTTATCTTAAACGTCAAATCATAACATCTGGTAATATAATTTCCAGTTTATAAGGTGGTACATTTCTTCTGTAATAAATCTGCAATATTGCGGAAGGGACGGCTTAGAAATTAGCGGAGAATCGCCGAGTTTTGTCTGGAATTACCGTCACCAAAGGTGGCAAGGATGGTTACATATTTATGCGATGAATAGAAGCGGTGAAAAAACGCACAAACCAACAATTAATCCGAACGGTATTCTATTTGAACTAAAAGAAAAACATGTGCCAAGATATATTGGGTCTGGGAAAAAGTTCGTGGCGTTTTCCCGGTAGATGATGGCAATTGTAAATAACTCAGGAAACACAGATCAAAACAACACCACTAAACGCTTGTTAGAGTGGTCACATTTTGTGCGTTACTTTGACTGTATAAACATCGAAATTGGCGAAGTAGTTGGAAAGTTGTTTACGTTCGAATATGGAGAAAAAATAATGAAAAATTACGCAAAATTTTGTAACATTCTTACGACAAAGGAAAGAACGCTGCACACGCTTGTGAAAAAATTTGTGCCGTGTACGGTGAAGGTACTTTATCAAAATCTGCTGCGCCAAAATGATTCGCTCGCTTTCGATCTGGTAATTTTAATGTGAAAGTTGCGTCACGCTCTTGTGAATAATGCCACGAACTTTTTCCTAGATCCAATATATTTATATGAGGAGACTAATTTCTGTGCTATATTAAAATAGGAAAGTACGTAGTACGCTTGTATTTTATGGGATGTTGGAGAAAAATCGTAGTCGACGACATGATACCGATTGATCACAATGGACAACGACTTCTACCATCCACTGCCAACAATTTCGAGTTATGGCCCATGCTCCTGGCCAAAGCACTTTTAAAATTGGCTTCGCTATCGTGGACGAACCAGTCGGAAATTCTGGACTTTTGTCCTGTCGTGAATTTGACCGGTATAAACAACATATAAAGCACTATTTTGAGTGAGTAATTAAAAAATGAGCAGAGTAATTTTTAGGATGGGTTTGTTTGAGAGTAAAAGTCACGGATTTTACGCTTGAAGAGAAGTGGAATTTTTTGATTAAATACGCTGAACATTTTGAGCATCCGTCAGTTGATGAAATTAGAGAGTCGCAAGGTTGGTAAATGTAAAAGTACAGTATTAGGTAGAATGTAGCATATAAAATATGTATAGAAACTGTGAAGATATAATAGAAAGAATATATAGAAAGAATAATAGAAGGAATGTAACAATAGAACATATAATAAGAGATAATAGAAAGAATATAACATATAAAATATGTATAGAAACTGTGAAGACCAAGCGAACTGGCAAACAAAAGAAGAAGAAGAAGAAGGAGAGTGCGCAGAAGGTAAAAATGTTAGAGAAATCACAGCCCACGATGTTATTTGTCAAATTGGATGATATGAAAGAGGAACTCCGTGAATTGGTGCCTGGTTTGACTCCTTGTTGGAATCATTTTATTCACGTTGTGCAGTTTCGCGACATCCCTTTGGACCCCAACGATGTAAGACATTTCGATAACTAAAAACTGCCTACAAAACGTTTTGTTTAACACTAGGTTTACGGGCGTTTCTTATATACTTATATTTAGATTAACCCATTCGAGACGACGATTTTTTTCGAACACGGTCCCCAGGAGCGATTTTTTTTTCTTTATTATTGTTCATTTTCAATAAAAAAACATGTTTATTATGGAAATCACCCAATTCGTAAGTGAATTCACATAAATAAGATCATTGCACACCAGGTGTGCAGCTCGCTCCTCGGAAAATTTTTATTGCGAGGAACGGATTGAACACCATGTGTGCAATGTAAGGTAAAATGAAAATACATAATTCAAAAATGTATGAACATTTATTTCAAAAATAGTTAGATAATATAAAATCGTTATTTTGTTTTCAACAATAAAGAACAGAATATAATGCAAAGAAAATGTTTAAAAAGTAGTAAAAAGTTAAAGAAAGATAAGTTGAATAATGAAAAAAATAACAAACGAGAAATAAATTTTTAGAAAAATGTCTACAGATAACAAAGTAATGTAACTCAGTAATAAAAAAGAAAATATAATTTGTAAATACACTTTTAGCAAATAGTACACTGATCGTAAAGTAATTATACATTAGTTGGTTGAGGGTAGCGCTTGAAACATTCTCCCAAACATAATCCAGGATTACCGACACAAGCAGGACCAGAGTAACTATTACGTTTATATTTTCCTTCTTTGCACGACTGTCGGCAATTCATAGTATTTTACATGTAAAAATTTCAAATAATTTTTAGATTTTTGGTACACAGTAAACCCAATGTCAAATTTTGTTTTCCTGTACCTTGCAGATTTAATTAGTTCAAGGAAAATCTTATTTCGACGACTAGTTTACTCAGAATAACTGATAATTGCACATTACTGTTATTGCACACACGGTGTGCAAGCCGTCTTATAAAAATGCCTCAATATAAAAAAAAATCAATTGCACACACGGTGTGAAAAAAATAGTCGTCTCGAATGGGTTAAGGAAATAATAATTGTATTTATAAACTCTTTTAATGAAATTATGAATTTACGATGCAAAGTAGTTAAGATTATTGCTATGGTTTTTTGCGTATTTCATTTCAAAGTTTGAAATCCGTCAAATTGTCGGATCCCGTAAACCTAGCGTTAAGAAATTTCTGTAAGAAAAACTGACGTGGATGTTTTAAAATCCGTCAAAAGTTTGAAATCCGTCAAATTGATGGGTCCCGTAAACCTAGTGTAAAGAAATTTGTGTAAGAAAACCTGACGTGGATGTATAAATTTAGGTGAAACCTCCTTTGGCAAGATGGAAATTGTATCGTTGGGTCTGTTGGGCGATAAAGCATAATTTGATCGATCCCCAGGACTATTTCGTCCCAATTCGATGTTTATTAATCGTTAGCCCTCTGAAAGAATGTAGAGACAGCATCGTTTCTGCCTACAACGACATCGTCCAAGAAGAAGAAGAAGAAATTGAGCGGAAAGATAACATTACATCAGAAGAAACGCCAAAACGCAAACAGATCGAATCCCCCAAATCAGCCAAAAAATCCCCGAAGATAATAAAGGAAGAAACCTTACCGGACCTCAGTTTTTGGGCAGATTTCAATAAAATGTCTCCTTTTCTAAAGGAGATTTATCTCTTCTATAAATTAGAATATTTTAATTACACGTTGCGGATGTCTGATACGTTTCCGAAGAAAGTAAAGCCGAAAGAAGTTAAAGCACGTTCGAGTTCTAAAGAAACAAAAAGAGACAGTAAGAAAAGTTCTGTGTCAAGAGCGGAATCCGTGAAAGAGACAAATGAATTTGAGCATTTTTATAACTGGCCCGAGAAGATGAAACGGTCTAGAAACGAACCTTTGTACTTTTTCTGCGACTCGTTACAAAGAAAATCATTTCTCATCAACTTCTCGACGATGACAGAGAATAAACACCAAAACTCGCAAAATGGTAAAAATGGTAAAAATGGGGTGTGGAATCCAAAGAAGAATTATTTGATCGTAGAAGAACATAACTGGTTCCAGAACCCGTCTAGAATGTTGGCTTCGATTCAAACCGCTGGAACCAAATCGATCGTCCAAGAATTAGGATCTGGCAGACATCTTTTGCGTATTTATTGCAACGCAGAAGCGAACTGTTACGTAACAATCTCTTCGGACGATATTTTCTTCGTTGGAAATAGAGAAAAAATGCACAAATTAATGTCAACAGAGTCTGAAGTTGTTGAATTAATGTCAAAACATATCAGTAATTGCATGATCAATGCTTTCCAATCGTTCGGTACCGAACAGTATGGGACTGCTTTGAAAATTTTTTACAAGAGTTACATGCCGAAGACGCAAGACCTCCGGGAAAACGGAGGCAAATATTTTCGGAAGCAAATACACGAATATTTTATGGAGGAACTGTTGGCGTTGATTAAAAAATACATACCGAACGACGAATTTGAGGATATGTTACGAAGTATTAAGATATTTTTTCTCGATCCAAATATTGGTTCTGAGAGATTGGCTGCGATTTCACTGATTCTGAAGAATCTCGAGAATATTAATAGTTCTAACAAACAGTTACATTTTTTTACTGGGGAAAGTCTTGAGTCGATCAATGAATACGACAGTGTCGATTACGAACGTGCTGCTACGATAATTCAGTCGTTTTTCAAAATGATCACCGTTAAACGTTACAAAGAATATCATAATCCTTCAAACCCAGCCCATGAAAAAATTCGAAAAAATCTGCAAAGAATCTCGGAATTATTCGACCCCACCGCTCCCGAATTATTGTCCTCGTTTCTTTTACGAAATTTAATCAAACGACACGAAATGCTGAAGGTCTTCTATCCCTGTTCGAGCGATTTTCAGCACGTTCTACAAATTCAGGAATGCAACGGTGTTTTGATAAACATAAAACCGGACCAGTGGCTGCCAATTGTAAGATTAATAGTGAATCTAAACGAATTAGAAATTGTTGTTGCGGCTATGAACATTTTCATTGACTTACCTCTTTATACTTTGCGCGTTTTTGATAATGAAACGGGGCGGGAAATGTTTCGACTGATAAATAACGTCGCTCCAGTTACTTATAAACATGAGCACACGGGTTATACGATATTTGCTTATGGTTGGAGTGAAAATCTGAAGCTTAAAGAAATGGAGTGGAAGATGCACATTGTTACTGAAAAAGGTGAACCTAAATTTCGTTTGATGGATTCGACGGTTTTGTCTGATAAGACAGAGATACCGAATTTGTTGATCGAGGAATTGTCGAATACTTATATACCGAATGTGTATAATTATATTTCGAAGTGGATTCTTCGGATAACGACGACGTGCGTTTTATCGTTCAGATTAAAAGTTTCTTACGATTTGGTCCGAACGAGGTTGAGGATTATGAATTATAGAGGAGATATTTTGTCGGAGATCGAAGGAGGTGCTGTCGTTATTTTGCCGTTGGTTTGTTTAGATCATGAGAAAGAAGAGAGGCAGAGTATAGCACAGAGGCGAAGTATTATACGGAAGAAAAGTATTGAGGCGAAGAATGTGGAGTACGAAAAAAATCAAGAGGATAAGGAAATGCAGGAGAGCGAGATTAGTCATGAGGGAAAGAGGAATTCAGAATGGAAGAATATCTATTTTATTGAAGCCTCCGTTTTGAATGATTCTTGGCCATTGACGGAGGCAGAATGGGCAGTTGTTGAAGAAGCGAAAATGAAGGAATTGCGTCAAGTAGTAAAGACCAGAGTATCTTCGGTGTCTCGTCATAAACTTTCGAGGTCTGATATTCAGAGATTGAAGAAGGCATCGAAGCATTCTATGGAGAGTGTTCAATTATGGGAGCCGCCATATTGGATTTTACAAGTAGTCACAGATAGCGGAAACAGTTTAGAGGTATTTTCTATGAAGTTTATTAGTTTTCTTGCAATATTAAACTTCGGCGAACCTTCATAATATGAAATTTAATGAAGTCAACACGTATCAATTCTCTTCCATAAACTTACAACTTATTTCTTACGAAGTTTATCAGTTTTCTTACAATAAGAAGCTTCAGTACACTTTCATAATGTGAAATCTAATAAAGTCACCAGTTATAAATTCTCTTGCATAAACTTAGAACTTATTTCTTACGAAGTTTATCAGTTCTCTTACAATAAAAAACTTTGGAAAAACTTCATAATATAAAATCTAATAAAGTTACCACTTATAAATTCTCTTGCATAAACTTACAACAACTTATTTTGTACGGAGTTTATCAGTTTTCTTACAATACCAAATTTCAGCAAAGCTTAATATCATGAAATCTAATAAAGTCACCACTTATAAATTCTCTTGCATAAACTTACAACTTATTTCTTACGAAGTTTATTAATTTTGTTACAATAAGAAACTTCAGCAAACCTTCATAATATGAAATCTAATAAAGTCACCACTTATAAATCCTCTTGCATAAACTTACATGCATTTTCTCATTAAACATATTTACACAAGTACATCACGCATTAGTACTCAAACGTTAAACGTCTGTATTTCTTATGAAGTTTATCAGTTTTCTTACAATACCAAACTTCAGCAAACTTTCATAATATGAAATCTAATAAAGTCACCACTTATAAATTCTCTTGCATAAACTTACAACTTATTTCTTACGAAGTTTATCAGTTTTCTTACAATACCAAACTTCGGCAACGCTTCATAATATGAAATCTAATAACGTCACCACTTATAAATTCTCTTGCATAAACTTACGACTTATTTCTTACGAAGTTTACCAGTTTTCTTACAATAAGAAATTTCGGCAAACCTTCATAACATGAAATCAAATAAAGTCACCACTTATAAATTCTCTTGCATAAACTTACAACTTATTTCTTACGAAGTTTATCAGTTTTCTTACAATAAGAAACTTCAGCAAACCTCCATAACATGAAATCTAATAAAGTCGCCACTTATAAATCCTTTTACATAAACTTATGCGCATTTTCTCAATAAACATATATACACAAGTACATCACACATTAGTATACAGACTTTAAACATCTACAGTGTTTTGTATTTGATTATTATACGAATAAACGTTCTGTACATTCGGCAAACTTTCATAATATGAAATCTAATAGTCACCACTTAAAAATCCTTTTGCATAAACTTACACGCATTTTCTCAATAAACATAGTTACACATGTACAGCACGCATTAGTATCCAGACGTTTAACGTTTTCAGTGTTTTGTACTTGATTATTATACGAGTAAACGTTCTGTACATTCGGCAAACTTTCATAATATGAAATCTAATAAAGTCACCACTTATAAATCCTCTTGCATAAACCTATATGCACTTTTTCAATAAATATATGTATTTACACAAGTACATCACTCATTAGTACTCAGACGTGAAGCGTCTGTATTTCGTATGAAGTTTATCAATTGTCTTACAATATCAAAGTTTAGCAAACTTTCATAACATGAAATCTAATAAAGGCACCACTTATAAATCCTCTTGCATAAACTTACAACCACTTATTCCGTACGAAGTTTATCAGTCTTCTTATAATAAGGAACTTCGGTAAACCTTCATAATATAAAATCTAATAAAGTCACCACTTATAAATCCTCTTGCATAAACTTACACGCATTTTCTCAATAAACGTATTTACACAAGTACATCACGCATTAGTATTCAGACGTTAAACGTCTACAGTGTTTTGTACTTGATTATTATATGAGTAAACGTTCTGTACATTCGGCAAACCTTCATAATATGAAATCTAATAAAGTCACCACTTATAAATTCTCTTGTATAAACCTACACGAATTTTCTTAATAAACATATTTACATAAGTACATCACGCAATTGTACTCAGAAGTTAAATGTCTACAGTGTTTTGTACTTGATTATTATATGAGTAAACGTTCTGTACATACAAGATAAATATCTACAAATTACCGCAAATTGCAAAGTACTGAAATACAACAAACCTATTCACTTGATAGCAGAACATCTAACGGATACCTTCTTTAAAAATTCTGGTTAAACGACAGGGAAGGAAAATACGAATTTTTCCAGATCCGCCAGGACATGACTCGGCAAAAGGAAATAGCGTTGCTGAAGGAATCCTGGGCGAAGGATGACCCCGATCGACCTCAGCGCGGCAAGGAGTTGCGAGAAGCTTTCTTAGACGAGCATGCACTCGTCATCACGGCTTCCTTATTAGCCGAACCTCGGGTTTCAATGACCTCAACGGGATATCCTGTCATAAAATCAGACTCACAAAGAAAATCTGAGGATGCCTTATCAGTCGATTCTTGGCGACCGTTCTTGCGACAAGTCGAGACCCGTACTTTGAAACCGCCAAAGTCGTACAGATGTTATCTACCTTCCCTGGACCTGACGATTTTCATGAAGAAGGAAGAGGAGGAAGAAGATTCCTGGGTGAAGCAAGAGTGTGACGAAGAAGTGTTGAGGGACAGACGAGCCGTTATCATCATCGATGCGCGGAAGAGTCTCGAGATTTTTTTTGAGGAGATGCAGGCACTACTGAACAAACAGAAGAAGAAGTATGGAAAGCTCTTGGAGAATTATTGGGATAACGCCAGAAAAAGACGAGCGCAAATGGGAGAAGCGTATGAATCGAGGAAACTTTGTTTAGAAAGTGTCAAGTCGGAAAAATCGTCTGTTAAGAGCAAAACCTCTAAAAAGTCGAAGAAGGTCTAGTAAATATCAACACGAGCTATCGACGAAAACCTCATATTTTATGTTCAGCCCTGCGTTTACGTGTATGTTAACATATTGACTGCCAAGCGTATTTTGCTATGTTAGAATTACTATGTGTTTTACTATGTGAATTACTACTGTGTTTTATTATATTGAAACCGCAGCGTGATGAAGTACTTCAGAATATGATTGAATTGTGCAAAATAAAAATAATGCGAAGGTATTGGAGACCAAAGAATTGAATCACTATTTAATACGTTGACTGCCAAGCGTATTTTGCTATGTTAGATGAAATGCTGTAGAGTATAATTAAATCGTGCAAAATAAAGGTAACGCAGAGTTGTTAGAAGCCAAAGTATTAAAACACCGTTCCAATATCAATTGCTGTTACAAGATTGCAAATAGACTTCATTGCGAATTTTTTGCAGTTTTAGTAAGAGCTCTTGCGCGTATTTTGCTCAAGCGTATTTTGCTATGTTAGAATCGCGATGCGATGAAATATTGCAGAGCATAATTAAATCGTGCAAAATAAAGGTAATGCAGAGTTGTTAGAAGCCAAAGTATTGAAGCACCGTTCCAATATCAATTGCTGTTACAAGCTTACAAATAGACTTCATTGCGAATTTTTTGCAGTTTTAGTAAAAGCTCTTGCGCATATTTTGCTCAAGCGTATTTTGCTATGTTAGAACCGCGATGCGGTGAAATATTGCAGAGTATAATTAAATCGTGCAAAATAAAGGTAATGCAGAGTTAGAAGCCAAAGTATTGGAGCACCGTTTCGATATCAATTGCTTTTACAAGATTACAAATAGGTTTCATTGCGAATTGTTTGCATTCTTAGTAAAATCTTTTGCACCGGTCACCGCGTATTTTGCTATGTTAGAACCGCGATGCATTGAAATACTGCAGTATATAAGTAAATCATGCAAAATAAAAGTAACGCAGAGTTAGAAGCCAAAGTATTGGAGCATCGTTTCGATATCAATTGCATTTACAAGGTTACAAATGGGCTTCATTGCAAATTGTTTGCATTCTTAGTAAAATTTTTTGCACCGGTCAGCGCGTATTTTGCTATGCTAGAACCGCGATGCGATCAAATACTGCAGGGTATAACAACATCGTGTAAAGTAAAGGTAACGCAGAGTTAGAAGCCAAAGTATTGAAACGGCGTTCCAATATCAATTGCTTTTACAAAATTACAAATAGGCTTCATTGCGAATTTTTTGCAGTTTTAGTAAAATCTCTTGCGTATTTTGCTATGTTAAAACTGCAATGCTATGAAATACTGTAGAGCATAATTAAATCGTGCAAATTAAGGTAACGCAGAGTTGTTAGAAGCTAAAGTGTTGAAGCACCGTTCCAATATTAATTGCTGTTACAAGATTGCAAATAGGCTTCATTGCAAATTTTTAGCATTTTTAGTAAAACCTTTTGCTCCGGTCACCGCCTATTTTGTTATGTTAGAACCGCGATGCGATGAAATATTGCAGAGTATAATTGAATCGTGCAAAATAAAGGTAACGCAGAGTTGTTACAAGCCAAAATATTGAAGCACCGTTCCAATATCAATTGCTGTTACAAGCTTACAAATAGACTTCATTTCGAATTTTTTGCGTTTTTAGTAAAATCCTTTGCTTACTTTGCTATATTAGAACCGCGATGCGATGAAATATTGCAGAGTAAATAATCAAATCATGCAAAATAAAAATAATGCAGAGTTGTTAGAAGCCAAAGTATTGAAGCACCATTCCAATATCAACTGCTTTTACAATATCGCAAATAGGCTTCACATGGCGAATTTTTTGCAATTTTAGTAAAATCTTTTGCGTATTTTGCTATGTTAGAACCGCGATGCGGTGAAATATTGCAGAGTATAATTAAATCGTGCAAAATAAAGGTAATGCAGACTTAGAAGCCAAAGTATTGGAGCACCGTTTCGGTATCAATTGCTGTTACAAGATTGCAAATCGGCTTCATTGCACATTTTTTGCATTTTTAGTAAAACCTTTTGCTCCGGTCGCCGCCTATTTTGCTATATTAGAACCGCAATACGATGAAATACTGTAGAGTATAATTAAATTCGTGCAAAATAAAGGTAACACTGAGTTATTAGAAGCCAAAGTATTGAAGCACCGTTCCAATATTAATTGCTGTTACAAGATTGCAAATAGGCTTCATTGCAATTTTTTTTTGCATTTTTAGTAAAATCTTTTGCGCCCGTCCTGGGTGACCACAGTAACAGTCAACGTGTTAAATATAGTTTAACCGAAGTCACTAATAAACCGCTGACGTAACACGATTGCGATTGTCCACGTTCTCCGTTCGCACGCAGAACACAGAAATCGATAACTCTGACATCGTGACTGACTCCTGGTTAATCCACTTTTAATCGACACTATCACGCCTTGCCGCTCTGCCCCGGTCAAGGACGCGCTCCAATCATTTCCCGCTAAGCGTGATCTTGGCAAATCGCGAAATCGCGAATCCGCTCGCAAGCCGCCTGCACCTTTTAATGGCAGTACTCTCGTCGGATGACAGAAAAAAGCAGCGAGGAAACCGTGACGATCGTTCCCGTCGATTTTTCATCCGGGACCAGTCCACCGTCGTCTAGCAAGATTATTAGAAAACTACGAGGTGGACGGCGAGTAAGAAACGGGGAGACCCAACAAGGGTCTAACTGAGGTACAGTGCGTGTAGGAAATTGCGCGAGTACGCCGCCATTTCAATTTTATCCGATGCACCACGATTAGATTAAGCTTCTCGAAAAACAGCGAATGCCTCCTCGCACGAGTCCCACCATTTCATCTGGTAGAACCATTATAATTACGTCATATTTTACGAAATCGCCTCCCAAAAAAACGCCCGCGCTCCCCATGCCCCCGGGGGCCCGTTTGAAAGCGGGTCTCGGAAAAGAAGTCGGGAAATAAATCAGTTACAGATACCGCGCTCAGTCCACGCGACCTATCACGGCAGGCACTGTCCCTGGGGCTATTTGTCTTTTCCACTCCGCAAATATCCATTACTCCCCCGTGGGGAGTATTAGATGCAAAATGTTGAGCGGCTGTTCGCCACGGCGTGGCATTAAATTCCGCGAAACGCTGGAACCGGCGTACAAGGGGCAAATTGCACGGTGCTAAATCATCTACTAGACGTTACTGTACTTATCAGCGGGCCCCGTGTGCGTTGATTACAGGTGGAGAGCTGCATATGTACGTGCAACGACACGACATAACACACTCTCTTGTGTCGTGTACTCGTCTACACACGGGATCGATTTACGTGTGTCGTCGGATGTAAATATCCAGGTGTAGGTGCGCATACTTGCGCTGGGTACTCGTAGTCATAGTGTGAGAACGTCATGGTTGGACAGCCGACCGGTAATCAGTGCCGATCGTGTTTGTTAGCCGATCGAGTCTGTCGCACGGCGAATTACGATCACGGTGGCATCGGCATAACACACGGCCGTTTCGCAATCACCGTGAAATTGTTTAATTCCCGCGACGAGTGCCTGCGCACCGGCGCTTGCAGTTTTTCTCGACGCTGCTGCCATAGATGGGCTTGGGTCAAGGAGAGTTCCGATTAGTTCTTCTCAAGGCACGATCAATCATTTTCTATTGGAACTTCATCTCGATACACCTAAGAGATGCCGCGTCACGATAGGTGCGCGATTTTCTATAATTAAACGTACTGATACGGAACCCTCTTGTCTTCTGTGAAAATGCACGGTGAATTGCGGGATTGAGGAAATATTTGGGATCTTAAACTGGTGGATGCCGGGACTCGACATTTCATGGTGAAACACAATATCCGCCGCCATCCGACACCATTCTCAGGACCCCCCGGGAGTTCTTTACTTTCTTAGTTCGCGCCCGTTTGATGCGAGAGGAAGTCAAGCTTCGATTGCGGGACGAAGCTGGAACAACGGGAGTGCCTCCGCTTTGCATGGCTCGTTTGCCGCGAGGAATTCGCCTAACAAAAGTCAAATTGAGACTTCGGGGTTGAACGGTGTTCTGTCTTGAGCTGTCTTCTTTCAGGTTGGGTTTAAGTCGAGCGATTCGACGCGGCCGAGTTATGCTTTAACGGGGTACTTATCTACCTGCGAAATGGGAGCATGCAAAATATGGGGAATGAACAACTATTTCACGTATTGTTGCAGATAATAGTGGGTACAAGACTGTGTTTTTGAAATAAACGTTCATCCTGACTTATGCGAATGGAGTGAGAAAATAGAGTGCCTGGTATAGTTTTAACTTTGATTTTTCTATAGACTAGTTTTAAAATGCTTATAGAGTAAAGTACGCAGTACCCGTTAACTTAACTAAAAGTCATTTAATTATTTGGCTGAATAATATGTACAGTGAACCGAAATTGTCGTTGACTTAATGCATTGGTTTTAAGAAGTCTTGATCTAGCGTTAGTATAGAAGCTTGCATTTTTTGAGAAACATTCGTCTTGACCTATACGACCTTAATTAAAAAATAGAGTACCTGACATGTTTTCAATTTTGACTTCTCTATAAACTCGTCTCAAAATGCTTCGAAAGTAAAGTTTTCGGCGATCGTCAACTCAACCAAAAATTATTTACCAATTCATTGCTCCTTTACTTAGTTATTTGGCTCACTAATATGTACAGTAAACCTAAATTGTCTTTGTCTTAATGCATCGGTTTTAAGAAGTCTTGATCTAGCGTCACAGTACAAGCTTTTGTCTTTCGAGAAACATCCGTCTTAACCTATATGAATCCAATTAAAAAATCGAGTATCTAATATATTTTCATCATATTAACATCAATTCTGACTTCCCTATAAACTCGTTTCAAAATGCTTCGAGAGTAGGGTACTAGTACAGGCAAAAACTATTTGCCAATTCATTATATCTTCACAACCTGAAATTCGTATCCTCCCAGTATACTGAGCCGTTTTAAAGCAACAATACAACAAAACTATAAGTCCTAACAACTAGTAATGAGTTCCAGCATTTCTTTGTGTATTTAGGTGTCCTTTACTGTACTTCTATCGTCAGCTCCACCTAAAACTATTTGCTAATTCATTGCTTCTTCACAACCTGAAATTCGTATCCTCCCAGTACACTGAGTCATTTTAAAGCAACAATACAACAAAATTAAAAGTTCTAACAACTAAGTAATGAGTTCCAGCATTTCTTTGTGTATTCAGGTGTCCTTTACTGTACTTCTATCGTCATTTCAATCTAAAACTGTTTGCCAATTCATTGTTTCTTCACTTAATTATTTGGCTCACTAATATGTACAGTAAACCGAAATGGGCGTTGTCTTAATGCATTGATTTTAAGAAGTCTTGATCTAGCGCCAGAGTAGAAGCTAGCGTTTTTCGAGAAACGTCCGTCTTGACCTATATGACTTTAATTAAAAAATAGAGTACCTGATATGTTTTCAATTCCAACTTCCCTATAAACGCGTCTCAAAATGCTTCGAGAGTAGGGTACTAGTAAAAGCAAAAACTATTTGCCAATTCATTGCTTCTACACCACCTGAAATTCGTATCCTCACAGTACACTGAGCCATTTTAAAGCAACAATACAACAAAATTAAAAGTCTTAACAACTAGTAACGATTTCCAGCGTTTCTTTGTGTTTTTAAGCGACCTTTACTGTACTTCTATCATTAGTTCAAGCTAAAACTGTTTACCAATTCATTGTATCTTCACAACCTGCAATTCGTATCCTCCCAGTACATTGAGCCATACAACAAACAATACAACAAAATTAAAAGTTTCAACAAATAGTAATGAGTTCCAGCATTTCTTTGTGTATGTATCTTTACTGTACTTCTATCGTTAGCTCAACCTAAAATATAAAATTCATTGCTTTTCAACTTAATTATTTGGCTCCCTAATATGTACAGTAAAACAGAAATAGTCGTTATCTTAATACATCGGTTTTAAGAGTACTTGATCTAGCGTCATCTAGCTATATCACTTTAATTAAAAAATCAAGTATCTAATATATTTTCAAATCTAACTTCCCTATAAACGCGTCTCAAAATGCTTCAGGAATAAAATACTCGGCAATCGTCAGCTGAACCAAAAATTATTTGCCATTTCATTGCTTCTTCACAACCTGAAATTCGTATCCTCCCAGTACATTGGCCCGTCTTAAACCAACAATACAATAAAATTAAAAGTCCTAACAACTAGTAACGAGTTCCAGCGTTTCTTTGTGTATTCAAGCGACTTTTACTGAACTTCTATCGTCAGCTCGCCCTAAATCTGTTCGCCAATTCATTGCTTGTTCACAACCTAAAATGCGTGCCCTCACAGTACATTGAACCATACAACAAACAAACAATATAACATGCAACAGCACAATAAAATTAAAAGTTGTAAGAAATAGTAACGAGTACCAGCATTTCTTTGTGTATTCAGGCGACCTTTACTGTACTTCTATCGTCAGCTCAACCTAAAACTATTTGCCAATTCATTGCTTCTTCACAACCTGAAATTCGTATCCTCCCAGTACACTGAGCCATTTTAAACCAACAATACAACAAAATTAAAAGTCCTAACAACTAGTAACGAGTTCCCTCATTTCTTTGTGTATTCAACCGACCTTTACTGTACTTCCACCACAGTTAACGATCCGCGAAAATCTTAACACCCGACACGTCACCTTGCGTCAAAGACTTTCCGCACTTAACAGCCAATAAATCGAACCCCCCGTTGCCGGGACCCCACAAAAAACCTGGCCCGCCGGGAGGACAATGCTTTCGAATCGGCCCGTGAGGGATTTCCCGCGGGAATGTCAAGGAAGAGACATCGGGCGCAAGATTTTACGAGGCATTTATCGGGCATCTGCCGGTCGTGGCATACCGAAGGCAGTTGCGCTGAAGATACGCCTGTCCCCATTTAACTGTATCTTTCGTGTATATCTTTCTCGCCCTTTCTCTCCTCTCCTCCCACACGTCGCACACAGAAGCCCCGACCACAACAGACGCCGCTTTTTCCACTGTAGGTGCACAAAGCCCGGACCCGATGCGTTGTTATTATCATCGTCGTGTTGTTGTTACTATCGTCATCGTTATTATCGTTACGCTCGTCACTTGTCTCGCCGGTTCCCACCCGCATGGGGCCGCTTCCAGTTGAAGAAGAAGACGTAATCCCCACGAGGGGTACTAAATGCGGCTCAGCGCCTTCACAATGGGGATTACGTAATGCGGATGAAAAAAGGCGCGAGCGATTAAGGGGGACGTCGGAATTTCTCGGATGCGTTGGAAAATACGTAAGAACGGCAGAGTGTAGGAGTCAGGGTCGTTTTTATTACATGGGAGGTTGTTATTTTATTTCTTCCGTGAAAAATTGCACAGCCGATGAGAATTTTGTTGGGCAGATTTTTTAGTTGCGGGAGCTACGGTTCTAAGATAAGCGTGTCTTTTTGGTGTTGTGGAAATTGCACGTTTTATGGGGTGGGAAGATAGCTATGTTGTCGCACGTGCGTTTTTTAGGTTGTACGTATTTACTTCGATGAGGTGTGTACGAAGTATGATGCGCTTTATCAAAAAGGCAGTCTTAACCTTTTGACTATTGAATACTTCCGGCCGAAGCACTCGCTGCGGATGAAACACTTTTCGCTAATGTGAATTCTATTTCTTGATTATGTAAGGCGCAACGAAGTTCTAATGATAAATCTTCATTTACGCTAAATCAAATAATGCAAGAAAATTTGCAAGTATTTATTTATAAAAAATGCAAGTATTCATCTCATACATTGAGAATTGTGGCTGCAATAGGTAAGAAATCGAAAATATTGTATATACATATATACACACATACACATATACAATATTTGCATATATAAAATATTGTATATACATATACAATATTTGTATGTAGAAAATATTATATATACATATGCAATATTTATATATATACAATATATAACCCTTTGCCTGCTGAATACTTCGGGCCGAACACTTTTCGCTACTGTGAAGTCTATTGCTTGATTATGTAAGGCGCAAAGAAGTTCTAATGATAATTCTTCATTTACGCCAATTTAAATAATGCAAGAAAATTATTTGATGAAGAACGCACCTGTATTCATCTCGTACATTGATCATTAGGGTTACAATAGGTAAGAAATTGAAAATATTGTATATATAAAATATTGTATATACATATACGATATTTATATGTAAAAAATATTGTATATATATATGCAATATTTATATATATATATATACAATATATAACCCTTTGTCTGCTGAATACTTCGGGCCGAAACATTTTTCGCTAGTGTAAACTGTATTCATTGAGTATGTAAGGCATAACTAAGTTGTAATGATAATTCTACATTTACGGCAAATTAGTGCAAGAAAATTATTTGATGAAGAACGCATCTGTATTCATCCCGTACATTGATAATTATGGTTACAATAGGTAAGAAATCGAAATGATTGTATATGCATATACAATATTTGTATATATAATTTTATGTTATATTATATTTGTATATATAAAATATTGTGTATACATATGCAATATTTATATATTTACAATATATAACCCTTCGACTGCTGAATACTTCGGACCGAACACTTTTCGCTACTATGAAGTCTATTGTTTGATTATGTAAGGCGCAAAGAAGTTCTAATGATAATTCTTCATTTACGCCAAATTAAACAATGCAAGACAATTATTTGATGAAAAACGCATCTGTATTCATCTCGTACATTGATAATTAGGTTTACAATAGGTAAGAAACCAAAAATATTGAAAATATTGTATATATGTAAATATTACATATATATATACATTATTCATACATATATAATATTGTATATATATAACCCTTTGACTACTGAATACTTCGGGCCCAACAGTTTTCGCTATTGTGAAGATAAGAAATCGAAAATATTGTAAATACATATACAATATTTATATGTATAAATTATTATATTTACATATGCAATATTTATATATATATATATATATATATATATATATACAATATATAAGCCTTTGACTGCTGAATACTTCGGGTCGAACACTTTTCGCTACTGTGAAGTCTATTGCTTGATTATGTAAGGCATAAATAAGTTGTAATGATAATTCTTTATTTACGGCAAATTAGTGCAAGAAAATAATTTGATGAAGAACGCGTCTGTATTCATTTCGTCCATTGATAATTGTTCTATTGTTCAATTGATCCATTGACACAAATAGATTTCGGTGGACGCATATATGCGTCCATAGGAGTCAAAGGGTTAACGGTTCCGTTCTAATTCCATCCGTCAGATCGGGTCAATGTCATCCGAATTTCCCAAGTGGTCCTCTTCACAGCGTTCGATAACAGCTTCTCAACTCACATCGTCACTTTTTCCATACGGCGAACTTCAATAAGGCACAACGTCAACGCCGCAATCTTCAATCTCTCTATCTAAGTAACTGAAAACTAAAGCGGCGGCTAATTAACCTGTCGAAGAAGGACGCGACTAATTAACTCATCGCAAAAGGATCGAAGCAATTAACTCGCGACGCGGTCCGAGCAAAAGCAAAACGCGGCCTCTCGCTCGTCGGACAGAAACGAGTCCGTTTACGAAGCCGCCATTTCTAAAAACGGCGGCAGGCTCGTTAAAAGAAACGGTAACGTTTGTACGACACGCAGACCGGCGGTTATCGCTGTTAATTAATTCAAGTGGCGCGTATTGGGATTACTCGGGAGCGAAAGTACGGAATTCGCATAATCTCTCGCGCTCAATGAACGCTCGGCATTAAGCGACTGGTTCAGCAGCGTTCTCCAAAGATGCTTGCGAGCAGGAAACACGACAAAAGGCCGGAAAGATCGAGGCATAGCGGATAAGCCGGTACGGCTTAAAATCATAAACCGTAATTCCACAACAAACTTTTGCGTTCTCGGACATTTCACGGTGTAATGTGACTACAACATTGAAGAAACTGTGTAGTTTGTTCTGGGGTCCGTCGCAATGTTATGTAATCTTTTTATTTTTTGTTGCACTGGCAGATATTTGATACTTGATATGCTTATGGTTGATTTACACGCGTTTCATGAGTATTTTGAGTAGGACGTTTTTATGTGATATTAATGAACTTTGGTGCAATTATACTGACTGCCTGTGTGCAAATGTTGAACCCACACGGATTTAGCCTGCTCATGATTGATACACGCATATATGAGAAGCACATTTTGATTACAAATTTCTGTTGTAACCGTAATAATCCTTACATTCATGCATATCGCATATATATGCTGACACCTTCGACGTATAGATGATTTGTATACATAGGTTTGATATACATATGCCTCACATATATTTCGACTACAAAATTATTATGTGATACTAATACTTTCCGTTTCACTCACGCACATTTGATACGCACGTTTGACATAAATATATTTACTACACGTACGTTCCATGAGCATTTCGACTATATATCTCATGTGTTCATATCTATAAACATGTTTGACATAAACGTGTTTTATATACGTACGCTCCATGAACATTTGGACTACATATCTTATATATTCACATTTATAAACATGTTTGATACAAACATATTTAATATATATATGTTCCATGAGCATTTCGACTAGATATCTCATGTGTTGATATCTGTAAACACGTTTGACATAAATATATTTAATGTAAGTACGTTTCATAAGCATTTTTACTGCATACCTCATGTTTTCACATCTATAAACATGTTCGACACAATAACATTTAATATACGTACGTTTCATGAGTATCTTGACTGCACATTTCATGTGTTCGCATCTATAAACATGTTTGACATAAACATATTTAATACACGTACGTTCCATGAGTATTTTGACTACATAGCCCATGTGTTTACATCTGTAAACATGCTTGACACAAACATGTTTATAGATGTTTAATACATGTACGTTTCATGAGTATTTTGAATGCATATCTCACGTGTTCACATTTATAAATATGTTTGATACAAACATGTTTAATGTACATACGTTCCATGAGCATTTAAATTACATATCTCATGTATTCACATCTATAAACATGTTTGACTCAAACATATCTAATATAGTTACGTTCCATAACCATTTTGACTACATATCTCATGTGTTCCCATCTATAAACATGTTTGACACCAATATATTTAATATATATACATTCCATGAGCATTTCGACTACATATTTCATGTGTTCACATCTATAATCATGTTTGACACAAACATATTCAATATACGTACGTTCCATAAGCATTTTGACTACATATCTCATGTGTTCACATCTATAAACATGTTTGACACCAATATATTTAATATACGTACGTTCCATAAGCATTCTGGGTACATATCTCATATATTTACATGTATAATCATGTTTGACATAAACATATTCAATATACGTACGTTCCATTCGAATTCCGTTCACATATTTCATGTATGCACATCTGTAAACATCTTTGACACAAACATATTTAATATACCTACATTCCATAAGCAGTTTGACTACATATCTCATGTGTTTACATCTGTAAACATGTTTGACACAAACATTTTTAATATATTTACGTACATTCCATGAGTATTTCGACTACATATTTTATGTGTTCCCATCTGTAAACATATTTGACACAAATATGTTTCATATTCGCACGATCTATAAACATCTTGACCACATACCTCATCTCTTCACATTTTCCACCTCCCTACTCTGACTCACACACATCCAAAACCGTATTCCTCTTCCGAATTTTCGACATAACATTATTAATCCCCGCATTCGTGCACGTTACATTCATACCCACACGTTTGACGTACCCACTCAGTACACGCACGTTTGATATACACGTACAGCCGTTGACAGGCTTAGTAGAAGGGGTGGGACGTCGTTTGCGTCGTGAAAGAAGAGTAAGAGAGAGGGAAGAGAAAGAGGCAAGGAACGTGGGAGGAAGAAAGTGCGATAGAGACAGATATCGGCGAAGACGGAAAGAGATGCTGAGGAGAGAGACTCCCCAGATGAGCCCTCTCTCGGAGGAGTCTCTCTCCGTCTTCAATCCGCCGCTCCAGTCTCGCGTCGAATCCCGTCGACGCGTCTTTTCGGGGCGCCGTTTTCCGACTTTTCGATATTTCGATACATTACATACCCGAGCCGCGGCAGCAGTGCGCGAAGAATTTCGCGATTACCGCCCGAACGTCGAAAACCGAGGCTTTGAGATCCTAAGAATTGTCCCGAGGAAACGAGACGATTCGTTGATGTCGAAAGATCGCAAATTCGTTGTATGAAGTCGCGCTGACGTTGCGATTTGCGCGAAACGGCTTCGATGAAAGATTTCGGCCGGGTCTTTCTGATAACGGCCGTTGCGACGTGCAGTGAAAAGTTGGGAAGAGGTTTATGTACGTACGTGTTTATATGCGTTTTGGTATGGATTTTGCAAAGTAACGATCGGCGGGTGTATGTGGATTATGGGATAGCGTGTGGGAAATTGTAGGCTTTCGGAGGTAGTGAGTTCGTTGAAAGCGGGCGTAGATTCGGAGAAAGAAGTGTAAAGAACGAGGAGAAGTATATATAGCGACATGCACGTGGGACTGGGAATAGTTAACGTGTTGCGTGCATAATGTTGCGAAAAAGTTTTAAATTTGGTTTACCGCCAGTTTTACTACTGTCGCAGAGTTACATGTACGCGTGTATGGGAAAATTTAATTGTATTACCAAGTTTTATGCTGCACAGTTTAAGAATATACAATATTCTTTGAGAATCACCCCGATTCATGTCAAAGTGTCTCTGCAATGTTTGAGTGGATTTTATCGCTTGATCCTGAGTCATTTATTTTGTCACTTGCAATGGCAGTGTACGATATTTTTTTCAAGATTTAATTACATTGGCAAGTTACTGTGGTGCACAGCATACCAATTTTTTTGAGAATCTCCCCGATTTATGAAAAAGTGTCTCTGCAATGTTTGGGTAGATTTTATTAGATCTTGAGTCATATTTATTTTATTGCGTGCAAACGCAGGACTCGATATTTTTCTCAAAATTTAATTGTATCAGCAAATTATTATGATCCACATTACAAGCGTATACAAAATTCTTTGAGAATCACCTCGATTAATGACAAAGTGTCTGTGCAATATTTGAGTAGATTTTATCGTTTAATTCTGAGTCATTTATTTTATCGCGTGCAATGGCAGTGCTCGATATTTTTCCCAAGATTTAATTGCATTGGCAAGTTATTATGGTGCACATTTCAAGCGTATACAAAATTCTTTGAAAGTCACCCCGATTTATGATAAAATGTTTCTAAAATATTTGGGTAGATTTTATCGTTTGATTCTGAGTCATTTATTTTATCGCGTGCAATGACAGTGCTCGATATTTTTCTCAAACAGATATCATGGAAATCCTTATAAACGCCGTAAGTGCGCATAATATTTGTTTGGAATTGGCTTAATTTATGTAAAAGCATTTTTGTAATTTTGTACGGTGGGTTATACTTGATTGTATATCATTTGCGTTTCCTGTTGAATCATATGATGTGTCCAGAATGCTGGTGTACTACATTTTTTTTTTAAACGGGGACCATTACGACCCACACAAAAGGCCATGTGGCGACTATTCATTGGCACTGCGAAGTATTTCAAGTGCGCGTAATATTTATTTAGCATTCTTTCTATTCGTTTAAAATGATCTCTGGCGCATTTAAGTGAGAATGCCAGCATACCGCATTTTCCACAAACGGATATCATTTCAATCCTTATAAAAATGACCGCGACGATGATATATTGATGTTCCGAAGCATTTCAAGTACATGGAATATTTATTCGGCATTCCTTCTATTGGTTTATAAGATTCCTAGCCAAATTTCAGTCAGATATATTTGTCATAATTTCAATTCCTTATAATATGCCAACACGGCGATCATACTTTGGCGCCAAGGAACATTTTAAATACATAGAATGTTTATTCGGAATTCTTTCTATTGCTTTATAAGAATCCGAGCCAAATTTAAGCCAGATACTTTTGTCACTATTTCAATCCTTATAATATGCCAACACAGCGATCATATACTGACGCCAAGAAGTATTTCAAGTACATACAATATTTATTCGGCATTCCTTCTATTGGTTTATAAGATTCCTAGCCAAATTTCAGTCAGATATATTTGTCATAATTTCAATTCCTTATAACATGCCAACACAGCGATCATATATTGACGCCAAGGAACATTTGAAGCACGCACAATATTTGTTCGGAATTCGTTCTGTTTGTTTTGATGCATCCTTCCCACATTTTAGTCCGGTATATTTGCATTTCCCGCGGAATCAAACGACCCAACATACCAGTACTACATTTCTCTCAAACGGTCACCATTTGAATCCCTACAACACCAACTCGGCGTTCATATATTGGCGCCAAGAAGCATTTTACGCCTGTACAATAAAGTACATTTGTTTAGAATTCGTGCTGTTTGTCTAGATGCGCCATTGTCCTGTTTCTTGTCATATAAAACGATGTACCCACAATGCCAGTTTACTGCATTTTTCGCAAACCGTTTCGATCTTCGTAACAGCCAGGGTGATTTTCATACATAAGCGATACAAAGTATTCCAAGTATGCACAGCACTTGTATGAAATTAATTCTGTTTACCTAAAATTATCTTTGCATCCTTCTGCAAATACCTTTAAGGTCTTTGGAGCATGTAGCGAAAATTAGGAAATAAATTAGGAATTGAACACATAAAAAAATTATGAATCGAACCATCAAAAAGTTTGAGGTGTTCAGACCCACGCCTTATTTTGGTTCACGCATTTTTGACTGAATTATGCAAAATGTAAATAATGTGCAGGTATTGGAGACCAAAGGATCGCATCACTATTCTAATAATAACTGTATTTATAAAATAATTATTGCTACCCACTGCGAACATTTTTAATCTTCAGTAAAATCTCTTGCGCGGCGGTCAAAGTGTTAATTGACTAGTACTTTTGAATTATAATAGAATAGACTAGTAATTTTGTTATTAACGCGTTGACTGCCATGCGTATTTTGCCGTATTAAAACGGCGATGCTATGAAATACTATAGCGTTTGACTGAATTATGCAAAAAATGTAAATAATGTGCAGGTATTGGTGACCAAAGCATGGAATCACTATTCTAACAATAACTGCATTTATAAAACTAATTATTGCTACCCATCGCAAATATTTTGAATCTTCAGTAAAACCTCTTGCGCCGATCACCATCCATCACTTCAGTCAAAGTGTTAAGCGCAAAAACTCTGCATTTCTCGCCGAGTCAAACGACCCCTGACTCACTAGAGTATATTTTTCTGAAACGATCTTCCGATCTTCACAACAGCCAACGCGGCATCTAACATTGGCGCCACGAAGCCAACTCCCGGCATCTCGTTAAGCGAAAGAAAACGTCGTCCGATTACGTGCAGCGCGAAGTGTAAGGTTTACGGGAGTGTTTATCGTAAAGCGACGAGTTTACTCGTTAGCTCCGTGGAACTAGTCCCCGGGATATCTCTTAATTCCCCGCTCGCCGGGAACTTTAATAGGACGCGTTCTCTTTTTATGCGACCACAACGGCGGCCGCGCAACTTTATGGAACTTTAATGATAGCCCCCGTTCGCGGGTATGATAACGAGTGAAAGCCGCGAGAATTTGCCTTTGAGACGGCCCGTGCGAATTCGCCGACAGGAACGCGTCGATTTTCTTTAATCGGCGAACGAACGACGTTTATCGATCGCTCGTAATTCATCGTTCGCGCTGGCCAACCGTAAAATTACGGGCAGCGTAACTTAATATGCGCTGACCACTGAAAGTATGGTTGACGTCTTTGTTTTAAAGCGGGTGACATTTTTCTGCGGCGTCGCGTTAACGCCGCGCGAGTTTATAAGAAAATCTCTGTCAGGCCACGCGTACTGCTATTCTATGGACCAATTATTTCTTAGCGTAGTAGAAAATTATTACGGTTGGAACGAAATGCCTAGGAATTTCCATCGAGTTGAAAATCAGTATTGAAAAATCGTAGTGGGCCTATTGTTTCTTACCGTCGCAAAAAATAAGCACGTTTGCATCGAAACTTTTCGACACATGCATTCGATTGAATACGATGCAAATCACATACAAATTTCGTACAAATACGAAGAGTAAAATTATGGGCAACATAATTTAATATGGCCCGACCACTGAACGTACGGTTGACGTCTTTGTTTTAAAGCCGATGACATTTTTCTGCGACGTCGCGTTAACGCGTTGACTGCCGCGCGAGTTTATAAGAAAGTGCGCGAATTGTTTCGCATTCTAGTAGAAGATTATTACATCTTGAATAAAATGCCTACGATTTCCATCGAGTTGAAAGTCAACATTGGAAAATTGCACTGGACCTATTATTTCTTGTAACAAAAGATAAACACGTTTACATTGAAATGTTTCGAGACATTCGGTTGAATACGATGCAAATCACATACAAATTTCGTACAAATACGAAAAGTAAAATTACGGGCAACGTAACTTAATATGCGCCGACCACTGAACGTACGGTTGACGTCTTTGTTTTAAAGCCGGTGACATTTTTCTGCGGCATCGCGTTAACACGTTGATTGCCGCGCGAATTTATAAAAAATTCTCCGTCAGACCATGCGCGAATTGTTTCGCATCGTAATAGAAGATTATTACATTTTTAATAAAATGCCCACGATTTCCATCGAGTTGAAAATCTATGTTGGAGAATCGGACTGGACCTATTGTTTCTTTTAGTACAAGATAAGCACGTTTACATAGAAACGTTTCGAAACATGCATTCAGTTGAAAATCTTCCCTTAACACTTTATCGACCGCTATTGACTGAAAATGCCACTCACTAACGACCGACTCAGTTTTGGCTATCACGCAGGAATGTATGTGTCTATTTGTAAAGCTCTATAACTCAAAAATACTTATGGTGTCGTTCCTTTGATTCCGAAGCAGTGTAATTTTATTGTCATTTAGAATTGTCATAATATCATTTGATATTTATTTCATCTAATATAAGTACTTGTAAACGAATATTGTAAAGTACATTAAACGTAATAGTATTCTTTACAAAATTAACAAATTGTTTTCGTTCGTAACAATCACCTTTGTGTAACGGAATATCACAAAATGTACAAACGAAACTTGTTCTGCTTCTTATTTTTTTCGATGCACACACTCTACATTGTTTTTGGGGAGTTTTGCTTTTACCACTAGTTACGATTCTTATAAGTTTATGTTTCTTTTGGCTTGATAGTCTCTGCGGAGGAGTATACATATAACCGTTGACCACTGAAAAGCCGATTAATCGGCTACCGGTCAATAAAGTGTTAAGAACGAAGTAACTAAGTAGTAAAGTATCTAAGACGCACGGTTACAGTTACTTTTATAACAATTTAACACGTTGACTGCCGTGCGTATTTTGCTGTAATAGAACGGCGATGCTATAAAATACTATAGCGTTTGCCTGAATTATGCAAAATGTAAATACTGTGCAAGTTTTGGAAATGAAAGGATCGCACCACTATTCTAGTAATAACTGCATTTATAAAATAATTCTTGCTACCCATTGCAAATACTTTGGATCTTCAGCAAAATTTCTTACGCCAGGTAGTGGTGATTATCATGGCAATCAAACTATTAACGAATTCGTAATAAACAACATATATATATATATATATATATATATATATATATATATATATATATATATATATATATATATATATATATATATATATATATAATAATAACTGCATTTATAAAATAATTATTGCTACCCATTGCGAATATCTTGGATCTTCAGTAAAATCTTTTGCGAAATATCTTTCCAAATACCTACTAACTGACCCCGTAAGTACTCAAACACGCGTCACCCAAATACGGGTGACTCGAGTCGATCAACATTTTTGTCGCCACCCGAATAAGGGTGACGCAGCAGTCAACGTGTTAAGCGTGATAGGTGCAGCGAATTACATAGCGGCGCGAAGTGCCGAAAGTGGCGATGATGCGAGTTTTTTACGGGGTCCCGCTGGATTTGACTTTCAAATCGATCGGCGGCTTTTGTCGGACACGTGTCAAAATTCGCGACTCGGCTACTTTTTCGCGTCTATCTCGCTGTTTGTGCGGCGTTCGCGGAATCGCACGGGATTACGACAGCCGTAGTGTAATCGTGGCTCACGTTGATACCGAGAAAGTTGGGAACCGGGGCCTGCCGAAAGAAATTCTGATACGCAGGCAAATTACAAGCTTCGCTCCTCGGGCCTTCACAGTCGGCACTCCGAAGCGTCCGTCGTGTGGATATTTATATCAAAAGATAGTTCGCACTATCGCATCGTGCTAATTTGGTGCTTCCGGAAAGGCGTCATGGTGCTCGTCGCGGAATCGTCACTTATCTCCTCTTTCTTTGCACTCACTGCTCCGTAATGCGGTGGCGAAATTCTCTGGCCAAATCGTGAAATTTTTACTGGTCTCATGAAACGCCTGATGATCACCGAACTCACTACAGTCGAAACTCTCACATTGTCCCTACTGGTCCTTCCTTCACAATGTTGTCCTTAGAAAAGGCAGTCAAGCAGATCATAAATGTATGCGACATGCAATATGGTTGGCAGGTCATAATACAATAATATGACTGTGTACATTGAATTTCTTTAATCTAAAAACTGGCATACTTATATATTATTGAGATTTTTCTTGTCAAAATTGGGTAACGCACGATATAATTGGGAACCCATTTACTTGCATAATGCACCTATTTGCGCCATAATACTGTGTCCAATAAGAAAAAAATGTGCGTAAGTTAGTCACTTATTTAATTAATGTAATTTAATTGGAGGTAAAATAAAAATAAAAAACTACAATTATTCTTCATTATCTGGGAAATGTAAGCATAAAATGTTTTCAATTAGAAAAAGTACAGTGATATGTTCTTTTATTACTGTTAAATATTTGCTGCTTGTTGCGTATAATACCGGGGGAATTCCTTTTTTAGATTTAATATCAGTGTCAACAGAAGAACGATACTAAAAATAAGGGTTCTTAACAGTTTTTTATTTGATAAATCTGTTACTTAGAAAATCGTGTCAAAAAGTAGCTTGTAAGTGAGGAGATAGGTGTATTTATTATGAATTAGCTTTCTCAAGAAGCATTCAGAAGTAAGCGTGGACCGAATTATATTATATTTGATTTCATTTTCATCACATCACCAATATGTCACACGCATTTTAATATAGAAAAAATTGAAAGTACAATTGTTCGAGCATCGTCTTTTTGTAGCATTGGTATGCTGTTTTTTTTTAACACTAAAACTGCCAAAGTTTGACTTATATTTACCACTATCAGGGGGATCAGAATGACTTCTTAGTAAAAAGAAAAGGAAAAACAATTTACATGTACCTTCTTTTTATTTTTTTTTACAGTAATTTAATATTTTGTGAAAACTATTCCCTACGATGTAAAGTAGAATAACGATTTTTTGAACGTATTATGAATAAAATAGACTTTCGCTTATAACCACTTAGTCTCAATTAAATTCCAAGTATATTTAACATACAGAGTACCGAAAACCAAAAGATGTCGACAAATACAACTACCACTTGTTTTATAAATTAGTGCCGATATACGAAAATCTATGAAAACGAAATTCACCTCCACTTTTCGCGATTAAAATTACCCACCCGGATCTAACTAAATATACTACATGCACATTCTACAGTTAAACTATAAGAAAACAGAAAACCTCTTCACACCATTAATGTTCTTATCCATAAAAAATATCGTATTCTTATCCATAAAATTCATATATATGTTCTTATCTATAAAATTCATCCATAATGTTCTTATGCATAAAAGACGTGTACTCTCATTGAGTAATAGTTACAAACAATAACAAAAAGCCCAATTTGCTTTGCTCGGTAGATCTAGCCTCAAGTGTCCTCATTTCATCCTTCCGCCCAACGAAAGTGTCCCTGTTCCCAAACTGTCCCAATTACCCTCTTAGACACGGCTGAATTTTGCACGGAGCTGTTCCTCTGTACGGTATATTTCGATGTGAATTAGGCGCAAACAATACAGCACTGCAATGTGTGACGCCTCGTAATATAAGATGACATCCACGAAAGCCACTATACTGGCGCATAGTACCTAAGACGTTAATTTCCTCCCAGAGGAACATCCCCAAATGTTTGCCTGCTTTCACCACCCCCGAAACCACCAAAGTCCACCTACGCACGCTGATCGACATCCACAGACAAGCATTTCAACGCGTAACCAATCGTCTACCAGATTCTCGGCGAACCCAAACTCCGTGGATCCCCTTGGACGATCTGAGCTGGTCCTAGTTTAAGGCCTCCTCGCCCAAACAATGCGAAAGACGCGTGCGGCAGTCGCTCGTTGAGGCGTGTGCATCTGGAAGACAATCCGCGAGTTCGTACGAGTCACAAGAAGAAAACACGTTTAAATTTCGGCGGAAGACGGCAGGATGTCAGTTTGCGGGGTGAGCGAGTGTCCGCGGATTTTGACGGGGACCCTCCTGCTGCTGGTTTGCTGTCAGGTTTTTGGGCAGCATCAGCGAGGATACACGCCGGGACCCTCGCAGGACCTGGACAACACTCTGCAATCAGTCGCGCCGCTCGGGTGAGTATCGTGTGTCAGCACGGAAAGCTAAGTACCTGCACCCCCGCAGCAATTTCGGCTCGAATCGATGAACCCGAGACGCAATTTTCGAACGGTGATCACTAAGTTTGGCGCCGCGCGTGCAAAAATTGCCGAAGGCGGTTCGCGGGGTTTAGAGGGGTTTGCCGGAATTCGGGACTGAGGTTAAAGGAGGAAAGGAGGTGGGCTTCTGATGGAGACGTTCCGAATGGCTTCATTCTGCAGGGGTGTTGGAGGGTTTTGTAGGAATGAGGTGGATGATTGTACGAATTCGTTGAAGGGACGAGGGAAGAGTATATATGTGTGCTGAGAAATCGATTTATTATATTGAAATGCATCGGAAAATTTTTAAGTAATACACATATATTGTTGCCCCTCAAATTCTCAATTAATTTGTATGATTAAGAGTGATACCGCATTTCCGTCTGCGGGATCCTACGTTGTATCAAGATTGAAAATATTATAATAAAGCAATGAATACACTATGCAAAAAAATATATAATTTTAATATGGAACAGAAAGGGACTTGTACTTTTATCTAAAAACCAGATTATTCGGCCGACTTAACGCAATATACACATATTACATTGAAATGTACATAAATGTTATTCTGCGTAATATATTGCGTTATGTCGGCCGAATGATATGGTTTTTAGGTAAAAGTAGGAGTCCTTTTTTCTTCCAGTTTATAAGAATATTTTTGTTGCATAGTATGTTCCTTGTTTTGTTGGAATATTTTCATTATTGACGGAACGTAGGATTCCGCAGACTGAAATGCGGGCTCTCTCTTAATCATACAAATAATTGAAAATTTGAGGGACAACAATGTATGTACCATGAAGCGTATTTATTACATTGAAATATATAGAAATGTTATTCTGCATAATATATTGCGTTATGTCGGGCGAATGATGTGGTTTTTAGGTAAAAGTAGACGCCCCTATTTCTACCATTTTAATATTTTTTTGCTTAATATGTTCCTTGCTTTGTTGGAATATTTTCAAACTTCATGGAACGTAGGATTCCGCAGGTCGAAATGCGGTATTACTCATAATCGTATAAATTAACTGAAAATTCGAGGGACAACAATATATATACTATGAAACGTATTTATTACATTGAAGTACACAGTAATAATGGTCTATATAATTTATTGTGTATTCGGTTGATCAAAACTTTCGTTTCTTCTGTAAAAATAGAACTCTATTTTCCGTATTAATCAATAGGTTTGTTGAATAACATTTTCATCGTTTTGTCGGAATACTGTACTGAAGTGCTGTTCTGCAGATTCTATGACTTAATTGATGAGGTAATGAAAGAATGTATATGTTTCAAAACATATTTACAAACATCAAATATACAGTAATACTATTCTGCGTAATATATTGTGTCAGATCGGTCAAAAAGTCGTCCAGTTTTAATGCAAAAATAAACCTCAATTTTCAATTTTCACCAATATTTTATTCAATAATATATTAACCGCTTTGTTTTATTACATTTTGTTATTTCCCGAGCAAATGCATTAAACGAACCGTAAATCCAACTAAATCCAGAAAACGCTAACTTTCAAATGCAATATATATTGCACTCGTTTAAATTATACGGCGGTCTAGCCTTCTTACAGCTTAAATTGGTAATACTTAAAAATGAATCAGCGCTTTCTATAATTATTTCACAGTGCTCTGTTAGATATATATGTGGATGCAAGAGTATACGCAAACAGTAATTCTCTAAACTGAAATTATCATAATCTCTCAAAGTACATAGAAGTTTCATGGTGCTCTACATTTTCTGCATAGTCGCATTGATAATCCATAAGAAACAGGCTACTTACCAATACATCTACCTACTACACATTCCGTAAAAGATGAAAACAGTATCCCATATAGTAAGTTTGTAAAATTGGACATTACACATTAATGAGCCTATAAATTAAGTGACTGTTGTATTCCTTCTTGAATCCTGCAATAAATTTGTAATAACAAAAAGGCCCCAAGTCTCACAACTAAGAAATAATCTTTACATACATTTCTCTTTATATTAATCAAACCTTCAACATACGCTTCTCTTTTATTTACTACCAAGTAATTCGAAGTATGTAAGTATAAAAGTCGAAGAGATAACATGTCATATCTAGAATGTTGACACTATTTTGCTCAAATAAACCCATAAATCTCACCCAACCAGAAGGGCAATTATTTGTACCGAAACAGTAGCGGTGATTTTTTAAACGAACGTGATTCAGGATTTTATATGTAACGTAGGCGCGTTCTAAACTGATCTCCCATCGGATTCGTCATTCTCTCACGTCGCATGGGAATGTGCCCGCGTTTGCGGGGGCGGGTGTGAAGTGGATTTCGGATCACTTCTATTTTTATTTCCCCGGTGGCGCCAGAAACGTGGAGATGCGTGCAAGTGTACACTTCGTATCGGGATCGTTGACAAAAAAGCACCCGCTCTACATTCTTCCTTTTTTCTCTCTTGCAGCACGTTGACGCAACGCTCCGACGACTGAACCACGTGGCCCGCATGCTTCATTGCATTTCATCGAAAAAACACATACTATCAGGTTACTAAAACGAATCGACGATATTCTAAACTGCGTGTCACGGGAATCTGCAATTTACGCTTTGGGTGCCACCCATTTTTGGGAGACGAACTTTTTCGCGTAAAAGGGGACGATTTTTGTGTTTGTTTGTGGTTGGGTTGATTGCAAAAAGGCAATAATTAATGCAAGAGCTGACAATTCTTTGGAAGACGTGATTTTAATATTGTGTTTGGTCGCATTTGTATAAAATACGAGAGTATTTGCAACTTATAGCGTTGGAATTGAATATACGCCTGATATTCGGTAATATTCTGGAATTAGTCGGAAATAGTCTGGAAGACGAATTTATTTACTTAAAAAGAAACGAATTTTGTATTTTGGAAGTTGTATAAAATACAACAGAATTTGCAATTTATAGAGCTATAATAAAATATACGCCCGATATTCGGTAATATTTTGGAATTAGTCGGAAATAATCTCAAAGACGAATTTATTAACTTAAAAAGGGGCGACTTTTGTGTTTTGGAAGATGTGACTTTAATATTCTAGAATTTAATATATGCCCTATATTCGGTACTGTTTTATTCCTTTTCTTATTGTTGACGCATAAGAAACCCGTTGATGAGAAAGATCAGTGCCACCCTTTCCCATGTTGTAACCTAACACAACCGATGGCTTCAATTTCTGCGAATTAGCACGTTAAACGCTACCTCACTTATTTATGGACGATGGGCAAGTTACCACAAACTTGTAAGACTTTTTAATAGTAACGAAAGTGTTTAGTTGTAAAAACACACACATCCACATATCGTTCTCATAAGTACTATACATGTAAAAAATATGTAATATTACGGTTGTGGTATATGAGGGTCGGTGAAGAAGAAGTTATCACATATTTGCAACAATTTTTAACAAAAATGCTGGTATTTATAATAGTAGTAAAATCATACACAAGTATACATAAGTATTCATGAGTTCGTTTATTCATAAAAAATATGTAACATTATAGTTATCATGTGTGTCTCGTTGGCGAATGAAAAGTTAGTACATATTTCCAACAATTTTTGATAGTAACGAAACATTTTAGGCACAACAACATATATACATAAAATATACATAAAAAACATATAATACCGCAGGTGTCTTTTCAAGTTATCTACTGCAGTACATCAAATCAAAAGATCATAATTCGTTACAATTCTTCCGGCTGTTCACAAACACAAAATTGTTCTATTCGTCTAGCGAAACAAAAAATACAATTTATCCAATTTGTCTTCGATTCGAATGATACTAGAAAAACAATCAAATCATGGCAGCTCGTTGCCGACAAGTTACTACAAACTTGTAAGAGTTTTTAATAGTAACGAAAGTACTCGTATTTAGTTGCAAAAACACACGCATCCGTATATCATTCTTATAAGTGCTTTACATGTAAAAAATATTTAACGTTATGGTTGTGGTATGTGTGTCGGTGAAGACGATGTTACCATATATTTGCAAAATTTTTTAACAACAACGCAGGCATTTAGTAGTAAAAACATACGCAAGTATACACTAATATTCATGAGTTCGTTTATTCATAAAAAATACATAACATTACAATTATCGTCTATATCTCGTTAGCGAATGAAAAGTTAGTACATATTTCCAACAATTTTTGATAGTAACAAAACATTTTAGGCGCAACAACATATATACATAAAATATACATAAAAAAAAACATATAATACCTGAGTCATCTTTGCAAATTGTCCAGCGAAATAAAAAATACAATTAATCCAATTTATCTTTGACTCCAATTACACTAGAAAAACAAACAAATCATTGTCAAACAAGTCAGCTCGTTACCGACTTCGCAAATAAACTGCTTTTATACCAGGCGCTCAACCTGTGAGAGTTAAAAAAATCATGGTGGGATATTGACGGTCTTTTCCGCACCTTCATTACCTCACAAAGGCGGAACGGACGTCGTGTGGTACAAAGTTGACGACGCGGATCGATCTCTCGCGCTCTCGCGCGTTAAAAGTCGCGATAACTTCTAATTGGGTTATCGTCGTGTTATGCTGTCGCGTTGGATTCCGCTCGCTCGGCATCGCGCCTTTTTTTCGCGCAATAAAAGTCAAGTTTCGAGCGCGATAATACGCGCGCATGCACTTGCGCTATTTTCATTACGCGCCCGACGCTTCTCGGCCATAGACGTTAACCCTTTGCACCCGAATTTTTTCTCCCGGGGCTTGCGGCAACGTAAACTTTTTGGCTTTTGCGGTATTGTGATGTATAACGTGTTGAGTAGCGAAATTTATGAAGATAATTTAAAATAAGAAGAATAAGAAATAATAAATTTATATAAGTAAATAGTTTTATAATAAGAAAAGTAAGAAATAATCAATTTATATAAGCAAATAGTTTTATAATAAGAAGAATAAGAAATAGTGTTCGTCTAGTGCTATTTTATTGGTATTGTACGAATTTTTTGGGGGTGAATATTTTAATTTTGTATTATTGGGCATTTTGAGGTTTATGGTACTTTTTAATTGGCGGAATGGAAATCTGGCTGACGATCGCAGGTTTTGTAATAATAAACTGTTTGGCTTACAGGGTTTTCGGTTGAAAAGAAAAGGTAGTTTTGAGTCTTTTATAGTTTGATCCCAAACACTTTGCGAAGTATTTTAATGTCCCTCAGAAACATTCAACGTCATTGGTGTCTTTGGAAAATTCTTTCTCGTTCATATTTTCCGCCGTGGTAAATAGTACATTTTTTTATTTGGTCGGTTAAAGAAAGGATACTGAATACAATAAAATGTGAAATTATGTGCCTCCGAAATTTAACTGCAAATCACGATATTTTGATTCTCTAAGGCAGCATCTTATTGGTGTGCCTTGCATATTGATGGGTAATAAAGAAAGTCGACCGGAAACCACGATAATTTTTCATTTGAATCTTCTTTCATGACATTGCTCAGTTTTCAACAGATTTTCAAGTGTAAAACAGGGAAACGTCTTTTTTCACAATTTTGTCATTTATTTATTGTAATGTCACTGCAAGTATTTTGATTCTTATAATGCAGTTTCCGTTTTTTCTTTAGACTCCCTTTGATGTCGACACAAAGAAATTACTTTTTTAATTATTTCTGCGTTGTTAACCCAAAGAATTTGGAATTGAAGAAAAATATCCCGGTTTCCGGTTGCCTTTCTTTATCACCCACCAATTACGTCAATAACAGATTTTACGGTGACAGTTATTGCCACAATCATTCAATACCAAGAAAGTCAGCCGAAAACCAATCTATTTTCCTGAATCCTAAATTCTTGAAGTTGCCACCCAAGAAACAAGGAAAAACATAGTACATTAAATCAATTATGAACCACTGAAAGATCTGCTTCGAATCTCATTCTACTGAAATACGAAATAATCAGTTACGTCAATAACATCAGCACGACCCGATGTACAATTTTTTGACATTACTGCTTTGTACCAAAAAATGCCAACTCAGTTACCGGTTGATTTTATTCATCACCAATCAATTAAGTCAGTAACTTCAACAGCTTTAGCGCTGACAATTATTGTCACATTCATTCACTACCAAAAAAGTCAACCGAAAACCAATCTATTTTCCTTCAATCCTAAATTCTTGACGTTGCCGCCCAAGAAACGAGGAAAAAACAGTAGATTAAATCAATTATGGACCACTGAAAGGTATGCTTCCAACCTCATTCTACTGAAATACGAAATAATCAGTTGCGTCAATAACATCGACACGACCCAAACTACAATTTTTTGACATTCCTGCTTTGTACCAAAGAATGCCAACTCCGGTTTCCGGTTGATTTTCTTCATCATCAATCAATTATGTCAATAACGTCAACAGCTTTCACGTTGACATTTATTGGTACAATTGTTCAGTACCAAGAAATTCAACCGAAAATCATACTATTTTCCCGAATCCTAAATTCTTGATGTTGCCACCCAAGAAACAAGTAGATTAAATCAATTATGAACCACTGAAAGATCTGCTTCGAACCTCATTCTACTGAAATACGAAATAATCAGTTACGTCAATAACATCGGCCGACCCGAACTCCAATTTTTTGACATTACTGCCTTATACCAAAGAATGCCAACCCACATTTTCCCTGAATTCCGTAATATTCGTGCCAACGCACGCGTGCGTTAATGTGTCTTGACTCTAACTTGACCCCTCACTGCCCAATAGCCTACGTTGCATATTTCGAGCTGTTTGTTACATCGCATCCGAAACGCAGAAGCGCATAAATCTGCTCGGCACGACTCGTCAGTGCATTAGATCAAAGTCGGAATTGGAATCTTTGTCCGCCGGCAGCTCGGCCTGCGGAAAAGTGGCCGAGTATTGCTGAGGATATCGTATAACTGGGACTAGAGGAACTAGTTTGTTACGGTAAAAGATTCTTGACAGCTCATTGGGCGCGCTCACTGCGGCAATATGTAGATCTCTTCACTTGGCGACGTTCGATCGTCCGAAGATGATCCGTGCGAGGCGAAAAAAGATCGACAGGCTTCACGCTGCTGCGACGCGAAATTGTACGATTTCTATCTTCGCAGTCTAGACGTTTTCTAATGCAGCGCGCCCGAAGCGTGTGGCCGATGATACTTTGCGGTGAAACGTGTGGGGACGGTGCAGAAAATATTTTTCAATAATATGGAATGGCTGGAGTCCACTGAATATGAACTTGAGCAATGAAAGAAATAGGCATAAAATTAGCAAATGTTGAATTGCGATTTTTTTTATATTTTCTGGTGGAATGTGTGGGGACGGTGCGGCAAATATTTTTGAATAATATGGAATGGTTGGAGTACACTGAATATGAACTTGAGCGCTTCAAAAAATAAGCGTGAAATTGGTAGACGTTGAAATGCAAATTTTCTTATACTTTTCCTCAAAACGCATGGGGACGGCACAGAAAATATCTTTGAATAATATAGAATGGTTGGAGTACACTGAGTATGAACTTAAGCAGTTGAAGAAATAAGCATAAAATTAGCAGATGTTGAAATGCGAATTTTCTTAACCTATTTGCTAAAACATACGGGGATGGTGCGGAAAGTATTTTTAAATAACTTGGTATGATTGGAATCTACTGAATATGAACTTGAGTAGTTAAAAAAATACACGTCAAATTGGTAGACGTTGAAATGCTATTTTTTTTACACTTTGCGGTGAAACATGTGGGGACGGTGCAGAAAATATTTTTCAATCATTTGGAATGGTTGGAGTCCACTGAGTATGAACTTGAGCGCTTAAAAAAATAAGCGTAAAATTGGTAGATGTTGAAATGCGAATTTTCTTAAACTATTTGCTGAAACATGTGGGAACGGTGCAGAATTTTTTTTTAATAATATGTAATGGCTGGAGTCCACGAAATATGAAATTGAGCAGTTAAAGAAATAAGCATAAAATTAGCAGATGTTGAAATGCGAATTTTCTTATACTTTCTCTCAAAATGCATGGGTACGGTGCAGAAATATAATTTTGTGATAATCAGGAATGATTGGAATTTGCTGAATATGGAGTTGAGCAGTTCAAAACTAAGTGTAAAACTAGCAAACGTTTAAATGCAAATTTTTTTTTATATTTTTACTTGAAACGTATGGAGACTGTGCAGAAAATATTTTGTAATAATCTGGAACGAATGGAATCTGCTGAATACGAATTTGAACACTTAAAAACTAAGCATTTAATAATCTGGAATGGTTTGGAATCTGTTGAATATGAACTTAAGCAGTTAAAAAATAAGCGTACAACTAGCAGACGTTGAAATGTGAATTTTCTTATACTTTTCCCAGAAACCTATGAGGTTGGTGTATAAAAGATTTTTGAATCATTCGGAATAATTGGAACAGACCAAATGTGGACTTAAGCGGGTGACAATCAAGCGTAAAATTAGCATACGTTGAAACGTGGATTTTCTTATTTATTTCCCAAAAGCTTATGGGGGCGGTGGATAAAATATTTTTTACTAATTAGAAATTATTGGGGTTTATTGCATATGGTCTTCAGCAGATCACAGGCAAGCGTAAAATTAACAGCCGTTGAAACAGGCATTTTTATACGTTTCCCAGAAATGTATGGGAATGTTGTGTAAAATATTTTGCAATAATTAGAAATTATTGGAGTATACTACATATGTCATAAGCAAGCGTCAAATAAACACTCATAGAAACATGAATTTGTATATATACAAACGACGTATAAAATATTTTGTAACAATTGAAAATTATTGAAATGGATTGCATATGCATTTGAGCGAATCGCAAGAAAGGACAAAATTAGCACCCGTTGAAGTATAAACTCTCAAATGTTCATTTGCACTATATAGACGATGCCCTAAATATTTTTTTAATAATTTCAGTTGCCCAGAATATACCGCGTCTGAACGTGTGGGAGTTACGAACGCCCGTAAAACTAGCGTATATTGAAACACGTGTCCCCTCATACTTTCCCTTGAAAGCCGCAGGAACTGTTCATAAAATACTTTTCAGCAATTAGCAGTAACTAGAATCTACTGCATGTGTATGCGCGCGAATCGTAACGCGCGTAAAATTTACGTCGGCGTATCGTCGCTCGGGCACATTTAAAGAAGTACAAAACGATAAATGACAAAGTTCAGCGATTGTAGGACACGAGTTATCTGGCACGCTGATTACGTATTTTACAATCGTCGTTGGGCATCCGCTCGTTCTCTCTATTGCGAACTCGCTTTTTCTATCATCGTCCTGTGTCACATACCGCGATAAGCCTGAGACAAAAGACATCGTGCTTTCATGTGCACCATGATCCTCCTCACACTCGACAAATTTGGTGAAAGCCGACAGTGACACGAATTAGTGTCATTTCAGTTTTTGTCGGGTTTATTCTTTGTGTCTAAATTTGAGAGTGACATTTCGAGTATGTCTAACGAAAAAATTGTCGGCGTACTATTATAAGGTCAAGATGAATGAAGAACAAATTTAATGTCGGCTGTATATTTCGACGGCTTCTAAGGATCCTTTAAGGCAGCGAGCAGTGCCATTTGATGAAAGTAATAAAGTGACGTATAAAGGAACATTTTTTGATGTATTGTATGGTTGGAATTAATAAAAACACAAATGGCATTTTTATCCGGTGTTTCGAAAATTTTTATGTATTCTTTGCAAGAATATGTTGACTAAAGATTTAACGATCTACGACAAACTATAAGGTCCCCTGATGAAGATTTGATGAAAGTAATAAAGTGACGTATAAAGGAACGATTTTTGACGTATTGTATGGTTGGAATTAATAAAAACACAAATCGAATTTTTATTCTGAGTTTCGAACATTTCTATGTATTCTTTGCAAAGGAGCCTGAGAATATGTTGACTAAAGATTTAACGATCTACGACATACTATCAGGTACCCTGATAAAGCATATGTAGAAGTTGTCTAAATTTTATTTATTTGCGTCATTCTGTTCGTATAAGAGTATGCCAATAATTCTTTTGCTGTATGCCAAATTATTAGTTCCGCAAACGTCGTTCTTTCATTACTTAGAGAGTACATACAATGCATCAAAACGTAACATCATAATTTAATTTTTCTTTTCATTCTGATCATATACCAATACACCAATATGTCAACCATAAATTTGACAGTCTCTGACTCATTATCAACGTCTTTTGAGAAGGTGACATGAAAGTTGTTGAAATGTAGCATTGAAACTTAGTTTGTCCTTTTTTCCATTAATTTCGACCGCATAACAGTACGGCAAATATTTTTCTGTTATTCGTCGCTTTATTAGTTTCGTCAGATATGGTCCCTTCTTTTCATCTCGACGTTCGCTTCGAATGTACAGAAGTGCGATTCAATTGACTCCATTAGCTAACGTTAAGGAAACCGTGTTTCTAATTGAAACGATGTGTAAGACCCGTGTTAATGCGTCTTTATCAATGGATCCGATTAACCGTGGCCGTTGATCAATTCGTCGCGGCAATTCATCAACATTTTGTAGGTCAGTTTCGGTAATGGGACGCGTTAGACCAGTTGGCGAGCAACATTTTTTACTGATCCGCCATTGTTAGCCGTAATTAGGTCCAATTTCGGTCGATCGTCAACGAAGCAAAATCAGGCCACAGGTTTCTGTGAGAATGATTTGATGAATTGATGCTTTTCCCGCCGAACATCAATTTTAAGATGGCTTACTTTGCTACGATTCTAAAGGCAAAAGCCAATAATTCTCATTGAACATTCTCATTGAAAGTTCTCAACAAGTCATTGAAATTAAATATTATTTTTTAAAGCTGCTGTGTACTTTTCTTGAATTTTTGCAGTACCAGAACTTTTGTGAAGTGAAAACCAAAACAAAACAAATGAATAGTGGTGTAGGAAAGTAATCTCTTCGGGATAAATGAAATAATTATGTATCGATATGACTGAATTAAATTTGTGAAGCCTACTTCCTGCATCTTGATATACTACACTAGAAAATATAGTGATCAAATAAAATTAAGACAGACCTTTAAAATTCTATCTGTACCTTATTCACGTTTTATTATTTTCTCATTAATTATCGCAACTAGCCGCGTACATTTAATTTTACCATTTATCAAGCTACAAAATAGTCGGACCCCATAGATAATCAGTTCATAAACACAATAGATCATTTTTTCAGATTCATATTTATATTCGTATTTGTCAAATCATACGTCACATTGTATACCTTTTTTTACATGACTTGTGCATGACTTTGTGCACACATTTTTTACTGATCCACCATCGTCAGTTGTAATTAGGTCCAATTTCGGTTGATCATCAACGCAGTAAAAGTGGGTCACAGGTTTCTGTGGGAATGAATTGAGGACTTGCGGAGATCTGAAAGCTTTTCCCGCGGCGTATCAATTTCAAGATGACTTCCTTCGTTACGTTTCAAACGCGACGCCGCGCGTGCAGCTGCATTATCTGCCGCCGCTGATAAAAGCGCGTCTCCTTGGAACATTACCGCGGCAATTAATTAACGCAAAGGGACGACGTGGAAAAGTCGAGATAACGAACGTCAGGCCGTACATTCTTCGCGCTTTTTCCTCATTTTACACATTCTCAGAGTGCGCCCTACTCAGTGCGGCATTATTCAACTGCGGATGTTTACGCAAATGCGTATTTTTATAGAAACTACGTAGAACTACGTTTTAAGAAACAGTGTCCTTTCTGGGTAAGATAATTTGTTAAAGTGCCGAACATCATGTAAAAATGTGGAGAAAAAGTAAGAGACACGGTCCAAAGAATAAATGAAAACGGAATAGTATAATATAGGAAATACTATATATGCATATATATATACATATAATATGTAATAAAATATAATAAAACATAAATATTATATTAAATAAGTATATATACACATATAATATATAATGAAACGGCTAGTATAATATATAATGTACAGTAAAAATGTATAACTATATTTATAGTTACCAATACATACTAATTTATATTTATATTGTATGTATATACATATATACACATATAATATATAATGAAACGGCTAGTATAATGTATAATGTACAATAATCATTTATAACCATGGGAAATAATTACTAGCCAGCGTGTAACATGATTGGCACTCCTGATGGGGAAATCAATGGGTTTCGACAAGCATTGAGTGTGCAATAAACGTTTGGAAACAATAGATTAGCTCAGCTAAGAAGATGGGTATTCATTTAAAAGAAAAAGGTACCATTCACCAAGACGGACCATATTGAAATTTATTTGACAGTAGTGACTTGAATAGAAATTCATTTTATTTGAGCGGGGCCTAACGACGTATTTTTTGTTTCTATGATTCAGATGTTTAGAATTTTTAATTTTGAAAGTGTTATTGACTTTCGTAAATCGTATAATATATATATATAAAATAATATATTCAAAATATAAATTTAAATAATATAAATTATAAATTTATATATAATAAAATTATTATGATAAAATATAAATATAATTAAATATAAAATGTAAATTCATATATTATATAATATATATATAAATAATTCCGTATGAATTTGTATATAAACGTTTAATTCAATTAGAGATTCCGAACGAGTGACACTTTCCGCATATGTCTTTTTAATTTTTGCCCAATCCAATTTATGACCGAATCACATACCGGTTTGTGAATGAAAGTCAGCAAATAAGTATCAAGTTTCTATTTATTGAGTCGAATGCCGCTGCTATTACGAGAAAGGTGTGTTAATTATCTTTATTGTCCTCACCTACATCTTCTCCATTCCATTCGTGCATAATTCATACCACTATTATATAACACCGTTATTTTTGTATCTTCAATTTTCTATTTACATTCCTTTCTTAACAATTAATATTTCCGCTCTTAGCACTCACTCTTGTTTTATACATATTGAACTGGCTGATAACTGTGCTTAAAAAGTCTTTTGCCTACGAAAGGTTAATAGACCTATCCGTCGATGACTAATGACAAAACGTCTCATAAGATATTCGTGCAGATACCCTACATATCCTGTTAATTTCGCTGACTTACATCTGCACACGCCATGCATATTTCTCTGACACGTTTTACCCGCATAAAAATCCGCAGTCATTCCATTTGCGCGATTCCTGCTCGGCCAATTGGTTTTTCGCGTCTTTCACAACAATCGCGAAACACAATCGTCAGTTACGTCATATTATGCAAATGCGCGCGAAGTTACGCAGAAGTAATGGAGTGCCGGTACGTTTTCGGGTCGAAATGAACGACTGCGGTCGGAAGAATAATGAAGAAATGCGGTGGACGTCTTGTATGGTCGAACTTCGACAGTTTGAAAGCCTCGGCCCGTGAATCATTGCGCTTTGCACAACCGAACTGTCCTTCGCCGCAACTGTTTCTTTGGCAGCGCGAAATCGATGGGTTCCCGCGCGAATAGTCTGCGGATCAATTTTTACGGTGCTGAGAGCCATTAACACGTTCGCGGACGTGAATGCTATAGCATTCATTTTCATGATGATGCAGAATGACATGAATGATATAGCATTCAAATCTTAAAGTCAATTATTTGGAATTTAATTTTATATAACCTTAAGTTTTCGTAATTATTATATGTCAAGATAATGACTAACTGAACTAAAATATGATAATCTGACTACCCTTATAAAATGTGTTTAATCAAATTTCGGATATCACAACCAATTTAACAATAAAATTCCTGTAGCATTTATTTTCACGAAGATGCAGAATGACATGAATGCTATAGCATTCATTTTCAAGATGATGCAGAATGACACGAATGATATAGCATTTAAATCTTAAAGTCAATTATTTTACTTTTAATTTTATATAACTATAAGTTTTTTTTAATTATTATACCTGCCAAGATAATGACTAACTGAAATAAAAAATGATAATCTGACTACCCTGATAAAATGTGTATAATCAAATTTCGGATATCGCAACCAAATTAAAAATAAAATAACTGTCAATTTGTGCATTTTGCTGAAACTTTTAATGCCCGCGAACGTATTAACTAATTAAGCGCAGAATTTAATTTTAGAAATCCCTCACAGGGTGCGGAATTAAAATCAAGAAATGACGTGTATACACGTCGAACGCAGGATAAATGGTTCTATTATAAATTTCGATACTACTGCTGCCTGAAACACTCATTTGGAGGAGAAATTTAGCAATTTATTGCATCAACATTATTAATACATTACATATATTTAGCTATTTTTCATACCTTACGCTTTATTTTGACAATAACTATGGAAATACGCAGGTTTTCCTCAGATGCTTTGTATCTGTATCTGTATTTATTGTATCATCATTATTATATTATACGTATTTAGCTATTTTTTATACCTTACGTTTTATTTTGAAAAAATTGTGAAAATACACAGGTTTACTTCCGATGCTTTAAAAGCATGGAAGAGAGAGCTTTTGGATCGAATGTTTTGGATTCTTGTATTCAATTCAAGAATATCTAGGACTCTGCCTCGTTATTCTCTACTAATTGTTTATGCAATTTTTTCGCAAATCAGCGCTCGCCGACCAAGTCGCACTTAGTATGCAATTGATTTTGCCATATAAAATATAATACTTAGCAGTTTTATTGGTAATATAAAGGAAACATACCACCAAATAATATTCTTATTGAATGAAATTTATTATTATCTATATTAATCTAATCTGTTTATTATATATATATATATAGTAAATTTCTATATAGTATATAGAAAAAATATATATAATAAAATTCCTATAGATAATAATAAATTTCATTCCATAAGAATATTATTTGGTGGTATGTTCCCTCTATATATGTATATAATATATTATGTAATATATACTATATATATATTATCTAATATATTACTCCCCCTCTCTCTTTCTCTCAATATACATATATATATATATATTACATACAAATATACATAATATCTATACTATCAAAACTCGACATTTCATATAGATAATAATAATAATATAGATATAATAGATAATAATAAATAAATTTCATTCAATAAGAGTATTATTTCGTGGTATTATATATACATATATATTTATTATTATCTATTTGAAGTTTATTGTATACATGTATGCATATATATAATACCACCAAACAATATTCTTATTGAATTAAATTTATTATTATCTATCTATATTATTATTATTATTATCTATATGAAATTTCGAGTTTTGATAGTCAATAGTAACTTTTTATTTTACACAACGAGTGTAGACGTCATACACAGCGCATTTGAAATTTCGTCCGACATGTATACACCGCAAACGCGCTTAACTGGTTAACAAATCCGTAATCTTCGTAATTCGACGTAGCCCGAGAGTTGCGCCCGCCGCGCTAAATTAAAATTAGCAACGTTGATGACTAATGCAAAAACAATTTAACGGGTGGCTTCGTTTTCCTATCATTTTGCTCCTCGTTGGTAGGTTTAACAACCTTCACCGCTGACAGCTTCATTACTTGAGCATCGCTTCCTGTACACTCGGAACAAAATGCTACTGACCAGTTTCACGGAATTTCTGTCGACGCCGACACAATGTCGGGACATATGTAAATATGCTAGAAAGATCTACGTCGTCGAGACAAGAAATGACTTTGATGCAATTCGCTGGACATGAACTTCGATCGCTTGAATACTCTGGTTTCTGCACATTAAACACGTTTGCCATCAATATTTGTTTTTTTTGTTTGTTTGTTTGCCAAATTTTACTTAGTGTACCGTTTATATTTATGTGTACATATATAAACACTGCTACCGTTAAATTGTAAAAATCCATGTTATGCCCCATGCCTTTCTTGCGGTGCACATGTATGTTTATACTTGTATAAAATATAGTATATACTATATAATATATAGTAATATAGGATATACAATAATATAATATGTAGTATACAGTATATAACATATAGTAATATAGTATATACTATAAATACTGTTATGGTTAAGTTGGAATAATCCACGGCATAGCCCATGGCTTTCTTGTATAATAAGTTTTATGTCGTATGTTTTCTTTTATGTCGCTCCCAAGTCAAACTAAAAAAAATCCACACGCTGAATCGTGCTGCTCTCAGAAGTTTTACGTGGTGTTACTCATATTCACTCGTACACAAGCAAAACATGCTAAATAATCCAGACAAATGTCTTCTATATAAACACAATACATTCGTGTCGTAGCGATGGCGTTAAGTCTATTAACTCTGTTGTCTAAGCGTATATCACCCGGCTAAGAATAGGCACAGTTTAATTTTGGTTGAAATATACATCGTCTGCCGTGTCTAAGCGTGGATCTTCTCACTCTTTTCCCCGGTCCAATTCTTCTTTCACTTCCGCCCTCATGGCGTTGCGTAAAACTCGCTTTAAACGGATCAACCCGACGTCTGACTAACCGTGAATAATTATCCTAAGTGATGAGCCCATTAGCCGTAAAATAGGTTCTATGCCCCATTCTAGGTCCTATTTTGTGGCGTGTCATGCGAAATTCGTACGTTTTTTTAACCTTTTTAGCACCGAACGACGATATAAGATTGTTTGGAGCACTTGCGAAAAATTCCAGCGATGATATATTGTTGCGCATGTATAAATTTATAAAAGTGCACAAAAGTGCGTTGCGTGTGTATACATTTATAAAACGGTAAAAAATGTGTAAAATGCATTCATTTATAAAACGGTAAAAAATGTGTAAAATGCATTCATTTATAAAACGTTATAAATGGTTTGACTTCTTTGCAAAATAATTGAAACAGTCGTTTATGGATTTAACTTTTTATTGTATTCCATGCTGGTGTGTACTGAGATTTATAAAATGCATAAATTTATAAAACGTTATGAATGGTTTGATTTCTTTGCAAAAGAATTGAAAAATTCGTTTATGGGATTAACTTTTTGTTGTATTCCATGCTGTTGTGTACTGAGATTTATAAAACTGTACAAAATTTATAAAATGCATAAATTTATAAAACGTTATAAATGGTTTAATTTCTTTGCAAAAGAATTGAAAGAGTGGTTTATGGATTTAACTTTTTGTTGTATTCCATGCTGCTGTGTACTGAAATTTATAAAACTGTGAAAAATTTATAAAATGCATAAATTTATACGACGTTATAAATGGTTCGATTTCTTTGCAAAAGAATTAAAAAAGTCGTTTATGGATTTAATTTTTTGTTGTATTCCATGCTCCTGTGTACTGAGATTTGTAAAACTGTAAAAATGTATAAAATGCATAAATTTATAAAACGTTATAAATGGTTTGATTTCTTTGCAAACGAATTGAAACAGTCGTTTATGGATTTAACTGTTTGTTGTATTTCATGTTGCTGGGTACCGAAATGTATAAAACTGTAAAAAATGTATAAAATGCATACATTTATAAAACGCTATAAATGGTTTGATTTCTTTGCAAAATAATTGAAGAAGTTGTTTATGGATTTAACTTTTTGTTGTATTCCATGCTGCTCTGTACTGAGATTTATAAAACTGTAAAAAATTTATAAAAGGCATAAACTTGTAAAACGTCATAAATGGTTTGATTTCTTTGCAAAGAATTGAAAAAGTCGTTTATGGAATGAACTTTTTGTTGTATTCCCTGCTGCTGTGTACTGAGATTTATAAAACTGTACGAAATTTATAAAATGCATACATTTATAGAACGTTATAAATGGTTTAATTTCTTTGCAAAAGAATTGAAACAGTCGTTTATGGGATTAACTATTTGTTGTGTTCCATGCTCCTGTGTACTGAGATTTATAAAACTGTAAAAAATTGATAAAATGCATAAATTTATAAAATGCTGTAAATGGTTTGATTTCTTCTCAAAAACATTGAAAAAATCGTTTATGGATTTAACTTTTTGTAGTATTCCATGCTGCTGTGTACTGAGATTTATAAAACGGTAAAAAATATATAAAATGCATAAATTTATAAAACGTTATAAATGATTTGATTTCTTTGTAAAAGAATTGAAACAGTCATTTGTGGATTTAATTTTTTGTTGTATTTCATGCTGCTGTTTACAGAGTTTTATAAAACTGTAAAAAATTTATAAAATGCATACATTTATAAAACGTTATAAATGGTTTGATTTCTTTGCAAAAGAATTGAAACAGTCGTTTATGGATTTAACTTTTTGTTATATTCCATGCTGCTGTGTACTGAGATTAATAAAAATGTAAAAAATGTATAGAATGCATACATTTATAAAACGTCATAAATGGTTTGATTTCTTTGCAAAAGAATTGAAACAGTCATTTGTGGATTTAACTTTTTATTGTATTCCATGCTGCTGTATACTGAGATTTATAAACCGTAAAAAATGTATCAAATGCATAAATTTATAAAACGTTATAAATGGTTTTTTGCAAAAGAATTGAAAAAGTCGTTTATGGATTTAACTTTTTGTTGTATTTCAAGCTGCTAAAATTTATTATATAAAACTGTAAAAAATTTATAAAATGCATACATAAATGGAACGTTATAAATGGTTTGATATATTTGTAACAGAATTGGAAAAGTCGTTTATGGATTTAACTTTTTAATGTATTCCATGCTGTTGTGTACTGAGATTTATAAAACTGTAAAAAATTTATAAAATGCATAAATTTATAAAACGTTATAAATAGTTTGATTTATTTACAAAAGAATTGAAAAATTCATTTATGGATTTAACTTTTTGTTGTGTTCAGATAATTCTTCTGACGCTTGCCATGCTTTACGGCATTATCCTTTAATTTCGTCTTCCGATATTAGTTATTTTGTTACAAATGGTTGAAAATGCCACAGTTACACTTCATACTATGTGATCTAAATAAGGCAATAATCAAACGAGGATTTTTCTCATGTGCAAATACCGGTTATAAAAGTGTATTGATGTTTCTGTTTTCCATAATGTCTTCTATTTATGTTATTCGTACGATTTTCAACAATTATTGAAATAAAATTGACATTAATTGATTCTTCCTTCATTTCGTACTATCCTTCTTTTCGAATTTTGTAAATATCATTTTTATTTTGTATTTTATCAACTTTATCCCAAACCTTAGCGAATTCGTAAAATTCGTCCGACATTTTTCACATAGCTACGATATTTTCGTTCGGCACTAAAAGTTGTGTCTAAAAAGGAGTATTGCTCAGAAAATGTCAACAGACGTCCGTCCATTTACTCTTAAAGACACAGAAACGTGTAGCAAGCGGTGTGCGTTTATTTTTTTAACCTCAAGTACAACGCAGTCGTCTCTTGATGAGTTTAACTTTAATGGGCCATAATATGGGATCGCGCCTCGTACAAAGCTATTAAACGTTTCGCACAATTGAACTCTCGAATCAGGCGTTAACTCTCGTATCTCTTAATGCGTTGCACAAAAAGTGTGTCTTCGACGATTGCTAATAATTAGCTTACGCGGTTTAACGATGAATGGTGGTCACGATCTCTCGTGTCAAGTTGACGATATTATTGGTCATATTCAGTGTTACGTCTTAGTGGATGCAGCCGTAAATGGACTAGTTGAAGTGTTTTCAATGATTACGAAATGAGAGATCTGTTAGTGGCAAATTTTCTTTATATGTCAGATGAGTAATTTATGAATGTATAGACAAATTAAATGTTGTGATACAGATCATATATAAAATTAATATTCGATTTTAATTATTTCATTATATCTCATTTATTTTTATTTGATTTAATTTAAACCATACTGAATAAGTTGAATATGGTGGAACGAGTAAATTAATATATGATATTTCTCAGTTATTTCGGATTCCTTTTCATACATTAAAAAGATCAATGTATAGATAAATTAAATTCTGTGATATAGATCATATATAAAATTAATATTCGATTTTACTTATTCCATTATAACTCATTTATTTTGATTTGGTTTAATTTAAATCATACTGAATAAGTTGAATATGGTGAAACGAGTAAATTAATGTAGGAAATTTTTCAGTTATTTTGGATTTCTTCTGATACATTAAAATGATAAACAAATCAGAAAACTTTCGTTTTGTGGCATAAACACTGACTTCAAAAAATATTTCTTTCTTTCATAAATGTTTTTCACAGGTTTTATAATGTTTATTTGTGTTCGATAAGAATGTTACTATTTCTGTGAAAATATTCAATGTTCAGCAAATGTGTGGCCGTTTATTTTCGGAACAAATTATCTTGTCTACTTATTTTTACTTTACTATTCATACTGTTAATCGACTGATATGAATGGGACACAGAAAAATTATTTTAATTTTTACACTTGTCTTTAGCCACACGTCAAAATTTAAGTTTGATGGGTACAGACAAACGTCTTACTTTAGTTGACATAATTTATTACTTTTATAATTTCTTTGACGTGTTTTAAAACTCCCGGCTTCCTTTCCAGAAAGAATATAATATATATATAGTTATTAATTATATATATATATATATATATATATATAATAAAATAATATATTATACATTTTCAATAATAAAGTAAGCTACAATATAACTGCATCGCATCTGCACACATTATTTTTGTCACATAAAAATAAAACAAAAATCCCATATACACATACTATTTTATATTATCAAGAGCACAGGTTCCAGAAGAATTCTCACTTTTTCGAAACACGAAAATGCAATTATGCTCGTATCAAAGATACATAATTTCTTCGACGTGTTTTAATACTCCTGGTTTCTTTTCCAGGAGGAATATAATATATATGCTTATTATATACATATACAATAAAAATAATATATTATATATTTTCGATAATAATATAAACTACGATATAACTGCATTGCATCTGCACAGATTATTTTTGTCACATAAAAATCAAATAAAAATCACCTATACACAATTTTATGTTATTAAAAGCACAGGTTGCAGAAGAATTTTCACTTCTCCGAAACACATAAATGCAATTATGCTCATATCAAAGATACATCAACTATTATAAGACGTTCGTCTCAGCATACCAATAAACTAAAATGACATCAGGAAAGAACAGGCAAAATTGATATGTGAAAAATATTTAAGACATCAAGTACGTCTTATATCAAAGGGCCAGAAAACTTCAATTTCTTGCAATCTCCGTGATTGAGATACGATTTCCTTTCGTCACGCATACTTAAGTATACGCAGGGGAACTTTGATTTTTGCCTGGGGCAGACGTTGGTTAGAGGAGGGTATCATTAGGGGCGGGTGTTAAAATTACACCCCGGCCGCCGTGTTAAGGTCATATAATCGCAGCGTATAAATTTGATAATGAACCAATTTCGGGAAAGGCCGGTCTCATCTGCATAGAGATTGGATCGCAACAACGCAGGAGGAAGTTCTCGACCGGCGCGAGGACGATAATTCATTTACGAGCGATCGTGTATTATCGAACACGTCCGAAACCCGCTGATTTTCCAATCAGTGCTGGCATAAAAAGTAACGGTGCTCCACTTTTATAATTAATATGATGATCGACGGGGAAGATGTATGTCGTTAACCTCGTCAAGACGTGCGTGATGTATGTTGTATGTGTAAAAGTAACGTGATGCAAGGTTAAAGGAATATCTGCAAAGAATGTGAAATATTTTAAGTTTTGAGGAGTATAAAGTATGATTCATATTTGCCTTGGTATCATTTTATTGATGAAATTCTTCTGTAACTTTAATATTATTATGTTGTATGTATAAAAGTAACGTATGCGACGTTAAAGGGATCTCTGCGAAGTATTTGAAATGTTTTAAGTTTTCAAGAGTGTAAGGTATAATTCTTAAATGGCTTGGGGCCATTTTACTGACCGGGTTATTTTTGGATCCCTAATTATTATTATATTATGTTATTATGTATATTAATCGCTTTGTAAATGTCAAATCTGTACTTTGGTCATTGATCATTCGATTCGATTTCTCTTGTGTTCATTGTAATCGATCTTTCAATCGTGGTACAACTGCCAATATGTTTAGGTTTGTAATCATCTCGTGTCGAAGTAATTTCTAATGAGAAAAATCTGATATTATCGTTCGTACGTAATTTTGCCTTCTTTTACTGGTGTGCTCGTATCTTGCAATCGCTATACAAATATGAAACAATCAACGATTTTTTCGCTCCATGTCACAACAATGTTTAATTGGGAGAGTGTAAATTTATATAATTTATAACTCCACATTCTAGAGCGTTCAAAATACTTTACATACAAAATTATGTATTTGTTCACTGCCTAAAGAGGTATTTTTCAATTATTCTACAAATGTCAACCTAATAACGATTCTCATTATCCAAAATTGAAAGAATTCTTAATACGAAGAGTGTAAATTTAGAAAATTTGAATCTCCACATTTTGACGCGTGCAAAGTTCTATTCATACATAATTTTGCATTGTTTCACTGATGAAATCATTCAATTGTTCTGCAACTGTCAAACTTTCAACGATTTTCGTCACCCAGAATCAAAAGAATTTGAAATCTGTATCTAAAAAATACTGTTTATACTTAACCTTATATAACTTCCAAAACTAAATAATATATTTAAATCTCTCCATTCTACCCGTGGAAAGTGCTGTCTATGCTTAACTTTTTAATTTCATTAATAAAGCAGTCTTATATAATCATTCTGCAACTGTCAACCTTTCTCTGATTTTAATCACCCTGCAGAAGAATGCCTAAGAACACACACACGAATTTATTGAAACACATCCACATCTTCAGGAGTGCAAAGTACTGTTCATACTTAACCTGTATTACTTCACTTCTGGGACACTATCTTCCAATCGTTCTACAACTATCATCCTATCATCGTTTCTAATTACCGTGCATCAGCCGAATTCTCATCAACAAAAATGTGACTACCAAATTTCCATCATTACATTTGAATGAGTAGCTGGTTTTGTTCACATTTAATTTTCCATTTTTGTCACTGATTAAACAATATCTTTCGCTCGTTCTACACGTGTCAGTATATGAACAATTTTCTTCATTTCATATCTGAAGAGTCCCTGACCTGAAGAGTGTAAATTTCGCAAACGTGCATTTGTCCATTTCATTATCTAAGCAATTTATATATTATGTATTATATATTATATATTATATAATATATATATACATAGTAAATTTCTATATAGTGTATAGAAAAAATATGTATATAATAAATTTCCTATATATATAATAGATTATCTAATATATATATTTATGGAAAATTAAATTTGAACAAAACCGGCTACTCATTGAAATGTAATGATGGAAATTTGGTAGTTACATTTGTGTTGTTGAGAATTCGGTCGATTTCGGTCAAAATAATAAATTTATTTATTACTATCTATCTATATTATTATTATTATCTACATATATGAAATTTATTATCTATTTGAAATTTCGAGTTTTGACATATCAATAGTAATTTTTTATTTTACACAACGAGTATACACGTCGAACGCGCTTAACTGTTTAAAATAACTTAACATCTTCGTGCCTACAAAGCGCTGTTCATGCTTAACCCTTCAGTACTTCGTTACTGAGACATTATCTCACAATCGTTCTACAACTGTCAAGTCGTCAAAAATTTTAATCATCCATCCATCGGCAGAAATCTCAAACGAAGTCCATGTAACTTTACCCGCGTTCTCACAGCTGGAAGCGGAACTCGTGCGTTGAAAAAGCGTACGCTAATGGAGCTGTTTAAGATCATCCGCGGAGTGGCCTTATTACGCGATAATCGCGTTACAACACACACTGCAGGGTGTATACACGAGAAGCAGTTAGTTGGCCATTGTTTGCGCGAGATTGCTTAATCGCACTACTTACACACGTGGGCTTTTAATATCAGCTTACAAACATCGTCCCCCCATGCACTTCTGTTGAGCCTGTACAGTCGGTGGCGTTGATGGTGTTCTCTGCAAAGTCAGCAGTTCTTACGGCAGGACACCATAGACGAAAGATGGCGGTCGAGGACAAAGTGAAAATAGATATGTAATTATTCGTAATTTACGATGATCGAAGAATAGTTTCATGTTGCATAAGTATTGTCTATGTTGACGGGGAATCGGAAATTAAGATATTCTTGAAGAAGAAGAGTGTTTAGTTAGAGGCGGGTTTGAGATCAAGAACACAGCATGTGTGTCACATAATATAATAGTTTTTCTAATTTAGCAATGACTCAGCGTGTGGGTCATATACAATACAGTGTTATAAATTAGGTATTAGGCAGTGAAGAGGAAAGTGATGCTATTGAATGCACAAAATTTAGAATGAGGTATATAGAAAATAAATTTTTCATTGACTTTTATATTTTAGAAGGTTTACGGTATTCTTTATTCTTCTTTGAACTACACCTCTTTATACTCTATGTGTTTCCGAACCGCAAGTTTTCTCTCTAAGAGTATATGTAGATACGTGAATGAAGTGAAATAAATTACGTGTGTTTCTTCGGAATTCTAACTTAAAGTTATAAATAATCATAAGAAATATCTTTTCAACTTATGTAAACTATACAAAGTTATCGTAAAAGCGAAATTCGAGAAAGCACGTTACACTGAATGGTTTTGTGTTATGTTACAAAATTTGAATTACTTGAGTCAATTTGAGTTACTACTTTTGAGTTCCTTCAATTTCTTATTTAGCCAAACAAATCCCAAGAGCCGCCTCTCTAAGGTGTTAATCGAGGTGTTTAATTTGAAGATTATGAACGCTTCCTTATTATCTAGAATGAATAGAAATAAAAATAAAAATACTGACGAAGAAATTACTGCACAAACATTGCCCACCACTAAGCACTTTTCTATTATAAAACGTCGCCTTTGAAAGGGTTAAGTGGGATCGTACTATCGAAAATGATTTATGCGATATTTGACGAAAGAACTTTTGTTTGGTTTTTTGTGTTGTTATATGAATGAAACATTCTATTTATTGCAACTAATCATACACTGTTTTTGCAACCAAAATTTGGGTTACTTGAGTTCATTTGAGCGAACTTCAAATTGTTATTTGGTCACACAACCCCCAAAAGCCGCCTCTCTAAGGTGTTAATCGAGGTATTTAATTTTACGATTATGAAGGCTTTTTATTATCTAGAATGAATAGAACAAGAAATAAAAAAAATGACAGAGAAATTACTGTATAAACTATGTTGTTGCTCACCACATTTCCATTATAAAACGTCGCCTTTGGAAGGGTTAAGTGGGTTCGTATTATCGAAGATGATTTATGCGATATTTGACTAAAGAACTCGTGCTTGCTCTTTTGTGTCTTTCTTTTGTGTTATGTTATATGACTGAAACATTCTATTTATTGCAACTAATCACTTACAGTGATTTTACAACCAAAATTTGGGTTACTTGAGTTCATTCGAAACTCTTCAATTCCTTATTTAGTCACACAAACCCCAAAAGTATTTAATTTGACGATTATGATGGCTTTTTATTATCTACAATGAATAGAAATAAAAATAAAAATACTGACAAAGATATTACTGTATAAACTATGTTGTTGCTCACCACATTTCCATTATAAAACGTCGCCTTTGAAAGGGTTAAGTGGGATCGTACTATCAAAAACGATTTATGCGATATTTGACGAAAGAAGTACTTGGTGGAGGTTACGGCATTTGATGAGAGGATGGTGGTGAAGTGTTCGGATCGTGTAATGCACTCGACGTGTTAGATAACATGGATGATAGCGCGCGCGGCATGACGTGTAACGTGTGTCAGGAGTCACGGAGGGAAGCGCGTCAAACGAGGAAACGAAGCAAGATACAAGACGGAGGATAAATAGCGATGCAAGTGCCCGAATATGATAGTCAGACCGACCCTTGTTTGCAGCGCACTGAAAAAACACGCGCCATTCAAATACCCAGGAACGCATTTACGCAACTTTGTATGAACTTCTCATACTCACGTATGAAATTTTGGGATTTGTTGTTCTGAAGTTTTAAATTGAGCAAAATATGTGTTTCATACAAATTAAACAAATTTCGAAAGCGACACTTTAAGAAACGGTCCAGGTTTTGGCGTATGGAATTTTGAATTTTTTTCATTTTATATTTCGAATTTTGCAAATTCCGTACTTCATATCGTTGAACGTTGCGAACTACGTATTTGATACAAATGACGATAATTTTAATCGCAACACTTTAAGAAATGCTCTAGGTATTGACATATGCAATTTTGTATTTTATTCTTCTCATCTTTCGAATTTTGCAACTTACGTACTTAGTACAAATTAAGAGAATTTCAAGAGCAACATTTGAAACCCGCTCCGCGGATTAATTTTTGAACTGCAGAATACTGTCCTTTTGAAGTTTTGAGTATTCGGAATTATATGTTTGATACAAATGCAGATGGTATCAAAATTAATTCTTTAAAAATGCTCCAGGTATTTACATCTATAATTTTGAATTTTGTTCTTCTCTAATCACGAGCTTTGCAAATTATATACTTCATACAAATTAGGAGAATTTCCAGGAAAACGATAATAAATACAACACTTCAGGCAATGCTCTATGATTCCACTTGTGCCACTTTCTTTGAAGTCTTTGAAGATGGATGAAGAGAATTTTTGAAGTATCACTTTAAGAACTTCCAGACTTAATAAACGTGAAGAAGTCCTCGACAGTAACACTTCAGGAATCGCCCACCACGAAAACCAAACAAATTTGCAAATCGTCCATGCCGATGGAGGCGTAAGCATTTCGTATAAATGAATAAATGAATGGCTAAGCGCAACAGGGTTGAACGTCAAGCACTGAGATGAAGATAAGCCACACGACCGATCCGTTTCGAAACACATAGACAACGACGAACACCACGTCCCGATTTTCTAATAGCGCTATCAAGCGAAATTTTCAATTCCCACGATGACGAGTAGTAAATGGCACGTATGAGCAGACTTCGCACTTATCAGACGCCCCGACAAACGGAAACGTTGCCTGACTACCCGTCAGTTCACGCCGGTTTCATCATCGCGCTGAATTTAACAAAATTACTCAAAGTACGTGGCAACTAATTTGCCCTATCGCTTGATCAAAACCTTCTACGCGTACCTGCATTACATCAGATGAACGCAGCACGCAATGCAGCTTGGAATGTCATTTTATGAAACTTCCGCAGACGTCATGTGTATGGGACTTTGAAAGTTTGATGTCGTTTGCGAAATTTTTGCAAGTTCATTCGAGCTGGTTTGCGATTTATGCGCTGATGTTGGATCTCTAGATGATAGAGATTAGATAATTATGTACAGTGAAAGTATATATAGTTGTGGGATTAGGTGCAATATAGATTGGATAAGTAGTATTGCTGTGTGATATGCAAAAATTGGGGTATTGAGTGTAAATATATTGAAATGAATGCAAAATATTTATTATGTCGAAATGAATGCAAAATACCTCTTAAGTTGGTGCGAATGCACAATGTTTGGTATATTAAAAGGAATTCAAAATATGTTCTATGTAGAAGGGAATGTACAATGTTTCTTATTCTGGAATGAATTTAATATAATTTCCTATATCGAAATGAATGCAAAATATTTTCTATATCGGACTGAGCGTAAACTGTTTCCTATAACGAATGGAGTACAAAATATTTCTTACATCGAATCGAATGTAAAATATATGCTGTACTAAAACAAATACAAAACATTTCCTATATTGAATCGATGTAAAGTGTTTACTACATCAAAGTAAATGTAAAATATTTAATATATGTAATCAAATGCAAAATATTTTGTACATCAAAACGAATGTAAAATATTTCCTATATCGAATCTAACATAAAATATTTGCTACATCACATCGAATAGAAAATATTTCCTAATTCGAATCGAATGTCAAATATTTTCTACGTCGAATCTAACGCAAAATATTTGCTACATCGCATGCAATGCAAAATATTTCTTATACCGACCCGAATGCAAACATTTCCTATACCATACCAACTGGAAAATATTTCCTACGTCGAATCGAATGCAAAATATTTGTTATATTGAATCGAAGGAAAAAATTCGTATATCGAATCGCAAATAACATATTTGCTACATCGCATACGATGCAAAATATTTTCAATACTGACCTGAATGTAAATGTTTTGTATAAAAATATTTCCTACATCGCCGTTTTTTATATTTCGTCCAATGCAAAAAACAAACGTAAAATATTTGTACACCTAATACTAAACCAATTGCAAAATGTTTCCCACACCGAGTCGTGCGCAAAACATTTCCTACATCGAATCGAATGCGAAATATTTCTTATATTGCATTGAACGAAAAAATTGAATCGAATGTAACATATTTACTAACATATTTGCTACATCACATACAATGCAAAATATTTCCAACATCGTGTAATGTGCAAAATATTTCCTACATTGAATCGATGCAAAATATTCCTCATATCGAATTTAACGTAAAACATTTGTTACATCGCATCGAATGCAAACATTTTCTATACCAAACCAACTGAAAAATATTTCCTACATCGAATCGATGCAAAATATTCCTCATATCGAATCTAACGTAAAACATTTGCTACATCGCATCGAACGCCAACATTTTCCACACCAAACCAACTGCAAAATACTTTCTACATCGAATCGATGCAAAATATTCCTTATATCAACTCTAACGTAAAACATTTACCATATCCCATCGAATGCAAACATTTTCCATACCAAACCAACGGCAAAATATTTCCTACATCGAATCGATGCAAAATATTCCTCATATCCAATCTAACGTAAAACATTTGCTATATCGCATCGAAAGCAAACATTTTCTATATCAAAGCAACTCTAAAATATTTTTTGCATTGAACCGATGCAAAATATGCCTCATATAGAATTTAACGTAAAATGCGTATAACGTATAACTAAAGAATGCAAACATTTTCTATACAAAACCAACGGCAAAATATTGCTTATATCAACTCTAACGTAAAACATTTGCTACATCGCATCGAATGCAAACATTTTCCATACCAAACCAACTGCAAAATATTTCCTACATCGAATCGATGCAAAATATTCCTCATATCAAATTTAACGTAAAACATTTGCTACATCGCATCGAATCCAAACATATTCTATACCAAACCAACTCCAAAATATTTTCTACATTGAACCGATGCAAAATATGCCTCATATAGAATTTAACGTAAAATTCGTATAACGTATAACTAAAGAATGCAAACATTTTCTATACAAAACCAACGGCAAAATATTGCTTATATCAACTCTAACGTAAAACATTTGCTACATCGCATCGAATGCAAACATTCTCCATACCAAACCAACAGCAAAATATTTCCTACATCGATTCGATTCAAAATATTCCTTATACTCCTATATCCACCGCAAATATTTCAATATCACAAAGCGGCACCGCGCCACACTCGACATAGACCGTCCAAGAGTTAACTTTGTAAGTTATCACGTGCCGAGATTGAAAGGATTCGAGGCGACGTAACAAGCCGGAAACGGCATTTTTCCGGGCATTTAACGCGCACGCGCTGTTGCGGCAAGAAGTTCGAGTGGAATAAAGAAAGTGAATGGAATAAAAATGAGTGGAAGAGCGGAGTGCCACCTCGGAACAAGGCGGGCATTCACATCGTGCGCTGCTCGTAATTAACGTCAGCTGCTACGAGCCGACTCTAAGTACTTCCACTTAGGTACCATGGCGCCGCGACAACGATGACAACGAAGCTGGAAACGATGACGGCGTTGGCAGTGACAATGGGAACGAATGTGCTTAACGATTTTCAGCGTTGAAACGTTGATTGCCACGCAAATTGTCCAGTTTCCCGCGAAGGCGACAACAGAATTTCAGTGGCAGTGTCAAAAGTTTGTTTTGACGGGGGTACAGATTTGGGATGGAAACGTCAGGTTATGGTTTTTAATTGATTAGTTGATTGGATGCGCTAAAGTGTATTTAAATATAATAAAAATGATTTATAAATTAGTTACAAATTAAATTAAATTAATTATTCAAGTTTGTCGAATCGCTATAATTTAAAGGAATGGTAATAAGAGGTAAAATGTGTTGCTTAAATGCTTCAGACCAAAAAGAATAAGTATGCGGAGGATAATTACCATTAGAATTGAAAGCCAATGGCCAAAAATAGTGGGACTCCTCGACATGAAATACATGACATTTTCTGTGGTATTTATCATTGTAGAGACCTCTGATAAGGAAACCACATGAATCCGAAACATATTGAGTGTATAAGGAAAATTTGCTAATAATAGATTGCATAGTCACAAACAAGGTCATTAATTCTTAAATATATATATATATATATATTCATTATAATTTGTATATATATTTATTTAATTATGTATATATAATTATATATACATATTTAATAATTAAAAACATTTTTAGACAGTCACTTTCCAGTACCTTGAAAATGTGGAGCACCAAGAAAGCATAGACACTAAATTAACCCTAATACTTTTTGATAATTTGAGTATAATGTGTTAGTAGATAAGTGCTTAATGCATATTAATGAATGAAGATGCTGGCAAATATTCAGACATCATCAATAAACTCGGGATAATCTTGAGTAGTTTGCATTACTATAAAATCGGAGAGTTAATTTCAACGTCTTTACGCGCATATAAAATGTTTCAAAACAAATTGTGCATGAGGACACAATTACACCATTGAACTTTTACTTAAATATGTCCCATATTATTTAGATATTACCATTAATACAGCCATCCTTTGGTGAAACAAAATTTCTTGAAAGGCCTTCCATGATTACATTTTCCCGCGTTTGTATTGTTGTTCCTTAATTAAAATTTCTGTTTATAATGGAATAATAATATAATGAAACCATTGGACTTATATTTAGATATGTCCTATATTATTTACACATTATCATTAACACATACAACCTTTGTTTCACAAAACTTTTTGAAAGGCCACCTTTGATTAAATTATCCCGTGTTTGTATTGTTGTTCCTTAATTAAAATTTATATTTGTAATGGAATAATAATACAATGAAACCAATGGACTTATATTTAGATATGTCCTACATTATTTCGACATTATCATTAACACAACAACAAAACTTTTGCTGAAACTTAATTAAAACTGTTTTGAATAATAATATAATGGCATTGAACTTTTATGTAGAAATGTCCCATATTATTTATACATTTCATTAAATTTTGCCGTGTTGGTATTGTTGTTCCTTGTTTAAAATCTATGTTTATAATAGAATAAATTTGAAACCTTCCAATGTTTACTAACAGAATCCCGTGTTTGTATTGTTGTTTCTTGTTTAAAATCTCTGTTTACAATGGAATAATTTTCTTCCAATATACATATATCTTTTTTCTATTAAGTTCCGTCATCAATTTTAATCCGCCTCTTCGCCAATATTTAGCTCAGTCTTTTAAAAAAGTTCTGCTAAAAAACACACAAATAAAGCAAATTCATTCCAAACCGGCATTTCACGAAGTTTCATCAAGACAAACACAAACTGGTTGATACGCTGACACACTATCTTTCACCATTGCAGGCCAAACGTATGCAGATCTCGTTACAAGAGCTACTGCTGCCCCGGTTGGTCGAAGAAACCGGAAACAGGCCTCTGTGTGATTCGTAAGTACGATTAAGCAGTGTGCGTTTAATAAATTATCAGCCCCGTAACAAAGTCAATACAGCCACTAACCACCGACAATCGCTAATAATATATTTGTACTGGCACGGTACTTTCTGCCAGTCCGCAATACTCAACGCACGGCAAAGTATGGCTGTCAATAATAATCGACTCGCGTTCAGCTATCATTACGCTCGATAATGATCGTGCAATTACGTAACGCAGCAACGGTCATCTGGTGAACGTATAAGGTGTCCTGTTAAATTGTAATAGAATCGGTTAGAGTTATCATAATTGTCGGGAGTTGTGAGTAGATGGGAAAAATGAACATTTCTGTTCGGCGTGCAAAGGCAGAGTCAATTATGTTTTGCAAAATTATGATTTGCAAGGAATCTTGAAATGCCTAAAATTGAATTTACTCGGTAATTATATTTTTAATGGAAAATAATGCTGTACGAGGAAACAAGGTTTTAAAGATTATTTGATTGAATAAAAATGAGATTACGTGTTATTGAATTTTCGGTGACTTTTCGGGCGATTGTGATGTATGGAAAAATGTTAAAATTGAGATAGGCCATTTGTTTTAATAACACATTTTTTCTTTGAGTTATGTACAGGGTGTAATTACTCGTACAATATCACGACAAGAGAACATTTTCTGCTTCGACGGTTTATTATTATAACAGAAAACGGTAACGATCGTTTTTACAAATATTGTATGCGAATATCTAATGAAAACTTAAATAATACGTTTCGAAGATTCAGATTAATTTTTCATTGTTTGCAAATCACTGGAACGCTAACTTTTTCTCATGACATCTTCAGTATGTACATAATTTTCCCAAATCTGCAAAGTGTGTTACTTCAATTTTAATTCCATCCATTAGAGGCTCAGATGAGCAAGTTATGAAAAACGATCTCTATTACCTTTGTCAGAAATCTTACAAATTGCATCTTCTTCAAGATTTTTTTTATGTCCCCTAGTAAACGTACTCTATCAACGTTTCAAAACATTCAGTTCTTTTGTCCAATTTAAAGAAAATTATCTATTTTACAGAGCATCCGAATATTAGGGTATGTAATTGTATATTTAATAGGAGCATACCTTGTTTCTTTCGACCAATCGATTTATTCCTTAATGCTCATATGCGCAAATCATGTGGAGACAGTAAGGCATAAGTCAATATCAGGAATATGTCAGAAATAAGGTATGATCCTACTGTATATACATATGTATGTTACATAACTATAAGTTAAAACATGAACCGATACATTCGCAAATAAACAAATCTCCTGACAAAGCCTGCATGCAAAAGAACACAAAAATCATGTTTCACAGTTATTAAATGTATATATAAAACTATATTGGATATATAGTTTAGATATATACATATATACATACACAATATTATATTATATAATTATATATATTATTATATGACAGAATTACACGTTAAACATAGAACGATACATTAGCGAATAAACAAATCTTCCGACGTCAAAAGCGTACGTACAAAATGATACAACAATCATGTTTGACAATCATGCCATCCATATATCACGCCATATAGTTTGTATATAAGTATATACATGATATTACATTGTATAATTCTACATAGTATCATATTACATAACTATACATTAAAACATGCATCGATACATTTGCAAATAAACAAATCTCTCGACGTTAAAAGCCTACATTCAAAAGGACACAACAATCATGTTTGATAATTATGCCATTTGCGCGCGTACGTAAAAATTACACATTTATACCATGAATATATAGTTTGCACATATATACTATTATATTATATAATTGTATATGTTATTATATTACATAACTATACATTAAAATCATGTTTGACAATCATGCCATTTGCCCGCGTACATAATGATTACACATTTATACAATGTATATATAATAGTATATTGAATGTATAGTTTGTATATATATATATATATATATATATATATATATAATGTTATATCATGTAATTACATATATTATTGTATTATACAACTATACATTAAAACACAGAACGATACACTCGCAAATAAACAAACCCCCCGACGTTAAAAGCCTACATGCAAAAGATCTCAATAATCATGTTTGACAATCATGCTATCTGCATGCGTACATAACGATTACACATTTACATACACACAAATAGAACCGCGTGCTTGTTATTTACCATCGTAGATCGATCTCGCTGGCGCTTGCATAGTTCCTCGAACACCCTGTGCAGATGCACAGATCGGTTCTACGAACGAAACTGGTTTAATGGACTGTTACGCGCTTCCTGTTGATCGCATTGTCTTATGGCGACTCGTAGTTTGTCTGCGTTTCGTTCTAATAACGGCAGCGTGCGTGCGCGTTCCGAGCGTCTAGATTAACACTGTTAAAGTAATAGATACCTCCACCCTGTCGTTGTCATAATTAAACCGGATCCGTTTAATGGGACCGCCCAGCCCCGACGACTTTCTGCTATTATTTCATTTCGTTACGCTAACAGCGACCGTCTTCTGTCCTGTAGTTTCTTGGCTGAGGACGATGTTGCTTTATTTGAATGGTAGAAGAAAATGATCGGTTTTCCGAACTTTCTTTAGAAGGTTGCTAGGTGAAAATCAGGCGCTTTAGAGAAATTTCAGTGTTTTTGCATTAGGTGAGCGTAAGAAGAGTATTAACTGCTTTCTTGAATTGTCGGTCGTTTTCCTTTATTGAGTTACTGGAAGAAAATTAACTGCATTCTTAAATATTCAATTTTCTTTTATTCGATTTTTATAACATGATCGATTTTTCCTGAAATTTTAATAATGTTTTGTAATTAAATTGCTAGTAGGAAATTATGTGCTACTCGAAGCTACTTTCAATGTTTTTTCTTTATTTGATTGCTAGAAGACATTAAATAGCTTTCCTCAAGTTTCAGTAACTGCTATTCGATCGCTACAAGAAAATAATTAATTTTCCTGAAATTTCAAATGTTTGCTGTCATATAATCGTTAGAAGAAATTTAGCCGAAACTTCAATCATTTTCATTTATTCCGTCGGTACAACAAAATTGTTCATTTTTCCGAAGTTTCAGTGATATTGCAATACTTGCAAAAAAATAATGACCAATGTTCTGCAATTTCAACAATTTTCTTTCATTTAATCATCAGCGGGCAATTACCTTACAGATACTTAATTAAGATTAAATTACATATTATAATTTTTCAGATATTTGTGTAATTATCCTTTATTTCATATGCCAGAAGAAAACTACACCCTTCCACACAATTTCCATGCTTTCATAAATTTGTTCTCAAAAATCAAACTATCCACTTTCCGAACATATCTACGATATTCCTTTAATTATTCACCCCATAAAAATGATCCATTTCCCTGCAATTTTAGCAATTTGCACGCGACGATGTGGCACCCAGGGCAGATGTATAAGGCCAAATATTTGTCTATGCGAGGGTGGCACTGTAGCTTCGTCTTGTAATCAGAATCAGTCAAGAGGTAAATTACCTGCGGAATTCTCACCATATTAAGCACACGAAATTACTGACATCGTTTTCCTACCGTTTGACAGTTTCGACGCATGAAAATGGCAGCAGCGTGAGTGACAGAGGTGAATCTGGCAGATGCAGAGTGCATTGCATCAATGGGAATTGCGTCGATGGCAGATGTCAGTGCCGAAGTGGTTACCAAGGAGAATTTTGCAATGAACGTAAGGAAACCATTCAAAATTGTATACACTTTTTTAACGTATACGCAAAACCTTAATATTCCTACTGAAAGGAATGTAAATTTATTAAACGAAATCTGTCAAAAATTGGATGCGGTAATCATTGGCGTTGCTAACAGTATTTTATGGGGTGGTAATTATTTTAACATCGCTCATTTTAGAGAAGCAGTAAGCAGAATTAAAAAATATATAGCATTTTGCATGTATTTTATTTTATAACTTGATACCATCGTCCTTAACTTATTTTGTTTCGCTTATGAATACTAATTATACATTCTGTAGCAATATTGTTTACTGTTATTATTGACCGTTAGATTGAAACTCCGTTTTCAACTAGGAGTTGAAAATTGTGTTGGAGGTCTACGTGGTTATTTCGTTACAAGCAAAAAATCAAATAAATACAATTATTATTACTTATCTAACAAAAGATTTGCACGCAAAGATTTGATTTGTTGCCTCGCGTCTTTAATATCTGAAAACTGAATAACATCGATTCGTAAAAACACGCCAATTTACACCGATAATGTGTCAATATAATAAATGTTCTTGAACCCTTGTTATGGTTGGATTTCATTTATTTATAATTTATTAAAACTCTACATATTTTGACATCTGCAGGCTTCCTTCAGAGGATACTTTTCTTCTGTTCAATTTTGTTGTAAATGATCACAAAATTATACTAATTTTATTTGTTATATTTGTTATGAAACGGAGTAAGATAATTGTGTCTTCCGAAGTCAGACCCTACCTGCAAATTCTTGTAAATAAGCATTATAATATTTTTAAATAAATGTATAAGTCCCACTGGAAACGGGATACTCCAATTAACGAAAATAATTTCGCAATAATGCAAATAATATTCACTGTACTGCAGACTTTTGAAAAGGAAGTCGTAGATTTTAAAAATTCGCAAACTGTCAACAAACCGCAACCAAAATAAATCCAACCATAACAGGCACTCAAGTAATTTCATCATATCAACTATTGAACAAATATTAACCCCTTCAGATCCTATGCACATTGTAATGTACATAATACTTTTCATGCTGTATTTTATTACGTATACTATTTTTACGAATACGAATTTCATTCTTTTATACAAATATTCCTCAGGATCTCCTTAATGTTCCAAATTTTGCATAAGGACGATACGTCCATTAAAATGTACATTTACAAGTTATAAATAAATAAATAAATAAATATTTCTGTAAAAAGTACATTGTTGCCTTCATTCACATGAATTAAGTTAATTTTAGTATAAAAAATAATTTTTCTTCAACGAAAAAAAAATCGGGTCTGAAGGGGTTAAAAGTAACTTAACCCTTCTTTGCATGATGGCGGAAATTTTCATCATAACATTGAATGCCCTAAAATTATATAAAAGAACGAGTTCACTTTAATCTAACTTTGCATGATGATGGAAATTTCCATCATATTGTTTTTTGCTAAATTTATACTATAAATATATACTAAGATTTTTTTAACCATTTTTCCTTTAATTTTGAACATGAATTATATCACCTTGATTTATTTCACCAATAAAGAAAAAATCTTCCAAAGAAGGGTTAGTACATACCTGTCTGCCCGAAATCATTCTTTTTACGAATATCGTCATGTTTTTGTCATTTTTCCAGCTGTCTGTCGGGAACCGTGTTTGAACCAAGGCAGATGCATTGGTCCAGATCGTTGTGCGTGCATTTACGGCTACACAGGCCGAAGATGCGAAACTGACTATCGTACCGGGCCTTGTTACACGAAAGTCAAAAACGGACAATGCCTGGCGAATTTACAGGGTGTCGTGTGCACTCGACAGTTATGTTGCGCGACTGTTGGAAAAGGTTGGGGACATCCTTGCGAAAGATGTCCTGTGAGACTGGACTGTGAGCTCGGTTATCTGAAGACGAATCAAGGACAATGCGTCGGTACGAAGTCAATTTAACGCTTCTATGAATTGCTTTATAAAGAACAAAGTACCGATTTTCTGAACGAAAGTTTTAAAATGTATTCTTTTCAAACTTAGAAGATATTGAATACAATTTTAGTGAAATGAAATATTTAATAATAAATAGTGTAAATTGTTATATTTACATTATATAAAATATACGTGAAAAATTATTTTCACAAAAAAGTATTAAAGACTGCCAGGGCCCATTTGATATTCACGCTTCTATAAATTGTTTTATAAAGAACAAAATGCCGATTTTCTGGAGGAAACTTTGAAAATTTATTCTTTTCAAGCTTAGAAGATATTGAACACAATTTTAGTGAAATGAAATATTTAATAATAAATAATGTAAATCTTTATATTTATATTATATAAAATATATGTGGAAAATTATTTTCACAAAAAAGTATTACAGGGCCGATTTGATATTCACGCTTCTAGGAATTGCTTTATAAAGAACAAAATGCCGATTTTCTGGAGGAAAGTTTCAAAAATTTTTCAAACGTAGAAGATATTGAATACAATTTTAGTGAAATGAAATATTTAATAATAAATAATGTACATTTTTATATATAGACTATATAAAATATATGTGGAAAATTATTTATTATGGAAAGTATTAAAGACTGCCAGGGCCGATCTGGTATTCACGCTTCTATAAATTGTTTTATAAAGAACAAAATACAGATTTCCTGTAGGAAAGTTTTAAAATTTATTCTTTTCAAACATAGAAGATATTAAATACAATTATAGTGAAATGAAATATTTAATAATAAATTATGTACATTTTTATATTTAGATTACGTAAAATGTATGTGGAAAATTATTTTCACAAAAAAGTATTAAAGACTGCCAGGGCCGATTTGATATTCACGCTTCTATGAATTGCTTTATAAAGAACAAAATGCCGATTTTCTGGAGGAAAGTTTCAAAATTTATTATTTACAAGCTTAGAAGATATTGAATTCAATTTTAGTGAAATGAGGAGCAATAATATTAATGTAAATGCACAGAGCCGATGCATGAAAATGCAACGGGTTAAAAAAATGCGCGATCTGATAGATATTTTTTATGAGAATTTAACTTCATCGTTGGCGAATAGGAACGACATTAATTTAAATTAATTTTTAACGCAACTAAATGAAAAATCAATTTTCACAAAAATTAAAAAAAAATGGTTCTACTGCTTAAGCTAAATGACATGCAACTTTTCGTAGACATCAACGAATGCGAGGCAATACCCGGCCTGTGCGAGGGTGGAAAATGCATAAACACGCAAGGTTCTTTCACGTGCGAGTGTCCTGAAGGACAAGCGAGGGATCCGGAAACGAATGAATGCAAGGATAGAGACGAGTGTCAAGAAGAAGGAATATGCGCTGATGGTACCTGCATCAACACGAACGGCGGATACTATTGTTTGTGTAATCCAGGATTTATACAGAGTCAGGATCGCAGGGTCTGCATAGGTACTGAAATTGTCTATTTATACAAGTAGTATTCACGTGATCATACATAACGTAATTTGTTTCATATTACAGACGGAAGGCAGGGACTGTGTTATACGGCCGTAAATCGAAACGGCCAATGCAAAAATCGTCTACCAATCCGATTAAGTAAAAAAGACTGTTGCTGTGGAAAAAATATGGGACGCGGCTGGGGAGACGAGTGTTACATTTGTCCAAATACAGGAAGCGGTAAGTTAACGGAGTATTCCAATGTGAACGCCTAAAAAAAGCAATTTTTCAACATTTTTTTTCTCAGAAACCGTTGCATATAATTGAGCAAACTTTAAATTATTAACTCTCAGAAAATACAAAAAAAAAGTGGATTTTTTTAACCCGTCACAATGGAATACCCCTTTAAAGTAAAAGTGCAATTACTACATGAACCAACGCCTGTAAACATTGTGCCCATTTGTTAGTTAAAACGTGTAAATAAATCGTATTTCATTAATGAATAATATATATTATATAATATTATTAATTATTAATTCTTATATATATATATACATACATATATATGAAATACAATTTATTTACACATTTATATTTATAAAACAATAAATTGTATTTCATTGTATTGCAATATTTCATATATATGTAGTATATTTATGAAATATAATTTATGTACACGTTTACAATACAATTATTTACAATACAATTTATTTACACATTTATATTTATGAAGCAATAAATTGTATTTCATTGTATTGAAATGTTTCATATATATATGTAATATATATTTATGAAATACAATTTGTTTACACGTTTACAATATAATTCATTTACACATTTACATTTATAAATCAATAAATTGTGTTTCATAAATATACATTATATATTATATATTATAAATATATATACTATAATATATAATATATATTTATGAAATACCATTTGCTTACACGTTTACAATATAATTCATTTACACATTTACATTTATAAATCAATAAATTGTATTTCATAAATCAATTTGTAACCAGGTTGATAAGCATAACTTCTGAATAATGCCGTATTACTCGATTTCAGATCAGTACCACAAACTATGCTATCCCCAATCGCAACCATTTACGGTTATAAACGAATGCGCGCTTCGTCCCGACATTTGCGGCAACGGAAAATGCATCGACACGAAGGAAGGTTACGAGTGCGAGTGTCATCCGGGTTTCACCAAGAAAGGCGGTCGTTGCGAAGATATCGACGAATGTCAACTAGGGTACTGTCAGGGTGGCACCTGTCGAAATTACGGCGGAAGCTTTACCTGCCAGTGTCCTCCGGGATTCGTCGTCTCCGGCGAAGGCAAATTTTGCACAGGTAAAATAGAAAATATCGACGTCCTCCCCTTAAGAGCTTATGCTTACTTGGAATCGGCAAAATTACATGATGTTCAAGATTTTTTTGGGCCTTTTTAGTGAGTATTAATCAAAATTCGCAAATTACTACCAAAAAGTACGTATTTAGTGATACTTGTATAAATTATTTTATAGGAAAATATTAAAAAATGGAGGAAATATAGTTTTTCTCCTAGAGCTTCCATTTATTTTCAATATTTCAAATTTCTTAAAAACTACTTCACCGATCGGACTCTAATTTTATGTACTTATTTATCATTAGAATAGTCAAGGTCTGAACGAAGGATTTTTTATTTCGGTAATAAAAAATAAGTTACAACATAACAACGAAAGTCAGTCCACCTCGAAAGACGGATTTTTTTCGTAAAACTGTTGTCATTCTGGTAAAAATTAAAATTTTTCCAAATCATTCGTTCAGGCCCTGCCTATTGTAATGACAAATAAGTATATAAAATTAGAGTCCAATCGGTGAAGTAGTTTTTAAGAAATTTTGGTCACCGCAAGTGACGAAAATAAACGAAAGCTCTATTTCCTCCATTTTTTAATAGTTTCTTATAAAAAAATGTATACAAGTTCCACTAAATACGTACTTTTTGGTAGTAATTTGCACATTTTAATTAATACTCACTAAAATGGCAAAAAAAAATCTTGAACATCATGTAATTTTGCGATTCCAAGTAGGCATAACCCCTTAAATACGGAACCACTTGTATAGAGACGCAAAAACATTTTTTGTTTTACGGCAGATCACGATGAATGTCAAGATACCGGGATGTGCAGCAATGGGCATTGTATTAATATGAACGGAAGTTTCAAATGCAAGTGTAACGAAGGCTATGCCTTGTCACCAACGAAAAACACGTGCATTGGTAAGAAAATTTGGAAATGAAAATTGGAGCAGGTATTTTTGATCATCGGTTTCAGATATCAACGAATGTTCGGATAATCCGAGAATTTGCTTGAACGGACGATGCGAAAATACTCCGGGATCCTATCACTGCGTTTGTCAGTCGGGTTTCACAGCTGATAGGGATAATACTTTTTGCGTGGATATGGACGAGTGCTCGACGAGCGGCATGTGCGAAAATGGAAAGTGTGTTAATATGGAGGGGTCGTTCAAGTGTGTTTGCGATTCTGGATTCAGAATTGGTCCTGATCAAAGTCTCTGTGTTGGTAAGAATTGATGATATATAATGGTCTAGAGTTATTTCGAGTTTTATGTAGCACTGTTTGTAATTGTTTAGATATCAACGAGTGTCTGAGTGGACCCTGTCAAAACGGACGATGCATTAATACACCAGGAAGTTTCCGATGTGAATGTCACCCTGGATTCAATTTAGGGCCTGATGGAAGATCTTGCCTCGGTTCGTATATATTTTTTAATTCAACCGACCTTTCGTTAAATATATTCTTGGTTTAGCGTGGTTATATATGTAATTCTTTAACTGTGTATTCTTTTAGAAATTGCCATTTGTTTGAATGTTAGTTTACATTAAAGGCCTTCTTTATTGGTTGGTTTTGTTAAAGCAGTTCTTTACTCTACACATTTTGAAATGAAATAGCACTGAAATTAGGAATTAAAAACACACTTTATAAATTTCAATTTTTATAAGTTTTTTTTTATATAGTTTATAAGTTTCAAGTTTCAATTTCGAAATGAGATAGCACTGAAATTAGGAATTAAAAACACACTTTATAAGCTTCAATTGACACCAGGCACCATGTATTATATTCACTTTATGATAAGATTCATTTTTTTATATTAAGATCCCCTACAGGCAACCTATTGAGCTCTTGATTTTGGTCTAAAACATCATTCTTCATTCTTTTCATTGCTTGCATAATAATTGTCATTACACTAATTTTGCAGATACTTGAAGGGACTTGTACTATATATATATTACAAGATTTAATTTTTTTATATTAATGTCCTCTACAGGGAATCCATTGAGCTCTTGTTATATACAGAGTAAAAAATAATTTTAATAAAATCATAAAACCCGTAAAAAAAGCTGGATTTTGGTCTAAAACATCATTCTTCATCCTTTTCATTATGTGCATAATAGTTGGCATTACACTAATTTTACAGATACACGAAGGGACTTGTGCTATTCTCAATACAGAGACGGCCAATGTTCAAATCCAACGTCGACAGCCGTGACGAAGTCAAGTTGTTGCTGTTGTACAGTAATTTTAGGGTCCCCGATGGGTTGGGGTAGCATTTGTCAAGCCTGTCCTCTTCCGGGTACCCCTGAATTTGATGCATTATGTCCACACGGCGCTGGAATGACTTACAACGGCGACGGTACTACCATTAAATATCATCATAAGACAATTGTTCAACGTCTTGCTTACTCTAGCCACTTTTCCACAGATATAAACGAATGCGCGCAAAATCCGAATATTTGCGTCAACGGTGGTTGCGAGAATTTAATGGGAACGTACAGATGCATCTGCGATGTCGGTTACGAAGTGGACGCGACAGGAAAACTATGCACTGATATTAATGAGTGTGATCTTGAAGATTCATTATGCAGCGGTGGTCAATGCAGAAATACGCCAGGCAGCTTCCAAGTAAGAATAGGAATTTTGCTGGAGTCTGAGCAGGAAATAGAGGGTTTTTAACAGCAAACACGATGTTATCACGAATATTTTTGACAGTGCATCTGTCCGACTGGTACCAGATTCAACACTCAAAACCTAATGTGCGAGGATATCGATGAGTGCGACGAACTCGGTCCAGATATTTGCTTGAACGGCATTTGCATTAATACTCCGGACGCTTATGAGTGCGAGTGTGCTCCGGGATATGTTTTGGATAACACAGGACACATCTGCATGGGTACGTTGATTGCTAATGAGAACTTTTCATTGTCTAGACCCGGCGTAAACTTTTGCGACGAAAGAGCCAAACATAAACACATCTTTACAATAAGGAAAATTCGAAGTGATATTATAACAAATTATAATAAGTACAGTATAATAAAACGATAAATACAACAAGTTATAATATTAATTATTACATGAAGAAAAAGTAATGCTAAAATTGACTACCATTGATTTTAACTAGTTTGAGCATCTTGCATTTTCTTAGAAAGTCTCAGTATGTCCGGTTTGTAACCAGATGCTTTTAATTTGAGGCATAATTCCAAGTTGACATCAGTACTTTCGCTCCTCAATTTATTCTCAATGAAATTCACGTTAGAAACTGATTGCTCACCTAAACATCTATTGTAGATTCAAAGATCCTGAAAACATCGAATGCAAATGTTTATAATCACACATAAATATGTGAAAAACCGTAGTTTGCCATTCCTCGACTCAAACGGCTTCATTTTTCAGATAACCGAAGGGGTTCGTGTTGGACGAAGATGGTCGATGGACGCTGTGAAAATAACCTACCGAAGTTGGCACTAAAATCTGAGTGTTGTTGTTCTGTCGGCGTCGCCTGGGGTAGTCCTTGCGAAACATGCGACCATTCTCTCTGCGAATGTTCGAAGGGCTACGCAAAAGTCGACGGAAAGGCGTGTATGGACATCAACGAGTGCGAATTGAACGCTGGAATCTGCAAGGGTGGCGGAACGTGTGTCAATACCGACGGTTCTTATCGATGCGAGTGTCCGCCGGGTTTGACTTTGGACGCCGCACGTAAGTAACACACGCCTCCCTGCAAAAGTTTCTCTTCACCAGTCTCACCGTCCACGATAACGAAATTCTGCCTTTATTAAAGACGGACTCTCACTCTAACTTTCTTGGATTTACACAGTATGTTGTGAAAATAACGGAACTTTTTAAATTAACACGTTGACTGCCACAGTGGCCACCGGTGACCGGCGCAAAAGATTTTACTAAAAATGTAAAAAAATCGCAATGAAGTCTATTTGCAAGTTTGTGAGGCAATTGATATTGGAACGGTGCTTTCAATATTTTGCATTCTTATTATTTCATCGCATCGCGATTCTAAGATGGCACAATGCCCTTGGCAGTCAACGTGTTAAAAAAAAAGAATTAGTTATTTTGGCAATTTTATGTTTATTTTTATTCAAAATACATCCCTTCCGCATCGATACACCGCTGGGTACGTTCAACCAATGCTTGTATACATTTTTTCAGGTAATTTTTCGGAATCGCTTCAATGACCTCCGTTATGGTGTTTTGGACTTGGGTAACATCGTCATAAAACGTTGCTTTCATAGCCAATTTGAGTGTCGGGAACAGGAAATAGTGACATGGTGACAAATCAGGGGAATATGGAAGATGTTGAAGAACACAGACTTGTTTTTTCGCCAAAAATTCTTGAATAACGACGTACCTGTGAGATGGTGCATTCAAGTGCAAAAAAACCAATTTCCCGGCTCTCAATATTCGGGCCTCACTCGAACGATTCTCTTCCACAAACGCTCCATAACATCCAGATAATATTCGCCATTGACATTTTGACCCTGTGGAACGAATTCCCGAAGTATAATACCTTTAGAGTCGTAAAAACAAATCAACATTGTCTTCTCTCGTGACTTCTGGAAACGCAATTTTTCGATTCCGGAGAGTAATTGAAACATCCGTATTTGAAACACCAAGTCTAATCACCAATTACAACAGATTCCAGAAATATGCGGTTCCGTCTAGATGTTTTAATAAGGTCCTTACAATGTTCAACACGAGCAATTTCTTGTTCCTCAGTTAAGGCGTGTGGAACAAATCGACTTTCCCTTTGTTTAAATCCTTCGTCAAAATTTCGTGAACCATGTCTTCGGTCGTATTTAATTCCTCCGCTATCCATCTCACAGTCGAATTTGCATCATAGGCGATCATCCCACCCACTTTTTCTACCAACTCATCGCGATTTTGTTTTTTCGTCGGCCTGGCTTTGGGTCGTCTTCCAAAGCATCACGTCCGTCCTGAAATCAGTTATACTACTCGAACACACGTATACGGGATAAGCAATCATTACCATAAACTTTTTTCATTATTTCAAATGTTTCTGTAAAACTTTTATCGAGTTTGAAACAAAATTTAATATTAGCTCTTTGCTCCATCGCATTTTTGTGACGAGGTGACAAAAGGTACTCTGGCTTTAACCACTTAAACCTAACAATCCTTCGATCGATAACAATGATTCTGTGACGAAAACATACAGCTTTCAAATTATATATTGTTTTAAAACATGACATTAGTAATTTTCCGTAAATTTAAAAAGTTCCGTTATTTTTCCGACATCCTCTGTAGATACGACGTGCATCGACACCAGACAAGAGACCTGTTACATGGAGTACCGTCATGGCCAATGCACCAATCCTCTGGAGGGTCAATTTCCGAAGAGTCTCTGCTGCTGTTCAGTCGGTCGGGCCTGGGGTAGCGAAAGATGTGAAGCCTGTCCAAAACTGGGAACTCAAGCACATACTGAATTATGTCCCAGAGGCGACGGCTTTACAGAAAGGCAGGACATCAACGAGTGCGTTGAATTTCCGGGCATGTGTCTTAATGGACGCTGCAAAAACACTGTCGGCAGCTTTAGCTGCAGATGCAATCAAGGATTCGCGTTGGACGAACATGGACTCAAATGCAACGGTAATGAGAAAAATGCAAAGTTGAGGATTTAGACATTTTTATGATGGGGAATTAATGTTTGTTTGTGTAGATATCAACGAATGCGAGATCATGCATGGTGTCTGTGGAAACGGAACTTGTAGGAATACACCTGGAAACTTCTTGTGTGACTGCAATCCTGGATATCGCAGCAGTGATATCATGAAGATTTGCATGGGTGAGTCTTAAATGAGTCTTATTTTAGTCGTCGGTTTCTTTTTGCTTGGAATGTTTGTTAAACCTTTGCACTCCGAACCATTCTGGACGTTAGGTACCAGTACTCAGCGCCATTTTGTGGCAAAAACGTGCATTTACGAACCCTCATATGTGTAAGATTTAAACACGGGAAAGTAGAAAGTATAATATTTGTAAACAATAACAACACGATCAAAACACTTTAGTGTTATTTCCAATTCTTTCGTCGTTTTGCCGTTTCGCCTTTTCGTCTTTACGTTTCGTCTTCAACTGACTACTAAACAACCGAATAACACAATTCAACTTTCCTCGCCAATCGGAGGACCCTGTATTTGAGATCCTACATATTATTTAGTATGTATAGTTTTGGAACCAAGTAACGTATTATAATGATATTGGACTTATATGAATTGGTTGACATCGAGAAATATGTATTTGCCCAAAGATGAATATTTTATTTTTCATAATTTTGTAGAGTGTGATCAATTTTAAAACACTCCCCAATATGCATTGCAGGCTGATTTATGCACGTTTGGCAATAATAAGTCGTCTGACGCCTGCCACCAGGTGTTTTTCTATCAAAACAAACGATGCAATCCCGTTTTCTTTGTCCCACATCGATTTATGGCCTATGGAGATTAAAATTTTCAAGGCTCACTAGTTTATGCGTAAAGAAACCTGCTGATACTTTTTTTATATAACTTAGTAATTTTACTATATTTTAACTTGATTTCTTGTACCATTCCAAGAGAAAACTTCAGGCAAAGATGTACGTTTCGAAAAGTTGCGCTGCAATAAGTTAATTCCTTGTAATCTCTAATAAACATTAATGTCCCCTGAGAGGGGTGCAAAGGTTTAATACAGAGTGTAGTGCGAGTAACATTATAGCTAGTAATTTTATGACCAAGGCCGTTTAATAATATCATTCCAATCTAAATCCTACAATTGTATCGTGAAATTGTTTCTTATAATTCTCAGCGAAACAATTTGAAAAAGAAACCGATGACTTGCAAATAGCTGATATTTGTAAATCACCATCGAAATTGTAGACTAACGGCAATCACCCCCTCATATTTCGACACTGCCTTTCTTCTACAGAGAATAGTTTACTTCATAATCACATCTTACATGTTAAATATCTATTGTAAAATTTCCTTCAACACGAAATTATAATTTCGTAAATTGAGTTATAAATTTGTTATAAATTCGGCTATAAGTTTAAATACAAAAGTGCGTGACTTAAAGAAACAATCAAGTTTCGCTATTTATGAATATAAAATATTAAATTATACCGCGTTCAAATAATCTTTATATTTTTCATAAGTAATTAATTTGTTTCTCATAGTGGAATTATCTTCATCCTCCGATTCTAATATTATTCTTTTGTTTATATTCACGGGCTTCATTTCTATGTGAATTTATTTAAAATTAAATAAAATAAATATTTCCAATCGTCATTTCGTCATAAAATAATATCATCATAAAATATGATAATATTGTTATAAAACAATATTGATTTATCATTTTTTCTTACTTATATCACTATTTGATGTTAATATGAAATTATAAATTTTAGTTGGAAAATAAGATAAGTAAGCTAAACTAATGACTCTTGACACGAAATAAGACACGTAATATAAAACTAAATCTTCTAAGCCAACTATTTCTGGAAATTCGACTTATACCACTTTCATAATCAATGATTACGCAAATTCTTTTACCGACCAATTTTAAATTGTACAAAACATGGGCATTTTTTAAGAAATTAAATGCCAACTAGTTATACATACAAATTTTACATTAAATTAAGCATAAATTGCGTGATATCTCATTTTTTTAAAAATAGACTTACACCACTTTCAAAATAAACGGCCCATATATGATTTATTTGATACGTAGAATTGTGTATGCTAGCGAAATTGTCGCTAGCACTAGGGTTAAATTTGAAATATGCCAGTGGACAAGATTTAAATGCAACGTTTCGACACTTGTATCTCAACATTAGAATAATGTATTCAGTTATATTCAAAAAAACAGAAAAATTGTTGTTGAAACCTGGAAAAGTTATAAGTTACAGTTTTAAGTACAGACGACATAATTATATATAACATATATAATTGTATAACTGTGTACACGACGTTATATATTCTCTCAATTATAATCAAATTTTAAATACTTTGGAATTTGATGACCCCTGCAATAACATCTAAAAAATTACACATTCATCTCTGCAGTACCGGATATGCGCTGAATCTCGATGGCCGTTCTTGCTCAGACGTCGACGAATGCAAAAGCAATCCCAGAATTTGTAACGGTGGAAAGTGTTCTAACATCGCAGGCGGCTACATATGTCACTGTACCGACGGTCTGTTGCCAGGCAAGGACGGTGCGTCATGTGTAGGTAAGTTACTATATAAGTAAATCATTCTTCAAAAACCTTCTCGCCTTCCGTCATCTAAAAACTTCACATTAAATTTTTACGATTACAGACGTCGACGAGTGTGTAACCCAGCCACGAATTTGCGGTTATGGCGAGTGTTACAACACGATTGGCTCGTTTAATTGTCGCTGCGCGGAAGGATATTCCGTTAAGCCTGACGCAGGTCCTGGATGCACAGATGATGATGAATGTTTGCTGGACGCATATTCGTGCAGCGAATTTGCAGAGTGTCAAAACACTCAAGGCTCGTATATTTGCACCTGCCACGAAGGCTTCACTGGAAACGGATTCGAGTGCAGAGATGTCAATGAGTGTTTGACAAACAACGGCGGTTGCGACTCAAACGCTCAGTGCATCAATACGGAGGGATCCTTTAAGGTATGAATATTTTTTTAAGCATTTTTTAATGCTTCTTTGCTGAAGTTCGGGTGAATTGAAAGATATGCGTGAAAAATAAATTTCACGTGCAAATCTAGTTAAATTTGCGGAGTACGTTTGTGATACTATGTAAATTAACAGTTTTCCACACGTATATGTAATTGTCTGGTTCAAGATATTGCTTTTCTTTAGTTAAAATACATCGTTTACATACCTTACGAGATTAAGACATTGACGAACACAATATAATATCTTAATCATTTGATAATAGCACCTATGCAGTGTCGGAACGTTAGGTTTTTTAATATTAAAATGTAATATTATTAATTTTTCATTACATTCATTATTTTAATAATTTATTTAATTAAATTTATATAAAATTATATAATTAAATTATATTTTTACTAAAATTAATTATTTTAACCATTTATTTAATTAAATTTATATGTAATTACATTATATAAAATTATATAATTAAAATTGTTGATTATTTCAATGATTAATAGTTTTTAATTAAATTAATATTAAAATATAAAATATAATATAATACTTTATTGATCTCTATATACTAAACAAATTTTCAATTTTATTAACGGGGACCCAATTATATTGCAAATAAATCGTTAGCAATATTTATGCAACAACAATGGCCTGCTGCTAAGTTATGGCCGAATACCATCATTCGGTCTCAAATTAACCAGTGAAACGTGTTTGACGTATATACACGTCGGACCAAACTTCAATTGCGATGCGTATGACGTATATACTCGTCGTGTAAAATAAAAAATTACCATTGATTATCAAAACTCGAAATTTCGATAAAATATAATAAGAATATTATTTGGTAGTATGTTTCCTTTATGTTACCAATAGAACTGCTTAGTATTTTATATTGCAAAACCAATTACATACGTAAGCCGAGATCTGGATGCTGAGCATTGATTTGTGGAGAAATTGCATAAACAATTCTTTGCCCTACGAGGCAAAGTCCTAGACATTCTTGAATTGAATACAAAAATCCCAAACATTCGATTAAAAATCTCTCTCTTTCTCGCTTTTGAAAGATCTGAGGTAAACCTGCGTATTTCCGCGGTTATTGTTAAAATAAAGCGTAAGGTGTGAAAAATAGCTAAATATATATAATGTATTAATAATGTTAATACAAAACATTGCTAAATTTCTCCTCCAGATGGGGGATTCAGACAGCAGTAGTACCGAAATTTATAATAGGACCATTTATCCTGCGTTCGACGTGTATACCCGTCATTGCTTGATTTTAATTCCGCATCCTGTGAGGAATTTCTAAAATTAAATTCCGCGCTTAACTGGTTAATGACTTTTAGCGCCGTAAAAATTGGTCCGCAGACTATTTTCGCAGGAACCCATCGATTTTGCGCTGCCAAAGCGACAGTTACGGCGAAGGACAGTTCGGTTATATAATGTATTAATAATGTTAATATAAAAAATTGCTAAATTTCTCCTCTAGATGGGTGATTCAGACAGCAGTATTACCGAAATTTATAGTAGGAGGACCATTTATCTTGCGTTCGACGTGTGTACACGTCATTTTTTTATTTTAATTCTGCACCCTGTGAATTTATAAAATTAAATTCCGCGCTTAACTGGTTAACACGTTCGCGGGCATTAAAAGTTTCAGCGAGATGCAAAAATTGACAGTCATTTTATTTTTAATTTGGTTGTGACATTCGAAATTTAATTAAACACATTTTATAAGGGTAGTCAGATTATCATATTTTAGTTCAGTTAGTCATTATTTTGACAGGTATAATAATTACAAAAACGTAAGGTTATATAAAATTAAATTAAAAAAAAATTGACTTTAAAATTTGAATGCTATATCATTCACGTCCGCGAACGTGTTAATGGCTTTCAGTACCGTAAAAATTTGCCCGCAGACTATTCGCACAGGAACCCATCGATTTTGCGCTGCCAAAGAGACAGTTGCGGCGAAGGACAGTTCGGTTATATAATGTATTATATAATATTGATACAATACATTGCTAAATTTCTCCTCTAGATAGATGATTCAGACAGTAGTAGTAGCAAAATTTATAATAGGATGATTTTAAAGGATAAATAGGATAATAGGATAATTTTAAGGAAATTGATAATATATTTATCCTGCTTTCAACGTGTATACGCATCATTGCTTGATTTTAATTCCACACTCTCTAAATCTATAAAACTAAATTCCGCGCTTAAATGGTTAAATATTCTCTAAATACATTCTGCCGACGAAGGAAATATTTGTACTCACCGAAAAATCGCACTTTCAGTGCGTTTGCGATGCAGGTTTCAGAGGCGACGGTTATTCCTGCAAAGACATCGACGAGTGTGCAAACGACCACACACTCTGTGAAAATGGACACTGCCTCAATTTCCCTGGGTCCTTCCGCTGCGAATGCGAAATGGGTTTCATGCATCCGGATGAGAACAACCTGCAAGCCTGCGTCGACATAAACGAGTGCGACATGTTCAGCAATTTGTGCGTCTACGGGAAATGTGAAAACATCTTCGGCATGTTCCGCTGTGAGTGCGACGAGGGGTACAAATTGGACGGTTCCGGTGGAAACTGCACGGATATCGACGAATGCGAAAGTCCGCAGTCCTGTCAATACGGGACCTGCATAAACACGCAGGGCAAATACATTTGCAACTGTCCTCCTCATCACGAATTGGTGGATTCTGGAAATGCGTGCGTCGGTTGGTATTTCAAACTTATATTTTAAAAAGTAATAAAAAAAATGTAAGACACTTTAAGGACCGCTAAGAAACCTTGAAGAAAATTTTACAATTTCTATCAGTTTCATACAAATATGTTTTTTAAGTAAAACAGTTATGACAATTATAGAAGAACATAATTTTTTAATAACACCTAAAATACTTCCAATTATACAATTTCTGAAGTTACACAAAAACTGCTTAATAAATAACAAAGTTACGATTTTGATAACGTACAGTTTCCCAAAAACGTGGGGTTCCAGGTGTATTTCTCACAGATTTCTTAGCTGTCATTAAAGTGTCAATGAAGCTAGTCATATTTGTCTTAGACATAACCCTTTAATCAGGTGTAATCAGCCATTTTCGTTGGTAAACTTGCAGACAGACGAGAATCTTTCTGTTTCACCGGTTTCGAGCGTGGAACCGGAAGACCACAATGCGTGTTCGACATGTCTTCTGCCGTCACAAAGGCAACATGCTGCTGCAGTATAGGAAATGCTTGGGGAAATCGTTGCGAAGAATGCCCGCAGCAAGGAACGAGAGAATTCCAGGAACTTTGTCCTGGTGGTCCAGGGTATCGACCAAATAGGATCACCGTTATTCTGGAAGACATTAACGAGTGCGAGGAACATGAGAATATTTGCCAGAACGGGCACTGCACTAATACTTTCGGAAGCTTTATGTGCTCGTGCAATGAAGGATTCCATCTGGACGATACAAAGACCAGTTGCGTTGGTATGTAAATATCAATAATACGTTAAACATTTAATAGATATGATTTTTAACCTTCTTACATATTTGATTAAAATAATGTGTCATTTCTTTGGTTGAAATGTGGACATACCACCTTGATCAAAAAGTTTTAGGACTTTATTCATAAAATCGAAAATATAAGTTTATAATTGATATCGTTATATAAAGTTATTACTAAATATCGACTGTAAATATTGACTTATACCAGCGCTTGATCCAATCATCGAAATATCGCTGGTATTCAATTTTTGGTAGGTCCATCAGAGCCGTCTTCGATTTTTCTATAAGATCCTTCCGAGTGCTGTAACGCGTTCCGCGAAGCGGTTTTTTAAGTCGGTTAAACAGAAAAAAGTTGCAGGGAGCTAAATCAGGTGAATTCTGAGGCTGGTGAATAGTATTCGTATTATTTTTGGTCAAAAACTCGCGAATAAGGATCGCATTGTGCGACGGTGCGTTATCGTGGTGCAAAATCCATGAGTTGTTTGCCCACAAATTCGGTCTTTTTTGGCGAATTGCTTCAGGCAAACGTCTCATAATGCCCATATAATATATTTTGTTAAATGTCTGTTGCTCTGGCAAAAATTCACGATGCACAACGCCGTTGTAATGCATGAAAACCGTGAGCATCACCTTCTTTTTCGACTGAAAACAACGTGGTTTCTTCGGAAGCGTCCGTGCCATCAAAAAACGTTTGATCTCAAAAGAGTATCATTGCCGAAACACTTCTCCAACATTTCCAAGCTTTGCGGACCGTTAAATCCGTTTTTCACGCAAAATTTATGCAAACACGTTGATTCAAAGTTGATACCATTTTCAAATATGTAAAAAATTGAAAACACGCACAAAGGTAGACGTACTCAACACGGTACAACTTTTACAAATGTCAAGCTATGACGCTGAAATTTGGTGGGAACGTTAATGACAGATGTGGCAACCTAACAAAAAGAACAATTTCAATCGAGTGACTGAGAGCCTGTCCTAAAACTTTTTGATCAAGGTGGTAAATTACACTTGATAAAATTCTCTACATGTTTTCACAGCAATTGCTGTAAAATCTGACTTTCGATAAAATACGTAGAAATGTTTGTGAAATCTAATTGGTTTAAACGTATTAGCGAATAAAAGAGCACACTATTCTTATCAAATTTGTAATAAGGTGTAAAAGCATAAAATTCCCTTAACACTTTGACTGTCAGCATTAACCGGCGCAAGAGATTCTACTGAAGATTCAAAATATTCGCAGTGAATAGCAATAATTATTTTATAAATACTGTTATTATTAGAATAGTGATGCGATCGTTTGGTCTCCAATACTTGCACATTATTTACATTTCGCATAATTCAATCAAACGCTGTAGTATTTCATAGCGTCGCATTTCTAATACGGCAAAATACGCATGGCAATCAACGTGTTAATGGAATGCTATATTTCGTACATTAAGATCTGGAAGAACGTGATATTTTGAATAAAAAAGTACTGATTTGTATGAGTCGTAAGTATTTTAATTAACGAGTAATTTCACATTTTGCATAATTCAATGAAACGTGGTAGTATTTCATAGCATCGCACTTCTAATACGGCAAAATACGCATGGCAATCAACGTGTTAATGGAATCCTATATTTTTTATATTAAGATCTGAAAGAGCGTGATATTTTGAATAAAAAGTACTGATTTGTATGAGTCGTAAGTATATTAATTAACGAGTAATTTCACATTTTGCATAATACATGTAGTATTTCATAGCATTGCCGTTTTAATACAGTAAAATACACATGGCAATCAACTTGTTAACGTGACCTGTATATATTTTGTCGAATTTTATCTGTGTTGAAGCACGTAGAGAAGTTTCCCAAATATAATTTATTTAAGAAATTCACCCGGCCTTACAATCAAACTTTTATCTTTTCAACTCACTCTTTTCCACTATCGTAATAATGTTGTTATTGTTTCCCGCTTTACTTTGCAGATATAAATGAATGCGCTTTACATCCGCGAATTTGCGGCGTCGGATATTGCATCAACGATCAAGGAAAATATCACTGTGAATGTCCTGAAGGATACATGGCAATGCCAGGAGGAAGTAAGTTTCTTCAATTCATCTACAAAACACCTAACATTATCAGAGTACTGACTGACCTACTAACTACTGACCATTTTATCATTTTCATCAGAGGAATGCGTCGACATGCGAAAAGAATCTTGCTATCTGAGTTATGAAGGTGGTCAATGTTTCAACCCCATGGTCCAAGCTCAAACGAAAATGTTGTGTTGCTGTTCGATGGGCGCTGCTTGGGGTAGTCCTTGTGAAAAGTGTCCTGCAGAAAGAACACGTAAGTTGGTCAGAGAGTCATCGTGATACAGTAAAATCTGTTTTTGTGCGGTGGATAGGGACCGCATAAAAGAAATCGTACAAAAAAATATTCGAAAATTTTATAAATTCTTACATATAATAAACAATTTTGTACGATATAGTACCTAAAATTTTTTTATGCGGTGGATAGAGACCGCATAAAAAAAGTCGGACTTAGAAAGTACATCAATGATTTATGAAATAGATGAGAGAATGCTTTCAATTAAATTAAATAATTAAATTAGACCTAAAGAAATTGTAAAAATATTTAATTCTTCATTGTACATATACATGGAGAAGTTTTCACATTATACATTAAATAGTTTGCTGCTACTCATCGTAATCCAAAACGTGCATCTTCTTGTGATGAATTGGTTGAAAATCGCTTTCGTCGCTTGAAGATAGGATTTCAATTGATTTGTTTTTTGGTACCATAAACTCAGTGATCAGTTTTTGTGACGATAGTCGACTGGTCAATTGCTTGTAAACGCCACGATAGTGAGACATGCATGATCTCAGCTCTTTTTGGAATTTTAAGCGTCTTTCCGCATTGGTATCTATTTTAAGAAAATGCGTTTCTAATTTTTTCGAAATCTGGATCCCTGCATATATTTTATCTGCTGTAATAGATTCCGGTTCTTCTTGTCCATTTTCATAATCTATCAAACTATTGATAATGTCACTATCATCGACAGTTTGGTCCTCAATCATCTCGTCCAGGTCATTATCGCCGAAAGAATCAAAGCCTTCTCCGCCGATTTTATGTGCGAGCGCACTAATTTCAGATAATAACGTTGACGCGTTTTCGGTAACGTTTCGATTAATTACACGTTCATATATTTCGTCCACAACATGTATATGTACATTGATAGGAAACATTAAACTGGTGCTAACGCCGCTTAGATTCATATACCGCATAAAAAAAAATCGCACAAAAAAAATTGCACAAAAATAAAATCGCACAAAAACAAAATCGAATAAAAAAGGACCGCACAAAAACAGGCTTTACTGTATTTTGAATAATCGTCAATTTGGTTGTTAAGGCGAACATGAGGTGCTTTGCGGTCTGGTGCCTGGCCAAATCATGAATCCTATAACAAATCACTCGGAGGAAATCGATGAATGTTCTCTGATGCCGACAATGTGCACGCATGGTCGTTGTTTGAATACTCCTGGCAGTTTCGAATGTCAGTGTGATCGTGGATATGTGTACGATCAGGATTCGCATCAGTGTATCGATGAAAATGAGTGTCTACAGGTAAAAGTTTTTAGATATTATTTATTCAGATATTATTATTTTACATTTATTTTAGATATTATTAATTTATATTTATTTTAGATTTTATTATCTTATGTTTATTTTAGGTATTATTATTTTATATTTAGTTTAGATATTATTATTTAATATTTGTTTGAGATATTATTAATTTATATTTGTTTTAGATATTATTAACCCTTTGCACTCGATTGTCCCCTCTGAGGGGACACTAAGATACTTCGTGTTATTACTGAGAAAAATGTATATACAGGAAACGTTTGTTCAAATATTTGTTTCCTTAAGATTTTTCCGGGGAGTTACAAGTTAAGGCAATGAGATAGAATTAATAATCTGTGTGCTATTCAATATTTAGTAAATTCGTGGTCAATAAACTGAGACGGGAATTCTAGCGACTGCAAAAACAACCTTCTATATATTCCTGCAATAGGCTGAATGATAAACTTCAAGTTATTGTATAAACGTTGTATACGCTCGGAAGAAAAAAATGTCACGTGAAAGATCCTAAACAAGTTATTACTGCGATATGTGTTTGAATAAACCCGCAATGCACATTGGTGAATGAACTATGTTGCATTCGAAAAGAATAGGCTATAAAATTTCAATTTTGTTTCAGCATAAATGTGTCAGAAAAGTTGTATGCAAAACATGATTTGAGCAGAGTATTTTTTTCAAAACTATACCATTTTAAACGAAATATTGCGCTATGCGCTACTTCGTGAAGAAACATGTCCGAGTGCAAAGGGTTAATTTACATTTATTTTAGATATTATTATTTTATATTTAGTTTAGATATTATTAATTTATATTTATTTTAAATATTGGTACTTTATATTTATTTTAGATATTATTACTTATTATTACTTTATATATATATATATATATATACTTTATAAATATATATTACTTAGGCCAATTAAAAATGCAAATAAATTTCATAGACATTTTACATTAAAGTGACATTCGTTGCAGGTACCAACTCCTTGCAGTGGTAACGCCCAATGCATAAATCACCCAGGTTACTTCGAATGCACTTGCCCAGCTGGCTACAAACTTGGCCTGAGTCGTCGTGATTGCGTTGACATCGACGAATGTTACGAGAGGCCAGGAATCTGCGAGAACGGCGCATGCAGCAACTTACAAGGCAGTTTCCAGTGCGTCTGCCACGTTGGATTCGTGTTAACGCGCGATCGAGATAATTGCGTCGACATTGACGAGTGTCAACGAAACCCAAATATCTGTAATAACGGAACCTGCATTAATACTTCTGGATCGTACAAGTGCCACTGCTATGTCGGATTCAAATTAAGTCCTAACAATGACTGCGCGGGTGAGTATCAACATTTTTGATTAAGTATAGGCCATTTTTTAATATGTTGACTGTTGTGCGTATTTTATTATATTAAAACCGCAACGTGATAAAGTACTACAGAATATGATTGAATTTTGCAAAAAGAAAATAATGTGAAGATATGCGATACCAAAGAATTGCATTTACTTTTTCTAATATTAATTGCATTTACAAAATTATAAATGACCGATGACCACTATGGCAGTCAACGTATTAATGGATGGTATTTCGGTCAAAGTTATACGATTGCAGATTCAAATGTTTTCGTTTTCAATTTCATGTTTTTTTTATAGTTACATGAATAAAATGTTGAATTAACCGTTTCAGTGACAAGGGTCCTTTTAAAAATTCTGTTCAATAGTGCCATGTGTGATAGCGCTTGTTTAAAATTATTGTAAAAATGTAAAGTAGTTGAGCCACGCTCTCTTGATCATATATCGAATTTGAGCGCATCATAAAAGGAACATTGCCACCATTGTAGCAATTTTTTTACACAAAATCATTTCATGATGATGCAGAATGACATGAATATTATAGTATTCATTTTGATGATGATGCAGAATGATATGAATGCTATAGCATTCAAATCTTAAAGTCGATTCTTCTGAATTTAATTTCATATAACTCTAAATTTTTGTAATTGTTATACCTGTCAAGATAATGAGTAACTGAACTAAAGTATGATAATCCGACTACCCTTATAAAATGTGTTTAATCAAATTTCGGATACCTGAACCAATTTAAAAATAAAATTGCTATAGCATTCATTTTCATGAAGACGCAGAATGACATGAATGTTATAGCATTCAAATCTTAAAGTCAATTATTTTTAATTTAATTTTGTATAACCTTAAGTTTTTGTAATTATTATCAAGATATACCTGTCAAGATAATGTTTAATAAAATTTCGAATGACGCAACCAATTTAAAAATAAAATTGCTATAGCATTCATTTTCATGATGATGCACAATCACATGAATGCCAAAGCATTCAAATCTTAAAGTCAAAATATGATAATCTGACTACCCTTATAAAATGTGTTTAATCAAATTTCAGATATCACAACCAATTTAAAAATAAAATGAATGATGTAGAATGACATGAATGCTATAGCATTCAAATCTTAAAGTCAATTATTTTGAATGACGTTCGCCAAAATGTTAACAGAAAATCCATGCCACTACTTTCTCCCATTTTTCGGGCAGCGTATTGAAAAAACTGGTATTGTCGATTAAAATATGTTATGTGCCATTGATCGAAACAAGTGATAGTCCGAGGGAGCAACGTCTGGAGAATAAATTTCAACAATGTCTTGAATAATTAAAATCACTTTATCATGTCTCTCGTTGTATTTGAATGCGATAACGATCGCCTGTGAGTTTTAACATTCATGCCGAGATTCAAATACATCATGGAACCGTGAAATGATGATTTTCTGCGCTTGGGATTATCGTAATGAACCCATTTTTCGTCCCCAGTCACAATGCGATGCAAATCCTTTCCGTCTTTGCCTTGCAAAGCTGTTCACAAGCAAACAAATTCAACATCTCTCGGCTTCAATTTAATTTCCTTGTTTTATATCCCATGAACCGTTTTAATGGCTTTTGCGTGTCCCAATTATTATACTTGTCAAGATAATGACTAATGCCTGAACTAAAATCTGATACCATCTTGACGTCAATCCTTATAAAATGTGTTTAATCAAATTTCGGATATCACAACCAATTTAAAATAAAATGACTGTCAATTTTTGCACCTCGCTAAAACTTTTAATGTCCGTAAACGTGTTAAGCAACATGTGCCATGACATTTATGCGAATCCTGATCTTCCTTCTGTATTCTAGATATCGACGAGTGTCGAGTGATGCCTTTCCTTTGTCGAAACGGCAGATGCAGAAACACGATTGGTGGATTTAATTGCGAATGTGCCGATGGATATGTCCTTGCGCAGGATGGTCAACATTGTCGAGATATCGACGAATGTCATGAGGTATTTATTCAAACCATATACATAGAATGATTGGTGAAGTATTCTATTTCTGTCTTTTATACCGAAAATCAATTTGCTTTCGTAGATCCCAGGAGTTTGTCCACCACCAGGAAGGTGTCAAAATTTAATGGGTTCGCATATATGCAGTTGCCCACCGGGCTATGAATTGGACCACACGAAACGACGATGTGTTGGTAGGTGATTTAATAAAATGCATTGAAGCAGAAAATTGATAGTATAATGTAATGAGCTATTCTTTAATTCTAGATGTTGATGAATGTATCGAAACAAGGGGTATTTGCGAAAACGGCCACTGCATAAATACGGAAGGCGGTGTAATATGTGAATGTCCACATGGGTACAGATTAAGTGACAAACCAAATTCCATGAGATGTATCGACGTCAGAGAAGAGCAATGTTATAATACCTATAGAAGAGGACAATGCACATTCCCTCGGGAAGGTGCCATGACCAAGAAACATTGTTGCTGTACCATGGGAAAAGCATGGGGGAAATATTGTGAACAGTGTCCACCAGAAAACAGCGGTAATGTCCATTAATGTTTATTAAACCTTTTCAACTTTTCAGCGTCTATGCTATATATAAAAAAATACTGAATGGCTTTTTCTAAACACCTTTTTCCTGTGAAAAGTTGATTATTACTGTCTTCTTGGAGGTATTTAACACTTTAAGGACCGCTTCACGAAATGTATTATATCTATTTTGCCTATTTAAGTATTTACATCAATATTCAATGAAAAGCGAAGCGAATCGCGATACATATGTAAATTTTATATGGTTCCTCTTCATAGACAAAAATATTTGACGCAATAACATACTTTAAAAAACTATTAGAAATTCTGATAAAATTGACTTTTAAATACAATTTTTTATCATTTCTTTAAATAATTTTTTTTACAATTTTTTTAAATAGTATCTAAAATGCGTGTTATTTTAATATTTCTATAAATTTCATGCAAATTTATTTTTTAAATGAAAAAGTTGTGATAATGGTTAAAAAACACAATTTTTATAGTTCCTAAAATACTTCCAATTATACAATTACTGAAAATTTCACAAAAATTGCTTCATACAGATTTTATTATTTTATTACAAATTTCTGTATAGACATATCATATCTATGTACTATCTACTATCTAATATTACTATCTAATAGTGATATCAGGTATTTCTTACAGATTTCTTAGCGGTCCTTAAAATATTAACACGTTAATTGCCAAGCATACTGCTTTTACAAGATGACAAATAGGTTTCATGCCGAATTTTTTGCAGTTTTAGTAAAATCTCTTGCGTATTTTGCTCAAGCGTATTTTGCTATGTTAGAACCGCGATGGGATGAAATGCTACAGAATATAATTAAATTGTGCAAAATAAAGGTAACACGGAATTATCAGAAGCCAAAATATATGAAAGCCAAATAGGCTTCATTGCAATTTTTTTTGCATTTTTAGTAAAATCTTTTGCGTATTTTGCTCAAGTGTATTTTGCTATGTTAGAACCGCGATGGGATGAAATACTACAGAATATAATTAAATCGTGCAAAATTAAGGTAACGCAGAGTTGCTAGAAGCCAAATTATTGAAGCACCGTTCCAATATCAATTGCTTTTACAGAATTGCAAATAGGCTTCATTGCGAATTTTTGACATTTTTAGTAATATATTTTGCGTATTTTGCCATGTTAGAACCGCGATGCGTTGAAATACTGCAGAATATAATTAAATCATGCAAAACGAAGGTAACGCAAAGTTGTTAGAAGCCAAAGTATTGAAGCACCGTTCCAATATCAATTGCTTTTACAAGATTGCAAATAGGCTTCATTGCAAATTTTTTGCAGTTTTAGTAAAATGTTTTGCGTATTTTGCTCAAGCGTATTTTGCTATGTTAGAACCGCGATGCGATGAAATACTGCAGAATATAATTAAATCGTGCAAAATAAAAGTAATGCAGAGTTGTTAGAAGCCAAAATATTGAAGCACCGTATCCAATATCAGCTGCTTTTACAAAATTGCAAATAGGCTTCATAGCAAATTTTTTGCATTTTTAGTCCAATCTTTTGCTGGTAACCACCTTGGCAGTCAAGGTGTTAATTTGACATTTTAGACACAATTCGCATTTGATCCATCTATTATCTATTTCTGCCTGCAGAGGAATTTAGGAGACTTTGTCCAGAGGGTCCAGGTCGGGACGACACTGGGGTTGATTTAAATGAATGCCTCTTCATGCCGGATGCTTGTTCTGGTGGTGAATGCATAAACACCGACGGGTCCTTCCGCTGTGAATGTCCATCCGGCTACGTCCTCGACGAAAGTGGAAGACGTTGCATCGACAATAACGAATGTCTGACAGTGCAAAACATATGTGGAAACGGGACGTGTCACAACATCGACGGTGGATTCGAGTGTTCGTGCAACGATGGTTTTACTCCGGGTGTCAATCAAGTCTGCGAAGATGTGAACGAGTGCATTGAACTTGGAAATCAGTGCGCATTTAGGTGCCATAATGCGCCGGGATCGTTTAGGTGCATTTGTCCTTACGGATATACGTTGGCTGCTGATGGTCGTCATTGCATAGGTGAGCAACATACTTATTGGGCAAGACATCGAATGAGTAACCCAGCAAAAGCGTGTGTGTATATATGTATATGTATATATGATATATATATGTATATATATCATAATATCACTCAATACATCATCCACACGCTTTTGCTACGAATGAAATTATTATATATATATAAGTGTAAAATGAAGCCGCGAGCAATGCAATCTTATAGGCAAAATGTAGTGTTTGAAAATAAATTTGAAATTATGTGGAAAACTAAGGGAAACTATACAAAAGTCACTAAAAAGGTATTAGAGTATACAGATGCGTCGAATTAAAATGTTTTATTTAATACATTTATTTCAAAGTATATACGCATATCGAAATATACAACGAGGGTAATTAGTTGAGAGAAGTATGAAGGGGACAGATATTTTAATGGAATTAACGTTTCTTTATTATTGCTGTATTTTACGCGAAGAATTCGATTCTTTTGTATTGTAACAAAATTATCTTTGTCATTTTATATACGTTCCTTGTTAGCGTCTGAATCAAATAAAAAACCTTAAAAGCCGGTGTAACGGTAAGTAAACCACGTAAACTAAGTACGTAAAAGAAAAGAAAATGTGCAAAAAACAGCGTAAATATATGTAGGTATAATAAAAGCCGCGAGAAAGTTAATTACGTAAAAAGACACTGATATGTACACAAAACCAACTTCCAAGCACATATAATAAGGACGCAAAATATGTTAACATTTTTTTTTTCTTCACTAGACGTTGACGAGTGTACAACACCAGCGAACGATTGCAAATTCCAGTGCAAAAACTTGATAGGCACCTTCATGTGCATCTGTCCGCCTGGTTACCAACAAATCGGCATGGCCGATGAGTGCAAGGACATCAATGAGTGCTCAATCAATTCCGGTTTATGTAGACACGGACGATGCATCAATCTGGAAGGAAGTTACAAGTGTATGTGTTACGACGGATTTGAACAGAGTCAAGACGGCAAATCTTGCATCGGTACGTTGATAATAGAATAGAGAATATCTAAACTATTGAATACAGATATATAGTACACTGCGGAGGAGAAGAATTTTATTATTCATGTGATGCGTATTATTAATTATTATTATTACTATTACCTATTATTATTATTACTATTATTGCTACTACTGCTACTGCTACTGCTACTGCTACTGCTACTGCTACTACTGCTACTGCTCCTACTGCTACTACTGCTACTGCTACTACTGCTATTGCTACTACTGCTACTGCTACTGCTACTGCTACTACTGCTACTGCTCCTACTGCTACTACTGCTACTGCTATTACTGCTATTGCTACTACTGCTACTGCTACTGCTGCTACTGCTACAGCTACTACTGCTACTGCTACTACTGCTACTGCTACTACTGCTACTACTGCTACTGCTACTACTGCTACTGCTACTGCTACTGCTACTGCTACTGCTACTGCTACTACTGCTACTGCTACTCCTACTACTGCTACTGCTACTGCTGTTAGTACTACGACTACTACTACTAATACTACTACTACTGCTACTGCTACTGCTACTACTGCTACTGCTACTGCTACTGCTACTACTGTTACTGCTACTGCTACTGCTATTGCTACTACTGCTACTGCTACTGCTACTACTGCTACTGCTACTGCTACTGCTACTGCTACTGCTACTACTGCTACTGCTACTGCTACTGCTACTACTGCTACTACTGCTACTGCTACTGCTACTGCTACTGCTATTGCTACTACTGCTACTGCTACTGCTACTGCTGCTACTGCTACTACTGCTACTGCTCTGCTACTGCTACTACTGCTACTGCTACTCCTACTACTGCTACTGCTACTGCTACTGCTACTGCTACAGCTACTACTGCTACTGCTACTACTGCTACTGCTACTGCTACTGCTACTGCTACTACTATTATTGTTATTATTATTATTAATTATTAGTATATTATTTTCCGTGTAACAGATCGAAGAGTGGGATACTGTTACCTGCATACGATCGGCGGCAGGTGCACAGCGAGGACATCCGAACTGAGAACAGTGACGAAGGCAGACTGTTGTTGCACTATGGGTGCAGCCTGGGGACCGAGCTGTGAAATTTGTCCGACACGAGACTCGGAGAACTACAACGAACTGTGTCTGGACAAAGGATTCTCCGTAAACGGCCAAGGTACCGAACACACGCAATTTTAACACCGTGATAGTCACCGGTGACCACCGCAAAAGATTTTACGAAAGAACCAAAATATTTGCAACGGGTAACAACGATTATTTTATAAATGCAAGTATTGTTAGAATAGTGATGCGATCCTTTGGTCTCCAATACCTGCATATTATTTACATTTTCACCGTATTATGTAGCAAGAGTAATTATAGAAGAAAAAAATGGTAGTGTGTTGATAAGCATATATTTATATTTAATATTCAATATTTTTATTTAATTTTTAATACATTTAATATTTTGCATAATTTAGTCAAACGCTGTAGTATTTTATAGTATCGCCGTTCTAATATGGTAAAATACTCTCGGCAGTCAAAGTATTAAATACTGCAATACGAGGGCTATTTGGAAAGTTTGAGATCTTTTTAAGAAAACATACATATTTTGATGCTAAACAAAATTTATTTCTCGACGAAGTCTCCTTGCAACTCGATAAATTTGGTCCGACATTTCATCCATTCTTTTAAACCGTCAAAAAAAATGTATACAGATGTTAACGGTATCTACTGGACGGCGAAAACTTTTTTTTCTAAGTTAGTTTATGTCGATAAGGCCGGAAACTTTTCAAATGGCCCTCGTACATAGCCGGCAGATCTATAAAAACGGTTAATATTCGCTGGATATTTTATCGTACGAATTTATGGGAGTGACCTGCTTTGTTATTTCAGACATCGACGAGTGCAAAACAATCCCTGACCTGTGCAGAGACGGAATTTGTATCAACACGCTGGGATCCTACAGATGTATTTGCAACAAAGGATACAAAGCGGACAAATCTGGCACTCACTGTATAGGTAAAACAAATTTCGCTAAATACATTGGAAAGAAGTATTTGATGATTAAATCATCATTTTTCTTAAAAATATATTGCACGTACTCTAACTTTAACAATTCCCTTTAATAATTAATAATACAATTGAGTATTATACTTTTTAAAACATGGTGCAACATAGAGACCCAAGTCACAATCTTCACACATATAGCTTGATCTTCGTTTTATACCGTTTTCTGGACGTAATATTAATTTCATAACTACAAAGTGTTTTCAGAAAATATGCAAAAAAAAAATGTTTTTTTTAGTGCAAACCTGATCAACGATATATTTGCTGCAGCTAACATGAAAGATGACATCCGCGAAAACCACTATAGTGGCGCGTCGTACTTAAAAATTAACCCCTTAACCTACGATTAACGTTAATTTTCGAAAACACAACAGCATTTTCTTAAATTATTCCGCACGCATCCAACTGAGCTCTCAATTTACATCTACTAGAATGTTTCAAATTATATCACTATAAACTATCAGTTTGAAATGCAAAACAAAAAACGATTTTATCACATATTCCACAAATATTTATAAGGGTTAACGGAAAGGACCAACGACTCCATTAATATCTATTACCGGATACTACACTAGCACATGATATTTCATTAAATAGGGATTCAATTCTTTAGTCTCCGATACCTTCGCATTATTTTCATTTTGCACAATTCAATCATATGCTGTATTAGTTAACCACGTTGTGATTTTAATATAGTAAAAGACGCACGGCAGTCAACGTGTTAATACTTTGACTGATGCACGAATCCCATTTTTCAGACATCAACGAGTGCGACCTGACGCCGAAGCCTTGCAAATACAACTGCCAAAACACCGAAGGCAGCTTTATCTGCTCGTGTCCAGCCGGCTTTATTCTCAATCCCGACGGGGTCAGTTGTCGAGACATGGACGAGTGCGCGACCGGAAACCATCTCTGCCAACAGAACTGCATAAACACTCAAGGAAGCTACACTTGCGGGTGCAAAGAAGGGTACACTCAAGATGGCGACGCTTGTCACGACATAAACGAATGCGATCAAGCAGGAACTTGCCCAAAACCGGGTACTTGCATCAACACGCTGGGCAGTTTTCGATGCATTTGCCCGAGAGGCTTCAAACTCGACCAGTCTGGAAGATATTGCACGGATCACAACGAGTGTGCCGATGATTCAAACTGCGAACATGGCTGTCAGGTGAATTAGAATTTCTAATTTTTACTGTAATGTGTGTGTGAGATTATACAGGGGGTCCCACGTAACATGCTCACCTGTTTTATTTCTAAATGATTCTAATTTCGTATGAAAACAATTTTTTTTTATATTTGTATGGTTGCAAGGGCTGCATTATTAGATGCATTATTTTTTTTGGCGGAGGGGTTTCGGAGATTTTATGGTCAACTTTATTTTTTTTTAACACTTTGACTGCCGTGATATAAAATGGCGCAATTTGGTCTCCAATACCTGCACATTATTCACATTTTTTGCACAATTCAGTCAAAAGCTGTAGTATTTGTGTATAGTATAACGTGTTAATGGAACCCTATATTTTTTACATTAAAATCTAAAAAAGCGTGATATTTTGAATAAAAAAGTACTGATTTGTATAAATTGTAAGTCTATTAATGAACGAGTAATTTCACATCTTGCATAATGCATATAGTATTTCATAGCATTGCCGTTCTAATACAGTAAAATACGCTCGGCAGTCAACCTGTTAATGGAACCCTATATTTGTTACATTAAGATTTGAAAGAGCGTGATATTTTGAATACAAAAGTACTGATTTGTATGAGTCATAAGTCTATTAATTAACGAGTACTTTCACATTTTGCATAATGCATGTAGTATTTCATAGCATTGCCGTTCTAATACAGTAAAATACGCTCGACAGTTAACGCGTTAATGCAACCCTATATTTTTTGCATTAAGATTTGAAAAAGCATGATATTTTGAATACAAAAGTACTGATTTTTATGAGTCGGAAGTCAATTAATTAACGAGTACTATATGCATGATGCAAAATGTGAGATTGCTGGTTAATTAATAGACTTACAACTCATACAAATCAGTACTTTTTTATTCAAAGTATAACGCTTTTTCAGATCTTAATATAAAAATATATTGTTCCATTAAAAAAACGAAGTTGTTCTTCAAATCTCCGAAACGCCTCCATCAAAAAAAAGTAATGCATCTAATAATGCAGCCCTTGGAACCATACAAATGTAAAGAAAAGTTTTTTTCATACGATGCGTACTTTAGAAATTAAACAGGTGAGCATATTACGTGGGATACTCTTTATGAGTCCAAATTTGATTGAAGTTTTTGGTGCGGCTGCTAGCAGATATGAGTTCGTAATTTTGCTCATTGAACCCTCAAACTTCCGATCTGTTCGCAGAATTTCATGGGAAGTTATCGGTGCGGCTGTCCGGAGGGATTCGTGCAGCATCTCTATTACAATCAGTGCATAGACGAAAATGAATGTAACAACTCCCCGTGTGGGGATAGCACGTGCATAAACACGATCGGCAGTTACAAATGTGGCTGTCCCGATGGTTACCAATTCGACAATAACATGCAAATTTGTGTTCAGGTGAAGATTACGAACTTTTACCGTAGATCGAAATGCGAGAATTGTTTGTGGATTGTTTTGTAACTGGGCACATTTTGTTTGTTAAAATAGGTCAGTGCTGGTTGTCTTGGAAGTCCTTGTGCATTTGGTTGCACGCCGAATGGGGTCAGTGGATTTATTTGCGGTTGTCCAACTGGTTATCAACGAATTGGACAGGTTTGCAAGCTTTTTTATTCATAGATTTTTTAGTCGTATTTTTTTTATTCAATTTTATTCGCCTTTCGTGATTTATTTTATTTGCGGTTTTTCAAACTCCAAATGTTTCGAGACATGGGTCTTCATTTACATCTGTCTGTTGCAGAACGAAAATGTGTCTTAATTAGAATTTTCAGGTTCGAGTGGAATTTTGTCAAAATCTAGTAGTATTGCAATGTTTACTCATAAGATTTTATAGGTAGCAGGCATAAGGTTGATTATAAAAGCATAAAGTATGGTATCGAAAAAAATTAGGGGAAACGGAAAATAAATTATGAACATTCGAAAAGAAAGCAGAATACCAGCTTCCTTCGGAAGAAATCTTCCTTCGAAGCAAGGCATAAGATTGATTATAAAAACATAGAGTACGGTATTACAAAAAGACGGGGGGAAACGGAAAATGAATAAAGAACATTCGATTAGAAAGCAGGTAGCAGTTTCCTTCGGAAGAAATCTTGCTTCAAAGCAAAGCAGACGATTGATTACAAACACACAGAGTACGGTATTAAAAAAAACGTGGGGAAAAAGAAAATAAATGATGAACATTCAAATAGAAAGCAAAATAAAACAAAGAACAGATTTACAACACCTAAGTAATACATGTAAAAAATATTATTGGCGTGTACCGGTGGCCAATTCAAATTCTTGAAAAAGTTTGAAAATGGCACACGAACAATGTTAAAATGTTAACATTTGCGTTATCAAATTTTTCAAGAATTACAACGCATTGTATTATTACCAGGGAATGCATGCCAATAATAATCTTTACCTTCATTTGAGTAAAGGGCTGAAATAAAACAGAATCTTGCATGTAAGCAATGTATATCTATCGATTTCACGTATTTAAGAGTTTATTCGGTGTCTATTTTTCGGCATTAATTTTACTCCTTTAATAAGAACACACATCTAGAATCGTCAGGTTCTATTAACATTAAATTTCAACGTATTAATGCATTGACCGGTGCACCCTAAACAAATTTCTAATTACATTTACAGTACCATTTGGCGAAATCCGTTTTAATATATCTACCGATTTTAAACATCAAGAACAAACCGCAGAATAACGCAAACGTGTATAAAAATAAAATATATTTTCTAACACAAGCCCCTGCCTATAGAATTTTGAAATAATGTATTGTAACATTCCGGATAAATTCCACTGCCAACAGAATGTTCTAAATATATTTTAATTTGATTTAATTTAATTTAATTTAATTTCTGACTTCCATTGCACAATACCCTAATACAATAAACAACAACAAATTTGTTCGGAAAATCGTAAATAAATTAATTTCTACCATGGCAGGCCTTCACAGAATTTTACTACATCAAACATTGAACAACAATTATATTTATACGCAGGGTCATTGTCTTTCCACCATCAACCCGATGGCCCAAGGAAACTACGGTGAAGAAATCGGCAACGTGCCGACGTACGTTATCAATCCGGATCCTTATCACATCCCACCTGCCGACGATAAGACAATATCAACGGAGGGCTGCTTCTCATGCAAGGTCCTTAACACTTTTCACCCTCGTATTTTTAGGTACTTATCTTCCCGGTAATAAAGATTCCGCTTTGAAACGTAGATAAACGGCAAGGGTCGACATCGAAGGGGGACAAGAATGAGATCGGTCGATGAAGACGCGAAGGTGAAGAGAGAAATTGTCAAGAGACGAGCCAGGAGGACCAGGAGGCATCACCATGGAGAGGAGTATATTCTGAAGATTAGCTTGGCGCAAACGAGGCATCGTGTACGAATCATCAAACTTCAACCTGCACTGAAGGTAATGGGTTTCATATATATAGGAATTAGATACGTGAAAATAGAAAGTGAAATATTTATAAACAATAACAACAGAATTAACACATTGTATACGGGTAACGAGATATCTCGTTTTAATGTTAATCGGTACGTTGCTAAAGTGATGAAGCCTTGCGGCAATTTTTGATAGTATAATTGCAAAGTAAACAAATGTTCAAATGTCGAGAAAGTGTAAAAGTGTCAGTCAGTATTAAAGAAAGGTTGGATGTATTTTACTTAACTTTTGAGGACGTTTAAAAGTATGCGAGGTCTGGGTGAGCAAAAACTCCGTACGCAATGTATTAAGACACTTCAGTCTTATTTCCTAATCTTTCGTCGTTTCGTTTTTACGTCTTATCGTCTTCACGTATCATCGTCAACTGATTACGCAACCAAAGAACATAATTCAACAAACTCGTCCCTTGTTATACCTCAATATAATAACTGAGGATCGTAGGTGACCTTTGCTCATTAATTAGAGAACCTTGTATTTCAAATCCTACATGTATTTCAAGGTATCTTCTTCGTATCAACACGTTGACTGTCGAGTATATTTTATTTATGTGGCATTCGGCGTTCATATTAAAATCGCATCGTGATAAAATATCGTACTATGTGATTGAAATGTCCAAAATTGATACTTCTGGTACTATGTGCAGCTAAAGTAACTTCTCTCAAAGTGATATTTCTTTTAGGTAAAAGTCATTGTAGTCGCAAACTTGTCAATCCAAACTTATCCATATTGGTATACATTTTTTTTCGCATTTTTATTTATGGTTGTGAATAGAAATGTTCATTAGATTCATAGAAATAATCATTAGAAACATTCAATGTAAATATAGATTAGATTCATAGAAATATTATTGTGGTGGTAATATTCTTTACGTGCTTTCCGCGCAAAATTTATTAATGTATCACGGTAGGCAATGTGTCAAAATTGTTTTTACGTTATTAAACGTCAATAGATGTTATATAATGTATTATTTGGAATCGTTGATGTTTCGTCGGTTAATACAAACATTTCTTTCATCGATAGAATACCTCACACAAAATGTTTAATTTAACACTGGTTGACATATGCTTTCGATCATAACTTTAAATCAAGCTCTTGTATAAATATTGCTAATATTTGATTTTCAACATAACTAGGTCTCCGTTAATAAAATTTGAAAGTAGCTAGGCATATACGGGTCAATAAATATGTTAACACATTGATTGCCACGGTGGTCACCGGTGACCGGTGCAAAATAATTGACTAAAAATCTGAAAAATTTGCAATGACACCTATTTTCAATCTTGTAAAAGCAGTTGATATTGGAACGGTGCTTCAATACTTTGGCTTCTTATAACTCTGCGTTACCTTTATTTTGCACGGTTTAATTATACTCTGCAGTATTTCATCGCATCGCGGTTCTAACATAGCAAAATACGCAAAAGATTTTACTAAAAATGCAAAAAATTCGAAATAAAAAGTCTATTTGCATGCTTGTAACAGCAATATATTGAACGGTGCTTCAGTATTTTTGCTTCTTATAACTCTGCGTTACCTTTATTTCGCACGATTTAATTATACTCTGCAGTATTTTATCCCATTGCGGTTATAAGATGGCAAAATATGCTTGGCAGTCAACGTGTTTAAACGCAATACTCGAAAACCTGATGTTTCAGCATAGATGCATACCATTAACAAAACAATAAAATTCTTGTACTGTTTCCAAGATATCAAAATTTAGGACTACTGTACGGATGTACGTTTCATGAGTTTTGAATATTCAATCTCAACATATTACTTAATAAGATGCACATGGTTTTACTAAAAATGCAAAAAACGGTGCTTCAATACTTTTGCTTCTAACAACTTTGCATTACCTTTATTTTGCACAATTTAATTATACTCTGCAGTATTTTATCGCATCACGGTTCTAACATAGCAAAATACGCAAAAGATTTTACTAAAAATGCAAAAAATTCGAAATAAAGTCTATTTGCATGCTTGTAACAGCAATTGATATTGGAACGGTGCTTCAGTATTTTTGCTTCTTATAACTCTGCGTTACCTTTATTTTGCACGATTTAATTATACTCTGCAGTATTTTATCGCATTGCGGTTATAAGATAGCAAAATATGCTTGGCAGTCAACGTGTTTAAACGCAATACTCGAAAACCTGATGTTTCAGCATAGATGCATACCATTAACAAAACAATAAAATTCTTGTACTGTTTCCAAGATATCAAAATTTAGGACTACTGTACGGATGTACACGTTTCATGAGTTTTGAATATTCAATCTCAACATATTACTTAATAAGATGCAAATGGTTTTACTAAAAATGCAAAAAACGGTGCTTCAATACTTTTGCTTCTAACAACTTTGCATTACCTTTATTTTGCACAATTTAATTATACTCTGCAATATTTTTTCGCATTGCGGTTCTAAGATGGCAAAATACGCTTTGCAGTCAACGTGTTAAAAGGCAATACTCGAAAACTTGATGTTTCAGTATAGATGCGCACCATTAACAAAAGAGTATAATTTTTATACTGTTTCCAAGATGTCAAAATTTAGGACTCGTATGCTTATGTACGTGTATCACGAGTTTTGAATATTCATCTCAACATATTAATTAACACGTTGACTGCCGTGTGTATTTTGCCGTATTAAAACGGCGATGCTATGAAATACTGCAGCGTTTGACTGAATCATACAAAATGTAAATAATGTGCAGGTATTGGAGACCAAAGGATTGCATCACTATTCTAACAATAACTGCATTTATAAAATAATTGTTGCAACCCATTGCAAATATTTTGGATCTTCAGTAAAATCTCTTGCGCGGCAGTCAAAGTGTTATTTAACTAGTACTTTTGAATTACAATAGAATAGACTACTAATTTTGTTATTAACACGTTGACTGCCATGCGTATTTTGCCATATTAAAACAGCGATGCTATAAAATACTGCAGCATCTGACTGAATTATGCAAAAAATGTAAATAATATGCAGGTATTGAAGACCAAAGAATCGCATCACTATTCTAACAATAACTGCATTTATAAAATAATTTTTGCCAACCATTGCAAGTATTTTGGATCTTCAGTAAACTCTTTTGCGCGGCGGTCAAAGTGTTATTTCACTAGTACTTTTGAATTACAATAGAATAAACTAGTAATTTTGTTATTGACACGCTGACTTCCATGTGTATTCTGCCATATTAAAACGGCGATGCTATAAAATACTACAGCGTTTGACTGAATTATGCAAAATCTAAATAATGTGCAGGTATTGAAGACCAAAGGATCGCATCACTATTCCAACAATAACTGCATTTATGAAATAATTCTTGCTACCCATTGCGAATATTTTGGATCTTCAGTAAAATTTCTTGCGCGGCAGTCAAAGTGTTATTTAACTAGTACTTTTGAATTACAATAGAATAGACTACTAATTTTGTTATTAACACGTTGACTGCCATGCGTATTTTGCCATATTAAAACAGCGATGCTATAAAATACTGCAGCATCTGACTGAATTATGCAAAAAATGTAAATAATGTGCAGGTATTGGAGACCAAAGGATCGCATCACTATTCTAACAATAACTGCATTTATAAAATAATTTTTGCCAACCATTGCAAGTATTTTGGAACTTCAGTAAACTCTTTTGCGCGGCGGTCAAAGTGTTATTTCACTAGTACTTTTGAATTACAATAGAATAGACTTGTAATTTTGTTATTAACACGTTGACTGCCATGCGTATTCTGCCATATTAAAACGGCGATGCTATAAAATACTACATTATTTGACTGAATTATGCAAAAAATGTAAATAATGTGCAGGTATTGGAGACCAAAGAATCGCATCATTATTCTAACAGTAACTGCATTTATAAAATAATTTTTGCTACATATTGCGAATATTTTGGATTTTCAGTAAAATCTTTTGCACAGCGATCAAAGTGTTAATTTACTAGTACTTTTGAATTAAAATAGAATAGACTAGTAATGTTGTTATTAATCCCCCTTTTATGCCGTCTTTCAAAAATCAATTTCCTCACCTTTTACGTTTACCGTTTATCTACCTATTAATGCCTTAACTATTTTCTGCTTTCCAACCACCGAACAGAACCAGGACATGGAGTACGTCATCGCGAAGGGAAACAAGCACGAGCACTTTGAGTTATCGGAGAATCACGGAATCTGGGAGCTCCATTTCCGCAGTCGACTGAAGAAACCCGGCGAGTTCCACATCGTCATTCACGGACGTCCGAAGAACGAAATCGCCGCGGAAAACGAGATCTGGGAAAAACCGCTTACGTTCAGGGTCTATCTCGTGGTCACCGAATGAAATGCGACGCGTCAATACAAAAGAGAGCCTTAGCAAATTTTTCCACATTCTAGCGAATGACGTCCGGAACGGGAAAGAACGAACGCGGGGACGTAGATAAAGTTAAGTATTAACAGAAAACGTGTAACATAACAATTGAGGAAAAATCCCGCGCGGGGAGATGATTTTTTTAGCCTTTAGACGACTGGGACCACGGTGCTTCGATCGGTGTGTTCGAAATATAACGTCGAAGCGATTCACAAAAAAAGAACATCGATTCTCAACTGCCAATGCGCGATTCACGCGTATTCACTGCCGAAACGAGGGAACAAAGGCGACGCGTAAAACTGTCGCACGTTTCTTTTCTTACCAAAAGATCCTTTTAACTGTTACGAGATTTTATAACTGCCTCCTGAATCTCTGCCATATGAACGATTACGAACTTACTGCCCATAACTGTTAGATAAGCGTAACACGTAGAAGTAGCCTGGTAGGAATGTACAAACGCTAGGATATAAAGGATAATAATATTATAAATAATTGAATAATTATACGGACACGGAGTAGGGCAACCGGATTTATCGCATTGATTTGCATGAATTCACACTTTGCAGGGAAACGATTCAGACAATGCTGCTGTTCAAGGGACGTATTTTTTCAAGGGTCCAATTTTATGTATGTGATTAATGTAAATCGATGTGGCATCCTGATATTTCCCACTCTGTAGTCTCGTATGTGCGTATTTATATAATTATTCTTACATAGGCTATAGTGCAGTGTAAAGTAGCGCGATTAACGTTAAACAAAACGCTCCAGCTGTATATTGACGTACACAGATGTACACAGAAAATTGCGTATATCGTACAATAACATTAGCGATCGTTATTGTAAAACCAGCTTAAAATGCGGAGCGTGATGCGCTGATATAATAACAATGTGAATAGAAAATATTAAACTCAGTTTTGTACAGTGACTGGTACTTTTTTTTATGGCACACCACAATTAATATCAACGTACGGTGACAATTTTTTAATACACGATGAGTAAGTTGTTACTTTTTTACACCAAATTTGTAAGTGAGATCGTGGACGTAAACTTTGCCGGGATACAACACGCAGGACGGAAAATGATCGATGTTAATGGCGTCGGGGTAATTTTGTGGAGATAAAACGAATCCTCCGTGCCGTCGATATTCCATTCCACCTTTTCCGTAAATTCTCGTTGATCTTTTCATAGTTTTCGCCGGTTCGAAAGGCACAGGTCCGTCTCCACAGCCGCAACAAACGTAATCTTCGAAGTCCGGTGGATAAGGATAATCGGGATCGGGTAAGTCGTTGCCCGTGTAAAATTGCAAACCAGGGTGATTCGAGTAAACTTCCAGAAACCTTCCTGATCCAGGATGTAAAATCCTTGAAATGGCGATAATAAAAATGTTAGCAAAAATACGAAAATGAAGTAATGTTACAAAAGTATTTAGCGTGTATTGGTCCAGAAACTAATATATTGAAAAATGTTGCTAATGAATGTTGCTGAAATGCCAAATTTTTTAATATTAAATTTCAATATATTAGATTCTGGACCAATACACTTTGACAACATGGTATTTTAAAGATTTGAATGGTATCTCTTGTAATATGTTAAAGGACCTAAAAATGGTATATATATACCTTCAGTCTTGAAACATGTTGCTGATGAATGTTGCTGCAACACCAAATTTTTTAATATTAAATTTCAAGACTGAAGGTATATATGCAATTTTTAGGTCCTTTAACACATTACAAGAGGTACCATTCAAATCTTTAAAATATCATGTTGTCACAGATCAAATGATCCATGTAATTTATAACATTTTTCACAAATAATCTAACTAGATCTATGCCAGACAGATAAAGATTTTTTTAAAAACTGGGATTAACCAACATAGAAATAATATTACAAATCCCTCAAATTGCGCGTTTTTTTTATTAGTTCAATGTCACTTAGACACATACCACGGATTTAGTTTTAGCAACACCAGGAAAATAGACCGAGAAATTTTATTTTAATCCAGAATAGGTTGGCTTAAGAAGGCGCATATGCCATTTCTGATAATTCGGGCAAAAAAAGATATGAAAAACTAGATACAAATGATTACTATAATGCCATATTCAGAGAAACAATATAATCGTTGGATTTTCCAAATAATTCTGTCAATCGATACTTCCAGACAATTTGTTAACATCTTCATACACACACTTGCTCCTCCTTCCTTTTAATATTTGTATCAATATATATAACCCAAAATGTTGAAATCTTGGCAATATATATTAAATATATAGCACCAAATTATAGCATCAACATTTATTAAATACAGATTAAAAGCAATTTATTAAATATATATTAAAGGCAATTTATTAAAAGGTATATTATAATAGACAATATATATGAAATGATAGCACCAATAGCACTAACATTTTATTCTTTTAATAAGGACACGCATCAACTGTTGCAACGATCGACTTTTTTGAATATTAAATTTTAAAGTATAAATATATTGCCCGGTACACGTCAAACAAATTTCCATCTTTATTAGCAACAACAGTGGAAACGTACATTATGTCACATCCACAAAAATAAATTATGATTAAAAGCAATTTATTAAATATCTATTAAAAGCAATTTATTAAAATATGTATTATAATAGGCAATATATACTAAATTATAGCACCAATAGCACCAAAATTTTATTCTTTTAATAAGGACACGCATCAACTGTTGCAACGGCAGACTTTTTTTAATATTGAATAAATTTATTGACCAGTAAAATATAAATTTATATGTCACATCCACAAAAATAAATTATGATTAAAAGCACGCAATATATCAAGCACCAAATTTTATTATTTTTCCATCTGCAACGGCAGGCTTTTTTTAATATTAAATTTCAAAACATAAATTTATTGACCGGTACACGTCAAACAAAGTTCCAACTTCATTAGCAACAACAGTGGAAACGTACATTATGTCACAACCACAAAAATAAATTATGATTAAAAGCAATTTATTAAAATATATATTATAATAGGCAATATATAATAAATTATGATCAAGAATTGAACTTACCGCGCGTGGAATCTGTAACACCAGCAACTGGGACTGTTGATACACAAGTTATGGTTGTAACCACCCCCTGGTACAGTGTAAAGTTTTCTCCTTGTCAGCTGAGTCGGTACACGAAGGTCGTAAACTGTTTTGTACACCGAATGAATAGCACCCGTCGGCAAATTGTCCCAAATGTCCATAAACGTCCAACTGTCGGCATTTATCGTCGCAACGTGTTTCCGCAATTCGTTAGCGCCCATGCCCTGAGGTAATTGAAGCTTTTCTATGAAATTAGGACTTACTCTTAGGGTAAGATGCTATCTTACGTGGCCGGCCAGATTCAGAAGACAATTATTTGTGATGTTGGCAGGCGTGGGTTGAGTAGCGGTTGCACGAATGTTTATATGCAATTGATTTTCGTCCGTCCATGTGTATTTCACTTGCGTTAGCATGTGTCCTGGATATCCTTCGCTTCCTGCCCGACTCAAGTGGGACATGACCTGACAAGAATGACAACACTTTTACGAAAAAATCCGTCTTTCGAGGTGAATTAACTTTCGTTTTTATGTTGTAACTTCTTTTCTTATTACCGAAATAAAAAATCCTTCGTTGAAGGTTATGCCTATTTGGGTTGATGAAAAGAATCGATTTTTTTTATTGCATTTTCTTAATGTACATAATTTTAAGAATATTTCCTCAAAAGTACATAAGAATCGGAGCACACGTTCAAAAATTATAAGCGTTTATCTGGAGCGCTACTATGTATGATTAGTAAAGAGCTTGAAACTTTAAACGCGATTAACTCGAAATTGTGTTTTTTAAAACATACGGTTGCGGTGACCACGATTTCTCAAAAACTACTTCACCGATCGGACTCTAATTGTATATACTTGTTTGTCATTACAATAGGCAGGGCCTGAACGAAGGATTTTTTATTTTGGTAATAACAAAAAAGGTACAACATAAAAACGAAAGTCAGTTCACCTCGAAAGACGGATTTTTTTCGTGAAAGTGTTGTCATTCTTGTAAAAATTAAAATTTTTCCAAATCCTTCGTTCAGGCCCTTCATCATGCAATATACAAATACAGTATTCTTTTATTTCTATTTCGGATAAGCCGTACCGACGATATTGTGGTCACCGCAAGTGATGAAAATAAACCGAAGCTCTAGGAGAAGAGCTATATTTCCTCCATTTTTTAATATTTTCTTATAAAAAAATGTATACAAGTACCACTAAATACGTACTTTTTGGTAGTAATATACGAATTTTAATGAATACTCACTAAAATGGCAAAAAAAATCTTGAAAATCATGTAATTTTGCCGATTCCAAGTAGGCATAACCCTTTAAGTTATAAAGCATAAAGGCAGGGATAGGTAGACGTACTACTTGATTATTTTTTATGCACGACTCCCAGTTAACGTTATCAAAGCCGACGAATCCGCCGTTGTAATGATTGTAGCTGTCTTCTTCATTGATTGATAAAGAATAGTCTTTACAGTCGACACACATTTTCCCATTCCGGACTCGATTTACGATTCGACCGATCATGGAACCGATGTATCTGTTTTGCAGATATCCTGATTACAATAGTTTTATGGCAGTTTGCGTTTTAATAATTTTAATGAGAATGTTTTACCGTCCATGTTGTCGAATCCCAGGACGACGTCGGCTAGAATTCCTTTGTTGTTGGGAACTCTTATGGATTGTATGCCGGCACCCCAGCTTATTACACGGACGGTTGCTTTATTTTTATTAGTCATCGTGTATCTTAAAAATGATTACGAAAAAGTGTAGTTTTAGAAAATTTCGTTATGTATATAATATATAACTGTGTGTATCGATTACCTTCTGACTATTTCATAAGATGTTCTGTGTGTATTAAAGTCGGGTCTCGGTATAAATCCAAATCCATCTCGATAAATGTGAGTATCCTTTGCAGACATACCTCAAGATTGTTTTGCTGATTTTTTTCAATCATTACAAATTTTGACCTTTTGCACAATTTTTTTGTTCATTTATACGTGACGTGTTTTATTTACTTCAGTTATGTTAGCATTTTTACACGAAATTTTGCGGAATGTCTCAAGAGGACATGAACTAAACCTGTAAACTAACAATGGCCAACTTCAATTTTAACTTTCGAGGAATTCGAAAGTCGAATCATTGCAATCTGTGGTTAATTCGCAGGTATCTTCAGATTAAATTCATCGATCGACAATCGTCCACTTAGCACGTTGATTGCTACACAAGTTTATAAGAAAATCATAGTAGAAGATTATTACATTTTAAACAAAGTGCTTACGGATTTCCATGGAGTTGAAAACCTATTTTAGAAAATTGTATTGGACCTATTGTTTCTTGTAGCAGAAGATAAGCACGTTTACATTGAAACTTTTCAAGACATGCATTCAGTTCCTTCAAAACATTATTTCTGCTTTTTTAAATATGTTTTCTCTAGTGATGCATGGTTAAAATTATTCATATAACAATTTAATACTCTTATTATATCCTGTGAAATATCTTTGTAAATATCTACTCATTTACTTCGTAAGTACTCAAACGCGTTCAAATTCTTTTTTCTCTAGTCACGCAGCGTGAAAATTACTTTTTTAACAATTTAATACTGTTCCAAATACCTACTGACTTACCTCGTGAATACTCAAATGTGGTCAAATATGTTTTCTTTAGTGACGCATAGTTAAAGTTACTTTTCTAACAATTTAATAGTGTTATGATATCCTGTGAAATATTTTTCCAAATACCTACTGACTTACCTCACAAGTACTCAATCGCGTTCAAATATGTTTTCTCTAATGACGCATAATTAAAGTTACTTTTATAAAAATTTAATACTGTTATTATATCCTGTGAAATATCTTGCCAAATATCTACTAACTTACCTCATAAGTACTCAAACGCGTTCAAATATGTTTTCTCTAGTGACGCATAGTTAAAGTTACTTTTATAACAATTTAATACTGTTATTATATCCTGTGAAATATGTTTTCAAATACTTACTAACTTACCTCGCAAGTACTCAAACGCGTTCAAATATTTTTTCTCTAATGACGCATAATTAAAGTTATTTATATAACAATTTAACACGTTGACTGCCACATGAGGTTAAAAGAAAACCTCCGACAGGCCACATGCGTTGTTATACCATGCGCCAATTATCTTTTATCGTAATAGAAAATTATTACGATTAGAACGAAATGCCTAGAGGTTCCTATCAAGTTGAATTGAAGTCATACGGGACCTACTGTTTCTTATCATAGCAGAAGATAAGCACGTTTATATCGAAAAGTTTCGGAACATGCATTCAGTTGGAAATCGTTCTTCAGAAACGAAATATTTAAGACAGCATGAGAGATTCAACAATGATTTCTTCTTTTTCCATAATCTTTTCTATAGTGACGAATGGTTAAAGGTACTTTCACCATGATTTATTTATATAAGTTTTATGATATCCTGTGAAATATCTTTCTAAGTACCTAATAACAAACTTCGTAAATACTCAAACAAACGTTACCCCAGTACAGATGACGCGAAATATCTTTCCAAATACCTACTAACTGACTCGTAAGTACCCAATCGACTCGACCATATTTTTCGCCGTCACTCGAATACGGGTGACACTGCAGTTAACGTGTTAATAATGTTATTATATCCTGTGAAATATCTTTCCAAATACCTACCAACTGACTTGTAAGTGCCCAATCGACTCGACCATAATTTTCGCCGTCATCCGAATACGGCTGACACGGCAATCCACGTGTTAACACAAACAAGCATCGTACATTCACAATTAATCGCCCGCACTTGTCGCATTTCAGAATCGACAAAGCCTTCCTTCCTTCTCATTCGAAATAACCAAGAAAGGAATTCTCTTACGACGATTGACCCAAGCAAATTCCTCAGTCGTCCCCATAAACCGCGATTGAGCCACGCTCCTCCGCCATCCCCCATTCACCCTCGCACCCTCACTCCCCCAGGAATCCGTTTCTTTCCACAACCTTCGTTGATCACTCCCAATTCCTCGCGAAACACTCGCTGGAAATAATTACATTAATGGCGTCGACATGTCGATTCCCTTTTAATTCCCCTCATTCCTTCACTCTTTTCCTCTCCCGCCTCCGTTTTAGGCGCAAACTTCATTCCTCTCCTTACATCTATCTTATCCGGCCCGTTGTTCAACATGTCGACTGAAACCTTCCTTCCTCAATTCCGCATTCCATCTTACTGCAAACTCGCTCTCTCGCTCGCTCCCTTCGAAAATCTGCGTTTCGCGTCTCTTCCTCCGTCCTTCTTCACACCTCCACCCCTTCGCACCCTCTCTGCACCCCGTTCCCTCACTTCTGCCTGCAGCGAGCACCCTCGCTGAATGGCTCAAACCCCCGACGGCATAATGCTCCACCCACGCTGGGCCAAGGTACACCGACACACACCCTCCACCCTGTTCGCCACCCTCTTTCGAGCGCCAACCCTCCAACCCTCCGTTCGCCGTGCTGCCTGCGTCGAACTACTCCCTCACTTTCTTCCCGACAATGCATAATGCCATTCTGACGTGGTAACGGCGACAATGGGCGCGCACGTCCCGCTGGAAAGTAATTATCTTAATGTCGACGGCGCCGAACGAACCGGAGAAGAGGATTCTCCCGCTCGTTCTGTCTTCATTCAGCTCGTCAACGGCGCGCAAGAATTTGCCTCGCAATAGCGCTGATGCTCTCTGTTGTCGGTGATTGGAATGAGGCACTTCGGTAATGAAAATTCATAGGTGAATTGTAGAGCGGGCGACATGATTTCCTGCGGATCCGACGCTCTCGGGTCGGAGTCGAAACTGTCGCGCGAAATTTAGGCGCCCTTTGATGCGGGCCGCCGGGAAACGATGGCGGGCGGAGATGTACGCGTTTTTGGAGTGAGGTGGAAACGTATGTGAGGATTGTTGGTTCGTAGATGGTAAACGGTATTTGCGATGGAATGGTTTGTGATGTTTTAAACGATGTCTCAAAATGGGTGAGGTTTTAATTTATTGGTAAATCGTATTATTTATCTAAAAAATACGAATGTTTTTATTTTAATAAAAAGTACAATTTCTATTAATAATACTTTATACAAAATATACAAAATATACATAAAATTATACAAAAAATATTTGCGGTAGAATTATTTGTAATGTTTTAAAGGATGTCACAAAATGGGTGAGGTTTGAATTTATTAATAAATCGTATTATTTATCTAAAAAATACGAATGTTTTTACTTTAATCGGATATTGCGTTCCACATAGAACCTCCATGTTTGTACTTTTTATTAAAATAAAAACATTGGTATCTTTTGCCATTCCCAACATTGCTTCAAATCTTCCTATAAACAAATAAAGGGTGTTTCAAAATGTATTTAAAATGTATTTAAAAAATACGTATGTTTTTATATTATTCGGATATTATGTTCCACACGTAACCTCTGTGTTTGTACTTTTTATTAAAATAAAAACATTCGTATTTTTTGCCATTCCCAACATTGCTGTAAAGGTTCCTACAAACAAACAAAAGATGTCTCAAAATAAACTGACATTTTAATTTATTAGTAAATCGTATTATTTATTTGAAAAATGCGAATGTTTTTACTTTAATCGGATATTGCGTTCCACACGTAACCTTCATGTTTGTACTTTACATTAAAATAAAAGCATTCGTATTTTTTGTCATTCCCAACATTGCTCCAAAGCTTCCTACAAGCAAATAAAAGGTGTCTCAAAATGGACCGACATTTTAATTTATTAAGAAATCGTATTATTTGTTTAAAAAATACGAATGTTTTTATATTATTCGGATATTATGTTCCACACGTAACCTCCATGTTTGTACTTTACATTAAAATAAAAGCATTCGTATTTTTTGCCATTCCCAACGTTGCTCCGAAGCTTCCTACAAGCAAATAAAGGATGTCTAAAAATGAATTGACATTTTAATTTATTAAGAAATCGTATTATTTGTTTAAAAAATATAAATGTTTTTGTTTTAATCGGATATTGTGTTCCACACGTAACCTCTATGTTTATACTTTATATTAAAATAAAAACATTCGTATTCTTTGCTATTCCCAACATTGCTCTAAAGGTTCCTACAAGCAAATAAAAATGTCTCAAAATGGACTGACATTTAAATTTAATAATAAATGGTATTATTTATTTAAAAACTACGAATGTTTGTATATTGTTCGGATATTATGTTCCACATATAACCTCCATGTTTGTACTTTATATTAAAATAAAAACGCATGATTATAATACGTCACATACATTACAATAACAAATATTTTTAAAAATATGTGTAATTAATACCACAAAAATATTGCAATGCTCGTTTAAATGTTAAGTAAAATTTTTGTGTCCTTCAATGGTCGTCACAAAGAATTGATGTTTCGTGTATTAAAAATATTTCGCGTTTTGGAAATAAGTTATTTCCGATTATACTGGTCATCTCACAAATTCCACGAAATTTAATTTGTTGGTACTTGCAATATCATTTATTTCTTATATTTTGTTTGTTTGTGCAAAGTTTTGGCTCGATGTCAACAATATCATAATAAACACCATCCAAACCACATCAATTTAATTTATCATATACCCCACAATGATCATTTTCATGAATGATACATCGCCAGCTATTTAAAATATTTATTATTAATAACAGAAATATTCAAATATTTTTTAATGCCCGCGACACTGTTTAGTAGTTAAACTCAGAGTCACCAGATGGCGCGGGCATGTTTCTTTTCCGATCACATAGTCGGTACCAATCTCTTGACCGTCAGTATTTCTTGCACCCGCGCGCGGTTTTCCATCGGTCCTTGTTCTTCCTGCATTTTCAACCCACAAAAGTTCCGCTCAGCACTTGAATTCGCGTCATACCTATGTGATAAGAATCGTGGAATCGAAATCTGTACCTTTCGACTGCGAGAAACCTTCCTTTCATCACATCGACTGTCCACACCATCCAAAACCTGCTGCTCATAACCTCCATTTTGAAAAAAATGCATATCGCGCATTACTAACAAAATTAAACACAGGTGAGATTGTCCATTTCCCATTTGACAGGTATTTCTATGTATTTGTACGATGCTGTGCAAAGATGCTGTGATGAAATGGATTTTTATGAGGTTATGCTGATTCCTGCTATGAGGAGAACTACGAGTACATGAATATTCACTTTTTATGTATTATATGTGCCTGTACATTCCTTAGGTCCTGTTTCCTTTTACTTCTTAGGTATATACGTGTCTTCCCTGATATTCAACACATCATTTTCTGTCTTGTTATATCTAGGATTTATTTTCTGCTGTATATTGTCAATTTAGCCAGTACCCATTATGTGTTATTTCAATGTGGTACACAAAGTATACTAGCTCTGCATTTTTATTGGAACATTTTTGCTATTTAGATGAAAATATTCCTGTCCTACAAACAAGATCTCGTTGTGTGAATATGCTGAAACTTAAGTGCTGCATTGAAGATGTGGTGAACTGCAAACCTTCCTCCTCCCATACCAATGTGTCCTGTCCTATACAGATTGACATCAAACATTCTTCATTGGTATGTGCCTATTATTTCTTACCTATTTTTCCATAACGCATATTTTTACGTGTTTCTTTGCATTTATATTATCGTTATTGGTAGTATATTTGTAATGTATTTCGTGTTTCTACAATTTTCTCTTTTGACTAAAGTCAAAAGTTATGAAGTTACAAAATGATCACGTAGATTTCCACAGTCTGTTTATACAAAATTATATATTATCACATATTAGAGTAGTATGTAAAAGGCAGTAGTGCTCTAATATACCGACAAGCTATACTTTTTAACTCGCACTACCCACCGGTAGATGTCAGAAGCGTTGCGTTTTATATAAAACGTCCTACTATAGAATTCTACCGCACCACAAAGACGGTCCACTACCTCACAAAAAACTTTAAGCATAAAAAATACAAACCTTACTATCTATAAAAACAAGCCACGATATGCGAAAAATAGTAAAAGTAACGCTGATATAATATTCTATCAAAATAAGCGGAATTAAAGGTCTGTTAAAAGAAATTAAATCCAGTTAAAATGTAGCATCATTAAAGGAGTCTCTAAAGAAAGGCGAAGAAAAATGAGCGTCTATCAGAAAAGGGAAAGTAAATTCGGCGCATGACCACCGTAGATCAGTATTTTATCGGGGCACCCCTTTCCAATCTCAATTAGTCATTACGTCTGGCGGCACATAGCGATGCCCTTCTCGAAACTCCCCCGTTTCCGCATTAATTGCGTCTACGCCAGTTGGCGTTCGCTCTAACGTTCGTGTCCCCTCGACTTCGTACAGGGTGTTTCCAAAAGGATTAGTGTCGACGGCACAAGGATTGGCTGGATTTAAACCACCCGCACTCGTTTAACTCAACCCTCATAACCACCCGCCAAATCTTGTTCACATAAATCCTCCGCATCCGTACAATTCGAGTCTCTTTAACTCTACTCATCCTAAAACACATCGCTGCACAATGTCCCTCGATGATTTTGATGCTGCGACTTTTTTTAGCGCTTAGAGATTTCAATGCCTTCTGCCGCGTATTCTGCGCTTAGAATTTTCACCTCCGGAATTTCTAACTTCAGGGGTCTAGGGCACTTTTGAAGCAGTTATTCTTGATTTTTGGGGTACCGTATTCGTTGCAGGGTGTATCGCCGAATTTCTCGAGTATACCAGGTTGCTCAATAAGTTTTGTCGTTCGATAAGAAAAACACAATGTTATGGTTCAAAATACACTTTATTATTCAGTATAATCTCCCTGAACATTAATGCACTTGCTCCAACGATCCTCCAATCTGTGGATCCCATCCCTGAAGTGAGATTCCGGAAGGTCTGCAAAATACGCTTCAACAGCCGTTATGACCTCTTCATTTGACGAAAAACGCTTGCCACGCATAAATTTTTTGAGTTCTGGAAACAAATGGAAGTCGCTGGGGGCGAAATCTGGTGAATACGGCGGATGCTCCAACAATTCGAACTTTAATTCATGGATTTTAGCCATTGTCAAAATGCTCTTGCGACACGGTGCGTTGTCCTGATGAAAAAGGATTTTTTTCTTCTGCAAACCGGGTCTTTTTTCACGAATTTTTTCCTTTAACCGGTCCAAAAGGTTGCAATAATATTCAGAATTAATTGTTTTACCAGTTTGCAAGTAATCCACAAATAAAATTCCTTTCGCATCCCAAAAAACTGATGCCAGAACCTTCTTGGCCGATTTCTGGACACGAACTCGTTTCGAAGCCGAACAACCAGGTTCACGCCACTCTTTAGCCTCTTGTTTTGATTTAGGATCTTGGTGATAGACCCAAGTCTCATCCATAGTGATGAATCGACGCACAAAATCCACTTTATCCTTTTTAAAACGCTCCAAATGTTGTTGAGGAAGTCGCATTCGAGTGTGTTTTTGTTCAATTGTTAGCGAATGCGGCACCCATTGTGCACACAGCTTTTTAAAACTCAAAATTTCATTTAAAATATGACTCACACTGCCTAATGAGACGTGTAGAGCCTCTACTAAATCCCTCTCAGTCAAGAAGAGTGAACCAACAAAACAAAAACAAATTTGGACTAGTAGCAACGCCCCCTCTTATCGACCGAGAAAAACACAATGTTATGGTTCAAAATACACTTTATTATTCAGTATAATCTCCCTGAACATTAATGCACTTGCTCCAACGATCCTCCAATCTATGGATCCCATCCCTGAAGTGAGATTCCGGAAGGTCTGCAAAATACGCTTCAACAGGCGTTATGACCTCTTCATTTGACGAAAAACGCTTGCCACGCATAAATTTTTTGAGTTCTGGAAACAAATGGAAGTCGCTGGGGGCGAAATCTGGTGAATACGGCGGATGCTCCAACAATTCGAACTTTAATTCATGGATTTTAGCCATTGTCAAAATGCTCTTGCGACACGGTGCGTTGTCCTGATGAAAAAGGATTTTTTTCTTCTGCAAACCGGGTCTTTTTTCACGAATTTTTTCCTTCAACTGGTCCAAAAGGTTGCAATAATATTCAGGATTAATTGTTTTACCAGTTTGCAAGTAATCCACAAATAAAATTCCTTTCGCATCCCAAAAAACTGATGCCAGAACCTTCTTGGCCGATTTCTGGACACGAACCCGTTTCGAAGCCGAACAACCAGGTTCACACCACTCTTTAGCCTCTTGTTTTGATTTAGGATCATGGTGATAGACCCAAGTCTCATCCATAGTGATGAATCGACGCACAAAATCCACTTTATCCTTTTTAAAACGCTCCAAATGTTGTTGAGAAAGTCGCATTCGAGTGTGTTTTTGTTCAATTGTTAGCGAATGCGGCACCCATTGTGCACACAGCTTTTTAAAACTCAAAATTTCATTTAAAATATGACTCACACTGCCTAATGAGATGTGTAGAGCCTCTACTAAATCCCTCTCAGTCAATCGACGATCTTCCAAAACCATATCCTGTACTTTGGCTACGATTTCTGGTGTTGATGCGGTTTTTGGACGTCCTTCACGTGGATCGTCTTCAAGACTTGTACGACCACGTTTAAATTCAGCAACCCATCTTTCTACTGTTCTAATTGAAGGTGAACGTTCATTATACACTCTTAACATTCGTTCGTGAATTTCTTTTGGTGCTACACCTTCCAAAAATAAGAATTTTATCACTGCACGATCTTCAATTTTTTCCATTGTCGAAAATACTGTGACACGGCGACACTAAATGGCTTGTAAACAAAGAATGAATTGACTGATTGAAATGAACCTTCACATACGTTGATAAGAAGAGTGAACCAACAAAACAAAAACAAATTTGGACTAGTAGCAACGCCCTCAACAAAACAAAACAAAACTTATTGAACAACCTGGTATATCAGTATCGATGGAAAACACCCTGTAGATCGCACGTGTGCTCACGCACGCGGCAGGTTTCAGTCGGGTGTGAGTGCCTCGAACGGGTTCTCGGGTTGCTACCCCCCGCAAATGCCACCCCCTCATCTTTCACGAACATTTTGTCTCTCTCTCTCTCGTGCTTTCTATTTCCAGTCCTCTCTTTCGCCGTGTCTCTGTCTCGCTTGCCTGTACCTCTTACTCTTGGTGCACCCACTTCACCCTCGCCCAACTCCACCCACACCCACCCTCAAAACCGGAGAGGCAGTCGCTAATTACGCAACGCGTTCGAGCGTGCAAGTCGGGGTGGCGACGTGGCATCGCCATGTCTCTTTCTCTTTCCAACTCTCCCGATGCTCGTCCATCTTTCTTGCGCCGACGCGTCTTCCTCTCTTGGAGGTACTCTTTTTCGCTTTGGCGTTTTGATGTTCTTTTAGTCTTGGTTTACAATTTTTCCTTCTTGTTGTCAGGTTTGCGCAGCATTTCAATGGTTTAATGCTCTTGTTTCCTTGGATCCGCACGCTTGGGGTCGCTTCTCGGGGATTTTATTTTACAGTCGCTGTTCTTTGTGTCAGCGCGATCGTGTGGAGGTGTTATATTAAACGTTTAGCGAATTTGTGCTCGCGCGGTTATTTGTAAGACGATTGTTGGTTGCTTAACACATTGTTGACCGGTATCGAGTTAATTCGTGTTTTCATGGGTAAATGTTGCTGACCGGTCACGAGTTAACTCGCGTTTACACTTGCGTCGGCTATTTTCATTTTTGAAACGCAGGGCAATGTAGAATATAGCAAAATTTTCTTCATTGCGTTCAATCGCGTCTGCTTTATTATAAAAAAGTATACATTTCTTGGTACGGAGGCTTTTATTACAATTCTAGTATTAGAAAGTGTCAACAACGACGAAACGTGACGGTGAAGCATTTTTAAATAAATTAGACGTGGATATAGTAAAATTTTGTTCATTGTGTTCAATCGCGTCTGCTTTGTTATGAAAAAGTATGCTTTTCTTGGTACTGAGGCTTTTATTACAATTCTAGTATTAGAAAGTGTCAAGAATGACGGAACGTGACGGTGAAGCATTTTTCAATAAATTAGACTTGAATATAGCAAAATTTTGTTCATTGTGTTCAATCGCGTCGGCTTTGTTATAAAAAAGTATACTTTTCTTGGTACTGAGGCTTTTATTACAATTCTAGTATTAGAAAGTGTCAAAAACGACGAAACGTGACGGTGAAGCATTTTTCAATAAATTATACGGGAATGCTTTATATAATTGCCCGAGTGATTTTTAAAGAAGTTGTAGTCATTTGGAAAATGATTATAGAAAAGAAATAACAAGGGCATAGCACTTGCGTCGGCTATTTTAATTTTTGAAACGCAGGGAAATATAGAATATAGAAAAATTTTGTTCATTGTGTTCAATCGCGTCTGCTTTATTATAAAAAAGGATACTTTTCTTGGTACAGAGGCTTTTATTACAATTCTAGTATTAGAAAGTGTCAAGAACGAGGGAACGTGACGGAGACGCATTTTTCAATCAATTGTATGTGAATGCTTTATATAATTGCCCGAGTGATTTTTAAATAAGTTGTAGTCATTTGGAAAATGATTATTGGAAATGAAATAACAAGGGCATAATCTAGCTCTTTAAAAGGAAAGAACAACGAAACAAGATAAAAATATTAAAAGTTACATAAAATTGATGTCCAAAGTTCAATTTCAATTCATTATGCACGAACAAACTTTATTGAAGTTTATTTACATCGTTTCACTTCCATGTTCAATTACGAAACAATATCCGGTGAGTTGAGACAGCTTTTGTCTAAAATTGCCGGTCAACAATATGTTAACACATTGCTGATTGGTCACAAGCTATCTCGTGTTTGTACTTGTGTTGGCTATTTTAATTTTTAAAATGCACGGCAATAGAGAATATAGCAAAATTTTGTTCATTGTGTTCAATCGCGTCTGCTTTATTATAAAAAAAAAGTATACTTTTCTCGGTACTGAGGCTTTTATTACAATTCTGGTATTATATTAGTAGATTCTACAATTCTAGTATTAGATATTACAATTCTATAGTTAGATAGTACAATTCTAGTATTAACAATTATTCGTAAATGCTTTATATAGTTGTCTGAGTAATTTTTAAATAAATTATAGTAATTTGGAAAATTATTATTGAAAATGAAATAACAAGGGCATAATCTAGCTCTTTAAAAAGAAAGCGCACCGAAACAAGATAATAATATATGTGCAAACCCTCTTGTCTATATCTACGCGTAAATGACTCCTGTACAGTTAATCATACGAAAAAATATTAAAAGTTACATAAAATTTATGGCCAAAGTTCAATTAGAATTCGTTGTGCACGAATAAACTTTATTGAAGTTTATTTACATTCATGCCCAATTACGAAATAATAGCCGGTGACTTGTGACAGCTTTTACCGAAAATTGCCGGTCAACAATGTGTTAATCGCTTCATCTGTCATTTAAAATCTTCGCAGTTATGGAGTTTTTCCATCTCTCATAGTTTCGCCTCCTTATTCGACACTCGCATTTCGCGATTATCCACCGTCATCGCCACACATCCGTCGCCGGCTCTCGCAAATCCTGTCCCCTCGAGCTCCCTCCCGCCTCGTTCTCACCTCGTTCGTTCACTGCTCTCTCGTTACCCGTTTCTCGACTCTCTCCCCCAGCGATTTCGCATCGTCGCTCGAGTAGCCAACTTAATTTGCAGGATCAACGTCAGGATAATCCGCGCGCATCCGAATTACACGCTCAGCGTGCGGACGGGGCATCGCACGCCCACGCGAGCACCAAACACACCCCGTCAGATCAAACACGACCCCTTTTCTCCCCTGCAACCCCTACTACCCTGGCACCTGTCTACCTTCGCCCGTCTCGCGATTACTAATTAGCATTCACGCACGACGAATCATCTCCACGAAGGTGGAAACTCCCGGTCTTGACGGATGTCGTTACAATAGATATCCAGACCCAGAAGGTGTTCGATCCCACAGAGAAAGTGATCAGGACTCGTCAACTTATTTCTTCGCCTACGCGCAAGGAGTAAAGAAAGGATCGGAGCGGTTATCGTTCACAATTATGTACCTTTCAGAGATGCTTGAGGAACGTTTGGATTCGCAAATGGGAACGGAATGAGAGAGATGCCGGGGTCAATGAGAGAAAAACGGAGATTGAAAGCGACTATGCGGAAGATAATGGGCGAGAAGGAGGGGCGGAGGGGAGGAGGACAGGCGGGAAGAATGGGAGAAGGAGGAGAAAAAGATGCGGCGTTAGGGGTGCGAACACTTAAATTACCTAGGAAGCATCGTCGCATTCATACGTGGGATAAGCATTGTCATCCCCGGGGATTGTCTCGCAGACACCTCGCTGGCACATGCTTTATGCGGGGGTGGTAGTTGTCGGTAGGGTCGGCGAGGGGTGGGTGGCTAGTGAGGCGAGGAGGGCGAGGAAACCTTTATTAGGTAGATAAGCGAGATGCGCGTTATATAGATGCCCATCCACGGGCTCGTTTTACTCACTTCAATGCCTAATGGAATTGAGTTCTTGCGACCCCCTCCATCGCCCCTCCTCGCAGCGTTTTAGCGGAAAGGACCCGCGCGGGCGACGGGGGAAGGGCACGGCAAAGGGTGAGGACGAAGGAGGACATGAGATAATTGGTATTTTGTCTCGCCAAATCCTTTGTACGCGAGTTTTAATTGACTTCGAGATTTTTCAATACCAATTTGCACCCGGGCGCCCATTGCCAAGAATGTGTGTTTGTGTCTTTCGTCTCTTTCTCGCCCCCTTTCGGCTGCCTCGCCTACTGCAACGTCCCATTCTCATCCCATGTCCGTCTCTCTTTAGATTACGCCCGACGGAATGGCGGCCGGTGGATGTTTTCCACGACGGAAGAGCCGCTCTTTTTCGTTTTTCTCTTTTTCCCTTTCCACCCCCCTTTGTTCGCGTCGCTTCGCTCGCGCGCGACGTTCGACGGATTTCTGTTTTTAAATTCGCCTCCCCATACCAGGCGCGCGCGCTGCCTGATTCGGCCGTAAATTCGCAACGAGACGACGAGACGCGGATTACTACCCTGGGTTTGGTCACTGCGAACGGGATAATCAGACCCGGCTCAGTTCGGATTCGACCTTTGAACAGCTCTTCACTGCGATTTTTTCCGTTCCATAGGTTTCGGGGACTATAATCAACTATATCGTTACACGCGCATATTAACACTGCAATTACCAACAATTCAGCAAACCTACTTCTACCAAAACCAGTCAAAATGACTGGTCTTAAAAAAATACTTAATAATAGAATATTTTTAAATTTGTTGCTTCGTTACTTTCTTACAAAAGGAAATCCGTGTTTTATGTAATACATTTTTAGTATTATTAACACTTTGACTGCCGCACACACGGTGTACAAGCCGTCTTATAGCCTCGGAAATCAATTGCACACACGGTGTGCAATTGGTCTCGAAAGGGGTTAAGCAAATAATAATTGTATTTATAAACTCTTTTAATGAAATTATGAATTTACGATGCAAAGTAGTTAAGGTTATTGCTATGGTTTTTTGCGTGCTTCATTTCAAAGTTTGAAATCCGTCAAATTGACGGGTCCTGTAAACCTAGTGTTAACACTTTGACTGCCGTGATGGTCACCGGTGACCGGCGCAAGAGATTTTACTGATGATCCAAAATATTCGCAGTAGGTACCAATAATTATTTTACAAATGCAATTATTCTTAGAATATTGATACGATCCTTTGGTCTCCAATACCTATGTATTATTTACATTTTGCATAATTCAGTCAAACGTTGTAGTATTCCATAGCATCACCGTTCTAATACAGCAAAATACGCATGGCAGTCAAAGTGTTAACCCGTTCGAGACGACGATTTTTTTCGAACACGGTCCCCAGGAGCGAAATTTTTTTTCTTTATATTATTCATTTTTAATAAAAAAACATGTTTACTATGGAAATCACCCAAATTGTTATTAAATCTTTTATCTACCGGTGCATTGTATTGAAGCATTTTAAACACAGGTGTGGCTCCTCAATGCAATCTTGGCAGTATTTAATGACCATTTTGGTCCGATTTTTTGCATTTTATGTTCCGAAACTTGCAACTTCTTATTGGTAATACTGTTTGTAAAATTTGCATACCAAATACGTTGGCCCTTCCTTCTTTTGCAATTCCTACCGTATTCTTATAAATAACGAAATTAATTATTATTTTGCCATTACGTGCACAGAGTAGTAAAAATTAGTGTTAAATAGTGTTAAATAGTGATTCATTCTTTGGTCTCCGATACCTTCGCATTATTTTCATTTTGCAAAATTCAATTATATACTGTAGTACTTCATCGGTATACAGTATCAGTATAGAGTTATACAGTTTATATGCCGTTTGTAGATTCCTGTAGAGCGGATTGATGGTCCTACCGACTTCAGATTATGTCGATTGTTTTTGCACTCTAGCAGTATTAGATGATGTGATTAGTTTGAACTTTATTATAATTTTAATTGGAAAAAGGTGTCCTTTAAGTGTTAACCCATTCGAGACGACGATTTTCTTCGAACACGGTCCCCAGGAGCGAAATTTTTTTTTCTTTATATTGTTCATTTTTAATAAAAAAAAACATGTTTACTATGGAAATCACACAATTCGTAAGTGGATTCACATAAATAAGATCATTGCACACCAGGTGTGCAGCTCGCTCCTCGGAAAATTTTTATTGCGAGGAACGGATTGAACACCATGTGTGCAATGTAAGGTAAAATGAAAATACATCATTAAAAAATGTATGAACATTTATTTCAAAAATAGTTAGATAATATAAAATCGTTGTTTTGTTTTCAATAATAAAGAACAGAATATAATGCAAAGAAAATGTTTAAAAAGTAGTAAAACGTTAAAAAAAGATAAGTTAAATAATGAAGAAAATAACAAACGGGAAATAAATTTTTAGAAAAATGTCTACAGATAACAAAGTAATGTAACTCAGTAATAAAAAAGAAAATATAATTTGTAAATACACTTTTAGCAAATAGTACACTGATCGTAAAGTAATTATACATTAGTTGGTTGATGGTAGCGCTTGAAACATTCTCCCAAACATAATCCAGGATTACCGACACAAGCAGGACAAGAGTAATTATCACGTTCATATTTTCCTTCTTTGTAGGACTGTCGGCAATTCATGGTATTTTACATGTAAGAAAGGCTTCAAATAATTTTTAGATTTTTGGTACACAGTAAAACCAATGCCAAATTTTGTTTTCCTGTACCATGCAGATTTTATTAGTTCAAGGAAAATCTTATTTCGACGACTAGTTTACTCAGAATAACTGATAATTGCACATTACTGTTATTGCACACACGGTGTGCAATCGATCTCGAATGGGTTAACTTATTTAATGAGTTAGAGTTTAGAGTAAACACAATGCTACTCGCGCATGGTTCCGTTTGCAGCAATTCCATTTTACGATTCTAGTAAAATACTTTTATTAGAATCTTCAGAACTTGAAAACACTCGAACACATCTACTTTTACGTAAATTCGAATTATTTTCACAATCTCTTTCTGAAGATTTCTGAACATATTCTTTGTCTAAATTATCATTGTCACTTCTGTCACTATCAACAAGATCATCGTGAATACCCCACAATTAATTTCATTTTCTTCTGGTTCATCTTCACAGTCATAAAGTTCACCATCTTTAATATCAGAGCATTCCATTGGTATATCATTCAATTTTTGCAATACTTCACAAGTTTTCAATCGTTTTGCCATTTTCAGGGCTTAGAAAGACTAGAATGAAATTATTTATTACAAAAATGAATATATAATATTTGTATTTATTTTCTCATCTTACACCAATTGAAATATGTCGTATACTGAATATATTGTTATATGAACAAGAGCATGATGATCTTCCAGCGGCTGTTATAAGCGCACTCATTGAATGCAGTAACTTCTCTATTTGATGGTTGTTTTTACAATGTTGCCTGATGTAATACTGTGACGTGGCAAGCGAGCAAATTCCAAAACAAAACAATAACACATTCCTAACAGAATCTTCAAATGTTTTACGACTTCAGATCGAAATGAACGCCTTAATAAACACCAGTCAAAACGACTGCTGTTGGTATAAGTAACCATAGTATCAATTTATTTTGATTCAGAATACATAAAACATTTAAAAAATATATTTTACTATTTCTTTAGTTATCACCGCAAAAGTCATTACATCATTTCGGAAAAAAAATGTAACATAAAGTAGAAATATTTAAATCAAATTGTAAAACCAGTCAAAATGACTGGTGCGGTAGTCCTAGTGTTAACCCTTTGCACTCTAAAACATTCTGGACCTACTCATATTATTTAGTATAATTTTGCATCCAATTAACGTATTATAATGATATTAGACGTACATGAATTGGTTGACATCGAGAAATGTATATTTGGAAAAAAATCAATAATTTATTTTTTGTAATTTTGTACAGTGTGATAAACTTTAAAACACTCCCCAATATGCATTGCAGGCTGATTTATGCACGTTTGACAATAATAAGTCGTTTGACGCCTGCCACTAGTTGTTTTTCTGTCAGAACAAACAATGCAATCCTGTTTTCTTTGTCCCACATCGATTTTATGGTCAATGAAGATTAAAATTTTGAAGATCCGGTAATTTGTGCGTCGTAACAAAACCCGCTGATATTTTTTTTATATATCTTGGTAATTTCACTATATTTTAATTTGATTTCTTGTGCCATTTTAAGAGAAAACTTCAGGCAAACATGCACGTCTCAAAAAGTTGCGCTGGAATGAGTTAATTTCCTGTAACCTTTACTAAACTGTAACCCTTCTTTGCATTATGATGGTGGAAATTTCCATCATATTGTTTCTTGCTAAATTTATACTCTAAATATATACTAAGATTTATTTAACCATTTTTCCTTTAATTTTGAACATGAATTATATCACCTTAATGTCACCAATAAAGAAAAAATCATGCAAAGAAGGGTTAATGTCCCCCGACAGCGGAGTGCATAAGGTTAATAAACCATATTGCGTCATTTACATGTACGAGGTTGAAGCACAATGTCATGAAATTAACGCTTACTTTTATTTATACGTTTCGCACGTATCTAGTCGGCATTTTTCTGTAAACTAAATGATTGATTTGATTTCTTGTGCCATTTCAAGAGAAAAGTTCAGGCAAACATGCAGGTCTCAAAAAGTTGCGCTGGAATGAGTTAATTTCTACTTTACTAAACTTTAACCCTTCTTTGCATGATGGTGGAAATTTACATCATAACATTGAATGCCCAAAAATTATATAAAAGAACAAGTTCACTTTGATCTAACTTTGCATGACGATGGAAATTTCCATCACATTGTTTTTTGCTAAATTTATACTATAAATATATACTAAGATTTTTTTAACCATTTTGCCTTTAATTTTGAACATGAATTATATCACCTTCATTTATTTCACCAATAAGGAAAACATCATGCAAAGAAGGGTTAATGTCCCCCGAGAGGGGATAGCGTAGTGCAAAAGGTTAATAAACCATACTACATTATTATCATGTACGAGATTGGAGCACAGTGTCACAAAATTAACGCTTACTTTTATTTATACGTTCCGCACGTATCTAGTCGGCATTTTTCTGTATACTAAATGATTGATTTGATTTCTTGTGCCATTTCAAGAGAAAAGTTCAGGCAAACGTGCACGTCTCAAAAAGTTGCGCTGGAATGAGTTAATTTCCTGTAACCTTTACTAAACTTTAACCCTTCTTTGCATGATGGTGGAAATTTCCATCATAACATTGAATGCCCAAAAATTATATAAAAGAACAAGTTCACTTTGATCTAACTTTGCATGATGATGGAAATTTCCATCATATTGTTTCTTACTAAATTTATACTATAAATATATACTAAGATTTTTTTAACCATTTTTCCTTTAATTTTAAACATGAATTATATCACCTTAATGTCACCAATAAAGAAAAAATCATGCAAAGAAAGGTTAATGTCTCCTGACAGGGGACAGCGGAGTGCAAAAGGTTAATAAACCATACTACATTATTATCATGTACGAGATTGGAGCACAGTGTCACAAAATTAACGCTTACTTCTATTTATACGTTCCGCACGTATCTAGTCGGCATTTTTCTGTAAACTAAATGACTGATTTGATTTCTTGTGCCATTTCAAGAGAAAAGTTCAGGCAAACGTGCAGGTCTCAAAAAGTTGCGCTGGAAAGAGTTAATTTCCTGTAACCTTTACTAAACTTTAACCCTTCTTTGCATGATGATGGAAATTTCCATCATAACATTGAATTCCCAAAAATTATATAAAAGAACAAATTCACTTTGATCTAACTTTGCATGACGATGGAAATTTCCATCACATTGTTTTTTGCTGAATTTATACTATAAATATATACTACAACTTTTTTAACCATTTTCCTTTAATTTTGAACATGAATTATATCACCTTCATTTATTTCACCAATAAAGAAAAAATCATGCAAAGAAGGGTTAACGGGGGACAGCGGAGTGCAAAAGGTTAATAAACCATACTACATTATTATCATGTACAAGATTGGAGCACAATGTCACAAAATTAATGCTTACTTCTATTTATACGGTCCGCACGTATCTAGTCGGCATTTTTCTGTAAACTAAATTCCAACTCTAGACAATCGCTTGCTAGGTGCGGCGGTAGATATCCCACAAGCGATTAATACAGTACATTGTAGAGAACAAGTTTGCTTCACGCCGCTGTAGATGTATACCGAGTTATCGTGACGTACATGAAATTGCAGCACAGTATCAGCATCGACGCTCATTGTGTCAATTTACACGAACGGCACCGCGTCCATTCTTTTCGTGCACATTGTCTGCGCACTCGGCATTTTTCTGTAATCTAAATTCCAACTCTAAACAAACGCGGGCGTATGTGCAGCGGCAGTATATCGCACAAACGACTAATACAGTACTCCGTACAGAGGGAGCTTGCTTTATTCCGTTCTCATTGGCGAATGTCCTCGGGGAGTGAGCTTTGAGATTGGGAAGGGCTCGTTCGCTCCTTTCGTCGGTGTTGCTTTTCATTCTAATCCAAGTGCCCGTCGTCGGAGAGGAGATTCTCCTGCCGTCTTTCTTTTTTCATTGTGCCGCCGGATTTCCCATAGGAGGGCAAGCGGCGAATTTCGCCAGGCATTGTTTCAGACGTAGAGAGAGAAAACGGAGGTTGCAACCCCCGAACCCTGATTGATTAGTCAGCTGCTACGGGAACATTGAACAGGCGACGGAACGGCGGAAACCGAAAGTCGAGGATCGAAATCTGATTGCGATAAAAGCATCGTCTTTTGGCTGAATAATTTAATGTTGCCGAAAACATGAATTTGATCGAATTAAATGATGTCCCGTGATATATTTGTATTTGAATGAGGCCGAACTATTATTTTGCCAGTTTTTGATGATTGACGCCAAGTTGTCAAAATAAAAAAATTCATTGAAGAAATTGATGTAGATGGAACAATTAATTTTTTGTTGCCGAGAATATGAATTTTGGTCGGATTGAATGATGTCGCGTGGTATAATTGTATTTGAATGAGGCCGAACTATTATTTTGCCAGTTTTTGATGATTGACACCAAGTTGTCAAAATAAAAAAATTCATTGAAGAAATTGATGTAGATGAAACAATTGATTTTTTCTTGCCGAGAACATGAATTTTGGTCGGATTGAATGATGTCCCGTGATATATTTGTATTTGAATGAGGCCGAACTATTATTTTGCCAGTTTTTGATGATTGACACCAAGTTGTCAAAATAAAAAAATTCATTGAAGAAATTGATGTAGATGAAACAATTGATTTTTTGTTGCCGAGAACATGAATTTTGGTCGGATTGAATGATGTCGCGTGGTATAATTGTATTTGAATGAGGCCGAACTATTCTTTTGCCAGTTTGTGATGATTGACGCCAAGTTGTCAAAATAAAAAAATTCATTGAAGAAATTGATGTAGATGAAACAATTGATTTTTTGTTGCCGAAAACATGAATTTTGGTCGAATTGAATGATGTCCCGTGATATATTTGTATTTGAATGAGGCTGAACTATTATTTTGCCAGTTTGTGATGATTAACACTAAATTGTCAAACTAGAAAAATTCATTGAAGAAATTGATGTAGATGAAAACATTGATTTTTTGTTGCCGAGAACATGAATTTTGGTCGGATTGAATGATGTCCCATGATATATTTGTATTTGAACGAGGCTGAACTATTATTTTGCCAGTTTTTGATGATTGACGCCAAGTTGTCAAAATAAAAAAATTCATTGAAGAAATTGATGTAGATGAAAACATTGATTTTTTGTTGCCAATTTGTATTTGAATGAGGCCGAACTATTATTTTGCCAGTTTGTGATGATTGACGCCAAGTTGTCAAAATAAAAAAATTCATTGAAGAAATTGATGTAGATGAAACAATTGATTTTTTGTTGCCGAGAACATGAATTTTGGTCGGATTGAATGATGTCGCGTGATATAATTGTATTTGAATGAGGCTGAACTATTATTTTGCCAGTTTGTGATGATTGGCGCCAAGTTGTCAAAATAAAAAAAATTCATTGAAGAAATTGATGTAGATGAAACAATTGATTTTTTGTTGCCGAGAACATGAATTTTGGTCGGATTGAATGATGTCGTGTGATATATTTGTATTTGAATGAGGCTGAACTATTATTTTGTCAGTTTTTGATGATTGACACCAAGTTGTCAAAATAAAAAAAATTCATTGAAGAAATTGATGTAGATGAAACAATTGATTTTTTCTTGCCGAGAACATGAATTTTGGTCGGATTGAATGATGTCGCGTGATATAATTGTATTTGAATAAGGCTGAACTATCTTTTTGCCACTTTTTGATGGTTGACACCAAGTTCTCAAAATAGAAAAATGCATTGAAGAAATTGATGTACATAAAGAACTTGATTTTTTTATTTTTATCACACGCCAAACAGTTTCTTGGTTTCTACATACTTTTACTCTAATTCGAAAGCAATTAATTTTGAACACCAGTAGTAAGAATGATTTTCATGTAACATCTCAATGACTCCTAAATTCTCATAACAGATATGAGTATCATTTAAAACTAATTTGTAGCATCTTTCTCTACACTTTGTCATTGCAATTATTTTTAACGCCAGCATATGTCACTGCTTGTCTGTTTCCCATTCCCGCGGAATTTTTTCTTAGCCAGACCATCGATGTTCGCCGACTGTTTCCCAAACACACAAAGTTCACGTTTTAACTACGTGTTAACCACGGGATTTAACGTCGCTGCGCGCTAAGAAAGACACATTGCCGCGACTGTGCGCAGCTCATAAATTATCCGCACGTAAAAGTAACAAAACCTCTCCTTCTACGCTAGCCACGCTACTCGCAATAAAATTAGGCACTACATTACCCATTCACACCATCGTCTATCGTTCCGACACAAGAATTCCCATACACCGCCGCAACTTCGCAAACGACATTTATCTAAAAGTCCCCCGCAATTAGACGTATCGCAGAATTCCCGGCGTTTCCTCTACCGCGTATGCGACAATAGAAACAAATTCACCTTACATCCCGCATACACGTCTCCGTCTATCGACGCTACCTGCACGAAAGTACTCTACCGCCCTACCTCAGGAACAACGAGCAAAGGCAAACCACTCGAACAACACCCCAGCCAAAGAACCTAATCCTAGCCTCGAAGTCCGTTCACCCACTCGCATCCGTTAAGAACCCGTACACTACGACCAGGGGCTGGGTAGGGGTTAAAGTCGGTGAGGGGTTGGCGAGGGGTAGGGGGTGTGCAGGGTGGCTGAGAAGCGTAACCAATTATCGCGCGATATCGCGGTGGCGGTAAACGAACGGAGCGAGTCAATAACGGGGCGAGTCTATACGCTATTTGTACTTCATCGTATCGAGGTAATCGATAATAATAATTGCAGCGCGTCGCTCCTCGCCGGGGGTTATGGGGAGGGGGGCCGCGCGCCGGTGGAAAGGGGTTGGTATGGGACTCGAAAGGGGTTGGAAAAGTACGCGCGCACGGCTTTCGTGCGCCTCGACGAATGGCGTCGAGAGGGTCGATCCATGGGCGCGGCGAACGTTTGCCCAGGCGTCGGCACCGCCCTCGAAAAGGAGAAGACGAGGAGGGTCGGCGGAATTTTGCCGAGGGAGAGAGAGCGACGCTTACCTACGCAGGTCGTGGACCGGTCCTTACTGCCGTCCACGCTCAGTCGACCCCGGCACTCCAATCGAGCACGTTGCTCGACGTCCATTCTCTGTGACCGAAAGATTGCTGAAGCAGAGAAAAAGCGGTTGTGTGGCCGAGTTCAGAGACCAAGCGCACGGCGCTTGTTTTGGAGAACGTTCATTTACTGTGGAGAGACAGGAGAGCGGAAGTGCGTGGAGTTTTCGGTTTGAGAACGTTTGTGGACACTCAAGAGTCGTCATAGTTGAGAGGGAGAAGTAATGAATGTGTGAAACGGTCCGAAATCGCGGTATAATAGTTACTTTCGAACTCGTTGTGCTGAGAATGAGGCGCGCTGCGTAATTTTCGGAACAAACCACCAAGTCGTTCAGGGTCTCATTCGCAAAGTTCAACACCGCTCATACAAAATGATGAGCTCACACCAACAGCACCCCGGCTACGGCTTTCTGTCCGGCATGGACCTGCACTCCGTCCACCACGTGAACCAAGACATGACATCCGGCAACCAACCTCCCGCCGCCTCGCAGGAGCAGCACATAAAGCGCCCCATGAACGCCTTCATGGTCTGGTCCCGCATCCAGCGCAAGAAGATCGCGCTCGACAACCCGAAGATGCACAACTCCGAGATATCGAAGCGCCTCGGCGCCGAGTGGAAGCTGCTCTCCGACAGCGAAAAACGCCCCTTCATCGACGAGGCCAAACGTCTGCGCGCGATGCACATGAAGGAGCACCCCGACTACAAGTACCGTCCGCGCAGGAAACCCAAGGTGCCAGTTTCCGTGGTCCCGGGCAAGGGTGGATCTATGAACCCGGGTGCTTTTCCGAGTTTCCCCCTTCCGCCATACTTCGCCGCACCTGCCGCGCCGGTCTCCCATCATCATCACCATCATCCACACCCCCTGGACTACCCACCGCTGCCGTCTTACTTCGGCTCGGCCTTCGACGCCGTGCATCTTAGCAAATTGGTGGCAGGATCGGGTGCTGGAAGTTCGACGTCGCCCAGCGACGCGAATAACAACGCTGCTTCGGCTGCCGCGGTTGTCAGCAGCTTTTATTCGGGATTTTACTCGACGCCGACCACAGGGAAGCCTTACCCGACGACGGCCACGCATCTGGGACCCCTGTTCCCGACTGGACATCATTCCGTGACGTCGCCGCACCCCCCGCTGATGTTCCCGACTTCGTCCACCACGGCGACAGGAAGCGTAGTCACCACGACTAGTAGTCCAGGAAGCAGTCCTGGAAGCACGCCGCTGGGAACCCATCAACAGCCCCCGAGCTCCACGCCCACGCTCGATCTGGACCAGCTGCGCAGACCTGTTTCGGTTATATTTTAGACGAGGGGGATCCAGGATGCGCGCAGAAGGCTGGGGGCCGGAGGACGAGAATGTTGCTGGATGTATCCTGGAAACGGATGAGGAGAACGGTGGAGAGATAGATAGGAGCAAGACTTTAATGCGGGAGAAGGCTTGAGACGCAAGGAAATTGGTAGAATGTTCGCGTGATGTCGGGAGAGGAATCGGCAATCGAAGATCGTAAATCGAATCACGTAACGGGCGACGAATCTAATCTAAACGAAGGCGTAATAAGCGAAGAGTGATTTTCGCGGTACCCCCCGAATTCGACTGCACCTTTAATTGTCTCTAATCGACGCTCCCAGAACAGCGTCTCATCTTCGCGTGATTTGTCGCCGTGAAAGAATGCAGATTTCAGGACCCCGCGTAATTTGCAGCCGCGAACATTGAAGAGGGAATTTCCGTCCGTCCTCCGCGCTTTAATTATCCCGAAGTTTCCTCGCCACGCATGAATTTTGCAGAGCGCACTTCTCCCGCCGCGCGGAGAAGTTCCTCGCGCGAGTTGGCTCGCAGAAAAGGCCTCGGCCGCAATGGCGCGGATAATTGAATTAGCATATTAATGCGGCAGGAACAAAAGAGTCGTTTAGGCCCCGGATTCGTTTTGCCTCGTTCAATGGATTTTATTGTGCCGCGGCGGGTTCCCGTCAATGGGGGCCACCCCTTCCGTCACCTTTCTGCCCATTCCCCTTTCCGACCTTCGCGCGATCCTTGTCTCGCCAACGGCGAGCGGACATTGTTTCCAAATAATGTTTTCTAATTGCGGTGCGCGGACCTTTTACCTGCCGGAACTTCAACCCCCCCACCGAAACGGATTTTGCGATCGTGGCTGAACGATACACATTGTTTCGTACGGTTGAGTAAGAAGATCGGGTTGACCAAAAATGTTCTTTGCCTAGCAGGATTAACACGTTGACTACCACGATCGTCACCGGTGACGGGTGGAAAAGATTTTACTGAAGACCCAAATTATTTGCAATGGGTAGCAATTATTATTTTATAAATGCAATACCTGCACGTTATTTACATTTTTTGCATAGTTTTGTCAATCGCTGTAGTATTTCATAGCATCGCCGTTCCAATACAGCAAAATACGCTCAGAAATCAACGTATTAAATAATATATTGAGATTGAATATTCAAACATTGCATTCACATTTTGTATAATGCAGTCAAATACTGTAGTATTTCATAGCATCGCCGCTCTAATACAGCAAAATACGCACGGCAATGAATGCGTTAAATGTATCTGCATAATGTGACATAACAAAATACACTTGAGCAAAATACGCAAAAGTATTCACTACAAATGCAAAATATTCGCAATGGGTAGCAATTATTATTTTATAAACGCAGTTGTTGTTAAAATAGCGATGCGACCCTTTGGTCTCTAATACCTGCAGATTATTTACATTTTTTGCATAATTCAGTCAAATGGTATAGTATTTTATAGCACCGCCGTTTTGATGCATAATGTAACAATAGCAAAATACACTTGAGCAAAATACGCAAAAGTATTCACTACAAATGCGTAAAATTCGAAATGGGTAGCAATTATTATTTTATAAATGCAGTTGTTGTTAGAATAGCAATGCGACCCTTTGATCTCTAATACCTGCACATTATTTACATTTTTTACATAATTCAATCAAACACTGTAGTATTTCATAGCATCGCCGTTTTAATACAGCAAAATACGCTCAGAAATCAACGTGTTATGTAATATATTGAGATTGAATATTCACATTTTGCATAATGCAGTCAAACTCTGTAGTATTTCATAGCATCGCCGTTCTAATGCATAAAGTAACATAGCAAAAGTACGCTTGAGCAAAATACGCAAAAGTATTCACTACAAATGCATAAAATTCGCAATGGGTAGCAATTATTATTTTATAAATGCAGTTTTTCTTAGAATAGCGATGCAACCCTTTGGTTTCCAATACCTGTACATTATTTACATCTTTTGCATAATTCAGTTAAACGCTGTAGCATTTCATAGCATCGATATTCTAATACAGCAATCAACGTGTTAAGTAATATATTGAGATTCAATACTCAAATATTGCATTCGCATTTTCCATAATGCAGACAAACGCTGTAGTATTTCATAGCATCATCGTTCTAATGCATAATGTAACATAGCAAAATACGCAAAAGTATTCACTAAAAATGCAAAAAATTCGGAATGGGCAGCAATTATTATTTTATAAATTCAGTTCTTGTTAGAATAGCGATGCGACCCTTTAGTCTTCAATACCTGCACATTATTTACATTGTTTTGCATAATTTGGTGAAATGCTATAGTATTTTAGAGCATCGCAGTTCTAATGCAGCAAAATACGCTCAGCAATCAACCTGTAAAGTAATATATTGAAATTGAATACTCAAGTATTGCATTCACATTTTGCATAATGCAATCAAACGCTGAAGTATTTCATAGCATCACTGTTCTAATAAAGCAAAATACGCACAGTAGTAAATGCGTTAAATGCATCTGCATTTCTGTAACACAGCAAAATACACAAAAGGTTTCACTAAAAATGCAAAAAATTCGCAAAAGCAATTGATATTGGAACGGTGCTTCAGTATTTTGTAGTATTGTACTCTATTTTGCATTATTTTATCGCATCGCGGTTCTTACGTAGCAAAATAAGCTATTCAGTCAAGGTGTTAAAATTGTTGGGCAGATGAAATTGACGAAGAAGTAAGAAATATGCAACGTAGCAGTGAATACGTTGCACAATAAGCGTATTAACGAAAATAAATTCGTACCTTCAACGATTTCCGTAAGAAGCGACGGTTTTGGTCGACTCGATACTTAAGTCGTTTAGGGTCGTTGTGTTTTCCCTTCGTTCCGTAGGTCCCGCTCTTTCGGGCGTTGACATTTCTTTTAATACGTCGTTTATACAGATGTACATAATGACTATCGTTTTCGGAGGCGTGTATTGGGTAGATTCTAAGTATTCCGCCGCATTTGGACGACTTTGAATGATGGTTTGACTCTCGATTTAGAAAATAGCTATGGCGACGGCCCGTCCAAACGCCGTCGACGCCGCTCATTTGACAGTTACAGTCCTAGAACTTTCGACTTGCGGATCTTCAATCCGAAATTCGGATCTTGTTAACGGCTTCCGATGGGCGAATAACGGAAGCTGGAAGGAGAATCTAGAGTTCGTATTGTGATATTGCTCTCTTCGTTCTACGATATTGACGCAAATACTGCATTATTATTAGCATTACCATCATTACTATTATTGACATTGCTATTATTACGGATCAGCATCGTTGTATATAAACGCACTGTACACAAGGATTTCAAGTATCATCTCGTAGCTCGTTCTGGTTAAACCTCACGACTTTCATTTTCTGCTCTCCATCCGACCGATTTCCGTCCACGGCGACCCGCAATTGAGGGGTAAAAGTTTGAAACCTGGACGCCCGTATCTGTGATTTCGTTACAACGTAAGCGAGGAGCGCGTGGACCAGGATTCGTTCGGATGAGAACGTTCACGAGATTAAAACGAACGGACACCGTGTACATGTTAATTATCTAGCATTAAGCGAGCCGCTGTAATTAATCGCTGTAATTAAATTAATCGTCGTTTTTAATCTGTCCACAAAACACGGCGGACGAGTTCCGCGACGAAATCTTTCTTACTTCCCAACAAGGTCGTGTATGTAATGTAAATGCGTCTTGACGTTGTGTCCAGTAAAATTTGTAAGGCGCGCTAGTCCGTAAGTGGAGACGAGGATTGACGAAGGGATCTTGATGATATTCTCCTCGTGTGGTATACGTGTGCGCTCGATGTAGCTATTAAGCCACCCTGTACATTGTGTTTGTTATAAATAAATTGTTATTATCTGTTCATAGCACGAAGTCTGCATCTCAATGTGTGCCTAGTATGAATATCTTCGTTTTAGAACTAGTATAGAGTAAATTAGTAAAGACGTTTGGAATTTTATTATTTTGGATTTTCACTCTTTTCATATCAGCACTGAAGAACTAGCATAGATGCAATTTGTCAAAGTGTTTCGAGTTTTATTATTTTAGGAGTTTCATTGAAGGACTAGCATAGGTTAAATGAGTAAAGACGTTTAGAATTTTATTATTTTATTATTTTGGATTTTCACTCTTTTCATATCAGCATTGAAGAACTAGCATAGATGAAATTTGTCAAAGTGTTTCGAGTTTTATTATTTTAGAAGTTGCATTGAAGGACTAGCATAGGTTAAATTACTAAAGACGTATGGTATTTTATTATTTTATTATTTCGGATTTTTGCTCTTTTCATATCAGCACTGAAGAACTAGCATAGATAAAATTTGTCAAAATGTTTCGAGTTTTATTATTTTAGAAATAGGTAAAAATATTCAAAGTTTTGGAATTTTATTATTGTATTATTTTTGATTTTCGCTCTTTTCATATCAGCATTGAAGAACTAGCATAGATCAAATTCGTCATAGTGTTTCGGGTTTTATTATTTTAGTCAAGGATGTACGTCAAATTTTAGACATTTAAATATTAACAGCGGAGAACTGGAATAGGTCAAATTATTCAAAACATTTGGAATTTGACTTTTTTAGAATTAGAATTGTTTGCATTAGTCAAGTTGTTTGGAATTTTATTATTTAAATGTTAACAGCGTAGAACTTACATCGGTCAAATTAGGCAAGATGTATGCAATTTTATTATTTCATAATCAGGATCGTAAAATTCACATAGATAGTGCAGATGTTTGGAATTTTATTATTTTATTACTTTAGATTTTTGCTATTTTCATATTAGCATTGAAGAACTATCATAGATCAAATTCGTCAAACTGTCTTGAGTTTTATTATTTTAGAAGTAGCATTGAAGGACTAGCATAGGTCAAATTAGTCCAGACATTTAAATGTTATTATTTCAGAATAAGTACCGTAGAACTAGAATAGGTGAAATTATTCAAAACGTTTGGAATTTGACTCTTTCAGGATTAGAATTGGTTACATTAGTCAAGTTGTTTCGAATTTTATTATTTAAATATTAACAGCATACAATTGGAATAGATGAAATTATTCAAAACATTTGGAATTTGGCTCTTTCAGAATTAAAATTGGTTACATTAGTCAAGATGTTTCGAATTTCATTATTTAAATATTAACAGCGTAGAACTTACATAGGTTAAATTAGGCAAGACGTATGGAATTTTATTATTTCATAATCAAGATCGTAGTATTCAGATAGATAGTGCAGAAGTTTGGAATTTTATTATTTTATTACTTTGGATTTTCACTCTTTTCATATTAGCATTGAAGAACTAGCATAGATGAAATTTGTCGATGTGTCTCGAGTTTTATTATTTTAGAAGTAGCTTTAAAGGACTGGAATAGGTCAAATTAGTTTAGAAATTTAAATGTTATTATTTCAGAATAGGCACCGTAGAACTAGAATAGGTAAAATTATTCAAAATTTTGGAATTGTACTCTTTCAGTATTGGAATTGGTTACATTAGTCAAGATGTTTCAAATTTTATTATTTAAATATTAACAGCGTAGAACTGGAATAGGTGAAATGATTAAAAACATTTGGAATTTTACTTTTTCAGAATTAGAATTGGTTAAATTAGTCAAATGTTTCGAATTTTATTATTTAAATATTAACAGCGTAGAATTGGAATAGGTGAAATTATTCAAAACATTTGGAATTTGTCTCTTTCAGAATTAAAATTGGTTACATTGGTCAAGATGTTTCGAATTTTATTATTTACACATTAACAGCGTAGATTTGGAATAGGTGAAATTATTTGAAACATTTGAAATTTGATTTTTTCAGAATTAGAATTGGTTACATTAGTCAAGATGTTTCGAATTTTATTACTTAAACGTTAACAACGTAGAACTTACATAGGTCAAATTAGGCAAGACGTATGGAATTTTATTATTTCATAATCAGCATCGTAAAATTCACATTGATAGTACAGAAGTATGGAATATTATTACTTTTAAATTAGCATCACTGAATTTGCATAGCTTCAGTTAGTCAATATATTAGATATTAACGACTATTTTGGCTCGGTATAAAATAACTTAATAAACCAGGAATCTAAATTCTCTTCTGCTGAAAGTTAATTAACAAACCGAACAAGATTTAATCGAAATTGGGCGTAAACGTTTGAAAACGTCCAGTATCAAACATGCCCACGAATTAAACCAAATCAGTTTGAAATTATCATTGCATACTTTCCATAACTGCAATTCTGAAAATCCGGCGAAGTACAGAGCGACCGAAGAAAATACTTTAGCACTTGGAAGGAAGGAAACTCAATCGAGAGTCGCATTAAGAGCGATGTTACTTGATCGAAACAAAGTTTCGCACGAGCGAACGAAGCAAAATCCGAACGGCAGCTGGCGAACAATAGAGAACGTCGGCGCCGAAGCGAAATTCGTAACCTCGAATTTCCTCGACCAGCTAGGAGCCGACACCCGATTTGAAAGGCGTCAGGAGAGGAGGAAAAATAAAAGGGAAACATAATGAAAGAAAAGAGCGAGAGCGCACTTTTAGTTGCACTCCCTTTCCTTTTCTTTTTTTGCATTTCGCATTCTGCCGAGGCGCATTGAAAACTCTCGCCCCGAAACGTCGAAGGTGACCACCCTTTACTTTTATAGGGGCGGACCTGTATACGCTGAACGTATAGGGTGTTCGGGAACTCTCACGTCGACGAGAACAACACGAAATTATTTACTTTTTTTGCCGATTTTAATTGAAGTTCAACTTAGACTTCGTTTCGTTTGACAGTGCGCGTGTAGCAACGTGCATTGTCTTTCGAAACGTTTAACAGGATTACAAAACGTGTGGAATTAATGACATTTTACATTTTTTTGGCGTGGACCGGCAAAGTAATGTATTGAAGTTTATTGTTTAACTTTTATAAGTGTCTAGTGTAGCAACGACAGGTTTGGACAATAGATAAGCTCAATACATTAATTGACCGATATATGCCAAACAAGTTTGGAATATCATCAACAGTAATGGTCGGTACAGTATATTATAGAGAGTGTCGAATTAAATATATGGAAGACAGACGTGTTTTATGATCGCGCGTAAAATTTATATATAATTCAAGAAAATCGCTCGTTCATAGAAACTCGCGTGTTTATGATACAGAAGAAATATTCGCAAACGAAAAATCTTCTAGTGACTGCATAATCAAAATCGTACAATTGCTAACGTATTTGACAAATACTGAAAAGATTTAACACTAAACGTACCGGTACTTTACACCTACCTATTCGTACCATTATGAAATAAACGTTGATTTTCAGAAAGAAATTTATAATTTATTAAAGCAAGAAATTGGATAATTCAATGATATAAGATTTACAATCAAATCTGAAATGAATAAATAATTTTTAAGTAAATTTTGAAAGTGGTAATTTGACACCGCTTAGTACGTTTAGTGTTAAAATTGCGGCTTGATAATCGACAATGTTTCAATTTATGGAAATACATTTACAAAAATATAAAATTCTCATTTTAAAATTGACAATATTTAAATTTATCAGATCTAATCGTACTGCTTGAAAATGAGAAATATTGAAATAGAGATCATTTAACATTGCCGCATTAAAATCGACAATGCCTAAATTTATGGAAATACATTCACAAAAATACAAAATTCTCATTTAAAAATTAACAATATTTAAATTCATTGGGTCTAATCGTATTGTTTGAAAATGAGCAATGTTTAAATGAAAATCATTTAAAATTGCCGCATGAAAATCGACAATGCCTAAATTTATGGGAATACATTTACAAAAATATAAAATTCTTGTTTAAAAATTGACAATATTTGAATTTATCGCATCTACTCGTACTGCTTGAAAATTGGCAATATTTAAGTGAAGATCATTTGAAATTGCCACATGAAAATAGACAATGCTTAAAGTTATAGAAATACAGCTACAAAAATACAAAATCTCATTTAAAAATTAACAATATTTAAATTTATGGAATTTTACCGTACTGCTTGAAAATTAGCAATATTTAAATGAAAATCATTTAAATTTATCGGATTTAATCGTACTGCTTGAAAATTAACAATGTTTAAATAAAAATCATTTAAAATTGCCGCATGAATATCGATAATGCCTAAATTTATGGAAATATATTCACAAAAATACTAAATCCTCGTTTAAAAATTGACGATATTTAAATTTATTGGATTTAAATTGTACCGCTTGAAAATGAGCAATATTTAAATGAAGATCATTTAACATTGACGCATGAAAATCGAGAATTCCTAATTTTATGGAAATAAATACAAAAATATCATTCATAAATATTAATTCATCGGATCTAATTCTCGTTTAAAATTTTGACAATATTTAAATTTATCGGATTTGATCGTACTGCTTGAAAATTAACAATGTTTAAATAAAAATCATTTAAAATTGCCGCATGAATATCGATAATGCCTCAATTTGTGGAAATACCTTCACAAAAATATCAAATTCTTGTTTAAAAATTGACAATATTTAAATTCATCGCATCTAATTGTATTGCTTGAAAATTAGCAATATTTAAATGAAAATCATTTAAAATTGCTGCAGGAAAATTGATGAAAATGTTTAAAATTCATGAATATCGATGCTTAATATACAAATACATTCATAAAAATACAAATTTCTCATTTAAAAATTGACAAAATTTAAATTTATTGGATCTAATCGTATTGCTTGAAAATGAGCAATATTTAACTGAAGATCATTTAAAATTGCCGCATGAAAATCGACAATGCCTAAATTTATGGAAATATATTCACAAAAATACAAAATTCTCATTTAAAAATTGACAATATTTAAATTCATCGGATCTAATCCTACTGTTTGAAAATTAATAATATTTAAGTTTAAATCATTTAACACTGAACGTACCGGTGATTTACACCTACTTATCCTTACCATGAGTCATTTGACCCCTTATGAAACAAATATGGATTTTCAGAAAGAAATTCTGCATTTAATAAAGCGAAAAATTGAATAATGGAATGATATAAGAATTTACAGAAACTCAAATGATCGAAAAAAATAACAATAAATGTACGATTTTTAAATAAATTTTGAAAGTGCTTCGTACGTTTTATGTTAACACATACAAATATGTGTTCGCATTTTGCCCGATATGCCGAGTCATCGGCGACACCCTGTGTAAACTTCACTCTCCTTCGGTCTATTTTGCTGAGATCCGTACGAGCTCACACACTCGAAAGGTAGAATTTGTTCTACCATCGTCTCCCACCACCAATGTCACCCCAATGGGCATTGCGTTTCGCTATAACTACCCTCTGTTTAGAGGCCAATTGTGTTGGCGCGGGGACCTTTTTACTCTTTTCACCCTGAGAAACCCCGCTGGCACTGTTGGGCTCTTTCCTCGCTGGGGTGCGCACTTATTTCTCTTCTCTCCTTTCCGCTCCCCTCCCCCGTATATCATACTCTTATATCATGCACGTGTGCTGATGTCGAGACATCGAGAAAGCGACGGACGGAACGGGAGTAGAAATCGTCGTAGAAAAACTGGCAATTCCTGTCGCTACCGTTTCGGGACAAAAGTTTTCTTCGATTTACTGCTGCGCACGTTATGTTTCTGGTGATAGCATATATGAACTACGTTGTAAGAAAGGAAGCAACCACTTTTATGCCTGCTGTACAGGGTGTTTTATACAAATGGGCGAGTTATAAATTTGAGAGGATTGGAGATGGAGAAGAATGGCACACGACAAAATTAATCGGTATAAAATGCCACGTATTCCTATGACATTTTTGTGCAGCTGGTTACACTTTATTTTTAGTGAAACGCACATTTTGATTACATTAATTGATGCAATTTTTCGCCTTCTATCATACATGGTAAAATAATACCATTACCACTACGTTGTAAGAAAGGAAACAGGCACTTTTATGCCTGCAGTACAGAGTGTTTCATACAAATGGCCGAGTTATAAATTTGAAAGAATCGCAGATGGAGAAGAATGGCACACGATAAAATTAGTCGGTATAAAACGCTACGTATGCCTACGAAATTTTTGTGCATTTCTGTGCATCCCTGTGCAGCTGTGCGCTTGCACTTTATTTTAAATGAAAATCATATTTTGATTACTTTAGTTTTATTACTTTTGTTTAGCTGTTATTTTAATTTCAAGTATATGAATTATTACGATGTTTCAACACAGTTGGACATAGTCTTTCACGCGTTCCTTCTGTTGGTGCCTTATTTATAAACACGTATCACCTTCTCGTACCGATAAGATTTTCTATCATTTCTTATACTGCTTACCCTAAAAGAAATGTTGAAATACTCCTCCGTCGGATTCTAAACATTTCTGTGTAATTTGTAACTGTAACCCTGTGTCTTTTTATAACTTCTGATATTTCTACGGCTACTCATTCTTGAATTTCTTGAACATTATTTATTGACACAAACAGAAATTGAGGGGTGAAAAATCTGGTAACCGGAGACGTCAAAGAATTTGAACTTCTGTACTGATTCATCTGCTTTGATACTTTCCATGTAAATATCTGGTGACAGCTTAAGAATTATGCGCTGAAATTCTGTCTCGTTGAAGTTACATTATTTGCCATGTAAATGAAGGAATTTCAGTGTTTTGCAAGAGAATCGGTAGTTTGAATTCCAAGCAGTTTCAGTATCTTTGTCCGTTGAAATGTAATAAAAATGTCTAAAAACTTCATAGATAGATGTATCGTTTCATATCTTTCAATTTTATCGCACGACATTTTTCTTGGACTCCAATCTTTCAAAGATATAGATCGAATCAATTACATGGGACACCATGTATAGCGGGGTTAAAAGGAAGCGATGTTGTAAAACGGCAATTCTCTTTTCAAATATTGTAGTTTGTATATTGTACAACCGGGGAAGATATTATGAAACAATTAAAAATGTATGAATTCATTGATATTTGCCACTAATATTTTTGATTTCAATACTGAATTATATTTAAAATTTACCATGACTGTTGTAAAATGCACCTTTCATGTCAAACATGTTTCCTGTGGAAATGATAAATAGATGATGTTGAATCGTCAGGTTTTGTAAGATTCTTAGTCAATTATAACATTCAATAACAGAATTGACCCCTAAATATCATGCGAGTAAGGGAAAAATTATTTTTCACAACAATTTTCATTTTGACTTAACAGCGGTCAAATCGTATATTGCAACAGTACGTCGTGCTACGTTGTTTGTGTAAAATATTGTTTTACTAAAGTATTCAATTGTTGAATAATGCATTCTATATTCTATAATATTGCACAACTGCGAACGATTTTATGAAACAATTAAAAATGTATGAATTCATTGATATTTGCCACTAATATTTTTTATTTGCTTACTTAATTATATTTTAAATTTACCATGATTGTTGTAAAATGCATCTTTCGTTTCAAACATTTTTCCTGTGGAAATTATAAATAGATGATGTTGAATCGTCACGCTTTGTAAGATTCTTAGTCAATTATAACATTCAATAATATAATTGACCCCTAAATATCACGCGAGAAAGGGAAAAATTATTTTTCACAACAATTTTCGTTTCGACTTAACAGCGGTCAAATCGTATATTGCAACAGTACGTCGCGCTATGGCGTTTGTGTAAAATATTGTTTTACTAAAATATGCAATTGTTGAATAATGCGTTATTTATTCTATAATATTGCGCATTCGCACACAGCACTCAATATAATATTGAATGTCCCCTTATGTCAACATTTAGACATAACAGTTTACATGTTTCCGAGACGTTATTTTCCATTCTCAGGAATATTTCTAAATATAGAGTATATTTTATGTAATATATCATGTTGAAGAAATTCTTCTGCAACTCATCACAATTTCTAAGCCATCAGTTTGTTCCACAAACTCCAAATAACTACTTCTATTCTTATTCAACCTCGATGCAACATGTAAAATTCTTAAACGCCCATTCCGTCAATTCTAAACATCTGAACCATTTATAAACATTACCACATAAACCAATACATACCAATCCGCCTGTGTCCACGTTTCTGGCCTCCGTTCATAATTCTTCAAACATATCCTAATTGGCTCAGACCTGACAGGCCTTCTCTTTATCAACGTAACGCAATTACGCCAAGCGTCCAACGCATTGACTCGCCCGCAGAGACAACAGAGACGTTTCTCTCTACCAGCGGGTCAGCGCAGAAGTGTCAAAGTTCGAGAAACACGCGGCTATCGGCCGCCGGATCATTGAAATCGGAACATAAGGCGAGCTTACACAAAGCGCGGGAGTAATTTTGCCGAATGAAAGTGGTCGCCTCTCTGACTCGGGGCCTTTGGCAAGAGTGTTTCAACGTACGAAGCTAGCCACTCGATATGCCGCCATTGTTGCGAGCGAACGGATTGAAACAATGTCCACTCGTGACCCCCTCGACGGATGATACAATGCGGTTAAAAGAACTTAACTGAACTTAGCGCTGACTGGCCCGTGGAACTTAACAGCCGCGCGATCCTAAATAGAAAAGTGGCATCCGAGTTTTTGAAGTGAATGAGCGTGAGAGAGAAAGAGAAGGAGAGAAAGAGAGAGGGGTTGGAGAAAGAGGACGACAGAATTCGTTTCCCTCTTGACTCGGACGCATTATTAAAGTCTCGTCCTTTGTACCGCCTTGTCACTCCATCTTGAATGCACTCGACGCTTAATATTCCCAGACATTTGGCCTGCAGGAGTGCTTCTTTTCTCGCCGGTATAACGGCGTATGTCGCTCGTGACCGGCTGTATGTCGGGCTGTTGGAGCTTCGGGCACTGCGGCTGGGAAAAATATTTGGGAAATACACGTCAAACCTTCGGACGCGGAGATCGAACGATCTGTATGTTGCGGGAGTACAGAAAGCTTTACGGATGGCTGTGTACGAAATTATAATTTCGTGTTAAAGGAAATTTTACAATAGAGGTTTAATATGTAAGATGTAATAATGAAGTAAACTGCTTTCTGTAGAAGAAAGGCAGTGCCGAAATATAAGGGAGTGATTGCCGTTAGTCTACAATTTCAATGGTGACTGTATGAATATGCGACTATTTGCAAGTCATCAGTTTCTTTTGGAATCCCAGCTTATTTAAACGTGGTATAATTTAATATTTTATATTGATAAATGGTAAAACTTGTTTGTGCATTTAATTCACGCACTTTTGTATTCAAACTTATAGCCCAATTTACGAAGTTATAATTTCGTGTTAAAGGAAATTTTACAATAGACATTTAATATGTAAGATGTGATAATGAAGTAAACTACACTCTGTAGAATAAAGGCCGTGCCGAAATGTAAGGGGGTGACTGACGTTGGTCTACAATTTCAATGGTGACTGTATGAATATGCAACTATTTGCAAGTCATCAGTTTCATTTGGAAACCCGGCTTATTTAAACGCGGTATAATTTAATACTTTGTATTGATAAATGGTAAAACTGGACTGTTTCTTTAATTTACGCACTTTTGTATTTAATACAAATACAGACTCATGCATTCTTTCTCACTCTTTCGTTGCCCATTCGTAGAAAATCAGACATCCCACAAAATTATAATTTCGTATTAAAGGAAATTTTACAATAGACGTTTAATGCGTAAGATGTGATAATAAAGTAAAATATTCTCTGCAGAAGAAAGGCAGTGCCGAAATGTAAGGGGTGATTGACGTTGGTCCATAATTTCAATGGTGACTGTATGAATATGCAGCTATTTGCAAGTCATTGGTTTCTTTTGGAAAACTGGCTTATTTAAACGCGGTATAATTTAATGTTTTATATTGATAAATGGTAAAACTTCATTGTTTCTTTAATTCGCGTACTTTTGTATTCAAACTTACAGCCCAATTTACAACAAACTAATAACTCAATTTACGAAATTATAATTTCGTGTTAAAGGAAACTTTACAAAAGACTTTTGATATGTAAGATGGGATAATGAAGTAAATTATTCTCTGCAGAAGAGACGCAGTGCCGAAATGTAAGGGAGTGACTGACGTTGGTTCATAATTTCAATGGTGACTGTATGAATATGCGACTATTTGTAAGTCATCGGTTTCTTTTGGAAATCCGGCTTATTTAAACGCGGTATAATTTAATATTTTATATTGATAAATCGTAAAACTTGATTGTTTCTTTAATTCATGTACTTTTGTATTCAAACGTATAGCCCAATTTATAACAAACTTATAACTCAAATTGATGGTTAAAATAAAAGTTTGAAAGAAATACAATTAGGTGATTTTTTTTCGATGGAACGTAGATAAATTTTAGGTTGATATACATTTAGGAGAAATGTAAAAAACCGTGAGTTAATTGTCTTGAAATGCCAGAAGTTTGTTTAAATTGCTTCACTGAAAATTATAAGAAACAATTTCATGACACAAATTCGGATCAACGATCTCTAATTCCCCTTAACATTTCCGACACTACACAAAGTTTTAAAACGTCAAAAGCGGGACAGTACTTTGAACATTTTCCTTCCCTTGCACAGAGGGAATTGCTAATATTTTCTTCTGACAATATTGGTGACGCACCATTTGCGTCATGACGAAAAAATTGGAAATTTTAACACTGAATGTACCAAGCGGACTCAAATGACCCCTTTCAAAATTTACTTTAAAATCGTACATTCAGTCTAATTTCTCCCACTCATTTGACTTTCTGTAAATTTTTGGGGGACTGGACATTGGGAGCAGTGCGTAAGTTGAATGATCTGATGTAGTTAAGAATGTTTAAGGTGAAATGCTACATGCTGTTGATGTTGATAAAATTTAAATGCGTTAAGTGAGAAATTTGATCGATGTGCCTATGTAATTGCGATACACTTTTTCGGAACTTTGTATGGAATCGATATCAATCAATTACGCAATCCGTAAAGTATGTATTGGAAACTGTATATTCGTCGTCCAACGTGGTTTTTGTGTGTTTTCCAAAAATTTTACAAGAGTACCGATAAGATAAACTTGATGCGACACGTGTTTTAAATGCGTTTATGTTTTGAAGTGGTCAACCATATTTACTTAAAACTTGTATATTAATAAATGAACACTAAACTACCAATCGGGGTCAAATTACCCCTTTCAAAATTTACTTCAAAATCGTACATTCATTATTATTTCTATCGCTCATTCTACATTTTGTAAATTCTTGTATCATTTGATCATTCAATTTCTCCCTTTAATAAATTAAGAATTTCTTTCTAAAAATCAACGTTTATTTCATAAGGAGTCAAATGACCCCTCATGTTAAGAATAGGTAGGTGTTAACGTATACTTCCCAACGCATCGCTTCATTATTCCACCCGCCGGATTAACGAGCCCACAACGAAACGATCTAAAAAAATGCCGAACAAGTTGCAACAAACGCTAAATCTTCGCTGACTTCAATTCTCCCCGAAATATTCCGCGCGCGAGCAGATTTCAGGTTAAATTCTTGCACGCCTCGTTATATAAATCCCCGGCGTATTCTGGCGGCCTTAATTGTAATGGAACCGCGGCGCGCGCACAACTGAAGGCAATAAACGAGAGGTCCTCGATCCCTTGGTCGATCAAAGGGCGCGAGAAATGCCGACTCTACACGTGACTCCATAGTTTCTCGCTTTTTCAATCAGCTTCGCCGCTGCACACTCGGGGTTTCCGGTTTTCCCGGCGAGCAGCGCGCGCTCAAAGGGTACTCAAAGGGATTCCAAGTGTATGTAACCGCGCGGCGGAGCTCAATCGCGGAAACTAATTTAATTAACTAATCACCGGCGCGAACAGACGGTAGAAACACAACTGACCCGCCCGCGCACAGACCCCGAGCTCATTGGCCAATTGCCGGCGAATATTTTCGCTTCCACGCCAACGCGTCGGTGAATTTGCGTTTCTACGCGATGGCAGATTTTTGCGGGACAGAAGGGATGGGAAAGGAGCGGAGTTGAGCGAAGCGGAATTATGTCGTTTGCGATGGCAGACACGAAGAAGGAGGAATGGGAGTAAGGATTATTATTCGCGTGGACCGGTCCGTGATAATGGAAGATAGGGAAATGGTTTAACATTGAATGTATCGGTAGTTTACGTCTACCTATTCTTAATATGAGGGGTCATTTGATTTGTTGTGAAATAAACGTTGATTTTGAGAAAGAAATTCGTAATTTATTGAAGCGAAAAATTTAATAATCAGACGATATGAGAATTTACGGAAAGTTAAATGAGCGAAAGAAATAAGAATGAATGTACGATTTTAGAGTAAATTTTGAAAGGGGTGATTTGACCTCGCTTGATACGTTTATGTTAAAATTGCGGTTTTATAGTCGACAACGCCTAAATTTATGGAAATACATTCACAAAAATATCAAACTCCAGTTTAAAAATTGACAATATTTAAATTTTTTGCATCTAATCATACTGCTTGAAAATTAACAATATTTAAGTGAAGATCATTTAACCCTGAACGTACCGGTACTTTACATCTACCTATTCTTACCATGAGGGGTCATTTGACTCCTTATGAAATAAACGTTGATTTTCAGAAAGAAATTCCTAATTTATTAAAGCGAGAAATTGAATAATCAGATGATAGAGAATTTACAGAAAGTCAAATGAGCGATAGAAATTGGAATGAATGTGCGATTTTAAAGTAAATTTTGAGAGGGGTTATTTGACCTCGTTTGGTACATTTAGTGTTAAAATTTTCGTCGTGACGCATACGGTGCGTCATCAGTTTTGACAGAAGAAAATATTAAAATTGTTCAGCATGACGCATACAACGTGTCATCAATTTTCACGAAGGCAAATATTGAACTCCATGTTGAGATCCAATATATAATTTTTCACCTTAGGCGTGGTTTTTTCATGAATATGTGTAGAAATTGTTTTGAAATTCGGTATTTTTTAAACACAAAAATTTGAACATTTAGAAACAGAATTTTGGAATACATTTTTTCTATATAAATTTAATGTTAATTTAAAAGCGCTTAATAGAGGCGCGACATTTTTCTTCATAAATTTAATGTTGATCTGAAAGCGCTTAATAGAATTCAATAAGAAATAAATCAACAATTATTCTACCTTAATGCTTGATTTATGCAATTTTGAATTAAATAATCATTTAGTGCAGAAATAAAGTATAATGATATAATAAAAAATGGATAAATTACGTATGGCAGCGTTTAAAACATGAATATACTTCCATTCAAAAACAAAACTTGCTCAACTTTTGCTCCAATTTCAATATAAACAAATACCTTTCTTTTTAATTAAAGTTCATTTGATTATTCAAAACATGAATAAATATAATCGAGTCTACTAAATGTCTCCGGTACGTCTACAAATTGTTTACATGCAATATTATTGACTTGTTTAATTTCTATGAAACATCTTTAACTTTGACTGCTATTTCAATGTAAACAAATACCTTTCTTCTTAATTAAGGTTCATTACCTTATTCAAAACATGAATACACATAAACGAATCTACTAAATGTCTATAGTACGTCTAAAAATTATTCAAAGGCATTATTACGGATTTATTTAACTTCTACAAAAGATTTTTAACTCAAGAGTACTTAACACAGTCCCAGCATCAAGGCATTGACGCAACACTTTAAACAAAGACACAAAGACACAAGGTCAGCATCCATTCTACGATACTAAATCTCTATAGTACGTCTAAAAATTGTTCAAAGGCATTATTACAGACTAATTTAATTTATATAAAAGATTTTTACCTTAAGAGTACTTAACACAGTCCCAGCATCGAGGCATTGACGCAACACTTTAAACAAAGACACAAAGACACAAGGTCAGCATCCATTCTACGATCATACATTCCCATTGGCATTGAATTCAATTGACGGCTAGTGGTAAATTACTTCCCCTCGCTGAAGGCAGCTCCACCCTCTTTGAGAAAACGGCAACGCGACTTATATCGAGCGAACCGCCACGATTAACGTTTCCCATCGAAGTGCCCCGTAAAACTTTCGGCGGCCTTTCTGGCCCGAGGCTCGCAGGAAGTCGGCCGCGGGTAAATAATTAAGAAATCCACTTAACGCCCGCACAAAGATGCCGCATTTGTCGCCGCGAATTGTCTCGCGTGAATTAAGTCGCCGAAAAGTCGCTCACCGTCGAAAATTCGTCTTTCTCGCTTTCCATTCGCCCGCGGCGAGTGGCAAGTCTTTCCCATTTCCGACAGTCCCCACGAACGGAAGTCGGCGGTGCCAGATGAACGACACGGCATTATTCAGTCAACCGCTTGTTTTTAACCCTCTCAGGCCCTGTGAACGTGGCCCGTTTGATAGGGGGTGAACTTCACGTTCGACTCTTAACACTTAGCCGACCGTGCGCCACATCATTTTTCGCAAGCGAACTCCCCATCGTTTTCAAGGTATCAGTTAGTTTTGCAAACTCTGGTTGTTTTATGCAATTTCAAGATGACTTCTAAGAATTTGTGTTGCCGCAGTGGAAAAAAAAGTTCACGATTGTAGGGTATTGGCATGAAATCAGTCAAAACGTAAGGAAATTGACTAACATTCATTTTTACTGTAACTAATGATCGTGTGAACTCGCTATTATTTTCAAGATATCAGTTAGTTTTGCAAACTCAGCTTGTTTTATGAAATTTCAAGATGACTTTAAAGAATTCGAATGATTTTCCGTGTTGCCTCGTTAGAAGAAAGTTCACGATCGTAGGGTATTGGCCCGAAATTAGAGGATCAAAACGTAAAGAAATTGACTAACATTAATTTTTACTTTAACCAGTGATCGTGTGAACTCACTGTTATTTTTAAGATATCAGTTAGTTTTGCAAACTAGGGTTGTTTCATGAAATTCCAATATGACTTTAAAGATTTCCAACGATTTTCCATGTTGCATCGAACAATTGCAAAGTTCGAACACAAATCAGGATTTCATATCCATCAGTGGTGAAATTTTATTATTTCTTCAATTTACATACCTTTATATTTTAAATTATAACATAATGTAAAAGGAAACTTCAGAATATTTATTTACCATTTTATATCAGTTAGTTTTGCAAACTCTGGTTGTTTTATGAAATTTTAAGAAGACTTTAAAGAATTCGAACAATTATCCATGTTACATCGTTGGAATAAAGTTCAAACACAAATCAAGGTTTCGTATTCATCAGTGGTGAAATTTTATTATTTCGTCAATTTACATACCTTTATATTTTAAATTATAACTTAATGCAAAAGGAAACTTCAGAATATTTATTTACCATTTTTATATGAAATTGTAACATTAATATATTTGTCTGCTGAAGAAGACACGAAATCAGCGTCAAAACGTAAAGAAATTGACTAACATTAATTTTTACTGTAACTAGTGATCGTGTGAACTCGCTATTATTTTCAAGATATGAAGTAGTTATGCAAACTCAGGTTGTTTTATGAAATTTCAAGATGAGTTTAAAGAATTCGAATGATTTTCTACGTTGCCTCCTTGGAAGAGAGTTCATGATCGTAGGATATTGGCACGAAACCAGTCAAAACGTAAGGAAATTAACTAACATTAATTTTTACTGTAGCTAGTGATCGTGTGAACTTGCTATTATTTTTAAGACATTGGTTAGATCTGCAAACGCAGCTTGTTTTATGAAATTTCAAGATGACTTTAAAGAATTCGAATGGTTTTCCATATTGCCTCGTTGGAAAAAAGTTCACGACTGGCGGATTCATTAAGTTAATTAAGTGTTTTTACTTTTATAGTTTTAATAGTGATATAATATATAATACTTTATCGTTTTAGTTTTTTATTCAATTTTGTACTGCCAAGCCGTGTGTAGCATATCGAAGTTACACTGAAATAAGACTTTGCGTAAATTTTCGATACCAAAACCAATCGTCACGCAAAGCAATTAGTCAGTGCAGAAGGTTATACATTAAACAAAATTTGAAGAGAGACTAATGTAAATTAAGTGAAGACATCCTTATTACACATTTGCGGTCCAATATTCTGCGCTGTCAAACAAAATATCATACCATACAAAATTTTTACTGTTTAAACAGTGCAACGTAAAAGTATTTTATACGTGCAAAATATTCTGCGCTGTCAAACAAAATATCATACCATACAAAATGTTTACTGTTTAAGCAGTGCAACGTAAAAGTATTTTATACGTGTAAAATATTCTGCGCTGTCAAACAAAATATCATATCATACAAAATGACTACTGTTTAAGCAGTGCAACGTAAAAGTATTTTATACGTGCAAAATATTCTGCATTGTTAAACAAAATATCATACCATACAAAATGACTACTGTTTAATCAGTGCAACATAAAAGTAATGTATACCTGAAAAATGTGCAAAATATTCGAAACTACACATCATTTATACGAATACGTGTCAAGCATCACCCAGTTAATTTCCAGCACGATTAACTGTCTACCGCAACATCGCCGAAGGCACGTCACAAATAAAATCACCCCGTAAAAGTCAGCGATCGGCCGTTAAGCACGAAGTTCGGTTATTCGCGGTTTACCCGAAATACGCCAGAAATATATGACGACCATTAACGCTCTGAGACAGAAGTCATGCGACGCCGGTTGCGAAGTACACGACCTGCAATGCGCGATATTCGTCAAAGCCGTCTTTCTCCCGGAAGGAAGGCATAATACTTTCGCGGGCTGACAAGTATCAGGAAGACCGCATTCAGCGCGGAGACCGACTACTCGAAAATCGTGGCCTGCGTCGAGTGGTGAACTGATGAATGCGCCAGACCCCGTCTTCTTCGCCGTTCGCCGACAATCGCGCGGCATAAAAGTCGGAGGACGTCATTTTTGCCGGCTAAATATGTGCAAAACTGTATCCGCTTACATATCCGCGCGCGTTTGTTTAGCGTGTGTGCTTTTTCTTTTACGTTTTACGAACGGGTTGGGAGGGGTTTGGCGTATTTGTGTGTTAGTGTAGAATTGTGCTGTTATAAGTAACTGGGGCGGGTTAATCGCATATAGTGCTTTTGACACAAATGTCTTATATATATGTATAGACTGATATCTGTGAGAAAAATTGTGAGATGGGTACTATGATAGTTTCTTATAAAATTCCATGGAGTATTAGTTGATATTAGGATTGCGAGAGATTGGAAAACGTGTAACGTGCATGGAGACATTAATAATTATTATATTCAGTATAAGATTACATAAAGAATAGAATGATTGAAACTGCCCATTTGTGAAATCGATTATATTCATCATATAAAAATTAACACATTTATTTGGAATATTGAAAGTCATGTGCTTTGGCATTAAAATGATACAGAATTCTAAAAGTGGAGTTATTTGCTTTCGTGTTGAACAGCTCATATATATATATATATATATATATATATATATATATATATATATATATATGTGTGTATATATCAATATAAGATCACATAAAGAATAGAATGATCGAAGCTGCTTATTTGTGAAATCGATTAAACTCACTATATAACAAATATTAAATTGATTTAAAATAGTGAAAGTTAAGCGCCAGTAGCGTGCTTTGGCATTAAAACGAAAGAAAATGTTTAAAGTGGAGGTATTTGCGTTTGCGTGTGAACAGCTCATATGTGTATATTTGCATACATTTTTACACCTTTCTAGTATACGCACTTATGCAACTCTATACGGTAAAAAGAAAGCAATCGACTTATATCCGATTACATGAAATACGTATAAATTATATAGATACATGTAAGTACATGTGCAATATTACACATATCACATATTTACATAATTATATACACATTCATTACGATATATACGCGGACACAAATTTCCTCATTTTTCACAAAAACGCATACAGTTGCATGGCATCAATTGACGCATATATATATATAGTATGTATGTATGTATACAGTAAAAAGAAAGCAATGGACCGATTACGTGAGATATGTATAAATTATATAGGCACATGTAAGTACATGTGCAATATTATAGATATCACATATTTACTTACGTATACTTACATAATATTATACACGTTCATTACGACATATACATCGACACAAATTTCCTCATTTTTCACATAACCGCATACAGATCCATGGCATCAAATGACGCATATATATATATATATATAAAGAAAGCAATGGACATATATCCGATTACGTGAAATACGTATAAAATATGTAGATACATATAAGTACATGTGCAATATTATACATATCACATATTTACTTACGTATATTTACATATTTATATATACAATCACTACGACATATATTTCGACACAAATTTCCTGATTTATCACATAACTGCATATAGATCAATAGCATCAAATGACGCACTTACAATTACGTAAAACACCAATAATTTACACATACATTATATTATATACATTATACCACATATATAAATACACATCCAATATTATCGACATTATATACACACTTACGTATCCTTACATAACTCTACATACATTCCTCACAATATACCCTTGCACACAAATGTCCACGTCCCTTACATAACTACGCGGACATTGGCGTCAAAGGATGTATAAGTGATTACGTGAAGTACGTATTAATGCCCCGTAACCACATAACCCCACACAATATACTCGTACATATATACATTTTCTTCACTTATGTACTCTTACGTAACTCCATACACATATTCATCAGCAATGCCTGCACACAAATTTCCGCATTTCTTATGTAACAGCAGACAGTAGGAAGAAGGCAAAGGATGTGAAGGACGGAAAAGATGGCAGGGGGTGGTTAGCGTTGGCGGCGCGCGAAAAAAAGGGGCGAGGCCGGCAGAATGGCACTCTGTGAACACTCGCGGCTCTCTTCCCTTTTCAGAAGACACGGCATCCCTTGACCCTCGTCGCCCGCGAGAGAAAGCGGAGGGCGAGATGAATGTAAACCTTTTAATGGCCTCTGCCAGTCGGGACTCTTTTGAGAATTCCGCTCCGCCGTGAATAACCACCACGCGAGTTCTTCTTATATGCGGACGCGGCGGTCGAGTACAGTGACTGTAATCGACGATGTAACGAGATATTTCAGGCTTCGTTCTTCAAACTCCGCGTGAACGGGCGTCAGAGTTTTTGCTTGGGAACTCGGCGGGTTTGGGGTGTTATGCTTTTCTTGACCTTGGGTGATACAACTGTGACATCTGGGGGTATGTTTGTGGAATGTAAATCGGTTGGTTTGTGAAATGAGGTAAATGGATGGTTGAATTGTTTACGTCAATAATTGGGGAATATATTTGAAGCTGCGCGTTTAATTTAGACTTCGAAGAAGGAACGTCAGAATTTTTGCATCGATAAATCTTTAATACTAAATTAACAAATGTCTCAGGAAAAAATTGTGCCTTTCGATACTCTTGGTGTCTTCGATATTATATGGTTGTATAAAAAATTATCTCAGGAAAAAAATGATTTATATCAATGTTTGTGGAATGTAAATCTTACGAGAGAAATATGATGGGAAAGAGAATATATTTGAAAATGTTGTTTAAAATGTAGAATTCTTGCATCGTATACCATTAACAAATGTCTCTGATTATTCCACAGGTCCTTGCCATTGTACAGATGCCAAAAAACAATCAGGAAAAAATATGATAAAGTGCTTGGACAAACAATTAATTAAGGCAACAGTTTTGACTATTTCTCAAGTCTTCGACCTTGCATTACAGATGCTAAAAAACAAACAGCATAAAATATGATAAAAGGTTATATTAAATAAAATAAATATCAAATTATATTATGCAACAAATTCTTTAAACGATATAAGTTATATTAGATAAAATAATTATCAAATTATATTATGACAATTCTAAACGTCTTGACGTCTTCAACGTTTATGTAGGATCTCAAGTCCTCTAATTGGCGAGCAACGGTCACCTATGATCCTTTATTATTATATTGAGGTATTATAGGTGACGAGTTTATTGAATTGTGTTGTTTGGTTGCGTAGTAATCAGTTGACGACGAAACGTAAAGACGATAAGGTGAAACGACAAAACATTAGGATTAACACTTTGCATTCTACTGAATTAGGACTATACATTAGGATTCTACCGAACATCCAAAATATTCGCAGAGGGTAACAATAATTATTTTATAAATGTAGTTATTGCTAGAATAGTGATGCTTTGGTCTCCAATACCTGAACATTACGTACATTTTGCATAATTCTGTCAAACGCTATAGTATTTTATAGCATCGTCGTTCTAATACAGCGAAATACACACGGCAGTCAACGTGTTAAGAAATATGTTTACATATCCATATAAAGATATTATTATTAAAGATATAAAGAAACTTAGATGATAATATAAAAGATAATATCTAATAATAAAGAAATTTAGATATCTATATAAATATATTATTACAAAAGATATTCAGAAAGTGTCTTGATTGTGTTGTTATTGTTTATAAATACCATACTGTCTGGTTTCATGTATCTAAATCCTACATTTCTGATACGAAATAACGAAACAGCACCACAGATTATTGTTTATGAATATTATACTTTCTAGATTCACGTGTCTAAATCCTACATTTCTGCTACGAAATGACGAGAAGCCGCTTAAGATTATTGTTTATGAATATAATACTCTGTAGTTTCACGCATCTAAATCCTATATTTCTGCCACGAAATTACGAAAAAGCGCGCAGATTATTGTTTATGAATATCATACTCTCTACTTTCACGTATCTAAATCCTACATTTCTGATACGAAATGACAAAAAAGCGCCTCAGATTATTGTTTATGAATATTATACTCTCTACTTTCACGTATCTAAATCCTACATTTCTACTACGAATTGACGACAAATCGTTTCCGATTATTATTTATGAATATTACATTCTCTAGTTTCACGTAGCTAAATCCTGCATTTCTGATACGAAATGACGAAAAAGCGTCTCAGATTATTGTTTATGAATATTATACTCTGTAGTTTCACGCATCCAAATCTTATTATATACTTATGCCACGCACGCCGATGTTTGCACACGTACCTCCCACTGCCCTCCGCCATGTTCTCCTATTGTACGACCTCAGCGATTTTTATTGTGTTGCTATTATTTATAAATATCATACTCTCTAGTTGCACGTATCTAAATCCTACATTTCTGCTACGAAATGACGAAAAAGCGCTTCAGATTATTGTTTATGAATATTATACTCTCTAGTTTCATATATCTAAATCCTACATTTCTGCTACGAAATGACGAAAAACCGCATCAGATTATTGTTTATGAATATTATACTCTCCAGTTTATGAATATTACACTCTTTACTTTCAGATTATTGTTTATAAATATTATACTCCCCAGTTTCACGCAGTTAAATCCTAGATTTCTGATACAAAATTACGAAAAACCGCCTCAGTTCCGAATTACTTATGCCACGCACGCCGATGTTTGCACACGTACTTCCCAATTCCCTCCAACATGCTTTCCAATTGTGTGGCCTCAGCAATCTTGATTGTGTTGTTATTGTTTATGAATATTATATTCTCTAATTTCGCATATCTAAATTCTACAGTTCTGACACGAAATTACGAAAAAGCGCTTCAGTTCAGAATTACTTATGCCACGCACGCCGATGTTTGCACACGTACCTCCCACTGCCCTCCAACATGTTCTCCCATTGTGCGACCTCAGCGATTTTGATTGTGTTGCTATTATTTATAAATATCATACTCTCCACTTTCACGTATCTAAATCCTACATTTCTGGTACGAAATGACGAAAAAGCGACTCAGATTATCGTTTATGAATATTATACTCTCTAGTCTCACGTATCCAAATCCTACATTTCTGCCACGAAATTACAAAAACCGCCTCAGATTATTGTTTATGAATATTATACTCTCTAGTTTCACGCATCCAAATCCTAGATTTCTTATACAAAATTACGAAAAAGCACCTCAGTTCCAAATTACTTATGCCACGCACGCCGATGTTTGCACACGTACCTCCCACTGCCTTCCGCCATATTCTCCTATTGTACGACCTCAGCGATTTTGATTGTGTTGCTATTATTTATAAATATCATACTCTCTCCTTTCACGTATCTAAATTCTATAATTCCGATACAAAATTACGAAAAATCGCCTCAGTTCCGAATTACTTATGCCCCGCACGCCAATGTTTGCACACGTACCTCCCACTGCCCTCCGCCATGTTCTCCCATTGTGCGACCTCCGCGATCATCATCACTCCGTCGCTTGACTTCGTCGATGCCGAACACTGTACCCTCACCCTTCCGCTCGGGACAAAGCCGTGGAAAACATTTGAGGGTTCGCGCATAAATGTTTCTTTCGGCATTATCGATGCTCGACGAAGGAGGGCCGCTTCCCTTCCATCTTCCGCCCTTCGGCCACCTCCCCCTCAGCGGAGTTCTCGCCACTTGAAAAATATCGTCGCGAGTCAAGATTGCGCCGTGGGCTTTGGCATAATGTGACCGAGGTTTCCGTCGAGTGGTCCACGGGGTTCGTTTTCTTTCGCTCCCTCCGCTCTCCTTCTTCTTCTCTTTCGTTACGCGGCGTATTCACTTTTGTCCTCCTTTCTCCGGACCGCCATCTCGCTTTATCCTTTTCTCAAATGCCATTATGCCCCGCGTTCTTACGTTTCGCGATGTCGAGTGCAGGCAGGCATTGACCTTTGCCCTCACGCATGAAAACGCGAGGGTCCCTTTTTTCGTCGAGTGGGTCATACCGGGTACGGAGAAGTACGGGTCTTTATGGTTGTTGATATCGCGGATCGTTCCTACAACGTTTTCAGATCGTTCGCATGTCGTCGGCGCATTGATGTGGGGCGTTGGGAATGTTGTGCCGAACGATCGGAGAATGCGCCGGGGTTTTGTTCTCGAAGCTAATGGCGAGAGGCGTTGGAAAGTTGGGCATGGTGAACGGGTAATGGAGAAGAGGGTTTGTTCAAACACAAATGAAATGTTAAGGTTTTGTGTTGATCAGTGGTGAAATTTTAGGATTTCTTCAATTTACGTACGCTTATGTTCAAAATAATCATTTAAAAGGATAGTAAAAGGAAATTTCATACCTATACCATTTATTTAATATATCAGATTTAATACATATTATATACCATAATACCATATTATTTAATATATCATTACCTATAGTAAAAGGAAATGTTTATTTACTACTTTGTATGAAACAGTTGCCAATATAAATTTGTCTACGAAACAACGAAAATGGAAAGTTTCATTGTAAATTTGGAGCAGGGTTTGTTCAAACACAAATGAAATGTTAAGGTTTTGTATTGATCAGTGGTGAAATTTTATGATTTTTTCAATTTACGTATATTTATGTTTAAAGTAGTAATTTAAAAGGAGAGTAAAAGGAAATTTCATACCTATACCATTTATTTAGTATACTATTTAGTATAGCATAGTATATTAGTACCATATTTAATATATATTATATAGCATATTACCATATTATTTAATATACCATTACCTATAGTAAAAGGAAATTTCAGAATATTAATTTACTATTTTGTATGAGACAGTAACATTAATAAATTGGTCTGTTGAAGGAGACACGAAATCATAGTTAAAATGTAGAGAAATCGATTAACATTTATTTTTACTTAAACTAGTGAGTGTGTGAACTCATCCCCATTTGCAAGACATTAGTTTGTTCTGCAAACTCAGCTCGTTTTGATATTTCAAGGTGATTTTATAGAATTCCACGATTTTCGATGTTGCCTTGCTGGAAAAAAAAGAGGATGGTCGTACGATATTGGCTGCACTAATCAATATTGTTTAGGCTGTTCATGGTTTAAACTGGAAAATATTTAAAAATTAACTGGCGCGTTCATTAAGTTAATTTACTGTCCTTACCTTGATATTAATGCTCTAAATCTAAAGGATTAAAGTCAATTTTTAGTGCAACATATATTTTTGCAGAATTCTGAATAGTATTCATACAAAATTTAGTTCATGTTTGTAAAAGAGTTTCGTTTATCTAGATATTCGACTTTAAATTTTATTATACATTTCTTGGATCTTTTCCGAATATATCATAAAGTACTGACGCAATTTCATAACAATTTATTGTGTCAGAATCTAAACATTTATGTATTTGGTTTACCTATTGATTATAACGGTTCACTTAATCCAAATATTTCAGAATGCATTGGTATAACCTGTGTTAATTCGCTGTGACATAAGCCAAAAATGTTCATGTTTCTAGTTAATCCTCGTAAAGCTACGTGAGATCCAATAAAAACATTGAGCACGGACTTACATTTTCATTGAACACTAATTAAAGACACTTCCATCGAATCTTACCTTTTATTTCCACTAATCATACCACACTTACTGATCAAATTATGTAATAACCATCATGTTTCACAACGCACTGGTATAATCTGTGATAATCCATTGTGACACAAGCCAAAAATTTGTATGTTTCTAGTTAATCATCGTAAAGCTAGGCGAGATCAAGCAAAAACATTGAACACTGACTTACATCTTCATTTAACATTAATAATTCATTAAAGACACTTCCACCGAATCCTACCTTTTATTTCAACTAATCATACCACACATACTGATCAAATTTTGTAATGACCATCATGTTTCACAACGCACTGATGTAATCTCTGATAATTCGCTGTAATACAAGCCAAAAATTTGCATGTTTCTACTTAATCATCGTAAAGCTACGTGAGATCCACTAAAAATATTAAGCACAGACTTAAATTTTCATTTAACACTAATAATTCATGAAAGACACTTCCACCGAATCTTACCTTTTATTTCAACTAATTATACCACACATACTGATCAAATTTTGTAACAACCATCATGTTTCACAACATACTAATATAATCTCTGATAATCCGCTGTAATAGAAGCCAAAAATTTGCATGTTTCTACTTAATCATCGCAAAGCTACGTGAGATCCACTAAAAATATTAACCACAGACTTAAATTTTCATTTAACCCTAATAATTCATTAAGGACACCTCCACCGAATCTTACATTTTACTTCAACTAATTATACTACACGTACTGATCAAACTTTGTAATAACCATCTGTGGCACGTGTCAAAAGTGACGACAAAAATCTGCTGAAATGTTGCTCTGGAAACATTTAACACATATGTATATAACACATTTGATAAAAATAACTCCATCGTCCCTTACATTTTCCTTAACCCCGCCGCATTACTCATTCTCATCTAACGTAATAACCATCCCCATCACCTACCAAGAATTTGCATCTTCCCCACTTACCCACTTCCCCATACACACCTACCTACATACTATACAGAAAACACCGAAAACCCGCTTACCTTGTCATTTGACATTATTAATTCATTCACATCGCCCTGCGTCGACCATTACGCATGACCTCACATAATATCGCCAATATTCCTCGATCTAACCCCGAATCATTTTTTAACACACATGTATATAACACATTTGATAAAAATAACTCCATCGTCCCTTACATTTTCCTTAACCCCGCTGCATTACTAATTCTCATGTAACGTAATAACCATCCCCATCACCTACCAAGAATTTGCATCTTCCCCACTTACCCACTTCCCCATACACACCTACCCACATACTATACAGAAAACACCGAAAACCCGCTTACCTTGTCATTTGACATTATTAATTCATTCACATCGCCCTGCGTCGACCATTACGCATGACCTCCCATAATATCGCCAATACTCCTCGATCTAACCCCGAATCATTTTTTTCCAGAACAACAGCCGCACGTGGGTGACAATAATGATCAGGCTGGGACCCAGGACATCAACGCGGACAAACAATGCGCAAGGACCCCTTCGCAGATTTGTCCATTGCGGTTAAAATCGCGTCCCGCCCTGGAGTTTGCTGAGGGTCGAAAACGGCATGCATGTAAGTAACATACGTATGAATACGTCCGGGCACACGCACAGATCGATACATGTGTGCACGTGTGCACTCGTTTAATGCGTACGCCCGTTGAGTACATAGTTTTTTCGCACCCATTGCTGTGATTGTCGGAAGGATTTAAGTGCCGCTGATGAAATGCGCCGTTTGTTCAGCGCTTGTTCGCCGCTTATTTATTGTGTCGCCGAGAGGGCGCGTTTTAATCTATTCTAGGGTCGGATTTTCACGTGTCACATTTGTTGATTCTTGTTTTGCTGCGAGCGCATTGTTGGAATCGTAAGAAAAAAGGTGCTGCGTTGTCTGGGGGTAGACTGATTTGGACGGATAATTATCGTGTTCTGAAATGTTGGCGTTGTTTGCGGTGTAGGAGAAAATACGGATTATGGGTAAAAGATGGGAATAATGTATATGGTGGCTTTCTAAGGAATGTTTATTCGTTGGGGTGTGGTTAGAATAGCATGTTGCATTAGACTTAAACTAAGTGGATTTTGAGTGGAATTTGGTTACAGGGATTGTGTAGGAATTAAATATTCGAATGATTAGGTATTCAAAATTAATTGCACGCTCTCCAAAAGCACGACGATGTATTTTGACAGGATGACTGACAGAACGAAAAACACTTCTTGTAGATAGAATCTGATATTATTTGTATCGCTATTCAATTGATTTCTACAAGCATATAAATAGAATCATTTTCAAATGAAAGCAAATAAATAGTTAGTATATTTTTCATGTACCGAATAATCATTATCGTAATGAAATATATGAGTAATTATTGAAAATAAAAATTAATTCTAAATAATTCGAATACTAACTCTACGATAATAGTTTCTAACATAACTGAACCAAAAATCAGTACCTAGTTCGGACTTGCACATCTTTCGCATTTTTATTCACATAAATTCTCTATATAAAAGCACAGAACAGCAAGCTACTTTTTTCTGAGTACCGAATCATTATGTATACAAAAGATTTTGACCTCCAATTTTATGGTCAAAACGCGAAGAAGCACATTAACTTTCAATTCTACGTTTCAACACTCCTATGTGTCCTTACCAAGAAAAGTTAGTTTATTTCAAATCTTGTTCAACGGCAAGTCAAAATAGGATACATGATGTGTTAAAAGTTAGTATACCAACTCTGCTTCTTATGGTGGTCGAGAAGCAGGGGGTAAGTTACCTACTTCGGCAACAAAGAGACTTTCGGTCTTTGAACCCCAGCTTTGTTTTTATAGTTTATGCAGAAACGGGTATGACTTCGGGGGGCGTGTCATGTTTATAGCTTGTCTCAGCAAACGTGGACCTTGGCCGTTTTAGGGTTGTAACAAAGGAGGTCCTACGCGAAGCCATCAGTACCCCTCCACATGCGTGTCATATTGTTTTTGCTCTTCGGGAGACAAAGAACCCGCGTAAACAAACCGACTACATGCGTCGGGTGAACATGTCCGATTATTTCAAACATTTATCTCAGTGATAAGCATAAATAATTTATACTTAAGACATTTTTTCGCATTGTCTACTTCTGTATATTTGTGATCGTAAAGTGTTAATGTCGCGTAGAACATTTCATCCTGTCAAGATAGACATTTATAACAGAACTATTTTCAGTATCTATGCAATTTACCTTTTTTCATGACTTATATATTATATATGACTACATATACATAATTAATACCTAATATGCATACCTAATAGTATATATATATATATATATATATATATATATATATAACCATACTTATGTAGTCATATAATGTATATATAAATAGATACTGTATAAAATAACAAAACAACAGTACTTTCCTCTACTCTTACTTCCACCCAAACTACTTGCTTTTTTAGTCATTTTGCTCCCTGTTTTATACATACTGGAGACTTTGACAAAATTTTAAATGATCAAGAATATTACTTTTTGTGAAGAAGACTGTACAAAACGTGTGCACCTCGTGTAATGCAATAGTAAGAACAGAAGTACGACTAAAGCTTTCTTGGTCTCGCTAAATGCATATTGACTTAGTTTTCAAATGTTATCTACACTACGACAATTTATCCTAAGTAGCATATAAACTGCATTGGGACATAAGATATAAAATACCCATTCATATAAAGAACAGAAAAGAAGAAATAAGAACCCATTCAGACTTTCTTGTTTGGCCCGAGATTAAGACCACGAGTGCGGCTCGTGATATTCATGTTTGACATGAAATTAAACAACGAGTCCGACTCGTGATATTCCATTTTGGCCTAACATTTTCATCACGAGACGGACTCGTGAAAATAGTGCAAGCGGTTAACACATTGTTGACCGGTGACGAGTGAACTCGCGTTTGCATTCGCGTCGGCTATTGTAATTTTTGAAACGCAAGGCAATATAGAATATAGCAAAATTTTATTCATTGTGTTCAATCGCGTCTGCTTTATTATAAAAAAAAGTGCAGTTTTCTTGGTACTGAGGTTTTTATTATAATTCTAGTATTAGAAAGCGTCTAGAACGACGGGACGTGACGGTGAAGCATTTTTCAATCAATTATATTTATATATTTTATTTGCAGACTTGGGTTCAGTTTATGGAATACACATTTTTTTTCAATTTAAAAAAAAATCAAATCGATATCTTCAACAATTCTTGAGTTATCGCGGCAAAAGTAATGGAAAATACGGTTTTGAGAAAAACGCGATTAAAGTTTGGGAACAGGATTATGGTTACTTGATCACGGGACGCTCTGGCAACCGTGCATGACCTCACATTTTTGGCATTCCTGAACCCAATTTTGCGAATATCAAAGCTTTTCTTGCGCCCATATGTTCTTAAAAATTTGTACTAACCGATTATGTAAAAAAAAAAAATTAATTTTTTTGCCATTTTAAGCCTTTCTGGTCCCCTTAAGAGCAAAATCTGGCGACCGCAAAGGGTTAAAATCTCGAAACACCTCAAGCACCTCTGAAATAATCTTGCTTGCTTGCTTGCGCACGTATTCGTCCGTGAACTTATGCAATTTGCGATATTGTCAGCGGCGGAAGGGCGGCCGCGATGATTTATCGAAAATCGTCATTCCATTGAGCGAAAATTCGTCGCTCGCCGAGCCCCGGCATTCGAAATTGCGGGACACACGGGGGTATGGCCATGGGGCCAGAGGCGGGGAGGGAGTGTTTTAACAATGCGCCGCGTGTCAACGTCGGACAAATTAATCGAATCAGTGCGCAGATTTACTGCGGTCCGACGCGAAAAAAAGTCTACACGTCAGGCGTCTCGTTCTGGCACGCTGGCACGCCGCGTCTTCCTCTTTCTGGCTCTGAATGCGAACGGTGCGCCGTATGAGAATGGCAGTGACGTTGAATGGCGTTGCCCCGCGTGGAAGAGAGACGGCCGACGTGTGCGCGCGACGGAGAGAGACGCGGATGTTTTGTCTCCGATTGTGGGGCGATGATTGATGATGCGGTTAATGGTATTTTATTAGAGACACTTGGGAGGGTCAATAGACAACGGCACGGAGGGATGAATAATAACTCTGTTACGGCGTTACTTATTAGAATTACCCCGCACGTTGTTTCGCACCGTTCCTCTGACGGCCATTAAGGCGAACGTCGCCGCGTGTCTTTATTTGTCGGCTGTCGCTTGATGCGCCGTTCATTTTCCGCGCAAACAGGCGCAGTTAATAACGCGCCAAGTTGAATTCGGATATTCGCAGTAGGCGGTTTTCAACGGTTGAGGAGAAGACAGCGAGAATGCGTTTGTTGAAATTTTTGCAGTGCACAGTTCGTATATGGAGACGCTGACTTAATGCTTTTGAAACGGATTTTTGTTTTAACACTTTAACACGTTGACTGCTAAGGTAGTCACCGGTGACCGGTGCAAAAGATTTTATTAAAAATGCAAAAAATTTGCAATCTTGTAAAAGCAATTGATATTGGAACGGTGCTTTAATACTTTGGCTTCTAGCAACTCTGCGTTACCTTCATTTTGCACGATTTAATTATACTCTGGAATATTTCATCGCATCGCAGTTTTAGCATAGCAAAATACGCTTGGCAGTAAAAGTGCTAAGAACCGCTCACGAATTTTCTCGTGCTTCGTGTCCCAACTGTTACGGACCATTCACGAGTTTTCTTATGTTTCCTACATGCTGTCTTTAGATTTCACTTACTTTGATGCATTGTATCTATTTTGTCTATTCAACTCGTGTTTTTTTCACACCTTCATGTTTTTTTTTTCACTTATTTACTGGTGCTTCATGCATTCTATAAATTTCATACAAGTTTATTTTTTAAGTAAAAAAGTTGTGATAATTATTAAAAACCATATGTTTTAATAATAATAACTTCCAATAATAACTAAAATACTTCCAATTATACAATTTCTGACAGTTTCATAAAAATTGCTTCGTATATAACAGTTATGATTTTTTGTAACGTACAAGTGTCCCAAAAACGTGCGGTCCCAGGCGTATTTCTTAAATTTTTACGTGCGGTTTCAGGCGTTTTTTAAAATGAAAGTTACGAATGACAAAAAAATAAAATTTGGTAAAATACAAAAAAAAATACAATAATATTAATCAATTAAAATTTCATAATATTGACATATTATTATGATCCTAAAATTTCAAAATATTATTATTGCAACAACATAATGTTTATTTTAACTTAGAGAACTTATCCGGGATTTTTTCGGTTTTTTTTTCTCAAGGGATGTTTGATCTCTTTTAGCACTGTTTCTGTAGACTTTATGAATCGGTATCAAAAACAGAAACATGGCTTGTAAGAAATGCAAAAAGTCCACGGATAAATTTTATAAATCAAAATCAATTCCCTATTACTTTAACAACAATATTTTTATGCAATTATCAAATACCAACAACTAAATGTTCAGTGCAATTTCCACAAAACACGTCGAGTTTATTTAAACAATTGTCTCGTAATAAACAAAACCAACCGAAAACTAGACCATCTTCCCCACATTTTAAACCCCAACGGTCAACGCCAAAGAAACAAATAAAAGAATGTATTCAAAACTGTATTGATGTTCGACAGTGTGATGTCCTGTCAGGGTGCTATGACTCATGGTCACCATGACATGCTATTTCATACCTACCTAGAAACCCGCATTCGCACCTATGCCGCAGTCAAACGACAGTATGCGAAAAATCAATTTTTACAATTAACGTATACGTATAATGTCTACCTACAAAAAACGTATTTTTCCGTTGTCAGATACACAATGCCTTAACTCACACGTTATGAAATTCTCTATAAATTCTGTCGTCTGACGTGTCTGACAGTTGATGTTTTTTCTTTGAGCGGATTTGCCGGTGTAACAAGGCGCGATAATTAACACATTGACGCCGGATGACGCATACGTGCATCTTTCAGTTTTTCACGCTCCTGTCTCAAAATAGATGCACGAAGCGTCATAAATTATTCAATTTAGCTTCAGAGACTTAGTAACAGATTTTTCGTGTGTTGGGATAATTTAGTGTGTTCGAACCTTTTTGTTTTATTTCAAGACTATAAATACTGGAACTGCACATATATCAGTGCGATAATATATCAGCTCAAAGTTTAGACTATTTTAACTACTACTAAACTGCTTCTTGATGATTGTTCTCAAAAACGTCGATTGATAGACAATATTTCGTGAAATTGTAATCTGCTGACAAATTGTTTATGATTGTTCTCAAGTTATATTGTATAAAAATTAACATATCAGTACGTGATTGATATATATATATATTGTATATATTATAAACAATTTACGGATGAAGAATTTTATGGGAGAAAAATGTGAAAATGGCATATTAAAAAGCATATCAATCAGTATAATATATTGATTGATATTTTCCCCTTTGGAATTTTCTAAAGCGTTCAAAAAGGTTACAAATCGCCTTATAATTGTTTTAACTTTTTGGCTATGTTAAAAAAAACTCGACATGTTTCGGAACATATAGGTCCCCTTTTCAGGGGTCTATAAATTATTTTTTATTGTCGCAATATGTTACAATATTTTAAATTGTTAACTGTATGAATGAGGAAGTTCATAACTACTGATAGTATCATATTGCAAATTATAAATAATTATGCAAATCTATTTGATTTATTTCCATCTTCAGTAATTTAAAAAAACTTCAAAAATACTTGCGATCCTGGTAGCGTTTGAAAGTTGTATATTCCCATTTAAAAAAAAAACTCAACATATTTTGAACCCTTGGTTCCCCTTTTCATGAATCCACAAATTATTTTGTGCTGATAAAATATAGCGTAATACTAAAACGTATATTTACCTTATTGTGACTTACTTACATTTCCGTTCCGTGAGCGGCCATTCTCCAGGCAAACAATAATTTTTAAAAACATAACAACAAACAAACCTTTCAAGAAACATTATAACACACGATCCAACGGCTGCTCATTGACACATCCCCCCAAATTAACTACGTCTCGCTTCGTACATTTACCACCGAAATTTCTACCGAAAATATTAATTCGTCAAAAAGCTACAGCATTTTTTTTTAAACGCAACGATTTTGGACTCAACGACGCACTTCCCCAAATTAACTTCGTACATTTACTACGAAAATGTCTACCGAAAATACTACTTCGTCAAAAAACTATAACATTTTTTTTTCAACGCAACGTGTTTGGACTCATCAATACATTCCCTTAAATTAACTACGTCACGCCCCATACATTTACCGCCGAAATTTCTACCGAAAATACTAATCCGACAAAAAGCTATTGCATTTTTTTTCAACGCATCAACACACTCCCCCAAATTAACTGCGTCTCGCTTCATACACTTACCACCGAAATTTCTACCGAACATATTAATTTGTCAAAAAACTGTATCATTTTTTTTCCAACGCAATGTCTTCGGACTCATCGACACACTCCCCCAAATAAACTTCATAAATTTATCACTAAAATTTCTACCGAAAATATTAATTCGTCAAAAAGTTTGTTTTTCAACGCAACGTCTTCAGATTCATCGACACATTTCCCCAAATTAATTACGTCTCCCTTTATAAAATTACTGCCGAAATGTCTACCAAAAATATTAATTCGACAAAAAGTTTTTTTTTCAACGCAACGTCTTAAGATTCATCGACATACTCCCCCAAATTAACTTCATATATTTACCACCGAATTTTCTACCGAAAATACTAACTCGTCTCGACTCAACACTCCCATCACTCGTGCAAAGCACTATTTAGTCCGAAGTCTGTAATATTTACGCGCGCTCGAAAGCACGTTGAAGTGAGATATCCACGCGTCGTCGGGATGGCATTGTGCTCGAGACGTATGACGCGTGGGAATAAGCGAATGAAAAGACGCGAAGATTCCTCTCGCCGTAACACTTCCGTCGGCCATTCGTTCGCGGCTGATTAATTACGGGCTAATGAAGAGATCGACCGTTTCTCAGGACTCTATCTTACAGAGCGGACGACGATCCTGTCGACCGCTGCGTTCTCACTGGCATTCTTCGGATTGTTGCGTTTCGTATCAAAGCTTTGGGCCACGACGGTCAACTGATCGGTCACTGGAATAACACGGCGTTGAGTTATGACGGGTTAGTCATGGTTAATCATCACAATGCGAGGAAATAGAAGCGAAATTACCGGTGAGCATTTTGTTTGAGGAACTGATAGTGGAAAGTGTTCAGGGGTGGGCAGAGAAATGTTTTTGGAAAGAGAGAAATAAGGTTTTTTCAGGAAGAAAGATCGCAGAAGCTTGATTATTTTGGATATGAGCAATTGTATTACTAGTTTGAGGTTTGTTTTAATATTTAAGAAGGAAACGTAGATGCTGCACTCTATGTATATATGGACCGATTATTTTGAAAGTAGTATAAGTCCATTTTTAAGAAAAATTAGATATCACGCAGTTTATGCTTAATTCAATGTAAACTTTTTATGTATAACTAGTTAGTATTTAATTTCTCTAAAATATGCCTATGTTTTGTACAATTTAAAATTGGTCGGTAAAAGAAATTGCGTAATCATTGATTATGAAAGTGGTGTAAGTCCAATTTCCTATTACGTGTCAAGAGCTAATAGTTTAGATTACTTATTTTATTTTTCTCCTAAATGGATAATTTCATATTAACATCAGATAGTAATATAGGTGAGAACAAATGGTAAATCAATATTATTTTATGATGATTGAAAATATTTACTTTACTTAATTTTAAATAAATTCACACAGAAATAAAATAAAGGATTAATATGAAGTATATTTTAAGCAATATTTGATTTTTCAACATTGAAATTAAACGATTTTTACAATTGTCTAATTTAGAAAGTGGTGTAAGTTCGTTTGCAGTCCGTAAATATACATTAGTTTAATCAAATCCGCCTAAAACAAATTTATATAACCAAATTACATATTGATAAATCAGTAGAAACATTGACAGACTTCATATAATTGGCCCAAATTTTTTAATTAACAGATATGCTAACGTTTCATTTTCTTGAAACAAGAGAAAATGGACTTACACCACTTTCAAAATAAACGGTTCATATGTTTCTGTGATTGCGCTCGTCGGGTGTCAGTGCAATAAATTTGTAACATATTTCACAATAGACTAACGGTAATTTTTCTTGCAAATCCGTAATTATTGCTAGTGCAACAAACGGATGGTAATCGATTTTCAGTATAACAACGCTTATCGAATGATACTGGTCGGGGGCAAACAAAAGTTTTTGAAGTTTTTATGTATTTCTGATAATGCGCCAAAAATGTGAAAGACACTTTTCGGCAATTTTGAATGTTTTTAAATGCTTCAGAGAACTATGAGGGAATATATATATATATATATTCATGACGCAATATGAGTATTGTATAACTAATAAGCAGGCATAGCAGAATAATCATAAATATGGCAAAACTAGTAAAATAATATAAAATAATGTTACTCCAAACTTTAAATGCGTTTTTCTCGCAACTACGTTTTTCAAATTGGCTTGCAGCATAACTTAAACAAATTTTCTCCGATTCTCTTGAAATGTTTACTGTAGCTGTTAAACTACATTCTCCAGAGAAGTACACATGATTTTTAAGATCCGTTAAAAACTTTCGTTATTATAAATAGTTTTTCGATTAATTCTTTGATGGAAATTAAAACTCTTCTCCACATGCTGGCCATTTCTACAAAAATTAATATTTTACCATATACGTGTGTACTTCTCTAGCAAATTTAATGTAGATTACGAAAAAATTTTGCTTTTTGTGCTTAGCGAAAGTGTACGGCGCTTTTGCTGCAAGCCGCGGAGGCCATATTCAAAAATGCACTTCTACTTCGAGAGCTCCAGCGCCGCCATTTTGAAGCAAAAACATAAGACATTTTTTTTTATACATTAAATTATGCACATTAAACGCCTTTAAACCAAATTTCGATATGTTATATCATGTAATTAAAAAAATTCCTAAATTTACCCTATGTTTTTAGGCGTTAAGCTAGATGTTACCCCTTAATAAACCGTGTCACGGAATGAGTTGAATGGCCCCATTGATCGCATTAAACGAAACAAAGACGACACAGTCAGCGCGTGGCGTTGCCATCGGCATTGTTCATAATTAAAGATTATTCCCGACGGGGCGAAAATAGAAAGAAAGCGAGTGAATGGGAAAGAAAGGAAAGCGTGAGAGGCCTGAGTGTCCCAACAAATCCGGTCGTTTCGGCAGAAACGGCCAATAAACTAGCCTCGCTTGTAATAAGCCAAACAGCCGTAAACGGCGACATTATATTAAAGGTCGCATCAACTGCGGGGCCATAATCTTAGCAACAAGTTTATGGACGGCTAGTTGACTTTTTTCCCCTCCATATTTCGTGCGCGCACTTAGCGGACGGGCGTCCCGGAAAAATCACCGGGACACCTTCCATTTCGGGGAGATAATCCCGAGAGGTGAATGGTCGGGCACGATTCTTCGGGGGGGGCAAAAAAAAGTTAAAATTTGACGAGACGAGCTCTTGTGGGCGGCAGGACGAAATTTTTGGTCAGGCGCGATATCTCGGAATAACGGAATAAGAAAGTATGTCTACGAACAGTATATATATATATATATGTATATACATATATATACGTAGAATATATAATCATATATCAATATATATATATATCTATATACATACAATATATATATATATACAAATACGTGCATATTTTTGAAAATCTTTATATGGATGCAGTTGAAGGAAAAATAGTTGCAAATTAATAATAATTACTTCTCGGTCGTAAATATCGTGTGTCTTCGTCCCATTTTTCAACTACCCTAATTTTCAATACTTTGAACTTTACTGTTTGTGTACATACAGATAGTCCAGAAAGTATTAGTGTGCTGAACAATTTCTTCAACTAATAAATATTTTTTATAATAGATGATAAGAAATAATTTTTATAATATATGCGGTTAAAGAAAAAATAGTTTCGAATTAATAATAATTATTTTTCTATCGTAAATCCCACGTGTCTTCACTCCATTTGCAGTGAAATCTAATTTGCAATAGTTTGAACTTTGTTGTTTTTGTGTAGATACAGGTAGTCGAGAAAGTATTAATGTACTAAACAATTTCTTCAATTAATGAATTATTTTTATAATAGATGATAAGAAATAATTTTTATAATAGATGCGGTTAAAGGAAAAATAGTTGCAAATTAATCATAATTATTTTTCTATCGTGAATTCCGCGTGTTTTCGCCCCATTTTTTAGCTAGTACTAACTTTTAGTAGTTCCAACTCTATTGTTTGTGTAGATAGAGGTAGTGTAGAAAGTATTAGTGTACTAAACAATTTCTTCAACTAATGAAGTTATTAACTATTTTTTTTAAACAGTGCGTTTATATATACTGTCGAAAGTATCTGTAGTAGATATAATGTACAAAAAATCACTTTAAATTAATAATCGTTTTTCTTCATCTGCCATAGTTTCTGCAGGTGTTCACCAGATTTCTTTATGACAATTTTCAATAATACAAAGTTTCGAACTGGTGGTCGAAGATATTCGTACATCTCTCGCTTTCGAATAATATTACTTAATGAAATTTAAGTTTATGGATTAATTTTTTATAAACAACGTGTTCGTATATAATTTCTATAGATACGTATTTCGATAAATATGTAAGAACAATGCGTATTTGTACAGTTGATATTACCAAATGTTTACAAGAAAGTTTAAGATGTAAACAGATTACATTATTGCTTCCTGATTATTACTAATATCGTCAGTATGTTTGAAAACATTATACCCACTTTATACCAAACATTATGGCCCACCCATCGACAGAATACAAAATCTTCTATTATTGCAAATCGTCGTTTAAAAAACGAAATAGTATACGAAATCTTGTACTATTGTATAATGAAAATCGTAATTATTGCAAATTGTCTTTTACAAAACAAAATAAGATACGAAATCTTGTACCACTGCAAATCGTCATTTAAGAAAAAATAAGATACGGAATCTTGTACTATTGCAAATCGTCGTTTTAAAAGCGAAATAAGATACGGAATCTTGTACTATTGCAAATCGTCGTTTAAAAAAAATAAAATATGAAACCTTTTATTGCAAATCGTCGTTTAAAAAACGAAATAGGATACGAAATCTTGTACTATTGCAAATCGTCGTTTAAAAAAGGAAATAGGATACAAAATCTTGTACTATTGCAAATCATCGTTAAAAAAAAATAAAATATGGAATTTTGTACTATTACAAATCATCGTTTAAAAAACGAAATAGGATACGAAATCTTGTACTATTGCAAATCGTGATTTAAAAAAACGAAATAAGATACGAAATCTTGTACTATTGCAAATCGTCATTTGAAAAACGAAATAGGATACGAAATCTTGTACTATTGCAAATCATCGTTAAAAAAAAATAAAATATGGAATTTTGTACTATTACAAATCATCGTTTAAAAAACGAAATAGGATACGAAATCTTGTACTATTGCAAATCGTGATTTAAAAAAACGAAATAACATATGAAATCTTGTACTATTGCAAATTGTCGTTTAAAAAACAAAATAGGATACGAAATCTTGTACTATTGCAAATCGTCGTTTAAAAAACGAAATAGCATACGAAATCTTGTTTTATTGCAAATCGTCGTTTAAAAAATGAAATACGATACAAAATCTTGTACTATCGCCAATCGTCATATTTTTGCCCTAGTACTTCCTCTGCATTTTTTAGGATTCCACTTTACGAGTCCCCAGTAAAGACTCGTAACCCAAGCATACACGATTCCTCTCCGGGTAGCTCCGACCCGAAATTAAATCTCCTGTCAACGTACCTCCATCCTTCGATATTTACGAACGTCACAGCCCTCCGCAAAAATGATAAAGTCAACTAATCTCGTTACCTTTACGACCGACAAACAAAGCGCAATCCCGGATTGTCATTGAAAGCACAGTTACACTTTCCAATTAGTCACGAGCACCCTCCGACGCTTTCTTTATTCGCCAATTACGGTTGCCACGTGCATATCGGCAGGATTCCAGGTAAATTTTCAGGGACGCCGTAGTGACCGTTTAACGACCCGGAATCTTCGCTTTTCCGTTCCGCCGATGCGCGCGATGTGTGTCTTTGAATTTTCACCCTGTCAAGTACGCGAGTAATCTCATTACCTTAAGGGCCGTTATACGACGCGGCAATTTATTTCTGACTGCCCAAAGTGCACGCGGCACAAAGGCACAATGGCGTGCGAACAGGCAATTCAACGACTCGGACAAGTTCAACTACCCATATTTTGGTACACTTTTTTCCATTGGCTGTTAAGCCGGGAGCGTGGGTAAACAATGTGTTTGCATGTCGGGGAAAGATGAGAAAACGTGGTGGGCCGTATAAGTCGATGGGCTTAATAACCTGCCGGTTAATAACTCTCAAGTCTTCGACTTTATGGCTTTCTACGGGACTTTTCGTTAAAGGGTGACAACTCATGGGAACGTCTTCCGTGTTTTCGATGGGAAAACGTGAATGAAAAAGTTGAGGATCCGTTATGTGGGGATTCGCTGACTAGAAAATGTGCGATAAGTAAAAAATGTGGGTGTATTTTATTTTTCGGGGGTGACTATTTAAAGATGTGAGATACTGTTGAAATTTAGTTTATTCCATAGTCAACCAATTAGATATTTATATATAAATTATAATATGAAATATAATAATAATATATATTATAATAATATAAATTATAGTATTATAAATTAGATAATAAGAAATTTTAATAAATATAAGCAGTAAGATATCCGATAAAACTGAAGCCGTTTTGTTGGTTGTCAGATTTTTATTCTAATTATTATTTAATCTACATATTTCAAAACTGCATAAGTTTTTTCTTCAGGAACTAAAAATGTTCTTGTTGTCTAATTTATATGTAACATTACAATTTATTTTTACAATTAAGTTGAAGTACTTTACGCGATTAAATAAACTGGAAGGGAAGTGACGCAGCACAGAAATTATTGCAGTGTTTGCGAAACATATTAAGAAAGGGTTCATATAACATAGGGAATGCATGTGTTTACAAATGTACACATGATCCTAATTCCTATAATAAATGTGGCTTGCACCACACGGATTCATTAAACAGGGAACGTTTTCTAGTTGATCTATCGCGACGAATCATGCAATACACAGCTGAAAATTGTTCGTTTGCATGCATTTAATCCCGAAGTCGATTATATTCAGATATATAGAACATATTGCGGTAACTTATATTAAATGCCGCATTACTAACAATGTAATAGTTCTCTACAGTTATTGAACACTTGTGTTAATACCGTACAGCCGTTTTCAAGTTGAGCATCGGTCAGCAATATTGTATTACTCTTTAAACATTTTGTTGCATAACCGCGGGGTTTGCACATGAATTGTTTTACTCAGGCAATATAATATCGAACTCTTCTATTAACTCAAAGTATGTAGGCTCCAAATACGTTAAGCACTAAGTAACTAATAAATCTTGCGTCTGAAAATTAGTTTATTCTATAAAAATGCTAGTTCTTAACCACTTCCACCATTCAATATGTTTGATCGGTTAGCGAACGTTTTGTATTGCTTCTGTAATTTTGTACGCAATTAATTACCGTACAATATAGAACTCTTCCATTAAATCTATATATCCTGACACCAAATATAGTAAATATAAAAAAATTAACGACACCTCACATTATCAAACAATATACTCATACTTCTGAACGAGGATCTGTGTATGCATTCTACTACACATTTCTAAAATTCAAATTATAGCTAAACTCCTCCGTTCATTCCAAACAATCGGATTTCCAATACGTTATTTATCCGATAATCAACAATGTCACACTTTTTCAAACAAACTTACTGTATGAAAACGTGACCTGCGCATATGTTTCCCTACCCATTTCCATCATTCAAGGCACTAGATGTCTCAGTCAACGCATCACACGACTTGTATATTCCTGAACGCAATTAGTTGCCTTACGATGTCGAATTATATGGTTAATTCCAACCACGCTAAACATTGAACAATCACCAACATCACACTTCTTTACATAAAGCTATTCTAGAAGATATCTAGAAATATCTATTCTAGATATAATATCAAACTCTTCCGCTATTTCTAAACAATTGCATTCCAAACACATTAAATATCGATACATCAACTCCATTCTACAAAAGCTTAAGATGTGCATACATTTCCTACATATTCCCATCATTCGACACATTAGACCCCTCCTATCTCATTGACTACACTATCGCACAATTCGTATAATTCCGTATGCAATTAATTGCCGTACAACATCTACCTCCTCCATTAATTCCGAACTTCCAGACGCAAATATGTTGAATATAACAAAGTCAGCGCCGTTTTGGATTCTTTAACAAATTTGTAGCCCGAAAGAATGATATGCGCAAACATTCGGTTACCCATTTCTAACATTCAACATATATGATATTTCAACCATCGCATTTCACAACTTCTGCAATTCTGTACCCGACGCGTTGCGATATATCAAATTCTTCCATTATTTCCAAATTATTGAATACCAAACACATTAAATATCGATACATAAACAATTACGCACTTCTCCAAACAACTCCGTTCTACAAAAACATAAGATTTGCATGCGTTTTCGTACTCATTCCCATCATTCAACATTTTAGATATCTCATTGCGCACACAATCGCGCAACTCATAATTCCGTACACAATTAATTGCCGTACAACATCGACCTCCTCCGTTAATTCCGTACAAATTAATTATTCCTCACAACGCCAGTGGCCGACGATCGGTGGTTCGCGGATAAATTTCGCCCGAGGGTGTCTGGCTTTTAAAAGCCCCGCGATTATCAGCCGCCACACGCGTGGCCGGGAAAAAGTCGGCGGGCAGAGCGGAAAATGGGAAGTTCGCTTACTCAAAGTGCACGACGTTCCGAATGACAGCGACGGCGAGGCGGGGGTGGGTTTGGCAAAGAAGGTGAGAGGGCGGGAAACGATATTGCCGATATTTCAAGCGACGCCTCTAATTAAAAGGAGGCCGGTAATTAATGCTAATTGGACGACGTAATTATCTGCGGATTGTGCGCGCCGGTTCGTCTCCTGAAGTGCGCCGCGAGTTAGGAATGGCAGTTGCCAGCACCCCTTTGTCGTACAACGTGTGCACAACGTAACCCACACGCGGTTGCACGCTCACGCGTGCGCACGTGTGTTGCGTGCACATACGGGGTGCGGCGAAAATTTTGGCGCGATGGAGGGACTATGATGGGGATTTTAAGTTTTGGACACGATATTTTGAGTGCTATGATCAAAATTTGTCTTTTTGTAAAGGGTAGGATTTTGGGGAGAACTGAGGGTGGTTGAATACATTTCAAAATAAAACGTTAGATTATTATGGAAAAGGTAGTGGTGAGGCAGTTGCAATTTTGTAATATGGTGGCTTATGGGTTTGAAGTGGAGTTTCAATTTGTTGTTAAAAAGAATAGCACGTTTCTGATAGATGTTTACGGAAAGGGCGTCGCGGAGTTTTGGTTAGTTTTGGAATTCCACTTGTATATTAGAGTGTTTATTTGATTTTGTTGATTAAAACGAAGGGTTAGAGATTTGTAACAAAAGTAAGAGTCCGATTGTATGACTGGAACTTCGTCACTTACAAAAAGAAGATTGGAACGATCTAACTGCAATTAACTAATTTTAAAAATCAAAAGTTACAGAATAATATTTTGAATTTTTAGTTCTTAATAATTTAAAGTTACATAATAATAATAATAATAATAATCAAATTGTTGCTAAAAAGAATAAGACGTTTGTGATGGATATTTACAGAAAGGGCATCGCAGAGTTTTGGTTACTTTTGGAATTCCACTTATATGTTGAAGTGTTTACATAGATTTGTTGATTAAAACGAAAGATTAGGGGATTGTGACAAAAGTAGTATTCCGACTGCATTATTGTAATTTCATCACCTAGAAAAAGAACATTGGAACGGTCTAACTGCGATTAACTAATTTTAAAAATCAGAAGTTACAGAATAATTTTTTTTCATTTTTAATTCTTAATAATTTAAAGTTACAGAATAATAATAATAACCAATTTGTTATTAAAAATAATAGGACGTTTCTGATGGATGTTTACGAAAAGATTTTCGCAGAGTTTGGGTTACTTTTAGATTTCCACTTATATGTTGGAATGTTTATTTAAATTTGTTGGTTAAAATTAAGGGTTAAAAGTTAACAAAAATAATTAACGAGTTTAAATCTGGAATTCAACGTTCATTTAAAAAGAATATTGGAGCGGTCTAACTCATATTAATTAATTTCAAATACCTAAAGTTACAGAATAATAAATTATTGGTAACTGTCGGAGGCTTGCAACAATAAGGCTTCAACTGTCACAATTGGAATTTGGTAATTTACAAGAAGACAACTGAAGGGATCGAATTGTAACTGGTTTGTCTTGAAAACACAAATTAAAAAGTTCAAAAATAATTAACTACTTCAAACCTAACTCAAGTGCGTTGATTTAAAAACGTCGAAGACCTGATAAATTTAAATATCGCATATTACAAAATTCCAGCAACACAAACTACCCTCAACTACAATTTCACGACTCATTAATCAGTACGTCACAAATCTCACTTAAATTCGTTCATAAAAAAGAAAACGCAACTATAAAAATGATTGAACTATAACCCTAAAGCTTCAGATATATTACGAAGCTATTTTTTTCCAAACAGGTTTGATAATTTTATTAAAAATCTGTATTATTCCATGCCGCAAATTCTTAAATATAATTTGAGTGCGTTGATTAAAAACATTGTACACTTGATCATTTTTAAAAATCACATATTACAAAATTCCAGCAATACAAACTACCCCTAACTACAATTCCACGACTCATTAATTCGTACGTCACAAATCTCACTTAAATTCGTTCATAAAAAAGCGAAAGCAACTATAAAAATGATTGAACTATAACCCTGGCGCTTCAGATATACTCTTTGACTACGAAGCTATTTTTTCTAAACAAACTTTCCGTATTCCGCGCCGCATTTTTCAGCACACCCCGTGTATAATTATTCGTGTGCGGCCGATATAGGAGGTTCTTTCGTTGCACAAAGTCTCTGATCCCGCCGGGAGTTCAAAGGCTCGCGACGGCGTAGAAAGAAAGTGTTCGTTAAACGGTAAAAGAAGGAAAAAGAGGGCGGCTAATACGTGTCGACGGGGCGTTGTAGCGGAAAATCGGCGTGGGGTTGTGAAATTTAATTAGCCGAATTCGATGACTTTTGCGGTCGTTGATGCGACGACAAGCGGAAGCACGGATGTTACGCGAGTGTGTCGATCGCGCAAAATGGCAAGCGTTTCGTTTGATTGGCTCTGACGATTTTATTTTTTGTGTCGCTTCGCGTATCGTTTATGTCGCGCTTTGCTGTTTCGGGTTTATGTCGGGTGCCACGTAAAATTTTACGTTGCACGGTAATAACTTGCAGCTGTGTATGACAACCGAATTTTTTGTATTCAATTATAATTATATTACGTAAGTAAACTGGCGTATGTAGAATGAATAAGGAAGGTGATGTAATTCTTGTTGTATATGTAAATTTGCGTTTGTTTTATTCTGTTGGTATCAGTGTATTACGATATATTTGTCGTCACGATGAATATGGAAACAATATTTGGTGAGGAGGTGTTTTTTGTGGAGTGAATTGTAGCAAAATGTGTATCTGGCATTTCACATAGATTCCAACTTCTCCATGGTTATCGCTAAAATATCTCATAAGATGTCCATCATCATTGCAAATCTATCTAGAAATGCAATGAGAACATATTTTCATTTACTTTTACTTCTTGTCCGCAAAGCAGCGAAATTATAATTCTGTGAGTGGACATAAATTGTCACACATTCTGTTTTGTCGCTAAAGACTTTTTATACATCCCCATACCTTAAACATTAACGTTGGACGTGTTTGTCTCAAAACCTATATCATCACAACCCATGTTTGCATAGTTTCCTTTCTTGACTACAAAATACCAAATCTGCAATTCCAGCATTTTCCGCAACTTCTCATTTCTTTCCCCATGATCACTAAAATAATCTCACCTATCCTCCACCATCGTCGCTTATCCATCCAAAAACACGCAATCCGAACCCATTTTCACATACTACCCTTTCTTGACCACAAAATTTCAAAATCATAATTTCAGCATTTTCCACAAATTGCCACTTCTTTCCCATGACCATTAAAATAATTTCACAAACTATCCACCATTCTCCCCGAAACACGCAATTAAAACCCATTTCCGCATACTTTCTTTTCCTGACCGTAAAATCCCAACACCCAAACAAATCATTTTCGTCAAATTCCCACTTCTTCCCCACCACCGTAAAGCAATCTCATAAACCCTTCACCATCATCGTCCATCCATCCAAGAACACCCAATCCGAACCCGTTTCTGCATACTTTCCTTTCTTAATCGCAAAATGCCAAGCACACAATATCAACGTTTGCAATAAATTCCCATTTTTGCCCCACGACCGCTAAAACAATATCACATATCGTCCACCAACATTGCTGATCCATACAAAAACATTCAATATAAACCCATTTCCGGATACTTTCCTTTCTTGACTGTAAAATATTAAATTTGCAATTCGGCTTTGTCCACAAATTTCCACTTCTTCCCCACCACCACTAAATAACTGCCACAAACTTTCCGCCATCATTACCCATCAATCCAGAAACGTGTATTCTGAACATTTCTGCATACTTTCCTTTCTTGACCGCAAAATGCCAAACAAGCAAATCCACCATTTTCAACAAATTCCCACTTCTTCCCCATGACCAATAAAAAAATTTCACAAACCCTCCATTTTACCAAAAACACGCGATCCGCCCCCATTTCCGCATACTTTCCATTCTTGACGGTAAAATTCCAAACACGCAAATCCACAATTTTCCACAAATTCCCCCTTCTTCCCCATGACCATTAAAATAATCTCACAACCTCTCCACCATTGATCCAGAAACACGCAATTAAAACCCATTCCCACATACTTTCTTTTCTTGCCCGTAAAATCCCAACACCCAAACGAATCATTTTCGTAAATTTCCCCCTTCTCCGCCACCACCGTAAAACAAAAGCCCCACCATCGTCCGCCGCCGATAATTTGCCCGTTCCATCGATCGGCGGTTTATTTTTCGCTCGCGCGAGTGACGAATGTCAATTGAGCGAGAGTGAAGTCTCGCGGACTCGTGGGGTGAAAACGAGCTGGCGAGCGTTGTAAAGTGGTGTCCAAAGGTGTGACCGTCACGCGTCATCAAAATTCTTTCATGCCGCGTCCCATTCACGCGGTTATACGCTTCTATGTTCCCTCTCCGCACGGTTTCTATGCGCCGGCCGACGCACTTTTCTGGCGGCGTATTTGTTTATCGCGGCGAGCGCTCTACCTCCGTTATTACGTCGCCATTGTTCGCCGGCCATCCCTGTGTCGTGTGTCTAGGAAAAAAGGGAGGAAGAGAGGAAAGTGTCAGGCTCGACGCGGCCTGTTTAGTTTTCTGTTAAAACCGGTCCTCGAGAACGCTCGAGAAGCGGACTGGATGGGCTGTTGGTCATTTTTTTCCCGCGGCCCAGTCGTTGGTGCATCACGCCACGTGGATTTAGGTGTAACTGGGTGAGATTGAGTGCCGTTGGCGGTGGACGGGATGGTTTATTAGGAACGGTTGGCGCTGTAGGTCATTTTTGTTGGAACGGTACGTTTTTGTGAAAGCTCAAACGGGCGGGTATGAGTTTATATTTTGGGTTTCATGTTAGGAAGTGTGCAGGCGACATTTTTTGATTGAGTCTTTATCTGCTAAGGATCTATAATCGCTAAAGTGCGACAGTAGTGTAATTTTATTTACTGTTACTATTTTTTAATCACAGTAGTATAGTGCACTTACTCTTACTACTTTTTGATCACGATAGTATACTACTTACCCTTACTACTATTTGATTATAGTGGTATACTGTACTCACTCTTACAATTTTTTTTTATCACATTAGTATTACTATGGAAAAGTCTTCCTATTTTTTTTTTATCACAGTAGTATGTGTCGGTAAAATTTGATGAAATTTTTGGTCACAGTAGTATACTACTTACTCTTACTACTTTTTGATCACAGTGGTATACTGTACTCACTCTTACTATTTTTTTTTTATTACGGTAGTACTACTATGGAAAAGTCTTTATCACAATAGTATGTGTTGGTAAAATTTGTTTGAATTTTGATGACAGTAGTACACTACTTACTTTTACTACTCTTTTTTTTATCACAGCGGTATATTTTACTCACTCTTACTATTTTTTTTTTATTACAGTAGTACTACTATGGAAAAGTCTTCCTATTTTTTTGATCACAGTAGTATGTGTCGGTAACATTTGGTGAAGTTTTTGGTCACAGTAGTATACTACTTATTCTTACTACTTCTTTATCACAGTAGTATAGTGTACTTACTCTTACTATTTTTTTTATCTCAGTAGTACTACTATGGAAAAAACTTACAATTTTTTTTTATCACAGTAGTATATATCGGTAAAATCTTTGAAAATTGTGTTGTGTAACCTACCAACAATTTGGTTGGGTTTCTTTGTGGTACCTTTGATAAACACTAAAGGAGGCGTTATTTTGAAATGAAGAAATCTGTGAATGATTATATTTTAAAGTACATCATATATGTATTTGTTTTAGTATTTTTATACAGAAGATATCTTAAATTTCATCTTTTTAAGTCTGTTATAATGTATTATCAATATAGTGAGGGCTTCTGGGCACTAGTATTTTACTGTCTCCGCAATCATATATGCAGGACCGTTTGAAGTATGTGTTCATAAACGGATAAGGTCACAACGTAACATTCTGAATTATTTTGAAGCTGTGACAAAGTAAACATATTAAGAGCATTGAAAAAAGTTGTTAATCAACCCCAGTCCACGTCATCAGTAAGATATCTAAAATAAATATGGGAATATACATAGAAACTAATAAATGTGAAATTGATCTATAAATATTTATAAAAAGGAAAAAATACACTGTCAAAATTGCAATTTTTGGAAGCTTTGACGTAAAAACAGCATGTAAAAATCAATCACCAGAAATGTCTCAACTAAGCCCCGTCTCCCACCTCATTAATTTAGCCAAAATCATTAATACGAATACATCCCAAATACGAAACACACTCAGAACATTTTTATTTCCGAGTATTCATACACGGAAAAGGTCGCACTGTATAATTTGCGTTCACCCAAAATCTGTAACAAGAAAAACACAAAAGAAGAACACGGCACAAAAATTGTCAAATACCACCCAAACCGTTTATACTCTTGCGATTAAAATCAATCACCAGAAATATCTCTGTTGCAGTTTCTTTAAACCAAGTTTAATTATTGAACAAAACTAAATTTAAAATACAGTCAAAACGAATACAGTTTCAAGAAATATATCGGTTTTAAAATAATTAATTTACCATTTTCTCTTCTTGACACTTTTATGAACCTTTTATTTTTAAGTTTTCTGTTGTAAACTTTATATCCTGTCTTTTTGCAAAATTTGTAACAAGATATAACACGAACGAAGAACAACGCATCTCTCACCTCAAAACTTTAACTACCGTGATGGTCGCAAACCGTTCAAGAAACACTACTTGATCCAAAATATTCGAATGGGTAACAATTATTGTTTTAGAAATGTGTCTAGAATAACCCCGTCTCTCATCTCATTACATTTAACCATAAATCATGGATACAGTATTTCATAGCATCGCTGTTGTAATACAGTAAACACACTCGGCACACATGTTAATTTACCCAAAATCATAAACGGAAACATCCCCTATGAAATACACTGCAACACAAAATCTGTATTCAAGAAAAACAAAAGAAATACAACGCTAAAATCTGTAAAAAATTGTCAAATACCACGCAAACCGTTCACACTCTTGCGATAGTCCGCCAGAAAAGAGAGACACGTTTTGCGCAGAGTGCAAAAACCCCATCGTCCGTTTCTTGTTAGTCCACAGCCCAGAGTGAATTTCCGCTAAAAAGCTCTGGCCCGACTCAAGGCTGGAACGAGTTAATGAGCGTTGTGCCGGCGACAATGAGCGCGCCACGGAAATCAGTCACGCATTGTCCGCTAATACTTTACGAGGCAGTTTGAAGCCGTTTGATGCCGTTTGAGGCCGTTTGAGGCAGCCGAGCGTGGGCAAAACGTCCGTCTGACAGTCATTGCCGTTCAAAGCGACAGCCGAGAAGATTGCTTATCCGTTTCTCGGGCCGCACGCCTTATCGGCTTTATCGTGCGCGAGCGGATTTCCAGCCAGCCCTGCGCACCTCAAACGCAGAACGTCCTGTCCAGCGAATTCGATGCGTCGGACGACGAAGGGTGCAAGCGGAAGGAGAGATAGAGTCACTGATTTCCGCGATTTCCGGCACAAATTAATGACATTCCGGGTTTCGGTGCTTTAAGTTGCCGTAAGACAATTTACGGGTTACCCCTTTTAATTTTGACGCCGAAAACTCTATTATATGGAGATTATTATATTGACTTATAAAAAAATAAAAATAAATTAGTATATAGATATTAATTTTTTTTGGAGGAGAAAAAATAATGTGTTTAAAATCTGGCATTAAATTCTCAATTGCACGTCGTTTTATTTCTTATTGTCTTCAGCATTTAAGAATAGTACTCTTTAAATATTTAGCAATTACGTTAATTTTTATTATTCGTCAATAAAAATTTCATAGATAATACTAATGATTAATATAACTATCCTAACTTAAGCTAAATTTTTAGTTGATTATTTCTTATAGACTTAAAGGCATTTAATCGTTTCTTCGGTCGACCGAACAATTCCGTTGGCCGGTTTCAGCCGAGAAAAGTTCGACTTAACCCTTAAATGCATGACTTTTTAATTTTGATCCAAAAATGATTACATTGATTTATGAAAAAAATAAGAAATAAATTAGTATATAAGCATTCATTCTTTTTTTAAAGAATAAAGTGTTAAAAAATGATACACCATGCAGTACAAACATAAATAATATCGTTTTATTGCTAAGAAAAAAGTATGCATATATTTATTTATTAAGTATTATTAAATTTTAATTAATTTATTTTATTGTATATTATTTTTATTTGTATTTTATTGAATTTTATTATTTTTCACTCCTAACTTAAAGAACTTCTTTGGAAGCGCCAAAACAATCCGCCAATCCAAATGTCATATTGAAAAGTGAGCGAATTTACTTTTTTTTATATTTTGTTTGAATGTATTGAGCTACTATGCCATACAGTCGTAAAAAGTAAAACTTTAAAAACGATTAATACTTTAATTACGAGTTAAAGACAGAGTTTCATTTTTGAGACACTATGCATTTGAGTGTTAAATAAATATAATAACGGCACAAGACCCTCAAAGTGGCATGTAAATGATCGCTGCTGACAATTTGATGGATTTTGTGGAAGATAGGACACAGAAATATAATAGTAACACGATCTTACTTTTGCACAACTTCTTGCTCAAATTAATATAATTCTAAATCCCCCTGTGTCAAATTGTGGGGCCGAAAAATGTATGTGTTAAAATGATAATGGGCCGACATCCTTGAAGTATCTAAAATGTTCGTAATTTCCAATTTTATGGATCATACGTGCGCAAATTAATGAGATGTTGAGCGCCGGAGCGTTAAGTTTTTGGTACCGAATACTTAACATGGTTAAATTAACATAATTACGCGGTTAAATCAATACAATAATGAACGATTACGAGGTCCAAGGTCCACGAGAAATCATTTCAAATCATCGAGGTGGTCAATTTGATTGATCTGCGGTGGAAGGTTCCAAACAGAACGAGACGCAATTTCTAATTTGTACGATTTCCTGCACAAATTAATGTCATACTGACTTTTCGTACACTAAATTTCAGTTGCCCCAAAATAGCGTGTTTTAAATTAAGATAGTAATGGTCCAAAGTTTTCGAGGTATCATCTAAAATTTTCGATGTCATAAATTTGATGAAGTCTATGTAGAAGGTTGCACACATAATTAAAGGTGCAGTTTCTAATTTCCGCGATTTCCTATTTAAATTAATAAGATTCTGTGCTTCGATGCGTTGAGTTTCTACTGCGGAATAATATTCAGCTTAAATCGATATAATAATGAGCGAACGCGAAACCAGAGGTCCACGAGGTATACTTTAAAATTATCAATATCGTCAATTTGATAGATCTGTTATGAAAGATTCCGAACAAACGGTAGAGACACAGTTTCTAATTAGCGCGATTTTCTGCTCAAATTAACCAGCCTCTGAGCTTCGGTGCGTTGAAATTCAGTTGCCGAATAAGTCACGTATTAAATTAATACAATAATGCCTCATGCTGCAAAGTCCAATTAGAGTTTCTAATTTGTGCCACTTCTTACTCAGGTCCGCGCAACCTTAATTTCCTATACACTAAAATCTTGCACTCAAGCATTTTGCTTGTATCAACACCACAATCATTCAAGCACCTCAGAAGAATCCTGTGTAGATCGAATGCTGTAATTTACCTGATTTTCTGCTTAACACAAACAATTCCGCCATTCTGTGCATTAATTCGCACCTCCGCATATCTTACGCATTGCATCAACGTTATTATCGACAAATAATCGATGTCGCCACCGCGGCATGCAAAGTCTCGTCCACAAAAAGTGTCTGAAGTTGGATCGCGAGCCGCTAATTGCCCCGCGCGAAAGCGCTGAACAAAATAAACGTATAAAAGACCTGACCGCGACTGTGAAATTTGCAGCCCGAAAATAAACGGGCGCCGGCGGGTTATTCTGCATCGAAAAATGTCGAGCATTCGGCGCCGGCGGTGGTTTCGAAATCTGCTGCGAGGACGTTTTCAACGAATCACGCGTCCGGCGAGTGCAGCGAAGCTTTGAGATTACAAGCCGCATTGTCGTCCGGTTATACGCGCCATTGTGACCAGATAATATCCTGTAACGATTGTTTCTGTAATCTGTCGACGATACGCACGGTCCAAAGCTCCATGCCTCCCTATTTATACGGGCCGACATAATGGCCCGAGCACAGAGTACGAATCTGTCGCGAGTTTGGCGCGGAATTATAACGAGGCAACGGATCAGCGCACGCTTACTTATTAAACGCGATTCGTACGGCGGGTTGAAATTAAACAGCGGGCAACTGGACGTAGTAGAATTGTGAGACAGTGATTGAAGGTAGCTTAGGTATTTAATGTGATAAATATGGCACATTGAAATTAAACAGCGAACAAGTGGGTGTGTTCTAGTGACAATGTGAGAATAGGTCGAAGCTAGGCTAGTTATTACGTAAATTATATAACGGGTTGAAATTAAACAGCGGGCAACTGAATGCAGTAGAATTATAATTTAATGTGATAAATATGGCGCATTGAAATTAAACAGCGAATGAGTGGATGTGTTCTAGTGACAATGTGAGAAGAGATCGAAGCTAGGCTAGTTATTACGCATATTATGTAATGGGTCGAAACTAAACAGCGGTAGACTGAGCATAGGAAAATTATAGTGGAACAAGGATATTTAATGTGATAAATATGGCGCATTGAAATTAAATAGCAAACAAGTGGATGCATTCAAATTCTAGTGAGACAGATAGAAGATAGCTTAGATATTTTACGTGATTTATATAACGCATTGAAATTAAATATCGTACAAGTGGGCGTAATAACAATTATAACAGATCGATTGAAGGCTAGTTTTTACGCAATTTATGTAACGGGTTCGAAATTAAACAGCGGGCAACTGGACGTAGTAGAATTGTGAGACAGTGATTGAAGGTAGCTTAGGTATTTAATGTGATAAATATGGTGCATTGAAATTAAACAGCGAACAAGTGGGTGTGTTCTAGTGACAATGTGAGAATAGGTCGAAGATAGGCTAGTTATTACGTAAATTATATAACGGGTTGAAATTAAACAGCGGGCAACTGAACGTAGTAAATTATAATTTAATGTGGTAAATATGGCGCATTGAAATTAAACAGCGAATGAGTGGATGTATTCAAGTGACAATGTGAGAAGAGATGGAAGCTAGGCTAGTTATTACGCAATTTATATAACGGGTTGAAATTAAACAGCGGGCAACTGAACGTAGTAGAATTGTAGTGAGACAGTGATTGAAGGTAGCTTAGATATTTAATGTGATAAATATGGCGCATTGAAATTAAACTGCGAACAAGCGGATGTATTCTAGTGACAATGTGAGAATAGATCGAAGCTAGGCTAGTTATTAAAGGTAATTTATATGACGGGTTCAAATTAAACAGCGGGCAACTGGATGTAGTAGAATTATAGTAGGACAGCAATAGATAGTTAGATATTTAATGTGATAAAAATGACGCATTGAAATTAAACAGCGAATGAGTGGATGCATTCTAGTGACAATGTGAGAAGAGATGGAAACTAGGCTAGTTATTAAAGCAATTTATATAACGGGTCGAAATTAAACAGTGGACGAATGAGCATTGGAAAATGACAGCAGGACAAGAATGATAATTACCTTAGATATTTAATGTGATAAATATGGCGCATTGAAATTAAACAGCGAACAAGTGGAAGTAGTAGAATTATAGTGAGACCGATAGAAGGTAGCTTAGATATTTAATGTGATAAATATGGCGCATTGAAATTAAATAATGAATAAGTGGATGCATTCAAATGACAATGCAATAACAGATCGAAACTAGGCTAGTTATTAAAGGCAATTTATTTAACAGATCGAAATGAAACAGCGGGCAAGTGGACGTTGTAGAATTGTAGTGAGACGGTGATTCAAGGTAGCTTAGGTATTTAATGTGATAAATATGGCGCATTGAAATTAAACAGCGAACAAGTGGATGTGTTCTAGTGACAATGTGAGAATAGGTCGAAGCTAGGCTAGTTATTACGTAAATTATGTAACGGGTTGAAATTAAACAGTGGGCAACTGAACGTAGTAGAATTATAATTTAATGTGATACATATGGCGCATTGAAATTAAACAGCGAATGAGTGGATGTATTCAAGTGACAATGTGGGAAAAAATCGAAGCTAGGCTAGCTACTACACAATTCATGTAACGGGTTGAAATTAAAGAGCGGGCAAGTGGACGTAGTAGAATTGTAGTGAGACAGTGATTGAAGGTAGCTTAGGTATTTAATGTGATAAATATGGCGCATTAAAATTAAACAGCGAACAAGTGGATGCATTCAAATGACAATGTAATAACAGATCGAAGCTAGGCTAGTTCTTACACAATTTATATAACGGGTTGAGATTAAACAGCGGGCGACTGGACGTAGTAGAATTATAGTGAGGCCGATAGAAAGTAGCTTAGGAATTTAATGTGATAAATATGGCGCATTGAAATTAAACAGCGAACAAGTGGATGCATTCAAGTGATAATGTGATAACAAATCGAAGCAAGGCTAGTTATTAAAGGCAATTTATTTAACGGGTCGAAATTAAACAGTGGACAACTGGATGCAGTAGAATAATAGTGAGACAGCAATAGAAGATTAGGTATTTAATGTGATAAATATAGCCCATTGAGATTAAACAGCGAACAAGTGGATGTATTAAAATGACAATGTGATAATAAATCGAAACTAGGCTAGTTATTACGCAATTCATATAACGGGTCGAAATAAAACAGCGGAGGAAAATTACGATGGGACAAAGATGATAATTAGATATTTAATGTGATATGTACGGGGGATTGGAATTAAACACCCGAACATGTGAATGTACTAAAATTACAGTATGGTGACAGATCAAAGCTATGTTAGTTATTAAACGCAATTCATATAACAGATCGGCATTGAACAGCGAACAAATGGACATACTAGAATTATAGTAAGATTCCGGACAAAAGCTAGCTTAGTTATTAAATGGAATTCACACAGCGTATTGAAAGTAAACAGCAAGGGATGGCCTTGTCGGATTACAGTTTTGTCGGAGTCGATACGGTTGGGGATTTGAATGGGTTTTGTCAATGGGAGCGCGTTATGGGCCTTCCTAGAATCCCTTCATCACTTTCGGCAAGTACGAATGTTATTTCTTTGTACGTTTAATAACTGAAACACATTTTTATAACATACACTGCCACGTTAAAAAATGCGCAGTTTACCAGTTCCTCTGATATGATTTTAGGAGCATAATTAAAAATATTAAACACAATATCACATATATACCGGAACCTTGTGGTTTCCTTCTCACAACCTTACATAATGAACACAAACATTTTTTTTTACATTATGTTTGCATTTACATTGAAACAAAATTAAATAAATGTTACATGATGTTTGTTTCAGTGTGTGTTATTTCAATTCATATTCAGTTTATTATATTGTAAATAAAATATCTTAATTATATAGCCTCCTCTAGAGGCACCATAAAATTCCGGAACAATGTTAAGTATGCAATTATTTATACACATATATATTGTAAATGTTTGCATTTACATTGATACGAGATTAAATAAATATAACATAACATTCGTTTCAATTGATGCTCTTTAAATTCATATTCAGTTTATTATATTGTAAACAAAATATTATCTTAATTAAATAGCCTCCTCTACAGGAAACCATAAAATTCCGAAACAATGTTAAGTATGCAATTATTTATACACATTTACAATATATATGTGGAAAATATATATGTGTGATGTAACTTCTAAAAAATTAAAACACACACGTATTATCCACACACATTTCTTTAGAGGTCTATATATACGTTTCTACTTCAAAAATCATACACACAAAAACTCAAACCAACCAGAAGCGCAACTCTACTCCACTCAATTCGAAAATTTTGTACTTCCGCCAAAAAGTATCGGTCCATCGAGCGTTATATGCCAAGTCGTGGAATGTATCACAAAATTAGCTGAGTTTCCCCTATTTCCTTAGTGACGCAGCAGCGTCGTACTCCGTCAAACAGAGACGCGCATTGAAAAACGTGGATCCCGCGGTTGGTGTGGGTCCCTGCAAACATAAGACGGGAGCTCTTCACGTCCGCCGATCGCTAAGTGGAAGAATCATCGCGACGGGACTCTAATGGTCATTATCATTCGCAAACATCTTGCCCCAGGCTTCTCTCCTTCAACCACCACTCCTTCCGCTACTTTTTCTTTGTGCGCCACATGTTTGCGTAGGCCTAGCCAGCGGCTTCCAGTGGCTAGTGCTTTGTAAACCTATCCTAGCTAACTAAGTCCACGCATGTCTGGCATCTCATCTCGCTGTCTTCTTCGCTCCTGGTTTGGGTTCCCTAATTTCGCTGGTTTCTATCGCTTCTAGCGTTTTCTGACTCGCGGGCTCTTGTTCGAAGCTGGTGTGTTGACTCTTCTTTTCGTGGGATATGATACGTGTGCGTCGCTTGTTCTTGTCGCGACGTCGCGCTGTTTTGTTGGCTTTTGCTGTTTTGCGTATGATGAGTGTTGTTAGCGAGAGATGGGAGATGAAAGGGGAGGTTTGTTGGGAGATGTGTGCTTAGCGAAGTTTCATGTCGATTGATGCTAAATTGACGGGTATGTAGGGAATATTTTGATGGGAGGGAGAAGTTTATGTTTGGGAAGATGAGGCGGCAGTGGATTTGGAAATGTGGACCGTTTATTTTGAAAGCGATGCAAGGCGATTTTTTTTTTAATTGAGGTATCAGAAAACTTGTGATTAAGATAGTGTAAACTTGTTATTTAGAACCAGTTCATATTTAATATCTCTCAAAGTTCATACTTAATATCTTAAAGATGTCTATGCAGGGGAATAGATGTACTTGAGAAAGAAGTTTATGTTTGGGAATATGAGGCGGAAGTGGATTTGGAAATATGGACCGATTATTTTGAAACTGATGCAAGTGTATTTTTTTTTTAATTGAGATATGAGACAATTTGTGATTAAGTTAGTGTAAACTTTTTATTTGGAACTAGTTTATATTTAATATCTTAAAAATGCCTATGCAGGGGAATAGTTGTACATGATGGAAAAGTTTATGTTTGAACATATAAGGCGGAACTGGATTTGGAATAATGACCGCGAGTTATCACGAAAATTAAATTTTCTGGGACTCCTTTTCTACTATCTTCGAAAATATTAAGGATTCAGTTAGGACACGGTAATTCATTTTTGGTGTAAATTGTCCTTTATCAAGTCGTATAAATCGGGCACAAAATAAAACAGTTTGACTTTTCATCTATTTTTGACTATATATCGAAAATGAACAGATCTTATCGGTCATTTTGACTATTTCGAAGGATTAAGCGGAAATATATATTTGTTCTAAAATATAATTATAATATAATTAATACAAACAGTTGATTAGATGTACAATAAACTCCCCCTTCAAAAATTTAATACTTAGTTTCTGTCATTGTTACCGCTAGTCATATGTATGTACAAATTTAGATACGTGAAACTAGAGGGTATAATGTGTATGATCAATAACAACACAATCAAGACACTTTAGTCTTATTTCCTAATCTTTCGTTGTTTCGCCTTTTCGTCCTTTCGCCGTTTCGTTTTTACGTCTTCAATTAACTCCTAAGCAACAAATAACACAATTCAACAAATTCGTCACGCAGGATACCTCAATATAATAATTGATGATCATAGGTGACCTTCGCTCGCCAATTAGAGGACCCTGTATTTGAGGTCCTACATGTATGACCCTGTTATAGTTGCATGAGTCTATTTGTATTGTGGTACAAACTGAATGTGCATTAGCTCACATTGTATATCGATTTATAAATGTTCATACTTTGTCCACTTCAGGAACTTTCACTGTCATTCATTGTCAATACAAATGTGCATTACCCTATATTTATTATTGTCTTATAAACTCTTATACATTTTTGCGTTCTGTTTACTTCGTCAACCTCAGTATTTATATCATTTATTCCGTTAACGCGATGAAGCTGCTACAGTTTTATGGCAACACTACCATCATAATGTCTTCCATTAACAACACAACCGTCGCTTAACTTCTATCTGAACCTTGCCTTTTATTAAATTGTTTCTCACCCATTATGTTTTTATTGTTTATTATGTTGATTATATTGATATAATATTATCTTATACATTATAAATATTATATGATATTATATATATATATATATATATATATATAATATAAATTAATCAATATATTACATTTATTATGTTGATATTATATTGATACTATGTATATTATGTTGATTATGTCATCCCACCTCAAACTGCCTCTCACCTCTTCTGCCTTCATACCCACAACCGCACGACAAATTCCAGAGTCCCGAAAACTCAGGATCCACAAGACGTCATAACACATTCCCCATCCGTCGATCGTAACATCCCAGAAACGTGTCACCATTAGCACATGACGAATCTTGCACGTTGGTGTGAATTACATTAGAGTCAATGACTCGTCCCTTTGCGCGGTCATTAAGGGACACTTTTTTCCGTCTCTCTCTTCTTTCTCCAGTCGCGGAGCTCGGCGGGGAAAGTGGAGGCATATTTCTTCTCCGCACGTCGCTATATGTTCTCCGCGGCTTACGTGTGCTCGCCCGTGCACAAAGACGCCATTATTTTCTTCAATGATATCGATCATTCTTAATCCGCCGTAAGCCCTTATTACTAATGTTAATTTATGGCCCGCGCTAATTACGCGCATTAAGTGGACATTATGCACCTGTCGCGAGACACGGAACCTGCTCGGGCGGAGATTAACAAAGTGCCGCTTTTTACGCAGGTTCATTCGCGCGTATCGTTTTTAAGTAGGCGAGTTCGACAGAGTGATACAGTGTGGTTTTGTGTGTTCGTTCGTGAAATCGAGTGGCTGGCAATTGTATGGTCGTGAGCTTTTGTAGGAAATGCTTTCGGTGTGATAAAGTATTCTTTGGGTTGTTGATGAATGAGACATGTGTTTATCAGGGTTTGTGAACGAGTCTTATGATTTTTGAGGGAATTGTAATCGTATTATATTATTTTTGCAGTTGTAGATAAGTTGACATATTATACGAGGGCAGTCCGATAAGTACTTAGCCTACAAAAGAAAAACGAAAATTTTGGAAAATTGACGATTTATTTTTCAACACAGTCTCCTTTTAACTCGATTTTGATAAGACTTCTTCAACGTCTGAAAAATACGTGGAAATTGCAAATAAAAACATCAAAACTTTTTCTTCTGGAGAATACGGTGGATACTGTCGGAATACGTATTTTTATTGGGCGTGAGCCGGTGCGTTATCGTGGTGAAAGAACACTTTTTTCTTCGCCAAACGTTTTTTGTTTTTAATTATTCGGCATAGTACAACTGTTTTGCCCTTTTTCTATGTAGATCACACCTTGTGAATCTCAGAAAACGGTGGTCATCACCTTTCTGGCCGATAGGACAGTCTTCGCCATGTTCGGAGCACATTCACCGGGCGCAGACCACTGTTTCGACTTGTACTTATCGGACTGCCCTCGTAGTTTGTTACCTATAACTTTTTGATTAGAAACGCAATGTAAATAATAAAAACATCAATTTCTTCAAAAGTTACTGTCGGAATATGTATTTTATTGGGCGTCGGTGGAAGAGAACAACTGTTTTTAATTAGATTAATTTTTTCATAACGAACTCAACTTATTCTATCGAATCTCTTAATTAACAGCTTAGATCATCGTCCTCAGATGATCGTAACTCTGAAACTTTTTAAAAATTCCTTAATTACATCACAGTATTTCTTCGATTGTCAATTAAATAAGCCCACTTCGCTCTACTGCTACCTTCAAATTTCTCCAAAACGCTTCACTCATCTCGGATTATTCCTTCGCTTGTTGACAAAATTGAATAAGTGTTCTCGCTCGCCTTAATATTCATACAGTCAAGCTAGTTTAGCCTATCGAAATCCTCAAATTTCGATGAAAATGTTAACCGTATGATAATATTCATTTCACACGACCCACACATCACTTTCGATTACACCTATGATTACATAACCGTTCTTATTCAACTTAGTCTTCTTCCAAACATCTTTTCATAGACTATCGATAGTTTCAAATTCCTCTGAAATCCTTTAATCCCACAACCCTATTTTCTTCACCTACCAAGCAAAGAAAATAATTTTTCTGAATCGATTCATCTTAGGTTCTTAAAATCCTTAAATGTCATTGATTATGCCATCTGCACGAGACTATTTCTTCGATTTTCGTCGAAATAATACCCCCGTCCTTATGCCTTCCAGTATTCCTCCCACCATCAACTTATTTTAGACTATCGACATCCTCAACCTCCTTCGAAATCCCTTAATCACACCACAGTATTTCCCCACTTGCCGTACAAAAAAAAAAAAATAACTTTTCTTACATATTCCGCTCTTCTTAATCAATCGATCTCAGGTTCTCAAAATCCTTAAACGTTACTGAATATCTTAGCCACACGACACTATTTCTTCGACTCTAATTGAATACCGCCATCCTTACAGCTTCCAATATTTCTCCCGCCATCAACTCACTTTCGACTATCGACATCCTCAACCTTCTCTGAAATTCCTTAATCACGCCACACTATTTCTTCGATTGTCAGCGAAAAACCGCACCCGTTCTTACTCAGCTTAGTGCTCTTCCAAAAATATTATCTTAGACCATCAGCACTCTCAAATTCCTCTGAAATCCTTTAATCCCACTGAATTATTTTCTTGACTTGCCGACCAAAGAAAAAACTTTTCCTACATATTCCACATTTCTGAAACGATTCATCTTAGGTCCTCGAAATCCCTAAACGTCATTAAATATCTTAAGCACACGACATTATTCGATTGTCGTTGAAGTCTTACGTCTTCCAGTATTCCTCCAGCCATTACCTCACTTGAGACTATCAACATCTTCAACCTTCTCCGAAATTCCTTAATAACACCACAGTATTTCTTCGCTTGCCGTCCAAAGAAAATAACTTTTTTTACATATTCCCGTTCTTAATCAATTAATTTGGTCTTCCATAAAATAATATCTTAGACCATCGTTGAAGTCTTACGTCTTCAGTATTCCTCTGATCAACTCACTTTCGACTATCCCTGAACCTTCTGAATTATTTTCTTCATCTTGCCAACTCTCAAAGAAACTTTAATACTGAATTATTTTTATCACTTTCCGACCAAAGAAAATAACTTTTCTACATATTCCACTCTTCTTAGTCGGTTCATCTTAGATTCTCTAAATCCTTAAACGTCATTGATTATCTTAACTGTACGACACTATTTCTTCGATTCTCATTGAAGCAATACCGTCGTCCAACATCTTTCAGTATTCCTCCCGCCATCAACTCACTTGAGACTATCGACATCCTGAACCTTCTCCGAAATTCCTTAATCACACCACACTATTTCTTCGATTGTCAGCGAAAAACCGCACCCGTTCCCAGCGGCTACCCTAAAATTTCTGCGAAATTCTTTAATCGCCCCACACTATTTCTCGGCTTGTCGATGCAACACGACACCCTCCTTCGGCTGTCCTCCCGCAACGCGGTGCCGGGTCCAGGCCGCATATAGTCGCACGCAGTCTGAAAAACGCTTGTGTGTGGGTACGGTGGGGCAACCTTGCCCCGTCTGTGCATAAACAAAATGGGCCATAAAACCTCGAGGCGCTAATCCGCGCAGAATGCCGCCGCGAGGATATTGTCAAACCCTCCTGCGGACCCGTTCACTCCGCAGGAAGAGCAACTGATTCATGCGGCCATATTTCACGTCTTTATGCATCCGCGAATATTTCAGGCCGTGGCGAGGCGAGTCCGAGAAAGACGAAGGCGCGGAGGGGAAGGAGCCAGCGAGCGATCGGCTTCGAGGACTCGAACTGCGAAATTTCGTATTAAAGGACTATCGGCGAGCCCACGTGCGTCCTTCGGCGAGATTTGCCGTTTCGAGATTCCTCCTCGAGTTTTCGGACGGACGGCTCCCGCGGTTGGCGTCGGAATGCGGCACTTTTGCGGAGGCGGATAATTAGCGGCGGGTTTAATGATGTAAGGAAGTTGTGTTTTGGGAATTAACACGTTGACTGCCAAGCGTATTTTTTTCAACCAATGAAGTAGATTAGTATCAAGTAGAAAAATGGGAAAGTAGTATAAGTGAACTGGTGACATCGTCACATATACTGTGGAGAAATGGACGTGGGGGTTTTGGCAAATGAATTTCGATGGGGGGTTCATATGATGTATCACACTTTCTTTCAACCAATGGAGTAGATTGGTATCAAATAGTAGAAGTAGAAACGGGTAGAGCGACGTTACCAGATCGGAGGCATTAAGGGAAAAATGGGAAAGTATTGGGTGGTCCGGAAAGTTCGTGCAAATTTTCGGTGTTGATACGTTGACTGCCAAGCGTATTTTACTATATTAGAACAGCGATGCTATGAAATACTACAGCGTTTGACTGAATTATGCAAAATATAAGTAATGTACAGGTATTGGAAACCAAAGGATCGCATTATTATTCTAACAATAACTGCATTTATAAAATAATTATTGCTACCTATTGCAAATATTTTGGATCTTCAGTAAAATCTGTTGCGCCGGTCACTGGTGACCGTCACGGCAGTCAAAGGGTTAATGAAATGTGGTGTGATAATAAAGTAGTCGGTAATGAACATTAACCCTTTGACTGCTGAATACTTCCGGCCGAAGCGCTCGCTGAAGACGAAACACTTTTCGTTAGTGTAAAGTCTATTGATTGATTATGGAAGGCGCAACTAAGTTCTAATGATAATTCTTCATTTACGCCAAATGAAATAATGCAAGAAAATTATTTGATAAAGAACGCATCTGTATTCTTCTCGTACATTGATAATTGTAGGTGCAATAAGTAAGAAATCGAAAGTATTGACGACGCATATATGCGCCCATAGTTGACACCCATAGATTTCGATAGATGCATATATGCGTCCATAGCAGTCAATGGGTTAATAATAATGGAGTGCTTAGTACTTTCCGTTAATACTTTAAGGAGGTATTCCAATGTGACGGTTCGAAAAAGTCGTTTTCTTTTTTTTGGTATTTTTTGATAGTTTATAGTCATAGAACGAATATCCCAGAGTTCAATTATATGCAACAGTTTCTGAGAAAGAAAACTGTTGAAAATTTGCTTTTTTTTAAGCGTTCACATTGAAATACTCCCTTAACTGCCGCGGTGGTCACCGGTTAAAAAGTTATGATAATTATTAAAAAAAACCTAATTCTTTTAAGAATACCTAAAATGCTTCCAATTATACAATTTCAAACAGTTTTACAAACATTGCTTCATAAATGACAATTGCCGTCCCATGCGTATTTCTTACAGATTTCTTAGTGGTCCTTAACACTTTGATTTTACTGAAAATCCAAAATATTCGCAATGGGTAGCAATTATTATTTTATAAATACAGTTGTTATGCGAATAGTGATGCGATCCTTTGGTTTCCAATAACTGCACATTAGTATTTCATAGCATCGCCGTTCTAATACAGCAAAATACGCTCGGTAGTCAACGTGGTAATGTGATGATAGTGATTGAATAAATGATAAGTATTAACGGTATTTTGTAGCAAAAGTAATTATAGAAGAAGGGGAATGGTAATGTGTTGATAATTATTTTCGTGCAAAATAAGTAATATATAGAAATGCTACCGTGCGTTAGGATTGACACTTTCTATTAATGTAACTTAATACTGAGCTCTCACTTTAACCTTTATGATATCGATAAGCTTTTTTTAATTGTGTACGAAACCTTTTAATATTTTCGCAATTTTACGACCTTTATAATATTAATATTAATATTATAAAGGTCGTAAAAATAATATTATCGATCGTTTTAATATTTCAGGTAAATTCGCAACACTGGTAAACCTTCAGTTATCAGCACTTATTATAATTAAAAATCTTAGTAGTACACTTTCTCTGTTTTGTTACAGTATTTTGCATACAAAGTACTTTCCTCTCTAACCCACTGCACGAAAAGAAATTTACCCTATCCCACATTTTGTAGGATATACCTTGACAATTTTGCTGTAGACAATTACTAGACGCACTAAACTTCTTGTAATCATACTCCGGACCATATTTTACTCCCAACACTGACCCCGCTGCAGTTAAAGTTACAGACCCACAAACAGCGATATTGACATATCACCACTCCGCACATTTTGGCCTCTCTGGCCTCCACGCCTTGTGCTCACGTAAGCGTGCGTGTATTATAACAACCTGAAAACGTCCGCTGAGCGTTTAATAGGTAGCCGACCGTAAGAATCCTCCCGTACAATTAATTTCGAGGGTCCCCAGCGGCAAGGCAGCTTCCCGTAATCGTTTGTGACAATAATCCCGCGTCTGAGCGTACCTTTATTGAACGGGCCGTCCCTTAAAAATTCATAGGTGACCGTGCGTCAGTTTCGTGCATGCGTCCTGCCAGGAGACAATGATCCCCAACAATGATCCCGACAATGATCCTGACAATTCCGAACCCCTCATGGATTTCCACTCGATTGAGCGCCGCTGTCTTATCCCGTTGCTGGATGGGACTTTGCATGGGGTCCATCAAAGGTTAAACTGCGTCAGAAAATACCCTCTGTCGACGTACGTGTGTGCACATGCACATGTGATGTTCATAGACGTGTATATAGATGCAGGTACATGGATTTTGTAGATGTGTATATATACATGCAGATGCATGGATTTTGTAGGTGTGTACACGCGCAGTTGAATGCGTTTTTTCGAACTTGTATATATGCGGGTATGCATTCGTTTTATGGATGTGTGTGTATATGTGTATATATACAGTGCTGCGAATGCGTATATATACGCGTACACATGCGTTTTTATAAATGTGTGTATAGTGTGTATATGCATTTTTATGGATGTGTGTATACATGCATATACAGATGTACATTTTTGTAGATGCATAAACACAGGTACATACAATTTTACGGATATCTATAGAAATATGCGTAGTTACACATTAGAAAATTGCATTGGGAAAGCAAAAATATTTGATTTCACCGAGTGGCAGCTAAAAAACAACTAAATTTTACAGATATCTACACATGCGTAGTTACAAAATGAAAAACATATATGTGATAGCAAAAATTTCAACGAGTGACAGCTAATAAGCAATACAATTTTACGGATATCTACATACACATGTTACACAAATATTAACATTTTAGTTACACAATTATTAACATATATGTGAAAGCAAAAATATTTGGTTTCAACGAATGACAGCTAATAAGCAACGCAATTTTACGGATATCTACACATGCGTAGTTACACAATGGCAAACATATATGTAAAAGCAAAAATATTTGGTTTCAACGAGTGACAGTTGATAAGCAACACTATTTTTACGGATATCTACACATGCGTAGTTACACAATGGCAAACATATATGTAAAAGCAAAAATATTTGATTTCAACGAGTGATACGTAATAAGCAACACAATTTTACGGATATCTACACATGCGTAGTTACATAATGACAAACATATATGTGAAAGCAAAAATATTTGATTTCGACGAGTGACAGCTAATAAGCAACATCATTTTTCGGATATCTACATACATGTGCATAGTTATACAATTGCAAGCATATATGTGGAAACAAAAATATTTGGTTTGAACAAGTGACAGCTAAAAAACAACACAATTTTACGGATATCTGCACACACATGCGTAGTTACACAATCACAAATATATGTATGAAAGCAAAAATATTTGGTTTCAACGAGTGACAGCTAATAAGCAACACAATTTTACGGATATCTACACACACATGCGTAGTTACATAATCACAAACATATATGTAAAAGCAAAAATATTTGGTTTGAACGAGTGACAGCTAATAAGCAACAGACTTTTACGGATATCTACACACACATGCATAGGTACACAATTACAAATATATATGAAACAAAAATATTTGGTTTCAACGAGTGACAGCTAATAAGCAACACAATTTTACCGATATCTATACATACATGCGTAGTTACACAATCACAAACATATACGTAAAAGCAAAAATATTTGATTTCAACGAGTGGTAGGTAATAAGCAACACAATTTTACGGATATCTACGCACACGTGCGTAGTTACATAATTCCAAACATATATATAAAAGCAAAAATATTTGATTCCAACGAGTGATAGCTAATAAGCACCACAATTTTATGGATATCTACACACATATGCGTAGTTACATAATCATAAACATATATGTGAAAGCAAAAATATTTGATTTCACCGAGTGGCAGCTAAAAAGCAACTGAATTTTACGGATATCTCCACATGCGTAGTTACATAATGACAAACATATATGTAAAAGCAATAATATTTGATTTCAACGAGTGATAGGTAATAAGCAACACAATTTTACGGATACATACACACACTTGTGTAGTTACATAATCACAAACATATATATGAAAGCAAACATTTTTGGCTTCAACAAGTGACAGCTAATAAGCAACAAAATTTTACGGATATCTACATACATGCGTAGTTACACAATCAAAAATATATATACGAAAGCAAATATATTTGGTTTCAACGAGTGACAGGTAATAAGCAACACAATTTTACGGATATCTACACATGCGTAGTTACATAATGACAAACATATATATAAAAGCAAAAATATTTGGTTTCAATGAGTGACAGCTGATAAGCAACACAATTTTACGGATATCGACACATACATGCGTAGTTACATAATCATAAACATATATGTGAAAACAAAAATATTTGGTTTTAACAAGTGACAGCTAATAAACAACACAATATTCCTAACCACCTGCCCAACGATCGATTGATAATTATTATCAAATCTTGCGGCAACTATTGTCACAACCCCCCTACTTTGATTCAGTGCATAACAAAAACAACAGTGGAAAACAAAAAATAACAGAAACGTTCGCATAACTCTCTTTCTATTACCACTACTACAATTATAACCACTAATCAATGCCACAAAGTACTACCTTATTACTTCAACATTCGCCACACCTGCACAACCGAAATATTTACAGCACCCATCTTTTTAACCGCTCCTCGTACAATTATAAAATTTCCCCGTCCATAGCCTGTGGCACCAGGACAGAAGTCAACGCACAAAGCACAATCCGCGAAGCATCGTATTCTACGATAATCTCGGGCCCACAAAATCTAATAATTCTCAAGCAAACCCTCGGAATCCCATAAATCCACGCGCACAAATCCGCCATACGTGAACGCACACGCGTGCAAACGTGTGAACGCGCATCCGTAGGAGTGCGTGGATCGCGCTATTTCTGATTACAAAAGGACTCGCGTCGCACGGTCCATCCTCTCCCATTGTCGTCGATTCGGAACGATTAGGCGGCCACTAAATAGTTCGCCGCTGATCCACTCAGAGCGAGACGACTCGTTTTGGGACACCTCTTTTAATCCCACAAAAGCGGATGCATCGGCCGAATAAAGGTGACCCGAGCTGAGGAGGGACGGAGGGTATGGGAATGAAGAGGGAGAGAAATGGAGTCACGTAGGGAGACGGATGTACGACGAAATGTGTGTATATAGAAAACGATAGGGACAGGAGTTCGAGAGAGAATGAAGATGAAACTCCGCAGACGCGGAAATTTTAGGTATTAGATGCGTGAGGGTGTATCTGTGGATTGATGGGTGCCAAAGAAAATTAACACGTTGACTGCGATGCCGAAATCCCATGCTTCGCTCAGAACGCCACGAAAAATGTTTACTGTTGTGAGCATGTAATGGCAAAATAATAATTAATTTCATTATTTATAAGAATACAGCATGAATTGCAAAAGAAGGAAGGGCCAACGTATATACGCAAATTTTGCAAGCTTTGGAACACAAAGAGCAAAACATCGGATCACAAATGTCACTAAATACTGCCAAGATTGCATTGACGCTCTACACTTATGTTTAAAATGCTTCAATACAATGCAGCGGTAGATAAGAGATTTGATACCAATGCATTTTTGATTTTTGATTTGATAAAAACTTTTAATTCTTCAGTACTGCAGATTTGATTTCAAAACATTTTCTAATTTGCGAATTTTCATTCAACTGTACAATCATAAGTATTTGATGCAATCTGGTCACTGATAAACACCGTGGGACTGCAAGAGAAACGAGTTGTCATCACATATGACCAACGTGGCGTTCAACGTGTTAATTGTCCCTCGGTTTATGCGATTTCGCTTTTACGCGGTTATCAAAAGAACGGTTTTTAGAAAAAAGCTCTAGAAATGAAAATATACGCTGCGTACGTGATCGGGCACTCAAGTTTTAATAGATGCACGTATGTTAGATTGATATTGAACAAAGAAATGGGAATTTCCGTCTTTTTCCGTATACGAAAAGCATTCATATGAATTAGGTCTTTTGAAATCAGAAATGGTATAAAAACTGTATTTAATGGTTAATGATAAATAATTATACATTTTACTAAGATCGATATTTTTTGCTTGATCATTTTTTTTCGATCCAAATAATTTTTTTATGCAAAGCCCCATGGTTTCGATTTATATGATAATCTATGGAAACAATTATCCATATAAATCCGTAGTTGTCGGGTTTAGTCATTTTAGGGTTTTTGGAATCTTATTCGAAGGAATTTGTCAGAACGATCTATGTGGTATTCTTGAATACAATTGTTTGAGTAATTTACAACGAATCATTAAACGATTCGAAGTGCAAAATATAAATTTAATTATTATACTTGTGCACAGTTTTCTCTTCACTCATTAAAGCGTAACAACGTGCTCTTTTACAATATGTCCTCTATATTTATAAAATAAACATGATTCTACCGATTGCGTTTAATTTCTTAACATCACAGAATTAACAGAGTGCTATTTACAAAGAATAGTGTACAACGCCAAGTAAAAAATACATAACATGGCTAGCCACATAGATACACTGTCTTACGAACGAATATTAGATTACTCAAGTGAAACACTTACATAAGCTTTCGCTTATCATTACAACGTATTCAATTTGATGTAAACCCATTACGTGGTAATAAGTACAAAATACAAGAGGACCGACATCCCACATACAAATTTTCCCGAGAACAAATACGTCTACGTCGCCAAAACTTTGGGCGGGTCCAAAAATAATAAATAACCCAAAGCGAAAAAGCCACATATTTACAAGCACGTTGCCCAATTGCAACTGTTTGCAACGCTATTATGCAATAACAAGCAAGCCACTTCTCCAAATATAATTACAACCCCCCGGCAAAAAGTTTCGGCAAGTCGCCAGGACAATAAATAGCAAAAACGAAACAGCAACGGTTGTTCCGTTGCAACTAAAAACGTATCGAAGAACAGATGACCATACAGATACACTTTGGTGCGCGCAAATATGCGAATATAACGGAGGGTATCGGAAAAGTGAGAAGCGCAGTGGACGGATGAAAAGCGAAACATTTACATAACCCTTCGCTTATAATTACAACATATTCAATTTGATGTAAACCCATTACGTAGTAATAAGCACAAAATAAACAAGGACCGACATCCCACATACAAATACGTTTACGTCGCAAAAACTTTCGGCGGGTCCTAAAACAATAAATAACCAAAAGCATAAAAGCCACATATTCACAAGCACGTTGCCCAATTGCAACTGTTTCGTTGCAGAGCCATTATGCAATAACAAGCAAGCCACATACAGACGTTCACCAAGTATAATTACAACCATCTCGCAAAAAGTTTCGGCAAGTCGCCAGGACAATAAATAGCAAAAACGAAACAGCCGCAGTTGTTCCGTTGCAACTAAAAACGTATCGAAGAACAGATGACCACACAGATATACTTTGGTGCGCGCAAATATGCGAGTATAACGGAGGGTATCGGAAAAGTGAGAAGCGCAGTGGACGGATAAAAAGCGAAACACTTACATAACCCTTCGCTTATAATTACAACGTATTCAATTTGATGTAAACCCATTATTACGTAGTAACAAGCACAAAATACACGAGGACCGGCATCCCACATTCAAATTTTCCCCCAAAAAATACGGCCACGTCGCAGAAACTTTCGGAGGGGTCCCAAAAATAATAAATAACTAAAAGCATAAAAGTCACATATTTGCCCAATTGCAACTGTTTCGTTGCAGCGCCATTATGCAATAACAAGCAACCCACACACAAGTATAATTACAACCATCCCGCAAAAATTTTCGGCAAGTCGCCAGGACAATAAATAGCAAAAACGAAACAGCCGCAGTTGTTCCGTTGCAACTAAAAACGTATCGAAGAACAGATGACCACACAGATATACTTTGGTGCGCGCAAATATGCGAGTATAACGGAGGGTATCGGAAAAGTGAGAAGCGCAGTGGACGGATGAAAAGCGAAACACGGGGAGAGAAAGGAAAACGCGATGTAAGGGAAATGCGTGCACGCAAGCCAGGAACGGGCGGGTCCGGGAATCGGTGTTGGTAGGTGTACACAATCTGCGAACAATGGACGCCCGAGCGCGGAACAATGAAGTATACAAGCGACATCACAATGCCGGGATCAGCGAAACAACGAGCGGTCTCACTACGGATTACAGGCAGATGCGCTTCGCCGCTAAATCCGCGCTCCCACCTACTGCACCCGCTTGTTTCTGTCTTCTTCCAATGCGGGCCGCACCTCCCGCTCGTGGATCCGTTCCTCTCGCTCTTAATTCCCTTATTCTCTTGACGACGTTGGGAATTTTTCGAAGTTACCGGTTAATGTTTTCGACAGAGCGGTGCGAGGAGAATCTTAGCGGAGGCGGGGAGATATTGACGGGTTTATGCTAAATTGCAATGTTGAAAGAAGAGGATTGGCAAATGGTGGTATTTAAATGAGGCTGAATTGGTGGAATAAATGGAAAAACTCAAAACTGCGTTTAATTTAGTTTAAACGCTCTGTAATGCTAATTTTTATGATTTTACGTTGTCGATGCTATTTTCGAGTATACTCTTTATTTCTGTGCTTTAATGAGGAATATAAAATTTATACCACCGTTTACTATACGGACTTAGTTTTTTTGTTTTCAAAATTTTATATGTTTCTTGCTCTTAATTCCCTTATTTTCTTGGCGTTGTTGGGAATTTTTCGAAGTTACCGGTTAATGTTTTCGGCAGAGCGGTGCGAGGAGAATCTTAGCGGAGGCGGGGAGATATTGACGGGTTTATGTTAAATTGCAATGTTAAGAGAAGAATGAATAACAAACGTAAAAACTTGAAATTGCATTTAATTTAGTTTAAACGTTTTGTAATGCCAATTTTTACATGTTTATGTTGTCGATGCTTTTTGCCAGTGTATTCATTATGTTTGTGCTATTAATGAAGAATACAAAATTTGTATCCCACCTACTTAATTTTTTTCTTCAATAGTTTGCGCATCTTACGCTCTTAATTCCCTTATTCTCTTGGCGACGTTGGGAATTTTTCGAAGTTACCGGTTAATGTTTTCGACAGAGCGGTGCGAGGAGAATCTTAGCGGAGGCGGGGAGATATTGACGGGTTTATGTTAAATTGCAATGTTAAGAGAAGAATGAATAACAAACGTAAAAACTTGAAATTGCATTTAATTTAGTTTAAACGTTTTGTAATGCCAATTTTTACATGTTTATGTTGTCGATGCTTTTTGCCAGTGTATTCATTATGCTTGTGCTATTAATGAAGAATACAAAATTTGTATCCCACCTACTTAATTTTTTTCTTCAATAGTTTGCGCATCTTACGCTCTTAATTCTCTTATTCTCTTGGCGACGTTGGGAATTTTTCGAAGTTACCGGTTAATGTTTTCGGCAGAGCGGTGCGAGGAGAATCTTAGCGGAGGCGGGGAGATATTGACGGGTTTATGTTAAATTGATAAGTTTAGAGAAGAATGAATAACAAAAGTAAAAAATTAAAATTGCATTTAATTTAGTTTAAACGTTTTGTAATGCCAATTTTTACATGTTTATGTTGTCGATGCTTTTTGCCAGTGTATTCATTATGTTTGTGCTATTAATGAAGAATACAAAATTTGTATTCCACCTATCTTAATTTTTTTTTCAATAGTTTGCATATCTTTTGCTTTGGATGCCCTCATTTTGTTGGCGACGTTGGGAATTTTTCGAAGTTACCGGTTAATGTTTTCGACAGAGCGGTGCGAGGAGCATCTTAGCGGAGGCGGGAAGATGTTGACGAGTTTATGCTAAATTGTGACGTTGAGAGAAGAATGGATGACAAATGGAAAAATTAAAATTTGCATTTAATTTAATTTAAACATTTTGTAATGCCAATTTTTACGTGTTTATGTTGTATGCTTTTTGCCAGTGTATTTTATGTTTGTGCTATTAATGAAGAATACAAAATTTGTATCCCACCTACTTAATTTTTTTCTTCAATAGTTTGCGCATCTTACGCTATTAATTCCCTTATTCTCTTGGCGACGTTGGGAATTTTTCGAAGTTACCGGTTAATGTTTTCGGCAGACAAAATCTTGATATTGACGGGTTTATGTTAAATTCAATGTTAAGAGAAGAATGAATAACAAACGTAAAAACTTGAAATTGCATTTAATTTAGTTTAAACGTTTTGTAATGCCAATTTTTACATGTTTTTTTCGATATTTTTGCCAGTGTATTCATTATGTTTTGCTATTAATGAAGAATACAAAATTTGTATCCCACCTACTTAATTTTTTTCTTCAATAGTTTGGCTCTTAATTCCCTTATTCTCTTGGCGACGTTGGGAATTTTTCGAAGTTACCGGTTAATGTTTTCGACAGAGCGGTGCGAGGAGAATCTTAGCGGAGGCGGGGAGATATTGACGGGATTATGTTAAATTGTGACGTTGAGAGAAGAATGGATGACAAATGGAAAAACTTAAAATTGCATTTAATTTACTTTAAATGGTCTGTAATGTTAATTTTTACATATTTATGTTGGCGGTGCTTTTTGCCAGTGTAGTTTTTATGTCTGCGCTATTAATGAGGTACACAAAATCTGTACCTCCACCTACATCAAGCACATAATTTTTTTTTCAATAGTTTGCATATCTTTTGCTTTGGATGCCCTCATTTTGTTGGTGACGTTGGGAAATTTTCGAAGTTACCGGTTAATGTTTTCGACAGAGCGGTGCGAGGAGAATCTTAGCGGAGGCGGGAAGATAATGACGGGTTTATGCTAAATTGCGATGTTAAAAGAAGAATGGATGACAAATGGAAAAATTAAAATTTGCATTTAAATTAGTTTAAACATTCTGTAATGCCAATTTTTACGTATTTACGTTGACGGTGCTTTTTGCCAATGCAGTTTTTATGTCTACTCTATTAATGAGAAATACAAAATCTGTACTTCCACCTACATCAAGCACATAATTTTTTTTTCAATAGTTTGCATATCTTTTGCTTTGGATGCCCTCATTCTGTTGGTGACGTTGGGAATTTTTCGAAGTTACCGGTTAATTTTTTCGACAGAGCGGTGCGAGGAGAATCTTAGCGGAGGCGGGGAGATATTGACGGGATTATGTTAAATTGTGACGTTGAGAGAAGAATGGATGACAAATGGAAAAACTTAAAATTGCATTTAATTTAGTTTAAATGGTCTGTAATGTTAATTTTTACATATTTATGTTGGCGGTGCTTTTTGCCAGTGTAGTTTTTATGTCTGCGCTATTAATGAGGTACACAAAATCTGTACCTCCACCTACATCAAGCACATAATTTTTTTTTCAATAGTTTGCATATCTTTTGCTTTGGATGCCCTCATTCTGTTGGTGACGTTGGGAATTTTTTGAAGTTACCGGTTAATGTTTTCGACAGAGCGGTGCGAGGAGAATCTTAGCGGAGGCGGGGAGATATTGACGGGATTATGTTAAATTGTGACGTTGAGAGAAGAATGGATGACAAATGGAAAAATTAAAATTTGCATTTAATTTAATTTAAACGCTCTGTAATGCCAATTTTTATCATTTTAGTTGTCGATGCTACTTGCCAGTGTACTCTTTATGCCTGTACTTAAATGACGAGTACGAAATTTGTACTCCCACTTATTACACGGCCTTAGTTCTTTTTTCAATATTTTGTGTAGCGCTTGTTCTTGATTGGTTTATTTTGTTGGCGACGTTGGGAATTTTTTGAAGTTACCGGTTAATGTTTTCGACAAAAGCGATGCAAGGAGAATCTTAGCGGAGGCGGGGAGATATTGACAAGTTTATGCTAAATTGCGATGTTCAGAGAAGGGGATTGACAGATGATGGAAAACAATGAATGACAAATGGAAACAACTTAAAACTGCGTTTAGTTTAGTTTAAACGTTCTGTAACACAAATTTTTATGATTTTAGTTGTCGATGCTTTTGCTAGTGTATTCTTTATGTCTGTGCGATTAATGAAGCATACAAAATCTGTACCCCGTCTACTTGATTTTTTTTCCTCAATAGTTTGCATATCTTTCGCTCTTAATTCCCTTATTCTGTTGGCGACGTTGGGAATTTTTCGAAGTTACCGGTTAATGTTTTCGACAGAACGGTGCGAGGAAAATCTTAGTGAAGGCAGGGAATATTGATAGGTTTATGCTAAATTTGCGATGTTGAGAGAAAAGGGTTGGCAGATGGTGGAAAATAATGGATGTCACATGGAAAAACTTAAAATTGTATTTCATTTGGTTTAAACGTTCTGCAATGCTAATTTTTATGATTTTGCGTTGTGGATGCTGATTTCCAGTATACTCTTTATATCTACTCTATTAATAAGGAATACAAGATCTGCATTTCCATCTACTATACGGAATTATTGTTTTTTCAATATTTTACATGTCTCTTGTTCTTGATGGGCTTATTCTGTGGGTATGACTTTGGGAATTTTTCGACAGAAGCGTTTATGCTAAATTGCGATGTTGGATGAAGAAGATTGGCAGATGGTGGTATTTAAGTAAGGTTGAGTCGGTCGAATAAATGGAAAAACTTAAAATTACGTTTAATTTAGTTTAAACGTTGTGCAATGCCAATTTTTACATATTTATGTTGACGGTGCTTTTTGCCAATGCAGTTTTTATATCTACTCTATTAATGAGAAATACAAAATTCGCATCCCCACCTGCATCATGCACTTAATTTTTTTTTTAATATTTTATATATCTCTCGCTCTTAATTCACTTATTCTCTTGGCAAGGTTGGTAATTTTTCGAAGTTATCCGTTAATGTTTTCGACAGAAACGATGCAAGGAGAATCTTAGCGGATGCGGGGAAATGTCGAGGGATGGTTGTGCAAAATTGCGAAGTTAAGGAAAGAGGATTGGCAAATTTAATGTAAATTAAATGTTTCGTGAAGCCAATTTTTACGATTTTACGTTGCCCGTTGCCAGGGTACTCTTGCAGTACAAAATCTGTACTTCCACATACTGCATTTAGCTTTTTTCAGTATTTTGTATATCACCTGCTCTTGATTCCCTTACTTTTCGCGACATTAAGTATTTTTCTTCTTAAATTACCAGTTGATGTTTTTGACAAAAGCTGTCCGAGACGAATCGTGGCAGATGTGAGGAAATATCACAAGATTCTCTATGGTAAAATGTGAAGCTAACAGCAGAGGGTTGATAGATGTCAATTGATACGTGTTTACACTAAACTAAAGTCGTTGCGTCGGAACTAAATGCGTTATATTATCAATCCTTACGCCGTTTCATCGTGCGTACATTCTGCCAAAGCACTATTTATATCTGCGCTGTTGGTGTATAATTCTGGGTTTGTGTTCCCATTCACTGCACGTGCTCGTCTCTGTCTTCTTTCATCTGTCCGCGTACCTCTCGCTCTTAATTCCTTTATTTCCTTCGCAATGTTGGGGATTTTCCGAAGTTACCGAATGACCGGTTAATGTTTTTGACAGAAGCGATAGGAGGCGAATCGTGGGCATTACAAAGAAATGTCGGTGCGTCGGACGTTTTATACTATAGTACGAATCTAAGAGAAGGGGATTGACGTAAGTCGGCACATATATATGTTACCCGAAACAATGCTACAGACGTAGAAACCACCAAGTTACGTTTAGTCCAAATGCGTTCTATTCTCAATTAGTACATTTTTTCAGTGTCTACTTGTTATCACTCTACTCTCTGTATTAGTATGCTACTGGCATACGCCGCACGCGTTCTTAAAAGTCGTTCCGCACCCCAAACCATCAAACTCTCTTCACATTATTCTCCAGAAACCCTCAAACTCCCCCGTCCAAAATTCCGCTAAATCTCAACCACCCCTCCAACAAACCCCTTCCTCAGACACTTTCTTAACACATTGCATACATTGCATACATTGCATTTCTAAACTTTCTTTAATGCTTAGAGCTTTCTTAACGCATTGCATTTCTACACGTCCTAAAAAGTTGAGTATATTACATACAAGCTTATTTTAATACTTTTCCGGTATTCTAACATTCGTTTACTTTGCAATTATACTATCAAAAATTGCTATAAGGCTTCATTATTTTAGCAACGTATTGGTCCACATTAAAACGGGATATCTCGTGACAAATACACAATATGTTAACACTAGACCTACGGAACCCATCTACTTCTTAGGTTTCTGATAACACCAGCAAAACTGCAGACGCTACTACTATTTCCCCCCAACTTTCGCCCCCTTTCTTTAAGTGGGTATTCCAATGTGACGGGTCGAAAAAATCGATTTTTTTTGCAATTTTTGATAGTTTACAGTCATAGAATTAATATCCCAGAGTCGGTTTAGGCGATTTCGTCCTTCTTAAATAGTAATAACGTTTAAAAACAGAGGCTGTAACTGCGTGCGCATCAACGAGATTTTTGCAAGTGGCGTAGATGATTATTTAAAAACGGCTTTATAGATCAACATCAAATTTTAACTTAATATTCAGCATATTTATGGCTATCACATGAATTTTATTCATGTTATGTTTTGATTATGAACCATAATTTTGCCTTATTTATAGCGGAAAAAGTTGATTTTTTTACACTATTTACAAAACGCCGCCATTCTGTTAATTTTCATGGAAATTTGAAACGTGAGGTTCATGCCATAACCACATTCATACAGATTAAAAATCTCTATCGTCATTTTTTAATCTCTGAACTCTCAATATATAATAATTAAATACACAAATACCCATAAAATGAAAAAAAATTTCTTTTTTAATTATATAAAAAATGCCAAATATATTAATATTTTCGAGAAAAAAATTTTACGATTTTTATAATATTAGTATTAATATTACAAAGGTCTTAAAAATAATATTATTGACCTTTTTAATATTTACTTTTAATTCACAACACTGGTACACCTTCAGTCATCAGCACTTAACATAACTTAAGAGTTTAGTAGTAGACTGTCCGTTTTGTTACATTATTTTGCTCGCAAAGTACCTTCCTTTCTAACACACTGCACGAAAAAGAATTTACCTTATTCCACATTTTTTAGGTTATACTTTGACAATTTCGCTGGAAATTTGGACACAATTCATGCGACAACCAAATTCATACCACAAATATAATTAAATACACAAATATGTGTTAAACCACCAATATATTTAAATACACAAATATGTGTTAAACCACCGATATAATTAAATACAAAGTTGTTGATTATAATATAATTTACACAAATATTTTTAAACGTGCAAAAATATTCCTTTTTTAGGCCATACGTTTTCAGAAAAAAAAATGTTTGCCAATCATTTGTTAATTTTCATGAAAAAAAATTTGAAAACTTTTTGTGCGTTCATGCGATAACCACATTCATACAGATTAAGAATATCTCCAAATGCACATTTTCCTCAGACCTTCATTTTACAATTAACTACACACTCACTCCCATAGAACCCCTGCTAACATCCTTCACCCACGTTTCAAATATATTTAAACGACAAAAAAATGTTCCTCTATTGTCCTTGGACATACCTTTTCAGGAAAAAAAAAGTTTGCTCAATTATATGCAACAGTGTCCAAAAAAAAAACTGTTGAAAATTTACTTTTCTTTAGGCGTTCACATTGAAATACCCCCTCATTTGCCGCTGTCGTTCGCAATGGGTAGCAATTATTACTTTATAAATGCAGTTGAATAATAAATATTAACGGTATTTTGTAACAAAAGTAATTATAAAAGAAGGAAATGGTAACTTAATACTGAACTCTCGCCTTAACGTTTATAAAATTTATAAGCTTTTTTTTAATTACGTACGAAATAACCGTTTTAACATTTTCGCAATTTTACGATCTTTATAATATTAACCTTAATATTATAAAGATCGTAAAAATAATATTATCGACCTTTTTAATATTTCAGCTTAATGCGCAACCCTGGTACCCCTTCAGTCATCAGCACTTAATATAATTAACTATGCACTCACTCCCGTAAACCCCCTGCTAATAACCCCCGCCCACCTCCACCCACGCTTAATTTTCGGCCTCTGAGACAAGAGCGCCAACACGTCACCCATTTCCGTGGGACGCGCTAAGCAGCCGCAGTTATGAAACCTGCTGTACAATCGAGTAAGATGGGTCGGCCTACAGCGGAGCGACGAAACCGTGCCGAATACTGCAAATACAGCGGGTGGGCGTTATTCCCAGTGTATCGAGAGGCGACAATGGGGGACAAACTGCATGCTTGTTCGGTCGGTAATACCTCGTTGGGTCGCCGAGCAGACCCACTCCCATTGTCGATGCATCACGGCCGTATATACCCATAGACCTGCGCGCCCGTACATTTCGAGTAGATACGCGCGGACAATGGCATTAATCCGTGATTGTTGCTGGTGTGGATATTACCGGGCAGAGACCGAGGGTTGGCTGCCGGTGACGATGAACGCGGTGTCCGTGGTCCTGGTAATGGTGCTACGCTGGTGGTGGACGCCGATCATGGCGGTGGTGGTCGATAGTTCATTCGCCGCAGAGACGGAAATGCGATCGGGCGGACTTGTTTCTTCGACGATGGCGAGAAACTGTTTGCGCAAGCACGGGACCCGGATTGTCACGTGTTTTTCGAGACGTGGCGGGATCTTGAGATGCAGGGGTTGAGGAATAATGATCGAATTGTGGGAAGGTGGATCCAAGAAAAAGTGGAGATGCGGTTTTTAGGTTGAAGAAAAAGAATTTTGGTAGTAGCAGTTCAATGTGTTTGTATTTGCATGATGATGATTGAATTGTTGGAACATGGGTCCAAGAAAAATTGGAAATGCAGTTTTTAGGTGGAAGAAAAAGAATTTTGATGGTAACAATTGAATCTGGTTTTAATTATATAATTGTATGCAACGTAGAATAGTGCAGCGAGAAAACTATAAACGATTCGCATGATCATGAATATTTTCGGTGTCTGAAACAGAAAGTTTATAAATATGAGTAAAAACGGTACCCCGAAGAACAAAGAGAATGGTTTCAATAATAAACATACATAACATGTATGACTATACAAATCGTAAATTGCCACAAATTAACCGCTTGTCCCATAGAAACCACAGTTTCACGTTTTTTTTTGTAACATATCCACGAAACTCTCAGTCCACCAAATTATTGAGGCACGTATGACTATACAAATCGTAAATTGCCACAAATTAACCGCTTGTCCCATAGAAACCACAGTTTCACGTTTTTTTTTGTAACAGAAACTCTCAGACAGAGACGGAAATGCGATCGGGCGGACTTGTTTCTTCGGCGATGGCGAGAAACTGTTTGCGCAAGCACGGGACCCGGATTGTCACGTGTTTTTCGAGACGTGGCGCGATCTTGAGATGCAGGGGTTGAGGAATAATGATCGAATTGTGGGAAGGTGGATCCAAGAAAAAGTGGAGATGGGGTTTTTAGGTGGAAGAAAAGAATTTTGATAGTAGCAATTGAATGTATTTTTCATTGTATGATGATGATCGAATTGTTGGAACGTGAGTCCAAGAAAAATTGGAAATGCAGTTTTTAGGTGGAAGGAAAAGAATTTTGATAGTAGCAATTGAATGTCAAGAAAAATTGGAGATGCGGTTTTTAGGTGGAAGAAAAGAATTTTGATAGTACCAATTGAATGTGTTTTTAATTGTATGATAATGGTCGAATTGTTGGAACGTGGGTCCAAGAAAAATTGGAGATGCGGTTTTTAGGTGGAAGGAAAAGAATTTTGATAAAAAATGTGTTTTTAATTGTATGATAATGTTCGAATTGTTGGAACGTGGGTCCAAGAAAAATTGGAGATGCGGTTTTTAGGTGGAAGGAAAAGAATTTTGATAGTAGCAATTGAATGTGTTTTTAATTGTATGATAATGATCGAATTGTAGGGACGTGGGTCCAAGAAAAAGTGGAGATGCGGTTCTTAGGTGGAAGAAAAAAAAATGGAAATGCACTTGTTTTTATTGTTGGAACGTGGGTCCAAGAAAAAATGGAAATGCAGTTTTTAGGTGGAAGAAAAAGTATTTTAGTAGTAGCAATTGAATTTTTTTTTAACACGTTGATTGCCAAGCGTATTTTTCTATGTTAGAACCGCGATGCAATGAAATACTGCAGAATATGATTAAATCGTGCAAAATAAAAGTAACACAGAGTTGTTAGAAGCCAGAGTATTGAAGCACCGTTCCAATAGCAATTGCTTTTACAAGATTGTAAATAGGCATTATTGCGAATTTTTTGTATTTTTATTAAAATCTGTTGCATTTGTCACCGATGACCACCGTGGCAGTAAAGTGTTAACACTTTAAGGACCACTAAGAAATCTGTAAGAAATATGCCTGGGACCGCACGTTTTTGGGAAACTTGTACGTTACAAAAAATCATAACTTTGTTATTTATGAAGCAATTTTTGTGAAACTTTCAGAAATTTTATAATTGGAAGTATTTTAGGTATTATTAAAAAAATTATGTTTTTTAATAATTATCATAACTTTTTTACTAAAAGATGAAAATACGAAAAAAATATGAAGGCAATCGAGTTGTATACATTGAATATTGACGTAAATACTAAAATAGACAAAATAGATACAATGTATCAAATTAAGTGACATCGTGTAGAAAACACGAGAAAACTCGTGTGCGGTCCTTAACCCTTTGACTACTACGCCGCAATCTATCGCTCTCGACTATGGACAAATATATGCGTCCCCAATCGTTTACGAGATGAATACAGATGCGTTCTTTATTAAATAATTTTCTTGTATTATTTAATTTGACGTAAATGAAGAATTATCATTAGAACTTAGTTGCGCGTTACATGGTCAATCAATAGAATTCACATCAATAAAAAGTGTTCCGTCCTCAGCGAGCGCTTCGGCCCGAAGTATTCAGCAATCAAAGGGTTAAAGTGTTAATTCCCTTGCCCGTCATCACGAAACAACCCTTCATCGTCTTGCCGCGCGATCAACCCTTTGACTGCTATGGACGTATGCATATATGCGTCCGCCGAAATTTATCGGTGTCGACTATGGACAAATATATGCGTCTTCAATTGTTTCGATTTCTTACCTATTGCAGTCACAATTTTCTTGCATTACCTCATTTGGCATAAAGGAAGAATTATCATTAGAACTTAGTTGCACCTTAAATAATCAAGTTTCGTCCTCAGCGAGCGCTTCGGCCGAAAGTATTCAGCAATCAAAGGGTTAAAGTGTTAATTCCCTTGCCCGTCATCACGAAACAACCCTTCACCGTCTTGCCGCACGATTAACCCTTTGACTGCTATGGACGCATATATGCGTCCGCCGAAATTTATCAGTGTCGACTATGGATGCATATATGCGTCCGCCGAAATTTACTAGTGTCGACTATGGATGCATATATGCGTCTCCAATCGTTTCGATTCTTTACCTATTACAGTCACAATTTTCTTGCATTACTTCATTTGGCATAAAGGAAGAATTACCATTAGAACTTAGTTGCACCTTAAATAATCAAGTTTCGTCCTCACCGATCACTTTGGCCAGAAGTATTCAGCAATCAAAGACTTAAAGTCTTAATTCCCCTTGCCCGTCACCCCGCCGTCTTGCCGCGCGATTAATTCCCGCGCAAAATTTGTCGTTCGCATTGTCGCCGTCTTTCTTCGCCGCCTCCGAATTCCAATACCGCTCCCGCATAATGGCGGCCAAGAATTCGATCGCAGCGCTCATTGACGGGGGCCCCCTCCGGTCCCCACGAAGAATGACGAGCATCAACGACGTCGGTTCCAGGCGAGGACAGGCAGAATGACTGGCCCGTGCAATTTCCCTCGTGCCGGTGCATCGCTCTGCCGCGGGGCTTGAAAGAAAGCAAGAGCACGGGCGCCGGAAAAAGACAGAAAACGACGGAAAGGGACCGCGAGCGAGAGAACCGACGATACCATCGTCCGACGCCGCACGATATCGCTCGCCGCTCTCTCGCATAGAGAACAGTGAAAAGCGGAGATACGATCGTTTCCATAAAAATCCCCAGACGTACCAGTGACACGTAGGAAATTAAGAGATAGGATTTTAAATTGGAAAAATACAGTGGCGGGGCTGGCGCGCGAGGGTTGCGGAGAAAAGAGAGGCTGCCTGCGGAGAACAGAAAAACGGACGGAGATAAAGAGGTGGCCGATAGTGTGCGGGGAGAGGAAGCGAGCTGACGGCAGGAGAAAGGGGAGAAAAGGGGCGCACAGAGTGAGACGGCCGTGCGGTAATTAACGGTTTAAATTGGATCTCAGTTGGGCGGCTTATTGGCGATTGTCGACCGCTGGAAGACGACGTAGAACAAAATTAGGAACAAAATTGCGCCGGGAGTCGAGAGGCACGCGCGATTGTCGGCGGGAGTGAGGGAAACAGATAAGTGGACGTGCATTATGTCCGGGGGAAATAAGGTAAAATAAGAGAGAGCGTGTGCCCGGGAGTAGCTTATTGTGGAACTGTCTTGAGGGCCGGCCCCGTGGGCACGGGGTCGTGACAAAGCACGCCGTTTTCGAGGGCAGCGGATGAGAGAAGTGTGTAAAGCACGGGAGAAAGACGCGGCGGACGTCGACGAACGGGAATATCGATTCTTCGCAGATAAAAATGGGGGTTCGGCGTTACGCGGTGTGATGGTAATTCGCGGCGATTCAATACGATCGAATGGATCTGAGCGGAAGAAAGGGTGAAGGGGTTTTCGTCCTTTTTCGGGTGTCTCGTGATGTGTCTTCGAGAAAACTATTTCGTAGCGGTATTGAGGTTACCAGTTTTTTTTGCAGGTTGCATTGTCGATGTAATCGAGGTGAAATAATTGGTCCACTTTTTGACGCGAGTACGATTTATATCACAGTGCGAAGAAGAAGAATCGAGAATTTCGTTAATGTTAGTAATTATGTGGATGGAATTGAATTTTATCTAAAAAACAAATTCTAGAGTAGAAGTTTTAACAAAATTGTAAAAATGTACCCATTTCAATTCTTTTATTTCTTTCGTTTCTTTGTTTATTTCAATTCTCTCATTTCTTTTAATATTTTAAGCAATTGACAGAGCATGACTACAAATAATTAATTCTTGTTTTTGAACAAATGTGGTTTTATTCAAAATTCTACCGTCTGCAAACTCTCACAATGTTTTCTTTCTCCGCATTCACTCGCAGTAAGGTCAACAAACGTTTACATTCGAGAATCCACCAGCGAAAATCCATCAATACCCTCGAGAACTTCTTGAGGGGCCGAGACAACCAGCTCTTCTAATTAACAGTTTATCGAAACAATCGGGAGCTGTTAACACTATTACGACCAATCTGATCTATCAAACAAAAAATGTGCAAAATTTTCTTTAGGTTCAAGAGTGCACTAATTGTATTTTTGGACAAAAAATGCATAGTTGGAGTTTTAAAAAAATGTTGAAAGTGTATTAATCGAAAGACGTATATTCTACGATTTTGATATGTAAATTCACACATTTTTCTAATACAATTCTACGTACTACAGAATAAAAGTATAAAACTGCCAAGAAATTCTCTTCAAGCCAAAGAACGCGTTCACAGTTAAAATTTGATAAAAACTGCGAAGAAACATTAATTTCGAGATATCAATTTTCCCACCGTTTCTTTCAATATCCTAAGTAATTTACTTAGAACAGCTATTACATTTACTCAGAACTTAGTCTAAAAGTGGAAAACCGCAAGAAAAAACGATTTTTGCTGCCTGATACCATAAGCACCCCTTCAGCGCAGGATATCTTTCCCAAACTCACAGGCGACAAACACTAGCAATTTTCCCCTTCCTCAGCGCAGCCCAACGAAACGTAGCGCCCACATTCGTAAATTGACCACTCTTTCCTCCCAGTATCCGTCCGTCATTCTCCACATTCGAGGACCCGCGAGCGAAAATCCATCAATGGGTCCGGGAGTTTCTTGAGAGGCCGAGACAACGGTCTCTCCTAATTAACAGTTTATCGAAACAATCGGGAGCTGTTGACACGATTACGACTAATATGATCATCCGAATAAACAATGTGTAAAATTTCCTTAAGGTTCAACAGTGCACTAATTGTATTTTTGAACAAAAAATGCAGTTTGAAGAAGAAATGCAAATTGAAGTTTTAACAAAATGTTAAACAGATGTATTAACAGATGTATTAATCGCAAGATGTGTATTGTAAGATTTGAATATGTAAATTCACAAATTTTTCTAATATGATTTTATATACTACAGACTAAAAATATAAAAGTGATTTTTGCAGAGAAATGATTTTTCAAGCCAGAAAAACACGTTTGCATTAAAATTTCATAAAAACTGTCAAGACGCATTGATTTCAAGGTATCAATTTGCCATCGTTTCTTTCGATGCTCTAAGCAATTTAACACGCTGACTGCCAAGCGTATTTTGCTATGTTAGAACCGCGACGCGATGAAATACTGCAGAGTATGATTAAATTTTGCAAAATTAAGGTAACGCAGAGTTATTAGGCGCCAAAATATTGAAGCACCGTTACAATATCAATTGCTTTTGCAAAATTGCAAATATACTTCATTGCGAATTTTTTGCATTTTTAGTAAAATCTTTTGCACCGGTCACCAATGACCACTGTGGCAGTCAACGTGTTAAATTGGAAAACCGCAAGAAAAAACTATTTCTGCTGCCTGACGCCATAAGTATCTCTTCAGCGTAGGATATCTTCCCGAAATTCACCGGACGCAAACATTCGCAATTTTCCCCCTGCTCAGCGCGACTAAGCGAAACGTAGTGCCCACATTCGTAAATTGACCACTCTTTCCTCCCAGTATCCGTCCTTCATTCTCCACATTCGAGGACCCGCGAGCGAAAATCCATCAATGGTGCCCGGAGCTTCTTGAGAGGCCGAAACAACCAGCTCTTCTAATTAACAGTTTATCGAAACAATCGGGAGCTGTTAACACTATTACGACCAACCTGATTTTCCAAATATAAAATGTGTAAAATTTCCGTAAGGTTCGACAGTGCACCAATTGTATTTTTGAACAAAAAATGCAGTTTGAAAAGGAAATGCAAATTGAAGTTTTAACAAAATGTTACAGATGTATTAATCGCATGATGTATATTCTGGGGTTTTAATATGTAAATTCACAAATTTTTCTAATACGATTTTACATACTACAGAATTAAAATATGAAACTGGCAAGAAATAATTTTTCAAGCCAGAAAAACACGTTTAAGTTAAAATTTGATAAAAACTGTAAAGAAACATTAACTTTGAGATATCAATTTTCCACCGTTTCTTTCATGTCCTAAGTAATTTGCAGCTTAAAATTGAGAAACCGTAAAAAAAACGATTCTTCCAGCCTGACGCCATAAGCACCCCTTCAGCTTTGGGTATCTTCCCAAAACTCAATGCTCAGCCCGGCTAGTCGAAACGTAGTGCCCACATTCGTAAATTGACCACTCTTTCCTCCCAGTATCCGTCCGTCATTCTCCACATTCGAGGACCCGCGAGCGAAAATCCATCAATGGTGCCCGGAGCTTCTTGAGAGGCCGAGACAACGGTCTCTCCTAATTAACAGTTTATCAAAACAATCGGGAGCTGTTAACACTATTACGACCAACCTGATCTTCCAAATATAAAATGTGTAAAATTTCCGTGAGGTTCGACAGTGCACCAATTGTATTTTTGAACAAAAAATGCAGTTTGAAAAGGAAATGCAAATTGAAGTTTTAACAAAATGTTACAGATGTATTAATCGCATGATGTATATTCTGGGGTTTTAATATGTAAATTCACAAATTTTTCTAATACGATTTTATATACTACAGAATTAAAATATGAAACTGGCAAGAAATAATTTTTCAAGCCAGAAAAACGCGTTTAAGTTAAAATTTGATAAAAACTGTAAAGAAACATTAACTTTGAGATATCAATTTTCCACCGTTTCTTTCATGTCCTAAGTAATTTGCAGCTTAAAATTGAGAAACCGTAACAAAAAACGATTTTTCCAGCCTGACGCCATAAGCACCCCTTCAGCTTTGGGTATCTTCCCAAAACTCAATGCTCAGCCCGGCTAGTCGAAACGTAGTGCCCACATTCGTAAATTGACCACTCTTTCCTCCCAGTATCCGTCCGTCATTCTCCACATTCGAGGACCCGCGAGCGAAAATCCATCAATGGTGCCCGGAGCTTCTTGAGAGGCCGAGACAACGGGCTCTCCTAATTACCAGTTTATCGGTCGCAGTTTGCCCGATAGTAGCCCCCTGCGCCTTCCATTCCGCACGCCCAACCCCCCGTTCCGTGCCATTCTCTCCTTTCTCCTTTTTCTCCGCGGGCTTCGTTCACAGTCGACTTCGTTCCGTCGGTTTCGTTTGCTTTCGACCAACTCCAGGGAAGTGGACAGAGCGAGGAACGTAAGCCAGCGCGCCCGGCAGGGGTTTGAAAGTGAACAGAGGGGGCGGTTTGCGGGCGAAAGCGTGAGGGACGGCGCACAATTAAACTCAATCCTATACAAGTTGTTTTTCTTTTGATTCGCCTCGCTCTCCCTCACATGACAATTCCAATTTAACCCGGGCAACCCCCCTTGCGCCCGTCCTCTTTTTTTCTCCGTCTATCTCGCTCGCCACGAACCGAACAACGCGGAGAGTCCGGTGGAGAGAGACTTTTCGACATTTCAATCAGACATGACCGTCGTCCGAAAACGTAAGGGGGTGGGGGCCGCACGGGGGTGGCTCTCGGTTTCAGCCAATTCGTCGGCTCTCCCGAATTCAATGCATGTTTTAATGAAACACTGCTGGCCCGCTGCCCATTGTCAGCGCCATTGTCGGTTAGATGACTAGTCGATCGAAGGCCTCCGCGCTTTTGTCCCGCCACCACCCCCGCTTCCTGCCCTCCCCCCTTTCCTGAGCCCACCCCCTCCGGCGCTCGCGTACTGTGTTCAGAATCCGCGCATCGGCATTTTGGAGAACGTCCAAAACAACGTCCAAGACCCGTCGTTCGGCTTCTCCTTTTCAGGCTGCTTCCTGTGTCCCCGAATATAGCCGACTGCGATGCATACTGGCCTGGCGTCCTTGTCTTGCGTTTGGTAACGTGCGCGATTCTCGACCAATGGCGGACGGGGGTGGTCGTTATGCTTCGAGGACGGCGGTAACGTGTTTAGAGCTTTCGGGAGTGTTTGATGACTTAGATCGCGACTGCACGTTATTGTGCGGATGATAACGCGAGATTGTGCATTAGGTATTTGGGGGGCGGTGTGGGTTGGGGGTATAATAATGCGAACGGAGATATGGTGCAGTTGTGGGACGGAAATAAGTTGAGGTATAAGGATGTCTGCCTGGAGAATATAGAAAGATATATATCGTATATATAGTAATAAAGGGTGTCTCAAAATCGAGTGATTTTAATTTATTAACAAGATTGCGGAGAGTATTTTGCTGTGTTAGAACGGCGATGCAATGAAATACTATAGCGTTTGATTGAATTGTGCAAAATAATGCAAAATGTATTAAAAATTAAATTTAAATGTTAAATATTAAATGTAAATATATGCTTATCAACACACTACCATTTCCTTCTATAATTACTCTTGCTACAAAATACCGTTAATACTTATAATTCATTCAATTACTATCGTTACATTAACACGTTGACTGCCAAGCGTATTTTGCTGTATTAGAACGGCGATGCTATAAAATACTACAGCGTTTGATGAAATTATGCAAAATATTAAATGTATTAAAAATTAAATTTAAATATTAAATATTAAATATTAAATGTAAATATATGCTTATCAACACACTACCATTTCCTTCTTCTATTATTACTCTTGCTACAAAATACCGTTAATACTTATAATTCATTCAATCACTATCATCGCATTAACAAATGGTATTACTTATTTAAAAAATACGAATGCTTCTATTTTAATATCGTGTAATTCTCCGTGACTAAATCTCAATACTTCTTAATACCAGTTGTCAAAGATTATTACTCTATGTTCGCTACAAAAAAAAATGGCATGCAATTTAAAATGTCAGGTCATTTTGAGACACCCTTTAGTACAATACTATAATTCAGTCATTATACGATGCGATCGATTATGAATAGTCGTATTGTAGAATGGTAGTTTACTTTATAATAGTTACTAACCGTACTCTGGTAGTTGGGTCCAAGCTACCTAGGATCGAGATTCGGAATGTGGTATAATTATGTTTTCGACACAAGAGTAAAGTACAAAGATTAGTATGGTCATAGAACACAGAAGCCTTGATATTCTCAAGAAAAATTGTATGTATATAATATTGTATATATATAATAATAGTATAATACTATAATACTATAACTCAGTTATTAAACGATGCGATCGATAATGAATAGTCGTATTGTAGAATGGTAGTTTACTTTATAATAGTTACTAACTGTATTCTTGTAGTTGGACCCAAGCTACTTAGAACCGAGATTCGGAATATGGTATAATTATGTTTTCGACACAAGAGTAAATTAAAATGATTAATATGGTCGCAGAACATAGAAGCCTTGAAATTGTCAAGAAAAATTGTATATATATAATATTGCATGATTGTATAGATATAATATTATATATATATATATATATGATTATAGTATAATACTATAATTCAGTCATTAGACGATGCGATCGATTATGTATAGTGGTATTGTAGAATGCTAGTTTACTTTATAATAGTTATTAACGTTAATATTAATATGAAGAGTAGAGTACGAGGATCAGTCTGGTCGTAGAACATACAATCCTTGAAATTCACAATCAAAACTACAGAGACCATTAGTATTATTTTCCAGCGAATCTTGCTGCGCTATATTAATCGAAACTACCAAAAACCAACATTCGCCAAGGCTATTCTCTTCCATCAGAATCCAGAACATTAACCCCCGCCGCGTAATTTCGCTCAAAAAAATAATCGCGCATTTTTCCCCGCGCTTCGTGCACGTTCGCGCTCACCGTCAATTAGCCACATTTGGCCAGAATCCGCCAGACGCAATTATATGAACTTGCCACACGGTGCCAAGTAATTGCATTGCCGATATTGTATATCCTCCTTCCACTCCGCCTTACGCGTCCGCGTCCATTCATTCCTCCGCGCACCTTTCCAATAAACCCCTCCCCCCACATTACGTCGCATAATTTAGGCCCGCTTGTTCTGAGACTCGCAGAAATCATCGCCCGCGAAATCGCGCCGTTTCCCGGCCCTTCGCCGTCGGCTGAAAAGACGTCGATACCGCGCCACAGTTTCGGCATACAAAGTGCCAATTTGCAGTTTCGCCGCGGCCCGACATATGTTTAATTAGACTTCTTTGTCGGGCCAGCGGAAAACGTCGCTCTCTCGCATCCAGCCATTCTGCCGGGCTTTGTCGCGCACGCACCACGCCACACGACGCCACGCGACGAGTACGCGACCGCTGGAATATATCCCAGCCGGCTGAATACCCCCGTGCGCGGATTGGCGACGATAAGATACGGGGGCTTTTCATTGCTGTGTGGCTAGTCGCATTGAACGTCGAACGCCGCGACTTTTTTCCGTTTATGAACGTTGCGGCAGACGGCGCAGCGTCCGTCGACAGAAAGGGGGCGGCATGGGGGTTGTGGGTGGCATTGTGCGGTATTATCGGCCGCCACCCCGACGTCGAGGTGTGCAGGACAGGAGTTGGCAAAAAAGGAGCAGTAGGGACGGTATGTGGAGCGAAGAGAGCGAGGGGTGAGGTGGATGGAGATTGGCGACGGGGGTGGAAGGGTGGCCGCTTGTTTCAGCCGCCACTGACGTCGACGGTGCTCGCGTTCTTTTCTGCGGGGGAATTTGTACTCATTGTCTGCCGCACACCCGTGTACGTGGCATAATAAAAATTCCCCCTGGCCGCTCGATCGACTGGCGCCGGAGAAATTTCCACGCGCAGCCTCTTTGCCGGGGATGCGCCGGAAGGAGCGGGAATTTGACGGGCTGGAAAGAGGCGAAAATCGGGATGGGAAGATCGTCGACGTTGCGGAGTAAGAAGCGTGTTAATGTGTCGATGGTAAGGGGTTGCGTAGGTGTTCTGTGGTCGGCGTCGTTATCGTTGAGTGGTACTACTGAATTTTAAGGGTTTAATGATTGTATGCGGGGGATACCGGGAAAAAATTCAAAATTTCGCAAATTGTTCGATTGACGTATATTAATTTATACACCTGTATGTGTACATAAGTGTTTAAAAGGTCAAGCGCAAATCATTATGACTCTTCGTAATGTAATATAGTAAACTTTTTATGTCGCAAATTCTAATTTACCGGATAAAAACATTAGAATTTCGCAAATTGTTCGGTTGGAGGCACTGCATTTTGTTAGCCACCTATTTTTTAGTCGCCTTAACACTATGTCGTTGTTGAGATTACGTCGATTTTTCGAAAATGACGAAAATATGAAAGCTGTGGTACGATTCGGAAATGTATGTGAAAATTGAGAATGTTGCGAAGTATGAAGTATGTTAATATAGAGACTAACACAGGTACCACTCAATAAAATCTTTTAAACGTCACAAGTGAATAAGTAGAAGATAAGACATTTGTGCTATCTCAGCTTTAGAAGGAACGAGTTCTAAATACCACCGCGGTGTAACTTAATCGTTCGGTTACACATGTTTTCAACACAGCGTCGAAATGTAACACGAAATTACTTCGATTTTCTTACTCCCAAGTATTATAACCCCCCTCAAAACAGTCACACTCAATAAGACGCACGCAACATACTCTATCAAATGCTACAACACGCTCACTCTTATAATATATTCCAGCAGTTGGCTTGGACATCCCAGCATTTGCCTATTCCTACCATATACAAGGATGTATTTCAATTGTTTTTGTAACTGAGTACTAGGCCACCCCTCAAAATTCTCAATCACTGGTCGTGACTGCAAACCGTCACAATCACCACTATTGTTGGAACTAATGTTACCAAGTGCAGCGACATACCTTTTCTTATCACATAACCCAGTGTTTGGCTTGGGTCCCTCAGCGTTCGTCTATTTCTACATTTTCGCAGCGTTTGTTTCGATTTTTGGAATTTAAGCACCATACCCTTCCACAACATAATTCAAACTAATCTTTCTGCAACGACATAACTAGAAACAATAATATTCACGAAAGCGCATGCAATATTTTCTATCAAATGCAACCAATATAGCCTTTTTTATCATACAATCCAGCATTTGGCTTGGGTGCCCCAGTATTTGTCCGTTTCTATATTTTCGCAGTGTTTATTTCGGTTTATGGGATTTAAGAATCATACCGCTCCTCAACATAATTCAAACTAATCTTTCTACAACGGCATAACTAGAAACAATAATATTCACTAAGTCGCACGCAATATTTTCTATCAAATGCAACCAACATATCCTTTCTTATCAAACAACCCAGCATTTGGCTTGGGTGCCCCAGCATTCTTCTGTTTCTACATTTTCGCAGTGTTTGTTTCAGTTTTTGGCATATAGGCATCATACCCTTCCTCAACATTATTCAAACTAACCTTTCTGCAACGACATAAACAATAATACTCACTAAGGCGCACCCAATATTTTCTATCAAGTGCAATCAACATACCCTTTTTTATAAAATAACCCAGCATTTGGCTTGGGTGTCCCAGTACTTGTCCGTTTCTACATTTTCGCAGCGTTTGTTTCGATTTTTGGCATTTAAGCACCCTACCGCTCCTCAACATAATTCAAATTAACTTTTCTGCAACGACATAACTGGTAACAATAATATTAAATAAGACGAACGCAATATTTTCTATCAAGTGCACCAAACATCTCCAACTCTTGTAATACATCCCAGCATTCGGCTTGGGTGCCCCAGCATTCATTTTTTCTACATTTTCGCAGTATTTGTTTCGGTTGTTGGCATTTAACCACCATGCCCCTCCTCAACATAATTCAAACTAATCTTTCTTCAACGCCATAACTGCAGACAATGATATTCACTAAGGCGCATGCAGCATTTTCTATCAAGTGCGACCAACATCTCCAACTCTTGTAATACATCCCAGCACTTGGCTTAGTCGTTCCAACATCCGCCTGCCTACATTTCACAGACGTTTGTTTGACAAAGTGTTGCGGGTGCCGTTCGGCAAAATCCGCGTCGCCCGCTGGGCGTCCACGTTCTTCAGCGCCGAAAACTGCGGCCCCGAAAGGTGGCACGACGAAGGGCGAGAAGTGCGCACCTGGCAGATATTCCGCCACCGAGAACTGTGTCCGCATTATATCTCGGCGACAATAGACGAAAAACATGCCTTCGCACAAACTCGCTCGCTCTCTCGCCCAGTGGACTTCCCTTTATTGCCGAGGATAATGTCCCTTTATCCCGTCACGGGACCCAGGACTAGTTTTGCCATTGTCGGACGGACACTTCGCTGGAGGCTCGAGTCCATCGCGCTGACCTTTTCTTTATGCCAGACTTCCGTGCGACGGTAACTTCTCGTCATAGTTTTCCCAATGGAAGTCGGCCGCGCGCGGAAAATGCGGATGAATGGAAAGTTCTGCGGCGGGAGGCTTCGATGATTAATTTTCGGTCCGGCGAATATCTGGGATGCTCTCGGTTCCGGCGTTTCGCGTCTAATTTTCGGCGGGGAGTAACGCGGAAAATTAAATTAACGGGTGCGGGATGGGTGCTGGACAATGTCGGATGGTGGATGCTTACGCGTCTTAAAATATGCGCATATAGAAATGGACGCATGTACGGCTAATATCTGCGCTAGGTCAAAATATTTTGGATGATCGTTCTTATTTCAAATTTCTAAATTGTGATTTTCTCAATACAAAGGTTTTCATTTTGGATATGATTCTAATTATTCGCGGTACTTTGATGCGCTTCAATGAAATAACGCAAGCAGTGATGTTTTTAATTTGCTTTAATTTCATTTGGTTTTTGATGCTTTTCCTGTAGAAAAACGACAACGGATTATATACTCGCAGTGATAGTTTCCCTATGAGTCTAAGAATTCTTGATACATTCCTGCGATCCAATGGAATAGACACTTACCTTTATATTTTTCATGTTATTAGTAATTCGTTGTAATTGTGTTCGTGGCTGTGCGTACTTTATTATGTAAAACAAAGCGATGCAAAGAATCTGCTTTACGATAAGATAATTCCAAGTTTTCAATATACAACATTAATTTGTTCTGCATGCTTCAAAACCACTTGAAATTCGTTCTGATTGTAATATTAGTGTCAAAACGTGGTGCCAATATTCTTATTTGTAAAATAAAAAGTAAAACTGTTACTTGTAGCAAGTAAAAATATTGTCACGCCGCTTGGAATAGAAGAGCATCGAACATAAAACAAAAATTGAACAAAACACGAATTCCCATATATAATATATGACATTGCACCTTTTTCATTCAATGGCGTTGATTTGTCAGTATAAAGAATTTTTTATTCGAGAAATACCGTGTCTTTTGTTCACATTCAATAGAAATTGCAAATTTGCATTTAATTTATTAACATAGTGAATGCCTTGTGAGTTGACTGTTGATCGGCAACGGCAAAATTAGTAGAAACACATAATTACACTAAATTTCAATACATATCAATTTCCAATACTGTGATTGTTGGTATAACAAGTATTCTTTATAGGTTGCTCAAAAACTATAAGTAATAAAGATTCAAAATTAAAAACATTACAAATGACTAAAGATAAGTAACGCGATCCAAACGTGAAAGACATAATTAGTAATGCACTTTAATTTTTTGTTTTACAGTATGATATCGTTCACAGCATGCCACTTTATGCAGTGAACTATGTACTTTTTTAATATTTACTTATCACACCTCATATCGCTTTAACTTTATTTTGTCCTAACCGATTGTGTAACTTTTCAAGTAATTTTCACCACTAAATTGATGTTAACACGTTGACTGCCGTGCGTATTTCACTATATTAAAACCGCAACGTGATCAAGTACTACAGAATATGATTGAATTGTGCAAAATGAAAATAATGCGAAGGCATCGAAGACCAAAGAATTGAAAGACTGTTTAATATTAATTGCATGTACAAAATTATAAATGCTACTGATTGGGGATTTACTGAATTTTTCATGGGACCTTTTGCTGTGACCGATGACCACCATAGCAGTCAACGTGTTAAGATTTCAATGCTATAGCATTCATGTCATTCTGCATCATCATGAAAATTAATGCTATAGCATTTACGTCCGTGAACGTGTTAACACTTTTTTACTATTAAAATAGTAGTAGTATTACTACTATTTTTACTATTAAAATAGTAGGTTTTACTATTAAAATCGCAACGTGATAAAGTAGTACAGAATATGATTCAATTATGCAAAATGAAAATAATGTCCAGGTATCGGAGACCAAAGAATTGAAAGATTGTTTAATATTAATTGGATGTACAAAATTATAAATGCTACCGATTGGGTATTTACTAAATTTTTCGTGAGACCTTTGCGCCGGTCAACCTATTAACAGAAAACACCATTCGAATTTTCCTGTTTCAAAGCGTTTAATTCTACCAATCTACGCCATTGGACGAAACAGCCGCATGATGGCGCACACTTCATACTTCTCACGTGACATAGTCATATTTACCAGTAGCCGTAACATGACGCCATAAGCGATTTTTCCGAAAATTCACCTGGCAACGCTGCCTCCATCACACTCCTCTCTGCACCAACAAAGAACGCTACATTTAACACTCACAAACGATAAACGCGTAGCAGCGATCCTCCCTCATCCCCGAGAGGTCGAAAAAAATCAACCTTCAGCCCCATTGTTACCTTCTCACGCTGAAAAGGCGACTTCGGGGTCGTTACACGGTGAATCGCGGTGAAAACGTTTCGGAAAACGTTTGACGAGCGACTAAACGGCCGGGATCTAACTGTTTACGGATTACCGGTAACCCTTTCCGACGTCCGACGTTATATTGCCTGACCTGCAAGCTGCCATTGTCAGTCCTTTCTCGGGCCACGAATAATTCGGCTCATGAGGACTATTAAGACAATAAAAGCGAGCGAACAATCGTTCGACCCGGGCCCGACAGGACGAGCACTATGACTTTCGGAGAAATATTTGCATCGAACGGCATTGTTCGCCGATAGGCCCGGCCATTCTACTCGCCATTCTGCAAAAGTGGATTAGCGTCTCGTTTACGACCGGCCGATTTTATGGAACGAATTACCTGCCCGGTCGTAGCGCGTTTAATTAGGTGACAAAGGATGCGTTCGGGGCATTTAGTTTTGCGAAAGGCAAATTGTCCGGCGGCATTGTTCGGTAATTGATTGTGACATGTTGCGTTTTCGGGTCAATGCGGAAATATGCTGGTGTACGTTACGGGGATTTAACATGCATCTTCGGTGTGGAAGTGTGCATTTTTTCGGATGCGCCACGTGTGAAGTGATGGGTATATTAACACTTTGATTGACGTGATGGTCACCGGTGACTGGCGCAAGAGATTTTACTGAAGATCCAAAATATTTGAAATAGGATGCGATCCCTTCGTTTCCAATACCTGCATATAATTTACATTTTGCATAATTCAGTCAAACGCTGTAGTATTTCATAGCATTGCCGTTCTAATACAGCAAAATACGCTCGGCAGTCAACGTATTAATGTGATATAGTGATTGAATGAATTATAAGTATTAACGGTATTTTGTAGCAAGATTAATTGTAGAAGAAGTAAATGGTAGTGTGTTGATAAGCATATATTTAAATTGAATTTTTAATACATTTAATATTTTGCATAATTCAATCAAACGCTGTAGTATTTCATAGCATCGCCGTTCTAATACAGCAAAATACGCTCGGCAGTCAACATATTAATGTGATGATAGTGATTGAATGAATTATAAGTATTAACGGTATTTTGTAGCAAGAGTAATTCTAGAAGAAGAAAATGGTAGTGTGTTGATAAGCATATATTTACATTTAATTTTTAATACATTTAATATTTTGCATAATTCAATCAAACGCTGAAGTATTTCATAGTATCGCCGTTCTAATACAGAAAAATATGCTTGGCAGTCAACGTGTTAATGTGATGGTAGTGATTGAATGAATTATAAGTATTAATGGTATTCTGAGGCAAAAATAATTATATAAGAAGGAAATGGTAGTGTGTTGATAAGCATATATTTACATTTAATTTTTAATACATTTAATATTTTGCATAATTCAATCAAACGCTGTAGTATTTCATAGCATCGCCGTTCTAATACAGCAAAATACGCTCAACAGTCAACGTATTAATGTGATGATAGTGATTGAATGGATTATAAGTATTAACGGTATTTTGTAGCAAGAGTAATTCTAGAAGAAGTAAATGGTAGTGTGTTGATAAGCATATATTTAAATTGAATTTTTAATACATTTAATATTTTGCATAATTCAATCAAACGCTGAAGTATCGCCGTTCTAATACAGCAAAATAGTATCAACATATTAATGTGATGATAGTGATTGAATGAATTATAAGTATTAACGGTATTTTGTAGCAAGAGTAATTATAGAAGAAGGAAATGGTAGTGTGTTGATAAGCATATATTTACATTTAATTTTTAATACATTTAATATTTTGCATAATTCAATCAAACGCTGTAGTATTTCATAACATCGCCGTTGTAATACAGCAAAATACTCTCGGCAGTCAACGTGTTAATATGATGATAGTGATTAAATGAATTATAAGTATTAATGGTATTCTGAGGCAACAATAATTATAGAAGAAGGAAATGGTAGTGTGTTGATAAGCATATATTTATATTTAGTATTGAATATTTAAATTTCATTTTTTATACATTTAATATTTTGCATAATTCAATCAAACGCTATAGTATTTTATAGCATTGCCGTTCTAATACAGCAAAATACGATCGGCAGTCAACGTGTTAAGATTTTGCATGGGGAATTAATTGAACAATGCTTCTTAGGTACCGGTCTCAAACGATCTACTGTTGTCACCTGTTGTTGAAAAAGGTTTCTATGGAAATATTAAATAAATGTTACGTATGAGAGATATATAATTAGGTACACTAAGTAAATAAATGGAGGCAAGGTGAACAATACGTTCAAAATGTTTACCAATAATTTTGCATTGTATTGTATTTTCTGAAGCCGTATTTGTCGGCCTATCCCACTTAAATTTAGCCATATATACTAAAATAGTTATAAATTTTGAGGAACAATCGCAATTTTTTTTAAGGGTAAGCAATTGGCGAACTTTTAATTTTAACACAAATAACTTTAACACAACTATATATATATAAATAATATAAGTTTTTAACGATCACATTGGTGCTCTCTGACAACAGTTTGCTTAATACAGCAGCATTTGCATATGCCTAATTTTAATCTATGCATGTCTGTGCATATAAGTACTTATTTGTGTTTAAAAGTGCACGCATTGATTATTGCATTTCTCTGTAATGCGATAAAACACTATTTGTATGTGGCAAATTTTAACTTTTGCATATGCCCGGTTATCAGTGTTTAAAAGTGCTTTTAAGGTACTTTTAAAAGTATTTAAAACGCAAATTATTGTGACTCTTTATAATGTGTCATAACAATATTTCCAATTTTTAAGTTATACACTTGCCTGTACATACAAATTCTTCTCGGTACTCCAAAATTCAAATTTAGATTATTCAGACCTTCCATAACATCACATAATAGTATCTATACGTGACAATTTTTAATTTATACATCTGTATGTGTATATGTTAAGTATTTAAAAGGTCAAGCGCAAATTATTATGACTCTTCGTAATGTGATATAGTAACATTTTTACGTGGCAAATTCTAACTTACGCACATGTCTTTAAATTCAAGAACTTAATATTTAAGTTATATACATGCCTGTACATACAAGTTCTTGTAAGTTCAAATTCAAATTATTCTGATCTTCCATAACATCACATAATAGTATCTGTAAGTGACAATTTGTAATTCATACAAGTGTATGTGTATATAAGTATTTAAAATGTCAAGCGCAAATTATTATGACTCCCCGTAAATGTGATATAGTAACATTTTTATGTCGCAAATTCTAACTTACCCGCATGTCTTTAAATCCAAGCACTTAATATTTAATTTTAATGTTTAATTTTATTATTTAATTTAATTTTCTTAGTACTCCAAAGTTCAAATTCAGAATATTCTGACCTTCCATAATACCACATAATAGTATCTATACACATGCCTTTGATTAATATTTTTAATTTATATTACCTTTAATTTTGTGTACATATATTATTATGACCTTATTTAAAAGGTCAAATTAATATAACTCTCTATAATGTGATAAACGGTCAACATTTTTACGTGGCAAATTCTAACTTAAGCACTTAATAGTGCATAAAAATTCAAACGCAGATTATTGTGACTCTCCTGCTCGCTCTTACTGCACGGTATACCGTATTGTAGAATTTATTGAGCGAACATCCGGGCATTTGTGCGCAACATGTAGGCACTTAGATCGTTCCTTTGTCGGTGATTGTCGCCGCTGAACGAAAACGTGCGCGTTTCTTCGTACCTCCGACCCCGTTGTCCATTGTCGCTCTTTCCAACGCAGTCGGTCATTGTCGCGAAAAACGAGCCGCTGTGCTTTTTAGCGAGCACATTTTTCGACACTCGCCTTCCCTTTGCCTTCGCTTACCCTCAGCACTCATTCCCTTTTCTGGCCAGTCAGCGATGTCGTTTTTTTTTGTGGCTGGCGACAAGGACTTCAACTCAGGAGAGGTGTCCACTTGTGGCCAAATTTGTTATGCTGACTTCGATCATCGAAAGTCTCATTTTTCTTGGTTCGACGGAACACAGAAAATTGAACGCGACCGATATTTACGTTTCGGGGCACTAATAATTCAATCGTTAGTCCAATTTTAGTCACCAAAAAAAAACGGTTTTCTTTAATTGAATACAATTCGTAAAATGTATCCCGGTCGAGGTATATTTTAGTTAATCGGAATCATTAATTCGTTAATTTGGTTTTTATTACCAAAAATTTGGTTTATTTGAAATTAAGAAAACTCACGAAATTCAACTCGATAGTGACTTCGTATCAAACAACGCAAATCATTCATCCGTTATTTTCGTTTCAATCCCCAAAATTTCACTTTGCTTGTTATTAACAGAACTTATGTATTCAATTCAACAATGGCTGCATTCTAAGCAATTTAAATCATGCCTCGTTGCCTGGTTTTGATCACTAAAAATCAGTGACATTTGGCAACTTTATCAATTAATACGCTATTTTAACTTCAATCCATCAAAAATGCGGATTTCTCCGAAACAACGCAATTTACAAAATTCGTCTGGACAAACGGCTATTAACAGTTTATCGACCACTAGCCGATTAATCAGTTTTTTGGTTCCAACTGTTATTTACCGGTATCCGATTAATCGGCTTTTCAGTGTTCTCTTGTTAATTTCGTAAAGAATACTATTACTTTCAATGTATTTTACAATATTAGTTTACAAGTAGTTACATTAGATAAAATAAATATCAAATGATATTATGGCAATTCTACATTACACAATTATCAAATTATATTATTACAGTTCTGTCAGTTGATGATCTTCAAATGTCAATGAAATTACACTGCTTTGAAACCAAAGAATTCTCAACGACACAATAAGTATTTTTGAGTTATAGAACTTTACAAATAGGCACATACATTCTTGCACGATTAGAACGGCGATATTATGAAATACTACAGCGTTTGATTGAATTATGCAAAATATTAAATGCATTAAAAATTAAATTTAAATATTAAATATTAAATGTAAATATATGCTTATCAACACACTACCATCTCCTTCTTCTATAATTACTTTTACTACAAAATACCGTTAATACTTATAATTCATTCAATCACTATCATCACATTAACCTGTGTACTGCCGAGCGTATTTTGCTGTATTAGAATGGCGATACTATGAAATACTACAGCGTTTGATTGAATTACGCAAAATGTAAATAATGTGCAGGTATTGGAGACCAAAGGATCGCATCACTATTTTAACAATAACCGCATTTATAAAATAATAATTGCTACCCATTGCAAATATTTTGGGTCTTCAGTAAAATCTTTTGTGCCGGTCATCGGTGACCATCACGCCCTTCAAAGTGTTAATAAGTCGTGTTATTTATTTTAAAAACACGAATGTTTTTATTTTAATATCGTGTAATTCTAAACCTCTATACTTCCTGATACCAATTGTCAAAGATTAGTGTTCTATGTTCACTACAAAAAAAAATGGCGCGTAATTTAAAATGTCAGTCATTTTAAGACACGCTTTAGTATAATACTATAATTCAGTCATTATACGATGCGATTGATTATATATAGTGGTATTGTAAAATGGCAGTTTGCTTTATAATAGTTATTAACTGTATTCTGGTAGTTAGGCCCGAACTACCTAGAACCGAGATTCGAAATGTGATGTAATTATGTACCGATACAAGAGTAAAGTACAATGATCAGTCTGGTCGAATATTTTGGATCTTCAGTAAAATCTCTTGCGCCGCTCATCGGTGACCATATACAAAAGTACCAATACCTTTATGATTAGTAGAATATAATCACTTATTTAATTTTATCCTTAATTTTAAGAATTTGAGCTTGAATTTAAAGCCTATGTTTTGAAAACATTAGATACTAATATTTATTGTATATTCAAAGTTTTAGCAGCCCTCATGCATATATTGTCATCCTCATTTCGACTACCAATATTTCGTTTTTCTCCGAGACAACAGAACCCATAAAATTTGCCCTCCCCTTTCCATCGTCCACCAAAAATCTCCTTTTCCCGCGTCCACCAGACTCATACCTCTCCGCAAACTTCCAATTTTCCGATTCCAGCAGCCGAAATCATAAGCCATCCCGAATATTTCCGCGGGCCGTAAACTCTGCCGCGAGTCCAGAAGTCAAGAAGTCGGCGAACATCCACTTAAGACATTAAAAGGCGCAAACGGCGTTTAAACGCCGGCGACATTTATTGCCGGGCACAATCTTTATCGTCCTCCCGCGGTAGTGGCCCTACGACAAATAAAGGCCTGTGTTTACAGCCACCGCGTTGAAAGCTTTCCCCTCGTCCGTGCGCTTTTACAACGGCATTAACCGAGACCTTCCCTGCGGAATCAGATGGGCGCAATATTTCGATATACTGCGGTCCCGTTCGCCACGGCTCGTCTCGAAAGGCAGAGAACGTGGCCTCGCGCGCTTACGGTTCGTTCTTTCCCGATTTTCTCCCGGACGGCTGGCTGGTCGTAAATTTCCGCGCCTGTTGTTCGGCACCGTTGGCGAGCTAATGGGCAATCGTCGTGAGGCGCTGTGGGATTATTATAGACGTGTACCGTTTGACGTGCGCGGGAGGAAGTTCATGTGCTGATGGATGTTCTGTTTGGCAAGGAAGAAAGTGGGTGGAGATGAGAGGAGGATGAAGTGGGCCTATGAGTGCGTGACAGTTTGGGGTGATCTGTATATATATTTTTTTAATAAAGATAGGTATGTAATAACATTTTAATAAACGAAGATGGGAACATGTTTAACCCTTGTACTGCCAGGCTCATTTACGCGGTACGCGTGGAGACTGCCAGGGCTGATTTGTATTCAAGCTTCTTTGAATTACTTTATGAAGAACAACATGCCGATTTTCTGGAGGAAAGCACATATACATTTTTAAATCTAGCAAAATGCGAATTGATCGTCAAAATAAATCACGATCACAGATTTTGACTTTTCCGAGTACACATGAGAAATTATTGATACACGGCAATGTTGGATTAGTAACTACTTTTCGAACAAAATGTATGATATGATTTAAGCCACCTCCACAAACTACTCTTAATACCGAACTTGACGTCTCAACTATCTAAATAAAAAAGGAAATAGTGAATATCGCCCCTACAATTGTTCCGTGACTCTGTCATCACACGCAACTTCCGTATCCATGCACTCAACACATCTTGACACTCGATCCTTTCAAACTGACTACGTCAATTAAAAAATGCCAAATGTGCAGAAACTGTAATCCCGACCTCCAGCTACTAACAATATCTTTTGCTACGATAAAACCGACTACGTCAGTTAAAACATTCCAAACGTGCCGCAATTATAATCAAAACCTCCAGCTACCAACATTTGTTTTTGCTACGATAAATATCTAAACAAAAACGGAAACAGTGAACATTGCCACTGCAATTGTTCCATGACGCTGTCATTACACGCAACTTCTGTATCCATCGATTCCTACAAACCACTTATCCCCAGATCTTCACTATTCAAAGAAGAAATAACATCCGAACCACCTTGACTGACACCCAATCGTCGCAAACTCGACTACGTCAGTTCAAATATGCCAAATGTGCAGAAACTGTAATTCAGACCTCCAACTACTGACAGTACCTTTGCTACGAAAACACCGACTACGTCAGTTGAAACATTCCAAACGTGCCGCAATTCTAAACCAAACCTCCAGTTACTAACATTTCTTTTTACTGCGATAATATCTAAACAAAAAAGGAAATAGTGAACATCGCTACTGCAATTGTTCCATGACTCTGTCATCACACGCAACTTCCGTATCCACGCACTCCTACGCACCACTTATCCCCAGATCTTTACCATTCGAAGAAGAAATAATATCCGAACCACCTTGACTGACACCCAATTGTCGTAAATCCGACTATGTCAGTTAAAACGTGCCAAATGCGCAGAAATTGTAATCCAAACCTCCAGCTACTAACAGTATCTTTTGCTACGATACAACCGACTACGTCAGTTAAAACATTTCAAACGTACCGCAATTGTAAACCAAACCTCCAGCTACAAACTTTTCTCTTTGCCATGATAAATATCTAAACAAGAAAGTAAATAGTGAACATCACCTCTGCAATTGTTCCATGATGCTGTCATCATGCGCAACTTCCGTATTCATGCACTGCTACACACCACTCATCTTTATCATCCAAAGAAGAAATTATAAGATCCGAACCACCTTGACTGGCAATCGATCTTCGCAAAACCGACTGCGACAGTTAAAACATGTTAAACATGCGGCAATCGTAAACTAAACACCAGTTAGTAACAGTACCTTATGCTACGATAAAACCGACTACGTCAGTTAAAACATTCCAAACGTGCCGCAATTGTAAACCACACCACCAGCTACCAACCGTGTTTTTTGCTACGATAATATCTAAACAAAAAGAAAATAGTGAACATCGCCGCTACAATTGTTCCATGACTCTGTCATCACACGCAACTTCCGTATCCACGCACTCCTACGCAGCCCTCACCCCATGCCTCCACCACCCTTCGTCACTTGGCAGGCGGCCGTTTCCTCCTGGGAGTCTGCTCGGCGATCCACGAGTCGGCTGGCTCAAAGCGCGAAATCTCGCGCACAAAACGGGCTCGCAATTAATTAAAGCGCCTCTGTGCGGAGGGTGCGAAGCGAGTGAGAAGGCGGGCGCGCAAAAGCAAACGCGCTTTTTGTCGCGTTTGACTCGCCGCACGGCGTCGCGGGACAAAGTCGACAAACGTTGGTCCGGCGCAAAAATTCACCCCCAGGCGGCCGCGCGGTTCGGTGAGCGCGGGGAAAAAATGTGCGCCGCGGAAATAAGCGAAGGCACGGTCACCGGTCGGGACTCGCGCTAATTACGCCATTTTCTACCACTACGGCTCGCGAAAGGGCGAGAAGGGGTTAGTTCGGCACGGTGTATTGAGGAAACGGCGGAACAGACGGGTAAGCTGGCCGACGCCTTCCAGCTTTTTTTCGACGCCGTCCCCTTTTGCCGCCCGTTGTCGCCCTTGTCCGTGGCTTCTCGGGGGTTAAATCAGTAGGCAATTCCGCGGGACAAAGCCAACGAGCGCGGACTCGCCCTCGCGCGCTATCGTGATCTCCTTTGCGGGCGAATTACGCGACTGGCTGATTTTAAGCCTCGTTGCGCCCGGAAATTACGCGGACGCGTCGCGGCTTTTTTAAGGGGGGCGATGGGGCTTAATTGATTTTCAGCCGGGGCGCGCTGCGTTTTGTGGTTAATTATTGTTGCGGTAAGATGATGGCGTGGAGGTCGGTGTTGAGAATCGTTTGTGGAAGTGCCTTAGACCGGACGGTAGTTATTATTCGAAAAGTAGGTACTACTACAGTCTTGCCTCATGTGAGTCATTTCCCATGTTAAAATGTGCAGTCGTGATTTATCTTGCTGATCAATTTGGATTTTGCCTGATTCAAAAATTTATACGAGGGGCACCTTAAGAGTTTAATTGTTGTTGCAGAAAAATGCTGACGTGGAGTTCGGTGTTAAGAGTAGTTTGTGGAGGTGGCTTAGAACGTATTATAGTCATTGTTTGAAAAGTAGGTACTAGTACAATTTTACCTCGTATCAATAGTTTCCCTTGTGTACTTGCGAAAGTGAAAAGGTGCAATCGTGATTTATCTTGCTGTTCAATTCGGATTTTGCCCGATTTTTAAATCTATAAAATGTGCCTTAAGATTAATTTGATGATTTTGGTTGTGATTTTCAAATGTATAAAATGCACCTTAATATTAATTATTGTTGCGGTAAGATGAAGTGGAGTTTGATGTTAAGAGTAGTTTGTGGAGGTGCCTTAGACCGTACTATAGTAATTGTTCGACAAATAGGTACTATTCCAACGTTGTCGCGTATCAATTATTTCCCTTGTGTACTTGTAAAAATTAAAATTTATACGAGGCGTACCGTTGAATTAATTGTTGTTGCGGTAAGATGCTGCCATAGTTGGTTTTATCATAGCAAAATGCACTATTAGTAGCTGAAGATCTGGTTTACAATTGCGGCGCGTTTGGAATATTTTAACTGATGTAGTCTGTTTAGCGAAGATCGGTTTTCATTCAAGGTGGTTCGGATCTTATAATTTCTTCTTTGGGCGGTATATTTTTCCCAATGGACGATGAAAGGGTTTATTAACAATTGATCTCTGAGCAGATCACCGATTGAGAATTTCTTATTAATGGGTATGGCCAATTATAATTCTTGTAATGACTTCCCGTGTATTTATACAGAGCAGTCGGTGATTTCTGTGAAAACATCGTTCGGACAGGAATTTCATATCTATTCCAATTATTCGCTATTTTGCTATTTGCTATTTGCCATTTTGCTTATAACTTAATTATTTCTTCGGATTGACTTAAATTTATTGACTAGTATTTATTTTGACACGTCAGATTAAAGTTGATAACCACCACCACAAATGTTATTCGTTAACAACAAGACATTCTGTTACAACAAATATATGTCACCTTGCAAAAAAATTAACAGATATATAAAATGTCAATACATTAGTATGCCTATTGACTCTTCATTACTTACTTTGAAGTCGCATCTCCAAAGGACTGATTTACCTATATGTGACATACTTACATATAATCTCACGTGACTACGAAGACACCAACTTTGTTCTCCAAAGTCTCTCTGCATTACAGTTCTACGAAAACGGCACCGACTTTGCAAAAACTCGGAGTTTGATACGACAAACTTTGACGTTACCGTAATTAGAATCCACAGAAGCTAAGAAACGTCGCGGAAGAAGGAGCGTGCGTGTCAGGCATATGTGAGGGTCGACAATGCGCGCGGAAAAGAGAAGGACAGAAGATCCGCGTACGTAAAGGCGAGCCTAAGGGGTTGAAACTGCGAAACATTGTCTGTCGCACAGGCATTTACTTAATTAGAGAGCCGACGCGCTCCCATTTAGGGGCGAAACACGCGGGAGGCACGTTTTTTTCTGACGCCCACGCATCGCATTCGCGCGTGCCTTCTCACACGCTGACACCCCGTCAAAGACGCGCTAACTTTATGCGACAGAGGAGTTTCAGAGGAAAGAGCTGCCGGCGCGAGCTTCGTGCCTTTTGATTGCATTTATCGCAGGCGTCGGATTTAATCGGCGGAAGTTATTAGAGGACCGCCGTCAAAAGGTATCGCGGATTGACGGTTGAAGTCGGATGTTAAGTGAGAGTAGGCGAAGAAAGAGAGTATGCGCTGATGGTAGTACTTTTAAAGGTTACGTAATGTGGCATAGGTCGTAGACAGCTTGGGACAATAATGATCTAGAGCAATTTTGTTTGCACGCAAAAAAAAATTTAACATGAATTATATTTTCGGTTCTTATATGAAGGATTCTAGAGGATGGTTGATAGTAGGTTGTTTCCTTGTTGGACACTCATTGGAGTTTTTTCGAAAAATACAAAACGGCACACAAAAAAATGGCGTCGCCAGTCTAAGATTACAATAATTTTGCGCAATTTTGTTTGCACGTCGTTTCCTCGTTAGTTATCTTTTGTAGCGTACTCTTAAAAAAAAGGACGGCACGTAAATTATATTTCTGGTCTGTGTATATAGGATTTTCGAGCATGGTTGATAATAGGCTATTTCCTTGTTGGATACTCATTGGAGTTTATTCGGAAAAAAATGCCAGAAAATAAATGGCCTCGCCAGTCTAAGGTTACAATAATCTTGCGCAATTTCGTTTCCACATTGCTTCCTCATTAGCTATTCCTTGTAGCGTACTCTTAAAAAAATGGACTGAACGTAAATTATAATCCCGGTCGATGTATGTAAGATTTTCGAGCATGGTTGATTTCTTGTTGGCTACTCATTGAACTTTTTTCGTATAATACAGAAAACCTGAGAATAAAAATTACATTATTTTAAGAGTACAGGAATCTAGAATAAGTTTAATGGTATGGTATTTCTTCGGCAGGTATCCGTTGCATTTTACTTATAAATTAGAAAAGGTCCAGTACAAAAATGAAGTTGTCAGCCTGAGGTTATAGAGATCTGAAGCATCTTTGATAGCAAACTGTTTCCTTTTTAAGTGACCGTTACATTTTATATTTAAACACGAAAAGGTAGGGCAAAAATTATATCGCCAGTCTATCTATACAAGAATATATAGTAACTCTTATAATAACTATTACATAAATTAGCAGACAAAATTATGTCGCCAACTTGTAGTTACATTAATCCGCAGACAAAATTATGTCGCCAGCCTCTACATATAAGAATCTAGACATTGCATCATTTTCATAAAATACAAAAACCCAGAAAATAAATAATTTTGCCAGCCTGTTCATATAGAGATCTCGAGCAACTTAGACAGTACAACCTTTCAAAACTGATCCGCCATTGTATGTCTTTAGCGCAAAATACCCGTTAACACCCGGTTTAACCGACGGATTTTTTCGAACATATGCCAAAACTGCAGCACTAATTGCGCGTTTATGGGGAAAAAATGGAAAACACTTTTCATACAATAAACTCATCTATCTTACATTGCAACAACAAAATTTAAAAAACTACCATTTTTTTAAATTCGCCTTAATTCATTTTGTGGATAAAATTGACAAAAGACACTTATAATTCACTCAAACTAACATAAATCATTTTCTATGATCCTTTACACGAGTGGTTTGCTATACAAAGCGCGTGAATTTCCTTCTTACAACTAGAGCAAATTAAGTTTACTAAATCAGATCAGCGTTATTGCGCTCTCTGCAGTTTCATCATAAAAAAGAAGCGTTATCGCGCTTCTCGCAATTTTGGCACAACATATAAGGGGTATAGGGCCGGTGCAAAAGATTTTACTAAAACTGCAAAAAATTCTCATTGAAGCCTCTTTGTAATCTTGTAAAAGCAATTGCTATTAAAACGGTGCTTCAATACATTTGCTTCTAACTACTCTGCGTTACCTTAATTTTGCACGATTTAATCATACTCTGCAGTATTTAATCGCATCGCGGTTCTAAGATAGCAAAATACGCTTGAGCAAAATATGCAAAAGATTTTACTAAAAATGAAAAAATTTGCAATGAAGCCTTTTTGCAATTTTGTAAAAGCAATTGATATCGAAACGGTGTTTCAATACTTTGGCTTCTAACAACTCTGCGTTACCTTCATTTTGCACGCTTTAATAATACTCTGCAGTATTTAATCGCATCGCGGTTCCAAGATAGCAAAATACGCTTGAGCAAAATATGCAAACGATTTTACTAAAAATGAAAAAATTTGCAATGAAGTCTGTTCGCAATCTTTTAAAAGCAATTGATATTGGAACGGTGCTTCAATACTTTGGCTTCTAACAACTGCTGTTTCAAGATAGCAAAATACGCTTGAGCAAAATATGCAAACGTGCAATGAACCTTCATCTTTGCAATTGATATTGAAACGGTGCTTCAATTTAATCATTACCTTCATTTTGCAGCTTAATTTCATCGCATCGCGGTTCTAACATAGCAAAATACACTCGGCAGTCACCGCGTTAACTGCCCCTCGTACATTATTCGCAAAACACAAAAGACCCCGCGCAAAAATTACCAACCACTCTCCGCCTACAACACTCGCTCGCCCGCGTTCCTAAACAAATCCTCCGGCGCGCCTCGGCAAACCTAATGAAAATCCTCGAACACGTCCTTCCGCATGGCGTCGCGCAGATTAACGCGGCCGTGCTTCCACGCGGCAAGTGTCTGCGCACTCACACGCTTCAGCAAACGGACGTGCCGACGTAAGCGACAGAACGTAGATGAAACGAGCGGTGGGCGACAAAGTGGCAACGCGCACAATGCGACTTACACGCCTCTCGCCTGCGCTTTGACGTCTTACAGAGACGTCTTGAGCACGCTGCAGCGACGGTGCGTTGATAAAAATGCGCAAGAGAAGACGAGAAAGAGCGCAGCAGACGATGCAGGCCGCCCCGGGTTCCGCCATTCTCTCATTCTTTCGCACCCGCGCGCCTCGTTTTCCCGCCATTTTGCTGGCGCCGCGCGGCTTTAAACTCTTTCTGGGCCGACGCTTCGCGATTCTCGCCGCTGCTTTCGCGGAGCGATGCTCGTTGGGCACGAAAATCGCCGCGACGCACGCTCAAAGCGTTTAATTGAAGCCGCACGAGGACAAGACTGCGAGAGGGTGGGAAGGTAAGGAGAGAGTAGAGTGGGTGGGTAGGAAAAATTTGCACGGTGCGATTGAGGAAGTCGATGGCGGAAAGTGAGTGGATGGATGAGTTGGCGGAAGTTGTGGAATAGGCATGGGAAAGGGGTAGGTGTTTTGGGGCGGGTGATAAAGATTTGTTTATGGGTGTTTTTATCAATGATGCAGTTTTGGTTTAATCTTGGTGTTTTACGTTCTGAAAAATATGAAGGAAGGGTCAAATAAAATTTACGTAACGGAAGTATCGGGCTAAAAATGTACGGCGTCTTACAAATTTGTCTCGCTGTGATCAATATATCCGATAAAGTACGATTTTATCCCTGCAGTATAGTGCACAGTAATTTAACGACCAATGTCGTTATTCCACGACATCAAAGAGCTTACGAATTTACGGTATATTTGAAGAATGTAGAAGTATTACGTCTAATAGTGGCGGAATCATGGTATTATGGTATTATTATTAATGTACTTCATTTCATATATATTAATGTATTTAAGTCCAAGTTTCGAAACGTGATACAATTTTGTGCAGACTTAAGACTAAAGTACAAAAATGCCGGAGTGAAAGATATTAAAGTCTTGCTTTTGCAATGAATGAAATATACGTCACAGCACTCTACAAACATAATCTATTTTAAACTAATCACTAAGCACATTCTTGTAATCGGATCCAACCTACCTAAAACCAAGATCTACCGAACCAAAGGACATCGAAATTTAAAACTAAAGACTAGACATAGAAGATTAAAGTATAAAAATGCCTGATTGAAAGATATTGAAGTCACTTCCGTTAATGCCTAAAATATAAATCACAGAACTGTACAATCATCATCTATTTTAAAATAATCACTAAACATATTCTTGTAACCGAACCTAACCTACTTGAAACGAAAATCTGCCTGACTAAAGGACATAGAAATTTAAAACTAAAGATTAGAATAGATGACCAAAGTACAAAAATGCCTGACTGAACAATATTAAAGTCAATTCCGTTAATGACTGAAATATCATCAATCAGCACTAAACAATCATAATCTACTTTAAACTAATCATTAAACATATTCTTGTAATTGGATCCTACCTACCTAAAAGCAAGATTTGCCGGACCAAAGGACATAGATATCGAAAACTAAAGACTAGACATAAAAGACCAATGTACAAAAATGCTTGAGTGCAAGATATTAAAGTCTTACTTCTGTTAATGATTGAAATACATAGCCCAGCACTACACTAATCGGACCCAACTTAGCTAAAATCAAGATCTATCGGACCAAAGTACATAGAAATTTCAAAACTAAAGACATAGAAGACTAAAGTACAGAAATGCCTGACTGAAAGATATTAAAATCTTACTTCTGTTAATGACTGAAACATAAATCACGGCACTCTATAATCATAATCTATTTTAAAATAATTACTAAGTATATTCTTGTAATTAGATCCAACTTACCTAACCTGAAAATCTGCCGGACCAAAGAACATAGAAATCGAAAACTAAAGACTGGACATAGAAGACTAAAGTACTAAAATGCCTGACTGAAATATAAATCACAGTACTCTACAATCACAATCTATTTTAAATTAACTACTAAGTATATTCTTGTAATCGGATCCAACCTACCTAAAACCAAGATCTGCCGGACCAAAGGACATAGAAACCTAAAACTAAAGACTAGACGTAGAAGACTAAAGTATAAAAATGCCTGATTGAAAAATATTGAAGTCACTTCCGTTAATGACTGAAATATAAATCACAGAACTGTACAATCATAATTTATTTTAATCTAATCACTAAGTATATTCTTGTAATCTGATCCAGCCTACCTAAAACCAAGATCTACCGAACCAAAGGACACAGAATTCTAAAACTAAAGACAAAAATAAGAAGACTGAACTACAAAAAAGTCACAGTACTGTACAATCATAATCTATCTTAAAATATTCACTAAGCACATTCTTGTAATTCAAAACCACATTGAAATTATGAACACAATATTTACCGAACCCCTCAATTTCTCGTGTTCCAAACTGACAAATACCACCACTCTCATCTTCCGCAGCTCTTTTTCTTCCCCCCGATCTTTCCTGAAATTCCCCACCCGCCTCTTCCCGCGGACACACGTAAAATCGTGTCCCGCAATCCTCCGCAAACTCCGCCCGAGCCCTGCACGAACGTATCCAGCAGCAAAACAGTCGGAGGGTCGGTAGGAGGCAAACGTAGTGGCGGATCGTTGTCAAGAGCCCGGCGTCGCCCCGTTGGGGGTACTTAGCTATCGTCAGCACCTTTTTTCAATGCCAATTAGCGCCGCCTGCCGGTTAGCGCGATCCCGTTGCGCTCGCTCGCTCGCAAAAGCTCCGCAAAACCTGCGCGCTCGACAAAGAAGGCAAAAGCCCTGCGGAGACGGTGAATTCCATTGAGAAAAAGCGCGTCGCCACTTCCGCGCCGTGGAAACGTCACTTTGTTCCGCGGGCGAAAACGAATTATCGCCTGTGTGCGCACGGCAGGCACGTGGATGCTAATACGCGGCCCACGTCTTTTAGCCTCTCCCTCCACGTAATTGGCGTTGCCCGCTTTGAAGTCTGGCGCGGCGGGTACTCGTCGACGTTCGCGGCTTACTTGCGTCTGTCTTTCGCGGCTTTTCGACGGGTGTCGCGCACGCCTGTGTACTCCTTTTGCCCGTTTCTGGCCGTTTGTTTACGAGCCCGCGGCCGATTAATGTTGCCGGCACGGGAAGTCGCGCGCGAAATCGTCGACTGCCGATAAGGCGCGCTTGTGTTTGAAGCTGGAGGGGGTGCGATTAAATTAGAGGAATTAGCGGCTCTTCACGTTTCGGATGTTGGGAGATGGGGGAGATGGGGGATGGAAGGATGAGTGGAGGGGTGCTTTTTTCATGGTGAGGGTGCGGGGAAGTTTGGGTAAGAGGTTGCGGTGCGGTGGGCGGAGAAGAGGTAATATGGTGGCTGCGGTGGTGGTCAAGTGTGATCGGGTGGAGAGAGAGTTTTGGATAATTCAAGTGAAAGGAATGTCGTGAAAAAATGATCGGTATCAGAAAATGGAAATGGAAAGTGCAGTATTGGAGGATTAGAGGTTTTCATTAAAGTCAATTAGTAATGATTGCAGAGCTTAGTGATTTTTTTCGGTAAATTTCTGGTAGTTTCTGAAAAGACTGAAAAGAGAGAAGTTGCTGAACATTTTTCTAGCCAATTTTATGCGGACCGGAAAAGAAATAATAAATAATTTTTAAATAAATTAAAAACTGGCCGGAGATTTTTTTCTGGAAGTGAGGTGGACATCCGCAAAAAAAATTGATCAATATAGCTAACTAGACAATATTGCGAAAAAAAGTATAGTATTCAAAAATTAAATAGTTTTATTAAAACCAATTAGCAACAGCCACAGTATGCAATAACTGTTTTGTCCAGTTTTTATCATTTTCCGATGAGTGGAGGGTGGGGTGCTTTTTTATGGAGAGGGTGCGGGGAAGTTTGGGTAAGAGGTTGGGGTGAGGTGGGCGGAGAAGAGTTAATATGGTGGCTGCGGTGGTGGTCAAGTGTGATCGGGTGGAGAGAGAGTTTCGAATAATTCAAGTGAAACGAATGTCGTGAAAAAATAATCGAAAGAATATTTGGTATCAGAAAATGGAAATGGAAAGTGCGGTATTGGAGGATTAGAGGGTTTAATTAAAGTCAGTTAGTAACTGTTGCAGCGTTCAGTGATTTTTTTGTTAAATTTCAAATAGCTGCCGAACCGACAATCTTGTGATTAAAGATTTTTTCCTCCAAATGGGATGGACATCCACAACAACAAAAAATGTTGGGCAACATAGTTAACTGGACAATATTGCGAAAAAATATACTATTAAAAAATTAAATCGTTTTATTAAAATCAATTAGCAATATTCGTAGTATGTAATGATTGTTTTGTTCAATTTCTATCATTCTTCAAACCACAAGTTATAAGATTTTTTAATAGCGTACATTACAAAATTTTAGTAGAAAATATGCTGCTATATAATTTATAGTTGTATAAAAATATTAAAAACAGTTATAAAAAAATCTTGTATAACCAATAAACCTTGAATAATCAATACATCTAAATCATTGCTTTCCAGGAACTTTTTCCAAATTTCATTAAAGGAATGACATAAATATTTTCTAAATTCATTTGCCCTCCAAGCTTCACATTTTCAAATTCTGTATATTGCATGCCTACATATTTCTTTGTCAGTCTGGTGTTCATAAAACATCTCAACCAAAGATAAGAATATTTATTTATATCACAATACTAACGCAGGTTGACTAACTTTACCATAAAACTATGTCCCAGCATTCATCCACCGCCCATGCATCATCCATTTTTCCGATCTCTAAAAATCACATTCGTTATTCGTGAAAACGAGCACGTCATACACATCTTAGGTAAATGCATCTTCTTATATAACCGTATTTTTTATTATTTTACCATTATATGCTTAGAATAATAAAAATTCTCTTATGGCACACGAGAACGTCATGTAAATCTAGCGTGGGAGTCATCTTTTGGCGAAAGTATGCTAGGTAACGCGGCGACCGCCCGCCTCGTTTTTCGTCTAGAGCGGGCGATATTTTCATAAAAAATATTAGTAGTAGTATATAAAATAATAGTATTCATAAAAAAATTTAGATTTAAAAAAGTTTATTTAAACTCTTAAAACTATAAGAAATATTAAAAAAGAACTAGACACTAATTACAAAAAATGTTTTAAAGTACATATTTATGAGACGAATCTAGTATTTTTTATGAGTGTGATAATATTGATAACACTCGCCACGGTGACGAGGTGCATTGTAAAACTCGCATTTGAAGCAAGTCAACTTTCTTTTTTTATGTGCCGCACAAACTACGCAGTTTCGTTGGGCATATAGCTTTTTGCCTTTATTTTCTATCCGAATTAAGCTTTTTGATGTCTAGCGAATGACGTCGGATCAATTTTATATCTGGAGTCCGTGGTGCCGGGTTCGATGTACCATCTTCAATTTCCATCTTTCCAGATCTTCGGTTTTTTTGTCAGTTATAAGACAGCGTGATAATTCCAACAAATATTTTTTATGGCAAGCTACTATTATTATGCATGTTATATCTAAATAGGAATTGAAAAATGCACAATTTAACAAATACATTTTAGATGTCACTAATTTTGATACCTTTCATATATTGTATTCTATTACGCATTTTGGTTTAATTATTTTTGTATTTGTGTGCCAATCTGTATTGGAACTTTCTAATAGTTCACTCGAATGAATATTCGAAATCATCCTCACTTCTCTCTTTGATTGCCAAATTTGTAATAACACGTCTCCTTTTCTCCGGAAAATTGACTCCGCGTTGCAACTTATTATTTTTTAATTCATGTGGAAGTCCTCGGTTTACACGTATCCGTATTTTATGTTTTAAAAGACGTTTATATCTACACTGTTATAATAATTATCCATAAACACATGATAATATTTGTCTTTATAAGGAGTAAGAATATCTAATATTGTTTCCGCCAGTTTCCTTCCTTCTCCACAATACATTTTCATATTACAAATGTAGCCACTTTTCGATTCAGCCACAACTCTCACCAAGATTCCATATTTAATCATTTTCGAGGCATTGTAAACTTTAAATCCCAATCTTCCACGCCATGATATGATTTTGTCCAGTGAAATTTTTCTTCTTGGTGTATATTATTGAATTTTTCACACTGTCAAAAATGTCGAATTTTAAATAGACGGTCGCTCGAATCATCCATTTCATCGTTGTTCAAAAACCATCACCATATCTCTTTAAATCTATCACGACTCGTTGTCTTTGGAAATATTGGTGTTTCTAATAATGGATCTGTTGTCCAATTACTTTTCGGAATTCGGCCCATTAGAATTAATTGTAAATAATTTGCATTCGCCAATAGTGAGATCCGTCCATTTTATCGTTTTCTTTTTTTTAAATTTTTCGAATTTTCACATCATTAGAAATTATCATCAATGAACACATCCAGAGATCCTTCAACGCCGTTCTGTGGTAAAATATTTAACCCTGTTCGATCCAAAAACGGTTCTATGGTAGGTGGAACGTCGAGTTCAGTCCATTGATGTATAATTTTTTCTTCATAATCATTTTCACTTTCATCATCGTTAATCGGTAGTGGAAAAACTCGGGTCCTTCTCATAGGTCGTATAGAACTATCACTATCATTATCGCCAATATCACTATCATTATTATCAATAGCTAACTCTCTTTCATCGCAATCAACGCCAGATAAATCGTCTGCATATATATCTTTATTTTCTCGTGAAACCATATTGAAGTATTGCAAAATTTACTGTAAGTAAAATTTGAACAACCTAACAGCTTCAAACCACAAAACATACTAAATACAAATGTAAACAAATGTAACATCGCGCAATCATCAACTATAAAAACGAGATAAACTATAAACTTTAATGTGTTAATCTGATAAAATTGACTACTTTAAATGATATATTTGATGATAATATTCAATGTTTTTTAAACACTTATTTTGTATGCTTCTTTTTTGTTCACGCAATATCATATATCAAAAATGATAAAATGCTATTTTACAATTTTGTAAACAATATCAAAAATTTCTATTTTACATTTCTTTTTTACATTTTTTTAAGTAAAAAGTTTATGATAATTATTAAAAAACATATTTTTTTAATAATACCCAAAATACTTCCAATTATACAATTTCTAAAAGTTTCACAAAAATTGCTTCATAAATAACAAAGTTACGATTTTTTGCAACGTACAAGTTCCCCAAAAATGTGCGGTCCCAGGCGTATTTCTTACAGATTTCTCAGTGTTAATAGTATTTTCGGGCATTGCAATCTACTCTCAAGGTCAACGCATTCTTCCAACCTACTCCTATTCCTCCAAACCACCCTGTTCTTCCACCACCATCCACGCCCCGTAATTTCTGCATTCCCACCCCGCACCTCCATCACCCGCAACACCTTAAGTCTCACATTTACCTCAGCCCTCCCCTCCAGCCCTCGCATCTCATTCATCCCGGCCGCGCGTACAAACAAATACGCGCGCCGGCAGTAAAAAGACATTGTAACCGCGGAAGCAGCGTCGCATTAATATTCAACGCAAGATTGTTTATCATCGGCGGTGACAGTGCCGAGCGTCGAATTGTTTGCAGGGTCAGGTCCTACTCACGGCGTATTGCTTTCCGTGGGATTGAAGTGCTCGTAAAACAAGCCCCCCTGCCTGAAATTAGAGCAGTTCTTGCGGCCGTGCACGTATACTCGCCTCTCTGCACGCACACGCGTGCATTCGCACGCATAATAGCCGAGTGTCGTGCAGAAAAACACGCGTGAAATGCTATGCGTCCGCTACAATGTCCTTCACCCCCCGCCGGCCCCCAACCCCCTGCGTGAAACTAACACTATGCATTAGCATGACAATGGCTAGATTAAAAAAGAAGGGGAGTGGATAGGCACCCCAAGAGAGTGGTCGCCGCGACAGGCAGGGGGTTGCAAGGGTTGAACGACGTGTCTGACACGTATCGCCGCACCAATGCCGCTTACTTCATGCACAACCCTTTCCCTTTCAGGTGAACCGATTGCGCGCGTAATCCACCCATGGCCGAGCAGCGAGGAGGGATGGAAATGGGTGAACTACCTGGCGCACACGACGTACCTGCGGATCTGCGATTCTACGCAGGCAGCGGTGGGGTGTGCGGTGAGTTTCTGACGTTTTTTGGGTAACGCGGTGATCGGGTAGAAGAAATTCGGGAGGTTTGGGCGGGGAATGAATAGATGTGATATTGCCTAAGCTGCTGGCGTCGATTATTTGGTTTCTTTTGGCAATTCTAACTTTTTTACAGGAGGGGTGCTTTGAAAATTGTTGGTTTCTGGGAACGACCTTGAGAATCTTATACCTAGACTGCTAACGACGATTATTTGCTTCCTCGGTACAATTCGAAATTGTTTTATAGGGCATTAATAGGGCGCGTAAGCTGCTGGCAGCGATTATTTGTTTTCTGCGGTTCAAGTCAAACATTTTTATATTTGAAGCTTTCGCGCACACGACGTACCTGCGGATCTGCGATTCTACGCACCCAGCGGTGGGGTGTGCGGTTAGGTTTTTGATTGCTGCTGCGTAAGCTGCTGGTGGTGATTGTTTGGTTTCTTTGGGCAATTCTAACTTTTTTACAGGAGGGGTGCTTTGAAAATTGTTGGTTTCTGGGACCTTGAGAATCTGATATCTATGCTGCTAAAGACAATTATTTGTTTGTCCGATACTAAGCGAAATTGTTTTATTACAAACTTAATAAGAGGATACACAAGTTACTGGCGGCGATTATTCGATTTCTTTGGGCAATTTGAACTTTTTTCGCGAGGGGTGCTTTGAAAATGTGTGGTTTCTGGGAACGACCTTGAGATCTCATACATAGACTGTTAAAGACGATTATTTGTTTTTCCGATACAAATCGAAATTGTTTTATTACAAACTTAGTAAGAGGACACATAAGTTGTTGGCAGCGATTATTTGATTTCTTTGGGCAATTCGAACTTTTTTACGCGAGGGGTGCTTTGAAAATGTTTGGTTTCTGGGAACGACCTTGAGAATCTTATATCTAGACTGCTAACAACGATTATTTTTCTTTCCCGGTACAATTCGAAATTGTTTTATGGGGCATTAATAGGACACGTAAGGTGCTGGCAGCGATTATTTGTTTTCTGCGGTGCAATTCGAATTTTTTTTGCGTTTAAAGCTATCGCGAACGGCGCTTTGAAAATTGTTGGTTTCTGAGAACGACCTTGAGAATCTGACACATAGGCTGTTGATAACGATTATTTGTTTTTCTAATATTATATAATTGTGAGTTGTTTTAATATTTGAAGTTTCCGCGGGTAATTTCTTGTAAATTGTTGGTATCTGGAAACAACCTTAATAATAATTAATTATTTTCTGCGGTGCAATTTGAACTTTTTTGTGTTTAAAGCCTTCGCTAGCGGTGCTTCGAAAATTGTTGGCTACTGAGAACGACCTTGAGAATCTCATACCTAGGCTGGTAACGAAAATGATTTATTTTTCTCATACAATTGAGAGTTGTTTTAATATTTGAAGTTTCCGAGGGTGAATTCTTGTAAATTGTTGGTATCTAGCAACAATCTTAATAATAGGGCACATAAGCTGCTGGCAATAATTATTTGTTTTCATTAGTGCAATTCTTGGCTGGATAAAACCCATTTAAGTAGTTGGAAGAGAGTCTGAAGGAAAAACAACTACACGAATGTGTGTTCTTTTGGTGTTATTCGGGTATAAATCTTCTAGACAGACAGATAGCTAGAAGAAATGTAAAGAAACGATCACTAATTGCTCTAATTCTCGTGAGATGGCAAGGTTATAATTTATAACTGTTTTATGTGAGCCTCTAATAAAAATTTAAATCATTGATTTTACTGAAAGTTTTACCGAAAACAGTTGACATTCTTAAGATGCACCATGACAAACAACATATATATAACTGGTTAACATGTACAAAATGTATTACTTAAATATTTGTAAAAGACGACCTTTACTACCTTCTCCATAAATTCTACAAACTGCAATTTTTTCAACTCTTTTTCCTATATAATCTACTAAACGAACTCTTCCACCGCTACTAAAATTTATAAATTCCGTTAAATTGCTGAATTAACAGCTCAACAAGACATATAATCTCAACATATTTCTCCAATGTTCCAAAAAATTTAATTCATTTACTTTAACCTTTCAAACTACTCCAAAACTATTTTATCGAGTGCCGACTATTAATATGCACCGGCGCGCAGGCAGAAAGTCCCAATAAAGAAATCCCGATGCCATTCCACCGGGGCTCATACAAATGACACGCGTCCCGGCGCCGACATTTCGATGACTCTCGAATCGCACCCGACACGGTGACAACGCGCGGCACATTTTGCCGCGTCAAACGTCAAAAATCGCCGGTCCGGGCTCGCGTGCGCGCGCTGACAACCGGCAGTCCCCATTTTCCACTTTTCACTTCTCAGTTTGCGCATTTATCGAGCTCCGCCGCTCACGCCTTGTATCCGCGGGCGCGCGGGGCGACTTTTATCCAAAATCCATAATCACACCAGCGTGCCGGGCGAAGACAATGCGCCAGACAAAGAAGGAAAAACGCCATTGTCCGGCAGATTGACCCGACAGTCAACAGTTAACGATTTTCAATGGCGATTGGATGTCAGCATCACTCTCCGCCAATCAGGTCGTGACGCTGACATCCGGACAAACGGACAATGGGAAAGCGCTAAATGCTCACGTTCGTTCAATCCGCGGCTGAATGCGGGGTGAATGCGGAGAGCGTCTATTGGGGCTTGTTCCACCCCGCTATTACACTCAATGGCGGAACACACGAAACGCTTTGGGCCCTGCGACCTTCCTTACGCGCCCTGTGTCGAAACCGCTAAGTATAGTGTAACCAGATGGATCTGCGAGGCTATGCTTAATGGCGGCATGTGAGTGACGCCTGTTTGCAAACGCGACGGCCAGGGCTGCCATGGGAAACCGGCTGGTTTTCGATGTTTTCGAGTGTTCATTAGCTGGAGGAAACGTATGAGAGTGATATAAAGTTGGGGGTGTGAAAGAATGGGACGCGGGGTGCAGTTGGTTGGGTTAAGTGCGGGGGTGGACGTAATGAAGATGTTAGTATAGTTTAATTAATATTTAGTATTGTTATAGTTAATATTTAGAAGTATAATAGTTAGTATTATGATAGTTAATGTTTAGTATTATAATAGGTAGTATTTCAGTTAATATTTGGAATTATAATAGTAAGTATTATGATAGTTAATGTTTAGTATTATAATAGGTAGTATTTGAGTTAATATTTAGAATTATAATAGTTAGTATTATGATAGTTAATGTTTAGTATTATAATAGGTAGTATTTGAGTTAATATTTAGAATTATAATAGTTAGTATTATGATAGTTAATGTTTAGTATTATAATAGGTAGTATTTCAGTTAATATTTGGAATTATAATAGTAAGTATTATGATAGTTAATGTTTAGTATTATAATAGGCAGCATTTTAGATAATATTTAGTATTTTAATAGGCAGTATTTTAGTTAATATTTAGAATTATAATAGTTAGTATTATGATAGTCAATGTTTAGTATTACGATAGTTAATGTTTAGTATTATAATAGGTAGTATTTGAGTTAATATTTAGAATTATAATAGTTAGTATTATGATAGTTAATGTTTAGTATTATAATAGGTAGTATTTGAGTTAATATTTGGAAGTATAATAGTTAGTGTTTAGTATTAGAATATGTGGTACTATGATTGTTGATATTTAGTATTACAGTAGGCAGTATTTGAGTTAACATTTGGAGTTATAATAGTTAGTATTATGATAGTTAATGCTTAGTATTATAATAGGTGATATTATAATAGTTCATATTTAATATTATATTAGGTAGTATTTGAGTTGATATTTAGAATTATAATACTTAGTATTATGATAGTTAATATTTAGTATTATAATAGTTAGTGTTAGTACTAGAAAAAGACAAGCTATCGGTTTATCACTTATAAGTTACAACGTAACAACTAATTTAGTGTTTCACTTTTATACGTTTCTGCATATACTAAAGACCACACTTGTTAGATTGTCGCCAATCGCGACAAATTGTATTTTTCGTTAATAGTCTATAATAGGCAGTATGATCACCGTTAATATTTAAAAATGGAGTTGCTATTATGATACTTAACATACCGCAATTAACAATCGTTTAGAGCACCCATAAAAACGCTTTCGGTAAGGTTGCAGTCAAACATGAGTCCTCCGCAAACGGGCGACAGAAAACCACAAGCTTTCGGTTTATCTATTATCAGTTACAACTCAAAAACGAATTTAGTGTTTCACTTTTATACGATTCTGAATATACTGAAGACCACACTTATAAGATTGTCGCCAATCGCGATTAATTGCAATTTTTCGCGTTTACAACCCATACAGTTGATCATCACCGCATGAAAAAATTGACGTGCACAAATAACGCATAATACCGCAATTAACAATCGTTTAGAGCACTCATAAAAACGCTTCCGGTAAGGTCGCAGTTAAACATCAGTCCTCCGCAAACAGAAGACAGTAAAGGATAATCTGCCGCTTTATCTATTATCAGTAGTACAATGCAACAACGAATTTAATGTTTCACTATTATACATTTCTAAATATACTAAAGCACGCATCCTCAACATACTTTATCTCCAATCGCGACTAATCGCAATTTTTCGGTATTAATAACACACACACACCTGATTATCATCGCACGAAAAAATTGACGTGCATAAATAACGCATAATATATGAGTCGTCCGCAAACAGGAGACAGAAAAGAACAAGCTATCCGTTTATCTCTTATGAGTTACATCTCAACAATCAATTTTGTATTTCACTTTTAAATGTTTCTGAATATACTGATCCCCACATTTGAAAGATTGTCGCCAATCGCGACTAATTGCAATTTTTCACGTTTATAACCCATACACCTGACCATCATCGCACGAAAAAATTTAAATGCATAAATAAAGCATAATACCGCAATTAACAATCGTTTAGAGCGACCATAAAAACGCTTCCGGTAAGGTCGCAGTCAAACATGAGTCCTCCGCAAACAGGCGACAGAAAAGGACAAGCGACATTCGGGTAGGACGCCGTGGCCGTGGAATCAGCCTGCCGTGAAATTCAATTATGTCATTCATTGCTCCTAGCGGCTTTTCTTGTCCCACCCGTTTGGGTTCCGTAACCCTAAAGCCCTCCATGGTCCCCATGCGCAATCCTCGAGGAAGGATGATCCGCAGATGCGGATCGCTCCTGTCCTTCCGCGTGATCGTGTCGATCGTGTCCTGGCCCGGGACAGATCGCTTTTCGGGGCTTTTCAGAATGTTCCCGCAATCGTTGTCCCGTCGAATTAGTGAGAATCCTGATCCTCGATGCTATTCTTCCAGTCCTCTCGGCGTATCGTTGTTCGCCGGTTTGACGATTTGACGATTCATTTCGCTAAACGTGCGGTTCTTCTGTACAGATGAGCCTAGTTAAAATTTTAGAATTAATTTTTTTTATTTACGACCATAAAAAATAATGATATTCCAGGAATAAATATTACATAGGAAAGTTAACAAGGTCGAATACGACAATATAAGTGTACAATGAGAAATATATGCCAAGAAAAATTTTTTTTAAAGCTATATTTTCTCTGCGGGAAATGCCCGTTATCCGTTTTTTGCATTGGACGAGAGTTAAAAAATTGTCTCGGCGGGATTCGCGATGTTGTGATTCATTTCGCTAAACGTGTGATTTGTAAATAGCACATTTTATGTGCAAGAAATGTTGAGGTTTATCTTGAAAATTGACAGACTGTCTCGGTATTTCCTAATACGCCGGAAATTTTGGAATTAATTTTTTTATTCACGACTGTAAAAATATTGATGTTCCAGGAATAAATATTGCGTAGGAAAGTTAACAAGGTCGAATACGAAAATGTGAACATGCAGTGAGAAATATGGGACTCGAAAAATATTTGCAAACAGCACATTTTTTATGCGACAAATATTAAGGGTTATCTTGAAAATATTTATAAAACATATTGAAACAAATGAGAGTTAAACACATTGTCTCGGTATTTATCGTAATTCGCCGGTGTTGCTTCGACGATACATTTCGCTAAACGTGCGGCTCCGTACAGATGCATTCAATTGAAACTGGAAGAATTTTGTTTATTTTCGGCCATAAAAAATATTGATATTTCAGGAATAAATATTACGTAGGAAAGTTGACAAGGTCAAATACGACAATATAAATGTGCAATGAGAAATATGTACCTCGAAAAATATTTGTAAATAGCACATTATTTGTGCAAGAAATGTAGAGGGTTATCTTGAAAATTATTGCACAATATGCTGAAAGAATAATGTTATATGCGGCTGTAAAAAATAATTATGTTCCAGGAATAAATATTGTGGAAAAGTTGATAAGGTCAGATATGAAAATGTAAATCTGCAGTGAGAAATATATGCCTTGAATAACATTTCTAAACTACACTTTCTATGTAAGAAATTCTGAGGGCTATCTTGAGAATTGTTATAGAAAATACTGAAAGAAGTGAGAGTTAAACAGATTGTCTCGGTATTTCTCGTAATTCGCCGATGTTGCTTCGACGATTCATTTCGCTAAACGTGCGATTCTGTACAGATGAGTCCAGTTGAAATTCTCAATTTAATTATTTTATTTATGGTTATAAAAAATATTGATATTCCAGGAATAAATAAATTGCGTAGGAAAGTTAACAAGGTCGAATATGAAAATGTAAATATGCAGTCAAAAATATGTGCCTCGGAAAATATTTGTAAGTAGCAAATTTTCTGTGCAAGAAATGTTGACGGTTCGTTTGAAAATTATTGCATAATATGCTGAAGGATTTTTTTTTATTTACGGCCATAAAAAATATTTATATACCAGAAATCAATATTATGGGAAAATTGACAAGGTTGGATATGAAAATGTAAATGTGCAATGAGAAATATGTGGCCCGCAAAATATTTGCAAGCAGCACATTTTCTGTGCGACAAATGCTAATGGTTATCTTGAAAATTATTGTAGAACATGCTGAAAGAATTATTTTATTTACGGCCATACAAAATATTTCTGTTCCGGGAATAAATAGTGCGTAGGAAAGTTGACCAGGTCGAATACGCGAATGCAAATGTGCAGTGAGGAATATGTGCATCGAAATATATTCGTAAACAGCACATTTTCTATGCGAGAAATATTGAAAATTTCGTTCTTCGCCGGTTTCATTTCGACGATTCATTTCGCTAAATGTGCGGTTCCTAAAATCTATATTTGTAATCACTGCCGCCGAAATGAGCTATTTTAAATTAATTATTTTGTAGGGGCTATAGATAATATTTGAGCCGTTTATTTTGAAAGTGGCCTAACTCCGTTTTTCAATATTTTCCGGTTACCATAGTTACATGTACAAATTCATGTTATTTATCAGTAAATGTTATCTATCTCGATTTGAAGATAAATGGAGTTAGGCCACTTTCACAATAAACGGCTCATTTATGGTGTACGGAGAAATACTTCGGCGACTGTATTAGAAAGTTAACCGAAAACAATAAGACCAAATACAAACTACAAAAGTGTACCAAATATCCAGCGTTATGCGAAGTGAATCAATACAATTTAATTTGAAATAAATTCGAAATTTTGTTCTGCACAATAAATTTGAGAAATGCACTTTTATCAAACTGGCCAGCGCGGATCCTTATACCGTCATCCTTCCACCCCTTGGCGTCATCCAAATATTTTTCATCTGCACGAAAGGCCGCTCAGTCAATTGTGAGCAGAAGACAAAACGTGTGTACATCAAAATTGTGTGGAAGGTCCTTCGTTATAAAGATCCTCGCGCGTCGTTTATTGGTACGTGCACATTTAAACAGGATGCTAGGAAAAATAGTAGTAACTACGAAGTTACCTTCTATTCGAATAACAATTGATAGTGAGTTTCTTCAATATCTGCCCTTTTCTTCCGAGGTGAAACGGGCGAAGCTTTGATTAGCCGATTTCACTATTTTTCGTTTACATTGAGCACCCATTCAAACCGTCTCTCACAAAAATAACAGACATCCACGATATTTTCGTCTTGGTCATAATATCAAAATGGGATAGTGGAAGACAGAGAGAGAATTCTTGTTTCAACTGTTTATTGGACCGACTATTTAAATAGCGGAAATACTCGTGTGTTGTGCGGGTTTTCGGAAAAATAATGGCGAGCGCTTTTATGTAAAAGGTAAATGTAGAGGAAATGTAGTCGAATGCTAAGAAGAAATATTTTTTGGGAATATTATACTATACTATACTATATTAAGAGAAATATTTTTTGTGCTCCAGCATTTATTAGTAGTGTGCCTTTTAAACGAATTGTCAGAAAGATAATATTAAAATAATTCACGGCGAGAGGCGTAGTCGATTGTGCAATAGTTATAAAACAAATGCATCATAATTAGTGGAAGACTTATAGATATTTCTTGATTCGGTTGTTTATTGGTACGTGCACTTTTAAACAGGATGCTAGGAAAAATAGTAGTAACTACAAAGTTAACTTGTATTCGAATGACAATTGATAGTGAGTTTGGTCAATACCATCATACAACGAAATGAAGCACATCGAAGTAATTGATTAGAAAATGTGTAACTATTTTCTGTTTCCATTGTATTATTTAAACGGTCTTTTACGAAAATAATATCGACAAATTTTCGTCAATCTCATAATATCAATAATAATGGAAGATTTATAGATACTTCTGGTTTCGGCTGTTTATTGATATGTATCCTTTTAAACCGTCTGCTAGGAAACATAGTAGTAACTGCAGAGTTAAATTGTATTCGAATGTCAATTAATAGTGAGTTTGGTCAATACCATCATACAACGAAATGAAGCACATCGAAGTAATTGATTAGAAAATGTGTAACCATTTTCTGTTTCCATTGTGTTATTTAAACAGTCTCTCACAAAAATAATAGACATCGACGAATTTTCAACATCATAATATCAAAATTAGTGGAAGACATAGATATTATTTGTTTCGGCTGTTTATTGGTACATGACCAGTTAAACGGTATGCTAGGAAAAATAGTAGTAACTATAAAGTTACCTTGTATTTGAATGAGAATTGGTGTATCGTGAGTTTGATCAGTACCATCATAAAACGAAATGAAGCACATCGCAGTAATTGGTTAGAAAACGTCTAACAATTTTTTGTTTCCATTATATTCCCCTTGGAAACAGTCTCTCACAAAAATAATATAAATCGAAACATGTTCGTTAACCTCATAATATCAAAATTAATCGAAGACTTATAGATATTATGTTTATTGGTACATGCCCATTTAAAGAATATGCTAGGAAAAATAGTAGTAAGTGCAAAGTTAACTTGTATTCGAATGACAATTGATAGTGAGTTTGGTCAATACCATCATACAACGAAATTAAACACCCCTAAGTAATTGATTAGAAAATGTGTAACCACTTTCTGTTTCCATTGTATTCCTCTTTTAAACAGTCTCTCACAAAAACAATAAACATCAACGAATTTTTGTCAACCTCATAATAGCAAAATTAGTGGAAGACTTATAGATATTTCTTGTTTCGGCTGTTTATTGGTACATGCGCATTTAAACAGTATGCTAGAAAAAATAATAGTAACTGCAGAGTTAACTTGTATTCGAATGTCAATTAATAGTGGATTTGGTTAATATCATCATATAACGAAATGAAGCACATCGAAATAATTGATTAGAAAATGGTGTAACCACTTTCTGTTTTCATTGTATTCCCCTCTTAAACAGTCTCTCACAAAAATAATAGACATAAAAAAATGTTCGTCAACCTCATAATACCAACAAATGAAACGCATCGAATGCACCCTTCAATAAAATACACAATTATTCCAAATTTCTCTCAAGCCACCCATTCGAACCCCGACAACAAAGCCCGATGCCATCCGCCTTTTCGGCAATCGCCTGTTTATCCAAAAACACCAGCTAAACGCCCGCGGCGCAGTGCTAACAAATTTTCCTTTAAACCTCATTCATCGCTGGCCAGCGCATTTTTCTTCCAAAAGCATTCGCACCGCCCGCCTGGCTGCGTCGAAATCCGCTGCGGAAGTAGTCGCAGGTACGATTGTCGACCTTTTGTGGACAGCGTAGAAAGTATCCCAGCGTAGAAACTGGACGAATTGTTTCCTCTGGGGAGCGGAGAAGTGTTACTTGTAACGGTACGCAGAATCGTTTCGGAGTTCGTGAATGGATGAGCATTGTGCGTTTGAATGGACGATAGCTGTTCCGCTTGGGAAGTAGGTGGGCCCAGCCTTGGGTCCGTTCTCCGCTTTACTCCATTCTCTCGCGAGTTCGCACGCTACCATTATACTTTTAACAATGTCTCGTTGGTTCCTCCTAAACGTCGCAGTCGACGGAGACAAAATGGCGAGACAGTAGCAGCACTTCGGGCGATCGGTTGAATTAGAAATATTTGCGGTGGGTTATTTCGTTCGCGAGGAGGTTTATAAACGGTGGCGATAGATAATGCGGTAATGAGAACATTTTAGAATTGAAGTCGAATTCATTCTAGAAGAGAAGAAACAGAATAAACGAACGAGGGAATGATCGGCAGTTTAGGGCAGTTGAGGTTCAACACGGGAAGAAGTACGACGCATCAATTCATTTGTCCGTTTATTTTGTTAAATAATTATTCTCTTAATCATAGACTACAGTTTTATCTGGATAAAATCGAGATAAATAACATTTAAGATAAAAATAACATGAATTTGTATATGTATATATGCCTTAACGAGTCCATCAATATATACGAAAAACGTAAATATAGGCCTGTATTTTTTTTAAAATAAACCTCTATTACAGTTTAACGATTGATTCATCAATTAATTTATCTTTATTCATTAATTCGTTAAATAATTGTTCTATTAGTCATATTAAAGAGACTAAAATATTTTCATATTGGTCCGGGATAAATATTCTTTATATTACAGCTTCATAGTGAATAAGTCATAACACTGCTTTATACTAAAATAGTATTTATTGCACCGGGGAAACGGAAACATGTTCCTAGAAAGATCTCGAAAATGAGACGTAGTATCGCGATATAAATTGGCGACATGCGATCAACTGTGTGTGTATGCATGTGCGATTAATAATAATCTCAGTAGGCATTTGTTAATCGGAATTTACATTGGAGACGCGTATGGAAGATTCTGGAATAAGTTGGTGCTAGGGATGTAAATAAGATGAGCGATCGATAATGTGATGCGCGTTTCATTTGTTTATGAGAAAAAAGAGCTTAAGAGTCAGTCGCAAGGAGACCATCAAGGGAAAAGGATTACATATTAAATAAACATCTACTTATAGTCACGAAATTCCCACATAGATATAAAGATGGAATGGCGGAAACACTGTGCGCTTGGAATTTTATGGGTAAGGAGGATTATAAATGGTGGTGTTAGGAATAATGAGGACATGATAGAAATAGTCTGGGATTAGAAATATGTGCGGCGAGTTGTGGAATCATGGTGTTTTATAAATTGGTGTTGTGTAAATTGTTAATAGAAATTTATAAGATAACGGTACGACTGGTTTAGAAATGGTCCCATATCGTTGATGTTGGGTGTATAGTACATCATGAAAAATGTACAGGGAATATAAATGGAAGACACGTCTTTTTAAAAAAAAAAAAGTACAAGTTCGAAAATCGTACGTGGATGCTGACGATATTAGCGCATTAATAGGATTATTTAATAATATAACGTAGTTAGAAAAATACGGAAAATAATAATTTCTTTATTACTTTTTGACATTGCACCATTATTTTGCAAAAGTCTATTGAACGATATACAGGATACCGAAAATTGTATATACATTTTTACAGTCCCGAACTGTATGATTACGTAATAAGTGACCTTAGATGGATTTTAAACATGAATTGTTCGAATTATGCAAACTTTATTGACATTTTTGTAAGTTGCGGTGTACGCAACAGAAGAGAATTGCGGACAGTTGATTTACAATATGAATCCAGTGATTCCACATACGATTTTTCGATTTCTTTTGGGATGGTTTAGGTTATTACACTGAAAAATAGTCATAAATGTGAATAATTAGAAATTGTTTCTTAATATATATATATATATATATATATATATATATATATATATGCTGGAATAAACATATGAAAACTCGACCCTACGTTTCTATATTTTTAGGTGTCATTCGACTTTCGGCGACTTTTGAACTTTTCTCGTGCTCGTGAGATTTGATACCGATATCTGTTACAGTGGAGTATTTCGGATACTTAATATATATTTTATTACAAAATAGACTTTGCGTCCATGATTGCGCTCAAATATTTTCTAACCTGTGTATAATCGAAAATTAGTGTTTCGTAATATGTATATAGAAATAGATATATATGCGTATATGTACCATATATCTACATATATATATATATATATATACATATATATATATATATATATATATACGTATATATGTGTGCGTGTGTACATATGGATCTCAGAAAAAGTGAATAAACCAATTGAAACCTGGCCGTAGGTTCCAACACTTCTACATGCTTTTTTTTAAGCGAACACAATAGCAACTTCACTCTTTATTAACCTATCTCCTGGAAAGACAATTTAGCAAAGAAAAAATATACGTTCACTTTCCCTTGAAAACGATACGTAAAAGTATCAAAACATAGAATAAAATTTTAGATTCTTCCTGCATGTTCACAATCAGATATAAAGACCAGATCATTTATTTGCACACTCCAAGTATATCTTCGTCTTCCGCTACCCTCAAGTTGCGACGACCCCCACGGAACCCAGTCTCATCGTAATCTGACACCACTCACACAACACCCCGACTCACCCAGTTATTAATCCGCAAATTATTAAGCAGCCTCCGAAGTGTCAGTTTCCGCGGTGACCAATTCAGCCGCTGGGAACAGAACGCATTCTCACCGTTCTGCGAGCAGAAATAATTCCGCGCGAATTTCCGTGCCGGGTTGCACGAAATTTCCGCCTTGATGGGGTCCGTGACGGAACGTCTCGGGGCATTTCCTTTCAATTCGCCATTCTGGGGCGTGACGCGATACACGTCGCCGTCCTCAAATTATGGCCCATTATCGATGCCCTCGCCGCCTCTTTCTCACCTTTTTTCCACCGTGTCGCAACCCTTCGCGCTTCCACGATAAACACAATGCCTGTCTCTCGCCGCCATTATTTAAGCACCCTTGTTCGCGTTTCATTCACTTCTGCGCCTCGGCATCCGTCGTAACTCAGCGATAATTGTTTCTGCGTTCTCAGCGCAGACACTAACCGACGCCCATCTTGTAATACTTCTAGTGCCAGTACAGGCACGCGTGTTAATGTTCGGACACGGTTCGGGGCCAAAGGACTTTTTTAATGCTGAGCGAAACGATATGCTTTTTTGTAGAAGTCGCAGAAGTTGGTTCACCTGAAGGCGCACAAAAAATTGTGGAGGAATTGAATTTTATGGGGTTTGCAAGGAAATGGTGAACAGAATTTCTTTGTGTAGGGTGGCCGGAACGGAATTTCTGAGACTTTCGAACGGTGCCTTTACTAAATCATGCGTAAAGTAAAGCTTCGGAAAAAATGCAATTGTAATTTACGAAATAAAAATAATTTGGACACAAGAAGGCGATTTTTTAAAATCTAACGAAACGATTTGTTTTTTTTACACATGTTAATTTATCAAGTGGCATATAAAGAAACGCATATATGGCGCTGGTGTATGAAATAGAAAATAGTTTCGGTACGCTGAATTATCACGATCAGTGCCAATTGTGTAATTCATAATTCTCGATGGGGTCCACCACGGTTAAATTATATTAGTAGAATGTAACTTTATTAACACTTTGACTGCTACGGTGACCGGTGTAAAAGATTTTACTAAAAATGCAAAAAATTCTCAATGAAGCCTATTTGTAATTTTATAAAAACAATTGATATTGGAATGGTACTTCAATACTTTGGCTTCTAGCAACTCTGCATTACCTTCCTTTTGCACGATTTAATATAGCAAATATTACATTTAAATTTGCACGTAATAATATAGCAAATAATGCATTTAAATTTGCACGTAATTATATAGCAAATATTGCATTTAAATTTGCACGTAATAATATAGCAAATATTGCATTTAAATTTGCACGTTATAATATAGCAAATATTGCATTTAAATTTGTACGTAATAATATAGCAAATATTGCATTTAAATTTGCACGTAATAATATAGCAAATATTGCATTTAAATTTGCACGTAATAATATAGCAAATATTGCATTTAAATTTGTACGTAATAATATAGCAAATATTGCATTTAAATTTGCACGATTTAATATAGCAAATATTGCATTCAATATTGTACGTTCTAACATAGCAAATTACGCTTGGCAGTCAACATGTTAAAAATCACTGTTGCACAGCATTCAGAAACTCCTGAACAAGCATCCATACGACATGAAACATGTAGAAAAATCGAAAATAAAACCTGTCAGCCTCTACATACATAACGTAACTCTATAATATGTCGATTGCGTTTGACTGTAAAAAGTATCCTTCACAAATGAGCTTCGAGAAGAACCACGAACCCCTTCCCTCACTTTTTCGTCATGATTCATACATTCGTACACAACACACGCGTATTCGTACAACAACGTAACCGTAGCTTAAACTGTCATTCGCCATTCTCGATTCCCGTCTCCGTCTTCCTCCCTTATTTCCAAGTCAGGCTCCGCGTCACTTTTTCTCAGTCCGTCGGCGCGGCACAAGGGGTAATTATTTCCTCCTCGCAACAAGTAAGGAAACACATGTCCCAGGCAAGCGAGGCAGAACCACGTGGACCCCGCGCAATAATAAATCCGGACCCTCGTTGTAACGCAATTTCGCCGGCATTGTCCGCGTGCCCGGTTATGAAACTCAATTCTCATTGTCGACCCTTCTCTCCCTCCGTCCGGCGCCCCTCATTTTTGGCCTTTCGGGTTTCGGCAGGCAGCCCACTGCAAAGTGGCAGAACGACGATACGGCCGACAAACAACGGCGAAACTTCCGATGAGGCGCGGAAAAAAATCGCCCGAACCAACCAGTTTCCGTCTTCCACCCCGAGAGGTCCCCCTCATCTTCTCTGTCGCAGTCGAGACTGCGCGCCGCCATTTCGGCGTCTCTTGTTCTACCGTTTTTCTTCTCACGTGGACGCGTCCTCCGCGAAAAGCCGGACGCCGGATCTCGAGTAGTCATGAATATGCTACGCCACGCAGTTGAATGGTGCGCGGGGTGTGAGAATGAGGGACCCGGGAGGACAGGCTATGAATGTCATCGGCAAACGTTAATCGACGAAATACAAAACCCATTAGACGATGCCTGCGCCGTGGGGCAGCACGCCCATGTCATTTTCGCCATTGTCGGCGAGGCACAATTAGAGGAGACTTGACACTGCGATGCATGTGGCTTGTTCGATGGTATTGTGGATGGATGAGAGAAAAATTTGCGGGATGCGTCGAGAGAACGAAGTGAGATGGATATTTGTGGTGATGAGGGAAGATGTCATGGACACGAGGCTGGTGGAGAATTTGGGGGTGTCGTTAGGGTAATGAGGCGTGTGGGCGCAAAAATGTGAGTCAATGGAAAATGTAAGCTACATTTACGGGGTTGTTAATGAAAGAAATTGTGACTTCACTATCGCCACAAAACTTGATGGTAAAGTGTAGAAAGAGGTGGAAACATTCGGTTTAATTATGGAAGATGTCGTGAAGACGATGGCGGGGCAAAGTTTGGGGGTTTTATACAGTGCATTGATATACAAATAGTATATAATTCAACGTGAGATATAATAGGTTAAATAATAATACAAATATAATAATACAATACATGAATACAAATATAATAATACAGTATATTGAGATGAAATATTATATAAGTAGCAATCTTTAACAGCTTTTTTGTAATATGCACAATTTCACAGATGGTCCAGGGTTTTATATATCAATTTCGCCAATGATACACTTAACAATTTGTCGTAACAGACGGGTTCAACAATTTGAGAGTATTGGATCATATTTTGAACAAGACTAATAATTTTGTTAGCAAATATCAATTGTCAGGTTTTAAAATATTAGTTCATGTTTGTGCACGACGCAATGTTTTTGCAATTGCATTGTTTCACAAGTTCATACCTATTGAACTTTATGTTTTGTATCAGAATTAGTTATATAATACAAATATAATAATACGGCACATTGACATGAAATATAAGTAATGATCTTTAACGGCTTTTTCGTAATATGCACAATTTCACAGATTGCCCAGGGTTTTATGTATCAATTTCGCTTGATATAATTAACAATTTCTCGTAATTGGCGGGTTCAACAATTTTAAAGTATTGTATCATATATTTTGAAAAAGGCTAATAATTTTGTTAACATATACCAATTTCCAGGTTTCAAAATGCTAGTTTATATGTGTGCAACACGATCAGCAATGTTTTTGTAATTGCATTGTTTCACAAGTTCTTACCTATTGGACTTGATACTTTGTGTCAAAATTAGTTACTTTTCGTCAATACCGAATGACTATATTTTGTATCTTGATCGTTACTCCTAATTTTGGGAATATGTATCTATTTACAGAATTTGAAGGATCAGATTTTATACTGGTGTAATACGATCAGCAATTTTTTGTAACAGACAAGTTTATCAATACTGGAGTACTATATCACACTAATTAAGCATGACCCATAACTTTGCTAATATACATAGCTTGCAGATTTTTAAACATTAAATTTTGTACCTTTGTAACATTTTTTAAATCTATGAAAATAGATAGGTTGCAGATCTTCACACATTAAATTTTATACTTTTTTAACATTTTTAACATTTGTTAAGATAGATAGCTTGCAGATTTTCACACATTAAATTGTATTCTTTTTTAACATTTGTTAACATAGATAGCTTGCAGATTTTCACACATTAAATTTTATACTTTTTTAACATTTTTAACATTTGTTCACATAGATAGCTTGCAGATTTTCAAACATTGAATTTTATACTGTTTTAACTTTTTTAACATTTGTTAACATAGATAGCTTACAAATTTTGAAACATCAAATTTTATACTTTCCATAACATACATAATTTCACAGACCCCAAGCAACCCTATTTTCTGCCTCCTACCATAACCACCACTTTTTCCCAATCCACCCAAGTCCCCAAAATCGTCTGTCGCCGCATCCCAACGTATTCCACCTCTTCCCGCATCGAACAATTTCTTTTCCACGCGTTCATAGATTCCGAAGTACCGCATCCTGTGTTTTGTATCACGACGCACAATTTTTCTTACACACGCCCGCGTATTCCAAGGCGTCCCACACAGGTGTTCGTTCACACAATGGCGAGCAATTTCCTTAACACACACGGATTCACAGTATCCAAAGGGTTAATTCGTACAGGTGATACGTTACATACTCGCATCCGGCGCTGGTTGCTGCTCTTTTTTTCCCGGTCAAAGGAGCCTGTTCCATCGGTAGAAGCGCGTCATACGCCCACCTCGTGTTAGATAGGATCTTTTGAGCGGCGGAACAGGGGCGAGCCACCCGGTGCGAGCTATCGCGCTCGTCATCCATTTCGTCCGAGGAATAAAAGTTTCATGACACTCGAAGGTGGGGTGGGCCCGGGGGAGGCTGCTGGAAACGCTTTGTCGAGGAGTCGAGGAAGTGTCGCCAGACAATATCTATTTATTTATATACGCGGGAGATCTTTGGGACGTGGGGTAAAAAATTGGGCATGGGTATGTTATTGGTAAAAGCAGAGGTAAGGGGAAAATTGGAGGTGAAAGCGGGAGTGGAAATGAAATTGGAACTGAGAGGAAAAGTAAAATTGAAACTAAGAGTAAAAGTACAATTGAAAATAAAGCTGGAAGTAAGAATGAAAATAAAGGGAAATTAAAAGTAAAGTAAAAGTAAAACTGAAATTGAAACTGAAGTTGACGTTGAAGCTGAAATTGAAACTGAAGTTGAAGATGAAGCTGAAACTGAAACTACAACTGAAATTGGAAGTGAAACTGAAGCTGAGGGTGAACTTGTGTAGAAGATCTTTGGGCCGTGAAGTAAAAAATTGGGCGCAGGTATGTAATTGATAAAAGAGATGCGGAGAAAATTGAAGGTGAAAGTGAAAGTGGAAATGAAATTGAAACTGAGAGGAAAAGTAAAATTGAAACTAAAGCTAGAAGTGAAAATAAAATTAAAGGTGAAACTAAAGGAAAAGTAAGAGTAAAACTGAAATTGAAACTGAGAGTAAAAGTACAATTGAAACTAAAGCTGGAAGTAAGAAAGAAATTAAAGGTAAAACAAAGAGTAAAGTAAAAGTAAAACTGAAATTGGAAGTGAAATTGAAGCTGAAGCTCAAATTGAAACTAAAACTGAAATTGGAAGGAAACTGAACTGAAGCTGAACTTGTATCTGAATCTGAGAAGTATCTTCGAAACAAATTAAAACATTACGTGATCTATTCGCAAATTACAGCAAGTGTAAATTGAACACATGCAAGTACTTCTAATGTTCAAATCAACGAAAATTCGATGTGTCGAGTCGAGCCAAGCAGTAGAATGTTTAAGGACAAAAATTCGATGTTTTTAACATACGCGAAATGGTCCAAACAATCCTGCAAATTTCGTAAAATGTATAGATTTTAATGAGTTATTTGAAGCTTTTTTTAAATACCCTATTATTATTAGTCTCACATATCATAAATGTGCTCTAAAATATCAAGTTTCGGATATTATTGGGCACTACAATAGGAACAATACCCAATTAAAAAATGCGATATTTTGCCGTTCAAAATAATTTCTTACAGTTAAAAAATGAAAACGAATCTCCTTAATATTTTCTTCGATAGTGAAAACGAATTCGATTTTGAAATGTATACAAACATTTTAATAGGCACTGCAGTTGATTACTAGGAAATTGTTTATGCTACCAAACGCCGCAGTGATTCTAATGAAATAATAATCCCAACAAAACTAAACTATACAGACATTATAATAGACTCCAAAATGTGAAATATGTTTTCTCCTATTCAAACAAAAAAGTGAAGATGATACTATTTTAAACATATTAACCCCTTGCCGTTGCATTTAATTCGGAAGAACTTGAAACAAATTATGTCTTACGATTCCTTCTGAAGTACTCGTCTGCTTATTCATTTCATGCGACGATGCTCTTGTTGAATTGAAATGAATTCAAGACCAACAATTTTGAAAAGAACTTTATTTTTTTTCATGTCTATATTTCTGATACAATACATAAATTATGATTACGAGACAGACTCGTGATATTCACGTTTGGTCCGAAATTTTCATCACGAGCCAGACCCGTGATATTCATGTTTGGCCCGAAATTCTCATCACGAGTCAGACTCGTCCAAGTACGGCAAGGAGTTAATTTATATATTTTTATACATAGTAACGTCTTCTTCAGCGGTTACCACCGAAATCACAAAAGTCGGTGCTGTTCGTAAATCATCCAACAAAATTACTTGATGCGCCTGCGGCTAATTTTCTAAAATCGCATTAATTCCGTTTGGCCCGAAATTCTCGTCACGAGTCAGACACGCCAAAGTACGGCAAGGGGTTAATTTATAGATTTTTATACATAGTAACGCCTTCTTCAGCGGTTACCACTGAAATCACAAAACTCGGCGCTGTTCGTAAATCACACAACAAAACTACTTGATGCGCCTTCGGCTATTTATCTAAAATCGCATTAATTCCGTTTGGCCCGAAATTCTCATCACGAGTCAGACTCATCAAAGTACGGCAAGGGATTAATTTATAGATTTTTATACATAGTAACACCTTCTTCAGCGGTTACCACCGAAATCACAAAACTTAGCGCTGTTCGTAAATCGCACAACAAAATTACTTGACGCGCCTCCGGCTAACTATCTAAAATCGCATTAATTCCGTTTGGCCCAAAATTCTCATCACGAGTCAGTCTCGTCAAAGTACGACAACGGGTGAATTTACAGATTTTTATACATAGTAACGCCTTTTCAGCGATTACCACCGAAATCACAAAACTCGACGCTGTTCCTAAATCACACAACAAAACTATTTGATGCGTCTCCGGCTAACTATCTAAAATCGCATTAATTCCGTTTGGCCCGAAATTCTCATCACGAGACAAAGTACGGCAAGGGGTTAATTTATAGATTTTTATACATAGTAACGCCTTCTTCAACGGTTACCATTGAAATCACAAAACTCGGCGCTGTTCGTAAATCACACAACAAAATTACTTAAGGCGCCTTCGGCTAATTATCTAAAATTGCATTAAATCCGTTCGCCTACACTTCTGCCGCACTTCTTCCCACTGTTCCGCGTTTACCAACAATCGACCGTTCCGTTTTCCGTCCGGAATCAATCGGCCGCGGCAGAAAAATTGCGGCGGACCGCAGTCTGCGCGGCCTGACGTATTTATCGGCCCTAAACTGTCTCCCCTCGTTACGTCTTGTTTCGGCCGGTCCCGGCTGCGGTTCCGCAAGACGTTAAACTCCGTCTCGCCGTCGGGTGCGAAAATAAGAGGCAGGACTGGGGAAAAAACAAATGGACAGGCACTCGTCATCCGTCTCGTCATCGTTCCTTTCTTCGACGCGCAGAAGTCGGCGGCCACGAAGGCGTGTCCTTTTCCTCGTCCTGCTCCTCCGAACGCGCGTCCTGCGGCCGAACGTTTTAGCATTTTAAAAGCATTCCTGCGCTCCTCGATTTTTTCGCGCGTTCGCGATCGTCCCGATGGAAAGCCGATGGGGCCTTATCTAATGATCTGAGGAGGCGTATGTCCTGCTATACTGGGTGTAGCTTGATGGATCCGTCGAACGGCGGTGGGCTTTTGTTAGATATGGGTGAGTTGTGCGCGAGGAATCGATCGATCGAGGGACCACGCGATTTTTTGAAGGTGCATTTTAATATTGCGGTAGCTTCCATGCTTGAAAGTGCTGGAAAAAAGCAATATGACGATACAGATTAATAACAGCGACGATTTTACGTATATATATACATATATATAATGTATATATTTTTATTATTTTATATATAATTGTATAACATTACTATTATATTAATATTATATATGCATATATATAATACACACATGTATATATGTATGTGTGTTATAGATTTATGAAATTGTTCGAAGTGGCGCGATTTTTAGGATCGGGTAGGTCACTTAAACGTTACTGTAGTTTCCGGTTTCAAATATATGTATTTATGAAATTGTTCGAAGTGGCGCGATTTTTCGGTTCATATAGTGTACTTAAACGTTACTGTAGTTTGTGTTTTTGAATATATATATATATATATAATTGGTCTAAGAATTGCGCGATTTTTTTAAGGTGACTGTGCATTTTAATGTTGCAGTAGTTTCCATGTTTGAAGGTGCTGGAAAAAAGCAATATGGCGATGCAGATTAATGGCAGCGACGAATTTACGTATATATACATATATATGTGTTTATAAAATTTTTGGGTCAAATAGTGTACTTAAACGTTACTGATGTTTCCGATTTTAAACATATATATATGTTTATGAAATTGTTCGAAGTGGCGCGATTTTTTTAAGTCGGCGGTGTATTTTAATATTGCGGTAGCTTGCATGCTTGAAAGTACTGGAAAAAGCAATGTGGCGATACAGATTAATGGCAGAGACGAATTTACGGATATATAGATATATATGTGTTTATAAAATTTTTGGGTCAGATAGTGTACTTAAACGTTACTGATGTTTCCGGTTTGAAAATATGTATTTATGAAATTGTTCGAAGTGGCACGATTTTTAGGATCAGATAGGTCACTTAAACGTTACTGTAGTTTCCATTTATGAAAATACTATAAAAGTGCAATATAGTGGAATAGTTGTAACTATAGTGACGAACTTATATATATATATATATATATATATATATATATAAACTTATCAAATTGTTCGAAGAGCGGCACGATTTTTCGGATCAGTTAGGTTACAGTAGTTTCCATTTTTGAAGATACTGAAGAGGTGCAATGTAGTGGAACATTTGTAACGATAGTGACAAACTTAAATATATACATGCAATTTTATCAAATTGTTCGAAGGACGGCGCGATTTTTCTAATCAGATAGATTACAATCATTTTCATTTTTAAAGATACTGAAAAGATTAAATGTAGTGGAACAGTTGTAACGATAGTGACGTACTTAAATATATACATAGATATTTATCAAATTGTGCAAAAAACGGCGAATTTTCTAATCTAAACGGCGAAATTACAATAGTTTCTATTTTCGTATATACTGAGGAGGTGCAATGTAGTGGAATAGTTGAACAATAGTAACGGTCCAATACCCTTACTTGTGATTAAATTTCTTATTTTCTGTTCTTCGCCCCGTATCACGTGTCTTTTCCTTTCTTTTGCACCACGTTTATACAGTTTCTGTTTTTCTTTCTATATCCATGTCATTCAATGATCAATTAATTTTACCGGGTAACACAACATTGATACACATGATATACATGATATAATTATTGTCATGTGCTTGTTTTGTTTTCTCAGAGCTCACTTATATATATTTATGTATTATCATATTATCAAAAGCTGAGATGATTTTATGTTATGTTTCTTAACAGCAAGTTTACTTTAACTTTCTTATAAACGTGCACACCCAGTGTATCTGTATACACATACATGTAAATGTACTACTGTACACAGTGGCTGGCGCTATTTCGACGACGGTGCAGATTTAATAATAAAGACGATCGTCTTCCTGCCCACGCCCGATGATCGGACACTTCGTTGGAATCTCGTGTACCGGTAGAAAGGATTTATGAGATCGATATTGCAACGACGTTCTCCCGCTTTTTTCTTCTAACCTGACACGTGCCAGTTTCATTTGTGTTCGTACGCGCCCACTTATTCATGACTCCCAAACGAACATTCGGTTAATCGTGTGTACTTCTGCCTCTTCGATTAGAAAGTGATTTATGGTAGGAAATATCGCTACAGGGATAAAAATTCAAAAATTGGAATTTACTAAAATGCTATACTACTGATTATTTTGTGCGTAACGTGATATATACTCCTAAGTTAATATTTTGTTAATTGCATATATTCCTGTCTTTTAAATTAGAAGTAATTAGGTAAAAAAGTTATTATGGATATTATTGATATATATATATATGAGTATTATTATATGTATTAAAGTTATTAAAAATCATTATGTAAAAGTAATTATGTAATAACGCAAAAATTACAAATGATTAAGAATACGCTACAGTATTGATTTTCCGTTTTGCATCAAATGTTTCAATTTTAATACAGTTAAGTTTGATAACGATAGTTTCTTAAATTGGAAAGTCACTTGCCATAGCGCGCAATACTACTACATACATTTCACAATAATGCAAAAATTAAAGAATTGCAAATGTCCAAAATTATACTACTGATTCTTCTTCTACTATGACATGTTTCAAACGTTACTTAATTCTCGTGCATCGATTTGAAATCATTCAAACTTAACGGTCTGTACTGGTATTACGAATACTAGTACACATAATTCACAATTATTTCAAACTAAAGTGATCACAAATTGCCAAAGGTGCATCGCACTACTCTTTTCTCCTAACATTCCATGTTTCAATTTTCATTTTTAATTCTGTACATCCGTTCGAAATCTTCCAAACTTTCCCACCATATACTTATTAACGCATGCTTCAATTTCTTACATTAGAAAGTCACTGCTCACAACTTTACAAACTACTGAGGATCTATAAAGTATCAGGAACATAATACAGTTTCGTTAAGAAGTTGGTATTCTTCATTGGTAGCCGCTTGAGTTCCTATCCGAAACTTATGAAAACGCTGAACAAGATCACTTTATGTTACACGCTCACGCGCACAATATATAATGAAGATATCAGATGGCCGCCAGCGATGTCTGGGATTACATATTTGGATCCTATGTTAATGCGGACTCGCGTCACTATACGTCGACTATACATCGCCTATACATCGTTCTGCCGTTATTGTGGCTCAGAGATTGAATGGTTGAGGCACGATGCCACCATTTTACGAGACGAAGAATGCCGAAGTCGGAGGGCGGGAAAAATCAACCGGTTGATTAAAGCGGTGAGAAACCGATCCGTAGTTTGGAGAAGACGTGGAATGTGAGGAAATTGTTCAAGCGGTGGACATTTATATTATAATTCGGCAAAAGTAATAACGACGATAGTGACGAAATTAATAAATAAATGTAAATGACGAAATAAATGCATAAATATAAATTACGAAATACATTAATAAATGTAAATATTGCAAAATTTTACCAGACGAAGAATGCCAAAGTCGGAGGGCGGGAAAAATCAACCAATTGATTAAAGCGGTGAGAAACCGATCCGTAGTTTGGAGAAGACGTGCAACATGAGGAAATTGTTCAAACGGTGGAAATTTATATTATAATTCGGCAAAAGTAATAACGACGATAATGGCGAAATTAATAAATAAATGTAAATGACGAAATAAATAAATAAATGTAATTGACAAAATAAATTAATAAATGTAAATGACGAAATAAATTAATAAATGTAAATATTGAAAAATTTTTACCAGACGAATAATGCCGAAGTCGGAAGGCGAGAAAAATTAACCAGTTGATTAAAGCGGTGAGAAACCGATCCGTAGTTTGAAGAAGACGTGGAATATAAGGAAATTGTTCAAGCGGTGGAAATTTATATTATAATTCTGTGAAAGCAATAACGACGATAATGACGAGACTAATAAATAAATGTAAATGACGAAATAAATTAATAAATGTAAATATTGCAAAATTTTACCAGACGAAAAATGCCGAAATCGGAAGGCGGGAAAAATCAACCAGTTGATTAAAACGGTGAGAAACCGATCCGTAGTTTGAAGAAGACGTGGAACATGAGGAAATTGTTCAAGCGGTGGAAATTTATATTATAATTCGGCAAAAGTAATAACGACGATAATGGCGAAATTAATAAATAAATGTAAATGGCGAAATTAATGAATAAATGCAAATTACGAAGTAAATTAATAAATGTATATCGCAAAATTTTACCAGACGAAGAATGTCGAAGTCGGAGGGCGGGAAAAATCATCCAGTTGATTAAAGCGGTGAGAAACCGATCCGTAGTTTGAAGAAAACGTGGAACATGAGAAAATTGTTCAAGCGATGAAAATTTATATTATATTTCGGTAAAAACAATAACGACGATAATGACGAAATTAATAAATAAATGTAAATAGCGAAATAAATGAATAAATGTAAATATTGCAAAATTACATTGGCGTGACCGGTAGATTAATACGTTTAAAATTATATGTTTATTATATGTTTATTATATACAAATACATGACTTGATAAGGGCATTTACTAAATGCCGAAATGTCAGCATACTTTTTTCAACAAGTGATATAATTTTATACGTTAATTAATCGACTAGTTGCGCTAATATAACTTTGCAATATTATTAATAAGAGAACAGTCGGAATGAAATATCATGATTCATGTATAAGGAAATTGTGTGCAATGGTGGTCATTTTTATTGTGGTCTGAGAAAGACGGAATTAGCGAATATAATCAAACTGTTTGAATGAGAATTTGTTTTTTAGTCTCATAATAGTAGGGACAACAAATATAATTATATTGTTCAAGCGGTGGAAATTTATATCGATCTGAGAAAGACTGAAATGGCAAAAATAATGAAATTATTCCAGCGGTCCAGAATATTACGTTCTCTCAAAGAAGGAGAAAAGGAAATAATAAAAATTTGTTTCATAATTTCGGAGTAACGGAAATTACGAAATTGTTTAAAGCGATGAGAATCTATTTTGTGATCTGATAAAGACTGAAATGGCAAAGATAATGAAATTGTTTCAGCGGTCGAGAATATTATGTTTTCTCAAAGAAGGAGAAAAGGAAATAATAAAAATTTGTTTCATAATTTGGGAGGAACGGAAATTACGAAATTGTTCAAAGCGATGAAAATCTATTTTGTGATCTGATAGAAACTAAAACAACACAATACGCAATTATTCACAACAATCGGAATCTATATCGTGGTCTGGTAAACACGAAAAAAAAAGTAAAATGATGAAATTATCAAAACGATGAGAATTCATTTCGAAGCCTGAAATACATCGAAATGATAAACATAATAAAATTTGTCGAAGCGATAAAAAATATATCATATTGTGACAGAAAGAGCGACACATCGAAAATCATGAAATTTTCGAACCGACCCGTTCCATAATTTTACAAATGCGGAAACAGCAAAATCGTCCGATGCTTTTCGTGCTCTCATAAAGGCAGAAACGACAAGCAATAACGAAATTGTTCGAATTCGACACGAATTCATATCACAGTCTGCCACCCACAGAAAATAAGGAAAACGTCGAAATTGTTCGTAACACCGAAAATCTGTATTACGCTCCGCTGCGCAGCAACGCGAAAAACAACGAAACCGTCCGACACGCCCGAAATGTTATCATGACCCGCGAAAGGCAGAAGCGAGGAAAATAAAATCATTGAAAGCGCCGCGAAACAGCATCGTCCGACAAACGCTAATTAATAACAACGAATTAATTAACCGCACACAATGCCGGTTGCTTGAAACTTTCTGAACGATCTGTACATAAGCGTATGCATAACCAAGCGAAAGTCGTCAGAAACGAAACGAAGCCTGGCGCAGGTGAAACGAAACAATAGGAGCTGATGGCGTTTGATGGATATAACCCCGTGACCCGGCTAATAAGCCACGCCAAAATGAAGAACGCCGAACACCGTCCTCCCGTCGCCACGTCCAGGATTCTCAAGTTGTACGTATGTACACATACCTTAACCGACTAACGTCAAGCCGTACGATTTCTTAATACGAAACAAAGGCTGAAAGACAAAGTTGCTCAACGATGGTTACTAGGTTGGTAGGAGTGATTGCTTCTTTTGTTGGCTGACGTTTATTTCATTATTTACTGAAGTGACTAAACATTCTACGTACGTCTGAAATCATACGTTTCACTTTGTATTGTTTATTGAATTTACTTGACGTTGTATATATGTCTGAAATCATACGGCTCATTTTTGTTATGGTATCTTTGTCATTGGGTGGATTTGTATTAATTTAAAAACAAACTTGCTAAAAGTCGGTTAGTATGTTGGTACAAATAATTGCTTCTCTTGTTAGCTGACGTTTCTTTTACCATTTTTTTATAGTATCTTCATCATTGGATGGATGTTTATTAATTTAAAAAGAAGATTGCTGAAGTTTGGTTAGTATGTTGGTAGAAGTGATTACTTCTCTTGTTGGCTGACATTTATTTCATTATTTACTGAAGTGACTTAATATTCTACGTACGTCTGAAATCATACGTTTCACTTTGTATTATTTATTGAATTTACTTGACGTTGTATATATGTCTGAAATCATACGGCTCATTTTTGTTATGGTATCTTTGTCATTGGGTGGATTTATATTAATTTAAAAACAAAGTTGCTAAAAGTTGGTTAGTATGTTGGTACAAATAATTGCTTCTCTTGTTAGCTGACGTTTCTTTTACCATTTTTTTATAGTATCTTCATCATTGGATGGAAGTTTATTAATTTAAAAAGAAGATTGCTGAAGTTTGGTTAGTATGTTGGTAGAAGTGATTACTTCTCTTGTTGGCTGACATTTATTTCATTATTTACTGAAGTGACTTAATATTCTACGTACGTCTGAAATCATACGTTTCACTTTGTATTATTTATTGAATTTACTTGACGTTGTATATATGTCTGAAATCATATGGCTCATTTTTGTTATGGTATCTTTGTCATTGGGTGGATTTGTATTAATTTAAAAACAAAGTTGCTAAAAGTCGGTTAGTATGTTGGTACAAATAATTGCTTCTCTTGTTAGCTGACGTTTCTTTTACCATTTTTTTTATAGTATCTTCATCATTGGATGGATGTTTATTAATTTAAAAAGAAGATTGCTGAAGTTTGGTTAGTATGTTGGTAGAAGTGATTACTTCTCTTGTTGGCTGACGTTTATTTCATTATTTACTGAAGTGACTAAACATTCTACGTACGTCTGAAATCATACGTTTCACTTTGTATTATTTATTGAATTTACTTGACGTTGTATATATGTCTGAAATCATACGGCTCATTTTTGTTATGGTATCTTTGTCATTGGGTGGATTTGTATTAATTTAAAAACAAACTTGCTAAAAGTCGGTTAGTATGTTGATACAAATAATTGCTTCTCTTGTTAGCTGACGTTTCTTTTACCATTTTTTTATAGTATCTTCATCATTGGATGGATGTTTATTAATTTAAAAAGAAGATTGCTGAAGTTTGGTTAGTATGTTGGTAGAAGTGATTACTTCTCTTGTTGGCTGACATTTATTTTATTATTTACCGAACGTGACTTAACATTCTACGTATGTCAGAAATCATACGTTTGATTTATTTTATAATATCTTCATCATTGGGTGGATTTGCATTCATTTAAAAGCAAAATCTTCATCATTGGGCGGATGTGGGTTAATTTAAAAAGAAAATTGCTGAAGGTTGGGTAGTATGTTAGTACAAATTATTACTTCTCTTGTTGGCTGACGTTTATTTTATTATTTACCGAACGTGATTTAACATTCTACGTGGTTCTGAAATCATACGTTTCATTTTTTTTATAATATTGTCATCATTTGGCGGATTTTGATTAATTTGAAAAAAAAATGTCTGTAAGTTGGTTAAAATGTTTGTACAAATGATTGCTTCTCTTGTCGGCTGACGTTTATTTTATCATTTTCCGAACTTAGCTTAACATTCTACGTATGTGTGAAGTCATACGTTTCATTTTTTCTTTTATAGTATCTTCATCATTGGGCGGATTTGGATTAATTTAAAAATAAAATTGCTGAAGGTTGGTTAGTACGTTGGTACAAATTATTGCTTTTCTTGTTGGTTGATTTTTATTTTATTATTTACCGAACGTGGCTTAATATTCTACGTATATATGAAACTATAATTTTCCTTTTTTTATGGTGACATCATCTCTGGGCGGATTTGAATTAATTTGAAAACAAAATCGCAGAACGTTGGTTAGAATTATTGGTACAAATGTTGCTTCTCTTGTTGGCTGAAGTTATTTTATTATTTACCGAAAGTGATTCAGCATTCTACGTATGTCTGAAGCCATATGTTTCACTTTTTTTATAGTATCTTCATCATTGGGGAACGTATGTCTGAAATCATACGTTTCATTTTCTTTTTATAGTACCTTCATCAATGGGTCGATTTGTATTAATTTAAAAACAAAGTTACTGAAGGTTGGTTAGTATGCTGGTACAAATTATTATATTTCTTCCGCGCTGAGGCTTTTTTTACTGTTTAGCAAACTAAATTTTGCATTCTACATATGTTGCGAAATCATGTGTTCACTATTCTTGTATTTTATTCCATCCTTCAGCGAGTTTGAATTAATTTAAACATAAAGTAACTCCAACGTCTTGTTAGTTGAGGTTTACTTTGTAATTTATATAAATTGCAGATTTTACAAGTTTATGTGCAAATTTCTGAGGCATTCGACATCACAATTGCATATTCGGCATCACATTCTGATTATAAAAAGGCTAGGGGTATGCAATGAAGAACTTGCGTTTTTCACAAATCAATGGCTAAAGCATTGATAGCGGTATAAAGTCGGATCAGACATTCTCAAGATTCTTTATAATACATATACTCATACGTTTGACTGACATCAGTAAACAATTATACGAAAATTGTTACCACCGATATATAGCTTAACACAAATTCTTACCATCGGTAAGGAATTTAATAAAAAATATTCAAGTGAGTCACATTAATAAAAAGGCATTCCATAAAAATCAGCATTCCAGTAGGCAAACTTAGTCAAGCCATGAACAATAGAGGGGAAATAAAGAGAAAAGCTATAAAAAATTAATACCGCAACGAAACTAAATGCTCATTCAAACTGGTAGCAGTATAAAACACGGAATAGAACATATACTTATACATGCGAAGTTTAGTCTGGCACATAATAAAATAAGTCTCGCATCGAAAAATACGGCAGTCATTCATAACAAAATAGTAACTAAAGTTAAGCACCCTCGTTTGCAAATTAACCTAAAATCGCCCTAAAATAGTATCAAATATGCTTATCATTTGCGCATAAATTAAATATGCGCAACCGCAAATAAATTGAAATATGCGCATCGCACAAGAATTCTAATATCGACATGAAGTAACATAAACAAAAACCAACTAATCATATTTTACTAACCACCGCTTAATATTTACATACTTTACCATTACGCTTAAAAGCCTGTTGCCTTTATTTTGATTTCTCACACATGGTACAGGCGCCTGTAAAAATTGATGGTTCCACACATACGTGGAGCACAAAATTTCGTCTGGCCTCTAATACAACAAACGTCCAACCAATGAGAAGTCCAATCGTTTATACCAACAGCGAAACAGCGTCCCGCAACAAGAAACCATCGACAGCCGTTCGTAGAAAAGGACGAACACAATTACGCGTCGGATCGTGTCTGCTTCGTAACGGGAACGACACATGGAATGACGTGTCGTTCGACATAAAGGCTCACCTGCCAAGGTGCATAATGCTGGAACAATTCCGTGGGCGTCGGGCCGAATAATTCTCTCGCTACTGCCTTTTGTTATTTCCTCATGCTGCGTCCTTCTTTTCTTACCGGTTGTCTTGCCCCTTTTGAGCCGCATATTTATTCGTTTGCGTTAAGACTTGCCACGTGGATGTGTTTATTCTATGGCGTCGTAGTGTAATTAGCGTGGATGTACAGAATAATTGAGGGTCTTTGTGGTAATTGTGATAATATATATTTTTGATCTGTTATAACTTAGGTTTGGTCATATTTTCTATTCCACCCTGCAATATAGGGTAGAAAGAATCCTGAAACGTGGAGAGTGCTGACATTTTTGAACAATAAATTTAATCTGAGTCAGGAATAAAGGCTGTTTGTATAAAAAATTAGTAGACAAGGTTCACACCTAATAATCTTTCCAATGATTCCACAAATAAGGATTTTACTCATTTGACACATTTCCACCAAAACACATCTGCATGGCGCAACTGCTAAAATTGCGAAAACATTCCACCGTAAAAAAAAATAATATTTAAACTTTTCCACCTATTTTGTTTTATACGTTAGAAATATAATTTTTTTATCAGGTGGTTCTACAAACAATGTTCTTAACCATTTACCAGGTTTTTGCTACAACTGTATTTGTGCATATCACAAAACACTAAAATGACAAAAGTAGCATTTTATTGGAACAAAAAGAATCTTCCTCTCTTCCATCAATTTTCAAATATATTCGCCATAAATATCGTTCATTTTCAATAGTTGATTCCACAAATAATAATTTTACCCATTTAACACGTTTCCACCAAAAACACATCTGCGTGGCGCAACTGCTAAAATTGCGAAAATATTCCATGCGACAGTCAACAAGCTAAATCCCGTTTCTCGTTTATCTCGTTTCCTTCGCATTCGCTTATCGGCACTCATTTATCTATTTGTCTACTTCTCCGCACAATTCCGCTGCACTCGCGTCTCAACTTTTCTGCTTCTTCCTTCTGTTTCTCTCTTTTCCCTGACCACGCGCGCCCCTCGGATTCCTTTTTGTTATTCCCCGACTACGGGCCACCCGTGGCGAGTCGATCACCAAGCCGGCCCGTTCGCTCGACGATTTCGTTGCATTTCTAAGCGACTCGTTGTCGACTCGCAAAACAACCACGCTCCTTCGTCCATCGACACAACTCGACGCGTCTCACGCGAAATTCATTACGCGTCACTCGGTGCGCATCATATAAAATGTGCGAGCATAGTGTCCCTGTATGATGCCAATTTTGTGTTTATCAACGTTGACTGCCACGTTGGTCACCGATGACCGGTGCAAAAGATTTTACTAATAATGCAAAAAATTCGCAATAAAGCCTATTTGCAGTCTTGGAAAAGCAACTGATATAGGAACGGTGCTTCAATACTTTGGCTTCTAACAACTCTGCGTTACCTTCATTTTGCATGATTTAATATAGCAAATATTGCATTCAATTTTGCACGTAATAATATAGCAAACATTGCATTTACATTTGTACATAATAATATAGCAAATATTGCATTTAAATTTGCACGTAATAATATAGCAAATATTGCATTTAATATTGCACGTAATAATATAGCAAATATTGCATTTAAACTTGCACGGAATAATATAGCAAATATTGCATTTAAATTTTACGTAATAATATAAAATATTGTATTTAAATTTGCATCGTAATAATATAGCAAATATTGCATTTAATATTGCACATAACAATATAGCAAATATTGCATTTAAATTTGCACGTTATAATATAGCAAATGTTGCATTTAAATTTGCACGTAATAATATAGCAAATATTGCATTTAATATTGCACGTAATAATATAGCAAATATTGCATTTAATATTGCACGTAATAATATAGCAAATATTGCATTTAAATTTGCACGTAATAATATAGCAAATATTGCATTTAAATTTGCACGTAATAATTGCATTTAAATTTGCACGTAATAATATAGCAAATATTGCATTTAAATTTGCACGTAATAATGTAGCAAATATTTCATTTAAATTTGCACGTAATAATATAGCAAATATTGCATTTAAATTTGCACGGAGTAATATAGCAAATATTGTATTTAAGTTTGCACGTAATAATATAGCAAATATTGCATTTACATTTGCACGTAATAATATAGGAAATCTTGCATTTAATATTGCACGTTCTAACATAGCAAAATACGCTTGGCAGTCAACGTGTTATTCGCTTAGCTGTGAATACTACGAATATTCGTCATCAATTAAACGGCAATTTAATATATAATGCCGAATATATTCGTCACAGAGAAAAATTATTTTCTCAATTGTATTGACGTCAATATAAAAAGCCGAATGGGGATATCTCCTACTTTTTCGGTAACAACGCGTTGCCTTTTATTATGTTTACTTTTTCGCGTCTTATTGAGGCAGGATTGTACTGGAATTATGTGTAAAACGTCAAACCTTTGCTGCATTTGTAAAACATAAGTTTCAATGTAACTTTCACATAGAATCAATTAAAGTCAATGGGAAACGTTATCACGAAATCTATATAGTTAGAAATATTATATTAGTAAAAGAAATTTTAATATGTACTTTATATAATTTTCACATTATCACGCTTCAAAAAAGTACTACGGTATGTTACGTTACTAAATATAAAAATACTAACATCTCCGAAAGTACACTTACAATCGTAAACCAGTATTTTCACATTAACCACATTTACAAAACAAAACCCGTCATTGTTTGTAAATTGACACATTTTTATCGTTTATCGATTACCGCTTAATATCATATAAAATCGTAATATAACAACAAAAAGGGTTTATATATAATTTATAGACCCTGACAACATTTAGCATTAACACGTCTTCATTTGCTGAATATTATCTCAATAGATTTGTTTCATTTTCATACATTTTATATAATTTTCACATTATCACGCTTCAAAAAAAGACTACAGTACATTACTTTACTAAATATAGAAATACTAACATCTCCGAATGTGCACTTATAATCGTAAACCACTATTTTCACATTAACCACATTTACAAAATCACAACTGTCATTGTTTATAAATTAACGCATTTTTATCGTTTTATCGATTACTATATTATGGACCAAATGGAAAGTGACACCATAGACCATTAGAAAAGAAATCAGTACTTAAAACTGACATAATTTTATGAAGATCGTAATAAAAATACTTACAGTACGAATTTACAATACTAAATATAAAAATATCCGAAAGTGCACTTATAATCGTAAACCACTTTTTCATATTGACCACATTTACAAAACAACAACTGTCATTGTTTGTAAATTGACACATTTTTATCGTTTTATCGATTACCGCTTACCGCACTTCATTACAGCACCTGTCCGAATTTATAACCCTCAACATAAAGCATTAACACGTCCACCTACACCCCAATAATTTGAACCGTCTGCTCCAGCATTTCATACATTTACAAAATAATGAACGTCATTGCAAATTTTCGCAATTTACCCAGATCGTTTGCTTACGCAGATAAGTACACCGCGACGCCATTAAAATTTACAGTGTCGCTCTCTAGTGGTCTTTAGCAGACACACTTTAACTCCCACGTTTCATCAATTTGACGGCATCAGAACATTCAGTCGCATAATTGACCGGGCATCGACTAATTTGCGGCGCGAAATTCTCGAGAACGCCGAGTCGAGGAGGGCCGAAAGGAAAAATTCAAAGAACCGCCCCGGACAATGGGCACAATTTCTCCCGAATCCTCCCCCGCCCCGCGGTTCGCCGTATTTTTTCTTCGGCCGGTCCCCTACCCCCGAATCTCCCTTTTCAATATCGGCAGGAAGTGACTGCGCAAATCATTCCGAAAACAAAATGTGGCCCGCGGGCCATTCCGGCTGGAAAGAAAAACAGGGGCACCCTCTCGCGGTCCTTTTTTAATTTACGCTTTGTGCGTCGCGCTCGTTTGTTGTCTTCTCGCCTCACGGTACAAAGACGTTCTCACGAGGCGGCCAATGAGTCGGCAGATATAACAAAAACATTGCTCGTCTTTATTTCCCGACGATTCCTCGAACAGCGATGGGACTCGAACACGCGCAAGTGCCGTCGATATTTGCGCGGGAAGACGTGCTCGACGATGGGAGTAGCTTGAAGAGCGGCACTGAAGCTTCTATGGTTAACTGACCATTGAAGAAATCGGTTCGACGCTGCTGGTTATTTCAGGGCTTTCGGTTTCGATTATTGCAACCGTCGGTCATTTGTTGAAGGTGCGATGTTTGTCCGAAGTTCTTAGATGTGTGTATTCTTAGAGTAAGGTCTTTAAGACATAATAATGCTTCAAATTTTTACAAATTATTTAAGTTTTTTTTTTCTTTCTTGTGGCTGAAGTCTGTTTATTGAGATGTTTTTAGAAATCTTTATGTCGGTCAAGATTCGTCTATCTACATTCCGAGAATGTGTATTCGTTGAGAAATGTCTTTAACATATAATAATGCTTCAAATGTTTACAAATTATTTAAGAGTTTGTTTTGTTTCATTTATTATACATTCGGTAAATCGTGCAAAATTCGGAGTCTTACCGTGGCTGAAGTCTGTTTATTGAGATGTTTGTAGAAATCTTTATATGCGACAAAATTCTTATGTCTGTACTGCGAGAGTATGTATTTGTTGAGAAAGATCTTTAAGATATAATGCTTCAAATGTTTACAAATTATTTAAGAGTTTTTTTTTGTTTAATTTATGTGAACATTCAGTCAATCGTATAAAATTTGTAGCCTTACCGTGGCTGAAGTCTATTTATTGAGATATCTGTAGAAATCTTTACGTACGACAAGATTCTTGTGTCTATATTCTGAAGGTATGTATTCGTAGAGTGGGGTCTTCAAGATATAATAATGTTTCAAATGTTTACAAATATAAACTTGTGTTATGTACACTTACTGTGGCTGAAGTCTATATTACGTATATATGTATTCGTTGAGAAACATCTTTAAGACGTAACAATGCTTCAATTTTTTACAAACTATTTAAGTCTTTTTTTGTTTCATTTATGACAACATTGAGTAAATTATAGAAAATTCGAAGTCTTACTGTGGCTGAAATCTGCTTATTGAGATGTTATTACAAATCTTTATATGCGTCAAGATCCTTGTGTCTATATTTCGAGAGTGTGTATTCGCTGAGAAAGGTCTTTAAGATATAATAATGCTTCAAATTTTTACAAACTATTTAAGTCTTTTTTGTTTAGTTTATGTCAACATTCAGTCAATCGTATAAAATTTGTAGTCTTTCCGTGGCTAAAGTCTGTTTATTGAGATGTTTATAGAAATCTTTATATGCGACAACATTTTTATGTCCATATTGCGAGAGTATGTATTCGTTGAGAAGGATCTTTAAGATATAATAATGTTACGAATTTTTACAAACTATTTAAGTGTTTTTTTTTTTTGTTTAATTTATGTGAACATTCGGTCAATCGTATAAAATTCGTAGCCTTACCATGGCTGAAGTCTGTTTATTGAGACGTTTTCAGAGATCTTTATGTGCGTCAAAATTCTTATGTCTATATTCCGAGAGTATGTATTCGTTGAGAAAGGTCTTGAAGATATAATAATGCTTCGAATTTTTACAAACTATTTAAGTGTATTTTTTTTTTGTTTCATTTATGTAAACATTCGGTCAATCTGAAGTCTGAAGTCTGTTTGTATGTGCGTCAAGATTCTTGTATATACATTCCGAGATATGTATTCGTTGGGAAAGATCTGTAAGATATAGCAAGTCCTTGAAACTTTACAAATTTATTTTAATTGTCAAAATAGTAATTGAATTACCGGTGTTATTACTATGGCGAATCTGTATAATATATTCGTACATATAGAATAATCGCATATACTGATGTCTAAGCTACTAGCGTGAGAAAACTGTCAAATGATATAACTATTTCTGCTTAGACATCTTGTAACAGCTATATACCTTCACTAAACAAAATAATTAAAATTGTAATTATCTCTACATCTATTACCCGTACCCATCACTATTCTTGTCGGTATAAAATCGTCTGGATATCTAATCAACACATGACGAGGTACATCAAATTGATTAAAATCACTACTTAAAACGTTGAACGCACGTTCAAAAACTTGAGTTAAATGAACATTTTAAAGCCTTTAAACTTCAACCGAATTAATTCGATCGCTACTCTCATCAACATAAAATGGTTTTCTCTTGTCATCGAAACTTGCAAAATGCTAACGAAAATTGGACAGAATATTGAAACTTTAACAATATTGCAAACTTTTAAGTCTTGAAACTGTATCGTATTAGTCCCATCACTACTCAGTCATTGACTTTCAACTTTCGTTCCTGCGCCCGCTTGTCTAAAGTCGAGTTCTGAATTCGACCGGTAGCCAGGACGCTTTTGTTGCGCGAAAGAAAGCAGAAACATCGTGCCGATCGAAGCACGTGGCCGTCGTTACTGAAGGCACGGCCGGTGGAATAACGTTCCTCATTTCGGGCCAACGCGTTGTTGTTGCAACAGCTTTGTGCGCAGAAGAGGCATCGTTTTTTTGCGTGTTGCCGATTTGTTGAGATGGCACGATGCTTTGGCATGACTGTCAGGTGCGAAGGGAAGATGTGAGTTATTTATGAACGTAGATTTGAAAGAAATTTTATAATCGGTAATTTTAAATGTTATGATATGGTAAGTTTCGCGATCTAAAGCTCTTGAAGTTGAGGGATCTTTATAAGTATTGTATTAAACGAAATATTAGGGTATGGAGTAGTGAGAAATATAAGGTATACTACAATATAAATGGATAATGTATATTTGAAGGTTTCTTATAAACATTGAAAGGTAGCATCCAAAGATATGTTGTAATCGAAATAATATTGTAAGTTTCACGATTTCAAGTAACGTAACCCAGAAAATTGAGCATTATACTAAATTAAATATTAGAATATGAATTAGTGAATAATATAAATGCATCGTGTGATAAATAGAAAATATATGTATTTATATCCATGTGAATGAATGACTATATTTAAATACATCGATATCCATGTATTTATGTATCTTGTAATTATATTGTTATACATTTATACATCAGTATACCGTGATGCATTAAATTTGCAACATGTATTTATTTCTTATATTACGATGTAATATAGTATTACATAACAATCACATATCATAGTACATGGGCGCAAGTTTAGTCATAGTTTTCCGTACAAATGCACGTGTACCCAATATTTGACATGAGTAAGGGCACATAAACAGAAATATATATTTACACGGATCAATTTCTATAATTAAACTTGTGTCTCTGTATTTGAAATGTGCAACTTATATTGTGATATATTAAATTACAATAGTACTTCGAACACAACCTTCAAAATATTCTAAAGTCACCATCATACACACTACCTTCACCATCAGTAATAGAATTACTATTGTATATACATATATGTATATATATATATATATACTATTATAATGAATAAATTCTTCACCTAAAGAATTAGAAATATATATACATATATATATATATATATATATGTCCCAGGTTTTAACATTGTACTGATGCAAAAAAAATCTTTTTTTTTCTTATACCCTATTATAATGAATAAATTCTTCACCTGAGAATTAGAAATATATATATGTATATGTCGCAGGCTTTAACTTTGCACTAATGTAAAAAAAATAATTTCTTTTTCTCTTACCCTATTATAATGAATAAGTTGTTCACCTGAAGTATTAGAAATGTAATGCGCCTTTTTTATTTCCTCAACAAAAATCCGTCTCGAGAGGGTTAAACCGTTAAGATCTCAGTGTACCATGTTGCTTACATCAGTTCATTCCATAGACATTCAAAGCCACACTCACAAATTGAATACTTTAATCGACGACTACCTGGAAAATGTCCCGATAGGTAAAGTTTCGCGCTTGAAAATTTGCGGGGGTCACCGACGCACTGTGAAAATTAATGCGGTGACTGGGCCAGAGCGAAATTACATGATAGGCAAAGTTTCGTGATGTAAAGCACCGTCCCACGTCCGCAGCGGTGCCGGTGGCAGTGTAACTGTTCGGTAATCGATTTCAATCGAAAAGCGGGCTAGTCAGGTTTTGTTTCCACTGTGTCACGCGGAACAATGACGATGACCTCGACTCGCCCCGTCCGGCTCGATTTTATTAGGTGCGGAATTCCGCGAGCACGAGCCAACACATGTTGTCCCCACCCAAAAATGTTACATGTGCCTGTTAAGGCCCAAACACGCAAGTTCACGTCTTGATACGGTAGACGAACAAATTCGTAAGTGTCTTAAGTTGGTGTAGTTTCAATATTTAAATAAAAAAATTAAAAATGGAGTGGGTACCCATGAAACAATAAATAGGAAAATTGCTATTTAGTCAAAATATGAACTGTGATTTATATTCACTTTTAATATTTTACTAAGATATATATGTGTGTGTGTGTGTATAATCGAAAAATTAATTTATATAATTTTCTACATTTATAGACTATTTTCGTGATCGTTGTTTCCACTGCAACTAATCTTTATTTTTAAGTTGGGAGCACGTTTTGGATTTTTAGTGTATCGAACTTTGGCCAATATTGTACTTAACTTTTGCAAGATTAGAAAATGACACTGTTAATGATATGGATACTTGTCCAATCTGCAAGAATCACTTATGAATATTTTCACTCTCCACTGTGTTAATTCAGCGACCAATCGTTTTTTAATATAATTAGCTGGGTTATTGAAATAATTAATATTTGCGGAAAATGATATATAATGACTTAGCGTCCACGCCGCTCAGGTAAGAAAACAAGTACCCGAAAGCTTAAACTATCCGGTATCTTCAATTTAACAATTACATTAATTGACTCTTTGATTTGTAAGAGAAGAGAATCCGAAATGTGATACAATTTCCATCGATTTTCAGCATTTAATATTTCTTGTTTTACCATTTTTAATAACTAATATTCAACATAGTGTGTGCAGTAGTACATTTTGCATTCTTGAAGACGATATACTCAGAACCCGTAATATGCATTGGCATAAATAACTAAATTTTTCACGAAAACAACTGCATTATATATGGTCATTAATAATTCTACTTTATACAAAACCAGGCAGGCACGCCAAACTTTTTACCAATATCCGCATTGTGTACGATTCATAGGAAATAAAACTTTAATGTGATAGATTTGACCATGTTTGTTCCAAATTGAATGTATAAATAAAATTGTGGCTAATACTCCGGTCAAAATATAAATTAATTATTAACTGTGACTTTTAACTTGACATTTTCATCGAAGTATTAGCCATCATTTTATTTACCTAGAAAAATATCAGTTATTCACATAATATCATTTTGACTGCCTTTGATACGTTTCAGTATTGAATACAATATTCCAAAAACCTTGTTGCACATAGCAATAAGTAACTTAACATTTTGATCGACATTTTCATCGTATAGTATAAAATCATTTTATTTACCTAGAAAAATATCAATTATTCACATAATATAATTTTGACTGCATTTTGATATGTTTCAGTATTGAATACAATAATCCAAAAACCGTGTTATGCATAGCCATAAATAACTTTATGTTATTAACTCCACATTTTCATCGAAGTATTAGCCATCATTTTATTTACATAGAAAAATATTAGTTATTCTCATTATATAATTTTGACTACACTATGATACGTTTCAGTATTGAATACAACACTCAAAAACCGTGTCACACATAGCCATAAATAACTTAAAATTATTAACTCGACATTTTTATCAAAGTATGAACCATCATTTTATTTACCTAGAAAAAAAAATATATATAATTACATATGTATATATATATACATATATATAATTTTGACTACGCTTTGATACGTTTCAGTATTAAATACAACACTTAAAAACCGTGTCACACATAGCGATAAATAACTTTAAATGATTAACTCGACATTTTCATCAAAGTATTAACCATCATTTTATTTACCTAGAAAAAAAATACGTATATATAAATATATGTCTATATATATATAATTTTTACTGCACCTTGATACGTTTTAATATTGAAGAAAACACTCTAACGCCGCGGTTCCCATGACCACAAATAACTCGATTCTCCAGAAAACCAGGCGTGCCAAACTTTTGTCCAGAAATCCACGAAGCATCCTTCATCCGCGCGGGAGAGAATCGGAAAATTTTTATCTGCCAATCTCGATCGGCCGATCCGCCCCCGCCTGTCCACTGAAATGTAAATTAAACGATCAGCGTCCACTGCACCCTCGCGTTCCTAAGTCTCGCGGCTCACCAATCAGATTATCTCCTGCATTGTACCTGCATACAGAGTCGAGCAATGGATCCCAGAAATGCCGTATGCCTCCATGCACAAGGGGTGCTCGAATAACAATCATTTCTGATCATTTCCACCCAGACCCCCATCGCACTCCATCTCAAGCCACACACTTTCGCGCCAAAATTATTCTTTCAGCGCACCTTCATGTTTCCCAACAATCCTCACCTTTTGGTCGTCTTGTTTTTGGCCTTGCGATTTCTTAGTTTTATTCCGTCACCCTATATGCGCACGTATATGGTGGCACGCATTGGCCTAGTCTACTCGACCAGACTGCTTGGCACCAGCGAACAATGGCGGCCCCATGCCGACAGCCATGGGGCCCCATAAAGATGCCCGGCCTCAGGATTCCATCGAGTTTCCCAGAATACGAGGTGCGCGGCGATCTTTCATTCCATTCTGTGCCGTTTCATTCCATTCTGTTCTATTTCATTCTATTCTGTATGTGCGTCGAGCACGGTTCTCGAAAAGTCACTTCGACCGGCCAATGGCGTCGATAATCTACTATTTTCGGACGGTCTCTTGGACCTGCTCGTATACCTGTGATTCCGCTTCGGAGGATCCGTAATTTATCGATCAGAGCGGATGATTTCATGGAATGCCCGGTGGGGTGGGAGAAAGGAACGGCGGTGGGTTAATTGAATTGACAATTCTGATGAATATGCGGCGTGACTGGTGCGCGCGGTAAATTATTGTTGGGAGTTTTAGTGGGATTAACCGCCGTGAACGGCGAAATGCGACTAGACGGAGATTTTCGTGTGTCTTTCGAATGCTTTGTGTCTGTAGGTTGTTATTTGACAGCGCAGCAAGTTTTGAATTTAAACATCGGATGTTGCGAATTGAGGATAGACGTAAAATTTCTGTGCATCTGCCTTGACACATATAGTTGAGTTTTCAAGGCACAGTATGAAGTTGCAATTTGACACCAAATGACATTTATTTTAAGTGAAATTAAAATTAATATTATAGCCTTGTACTGACATTTCAAAATCGGTCAGATTTCCATGCCGGACCCTGAATAATAATAATAGTAAATTGTAAGGAGTTTGTTGGGAATTTTAGTGGGGTTAACGGCCGTAAACGGCGAAATGCGGCTAGACGGAGATTTTCGTGTGCCTTTCGGATGCTTTGTGTGTGAGTGGGTTGTTATTTGACAGCGCAACAAGTTTTGAATCTAACCATCGGATGTTGCGAATTGAGGGTAGACGTAAAATTTCTGTGCATCTGCTTTGAAATATATATTTGAGTTCTCAAGGCACAGTATGAAGTTGCAATTTGACCCAAATGACATTAATTTTAAGTGAAATTAACATTAACATTATAACCTTTTACTGCAATTTCACAACCCGTCAGATTTCCACGCCGGGCATTAAATAATAAAAATAGGAAATTGTAACATCAATAAAATGTACTTTATACTGTTTCGCATAATATTTCATGTAAATTATTGTTGAGAGTTTTGGTGGGATTAACCGCCGTGAACGGCGAAATGCGACTAGACGGAGATTTTCGTGTGTCTTTCGGATGCTTTGTGTGCGTGGGTTGTTATTTGTCAGTACAGCAAGTTTTGAGTTTAACCATCGGATGTTGCGAATTGAGGGTAGACGTAAAATTTCTGTGCATTTGCCTTGACACATATAGCAAAATAGTTCTCAAGGCAAAATACCAAGTTGCAATTTGACACTAGAGGATATTTATTTTATTAAGTAAAATGAAAATTAATATTAAAGCCTTGTACTGCCATTTCAAAACCCGTCAGACTTTCATGCCGGATGCTGAATAATGAAAACAGGAAATTGTAAGATCAATAAAATATACTTTATTGATGCTTTGTGTGAGTGGGTTGTTATTTGTCAGCGCAGCAAGTTTTGAATTTAACGTGTCGTGATGGGGACTGATGGAGTGACCATCAGATGTTGCGAATTGGGGGGAGATGTAAAATTTCCGTGCATTTGCCGTGACACATATAGTTGAGATCTCAAGGCATAGTACGAAATTGCAATTTCACCCAAATTACATTTATTTTAAGTTAAATTAAAATTAACATTATAGCCTTTTACTGCAATTTCACAACCCGTCAGATTTCCTTACCGGACCCTAAATAATAAAAATAGTAAATTGTAACATCAATAAAATGTACTTTATACTGTTTTGTATAATATTTCATATAATATGTCAGATTTCCAGGCCAGACTCTAAATAATAAAAATAGTAAATTGCAGCATCAATAAAATGTACTTTATACTGTTTCGTATAATATTTCATGAATTCTGATGAATATTGCGGCGTGACTGGTATGCGCGGTAAATTATTGTTGGGAGTTTTAGTGGGATTAACCGCCGTGAATGGCGAAATGCGACTAGACTGAGATTTTCGTGCGTCTTTCGGATATTTTGTGTCTGTGAGATGTTACTTGTCAGCGCAGCAAGTTTTGAATTTAACCATCGGATGGTGCGAATTGGGGGTAGATGTAGAATTTCTCTGCATCCGCCTTGACACATATAGTTCAGTTTTCAAGGCACAGTACGAAGTTACAATTTTACACTAGAGGACATTTATTTTAATAATAAACTTTTGCGGGCTTTTATGGTTTAAAAATATATTAATATATGTAATTTAAGAACATTCTTAAATGGGATATATTAATATAATTTAATTCTTTAATTGAATCATCTAATTAATTAATAATTATTGTATATATACATTCTATATTGTTGTATATACAATTTTATGCATATATATATATATATATATGTATGCATATATTATATGTATACATTTGTGTACATATACACATACATATTCATATACAAATATTCGTATACAAATTCATGGATACATATACGTATATGTATATATATGCATAAAATTGTATGCATATGTCTGTATTTTATTTATTTGTAGACATGTACATATAAATATACAAATATATACATATGAATTTCTATACGAATTTTTGTATATGAATATGTATATGTATATGTTTCAATTATTTGTATGTATATATGGCGGAAATTAGTTGGGATGTATGTATATATATATATACAAATATTCGTATATAAATTCATATACATATGTTACAGTGAAACACCGAAATCTGGAGAACGTCGACTTTCACCGGTGAATGTCAACATTCTCCAATTTCGGTCATTCACGGTAACATATATATATATATGTTTATATACACGTATATCCCAATTCATTTCCGCTAGAGGTTTGTAATTTTAAAACGCTGCATGTCGCATCTTTATTTCTCGAGTTACCCACTAAATCATCATATCCCGTAAATCTACTCTCAAACTATTCACAAACCGCGCATCATCTACACTCTAAACCCGGACAGCGCGTCATCATCTCTCAATACCGAAAATTTCGCACGCAACACTATACGTCCAACGATCCTACATCGCCCACTATCAACACGAAAGTGCACCAGCGTGCTCACTCTCTCGAAACCGCGCCACCCTCGTAACAGCCGAAAACGTGTAAAACCACCATGAATCAGCCAGCCATTCGTCGTTCGCCGACAATAGCCTCGCGCTTCGCGTCCGACTAATGGTGTCTACATAATGTAAAACCAACGGCCGTCAGAATAGTCGCTTTTGCCGTTCGAGGAATGCTAATATGACGGTTTGGACGGTTTCGTCGGGACACTTCGGTCCACCGGCAATTCACCAATTGCCCACCCCCTTCTTCGGCCTCCCATACTCTTCGTCCTTCTCCCCCGCTCGTAGGTTTTCGCTGTCCCCTCGCACTCACGCAAAGCCGCTGTCTTCGGGGTGGTCGTAAATTTCGTCAGGGAACTCGAAAGAAGCGGGGGAGGCTTCCAAGAAGCGCAATTTCATATAAACACCTCGTTATTTACGAGCAGTATGGTGAGCTCTCTCGCTCTTATGCGTTGCCACTTTGTGAGGCGGGCTTTTTGTTTTGCATCGGCTGAAGTGGAGAATACGGGACGGCCGGCAAATTGGCTGATTGTTCGATTTATGCTTTATTGTGGACGCTCAAAAGGTGGTGTGTCATTTGCGGCCGGTGAGGTTTGGAAAATGTTAACACTTTGACGGCCGGTATCACGTATACGTGACTTTTTTTCTCCAGCGGTGATGCTTAATTTCCGTGTTTGTGTAGGGCGATACATTGGTGCAGAGCAATGTTTGACGAACAGGGAACTGTGATTTCAACTGTCTTGCGTATCCCATTTTACTAGATTGTTCGATTTATGCTTTATTGTGGACACTCAAAAGGTGGTGTGTCATTTGCGGTGAGGTTTGGAAAATGTTAACACCCTGCCGGCCGCTGTCACGTATACGTGACTGTTTTTCTACAGCGGTGATGCTTAATTTCCATGTTGTGTAGGGAGATACATTGGTGCAGGGCAATGTTTGACGAACAGGGAACTGTGATTTCAACTGTCTTGCGTTCCCCATTTTACCAGATTGTGTTTTATTGGAATCTCTGCCGGTCGCATCGAAGCGGCTGCTTGTTTGGTTAGTTTGACACTGTCTTTCGCTGCCTTCGCATATCGGAAGATTACGTTAAATTTATTAACACTTTGACTGCCATGGTGGTCATCGGTGATCGCTACAAATATCTCATGAAAAATTAAAAAAATACCCAATCGGTCGCATTTATAATTTTGAAAGTGCAATTAATATTAAATAGTGATTCAATTCTTTGGCCTCCAATACCTTCGCATTATTTTCATTTTGCACAATTCAATCACATTCTGTAGTACCTCATTCCGTTGCGGTTTTAATATAGTAAAATACGCGTGGCAGTCAACGTGTTAAACATTATAAAATATCCTTCGAAATGTCAGACCATAAGGAAATATATACTGATCCGTTATAAGACGTGGGGAATACTTCTGATAGCGATAGTGATAGTCATTTAGACAGTGGGAGCGATATCGTTGTGAGACAAGTAAAAAATAACGGAAGATCCCAAGGGTTACGTTTTTTAAGTAAAATGTTTCAGTAATAATTAAAAAATGCAAGATTATGCAATTAAAATGGTGTAACAGTTACCTTAATGCGTTTTTTAATAATAATTATATTGCAAATACTTATTACTTAATTTATTATACTTTTCTGAAGGATTTTTGAAGGCACGGGTTGGTGGTGGTTTGGTGTAGGTTACGGGGATTGAAGATGGAGTTATGGTGGGTTGTGCAGTTATAGGGGGCTTGTAATATGGCACGTGGGAGAGAAAGGGATTGGCACCGGTGTGATTGTTTTAGGCAGTTGATAAAGAAAACTTAAAATAATTATTTAATAGTTAATAAACAATAAAAAATATTAATTTAAGGAATTCGGCAAAATAAATAATTTTCAAGTCCTTAACAGAAATATTGCTTTTAGAAAAAAATCTGAACTAGGTTCTGTTCATTGAAAAAAATTAAGGAACTGCAGTGCCGTAAACGTAGTTTTTAGTTATTTTATTGTACTTGTAAAAAAATACTTAAAAACAGTTATTAAGTCTAATTAATTACACCAAGTATTTTCTAATCAAATAAGATGCATTTCGTCGATATATATGATTTTTTTGGCATTGTTCCACATGCCCATGTTCCTATTATTTTATCATTATGTCTTTAAACCAATGAAAATTATTTTATAAATTTAAAATATACTAAATATAATAATAAAATCGTGCAAATATAAAAATCGTCTATAATTATGGTGGGTTAAGTTCCGATTATTTTAATTTGAGTTTCAACAGCACTTGTGTTCATATATATCTAAATTTATGTTACTTCCGATTTAAACATAACTTCGTTCAAACCCTATGCATTATTGCGCAACATACGAAGTGTACAGATTCAATTCACGCACAATAAATACAACCCTAACCCACCACAATAACAATTTCCCGCGCCGTGCATATTTCTTCCCGTTTTCCACGATATGCTGAACATAACAAAAATTCTCTTCCGGCCCCTGAGAGCATCACGCAAAACGTTCTAAGATAGGAAAATACGCTTCAGCAAAATATGCAAAAGATTTTACTAAAAATGAAAAAATTCGCAATGAAGCCTATTTGCAATCTTGTAAAAGCAAATTGATATTGGAACGGTGTTTCTATACTTTGGCTTCTAACAACTCTGCATTACCTTCATTTTGCACGATTTAATTATACTCTGGTAGTGTGTTGATAAGCATACATTTACATTTAATATTTAATATTTAAATTTAATTTTTAATACATTTAATAGTTTGCATAATTCAATCAAATGCTGTAATATTTCATAGTATCCGGTGCAAAAGATTTTATTAAAAATGCAAAAAACTCGCAATGAAGCCTCTTTGCAATCTTGTAAAAGCAATTGATATTGGAACGGTGCTTCAATACTTTGACTTCTAACAACTCTGCCTTACCTTTATTTTGCACGATTTAATTATACTCCGCAGTATTTCATCGCATCGCGGTTCTAACATAGCAAAACACGCTTGACAGTCCACGTGTTAACAGGCGTCAGCGAAAATGTTTTCTCAGTGAGTGTGAGAGGCTGTGTCCGAAAGAGGACAGAAACAACCGCGTAAGAACAAACAACGACACACAAGAATGGCCGCGCGCAAGACTGAATGAGGAAGAATGAGAGGTGGTTTTTAAGTAAGCGACCGACGAGCGTGGAATAGAAATCAAGAATCGCTTTGTCCGCTCGCATGCGAGTCCGCATAAAACTCCTGTTATTGTATTCCGTTCCAGACTCGCGGCGCGTTTCAGATGCCGATCTTAATAACAATTTCTGCGGCTCGAAACACGTGTAGAAAGTAGCCCGTCTAAAGGGCCCGCTCGAGAGTCTCATTTGTCCGGGTCCTTTGCCTTTCGAGACTTTCCATCGAGATGCCCGCGATTGTGCCTTAATGAATTTAATGCTCGTAATGGGGCTCGGCAAAAAAGAACGCTTGTGTGCGCATTGTTTCCGATATCGAGGCGGGCTTTTAATACAAATCGTATTTCCTTGGCGGAACATTTCTTTGCGCACTTGATTGTCAGATTAATTGCTTTGTGCGCCTTTGTCTCGGCGCTCCTCTGACAATTGAACGCAACAGCTTTTACGTAATATAACATGATTATTACGTTGGAGGACGGTTGTGAGACCGGTGTAAATCGGGAAATTGACAAAAGGTCCGTTGCCGGGGGTTGTGTTAATTTAGATTGTGATAATGTGGGAATGATTTTGTGAAATAGTTGGGATTTAATGTACAGTTGCGTTAACCCGTAATTAAAGGCATTTGCGAAAGTTTCGTGGAATAACAAAATTGCAATTTTCGTTAACACTTTGACTGCCATGATGGTCACCGATCCAAAATATTTGCAATGAGTAGCAATTATTATTTTATAAATGCAGTTTTATTAGAATAATGATGCGATCCTTTGGTCTCCAATACCTGCATATTATTTACATTTTGCATAATTCAGTCGAACGCTATAGTATTTCAAAATATAGTAAATTTTCGTTAAATGTTAAATGGGAAACAACATAATTTGCGTAATATTTAGTTGCGTAATGGAAAAATATTTTTTAACTGCACCGAAACCAATTAAATATCGAACCTAAAAATAGAAACGAATAAAAAATCTTAAAATTATCACTGAAATATAAATTTTTCGTTGCCGTTAATTAACGACTAAAATCCATGTTTTCCATCTATGTGCCTTTATACACGATAGTAAGAACGTGTATGTATTGACTCTAAAGCACAATGGCACAGAGGATAAAATTACGCAATAATGTATCTCTTTTTACGTTACATAATATTTTAGTACATAAAAGAAATATTTTTCTTTCCACCACAAACAACATGTATATTTCTGGTGTTAAAGGGTATACAATTCCGACCATAATCGCATACACAGATGATTTAATTACACATTAATACATCTTTTTACATTATATGGAATATTTTAGTACATCAATTAAATATTTTTCATATAATCACAATGAAAGTTGATATTTCAAGCACACTATTTTGTAAAAGCTGCAGGTACACAAAATCTAATTTCCATGTCATCCGAATGAAAGTTGATATTTCAGGCGTTGAAGAATATATAGTAAGTTACTCTCATAATAGCAGGCGCCTACAGCGAATAAAACAAAACAGTATTAATATTACCATTGACGCAGAAATTGATTCGCCATCGGATTCGAAAGATCAAAGTCCGTTTTTCCCAACATCGTCCGCGCGCCTTTATGCGCGACAATAAAGGCATTGTGCACCCGATCTTAGGCAAGAAAGATGTAATTACGCATTAATGCCTAATGTTTTATGAAATTTTTAGGTACACAAATCTAATTTCCATGTCATCGGAATGAAAGTTGCTACTTCAGGTGTTGAAGAGTATGCACTAAATTACTCTCATAGTCGCAGGCGCCTCCAGCGCATAAAACAAAAGAATATTAATATTACCAGTGCCACAGAAATTGTTTCACCATCGATAAAAGCATTATAAACATTGACCCTAGGCACAGAGGATTTAATTACGCAGTAATGCATAATATTTTGTAAAATGTTCAAGTACACAGAACATAATTTCCATGTGATCCGATTCAAAATTGATATTTCACATGTCGAAGAGTATACACTAAATTATTCCCATAATCTTCGGCGCCTGCATCGAATAAAACAAAAGCACATTTTCAAGTGCACAAATTCTAATTTCCATGTCATCACAATGAAAGTTCATATTTAAGGTGTCAAAAAGTGTACACTAAATTACTCCCATAATCGCAGGCACCCCCAGCGAATAAAACAAAGAACATTAGTATTACCAGTACCACAGAAATTGTTTCCCCATCGATAAAAGCATTATAAACATCGATCCTAGGCACAGAAGACTTAATTAGGAATTAATGCATAATATTTTGTGAAATCTTGTGAAATTTTCGGGTACACAAAACATAATTTTCATGTGATTGGAAAAAAAGTTGATATGTCAAAGAGTGTACACTAAATTACTCCCATAATCGTAGGCGCCTGCATCATAAAACAAAAGCACATTAACATTACCAGTGCCGCAGAAATTGTTTCGCCATCGACATCCGAAGGATCAAAGTCCATTTTTCCCAACACCGTCCGCGCCTTTATGCGCGACAATAAAAGCATTGTGCGCCCGATCCTAGACAAAGATGTACTTAGGAATTAATTCATAATATTTTGTGAAATTTTGTAAAATTTTGTGAAATTTTCAGATACACAAAACATAATTTGCATGTCATAGGAAAAAAAGTTGATATTTCACGTGTCAAATGGTATACACTAAATTACTCCCATAATCTTCGGCGCCTGCATCGAATAAAACAAAAGCACATTAATATTACCACTGACGGAGAAATTGTTTCGCCATCGGATTCGACGGATTAAATTTCATTTTATTCAACACCCTCTGGGCGCTTTTATGCGCATACCGATCCTTGGCACAGAATTAGGAATTAATGCATATAATTTTGTGAAATTTTCAGGTACACAAATCTAATTTTCATGTCATCACAATCAAAGTTGATATTTCACGTGTTAAAGAGTGTACACTAAATTAATTCCATAATCTTCGGCGCCTGCATCATAAAACAAAAGCACATTAATATTACCAGTGCCGCAGAAATTGTTTCGCCATCGACATCCGAAGGATCAAAGTCCATTTTTCCCAACACCGTCCGCGCCTTTATGCGCGACAATAAAAGCATTGTGCACACCGATCCTAGGCAAAGAAAATGTAATTAGGAATTAATTCATAATATTTTGTGAAATTTTCGGGTATATCCGAAGAATCAAAGTCCATTTTTCCCAACACCGTTCGCGCCTTTATGCGCGACAATAAAAGCATTGTGCACCCGATCCTAGGCAAAGAAGACTTAATTACGAATTAATGCATAATATTTTGTGAAATTTTGTGAAATTTTCAGGATACAAACATAATTTCCATGTCATCAAAAAAAAAGTTGATATTTCAGGTATCAAATCATACTCACTAAATTACTCCCATAATCGTAGGCGCCTGCATCATAAAACAAAAGCGCATTAATATTACCAGTGCCGCAGAAATTGTTTCGCCATCGACATCCGAAGGATCAAAGTCCATTTTTCCCAACACCGTCCGCGCCTTTATGCGCGACAATAAAAGCATTGTGCACACCGATCCTAGGCAAAGAAGATGTAATTAGGAATTAATTCATAATATTTTGTGAAATTTTCGGGTATATCCGAAGAATCAAAGTCCATTTTTTCCAACACCGTCCGCGCCTTTATGCGCGACAATAAAAGCATTGCGCACACCGATCCTACGCACAGAAGACTTAATTAGGAATTAATGCATAATATTTTGTGAAGTTTTGTGAATTTTTTAAGGCTACAGAACATAATTTCCATGTCATAGGAAAAAAAAGTTGATATTTCAGGTATCAAATCATACTCACTAAATTAATCCCATAATCGCAGGCGCTTGCATCATAAAACAAAAGCACATTAATATTACCAGTGCCGCAGAAATTGTTTCGCCATCGACATCCGAAGGATCAAAGTCCATTTTTCCCAACACCGTGCGCGACAATAAAAGCCGCGCCAAAGAAGATGTAATTAGGAAATTTATTTTGTGCGCGATCAAAGTCCAAAAGCCTTTAATAAAAGCATTGTGCACCCGATCCTAGGCAAAGAAGACTTAATTACGAATTAATGCATAATATTTTGTGAAATTTTGTGAAATTTTTAGGGACACAGAACATAATTTCCATGTCATAGGAAAAAAAAAGTTGATATTTCAGGTATCAAATCATACTCACTAAATTACTCCCATAATCGTAGGCGCCTGCATCATAAAACAAAAGCACATTAATATTACCAGTGCCGCAGAAATTGTTTCGCCATCGACATCCGAAGGATCAAAGTCCATTTTTCCCAACACCGTCCGCGCCTTTATGCGCGACAATAAAAGCATTGTGCGCCCGATCCTAGGGCGCGATGGCACAGAGGATTTAATTACGCATTAATGCATCGCCCTCTCTCCCTCTCATTTTCTCCGCTCGCAGCTCGCATTGTCCTTCCTCCTCGCTCTTTCCGAGCACCTTATATAGAACGGCCGCACCGGTGGAAGTTCACAAGAGGCGCAGGTACTCGACTTTCAATGACCGCTCCGGCTGCCCATTGTCGTGCGTTTTCAAAGGATATAATTACGCTCACCTATGCCACGCTCGAATATCGCCGCACGTTTTGTTCGCGAGCGCGAATTATCCGGCTCGATCGCTTCGATTCCCGATAAGACCGGCTTTTTCTTCCTCCCCCGGCCCCGACGTTCGTCGCCTGCACTCCTTCCTTTGCGATTCGCTCCCGTTTGCTCTTGGCTCGTGCTTTTTATGGGCGGATTCTGTCCTCGGTCTTCTGCCGCCGTTCTTTTTGGCTTGGCGCTGCTGTTTCTGTTCTGCTGCGAGCTAAGTCGGTTGAGGGGCGGGTGAAAAGCAGGGGTTGAAGACTGATACGGGTGTTCTTGGCGGCAGTGGCGGTGTTGAGGAATTTTCGGGCGATGCGGCTTTGGCTGAAGTTTACCGATCTTAATTAATTGTATTTAATATGGTAGTTTCGGTGGTGCTCTGTTCTTTTAGATATGACTTTATATGTATGATTACGTGAGTGGGAGACTAAGGCGTTTACTTTTTACTTTAGTGGTACTGTTAAGAAATTGTGTGGCAAAGCAGCTTTGGCTGAAGTTTACCGACCTTAATTAATTGTATTTAATATGGTAGTTTTGGTGGTGCTCTGGTTTTTTAGGTATTACTTTATATGTGTGATTACGTGGGTGGGAGACGGGGATGTGTACCTTTTAGTTTAGTGGGACTGCTGACGGATTTTGGGGCGATGCAGTTTTAAGTTAAATTTACTGATTTGAGTAATTGTTGTGTCTAATATTTTAGCTCCAGCGGTGCTGTGTGTTTTTTTTAAGCATTGCTTTATATGTGTAATTACGTGGGTGGGTGTCGGGGATGTGCATTTTTTACTTTAGTGGGACTGGTCAGAAATTTTGGGATAATGCATCTTTAAGTTAATTTTACTGATTTGAGTTAAATGTTGTATTTAATATTTTAGTTCCGGTGGTACTCGGTTTTTTAAGGTATTGCTTTATATGTATGGTTACAGGGGTGAGAGACTGAGCTATTTACTTTTCGCTTCAGTGGCACTGTTAAGAAATTTTGTAGCAAAGCAGCTTTGGCTAAAGTTTACTGATCTTAATTAATTGGCGTATTTAACATATTAGCTCCGGTGGTGCTCTGTTTTTTAAGGTATTACTTTATATGTGTGATTACGTGGATGGAAGACGGGGATGTGTGCCTTTTACTTTAGTAGGACTGCTGAGAAATTTTCGGGCAATGCAGATTTAACTTAAATTTACTGATTTGAGTTAATTGTTGTATGTAATATTTTAGTTCCAGTGCTGCTCTGCTTTTTTTTAAAGTATTGCTTTATATGTGTGATAACCTGGGTGGGAGACGGGGATGTGTACCTTTTAGTTTAATGGGACTGCTGAGGAATTTTGAGGCAATGCAAATTTAAGTTAAATTTACTGATTTGAGTTAAATGTGGTATCTAATATTTTAGCTCTAGTGGTGTTCTGTTTTTTTTTTAAGGTATTACTGTATATGTATAATACCAGGGTTGGGAGACTGATACGTATGTATTTTACTGCCGTGGAATTGCTGGGAAGTTTTGGGGCGATGCAACTTTAACTAATGCTTACTTACTTAAGGTTTTTTATTCGCTCGCCTTCCATTATTTTAAGACTGTCTTTGTTGTATTCTTTTAATACGAAGGTACAAGACTGACATAGGTATGTGCCCGCTGTGGCAGCAACATTGCTGAACATGAGGAGAGTTGCAACTTTCACTGAATCCATTTTTGTATTTAACGAAGAATATCACGACTGATATAATCTGTACATTTCTGTGAATAGCGTCATAAAATATGACGCTGATGCCCTGGTGAAAAAAATACTATTTATTCTTTTCAGACTTAAGGAATATTTGAATATATAAATTGTTATATTCAAATTATATCTATTTTGGGTGGAAAATTATTTTCGACGAGAACGTCTCTTAATTAATTATTGATATTGCTGCTAGAATGTATAAGTCTTTTTTCACTTTCACTCTCGTATTTTAAATATCTACAAATAAGATGTACTTTTAATAAATGTATATGTACCTAAAGAATTTTAAAATTTACAGGAATTTTTACAATATAATCGTTTACTATTACATAATGTTATTGATGAGATACTATATTTACGCATCCAAAATATATCACCGCAGCAAAATACAACAGCAAAAGCCTGTATCATGACAATTTCCATAAATACCAAAAATACAACAGGTGCCCATACATTCATTCAAAAGTACGTTACACTCACCCACATTTAAAACATAACACCATACAGCCCTAAAATACTACATTCCCAACACACCACCTAACATAAACCCTCGACCGTCACTGTTTTGCTGCAACATATTTAAAAATTTTTAAATCTTTCGAAAACGCATCAAATACATCAAACATAACTACCGCCACTTAACCAGTTAATTGTTTCGATGACGAATATATTCGTCAAACACAGAGTCTGTTTGATGTGAAATTAGGTTACAATGAAATGATTTTAATACATTTTACAGTAACTAATTTACTGTTTTATTTTCTATAATAATCATTTATAAATTTTTCTTTTTGCCATGGCCTCAAAATATTCCAAACTTCTTGCAGTTTAGGAGTATATTTTAGTTTTACCTAAAATTGCAAAATTAACTGCCAATCGTCACTACTGAAGACGCATGTCGAATATATTCGTCAAACACAAAATATGTTTGATATGAAATTAGGTTACAATGAAGTTACATTAATATTTTTTACAATAATTAATTTACTGTTTTATTTACTATAATAATTATCTATATTTTTTTTCGACATGCCTTCATAATATTCCAAACTTCTTGCAATTTAGGAATATGCAAAATGAACCGCCAATGGTCACTACTGAAGACGCATGACGAATATATTCGTCTACCACAAAATTTTCCAATTTCTTCATGACGAATATATCCGTCATAAACAGTTAACTGGTTAAAATACCCCACTGCACGAAGCGCGCGTGTACCAGTTCCAGCGAGCGGCCAAACACATGAAATAGCCAAACACAACAAATCACAGATTACACACCGCACATCGGACACAACGAACGTAGCAATGGTCAGTCGAGGTCGCTACATCGTTCCACATCGTTCCACATCGTCCGCACTTCAGCTACAAATCTCGCGGTGTCCTAGAGGAGACTTTCGAGACCAACATCTGCCCGGGGTTCACAAATCATTCCCGCGGTATATCGTGAGCTATAAAGCTTAGCCTAGACATGAGTATGGGGTGCCGCGCAATTATTCATACGAGCAAACTAGTCTGATCGCCCGGCTATAAGTCTCTCGCTTCCCTCTTGTCTCGTGTCCCCGAAGCGAGAGGACGCTACTTCGTTTTAATGGGAAAATAAGGACTCCGCTCGTTGTACAGCAAGAGGATTTTATGCACGCTCGGAATTCGGGAATTAATGGGGATCGGTGCAGAATACTTGGGCTACGGAAATGATCAGTGCGGTGCGAGTATTTTTGGGGTTGATGCGGAAGTATACTTTTGTCGATGAATTACTGTATTAGCCCGAATTTAACGCGACCCCGAAATTTTCATCAAGATATTTAGAAAAAAATGATACTCATAAAAGAATTCAAAGAAAGTAAAATGCAAGCAGATAAGCATTTATTTAGGTAATTATAGCTAATAACACAGGTTACATTCATGTCAATCAAATTATGTAATGTGAAACAAAATGAATATTACTTTTCTCAATGAATTACTGTAATTAATATACTTTTGTCCACGAATTACCGTATTAGCCCGAATATAACGCGAATCCGAAATTTTCATGAAGATATGTAGAAAAAAAATAATACTCATAAAAGAATTCGAAGAAAGTAAAATTCAATCAGATAAGCATGTATTTAGGTAATTATAATTAATTACACAGGTTACATTTATGTCAATAAAATTAAGTAATGTGAAACAAAATTAATATTACTTTTCTCGATGAATTACTACGATTAATATACTTTTGTCGACGAATTACCGTATTAGCCCGAATATAACGCGACCCCGAATTTATGGCGGCTCCGAAATTTTCATAAAGATATTTAGAAAAAAAATAATACTCATAAAAGAATTCAAAGAAAGTAAAATTAAATCAGATAAGCATTTATTTAGGTAATTATAGCTAATAGCACAGGTTACATTCATGTCAATAAAATTAAGTAATGTAGAACAAAATTAATATTATTTTTCTCGATGAATTACTACAATTAATATACTTTTGTCGATGAATTATCGTATTAGCCCGAATATAAGACGACTCCGAAATTTTCATAAAGATATTTAGAAAAAAAAAATAATACTCATAAAAGAATTCAAAGAAAGTAAAATTCAATTAGATAAGCATTTATTTAGGTAATTATAGTTAATTACATAGGTTACATTTATGTCAATAAAATTAAGTAATGTAAAACAAAATTAATATTACGTAAGGAACAACAAAAAACGGAAATGTTTAATCAGAATCTGAACTGTTTTCAGAATGAGAACTCATACTCAACTCTTTATAATTAAACTTAGATTAAAGTAACTACAACATTGTTCATATTACGCATCTAAATTAGTCAATGAGATTTCAGGCAAAATGAGAGGTACGGGTTATGCGAAATGTTTGAAGTCGACATTTCGGAAAATGAAACGTGTCGTCGTTAGAAGAGGTATTAAGTTAAATTGAATGAGATGCAAAGAAAATTAAAATTAATTTAATTACAAAAAAAATGTCGAGTTCAATGTTTCAGGTAAATCGTACACTTACTTTTGATCACAATATCAGTCATAAATTCAGATACAGTAATTTTGGAATGGTTTTTATTAGATTGTTCAGAATGCTGTGCATTTTTTATATTGTCAGGAATGAGTTTTTATGAAAATGTTGCAAAGACAGATAAACCGTTTTTACTTTAAGTAGTATTACCTGAATTTTGGAAAAATTAGTTGAAATTAGTTTCAATAGCGGCAGTAAACTTTAGCACGGTATTAGGTTTTTCTGTCATAATGCGGATCATTTGAAAGTTATTATAATATCGTCATTTTTCTGTCATATTTTTTTTTTGTCATAATGGGGATCATTTAAATCAATCCACGTTTGAAGAATGAATTAAAATCAGTTTCTCTTGTAACTAAGCGTCTTTAGTCTGAAGAACTAAATTCCGCAAAATAAAGAAAAACTAAAACATAATAATTAAAACACCTTTGGGTTGCATAAATTTACTTATTAACCATTTAAATAAAGTTAGGGTCAGTTGAAAACGGACGTCTTAAATTTCAGGCAGAAAATTAAAGCCGGGTGACTTAGATGGAAAATTTTAATTCTCTACAGGTATTAGCCTTATTTCAAATTAAATAAAATTGGTTGCATTAAAACATGAGTACCATTTGTCTTAAGCATTACACATTTTGAATTAAAGAAAATGATTAGGAAATGTGCATTGCACAATTCGGCCTATGTCGCTTAAAAAATAGAGACGAGTGCTTTTGATCAATGAAAATTGATCAGTGATAGGTATTTGGTTACTTGACCGGAACGAAAGAGCGTAGCGTGTGCTATAGCGTAAAAGAATAAAGTTACGGTCAGTTAAAAACGGATGCTTTAAATTTCGGGCAGAAAGTATTCCAAAATAAATAAATAAAATAAATAAATAAAAACTAAATCCGTGTGACTTAAATGGACAATTTTAATTTTAAGAGGTATTAGCCTAATTTTAAATAAAATAAAATTGGCTGCGTTAAAATATGGGTACCATTTGTCTTAAGCATTACACATTTCGAAGTAAAGAAAAATGATCAGAAAATGTGCATTGTACATATTTCAGCGTATGTTGCTTAAAAAATGGAAACAAGTGTTTCGATCAACGAAAACTGTGGTGATCACCGATAGGCATTTGGTTACTTGACCGAAACGAAAGAGGGTAGCGTGAGCTATAGCGTAAAAGAACTTCACGGAGAGGAAGTCGTGAGGAAGTTCTCTTGCGAGGAAGGAGTGAAGTGAAGGGAAGCTGTACCGAATCCAGTCTTAACTTCCAACGTCAGCTGTACAAATAACGTCCGAACGGCGATCGATTTCGTCGACAATGAAGTACAACATAATTCACATACAAATTTCGAGAGGCCCCGAGGGCTTTTCTTGAACGTTGAGAGCTGAATGACGAAGAAAAGAAAGAAGTTGTCTGAATAATATTTCATAAAATTCGCCCAACGTCTTTATGATAATAAATCCCGTTGAACCGAGAATATGATATTGTGATACCCTTCAAATAGAAAACCCGATACTGCCTAAGTAATTGAGTCAACAGCGTGGACTTCTTGAAAAACGAGCTTTTCATGTCGCGATTGTGCAGAAAAAATTAATTGCCGTTAAATACCCGTTAAACTGGAAAGCCACCGATCTGGACGATCAATCATCGGTAAGCTTGTAAAATCATGGGGCCGACATCAGGAAGTCTGGACGTTCCCACTGAAATGAAAACTGCAAACGTTGAACTTCTTTGGAATTCGTGTTCGTCTTTAGGAATGAACTTTTCATGTCATGATATGACATAAAAGTTAAATGATTTTTAGTTATTTGTTAAATTGTAAATCTGCGAATCCAGATTTTTAGCCATCAATAACGATATTTCGTAAAAGTCGAATTATACTTAATTATTTGTTAAATTGGAAACGTACTAACGAACACTATCAGTCATGAGCAAACTCATAAAAATTAAATGTCATCACTTGTAATTCGTAGGATCCCATCGCAAAGAAAATTGAAACGTCCACTTTTTTTATGACCACAAATTTATTTTGAAAAACATATTTTTCACATTCCACGGTTATTTGCCACATTACACAAAAATGAGTCATTCTTAAATACTTGCAAAACTCGTAACCGATCAATTTGCATTTCCAGTCATTGTCATCCTCATAAAATATCGAACGTGACACATCCCTTACGAACATGCGTTTCCCTTTAAACGCAAATTTTCCAAATTAAATCATTATCTCTCACATCATATTACATAAAAGATTGACATTCACAATTCCTTGAAAAATCCACAACCAATCAATCGACGCTTCCACTTGCCGTCATTCTCATCAAACCTTAAATATCACCACTCATAATCCGTCAATTCCCACCGCTCCGAAACCGGCAACACAAATTTTCCGCCTTACATAATTATTCTTCACATCATTGTAGTGTTCATTGTGTTGTCAACCTAAAAAATGTCTCATTCTTAATTTCTCGAAAAATTTACGCTTTCACTCGCCGTCATCCACACCAAACATTAACCATCGCCATTCATAATCCGTGGCCTTCCCACCCCTGCGAAACCGAAAACGACAATTTTCCGTCTTACATAATTATTCTTCACATATTATTACCTAAAAAATTACTCATTCTTATTTCCTCGAAAAATTCACAACCAAACCACGCTTCCACTCGCCGTCATCGACATTAAACATTAAACATCGCCACTCAGAAACCGTCGATTCTCACCGCTGCGAGTCCCGTAACACAAAATTTCCGCGTTACATAATTATTCTTTGCATCATATTACCTAAAAAATTACTCATTCTTAATTTCTCAAAAAATGTTTCGCTTTTCTTCGCCGTCATCCATATCAAACGTTAATCATCGCCACTTATAATCCGTCGATTCCCACCGCTGGGAGTTCCGTAACGCAAATTTTCCACCTTACATAATTATACTTCGCATCATATCACTTATAAAATTACTTATTCTTAATTTCCCAAAAATTCACGCTTTCACTCGCCGTCAGTCTCATCAAACATTAAACATCACCACTCCCAACGCTGCGAGATCCAAAACGCAAATTTTCCGCCTTACACAATTATTCTTCATATCACATTACCTAAAAAATTACTCATTCTTAATTTCTCGAAAAATGCACACTTTCCCTCTCCGTCACCCTCACCAAACATTACCCATCGCCGCTCATAATCCGTCGATTCCCACCGCTGCGAGTCCCATACTCACTATAATACTTACATATTATCTAAAAAACCACTCATTCTTAATTTCTCGAAAACTTCACGCTTTCCTTCGCCGTCATCCACATCAAATATTAACGATCCCCACTCATAATCCGTCGCTTTCCACCGCTGCAAGTCCCGTAACGCAAATTTTCCACCTTACATAATTATTCTTCGCGTCATATTATTTATAAAATTACTCATTCTTAATTTCTCGAAAAATTCACGCTTTCCTTCGCCGTCATCCATATCAAATATTAACGATCCCCATTCATAATCCGTCAATTCCCACCGCTGCGAGTCCCGTACTTTCTGTAATACTTACATATTATCTAAAAAACTACACATTCTTAATTCCTCAAAAAAATCACACGTCCACTCGCCGTCATCCACATCAAACATTAGCCATCTCCACTCATAATCCGTCGCTTCCCACCGCCGGGAGTCCCGTAACGTCACACCTCCCTTCCGTACCTGCCGGTGGCAATCCAAACATCGCGTACACTCGCCTGCATCGAAGTCAACAGCGTATGAAAACGCATCCGTGACTCTGCGGGTCGTAAAAGCTGTACAAATACCGTCCATAAAGGCGATCGATTACGGGGACAAGAGACAACATAATTCCCATAGAAACTCCGAAAGGCCCCGAGGCCGGGCAAGGATGGCGCGCGCGAACGAGGGAGAAGCAGAGGAGAATGGCCGCGGACGAGGAGAGAATGAAGGAGGACGGAGAGGCTTGCGAAGGAGCGTCCGAAAACTGGATCCAACTGGGAGTCCTGACCCTGTAGAGCGCCGCTGATAAACGGCGTGCAGCGTTTATAAAGAGAACCTGATCCGGACAGGCGGCCCGTTCATTGTCCGCGTCCTTCCACGGACGTATTTGGACAGTCAGTTGTTAACGGCAATGAAATCCGCCATTGTGGCACCATTCGCCGGGGACAATCGGCCATTATGGCGCACGGACTCGCTGCCTTCCGCGCTTCGTGTACCGTAATTACATTACGCGCAACGCGCCACCACCACGTCGGAACCCCTCTGCGCGAGGCCATTGTTGCACCTTCGTGTCCTCGTGGCGAGACGGAGATCTGCTTCTTTGCGGCCACGCGCTGATAGCGGCGAGATCGGATGTTGGGCGAATGGGCGGCGGGGTTTTGTTCCGGGAGTACAGGGCGCAGGGATGACGGATAAGTGTTTATTGGAGAGTTACGGGCACTGAGCCAACTGACGAAAAGACGGAAGGGGAGGCGGGTATGAGAGGATGTGGGAAGGAGGAAAGAATACGGTGATGGGATTATTGAGAAGTGTGTTGGGAATAGCGCGAATAAAGGTTTGCATATTAGTTCATGGCGATTTGCGAAAAGGCGAGCATAAGAGACGGGAGGTTGGAAAGGATGGGGTTGAGGAATGAGAAAGGGAGAGAGGAAAGTGTTGAGATCGAATTTGTTCCGGAACGGACAGGAAGGAGGGATGAATGCGAAGTTACGTAAAAAGGTTTTATTAGATGACTGCCTACACTGATGCGAAATTTGCACGATAGGTATAGGAGGTGAAAGTATGAAAGAATATGGGAATGACGAAGAGAATACTTAGCGATTAAATGTTTCACAAGGGTATTGAAGAAAGTTATATACGGGATTAGATACAGGAAGGAATGATGTATATGGAGTTACGCAAGTTTATCTGATATTTATCCACTGGGCTACTGCAACTTCCGAAAAGACAGGCGGGAGAGACAGGTATGAGAGGATGTGGGAAGGAGGAAAGAATACGGTGATGGCATTATTGAGAAGTGTGTTGAGGGTAGTAGAAATAAAGCTGCGTGAATAAAGGGTTACATATTAGTTAATGGCGATTGCGAAAAGGCGAGCATAGGAGACGGGAGGCTTCAAAAGGATGGGGTTGAGGAATGAGGAAGGGAGTGAGAAAAGTGTTGATGAATACGAAGTTACGTAAAAAGGTTTATTAGATGGACACGGGCGCCGATGCGAATTTGGCATAATGAAAGTATGAAAGGATATGGGAATGACGAAAAGAGTACTTAGCCATAAAATGTTTCACAAGGGTATTGAAGAAAATTATATTCAGGATTAGGTACAGGAAGGAATGGTGTATATGGAGCTACGCAAGTTTATCTAATATTTATCCACTACAGTACTTCAAGTTCCGAAAAGACAGACGGGGTGACAGGTATAAGAGGATGTGGGAAGGTGGGAAAAATGCGGTGATGGGATTATTAAGAAATGTGTTAGGAGTGGATGAAGGAAGGGGTAGTAGAAACGAGGCTGCACGAATAAAGGTTTGCATATTAGTTCATGGCGATTTGCGAAAAGGCGAGCATAAGAGACGGGAGTTTGGAAAGGATGGGGTTGAGGAATGAAGAAGGGAGTGAGGAATGTGTTGAGGTCGAATTTGTTCTGGAACGGACAGAAAAGAATGATGATCATAAAGTTACGTAAAACTGTTTTATTAGATGGCCGCGGACGCTGATGCGAATTTGGCATGATAAAAGTATGAAAGGATATGGGAATGACGAAGAGAGTACTTAGCAATAAAATGTTTCACAAGTATATTGAGAAAATTTTCTTCGGGATTAGATACAGGAAGAAATGATGTACACATATATGGAGCTACGCAGGTTTATCTGATATTTATTCACTGCACTAATTCAACTTCCGAAAAGACAAACGGAGGAGACAGGTATGACAGGATGAGGGAAAGAATACAGTGATGGGATTATTGAAAACTGTGTTGGGAGTGGATGAAGGAAGGGATAATAGAAACGAGGCTGCGCGAATAAAGGTTTGTATATTATTAGTTCATGGCGGTTGCGAAAAGACAAGCATAGAAGACGGAAGGCTTAAAAGGATGTGGTTGAGGAATGAGGAAGGGAGTGAAAAAAGTGTTGAGGTCGAATTTGTTCCGGAACGGACACAAAGGAGTGATGAATGCGAAGTTACGTAAAAAGGTTTTGTTAGGTGGCTGCGAACGCTGATACGAATTTGGCATGATAGGTGCAGAAGATGAAAGTATGAAAGGATATGGAAATGAAGAAGTATTGAGAAAAGTTATATTCGGGATTAGATACAGGAAGGAACGATGTATATGGAGCTACGCAGGTTTATCTAATATTTATCCACTGCACTAATTCAAGTTCCGAAAAGACAGAGGGAGGAGACAGGTGATGGGATTATTGAGAAGTGTGTTGGAAGTGAATGAAGGAAGAGGCTGCGCGAATAAAGGTTTGTGGATTAGTTCATGGCGATTGCGAAAAGACAAGCATAGGAGACAGGAGGCTTGAAAGGATGTGGTTGAGGAATGAGGAAGGGAGTGAGGAAAGTGTTGAGGTCAAATTTGTTCTGCAACGAACAGGAAGGAGTGATGAATGCGAAGTTACGTAAAAAGGTTTTATTAGATAGTTACGGATCGTGATGCGAATTCGGCATGATAGGTGTAGAAGATGAGAGTATAAAAGAATATGGGAATGACGAAGAGAGTACTTGCCCATAAAATGCTTCCTAAGTGCATTGAGAAAAGTTATATTCAAAATTAAATATGCGTATAGGAAGGAATGATGTATATGGAGTTACGCAAGTTTATCTGATATGTATCTACTGCACTAATCCAAGTTCCAAAAATACAGGTATATAAAAGTGCTTTGTAATAAGACGATTGAAGAGTGTATTGAGTAAGGTTTCGTTTTGAAGCAAATACAGAAAAGACTTATGAATACGGATTGCAAGAATGCAGAATGCAAAACGCAGGAGAAAGAGAAGAAGGTACAAAAGAATGTGACACCAGAATGAAGTAGGTTGTCCTTGGTGATATGATGCTTGTGGAGTGTATTGACTAAAGTTCTGTTCTCGAATGGATACAGGAAGAAATCACGAGTACGGTGTTGCCAAATAAGTGTTTATTTGATACTTATAGGCACTTATCCAAGTTTCAGAAACATAAGTGTATAAGACCAAGGTATAAAAGGTCCTAGTACCGAAATGAGAAGGGGAGTGCTTGAAGATAAAATGGTTGAGAAGGGTGCTGAGTAAGGTTTTGTTCAGGAGTGGTTGAAGAAAGGAATGACGAATACGGGGTTCGCGAATAAGTGTTTATTAGATGGCTCAGAGCTGACGTAAGTTCGGAGTGATAGGTGTACAAAACGAACATATAAAAGGATATGGCACCGGAATGAGTAAGGGAACGCTTGGTAATAAGATGATTGACAAAAGTACAGAATAATCCTTTGTTTGAGGAAGGATGAGAAGGGGAATAATGAATATGTGTGCACGGCGAAAGTGCTTATTAGATACTTAAGGGCACTTAACAAAGTTCCGTAATGATAGGCAAGAGACAAATGGCATGAAAAAATCTGTATATAGAACAAAGATAGTGATTTGTGATGGAATGTAAGATTATTGTCAGAGATCATCTTCGGAATGCCATAAAAGGATAAGTGTATTAAAAACGATGTTATTAGAATCAAATGTATTCGTAAGATATTTGGGTCATCAGTATGTAACCAAATTCTGAAAAAGCACATTTTATTAGTGTGGCATATTGGCAATACTTTCTCGTAAAATGGCTGAGAAAAGTGTTCGGCAATATTTTATTTGAAAAATTGGATACATTATAAGAATGCTAAAATATTGAAATGAATTGATTCCAATGGGGACTCATTTGTTACATGTTAATTTCCGGGCATTGACCTCAGTTTCGATGAAGCGATCATCAAAAGAAAAAGATAACTACATCTATGTAGCTAGAAACTAAGATAAGTAAGATATCATTCAACACTTGCATTGTCATTTGAATAAATTATTTAAATACTCAAATATACCCATTTTGTACTCATAACGTATACTGACCAACTAACTAAAATACTACTATACGGTCAGTAACCAATTTGGCACCGCTTAAAAATCCAACAGCACAAATCGACTAATCGACCGTCAAAATGACATTTTTCACAATTTCACAATCGACAATGCCAGAAGGTCGTCGCATCATTTTTAATCCACTGCCTCGCATTACATACAGCTTCAGCTGTAAATTCTGAAAAGATTCCCATCAAACTCCCCAGTCCATTCCAGGCCCTTTCTTTCTTCTGGCTGTGACTTTTAACGCGGAAAATCTGTGTATCCGACGCCTATGGGTTCTTGGTGCCAGTCTGTCTGGTCGAGACAGGCCACGTCCCTCTCCCCGTTCGTTTTCGTGCCAGGAGCAAAGGAAACGTAACGAAGGCCACCTCAAAAATTCCTGGCTCCCCGTGGCGAACGACTCCACCCCCAACACGTTCAGGGGTTTCCTTTTATTCCCACTATTTCCCATAGCGGTCACCGTCAAGGTGTTCTGGAACTATCAATGAAACGGTCCTCTGCACGCAGCTTCGTTTTTTAGTGTCTTGCGATTGGGCTTACAGACAATTGGCTGCCGAAGTGGGTTACCGGATGAAATTGTAAATTTAGGTATTTAGTGATGTGTAATAGTGGCTACGCGAATATGCATGTTTCGGAATCTGGAATATTAGGTGCAGTATTATGGCATTTAAATTAATGTTAATTTAATATTAATGCACCTCGTAACTATAATGAAAATTAAAGCGGTATTTGTTAGGAATTTTGAGAAAATTAATTCATTGTTCTTGCTGATGTGAGCTTAAATATTAGGTCTACCGGAAAGTTCAGTTCGTTTGTCAATTAAAAGAAAATATTACATATTTAATTCATAGTAGTGAATTGATGGTAGCATAAATATTACACATATAGAGATACAATAGTAAACAGATGCAGTCTTGTACGTTTCAAAGGGACGCGTCCATACGTTTTGAAATTTGAGATGTCATCATCGGACAGACCTTTCCAGTAGATCCAATATTTACAGAAGTCAAACTGTAGGTATGCTGAATCTGTAGAAGCAGTTGCAGTATTGGAGTAGGATTCAAAATAGAAGAAATCTCCAAAATTTGGAGAAATAGCATCAGAATTGCAAACTCTGGAAATATAGATAACAAACTTCTGGCGCATGTCGATATGTATGCAACTTTTCACAAATGTGAGACCCAATATTTATACATGTGAAATTGTAGGTATGCTGAATCTGAAAAAACCGTTCGGTATTGGAGTAGGATTAAAAATAGAAGAAAGCTCAAAAATTTGGAGAAATAATACCAGAATTGCAAACTCTGGAAATATAGATAACAAACTTATGGTGCATGCCGATATGTATGCAACTTTTCACAAATCTAAGACTGCAGCTATAGACCCAATATTTATAGATGCGAAATTGTAGGTATACTAAATCTGAAAAATCAGTTGCAGTATAGGAGTAGGATTGAAAATGGAAGAAAGCTTTAAAATTCCAAAAAATTGCGCCAGAATTGCAAACTCTGGAAATATAGATAACAAAGTTATGATACATGTTGATATCTATGCAACTTTTCATAGATCTAAGACTGCAGCTATATACCCAATATTTATAGATGTGAAATTGTAGGTATACTGAATCTGAAGAATCAGTTGCAGTATTGGAGTATTTCAGAAAAGATTCAGTTGCAGTATTGGAGGATTCAAAATAGAAGAAGGCTTCAAAATTTAGAAAAATTGCGCCAGAATTGCAATACTCAGCGAATATAGATAACAAACTTGAGGCACATGTCGATGTCTGTGCAACTTTTCACAAACGTGAGACCCAATATGTATAGATGCGAAATTGTAAGTATGCTGAATTTGTAGAATTAGTTGCAGTATTAAAGTAGGATTGGAAATAGTAGAAAGCTCCGAAATTTCAAAAAATTGCGTTAGAATTGCAAACTCTAGAAATATGAATAACAAACTTATGGTGCATGTCGATATGCATGCTACTTTTCACAAACGTGAGACCCAATATTTGTAGATGTGAAATGGTAAGTAAGCTGCATTTGTAAAATCAGTTGCAGTATTGGAGTAGGATTCGAAATAGCATAAAGCTCCAAAATGTCGAAAAATAGCGCCAGAATTGCGAACTCTGGAAATATAGATAACAAACTTATGGCGCATATCGATATGTATGCAACCTTTCACAAATCTAGGACTGCAGCTTTACTACCACCCAACGAAACAATTCTTTACCCATACCCTTAATTCCCCATCCAAATTCCTCCATTGACCACTCAACTTCGCTCAATCCACGCCACTGCCTGCACCGTGTAACACGCCATAAACATTCATCCGCCAGCCCTACACCCCCATTTCCCCCACAACTTATGACATCACAATTCGCACTACCTGCATTCTTCCCGCCTCCATTTTTCCTCAATTCCCCCTGCCCTCCTCCTCTCACACCTTAGTTCTCCGTCGCAAATCTCTAGATCCCTCCCGCAATTCCGTACGCATCGACCCAGGACTCGCGGTGTCAAAGGTTCCGTAGATAACGAGACTTCGCCTGACTTGGCATTGAGCGTTTCGCTTTGACGACGTGTGGTCGGGTTTCGCGCGCAACAAATCCTCATTCTGTTCCCCGTGTGTTGCTCGTGCGTTGCTTGTGTATCGCCCATGGTGCCCCAAGTAGGATAGCCGGCGGCCTTGGGGGACACCCCGCTGGCAGCATACGTAAAGCATACGCGGGACATAACGAAGGAGGATAGCCGTGTACAGGGTGCTTGTCGAAACTAGCTTTTGAGAGGCGTTGCGGTGGGCACGACCGTCTTCATTCCCCTCGCTGTTTGTCTCCTGCTCGCTCACGGACCGAGGCTGCTGGTGACTTGTCGAGCAATGGCCGAGTGCGCTCTTCGACTAATCGCGGCACACGTTGCGGCGATTAGCCCAGAGTTTACGGCGGTGGGACGGAACGGGAATAAGCGGACGGGCAGAGGAAAAGTCGGGCGGCTTTTGGGCGATGGGTATAAAGGCGCGTGTGGCTGTTGAAGATTAGAATTAGGGAAGGGAAAGAATCGGAGGAGACGTTTGATAGTGGATTTTTAAATGTCGTGTAGTAACACTGCGGAAGTTTGTAGGTGCTTGTATGTTATTGCGTTATATGGTGGGATAATATGGATAATCAAATTTACTGTTTCTAGACATTTAGTATTCTTTTGGTCTTTACGTGCCGTAAGTGTTGTACACTGCTGCTACTTTCGTCATCTTCTGCTTTATTGCGTTAAGCGGCATCATGCTTCGAAACTGAACTGAAGTTTCCATAACTTGCAATTACAGAGTCGGAGGAAAAGTCGGGCGGCTTTTGGGTGACGGGTGTAAAGGCGTGTGTGGTTGTTGAAGATTAGAATTAGGGGAAAGAAAGAATCGGAGGGGATATGTTAGAAGTGGATTTTAAAACATCCCATAGTAGCATGGCGGAAGTTCGTGATTGCTTGGCTTATATGTTATTGCGTCATATGGTGCGATAATATACATAGATAATTAAATTTACTGTTTCTAGACATTTTGTGTTCTTTTGGTCTTTACGTGCTGTACACTGCTGCGACCTTCGCTATCTTCTGCTTAATTGTGTTAGGCGGCGTGATGTTTCGGAGCTGAACTAAAGTTTCCATAACTTGAAATTATACTACATATATTTTGTAAAGGCGCGTGTGGCAGTTAAAGATTAGAATTAGAGGAGGGAAAGAATCGGAGGAGATTTATTAGAAGTGGATTTTGAAACGTCGTGTAGTAGCATGGTGAAACTTTATGATTTCTTAGTTTGTATGGTATTGCATTATATGCTGCGATAAGGTGGATAATCAAATTTCCTGTTACTAGACAGCTTGTGCTGCTTTTCGGCTTTACTTGCTGTACAGCACTGCGACCTTCATCTTCTGCTTAATTGCGTTAGGCAGCGTGATGCTTCGGAACTAAAGTCTACATAACTTCCAATTATACTACATGTATTTTGGGAGGAAAAGAATCGAAAAAGATGTCTTAGAAGTGGATTTTGAAACGTCGTGTAGTAGCATGGCGAAACTTTATGGTTGTTTGGCTTGTATTATATGTTATTGCATCATATGCTGCGATAATGTGGATAATCAGATGTAGAATTTTTAGACATTTTGTATTGCTTTTCGTCTTTACATGCTGTAGGTGTTGTACACTGGTTCGACCTTCGTCATATTCTGCTTAATCACGTTATGTGATGCTTCAGAACTGAACTGAAGCCTGTATCAATTGTAATAAATATTTTTTTCTTCGATTTTTCACTGCATAATGTAATTTCAAATAGATTAATTTCATATCAAAACCTTGAACATTGGGTACATATATACAAACTTATTAAGTTTCTTATTACTGGGAACCCAAATATTTGAGAACATGTACAATATCGTTTCGATAAATAAAATACTCCATTATTACCATCGTTTGTTTTTAAACACTCTGTACAGTAGTTAACTCTGCACAATAGTTCAATTCTGCGTCACTTCTATCTTATTTCATCACACGTTGCAATAATACAGATAATCGAATTTTCCCTTTCTATACTTTCTTATCTCTTTCTTTTCTTCTACCTTCCATATACATCCTCCGCTGCTTCAATCTTCGTTTCGGTCTCTTTAATCGCGTAACACGTTGCAACACTCTAGGCAATTAACTCCACTCTATACAACTCCCTGTTTTTCTTTTCTGCTTTATAATGCACAGTATTCTATTAAAACGCTCAAGCACAATCTTGCATACAAGCGTTACATATACAAATAAAACAGGAATATACAGAGTTCTTCACTTGCCCACGATTGAGAATGTAAATGCTTGACGATGCACATTTATTTGACCCTTCTTCGCATTTAGTTAAAGACAATCCATATCCATACTTACAATTTTTTTACTCTTAATCCCATACATTAAAGACAATCCATATTCATACCTACCATTTTTTCCTACTCTTAATCCCATACATTAAAGACACACATATCCTTACTTTACCAGTGTTTCTTCTCTTATTCCACCACATGTTTCAATACTACAGATAATCAACATTTCCCCACCTGTATTTCCTTATCTTTCTCCTGTTCTTTTCTATCTCTCATTCACACTCTTCACTACTTCAATCATCGTTCTCTTCTGTTTAATCACACTACACGTTGCCCGGCAGATAATACATGAACTTCCGTTCTCGTTCCGATTAAAATCTATAAGACCCAGTTATCATTGACTTTTCAAACACTATACATGAGTACAAAATTTCATTATCGCTTCTCTCACGTCTTATTCCATCACATGTTGCAATAATGTAGTTATTCAAATTTTACCCTTACGTAAAATTAACTTTCTTATCTTCTCTTCTTGTTTTTTTCTGCACATGTTGCACGCTGCTTCATTTCATGTCATCTTTTCATTCATTTCTTTTCATCTTTCCATTCTTTTCTTTTCTCATCAAATTCCTGTCTTTTTCTTCTGTTTTAAAATACATAGTACCTTTAAGAAAGATATGCTCGAAATCTTGAATATATGATCTACATGTATAAACTTGTTCGTCTACTCATAACTAGGAAAGTAAACATTTTGTGCTACATATTCCATGAACGTCGTTTCTGATTCTGATAAATGAAATTGATAAGACAAACTTATCATTGCCTTTAGAAACACTCCGTACCCAAAGTACAAAATTTCATTCTCGTTTCTCTTCTTTTTATTCCACCACACGTTGCAATAAAACAGATAATCGAATTTTCCCTTTCTGTACTTCTTATCTTTCCTCCTACTTTAGTTTCCGTACATTTTTTTCGCCAGTCAACATCACTCTTTATAAATTTCTGTCATTTTTCTTTGTTTTAAAATACATAGTACATTTAAGAAAGATATGGCTGAAATCTTAGATATATGATCTACATGTATAAACTTCTTTGCCTACTCATAACTAGGAAAGTAAATATTTAGCGCTACATATTCCGTGAACGTTCTTTCTCGTTTCGATAAGTGAAATTGATAAGACAAAATTATCATTGCCTTTAAAAATACTCTCTACTCGGAGTACAAAACTTCATTCCTGCTTCTCTTCTATTTTATTCCATCACACATTGCAATAATATAGATAATCGAATTTTCCCCTTGTATCCTTCTTGTCTTTCCTCCTACCTTACCTTCCGCACATTTTTTTATTTATATTATTTTTATATCATTTATAAATTTCGGTCTTTTCTTTCTCTTTTAAAATACACAGTACCTTTAAGAAATATTCATTCGAAACCTTAAATATATGGTATACGTGTATAAACTTCTTCGCCTACTCATAACAAGGAAAGTAAACATTTTGCGCTACATATTCCATGAATGTCCTCTCTCATTTCGATAAGTGAAATTGATAAGACACAATTATCTTTGCCTTTAGAAACATCCTCTATAACTATTTATAAATTCTTGTCTAAAACATATAGCACGTTTAAGAAAGATATACTCGAAATCTTAGATATACGGACTACATGCATAAACTTCTTCGCCTACTCATAACTGGGAAACTAAACATTTTGCGTAGCATATTCCATGAACGTCCTCTCTTGTTTTAATAGCTGAAATTGATAAGATACAATTATCATTGCCTTTATAAACGCCCTCTACTCAAAGTAGAAAACATCATTCTCGCTTCCCTTCTATTTTATTCCATCACACATTGCAATAATACAGATAATCAAATTTTCCCCTTCTATCCTTCTTATCTTTCCTCCTCCTTAACTTCCGTACATGTTGTATACTGCTTCAATCTTCGTCCACTTCTCTTTAATCGCCTTGGACGTCGCGACGCTTCGAACAATCAACTTCATTCTTTATAAATTTCTGTCCTTTCTTCTGTTTTAAAATACATAGTACGTTTAAGAAAGATATACTCGAAACCTTAGATACATGCATAAACTTCTTTACGTACTCATAACTAGGAAAGTAAACATTTTGCGTTACATATTCCATGAATGTCGTTTCTCATTTTGATAAATGAAATTGATAAGACAAAATTACCATTGCCTTTAGAAACACCCTCTACCCAAAATACAAAACTTCATTCCTGCTTCTCTTCTATTTTATTCCACCACAGATTGCAATAATGCAGATAATCGAATTTTCCCCTTCTACACTTCTTATCTTTCCTCCTACTTTACTTCCATACATGTTGTATACTGCTTCAATCTTCGTCCACTTCTCTTTAATCGCCTTACACGTCGCGACGCTTCAGCCAATCAACGTTTTATAAATTCCTGTATTTTCCTCTGTTTTAGAATATATAGTACGGTTAAGAAAAATGTACTCGAAATCTTAGATAAATGGTCTACATGCATAAACTTCTTCGCCTACTCATAACTAGGAAAGTAAATATTCGGCACTACATATTCCATGAATGTCGTTTCTCATTTTGATAAATGAAATTGATAAGACAAAATTATCATTGCCTTTAGAAGCACTTTCTACCCGGAGTACAAAACTTCATTCCTGCTTCTCTTCTATTTTATTCCATCACACGTTGCAATAATACAGATAATCGAATTTTCCCCTTCTATCCGTCTTATCTTTCCTCCTCCTTAACTTCCGTACATGTTGTATACTGCTTCAATCTTCGTCCACTTCTCTTTAATCGCCTTACACGTCGCGACGCTTCGGACAATCAACTTCACTCTGCACGCCTTTTTGTCTCTCCCTCTCCATCGCGCTTCTATTCTCAGCTCTGTTTATCTTTATCACTGCGGCCATTTCTCTTCCCCCTGTGCGCCACATTCTCTCACCCTATCTGTCTTTCCCTCGATACATTTGCCATTCAGACACCTCAAACTTACCACCGGATCGGTACCCCCCACGTAGAACGTGGTCAAGCGATTGTTTACCGTCAATTGCCATGAAAATCCTTGACCCCATCGTGTCGGAGCCCCTCAGAAAATCGCCGTTTCTGTCTCTTACGTTTTCTACGCTTTCGTCTCTCTCGCTCAGGGGTCGCGGAGTTCATGGGTGCAATTGACTTCTGAACCCCAACGTCGGTCATATTTTTGATGGATGCGTTGTGGGCGACTTTGGTGTTAATTTGGTTAAAGGCTGCAACTTGCTGTGTCGGCAAATTAATGATTATGGGTGTTTGAAAATGTGATTGATGCCTGGTGGATTGTATTTCTTTGACGCTTTGGATGTTGTGGACACATGTGTGCATCTTGTGCATTCTATTGGTGATCAGTTGGTAGCAGTTTATTTGGTGGTTTTACTTTGAAAAGAGAAAGGGTTTATTTCGATTTATATGCGACTTTCAGTGGTGTCTCAATACTTCGAAAAGAAAAAATGCAGACGGAAACTTGTAATAGGCAGGTTCTTTACGGGTCTACAACAGAATTAAAGACTTCTGAATGTGATAAAGTTATAAGGGAATAATATATAAAGGTAAAATATTTTATTCAAAATTCGTTCATTTAGTCTGGAATTAGAAAAATTTTCTTTACTTACTTTACCTTTATTCCAGTATTCTCGACAAGATAAACTTTGGAAAGAGAAAGAGTTTATTTCGGTTTATACGCAACTTTTAGTGTTGTCTCAATACTTCAAAAAGAGAAAACCAAACAGAAACTTCTAATATGCAGGTTATTTACGGGGTTACATCAGAATTAGAGACTTCTGAATGTAAAAAAGCTGTACACAGGTACAACACCTCATTCAAAATTAGTCAATTTAGTATGAAATTAGAAACATTTTCTTTACATCTTTTACCTTTATTCCAGTATTCTTGAGAAGATAAACTTGGGAAAGAGAAAGAGTTTATTTCGATTTATGTGCGATTTTTAGTGTTGTCTCAATATCTCGTAAAGGGAAAACCAAATAGAAACTTGTAATATGCAGGTTCTTTATGGGTTTACACCAAAATTATAGACTTCTCAACGCAAAAAAGCTATACATAGAGGTACAATAACTCATTCAAAATTAGTTCATTTGGTCTGAAATTTGAAAAATTTTCTTTACATTTTTACCTTTATTCCAGTATTCTTGACAAGATAAACTTTGGAAAGAGAAAGAGTTTATTTCGATTTATGTCCGACTCTTAGTATTGTCTCAATACCACGAAAAGAAAAAACCAAACAGAAACTTGTAATATGCAGGTTCTTTATGGGTTTATACCAAAATTAGAGACTTCTGAACGTAAAAAAGCTATAGACAGAGGTACAATAACTCATTCAAAATTAGTTTGAAATTAGAAAAATTTTCTTCACATCGTTTACCTTTATTCCAACATTCTCAGCAAGATAAACAAACGAAAAGTTATCATACACACACTTAAATTCGCGAATTCACACTGAAGCTACAACGAATTTCTTCGCTTCCTTATCCGCATTTTCTTTTAACGTCAACGTCCCAACCCAAAAAAGCGCCGCCACAAAGTCACAGCAGCACATTTAAAATTGACGGGTTCAGTCCGGAATTAGAAAAATTGTCTTCACATCTTTTACCTTTATTCCAGTATTCTCGACAAGATAAACAAACGAAAAGTTATAACACACACACTTAAATTTGCGAATTCACAGTGAATCTACGACAAATTTCTTCGCTTCCCTATCCGCCTTTTCTCTTAACGTCAACATCCTCACCGAAAAAAGCGTCGCCACAAAGTCACAGCAGCACATTTAAAATTGACGGGTTCTGTCCGGAATTAGAACAATTTTCTTCACATCTTTTACTTTTATTCCACTATTCCCGATAAGATAAACAAACGAAAAGTTATAACACATCACTTAAATTCGCGAATTCAGACTGAAGTTACTATGAATTTCTTCGCTTCCCTATCCGCCTTTTCTTTTAACGTCAACGTCCCAACCGAAAAAAGCGCCGCCACAAAGTCACAGCAGCACATTTAAAATCGACGGGTTCAGTCCGGAATTAGAAAAATTTTCTTCACATCTTTTACCCTTATTCCAGTATTCGCGACAAGATAAACAAACGAAAACTTATTACACACACACTTAAATTTGCGAATTCACAGTGAATCTACGACAAATTTCTTCGCTTCCCTATCCTCCTTTTTTTTTAACGTCAACGTCCCAACCGAAAAAAGCGCCGCCACAAAGTCACAGCAGCACATTTAAAATCGACGGGTTCAGTCCGGAATTAGAAAAAGTCCCGTTGCTTTCATGTCCGCCGTTGCTTTCTCGTTTCGGTACGTTGGAGAAAAAATCCGCTACACGCGGCAAACTTCCATTCCTCCGCTTTCCACTCCTTTTCGCCCGGCTTCAAGAAGTCATTCGTCGACGAGTCTCCGCGAAAGTAATCCTTGCCGCGGATAATGTAAACCGCTGAATGCGGCATTGGGGTCAGAAATTCGCGGGAAAGCTTAAAGGAACAGCCCCGGCAGCGTTCATTAGCCTCGAGAGGGCGCCATGAAGAGGGAGTCATGGAATTCGCGCGTTTGAGGAATGTTAAACGACGTTCAGCGTCTTTATTTAAACGTCTTTAAGCGTCTCGAAACGTTTGAAAGACTCTAAACGGCTTCTGGGTTTTGAGCGGCGGCCGGCTCGTGCCTCTTTGATTTTTTAGTTGGGACACTTTGACGTCACTCTCCTGCGGGGCAGAGTGTCGGCCCGGAAAATGTAATTGGCGGATGCGGGTCAGGGAGAAAATTTGCGCAATCGGTTGATCTGTGCTTAACGCGCTTTGTCATTTGCTAGATTCCTCTGTGCAGTCTGGAAATAGGTTGGAAAGAACTCCTTTACGCACGTTTGTGTGCTTATAATTATTATACTGCCGTATAATTAATATTTATGAAAATTGACTATATAAATGGAAGCGATTTCTAGCAGACTGTTATACGGTTAAATTAAAACATGAAACTAAAGTGGCAATTAAATTTGTAATGCAAAGTTTGTGATATTGTAGAAATTGATGAAGACCGAAATATATTGTGGTCAAAATGTTTCTCGATTAAATTGAAGCATGAAACTGAAGTATAAATTAAATTTGTAATACAAAGTTCGTGATATAATAGAAATTGATGAAAACCGAAATATATTGTGGTCGAAACGTTTCACGGTTAAATAGAAACATAAAAATATGTATAAATTAAATTTGTAATGCATAGTTTGTGATATTATAGAAATTGATGAAAACCGAAATATATTGTGGTTGAAACGTTTCACGGTTAAATTGAAACATGAAACCAAATTATAAATTAAATTTGTAGTACAAAGTTTGTGATATCATAGAAATTGATGAAGGCCGAAATATATTGTGGTCGAAATGCATTAGAAAAAATTGTTTTCTACTTAGTCTTACTATCGCCGAGCAATACGATTAAACTAAAATTATAAGTATTATATATATTGCGTATAGAATGCAAATATATTGTACAATATGCACAATATATTGTACAATATGCAAATATATTGTACAATAATGCAAATATATTGTACAAATATACAGTATTGAAAAGTAGTTTAAAACTTACAGATCATCTTGAATAAGCAAATACTTATTTCTTTCCATTTTTTATTAACTTCGATGGACGTGAAATAAATTTCATTTTTTAAATAATAGAAAATATGTAGAAACAAGTGCGATTATGGCTTCACTTTTACAAAAATATGGTCAATTAGGAATTGTCGTTTTTTAGTACGAATATAAACGACTTTCGGCGAATCATATGGTGATTCATAACAAAAATGTAATTCTGCCCTTTCATTTAAAAAATAGTAATGTAGTAACTGTAAAATAGAATGCCGAAAATCGTTTATAAACATTTCTTGCGCCATGTGTATATTATAAATAATATATTAAACATTATTTATTTCTCTCTGTAATATATATATATGCCATTAAGACATTTATTGCACTCGACATATATTTTGTTAAATATGTATAAACGAAAAAAATAACTTTTTATCATGAATAATAAGTAGTGTGATTACGGCAAGTAATCATGTCGGTGTTTTTAACATGTTAATTATATGTTTTGCATGTTTATCGTTAGGTATCGCTTATTTCAATTACATTGAAAAAATTAATGAGGTACGATTTAGGTTAGCAACTTTCTTCCAGATGTTAACTATATTCTTATTAACTTCACGTGTCACGATATTAAAAATCGACGCACGTCTATTGACCCATTAAACACCATGTCGTCCATATTTGGAAGACAGGCCTGTTACCGCAGAGATCCAGTCATCCATTTATGGGTGACAGGTTGATTGATGTAATTAAGCCATGCTTTACAAATCATTCACGCGAGGTTTAACACGAGAAGAGTATTTAATTGTGACGACACACAAAATCACATTCGAGCTGTTATATGTAATTTAGTCGCAATCAAATTGTATAGTATAACAACCACTTTTTATGGTGTTCTTGAGGAGAATTTAAGCGTAACAAAAAGTTCCAGGTTTCTTGCATATTTCTTCCAGTTTTCTGTTAATATATAGATTTCTGTTTTTCTTCATAATGAAAAACATTCATTTTGCATTGTAATGTATTATAAAAGGTTCGACTTTGTAAACATCGCAATGCCGCTGCTAAAACTTTACTAAATCCCGATACATTTTTTTTTTATTTGCCTGTCACGTTTTGCCATAACAATGCAATATAATCCTAATTTGCAATGCTGTTCTACATCTTCCCATAGAAAGAATGTTTATTAGATAAAACATGATCTAATTGGATTTTTTTAAGATTCTGGGGTACTTCATTGTTGGGAAGTTGCTTTCGAAGCATTTCAAACTTAAAAACTTCTGACACATTCACAAATACAGCTATACAATTATTTTTGTAACTTATAAATTATTAAATTATATTTATATTTTTACCATATATTTATTAATTTTTACTTGAATGGCATGGATTTAGTCTTACTAATACCTGAACACTCGTGTGCCTTCCCTACTGGCTGAAGTTCTTATTGTTAAAAATATACTTTCACCCCTCTACACACTTCGGGACTTTTAACTCTCCCCATCAGGAACGCACAAGTATAAATTTGTTGTGCAAACGTATTTCACCTAAGAAAACACATAATAGGCAGTTTAGAATTACACAAGTGTCACATAAGTGCCTTGTAGACTTCTGGCGAAGCGACTTTAAGAGCTTCGCAATACGCAGACCCATAACAATACCTTTTCAACAATCAAACGTCAACCCGTAAAATCGGCGTACTTCCCAAATATTTTTCACCTTATCCTTCATTACTTATTCGCAATGACCATATCACTGAATAATTATTTTCAACAATCAAGCGTCAACCCGTAAAATCGGCATACTTCCCAAATATTTTTCACGTTATTCCTCATTACTTATTTCGCAACGACCGTATTACTGCACAAATGCTTACAACATATATACTATATACCAAATATTTTTCAGATTATGCTTCATTAATTATTCGCACCGGCCATATCACTGCACAATTACTTTTAAAAATCAAACGTCAACTGGTAAAATCGGCGTACTACTTTCCAATATTTTTGACATTACCCCTCATTACTTATACGCAACGACCGTATTAATGAATAATAACGCACAATTACTTTCACCACGATTCACACTCTATATCCGCACCTCACACACGCTTTCGCACAAACCTTCACGTCCCAAACATTTGTCTCCCGGCACCTAACGTGTCCCCGCGTTAAAACTCCACGTTTCCCGGCACATTTCCATTGAGCCCCGTCCGAAATCTCGCACACGATCGGCCAGCAGCCATCAACCTCTTGCCGTCTTGTCACTCTCCGCCTTCGTCTTCGACTCCGTCGCTCTCGTTCTTTCAGCCGGCGACACGCTGACAAAGATCACATCTCTCCGCTTTGGAAGGCAACGCTCGCGCGCGCAGTCCCGAAAATAAAAGAGCCCGGCCGGTGAAAAGAGACGCGCTTTTGTATTATACGCGCGCATTATGCCCGTGTATTATAGTTGCGCATTATACTTTTGTATTATACTTATGCGACGTCTATCGCGGATACCTGGCATTGTGCCGTCGGCCTGACACCCTGTCGCCCCTTTTGTTTCGTCGACGATTTCACTCGCGCGCGACACCTCCGCGAGATAAGCCAGACAATGGACGAACTATTCTGTTGTCCGAGAGCTTGCGATCCTATCGGAGACGATCTCGATCGTCCGGGACCAGATCCGACGCGATCGCGGGATCCGAGGATGAGCGATGTAACGAAAATGTTGCTGCGCTTACGGGGAGACTCGAGAAATATGAGTGGTTTTGGATAAGGCGAGGTGTTTGTGGGAGAAGTTACGGTGAGAATTTTGTATTGCGAGTGCTTGAGTAGATTGAGACTGGGGTGTGACGTAATAGTCATGGAATGCTGGTCAAGAGAAAGGTTGTAAGTTGGTACATTATTGGCGATTGAAGTGAGAGAAATAAGGCGGTTTTTGAGTATTTTCGTAGAATCGTTGGGTGACAGTTGCAATTGAAGTTCTTTGAATTTCTGAATATTTTCAAGGTTTCGGGACATCTTCTGTATATTTTTTTTATAAGATGGTACATGATTGGTGGTGGAAGTGAGAGAAATAACGCGGTTTTGGGGTATTTTCCTTTATTCTCATAGAATGGTTAGGTGACAGTTCTTTGAACATCTAAATATTTTCAAGGTTTTGGAATATTCTCTGTATATACAATAGTCAAGGAATGCTGATCAGGAGAAAGGTTATAAGATGGTACATGATTGGTGGTGGAAGTGAGAGAAATAACGCGGTTTTGGGGTATTTTCCTTTATTCTCATAGAATGGTTAGGTGACAGTTCTTTGAACATCTAAATATTTTCAAGGTTTTGGAATATTTTCTGTATATGCAATAGTCATGGAATGCTGGACGGGAGAAAGGTGCGGGTTGTAAGTTGGTACGCGATTGACCGTTGCAGTGAGAGAAATAAGGCGGTTTATGAGTATTTTCGTAGAATGATTGGATGACAGTTGCAATTGAAGTTCTTGAAATGTTTGAATATTTTCAAGGTTTTGGGACATTTTTTGTATACGCAGTAGTCATGGAATGCTGGCCAGAAGATAGGTGGTACGTTCGTAGATGATTGGTGGTGGAAGTGGAAAAAATAAAGCGGTTTTTATGTACTTTCGTTTGTTTTCATAGAATGGTTGGCTGACAGTTGAAATTGGGGTCTTTGAATTTCTGAATATTTTCAAGGTTTTAATGTATTTTCTGTATACGGAATAGTAATCGAATGCTGGTCAGGAGAGAGGTTGTAAGTTAAGACATGATTGGTGGTGGAAGTGAGAGAAATAAGGCGGTGTTTGGGTGTTTTTGTTTATTTTCTTAGAATGGTTAGGTGACAGTTGGAATTGAAGTTCTTTGAATTTCTGAATATTTTCAACGTTTTGATATATTTTCTGTATGCGCAGTAGTCATAGAATACTGGACGGTAGAGAGGTTGTAAGTTGGTACATGATTGGCGGTTGGAGTGAAAGAAATAAGGCGGTTTTTAGGTATCTTCGTTTGTTTTCGTTGAATGCTTATGTAACAGTTCAAACTGAAGTTCTTGGAATTTCTGAACATTTTCAAGATTTTTTAATATTTTCTGTATATGCATTAGTGATGGAATGTTGGTCAGAAGAGAGATTGTACGTTGGTGCGTGATTGGCGGTTGAAGTGAGAGAAATAAGGCGGTTTTTGAGTATTTTCGTAGAATAGTTGGATGACAATTGAAGTTCTTTGAATTTCCGAATATTTTCAAGGCTTTGGGACATTTTCCCTATGATGCAATAAATGTATACTTTCCTATGTTGCGTAATGTGAGGTGGGACTTTGTACGTGTGATGCGCTGTTTTTGCGGAATGATTATAATTATTCGGATGATATAATATTGATGATATTAGGATGATATGTGGAACGATATAATTATTGTGACCATTTTAAATGTGTCCACATCATTTTGGGAGATGCTCTATATTATGTAATGTAAAATCGCATTTTTACATATGATGCGCTCTTTTCGCGGAATTATTGAATTGCGGCTAAAGTTAGAATTCTTCAAATTTCAGCATTTGGAGTGTGTCCACATAGTTCGAAATATTCTTACTATTACGTAATAAATATATACCCTCCTATATTGTGTAACATAAGATAGCATGTTTGCATATGATACTTTATTTTTGTAGAGTGATTAGATGGTGATTAATCTTAGTATTATTTGAATTCGAAAGCATTCAAAGTATGTCCGCATTCTTTTACAACATCACCTATCCTATGTAATAGTTCATATTTGGCGTGGTACATAGCGTAAGGTGCCTAAGTACACGTTCCAACGTTACACATGATTTAGTACGACACTACGATACATTATATCTATCCTTGCTCGTGAATCACTTGAAGGTTCTGATACCATAACAGTAAAAACATATATAGACTCTTTTACCAAATACATACCACTAAATCCTCGAATTCTTTGAATTGATAATCACTCAAAGTCTGTCCACGCTTTCAGCTCGCCATTTACGGCATGTGAAAGTATATTTGACATGACACACCAAACTACAACTTTGCCAAACTACACCTTTCGTCCTTACGTTTACCTAAGACACACATCGGACCAAAAAAATTACTAAATACTGCCTAGATTGCATTGACGATCCACACTTATGTTTAAAATGCTTCAATACAATGCACTGGTATATAAAAGATTCGATAAAAATTAATTTTTGATTGAATAAAAACTTTTAATTTTTCAATGCTGCAAATTTGATTTCGAAGCATTTTCTAATTGGCGAATTTCCATTCAACTCTTACAATTATAAGTATTTGATGCATTCCGGTCACTGATGACCACCATGGCGCTGCAGGAGAAACAAGTTGCGGTCACATATAACCGATTGGACTGAAGAGGAAGTTCTAAAGTTGATAGAGTTGATAAGGGAATATCCCAATATATGAAATTCCGAAGATAATGAATAATTCGGCGCATGAGAATGTGGTAAAAGTGTCACAAAATCCGGTCAAGGAACTAATGAATTGTACATTTCTCATTGGTTTGGATATAAACATTTAATGTTCTTAAAAAAACAGAAATATGCCGAAACATAATTAATATACAAGCGATAATTTTATTTTTATTAACACATTGACTGCCGCACCGAAACCACATGTTTAGCTCAGAACGCCATAACATTTTTATATAAATAAACGCAAAATATTTTTACTTAAATTATTTTTATATAATAAAGGGAAAATATTTTTACTATTCCGTGCATGTAATGGCACAATAATAATTAATTTAGTTATTTATACGAAAGCGGCATGAATTGTAAAAGAAGGAAGGGCCAAAGAATTTGGTATGCGAATTTTGCAAACGCTATTACCAATAAAATGTTGCCAGTTTCGGAACACAAAGTGTGAAGTGAACAGAAAACGATCATTAAATACTGCCAAGATTGCATTGACGAGCCACACTTATATTTGAAATGCTTGAATACAATGCGCCGGTATATAAAAGATTCGATAAAAATTAATTTTTTATTTAATAGGAACTTTTAATTTTTCAATACTGCAGATTTGATTTCAAAGCATTTTCTAATTCGCGAATCTTCATTCAACTTTTACAATTATCAGCATTTGATGCGCTGTAGGAGAAATAAGTTTCGGTCACATATGACCGCTGTGGCGTTTTCACTTTGTTTTAAAACACGTCTAATGATTGGACTGAAGAGGAAGTTCTAAAGTTGTTAGAGTTGATAAGAGAATATCCCAATATATGAAATCCCGAAGATAATGCGTACAAAAATAAAAATGAATGTATTGACGCATTCAACGCATGAGAATGTGGTAGAAGTGTCACAAAATCCGGTCAAGGAACAGATGAATTGTACATTTCTCATTGGTTTGGATATAAACATTTCATGTTCTTAAAAGACAGAAATATGCCGAAACATAATCAATATATAACCGATAATTCTATTTCTATTTATACTAATGCACACCACGCAAGTAAAGCATCTTAATAGAGTTGATACAGTTGAAGGGAACATCCCAATATATGGAATCCCAAAAATAATGCGTACAAAAATAAACATAAACGTATTGACACATATTGTTTCCTGGAAGTTTGTGTGTTTTTTTTTGTAATTTTAGGACCAATCATTACGATGAGATTTTCAAATGTAGTTGTATCCACTCGAGTAAAGTTCTTAAATAACTGTTGGTCCCTGCTCCTTAATTCTGGTAAAAACTGTCGCTTTCTGTTAGCGTAAATTCCTCTTTGCCACCATCGCCGTTTTCTACGGGTTTCCCGCGATATTTTTATTTTTATTAATACGAATGCACACCACCCAAGTAAAGCATTTTCTTCGTCGCTCATCTTTACAACTACTTCCGAGCGAACACCGAAGCAACTAGCAATCAATATTTCCGAACAGTGCCTCAACTTCTACCTAAAATTCGCCAACAAGTCCACTGTTGTTCAACCGTTGCTCAATAATGTTTGCTTAGTCTGGATGCACCTTATTTTTTCTCTCAAGGCGGTACTTCAAAGAAAATGTTACCGAAAAATTTGCCAACAGAGTCGCTAGTGTGGACGCGTTCTTTAAACGCTCCATAATATTCGGACGTATTATTTTATTATCGGTTTTCACTTTGGTTTAAAACATGTCTCATGATTGGACTGAAGAGGAAGTTCTAAAGTTTACAGAGTTGATAAGGGAATATACCAATATATGGAATCCCGAAGATAATGCGTACAAAAATAAAAATGAACGATTTGACGCATTCAACGCATGAGAATGTGGTGTCACAATATCCGGTCAAGGAACTGATTTGTACATTTATAAACATTTAATGTTCTTAAAAGACGGGAATATGCCACAACATAATTAATATATAAGCGATAATTTTATTTCTATTAATACAAATGCATACCACGCAAGTAAAGCGTCTTCTTCGTCGCTCACCTTCACAACTACTGAAGCAACTAGCAACGTCGATATTTCCGAACAGTTCCTCGACTTCTCGTACCTAAAATTCTTCAACAAATCCACTGTTGTTCAACCGTTGCTCAACTATTACTCAATGTTTGCCTAGTCCGCATCCACCTTTACCTCCCGAAACACCTCGCCGCCGTCTTCGGCACCACCCCGTGAAAAAAATCCCATGGACCCCCAAGCCCGACAAGGACGCCGCCACCTTCGGCAACAATATGCGCGTATATGAATGCGACTTTTTTGCGTCCGATACATGATACTTTGGCCGGAACCCTCGAAAAACGACCCTCTCGCTGTCGGGTGCGGAATCGGGGCCACTGGACCATGTGAGAAGAAGAAAGGCGAGAGGAAAGGAACGCGAGAGGAAACTGGTGCGCGTCGCACGACAAGTGAGCGACGTAAGGACGACAGACGGCGGAGGCCAGGGCAGGAGAGCTTCCTTTGAAACTGATCGGCATGGAAGAGAACGAAGGGTGGCTCGTTACGAGCGAAAGGGTTGGATGCTCACCCCAGACCCTTCCGCCGATCAAAGGCAGATAACGTCAGCGCTTAGAGAAAAGATCCGATACATTGTCCCGGCGCATCGTAGGCATGCTGATACTCGCGCCTTTGCAGACGAGAGAACTGGTCGAGAGACGGCGTATTAGATTCCTCGCGACGAGACAAAAACGCGAGCGGGCGCCTTCTGGACGAGAGTATCCCTCCGACGTTTCGCTTCTTTTCAGCATGCTCGCTGATGAGAAAGGCCGCGGGGAGAGAGGCGGACGAGATGGCCATCGTGAGAATTTGTTGCCGGCTACCGGTGCGCCTAATTAAGTTTGGCACGTTTTACATAGCTCGGACGCGCTGGGAAGTTGATGGATACGGAAATTGTGTGTTTGCCGGATGGTCAGTGCGCAAAGGGGGTGCACGCGTTGGTCTCGTTTGGGCGGGATCTTTTCGAATGGAGGTTTCGGGGTCGCGTGGACGATGCTGGTTTATGCGGGAAGTTTTGAAGGCGGTACGAGACACTTTGTTGTTCGTAGATAGTTTTGTAGTTGACATTTTGTCTTCCGATTGTGCTACAGGCAAAATGCAATTACAGTAATTGTTGGACATATGCACATTTACGGATACATGTTAAAGTATCAAGATTTATGTAGACACATTAATAATTATATTTGACAGGTATAATGATTGCGGTGCAAATTAACAAACGACGGTGGGTAGAGCTCTGTTTTTATGCATATAGTGCCAAGATGTATGTGCACCGGTGCTTCACATTACGTGGTTATGATTGTCGCTGTCAAACATTACGGTCAGACAATTTTTATGAATATTGTACCTAGCTCTCCCATATTGTATCATTTCAGTACATAAATACATGAACAAAAATACAGTTTACAATTACTTTCGAAATTTATTAAAATTAATAGAGTTAACATGAAAATAGGCTTCCGGTACTTATCAGTAACGCCATTTGATTTAAAACAATATTCAAGTTCAACGAATAAATACCGACACGAAAGGGTAAATTACGATTACTTTCAAAGTAAATCGAAAATCACAAACGTCGAAATGCCAGAATTAGCACGAAAATCCTGAGCCCTAAAATAGGTACTGAATACTACGAATAGACATCATTAAAGGCGAAACTAAACGATGAACGAGAAGAAAATTCAATATAAAAAAAAATAATAAGATAATATTATTATATCATAATCATATAAAAATAATAAGAAGAATTTGGATCTTGAAATCTAAATATTGATGAAGTTGCCATTTTGAATAAAAATTATATACATTTTCTTTATGAAACTTAAATTCACTGCACTTATCTGCCATATTAAAAATTATTATATTTTAAACTAACTAATGGAACTTCATCAAAAGTATGAAAATATATTGAACTAATAGAATATAGATTAAACAGAAGGCAAACAATTGTCTCTGGAGACAAAAGTATCCAAACACATCCACCACAACCATGTAAAACGGAGACCATCTGTTCCAATCGAACCACGTAGCACCTTAAATTTCGCAAACGCGTGGACAAATTTGGCAACTGCCCACTCCACCCACTTGCGCACCATAATCGCCGGTAGCGTTCCGTTTATCGTCGACCGTTCAATGAGCATATGCCATGATGTTCATCAACGGAACTATCTTTCGTTCGATCTTCGTTTCGAAGTGGCTTTCGTGGATATCATCTTATATTACGACGCGTTACTATATTGGCTCACTCTAATTACCCACTCGCTCACCGTTTAATTTAACTCATCATTTTCATATGTCTTGTTTCCCACTCTTTTTGCTTCCACTACGTTTTATAACAGTGCTAACAATACATAAACACAATATACAATCTTTCTTTCTGATACGCCAGTTTCAGGTATTTGTCGTTGCTTTTCGTTTAAATAAGCATACAATTTGCTCTTAATCTTTATATAACATAATCCTCATGGTATATATATATTTGCGGTATCCTTATGTGTCTATGTTTCATACCGTTCTTTAAAATATATCATACTCAATTGTATTATCAACTATTAAAGTAAACGATTAAAGTTAAATTATATGCATCATATCTTTAAGAAAAATGATAAATTACTCATCAAAGACTTCATTCCAATGTGCTCGCGTAGAGAAGAACATTGTCCGTCACACATTGCAGTGTCCGATATGTGTTGCTGCTTTCCGTTTAAATAAGCATACCATTTGCTCTTAATCCTTATATAATATAATCCTTATGGCATACGTATATATATATATATATATATATATATTTGTATATATATATATAGTATATATATATATATATATATATATATATTGTGCTCGCGCAGAGAAGAACATTGTCCGTCACATATTGCAGTGTCAGATATGTGTTGTTGCTTTTCGTTTAAATAAACATACCATTTGTTCTTAATCCTTATATACCATAACCCTTATGGCGTATATGTGTATATTTGCTGCATCCTTATGTGTCAATGTGTCGTACCGTTCCTTAAAATATATCATACTCAATTGTATTATTAACCATTAAAGTAAACGATTAAACTTAAATTATATGCATCATATCTTTAAGAAAAATGGTAAATTACTCATCAAAGACTCCATTCCAATGTGCTCGCGCACAGAAGAACATTGTCCATCACACATTGCAGTATCGTTTACGCGTAATTCACATCGAACTCTGCCGTCCACTGAAAATTCATCCGTGAGCCCAAGAGGTTAAATCTCACGCATCGCGGACCAGCATCCCCGATGCGGTTTCTCCTTTTTCATCCGGAAACAACGGGTCTCGGATCTTGCGAAACTCAAGTGGGCCCACTTCCTGCCGCGGCGGAAAAAAGTAGCCCAGATGTCGGATCGGGATCGCTCTCGCAGCGACTTCATTCACGCGTGACTCCGACGGATCCTCAGCATTCTTCGTCTCTCCATCTTTCTCTGCCGCGCGCCGCCGGAAACGGCGAGGAATAACTTTCCAACGCACCCTTCCGCGTTCTGTTTCCAAAACATCCAATATCTGCCGCTCGGGCGAGCACTCTCAATGCTCGGACATGGGATCACGTTCTTCCGTCTCGCTCCACGTCGAACTTTTTGCGCCGGAAGGTCCCGGGCGCCGATCCTTTTCGTGGCGCGGTGCGCTTTCAAGTGTTTCCCCGAACGTTTTGATCCTTGACACAGTTTCGCTGCTGTATCATCCTCACGGAGTTCTTTTTTGTGGCGTACGTTGAATGTTACGTTTCGTTGGCGAACGACCGTTTGCGTGGCGTCACTTGGTAGTTTGGTGCGGTGGAAACGCGGGTAATGTTATGTAGACAGTTCTGCGGTGGTTTTGGGGTAAAGCTGATTTATGAAGTTTGGTAGTTGGAAGTAGGGGAGGCACTGTAGTTTCGGATGAATTTATCGGAATATAGAGACGTTGCTTTGTGATCAATTACTGGAAAAATGTAGAATGTCCGCCTTAGTTATCAGACACTAGACAAATGCGGATATATTTATATGTAAGGTATTATCGAAACAATCCACCATACTTCTGACATTTTGTCAACAATTTTACAGAAAAGCGTATGTATGCATATACGATATTTTTAATAGTTTTTCTGTAAAATTGTGAAGAATACATAATAGGAATATTATTATATTCGCAGAAATAGCTATTAATGTATACATATTTTTTATATTAGAAACTCGTAATTTTAGGAATATAAATATATATACGCTACTTCAATTATTTTCCTAAACTTCTGGAATATAGTACAGATATACAATTTTATTCCCGAAAAATAATATATCTATTTGCTTTCTATTAGAAAGTTATAATTCTTGAAACACATATATACCATATTTTACATATCTTTCCTAGAATTTTAGAATGAAAATATTAAAACCATCGTGAGTCGCTCGACTATTCGCAACACAAAAGTATGCAGATAGCAGGGATATAAAAGCACACTTAATTCTGGAATATAGTACAGGTATACAATTTAATTCCCAAAAAATAATATACATATTTGCATTCTATTAGGAACCTATAATTCTTGGAACACATATATACTATACTTTACATATCTTTCTTAGTATTTTAGAAAAACAATATTAAAATAAACGTAAGTCGGTGGACTATCCCCAACACATAAGTATGCAGATAACAAGGAAATGAAAGCACACTTAATTCTGGGATGTAGTACAGATACACAATTTAATTTCCAGAAAATAATATATTTGTTTGCTTTCTATTAGGAAGTTATAATTCTCGGAACACATATATACGCATACTTTACATATTTTTCCTAGAATTTTAGAAAAAATATATCAAAACCATCGTGCGTCGTTTGACTATTCCCAGGACATAAGTATGCAGATAGCAAGGAAATGAAAGCACAGTTAATTTTGTAATACAGTAGAGGTATGCAATTTAATTCCCAAAAAATAATACATTTCTTTGCTTTCTATTATAAAGTTATAATTCTTGAATCACATATATACCATACTTCACGTATCTTTCCTAGAATTTTAGAAAAAAAAATAAAAACCATCGTGCGTCGTTCGACTATTCCCATCACATAAGTATGCAGATACCTTCATGTAAATGTATGCATGCACGCAGAATAGCATGAAATGAAAGCACCCTTAGTTATGGAATATAGTACAGGTATACAATTAAATTCCCCAAAAATAATACATTTCTTTGCTTTTTGTTAGAAAGCTATAATTCTGGGAACATATATATACTATACTTTACATATCTTTCCTAGAATTTTGAAAAACAAAAATATTAAAACCATCGTAAGTCGTTTGACTATTCCCAGCACATAAGTATGCAGATATCTTTACGTAAATGTATGCACACACGCAGAATAGCATGAAAATGAAAGCATACTCAGTTCTGGAATATAGTACAGGTATAAAATTAAATTCCCAACAAAATAATACATTTCTTTTCTTTGTATTAGAAAGCTATAATACTTGAAACACATATACACCATACTTTACATATCTTTCCTAGAATTTTAGAAAAAAAATATTAAAATAATCGTGAGTCGTTTGACTATTCCCAACACATAAGTATGCAGATAACACGGAAATGAAACCGCACTTAATTCTGGAATATAGTATAAAATTCTGGTATAAAATTAAATTCCCAAAAAATAATACATTTCTTTGCTTTCTATTAGAAAGCTTTAATTCTCGGAACATATATATACTATACTTTACATATCTTTCCTAGAATTTTAGAAAAAATGTATTAAAACCATCGTAAGTCGTTTGACTATTCCCAGCACATAAGTATGCAGATACCTTTATGTAAATGTATGCATACACGCAGAATAGCATAAAAATGAAAGCATACTCAGTTCTGGAATACAGTACAGGTATAAAATTAAATTCCCAAAAAATAATACATTTCTTTTCCTTGTATTAGAAAGCTATAATACTTGAAACACATATACACCACACTTTACATATCTTCCCTAGAATTAAAAAAAAAAAAATATTAAAATAATCGTGAGCCGTTTGACTATTCCCAGCACAAACGTATGCAGATACACGTAGTACATATGCAGTTCATGTAAATGTATGCACGCACGCAGAATAGCACGAAACGAAAGCGCGCTTTATTAAATTGCCGTAGACACGCATTCTCCGCATTTTCCCTATTCTCCCGCCATATTGCGACCTTTGTTGCGTCCCGTTCCTTTGAGGCCCTTCGTTCCGCACTTTCCCGCTCGCTCTCCGCGTGAAAATCGAGGCGTCCCTAACTCCGTCCCGGGATTATGCATTACGCCGCGAGAAAAGTAAGGAAGAGAGCGGCGGCCGGCGATTGGCAGGCGTGAAGAATCCCGCACAATGCCAGCCGAAAAATACTGTCGATCGCGGGCAATAATGGGCGACAAACGAGATCCTGCTGAATCAGCCATTACCGGATCCGGAGGCCTGCGGATCGTTTTATGGATTCCACTTACGCGGACGGCCAATGCGGAGACGTCTTTTTCTATCACTCCCACATGAACCCGCTGTGAGATCGCGCTTCGGGGGCTTTTTTTGCCGCTCCTTCGTTTTCGCGTCTTTTTCTTCGCCGAAACGAGCCGGGAATTGGAACGAGGCTGTCATGCCGGATCGGGGGAGAATGGAATTATTCGGCATTGTCGGGTAAAGAGCACGGGAATTGACGGGGATTTGGGTCGAGCGCGGCCTGATTTATTATGGATGGGACGAAAATTGAGTCGTCGGTGATATGAGTTTTTACGCGGACGCGGAGCTGCGATTGGAGGGTGATTAATTTCGCGTGGGAAGGCGTAAGGTGTTGCGAGGTGGTTAATAAGTTGACTGCCATGGTGGTCATCGGCATCGGCGCAAAAGACTTAGGAAAAATTGAAATAATACCCTATCGGTGGCATTTGTAATTTTGTAAATGCAATTATTGTTAAATAGTGATTCGATTCTTTGGGCTCCGATACTTTGGCATTATTTTAATTTTGTACAATTCAATCATAATCTGTGGTACTTCATTCCGTTGCGGTTTTAATATAGTAAAGTACGCATAGCAGCCAACGTGTTAACATAAAACGGAATTTCGTCGACCCAATTGGTCGCATTTATAATTTTGTAAATGCAAATAATATTAAATAGTGATTCAATTCCTTGGTCTCTGATACCTTGGCATTATTTTCATTTTGCACGAGTCAATCTTATTCTGCAGTACTTCATCCCGTTGCGGTTTTAATATAGTAAACTACGCATAGCAGTCAACGTGTTAACATAAAACGCAATTTCGTCGACCCAATCGGTCGCATTTATAATTTTGTAAATGCAAATAATATTAATTAGTGATTCAATTCTTTGGTCTCTGATACCTTGGCATTATTTGCATTTTGCACAATTCAATCATATTTTCTAGTACTTCATTACGTTGCGGTGTTAATATAGTAAACTACGCATGGCAGTCAACGAGTTAAATAGTGATTCAATTTTTTGGTTTTCGATACTTTGGCATTACTTTCATTTTGTATAATTCAATCATAATCTGTGGTACTTCATTGCGTTGCAGTTTTAATATAGTAAAATACGCATGGCAGCCAACGTGTTAACATAAAACGCAATTTCGTCGACCCAATTGGTCGCATTTATAATTTTGTAAATGCAAATAATAGTAAATAGTGATTAAATTCTTTGGTCTTCGATACTTTGGCATTATTTTCATTTTGTACAATTGAATCATCATCTGTGGTACTTCATTCCGTTGCGGTTTTAATATAGTAAAATATGCATAGCAGCCAACGTGTTAACATAAAACACAATTTCGTCGACACATTTGGTCGCATTTATAATTTTGTAAATGCAAATAATATTAAATAGTGATTCAATGCTTTGGGCTCCGATACTTTGGCATTATTTTCATTTTGTACAATTCAATCATATTCTGTAGTATTTCATCCCGTTGCGGTTTTGATATAGTAAAATACGCATAGCAATCAACCTGTTAACATAAAACGCAATTTCGTCGACCCAATCGGTCGCATTTATAATTTTGTAAATGCAAATAATGTTAATTAGTGATTCAATTTCTTGGTCTCTGATACCTTGGCATTATTTTCATTTTGCCCAATTTAACACTTTGACTGCCATGATGGTCACCGGTGACCGACGCAAGAAATTTTACTGAGGATCCAAAATATTTGCAATGTGTAGCGATTATTATTTTGTAAATGCAGTTGTTATTAGAATAGTCAAGCGATCCTTTGGTCTGCAATATCTGCACATTATTTACATTTTGCATAATTCAGTCGAACGCTGTAGTATTTCATAGCATCGCCGTTCTAACATAGTAAAATACGCTTGGCAGTCAACGTGTTAATCATATTCTGTACTACTTCATTATGTTTCACGAGTTTTCTCATGTTTCTTGTCCCAACTGTTGCGGACCGCTCACGAATTTTCTTATGTTTTCTATACGCTGTCTTTAGATGTCACTTACTTTGATGCATTGTATCTCTTTTGCCTATTTAAGTATTTACATCAATATCCAATGGAAAACGAAGCGAATCACGACACATATATAAGTTTTGTATGTTTCCTCTTCAGAAGTTAAAATGCTTCACGCAATATCATCCTTTAAAGAACTACTAGAAATTGATAAATAATATTTTAAACAATATTTTTAAATAATATCTAAAATGCATCCTATTTTACAATTTCCACAAATTTCGCACAAATTTATTTTTTAAGTGAAAAACTTGTGATACAGATACTGGAAGCGCTTGTTTCGGTTGAAGTATGATTATTAGGACGTTTTAAAAAAAATTGATGTCCTTTGAAATCCTCGTGACCGTGTCTCCAGGGAAGTACAATAATCTCGGGGTGTTACAACACGTTATAATATCTAAAACGTGTGTAATGGTTACAATTGATTTGTCTTATTTTGACTTATATTCATCTTTATTGTTAAAATTAATTTTATGGTTAAAATTGATTTGTATTATTGTGATTTATAACGGTCTTGTCTGGGAAGAGTCTCAGAGTATAATTTTCTTTTTGGCTCATTTTTCGTCCGAATGCATTCATTTTTCCCCTCCACCTATTTCATAAGAAGCATTTCATTTCGTTCCTCAGGTACCATTCCCATAATTCTCGCATTATCCGGCAATACTCTTTGGACTCCCGTAGTAATTAACGATATTCTCTGGAAATCGGGTAATATATAGATAATGCTAATATAACGCACAATAAAACGAACAGAAGACCCTCGAATTCAAATCGTCCGTTTTTCACCATATTTCTTCCTCTCGGTTAATTAAACGAATCTGTCCGTTGACCATTTTACGACAAATCGTTCCGTTGCCCAAACCACACGACTACCCTTGAACATCTTTCCTTCTGCAAATCCACCACATACGCATTTATTTGTTCCCTTAATCTAATTCATAAGAAGCATTTTATTTCGTCCCTCAGCCGCCGTTATCATAATTCTCTCATTACCCAGCGATTCGCTTTCCACTCCCGAAAGTAACGATATTCGTTGGCGATCGGGCGACACATAGATAAAGCTAAAAAACGAAGCCTAGGAGTTGCGGGAGAGGCGTGAAAGACTGGCGTTCGTACATGTTCGCTGGTCACATGGGCCGTGCATTCCGATGTCGGAGGTAATATGCAGTTGGACGGGTTCCCGGGTTGGCTTTTCTATTTTTACACCGAGCCGTGGTGGCACCGGTGCCACCATACAACCACCATCATCGGCGAAGGAGGATCGGCGTGCCATCGAAAGTCCTCCTACTTCTTTTTTCTCATCTGCCTTCGCGCACACTTCTATCTCCTTCATCACGTTGCACGCGTTAGCATCGACACAGTTCTACGAACGGTATAGACTGGGGACTGTATTACTTTGACGGAAACGGGCGATGGTAAATATGTATGTAAATGATTTTTCGTATACTAAAAGAGAATTTTTTGGTCAATAAAAAAGAACTAAGATTTTAACACATTGAGTGCCATGGTCATCGGTGACCGGTGCAAACGATTTTACTAAAAATGCAAAATATTCAGAATGAAGCCTATTTGCAATGTTGTAAAAGCAATTGGTATTGGAACAGTGCTTCAATACTTTGACTTCTAATGATTATGCATTATCTTTATTTTGCACGACTTAATTATACTCTGCAGTATTTTAACGCATCGCGGTTTTAACATAGCAAAATACGCTTGAACAAAATAAGCAAAAGATTTGAGTAAAAATGCAAAATATTCGCAATGAAGCCTAGTTGCAATTTTGTAAAAGCAATTGATAATGGAATGGAGCTTCAATACTTTGACTTCTGATGATTCTGCGTTACCTTTATTTTGCACGATTTAATTATACTCTGGTAGAGTGTTGATAAGTATATATTTACATTTAATATTTAAATTTAATTTTAATACCTTTAATATTTTGCATAATTCAAACAAACACTGTAGTATTTCATAGTATCGCTGTTCTAATACAGCAAAATAAGCACGGCAGTCAACGTACTTGTGATGATAGTGATTGAATGAATTATAAGTATCAAGGGTATTTTGTAGCAAGAGTAATTATAGAAGCAGGAAATGGTAGTGTGTTGATAAGCATATATTTGCATTTAATATTTAATATTTAAATTTAATTTTTAATACATTTAATATTTTGCATAATTCAATCAAACACTGCAGTATTTCATCGCATCGCGGTTCTAACATAGCAAAATACGCTTGAGTAAAATAAGCAAAAGATTTTACTAAAAATGTAAAATATTCGCACTGGAGCCTATTTGCAATCTTGTAAAAGCAATTGGTATTGGAACGGTGCTTCAATACTTTGGCTTCTAATGATTCTGCGTTTGTTATTTTGCACGATTATTCAGATTCTGCAGTATTTTATCGCATCGCAGTTCTAATATATCATAGCAAAATATGCTTGGCAGTCAATGTGTTAAAACATTGGCTGCCATAGTCATCGGTGACCGGCGCAAAAGGTCTCAGGAAGAATTCGAAAAATACCCAATCGATAGCATTTATAATTTTGTAAATGCAATTAATATTAAATAGTGATTCATTTCTTTGGTCTCCGATACCTTCGCATTATTTTCATTTTGCCCAATTTAATCATATTCTGTAGTACTTCATTATGTTGCGGTTTTAATATAGTAAAATACGCACGGCAGTCAACGTGTTTAATAGTAACTCAATTCTTATGCCTCCGATACCTCCGCATTATTTTCATTTCGCACAATTCAATCATATTCTGTAGTACTTCATCAAGTTGCGGTTTTAATATAGTAAAATACGCAAGGCAGTCAATGTGTTAAATAGTGATTCAATTCTTTAGTGTCCGATACTTTCGCATTATTTTCATTTTGCCTAATTTAATCATATTCTGTAGTACTTCATTATATTGCGGTTTTAATATAATAAAATACGCACGGCAGTCCCCGCGTTAAATAGTGATTCAATTCTTTGGTCTTCGATACCTTCGCGTTATTTTCATTTTGCCCAATTTAATCATTTTCTATACTACTTCATTATGTTGCGGTTTTAATATAGAAAAATACATACGGCAGTCAACGTGTTAAATATTGATTCAATTCTTTGGTCTCCAATATTTTCGCATTATTTTCATTTTGCACAATTTAATCATATTCTATACTACTTCATCACGTTGCGGTTTTAATATAATAAACTACGCATGGCAGTCAACGTGTTAACATAAAAGGTAATTTCGTTGACCCAATCGGTCGCCTTTATAATTTTGTAAATGCAATTAATATATAATAGTGATTCAATTCTTTGGTCTACGATACTTTTGCATTACTTTCATTTCGCACAATTTAATCATACTCTGTAGTACTTTATTACGTTGCGGTTTTAATATAATAGAATACGTTCGGCAGTCAACGTGTAAAATAGTGATTCAATTCTTTGGTCTCCGATACCTTTGCATTATTTTCATTTTGCATAATTCAATCATATTCTGTAGTACTTCATCATGTTCCGGTTTTAATATAGTAAAATACGCACTTTTACTAATTATAGACGGGCGTCTGTATTCTGTTGGAGAAAATAGACCACGGTAAATATGTGTACAAATGATTTTCGACATACTGATGGTCAATACAGAAGGACTGAGAGCTAAATGGAGAAACAGCCGGTTTCTGACTGACTTTCTTTAGAATTATTCATTGTGTGAATGAATTCTATGCGTTACGGGGTCCCCTCTTCGAGAGCCTGCATAAAATATACAGTGATTATACGATGTGCAATTATTATTATATTATCCTCTGTTCACTCCATTATCCTCCTATTTACACTGTATTGTCTTCTATGTACCAAGAAATGATATATTAATATATTACAATAGTCGTCTTAAAATTGTAAGTATACGTCAGCATTCAATATTGTAACAATAACAATTGTACATCATTTTTCCATTTTAAACTGACCTCTGAAGGGGGGACCCAAGGACCCCTAAATATGTTGAGTTTGTGTACACAATAAATAATCATGAATTGACAAATCGTGACAAGAGACTTTCGGTCTTTGAAGTCTAGGTTTCTATTTACAGTTTACGAAAAAAGTGGCATAAGCGATTATAAGAAACCAAAAATATAGTAAATAATTTTGAAAATATTGCTGTGTACATATTGCGAAAATGTTAAAACAATTTAGTGTTATTGCACCAATATAAAAACACGAAAACTGTGTACTTCTGTGTGCATATTGTAAAAATGTTAAAACAATTTGGTACTATTGCGCAAATATAAGAACACGAAAAATGTATACTCATATGTCTATATTGCGAAAATATTAAAACAATTTAGTGCTATTACACGAATATAATAGGTACACAACTTTGCTCCCGCCGTTTTTCCCTTTCGTCCAATGCAAAAAACGGCGGGAGCAAAGTTGTACACCTATTAATAAACACAAAAACTGTGTACTCCTGTGTGTATATTGTGAAAATGTTAAAACATTTATGTGCTATTACACAGATATAATAAACACGAAAAATGTGTACTCCTGTGTGTATATTGCGAAAATATTAAAACACTTTGGTACTACTACGCAAATATAAGGACATGAAATCTATGTACTCCTGTGTGCATATTGTGAAAATGCAAAAACAAGACGTACTTGTGCGAAATTTCTAAAATTATCGAAACGTTGTACTGCTTTGTGTATATTATGAAAATACGAAAAATGAACAAGCCCTCCCGAATTTAACGAAAATATCGAAATTACTTATTATTGCGTCAATTTGGTGAATAAGTACTCTCCCATGTATATCAAAACCTCTAAAGCGAAAATACGAAAACCTGCCAACCCCGTATAAATATCACACAATCATTTTCCCCATACCTAACATCGCACAACTTCAAAAAGTCGTGTCGCAACACGCGCATTATTCGAATCCACCGACTTGACGTCCGCGTCTATTTTGTATGCACGAGATCTAAGCGTCGTTGCACAAGTATGACAAAAAACACGAATACTAATCATTGGCGTATAAATATTCGGAGGACATGAGACCTAAGCGTTACTACACGAGTATTTCAAAGAGACAGAGAGTGGAGGTAGTGGTGCACAAGGATTTAAAAGGCACGGTGGCTGGTTGTAGATGTTGATTGTGGACGTTGTGTGGATGGCAGAGGCAGACAGCCTGGTGCCGATGCTCGATCGCATCCCTCCTGCTGTGCGACGACCACAGGGCTGCCTGCTTACCTTTCCTACTCTCCAACCCCCTTTCCATTCCCAGCAGGGCCGTACAGGTCGCAGAAAACGCAACGACGCGAGTCGTATTACATGTGACGCATGTTTCAGTAACAGTTATTGAAGTCACCATTTTTTATTTCCCATACAGTTTTACGGTGCGGTGCTGTAACAAAAAAGAAGTAAGTTTCAAGAGAAATTTGTCCGCCAATTCGTATGGATTCAATTAATTTATTTTTGAAGTGACATTAGTATACAATTTACAATATATATTTGGTATACAAGTATACAATTTTATATTGTAATGTATATAATTATGTATACAATTTTTATATTGTATGCGACGCATGTTTCAGTAACAATTATTGAAATCACAATTTTTTATTTTCCATACAGTTTTACGGTGCGATGCTGTAACAAAAGTAAGTAAGTCGTTTCAAGAGAAATCCGTCCGCCAATTTGTATGGATTAAATTAATTTATTTTTGAAGTGATATATCTAGATTACGTATACAATTTTTACATTGTAATGTATGCAATTATGTATACAATGTTTATATTGCAATGTATACGATTATGCGTACAAGTTTTACATTGTATGTGATGCATCTTTCGGTAACAATTATTGAAGCCACTATTTTTTTATTTCACATACCGTTTTACGGTTCGATGCTATAACAAAAAAGGAGCAAGTTTTAAGAGAAATCCGTCTGCCAACGCGTGTCGATTAAATTAATTTATTTTTGAAGTGACATTTGTAGATTATGTATATAATTTTTATATTGTATGCGACGCATGTTTCAGTAACAGTTATTGAAGTCACCATTTTTTTATTTCCCACACACTTTTACGGTGCGATGCTATAAAAAAAAACGAAATAAGTTTCAAGAGAAATCCGTCTGCTAAAGCGTGTCAATTAAATTCATTTATTTTTGAAGTGACATTAGTATACAATTTACAATATATATTTAGTATACAAGTATACAATTTTTATATTGTATGCGACGCATGTTTCAGTAACAGTTATTGAAGTCACCATTTCTTATTTCCCATACAGTTTCACAGTACGATGCTATAAAAAAAAAGAAATAAGTTTCAAGAGAAATCCGTCTGCTAAAGCGTGTCAATTAAATTAATTTATTTTTTAAGTGACATTAGTATACAATTGACAATATATATTTGGTATACAAGTATACTATTTTTCTATTGTAATGTATATAATAACGTATACAATTTTTATGTTGTAATTGTATAAAGACAAACCTAGCAGTTTTACGTAAAAGCGGCTTACTGCGTTCTGCTATGTAATTCTGTTTATTCAGGAAGAAATTCTGAGAAATGTACATTTGAGATATTGGCCGAAATGCATGCGGTGCTTTAAAAATTATTTATAAAGTCCGAATTTAATCTTTCAAAATTGGATACAAACAATATTCGTAGATCGGGTTTGCCAGTCTATCGAATAAAGTTGTTCTGTTATCTTTTTTTTTCAAATTTCTCCGCTGTATATAAATCCAGTTGTTACCGAGTTTCCATATTCCTCCGAAATAAATGTAACAGGAAACACTGTAACGTATTTGGGTTTACATATGATCGGCTAAAACCGAGTACAATCGGTTAGATTCGTTTCAGTGTCGAAACATTAGATTTGCTGAAATTTATCTGATTCTAACCATTTGGTTAATTAATTCATCTCAAGAATTCTAGAACACTCAACTTTAAAATCTTCGTTCCATTACTTTTATTCCTTTCTGTTCTTTTTCGTAATTTTTTGAAATGCCACAAATCCAAACTTCTCAGATCAACTTCCGCGAACATTACTGCATCCCATGATTTTCTTCATTAATTAACAAGAAGAGTTGTCAATTGTCATCCTCTTTACAGGTTACTTTTTTTACTCTTCCTCCTTTCGTTTTAGTTTTCATAAAGCGTAGAATCCAGATTCTCCGACCACTTCCAACAAACACCATTCTGTTAATTAATTCAGCTGAACAACTTTCAATAACGTAAATTTTCAAATCCTCTACCAACCACCCCTTTTCTCATTTCTTCTGTCCTTCCCCTTATTTCCACCAACTTTTTTAAATTCCTCAAACTCCGAATTCTGTAATCACCTTCAACGGACACCACCCTACCACTCCATTAATGAATTAATCTCAAGAATTGTCAAGCACTCAATTCCGCACGTCCTCTGCCAACGAATCTTCATCTTTTTTCTTTCCATTTCTCTTCTAATTATCAGAAATCCCACAAGCCCCATATTCTATGACCTTTATCGTATTTCATTTTGCCACTTCGTCACGAATTCAGCTCAAGAATTGTCTAGCACTCAATTCCTCAAGTTTACCAATACATCTTAATCTTTTTTCTTTCCGTTTCTCTTCTAATTACTATAAATTCCACAAACCCCATATTCTATGATCTTTACCGCATTCCATTTTATCACTTCCTTGCGAATTCAGTTCAAAGATTGTCAAGCACTCAATTCCTCAAGTTTATCAACGAATCATTATCTTTTTTCTTTCGATTTCTCTTCTAATTATTTGAAATTCCATAAATCTTTACCGCATTCCATCTTACTACTCCGTCACGAATTCAGCTTAAAAATTTTCCAGCGCTCAATTCCTTAAGTCGTCTACCAATGAATCTTCATCTTTTTTCGTTCCATTTCTCTTCTAATTATTAGAAATTCCATAACCTTTATTACATTCCATCTTACTACGTCGTCACGAATTCAGCTCAAAAATTGTCAAGCACTCAATTCATTAAGTCCTCTACCAACGAATCCTCATCTCTTTTTTTTCCATTTCTCTTTCAATTACTATAAATTCCACAAAACCCCATATTCTAGGACTTTTACCACACTTCATCTTACCACTTCGTCACGAATTCAGCTTTAGAAATGTCTAGCATTTAATTCCTCAAGTTTACCAACGAATCTCTTTTCTTTCCATTTCTCTTCTAATTATTTGAAATTCCATAAACTTTTACCGCATTCCATCTTACTACTTCGTCACGAATTCGGCTCAAAAATTGTCAAGCACTCAATTCCTCGAGTCCTCTACCAACGAATCTTCATCTCTTTTCTTTCGATTCCTATTCTAATTTTTATAAATTCCACAAAACCCCATATTCTATGACTTTTACCACACTCTATCTTACAACTTCGTCACGAATTCATCTCAAAAATCCCCAAGACCTCAAATTCTCGGATTCTCTTCCTCGACCTATCAAACATATCACTCCTTGACTTTTTCCTTTTCCTTCTCGCAACTTCTCGATCTCTCCCTTCGCGATTCTCCTTTCTTCGTCCACTTCAAGAGACATAGACAATGATGGCCGTTCCGATGGCCGGCTCTAACGTGCCGGCGTATAATAATACGTTAACCGTTAAGCCGACTGTCCTCTCAATTCCGGGGCCTGTGTGGTCCGCCATTGAGTCTTAACTCTTTGATGCATCGTGCACATATTCATTCGCTCTCTCGCGTCGCACAATGGCCATAGTGTCCATACACGGCATTGTGTGACCCGTGCGCCGAGCGTTAAACTCCCCATAATACGAACACGTTCGACTATATACACCTTTATACCGATACATAACAATAAGTGTATATATACGTCGATACACGACGTACGTCGCGGTGCACACGTGCATGAAACGTAATTCTGCGTTTGAGTGTCTCTAGACTGCGGCGAAAAATGCACGCGCTGATATTTATTTCTGGACTGGTAGTGTGCGTGAAAGTGTAGAGTAAGTGCGGTGGGCAAGGGTTGAGTTTGGATGGAAAAATGCGAGAATGGTAATTGTGATGATAACGATCAGGAATTATGATGGTTTGTAGACTTGGAGATAGTTTGAGACTTTCGCGGAAGGAAATGGTTTGTAAATGGTAGATTGACATAACAGATGCCACGTAGAGTTTTAATGGATTGCGAAAGTTGAATATGTTTTGAGAGGAATGAAAATCGGTGTTTGTAACTGAATTTCTAGTTATTGATATGCAGTATTAGTTATAATATATTATTCAGTATATTATTATTACTCAGACTACATCACTTTTTTCTTTCAATGCATATCGAATGTATTGATATACATTAATAATTAGATTCCCAGCGTAGTTTAGAATATCCATTCTAAGCTATGTTGTACATTTTTTGTACCATTCATATTTGAATTTTTACTTATATACATATGTTGAACTATTAATCTTATAATAAAACTCACATCTAATATACTTTATTACTTATACTGTATTTTCCCATTAAAAGCACAACTTTCGTGATTCATTCAACTGAATATATTGATTAACTGATATTCAACTGAATATATTTATACTGAATATATCAACATATATCAATAATTAAATTAAAAGGATAGTTTTGCGTATCCATCTACAGTTATTCCTTACTTGTAACCAAATTTCTACCAATTTACATTGTATATGCTTATATTACACATTTATACTGATATACAATATACTCTTATTAAAAAGACCACTCACATAAATCTTTCAATGTACATCTAATATATGAATTTTACATCAACGCTTGAATTTAATGCATGATTAATGTATCGGAAGGAAATTACTAGTTTATTGTAACTGAATTTTTAATCATTTATTTTTTAATTTCTTCTCAATTTTTCTTAATTATTTTACATACCTGGTACTACATTACTCGTACTACACTTTTCTATTAAAATCATCGCTTTCACGATTCTTCCAACATATACCGACTATATCAGTACATACCAATAATTGAATTTAAATCATAGTTTAGTGTATGCATTCGTAGCAGCATAAAATCCCATAACGCCACAAGATTCTTACATTTCTATTCATTTACGTCAAACTTTTAATTATTCAAAAAAATTCATACCAGATACTATATTACTCGTACTACTTTTCCTATTATAATCATCGGTTTCACAATTCTTCCAACATATACCGAACACATTAGCACATACGAATAATCGAATTGAAAGCATAGTTTAGCGTATCCGTTCGCAGCAGCACAAAATCCCCAAACGCCATCAGATTCTTACATTTTTATTTATTTACGTTGGACTCTTAATTATTCAATAAAATTTATATCTATTACACTATATTACTTATACTACATCTTCCTATTAAAATCAACGCATTCACGATTTTTACAACATATACCGAATACGTCAGCACATACGAATACTCGAATTGAAATCATAGTTTAGTGTATACATTCGTAGCAGCACAAAATCCCATAACGCCATCAGATTCTCACATTTCTACTTATTTAGATCGAACTTTTAATTTTTCGATAAAATCCATACCTGATACTATATTCCTCGTATTACTTTTCCTATTAAAATCATCGCTTTCACGATTCAACCAACACATACCGACTATATCAATACATACCAATAATTTAATTTAAATCATAGTTTAGTGTATGCATTCATGCATTAGATTTTCACACTTTTTTTATTTACTTCGAACTCTTAACTTTTCTCAACTCATTCTAAATTCTCAATCTTAACTCATATTACATTACCTGTACTCCATTTTCCTATTAAAGCGTTGCTTTCATAATTCTTTTGAAACATACCGACTATATCAATATAATATATCAATATAATATAATATTATACTAATAATTTAATTTAAATCATCGTTTAGTGTATGTATTCGTAGTAGCACAAAACCCCATAACGCCATCACATTCGTATATTTTTACTTACTTACTTCGAATTCTTAATTATTCGATCAAATTCATACCTGATACACTCATGCTACATTTTCCTATTAAAATCATCGCTTTTACGATTCTTCCAACATATACCCTCCACATCAGCACATACGAATAATCGAGTTGAAAGCATAGTTTAGCGTATCCGTTCGCAGCAGCACAAAATCCCCAAGCGCCATCACATTCGCACATTTATCCTCCCACACGATGCGTCCCCGTGAACAGCGACCCCGATCAGTCGCATCATTCGTTAATCAGCGGCGAAGTAACAACGACAAAAAACCAAACAGCCTGCGCATTAATTAATTCAGCCGGCGCGGCGGCGTATCAATTAAAAACGCGGACAAATTAAAAATTGGCAGCACGCACCGTTCCGCGCCGGCTTTTTTTTTCTCTCCGCGAACGTATCGCGGGTAACGAAAATCTTTCTTCTCCCCTGCGGCTTCGTAATAGTCGCCTTTATCGGTAACGAGATCCGCGGCACGTCGGTGTCGACATGCATTATTCCTTTGAGAGGTTAGCGTGAATTAACGAGGCGTCGTTGTCGTCCCGGCATTCTTCTGCGACGATGAAAAATGAATGGGCGCCTTCCAGCATTCGACTCGCAGCCGCCGGACATGATTTTCCGGACATTAACGATGCGGGTTCCGCATCATCGGACGCGGCTGTTTCTAATTTCGAGAAACGTACTGTCACTTCCGCTGGGGGTGCTGTTTTGTGATGTCACGTGCGAGTTTGCGACTGCGATCGGGTAGGAACGTAAGAACATGGTCTGTGCGTGGGACTGTTTGAAAGTACTGTTTGGTTTATAGTGTAGAGTATTTAATGTTGTGAGTAATATGCTTAAAGTATATTTGATTTATTGTGTTACTCTCTGTCTTCCTAATGGAAGTAATGGTATTGTACGAAAATTAATGTGGTTTAGTAATAAAATTGTTGAAGTGGATTTTTATCTTATTCGGTTATGTTCGGTTTGTGGCGTAGAGTATTCTCCGTTCTGTATAATATGTTTAAAGTATATTTGATTTGTTATTTTGCTCTCTATTTTCATAATGGCAGTTATTGAATTTTGCGAAGATTTTTGTAGTTTAGTAGCAAAATTGTTGAAGTGGATTTTTATCTTATGGGGGCAGATGTCTTAACAGAAAGCGGCAATAGTAGTAACCTACCTATTTAAAAGTACTGTTTGGTTTATGGCGTAGAGTATTTTACGTTCTGTGTAATATGTTTAAAGTATATTTAATTTGTTGTTTTGCTCCCTATTTTCGCAATGGTAGTCACGTGATAGCATTTTGCGAAGATTACTGTGGTTTAGTAGCAAAATTGTTGAAGTGGATTTTTATGTTATAGGGGCAGATGTCTTAACAGAAAGCGGCAATAGTAGTACCTTGCGTATTTAAAAGCACTGTTTGGTTTATGGCGTAGAGTATTTTAGGTTTTGGGTAATATATTTAACCGTTTGAGTGCCACGGGTCTTTCTCATTTCCCGGTCGAAACTTGCCAAACGGCGCTATAGCGCTTGTTATATTACAGCAATTTTTATATGAATTTTTTATATGAATAAAAGCATGTAGACCAATAAAGTGTAAAATTACTCCAATTTTATCTTTTTTACCTAAGAGTGAAAAGTCACCGTAAAGTTGTGCATTGAGAGAAACCGAGCCTGCTGTGATTATGGGCTTCGCAGCCCAGAGCGCTGCAGTTTTGAGGACAGACAGAAGAAGCGCGATCGCGCCGCTTGGCACTCAAACGGTTAAAGTATATTTGATTTGTTGTTTTGCTCTCTGTCTCTGTAATGGTAGTGATAGTATTTTGCGAAGATTACTGTGGTTTAGTAGCAAAATTGTTGAAGTGGATTTTTATGTTATGGGGACAGATGTCTTAACAGAAAGCGGCAATAGTAGTAACCTGCCTGTTTGAAAGTAGTATGCAGTTTATGTCGTAGAGTATTTTGCGCCCTGTGTAATACGTTTATAGTATATATGAATTATATATGCAATATTATAGTATTAATCATTCAGATTTTTCCCTCTGCCATCAATTCGGAGGCGTCGTAACTGTATTTTGCAAAAATCGTTGTAGTTTGCTGGAATATGACACATATACATATATGATACATAGTAGTATTTAAATATAATTTTATTTACTGCTAATAAAAAATGTATTGTGGAAATTTACCTGTGTTTGGCATTGTTATATTTCCTTATGATTTGTTCAATTGTCATCTACCCGTACTTTCTTCCAAAATTTCGAAATTCTACTTTCTGACTTCCTCAACCGTTCGATTTAATTTATTTGCTGCTAGTAATCATCTTATTTATTTGCTGCTAGTAAAAAATGTACGCTGGAAAATCACCTATATTTGGCATTATTATATTTTCTTACGGTTTCTTTACTTGCCATCTACCTGTACTTTCTTCCCAAATTTCAAAATTCTAATTTCTTGCTTCCTCAACCATTAGATTTAACGATATATCAGTGCAATTTAATTTAATAAGACTAAATAACTTAATGACAAAAAAAATCAACCTGTGTTTGTCAGTACTATATTTTCCCACAGTTTCCCTCAATACCCCTTTTTTTCGACTCCTCCCATAATTTTTCCACTTTCTCAACCGTTCGAATTCATACAACATTAATCCAACCTTGTCTATCAACGCTAAACGACTAAACGCTACAAACAAACCTGTTGTTGACCCCTTTATATTTTCTCACAGTTTCCCGCAATACCCCTTTGTCTTCGACTCCTCTATAATTTTTCCACTTTCTCAACCGTTCAAATTCATACAAAATTAATCCAACCTTGTCTATCAACGCTAAACGACTAAACGCTACAAACAAACCTGTTGTTGACCCCTTTATATTTTCTCACAGTTTCCCGCAATACCGTATCTTGCTTTACCCGCTCCCATAACTGTCCACTTTCTCGCCCGAATCCGTCATCCCAGCCACCGATCGTCTATTAGACCCGTCATATACCCAACTACCTCGCGCAAATGGAACTTTTATCTCTTCCGTCATTCTGCCCATTACTCCTCACTAAACCGTTCGCCTTTCGACCACTTCCGCCCCTCCCCAAAAAGTGTGAAAACGTCCCAGCGCGATAAACATCCACATTATCCGGGCGTGCACCGTTTATTACCCTCTCCCTTTTACCAGACGCCGATCAACAGTTCCCGAGTCATTTGTCCACCCGTCAGTGTTTCTAAGATCAAAAGAACGTCCATTTTCCCCGCGCTATGCCTAAACAGGTCATTTGGACCGTTTATTTTGAAAGTAGTGTAAGTCGATTTCTTAAAAAAATGAGTTATGACGCAATTTATGCTTAATTTAATGTAAACTTTTTATATATAACTAATTAGCATTTAATTTCTTAAAAAATTCCCGGGTTTTGTACAATTTAAAACTAGTCCGTAAAAGAAATTGCGTAATCATTGATTATGACAGTGGTATAAGTCCAATTTTCAGACATAGGTGGTTTAGCAGATGGTTGCCGGTCAATAGCCTGTTATTTTACATTTATTTTATATTACGTGTCAAGGCTTACTACTTTAGGATACCTATTTTATTTTCGTTCTAAAATTGATAACTTCATATTAACATCAGGTTTTGATTGAGAAAGTGTGTTGAGAAAAGTGTTTTGATTGTGTTGTCATTGTTTATAAATATTATACTCTCTAGTTTCACGTATTTAAATCCTGCATTTATATCTTGTCATTATTTTTAAACAGAATTGGATTAATATGAAGTATACTTTCAGTAACATTTGATTTTTCAAAATTGAAATTAAACGATCTTTACAAATGTCTAATTTTGAAAGTGTTGTAACTCTATTTGCAGCCCGTAAATATACAATAGTTTAATCAAATTCGTCTAAATCAAATTTATATAACCAAATTACAAATTGATAAATTAGTAGAAACATTTCCAGACTTCATATAATTTGCCTAAATTTTTTAATTAACACTTTACCGACCGCTATTGACTGAAAATGCCACTCACTAATTTGCCTATTTGTAAAGCTTTATAACTGAAAAATATTGAATGTGTTGCTGAGAATCCTTTGGTTTCAAAGCAGTGTAATTTTACTGTAATTTAGAATTGTCATAATATCATCTGATATTTATTTTATCTAATATAACCGCTGACCACTGAAAAGCCGATTAATCGGCTCCCGGTAAATAGCAATTGGAACAGAAAAGTCGATTAATCGGCTAGCGGTCGTTAAAGTGTTAACAGATATGCAAATCTTTAGTTTTCTCGAAACAAGAGAAAATGGACTTACACCACTTTCAAAATAAACGGTCCATTTGATTCTTTTCCCGTGCCGCGTCTCGCTGGCAAACTTCTCGAAGACCCGAACAGGAAAGGACGTTCGCGTCCGGTAAACTTCCGAGCGAGTAAATTCTCTGTATGAGCCAGCACGCGGTGGATCTTAATCCACATCGAAGGGGCCAACGAATTAAAGGAAACTCGTTCTTCGCGACGTGTTTCGGACAACACTGCGCACGGTTTGGCGCGTTCCCAAAGGCTTGCCTTTCAGTCTTTCCGGCCCTACTCGCCGATTTCACCCCGATTCTGATGCAAATCGGGGTCAGTTATGACGATATACCCCTGCCGCCATCTTATCCGAGGCCCACCCCATTGAAATAACATTAATCTAGTGTGGCACCGTTGCCACGTTCGATTATTCGCAGCTCGACCTGCGTCTAAAACTACGCGCTCCTTCTATTCTCCTTTGGAACCGCTCCCCGAGCCTCCACGGACCAGGACCCCCGTTCTCAAGTGAGCTCATTGTCGCCGGAGATCTGCCACACGTTTTTCACGGATGACTGATGGCGGGACTGAGCCTGCAAGGAGGAAAACGGGTGGTCGTGTGATTGGAGACCGATCGGTGGGGGTAAGGTGCACGGTATGGAATTGTTTCATTTGTGGGTGCCAGACAAGTGTGGATCTGATGGCGCCATTTTCAGCATTTAAATCTTCACTTTTTCTACGTAACCCGCAAGATTAATGCGTATAAATGGAGTCACTCTGTTTTATTTCTAGATGCTAAAGAAGCAAGTGTGGGTCTTAGTGGCGCCATTTTCGGCATTGAAAATCTTCACTCCTTCTATGTAACCTGCAAGACTAATGCGTATAAACGGAGTTATTTTGTTTTATTTATGGATACTAGACAAGTGTAGGTCTTAGAACGCATTTCAATGGCGCCATTTTCGGCATTCAAAATCTTCACTTCTTCTATGCAACCTGCAAGACTAATGCGTATAAATGGATTAATTTTGTTTTATTTGTGGATGCTACAGAAGCAACTGTGGGTCTTAGTGCGCATCTTAATGGCGCGATTTCCAGTATTCAAAATCTTCACTTTTTCCAAGTAACCCGCAAAACTAACGTATATACATGGACTAACTTTGTTTTATATGTGGGTGCTAAAGAAGCAAATGTGGGCCTTAGTGGCGCCATTTTGTTCCATTTAACTCGCAAGACTAATGCGTATAAATGGAGTCATTTTATTTTATTTGTAGGTGTTAAACAAGTGGGGGTCTTAGTGCGTATCTTAGGGGCGCCATTTTCGGCATTAAAAATACTCACTTCTTCCACATAACCTGCTAGACAAATGCGTATAAACGGAGTCATTTTGTTTTATTCCTGGGTGCTAGAGAAGCGTGAGTTTTAGTGGTGTTATTTTCGGCATTCAAAATCTTCAATTCGTACACATAACCTGCAAGACTAATGCGTATAAACGGAGTTACTTTGTTTTATTTCTGGATGCTAGAGAAGCAAGTGTGGGTCTTAGTGGCGCTATTTTCTTCCATTTAACTTGCAAGACTAATGCGTATAAATGGAGTAATTTTATTTTATTTGAAGGTGTTAAACAAGTGGGGGTCTTAGTGCGCATCTTAGTGGCGCCATTTTCAGCATTCAGAATTTTCACTTCTTCCACGTAACCCGCAAGACTAATGCGTATAAACGGAGTCATTTCGCTGCTCAATAACCTTGTAATTGGACTATGACTCGCTGCAGATACCACTTGTGACGTGTTCGGTATATGCGTTCAATTGGTGCATTCAGATTCTTTGTGCCGCGTAAAAGGAAATGGTCAGAGTAACATAAGCTATGTATGCGACCTATTGCCATATGCAGTGTGATGAATTAAAAGTTGATCTTGCGGCTACCATATTCGGTTTGCACAGCAAGACGTTCATTTTTCGCATGCAATTTCCAATTTTTCTGTTGGCACTTGTAAGTCACTGAATTGTACGTCGTTGCTGTTGAAATATTTCTTAATCGGGGAACAGTTCGCACTCCACAAGTGGATTAAGTATAGACTTAATTATTACCGCAATAATTTTAACCTGCTAGTTGTTGACTCCGCTTCGAAAATGTGTTATATCGCTAGAACACAAAATACGTGTAACTGTAAAATTGAATTAAATTAGAAGAAAATGGTATTTGGTTATTTAGCGAAATCAGTCATTTTATCATTCAAGTTTATTCATAGTATTTACAAAACTTAAATATTATTACAATTTTCTTTTAAAAAACGTAAGAAAATAAAACACTTGGAAAGAAAAGGAAACAAATTAGAAATTGAATACATTCCTTTAGAATAACAGTTTATAATCAATCCAGGACAATAAGGATTCATAAAATGTATGAACGCCTCTGGCAATGTACAATATTTTTACTTTGTGCCTCTGAAAGATGTATCATTTCGTCCAAACATGAACCTTAAGACAATAGATACACCTGATTATCACACCGTATTATTTAATTCATCCAAAACATTACGATTCATTACTCTCCAACCGCTGAATCATGCACCTTTCACTTGACAACACCGTCCACTTAGTTACGTTATTCAAAATTTGTTAGTCAATGTCACGCCCCTTATTTTCATACGCCAAAGACCCCGCAGTTCCGGAACAAGCGTTCTCCCTTATTGTCCGATAACAGACGAGAGACGAGAGACTGTCAATATTCAACATGAAAAAGCAGCGTGTGTCGCGAACTTCAGGATTGGAAGGCGTTAGTCCGGCGGCACGGCAAAACGGCTAAGTGGAATTTATTGCACCCTCGACAGGCGAGCGTATAGGCCGTATGGGAGTGTATGGCGCAGTTGTATACGGCCATGGGACGTAGGTGTCGCCCAGGGTACGTCATATATTCACTCACGCCGGTGATTTACGCGTTTTCCGTTGTGGCCGAAGTCGCGGACCAAAAGACCGAATTAATCGTTTCAAACGGCTCTGTTTCCCTTTTTTTTTTGCACCCACCTCGATTTTTTCGCTTTTAGCCCCGAGCCTCGCGCACCTTGACCCGCGGGGATATAATTATTAAATTGAAGCCAGTGGAACTTCAGCTGTGGCTGTAGCTGATTCATTCATGGGAGTTTGGGCGGCTTTGAAAGCTGTGATTTGCGTCCGATAAATGTAAGGTTTTTGATAAAGTTGAGGGAGGATCATTCGTAGCAAATTGAGCTTTGATATGGTTTCGTTGAGGTTGTGGGATTGTTTGCATGTATTTGGTAATTGGTAGCTTTTCTGCTTTAATAAGAAAGCGATTTAAAATTAAATATATATGTATGTATATAAATATATATGTATATATATAAGGACAACAAGAAAATCGTTGCCATTGCGGACATAATAAAATTCTATTAACTACCACATTTAGACTATTAAGCCATATTTTTTATCATTCATATTGGCTATTATAACTATATTTAATTCTATTATACTACCATATTTAGTACTATTAAACCATATTTAATCGTACGAATTTAATCTATTTGCCATATTTAATTCTATTATAACTATATCTAATACCATTGCATTACCATATGTAATTCTATTATACTACCATATATAATTCTATTATGCTGTCATATTTAATTCTATTATACTACCATAAGTAATTCTATTATACTGCTATATTTAATTCTATTATACTACCATATTTAATTCCATTATACTACCACATTTAATTCTATTATGCTGCCATATGTAATTCTATTATACTGCCATATTTAATTCTATTATACTACCATATGTAATTCTATTATACTGCCATATTTAATTCTATTATACTGCCATATTTAATTCTATTATACTACCATATTTAATTCTATTATACTGCCATATTTAATTCTATTATACTACCATATTTAGTACTATTACACTACCATATTTAATTCTATTATACTACCACATTTAATTCTATTATATTACCATATGTAATTCTATTATACTGCCATATTTAATTCTATTATACTACCACATTTAATTCTATTATACTACCATATATAATTCTATTATACTGCCATATTTAATTCTATTATACTACCATATTTAGTACTATTATACTACCATATTTAATTCTATTATACTACCATATGTAATTCTATTATACTGCCATATCTAATTCTATCATACTGCCATATTGAATTCTCTTATACTACCATATTTAGTACTATTACACTACCATATTTAATTCTATTATGCTATCATATTTCTCTATATATTATTTGTACTATTTACCATATTTAATTCTATTATACTACCACATTTAATTCTATTATGCTGCCATATGTAATTCTATTATGCTGCCATATTTATTTCTATTATACTGCCATATTTTATTATTTTCGATTAACAGGACGATACCAACGTACATCCAAATTCATTACCCCCGCAGGCTTCAAAATTACAAAGTCTGTATTCGTACGTATTTCTCCGAATAATGTCGTATACCTACGTATTTTTCTGTAAATCTAGTGTTAAAGTCGCCGCCCCTCAAAAGAACGGTTGCGCGTTTGTTGCCGCGGCGGTTACATTTTTCGGTTATTCCGAGCGAAAAAAGGATTGAGTCGAAGGGGTTACACCGATCAGGAATTTCACACGGATCGAGTTAAACCGACGGAATTCTGGCGAAGCCACCTGTCGCCGAACAAATCACCGTTGCGCGTTTCTGCGATTCCGGGTGAAATATGCGGAAGGGAAGGAAATGAAACGGAACGGGCAAAAAGCGGCAGTGGCGAGAAGAAAGGATTTCGATCGTGGGACTCGGCAAAACACTCTTTGCGGGAAAGGATTGAGAAAATTTGGGGACGGCAAAAAATTGGGAAAATTCCGTTGGGACCGTCTGATCTATGGAAGAAATGACCTAAAAGCGGATAAAGGCGTTCGGGTCCCACGTTTGTACTTTTCCAATATGTCGTTTTACTTCCATGTAAAAAACTGACGCAGTCAATCACGCGGTGGAATCAATTAGACAGAAAATCAAACAAATTCGTTGAAAATCGGAATGCTGCGTGGAAAAATGTTGAAGCATCGGTTTGCTATTTTTTAATATATTGATATAATATTATTTAGATCTGTGATTTATTGTTAAGGTTTTATACGTAAAAAAAGAGCAACTACCACTGATACACAGACGCTTGTTTCGACAAGAACTATAGATCTAAAATTATGTTCTAGCATTTCAACACATTGTAGTGACTTAAAATGCTTCCACCATAACGAAGGGTTCAAGAACTTTTAAATCTATCAAAGACTGTAAAACATAGTTGTGGCTCTGAAAAAAACGTACTCTTTTTCTGCTTAGCGATCAATGTGCTAAACAACATCAAGTGTTCATATATGCAGAATATTAAAGTTTTGAGTATCCCACACTCAAATGATTAATAACAGCAATATAATATACCTATACTTATACATACGTTATACGTGAAAAAAAATGTTACAAACGACCTCTCATGGGAATTATCGATACAATTTGAACGTAGTTGTAGCACTGTAGCAAAACATATTCAATTTCTTCTTATTCATCAAAGTGTTAATATATACCTTCAAAGTGTTAACATATACCTTCTATATAAATATAAAATATGCAAATGCCGATTGTTCCGCAGCAAAGTGCATCAATGTGTTATATATGTATACCATCAGCGTCAAAAGCTTCTATGAGATCCTCATTGAACTCTCTTATGTGAACTGATCCTGTCCCCAGCTTCATATAAATTTCGTAACATTTCGCTCTACATGTTACCAGTCCCAGTTTAACCTATTCCCTTTTTCATTCAAACATCAGCGTGTAGTCTCAACATTTTTCCGCCATTGCATCTCGTTCAATGAGCGCCTAGATATCTTCAGCACGAAACATCACGTTTCCACTTGATCCTCCAAAACGCGCACCTCCGATATCAGGCTGAATTTTTTGTCCGCGCACCCCTGCGCAGGCCGTAAACCCTTTAATACGTCGAAAGTTGAAAGTGAAATACTTTAATTGTACGCGAACAAAGACAACTTAGGACTTGCCTAGGTCAAATCATAGAACACAGAAGAAGGTTACCATTTTATATATACCATCAGCGTCAAAAGCGAGATCCTCATTGAACTCTCTTATGTGAAATGATCCTGTCCCCAGCTTCATATAAATTTCGTAACATTTCGCTCTACATGTTACCAGTCCCAGTTTAACCTATTCCCTTCTTCATTCAAACATCAGCGTGTAGTCTAAACATTTTTCCGCCATTGCATCTCGTCCAAAGAGCGCCTAGATATCTTCAGCACGAAACATCACGTTTCCACTTGATCCTCCAAAACGCGCACCTCCGATATCAGGCTGAATTTTTTGTCCGCGCACCCCTGCGCAGGCCGTAAACCCTTTAATACGTCGAAAGTTGAAAGTGAAATACTTTAATTGTACGCGAACAAAGACAACTTAGGACTTGCCTAGGTCAAATCATAGAACACAGAAGAAGGTTACCATTTTATATATACCATCAGCGTCAAAAGCGAGATCCTCATTGAACTTTCTTATGTGAACTGATCCTGTCCCCAGCTTCATATAAATTTCGTAACATTTCGCTCTACATGTTACCAGTCCCAGTTTAACCTATTCCCTTCTTCATTCAAACATCAGCGTGTAGTCTCAAAATTTTTCCGCCATTGCATCTCGTTCAAAGAGCGCCTAGATATCTTCAGCACGAAACATCACGTTTCCACTTGATTCTCCAAAACGCGCACCTCCGATATCAGGCTGAATTTTTTGTCCGCGCACCCCTGCGCAGGCCGTAAACCCTTTAATACGTCGAAAGTTGAAAGTGAAATAGTTTAGTGGCGCGCTCGCAAAGGGCCTCGACAAAGGCGCGTTCCTCTATCGAAAAAGAGAGCGGAGGTCGGCTCGTAAACTATGAGACGCTTGGAGGGCGAGAGAACGGACGAGAGGAGCGGTAAGCGACGGGGAGATGGTATTGAAAGGAGTCCAGGCGTGATATTTCAGGTCGCGACGTTTCGCGACGAACGGCGCATTCTGCTTACACACACGTTTCAAACGTCCTGTGCACCCCTTATAAGATTCGTATTATGCAAAGGAGCGTGGAATATATCGCGCGTGGCGAATCGACCTTTTCCTTTACGAATCGACCCGCAAGCCTTACCTCTGCGACGCCCCGGGGAATATACTCGCGTCTAATTGCGGGGATAATAACTTTTTCGGGAGAACGCGCGGATGCGGTAAGCGGCGTGTAAGTTTTGGGATGAGCGTACTTGATGCCGAACGCCAAGCATAAATGGTTTCCTATGGGGTGATGACTATGTGTAAATTGTTTCAATTATGTCGAAAGAGCATGTTTGTGACATTTCAGATTTTTAATGTATAATGTATTTATGAGCACCTGTGTATAATTGTGCGGAGGTTGATTTGGTTAGTCATTCTGAGGAATAATCGGAATTTGGTTTCTTATTGGGTGATAACTATGCGTAAATTGTTTCAATTATGTCGAAAGAGCATGTTTGTGACGTTTCAGATTTTTAATGTATAATGTATTTATGAGCACCTGTGTATAATTGTGCGAAGGTTGATTTGGTTAATCATTCTGAGGAATAATCGGAATTTGGTTTCTTATTGGGTGATAACTATGCGTAAATTGTTTCAATTATGTCGAAAGAGCATGTTTGAGACATTTTGCATTTTTAATGTATAGTGTATTTATGAGCACCTGTGTATAATTCTACGAAGGTTGATTTGGTTAATCATCCGACTGCGGAATAATTGAAATTTGAATATTTTATATGTACATGTATATGTATATCTATATCTATATCTATATCTATATCTATATCTATGTCTATATCTATATGTACATATGTAAAACGCTAACCTTCTTCTGTGTTTTATGATTCAACCTGAGCACGTCCCAAGTTATCTTTGTTCGCGTATAATTTAATCCTCTATGCCAGTTTTAAACAAACAGGCCGCAAAGGCAAAGTCGGTCGAGATATTTGAAAGAAGATATCCCGATAAACTTCTTCGTGGTTAATGGTATATTTAGTATGTTCACTATTTGATTTTTTCCAACATTCACGTCCCTGTCTAGTTAAATATTAATCTTCGTTTTCACACATATTACATACACTACAACTGGCCATATTCGAAAATGTTTCAGTTGCGCAATATTAAACAAAAAAACTAATTAAGTAACATCAACACTTAACCTTTAACTTCTTGAGAAAATCAAGCAAGCATCTTCAATGTTTTTTATTAACGCCTCAGAATTTATCGTCGAATCTAAGTGAACGACTAAAAGGTAATTAGTTATTTCTCTGCCTCTTCACTACTTTAGCCAAATTTACTCTACCCCCAATTATTGCGACATCTACATATATTGCGCCATTTCGCTGAATAACGTGATTTTTGAACAAACACCGCAAGGTCTCAGTAAATCGCACCTTTCGAACGAAGACATCTTAATAAACTCGTTCATCGCTCGCGCATTTAGCATATTCACTGTTCGAACTTTCTCCAACATCCGCTATTCCCGCCTAGACAAGTCCTAATCTCCGGGAGCCATGGTAATCCCGCTATAAAACAGGTGCGGCGACAATTTACGTAGAGCGGCTGTCTGCTTGTCGACTCTGAGCACAGAGACAAACTACGCGGGACGATTTATTATGATCCCGTTGACGCGGCATTAGCCGTAATTCAAACTCCCTGAATATCAAAGCGTAGCCTCCGCGACGTCTGACATCAGGATTTCTACGCGGACGAATAACGATCGACCAATGAAATTTCGACCGCCAATTGAGCAAGTTATAGGCTGCCTGTACGCAGGATAAATGTGTCAGTCGATTGTTGAACATCTAGGGTCAGTGTAGAATGTATTGATGTATCGATTAATTTTGAACAATTGTGGTTTTGCGAAATTGTAGTTTGTTAGGATGTCGAATGTCGCGCAGGTTTTTGATGTTTTTCACTGGGAGTCACAATAGTGCAAAAATATTAGTACAATATTGTATTTTTAAATACTAAATATCGTGTTTTATTAAAACATTGCATTTAAAATTTTATATTGTATATTTTATATTTTATTAAAATGTTCAAATGTTGAGTAGTACACTATTTGTTTATAATATTGTCTAGCTATATATTTTATTGAAAATTCTCTAAGCGATAACATTTATTTTATTTTAATTTTTTGGACGATTCCATAACTTTAACTATAGTTGATTAACGTGGCTGTCAACTGCTTAATTAACTTCTATAAATACCGAATTTGCATATATGCTCACAATGTTCTCAAGATCGAGAATGTTAGATTAAATTATATTATATTATTTAGTTATTTAACCCATAATCGATTAAATTAGACACTACAAATTACTATTGGAATCGATGGAAAAATAAAGCATCGCAAAAGTTCCTCCGGTAAGCAACAATAATAGACTCTAACAGTCCACAATTTCGTTCCTCCATTATGCAAGTCAAAAACTGGGCATGAAAATGTCAAATATAAGGTTCCTTCATTTTTACATATCAGTGCAAGCGCAATCAGTTCTTCAACCCTTTCATTCCTATTGCTCAGAAATGCGCTTCGACAATTTGCTTCCGACAATTGTTCGTTTGGTGCCTTGATACGAAAGGCGTCTATACGCGCTTACTTACGTGTAATTCTGCTTGTCTATAACTTGTGCAGCCGCAAGTTCAACGTTACACACATAAAATGACACGCGTGTAGAACACAAAATCAAGCAGCCACTTACTTAATAAAAATACCATAATATCCCAGCACCCTTGCTTATGTCTCATATTCAGGTTCCGTGCGTGGGTCCCGCGAAAATTTCCCGCCGACAAATCCGCCCGAGATTAAATCCAACAAATCGTTCCTCCATTATGCAAAGTCAAAAACTGGACGTGGAAATGTTTAATATAAGAACAATAATATTACAGTCCACAACTGCATTCCTCCATTATGCAAAGTCAAAAACTGGGCGTGAGAATGTCAAATTTAAGTTACTCAACCTTTTAATTCCTGTTGTCCAGAAATGCGCTTCGAAAATCTGCTTCCCACAATTGTTCGTTTGATTGACTAGAGGCGTCCATGAGGCGCTAGTTCAACGTTACACATGTAAAATGACAAATGTAAAAAGACACGTGCTCAGAACACAAAAGCAAGCAGCCACTTACTTAATAAAAATACGAAAATACCCCAGCACCCTTGCTCACGTCTCACATTGAAGTTCCGCGTGTGGGTCCCGCGAAAATTTCCCGCCGACAAATCCGCCCGAGATTAAATCCAACAAATCACGACTGCATAATACCTACAATGGCGGACTCGCGCTGAGGCGGCCTCTGGAAAAAATAAGTTATCTCGAAAGTTCCTCCGGTAAGCAACAATAATAGACTCTGACAGTCCACAATTTCGTTCCTCCATTACGTAAACTCAGAAACTGAGCTAGGAAATGTCGAATATAAGATGTTTTCATTATTACATACGTAACAATCCGAAAGTATGCATGCAATTACTGAATCCTTTCATTCCTGTTGCCCCAGAAATGCGCTTCGGAAACTTGCTTCCTACAAATATTTGGCGCGTTGACACGGGAATAAAATGACAAAAATAAAATTACAAAAGTAAAAAGACACGCGCACGAAACACCAAAGTACGGAGCCACTTACTTAACAAAAATATGAAAATACCCCAGCGCCCTTACTCACGTCTCACATTGAAGTTCCGCGTGGGGGTCCCGCGAAAATTTCCCGCCGACAAATCCGCCCGAGATTAAATCAAACAAATCACGACTGCATAATACCTACAATGGCGGACTCGCGCTGAGGCGGCCTCTGGAAAAAATAAGTTATCTCGAAAGTTCCTCCGGTAAGCAACAATAATAGATTCTAACAGTCCACAACTTCGTTCCTCCATTATGCAAACTTAGAAACTGGGTTTGGAAATGTTAACTATAAGGTTCCTTCATTATTATATGTTAGTGCAAGCGCAAGCAGTTATTCAACCCTTTCATTCTTGTTGCCCAGAAATGCGCTACGAAAATTTGCTTCCGACAATTCTTCGTTTGGCGCCTTCACACTAGAGGCGCCTATAGGCGCTTACTTAATCCTGCTTGACTATAACTTGTGCAGCTGCAAGTTTAACGTTAAACACGTTAAATAACACGCGTGTAGAACACAAAAGCACGCAGCCACTTCCTTAACAAAAATACGAAAATACCCCAGCACCCTTACTTACATCTCATATTCAGGTTCCGCGTGTGGGTCCCGCGAAAATTTCCCGCCGACAAATCCGCCCGAGATTAAATCCAACAAATCACGACTGCATAATACCTACAATGGCGGACTCGCGCTGAGGCGGCCTCTGGAAAAAATAAGTTATCTCGAAAGTTCCTCCGGTAAGCAACAATAATAGACTCCCACCGCCCGCAACTCCGCTCCTCCATTATCCACGAGAGGCGCACCACTCGAACGTGGTCCATTGATAAGGCGCACAATCGAGGATTCCATTAGAAGGTATCGGGTACACATTGTCAGCGCGCGAGCGAGATGTCGGCAGTCGGAGCGAGCGAGCGGAGTATCGGTGAATTCGGACACGGGCTATCCATTACGAATCCGCCAACAGAATTCCGTCCTATCAATCTTTGCCTGCACTATCCGCGCTTTACTCTCTCCGCCCCCTCTCTCTCCCGCTTTCATGCGCCCCGCTCTTTCTGTCGTTTCGTTCCAGCGCCTATCAAGCGCAATTCATCTATCTCTTTCTGCTCGGACATCGGAGAACGTCCGAAGGCAGGGATCAACGTTAATGCATGCCATCGACCGGTGCCACGAGAAATTAATAGTCACGCCTTGCCCATTTTGAGGCGCCGCGCGTTTTCCGAAAACGCCGATTCTGGCACGCGGATGCGAGGAATGGAAAATGGTGCGGGCGGAAGGTAATGGGAGTGGAGAACAGCTGAATGACCGGGAAGAACGGAATTGAGCAGAGAACAGGGTGCGCGGACTCCCTGTACAGTTATGTTCATTTCTTTCGCGTGGTCCAAGATTAGTGCGGTTTTGGGGAAAGATGGTTGAATTTCTGAGCAAACTTCTTGAATGATTGGAAACGAAGTAACTAACGGGGGATCTGAATAGCGATGAATCTGGCGATTTACAGTTTTAATAATATATTATTCCGTGGAAGTATGTTTGTTTCTTTCAACGCGTGGCCCAAGATTAGTGCGGTTTTGGGGAAAGACGGTTGATTTTCTGGAGAACGTCTTGAATGATAGGAAACGAAGTAATTGACGGGGGAACTGAATAGCGATGAATCTGGCGATGTACAGTTGTAATAATATATTATTTTGTGGAAGTATGTTCATTTCTTTCATAACCCAAGATTAGTGCGGTTTTGGGGAAAGATGGTTAAATTTCTGGGAAAAGGTCTTGAATGATTGGAAACGAAGTAATTGACGGGGAACTGAACAGCGTTGAATCTGGCGATGTACAGTTGTAATAATATATTATTTTGTAGAAGTACATATGTTCATTTCTTTCATAACCGAAGATTAGTGCGGTTTTGGGGAAAGATAGTTGAATTTCAGGGAGAACGTCTTGAATGATTGGAAACGAAATAATTGACGGGGGAATTGAATAGCGATGAATCTAGCGATTTACAGTTGTAATAATATGTTATTCTGTGGAAGTATGTTTGTTTCTTTCTACGCGTGGCCCAAGATTAGTGCGGTTTTGGGGAAAGACGGTTGAATTTCTGGGAGAACGTCTTGATTATTGGAAATGAAGTAATTGGCAGAGAACTGAATAGCAATGAATCTGGCGATTTACAGTTGTAATAATATATTATTCTTTGGAAGTATGTTTGTTTCTTTCGACGCGTGGTCCAACATTAGTGCGGTTTTGGGGAAAGATGGTTGAATTTCTGAGCAAACTTCTTGAATGATAGGAAACGATGAAATTGACGGGACAATTGAACAGCGATGAATCTAGCGATGTACAGTTGAAATAATATTTTTTGACGTGTGTTTAAAGGACATTTTGTTTTTGTCGAAAGACACAGCATTTCTACTGATTGGACATTTCTATTTGGAAATTTTTACATGCGTTCCAAGTGTTTCGAGACGCTTTGGGTACCGCTTTAGGGGTAGTTGTGATCATTTTACGTAAATTGATTCCTTCAACGAAATAGTAAAAGCAAAAAGATGCGACAAAGATCGTTGAAGAACAAATTGCATGAAATTATAAATAAAAATATTTAAACAGGGAAATACTATTTCTACAGTAAAAAAACAGTTACACTAATGTGCGAGCACTTGTTAGAACAAGATAAATATTTTTTTAATTAGATGAAATGACTGAATTTTTTTGAACGTGGAAAGAAAGTGTTTAACAGGCAACATATTTGTATAAAAATATTCTTTGTATCATCCATCAAACGTGCTCCTTTTGTACTCCTCGGATCCAATTTTCGAAAAGTTACTCTATTTCAAGCAATGTCCGTATATTAATAGGAATAACTATACGTATCACTCAAGCGTGTCCATTGGTTAATGCACTTAGGGAGGAAGAAAATCGACAGTCATCCACAGCTCTCTTACTCAAGATGGGCGATTCCGTGGAATTGGAAGGTATGGTGAGAATATTTCTGAGTGTGAAACGTGTTAAAATAATGATGACGTGGCGTGTGTGAATTTTAGTTGTTTCGTGTTTCGGGGTGACCGAAAATTTGGTTTAAAATGTAACCCGTATTACGTGTAAATTATTACAATTTTATTTGCTGTGAAACTATGTTGTTGTTCAACGAAAAACTAATAAGACAGGGAGCATTCGTGTGTCCGTAAATATTATACTGTCGCATTATTTACTTGCTGATTAATTAAAAGAATATTCCCTATAGCACATATAGACGATATAGTCTTAATATAATAAGTACCTACTGTTTCGCAGATGCATGATTGATGTAATGAGTGACACTACTCATGTGTCATTTTTTTCTTTTTCTATAATTTTTTCGTCACACCTCCGAAGCTATCGTGTTTTGCAATAGATGTATTGTTGTCCTACTTTGTACACTCTTTAATATTCCAAAGGAGTAATAAATCAGAGAACTGTACGCATAAATGGTGACACAAAATAAATCCATGACATTTTCAAAGGCAATTATTGACCATAGACTGCACGTTTTACTGGACTCTCTGAATGTTTCCTTCCGCGCCATTTGGCATGAGGCAAACAGAAGTAACATGACAAAATAAATGATTTTTGTCCCACAAGAGTCATTATTTCACAAATTAAACTGATGATTACGTACGTGTCAACTTTTCACCTCTAATCCATTCCGAAAATCAACATCCACCCGCCGTTCAGTTCTCGTTCAATTCAGCCGTCTTCCTCAAAAACCCGCATTTTATTCCACAAATTCATTTCATAAATTCACCTCACAATTACATACATGTCAACTTTCTCCCACCTCTAATTCATTCCAAAAATCAAGATCCACCCGCCGTTTATCATCATGTTTTGCAATAGATGTATTGTTGTCCTACTTTGTACCCTCTTTAATATTTCAAAGGAGTAATGGATCAAAGAACTCTTTAGGCATAAATTGTAACATAAAATAAATCCATGACCTTTTCAAAGGCAAATATCTACCATAGATTGTACGTACCATTAGACGTTCGCAATGTTTACTTCCGCGGCATTTGATATAAAATTAACACAAGTAACATGACAAAACAAATGATTTTCGTCCCACAAGAATTATTATTTCATAAATCAAACTGACGATTACGCAAATGTCAATTTTCCACCTCTAATCCATTCCGAAAATCAACATCCACTGTTCAGTTCTCGTTCAATTCAGCCGTCTTCCTCAAAAATCTGCATTTTATTTCACAAATTCATTTCATAAATTCACCTGACAATCAGACACATGTCACATTTCACCCAGCTTTAATCCATTCTAAAAATCAAGATATACCCACCGTTCAGTTCTCCTTCAATTCAGCTGTTTTCCTCAAAAATCCGCATTTTATTTCACAAATTCATCTGACAATTACACATATGTCACCCATCTCTAATTCATTCCAAAAATCAACATCCACCCGCTGTTTAGTTCTCCTTCAATTCAGCCGTCTTCCTCAAAAATCCGCATTTTATGTCACAAATTCATCTGACAATTACACATACGTCACCTTTCACCCACCTCTAATTCATTCCAAAAATCAACATCCACCCGCCGTTCAGTTCTCCTCCAATTCCGCCGTCTTCCTCAAAAACCCGCATTTTATTCCACAAATTCATTTCATAAATTCACCTGACAATTACACACATATCACCTTTCACCCATTTCTAATTCATTCCAAAAATCAACATCCACCCGCTGTTTAGTTCTCCTTCAATTCAGCCGTCTTCCTCAAAAATCCGCATTTTATGTCACAAATTCATCTGATAATTACACATACGTCACCTTTCACCCACCTCTAATTCATTCCAAAAATCAACATCCACCCGCCGTTCAGTTCTCCTCCAATCCCACCGTCTTCCTCAAAAACCCGCATTTTATTCCACAAATTCATTTCATAAATTCACCTGACAATTACACACATGTCAACTTTCTCCGGGCACCAATACACGGCGAAAAATCAACCTCCACCTCGCGCTCCGGCCTCCCTCCATTGAGGCGTCCCCCTAAAAAATCCTCGCGCATTCGCGACACCTCTCGCAAAAGCGAAACACGCCCTCGCGGTCTCGTTTAATGCAGTAATGCCGGTAATGCCCCGTATATCGTAATTATACGCGGATTCCGCGATGCCCGATGTCTCCGACCCTCGAGGGCGACCCTCTTGCAAAAGCCTGGCGTTGCGGGGCCTCCATTTTTCATTCTCCTCGCGCGTCGACGCCCCCCCACCCCGGCTTTTTCCCGCATTTTCTATCGGCCACATTTCTCTGTCACGGCTGGCTTTCACGCGCTTTAGACAAAAGCCCGCCGGCGACATAACGCGATTTCTCCTTCTCGCCCTTTCGCGCCCGAAGGCGGAAGCGAGACGCGGAATTCGACGAGGAGGAAGTGCGGCGGGCTGAAAGACCGGCGGCGAAGCGGGAGCGAGAGGCGAAAATATAGAGAGCGGAATTTTTCGAGGCGGCGGCGGCGGGTCGGCGGCGAAATTGGAAAAAGACGGGACGCTCGGGGAGAATAAGGAGGAGGACGGCAAAAGGTCGCGCCGTCGCTCGAATAGATTCGCGCGCCTTTCAAATACTATGTGTAATATGCCGTGTGTATGGGAGATATATCGCGCACAATGCGACACACACCGATATTGTCCGCAATGCGCCGCGCACGCACATTGTGGTGTAATACGCCGCCGCATATTTATTACACGAGAAAAAGGAGCTTCCTCTAAGCGCGGCGATGCGCAAAAAGAGCAGGCCGGTTATAGAAACGGCCGCCAACCCACGTCGATCGGAAAAAATGCAATGCGTCGCGCGCCTTTTCTCGCGCGACGCCAGTCCGTGCTAATTCCGTTAATGTGAAAAGCCGTCGGTGGAAGTCGGCCGTGGCAGGCGACGGTTTATAATTATTTTTGTAGCATTCGGCCGGGCTGAATCGTAATTAGAATGAATCGCGACGTGTCTTCGCGCGAAATGCCATTGCTCGGCGCTTAATGACGCTGATTCTGGGAGCTTTCGGTCCTCGACGCTGAATCGCCGAGGCTTCGGGACGCGGAATTTGCCGGGCGGGCGGTGAAACCGCGAAAGTGATGACGGGATTAATGTGATCGAGATCTGACCGTTTGGAGGTGATACGGAAAAGGTTGTAAACGAAAATATTTGTTAACACTTTGACCAACGTGATCGGTGCGAGATTTTCCTGAAGATCCGAAATATTCGCAATGAGTAGCAATAATTATTTTGTAAATGCAATTATTGTTAGAATAGTGATGCGATCCTTTGGTCTCCAATACCTGCACATTATTTAGGTGATACGGAAAAGGTTGTAAACGAAAATATTTGTTAACACTTTGACCGCCATGATTGGTGCAAGAGATTTTTCTGAAGATCCAAAATATTCGCAATGAGTAGCAATAATTATTTTATAAATGCAATTATTGTTAGGACAGTGGTGCGATCCTTGGGTTTTATAACCTGCACATTATTTAGGTGATAGGGGAGGTATGGAAAATGTTGTGAATGAAAATGTTTGTTAGCACTTCGACCGCCATGATCAGCGCAAGAAATTTTACTGAAGGTCCGAAATATTCGCAATGACAAGCAATAATTATTTTATAAATGCAATTATTGTTAGGATAGTGGTGTGATCCTTTGGTCTTCAATACCTGCACATTATTTAGATGGTACGAGTCATACGGAAAAAGTTGTAAACGAAAATTCTTGTTAACACTTTGACTGCAATGATCGGTGCAAGAGATTTTCCTGAAGATCCGAAATATTCGCAATGAGTAGCAGTAATTATTTTATAAATGCAATTATTGTTAGGACAGTGATGCGATACTTTGATTTCCAATACATGCGCATTATTTAGGTGATACAGGTGATACGGAAAACGTTATAAACGAAAATATTTGTTAACACTTTGGCCACATGATCGGTGCAAGAGCTTTTCCTGAAGATCAAAAATATTTGCAATGAGTAGCAATAGTAATTTGATAAATGCAATTATTGTTAGGATAGTGGTGCGATCCTTTGGTCTCCAATTCCTGCACATTATTTAGGTGATACGAAAAAGGTTTTAAACGAAAATCTTTGTTAGTACTTTGACCGCCATGATCGGCGCAAGAAATTTTCCTGAAGATCCAAAATATTCGCAATGAGAAACAATAATTATTTTATAAATGCAATTATTGTTAGGATGGAGATGCGATCCTTTGATCTTCAATACCTGCACTTTATTTAGGTGATACGGGTGATACGGAAAATGTTGTAAACGAAAATGGCCGTGGCAGGTAACGGTTTATAATTATTTTTGTTGCATTCGGCCGGGCTGAATCGTAATTAGAATGAATTGCGATGTGTCTAAGAAAAATTTCAAGTGAATCGGAGAAAATTTGTTTAACATTAGCTTAATGCCAATTAAAAACGTAATTTCGAGAAAAATTTTTTTTGAAGTTTTGATATACATTATTTCATATTATTTTACTAGTTTTGTCATATTTACGATTGTTCTGCAAAAAAAGGACCATATAGGTGTTTTCTACATTAATTTTTCTGGCGTCGTTGGAGCTTTCCTGGAAAATTTGGAGGCTCTGAACTTGCATCATCCGTCAGCTTTCGACGCAGAAATTGTTAACATTTTTTCGATCTACATTAAATTTGTAGAACACCTGCATCATGTATATGGTAAAATATTGATTTTAAATGGCAAATAGAAGAAGTTCAATATTTCCATCAAAGATTCATCGGAAAATTATTTATCGTGTTCCAATCTTAAAAATCATTTCTTCGTCGAGAATTTAGTTTAAGAATTGTAAAAATGTCGTGAATCGGATAAAATTTTTTGATCGAATGCTGGATTTCCGTTGGTATTAGAAAAACCATTTAAAGTTTTGAGAATAAATAACATTATTTCATATTATTTTCACGTTTTGCTATTTGACAATTATTCTGCAATGCCCGCACTATATAGCTGTCTTTCTAAAAATATTTCTGCCTATAAGATAAATTGCACCTTATTTTTAAGGCTCTAAAGTATCATATAACACAAACAATTTTTTTTTATTTTTTGAAAATTTGAGGTAGATGTTACCCCTTAATATAAGGTTCCTTCATTATTACATATCAATGCCGGGCAATTCTCGTGTGGCGGCACTTCATCCGTCGAAAGTTCATGGTAGAGTTGCCAAAATTTCGTTTCGCATTTTTTGATGGAATCTGGACTTCGGTTGGTATTATGTCCCTTCAGAACCTTTAGAATCGGTACCATGTACTTTGAACCGCTCCAAGGCATCACGACTTGCTTTATAAAATAAGCTGTAAAACCATCCTAAAAAATATTTTTGCCGCTAAGATAAATTGCACCTTATTTTTAAGGCTCCAAACTATCACACAAGACAAACAATTTTTTTTTACTTTTGCAAAATTTAAGGTAGATGTTACCCCTTAAGTTGCCCACGCCGAAACACTCGACTCTCGGCCCACCAATCAGCATCTTCTTTTCGAAACTTACCTTCGCGCCTCGCTGAAACTCCGCAGTGTATCAAACGGATTCCTAAACGCATCTACGTGACCCCGGCCAGTTTCCGTGTGCAGGAACTCGGTGTCGGGACTAACGAACGGCCATAAATAACGGCGGGTACGTACCTACGTGGAAAGGCAGCTGTGATTTATCGCCCTCGTTGGTACCTGATTGGCGCTCGCAGGTGTTGCCTTTTACTCACTTTACTCACTTTACTCGCACGCCGCGCGCATCAGCCGAATCGTCACGATGTCCGTCTATCCTGTCAGCTCGATCATCGATCGTTCGCCCGATCCGGGCGTCCTTCGTTTCTTTCGGCGGCAACGATCATCAGCCGATCGTCAATTGACTTGGCTTCAAACTTTTCACGCCACGGAGCAACGGTTTCTTATAGACGGAGGCGGGGTCGGCGGTCAGAGATTAGCGTGGGAAATAGGTGGCGTGAAGATCTTGGGGTAATTAGTTCCGGTGGAAAACGTGGAGTGCGAATTTGGTGACAAGACGAGGTGAGGCGTGATGCTACGTGGATTTAGAAGACGAATGTTTGGACAGCTGTTCCAGATGCGAGTTTTGGTGGAGTTGCAAATTGGCAGAAAATAAATCTGGTTTAGTAAGTGTAGAGGGGTTTAGTAAGTTGGTAGATGCGGCGTTTGAATGAGTTGAGCTTTAGTTAGTTCACGGCCGAGTGATTAACTCGATGTCTTTGGTTCCGGTGAAAGCGTGAAATGCGAATTTGGTGGGTAGGTGATGAGATCGTTGGTGGTGTGGCACAAATTGGTGTGCTGGATCAGTTGATGGTTTGATGTTGACATGGCAATTAGGTGAAAGTTTGTATGTTTGGTACATTTTGGAATTGGTAGAAGGTAAATACTGATTTAGGCGATTGTTGTTGGTTGTTGAATGAATTCCTTGAATACGTTAACATGTACGGAGACGTATGTAGGTATCTAATAAATACATGTTTAGATACATATTCGTATCATTATATTAATAAAAGTTAACAAATCTTGCTAGCAAATAATAGTAATACTTCTAATAATTTTCCTCATGAAATCCAAACCCGTTAAATCGTCGGATCCCATTCAGGGTCTCCAAATGTATAGAGTTTCAAAAAACCATGAATAAATTAAATTCAACCATAACTGCCGTTCGAGAAATATTATTACAGCAAAGGTTAAATAATAATTAAAACTACTGTTAACATGACATAACAGCATGTATAATCCCACCCGTATATAAGCATATCAGGGTGGGCACTGTGAACGTTTTGAACAGTATAATAGTCATATAATAATAAATCCCCATAAATGAATTGGTAACTTAACGTAGCCGCAGCAATCTGCTTCACACGCAGTACACATAACGTGCAACATTTTATTACATCAGCCTCATTATTTCGCCAAATCCACACCCAATCCGTCAAATAAACGAATCTGACAACATAATAATGATAAAATAACAAACCCCTCAAATTTATTATCAACATAACTTAGCTGCAACAATATTCTTCACACGCAGTACACTTTTACACGCTGAATTACCGGAATAGACATATATGGGACATACAGGACTAACGTGCAAAGTTTTATTACGTCAACCTCACTTTTTCCGCATATTCAAAACTCAATTCGCCAAATCAATGAATTTAACAAATAATAATGATATTATTATCATTATATACCCCTCAAATTTATTATTAACACTTTACCGACCGCTATTGACTGAAAATGCCACTCACTAACGACCGACTCTGTTTTGGATATCACGTAGGAATTGTGTATGTGCCTATTTGTAAAGCTTTATAACTGAAAAATACTGAATGTGTTGTTGAGAATCCTATGGTTTCAAAGCAGTGTATTATATCATCTGATATTTATTTTATCTAATATAACCGTTGACCACTGAAAAGCCGATTAATCGGCCACCGGTGAATAGCAGTTGGAACCGAAAAGTCGATTAATCGGCTAGCGGACGTTAAAGTGTTAATATATAATAACATAACATAATTAGCAACATAACATATCCGCAATAATATGTTTCATACGTAGGATTACCGAGATAGACACTATATAGGAGATACAGGACCAACGTGCAAAATTTGATTACGTCAACCTCGCTTTTACCGCACGTCTAAATTCAATTCGCCAAATCAATGACTCTAACAAATAATAATGAAAAATAACAAACCCCTCAAATTTATAATCAACATAATATATCCGAACAATATTTTTTACAAACGCGATACACCTTCGCACGTAAGATTACCGGAGTAGACACTAATAGAACATACAGGACCAACGCACAACATTTTATTCATCAAATTCGCTTTTTCGGCACGTCCAAAATTCGATCCGCCAAATCAACGAATCTGACAATATAATAATGATAAAATAGCAAACCCCTCAAATTGATTATCAACATAAGAATACCTGCAACCTGCCAAATCAACGAATCTGACAATATAACAATGATAAAATACGGAACCTCTCAAATTTATTATCAACTCAATAGCTTCAACAACATTCTTCACACCCAGTACACCTTTATCCGTAACTTTGTCGGAGTAGACACTGTGGCTGGCCACTACGGACAATATGTAAGATTTTCCTATATTAGCCTCCGCAATCGTCTGCCGTCCGTCATAACGTTCAATCAGCCAGCTCCGCGTTTCTCAGCCGGCCGTTGAATATCGACGGCCGGACAGCTCGACAGAAATCGCCGTGTCGGAGTTCTCTTTAACTAGACGTGCCATGGGCGTGGATCAGGCCGCGATTCCCTATCGGCATCGCCTTGGGTGGCGCGCGGTGCTCTCTTCGTCGCTGGTCAGACGTACATTAGCGGCCTATCGTTCGCCAGCCGCGCGGAGATTTCATCTCACGGAATCTCGACGCAGCGTACGAGCGAGAGCATCGTGGAGCCCCCTATCTCGACGTATCTGACAAGCATCAGCCATCAAACTGACCCGGCAACGAGCGAGACTTTTAGGGACTGCGCGTGGCTTGTGTCGCCGTGAGAGGTTAGCTCACTTCCATGGGAGTGGGGGATGATTAGTGCGGAGCATGCCTGTTTTGGGATCTGGGAAGCTCGGACGTGGGCAATGGAGGAATTCGAAAATGGTGGATGCGGTTATGGAAACTGCGGATGATGATGTATGGGGGAAGCGGTTATTTTAGGCATGTAAAGATGTATCTGGTAATGAGAACATTCAGGAATGAATATGTTGTCATAGAGAAGAAAACAGAATAAACGAACGAGGAGATGATCGGCAGTTTAGTTCGAATTCGAAAATGGTGAGTGTGGTTATGGAAACTGCGGATGACGGTGTGTGGAAATGTGTAATGTGTGATGGGAAGCGGTTATTTTAGGCATGTAAAAATGTATGTAGTAATGAGAACATTCTAGAATGAATCCGTTGTCATAGAGAAGAAAACAGAATAAACGAACGAGGAAATGATCGGCAGTTTAGTACGAATTCGAAAATGGTCGATGTGGTTGTGGAACCTGCGGATGACGGTGTGTGGAAATGTCTAATGTGTAGTGGGACGCGGTTATTTTAGGCATATAAAGATGTATGTGGTAATGAGAACATTGTAAAATGAATCCGTTGTCATAGAAAAGAAAACAGAATAAACGAACGAGGAGATGATCGGCACTTTAGTTCAGTTGAGGTTCAACGCGAGAAGACGTACGACGCAAATTACAGAGACACGTAGTCTTATCAATTCATTTATCCTTATTCATTAATTCGTTAAATAATTATTCTCATGTAGGCGTTTGTGCTTATGGCATGTGGACATTTTGTGGTAGTGGGAGTATGAAGTGCAGATGAGGGCGTGTGTAGATTTTGTTTGCGGGGGGACCCGTAATGTGGGTGACGAAGCAGTTGTATTTTGAGTACAAATTGCGTGGTATAGTTGTTGGCATGTAGGAATGTGCAATGCAAGTATTAGCAGGGTGAAATTTATAATATGGGTGACGTAGCGGTTGTATTTTGAGTACAAATTGCTTGATATAGATGTTGGCATGTAGGAATGTGCGATGCAAGTATTGACAAGGGGTATTTATGGGTGGTAAGAGAAGGTGCAGATTTTGTTTGCAGTGAAATTGTAATATGGGTGACGAAGCAGTTGAATTTTGAGTACACATTGCTTGGTATATGTAGATATTGACATGTAGGAATATGCGATGCAAGTATCGGTAGGCAGTATTTATGGGTGGTAAGGGAAGGTGCAGATGATGGGATGTGGAGATTTTGTTTGCGGGAAAACGTGTAATGTGGGTGACGAAGTGATTGTATTTTGAGTACAAATTGCTTAATATAGATATTGACAAAGGGTATTTATGGGTAGTAAGGAAAGGTGCAGATTTTGTTTCCGGTGAAATGTGTAGTATGGGTTGTATTTTTAGTACAAGTTGCTTGATATAGATATTGGCATGTAGGAATATGCAATACAAGTGTCGGCTGGGGGTATTTATGGGTGGTAAGGGAAGGTGCAGATTTTGTTTGCGGTGGAATGTGTAATATGAGTGACGTAGCGATTGTATTTTGAGTACAAATTGCTTGATATAGATGTTAGCATGTAGGAATGTGCGATGAAACTATCGACAGGGGGTATTTCTTGGGTGCTAAGGGAAGGTGCAGATGATGGGATGTGGAGATTTTGTTTGTGGTGGAATGTGTAATGTGGGTGTGCAAAATGCATTGTATAGATAACGTGGCAGTTATATTTCTGCACATAAGGTGCTATACAAATATCGCAGATTCGTATTCAGGGCGTGCACGTATGTGCGAGGCAAATATGTATCCTTCTAAATTTCACACATGCGTATTGTATAACCGACTGGTATCCACACATTTAAAAATTATTTCTCTGGAAATGTACCGTGTAAGTATGTATTAATATAAATTATATACGTGTAAGAATGTATAATACAAATAAAATTCTGAATACAAGTACCGATATATTATTTGAGGGAAGAAGATCTGAATGTGTGGTTATGTGAACACATTCAATTCTTCTTCCCTCAAATAATGCATATAATCAATTTATCCACGTATTTAGATTACACGCATCCACTTTCCAATCATTTGTCAGCAGTATTGCAGATGAATATTAAATACCATCGTACCACGGCAACCAATTCATTCGCACCTTATTAGTTTCTATAAATGTGCACGGAAGCTGGAATGTTCTAAAACAAAACAATATAAAGAAAGCATGGAATATCGTTACTAAAGTATTTTGTTTTCAAATATTAGCAGTACCGTAAACACGTGTTTGACAATTACTCATTGATCAGAACCTGGTATTTTCTTTATAAATCTATCTACACACATAAGTGTGTGTGCGTTTTTTGGACACATATCAATAGAAATGTAAATTTGTACTATATACGAAAGTCGTGGATCGTCTCCATGAGTATAACAACCAAAATATTACTCCTTCAGACGTCAATGAACTCTCATTGTGTAATTTCGTATCGCCGCTTCACATCAACTTCACCCCGTCGGCAAAGATCCTAACACGCATTACCCCTGCGACTCGAGTGCCAGAAGAAAGAATTCTGTAGAGAAGGAAATCTGTCGGGGGCCATCATTCGCCGCGAAGAAAGTCAGGAAAACGCCGCGGCGAAATAAGGGTGTCGATAAGTCTCGCCACCCTTACTTCTCCCGACACACACACACACGTGTATGTCGGTGCTTGACAATACCAGCGCGAATATGTGCTTTGCAAGAGGCATACAAGTGTCAGAAACACGTGTCACGTGACTCCCACGCTCGACGCTACTTTAAAGATGTCACCCCAAAATTGGTCGGGTACATGTACCTTGTGACATGAGCTTGCGTGCGGTGCTTTGTTTACAAAGTGGAGAATGATTTCAGGCGCTTGGGTTTAAGATTGTGGATTATGCGTATTTATAATATAAATATCTATGTCATTTCAATACTGTATAATTTCCATACTATGCGTAATTTGAATACTATGTGTAATTTTAATACTATGTAATTTCAGTACTATGTAATTTCAATACTATGTAATTTCAACACTATGCGTAATTTCAATACTATGTAATTTCCATACTATGCGTAATTTCAATACTATGCATCATTTCAATACTATGTCATTTCAATACTATGCGTAATTTTAATACTATGTAATGTCCATACTATGCGTAATTTCAATATTATGCATCATTTCAATACTATGCGTAAATTCAATACTATGTCATTTCAATACTATGTAATTTCAGTACTATGTAATTTCAACACTATGCGTAATTTCAATACTATGTAATTTCCATACTATGCGTAATTTCAATACTATGCATAATTTCAATACTATGCGTAAGTTCAATACTATGTAATGTCTATACTATGCGTAATTTCAATATTATGCATCATTTCAATACTATGCGTAAATTCAATACTATGTCATTTCAATACTATGCGTAATTTTAATACTATGTAATTTCAGTACTATGTAATTTCAACACTGCGTAATTTCAATACTATGTAATTTCCATACTATGCGTAATTTCAATACTATGTAATTTCAATAGTATGTAATTTCCATACTATGCGTAATTTCAATATTATGTAATGTTTATACTATGCATAATTGCAATACCATGCGTAATTTCAATACTATATGATTTCAATACTATGCGTAAATTCAATACTATGTAATCTCAACGCTATGCGTAATTTCAATACTATGTAATTTCCATACTATGCGTACTTTCAATACTATGCGTAAATTCAATACTATGCAATTTCAATACTATGCATAATTTCAATACTATGTAATTTCAATACTATGCGTAATTTCAGTACTACGCGTAATTTCAAAACTATGGCACAGTTGATTTTATCACGATGCCGATTTTAAGGTGGTAGTGAAAAAATGGAGTAATGCATGTATTTGTAACGTGGAATTGTATTCGATGAATTGTTTACTGAGTTTGGTGTGGTTCAATTTTAATCTTTTTAATTTGCGATTCGGTATTAGTTGTGATGGAGATTTGTATATTTGTAAATTTAAAAAATTGCAAATATTTTTATTATATTTATTAATATATAATTTATATGTTTTTATAATTTATATATTTTTATTTAATATACAAGAAATATGATTTTTTAATATTTTTTTTAAATTTGTAAATTTTGTATATTGTATCATATCATGATACTACCTTAGAAATGTTATGTTTAAATGGATGGGATGCATTTACTTTATAATACGGTATTTCGTGAGTTTGTTTTAAGGAAATTGGGATGGTTGCGTTTCAAAGTTTCCACATTCTCTGTTATGGGAATCTTACTACCATTATTGACTAAAAATTATGGCCTCCCGTAGATTTTCTTATAAACTTGTGCAGCAGTCAACGTTTTAACTTGACATTTCGTCATCACCACCGTGCCCTCCCAACGAAATAAATACTTTAGTCACAGAACTCGAACTTCGTCAATTCCAAAATATTCACACCCCCCTCGCCTCTGCGTTTTTCATACCGCCAAATGCAAAGTTTCGTGTTGGTGGTTCCATATTATCTCTTATGGGAATCTTACTACTATTATTGACTAAAAATAATGGCCTCCCGGAGATTTTCTTATAAACTTGCGCAGCAGTCAATGTGTTAACTTGACATTTCGTCATCACCACCGTGCCCTCCCAACGAAATAAATACTTTAGTCACAGAACTCGAACTTCGTCAATTCCAAAATATTCACACCCCCCTCGCCTCTGCGTTTTTCATACCGCCAAATGCAAAGTTTCGTGTTGGTGGTTCCATATTATCTCTTATGGGGATCTTACTACCATTATTGACTGAAAATTGTGGCCTCCCGTAAATTTTCTTATAAACTCGCATGGTAGACAAAGTTTAGTTACAGAACTCGGAGTTCGTCGATTTAAAAATATTCGCACCCCCCTCACTTCTGCATTTCTCACGCGTCCAAATGCAAATTCTCATCAACTGTCAATCCATTTCCATCTGTCCGCCGCCGTAACACGAAACCTCTAACGGATCAGGCTCGTCTCTCCATCCAGAAAAACCTGCAACTTCCGATCGCCTCTGCCGAAATAATATTTTCCTATAATCGCCTCTCCGCCGTTCAATATCGCGCAAGGAATACGCAGCGATCGAAAAGGCAGAACTTTACAAGGGTTGAAGCGTCGGACAAAGAGCGCGAAGGGACACATTGTATGCCATAAACGCTCTCATTGTCATCCACGCGTGTTACAAATTTCCCATTGGTGCCCTCTCGTGCGCGCCTAAGCCCCTTTTCCTTAATTAGCATTATATGGGCTTCCTATTGGCGCGATCGGCCTTATAAATTCTGCCGATCCGTTGAGGATATTTCGTGGGGCCCGTGGGTAACATCGATAGCTATTGGATGTTATTTCAATCTCCGTCCATAGAGCCGTGATCTCGGCCGGGTATTGAGCGGACGGAGGGGCCGAGAAAGGAAGATACGGATGCCTCACGAATATTCGGCCGTACGATCTGCGCTGATAGCCGTTTTTAAATTCCGCATTGTACGACTCCTTGCGCGCCAGGTATTATGCATTATACATGCGCGTATTGTTAATGAAATAACCCTCGGCGGGGCGATGAGGAGGACGGGGCATTTTATGAACGCGGGAGACGAGGTGAAGGAATTTCGTGATGCGACGTTTTTATGTGGTGGCGGTATGGTGTTAACACTTTAACACGTTGCGTACCAAGCGTGATTACGTTTTGTTTCCTACCGGCCCAAGTTTTTATCTCGGCGCACTAGAACGATAGCGGAGAGATATGCGGGAAAACCAACAATGTAACTCGACTAGATCCATGCATTGTCGATTATTTACATTTACAGTGCTATCGACGTATGTAATTGATACATCGTTTTGTTCCGAAATAATCTTATTGGTAAGTAGCTTATTTTGGATTTGGAAACGTTTATCGCTTTCCCTGGAATGGTCGAACGCTAACAAGCAAGAAAAAACCTTAAAAATACAACAACGTATTGTTTGAATTGCCTAAAATCACCACAAATGTGCTTGGACTGTTTCAACGAATTCCATGCGACATAGTATAATATAATATGTTATCCTATATAAATTAATAAAAAGTAGAGTGTTATTTGTGTCTTTTTTATATTTTTACGCTGTATATTCTATATTTATACTTCAGAACTTGTTCCATTAAATTTGTTTTCAAAATGCAACTGAAAATCTTATTTAACTTCAACAAGAAAAGCGTCACCCATATATGGGTGACACAGGCCCCACGGGCGCATGACCATCACCCAAGTATGGGTGACGCGGTACGCAACGTGTTAAATTTGTTTTCAAAATGCAACTAAAAATCGTATTTAACTTCAACAAGAAAAGCGTCACCCATATATGGGTGACACGGGCCCCACGGAAGCATGCCCATCACCCAAGTACGGGTGACGCGGTACGCAACGTGTTAACATGTTCGGCGCCAAGCGTGATTCGGTTGAGTTTTTCGCGGGCCCAAATTTTACTGTCGGCGCACCAAAACGGAAACGGAGAGATGAGGGGGAACACCAAGAATTTAACTCGAGTAGGTTTGTGCATTGACAATTATCTATATTTGTAGAGCCTTCGAGCCATAAAAATAATACATTGTTTAGTTCCGAAATAAGCTTATTGGTGAGAAGCTTATTTTGGATTTTGAAACGCTTATCATTTTCCAGGGAAAACGATAAGTGTTTCGGCTAGAGATCTGCGAGGGATCTCACTTCAGTTATCCCAGATCATTCAGTTGAGAAGCATACTTTTTCTGAAACGCACATCAGTAATTTTTTATCCCTAAAATGTTCATTGGACGGCGTGAAAGTATAATTGAAAGTGAGAGTAGTGATGAAAACGTTGTGGGTTTTATAAGAAAAAGTAGAATATAATTTGTGTATTTTTGATATTTTTGTGGTGTATATTCTCTATTTATGCTTCAATGCTTGTTCCATTAAATTAATTTGAAAATGCTACTAAAAATCTTATTTAACTTGAACAAGAAAAGCATCACCCATATATGGGTGACGCAATCCACGCGGAAGTATACCCGTCACCCAAGTACGGGTGACACGGCGCCGAACGTGTTAAGGACGGCTAAGAAATCTGTAAGAAATACGTCTGAGACCAAATGTTTTTGGGAAACTTGTACGTTACAAAAAATTATAACTTTGTTTTTTATGAAGCAATTTATATGAAACTTTCAGAAATTGTATAACTGGAAGAATTTTAGGTATTATTAATACATTGACTGCCAAGCATATTTTGCTATATTAGAACCGCGATGCGATAAAATACTGCAGAATATGATTAAATCGTGCAAAATGAAGGCAACGTAGTGTTGTTAGAAGCCAAAGTATTGAAGCACAGTTCAAATATCATTTGCTGTTACAAGCTTGCAAATAGACTTCATTGCGATTATTTTGCAGTTTTAGTAAAATCTTTTGCATATTTCGCTCAAGCGTATTTTGCTATGTTAGAATCGCGATGCGATGAAATACTGCATAGTATAATTAAATCGTGCAAAATAAAGGTAACGCAGAGTTGTTAGAAGCCAGAGTATTGAAGCACCGTTCCAATAATAATTGCTTTTACAAGATTGCAAGTAGGTTTCATTGCGATATTTTACATTTCTAATCAAATCTTTCAATTTCATCAGCGTGTTAAATAAAATATAGTTTTCAAGAATTATCATAAGTTTTTACTAAAAAATGAAAACACGAAGAAAAAATTAAAACAATCGTTTTTAATGCATTGAATATCGATGTAAATACTAAAATAGACAAAATAGAAACAATGTATCAAAATAAGTGACATCTAAAGACAGCGTTTTTTTGCGGTTATTATGAAGCAAATTTTAAGAAACTTTTAGAAATTGTATTATTGGAAGAATTTTAGGTATTATTAAAAAAGGTATGTTTTTAATAATTATCATAACATTTTCACTCAAAAAATATATTTGTATGTAATTTATCGAAATTGTAAAATAAAATGCATTTTAGGTATTATTTAAACAAATTATCATAAAATTTTATTTGAAAATCAATTCAATAATGACTACTTTCATTTGAAAGTCTAATAGTTCTTTAAAGTATGATATTAAGTGAAGCATTTTTCTCTATAAAAAGGAACCATACTAAATTTACATACATATCGTGATTCGCTTCGTTTCCATTGAATATTGATGTATATACTTAAATAGACAAAATAGATACAATGTATCAAAGTAAGTGACATCTAAAGACAGCGTGTAGAGAACACGAAAAAACTCGTGAGCAGTCGTTAAAGTGTTAAAGCTGGATGCAACGGGTGGCAGTGGGTTTTCTGGAATTTCAGTGATTATGTGTAATTCTGTGGGTGTTTAGTTAGTAAAACGTATGGCCTATTATGGGTGTAAATTAAAATAACTTCAGTTATTTTAAGATCATCGCAATAAAGCATGTTTGCAAACGGGTTTAAGTTGAAGTAAATTAAATTTCCTTCTAGGGCATAATTTTCATTATGTTAGTAAAGTATGTGGTTGCGAATTATGTCGGCGTTTAATTAGCAAAACGTGTGGCGTATTGTGGGTATAAATTAAAATAACTTCAGTTATTTTAAGATCATCGCAATAAAGCATGTTTGCAAACGGGTTTAAGTTGAAGTGAATTCAAGTTCCTCATAGGGCACAATTTTCTTTATATTAGTAAAGTATGTGGTTGCTAATTCTGTTGGCGTTTAATTAGTAAAACGTATCGCACATTATGGGTATAAATTAAAGTACGTTCAGTTTTTCTGAGATCATAGTAATAAAACGGTTTTAAGTTGAAATAAATTCAATTTCTTTATAGGGCACAATTTTCATTGTATTAGTAAAGTATGTGGTTGCTCATGAATTTAAAATAAAAATGTCAGTTCCGATAATTGATCCAGTATTTTTTTATCATTTCAATGGCTTTATGTGAAAGTATTAGTATTATCTTAATAAAGCATATCGTACCCAACGGTTACAAACAGGTACTTTCAAATTTTGATGCCTAGACGTTGATAAATATGGCACCGCATTCATATATCAGGGTAGTTCCCGTTACTATAATACATTTTTACGATAGCAAAACGTGTATTTGAGTATTGCGAATTGATTTCAATCGAATCCGAATAGAAATGAATAAATCACACATCATACGTGGCGTGCTGTAATCAACAAAATTAGCTACGATTCCATAGACTCTGCACTCAGCTTTTCCTTCACCCACTGTTTCCATAAAACCAAATATTCCGCCGCAGTACGAATCACCAAACGTCACTCAACCCTCATTTACCTAATTTCCAAACGCCCAACGTTCCGACGTAAAAATTCCCAAAGCATCCGCGCCCTTAATTCGCCGCTGGTGCCACTTAGGCGTGCCCGAAAAAAACGTCGATTCTTCCGCATCACAGAAATATCGCGTGTGAAGTGCGTCGGAGGAAACGCTCGTTATTCCGGCAATATTTTCAGTCAGGCCAAGCGCAAATCCGGTTAGCGCAACTGCGGAAAATCCGCTTCTTCTTGGTCGGAAGGTCGACGTCAGATCAAATCACTCTCATTGTGGGCTTCGAGAGTCTCGAATCTCAATCTCTGTTAATCGCCGTACGACTCAAGAGCGAAGGAGGAGCGATATCGACGTCGAGGGTAAATTAAACGTCGGTTTAGGCGATTTACGTTGTCGATCGTGACGAACAACCGCGAATCTTATTCGTTTTGAAGAGCCCGCGGAATGAGAATGTTGGGGTTGACGGGGAAGCGTTCGAAACCAAGCTGTAGTGGAGTACAATAGTGTGAATTGGAAGTTTAAATATACGGGACGATGGACGAACGGTGAAAGTCAAGTATTGTTGGATTGAGTAAGATATGACGGGCATTCATGAATATATGAAATTTGTATGGAAAAAAGTAAATATCTAGATATTTCTTTTAAAGGTGCAGAAATGTAATACTATTGCTTATTTATAGATGGTACTCCAAAATATGTAGCATAAATAATAATATATTATGTATATTTGTATATTACGAATAATAGTATATTGCTTAATAATAGTATATTTATTAATAATATTAGTATATTACGAATATTTGTGTACAGAAATTCAAAAAGACAATAATGTGAATTGGAAATTTAAGTATATGGGAGGATGGACGAACGGTGAAAGTCAAGCATTTTTGTATTAAGTCAAATATGTCCGACATTGATGAATATATGAAATTTGCATGAAAAGAAGTATATATCTCGATATTTCTTTTAAAGGTGCAGAAATATAATACTATTGCTTATTTATAGACGGTACGCCAGAATGTGTAGCACAAATAATAATATATTATGTATATTTGTGTGTATTTGTATATTACGAATAATAGTATATTATTTAATAATAGTATATTTATTAAAAATATTAATATATTACGAATATTTGTGTACGGAAATTCAAAAGAACAATAGTGTGAATTGGAAGTTTAAATATACGTGACGATGGACAAACGGTGAAAGTCAAGTATTTTTGTATTGAGTCAAATACATCCGACATTGATGAATATATGAAATTTGCATGAAAAAAAAATGTAAATATCTGGATATTTTCTTCAAAGGTGCAGAAAAGTAATGCTATTGCTTGTGTATAGATGGTACTCCGGAATGTGTAGTAAAAACAATGAGTGCCGGAATATTTATATACGAAAATTCAAAAGGACACTTTGAGAGCAAATTTAGGTAAAGGACATTTTTAGATATTTGATATTTATGGTATAATTCTTGATAAAGTAAATTTAGATCCACGTTTTCATAATTGTTTTTACATAGTTCTGCTTATAAGATCATAAAACCTAACGTTTTAAATATACTGTGCGTTCGTGTTAACACCGTTTTCAACTTCGTACCTCCTATTCAATAGTAAATAACACATTTTTTTGTACCGTTTCCGATCTTCGGCTTCCCATTCAATGGTAGATAATAAATTTTGTTATACCCTTTCTAACCTCGGACCTCCCATTCAGTAATAGATAATAAATTTTGTTGTACCATTTCCGATTTCCGACCTCCCATTTAGTAGTAGACAACAAATTTTGTTGTACCGTTTCAGACCTCCGGCCTCACATTTAGTAGTAGAAAAAAAATATTGTAGTACCGTTTCCGACCTTCGATCAAATTTTCAACTCAATACTTTGTTGTACAATACTTACAATTCAAAACTTTCATCACACCACACTTGCCGCGTTACACCCTGCATATACAAACAAATCCAAAAATCCTTCTCTTCAAGCAAATAACCCCGTCTCTCATTTCTACAAGACGTGGCCCTCGAATTGTTAAGTAACTAAGACCCTCTCCAATTCCTGGAAACCACGGCACTCAAAGCGTTAATTAAATAAGCTCGTCTCCCATTTCCCGCAAGCACCGCACACATCCCTCGCCCACCGCCCATGAACCATCCGCAGACGATTCCAAGCACATTAATAACACAAGCGTGTCAGAATCAAGAGAAGAGATAAATTGCGAAATCTTTATTTTACAATAACCAGTCCGAACCCTTTACAATTTTCCGGTGGAATGCCGAGGTTCCAAGAAATGCGACACTTTATCACCCCTTCATTTCCCTTCTCTTTTCCAAACAAAAATTCGTAGCGAATTTACACAGGTATGCACATGACAAATATTTCGATTATGACTCATCGCATTCCGTACAACAATGTTTACTTCACTACTGGACATCACCTAAAAATTCTTTGAAATTCGCCGCTAATTTATTTTCCACTAACGCGCGTGTTAGAATCAATTTATTTTCCGCCAACAAGCGTGTTAGAATCAAGAGAAGAGGTAAATTGTGAAATCTTAATTTTGCAATAATCAGTCCGAGCTCTTTACAATTCTCCGGCGGAATGCCGAGGTGCAAAGAAATGCGACACTCTACCACCCCTTCCCTTTTCCAAACCAAAATTCGTTGCGGACCCCTCTTGAGACAGATGCGCATTTTTCTGAAACAAAAATTGCCGGACATCACCTAAGACCCCTTTGAAATTCGCCACAAATTTATTTTCCGCTAACACGTGTTAGAATCAAGAGAAGAGATAAATTGTGAAATCTTTATTTTACAATAACCAGTCCTAAGTAATGGTAATCTAACATCTCTTCATTCCCCTTCTCTTTTCCAAACAAAAATTCGTAGCGAATTTACACAGGTATGCACATTACAGGTATTTCAATTATGTCTCATCGCATTCCGTACAACAATATTTACATCAGTGCCGGACATCACCTAAGACCCCTTTGAAATTCGCCTTAAATTCATTTTCCGCCAGCAAGCGCATCGATGGTCGTTGACTTCCGCAACTCTGGGCGCCTCAGCGATGGCTGCCTCGATCAATCCAAAATGCAAATTCGCAGACCCGCGACTCGGCGTCGTCGCGAACAATCGCCATGATGGCGCGACCCTGCGGGGGTGTCGAGTAATCCGCACACCCTTCCACGAGTCGTCTTCCCGCCGCACTTCTTAATCAATGCGGAAATCGGCGACGAGCGATTTTCGCGCGGCGAAAATAAAATCAGAGAGGAAGCCGCGGCGGTGGGGAAGGCGAGCCACGGGTCTCTTTTAACCCCCGCCAGAGCGACGAGTGGCTGACAAACAGATCCCGCGGAAAATCAGATAATTATCCGGGCGCGGTCGTTTGCGTCTATTTGCATATCGGCGATTTTGACAATGCGGGCGACGGGGATTTAAATTAAAATGTTGTTTGCGCCGATACTTAAATCGCACGATCGCCGGTATTCTCCCGCGCGCTTGTCTGCGCACGTACTCTGCGGAGATCGGACATTGTTTGCTCGAAAGAGAGGCTGAAGGAAGAGCGAAAATTGGAAAGGTGGTTCGGGCGCTGAAGATCGACAACGATTCGGCCGCGTGGCAGGTGAGGGAGAGGAGATGGGCTGATTGATGATGCGTGGAGGTAGATAATAAGGCCTGCTGGATGGAGAATGCCGCGGTGGTTGGGGATTTATCGAGAGCGGCGATGTGGAATGTTTTAAATGTGTACCGTGGGATTCGAAAATTGAGGATTGGTAAGAACTGTTGTTGGGGGGAAATATTATTTTTTTTTCACACGTTGATTGCCATGGTGGTCACCGGTGACCGGTGCAAGAGGTTTTCCTAAAACTGCAAAAAATTCGCAATAAAGCCTATTTGAAATCTTGTAAAAGCAATTGATATTGGAACGACGCTTCAATACTTTGGCGTCTAACAACTCTGTCATATGTGACCGCAACTTGTTTCTTCTGCAGCGCCACGGTGGTGATCAATGACCGGAGTGCATCATATACTTGTGATTGCATAGTTGAGTGAAAATTCGTTAATTAGACAATGCTTTGAAATAAAATCTGCACTATTGAAAAATTGAAAGTTTTTGTTAAACCAAAAATAAAAAAAAAATTGTCAACAAATCTGTTATCTACCGGCGCTTTGCATTGAATCAATTTAAACATAAGTGTAGTTCGTCAATGGAATCTTGGCAGTATTTAGTGACATTTTTGGTCCGATATTTTGCTCTTTGTGTTCCGAAGTTTGCAACATTTTATTGGTAACACTGTTTGTAAAATTTGCGTACCAAATACGTTGGCTCTTCCTTCTTTTGCAATTCATGCCGTATTCTTATAAATAATGAAATTAATTATTATTTTGCCATTACATGCTGAGAATAGTAAAAATATTTTTGTGGCGTTCTGAGTGAAACTGATTTTGTTCTGATTTCGGCGTGGCAGTCAATGTGTTAATCATACTCTGCAGTATTTCATCGCATCGCGGTTCTAACATAGCAAAATACGCCTGGCAGTCAAGGTGTTAAATTTTTTTGAAAATGATAAACTGCTATTTATCATAACTATAAATAATTTCGTTGATTTTTACAAGTAACAAGTTTTCGAGTTTAGAAGACCTTCCATTGATGCGCGCTATTTTATTTATCGCCGCATGGGGGTGGGAATATGATGTGAAGTTTATGGGGAAGGATCTTCTGAGTGATTTTGGGGGTCATGTGTAATTGGAAGTTTGTAAGGTTGAAACGTACGTGTTGCGAAATGTTAAAGTACATACGGATTCAGTAAGGAATACAAAGTTTTCAAGGAATGTATTTTTGAATGTGGCGGGATGTGTGTATATTCAGTGGTGGCAGTGGTCATCGGGCATATTGTGATAAGTTTTCAAGGAATGTATTTTTGAATGTGGCGGGATGTGTGTATATTCAGTGACGGCAGTGGTCATCGGGCATATTATGATCATTGCGTAATTTCGGTATCAATGAAGTGAAAAGTGTTGAAATCAAAATCATGTATACATAGATATATAATGACAGCATTTAAGATATCCAGTGTACCATTTACTTAATTTATTAATATACGAGTTGTAAGTAAATATCGTTTCCTATACCAAAACATTAACGCTCTATCTAGGTTATTTTATCGATACTGTTCTTGTGAAAATTTTGAAAAACACACAATAACCTCGTCGAACAATAAATACACCATTCCCAACACGTACTTTTCTGATCATGTTATTGCTCCATATCGATTATATACACAGTTTCAAAAAAAGGATTGCAATTACAGAGGCACATCATTAAAATTTCTCACCGTACGCATTTAAATTTCATCAATATCAACAGCATAGATACATAATTGTAGCATTCAAATATCCATTGTACCGTTTACTTAATTTATCAATAACAAGTTTTAAGTAAATATCGTTGACCATATAAAATCATAAACGCATTTAAAATACACGCTGCATCAAGTTTATTTTATCGATACTCTTGGCGTGGAAATTTCGAAAAACACACAATTAACCACGCTGAACAACAAATACATTATTCCCAACACTGACTTAACTGATCTTGTAATTAATCCATATTGATTATATACAAAGTTTTAAAAAAAGTATCGCAATTACATAGGCATATCATTAAAATTTCTCACCGTACGCATTTAAATTTTACCAATATCAACAGTATTTCTCCTTAAACATTCTTCACTACATCAGATCACAAGCACCCCATTCAACTTACATGCTGCACCCAACGTCCAGTCCACAACGTACCGACGACACGTAAACCTTAAAAACCCATGAAAACCTCATCGTCCCATTTGCCGAATTTCCTCACATCGCCGACACGCAAAACTTCAGAACCGTCCTACACCCTAAGCACACCTATTTCCAAACGCCCCCGCCATCTTCGTTTCACACGCGCAGCGCTGCACGTGATCAACTACACCCACCACCATTGGCCATTTCTCAGGTGTAACGGCGTCGTTGACGTTTCGAAAAGCATAACGCAGGTGGCTGCCGACAACAATGCGCACGGCAGGACGACACTTCTGTCGAGAGAATCCTTCCTTAAGAACGTTCCACAACGTATCCACGCCCGTGGAGGATCCGTTGAATGGGGTCTACGCCGACTAATGGTCCGTGACACGCTCCACGCGAGCGTCAATGAAAATTGAAAAAGGGAGATTTCGCGTTGAATGGACGGACGGCTTATTAAAGCCAGCCCCATGGGAGAGGACAGCTTCTATTTCCTATGGGGATGACCCGGCGGATTCTGAAATGGCTTCAACCCTGATCCCCGAACATTGTTGAACGATCGAACTCGATGATCCAAGGAAATTCGCGACATCACGCGTTTTGTACACTGGGTACCGAGGGTGTGCGATGATGTTTCATGATGCTCGACGCTGTTTGACGGTGGTTAATGGCGGTTGATGGCTGCGAGAGTGTGGCCAATTGCCGAGGGGCAGAGGGTCATGGTGTTGGTACTGCGGGGTTAATGACGTGAAGTGTGTAAACGCGACGTCATGCTTTTTTTAGGATGTGCTATTGGTGATGGGTGTTTATGTTTGCAGCTTTGTCTAAGTAATCTAATGGGTATATGGCGTAGTTTGGTCTATGGGGGTTTTTGGAAAGCGACGGAATAGTGTACATATATTTTAATAGAGAGTGTATAGTAGTGTGGTTTTTTTAGTAATTTGTAATCGGCAGACTAGTATGGTTTTTTAGTAATTGGCAGAATAGTGTGGCGAATTGGAAGGAGAAGTGTGTAAAGCTGCGAAACGTGTATGGGATTGGTACTGTGGGATTAATGAGGTAAAGTGTGTAAACACGACGTCATGCCTTTTTTGGGACGTGTTATTGCTGATGGGTGTTTATGTTTGCAGCATTATTTGAGTAATCTGATTACGTGGTATAGTCTTGTCTATGGGGGTTTTTGTGAAGCGACGGTATAGCGTGTGCTTTAATAAAGCGTGTAAAGTAGTGTGGATTTTTAGTAATTGGCAGAATTGTGAGGGACATAATGTTTTTTCTGGGACGTGGATGTTTATGTTTGTGGTTTTCTTGTTTCTGTAATTTTGTGGTGACTTGTTTTAGGTTTGGCTGTAGTAGTTTATACTGATCGGCAAGAATAGTGTGCATCTACATAGTACATCCTTAGTATATTCAGATGGTGGTATATTATTTTGTGGGTATATGATAATAGGTGTTTACCATATATTGGCATTCTTATTTTTTGCCTCATTTACTGAATTCTTACTTTAGTCTTACCTTTACTAACCCTGTTAGTCTTACCCTATTTTTACTGATTAGCAGGATGGTGTATATTTCAACGGAGGCGTAATGCTTTTTCGATATTTCATCCATCGATAACACGTGTCTATGCGTGTTTATTTGGCCTAATCTGTTTGGTTCTTCTTTTGGTCTTGCTTATGGGGGCATTTAGTAATCGGGAGAAAAGCGTGGTGAATTGGAGGAAGAGGGTGAAACTGCGAAACGGGTATTACAATGTTGATATTGACAAAAGTTAATGACGTGAAGTGTAAACAGGGGCATAATATTTGTGATGATGTAATATTAGCGATAGACCATTATGTTCTCGTGTTCTTCCGTTTACATTGTGGGATTTTTACATAGTCTTGCCTGTGGAAACTTTTCTGGAGGAACTGAAAAAATGAAGGAAGACAACAAATGACCCCTTTCAAAATTTACTTTAAAACCGTACATTCATTCTTATTTTTATCGTTCATTTGCCTTTCTGTAAATTCTTATATCATTTAATTATTCAATTTCTCGCTTTAACAAATTAGGAATTTTTTTCTGAAAATCAACATTTATTTCATAAGACCCCATTGTAAGAATAGGTAGATGTAAAGTACCGGTACGTTTAGTGCTAATATTTACTTCCGTGAAAATTGATGACGCACCGTATGCGTCATGACGGAAACTTGAAAATGTTAACACTAAACGTACTAAGCAGAGTAAAATGGTCCCTTTAAAAATTTACTTCAAAATTGTACATTCTTTCTTACTTCTATCGTTCATTTGACATTCTGTAAATCCGTACATCATGTGATTATTCAGGTTTCTCGCTTTAATAAATCAGAAATCAACGTTTATTTCATAAGACCCCAAATGACCCCTCATGATAAGAATAGGTAGGTGCAAAGTACCGGTATGTTTAGTATCAATATTTGCTTCCGTGAAAATTTATGACGCGCCGTATGCGTCATGGCGAAAAATATTAATATTTCCTTCTGACAAAATTGGTGACGCATCGAATGCGTCAATCAGACCTTTCAAAAGTTACTTTAAAATCGTACATTCATTATTATTTCCATCCCTCATTTGAGTTTCTATAAATCCCTATATCATCTGATTATTCATTTCTCCGCTTTAATAAATTAGAATTCAACATTTATTTCATAATACCCCAAATGACTCCTCATCGTAAGAACAGGCAGACCTAAAGTACCGGTAAGTTTATTATTAATCCATCGACAACTGACATATTCAGTCCATATTTTCATCCACATCTTTCGCCAATGCACCAAACAATATTACATCACTCAACACCGTGACAACCTTTCGCCTCTCAGTGCTTTCCTCTCGACTTCATTCCCTTTTCTTGCGTCTTCTCTTCTTCCTTACTTCTGCCTCCTCCCGCCAGCACGCGGACGCTCGTTCGCCACACTTTTATACACGGCGCGACGACAAAAGGGCATTTCTCTCCGGGCATTCGGTGCATTGTGGCCGACGCATTGTCGGGCCGAGACGAATTTTGAAAACGCGGTCATTGTGCCTGCGGGCGGGGGTGGTAGAACGGAAAAAAGAAAGAGGAGACGCGAGGGAAGAGAGAGGCGAGAGGATGGGGGCCAAAAGAGGAGCCAGTGACATTGTTGCGCGGCTTGTTGCGAGGAAAGGTCGAACAATGCGAAGAAAAGGGCCGACGCATTGTCGGACGCTAAAAGATCAGAAGTGGGCCGACGTTTGTGGACGAAATATGAGCGGCGGGAAAGAGAGCGCGGAGAGGATCATTGACGAATCTTTCCTGGCTAAGGCAAGACGATTCGACCATTCATGGGAGCACGCACCCGTAGTGAATGAACTGCGTGGCGGATAATTTCGCGGCGCTCGCTAATTTACTGCAGACTGGCATAAAGATGTTCTTACGTCTTGGCGCGGAAGTAAGCAAAATAAACGAAATTTTGTAATATCGTTATGTTAGAAGCGAAAATTTCCATTTTTGTAAAGTTATTGACATAAATAAAATAAACGATGTTTAACGTATCCAGGTACACAAAACGTATACGTTGTACGTCGTAAACGTAAAAAACGTTAAAAAACGTAAACGTATACATAACGATATGTTAATATATGTGTCGATAAAATCTTTGACAAATAAATGAACAAAATTTATACTATCATTACGTTAGAAACGAATATTTCGACTTTTGTACAATTAATAACATAGATAACATAAATGATGTTTTATGTATCCAAGTACCAAAAATCAAAATTTTAATTATTAAAAAAAGATTAGAAATATACATGTTACGGTATTGTTCGAAGTAAATAGGATATGTTAATTTATCTATGTGTCGGTAAAATCTTGGAAATAAATAAATGAACAACGTTTATAGTATCATTGCATTAGAAACTATAATTTCTATTTTTGTAAAGTTAATGACATAAATACAATAAGCGATGTTTAATGTATCCAGGTACCAAAAACCAACATTTGAATTATAAAACAATGTTAGAAATGCAAACGTTATGTTATTGCACGAAGTAAATAGGATATATTAATGTATATTACGTGTCGGGCAATCTCTGACAAATAAAAGAATAAAGTTTATAGTATCGTTGCGTTAAAAACGAAAATTTCCATTTTTGTAATATTAATGACATAAATAAAATAATGTTTTATGTATACTGGTATCAAACATCAAAATTTTAATTATTAGAAAATGTTAGAAATGCAAATGTAATGTTATTGCTCGAAGTAAATAGGATATATTAATATATACCGTATTAGCCCGAATATAAAGCGATATTTTCCGACCATTTATTTTCGACTCACGCGTTAAAAAATCGACTCGCCCTAAATTCAGGGTTTAAGTAATGGAATGTAATATAAACAAAGATATTATCCTACAGAGGTTGAAACGATAGTTAAAGGTTTCAAGAAATGCTGTTATATTCGGCTTAATTTGGGATCGCGTTATATTCGGGCTAATACAGTAGTATGTGTCGGTCAAATCTCTGACAAATAAATGAACAAAATTTATAGTATCGTTGCGTTATTATTACGAAATTACCGAAAACAAAGCTTAATCTATCCACAAATCGAAAATCCCTATATTAAACTACAGTTTCCATTATTACGAAATTACCGAAAACAAATTTAACATATGACCACATAAAAGAATTCCAATATTAAACTACAGCTTTTATAATTACGAAGTTGCCAAAACCAAAGCTCAATGTATCGCTACATCAAAAATCCCAGTATTAAAACCACCTTTTTTATTATTACGAAATTATCAAAAACAAAGCTCAACTTATTGCTATATCAAAACTCCCAGTATTAAAAGCCGCAGTTCTCATTATTACGAAATTACCGAAAACAAACCTCAATGTATCGTTACATCAAAAATCCCTCTATTGAAAACCACAATTTCCATTATTACGAAATTACTGAAAACAAACCTCAATGTATTCCCACATAAAAAATCCCTGTATTAAAAACCACAATTTTCATTATTACGAAATTTCCGAAAACAAAGCTCAACTTATCGCTATTTCAAAAATCCCTGTATTAAAAACCACGGTTTTTCTTATTACGAAATTACCGAAAACAAAACTCAATGTACCGCCACATTAAAAATCCCTATATTATAAACCACCGTTTTCATTATTACGAAATTCTCAAAAACAAAATACAACGTATTGCTACATCAAGAAATCTCTATATTAAACCACAGTTTTCATTATCACGAAATTACCGAAAACAAAGCTCAACGTATCGCCACATCAAAAATTCTTGTATTAAAAATCGCAGTTTCTATTACTACGAAATTACCAAAAATAAATTTTAATATGTTACCACATTAAAAATCTCTATATTAAAAACCACAATTTCCATTATTACGAAATTACCGAAAACAAAACTTAATGTATTGCCACATGAAAAATACCTACATTATAAACGACAGGTTTCATTATTACGAAATTACCGAATACAAAGCTCAATCTATCCCCAAATCAAAATTCTCTACATTAAAAACCACGGTTTTCATTATTACGAAATTACCGAAAACAAAACTTAACATATCGCCACATCAAAAACCCATCCCTGCATCCCAGAATTATTTCGCTTGTCCCAACTCCACTATCCCACCTACCCCTGAATCGCTTCTCTATAATCAACTACAGTATTCACCGCGTGGCGTCCGCGAGCATTCTGCGCGCAACCGGTTAACCAAATCAACCTCATCTCCGTTAACACCCATCAGTCCCCGAACAAAGGGTCCGCGCGAACGCAATTACGGAAAGTAATCCACGTGAACCTTCGGCCGCGAATCCCTGAAAATTCTCCATTAATTGGCCGCCGCAAGGACGGAATTGCGCCAACTTCGTCGCGAAGACGTAGGAACGTCGAGGTGAGACGAGTCAAACGGCAACTCTGAAACGAGTCAATCGATCCCCAACGGCGGCGAATGCCGGCCACGCCTACCGATAAATAACCATTTATTACGTCGCGAACTTTCCCCGCGCGACAACCGTGCATATTTCACACATCGTCGCGAACGTAATGCGCGCGGTGAGTCTCTTTCGGACTGGTTTCCGTTGACACGCCTCCTGGCCGGCGTTTTTCACTGCGCCGTTGCGGTGCATGGGACGTCGCGGAAGCTATTGAAAATGCGCGCCGATATTCCTGACGGATCGATGCCGATCGACGGCGAGTAATAAATCTGTTAATGAAACGGCCGCGGGCGACGCCCAGCCAGATAGGAGAGACGGCCTTTTAATGGGGGAAGCTAAAGGGTGAGAATTGCCCTTGCAATTTATTGGGTTGAAAATGCGCGTGTGATGTAGATGTTGTCGATTTGATTATGGAATCTTTATGACGATTGAACTTTGTGGGAGATTTCTGCAATGGATAAGGTTACAGTTGGTTGTAGTATTTGTAATTGTCAGGATATGGCATGTGCTGATTTAGTATTAATATTTTTTATTGTATGGTTGTAGAATCTGCGATATCGCGGAAGTATAATGTATTGAGTGATATTCTATACTAACAAATCTGCTACTAATATCTTTCAATGAAATTAAAGCGTGAAAATTGCCCTTGCAATTTATTGCAATGAAAATGCGTGTGTGATGTAGATGTTGTTGATTTGATTATGAGATCTTTATGATCATTGAGCTATGTGGACGAATTCTGGAATGGATAAATTGTCAGTGTGATATGTGGTAGAAATTTTGGGTTACAGTTAATTGTGATATAATGATCGGGATGTGGTATATGTTGATTCAGTATTTATGTTTTTTAATGTATGTTTTTATAATTAATGTAGATTTTGTGACATTTTATACTAATAAATCTGATACTAATATCTTCCAATGAGGTTAAAAAGACGGCCTTTTAATGGGGGAAGCTAAAGGGTGAGAATTTCCCTTGCAATTTATTGCATTGAAATGCGCGTGTGATGTAGATGTCGGCGATTTGATTATGAGATCTTTATGACGATTGAGCTTTGTGGGAGATTTCTGCAATGGATAAGGTTACAGTTGATTGTAGTATTTGTAATTGTTGGGATATGGCATGTGCTGATTTAGTATTTCTACTTTTTGTATTTATATTTTTTTTTGCTTATTATTATTATTATATCTATATCTTTCTTTTTTAATATTTTTTTATATATGGTTGTAGAAACAGCAACATCACGGAAGCATAATGTGTTTAATGATATTCTATACTAATAAATCTGCTACTAATATATCTCAATAAGATTACGATAAAAAGATGGGGTTTTAACGGGAGGGAAGCTAATGTTTGAGAATTGCCCTTGCAATTTATTGCAATGAAAGTGCGTGTGTGATGTAGGTGTCGTCGATTTGATTATGAGATCTTTATGACGATTGAGCTTTGTGGGAGATTTCTGCCATGGATAAGGTTACAGTTGGTTGTAGTATTTGTAATTGTTGGGATATGGCATGTGCTGATTTAGTATTTCTACTTTTTGTATTTCTAGTATTTTTTTTTGCTTATTATTATTATTATTTCTATTTTATCTATATCTTTCTTTGTATTAATATTTTTTTATATATGGCTGTAGAAACAGCAACATCACGGACGTACAATATGTTGAGTGATATTCTATACTAATAAATCTGCTACTAATATATCTCAATAAGATTACGATAAAAAGATGGGGTTTTAACGGGAGGGAAGCTAATGTTTGAGAATTGCCCTTGCAATTTATTGCAATGAAAGTGCGTGTGTGATGTAGGTGTCGTCGATTTGATTATGAGATCTTTATGACGATTGAGCTTTGTGGGAGATTTCTGCAATGGATAAGGTTACAGTTCGTTGTGGTATTTGTAATTGTCAGGATATAGCGTGTGCTGATTTAGTATTTCTACTTTTTGTATTTCTAGTATTTCTTTTTACTTATTATTATTATTATTTCTATTTTATCTATATCTTTCTTTGTATTAATATTTTTTAATATATGGCTGTAGAAACTGCGACATCACGGACCTACAATATGTTGAGTGATATTCTATACTAATAAATCTGCTACTAATATATCTCAATAAGATTACGATAAAAAGATGGGGTGTAGGGAAGCTAATGTTTGAGAATTGCCCTTGCAATTTATTGCAATGAAAGTGCGTGTGTGATGTAGGTGTCGTCGATTTGATTATGAGATCTTTATGACGATTGAGCTTTGTGGGAGATTTTTGCGATGGATAAAATGTAAGTGTGATGTGCAGTAGAAGTTTTGGGTTACAGTTAGTTGTGATATAACTGTCGGGGTGTGGTATGTTCTGATTCAGTATTTATATTTTTTTATGTATGTTTTTATAGTTAATGTATACTTTTTTAATATATTAATGTTTTTTAATGTATGATTGTAGAATCTGCGACGTCGCGGAAGTATAGTGTGTTGAGTGATATTCTATAAGAATAAATCTGCTACTAATACCTCTCATCAAGATTACGATAAAAATACAGGCTTTTAATGGGAGGGAAGCTAATGTTTGAGAATTGCCCTTGCAATTTATTGTGATGAAGTGCGTGTGTGATGTAGGTGTCGTCGATTTGATTATAAGATCTTTATGACGATTGAGCTTTGTGGAAGATTTCTGCAATGGATAAGGTTACAGTTCGATGTAGTATTTATACTTGTCAAGGATATGGCACATGTTGAGTTAGTATTTACAGTTTTTAATGTATTAATGTTTTTTAATATTTTTAATGTTTTAGAATCTTCATTTAGAAAATTAATGGTTGTAGAATCCACGACGTCGCAGAAGTATAATGTGTTAAGTGATATTCTATACTAATAAACCTGCTATTGATACTTCTTAATGAAATTAAAAAGATGGCCTTTTAATAAGAGGGAAGTTAAAGGATGAGAATTGCCGTTGCAATTTATTGCACTGAAATGCGCGTATGATATAAATGTTTTCGATTTGATTATGAGATCTTTACGATGATTGAGCTTTGTGGGAGATTTCTGCAATGTAAGATTGTGAGATTTCTAAATTGTAAGTGTGATGTGTGGTAGAAGTTTTGGATTACAGTTAGTTGTAGTATAATTGTCGGGATGTGGTACGTGTTGATTCAGTATTTACATTTTTTAATGTATGTTTTTATAGCTAATGTACATTTTTTAATATATCAACGTTTTTAATGTATGGTTGTAGAATCTGCGACGTCGTGGAAGTATAGTGTGTGGGGGATATTCTATACGAATAAATCTGCTACTAATATCTCTCTATGAGATTAAAAAGACAGGCTTTTAATGGAAGGGAAGCTAAATGGGTGAGAATTGCCCTTGCAATTTATTGGATTGAAAATGCACGTAGGATGTAGATGCTGTCGATTTGATTATGAGATCTTTATGACGATTGAGCTTTGTGGGAGATTTCTGCAATGGATAAATTCTAAATGTACGGTGACGTAGAAGTTTTGGGTTATTGTTAGTTGTGATATAATTCTCGAGATATGGTATGTGTTGATTCAGTATTTATATTTTTTAATGTATGTTTTTATAGTTAATGTAGATTTTTTGATGTATTAATATTTTTAAACGTATGGTTGTAGAATCTGCGACATCGCTAAAGTATAATGCATTGAGTGATATTCATGACGAATCGATGTCGATCGACGTCGGCTAATAAATCTGTTAATAAAACGGTTGCAGGTGACGCCCAGTGGGATGAAAGTAACGGAGTTTTAATAGGAAGAAAGATGAAGGGTGAGAAATTGGCACCTCGCTACATACTGCAATAAAAATTCTCATGTAATATGTATATTATATCGAATATTATTAAGAAATTAATGCTAAATCCAATCCACGGTAAAAGGAAATATATTTGTAGCGTCTAAGAAAATTTGTAAAATTTAATTGTAATTTGTGTGTTTGCTGGAATAGGATTTTTATGACGATTGAACTTCGTAAAGCGTATTTAACTCATGAATAATGAACGGAAATCTGTTGTAACATCCAGGTAAATTTATATAATTGGTACATATAATATAATTCGCTATATATAAAGCGTGCTTGTTCAGCATCTTTTTTTAAGGCACCGTTGTAAAACTTGCGACATCGCGGAAGCATTGTAACATATTGAATATTTGGTGCGCGGCGAGGGGTTATGCAGCGATATTCATGGCGGATCGATGTCGATCGACGCGGACTAATAAATCTGTTACTGAAACGGTCGCAGGCGACGCCCAGTGAGGTAGAAGAGACCGGATTTTAATGGGAGAGAAAAGTGAAGGGTGAGAAATCGACACCCCTGCACTGTATTGCAATGAAAATTCGCGTACATATGTAATGCGGATATCTTGAATTTTTATGACGGTTCGGCTGCGTGTAGAGTGTCCGTAACGGTTAAATGCTAAATATGCATCGTAGAAGCAAAAGCCGTTGTATAGGTAAATTTGTATGATCTTAAAATGTATGACGTAATTGTCAATAAGCAGTGTATTATTGGTTCGCGTTGAATGGTGTTACGAGTTTCTTGGAACAGTCTTGTTCTTAAAAGCCGCGCAAAATGAACTCCATTATTCCCATGGCTCATTTATATCGATGACGTCTTTCAAAACATTCTCCGAAATTAAGTCACACCAGTTGTCGCGCTCGTTATCTTAAATAGTATATTAAACGTTTGAAAAATATAATTTTTCTCCCAATTACAAACTTCTCGCATTCCATCAAACGATGCATTCTCTGCATCCTTCCACACATTTTTTTAACTACTCTTTTTTAACTAAAAAATCGTGAACTATCCTAACAATTTTTTACCGCTTTATATCTGAGCTTTCGCAGGCAAAATTTTGGACATCGTTAATTTCCAAATCATTTTCGCCTATAAACTCAGTTTCTTGCGAACTTTCGCAGACGCAGTCTCTATTTTCAGCGTAGAAAATACTTCCTACGAAACTGTATTTCGAAGCTCTTACGTTCGTTCAAAACGTTTCCTGCTCTGAAGATATAAACAGTATTGTCTGCGTATTACTATCATTATATACATATTATTATACACTATTATTACACATATGTTATTATACACTATCATTATGTACATATAACCCTAACAAAGTTTACCTAATCAACAACCGCCGGTCACCCAAGCAATTTTCTCCCTAATAATCAACAACTCCTCCAATTTTTCAGATAATTAACAACCGTTAAGCTCCTTTCCTTCTAATTTTTCCAACTAATCAACAACTCTCACCCATCGGAATCGTTTCCGCCTAATCAACAACCTTTACTTTCTTGAATTGTTCATTTTATCATTATATACATATTATTATATACTATCATTATATACATATAACCTAATAAAGTTGACCTAATCAACAAATGCCGGTCACACCAACAATTTTGCACCTAATAATCAACCACTCTCAGATCCTCTAACTTTTTAGCCAATTAACAACCGCTAACCACCTTCACAATATTTCGTCTAATCAACAACGGCCAGTTACTTACATTTTTCACCTAACCAACAACTTTCAGCCATCTGAACCGTTCCCCCTAATCACCAATCTTTATTTTCTGCAATTCTTTATTTAGTCATTATATACATATAACACCAATAAAGATTACCTAATCAACAACTGCCAGTCACCCCAACAATTTTCCACCTAATAATAATCAACAACTCTCAGCTTCTCCCATTTTATCAGCTAATTAATAACAGTTATGCTGCTTTACAATTTTCGCCTAATCAAGAATGACCACTTTAATTATTATTATTCTGAATGTGCCTAATACAATTTTTATTTTCTCCATTTTTTCATTTTATCATTATATACATATAACCCCAATAAAGTTTACCTAATCAATAACCGCTGGTCACCCAAACATTTTTTCATCTAATAATCAACAACTCTCAGCTCCCCCAATTTTTCAGCCCAATAACAACCGTTAACCACCTTCACAATTTTTCGCCTAATCAATAAAGGTCACTTAAATTTTCTATTTAACCAACAACTCTCAGCCATGTGAACCGTTTCGGCTAATCACTAACCTTTACTTTGTCCAATTTTTCATTTTATCATTATATACATATAACCCCAATAAAGTTTACCTAATCAACAACCGCCGGTCAACCAAGTAGTTTTCGACCTAATAATCAACAACTCTCAGCTCATCCAATTTTTCAGTTAATTAACACCTTCACAATTTTTCGCCTAATCAATAACGGCCAATTAAATTTTCCAACTAAACAACAACTCTCAGCCAGCTGAACTGTTTCCGCCTAATAACAAACCTTTACTTTCTCCAATTTTTCATTTTATCATTGTATACATACTATTATATACCATCATTATTTACATATCTCCTCAAATTTGTCAGTCAATTAACAACCGTTAACAATGTCCACAATTTTTTATTTTCTCCAATTTTTTCACCTAATCAGCAACCTTTATTTTCTTCAATTTTTTCACCTAATCAGCAACCTTTATTTTCTCCAATTTTTTCACCTGATCAACAACCTTTATATTCTCCAATTTTTTCATCTAATCAGCATAATCACCTTTATTTTTTCTCCAGTTACTTTTTTCACCTGATCAGCTGAACCTTATTTTCTCCATTTTTGTCTCTCCAATTTTTTCACCAACCGTTAATCAACGCAACGATTCTTCACCTAACAAAAATCATCAACGACACCCTGAAACCGCGTGCATCAACTTACTATCGCACATTACACGCCTTCGATACCGTTAATAGCAAAACACCCCTCGCCCCAATCGATAACAGCCTCAAAAAGTCACTCTCGGCCGAAAGTGAGCCGCCCACAAACCGATATCAACACACGACCCGCAGCGATATGTACATATTACGGTCCGGCTAATGGTCCCTGTTGGCGTGCGACAATGGCTGCCCGTAAAATCAGTGCGAAATTGGCGAGGCGCACGGCCGATTTGCCGTCGTCTGTCGGGTCGCGAGGCGTGTGCCATTTCGACGTCTGCGAGGCAAATGGCACAGGAGGTCCAGTGTCATGCAAAACCGCGACACGAATCTCAAATCCCGATTCGATTGCCATTCAACGAGCACGGCGCAGGGATGGCAGGAGAAAAAGGCAGGGAAGGGGGAGGGCAGGGGGGTTGGGTGAAATGTTGTATGGTTACGGTGAAATATTGGTGGAGGAAGTTTATTAACTGGGTACTAGAGATATTGATACAGATGTTAAGGAAATTTAAATATGAAATTGTACCTAGGATTCTTATCTCCATCAGTACTGAAGAATTGCAGTTATGGATGTTGGGTGAAATTTTGTATGGTTACGGTGAAATATTGGTAGAGGAAGATTTATTAGCTGAGTACTAGAGATGTTGATATAGATGTTAAGGAAAATTAAATATACGACTGTACAATGGATTCTTACCTCCATCAGTACTGAAGAATTGCAGTTATGGTGGGATATTGACGGAGTAGTAATATTAGCTTGCTCATAAAAATATTTATAGGGCTTTTAAAGAAAAGTCAGTATGAATTGTTTTAACGCATTCTTAATCTTTTCGGTTTGAACACTCGCGACGAATGAATTGAAAAGAAAAACGGAGAGATGTCGGGTGAAATATTGTACGGTTACGGTAAAATATTAATGGGGGAAGTTCATTAGCTGAGTGCTAGAGATATTGATACAAATATTAAAGAAAATTAAATATGAAATTGTACAATGGATTCTTACCTCCTTCAGTACTGAAGAACTGCAGTTATGCTGGGACATTGACGGAGTAGTAATATTAGGTTGCTGATAAAAATAGTTATAGGGATTTTAAAGAAAAGTAAGTGTGAATTGATCTAACGCATTTTTAACCTTTTCGGTGCAGAACACTCGCGACGAATTAATTAAAAAAGAAAAATGGAGAGATGGCGAGTGAAATGTACGATTACAGTGAACTATTAATGGAAAAGGTTTATTAGATAGGTGCTAGAGATATTGATACAGATGTTAAGGAAAATTAAATATGAAACTGTACAATGGCTGCTTAGCTCCTTTAGTACTGAAGACTTACGGTGGAAGAAATTGAAAAGAGAGAAAGAATGCGACATCGGGTGAACAATTTCGATAGGATAATGATGGAATAGTATTAGCTTACTAATAAAAATAGTTATAGGGCTTTTAAAGAAAAGTAAGTGTGAATTATTCTAACGCATTCTGAACCTCTTTTTCACCTTAACTTGAACACCCGCGAAGAATGAATTGAAACAGAAAAACGGAAAAATGTCGGGTGAAATGTACAGTTACGGTAAAATATTAATGGAGGATGTTTATTAGCTGGGTGCCAAAGATGTTGATACAGAAATTAAGGAAAAGTAAGTATGAAAGAGGACAATGGATTCTTAGGTCCTTCAGTACTGAAGACGTACGGTGGAAAAAAGTGAAAAGAGAGAAAGGATGCGACAGTGAGTGAATAATTTCAGTAGGCCATTGATGGAGTAGTAATATTAGCTTGCTGATATAAATAGTTGTAAGGATTTTAAGGAACAGGAAGTGTTAATTGTTTTAATGTATTCTTACTTTTTTCGGTTTGAACACCCGCGACGGACGAATGAATTGAAAAAAAGACGGAGAGATGTCGGGTAAAATGTTGTACGGTTACAGTGAAATATTAATGGAATTGTTTTACTAGCTTGCTGATAAAAATAGTTATAGGGCTTTTAAAGAAAAGTAAGAGTGAATTGTTCTAACGCATTCTTAACAGAAAACGGGGAGATGTCAGGTGAAATGTTGTACGGTTACGGTGAAATATTGGCGCAAAAACTTTATTAGTTAGATACCAGAGGTTATTGATACAGATGTTAAGGAAAATTAAATATGAAACTGTAAAATGGATTCTTAACTTCTTTAGTACTGAAGACTTGTGGTGGAAGAAAGTGAAAACAAGGAAAGGATGCGGCATTAGATGAAAAATTACGGTTATGGTAGGATATAGACGGGGGAATAATATTAGCTTGCTGATAAAAATAGTTATAGGGATTTTAAAGAACAGTAAGTATGAATTGTTCTAATGCATTCTTAACAGAAAACGGGGAGTTACGGCGAAATATTGGTGGAGGAGGTTTATTAGCTGGGTGCCAAAGATGTTGATACAGAAATTAAGAAAAAGTAAATATGAAAGAATACAATACATTCTGAAAGGCTTCATCACTACAGACTCGCGACGAAACAGGATGGAAAAAGGGAAAGGATGCATTATGGGGTGAAAAGTTTCGGTTGCGGTAGAACATAGATAGAGTAAATTTATTAATTTCTTGATAGAAACAGTTATAGGGATTTCAAAAAAAGAAGTAAGTATATAACGTTCTAGCGCATTCTTAACTGGAATATTCTTCTTTCATTTAAAGCCGTTGATCGTATCTCAAAACATTCATTGAATTATATTCATTCAATATCACCTATACTTTGCGTCAAACCCTTAAACAATTACCAGCATTAATCTCAACAGCCCAAAATACCATAAAATCCTCCTGCCAACAGTTCAACAATTCTCCCGTCCAAGAAAACTAATTAACTCGCCAAAGATAAGCCAATACCCAACTTCACTCTTTATCTAAAGCTCCCTAAACACGCAACACTAACAACAGACCCAATCTACTCCACAAACAACTATTCCAAAAAACTACTTCATCACTCCTTCCTCCAATACTTTCATCAAACAACAAGGGGACCAAAAAAACTCTCGTCTACCTCTTCGACCAAGTTAGAAAACGTTTGCTCCTGTTCTTCCGGCGTCGAAAATTTCCAGTTCAACAATTTTCCCGTCCAAGAAAACTAATTTACTCGCCAAAAAATAAACCAATACCCAACTTCACCTTTTATCTAAAGCTCCCTAAACACACAACGCCAACAACAGACACAATCTACTCCACAAACAACTATTTCGAAAAACTACTTCATCACTCCTTCCTCCAATACTTTCATCAAACAACAAGGGGACCAAAAAACTCTCGTCTACCTCTTCGACCAAGTTAGAAAACGTCTGCTCCTGTTCTTCCGGCGTCGAAAATTTCCAGTTCAACAATTTTCCCGTCCAAGAAAACTAATTAACTCGCCAAAAAATAAGCCAATACCCAACTTCACCTTTTATCTAAAGCTCCCTAAACACACAACACTAACAACAGACCCAATCTACTCCACAAACAACTATTTCAAAAAACTACTTCATCAGTTCTTCCTCCAATACTTTGCTCAAACAACAAGGGGACCAAAAAAACTCTCGTCTACCTCCGACCAAGTTAGAAAACGTCTGCTCCTGTTCTTCCGGCGTCGAAAATTTCCAGTTCAACAATTTTCCCGTCCAAGAAAACTAATTTACTTCCCAAAAAATAAACCAATACCCAACTTCACTCTTTATCTAAAGCTCCCTAAACACACAACACTAACATCAGACCCAATCTACTCCACAAACAACTATTTCGAAAAACTACTTCATCACTCCTTCCTCCAATACTTTGATCAAACAACAAGGGGACCAAAAAACTCTCGTCTACCTCTTCGACTAAGTTAGAAAACGTCTGCTCCTGTTCTTCCGGCTTCGAAAATTTCCAGTTCAACAATTTTCCCGTCCAAGAAAACTAATTTACTCCCCAAAAAATAAACCAATACCCAACTTCACTCTTTATCTAAAGCTCCCTAAACACGCAACACTAACAACAGACCCAATCTACTCCACAAACAACTATTTCAAAAAACTACTTCATCAGTTCTTCCTCCAATACTTTGCTCAAACAACAAGGGGACCAAAAAAACTCTCGTCTACCTCCGACCAAGTTAGAAAACGTCTGCTCCTGTTCTTCCGGCGTCGAAAATTTCCACCCCAATGCCGATTCCATTTCCATTTCTTCTCCGATCCTCACACGCGCACGACTTCGACATGTGTCAGGCACTTGCGACCGCGGAGGGTTCGAAAGGGGTGGAAATAGTTTAGATATGCATAGGACACGGCAGGTAACACAACGGACCAGCACGCTTACCGGCACGGGTGTGAATAATTTTCTAATCGGCCGTTAAGTTCCTAGCAGATAGCATTCGACACGTCTCGTCGGTTGCGTGCAGTGCAATTTATTTCGGCCTACGTTCGCCGACCCGGCGCACGACAATTCGACGCTTAGAATTTATTTCGATCGGAGCGAAACGCCTATGGCGCACGCCTTTCAATGGGCGCCGATTTCAGCGGAGAAATGGCACGGTCGCAAATGTCGCGTTTTGAATAAATCAAAGCGTCAATCCGCGGCGAGTCGACTGGTTAGAAACGTAATTATCGACTCGTGGGGTTTGGAAACGCAGTAGGGCTTTAACCGTTTCGGGACGGATTTTTTTGGAGAAAATAACAGAAGCGGGTTACATTTCTATTAGGTCCACTGAAATTCTATCCGGTTTTTGGAACAAAATAATAAAATGTGGATTAACAAAAAATTGAATAAAATGAAATACTAAATCTTTAATAACAGAAGCAGGTTACATTTCTTTTAGGTCCACCGAAAATTCATGTCCGGTTTTTGGAATAAAATAATAAAATGTGGATTAATAAAAAATTCAATAAAATGAAATACTAAATCTTTAATAACAGAAGCGGGTTACATTTCTATTAGGTCCACCGAAATTCTGTCCGGTTTTTGGAATAAAATAATAAAATGTGGATTAACAAAAAATTGAATAAAATGAAATACTAAATCTTTAATAACAGAAGCAGGTTACATTTTTTTTTTAGGTTCACCGAAAAGTTCTGTCCGGTTTTTGGAACAAAATAATAAATGTGGATTAACAAAAAATTGATAAAATGAAATACTAAATCTTTAATAACAGAAGCAGGTTACATTTCTTTTAGGTCCACCGAAAAGTTCTGTCCGGTTTTTGGAACAAAATAATAAAATGTGGATTAACAAAAAATTGAATAAAATGAAATACTAAATCTTTAATAACAGAAGCAGGTTACATTTCTATTAGGTTCACCGAAAAGTTCTGTCCGGTTTTTGGAATAATATAATAAAATGTGGATTAACAAAAAATTGAATAAAATGAAATACTAAATCTTTAATAACAGAAGCAGGTTACATTTCTATATGGTCCACCGAAATTCTGTCCGGTTTTTGGAATAATATAATAAAATATGGATTAACAAAAAATTGAATAAAATGAAATACTAAATCTTTAATAACAGAAGCAGGTTACATTTCTATTAGGTCCACCGGAAAGTTCTGTCCGGTTTTTGGAACAAAATAATAAAATGTGGATTAACAAAAAATTTAATAAAATGAAATACTAAATCTTTAATAACAGAAGCAGGTTACATTTCTTTTAGGTCCACTGAAGAGTTCTGTCTGGTTTTTGGAACAAAATAATAAAATGTGAAGGAACAAAAAATTGAATAAAATGAAATACTAAATCTTTAATAACAGAAGCAGGTTACATTTTTTTTAGGTTCACCGAAAAGTTCTGTCCGGATTTTGGAAAAAAATAATAAATGTGGATTAACAAAAAATTGAATAAAATGAAATACTAAATCTTTAATAACAGAAGCAGGTTACATTTTTTTTAGGTTCACCGAAAAGTTCTGTCCGGTTTTTGGAACAAAATAATAAAATGTGGATTAACAAAAAATAGAATAAAATTAAATACTAAATCTTTAATTACAGAAAGAGTTTACATTTATATTTTGTACAGCTAATTTCTGTCCGGTTTTTGGAATAATATTATAAAATGTGGATTAACAAAAAATTGAATAAAATGAAATACTAAATCTTTAATAACAGAAGCAGGTTACATTTCTTTTAGGTTCACCGAAAAGTTCGGTCCGGTTTTTGGAACAAAATAATAAAATGTGGATTAACAAAAAATTGAATAAAATAAAATTCTAAATCTTTAATAACAGAAGCAGGTTACATTTTTTTTAGGTTCACCGAAAAGTTCTGTCCGGTTTTTGGAACAAAATAATAATATGTGGATTAACAAAAAATAGAATAAAATTAAATACTAAATCTTTAATACATAATACTGACATAATGAAACCATTGTTTTGGTACATTTAACCTTTTGACTGCTATGGGCGCATATATGCGTTTCCCAATCGTTTCGATTTCTTACCTACTGCAGTCACAATTATAAATGTTTGACATGAATACACATGCGTTTTTCATCAAATAATTTTCTTGCATTATTTAATTTGGCGTAAATTAAGAATTACCATTAGAACTTAGTTGCGCCTTACACAGTTAGTCAATAGAATTCACACCAGTGAAAAGTATTTAGCAATCAAAGGGTTAAAAGATGGCATATGTACGCATACAATGGCAAACAGAGACAGGCATAATCTGTTTCAAACGAAAACGTTCTATTTATGACATAATTAACAGAACTTTATATATAATAATATACTTAAAGAATTGATTTGTTGTAATAGGGTAAGAGAAAACAAAAATAATTTTTTTTACAGCAGTGCAAAGTTAAAGCCTGGAGCATACTGGGTGTCCCAGTTTTTTAAAAATATTCAAAAGAGAGCTAATAAAATACAAACCAAAAAATTTACCGGCTCATTTTGATTCTGACAATGATTCTTTTTACATCAGTGTTTTTTGTACGTAAAGAACTAAGTAATTTGAAGTGCCTACATAAATATATTCAAAAGAGAGATAATAAAATACAAAGCGAAAAACTTACCGGCTCATTTTATCTATATACCGTAATCACTTTTTGAAAACTACCTACAAATAATGTTACCGCGCTGATATTTTACACTTAACGGACTTTTTGACAGCAAATAATTGTGGTACGCGATTTTAAAGAATGTAACAATAGGGGTCCATTTGCAATGAAGCAAGGTGCAAGAAATTTTATTAGATCGATAGTTAGAATCTACGATTAAACGAGAAGAAAGGGTTAAAAGAGAAGTTTGCGCAAGCAAAATTCTTTTTTGGTGAGAAATCTGTTCTTCAATCAGTCTGATTAGAGGGCAATTCCTATTTTTGTGGATCCGGTAGTGTCGCAATTTTTTGCGGATACGTATATGGTCGATTCTGTAGTATTTTGCACGAACCACTTCTTCAATCTAGATCAATGAGTCAGCTGGATAGAGCGTAATTTCTATTCTGCTGATAGTATCGCACTCTGTCGGTCAATAAGGATTGCAATCCAGCGGAGAAACGATATGGTCGCAAGTGTGGTATTTTGTCTTAACAAACTCTTTAATCTGGAGCAATGAGTCGACTGCGTAGAAGTATAATTCCCGTTTCGTAAAGTTAGAAAGTGGCGCTTTCAACGAGATGTTTGCTCAAGCGGAGAAACGCTTGATCACAAATGCATTTTTTGTGAAGAAATCGATTCTTCAATCTAGAGCAACGAGTCAGCTGGTGAAAGCATAATTCCAATTTTGCTGGGTTCCTTAGTGTCACACTTTTCCGATCAATGAGAACTTGATTCAGTTGCAAATGTTGCATCTTCAATAAAACAAATCTTCCATCCAAGGCAACGAGTCGATTATCTTAAATATCTATATATCTTAATTCTTTTTGTCTAATAATAATTGATTAATTCTATTTTATTCAATTTAAAATTCTATTTTATTGTAATTAACATGCGTTAATACTGCCAATGAGAATTTTGATGAAATTCTAGAAACGCTTGATCACAAACGTTTTTTTTTTTGTTACTAAGTAAATTCTTCAATCCAAAGCAACGAGTCAGCTGATGAAATCATATTTTCTATTTTACTAAATGCGATAGTGTCGCACTTTTTCAGTCAGAAAACAAGAATTTGCCTCAACTGAAAATACGATATACATACAAATGTATCTGGAATAAATAAAGTCTTCGATTTAGAACAACAATACGACTGTTTAGAAACGCAATAACTATTGTGCTGACTTTGGTAGTGCCACAACATTTCCGTATACTATAACTTCGGATTAAATTCAGAAACGGTAACGACACATATTGTGTTTTGTATAAGAAAACTTTTCAATCCAGAGCAGCAAGTCGAACAGTTACAAATAACTATATTATATCATGATAATATTATACATAATACATTTATTTATATATATTATAATAGTATATTATATTATAGATAACTATATTAACTTCTATTTAATTTAATTGAAACACTGTGTCATTCCTTCCCCTAACGACAATTGTATTCAATAAAAGAAACGTTGCAGTTACAAATGTTGTATTTTGCATAAACAAACACTTCTATATATTATAATAATATATTATATTTTAAATAACTGTAATAATTTCTATTTCATTCAATTGAAACACTGTGTCATTCCTTCCCCTAACGGCAATTGTATTCAATAAAAGAAACGTTGCGATTACAAATGTTGTCTTTTGCATAAACAAACACTTCTATTTATTATAATAACACACTATTATATATGATATTAGATATAATAAATGTATTTATATGTACATATTATAATAATAGTGTGTTATTATAAATATCTATATTAACTTCTATTTCATTCAATTAAAACACTGTGTCATTCTTCCCTTAACTACAATTGTATTCAATAAAAAAAACGTTGCGGTTACAAATGTTGTCTTTTGCATAAACAAACACTTCTATTTATTATAATAACATATTATATTATAAATAACTGTATTAACTTCTATTCCATTCAATTAAAACACGGTATCATTCTTCCCCCTAACCACAATTGTCTTCAATAAAAGAAACGTTGCGGCTACAAATGTTGTCTTTTGCATAAACAAACACTTCTACTTATTATAATAACACACTATTATATATAATATTATACTTAATAGATTTATTTATATGTATTATAAACCTTCCCCTAACGACAATTGCATTCAATAAAAGAAACGCTGCGGTTACAAATGTTGTCTTTTGCAGAATCAAACACTTCAGTCCGCAGCCGCGTGTCGCAATTCAAAAACGTAGTTTTCCTTTTTTTGAATTCGCCAAACAAGCACTCCTTTTTGACAAAAATCCACAGCTACTAACATCCCAGCAATATTGTGTTCTAAACAATCAAATCTTCATAGCACGCCGACCAGTCGGCCAACTAAATTCGTAATTCCCCTCCTACCGTGCTCGACAGCGTTCACTTCTGCTTCCTAATCTCCTGCAAGTAGCGCACGCAGTCCTCTCAAAGGAACGAAATTAGATTATCATTGAGCACGGAAACTTCTCATTGTGCCCGCGAGTCCGAAACTTCTGCTGAAACGAATTTCCGAAATAATGCCCCGCCACGCTTGAAACGTAATAATTCGAGGATAATCCACGATTCGATCCGCGGGAACTTGCGAAATCCGTGCGGGATGAAAGGCGAAAGATCGTGGCGGAAGAAAAGCGGGAATAAGGGGCGAAAGGTGGGCCGCGAATGGAAAATGGCGGCGGAGTTTAAGGGAGTGACAGTGCCAGTAGCAGCAGGTAACAATGCTTAAGCTGGCTTCCTACAATAAATGCTACCAAAGGGGCCGCCCTCTATATCTTTCTTCATCCAGGTCCTTTATGCTCGGAATCCTTCTTTCTCCTCGTTCTTCCTTTCTTCTGCTGTCTTTTTCTCGACCGCGGCCCTTCCTGTGTGTTGGTGACCCTTTTCTTCGCTTGCGCGTGGCTACGTCTTTTTTTGTTTCCAGACAGTTGCTTGTTTCTTACCTATTTTTGGCGGTGGGCTTCGAATGCGTGGAATGCGAGTTTGTGAGATGTGTTGATGGCGTCGAATGTGAATATTGAGTGTAATTTTTGACGCTCAAACATTAAATTCAGCATTTCACATATACCACCTATGTAAAAGATGCGCTTTTCAATATACACCACGTATACCGTTCTACATACGATTGCACACATTTTATATAATTTTTACATGTATACAATTACGCAAATTTCTAAGTTCCCCAACACGAATTCGTAATTTTTAACGGTCAAATATTAAATTTCACATTTCCCATATACCATATACCATTCGAAAGATGCGCTTTTTAATATACAACATGTATACCGTTCTACATACGATTGCACACGTTTTATATAATTTTTACATGTATACAATTACGCAAATTTCTAAGTTCCCCAACACGAATTCGTAATTTTTAACGCTCAAACATTAAATTTAGCATTTCCCATATACCACCTATTCAAAAGCTGCGCTTTTCTGACGCTCAAAAATTAAATTTCACATTTCCCATATACCGTGCTACATACGATTGCACACACTTTATACAGTTTTTACATGTATACAATTACACAAATTTCTAAGTTTCCCAACACGAATTGGGATGTTGATGTTATGTAATGTGTGATGGAGTGTAATGTGAATATTGAGCGTATGCGAAGTCTTGATGGTGAGTGGTTTGATTGATCAGCGAGGAGAAGGAAGGGGTTGGTGAGAATAGGAACGTTTGTTTGTTGTGAGAGTTAGTTCTTGAATCTGTGTAAAGGAAAGAAGTGTTTTGTTGTGTTTGAATATATATTATTATTATTAATACATTGCGTACGGCAATTTTTGATAGTATTATTGCGAAGTAAATTAATACTAGAAAAGAAGGTTGTATGTATTGTACTCAACACAGCAAATAATCGTTAAAATTCTAACACGTGTGTAGTAAGATACAAATTCTTAAGAGTTCTAAAATAAAATTCGTAATTCATTACACACCAATGTTAAATTTGTTTCTATGTCACAATTATGAAATTTTGACATGTATACAATTACACAAATTTCTAAGTTTCCCAACACGAATCCGTAATTTTTGACGCTCAAACATTAAATTTAGCATTTCCCATATACCACCTATTCAAAAGCTGTGCTTTTCAATATACACCACGTATATTCTATATACCATTCTATTGACACTAAGTGATTGCAATTTTCAAATAAGAATAAAATTACACAATTTTTGTTTAAAAATATAATTTTATTCAATTAGATACTGTCCGCAATTTTTGTCGATGACCTTTTGCCATCGTTCTGGCAGTGTCAAAATCCCAGGTTCGTAAAATTTCTGATCTTTTCTATAAAAAAAACTGAAGTAAATGTGATCTGACATCATCAGCGTTATTAAACATTTTACCATTTAACATGTATGAAACGAAACAAATGGTAGTCTGAAGTTTTCCAAGATCAGGGCTATATGGTGGATGTGATAAAACATCCCAACCCAGTTCCAGTAATTTTTGGCGAGTGATCAAAGACGTGTGGGGCTTTGCATTATCATGGTGAAAAACGAAACCCTTACGATTTGACAATACTGGCCGCTTTTCTTGAATTGCATCGCTCAGTTTGGCGAGTTGTTGAACGTACGCGTTTGAATTGATCGTTTGGTTTTGTGGCATAAGTTCAAAGTACAAAATTCCATTATAATCCCACCAGACTGACAGCATAATCTTTTTTTGATGAATCTCTGCTTTTGATGTCGTTTGGGCTAGTTCATCTTTCACCACCCACGATCTCTTCCGATTTACGTTGTTATAAACTATCCACTTTTCGTCGCCAGTAATTAGGCTTTTCAGAAATGGATCAGTTTCGTTGTGTTTCAGAAGCGAATCGCAGATGCTAATGCGTTGCGTCAAATGAATTTCCTAAAGCTGGTGAGGGATCTATAAATCGAGTTTCTTAACATAACCAAGCATATTTAATTTTTTTTCAATGCATGTGTGCGATACATTGAGCTTCTCCGCAATATCACGTGTTGTACTATGACAATCTGAATCGATAATGGCCTTGATATGGATCTCATCGACTTCAACTGGACGGCCAGATCGTTGAGCTTTTTCAGTGAAAAATCACCAGCACGAAATCTGGCAAACCAATTTTGACACTGTCTTTCTTTCAAGGCTTCATTTCCATATACGGCACATAACTTCTTTTGTGCTTGCGATGCGTTCTTGCCTTTTCGGAAGTAATACAATAAAATATGTCTGAAGTGCACGTCTTGTTTTTCCATTTTTAAATTGGGATAAAAACAAAACTAAAGCACTAATCGATATAATTTTTCGCTAAATTAAAGTTAGAAGTCCAAATAATAAGAAAAAAATATAGATTAAATGCAATGACCACATTAACAAAACAAAAGAAAGTGTAAAGTCCATCTATCGACAAAAACCGCAATCACTTAGTTGCCAACCTAATACATACGATTGCACCCACTTTGTACAATCTTCCCACACAAACAATCTAATACGTTCCCACACTTTCAATCTTCGCAACATAAAGTTCACAATTCACATACATTTGCGAACTACCACCCATTCCATTGAATGCCTGATTACGCCCAACCGCTTCCCAACATAAAATTCGCAATTCCCTACGCAGAAATATTAAAACGCGTATATCTCAGCGCACGCACGCTCAATGTTCCGCGTATCCCGGCCACAAATCTTCGGCCAAAAGTCGCCCCGTGCGTGAATGAACGCGACTAACCGAGTCGCACGATCTTTCCCGCCGAAAAAAAAGGTTCCTCTTACATCCTCCTCGGGGTCCTTTTTGCGCTCTACCGTTTTCCATCGCGTGAAGGAGGCGCCCAGCGGTCTGGCCGGTGGACGGGACCTGATTTCGGACCTGAGACTCGGAATCCGGCGATGGATGAGGTTCAGGAATGCGCGTGGGTCGGATTTTCGGACCATTAGGCCGGTGCGTTCACGGGGAAAGGTGTTCTCTCAATGAAACTTGACGCTACCTTTTTTATACGCGAGCCGAACCACTGCTATTTCACTACCCGGTATGAGCTAATGTCGTCAAGTAACGTACGCAGGTTGCTGGTGTTTGTAGAATTTAGGGGGGCTTACAATGTGAACGACTAAAAAAGAAGCAAATCTTCAACATTTTTTTTGTCAGAAACTGTTGCATATAATTGAGCAAACGTTTTTCTTCTGAAAAAAAGATGTGGCCTAGGACAATAGAAGAAAATTTTGTTGTCCTTTAAAAATATTTGTGTATTCAATTATACTGGTGGTTTTTCATCCATTAAAGAAATTGTTGTTGTGCTGGCGTAAAACTCCTAAAAAAAAGCAAATTTTCAACATTTTTTTTCTTAGACACTGTGGCATATAACACAGCAAACTTTTTTTTCCTGAAAAGATATGGCCTAGGACAATAGAAGAAAATTGTGTTGTCGTTTAAACATATTTGTGTATTCAATTATATTGGTGGTTTTACACCAATTAAACAAATTTTGGTTGTGCTGGCGTAGACAATTCCGGCCCTCCTGGGCATCTGTGACAGAAAATCGAAAGAGATTCTTAATCTGTATGAATGTAGTTATCATATGAACCTCAGGTTTCAAATTTCCATGAAAATTAACAAAATGGCAGCGTTTTCTAAAAAAGTGTAAGAAGCAATTTTTTTGCGCTATAAATAAGGCAAAATTATGAGTTGTAATCAACATTTTAACATGATTGAACTTCATGCGATAGTCACAAGTATGCTGAATATTGTGTTAAACTTTGAAGTTGATATATACAGCCGTTATTATTAGTCAAAAAGGACGGAATCGGCTAAACCGACACTGGGATATTAATTCTACGACTATAAATGATCAAAAAATGCAAAAAAAGGAAATCGATTTTTTGACCCGTTATATTGCAATACCCCCTTAATGCATAGCGAATGTGTTGCATGTTGAAAGCTTATTTAATAATATGGAGTGCAAGAAAATGCATCAGCATTGTATAGAATAATGTTACTTGATTATGTATAAAATACTTCTACTTCTACTAGTATGAAATAAAATAGTATACAATAGGATAAAAATAAGTTATTAAGTAAAAATAGTATAAAACACTTCTACTGCTACTATTGTAATATAATGTACTATTACTTCCAAATTTATTTAATGATAGAAAGAACACAGTGATGTTGCATGAAGAAATTCCAAATAATATATAGGATGGAAGCATCCGTGTAAGGAGAGAAAAGTTTAGGCGTATCAAGGTACTTGAAAAATGATTTAGTAATATGAAAAGCACAGCGATCGCATTGGTATTTTATAGAATAAAACTACCAGATGACATGTAAAATGGAAACACCTGCGTAAAGAGAAGAAAAGTTTAGATGCCTGATGTCACTTAAAAAATTATTTAATGACAGAGTGTAGGGCCGTTTTGTAATAGCATAAGACGTCTATGTCATATATAGAAAAAACCCGTGTAAGAGTGACAAAGTTATGAAAAAAACTTTCCAGGTCTCTTAAAAAATTACTTAAAAATACCGAATGTTTTGAAAATGTTGGAAATGTCCAGAGATTGCACAATTACATATAAACTGCAATAACTTCTTGTCTCGCATCATTGAAGAAGCCGACGTAGTTACTGCATTCCTTTTTTGAAAAAAATAAATAAATTATATGTAAACATTCTCTGTGTCTCGTTCACATATTCTCTGCTAACTGTCTTTTTTACATTATAAATTATATCGTCTTTTATCAGGAGTTTAAACTACACAATTGAACTTTACAGTAACTTAACATTTATTCTATTACAAGAAAAGAGTACGAGCTACAACACAAAAAAGCAGACAAAGCAATAGATCAACAAATCTGTCACTATGCATCTGAAACTAATATAACCTGCAGAAATTGGATATGTACATAACACATCGATTTTCTTCTCACGACTTTAACAAACGCTGCAACAGACAAGTGCCCCTCAATCTTAAAGCGCAAAAAAATCGAAACTAAATAGCTAAGGTTCAAGGTGCGCGAACCCTAAGTTAACAACTCGCCGAAAGCAGATCTTCTGCATCTGCACTCGTACAATAAAATTACTCCCCTCGTACGAGAACCGAAGATCGATTTCTGCTGATCGTCGATAAACAAGACCGCCAATCGTCGTCGGAAGAAGAAAATCCGACGTCAAAGCGCGGAAAGAGAGAAAAACGAAATTCGGTGCAGGGGTTGTGTGACAAAGCCGCAAAAGGAGAAGATTTCGTCGGGTCGTTGCGCGCTTTTCCGCGTTTGATAAGAATAAGAAGATAAGGGACCGGCGAGGGTAGAAGTTTCACCCTTATGTAAAACCGGGATTTGTGACTGCATTGGTTTGGAGCACTTTAAACACACGTACAGGAGTATATATACGCGCATATGGACCTTCACGAATTTACTGGATGTCAATTATATAACGGCGTATGTTTTTAAACAATATTAATGTGTGGTATTAATTTTGCAGTTAGTTAAATCTGCATAATCTTACGTTGTGATTTATTTGGTTAATATATTAAATTGATGCATTCACAAATACACACACGAATATATATATGCATGCGTGTGAACTTTCGTAAATTTACAAACCATGAATCGTATAACGAAGTATTTCTTTAAATAATACGTATAGATTATTTTTACTATTAACTGCGTCTACAAAATATTGTGTTGTAATTTATTCGATCAATACGTTTAAATAGTGAAATCGCAAACACACGCGCGGATATATACACGTGCGTGTGAATTTTCGTAAATCTATAAATCGTGAATTGTATAACGAAGTATTTGTTTAAATAACGTGTGTAAATTACTTTACTGTCAACCGCGTCTGTAAAATATTATGTTGTCAATCATTCGATTAATATATTTAATTAGCGAAATCACAAACACACACAAATATATATACTTGCGTGTGGACTTTCGTAAATTTACAAATAGAAATCGTATAACGAAATATTTGTTTAAATGACGTGTGTAAATTATTTTTACTGTCGACCGCGTCTGCAAAAAAATATTGTGTTGTAATTCATTCGGTCAATATATTTAATTAGTGAAATCACAAATACACACACGAATATATACATGCGCGCGTGGACTTTCGAAAATTTACAAATCATGAATCGTATGACGAAGTATTCGTTTAAATAACGCTTGTATATTATTTTTACTGTCAACCGCGACTACAAAATATTGTGTTGTAATTTATTCGGTCAATATATTTAATTAGTGAAATGACAAACAAATATACGAATATATACACGTGCGTATGGACTTTCGTAAATTTACAAATCATGAATCGTATAGCGAAGTAATTGCTTAAATAAATCGTGTAGATTACTTTTACTGTTAACTGCGTCTGCAAAATATTGTGTTGTGATTCATTCAGTCAATATATTTAATTAGTGAAATCACAAACACACACACAAATATATACATACAAGTGCGTGTGGACTTTCGAACATGTACAAATCATGAATTGTATAGCGAAGTATTTGTTTAAATAACACGTGTAGATTATTTCTACTGTCAACTGCGTCTGCAAAATATTGTGTTGTAATTCCTTCGGACAATGTATTTAATTAGTGAAATCACAAACACACGCACACGAATATATACAAATGCGTGTGGACTTTCATAAATTTACAAATCATGAATCGTATAACGAAGTATTTGTTTAAAAAACGCGTGTAGATTATTTTTACTGTCAACCGCGTTTGCAAAATATTGTGTTGCAATTCATTTTATCAACATATTTAATTAGTGAAATCACAAATACACACGTACATATACATGTGCGTGGCGACTTTCGTAAATTTCCAAATAGAAATCGTATAACGGAATAGTTGTTTACATAACGCGTGTAAATTATTTTTACTGTCAACCGCACCTGCAAAATATTGTGTTGTAATTCATTTGACCAATATGTTTAATTTGTGAAATCACAAATACATACCCGAATATATGCACGTGCGTGTGGACTTTCGTAAATATATAAATCATGAATCCTATACTGAAGTATTTGTTTAAATAACACATGTAGATTATTTCTACTGTCAACTGCGTCTGCAAAATATTGTGTTATAAATCATTCGATCAATATATTTAATTAGTGAAATTACAAACACGCACACGAATATATACATGTGCGTGTGGACTTTCGTAAATTTATAAATCGTGAATTGTATAACAAAGTATTTGTTTAAATAACATGTGTAAATTACTTTACTGTCAACCGCATCTGTAAAATATTGTGTTGTAATTCATTCGGTCAATATATTTAATAAGTTAAATCACAAACACACGCACGAATATATACGCACGCGTATGAACTTTCGTAAATTTACAAATCATAAATCATATAACGAAGTATTTGTTTAAATAACGCGTGTAAATTATTTTTACTGTCAACCGCGTGTGCATAAAAATATAGTGTTATAATTCAATCGGTCAATACATTTAATTAAATCACAAACTTACACACAGATGTAGGTAGATTTTCTCAAAATGACCTCATAGTACCCCATAACAAATAATTATGCGATTAAAAAATGTCAATTTGTGTAGACTTTTGTCCAAACCTGAAAAACGTTGAGTTATAATTTATTTAACGAGTATGTTAAAATTATGGAATTATAAATATACATTTGGATCTATACACGTATACATAGGCTTCGTCAAATATTTCTAAGGTAACCATAACCGAAATGTGCAACTAAAAAATATAAACACATCTGGATTATTTCTACTCGTACCTGAAACTGAAAATTTCTAGTTAGTCTTAATCAATTCAACCGCCATTATCCCATTTACTGCATTACAAATATTCTCTTATTTAACTAATATAGCAAAATTATCAACTAGTAAACAATCTTCGTTTATGGGAAATTTTTCAACATGTATATACAATATACAATATATCTATACTATATATAGTATTATATTCTATTATATATATATACTATTCTTTATATATATAGCATTCTATATGTGTATATATATAGAGAGAATAGTATATAATGTATAGTATACACTGTCTATACTATTCTATGTATACATTATATATATAGGTAATATAGTCGAACATCCTCCATATTCTTAGTAGAATAGTATATAATATATAGTATACACTATCTATACTATTCTATACTACATATAAAATTCTATACATAAGCCTAATCAATCCCAACTGCCGAACATCCTCCACATTCTTTCTTACTTAACCAACGCGCCAAAAAGATGAAATGATAACCAAACTACGTTTATGGGAAAACGTTCGGACCCACCCAAAGCAACTCAGATACACACAGTCGTAAGCACACATTGGCTAATCCGATCAACCGCCATTGTCATATGCACTGACCCCTGTCGAACATATTTTCAATTCTTCCTTCCTTTCTCCCTCTCTGCGCTTTTTATTTGTCTCCGTTTTATTTTATCTCGGCATTCGTCTCTGTCTCCTTTCGTTTGTGATCTCCGTCTCTTTAGTCTCCGCGGCTCTTTATATCGTGGCTTTTCCCGTGCGCTTCTTAACAGTCGAGATTCGATCGAATCAAACGAGTCCTTAATCCAATTATTTCCGGGGACTTAGATCGGCCTCAGATCGGACGGCAGATTCGCGGTTGAGGCTCTTTCTGCGTGCCAGTCTACCATTAAATTGCTCGTGGGTACGTGAACTCATCGTAACTTTAAGCTTGTTGACTTGGCGCACGACTGAATAATTCAATAATGTTGTAACTTATGCTGCGCTGCTTGGAAATGTACAATAACGTGAATTGGTAGGTTAAGTTTAAGACTTTGTGTGAATTGCGCAGTAATAAATTGTTGCATGTAAATTGTAACAATTCAACGGGGTTGAAGGTTATGGTTTGTGGTATGAAAATACATAGCAACGTAAATTGCAACGTGTTTAAATTATTTAATAATGCTGTAAGTTATAGTAAATTGCTTGAGAATGGATAATAACGCAGATTGGCAGGTGCAGTCAATTTTAGAGTTACTTTACGTAATACAATAATTTTCTAAGCTTTCAGTAATTGAATAAAAAATTGTATTTTTTTTTAATAGTATTTGTAATTCTATTGAATAATTTATAATGTTGTAACTTATGCTGCGCTGCTTGGAAATATACAATAACCTCAAACGGGAGGTTAAGTTTAAGACTTTCTGTGAATTGCGCAGTAATAAATTGTTGCCTTTAAATTGTAACAATTCAAGGGAGTTGAATGTTATGGTTTGTGGTATGAAAATGCATGCAACGTAAATTGAAGGTACGCCAAGTTGTGGATTTTGTTTAAATTATTTAATAATGTTGTAAGTTATAGTAAACTGCTTCAGAATGTATAATAACGCAAATTGGTAGGTGTAGTATACTTTAGAGTTTACGAAGAGATTACGAAATTGTTGTATCGAATTTTTGTACGTGAATTGTAAGTATTTAGTAATTCTATTGAATAATTCGAGAATGTTGTAACTTATGGTGTACTGCTTGCTTGGAAATATACAACAACGTGAATTGGTAGGTTACGTTTAAGACTTAGTGTGAAGTGCGCAGTAATAAATTGTTGCATGTAAATTGTAACAATTCAACGGGGTTGAAGGTTATGGTTTGTCGTATGAGAATATGTAGCAACGTAAATTGGGAGGTACGCCAATTTGTGGATTTTGTTTAAATTATTTAATAATGCTGTAAGTTATAGTAAATTGCTTAAGAATGTATAATAACGCAAAATGGCAGGTGCAGTAAATTTTAGAGTTACTTTAAGTAATACAATAATTTTTTAAGCTTTCAGTAATTGAATACGAAATTGTTGTATCCAATTTTTGTACGTGAATTATAAGTATTTAGTAATTCTATTGAATAATTCAATAATGTTGTAACTTATGGTGCGCTGCTTGGAAATATACAAGTGAACGTGAATTGGTATATATATAAGTAACAATTCAAGACTTATGGTGTGAATTGCGCAGTAAATATGTTTGTTGTTCAAATTATTTAATAATTGTAACAATTCAACAAATTGGGGGTTGAAGGTTATGGTTTGTGGTATTGAAAATACATAACAACAGTAAGTAATTCTATTGAATAATTTAATAATGGAGGTACGCCAATATACAATGGAATTTTTGTTTAAATTATTAATAAATCATTTTGTAACAATTCAACAGTTATGGACTGTATGAAAATACATAGAATATATAATACACCAACTTGTGGATTTTGTTTAAATTATTTAATAATGCTGCAAATTATAGCAAACTGCTTGAGAATATAGAATAACCCAAATTGGCAGTTGCAGTAGATTTTAGAGTTATTTTAATAAATACAATAATTTTGTAAGCTTTCAGTAATTGAATAAGAAATTGTACCGAATTTTTGTACGTGAATTGTAACTATTTAGTAGTTCTATTGAATAATTCGAGAATGTTGTAATTTATTGCAGTTTGCTTGAAAATGTATAATGTAAATTAAAAGATACACGCTCTTTTACACTTAGTCTGAGTACTTCAGTAATATATATTTGCTCGAAAATATATAGTAATGTAAGTTGGAAGGGGTGCTATGTTTTAGAATTTTATGTAAAAAATTTGACGTAGTTACATTTTTTTTCCTTTGCGGCTACTATTTCATTACAATTTAGTATGATACGTATAGCCATCAATTTATGTAACACTTCTTCATCGCGAACATTTTTACTATGACTTATGATAGGGTTATCAAGTAATATTTTGATTTATATTGTGTATATTGTATTATATTATATTATATTATGTATTATATTATATATTTTGATACATTGATTTATATTCTATATTATTATTACATTATTATACTATTAGTTATAATTTCATGATAAAATAAAAATTTTGTACTTATCTAATGTAATATGTATAAGTATATCATTTTCTACATACCAACAGTCCAAACACCATTATCAACAAGTGTATAACAAATTACAACATTTTTACATGATTTGACGCCAGTACCATCATCAACATATAATATAATATATAATATATAATAATTTATGTTATATATTATTATATTATTAATTAAGTCATAGAAATTCTGTACAATAAAATATGACAGGGTATTTTACATTTAAGTAATATGTATAAGTATATAAAAATGTATAGAATATATTATTTATATTAGATTATTATATAGTAATAATAATAATATAATATATAATATATAATAATTTATATTGTATATTATTATATTATTAATTAAGTCATAAAAATTCTGTACAATAAAATAATGTAATCTCCTTTTTCTATTTTACATTTATTCGATGTAATATGTATAAGTATAACATTTTGTACATACCAGTACCAGAGATACTATTATCAACAAGTGTATAACAAATTACAACATTTTTATATGATTTGGCGCCAGTACCATCATCAACATATAATATAATATATATTAATTTGCATTATATATTATTATTGTATTATTATAATATTAATCAAGTTATACAAATTCTATACGATAAAATAGTGCAATCTCCTTTTCCTATCTTACACTTATCCAATGTAATATCTATGAGTATATCATTTTGTACATACCAACACCAGACACTATTATCAACAGGTCTATAACAAATTGCAACATTCTTACAAATGATTTGCCATGTCATTTGACACATTACCATTATCAACCCGACAATATTACCATATAATTTGTAACAAATAACAACATTACTCTCTCACTTCCCACAGTTCTCCCATTATTAGCACTTTTATAACAAATTGCACCATTACTCCACACTTCCCTTCACATTACCACCACTATCATTACGCAATCCAGCAAAATCTCTCACTACCCCCACCTCCGGCGCATTATCCGTTTCGCGTAAAAAGAATCTCCTCTCCAAACTACCGCATCTCCTCCCTTCACCGCATTTCTCCACGTCCTCTTTCCCGATCGCCTCGAATTACAATTCCCCCCTCTTCCCGTCCGGTTCCGCATAAAGGGCAAGACGCGGTATATCCTCGGCAGCTTTTTCCAAGCAATCTTCCTAATCTCGAAGATGGCCCGATAACGTCAGTCAATTGGCGATCGACTGACTCCCGATCCCTTTCCCCCTCATCTCCTTTTGTGGGAAAAATGTACCAAACAATCGGATACCAGACGGCCCCGCCATTGTGCCCTCGCTAAATGACAATTCGTGGCCCTCCACTCTACTAACCTCCTCTTCTTTTCCTTTCAGCCTTCGCGTCTCGCCGTCTCTCTTAATTTCTTTCTATCGGCTTCGATTTCTTCCGAACGCTTTTCTTCCCGAGTAATGAGATGTCCCGATGCATCTGCCTGCCGGGCGAGCGTGTGGAATGGTTAAGTGGATGGTGGCGGATTAAACGTTTGGGGGCTCACGGATTTTTTCGGACATGTGCCAAAACTGCGGCTATTGTATACTTAGGAAGCAAGTATACAAATGTTGAGGAAAGTATTTAGACTGACGTCATTTTCTTAGAAACTGTACTTTCTTAGAAACTAGTATTTAGATTGACGTCTTTTTACGGCCGACTCGCAAGTGTTTTTTGTGTGCCCCTTTATCGCTCACTTTTTTTATTTTCGTTTTTGTGTATTTTTAAGATTATTTTTCCGCAATTATTCTTTCCGTAAATATTCATTTGTATTCTGTTAATTTTTCTAATGTCCGTATTAATAAACGTGTGTTATGTGTGAATATGATAAAGATTGACAATATAATAATCAAAACGATAGGACTCTTTATTTTCGAAAAATACCAATAACAAATTATAAAAATCTTTTTTTTTTTAAAACAACACATAATTGCAATTTTAATGTTTCAAAACAAATTTGTTACCATTTCTATGCTTGCTTCACCGATACAAGTTCGCGGCAACCAGCTTCAGAATTTCATTATTGGAACATCAGGTGGAAAACGTCGTGACATTTCATATATATACAAATTATGTAAAGTTCCTTTATGCAAAAGTCATTGTTTTTCGATTTATTACACTAACTATAAATATACAATACTATGTATGTTATATACTATATTAATTATTTATACTTATTATTTTATTATTATATACTATATATATACTATACTATACATATTATACTATATATTATACATATTATAAACCTGTAATATAATTCCAAATAAATTTAGCACAATAATAACAAATTGTCTATTTTCTACCTATGAAGCAGGTATACAAACTATAAAAACTTTTTATTTTGTACAACACATAATTGCAACATTGATATTTCAAAACATATTTTACCATTTTTATCTTTGCTTCAACAATACAAGTTTGTGGCACCAGCTTTAGAATTTCATTATTTTTGCTGGTAGTCAGTATTATAAAAGGAAAATCGTTGACTTTTTGCTCGCACACGAAATAAAACCGAAATAATATCATCCAAAATTCAAATTTCGACTCCACTCTTATAATTGTCCAGCTTCTTTCCTGCAATATAATAAATAATGGTATATATGCTGCAATATAATAAATAAATTGAATGCAATCATAACAAGTGGTCTACTGTCTACCTATGAAACAAGTATACAAATTATAAAAATCTTGTTTTTTTAAAAACAACACATAATTGCAATTTTGATATTTCAAAACAAATTTGCTACCATTTCTATGCTTGCTTCAACGATATAAGTTTGCGGCAACCAGCTTCAGATTTATTTTTTACCATTATTTTCGTTGCTATACAGTATTAGAAAATATTTTGCTCGCGCAGAAAATAGAACCAAAATAACAGCACTCAAAATTCTGATTTAGACTCCGCCCTTATAATTTTCCAGCTTCTTTCCGTCAGCATCTATTCCACAACCACCCCAGACGGTCTACAGGAAATATCAAGCCCGAATCCACGCAAATTATCTTCTTCCTAGGAACCTCTTCTTTCCTGCAGCGCCGCGTATTACAGGCTCCTTGTGCGCGGGTATAATAGGAAATGGGATAAAGTGTACGTAAGCGGTGACCAGTAGCAGAATAACGTAAGCGGACCAAAGAGCAGGCGCTCGCTGAATGCCGAATTCAGGCTGTATTCGGCTTCAATTCGGCTTATCCGGGATTTCTTTCGTCGGCCACGTTCGCGCGTGTCTGCCCGCCGAGAATGCGCAAGAATACACCTGCTCCTGCTCCTGTATCCCGTGAAGGACGTCTGTTTGCCAGCCTTTAACACTAGACTCACCGATAATTTCGCGAGTTATGGATTTCACCAGAAAAATTGCAAAAATTGTTAGTTATTTTCAGTACTTCAATAGCTAATGTATATAGAGTTATGTTAGAATTCATAGGAAGTGGGATTGATTCTGTTCTGGGCTGCCTTATTTTCTGATGTGAAATTTGTAATAAATGTATAACACATGTAGGATAATGTTTGTAGCAAAGTGATGACATACAAATTTCACAACAAATTCATTTCTTCCTCCAGTATTCAATTACGCAGTATTGCAATCTTTCATGCCCATATTAACTTTCGCCATTCAAAATAACATAAGCATAAACAAACATAAGCAAAATAACATAAGCATAAGCAAACATAAGCAAAATAACATAAGCATGAGCAAACTTAAACAAAATAACATAAACATGAGCAAATATAAGCAAAATAACATAAGCATAAGCAAACAAGCAAAATAACATAAGCATAAGCAAACACAAGCAAAAGAACATAAGAATAAGCAAACCTAAGCGAAATAACATAAGCATAAGCAAACATAAGGAAAATAACATAAGCGTGAGCAAACATATGCAAAATAACATAAGCATGAGCAGACTTAAACAAAATAACATAAACATGAACAAATATAAGCAAAATAACATAAGCATAAGAAATACAATCAAAAGAACATAAGCATAAGCAAACACAAGCAAAAGAACATAAGAATAAGCAAACCTAAGCGAAATAACATAAGCATAAGCAAACATAAGGAAAATAACATAAGCGTAAGCAAACATAAGCAAAATAACATAAGCATGAGCTAATATAAGCATGAGCAAACTTAAACAAAATAACATAAACATGAGCAAATATAAGCAAAATAACATAAGCATAAGCAAACATAAGCAAAATAACATAAGAATAAGCAAAGCTAAGCGAAATAACATAAGTATAAGCAAACATAAGAAAAATAACATAAGCATAAGCAAACACAAGCACAAGAACATGAGCATAGGCAAGCATAATGAATATATCATAAGCATGAGCAAACATAAGCGAAATAACATGAGCATAAGCAAACATAAGCAAAATAACATAAGCATGAGCAAGCACAAGCAAAATAACGTAAGCATAAACAAATACAATCAAAAGAACATAAGCGTAAGCAAACAAAAGCAAAATAGCATAAGCATGAGCAAACATAAGCATAAGCAAAATAACATAAACATCAGCAAACATAAGCATAAGCATGAGCAAACATAAGCATAAGCAAAATAACATCAGCATGAGCAAACATAAGCATAAGCAAAATAACATAAGCATGAACAAACATAAGCAAAATAACATAAGCACGAGCAAACATAATGAATATAACATAAGCATGAGCAAACATAAGCAAAGCAAACACAAACAAAATAACATGAGCATAAGCAAACATAAGCATAAGCAAACATAAGCAAAGCAAACACAAGCAAAATAACATAAGCATAAGCAAACATAAGCAAAGCAAACACAAGGAAAATAACATAAGCATAAGCAAACATAAGCAAAATAATATAAGCATAAGCAAACATAAGCAAAGCAAACACAAGGAAAATAACATAAGCATAAGCAAACATAAGCAAAGCAAACACAAGGAAAATAACATAAGCATAAGCAAACATAAGCAAAATAATATAAGCATGAGCAAACACAAGCAAAATAACGTAAGCATGAACAAACATAAGCAAAATAGCATAAGCATGAGCGAACAGAAGCAAAATAACATAAGCATAAGCAAACATAATGAATATAATATAAGCAAAATGAGATAAGCATAAGCAAACATCAGCAAAATAACATAAGCATGAGAAAACATAAGCAAAATAACGTAAGCATGAACAAACACAAGCAAAATAACATAAGCATAAGCAAACACAAGCAAAATAACATAAGCATAAGCAAAATAACATACAAAAGCATAAATTCCACAACAAATTAATTTCCTCCTCCAGTTTCCAATTTTCAAATCCTTCAACTTGTATCCCTGCTGACACAAACTGTCCTTCAAAATCAACGTTCGCCAATCAAACAAAATAACATCAGCATGAACAAACCTGATAGCGCGAATAATAACATACCGCATTCTGACATAAACAAAATACACTTGCGTTCATCAAATTGTCCGTTCCGTATTAATTTTCGTCATTCAAAATAACGTAAGCATAAGCAAACACAAGCAAAATGACATAAGCATGAGCAAACATAAGCAAATTAACATAAGCATAAGTAAACACAAAATAACATAAGCATGAGCAAGCATAAGCAAAATAACATAACTATAAATAAACATAAGCAAAATAACGTAAGCATAAGCAAACACAAGCAAAATTACATAAGCATAACCAAACGCCAGTAAAATAACATAAGCATGAGCAAACATAAGCAAAATAACATAAGCATGAGCAAAGATAAGCAAAATAACATAAGCATAAGCAAGCATAAGCGAAATAACATAAGCATAAGCAAAGATAAGCAAAATAACATCAGCATGAGCAAACATAAGCAAAATAACATAAACATAAGCAAACATAAGCAAAATAACATGCAAAAGCATAAATTTCACAACAAATTAATTTCTGCACTTTGTATCCCTGCTGACACAAACTGTCCTTCCTTCAAACCGTTCACCAATTAGCCAACTTTGCCCACTGCCACTCGCCTCTTACACCTGATAGCGCGAATAATTACACAGTACCGCATTCTTACATGGCCATTCACACGCTTGCGTTCCTCAATCGCATTGTCCGTCCCATATTAATTTTCGTCATTCAAAATAACGTAAGCATAAGCAAACACAAGCAAAATGACATAAGCATGAGCAAACATAAGCATAAGTAAACATAAGCAAAATAACATAAGCACGAGCAAACATAAGCAAAATAACATAAGCATGAGAAAACAGAAGCAAAATAACATAAGCATGAGCAAACACAAGCAAAATAACGTAAGCATAAGCAACACAAGCAAAATAACATAAGCATGAGCAAACATAAACAAAATAACATAAGCATGAGCAAAGATAAGCAAAATAACGTAAACATAAGCAAACATAAGCAAAATAACATAAGCATAAGCAAACATAAGCAAAATAACATACAAAAGCATAAATTTCACAACAAATTAATTTCTGCACTTTGTATCCCTGCTGACACAAATAACATCAGCATGAGCAAACATAAGCGAATAAAAATAACATAAGCATCACACGCTTGCGTTCCTCAATCGCATTGTCCGTCCCATATTAATTTTCGTCATTCAAAATAACGTAAGCATAAGCAAACACAAGCAAAATTACATAAGCATGAGCAAACATAAGCAAATTAACATAAGCATAAGTAAACACAAAATAACATAAGCAAGCATAAGCAAAATAACATAACTATAAATAAACATAAGCAAAATAACGTAAGCATAAGCAATCATAAGCAAAATAACATAACTATAAATAAACATAAGCAAAATAACATAAGCATCAGCAAACACAAGCAAAATTACATAAGCATAACCAAACGCCAGTAAAATAACATAAGCATGAGCAAACATAAGCAAAATAACATAAGCATAAGCAAACACAAGCAAAATAACATAAGCATAAGCAAAAACAAGCAAAATAACGTCAGCATAAGCAAAATAACATACAAAAACATAAATTCCACAACAAATTAATTTCCTAAGCAATTTTAAAACTTCAAGAAAAAAGTCCTTCCTTCAAGCATAAGCAAACATAAGCATGAAGCGAATAATAACATAAGCATTCTGACAGCCATTCAAACATAATTGTCCGTCCCAAAATAATTCAAAATAAGCATGAGCAAACACAAGCAAAATAACATAAGCATAAGCAAAAACAAGCAAAATAACGTAAGCATAAGCAACACAAGCAAAATAACATAACTATAAATAAATATAAGCAAAATAATAACATAAGCAAACACAAGCAAAAACATAAGCATAACCAAACTCCAGTAAAATAACATAAGCATGAGCAAACATAAGCAAAATAACATAAGCATGAGCAAAGATAAGCAAAATAACGTAAACATAAGCAAAAATAAGCAAAAATAAGCAAAATAACATAAGCATAAGCAAACATAAGCAAAATAACATACAAAAGCATAAATTTCACAACAAATTAATTTCTGCACTTTGTATCCCTGCTGACACAAACTGTCCTTCCTTCAACCCGTTCGCCAATCAGCCAACTTTGCCCACTGCGATTCGCTTCTTACACCTGATAGCGCGAATAATTACACAGTACCGCATTCTTACATGGCCATTCACACGCTCGCGTTCCTCAATCGCATTGTCCGTCCCATATTAATTTTCGCCATTCGCGCGGTCCGTCCATTCGTCCATTCTGCCTCACTTCATTCCGTCGCGCGCGACATTATGCGCGTACAAAGCGAGGCATTCGGGGGAAAAGTAAGTTCGCCTATTTTCGCGACATCGGGAACAGGGGTTGGGGGTCGATTCGTCGCACGGTGGGGGTGGCACGTTGAAGGGGTGGCCGATGAAAGAGCCACCGGCGCTTTTGCACTCCCGGAGGCAACAGAAACGCCAATACCGAGTAAACCAGACGAATGGCGTCGCGACGACGATCGCAAAAAGATCTGCCCGACTTCGTCGCACGCCGATTCTTTCTGCAGCGATTCTTCGTTTCTTCATTTGCGCTGTTGGTGGCGGGATGCTACGAAATGTTCGGTATGGTGTAGTTAGCAGAGTTTTGAAATGGTTAAGATTATGTGGAAGCAGGGTATTTTTGTAGTTTTAATGTGGTTTATTATGTATTGCATATTTTTGGGTTATATATTATACATCATATTTTATTTTTTATATTATATATATTATATTTTCATACTATATATTATATATCAAATTTCACATTTGATGTTATATATTTCATATTTCATGTTATATGTTATGTCATGTTTAATTTTTCATGTTATGTATTTCGAACGTTCATGTTATATGTTTCACACCATATTTCATAATATATATGTATACATATTTTCATACTATATATTACATATCAAATTTCATATTTCATATTATATATTTCATATTTTCATATTATATGTTATATATCATATTTTCATACTATTATATATATTACATATTAAATTTCACATTTCACATTATATATTTCATATTTTCATGTTATATGTTACAAATCATGTTTTATTTTTCATATTTTGTACTTCATATTTCATATTATATACATCATATTTTTATTCTGTATATTACAAATCAAATTTCACATTTCATATTACATATTTAATATTTTCATTTTATATGTTATACATCATATTTAATTTTTCATATTATGTACTTCAAATTTCATATTATATATATTATAATTTCATACTATACATTATGTATCAAATTTCACATTTTATCTTACATATTTCACTAAGTGTGTGTCATGTAGGAACGTGTTGACATTCTTCAAAACACCAGGTGTTTGTTTGAACTAAACCGTCCTCGCAAATACTGTAAACAAACACTTTCTTGTCTTCCCTGCGCGTGCGTAGAGGTACCTATTTCTGTTTACTAACTCAATAGACGTAAACACACCGGTGTACGGTGTAATTGAAAAGAATTTAGTAGAAGTGCAGTTGTGAGGTGGATTAAATATATAAGGAAGTAGAGAGGATTTTGTTGTGAGAAAAATATTATTGCCCAGATGTTTGGGGAATGACAACCATACGTGCGTCATATTTTGGTACGAAAAACGATTACGTGGGTCATGGGTCTTTTGTCTTGGCAATAAGGGAATGAGCCGGTTCAGTGGGCCATAAAGTAAAATCATAAAGAGACGCATCTTGACGACCCAAATTAAGTCAGTAGTTCGGTGAGCTGTTGAATAATCCGGTTGTTTACATTTTTACGAAAGAACTTTGTTGCCAAACACTTTATTGTCGATTTGAACCCGTGAATTTTGTTTTAATATATCGATATTTCAGCAACTTTCCAATTACATTCATCTGGATTAGAAAATTCCAATTTAGGCATATTTGGGCATTAGTTTGTACGGATGTTTTTTTAACTGAATAGAATCTGGTATCCTGTTTGAATTATTATTAATTACCAGGTGTAGCTTAAAGTTTCAACCACGTATAAAATACAAGTTCATCTATAACTTCTACCCTTAGCAGTAACATGTGAGCAATATTTTTTATTATTAAATAAAAAATAGAACGCTATGCGTAAAAAATCAAAATTTCTTCAATCGCTTACCATTTATTAATCCTACAATATTTTATTCTATTTAATCTCCATAACAGCAGCATTCGCATTGAACTAATTTCTGCCATTTTGTTGCAGAGATTCAGAACCAGAAGAATCCCACCGACCCCCTGTATATTCAGAAAAAAATTCACGGTCAATCTCCGAACATCAACAACAATGTTCGAAAACGCGTCAACTCCATCTATCAAGTACCCTTTCTGTCGGCAATTTCCGAAGAAACCCTATTTATCTCGCACAACGCACAGCCCCACCTTCGCGACATAACACTATTCTTCCGACACTTTTCACTTTCACCCCGTTCTTTCTTGCCTCTCGTCACTTTCCGTCACTTTCCATCTCGCGCCGTCTTTCAGTCGTTCTTCAGGTTTTCCGCGTCCTTCCCCCCGCGCGTTTCCTTATGCGCACTCCTTCGCGGTACATGGAATTGATGGATGAGAATGCGGCGACAGGAATACAGAATACACCGGCGGCTGTATTCCCAACGCGGAATACACGAGGCGAGCTCTCAAGCTTTTAGCCCAGGCAAATAAATCGCGGCCCGCGCCTCGACGACGAGACGACACATTCGTCGATAAAAAGCCTCCCCTTCTGCCGCCGACGAACCCTCTCAGCCCTCTTCCTCCAAGTCTTCTTCTTCGTCTGCATCTTTTTATTCCTACATGCCGTGGCAACACCTTACGGACATGACATGCCGTCTTTCGAAGAATCAGCGCTGCATTCTGTGCCTTTCTGCCCGCTGCGGTCTATACTTGGATTATTTTTGATCGGTGGGCTGTGTTGTAGAGGATTTGGTTACTACGTGAATTGTTTTTAATAAAAATGTGACGATTAATTGAAATATTTTGCGAAAGATATGTCCAGAACTAACGTTTTATTGTAGCTATTTGACCGTGTCATTTATTTGAATTTTTCTCATTATAGTGTTGTCTAACAGAATTGTTTGAATAAGCTGTTATTTTTATTTCAACGTGTTACACCAACACTTTACGAATATTATTATATTATATATGCTATCTTTCGAAGAGTCAGCGGTGCATTCTGTGTCTTTCTGCCCGCCGCAGTCTATACTTGTATTATTTTTGATCGGCGCCCTACGTGACAGTGGATTTGGCTACTACATGGATCATTTTTAATAAAAATGTGACGTTTAGCAGAGTAGATTCTTCTTATGGAAATGTTTTGCGAAGTATTTGTCCAGAACTAACATTAGAACGTGTCATTTATTTGAGTTGTTTCAACGGTAGTTTTGTCTAACAGAATTGTTTGAGTTCTTATTTCTTTTTTTTTCATGCTAGAGTGACCTTTATGAACAGTGTATGCCGTCTTTCGAAGAATCAGCGGTGAATGTTGTACCTTTCAGGCCGCCGCGTTCTTTACTTGGATTATTTTTGATCGGCGCGCTGCGTCGTGGTTGTTTGTAATAAAAATGCTTTATTAATTGTTTTTAATAAAAATGTGACGTTTATCGGAGTAGATTCTTCTTATGGAAATGTTTTGCGAAAGATTTGTCCAGAACTAGTACTTTATTGCAGTTATTTGACCGTGTCATTTATTTGAGTTGTTCCGGCGATAGGTTTGTCTAACAGAATTATTTCAATATTTTTTAATTTTTATTTCAACATGCTACCGCAACACTTTATGAATATTATCTACCGTGTTTCAAACAAGCAGCGCTGCATTCTGCGCCTTTCTGCCCGCCGCGGTCTGTACTTGGATTATTTTTGATCGGCTCCCTGCGTCATAATGGATTTGGCTACTACGTGGATTGTTTTTAATAAAAATGTGACGATTATAGGAGTAGACTCTTTTTATGGAAATGTTTTGCGAAAGATATGTCCAGACCTAACATTATTTTTATTTCAACATGCTACAGCAACACTTTACGAATATCATACACTGTGTTTCGAAGAATCAGCGCTGCATTTTTGAAGATTTTGATCGGCGCGCTGCGTTCTGGCGGAGTTGGCCACTATGTGGATTGTTTTTAACAAAAATCTGACAAGTATTAGAGTAAATTCTTCTTATGGAAATGTTTTGTGAAAGATTTGCCCAGAACTAGTACTTTATTGCAGTTATTTGACCGTGTCATTTATTTAAGTTATTCCGACGATAGGTTTGTCTAACAGAATTATTTGAACAAGCTCTTATTTTTATGTTAACATGTTACAGCAACAGTTTATGAATATTACATGCCGTGTTTTCAAAAATCAGCGGTGCATTCTGAGCCTTTCTGGCCGTCGCATTTTTTACTGGGATTATTTTTTAAAAAAATTGATACGTTTTGCTAAAGATTTGTCCAGAACTAACATTTTGTTGTAGTTATATGACCGTGTAATTTATTTGAGTTTTTCCGACTATAGTTTTGTCTAACAGAATTATTTGAATAAGTTCTTATTTCTTTGAAGCTACCTTTATGAATACAGTATGCCGACATTGTATGTAACATTAAATTTAATTTAATTTTTAAGTTAAAAATGAATACATTATTTCTTTTTAAGTTTTGCGTCTGCCAATGCTAGAATACTACAAACAATCCTAAATAAGTTAAGCGTTAATCGAGTGATTGAGGAATAAATATTAATCGCAAACTACATTCGTAATGTGTTGCAAACCATAATAAGAAGACCGACTTCAGTGGAGCCTAACCCACAAAAACAACTTACATAATTATCTTTAGCAATGATACAAGTTAATGAGATAATAATATCTATTCAAACATAGAATCAAAATTGTCAATCAATGAAATAAAAAATCATTTCCAATATTATAACCTAAAACATCCACCCTACTTTATTCTATCTAACACTTAACATCGTACCACAAAGCAGCACATGTCCGCGCATAACACCAGCAAACCAGCCTTTACTCTCCATTTTTCACGGTGCCATCAAAATTATGTCTGCACAACGAAAACCAGGCGAAGCTCGTGAACCACTATTTTCTCCCAGGGACAAAAGAACGTACGGTGCCGCATTGTCTACCCCCATTGCCCATTTTCATTGCCCATCGGTTCGTGAGCCTCCCAGCCCAACGAAAACGTTCGGTGGCCTACAGGTGTTTCGGGAAAGACTGGTGGCCATTGTAAATAATTAATAACAGCCGAGCGACAAATCCGTGCACAAAACGAGGCACAAATCGGAGTATAATGTGGGGACGTGGACAGGGGAGAGTAACAAATGGCCGGGCAACTAATGCCGAACTAATGCCCGACTAATGCCGAGGTAAAGCCGAACTAATGCAGGCCTGAGTTCGAGGGTAGGTGCTTTAATGCATTGAAAGCAGCGCCGTCCGAAAATGGGTGACACTTGCTGTTCCCAAGAGTCCGCGGAACCCACAAACGGATCACGGTTTGAGGCTACTTGAGATGTGGACGCTTAGATTCTGTAACGTATAAGGAATACGTGGAATGATAAGGATGATAATTGCGTCCTTTTGGTTATGTGTTAAGGACTAGATTTGTTTTGCTTTTGACTAGATAGGAGCTGGACATTTGCTTGGTTTTGCTAGATGTTTTGTTCGATTGTCAATTTTCGAAATCCCTCACAGAGGGTGGAATTAAAATAAAGCAATGACGTGTATACAAGTCGAACGCAGGATAAATGGTCCTTTTATAAATTTCAGTAGTACTGCTGTCTGAATCACCCATCTGGAGGCTAAATTTAGCAATTTATTGTATTATAATTATTATTTAATTATACATATTGAGGTATTTCTCGTACCTTACGCTTTATTTAGATAATAATTGTGACGTATAAGGAATACGTGGAATAATAAGGATGATAATTGCTTGTCCTTTTAGTTATGTGTGAAGGACTAGATTTGTTTTAGTTTTGACTAGATAAGAGCTGGATATTTGCTTGGTTTTGTTAGATGTTTTGTTCGATTATCAATTTTCAATAGATCAATTTTCGAAATCCTTCATATAGTGTGGAATTAAAATCAAGCGATGACGTGTATACAAGTCGAACGCAGGATAAATGGTCTTATTATACATTTCAGTATTAATGCTGTTATTTTGATTATGTGTGAAGGACTAGATTTGTTTTGGTTTTGGCTAGGTTGAAGCTGGATATTTACTTGGTTTTCTGTTTTGAATCACCCGTATATACCTGAAGGCTAAATTTAGCAATTTATTGTATTATCATTATTATTTAATTATACATATTTAGGTATTCCTCATACCTTACGCTTTATTTAGATAATAACTGTGGAAATACGCAGGTTTACCTCAGATGTTTCAAAAGCGAGGAAGAGAGAGATTTTGGATCGAATGCTTGGGATTCTAGTATTCAATTCAAGAATGTCTAGGACTCTGCTTTGTAGAGCAAAGGATCAGTATTGGCCCTGCTAATTGTTTACGCAATTTCTCCGCAAATCAACGCTTGCCGTCCAAATCGTGGTATGTAATTGGTTTTGCAATATAAAATACTTAGCAGTTCTATTGGTAATATAAAGGAAAAATACCATCAAATAATATTCTTATTGTATTTTATTGAAATTTCGAGTTTGCGTGTGTTGTTATTCGAATAAATACAGTAGTACTTGACGGATGCTGAATAATTATTGTTTGGGTAAATTAATCGAAAATGAAAAACTCGTGTAAATTATAATATTTGACAAAATTATTTAACAATGCAGGTACAATGTTTGTGGATAACGAATAACTATTATATGCTATTTAGTGTACAAATGAATTTGATTAACAGTAGATTTAACGGACCCAAATCTGATGGGTATGGAATAAAATTTGACTGCAATTAAAATATTCAATAATAAACAATGTAAACGTTTATATGTAGATTATGTAAGTTATTCGTGGAAAATTATGTTCTGTGATAGCATCTTTTACATAACTATTGATACTGCTTTTGACATTAAAATCAAATTTTTCGCTATCACATTTGTACTGCTGCCAAATCCCTTCGACTTTTACTAAGCAACAACAAGACAAACTGGAGAGAAAAGCTGGAGGACCTTCCCAAACGAAAAGTACAATACTGCACATTACAGATCACGACTAATCATGAGCAGAAGCAACTTAGCATTTACACAAGTATGCGTTGATATACATTTGTATATTTTTCTAGGAACCTATACAAAACTGCGTTGATATACATCTGTATAAATTACAGAATATAAATATTTGACATTATTTGAATTGTTGAATATAAATAATTTACAGAAATATAAATATTGTATAAATTCCTAGAGTCAAAGGGCTGAAAAGTAAAAGGGCAACAAAGTAACTCAATCAATGAACGACATTCATTCAATCCAACATCCCAACCAACGTCGATCGAAATCAGCATAAATTATTATGTGTAATATATATATGTATATCATATATTTAACACTTTAACGACCGTTGTCCGATTAATCGACTTTTCGGTTCCAACCGCTGTTTACCGGTAGCCGATTAATCGGCTTTTCAGTGGTAATATTAAATAAAATAAATATCCGATGGTATTATGACAATTCTAAATGACAATAAAATTACACCGCTTTGAATCCAAAGGATTCTCAAAAATACATTCAGTACTTTTCAGTTATAAAGCTTTACAAATAGACACATACATAATTCCTGCGCGATATCCAAAACAGAGTCGGTCGTTAATGAGTGGCATCTTCGGTTAATAGTGATCGGTAAAGTGTTAATATACATACAATAAAAATATAAATTATAATATATTATGATATATATATGTTACAGTGAAACACCGAAATCTGAAAAATGTCGACTTTCACCGGTGAATGTCAACATTCACATAGTCGGCTTGTATATAGGTATGTCCGAAATATTTGCTAAATACCCTTATTTCTGACTTACATGTTGACATTCACCATGCACTAATTGTCGACACACACCGGAAACGGTCCGAATGTACAACAATGTAATGAAATATTTGATCTTTCACGGACGTATTTGGTATCTGTTGACATTCACCGGTGAAAGTCGATTTTCTCCAATTTCGGTCATTCACAGTAACATATATATAATATAAAATATAAATTATAATATGTTATGATCCATATTCTGCTCCAATTTCGGTCCTTCACGGTAACATACATATAATAAAAATATAAATTATAGCATATTCCGTTACACCTTCTCCCAGATTTTCCGACTTCAACCGCTTCCTCCCCAAAATGCAGGATGCGCGGTCCTGTCAAAGGCAAGACGCCACGCTGCGCGTTGACAATTTCCACCGACTCGTCTTGTCCCGCAGCAAAGTTTTACCGGTGGCCGCGCATTGTCCGCCATTGTGTCTTCCAGCGACACCTGCTCGTCTTCAAAACACCGGCCGCTCAGCACTGGTGAGAACGGCACCAGGTTCCAAAAGTGTTTCGTGAGCGGCGAAATTCGAAGCCGAAGGACAGACGCGCGACGTCGAAGAAGGACGAACGCTGGGACCGACCGTCGGGTCCTAATAAAGTCTCTGTTTCCCTTTGGCTTCTTTCATTTCGCTTAAACAGAACTCGGCAAGGTTCGATTCTGGGCGCTGAGCTGCCTGCTGCACAGGCTGGTGGCCGTCTTTTGTGCACGGCCCTTTACGATGGGGTCAGCACCACCCACAAACTGCGGGAATTTGGAGACAATGCCAGAGGATGACACGCTTAGCCCCACCTTCGACTCGCGCGATCACGGCACCGAATGGGTGCTGGCGTTTTCAATGGCGGAGAGATTATTCTTACCTGCTGCGTGAAAATTCACGGGGTTCCGGGCGGTGGGATGGGAGATCTTAACGTTTATATTTGGCGGATTTGCGTTATGTCGGTCAGAGGGGTGGTGCTGGGGGTTTCGGAGATAGATGGAAATTTTGCAGATAGTGCATGTAATGGGTAATGAGGAGTTAAGATTTTAACACGAAATGTACCAAGTGGGGTCAAATGATTCCTTACAAAATTTACTTTAAAATCGTACATTTACTTTTATTTCTTTCGGTCATTTGACTTTCTGTAAATTCGCAAATCATCTGATTATTCAATTTCTCGCTTTAATAAATTGGGAACTTCTTTCTGGAAATCAACGTTTATTCCATAAGGTGTTAAATGACCCCTTATGGTAAGAATAGGTAGGTGTAAAGTACCGGTACGTTTAGTATTAATATTTGCTTCCGTGGAAATTGGTGACGCGCCGTATGCGTCATGGCGAAAAATTGTAATATTTGCCTCTGACAAAACTGATGACGCTCCATATGCGTCATGGCGAAAACTTTTAATATTTGCTTCTGACAAAACTCATGACCCACCATATGCGTCATGGCGAAAAATTTTAATATTTGCTTCTGACAAAACTGATGACGCACCGTATGCGTCATGATGAAAAACTTGAAAATTCTAACAATAAACGTTTCAAGCGGGGTCAAGTGACCGCTTTCAAAATTTATTTTAAAATCGTACATTTACTTTTATTTCTTTCGCTTATTTGATTTTGTGTAAATTCGCGTATTAGCTGATTATTCAATTTCTCGCTTTAATAAATTAGGAATTTCTTTCTGCAAATCAACGTTTATTTCATAAGGAATTAAATGACCCCTCATGGTAAGAATAGGTAGGTGTGAAATACCGGTACGCTCAGTGTTAAATAATCTTCACTTATATACTGCTCATTTTCAAGCAGTACGATTAAATCCGATAAATTTAAATATTATCAATTTTTAAACGAGAATTTTGTATTTTCGTGAATGTATTTTCATAAGTTTAGACATTGTCGATTATCAAGCGGCAATTTTGAATTATCTTCACTTAAATATTGTTCACCGTCAAGTAATACGATTAAACCTGATACATTTTAATACTGGCAATTTTTAAATGAGAATTTTGTATTTTTGTGAAGGTATTTCCACAAGTTTAGGCATTGTCGATTATCATGCGACAATTTTAAATGATCTTCACTTAAATATTGTTAAGTTTCAAGCAGTGCGATTTAATCCGATAAATTTAAATATTGTCAATTTTTAAACGAGAATTTTGTATTTTTGTGAATGTATTTCCACAAATTTAGGCATTATCGATTTTCAAGCGGTAGGTTTTGAATGATCTTCACTTAAATATTGTTAAGTTTCAAGCAGTACGATTTAATCCGATAAATTTAAATATTGGCAATTTTTAAATGAGAATATCGTATTTTTATGAATGTATTTCTATAAGTTTAGGCATTGTAGATTATTAAGCGGCAATTTTAAATCATCTTCACTTAAATATTGTTAACTTTCAAGCAATACGATTAAATCCGATAAATTTAAATATTGGCAATTTTTAAACGAGAATTTTGTAATTTTGTGAATGTATTTTCATACCTTTAGGTATTGTCGATTATCAAGCCGCAATTTTAACACTAAGCGTACCAAGTGGGATCAAAAGACCCCTTTCAAAATTTTCTTTAAAATCGTACATTCACTTTTATTTCTTTCACCCATTTAACTTTCTGTAAATTCTTATGAGTATGGTATGAAAGAAGTTTGGTTGATAATGTACATGTAGTGACAAAAAAAATGAAATAATAATACAAAGTTGTTAGGTTCCTATTCAATATACTCGTATGCAGTGTATGGAATGCGATAACGGCGATTATTTCATTAAAATACGGACAAATATTAATAATTACAAAACACTTAACATACAGTACAAGATAATGTATATTGAATGGTTGCAAAAATTCAAGCGTAGAAACGTGTAAATTATCATTATTCAATCACAACATAAAAAACAAATACGTGAACAACAAACATCAAAATTATCTGTTTTCCCAATTGCTATTTTGAATTGTTGTAAAGTTCAAACTAGGAATTTAATCCATATGAAACATATGAAAGTTTATCCATATATTCAATTGTTGCACATTTTGAACACTGTAGAAAAGAGAAAATTATAATTATTTAATCTCGACGTACAATAAAACATAAATAAAAAATGCAATGCTTGAAAACATCCTTCAAACCTCCTGACACATTTAATATTCACAAAGTTTAAATAACTAGCTAACGGTTCATGCTTTCGCTAATTTCGTAAAGTGTCTCTTATTACCCGAAACCGCAAATAACATTATCCCACCTGAAAGCCGATTATCGGGGCGACAACGGTCCGCAACTTAATCTGACCAGTAAATTCGCAGGGGGTGAGAGTTGTCCTGCTCACGCGCCTATCTCGACATTTACTTTGTCAGGGTACGTTTCCTTTCCGTCGTTCATCGCTTCGCAATCTTCTCGTTTTCGACGAACGATAACAGCGTTCGCGCGTTCAATAGGCTCATAAAACGTGGCTAATTAATGAAAGCCCGAAATAACATTATCCTACCGGAAAGCCTATTATCGGCGCGACAATACTCGCAACTTAATCTGACCACTTATGCCTGACCAGAGCCAATTTTAGTCTCGTCTCCGCTTTCCGACGATCCTTTAATCCTTTAAGCTCTGTTTGACGATTCTTATTCAAATGCCGGCGGTAATTAGCTCGCAGACTGGAGAAACGAGAAGGGTTGTTTAAAACAAATATCCCCGTCTCTCGACTTTTGTCGACCGGGCCCCGTTCATAATGGCCCAGGTATTCGCCTTTCAGGTGTGACTCGACAAACGAAAATTCGACGTCAATGGCGTTAATCAGACCCGTGTGTTTTCGTGAGGCGCTTTCGTGAGAGGAGCAGACGGTAAACATATTTATTGCGGGTCGTTAGATATATGATTTTCGACGGCTCGGACCGTGTGAGTAAACTGTTGATGTTTAAAATTTCGGGAAATGCGAGGTATGTTAAATTGGATATTATGACGGGAGTTTGAATTACTATGTCGTCAATGTGGACACACAGGTAACTCTTCTATGGTGTGAATTTTGCAATATTTAAAGATACGGATAATATTGAACGGTAAATATATATTACTACGCTTCAAATACTCGATTTTGAATATTTTGGAAGATGACAATGAACTTTTGATGTTTGCAATTTCTGAAAATGCAAGTTTCGTTCTACATATATGCATATACAAGGAACATTTCTGCAATTCGAATTTTGCAATGACTAATAATATCAATTTTAGCGAATAAAAATTGAATATACCCATTTTTGGCGAACAAATGAAAATATCATATATATGAGGTATTGTAAAAATAAGTCTCAATTATTGCCGAAGTCAGTCTCATGTTTTCCTTCTAAAGGCACTTTCGTATAAGAAGCAAACAGTATACATATTAATTTGTGGCCGAATGTTTAATTTTCGATCATTTGGGAAATGGCGCTGAACTTTCGATGTTTATGATGTCAAAAAATGCAAGATTCACAAAGTTCGAAATGAAAACGGAAAATGTTTCAATCAACTTGCACGTGCATATTTACAAGCAAGTTTTTTCATGATTTGAATTTTGCAATATCTGAAAACCCCCACTGTAACGCCTTTCCATTTTTTTAAATTATCAACTTAGCTCTTCGTTCGTATTCCAATCGAATAATTACCATATTTTTTTCCTGGGATCAAACTTTGCAACAATGCAAACTATCACTTGATTCAAAATACACATTGTTGATACCTGCAATTTAGTTTTTCCATCGTCCCTTGCCTAAGCAATTATCATTCCGAAGTTCCACATCTGCAATCGTTCCACACATTAATCTGAAAACGGAAAACGTTTTAATTAATCTGTACGTGGATGTCTACAAGCTAGCTTTTTGATGATTTGAATTTTGCAATATCTGAAAATTCTAATTGCAACGCCTTTCCATTTTTTAAAATTATCAACTTAACTCTTCGTTCGTATACCAATCGAATAATTACCATCTTCCTAAGATCAAACTTTGCAACAATGCAAACTATCACTTGACTCAAAATAAACATTCTTGATACCTGCAATTTAATTTTCCATCGTCCCTTGCCTAAACAATTATCGTTCCAAAGTTCCATATCTTCAACATCGTTCGACACATCAATTTGAAAACGTTTTAATTAATCTGTACGTGGATATCTACAAGCAAGCTTTTTGATGATTTGAATTTTGCAATGTCTGGAAATCCTAATTGCAACACTGTTCCACTTTTTAGAATATCAAATTAACTCTTCGTTCGTATACCAATCTAATAATTACCATATTTTCATTTCTGAGATCAAACTTTGCAACAATGCAAACTATTAGTTCCTTTAAAATACAATTCTTGATACCTGCAATTTAGTTTTCCATCGTCTCCTGCCTAAACAATTATCGTTCCAAAGTTCCATATCTGCAATCGTTCAACACATCAATCTGAAAACGGAAAATGTTTTAATTAATTTGTACGTGGATATCAAGCAAGCTTTTTGATGATTTGAATTTTGCAATACCCGAAAATCCTAATTACAACGCCTTTCCATTTTTTTAAATTGTCAACATAACTCTTCATTCGTATACCAATCTAATAATCATCATATTCTCATTCCTGAGGTCAAAGTTTGCAACAATATAAATTCTCAGTTGACTCAAAATACAATTCTTGATACTTGTGATTTAGTTTTTCCATCGTCCTCTGCCTAAAAAATTATCATTTCGAAGTTCCATATCTGCAATCGTTCAACACATCAATCTGAAAACGGAAAACGTTTTAATTAATTTGTATGTGGATGTATACAAGCAAGCTTTTTGATGATTTGAATTTTGCAATATCTGAAAATCCTAATTGCAACTTAATATCAACTTAACTCTTCGTTCGTATACCAATCTAATAATCACCATATTCTTATTCCTGAGATCAAACTTTCCAACAATGCAAACTATCAATTGACTCAAAATATACATTTTCGATACTGGTAATTTAATTTTTCCCTAAAAAATTATCGTTCCAAAGTTCCGTATCTGTAATCACATCAACCTGTTTGTTGCAAGTTTTTTGATGATTTGAATTTTGCAATGTCTTAAAATCCTAATTGCAACGTCTTTCCATTTTTTAAAATTATTAACTTAACTCTTCGTTCGCATACCAATCGAATAATTACCATGTTCTCATTTCTGTGATCAAACTTTGCAACAATGCAAACTTTTACTTGACTCAAAATACAATTCTTGATACTTGCAATTTAGTTTTTCCATCGTCCCTGCATAGACAATTATCGTTCCGAAGTTCCATATCTGCAATCGTTCAACACATCAATCTGAAAACGGAAAACATTTTAATTAATTTGTACGTGGATATCTACAAGCAAGCTTTTTCATGATTTGAATTTTGCAATATCTGAAAATCCTAATTGCAACTTAATATCAACTTAACTCTTCATTTATATACCAATTCAATAATCACCGTGTTCTTATTCCTGGGATCAAACTTTCTAACAATGTAAACTATCAATTGACTCAAAATACACATTTTCGATACTGGTAATTTAATTTTTCCACCGTCCCCTGCCCAAGAAATTATCATTTCGATGTTTCATATCTGCAATCGTTCATCGATCAACGTCAAAAATCTCCTCAACCTTCCAAATTCGATTTTTCCTCCACATTCCGTTTAAACCATCACTTCCTCACATTCCACCGGAACTTTCGAAACTCATTCCGGCCCACACCGTCAATTTACCCCCCATTCCCCGTCCCCCGTTCACGCATCACCTATCAGCGTTTCAACCACTCCCAACATTTGCACAATAGGTGCTCACATCCGCAAACGTGCAATTCTTGAAGATTCCCGAAGTGGTGGTCAACGGCCAGGAGTTATTGTCATTATCGGCACCCGGTAGACACCGGCGTGTACAGCGTGAGATTTACACTTAGGGCGTTATTCAATAGGCCAACCCCTCTGCTTCCCCTGTTCAACCCCTAACCGACACCCTCTCGGGAGGGTGGCGCTCGTCCCACTCGCGGCGAAACAAAACATATTGTCCGAATTTAATTGTGGATGGGGTGCATTAGATATTCATACGTGTACGGACGACGCGTACACGTGCGCAAATAAATCTCCGACGCGGTAAATATTGGCAGACGAGCGACGAGAAAGTATGCTCGTGATTAATTGAGCGACGAAAATCGGCGGCGCGAGCTCTGGCGAAATTCTCGTTGACGACGTTGCGAAAAGTAAGGAAGTTGAGGATTTGCGAGACGTTGAGGGTGACTTGACTTCAGTTTTTATCTCAGGGGCTCCATTATCGAGTCCCACTCGACATTTTTTATGTCCAAATGTTTATGTCCACTAGAAGGGCTAGACATTCAGGTAATCGAAGAGAAATAAAAGCACCGGATGTGATTACAAATTATAACAGAAATATAGGGGGAGTCAATGTGGCGAACCAATACGCGGCATCTTATTGTTTTTTACGTCGAGCACTCAAGTGGTGGAGGAAATATTTTTTGGGGATCAGAAACGTCCATAGTAAATGCGTATATTTTATACAAAGAAAAAACAAAAAATCAAGGAACAAAAACCTATAGTCCACAAAAAATTTCGCGAAAAGATTTTGTCGATGCTTACTCGTGATTGTCGTACTCCAAATATGAAATTGGGGAGGCCCAGAAAATGTGATAAAGACGATCGCTTAGATGGAAAGCCTCATTTCATTTTCATCAGTTTCAGTTTCAGTTCAGTTTACTCAAATTAAAAAATACCTGGAGGAATAAGAGAAACCACCTATTTTTGTGAAACGTGCGAAAGAGAAACAGGGTTGCATCTTGGAGGTTGTTTCAAAAGATATCGTACGCCTGAAAATTTTTAAATACGACAATAGTGTAAATAAAACTGGTATTTAAATGAATTTGTTTCCTCCTTTATTTATTTAAATTGCCTTATTTTTTAGTTAAAGTAAATTTCAAATAAAACATTTAAAAGCGTTGGGAACTGCTGGTAGCGAAATTCAAATAAAATTCGCAGTGTAAAGGGTTAATGGACGATAGGAGGCGCTTGAAAAATATTTGATGAAGTAGATTCGGTAATTAGTAAGGAATATCTTTCACAAGAATTGTATTGTAACGTTTAGAATGTAGTTAGAATGGTATGGCAGACCTAAATCGGCGAAATGTCAATTCAATCAATTCAATCAATTCTTCAATTTGTACTATAGTCTCGGGTAAATAAAAAGTTATAGTATAGATCATTTTATGGATCATTTATTTCGCAGCTTTTTTATATATCACCTAGTGCACATATCTCATGACATATTATATTAAAGTTTCGTTGTTTTCAAGAGTATCTGCTTATTAAATTAAGAAGCGACCTAAACTATTTACTGTTGCATTTCTATAAATTGTAGAAAATTTTTAGAAAATGTCTAGTACAATAGGTAATAACTAAAATAAGTTATTTATGGAAATATACACGTGTATTCATCGAATACATTGATAACTGTAACTGACATACGTAGGGATTGAAAAGATCCAAAAACGCACATGTGCGTTCATATTCTATGCTGGTAACTTTTACTGAACGCATATAAGCGTCCATCTCCCATGTCGGTGACTTTTAACAAACGCACATACGCATCTAATACCCACACACAGTTTCCACAGTATTAATACGTTCATAGCCCTCAAAGTCTTCATTGTCCAGCTGATTTATACATATCATTTATATACATTTCCTAATACATCAAATAAACATTGCTACTCCTAAGAAAATCTAGTCACACCGTACCGTGCGTGTAGTATAATTTACACATAATTTATACACATTTCCTAATACATCAAATAAACATTACTATTCCTAAGAAAATCTATTCGCAGCATACCGCGCGAGTAGTACAATTTACACATCGTTTATACAAATTTCCTAATACATCAAATAAATATTACTACTGCTAAGAAAATCTATTGCAGCGTACCTCGCAAGTAGTACAATTTACACATCGTTTATACACATTTCCTAATGCATCAAATAAACATTGCTACTCATAAGAAAATCTATTAGCAGCGTACCTCGCAAGTAGTATAATTTATACACATTTCCTAATACATCAAATAAACATTACTACTTCTAAGATAATCTACTGCAGCGTACCGCGCGAGTAGCACAATTTACACATCAATTATACATAGTTGCTAATACATCAAATAAACATTGCTACCGGTAAGGAAGTTTATTCGCAGAGTACCTCGCGAGTAGTACAATTTACACATAATTCATACACATTTGCTAATACACCAAATAAACACTACTATTTCTAAGAAAATCTATTCGTAGCGTACCTCGCGAGTAGTACAATTTACATATCATTTATACACATTTCCTAATTCATCAAATAAACATTGCTACTCCTAAGAAAATCTATTCGCAGCGTACCTCGCGAGTAGTACAAGTTACACATCATTTATACACATTATCTAATACATCAAATAAACAATACTACTCCTAAGATAATCTTTTCGTAGCGTACCTCGCGAGTAGTACAATTTAACAAATATTTTACCCAGATCCAACGCATACAGGAAACACATATTTTACGGACTACACTAAACTAGATTGTCCACCCGCACACTGCAAAAAACATCTTTTGTGTCCTTCGTGCAGGTGTCGCAGAGGTACTTATTTATGTTTACTATCCTAATAATCCCAAACACTGGAAAACAGCGTAAACACTCCACCCTTTAGGCTCCCACGTCGGACGTCCTCCGCAGGAATTTGCCCGAAGAAATCCGAGCGTTCCGTCGGACGCGTGCGTTGATACAGAAAATTGACCGCCGTCAATGAAATAATCAGATGGCGAGTGCAGCAGGGGGTACCGAAACCCAATCATCCCTCTTGACGACGCGCACCCCTGCATTGGCTCTTGGGAATAAACAAGAGGCGATCGATGGACCGTAGGGAGCGGAATCGAGTGTCCATACAGGAAACACCCGCTCGACAGTTTAGGCGTTTGTTCGACCCTTCTCTGACGCCCGCCACTTCGCGATACCATTACAACCCCTTCGAGGGCCTCGCAAGAATGGGGGTAAAGCCCAAAATCCACGATGTTAGTGTATTCAGGGGGACGATGGCTCGCAAACGGACAAATAAGAGTTTTCAGGGATTTGATGAAGAAATTACGCGGCGCGGCGGTTGAGGGTTTGAAACCTATAAACGTATCAAGAAAATTTACTTTAAAATCTTATATTCATTGCTACCTTGAAATTTGAAAAATAACATACATTTTTATATTGTATGATTATTAATTTTCGCACTTTAATAAATAAGGAATTTCTTTCTGAAAATCAACGTTTATTTTGTAAGGAGTCAAATGACCTCTTTCAAAATTTACTTTAAAATCGTACATTCGTTGTTAATTCTTTCGCTCATTTCACTTTCTGTACATTTTTATAGCAGCTGATGATTTAATTTCTCACTCTAATAAATTAGGAATTTCTTTCTGAAGATAAACGTTTATTTCATAAGGGATCGAATGGCTCCTTTCAAAATTTACTTTAAAATCGTACATTAATTGTTACTTCTTTGGTTCATTTCACTTTCTGTCAATTTTTATATCATCTAATTATTCAATTACTTGCTTCAATAAATTAAGAATTTCTTACTGAAAATCAACGTTTATTTCAGAAGGGGTCCAACGATCCTTTACAAGATTTACTTTAAAATCGCAAATTTTTTTGGTCATTTGACTTTTAATACATTTTTATGTCATGTGATTATTCAATTTCTCGCTTTAAGAAATTAAGAATTTCTTCCTGAAAATGAACGTTTATTTCATAAGGGGTCCAATGACCCCTTGCAAAATTTACTTTAAAATCGTACATTTGTTGTTAATTCTTTCGGTCATTTGACTTTCTGTAAATTTTTATATCATCTGATAAAGTACCGGTACGTTTAGTGCTAATATTTGCTTCTGTGAAAATTGATGTGCCGTATGCATCATGGCCAAAAATTTTTATATTTGCTTCTGACAAAACTGATGACGCACCGTATGCGTCATGAGGAAAAACTTGAAAATTTTTATATTAAACATACCAAGCGGGGTCAAATCATCTGATTATTCAGTTTTTCGCTTTAACAATTTTTTTTTTTTGTGTTAAAATGCACTTTGTGGGGTTTGAGGAGTGACAGATTATTTTTGTGCGTGTGTTCTTAAAGATGTGGAAAACGATCTACGCAAGTAAAATGGCGTTGCAGAAGTATTTTTCCTTAGAAGAGGAAAGAGGGAAATTTATATAAAAAGAAATGCAGTGATTGTAGGAATTGAGGATTGCTAAGTGAATAGTATAAGGATGTTTTATGTTAGATAATCGTTAAACATTAATACAAAGTTCTTATTTACGCCAAAGACCATTTTCTTAAGGTTAAATTAACGTACGTACTAACACAAAAGTACAATTGTAAATTCCCACATTTTCCATTGTGCTATTCTGCTTTTAAACTTTTGCAAACTCCTATGAGAATCTCTATTAAATGTCTTCGAACTCATATAAAATATTGTCCAAATATCCCAATGATTCATGCTCATCGTAATATTGATTTCACAATGACAAATCATTAAGTCAATAGTTTGATATCACCTCATATTAGATAATAGATAAACAATAATATTGTTAAAGTTTCCTGTGCTCAATTTATTTACAATTAATTACAAATTCCTTGTAATCAAAACACTTTTCTTTCTTTTCGACCGACATTGTTATTTATTATTTACACAAACAAGTTTTTTGTTCTATGCATACACTAATTAATTTTACAAAATGCATTTAATGTGTAACCCCATTCAAAAATGCAATTGCATATTCGAACTTCCTCCATTCTACTATTCCAGTATTATGCTTTTATGATGCATATTTTCATTAAACATCTTCAAACTCTCAAAACTTCCCCAATTTTTTTCAAAATATTTCCCCCATGCATTCTCTCCTCAATGTTGTTTTCATAATGAAATATCAGTAAGTCAATAGTTTAACATTACCTTAATATATGAGCCGTTTATTTTGAACGTGGCCTAACCCTATTTATCTTCAAATCGAGATAAATAACATGAATTTGTACATGTAACCATGGTAACCGGAAAATACTGAAAAACGGAGTTAGGCCAGTTTCAAAATAAACGGCTCATATAATATTGATAAATATTAATATACCAGAGCAACATTTTTATTGATTATCCACAACTACTACCCCACCATTACACTTTTGCAAAATTTCTATTCGCATTTGCATGAAACATCTTGAAATTCGCCGAAGTTCCCGAATATTCTCCAAATATTCCGAGCATTCACGCCCACCGCGACGTCGATTTCATAATACCGCGCACATAATAGAAACTTCGTAATACAGAATGCGGAGACGTAATACAGAGTGCGTAATACGGAGCACAGTGGATCCTGTAAAATCCATCGACATATCCGCGCACCATGCGGCTGACATAGTTGCGCAAAAGCCCTTACACCCGATTCCACCCCGTTCCACCCTAATATTCCTCCTTCTCGTTTCTCCTCTTTCTCTCGCATTCCCGCGGATAAGAGCAAAACGGCGCGAGCTACCATTTTGTGGAAAAGTGGCCTGCCAGCACAATGGCCCGGAGTTTCCTTAGTCGAAACGAGAAAGGAGACGTTCAGCAAGAAACCAATATGTACACACGCTTAACGTATGCTGTTAAGGTTATTTGTTTAGAGTACATTTTTCTGTTGGTCTTATTTATTTCGTGTAATGTGAAATATGTAGTGTATTAGTTTGGATGATAGTGATATAGTAATATGTACACACACGCGTAACGTATGCTGTTAAGATTATTTGTTTACAGTACATTTTTCTGTTGGTATTATTTGTTTTGTGTAATATGAAATATGTAGTGTATTAGTTTGATGATAGTGATATGAGAGTTTTGGAGCTGTGTCTCGAAAATGGGAAGTGCAAGACTTTTGGTTAGGGGAAGCATTTGTCAAAAATAGTAAGAGAATTGATACATTCGTGCTCTCGTGTTTTTATGCGGTTGTGATGATGGTTCCAATTATTTTATGCGTAGAGTACTTTTTAATTCTGCTGCATCTAATGGTATGAGAGCTGGCAACAATGAGTACATCACCCCATAAGTAGACACTTAGCAGTAGACACAAAGCAGAAATGCTGTGGATAACTTATACGAGATTGATACGTTTGTACTTTATTTGATATAGTTATGATATTCAACCAAATAACTTTCTGCAAATAGCACTTTCTTAGATGATGCGCATCTTATGTTACTGGCGCTAAAGAAATGATCACACCGCTTCATAAAACGTACGAAGCGTGTTATTAACTATACCACACCGCAATATTGCTATGAAATAATTTATAATACAATTGATACGTTCGTAATTTCATACTCTAACATAGTTAAGTTATCAACACATCAAATATCACTGCTGCTAACAAAAATCATCAGACCGTACCATAAGACGTACGAAGCATAACACATAATATGCCAGGTCGCAATATTGCTATGAAGTAACATAATACAATTCATACCTTCGTAATTTCATATTCTAGTCTATTCTAGTGCTATTCTGTAATTAAGTCATCGACACGTCAAATATCACTGCTGCTAACAAGAATTACCAGAGCCCTCCATAAAAAGACACTTGTCCAACGCATCCGATGTAGATCGGTTTGTCGTAAGGTCACTATATGCTTACTTGTAAATCGATTCATGTGCACGGAATCTCATATTGTGGCAAAATAATGTTCCCGTCCCAAATATCTATCTGTGCACACCACTTTCTCAATCTTTTCAATCCTTACGCATCTGTCGTTAATGACGCTAACGAAAAGGTTCAGACCGCCTCAAAAGACGTACCAAGCGTACTATCATTCGTTATAATACGATTCATACTTTTTTAATTTCACATTCTAACATAGTAAAGTCATCGACAAATCAAATATCACTGTTGCTAACAAGAATCATCACACCGTCCCATAAGACGTACGAAGTGTAACACATAATGTGCCACATCGCAATATTGCTATGAAATAACTTATAATGCGTTTTCCACCTTCGTAATTTCACATTCTAGTACATATATGTGTAATTAAGTCATTGACACGTCAAACGTCACTGCTGCTGAACAATTATCAGAGCCCTTCATTAGAAGACACTTTCCCAACGCGTTCTACATAGAACGGTTTGTTATAGGGTCGCTGTATGATTATTTCTAAATCGATACATGTGCCCGGTTTTTATATTCTGACACAGTAATGCTCTCGGCCCAAATACTTTCTTTCGCACACAAGTTTCTCAATTTTTTCAATTCTTCGGCATCTGCCGTTTCTGACGCTAACGAAAATCATCAGCCCGCCTTGTAAGACGTACGAAGCGTACTATTAACTATGCTACGTTGTAGTATTGCTATCAAATAACTTATAATACATTTCATACCTTCGTAATTTCACATTAAAATTTATAATAGATTCATACCTTCGTAATTTCTAATATAATTAAGTTAGCGGCACATCAAACGTCACTGCTGCTGAAAAATCATCAGAGCCCTTTATTAGAAGACACTTGTCCAACGCGTCCCACGTAGAATATTGTTTGTCATAGGGTATATATGTACATTGTAAATCGATTCATCTGTTCGGGCTCTCATATTCTAACACATAATTGTGACACAGTAATTTGCGCACATCTTTCTCAATCTTTTCAATATACATATGCCGTTTCTGATGCTAACGAAAATGATCAGACTACCCCATAAGACATGCGAAGAGTACCACACAATATGCCACATCACAGTATTGCTACCAAATAACTTATAATACATTTCATACCGTTGTAATATCACATTCTAATATAATTAAGTTAGCGATACATCAAACGACGTTGTTGCTAAGAAAAATCATCAAAGCCTTCCATAAAAAGACACTTGCACAAGGCGTTCCACCTAGAACTGTTTGTCATAGAGTCGCTGCATGATTATTTCTAAGTCGATACATATATTCGGGCTCTCTTATTCTGACACAGTAATGCTCCCGGCCCAAATACCTTTCTAAGGACACCGCTTTCTCAATCTTTTCAATCCTTCGGCATCTGCCGTTTCTGACGCTAAACAAAACCATCAGACCGCCCTATAAGACATAGAAAGCATACCACATAATGTACCACGTAGCCATATTGCTATGAAATAACTTATAATACGATTCATATCTTTGTAATTTCACATTCTAATATAATTAAGTTAGTGATACATCAAACGAGGCTGTTGCTAACAAAAATCATCAAAGCCTTCCATAAAAAGACACTTGCAAAACGCATTCACGTAGAACGGTCTGTCATAGGGTTGTACTATGTTTACTTGTAAATCGATTGATGTGATTGGGCTCTCATGCTCTGACACAGTAATGCTCCCGGCCCAAATACCTTTCTACACATACCACTATCTCAATCTTTTCAACCTTTACATATCTGCCGTTTCTGACGCTAACGAAAATCATCAGATCGCCCCATAAGAGACTCGCACGTACGTTCCACGCAAGGTGCCACGCAGGCCTTCTCCAATATACTCACGGGGGTGCGAAACGTGTCGTCGGGGTAGAATACGATTCATATCTTTGTTATTTCCATTCTTGCCGGCGTTAAGTTTGATACATCAAACGAGGCGCGACCCAAAATCATCAAGGTCTTCCATAAAAAGACACTTGCAAAACGCATTCACGTACAACAGTTTGTCATAGGGTCGCTATATGATTATTTCTAAGTCGATACATGTGTCCGCCCTTCCATATTCTGGGCTGTAACCGGCAGCGTCCGCGCAAATACCTTTCTACACATACCCTATCTCAATCTTTTACCTTTACGTCTCTGCCGTTTCTAACGCTAACGAAAATCATCAGATCGCGCAACGACTGGTTCCACGTTCGTAGGCGTAGAACCGTGGCCACGCAGGCGTTCTGCATTATTTACATAAACACGGGGGTGAGGAGTGTCGTCGGGGTAGAAAACAAGTACAATGGTAGTTCCATTCTTGGCAAACTGGCGTTCTTTCGATTCGTCTCGGGCGACCCAAATTTTGGAAGATGGTACTGTTTCACCGTACCTCCTCTCTCTCAATCTCTCCTCTCCCACTTTCTCTCTCCATCTCTTCCTCCATCCCACGCATTTCTTCCTCCCCACCAATTTCTGGGCTGGAACCGGCAGCGTCCGCGCAGTGGGGGTTACCTGTTCGTCTTTCCCCTTCTCTTTTTAAGAATGATGGTAAATATTGATATAATAATGATTTTTGATATAATAATGATATTTGGTATAATAATGACTTTCCCCGTAGGCGTAGAACCGTGGATGCCTCGGTAGCGAGTGGTAATGTTTGACATGAAATAGTTTCGACATAAACAGTGAGGGTTTTTTGAGAAAAATGATGTTGGATTATAGTTCGCCGTTTGGCAAACTGGCGATTGCGTCGATGCGTGGCGAATGCGAATTTTTGGAAGATGCTACTGTTTGATGTTACGATGCTGAGTACAGGATACAGAGTTTTTCGGTTAAAATTTAAGAATGATGGTAAATATTGGCATAATAATGATGTTTGGTATAATAATGATTTTCTTTCGCGGATAGCGAATGCAATTGCGTGGAAGGTGGTAATATTTGACTTTGGATTGTAATTTGCGGAGAAAATTTAAGTACAATGGTAGTTTGCCGTTTTTCGGTTAAAATTTAAGAATGATGGTAAATATTGGTATAATAATGATTTTTTTTTGTGGATAGCGAATGCAATTTCGTGGAAAGTGGTAATGTTTGACATTGAAATAGTTATTGTTAGTGGAGATAATGTGATATGGTTTTTTTGAAAGAAAATGCTGTTGGATTATAATTTGCGCAGAATATTCAAGTGATTACGTCGATGCGTGGGAAATGCAAATTTTTGAAAGATAGTACTGTTTGATGTTACGATGTTGGGTACATATATATGGATACGGGGTTTTTGGTTGAAATTTAAGAATGATGCTGAACCGTTTAATAAAGTAATGATTTTTTTGTGGGTAGCGAATGCAATTTCGTGGAAGGTAGTAATGTTTGACATTGAGATAGTTTTTATTAGTGGAGATAATGTGATATGGGGTTTTTTTTACAAAAAAATTATGTTGGCTTGTAATTTGTGGTTTGATAAATTGCCAATTAAGTTCGTGCGTTGGTAATGTGATTTTATTTCGAAGGAGCAAGCGGGTTTGTTTAATTTCGATTGTTTTTAGAACAGCATCATAGGCTTTGCTTCGAATGAAACTTAAGTAAAATTGTTCTTTGCCATTTTTTAGACTAGTAACTTTCTTCGTGCTACATAAATGCGATTTTTCGAAAGTGTTAATTTCTGATGTTGTTATGACAATTCTCTTTAGAAGTAGGTTGATACGTGTTTCTGGATAAATTCGACGTAAATTTGTAATTTGCCGTTTGATAAATTGACGCTTACCTTCGTGCATGACAAATGCGATTTTTCTCTCGATGCAAGACGTATTGCTTGATGTTAGGATGTCGATCATATTTTGGAACAATATGATAACGTGTTTCTCAGCTAAAATTCACATAAAATTATACTTCGCCATTTGATACATTAGCGATATTCCTTGTCTTGCCTGAAGGCGATTATTTAGACGTTCGTAATGTTTGATGTTGGGATATTGGTTGTCTTTAGAAGTAACATGATAGCAGGTTTCGACTAAAATGAAAGTAGAATGTAGTTTACGGTTCCACCTTCGTAGGCGTAGAACCATAGATGCCTCGATGATGATCGCGTTCATGTACTATGTCGACATAAACAGAGTGCACTGCTGATTCATCGTCTGTCTTTGTTCGTTCGATCTTCTCTTTCTGGCAACTGCGAGGACGCAGATTGCGGAACTTGCCGTCGTACGCCTTGGCACACGCGAATGGGATTGATGGGAATTTTTTGGGACAGGAGAGTGGGTCACGCTTTGTGCTTGTTGGTTGTATTTGAATGAAAATGGTGTTTGAGAGATAGAAAATGCTGTGTACGACGGAAAATTGTGAGGAGACGGGTAAAGAGAAAATTAGACGCGGTTGGAGTATGGGATGGAAATTGTAGAAGATCGTATACTTTCAAAATTATATCATACCTCTTCCATACATGCTTAACATCTCAACATCGTACAGTTCTATTTGCATATGTGTGAAAAAAATCGCATTTGACACACGGAAAGATAATCGTCCGCTTAGCAAATGTCAAACTGTAATTTTATATCAGTTGTAACTGATCATCCTTATCCTACTATTCTGCAAAACCATCAGTATCGAACAAAACCATTTACCCCTGCCAAAAAATCGCATTTGCTACGCATAGAGGTTATGATCAGCTTACCAAACAGCAAATTACAACTGTCCATCAATTTTAACTTATATTACAGCAATTATAACTTTATATCAACAAACAACCCCACTTTCGCTGCGTCTAAAAAAACGCATTCACCTAGCTCAAACCCAATCATCCGTTTACCAAACAGCAACCCATCATTTAACTTCTAATTTTTCGGAAAACTCCTAAGAAAAACAATCATTATCCGACCATCAAACCGTCTCACCTGCGCCTTCAAAAAATCGCATTCACCTCGCACAAAGTTAATCATCAGATTACGAAACCGTAAACTATCATTTAACTTCTAATTTCCTTCGGAATAATGACCATTTCAGTATCAAACAATTCGCCTCACTCCTTCGAAAATGTTGCATTTGCTACGCACAACGCCAATCATTAGCGTACCAAACAGCAAGCTACCATTCAACTTCCAATTTTCTCGGAAAACTCCTTCCAAGAACAATTATCATCTCCCCATCAAACATTCCCACCCGTTCCATCGAAAAATCGCATTCGCCACGCACAAACCCATTCATTAGCCTACCAAACAGCAACCCACCACTCAACTTCTAATGTTCACCGAAAAACAATCGACATCAAACAATCCCTCTCCTTCCTTCGAAAAAATCGCATTCGCCACGCACAAAGAGATTTGTTACCTTACCAAACGACCAAACACACTATACTTCAATTTCCCCCGCATCCTCTCTTCACAAACAATTACCATCCCAGCAACCAAACAGTCCCACCCACTCTTGCAAAATCGTATTCCCCTCGCACAGCGCCCATCATCAGCTTACCGCGCAGCGGATCATTCAATTTCTAATTTTCTCCGAAAACAATCCCTCTCTGAAAAAATCGCGTTCGCTGCGTACGAATAAATTTGTTACCTTACCAAACGGCCACATACCACTATACTTCAATTTCTCCTTCAGCCTCTCTTGACAAACAATTAACACGCTGACTGCCATGCGTATTTTGCTATGTTAGAACCACGATGCAATTAAATAATGCAGAATATGATTAAATCGTGCAAAATGAAGGTAACGCAGAGTTGTTAGAAGCCAAAGTATTGAAGCACCGTTTCAATATCATTTGCTTTTACAAGAGTGCAATTAGGCTTCATTACGCATTTTTTGCAGTTTTAGTAAAATCTTTTGCATACCGGTGACCGGTGACCACCGTGGTAATCATCATGTTAAGGTTATATAAAATTAAATTCAAAATAATTGACTTTAAGATTTGAATGCTATATAATATAAATATAAATACTGCAGAGTTCGATTGAATCGTGCAAAATGTAACGTAGAGTTGTTGGTAGCCAAAGTTTTGAAGCACCGTTCCAATATCATTTGCTTTTACAAGAGTGCAAATAGGCTTCATTGCGAATTTTTTGCATTTTTAGTCAAATATTTTGCACCGGTCACCGGTGACCACCGTGGCAGTCAACATGTTAACATCCCACCCACTCCTGCAATATCGCATTCCCCTCGCAAATTCAACTTCTAATTTTCTCCGAAAACAATCCCCCCATCTGAAAAAATCACATTTGCCGTGCAGAAACAAATTCGTTACCTTACCAACGACCAAATACCACTATACCTCAATTTCCCCCTCATCCTCTCTTCACAAACAATTACCATCCCACCCACTCCTGCAAATCGCATTTCCCTCGCACAGTGTCCAACATCAGTTTACCGCGCAGGGAACTATCACTGAACTTCTAATTTTCTCCGAAAAAAATCGCATTCGCCACGCACAAACAAATTTGTTACCTTACCAAACGGTCAAATATTACTTCAATTTCCCCCGCATCCTCTCTTCACAAACAATTAAGTAACAGTCCCACCCACTCCTGAAAATCGCATTCCCCTCATACACCACCCATCATCAGCCTACCTCACAGCGAACTATCATTCACCTTCTAATTTTCCCCGAAAACAATCCCCTTCCCAAAAAATCGCATTCGCCGTGCAGAAACAAATGTATTACCTTACTAACGGCCAAATACCGCTATACTTCAATTTCCCCTTCATCCTCTCTTCACAAACAATTAACATCCCACCCATTCCCGCAAATCGCATTCCCCTCGCAAAAAACTTATCGTGTAGTGAACTATCATTCAATATCTAAGTTTTCTGCTATACAATATAAATATAAACACTACAGAGTACGATTGAATCGTGCAAAATTTGTTACCTTACTAAACGGCCAAATACAACTATACTTCAATTTCCCCTCATTCTTTTTTCAAAAACAATTAACATCCCACCCACTCCTGCAAAATCGCAGACCCCTCGCACACCACCCATCATCAGCGAATCATTCACCTTCTAATTTTCCCCGAAAACAATCCCCTCCCAAAAAATCGCATTCGCCTCATCCAAAGACAACGGCCACATCTCCTGCGAAGTAACCGAGTCAGCAGCTTCTTGCATGCCCGACAAAGACGCACCTCTATCCTCCGCGCCAAACGAAGATGTGTTCTCCGGGGAACCGCATCACGTGACGAGGACAGCAAAGCACCCCGGCGCACGATCTGAAGCAAGACAGACGCGCAACGTGCGTCAAGTCGCCTGCCTCCTCGGTCGTCCTCGTTATCGACGGCCCGAGCGCGTCAGCCAATCCCCGCTCAGAACGCGATCGCGGCCTGCCGCCCTGCTCTCCTGCCATTGGCCAGCCGCCTGCCCTCGCCAGCGACGCTGAAGTGGGAGCGAACCCGAGCGTCGACGCAAAAGCGTGCCTCAAACACTCCCAAAACTAGCGTCCGCGGGGAAGCAAGTGTCCGACGACGAAGAGCTCGACTCGGCAGTGTCGACTGTGTTCGTATTCCATTCTCAGAAAGCCTCGGCACCGTGGCGTATCGATTAAACCCTTATCGAGCGGCGAATCGATCGGCGAAAAGTGCGACGATCGTAAGACGAGAACGCGGGGACCCCGAAGAGTGTCGAGATGAGGGTTTAGGAGAGGTTAGAAGGCGAAGCATGCGGACAGATCGAGTTTGACGTATCGCAGGCGCTGAAGATTTGTGCGGGACCAGGGACTGGACGGTGAAAAGTGTTCGAACTCGCTTGTGGACATTGACGGTTACAGTGAAGTGAGGTGGGTTGGATTTTTCGGGAGACGTGAGGGAAGGTCGACGGCGGAGAGGAGGTTTGGGGGAGATTCGGACGAAAGGCTGAGACGAGAGTCTCGATCACGGCAGCAAAATTGAGCTGGACTTGCACCAACGGGCCGCCGGCCACTTTATGAGGTGAGTTTTGGGAGAGTGGAGGATGGGGTTTCGGGGGTTGGGTGGAGGCGGAGATGGAAGGTTGAGGACGTCAAGGGGAACCGGTTTTAGTAAATTGCTACTGGCGGATTTCTAAGTGATTACACCGTTTGATTCGGTGTTTGCTTCTGGTAACACGGTGACTGGGAAGCGGGGTTTGCTATGGGAGAACCGCGATGCGATGAAATGGTGCGGAGTATGATTAACCCTTTGATTGCTATGGACGCATATATGCGCTTCGGAATCGTTTCGATTTCTTACCTACTGCCGCCACAATTATCAACGTAAGAGATAAATACACACGCATTCTTTATCAAATAATTTTCTTGCATTATTTCATTTGGCGTAAATGAAAAATTGAAATACTTGGAATTTGATGTGTTGGATTGATTATATTGGAATTGGAATATTTGAAGATTTGGAATAAATTAAGAATTATCATTAGAACTTCGTTGCGCCTTGCATAATCAATCAATAGAGTTCAAATTATCGAAAAGTATCTTGTAATTAGTGAACGCTTCGGCCGGGGGTACTCAGTAGTCAAAGGGTTAAATCCTGCAAAATGGATTGGAATATTTGAAGATTTGGAATAAATGTAGAATTATCATTAGAACTTCGTTGCGCCTTGCATAATCAATCAATAGAGTTCAAGTTATCGAAAATGATCTCGTCGTCAGTAAACGCTTCGGCCGGGGGTATTCAGTAGTCAAAGGGTTAAATCCTGCAAAATCAAGGTAACACGGCGTTGTTAGAAGTCAAAGTATTGAAGCACAGCTTTTCCAAAATTGCAAATAGGCTTCATTGCGAATTTTTTGCATTGTTATTAAAATCTTTTGCATCGGTCACCAGTTACCACCGTGGCAGTCAATGTCTTAATTGATTTGTGACTAACTATGTTTTCACCGAAAACTTTTCAAAAATATACTGAATTCATGACATCAATTGCCAATGCTTTAATTCGAAAATTCAAATTACGTGCCGTGATTGCGATTACAATTAATTAACTCTGTAGCACCGTTTCAATATCAATTGCTTTTGCAAGATTGCAAATAGGGTTCATTGCGAATTTTTTGCATTTTTAGCAAAATCTTTTGCACCGGTCACTAGTTACCACCGTGGCAATCGATGTGTTAACTAATCTGGGACTGTATTTTCACCGGAAACTGTTTAAAAATATATTGAATTCATGACATCAATTTGCGATGCTCTAATACTCTAATACAAATTACGAAACCTGATTTGCGGTTACAATTAATTAACTCTTTCCTTATTTTAAGTCCTCCGTCAAGTTTCGCGTTACAGCGTGGAAATGTTATACCGTGAAATATTGCGCGTTAATTCACTCTTAGCGACGGTTCGTGTCGACAAAAACTTCTCGCGCACATTGCAAAGCCGTTTTTCTCGCCGCGATGCTTGAGGTGCCAAAACTGGTCAAAGTCGGACCCCACTAATGTGTTTCCCGTGTCAACGAATCCGAGTATTTACAAATACAGGAGTGAAACATTGCCAGGGAGTCGATGTCCGTTCGAATGTCATAAAGTTAATATGGACAGGCTTGAAGTGTCTTACCGTCGGAGCAGACACGCTTTGGTCATGATTTTAGTGTGCACGTGTATCGGCGGGAGTTAAAGTGATCGGCTAGAAGTACCTGAAGGCTGAATATTGGGCTGAAAATCCGAAGAACCGCGATATATTTGAAAGGGTACGTGTGTTTTGCGCGTAATTTACGTGGTTAAATTCATTTGAACGAAAGTTTAATAGTAATGATTAAGTGAAAGATTATAATACAGTTTCTGGTAGGTGTCATGAAGTCAAACATTTTGAATAATGGTGTGTTGATTGAACTAGCCGCGATGTGTTTGAAATCGTACGTGGGTAATAATAATGACTAAGTGAACGATTGATACTACAAATTTATAGTGACGACAACAAGATAGTGGTACGTAAAAATTATTTTGGGCGTATTCGAAGTATAATGAAGACATTTTCACATGCGTTCAATATTAAGTGAACGTTTGCTGTGCAAAAATTAGGTAGTTGAACCTTTATCTTTAAACCTATTACGTCATCACAATACGCTTATTTTTAAATCCTCTACATCACCCGCCGAATCATCGCGGTCCCATAAAATAAATTCATATTCTCTATGATGAACATCCGTGAAAACAAACCGTATATTCCGCTCGCCTTTAAATCCACTGCCAAACGAATTTATGTTCTCTACAATGAAACAATACAAACGTTCAACCTTGACGTCTGTGTAAATTGACACAACTTTTATTCCCGGTTGGAGTCTAATTTTGTCTAATTCTGTTTATTTACTCTGAAACTTTTATACGCCGTTTCGATGAATAAGCGTTTCCGTTATGTATGTCTTTGTACAGACTTTTGATAAGGGAAGTACACGATTCCGAAACATGTTGCGTGAATAAACAGAGTTTAAGGAAATAAGAATTCAACCATGAAGAAGGGCCGCCCTAATTTACATTCCCCACAATTATACGATACAAAATGTTAACCTTAATGTGTATATAAGTTAACACAGCCCTTCGTCTCGGTTGAATTTTAATTTACTCAAATACTGTTTATTTACTTGAAAAATGTTCATATGATGTTTCAGTAAACAATAGTTTCAATTATACGTATCATTGTGTAGATTTCCGTTGAGGCAACCACATGATTCCGCTACGTGTTGTTTGAATAAACAGAATTTAAGTAAATAAGAACTCAACCATGAATAATGACTCTCTTAATTCCCATTCCGTACATCTACGACTTACAAAAATAAACTGCACATTCCATTACCTCCAAACCTTCCACTAAATAAATTCACATTTCTTAAAATCAAATATTATAGGTATTAATAATGGCTGCCGGCATGCATATTTCTTACAAAAATAAACACTTTCAAACAAATTCATGTTTCTTACAATTAAATGACACGGACCCTCAACGGTATTCTGGCTAATACTTTTAAATTACGTTCGATAATTCCTGGACCGACATCTTAAAAATAAACATTCAACCATCAACTGCCTCTGCCTAAACTCTCCACCAAATAAATTCACATTTCTTACTATCAAATATTATAGCTATTAATAATGGCTGCCGGCATGGATATCTTACTATTAATCGACACGGTATTCTGGTTAATACTTTTAAATTACATTTAATAGTCCTTGAACCGACTTCTTAAAAATAATCATTCAACCACCAACGGTTTCTGCCTAAATTATACTATCATATCTTATATTATCTTATACTACCAAATATTTCTATTAATATTGGCTGCCGGCATGCATAATTCTCACAAAAATAAACACTCTTTCAAACAAATTCATGTTCCTTACAATTAAACGACACGTAACCTCAACCGTATTCTGACTAAGTCTTTTAAATTACATTCAATAGTCCCTGAACCAACTTCTTAAAAATAAGCATTCAACCACCAACTGCCTGTGCCTAAACGCTCCACCAAATAAATTCACAATTCTTATCTTATATTATCTTATACTATCAAACATTATGGCTATTAATATTGCCTGCCAGCATGCATATTCCTCATAAAAATAAACACTTTCAAACAAATTCATGTTCCTTACAATTAAACGATACGGAACCTCAACCGTATTCTGGCTAATACTTTTAAATTACATTTAATAGTCCTTGAACCGTCTTCTTAAAAATAAGCATTCAATCACTAATAGCTTCTGCCTTATTTCCATTCCCCACAATCATCATCCACAGAAATAAACGTCCCCCGAATAAAAGCTCTACGACGACTACACCCATACGCAACCTCAACAATTATTTCTAAATTAAAAAATGTTAAACTACGTTCAATAGTTCCTGAACCGATTTCTTAAAAATAATCATTCAACCACCAACAGAACTACTGCCTCATTTTCCATTCCCCGTAATCATCACCCACGGAAATAAACATCCCCCGAATAAAAACTCTACGACGACTACACCCATACACACCTCAACAATCATCAACTAAATTAAAAAATTTTAAATTACGTTCAATAGTCCCTGAACCGACTTCTTAAAAATAATCATTCAACCACCACCAGCCACTGCCTTATTTCCCCGCAACCACTACCCACAAAAATAAACCTCCCCCGAATAAAGACTCTATGATGCCTACACCCCTCTCCAATCATCGACTAAAAATCCACCGAAAATAACACACAACACGACTCTCATTACCGCACATATCCCTGCGCCAGCGAACGCAGGGCCCAGCACCGATTTAGCAACCATCCTAAACATTCAATTAGCACTTCCTAATCCCCGGGGCGCGCGTTGTCAACAGCCATTACTTCCAGCATCTTCCTGCCCTGGGGGACCCTGAGAACGATGACGTTGTCGTTGCCACCCCCTTCTCGCCCTTTCATCCCTCTAGCCAGTGCCACCTCCTTCCACCCCTTCCGCTAACCGAGGTATCTATTAATCCAGTCTGAATGACACTCGAGGGTGGGTTTTCACGAAAACGGGGGGTGAGAGCAACCCTACGAAATCGTAACTACCCCGTCGTCCGCGACCACCCCCTCGAAACCACTAGAGGTTTTTTTAACGAATGCTCAAGGAGATCCGTAATTGTGTTAGTTCGAGAGGAAGAAGGTGGAGAGGAGAGGAGAGCGTAGGGGGGGGGGGGGCAAGTATTCGGCGCCCCATGCGGAGGGTGACATTTAGGGTAACGGGAGCGAAGCGCAGATTGGTTAATGGCTTTGATACGAGAAAAGGATAAGATTAATTTGCTTATGAATCAGAGAGCAAACGAATAAGCAATTACCGCGGCGAGCGAGAGCAGTGCCGCGCGCGAGGGTCGGGGCACAATTAAGAGAGGCGAAGAAAGGAGAGGAGAGAAGAGAAGTGTTGGCCGACACGCGTCGGGACGGAAGAGTGGGTCGCGGATTTTGGATAATTGACGGCTGCGGGCGCGGTTGCAAGGAATTTTGCGGGACGTCGGCCGTGTGATGCTTGGATTCGGTCGGTGTAGTGACAGGAGTTTGTCGTCTGGTGACGTCGGGGAAGCGAAATTTTGGGCGGCCAGTACGTCGGATCTGCGTCTTTATCACGCCTTTTAACTGCTTTGACAAAGTAATCAGGTGGGGATTAGTCTCGCGGCCATTATTGCAGATGAAATTTTTTGTGATTTATCGATTAAACAATAAGATGTGTTTGCGCGATAATTCGGAACTTTTGTCGGACGTGTGATGCTTGGCTTTGGTTGTGGTCGGTGTAGTGACAGGAGTTTGTCATCTGGTGACGTCGGGGAAGCGAATTTTGGGCGGCCGGTGGGTTGGATTTGCGTCTTTATCACCCTTTTTAGCTGCTTTGACAAAGTAACCAGGTGGGGATTAGTCTCGCGGCGATTATTGCAGATGAAATTGTTTGTGATTTATCGATTAAACAATAAGATATGTTTGCGCGATAATTCGGAACTTTTGTCGGACGTGTGATGCTTGGCTTTGGTTGTGATCGGTGTAGTGACAGGAGTTTGTCATCTGGTGACGTCGGAGGACCGAAATTTTGGGCGGCCGGTGGGTTGGATTTGCGTCTTTATGACGCTTTTTAATTGCTTTGACAAAATAATTAAGTATGGATTATTTAAGCAATGAGGTTCTCGTGCTTGCGCGATAATTCGGAACTTTTGGATTCCGTCGGTGTAGTGACAGGAGTTTGTCATCTGGTGACGTTGGGGAAGCGAAATTTTGGGCGGACGTTGCGTTGAATCTGCGTCTTTTGGCGTGACATGACACTTTAATTGCTTTAGTAGGGATTAGTCCCACAGCTATTGTTGCAGATGGAATTTTTTGTTATTTATTGATTAAACAATGTGGCTCTCGTGCTTACGCGATAATCTGGAATTTTTGCTGGACGTCGGGCGTGTGATGTTTGGTTTCAGCAGCGGTCCGTGTAGTGACAGGAGTTTATGTTATCTCGTGACGTCGGGAGAAGCGAAATTTTGGACAGCCGGTGCGTTGGATCGGTGTCTTTCGACGTAAATCTACGTGACGCTTTTTAATTGTTTTTACAAAGTAATCAAGTATGGATTAGTCTTGCGGTCATTATTGTAAATGGAATTTTTTGGAATTAATCTATTAAACAATGAGGCCCTCATGCTTGCGCGATGATTCGGAACTTTTAGCTGCGGTTGGTGGAGTGGCAGGAGTTTGTGTCATCTGGTGACGTTGGGGATGTGAAATTTTGGGTAGCCGTTGCATTGGATCTGCGTCTTTGTAACGCTTTTTAATTGCTTTGACAATGTTATCAAGTATGAATTATTTAAACAAGGAGGTTCTCGTGCTTGCGCGATAATTCGGAACTTTTGGTTGTGGTTGATGGAGTGACAAGAGTTTGTGTCATCTGGTGACGTCGGGGAACCGAAATTTGGGCGGCCGTCGTGTCGGATCTGCGTCTTTAGGCGTAAATCTACGTAACGCGTTTTTATTGCTTTGACAAAGTAATCAAGTATGGATTAATCTCGCGGCCATTATTGCAGATGGAATTTTTTGTGATTTATCAATGATTTAAACAATGAAACGTCGAATCTGTGTCTTTAGGCGTAACTCTATATGAAACTTTAATTGCTTTGACAAAGTAATCACGTATAGATTAGTCTTGCCGTCATTGTTGTAAATGGAATTTTTTGGAATTAATCGATTCAGCAATGAGTACTTTCCGCTTACGCGATAATCCGGAATTTTTGCGGGACGTCGGGCGTGTTATGCTTGGCTGCGGTCGGTGTAGTGACAGTTTGTCATCTGGTGACGTCGGGGAAGCGAAATTTTGGGTGGCCGTTCGGTTGGATCTGCGTCTTTCTGACACTTTTTAATTGCTTTGACAAAGTAATGAAGTATGGATTATTTAAACAATGAGGCTCTCGTGCTTGCGCGGTTGCTCGGAATTTTTGCGGGACGTCGGGCGTGTAATGCTTGGATTCTGCTGCGGTCGGTGTAGTGACAGGAGTTTGTGTCATCCGGTGAAGTGGTGGGATTAGAAATTTTGTGTGACCATCGTGTCGGATCTGCGTCTTTTGGCGTAGCTATATATAACACTTTAATTGCTTTGACAAAGTAATTTAGTATGGATTAGTCTTGCGGTCGTTGTTGTAAATGGAATTTAGTATGGATTAGTCTCGCGGCCATTGTTGCAGGTGGGATTTTTTGGGATTGATCGATTAAAGAGTGGCAGGAGGTCCAGTTGTTTAGTGATGTTATGGGGAAATGCAATTCTGTGTCATCGTGTTTGGATTCTGCGGTAAAAAAAAGTATACTTGGGCCTTGCTTGAAGGTGTAGAAACTTGCGTTGCAAGCGTGCAATTGTGTAATTTTTTTGGGGGAGGGAGGTAACATAAGATTAGAAGTGTAGTGATCGTGTAAGTGTTATTAGGAACTATTTTTATGGTCATTTATGGATTAGATGTGAGTCTTTAGTTCTTGCGTGATAATTCGAAATTTTTGCGAGACGTCGAGTGTGTGATGCTTGCATTCGATTGTGTTTGGTGTAGTGACAGGAGATTGAGTTGTTTAGGGATATATGGGAAATGACACTATATGTGCGATCTGCGTCTTTGTATTTTGCCTAGTGTTATGGAAAGTTGCCTGCTGCGCGTGGCATCCTTTAATCGTTTGTTTAACTAATATAGCGTCAGAGTTTCAAAGGTTTTGCGGTCATGATAACAAATAGACTCTTTTGTGAATTGTTGAGTAGATGTGGTTCTTTGATTTATGCGTGATAATTCCACATTTTTGCGTGACTCTCGGCGTGGGTTTGTCTGCAGGTGTTGTAGCGACAGGTCAATTCGTTTAATGATATGAGACATTAAATTTTGTGTGATGACTACATTGGGTCTGCATTTTAAATCTTCTCCAACAATGCCGGAACTTCAGTTTGTGCGTGTAATTTTCTAATTGTTTCTTTAACTAATATAGTGTTAATGTTGTGTTGATCAAGACTTTGGATTTTGTATGAGAATTTGGAAATTTTGCGTCTGTCAAACATGTGATGCTTTGATCGTGATAAATTGATTTTTTTGTGATCTGTCAGTTATCTGGGGCATTTTTAATGCGCCATAATTCAGAATTTTCGCATTGTGTCAAGCGCGTAGTTTTTTTAATTTATTTTGAGGCCATTGTCATAAGTGAACATTTTTCTACTTTTTTCTTCATTATAGCCGCATTCTCAGGTTTTACGAATTTATCATTTTGACAGCAATACATTTAATTCAGTATTAACATTTCCTTTCAAACCGCGATATAATTCATATTAGAATAATTGGACGGTACAAGAAATTCTAGTTATTATCACTTTGCGAAATCTGTGCCAGTTTTTGTAATTATAATTTTTGCTACTTTCCAAGTTTCATTCCGACGCTTTCATTCCGATGCATCCGCCTGTTAGATACACGGTTAATCCGATCAATGAGTTTCTTTAAAAACAAATTTGAAGTACGCAGTTTCAGTCCCTGTTTTTGTGCACATTCACCGATTTTTATTCGTAACCGGAATTATGAACTCTTCCCTGCGTTTTAATGTCCAGACGACGTGGTCAATAACTTTGCGGTTGTCTTCCATGCAGTTTCGCTTCGAACGAAAAGCATGCTACGCAGCCTGACGTCTTTATGACCAACGAATCTGCGTCGGTAACGAATGAGTTCATCAATCATCACGAAGGGTAGAACGAAAGAAGAAGGAAATTCGGTAGTCGGAAGATTTATTCATTTTATTAATTGTTTTACTGTTCGCCAGAATAATCAACGCATAATAAGAAATAATAACATAACGAGCCCATATGATTTCAATATAGATTTCTCTATATTTAATAATGCAAAACATCTAGACCGATTGCTGTGCCAAGTGACTATAGTTCCAATACAGTTTATATCAAATTTCATAGTCTATGATATTTGATTTTGTGCTACTTACATCAAAATACGTTGGATGAATAGTCCAATTGTGTTTTTGCTAAGCGTTGTCAAATTAATCGCCGTATTTAAGTCTTACTGTCTACCATTATCCGAAGAAGAACAAATCGCATTTTCTATTGTTAATTTAATGATTAATTTCGATTTTTGAAGCTCATAGTAGTCACAGTATATTAATTATAATATTATTACATTATAAGCAATCGCTTTTAAACCCGATCTATTGGAATACAAATTGTCATCTTTCCATTATAATTTTACTTCACCAGTTCTAATGAACACTTTGAGATCTTCCAAGAATCCCATAATATTTTAACCGACATTTCCCGTTTTTTTATCCTGACCACAATTACTCTTCTACAATCTATATAACATTATAGAAATAATACTAACACTTTTGAATCCATCAAAGTCTGACCGATTCTAAAATCATTATTATTCCCTTCAAACCTATTCTTCCCATTTTTTAAATAGTTCTAGCTGAGAATATTGAAAGATAGACTGGAGTTTTACCATGAGCTTTTGGCAATCAAATATGGAATCGAAATACCGGGATTTTATTACAACTAATATTTTTTCTGTTGGACTTCCATTCTAATTTTTCTTACCATTGGCACGTTAAAAATAAATTGGTTACTGTATGGATCGGTTTCTTAACAACACCTATCAGGAAGTGCGTGACGCGTGTTTTTGTTTACAGTGCGACCCAGAACAGTTCGTGTACTCTGTGTTCGTTTAGTAATAGGTCGTGTCACAACGTGCACGTCGGCTGTTCATATTGTGCGGTGCTAAATGTGTTGAAGTAACGAAACAGATACGCGAATTAGAAACTAATACTCATCGTACATCGATCATCCTTTAACCTGGTTTGCGCCGTCGAACATCTTACAACCACTCTGCATAACTTCATAATAAGCTATCATCATTTATACTCGCTGAATTTCGATCCGCCCCGTCAACGCTTCCACCATCACATCATTTTCCATGGGATATTTCAGTCATTCGTACACCGAACGGATTAATGCCGCTTTTAGAATTTTATAAATAACTTCAACATTTTTTGTTTTGAGTTTTGTGATTCATTTCACTTTACTGACACAGTGTAATAGGTTGAAAATTCTATAATACTCAGTCATATTGTCTAAGTTTATATTAAAGCATCAGACTTTAACTCAGCATTATCACATGTTGCCACCAAAATGCAACTAGTCCTTTAAAATTTTCTATCGAGCACTTAACCAATAAGTTCCGGTGGACTTTGTTGACAAAGCGTAATAATTTATAGTTTTGCTTTCAATTTTCTCAAATCGTCTACACGAGCAGTTGTTGAAAAAACAAAATAAAATAACGTCAGTTATTCTGGAGATAGTGTAAAATATTTACATGTGAGTGTAGTTCTAGGTAGTATGTGTCATGCTACTTTGTTCCGACAGTTTTTATTAATGGCGTTATGAAATTATACCGGCATAACCGGTCAGTTACCCGTAGAAGTGTCATGCAACTTTACGCCGACAGTTTTTTTATTAATGGTATTGTAAAATTACATTGGCATAACCGGTCAGTTATCGGTAGCAAACAGCAAGTGCTCGACGGCGGGTGACTATAGTTTGTCAGTATCGGATAGGTTACTTTTCTACTGGACACTGCACTTTACACTTCTCTTTTCTAATATACTCTAACGCATTGTACAACTCCACGGCTCTGAATATCTTTATAACAAACCGTCATACTAGTTCCTACAAATCTTCCATCAAACACAGGAGTTTTCCACTCAATGCTTCACTTCATGGACCCCCACTGCTGTCTGACAATTTACATTTACCGTAACATGCTTTAATACTGTACATTCTAAGTTACTAAAACTGCATAATCTTATCATCAGTCATCATAATGTAAACCACCATCACCAGCTGTACATACCAAACCCCAAACAGTCCTTCCAAACCTTTCATGAATAATTTAATGTTGTACCGGACACTTCACTCTATTAACATGGTCTAACACATAACTATAACCAGCCATTACGCTTACGACCACCATTATCATCTGTATCCACCAAACCTCGGTTAATCTCCTCAACTCTTTCATGAACCATTCGCTGTTCTACTGGACGCCAATCTACTAACACACTCTAACACGCCATATTTGTTCCACACTCAGTCACACCGCATAATTTCACAACAAACCATCATACCGTAATCCACCAAACTGCAAGTAGTCCCTTCAGATCTTCCAGAATCTTCCATCAAGCACATAATTTTCCACTGGACACTCTAATAACATCAAGCATATAATTTTCCACTGGACACTTCACTCTATTAACATGCTCTAAAACATAACATTGTGACCAGCCACTTCCGACCACCATTATCATCTGTATCCACCAAATCCCGCTTAATCTCTTCAACTCTTTCATGAAGCGTTCGCTGTTCTACTAAACGCCATTCTATTAACACACTCTAACACGCCATATATGCTCCACACTCAGTCTTCACAACAAACCACCTTACCGTAACCAACCATGCTCCGAGTAGTCCCTTTCAATCTTCCAGAATCTTCCATCAAGCACATAATTTTCCACTGGACACTTCACTCTATTAACATGCTCTAATACATAACTTTATAACCAGCCACTTCCGATCATCATTATCATCTTCATCCCCCAAACCCCGATTAATCTCTTCTACTCTCTCATGAACCATTTGCTGTTCTACTGGACGCCATTCTACTAATACTTTCTAACACGCCATATATGCTCCACACTCAGTCTTCACAACAAACCACCTTACCGTAACCCACCATGCTCCGAGTAGTTCCTTCCAATCTTCCAGAATCTTCCATCAAGCACATAATTTTCCACTGGACACTTCACTCTATTAACATGCTCTAACACATACTTTTATAACCAGCCATTTGTGACCACCATTAGCACCTGTATCCCCTAAACCCCGGTTAATCTCTTCAACTCTTTCATGAACTATTCGTTGTTCTACTGGACTCTACTAACACACCCTAACATACGGTATATACTCCAACATTCAGTCACACCGAATCTTCCATCAAGCACATCATTTTCCACTGGGTACTTCACTCTAATAACATCAAGCACATAATTTTCCACTGGAAACTTCACTCTATTAACATCAAACACATAATTTTCCGCTGGACGCTTTACTCTATTAACATGCTCTAACACATAACTTTATAACCAGCTATTACGCTTGGAACCGCCATTATTATCTGTATCCACCAAATCCCGCTTAATCTCTTCAACTTTATCATGAACCATTCGCTGTTCTACTGGACTCTACTAACACACCGTATATACTTCAGCATTCACTCACACCGCATATTCACAACAAACCACCATAACGTAACCCACGAAGCTCCGAGCAGTCCCTTCGAATCTTCCATCAAGCACATAATTTTCCACTGGACGCTTCACTCTATTAACATGCTCTAAAACATAACTTTATGACCAGCCACTTACGCTTACGACCACCATTATCATTTATACCCACCAAAACCCGGTTAATCTCTTCAACTCTTTCACGAAACATTTGCTGTTCTACTGGACTCTACTAACACACTCTAACACACCGTATATACTCCAACATTCAGTCACATCGCATATTCACAACAAACCACCATACCGTAACCCACGAAGCTCGGAGCAGTCCCTTCGAATCTTCCATCAAGCACATAATTTTCCACTGGACACTTCACTCCACCCACTCTCGCCGTCCCCTGGCCATCTACATCTACCCTAACACGCTCTAATACATCGTACATTCTACACCACTCAGCCACGCGGTATAACTCCGTAACACTTCGTCGCAGTTTCTAACAAGCCTTCCGTCGGGAGTTAACTAATTGGCGTGCGGCGTTTAATTACAGAGCCGGCGGCAACATGTGCGACGGCTCCTTCACGGAGACCCTGCGCGGTATGCAGGGTATGTCGGGCACATCGCCACCGGGTACCACGGGAGTGGGTCCCATGGGGGTAGGACTCGGCAGTCCACTCGGCCCGGCAGCGAAGAAGGTGCAGGTCGAGCACATCAAACGGCCCATGAACGCGTTCATGGTCTGGTCCAGGCTGCAGCGCAGGAAAATCGCGCAGGAGAACCCGAAGATGCACAACAGCGAGATATCGAAGCGATTGGGTGAGTGATATTTATGAACTGATATTTATGAAGTGATATTTATTGGCCCGTCGTAATAATTGTACAGTTAGGATTCGTTACTGTGTGAAAACATAGAACTCTTGTACCTTAAAAATAGCAGAGGTATTAAAGCGATTGAGGGTGATTGATGAATATTTGTTGGCCCGTCGTAATAATTGCATAGTGAGGGTCTGGAAACCTCGAAAAGTTACTGTGTGGAAACACAGAACTCTTGTATCGTAAAAATAGCAGAGGTTTTTAAGCGATTGAGGGCGATTGATGAACATTTTTTTCGGCCCGTCGTAGTAATTTTACAGTTACTCTTACTGTATGGAAACCTGGACAGTTACTGTGTGGCAAGACGAGAATTTGCAGTTCAGTTATTTGTGGCAAATGATTTATGTTGCGAAATGTACAGCACATGGGGATGTGTGTAGAATACAGCAGCCTAAACTACATAGAACTCGTGTACCTTAAAAATAGCAGAGGTATTAAAGCAATTGAGAGGATTGGTGAACATTTTTTGGCTCGTCGTAATAATTGTACAGTTAGTGTCTGGAACCCTGAAAAGTTATTGTGTGAAAATACGTGAATTTTATTGTAGTTCATTTGTTTGTGACAAATTAGTTATTTTGCAAAAGATACAGCACATGGGAATGTGTGTAGAATATAGCAGGCTAGTATACAAAACTCCTGTACGCTAAAAATAGCAAAGGTATCAAAGCGATTGAGTGCGATTGATGAACATTTTTTGGCCCGTCATAATAATTGTACAGTTCTGTGTGGAAAACTGTGAATTTTATTGCAGTCCATTTATTTGTGACAAATGATTTATTTTGGGAGATGTACAGCACATGAATATGTGTAAAATACAGCAGGTTAGGGTATATAGAGCTTCAGTACTCTAAAAATAGCAAAGGTATTAAAGCAATTCAGTGCCATTGATGAACGTTGTTTTGACCCGTCGTAATAATTGTACAGTTCTGTATGGGAAAACGTAAATTTTATCGTAGTTCATTTATTTGTGGGAAATGATTTATTTTGCGAAATGTACAGCACATGAGAACGTCTGTAGAATACAGCAAGCTAGTATACAAAACTCCTGTACCCTAAAAATAGCAGAGGTATTAAAGCAATTGAGTGCGATTGATGAACGTTTTTTTGACCCGTCGTAATAATTGTACAGTTACTGTATGGGAAAACGTGAATCTTATTGCAGTTAATTTCTTTGTGGCAAATGGTTTATTTTGCGAAATGTACAGCACATGAGAATGTATGTAGAATACAGTAGGCTAGGGTATACAGAACTCATGTACCCTAAAAATAGCAGCGGTATCCAACCGATTGAGTGCGATTGATGAACATTTATATTCATCCACCGTATTACCTGCAGTTTTTGCATTGAAGAAGTGGGTATCAAATGTTCAAATAATTATTATTTGGAAACCTCATGGATAAATTAATTTATATGCTCTGAATGATTTGTTTAGCGCGATTGACTATCTAAATAACCGCGCGCTCGTAGCGGGAATATCCCGACATACGACCAAAATCGTAATTGTGAGTTACCGGAAATATGTCGAGCATTGAAATTGCACAATGTACAAATTACATATAAAATACTGTCAAACAGATAACATAGTAAATTTTACACATTACATCAATGACACGATATACATATTCATATAAATCAATGGCACATTATACAAATAATCTATAAATTCGCATCATATCTGCTATAAGACATACTTTATACACTACGAAAATAGCCCGATATACAAATAATCTACAATTACCCCTCAAACCACAAACAACATATTTTCCAGAGTACCCCGGTATTACAATACCCAAATCGGAACATACTTTACACGGCGACGTCGCGACATACAAACAACACACAAATCCCCCTAAACGGGAAACAGCATATTTTCCACAGTACCGGCAGCACAATATCCAAATAACATCCAAGTTCCCATGAAAGCGGAAACAGATTTTCCACCGCGCCGCAGCGGCACAATTTGTTAACGACCACCCTGGGCCCCCGTGCGAAAGATCCGCGCGCCAGTTATCAGTTCCTCCTGGATCCTCCCGCATCCACCTACGACATTATTCCCGGGCACGCGCTGCCGGCGGCTTGAAAAGCGTCTGACGACAGAGAGGCACCCGGCTGCGGCGGAAAAAAGAGTACGCCGCAACCGAAAGCGCATAAAGGCCCGACGAGGACGCAGGCATTCCGGCTGGCATTTCCGTTAAATACCCGGGAATCGACAAAGGCCCTTCCCTCCGCCGCGGATCCTCCTTTATCCGTCATTTTCTTCCTCGCTTCCTCTCCTTTCTCCTCCACCCCGTCCGACGACCCACCCCCGCGCCTTCTGGTTCCCCCGGCGACGACGAATAAGGGAAGTGCCTGCTGCTCGGCTAAAAATGATGCGCGCACGCTCCAGCCCCCGGCACCACCCCCACGGATCCCTTCCACCTTCCAGCCTCCTACAACTCCTTCCACCCCCGCAAACGTCGATCCCTCCACGCCGCGTTTCTCCTTATAGGCCACCCCCGCGACGCTTCGGTAATCTTGCCTCTTCTTATGCCGCCTCTCACCGCAGTGCGCAAGTCTTGCGCCCGGCGCAAGCGGAATTTAACACGGGGACTGGAGTGTCGGTCGTATTTGGGTGACGGCAAAAATGCGGTCGGTTAGTGCCACCCGTATTCGGGTGACGTGGGTTTGATATTTAACAGGTCAGTTAACAGGTATTTGGAAAGATATTTCACAAGATAATTGTAATAAAATATGGTATCTACCTATATATAATACCTACTAACTGACCTCGTAAATACTCAAATACAGTATTAACATGTATGTGTTTTTCAATCGTTTTGATTTCTATCCTATTGATGCCACAGTTATCAATGGGAATTAACACTTTAACCCTTTGACTACTATTGACGTATATATGTGTCCGCAGAAATCTACGGGGGTAGATTATGGGCGCATATATGTGTTTTTCAATCGTTCCGATTTCTTACCTATTGCTGCCACAGTTATTAATATACGAGATGAATACAGATGCGTTGTTTATCAAAGCATTTTCCTACCTACCTATATATAATAGCTACTAACTGACCTCGTAAATACTGAAGTACAGTATTAACCCTTTGACTGCTATGGACGCATATATGCGTCCGCAGAAATATACGGAGGTAGACTATGGGCGTATGTGTTTTTCAATCGTTCCGATTTCTTACCTATTGCTGCCACAGTTATCAATGGGAATTAACACTTTAACTCTTTGACTACTATTGACGTATATATAAGTCCGCCGAAATCTACGGGGATAGACTATGGGCGCATATATGTGTTTCTCAATCGTTCCGATTTCTTACATATTGCTGCCACAGTTATCAATGTACCAGATGAATACAGATGCGTTCTTTATCAAATAATTTTCTTGCATTATTTAATTTTGTGCAAATGAAAAATTATCAGTGGAACTTAGTTGCGCCTTATATAATCAATCAATAAAGTTTGCACACTCAGCGAGCGCTTCGGCCGGAAGTATTCAGCAGTCAAAGGGGTAAATTGTTACAAAAGTAACTTTAACCATGTGTCACTAGAGAAAACATATTTGAAAAAACAGACATAATTTTCAGCGCACTTACGCTTTCTTAGATATTTCGTTCTTGAGGAAAGATTTTCAACTGAATGCATGTCTCGAAACGAGTCGATGTAAGCGTGCTTATCTTCTTCTACAAGAAACAATAGGTCCAGTAGGATTCTCCGATATAGATTTTCAACTCGATGGAAATCCGTAGGCATTTTGTTCAAAATGTAATAATCTTCTGTTACGATAAAAAACACTTCGGGCATGGTATAAACTTGCGTGGCAGTCAACATGTTAAGTTGTGCGGGTCCTCGTCTACGCCGCTTTGCATCTTTTTGTCGCTCGAGGCCTGCCGTACGCTTTTTGAGTCTGCGACACGCGCGCAGTCTTTTGCCGGGTATTGTCGGGAATCCGGAGGAACGTGGAAACGGGAGGAGTTTTTCGGGACGCGCAGCTTCCGGTCGATGCGAGGCTTCGCACTTTCTTGCCGAGGAATGTGGAGTGGTGGAAAGCTGGGGGATAGCGGAAGGTGCGCTGCTTTGGGCTGGGCGTTTGTGGGGCAGACTGTTTAGGCTGATGCGCGCGTATGCGTGACAGAAACGTGCAAGGAAAATGTATTATGCGATAGAAGAAGAAAAGTATACGGGTATATACGAGTAAACGGGGGATGTAGATGGCGTAAGAGTAGATGGCGGAGGACGGAATTGCATGGCATGATGTGAAGAAGCATGGGTGTAGAAGACGAAAAAGGTTACATTGTGATGTATGGGGACGACAATAAATACATGTGAAGAGATAATAGTAAAACTAAAACGATTTAAAAGAGGTAATAGTAATACTAGTTGTGGGCAGAACGTAGGTTGCTTTGTAGGTTTACGCATTTATGGGACAACTTCATTAGGGATGATGCTTGAGTAGAGATTTCTGAAGAGCAGAGGGTGGGAGACGTAATGTTATATAATGCAAAATTATGAAGTAATAGTAACAGTTATGTTACATGGTATAATGTGAAGAAGTGTTGGTGATAGAGACGTGAATGTGTAGAAGGCGGAAAAGGTTACGTTATAATGTATGGGAAAGAAAATAAATATGTAGGTGTAAAGAGATAAGAGTGAAACAGAATAGGCAGATGCGAAGTTCGTTTTGGGCAGAATGGAGGTTACTTTGGTCGATGCATTTATGGGGCAACTTGTTTAGGGATGATACGTGGAGTACAGATCTCTGAACAACAGAAGGTGGGTGATGTTATAAGATGCAAAATGACAAAGCGAGGGTAACATAGATGTCGTAAGTGTGTAGAAGGCGGGAAACGTTACATTATACTGTACAAAAGAAATTAATACGTGTCAATAGACAAGAGTAAAACAAAATAGAAAAATGCAAAGTAGGTTTTGAACAGAACGTATGTTGCTTTGATCTACGCATTTGTGGGGCAACGTGTTTAGGTTTGAAGGCTGAAGAGCAGAAGGCGGAATACTTTATGCTATATGATACAAATATAATTAAATATAGATAATAGGAGTTTCGTAAAGAAAATTTGAGGTAGTGGTGGGAAGATTGAGGTATGACAGGTTTTGGAAATTAGTAGTGTTTTAGCCAACGCATTTATGGGATACGTTGTTTAATGTTATTGCGTGTAATACAGGTTTCATACACGTTCAAGGTGGAAAATGTTTAAATTCATAATACAAGCAGAAATAAATACAAGTACTATATATGATGTAAGCGTAGAAGATGGTAAATACTGCGCAGCCGGAAGAAATAGATAAGAGTAAACCGGTTGAGATATACAAACAAATTACGATCGCTGAAGCTTAAGTATCTTAACTAGGTTTTATAATTGGCATCTAATGGTAATTATTGTGAATATTATTAAGACTTAGCGTTTCCTCTTAATCTGCGGAACACGCTGTTTAGCACAGATGCTTGTAATACAGGAAGACATGCGGCCAAAACAAAATAAACAGCTCAACATATAGCAGGCACATTACAGTAATTACAACAAATTTTATAACTTCAGCCTCAACGTCTTCTTCATCATTTTTCACGGTGTGTTAATTAAAACGTTTTTGCGTGTATAGTTGCCCGGTATAAACGCATTTTCCAAATAAATTTTTCTACGCGTGGCTACGCTGCCTCTCGCGCCCTTCCCGTCGAATCGCTCGGCTGGAAAATATTCGGAGAACCCATTGGATGTGGTTGACGATGGTGCGTGCTCGTGGTTGAACCATCTCAATTGGAATTCGTTCCGGAATTCGCCGCGACCAACCCGTGGAATGTCGCATTTCCCTCTCGACGACTTCTTTCTGCCATCTTCAGCCTCCACCTTCTGACGCTAAATTCTCAATTTCACCGACGCTCGACTCAAAAGTATTCTTCCTATTTCACTGTAACATCTTTCTTCACCGTTACCGTTACTTCCACAATAAAATTTCTATCGGTTAACAGTATTTAACGTAACTTGCTGAAAGAGATAGTGGTGTCCTTCGTATTTAAAGAGTTACTCATATTAATAGTCGGATGTTAGAATAAAGGAAAAACAACTTGAATCTTTGTAGATGCAGAAAAATGCCGTTAATCCCTTGCCGTACTTTGACGAGTCTGACTCGTGATGAGAATTTCGGACCAAACGTGAATATCACGACTCTGACTCGTGATGAGAATTTCGGGCCAAACGTGAATATTACGAGTCTGACTCGTGATGAGAATTTCGGACCAAACGTGAATATCACGAGTCTGACTCGTGATGAGAATTTCGGGCCAAAGGTGAATATCACGAGTTTGACTCGGGATGAGAATTTCGGACCAAACGTGAATATCACGAGTCTGACTCGTGATGAGAATTTCGGATCAAACGTGAATATCACGAGACTGACTCGTGATGAGAATTTCGGAGCAAATGTGAATATCACGAGTGTGACTCGTGATGAGAATTTCGGACCAAACGTGAATATCACGAGTCTGACTCGTGATGAGAATTTCGGACCAAACGTGAATATCACGAGCCTGACTCGTGATGAGAATTTCGGACCAAAGGTTAATATTACGAGTCTGACTCGTGATGAGAATTGCGGGCCAAAGGTTAATATCACGAGCCTGACTCGTGATGAGAATTTTGGGCCAAACGCGAATATCATGAGTCTGTTTCGTGATTAAAATTTGCATATTGTACCAGAATTATATTCATAAAAAAATGAATTACACTATTTTTTAAAAGTTTTGGGTCCAAAAGACAAGATGCCCTTGGTACTTCAGAGACAGTTGCCAGATATAATTTGTTTCAAGTTCCCACAATACGTCTCAGCCGTTTTGGCTTTATTGGCGAACATTTTTTTGCATTGCTTGGGACCGAATTTTTCCGAATTAAATGGTACGGCAAGGTGTTAAATGTCACGTAAGAGAATTTTGAAATTGGAATTTATAGAATCTATCAAAAGGAAAACAGCGAAGAAAACAAATGGGCAATAATTGCAAGAGAACAGTTTTCAGTTTTTACTTCGATAATTTCGATACATAAATACATTGCGTGTATATATACATGTTTCCTTTATAATCCATGTTTCATTTATTGGACGTGTATACACATTTGCAGAACTGAACCATTAGAATATCCGAATATTAATGCGTGTAACTGTAATTAGCTTTACAAACAAGTCTCATTGAGGCTTCTCGCCTTATTTCTACTGTGCCAACATTCCGTCCGTCTATCGTGTTTTTTCCTTCCGTCCCCGCTCGTTTCTTACTTTGCACTCGCAGACACATCGATTCGCAGTCGACGTAAATGGACTCCGAGTAACGGTATGAAAAGCGCCTCTGCGAAAACCTAGCCGCGCATGAATACGCACGATTACGTGCCGGCGTGTTTGTACACGCGCGTAATGCGGCATATTTTCGCACGTCATTTCTTTCGCACCCGCGAAATCGTCGATGTCCGGCGTTTTATCGCGTCAATTAGCGAATGACATGCGTGATTTCTGCGCGTGTTTGCCGACGCCGAGAATAGCGGCGTTTATTTTCCAGACGGCTTGCTGTACTAGAACCCGTGGCTGTGGAAATGAAAAATGTACAGAAGTCGGTTGCGACAGAAGTAGCTAGCTTTTTTTTGTTTCTGACCGGGTAAACACTGAAATTAAGATATTCTGAAATTCTTGTACAAAGTGCGTAATTGCAAAAACGCTGGATATAGGAGTAAATTTATTTGAATGTGAAGCAGCGGGTTGTTTGCTTTTGCGAAGTTGAACGTTGAACTGAAATCATTTCGAAATTCTTTTGCAGAGCTTGTAATTGCGAAAATGAAACATGTGGAGGAGTCGCCAGTTTTTTTTATTTCTGACCGGGTAAATACTGAACTCAAGACATTCTGAAATTTTTGTACAGAGTGCGTAATTGCAAAAGCGCAGGACATCGGACTAAATTTAGTTTAGTATGAAGCAGTTTTTTGTTTGCTTTTGCGCAGTTGAACGTTGAACTGAAAACATTTCGAAATTCTTTTACAGAGCTTGTAATTGCGAAAATGAAACATGTGGAGAATTCGCCAGTTTTTTTTGTTTCTGACCGGATAAACACTGAACTTAAGACATTCTGAAATTCTTGTACAGAGTGCGTAATTGCAAAAGCGCAGGACATCGGACTAAATTTAGTTTAGTATGAAGCAGTTTTTTGTTTGCTTTTGCGCAGTTGAACGTTGAACTGAAAACATTTCGAAATTATTTTGCAGAGCTTGTAACTGTGGAAATTAAAAATGTGGAGAAGTTACATTGTGACAGAAGTAGGTAGTAGAAGCGAAAAATATGGAAAAGCATGCGGTTGAATGCGAAATGGCTGTTCTTTTGTTTTTAAACAGCACATGCCGAGGTCGCGGTTTTCACTTTTATTGTATATATTAGATGAATACTGAATTGAAGATGTTAAAAATTGTTATGTCGAATCCGTAGTTCTGCAGTGACAAATGTGAAAGAAAGTTTACCCATATATAAAACATTTAATTTACGATTTCTCCGCAAATAAGCACAGCCATAAGACATTTCCATATTTGCAATTATAATCCATATCTGTGAAACCGAAGTACATGAAAGAAAACATAGTTACACAAAAACAAGCTAATTTGTATTTTCCACGCCGATAATCAAACATCGATGTACAACACTTTATTTCAAAAATCTATAACCCATGAAAAATTATCGTTTTTTGTTTAACACTGAATCTAAGCGATCTCAAAATTCACATTGTTTGTTTATTCTTTAAAATGGCGCATTGTCGTCAGTTCCAGAATGTCAGCCTCCCATTTTGTTAATAGAAGAGCGTCACGAGTGAGGTTCTAGTTAGAGATGAACTTTTCAATTAGCGTCACTTATCGCGCAATCGAGACGGAATAAATTTCGAATCGCACGAGGGTGAATTCTCAAAAGGGTCGGTCTCGTAAGAAGAGACAAACTCTTGGCCGAGAAGGGGTGGACCGGCCGCACGAGGGTTAGGGGATGCTTCACGTGGCGAGTGGTCCACTGGGAAACCGCTGAACCTAATTTTATTGGGCGCGAGATGTAACGCTCGCGTCGAATCAGACTTTCTTCAAGTACATTTCAGCCGACCGTTTCTCCCTACCCTCTTCCCGAAATGCGAAAGGAATTGTACGGTGTTTAAGTGTTTATGTAATACGCTGAGCCGGTGTAATTAAAATCTGTGTCTGAATAATACGTTTATTAATGAAACTAGATACTTACTTGGCGTGTACAGGTCAATAAATAACGTCTGGGTATTTATTATTGATAAATTTTACACGAGGTACTAGGTGCGTTTCTTTTGAATAATAAAAAATTAAAATAAATTAAATGAATAATGATAATTAAATGTCAACGTGTTAAGTTATTGATTGATGCACTCTGAATTTTTAATTTTGTTAATAAAAATTAATGGAATAATGCATTAGAGCATATATGTTGTTTAATGTATATATCAATTATTATAATCGTAGGGTTTTGGTAATTTGTTTCAGCTACTTTACATCCTATGATATATTTTATAATATATCTGAGAGTTATATTTTCTTCAAATATTTTTCAACCTAACGTTTGCCCCTTTTCTTTTATAAAAGCACTGAAGAAATTGTACAGTGTTTAAATATTTATATTAGACTCTGAACTTATGCATTCGAAACTCATACCGTGAATAATATGTTTATTAACCTGTGTATCAATTCTCATCAGCGTATGTTTCGTTTATTTTCTTCATTTATCGTATACCATAAATACCGTTATTCCCATTTTCACACAATATTCATATAAAATTCGGTTTTTTTCAACTACATTCTCTCAGACTACTCATTTTTCAATCATAACAACCCCCAGCACACACCTTCATAGTGATCACATAGAATTCAGTACACTCGACGACATTTTAACTGACTGTCCCCTTTTTTCACTAAAACCCAGAAAATAATACTAAGTAGTATGTTAAAAAAAGTGACTAAGTAGTAAAGCAAAAAGTAAAAAACTACCACTCAATTCTTCCAATTCCCAGTTGAAGCCTTTACAGTGGTCACATGGAATTCGGCTTTCTCTAACAAACTGTCCACTTTTTTCACTAAAACCCAGAAAAAAAGTATTAAGTAGTACTTTAGAAAAAAGTAAGTAGTAAAGAAAAAAATAAAAAATACACCACTCAATCCTTCCAACCCCCAGTCCACGCCTTCATAGTAGTCACATAGAATTCGGCTTTCTCAACGAAACTCTAACCGACTGTCTACTTTTTTCACTAAAATCCAGAAAAATGTATTAACTAATACTAAAAAAAAGCAATTAAGTAGTAAAGAAAAAAGTAAAAAAGTACCACCCAATTCTTCCAACCTCCAGTCCACGCCTTCATAGTAGTCGCATGAAATTCGGCTTTCCCAACGACACTTTAATTGACAGTCCACTGTTTCCACTAAAATCTAGAAAACAGTACTGAGTAGTAGTTTAAAAAACAAAGTAACTAAGTAGTAAAGAAAAAAGTAAAAAAGTACCATTAGATTCTTCCAACCCAAAGTCCAAGCCTTTACAGTGATCACATGGAATTTGGCTTTCCTCTCATACTCTAAGCGACTGTCCACATTTTCCACTAAAACCCAGAAAAAGTACTAAGGTAAACTTTTCTAAAAAAAGTAAGTAAGTAGTAATGAAAACATTAAGAAAGTACACCACTTGATCCTTTCTACCCACAGTCCACACCTTCATAGTGGTTACATGGAATTCGACTTTCTCAACGAAACTCTAATCGACTGTCTACTTTTTCCACTAAAATCCAGAAAAAAAGTATTAATTAGTACTTGAAAAAAAAGAAATTAAGTAGAAAAGGAAAAGGTAAAAAAGTACCACTCGATTCTTGCAGCCCCCAGTCCACGCCTTCACAGTGATCACATGGAATTCGGCTTTCGCCTGATACTCTAACTGACTGTCCACTTTTATTACTAAAATTCAGATAAAAGTATTAACTAGTACTTAAAAAAAGCAATTAAGTAGTAAAGAAAAAGTAACATTGGATCCTTCCAACTCTCAGCCCACGCCTTCACAGTGATCATATAGAATTCGGCTTTCCCCTGATACTCTAACCGACTGTCCACTTTTTTCACTAAAACCCAGAAAAAAACTATTAAGTAGTAAAGAAAAAAAGTAAAAAAGTACCACTCGATCCTTCCAACCCCCATTCCACACCTTCAAAATCACATCCATCGACCATCCACCCTCCCCCCGCATCAATTCCTGCGCTTACACCTGTTTATCAGTTATCATTTCATCCATCAGCACGCGCTCATTTACCCACTCATCCATTTCCGCCTAATTCCATGACGCATCGACGTTTCCAATCTCTCTCACTTACACACGCCCCGCGCGTCCTAGACAGCGCTTTCGTCGCCCATCGTCTAAAATACCCGGCACATTGTTACGCCGTAAAGCACGCACACGCCGTCGAAAGTAATGTCCCCACGCGTGTGCGCACAGGCACAAGCAGCGGATTTACAAAGAGCCAGAGGTAAAGCAGCGATAGCGCGGGAAACAGAGGGAAACAGAAGGAAAGGGACGGAGACGGAGGGAAAAGGAGGGAAAAAGAAAAGGTCCCCGCTGCAAGTATAAACGCGTATCAACACACGCGCTCCCTACAACTAGATACGCGGACAGAAACAGTAAAAAGAAACGAGCGCAGAAATGCTCGGAGAGAAAGAGACGGAGAATGGCGAGGCAGCAGAAGCTTTCATCGTAATGAAGTATTTCTGTCGCTTTCCTCGGAGTTCTTTCGTTTCGCGATGCTAAAGAAACGACTTGACGGTTTTACAATCGGCGGGGGGAGAAAAGGAGAGGGCGCGTGGAATCTCGAGGATTCGAGGCGCAGGACAATCCTATTTAACCCTGCGTCCCGATGTCCCTCGAGCGTTTTCGTCCTTCAAAACGCTCGCGATGCGGTTTTATGACGCGTCCGTTGAGACGCGTGTCGTGAAAGATTGTTAACTAGTTAATACTTTAAGGACCGCTAAAAAATCTGGAAGAAATACGCGTGGGACCGCACGTTTTTGGGAAACTTGAACGTTACAAAAAATCATAACTTTGTTATTTATGAAGCAATTTTTGTGAAATTTTCAGAAATTGTATAATTGGAAGTATTTTGAAGGTATTATTTTAAAAAAGTATACTTTTTAACACGTTCACTGCCATGCCTATTTTGTTATGTTAGAACTGCGATGCGATGAAATACTGCAGAGTATAATTAAATCGTGCAAAATAAAGGTAATGCGGAGTTGTTAGAAGCCACAGTATTGAAGCTCCGTTCCAGTATCAATTGCTTTTACAAGGTTGCGAATAGGCTTCATTGCGAATTTTTTAGATTTTTAGTAAACCGTGGCAGTCAATGTGTTAATCCTTTGTATCAACTGACCTTCGTTTCCTACCCAAAAATTGCCGATGCATCGGCTTTGTGCATTCACATTCATATTATCGCTCCTCTGAGTGTCAAATTTGTTTTCATTCATGCTCTGTCGTTATTTTTGATACATTTTTGTGAAAATAATTTTCCACATATATTTTATATGGTCTAAATATAAAAATTTACATTATTTATTATTAACACTAAGTTTACGGGCGTTTCTTATATACCTATCTCTACGAGCACCCGTCAAATTGACGGGTAGGTGAAAATACGTATTTACATTAAAAAATCAATTTATTCAAACTAAATCTGGGTTGAATCATATAAGGCTTCACGTAAAAATAAAATATTAATAAGTCAAGATTTTTTTTCTGAATATCTCTTCGATACGACATTTAGTCTGCTGCGTGCTTTGAGTTTCGAATACTCTAGCAAGCGAATTTGTTCAATATGAAGTAACATGGCACCCGGACCACACAATTCGCTTTGTGTCACATTATCGAGGCGCTATTGAGATAATGAGTTGAGGGCATCTTAGACTTTTCTTTCACTCTTATATTTACTATTGAAAGAATAATTTTACAAACGAAGTAAATACATAAGGATTGTTTACGTAATCAGCTAACCCGTCAATCTGACGGGTTTCGTAGAGATCGGTATACAATATACAAACATCAAAATTTAGAAAGCTTAAGGAAATAATAATTGTGTGTATAAACTCTTTTAATGAAATTATGAATTTACGATGCAAAGTAGTTAAAATTATTGCTATGGTTTTTTGCATGTTTCATTTCAAAGTTTGAAATCCGTCAAATTGATGGGTCCCGTAAACCTAGTATTAAGGACCGCTGAGAAATCTGGAAGAAATGCACACGTTTTTGGGAAACTTGTACATTACAAAAAATCATAACTTTGTTATTTATGAAGCAATTTTTGTGAAATATTCAGAAATTGTATAATTGGAAGTATTTTAAAGCTATTATTTAAAAAAATTATATTTTTTAACACGTTGACTGCCATGCGTATTTTGTTATGTTAAAACCGCGATGCGATGAAATACTGCAGAGAATAATTAAATCGTGCAAAATAAAGGTAACGCGGAGTTGTTAGAAGCCAAAGTATTGAAGCTCCGTTCCAATATCAATTGCTTTTACAAGATTGCGAATAGGCTTCATTGCGAATTTTTTGCAGTTTTAGTAAAATCTTTTGCGTATTTTGCTCAAGCGTATTTTACTATGTTAGAACCGCGATGCGATGAAATACTGCAGAGAATAATTAAATCGTGCAAAATAAAGTTAACGCAGAGTTGTTAGAAGCTAAAGTATTGAAGCTCCGTTCCAGCACCAATTGCTCTTACAAGATTGCGAATTTTTTTGATTTTTAGTCAAATCTTTTGCACCGGTCACCGGTGACTACCGTGGCAGTCAATGTGTTAACCCTTTGTATCAACTGACCTTCGTTTCCTATCCAAAAACTGCCGATGCATCGTTTCTGTGCGTTTACATTCATATTATCGCTCCTCTGACTGTCAAGTTTGTTTTCATTCATGCTTTGTCGTTATCTTTGATACATTTTTATGAAAATAGTTTTCCACGTATATTTTATATAATCTAAATATAAAAATTTACATTATTTATTATTAAATATTTCATGTCACTAAAATTGTATTCAATATCTTCTAAGTTTGAAAAAAATACATTCTAAAATTTTCCTCCAGAAAATCGGCATTTTGTTCTTTATAAAGCAATTCATAGAAGTGTGAATATCAAGTTTATGAGAGTTTGTACATATGTATGGTATGATATATCAAGTTTATGAGTATAGTGTATAGTATAATATAGTATAATATGTACATATAATATGTACAACTATATATATATATATATATAGTTAAGTTTATGAGAGTTTGTACATATGTATCGTGATTCGCTTGGTTTTCCATTCAATATTGATGTTTCTGGAAAACCAAAACGTCAAGTGGTTTTGTTTCAGTTATCGGAAGTGCCCGAAATCGTGTGAATGACATGATTTTTGTCTGACACGCTATCTTATGCATAAAAATGTAATTTAAAACTGCATTCAATTGTTGTCTAGATAGCAAGAGTGTTCCGAGTTGAAGTACGTAAGTGCAAGCATTTACAGACAATCGCATCTGTGTAGAGTTTCTTTAGAACTCCTCGAAGTTACGTCTCGAAACGGCCGGAAAAAGGTGAATAACCTCTTAAGCCTATTCATGAGTTATTGCCGGTATTGCCAGGATGGTAGCAGATTGATGTCGCAATCTGTTTTCGAAATCCACTTTATTTGAATGGATACGCTGTATTCGTAGGTATATCCTCATCCCGACATAACGGATACATTTTAATTACAATATTAATCCATACTAAATTCTGTTTTGCCGTAGTTACATTTAGCAACACGCTCAATTTAATTCAATTATTAACGATTGTCCAAATTTACCACGATCCGTTGTCTTCTAAATTTCTATACTATATTGTCAATATTACACTACGCAATATATAATATTCATAATAAACACATAATGTTCTATGCACGATACCATATTACATAATTCTATTCTTCGATTATTATCAGAATAATGAACATAACTGTTTCACCAATCATTTTTCAAACTTATCATAATCCGCTGCCTGTTTTCTAAACTTCGTTTACTCTATTTATTCTCTTGGAACATATAGAGATTCATTATAGTATTAATTAGTATTATATTACACCACATGATAGATAATTTATTACATAACACATATAATTCCATACCGTACATGATACTATATTTCATAATTTTATCTTACCATCATTATCAGCATATTGAAAGAAACTTTGTTACCAACCATCTTACAAACTTATCACAATCCGTTACCTCCCTTCTAAACTTCGTTCCATCTACTCATTCTCTGGTAACGAATAAAAATTCATATGGTATCGATCACTATTATATTACACTACGATTGATGATTCATTATACAACACATATAATTCCATACCCTATACGATACTATATTTCATAATTTAATCTTACCATCATTATCAGTATACTGAACTTAACTTTGTTACCAGCCATCTTTCAAACTTATCATAATCCTTTACTTCCCTTCAGAACTTCGCTCGATTTACTTATTCCCTCGTAACGGATAAAATTTCATTACAGTATCAATCACTATCATATTACACTACGATAGATAAATCATTATGCAATACATATAATTCCGTATCCTACACGATACGATATTTCATAATTTTATCTTCCCATCATTTTCCGTATACTGAACGTAACTTTGTTACCAGCCATCTTTCAAACTTATCACAATCCGTTACCTCCCTTCAGAACTTCGCTCGATTTACTTATTCTCTCGTAACGCATAAAAACTCATTATAGTATCAATCACTATTATATTAGACTACGATAGATAAATCATTATGCAATACATATAATTACGTATCCTACACGATACTGTATTTCATAATTTTATCTTCCCATCATTATCAGCATACTGAACTTAACTTTTTTACCACCATCTATCAAACTTATCACAATCCCTTATCTCCCTTCAGAACTTCGCTCGATTTACTTATTCTCTCGTAATCGATCTCTCGATAAATCATTATGCAATACATATAATTCCGCATCCTACACGATACTGTATTTCATAATTTTATCTTCCCATCATTATCAGCATACTGAACGTAAGTTTGTTACTAGCCATCTTTCAAGCTTATCACAATCCGTTACCTTCCTTCTAAACTTCTACTCCATCTACTCATTCTCTGGTAACGCATAAAAATTCATATAGTATCATTCAGTATTATATTCCACCACATGACAGATAATTCGTTATATAACATACATAATTCCATACCCTACATGATACTAAATTTCACAATTTTATGTTACCATCGTTATCAGAATACTGAACGTAACTTTGTTACCAACCATCTTTCAAACTTATCACAATCAGTTACCTCCCTTCAGAACTTCGGTCGATTTATTTATTCTCTGGTAACGCATAAAAATCCGTTATAGTAACAATCACTATTATATTACACTAGAATAGATAAATCATTATGCAATACATATAATTCCGTATCCTACACGATACTGTATTTCATAATTTTATCTTCCCATCATTATCAGCATACTGAACGTAACTTTGTTACCAACCACCTTTTAAACTTATCCCAATCCTTTACCTCCCTTCAGAACTTTTCTCCATCTACTTATTCTCTTTTAGCACATAAAAATTCATTATAGTATCAATCACTATTATATTACACTACGATAGATAATTCATTATGCAACACATATAATTCCATATCCTACATGATACTAAGTGTATATACAATCATGGCCGCGAATGTCTCGAAAGCCTCAAATTTAAAAACCACCAATCGCATTACGCCTACATCGTGCGCCTCGAAAAAATCTGCGCTCATCGAGCGCATAAATTTGCCGCGTTAACTCGCGGAATGATTAATTGCCGTTGCCTTTTCGTCTCTTAACGAAGAGGACAAGGGCAGTTCGACGACTTTTTCGTCCGCGACAAACGAGTTTTCGTGTTAGGCCGCGTTCGCGTGCCACGAACCGGATGGCGCCGTTACTCTCGTCGCTTTATAGGAAACCGGGGAGACGTCGGACATTTTCTATGCACCGCTTTTCGCGCGATGCCAATTTTATGCGCGCCGGCTCCGCGACTATCGCCGGCCGGCGATAAGGTTATTGCACGCAGGAAGCGGCAGTGAAACGTCTAAGTTATGGCGTCGACTGGAGAAATTCGCGGACGGAGCAGTTGCGATGTGCGAAGAGGCGTTGGAAGTAACGGTGAGGTTAGAAAACGGCGCGAAGGGAATAAAATTCGAAGGTGCCTGGAGGAGTGGAGTTTAGAAGGTGGAAAACGAGGAACGATGTGGTGAAGTGCAGTGTAGGGTAAGGAATATAGAATATTACAGGCACGGTGTAATATAGTGTGTGGTCGGATAATGAAATGTTATGCGTTGGAACAGGACGAGTAGGTGGAGCGAAGTTCTGAAGGGAGGTAACGGATTGTGATTAGTTTGAAAGATGGTTGCTTACATTCAGTATGCTGATAATGATGGGAAAATAAAATTATGAAATACAGTATCATGTAGGGTACGGAATTATATGTATTGCATAATGATTTATCTATTGTAGTGTAATATAATAGTGATTGATACTATAATGAGTTTTTACGCGTTACGAGAAAATAAGTAAATCGAGCAAAGTTCTGAAGGGAGGTAACGGATTGTGATAAGTTTGAAAGATGGTGGTAACAAAGTTAAGTTCAGTATACTGATAATGATGGTAACAAAAATTGTGAAATTTAGTATCATGTAGGGTATGGAATTATATATGTTATACAATGAATTATCTGTCACGTGGTGGAATATAATACTAAATGATACTATATGAATTTTTATGCGTTATCAGAGAATGAGTAGATGGAACGAAGTTTAGAAGGGAGGTAAGGGATTGTGATAAGTTTGAAAAATGATTGGTAACAAAGTTACATTCAGTATGGTGATAATGATTGGAAAATAAAATTGTGAAATACAGTATCATGTAGGGTATGGAATTATATGAGTTTTATAATGAATTATCTACCGTAGTGTAATATAATAGTGATTGATATTATAATGAATTTTTGAGTTTGAGAGGGTCAAAGATTCATTTTACGTCAAAGATGGTTGGTAACAAAGTTACGTTCAATATGCTGATAATGATGGGAAGATAAAATTGTGAAATATATGTGTATACGCGTTTTCTCGTAGTATTTTGTTGATGTTCTGCAAGCATTACTGTCTGTGTCGTCAGAATAGGGGTGGATACCAGAAGTATAAACGATTGTAGCTTATCTCACGAGATTTGTGGTGGAGTAAATGAATTATGGACTGAAATATGATAGAATGAACTATTATTAACCCTTAGCAACTCGTTAGTTAAGTGTTAATGATAGTTATTATTGTTAACAGTAATACGGATTTGTAGTAAACTAATTTTATATTATTATTATTTTATATTATTATCAATATTACTTGAATAATATTATTGCAGACAGCAAACGTATACGTAGACAGCTTCAGAACTCACAATTTCCAAAATAAACTGCCAAAAATATACTCTACTTCTTCCGGGATACTTACGAATAATATTACAGCCCTTATTGCCCAAGTATAATAATATTACTTGAATTATACAATTGCCAACAGCAAACGAGTACGTAGACAGCTTTAAAATTCACAATTTACAAAATAAACTGCCCAAAATACTACTCTACTTCTTCTGGGATACTTATGAATAATATTACTGCCCTTATTGCCCAAATATAATAATATTCCTTGAATTATACTATTGCAGGCAGCAAACAAGTATGTAGACAGCTTCGAAAATCACAATTTACAAAATGAACTGCCCAAAAATTACTCTACTTCTTCTGGGATATTTATGCATAATATCACTGCCCTTATCACCCAAGTATAATAATATCACTTGAATAATACTATTGCAGAGAGTAAATTAGTACTTAGACAGCTTTAAAAATCACTACTTACAAAATGAACTGCCCAAAAACTACTCTACTTCTTCTGGGAAGCTTATGAATAATATTACTGCCCTTATTGCCCAAGTATAATAATATTACATGAATAATACTATTGCAGACAGCAAATGAGTACGTAGACAGTTTTAAAAATCACAATTTCCAAAATAAACTGCCGAAAAGCTACTCTACTTCTTCCGGGATACTAATGAATAATATTACTGCCTTTATTGTCCAAGTATAATAATATTACATGAATAATACTATTGCAGATAGGAAATGAGTGCTTAGACAACTTTAAAACTCACAATTCATAAAATAAACTGCCCAAAAGCTACTCCTCTTCTTCTGGGATACTTATGAATAATATTACTGCTCTTATTGCACAAGTATAATAATATTGCTTGAATTATACTATTGTAGGCGGTAAATGAGCACTTAGGCAGCTTTAAAAACCAGAATTTACAAAATAAACTGCCTAAAAACTATTCTGCTTCTTCTGGAATACTTATGAATAATATTACTGCCCTTATTGCCCAAGTATAATAATCTTACATGAATAATACTATTGCAGAAAGCAAATGAGTACGTAGACAGCTTTAAAAATCACTATTTAAAAAATGAACTGCCCAAAAACTACTCTACTTCTTCTGGGAAGCTTATGGATAATATTACTGCCCTTATTGCCCAAGTATAATAATATTACATGAATAATACTATTACAAAAAGCAAATGAGTACGTAGACAGCTTTAAAAATCACTATTTAAAAAATGAACCGCTAAAAACCTACTCTACTTCTTCTGCGGCAGTTGCGAATATTATTACTCACTCTCAGCGGAAGTTATTGACGAAATTTTGCGATGCCCGAGAGTATCGCGTGCAAAATATACGTTCGCCAGTCACTTCGACGTGTTCGATTTCTCCAGCATCGTACTGCCCGAGCTTTTCCTCCGTGTCGAAAGGAAACGAGACTTGTCGCGAGTCCGTTGTCAGCCGGCGCGATGATGAATGAATTCGCCCGCGAAAAAATGCCCGCGCACTGAATAAACTCCGGAGATTACGCGGCTCTCGAGGTTCTTAAATCCAGATTTCGGTCACGAGAAATTGCGCGGCGCACATTACGCGATCCCGTTGACAGGATTATTACAGGTGCGCGCAATTACGCTTTTTTCCTTTCTCTTCTTGCTTTTTTTCCGCGCCGAACAACTCGATTACCCCTGTTAGCCGGCATTACGGGAGTTTCGCAGCGCGCGTCGCCGGGAATTTCGAGATAAATTATGTGAACGGCGTTGTTTCGCTCATTCGCCGGAATGCCTGCGCATTATCGTTCTTTATTGTCCGCTAATTTGCCCGTCGTAAAACGCATTACACCATTTTTGTCGACTTGTAATTCCGCGTTGTATGTCGTCGCGCGAAGAACTCAGCTTGACACTGTGCACCATGTAAAATTGATCGTTACTTCAGAAAACGTGTTTGTATGCGTGACGAGAGCATATAGATATAATATTTCATTTATATATATTATATACATTTTTATTTATTATTTATTATACTTATTATTTTTAATATATTTATATAATATTTTTATTATATTATATTTATATTTTTATATTATTTATTTGTACTTATTATTTATTATATTATACATTATATAAATTTTATGTGTGCATATGTGTACATATATGTGCAAGATTTTGTTGACCTACGATACTGCAATTAAAATGAATCAGTGCTAAACACGTTGACTGCTTGAAATTACTCGAATTTTGCACTATTGGCTAGGACGCCAACTATGAGTTAGCTGGTAGTTTGTTTATAATACTTGCAATATTTGTGTAGCTACGATAAAGTTCAAGTATATCAGTGTAAAAATGAATACATAGTCGTAGGGAGGAGAACAGAAAAATAAAGGGTGGCTTAGATGGGCAGAAAATTGATTATTAAATGAGCAGAAAATGTAATCATACAAAGTTTTTCAAGATCAAAAGCAAAAATTATTGTATTATTGTAAAATTATTGTAGTTTACAATAAATTATTGTAAAATTACTGTATTTTGCAATACATTTTTGTACAATTACTGTACAATTACTGTGTTTTATAATAAATGATTGGAAAATTTCTGCATACGGTAGTGTTATAAAAAATTATTGCAAAATTACTGTATACTTTAATTATAGTTTTTAATAATATAATATAATTAAATTAAAATAGCTTTTCATACCGGAATCCTGAAATTTGATATTTTAAATTGCAATTCCACATTATACGTTGTTGTATATGGAAGGGTTATTTGGTGTTGCATAGCAAACAATATTAACCGTCACTTAAAAAATACATTCATGTATGCAATGGATATTTTTAATTGATGTTTTGTCATCTTGCAATTTTGTATTGTATGAGATTTTACAGAAAAACCTCATTAATTTAAACCGCAAAAAAAACAGAAAAATTCATGCGTTAGGAAAACTGCTTTTTTGGACGAGTATACTCGACATAAAGTAATTGCAATATTTTGTGTTATAACGAGCATACTTATCACGTGTAAAAAGTAATTATAACCTGCTGTTCAAATTAAAATATTCAAATCTTCCGTAAATTAAAATTTCGTTTGTTAACAAATACTTACGATTAAACGTAAATTTGAAGTTCTTCTAAATATTTGGACGCCAAGACGCGATAATGAATAAAAAAGTGTACAAAATTATTGTGAAAGGTTATCCCATGCATTTCTTCGATGCAGTAATTTATTATTGTCCGTTTTCTTAACAAATTTTTATGAACAACTTTATCTTAATTAACTCTCTTTTTCACACATTCGTCACTTTAGGACAGTTACCAGAAAAGGCCTGTCAGTAATCAAATCAAGAAATAAAACAGTAATTTCATTACAACCTAATTCTATATTATAACAGCCATACGTACTTTGTTTGACAAATATACTCGTCATCGCTTACTTCTTGCGACACACTTTTCACAGAGGTCGCAACGGCTAATTGCTTAACAAGTTGAATGCCAGGGGGTTCACCTAGTGACCGGCAACGCCAATATTATTGGAAACACATAATTAGAGGAAACGTCAATACGTAGAAGACTTTTAGTACTGTCGTCCTTACGACAAACGTGTAAACAAATTAATGCAGTTTGGTCTACACAAAAGTACTTTTATTTATACATAAAATGATTACGTAAAATAAATGTGTAAATATTACATGCGCTTATTGTGATGTATCATATTAAGACTCTAAACAACTAGAAGGTGCCATAGCTTTTACCGATATTTTTCTTATTTCATAACGTGCTTTTCTCAATAAACAATCACGCGAAAAAATGAAATTTTCAATTCCATTGTTGTGACAGTTCATTAAACACGTAATTACTATCATTCTTAAGTCGGGAAGTTCAACATTTTTACGAAAATTATATTTTTTTTTCTCAATATACTCTCATGCAAAGAAACGCAATTCTCAATTCTATTATTGCAACATTTCAATAAACACATAGCTACTTTCATTCTCAAGTTGGAAAGTTCAATATTTCTGCGAAAATTACATTTTTTTTCTCAGTAAACTCTCACGCGAAGAAACGCAATTTTCAATTCCATTGTTGCAACATTTCATTAAACACGTAGTCACTATCATTGTTACGTTGAAAAGTTCAATATTTCTGCGAAAATTACATTTTTTTTCTCAGTAAACTCTCACGCGAAGAAACGCAATTTTCAATTCCATTGTTGTGACATTTCATTAAACACGTAGTTACTATCATTCTTAAGTCGGAAAGTTCAATATTTCTGCGAAAATTACATTTTTTTTCTCAGTAAACTCTCACGCAAAAAAACGCAATTTTCAATTCCATTGTTGCGACATTTTTTTAAACAAACAGCTACTTTTATTGTTAAGTTGGAAAGTTCAATATTTCTGCGAAAATTACATTTGAGCCCAACGAGTGTCACCAGTAACCACTGGCAAGATAAACTCATTAAACATGACGATACACCTCGACTTATCTGGTGTACATAATATGTATCGCATAATAACGAAATCATGTGGGCGCCACCGACAAGCCATGCAAAATTAGCACGACATTCAACGTGTAAACTAAGTTGTATTACATAGAAAAAAGTTCAATATTTTGTCCCTTGCTATACAGGGTTTTTTTCACCAGAAAATGGCTCAGTGCGATAAAACGAAATGTCGGATGTATGAAGAAATACGAGCCCGACCGGCGAATTAACATTTCAAAAAGCCGCTGATTCATATGTTTCCAATACAAAACTGTCTGTGCCCGACGCATTCAGAAAATTGTCAACACAACTGTGCACACAGAATTTCATCTATGCGGGTGAATACAGGTGAACAAAGAAAGACGAAAGAAAGTGCTGGAAGAAGTCATTCTTCATGCCGACCCACCGATACGGCTCTAAATATTGGAGTAATTACGCATAAAGAAGGATATTGAGAGTGTACATAAATGAAATTTGTCGAACGTTTCAATTGGAACACGTGCGTTTCGATTGCATTATATAAATTTGACTCGTTACATTAATAGCTGTTTTAATGATTAAGGCCGATACGAGCGTTTGGACTAATTTTGAATATGGTAATAAGCCGAATGTGTAATTAAAGCGTCGGACGATAATCGTATTATTTATGTCATTACGTAATTTATATCATAATGTAACATGCGAGCGCGTTTTGATGATGTTTTGAGCATTGAAATAAGTGTTTATGTGTACAGATCGTTTTAATTGTCGTATGACTATTTTGCATTCATGAACATGGTATAATGAAACGTAATTATATATATCTAATACGATGTCCCACGTCTCATGACGTAATGATACAAATTTTTAACGGAATTAATTTTTGTTGTTCTCAAAGTACTGCGGCACGATGACTTTTTTAGTCGTTAGATAATACATTTTTATAATACGGTAGGATACGAAATGTTTTTCAAATGAAGTATTAAACGCCTGACAAAAGAATCCGTCAATTGCGCTAAATGTTTTTTGCTTTGCAGCGTTTTCACGCTCACAAACATCAAATAACCGACTGTATTTTTAAAAGTCTCACATGTGAGTTTGCATAATGATACAACCCTTTGAATTAAAATAGTTGTCATAACTTTCATTGTATTCGTAACTTGAATACTTCAGGGGAATTAAATTTTGTTAGACATTAGACAGCCTATGTTTTAAGACGACGGACGACTAAATGTGAAATTCGGTATTAAAATTATTATGACGAAAATTACTATTATTATAACGTAAATACACTAAATAATTCCCACCTTAAGAAAAGTTGTTCATATTCGTACACACAGAAGTGTAAATTACAACATCAAAAGCCTTGAACGCAATTAATTCAAACTCTCACAACAGTTGCATCGCGATTAATGCATTATAGTGAAATTGTAATAATTTTTCCACTGAATAAGTAATTTGTTTAATTTACGGCTACGTGTCGTTAAATTTAATGTTCAAATTATTGTAAGGAAAAATTAATTTTCGAAAATCAAAAGCATACTTGAACTCGCAAAACAATGTTCACCATCCAACCCTTTCCATATTTCCACACAGTATAGGAAACCGTAACAATATACATTTTACACATTTGCCTGTCAATACATTCAAGTCAGCAAAGCTTTGAACGCAATGAATTCAAACACTCACTACACTTGCACCTAAATTAATGCATTATAATAAAATTGTAATAATTTTCCACTGAATAAATAATTTATTTCATTTACAAAGTCTCGTAAAATTTACTATTCAACTTATTATAACGAACAATTACTTTTCCATAAATCAAAAGCATACTTAAACTCGTAAAACAATATCCACCTTCACACAACTTTTCTCATGTTCACACCCGTAGTATATCAAACGGCAACAATATACATTTTATATGTTTGCCTGTCAATACATTCAAACCAACAAAGCTTTGAACGCAATTACTTCAAACGCTCACTGCACTTATATCTCGATTGAAGCATTATAATGATATTATAATAATTTTCCACTCAATAAATTATTTATTTAATTTACAGCATCATGTCGTAAAATTCAGCATTCAAATTACTGTAAGGAACAATTAATTTTCCGTAAATCAAAAGAACACTTAAACAATGTTCACCTTCACACAACTTTCCTCATGTTTACAGACGTAGTATATCAAACCGCAACAATATACGTTTACACCTCTTCCGACCAATACATTCAAACCAGCAAAGCTTTGAACGCAATGAATTCAAACACTTGCATCTTGATTAATGCATTATAGTAAAATTGTAATAATTTTCCACTGAATAAATAATTTATTTCATTTACAAAGTCTCGCAAAATTTACTATTCAACTTATTATAACGAACAATTAATTTTCCGTAAATCAAAAGCATACTTAAACTCGCAAAACAATGTTTACCGCCCAACTCTTTCCATACTCTCACACAGTATAAGAAACTGTAACAATATACGTTTTACACGTTTGCCTGTCAATACATTCAAACCATCAAAGCTTTGAACGCAATTACTTCAAACACTCACTACACTTGCACCTAAATTAATGCATTATAATAAAGTTGTAATACTTTTCCACTGAATAAATAATTTATATTATTTACAAAGTCTCTTAAGATGTACTATTCAATTTATTATATCAAACAATTAATTTTCCGTAAATCAAAAGCATACTTAAACTCGTAAAACAATATCCACCTTCACACAACTTTTCTCATGTTCACACCCGTAGTATATCAAACGGCAACAATATACATCTTACACCACTTCCGCCCAATACGCCTACCCCTGCACCAACCTTTGAACACAATCAATCTCTCATTACCCTCGCACCCCGTCCTTCGCGCGCGAGAAAGAAGCATGAAACGTTTTCCAGCAATTTCACCCGAATGATAATTCGCACGTAAGTCGCCCCGCGCTTTATAGCCTCGCGCCTAAATAAAGTCAGCCGGCAAGGTCCAGGAGCCATTTCCGTTGCGCGATCCAATTCTTTCCGGCGTCGTCGTCTCTTTAACTTCGCCTCTTAGTCCCTTTACATAACTCGCTAATGGTCTTTGCTCCATCTTACCGGCGCCAGGACAATGCGCCCGTTATTCTCGTTATTCTCGTTAACGGGCGGTATCGTAACGGTTAACGAGGCGCCGCCGAACAAAACGGAATTTTCCTCATTGAACCGGCGAAACCGAAAATAGCGATGTAGCTCGAGACGTTTCCAGGCTTTCAGCGAGAGGAAAGACGCGGCGGAGGACGATCATTTTTAATCACGCGGCCGACTGTGGAAGGGATGTGTGCGGAAGAGAGGAATTGTGGAAAGAGAAAAGTACAGAAGTGATTCAGGAGGAGGTGCGAATGTGAGAGATTGAAGTACCGCGATGATGGTGGAAAGTAATGGTGTTTGAGGGCTATTTTTTTGAGGGACAGACAGGGAATGTGGGAGGGTGTACAGAAGTGTGCGAAGGAAGAAAAGAGGGGATTTTTGGTTATATGTTGATGTAAGATGATGTAAAACGTGCGGATATGTGAAATCGGAAACATAGTAGTGTTTAGGGGTAGTAATAATGTATCGTTGCTGCATTATAGGAAGAAAGGTATTGCGGAGGAAAATGTGCTGATGTGCAGTGTTGAAAGTATCAAAGATGAAGTAATCATGTGTCGGAACAACAGTTTTGTGTTATAGAAAAATTTAGAAGTGCTTAGAGGGAGTAATAAAGTATTTTGAGAATATGAGAGGTTGAAGTACCGCTTTGATGGTGGGAAGTAATGGTAATGGAGCAAAGAGGGTTTTTTTTTGGTGATATTTTAATGTAAGATGATGTAAAATGTGCAGATATGTGAATTCGGAAGGATAAGGGTATTTAGGGGTGGTAATAATGTGTCATTATTTTATTATAGTAAGAAATGTGCGAAAGCGGGTGCGTTGAGATGATTAGAGGAAGTAATGAGTTGTGTTACGGATGTGATGGTAATGTGGGGGAAAATATGCTAATTGTACAGTGTTGAAAGTATGAAAGATGTAGTAATCATGTGCCGAGACAATAGTTTTGTGTTACAGTGACAACTTAGGACTTGAAAGCTTCGAGGGAGTAATAAAGTGTTTTGAGAATATGAGAGATTGAAGTACCGCGATTATGGTGGAAAGTAATGGTGTTTGAGGGCTATTTTTTTAGGGACAGACAGGCAGTGCGGAAGGGTGTACAGAAGTGTGTGGAGGGAGAAAAAAGGGTTTTTTGGTGATATGTTGATGTGAGAAAGGAAAATGTGCGGATGTCGGAAGGATAGGAGTTAGGGGTAGTAATAATGTTGCGTTACCTTATTAGAGTAAGAAAGGTGCGAAAGCGGACGCGTAGAGATGATTAGAGAAAATAATGAGTTGTGTTGGGGATGTAATGGTATTGCGGAGAAAAATATGCTAATGTGCAGTGTTCAAAGTATGAAAGGTATAGTAATCATGTGTCGGGACAATAGTTTTGTGTCATAGTGAAAATTTAGAAGTGCTTAGAGGGAGTAATAAAATGTTTTGGGAATACATATAAGAGATTGAAGTACCGTGATGATGGTGGGAAGTAATGGTAATGGAGCAAAGAGGGATTCTTTGGTGACACTTTGATGTAAGGTGTAGTAAAATGTGCGGATATGTGAAATCGGAAGTATAAGAGTATCTAGGGGTAGTAATAATGTGTCGTTGCTGTATTATGGAAAGAAGGAAATTGCGGAGAAAAATGTGCTAATGTGCAATGTTGAAAGTACGAAAGTGTTTAGATGAAGTAATTATGTGTCGTGGCAATAATGTTGTGTTACAGTGAAAACTTAAAAGTGCTTAAAGGGAGTAATAAAGTGTTTTGAGAATATAAGAGATTGATGTACCGAGGTGATAGTGGGGAGTAATGGTGTTTGAGGGCTATTTTTTCGAGACAGACAGGGAGTGTGGGGGGTGTACAAAACTGTGCGGAGGGAGTAAAGAGGGGATTTTTGGTTATATATTGATGTCAGAAAGGAAAATGTGCGGATATCGGAAGGATAGAAGTGTTTAGGTTTAGTAATAATGTATCGTTACTTTATTATAGCAAGAAAGGTGCGAAAGCGGGTGCGTAGAGATAATTAAAGGACGTAATGAGTTGTGATGGGGATGTGATGCGTATACCTTAATAGAGGGTACACGAATATAGTAGAGAAAAAGTACTGTATTATAGCCATACAGGCGTATTATAAATGAAATGTTTACAATATTTTAAAAACCAAATTGCTTATTGCACAAAAAAAAAACAGTCGTTATGTAACGGAAGTAACAATAATACAGTAACAATTTGCAAACAAGAAATATGTGCAAATGAAAAATATATATAAAACAGAAACTAAAAATCAAAAAAATAATAGCATTACAGTAAAATGTAGAAAATATATCACCAAACAATTGCTTAGTGCGGAGGAATAATTATTCATGCCCGCACGGCGGAACTAACAATAAAATTTACGAATGCGGAAAAATACAAATACAGGATCCAGTCACAAAAAAATAAATTTATACGCAATAAACACGCACTCTGATAACAAATAACGAAGACGCACGGCACGAAACTTAAATGCATATACGTATAATGCAACGTAGCCAAGGTGCATAACGTGCGCACCATTCAGAACCGATTCATATTAACCACGTTGACTGACAGGCAACTTTATAAGAAAATCTGCGTTAAGCCATGCGCTGCTACATCATGCGCAAGTTGTTTCTTATCGTATTGAAACAATTTTGTTAACAATTTCATCACATTTTCAAACAATTTGAAACTATTTGATTACATTTTGAACAAAATGCGTAGGGACTTCCACGAGTTGAAAATCTATAATGGAAAATCGTACGAGACCTATTGTTTCATATCCGTAGCAAAAAATACAGTTTCAGAACATGCATTCAGTTGAAAATCTTTCCTCAACAACGAAGTATTTAAGAAAACGTGTGTGCTTTGAAAATGGTTCCGTATTTTTCAAATATGTTTTCTAGTAACGCACAGTTAAAGTTATTTTTATAACAATTTAATAGTATTATTATATCCTATGAAATATCTTTCCATATACCTACTAACTTACCCCGTAAGTATCCAAACGCGTTCAAATATGTTTTCTCTAGTGACGCATAGTTGAAGTTACGTTTATAACCATTTAATACTGTTATTACAATACAGCTGTGAAATACGAGGGCAGTCCGATAAGTATTTAGCCTCAGCACCTAATGGCGCCATTATCGTAGAAAAAAAATTACTATCGTGTAATACATTCTCGTAGACGATTACTGTCAAAATTTCAGCCATATTGGATTTGTAGTTTTGTTTTGATCGCGTCTGGAAGCCGGCGTGTCCGCGGATTTTGCAAAAATGGAAAAAGAGCAATATCGGTCGGTGATTCGATTCTTGTTTTTGGAAGGGAAATCGCGCAGCGAAATCAAAGAGTGCTTGGATGCTGTGTACGGTGACTCTTCTCCTTCAATGGCGACCGTCAAAAATTGGTTTAACGAGTTTCAACGTGGTCGCACTTCAGTTTTTGATGAGCCACGCCCAGGTACCCCAAAAACAGCTACCACGGAGGATAACGTGACAAAAGTCCACGATCTCGTATTGGCAGACCGCCGACTGAAGGTGCGCGAGATAGCTGAGACAGTAGGCATTTCAAAAGACCGCGTAAATTATATCCTGCATGAAATATTGGGCATGAGAAAGCTTTCTGCTCGATGGGTGCCGCGTTTGCTTACTCCGGATGTCAAACGCATCCGTGAGACCACTTCAGAGCAGTGTTTGACACAGTTTAAGCGCAATCCGAAAGAGTTTCTACGTCGTTTTGTGACTGTCGCCGAAACGTGGATCCACTGGTACACACCAGAGACCAAGGGACAGTCGAAACAGTGGACTGCGCCCGGCGAATGTGCTCCGAAGAAGGCGAAGACTGCCCTACCGGCCGGAAAGGTGATGGCCACCGTGTTCTGGGATTCACAAGGTGTGATCTACATAGTCTACCTGGAGAAGGGCAAAACAGTCATAGGGCTGTACTAGCCGAATTATTGAGCCGATTCGGCGCCGAATTAAGGAAAAAACGGCCCCATTTGGCGAAGAAAAAGGTGCTCTTTCACCACGATAACGCACCGGCTCACACCTCTGCCCAAGCTACAGCCAAATTCGTTGAATTAGGTTACGAACAGCTGCCCCATCCATCGTATTCTCCAGATTTGGCCCCGTGTGACTTCTTTTTGTTCCCAAACTTGAAAAAGTCACTCGCTGGGCAGAAATTTGAGTCGAAGAGAGTTATCGCCGCCACGGAGGCCTACTTTGCAGATCTCCAGAAAACGTATTTTTCAGACGGGTTGAAGAAGTTGGAGCATCGCTGGATCAAGTGTATCGAGTTAAAAGGAGACTATGTTGAAAAATAAATCGTCAATTTTCCAAAATTTTCGTTTTTCTTTTGTAGGCTAAGTACTTATCGGACTGCCCTCGTATTTTTCCAAATACCTACTAACTTACCTAGTAAGTACTCAAACGCGTTCAAACATTTTCTCTAGTGACGCATAGTTAAAGTTACTTTTATAACAATTTTATACTGTTACTATATCCTGTGAAATATCTTTCCAAATACCTACTAACTTACCTCGTAAGTACTCAAACGCGTTCAAATATGTTTTCTTTAGTGACGCATAGTTAAATTTATTTGTATAACAATTTAATACTGTTATTGCATGCTGTGAAATATTTTTCCGCATTCCTATTAACTTACCTCGTAAGTACTCAAACACGTTCAAATATGTTTTCTCTAGTGACGATTAGTTAAAGTTACTTTTATAATCATTTAATACTGTTATTATATCCTGTGAAATATCTTTCTGCACACCTATTAACTTACCTAGTAAGTACTAAAACGCGAATGCGGTTGACAACTTCCGATCGAAATTTTTACCGTCACCCGAATACTTGTGACGCAGTACTCAACGTGTAAACGTAACTGCGTGCGGGGGAAGAAAAGTGGCGGGAGCGAGACGACGAATCGTTACGATCCGGAATGCAAGGGGTGGCAGGCGATGAAGAGCAGGGCTGGTGCTTGTGCCGACGAAACACGCGTGTTTTGTGTCCGCCGCTTTGTCGCGTGTTCCGCATTGTTCTCCCGATTCTATAGGATCGTGTGCTCGGGGTCCTCCGCGAATTGTTTTCTTCTCGCGGAAATCTTCGAGAGCGCACGCCGAAGCCTAGACACGATTACGTGCAATTTCTGGGAGAGAACGGATGAGACTGGTGGAGGATAAAGATGAAGAGAGATTGCCAATTATTGGATGGAAGAGAAATAGATTACTTGTTAGTCAGTAAGAAGTTCCTGGAGGTTGTAAGAATTTCTTCAATGTATTGGGCTTTTTTATCTATATTTTTTATCTGTATTTCATCTAATAATGCTATAAGTAATAGGCTGATTAAATATAAACGATGGAAGGTTTCTTTTACATATATATTTTTTCAAGAACAATTGTAGATTGTCTTAGTTGCTATTACGTCCGATTTCTATGGGAGAATGTAAGAAACTGCCGAACAAGAGTGGTGGAGGATGGGGGTGAAAAGAAGTTTGTTAATTATTGGAACGACGATGAAAAATTATTATATATATATATATATATATATATATATATATATATATATATATATATTAAATTAAAAAAAAATGCTATCCACGGTATGAAGGTGCTTACCTAATTCGAATTACATAAAAGTATTCAAACACTTACAATATTAACTGTGTGGAATAATCAATATTTAGAATATTTACTGAGCCAAATGATTAATACTTAGAATATTGCTAACTTCAATAATGAATACTTTGAATACTTACTAAGTAAGACTTAGAATATTAGAGTGAAAGTACACTTACAATATTTAATCAGTAAGAAATTCCCGGGGGATGTAACATTTTGTTTGATATACTCGACATTTTTTTTATTAATTGTCTGTGTTTATTTGCTCTTATGGGGACTCATGACGTTGCCGATAATCTCGAGCTGTAGTGTAGCTATAGTACAGTTTTCTCCTTTTTATGAGTTTTCGGAAGCACTTCCGATAGCTTTAGACGTAAGTACTATCACTTTCTGGAATAATTTAACAAATTAGAGAACGAGAACTTTAGAGAACCTGGAAATCTTTTAATTATCAGTAAGTTTAAGGTAATGTTTTTCCATATTCGATCTATTATCGTATAGACTTCTAAAAACAGAACACATAGTTCCGAAATAAATAGAATGCTGAAGTTTTCGAACAATAAAATTAACCTCAACCAAGAAGACCAACTAGTATGTATGCCAAAAATCAGCAACCAATATTACGCGAAATAATACTTCATCACAGTTTTCAAGTGTTTAAAGTAAACTTGTCATTAGCATTTCGGTAACAAACACTAAATACACTGATTATTCGTTAAATCGTAACTTGACGTTTAAAAACATTCAGCTTCTTATCGTCAGTGGGAAAAATGTCATTAAATTAAATTAAAAAAAAACAACACAGAAAAATCATTCAAATTTAATTAGAAAAGAATCAGAATATTTCTGCAGTCGTAATCCTTATTAGTCTTTTTGGAAATTTTTGTTTCCAAACCATTTTTTGCAGTGTCTTCACTTTTACTTGAAACGCTTAAATTACGTTTGCATCTAATATTAATGCACTATTCACGATAATCTTATCGCGGTGAAGTTCTAGACATGTTAACACGAGTCCAATATGCTCTAACCTGTTAACGCTCGCGGCACGAAACATCGTAAGTTTAAGTCGAAGTCAGCGAACTCGCGAATTCCGACTTGCGCGTGCGTTAACCGAGTCCAACAGGAAATGCAGGAAGCGTTTTCCAATTTCCACGTTTCATCGTCGCGGACAGGTTCCGTGCGGGGGTGGTTTGTGGTAGTTTAGAAGTGGTTTCAGCCGTCGGAATGAGGCTAACGATCGATCGGCAGACGAACGCTTGTGTTTCTGTCATTGTCTCATTTTCTGTCATTTTACATCGCGGTGCATCGCGTTGCGTCACTTTCTACATTGCCGTAACGAAGTTATGTACTAAGAGCACAAAATAGTGCGTACTGAGACGTTGTATGATTTTACGTATTTAAATTGGATTTAAGCATTGTTAATTAGGGTGTTTAACAAAAAATTTATTTGACACGTTGACTACCACGCATGTATATAAGAAAATCTCCGTCTATATTTTGAAAACGATGCCAAGGGATTTCCATCGAGCTGAAAATTTGTATTTTTGTTTACATTAAAACGTTTGTGTGTGTGCGCCGAAAATTATTTCTTCCTTTTCAAATAAGTTTTCGGTAGTCACGTATGGTTAAAGTTACTTTTATAACAATTTGATAGTATTATTATATCCTGTTAAATATATTTTCAAATAGCGACTAACTTACTTTGTATTTATATACCATTGCGCCTATTAATATTTGGACGCTTTATAAGACAAAGCATTTTTTTAGATTATGTTTACTATATGGCATAAAGAAGGATTTGAAAAAATGGAATTCATGGATATTGCAAAATTAAGTATTAAAAGTCGTTTCTTTTATATTTCTCTGTATCTGAGCCTTTAATGTAAATGTCAATAACACGAAATCGGATTCTTTACATTTGCAAGATTCTTCACTACTGTCATACATAATTGATTAAATGACACTGCTGTCACTAGAATTTTCATCACTGTTTATAACTCTTTCAAAATCTATCGATTGACTGCAAAACATTGAAAGCCTTCCACTACTCTTATTTCTACGCGAACTACTTGCATTTTTAGTAATCTTGCTTCTTTTTTATACATGCTAGAGGGTTTGACAAAATTAAAAATGATAAAAAATATTAGTTTTTGGGAAGAGGACTGTACGAAACGTGTACACCTCGTATAATGAAATAGCAAGAACTGAAGAACGATTGAAGCTTTTTTAGTCTCGCCGAATGCATATGTTTACATAGTTTCCAAATATTATCTGGACTACGACAATGTATTCTAAGTAGCACGTAAACAACATTGGGACACAATATATAAAATACCCATTCATATAAAGAAGAGAAAAGAAGAGATAAAAGCCCATTCAGACGTTGTTGTTTCGCCCGAGATTAAGACCACGAGTGCGGCTCGTGATATTCATGTTTGCCCCGAAATGTCGACTACGAGCCAGACTCGTGAAATTCACGTTTGACATGAAATTAAACAACGAGTTTGACTCGTCATATTCAAGTTCCGCCCAAAATTTTCATCACGAGTCAGACTCGTGAAAATAGTGCAAGGGGTTAAGGGTTAACGCTAAATCCGCAATCTTACTAAAAAGGAAGACTTTTAGTGTTTATTCTCATTAGAAATAGTGTTATAGGGTTATTCAAATGATTGTATATTCCTCATATTTTCCAGAACTATTTTTTGGACTAGTTCCACGTTGAAAAATAATTCGAAAACATCGCGCCTGGACATTCCATTGACGTTGATGGTTACACCACTTACGGCAGTAAAATCATGTAATGTTGGCATATAATTTCGTTTTTCCCATAAGAAATCTCCAGTTTCAATATTATCGGGCTGATCATCTTCACTACTGTCTATTAGAGCTATGGCATGTTTACGCTTATGGGATATTTGCATTTCTATGCTTGAATCCGAATCCGAACTGTAATTTATTATGGTAACCTAATTTTGTTTAATTTTATTATCTATTATCTTTTTAATTATTTTATTATTTTGAACTTACAACCAGAAAAGTAAGAAACATTATATTTTGCACAAAATTCTTTATTGTTCGTTTATCGTACAGACACTAACGATTGCTGATAAAATTATTGTGTGCGGATTTATCCGCTTCCGGTGATAATGGTCAGCTTTTGTTTGCGGATTATTCCGCCAAATGATGCAAATGGGTTGAGGGTTAATATCTCTATATCGCCGTGCGTTTCGTCTTCGTCCCGTGCCGGTTTTTCTACGACAATGTCGCCGCCGACGGCTAGTGGCGGAAACACAAACCGAACCGGCAGAGGGCCGAGACGAGGAAAAAGGGAAAAGCGCGCGTCGAAAGAAAGCCGGCACTTTGGTAGTGCCAGTAGTCTTTCCATCGTTCGGCCCTCGGCCCCGCTCACTCGAGGCCGTCCATTAATTAACAGGCTTTGTACTTTTAAACGATGTTAAATAAACGGCATTGTCCGCCAGCGAAAGGACTGAAAAGCCAGCGCCATTGTGCTTTAAGCCCGTCGCCGTATTCGTCGTCGTCGTCGTCGGCCGAGAGCCGAAAGCGCCGAAGAGGAAGGAGTATTGCCCGAGAATACCTACCTACTAATACCGTCGGTGCCAGGGCGGCCTTTGTTCTAAACAAATACGCCGACCCACCCCCGCGAACCACCCCCGACTACCCCAACTCTCGCTCACGCTACGGAACCCACCCTCTTTCGCTCGCCGCCGGTTTGTCGCTTATTTTCTCCCGAGCCACTTCCTTCTCCCTCGCTCCCGCCTGCCACGCCGATATGTTTCTTCTATTCTCGCCTCTTCGCGTCCCTCAGTCGTCTTATTTCAAATAATATGCCTTTTTTTGTTCCGTGGATGTAGAAACTTTGTCAGCGGCACATGTTTCGGGACCACACGGGATATTTTGCTTGCGAATCGCGTCTCTTAATCGTTTTATCTCAAATAATATGCCTTTTCGTCGCTTATTTTCTGCCAAGCCACTTCCTACTCTCTCGCTCCCGCCTGCCACGCCGATATGTTTCTTCTATTCTCGCCTCTTCGCATCCGTCAGTCGTCTTATTTCAAATAATATGCTTTCTTTTTTGTTCCGCGAACGTAGAAACTTTGTCAACGCCGCCTGTTTCGGGACCCCATGGGTTCCCGCGTCGGGAGTCCATTTTGCTTGCAAATTGCGTCGCAGTCGTTTTATTTCAAATAATATGCCTTTTTGTCGCTTATTTTCTCCCGGTCCACTTTCTTCTCCCTCACTCCCAATATGTTTCTCCTATTCTCGCCTTTTCGCATTCCTCAGTTGTCTTATTTCAAGTAGTATGCCTTTTTTTGTTCCACGAACATAGAAACTTTGTCAACGCTGCATGTTTCGAGACCCCACGAGTTCCCGCGTCGGGAGTCCATTTTGCTTGCGAATCGCGTCTCTCAGTTGTTATATCAAATAATATGCCTTTTTATCGCTTATTTTCTCCTGAGCCACTTCTTTCTCCCATACTCCTGTCTGCCACGCCGATATGTTTCTTCTATTCTCGCCTCTTCGTGTTCCTCACTCATCTTATTTCAAATAATATGCCTTCTTTTTTGTTCCGCGAACGTAGAAACTTTGTCAGCGCCGCATGTTTCGGGACCCCCGGGTTCCCGCGTCGGGACTCCATTTTGCTTGCAAATCGCGTCTCGCAGTCGTCTTATTTCAAATAATATGCCTTCTTTTTTGTTCCGCGGACGTAGAAACTTTGTCAGTGCCGCATGTTTCGGAACTATACGGGAGTCCATTACGCTTGCAAATCGCGTCTCTCAGTCGTTTTATTTCAAATAATTTGCCTTTTTGTCGGTTATTTTGTCCTGAACCACTTCTTTCTCCCTCGCTCCTGATATGTTTCTTCTATTTTCGCCTCTTTGCGTCCCCCAATCGTCTTATTTTAAATAATATGCCTTTCTTTTCTGCGAACGTAGAAACTTTGTCAGCGCCGCATGTTTCGGGACCCCCGGGTTCCCGCGTCGGGAGTCCATTTTGCTTGCGAATCGCGTCTCTCAGTTGTTTTATTTCAAATAATATGCCTTTTTTTCCGTGAATGTAGAAACTTTGTCAGCGGCACATGTTTCGGGACCACACGGGAGTCCGTTCCGCTTGCAAATCGCGTCGCAGTCGTTTTATTTCAAATAATATGCCTTTTTGTCGCTTATTTTCGCCGGAGTCACTTCCTTCTCCCTCGCTCTCGATATGTTTCTTCTATTCTCGCCTCTTCGTATTCCTGAGTCGTGTTATTTCAAGTAATATGCTTTCTTTTTTGTTCCGCGAACGTAGAAACTTTGTCAACGCGGCATGTTTCGGGACCCCGGGGTTCCCGCGTCGGGAGTCCATTTTGTTTGCGAATCGCGTCTCTCAGTAGTCTTATTTCAAATAATATGCTTTTTGTCGCTTAATTTCTCGTGAGCCACTTCCTTCTCCCTCGCTCCCGATATGTTTCTTCTATTCTCGCCTCTTCGCGTCCCTCAGTCGTCTTATTTCAAATAATATGTCTTTTTTTGTTCCGCGAACGTAGAAACTTTGTCAGTGCCGCATGTTTCGGGACCCCCGGGTTCCCGCGTCGGGAGTCCATTTTGCTTGCGAATCGCGTCTCTCAGTCGTCTTATTTCAAATAAAATGCCTTCTTTTTTGTGCCGCGAACGTAGAAACTTTGTCAGCGCAGTTTGTTTCGGGACCACACGGGTTCCCGCCTCGGGAGTCCATTATGTTTGCGGACGCGTTTGAAACGATTAGTGCGCGCTGGCGTATTATTTCAAATGATTTAAAAAGGGTCGGAGTACGAGTTAAAGGGAATTTCTGTCGTCTTGCCACGCGGCTCTCGACGCGGGAGAAAGACTCGCGCGTGCGGCAGGTTTTTATGCGCGGCTCGGCTGTGGTTCTTGTTAATTGTCCGGCTCAAATAAGTCGCCGAGACTAATTTCGCGGCATGACGTCCTTCGTCGCGCGCTGCTTTCTCTCGCTTGAATGCCACCTGCCTTTCAGACGGGAAACGTGTATCGATTGGATAAGCCGTAATGTAGATGGGAGGAGAGAGGCGGTTCTTTTGTCGGCGAACGTGCGACCGGATGTCGCGGAGGATCGATCGAGGCTTCTTCGAGTCGCGAACCGAGGCTCGCCCTTCTTGCGTCACGCCGATCGCGGCTTACGCTTTTTCGCGAGGGGCAGCATGGAAGCAGATTCTACGCAAAGATTGTTTGTTTCGTTGCAAGTGCAGGTTCCGTGAGCGCAGGTTGTTGGACGCTGTTTTTATGTTGTAGTTGTGTGGTAGTTATAGTCTTATCAAAGGAAATCGAAACAATCTGCCATGTTTGGGCATTCAATATTTAGTTATACTCTTATCAAAGAAAAAGAAAACATCTACCATGTTTGTAGATTCAATTTTTAGTTATACTTTTATAAAAGGAAATCGAAACCGTGTACCATGTTTGGGCATTCAATTTTTAGTTATACTCTTGTCAAAGGAAATCGAAACAATCCGCCATGTTTGTATATTCAATTTTTAGTTATACTCTTATCAAAGAAAAAAAAACATTTACCATGTTTGTAGATTCAATTTTTAGTTATACTTTTATAAAAGGAAATCGAAACCATGTACCATGTTTGGGCATTCAATTTTTAGTTATAATCTTGTCAAAGGAAATCGAAACAATCTGCCATGTTTGTATATTCAATTTTTAGTTATACTCTTATCAATGGAAAAGAAACCATCTACCATGTTTGTATATTCAATTTTTGGTTATACTCTTATCAAAGGAAGTCGAAACCATCTGCCATGTTTGGGCATTCAATTTTTAGTTACACTCTTATGAAAGGAAATCGAAACCATCTACAATGTTTGCGCATTAAATTGTTAGTTACTTCTTATCAAAGGAAATGGAAACCATCTGCCATGTTTGCGCATTCAATTGTTAGTTATACTTTCATCAAAGGGAATCGAAACAATCTGCCATGCTTGCGCATAAAATGTTTAGTTATACTCTTATCCAAGAAAATCGAAACGATCTGCCATGTTTGGGCATTCAATTTTTAGTTATACTCTTGTCAAAGGAAATCGAAAGTATTTACCATGTTTGCGCATTCAATTTTTAGTTATACTCTTATCAAAGGAAATCGAAACCATTTACCACGTTTGCGCATTCAATTTTTAGTTATACTCTTATCAAAGGAAATTGAAACCATCTACCATGTTTGTACGTTCCATTTTTAGTTATACTTTTATCAAAGGAATTCGAAAGCATTTACCATGTTTGCGCATTCAATTTTTAGTTACTTCTTATCAAAGGAAATCGAAACCATCTGCCACATTTGCGCATTCAATTGTTAATTATACTCTTGCCAAAGAAAATCGATAGCATTTACCATGTTTGCGCATACAATTTTTAGTTATATTCTTATCAAAGGAAATCAAAACCATTTACCATGTTTGCGCATTCAATTTTCCCGCGAACGCAATTTCTACAATTCAAGAATTCGGGCGCTGCGTTTTTTTACCAAAGTATTTTTCACTCGTATAACATTGATAATCACAGAGGTAGTCATTGATAATCACAGGGTAAGTCAAAAAAACGATCCTCCGTACTTGTACATTAATTTTTTCCCAATTTTTGATCTTAGGCGCTATATATGTTACCAGCTACTTTACTCCATTGTAGTATTTACGCTGCTTTCAACGCAAACCCGAAACCATGCTCCAAACTTGAATCCTCAATTCATCGCGAATGCAATTTTTTCAGTTTTATAACTTATAGGCCATATTCTTGATCACTGTATTCCACAGTTGTACAATACTTTACTGCAGAAACACTAAAACCATTCTTCTTAACACTTTCGCGGACATTAAAAGTTTCAATGAGGTGCAAAAATTGACAGTCATTTTATTTTTAATTTGGTTGTGATAAGGGTAGTTTAAAGGTAGTCTGATTATCATATTTTATTTCAGTTAGTCGTTATCTTCACAAGTATAATGTGGGATGTGTGATTTTGTATGGACGAGCAATAAGAAAGTGTGCGTATGAGAGAGAGAGTGAGAGAGAGTGCATGAGTCTATATTTGTTATTAGGAATGTTCTCGAAAGAATTTACTATCATGGAAACCAAACAGTATAAAAGGGTTGAGCGCGATATTAAAATAAGTGAGACTCTGCGAATCTTTCAAGAGTAACAGTGTGTGCGTCTTAGCGAATCTTTAGAGATTATCAGCGAATGTGTTTAGCGAGTTTTGACGAATCTTTGTCAGCGTTTAATACAGAGTGCAGTGCGAGTAATATTATAGCCATTACTTTTGTGATTAAAATCGTTTAATATATCATTCCAATCTAAATCCTACAATAATAATTACAAGAACTTGAGATTATATAAAATTAAATTCAAAATAATTGACTTTAAGGTTTGAATGCTATAGCATTCATGTCATTCTGCATCATCATGAAAACGTGTTAACTGTACACCCTGTGTTTTACACAACCGCAATCTCCTCCATTTCCAAATATGCATGCCGCATCTTTCGCATTGCCACATTCCATATCGCAAACACCCTGTACATCCAGCCATAAGTTTCCTTAACTCGGCCGCATCCGCCATCTCCTCTCAATATCCAATCTCTCTATTATCACGTGACATCATCTGCACGGATCAGGCTGGCGACATCGTCCGACGGCCGTGACGCGAAATTATTACCCGCGCGTGCGCGCGCGCGCACGCCAGTGCCATTGTGCCGGAAGACAAAAATCTCTGTGGATTCTCCTCTCTGCCGTTCCTCAGCTTCATTCTGCCAACGTCATTGTGAGGCACCACGTATTCGTATTGTTTACCTCGCCGTGCCGTGTGTCCCTCTTTTTCCTCGACTCTTTATCTCCCCCGCTCCCGTCCGTTTCCGTCTTTCTCCCGCTTTTCGGCTTTCTGTCTTCGCGCATACACGAGGCAACTCTTTCCATTGTGCGAGATAGGACCAAAGGATCCATCGTGCTACGTGAATCCATATCCATTCTCGTGCACTTCCGAGTTTTTGTGAGATACAGAAAGGGTGGGGGGTGGGGGAGAAAGAGAGAACTTTTATCCCGCGCTGAGTGATGACTACAAGTTCCTCGGTACTTACGCAGAGTGTAGTTCTAGATTTTAGTTCGCTGAGAGCGGCGCGGGAAGGGTTTGGAGAGGTTTTTAAACTTTGATCTTGCGCTAGGAGAAATTGTGTCGAGTGCTCGGAGGCGGTTGAGGGGATGAAATGAAGGTAAGCGATGGCGAATGGGGGAGTACTGCGTTAATTGATCTGTGTGTGGTGCGGTGGAATTGAATTTCCATTGCACTGTGGTGGAGAGGCAGTCGGTGGGTCTTGCGGTGGAGTTGTGTTCTGAGGGATTTAGTGTGGGACGAGTGTGTATTTATTGTGTGAACGTGTCGGATATGATAAATGTAGGAGATGGTTAGAGTGCATGTATGGATGTAGATGCGCAGTTGATAGAAGTGGGGAGGAAAAAGTCCGCTACTCTGAGATGTTATGTATGGAACTTGGGCACTTTTCTGTTTTTGTTTAGACACGTCAAAATTTATGTCGAACTTTAATTAGACAAACTGTAAAATCCAACGTTGTGCTCGCCATTTGACGTGCAAGGAAATTCCAGGCCAGGCGATATGTATAATTATATAGACGCGAGCAGTGAACAGAAACAGACTGCGAATTAAAGCTAGAAATGAATAAGTAAAGAACTTCAATTCCCGGAGACGTTTTCTTGGATTGATTCTTATCTTTCGACGCTTACGTTTGAATATGACAGTTTGATAACTCTAACATTTTCAGATCAAGCGACATGCATACGTATGCAGATATACATTCGCGTAATCACCATTAGCGCTATTGATTAACAACGGAAGAGCAAAGCTTCAATTCCTAGAGATGTTCTGCATCAACTGTCAACAAATGTCTATTCATACTTTTCTACATCGAATCTCTACCAATCAACTCGTCAACTTTTCCATGTATCCACCGTTTGACATCCCAGAAAATTTCTGGCCAAGCGATATACCCCCATATGTGGTCGCATAACAATCAACAGCACCATTGGCAACACAAAATATTGACCGCATGAGAAGGGCACGAGTTTTAATTCCTGAAGAAACTCTCCTGCATCGACCCTTGGCAAATTTCTATTTTTACTTTATTACGTCGAATCTGTACCAATCAATTCGTAAATTTTTCCATCTATCCACTGTTTGACAACCCAGAAAAGTTGTGGCCAAGCGACATACCCCCATATACACTCGCATAGTCATCAATAGCATTATTGGCAAGATAAAACAGTGAGCACTTGAGAAGAGCACGAGTTTTAATTCCCGAAGACATTCTCCTGTATCGACCCTCTACAAAATTCAATTTTTCCTTTCCCAACTCAATAATCATTTATTTTCCATTGAACAACTCAACTTCTACAATTTTCCATCTGTCCATTATTTGATGTCCCAGAAACTTTCGGGCCAGGCAACATACCCCATACACGCTATGATCAATACGCTGTTGGCAAGACAAAACATTGAGTGTATGAGAAGGGCCACAATTTCAATTCCCGAAGAAACTTTCCTGCATCGATCCTCGACAAATTTATATTTTTACTTTCCTACGTCGAATCTCTACCAATTAACTCGTAAACTTTTTCATCTATTCGCCGTTTTACATCCCAGAAAATTTCTAGCTAAACAACATACCCCGTATAAGCTCGCATAGTCATCAGCAGTACTATTGTCAAGAGAAAACACTGAGCACATGAGAAGAGCACGAATTTTAATTCCCGAAGACACTCTACTACATCGACCATCCGCAAAATTCAATTCTTACTTTTCCAACTCATGGATATTTTTTTATATTCAACCAATGAACTCCTACAATTTTCCATCTATCCACTATTTGACGTCCCAGAATATTTCGGGCCAGGCAACATACCCTATATGCGCTCGCATTGTCATCAACACTATTGGCAAGACAAAACATTGAACACGCGAGAAGAGCCTCAATTTTAACTCCCAAAGAAACTCTCCTACATTGACCCTCTGCAAAACTCAATATTTCCCCTCCCAACTCATGCATATTTTTTTCTATTCAACCACTGAACTCCTACAATTTTCCATGTATCCACTATTTGACGTCCCAGATAATGTCGGACCAATTAATATGCCTACATATACGCTCGCATAATCATTAACACTATTGGCAAGACAAAACTGTGAGCGCACGAGAAGGGCCACAATTTTAATTCCTGAAAACATGCTCCTGCATCGACCCTCTGCAATATTCAATTTTTCCTCCCCCACCTCCCAAATAATTTATTTTCCATTCACCCACTCAACTCTTAAAACCCCCATCCCTTCCGCATCCCAGGCACTCCCATGCGCAAAGCCTCGTCCTCGTGTACGTACATGCCCAGCCTCTGCCACCAACATCCTCAACCCGAGCGAAAGAGCCAGACCCCCGCAGTGGGCGAAAGAGCAAGAAGCTGAATTCCCGGAGACGTTCCCTGCATCGGGGCCCAGCGACATCGGCTTGGTCTCGCCGTAGGCGGCCATTGTTATGTTCGTCAGGGGCGCAAGCTCTGTGCCCTTTGTTCTCGCCGCTGCACAGAATCCTCGGCTCGCGTGAAGCGACCTGCGCGCGTGGATTGGTAAAGCGCACGTCGACTGCGGGGGTGGAGGAAGGCAGAAGGTGGAGGCTAGCAGGTTGCAGCGGCGACGCTCGACGTCGTTTCTCGTTTCAGCCTTTCCCTTTCCCGTCTGTTTCCAGGATGCCGGGCTCCGGCTTTGTCCCGACGACGGCACACCGACAACAGGTGGTAATTAATTCTCCGCGAACAATCGCGCGCGCGCGCTCTGTTGCTCTGTGTGTAACGTCGAAAGAGCTGGAGAAATAGGAGGGAAGGAGGGCTGAGCGTTTTGCAACGCCCACGCTTCGGCCACCTCGTCCACGGAGCTGGTAATGCTGGGATGCGAACGGTAAAAGGGTGATTCACGGGAAAGTGGAATAAATCGAATGGGAGAATGACTAGTTGTACGCGGCGAGCGTTAAGTTCGGCGTTGGAAGTTCGGCGATCGGCAAGTGGACGGGGTTGTTACGTGGTCGGGGATTTTAAAAACATGGGTACGCGGCGGTGGTTAATGTGTTGGCGGAGATTGGCGTACTACTTCGAAGTTTGTTATTTGGCTAATGAGATTTTACGGTGTGTGTGGGATGCGGAACCGTCTGCAGGAGGGTATGCAGGAAGTAAGAAATCAAATTAAATACAAGACTGCTGTATATCAAAATATGTATATGTAGTTTATCAACACAATGATAAACTATACATATTTTTGTATACAGCAGTCTTGTATTTAACTTGATTTCTATATTGATTTTTATATTTCAATTTCCCACTCATATATATGAATATATATATATATATATGTACATTATATATATTATATATATTACACTACTTATATATATGTACATTAGTAGTATAAGAGTATATACCATATAAGTGAGCAATTGAAATAAACATAACATTTTTTTAAACACAATGATTTCATGTATAGTAGTCTTGTACTTAATTCGATTTCTTACTTTCTACATAGCCTGCTGCACACGTTTGCTACCATACATATATGTGTGTGTATATATATATATATATATATATGGTATCAAACGTACAAACAACTTATTGACGGCCGCGTACCACAAAAATAAATTAAAATTTTTAAACTGTGCAAAAATTAATACCCATCGGTTGCTGTTTACTTTGTATATATGCTACTATATGCACAGAAGCAGATTATGGTAGTATTAAATATGTACTTGTACTTTGATACTACTTAATACTGGTATTACTTTATATTGGTTACTACTTAAATATGATTGTGTTGTGGATTATGATATGTTATGTAAGTTATGGTAGTACTAAATCTGTATGTGTACCGTAACGTTGCATAAATTGCTTAAAATCCTTTAGAATTTAAATACCTTATATCACCTTTTAAATGTACGTATATAATTAACAACTACAAACAGAAAAGCAACTTACAATTTTGCTACTATGTAAAACTTGGTTCAAACCCATTAGTGTTTGCTCCACATTACTCTTCAAACGTCTTTAAATTATTCACGATCCCGAACCCTGAAGCGAATTACAGTTTTGCAATTCTGCAGAATCTACATCGCTTACTGTTTATTTTCCATATTTTTTATTGTACACGCAAACAAAGACTATGATGGCATGAAATCTATGTAAATGATTCACGGCCCCGTACAGTAAAGGAAATGACAGTTTCTTTTTCCGCATTTTGCAACTTTGTTAGCAATGCACTTTGTAAATCAAAACGATCAAATCAAACTCTACATTACTCTTTAACATGCTTAAATTATTCACGATCCCAAATCGTGAAGAGAATCGCAGTTTTGCAACTGTGCATACTCTGATCTACGTCGCTTACTGTTTATTTTTCATATTTTTTTATTGTACACGCAAACAAAGACTATGACGGCATTAAATCTATGTAAATGATTCACGGCCCCGAACAGTAAAGGAAATGACAGTTTCTTTTTCCGCATTTTGCAACTTTGTTAGCAATGCACTTTGTAAATCAAAACGATCAAATCAAACTCTACATTACTCTTTAATATGCTTAAATTATTCACGATCCCAAACCGTGAAGAGAATTACAGTTTTGCAACTGTGCATAATCTGATCTACGTCGCTTACTGTTTATTTTCCATATTTTTTATTGTACACGCAAACAAAGACTATGATGGCATTAAATCTATGTAAATGATTCACGGCCCCGAACAGTAAAGGAAATGACAGTTTCTTTTCCCGCATTTTGCAACTTTGTTAGCAATGCACTTTGTAAATCAAAACGATCAAATCAAACTCTACATTACTCTTTAATATGCTTAAATTATTCACGATCCCAAACCGTGAAGAGAATTACAGTTTTGCATCTGTGCATAATCTGATCTACGTCGCTTACTGTTTATTTTCCATATTTTTTATTGTACACGCAAACAAAGAGTATGATAGCATTAAATCTATGTAAATGATTCACGGCCCCGAACAGTAAAGGAAATGACAGTTTCTTTTTCCGCATTTTGCAACTTTGTTAGCAATGCACTTTGTAAATCAAAACGACCAAATCAAACTCTACATTACTCTTTAATATGCTTAAATTATTCACGATCCCAAATCGTGAAGAGAATTACAGTTTTGCATCTGTGCATAATCTGATCTACGTCGCTTACTGTTTATTTTACATATGTTTTATTGTACACGCAAACAAAGACTATGATGGCATTAAATCTACGTAAATGATTCACGGCCCCGAACAGTAAAGGAAATGACAGTTTCTTTTTCCGCATTTTGCAACTTTGTTAGCAATGCACTTTGTAAATCAAAACGATCAAATCAAACTCTACATTACTCTTTAACATGCTTAAATTATTCACGATCCCAAACCGTGAAGAGAATTACAGTTTTGCATCTGTGCATAATCTGATCTACGTCGCTTACTGTTTATTTTCCATATTTTTTATTGTACACGCAAACAAAGACTATGATGGCATTAAATCTACGTAAATGATTCACGGCCCCGAACAGTAAAGGAAATGACAGTTTCTTTTTCCGCGTTTTGCAACTTTGTTAGCAATGCACTTTGTAAATCAAAACGATTGGCACTTGGATAACGCGCCGGATCAATGAATATAAAAGGCATTGGAAGCGGGCCCGCGCGTTTGTTCGCGTTTTGTACGGGTTGACAGGGGTGGCACGGGACGCGAAAGGGGTTGAGAGGGGTGAAAAGGGGTGAAGAGGGGCGGTTATGGTTGAGTTATCGACGAGCCGTTGTCGCGCATTGTTTAAATCGCCCGTTGATCATCATCGACGCTCGCACAATCGGCGAAATTTTCGAATTCACCGTTTCCAATTGTTCCCCCGTTTTATTTTTATTCCCGCGCCGGTTTTTGCCTGTAGATTTATCGCCGGCGGTGGTTTGGAAATGATTCAGTGATTAAAAATTGATTGTTGCGCCGATAAGCAACGTCATTCGGATGCCAATGAAACAAAAGTGCGCGCGGCGAAAATCCTGCAACGCTTACTATGTAAAAGGACATATCCGGCGAAATTATGCATTGCGGGGATAAATGTGTTAACCAACGGCCACAGCGGAAACGGGGAAACTTATAATTGAACCTGAATAAGTTGCGTGCTTTTTCTCTCATGTGGTTTAAAGCGTGTGGTTTTTGTAGATGTACGTTGGAAGATATCAGACGTCAGATGTTGAAACTGGGGAATAGTGTATTCAATACCACTATTTTATTTTTCTATAATTTAACGTACGGTTTCCGTAGATGCGGTTAAAAATGGTAGCAAACATTAAAAGTCTGAAACTAGTACATCTAATAGGTACACAACTTTGCTCCCGCCGTTTTTTCCCTTTCGTCCAATGCAAAAAACGGCGGGAGCAAAGTTGTACACCTAATATTATTAACAGACCCACAAAAGTCTGCGTAATTTCAATATTTTATATCAAATTTCTAATTCTACCGATCCGTATATACAGTTCCTAAGGGGTATTATTGGTTGTAATTGGTAAATATGCCATGATAACATAATAAAAATGAACCCGGACAATTTCCATACTATTTTTATACATTTGCGTATGCACGCGTTTTGTATATACAAATAAAAATAGTACTCAACGTGAAGAGCTGAAAGTACCAAATTTATGATTGTCAAACACATATAAATGTCACAATTTCCAATACTTTTCTTATTACCAATTCAATACAAATATACAATCACAAATTCAATCAATACAGATATACAATCGCAAATTCAATCAATACAAATATACAATCACAAATTCAATCAATACAAATATACAATTACAAATTCAATCAATACAAATATACAATCACAAATTCAATCAATACAAATATACAATCACAAATTCAATCAATACAAATATACAATCACAAATTCAAACAATACAAATATACAATCACAAATTCAAACAATACAAATATACAATCACAAATTCAATCAATACAAATATACAATCACAAATTCAATCAATACAAATATACGATCACAAATTCAATCAATACAAATATACGATCACAAATTCAATTAATACAAATATACGATCACAAATTCAATCAATACAAATATACAATCACAAATTCAATTAATACAAATATATAATCACAAGTTCAATCAATATAAATATACGATCACAAATTCAATCAATACAAATGTACAATCACAAATTCAATCAATACAAATATACAATCACAAATTCAATCAATACAAATATACAATCACAAATTCAATACAAATTCAATCAATACAAATATACAATCACAAATTCAATCAATACAAATATACAATCACAAATTCAATCAATACAAATATACGATCACAAATTCAATCAATACAAATATACAATCACAAATTCAATCAATACAAATATACAATCACAAATTCAATCAATACAAATATACAATCACAAATACAATCAATACAAATATAAAATCACAAATTCAATCAATACAAATATGCAATCACAAATTCAATCAATACAAATATACAATCACAAATTCAATCAATACAAATATACAATCACAAATTCAATCAATACAAATATACAATCACAAATTCAATCAATACAAATATACAATCACAAATTCAATCAATACAAATATACAATCACAAATTCAATCAATACAAATATACAATCACAAATTCAATCAATGCAAATATACAATCCCAAATTCAATCAATACAAATGTACAATCACAAATCCAATCAATACAAATATACGATCACAAATTCAATCGATACAAATATACAATCACAAGTTCGATCAATACAAATATACAATGACAAATTCAACCAATACAAATATACAATCACAAATTCAATCAATACAAATATACAATCACAAATTCAATAAATACAAATATACAATCACAAATTCAATTTATACAAATATACAATCACAAATTCAATCAATACAAATATACAATTACAAATTCAAACAATACAAATATACAATCGCAAATTCAATCAATCCAAATATACAATCACAAGTTCAATCAATACAAATATACAATCACAAATTCAATCAATACAAATATACGATCACAAATTCAATCAATACAAATATACGATCACAAATTCAATCAATACAAATATACAATCACAAATTCAATCAATACAAATATACACATTTGAAATTATTTACCACCATAACCAGAGGCATCTAGCAAATTTTTGCTGATAAGATTCACCTGACCAGCTTTTACATTATTTGTAGAAATTCGTATTTCCACGGCTGACAAGCCGGCCATCTTTAAGAGCTAAAAATAATCGAACCTGTGTTTACTAAATAAATCAAACTTCTTTGAGCGTTGCATTAATTTCTGGCGATAAGCTAACAAATCCATGATTCGTTATGTGCAGGCGCTGAATGGAAACTGTTAACAGAAGATGAGAAACGTCCGTTCATCGACCAGGCAAAGAGGTTACGAGCGCAGCACATGAAGGAGCATCCGGATTACAAATACAGACCCAGAAGGAAGCCGAAGACGCTGCGGAAGGAGGGCTACCCTTATAGCATCCCATACCCGAGCGTGCCCATGGACGCCCTTAGAGCCGGTGAGTTCCACTTTTATGGACCGACAACTTCGCTTAGCCCGAGTTTTCGCATTAAGGCACGCGACGCGAAACGCCTGGAGTTTCGTTTTAATGCTGCCGGGGTACTTTGGTGTTAATGTGATCAATCGAATTACCATGCGCATTAGTGCGATTGAGAAATGAAGGCTCGTTGTTATTTCCCTGCGTTTCTCGACGACATTTTAGACGCCGGTGGAATAATTGAAAGGATGAAGACAATTATTACAATTTATTTGTATTTTGTGCGTTTCTTAACCGGGTACAGGGGGAAATAATTTGATTCTGATGCAGTGAAGGGAGTCGTTGAATTTGTGATTGAAGGAATGCAAACTTTTGTTCATAATGATACACGTTATGGGTGAATATAAAATAAGATCACGCTTTAGTTTTCGTACGATTAATTGAATTATTTATGTTAGTGCGCGTCGATGATTGAACATTCCTTTACTATTTCTCTAAATCTGCCGTTTGGGAAAACACTTTAGTTAAAATGGAGTCAACCGAATTATTATTCACATTACTGCGACTGGAGAATTAAAAATTCTCATTAACCGTTGTTCAAAACTTTCCGTCAAAGAAGGCGCACGTCAGTTATGATGCAGTTAACTGAATTATCATTGACATTACTGCAAATGGAGGATCAAAAGATCTTATTAACAGTTTTCTAATATTATGCTTCCTCGTCATACACAAAATAAGATGTTCTACTATACATATATATATATATATATATATATATATATATATGTATATGTATCGTGTGTAGGATTTAGATAGGGGAAACTAGAGGCAGGACTATCACTATACTATTCATAAACAATAATAACACAAAGGAGACACTTTAATCTTAGTTCTTAAACTTTCATCGTTTCATCTTTCCGTCTTTTCGTTTTGGCATTTTGTCAACTGCCGTTTGTCTTTTTGTCCAACTGTCCTCTGGATTATTCTTTGTCAATTCATTCTGCATCCCTTATCTAGACATATAATACATGCACATTATTGCACCGCAAGTCGCATACGCATTTATTCCAATACACATACATGCATTCGTCCATACACATATATATATGTCATATATTTTAATATATTATATATTAAATATATATATTTTATATTATAATATAGTATAATATAAAATATATCTAATATATCACATGATTGCATGGATATATACATATATTTATATATGTATCTATGTAAATATCGTTCACACACATATATATATTATAATTATATGCTCTACTATCCATGCAATCATTCGAATTATTCACGTTACTGCAACCGATGGACTGAAAATCCGTCGAAATTTTGCAAACATCACACATGTATATATGACTATATATATAATATAACATATATGTATATATCGTTCACACATATATATAGATATATTATAACTAGATGCTCTACTATCCATTCAATCATTCGAATTATTCACATTACTGCAACCGATGGACTGAAAATCCATCAAAGTCTTGCAAACACCACACATGTATATATGACTATATATATAATATATATATATATATATATATATATATATGAATATATCGTTTACACATATATATGTATATATGACTATGCATATAATGTAAAATATATGTAATATATCACATGATTGCATGGATATATACATCTGTATATATATGTATATTTGATATCATTCTTGTATGACATATGGATATGATTGAAAGTATACATGTATTTATATATGTATACATCGTTCACACACATATATATATTATAACTATATGCTCTACTATCCATGCAATCATTCGAATTATTCACATTACTGCAACCGATGGATGGAAAATCCGTCGAAATCTTGCAAACACCACACATGTATATATGAATATGCATATAATACAAAATATAATATATGCAATGTATTTTAATATATTGTATATAAAATATATGTATTATATATATATATATATATGATATATATATATATATATATATATATATATATATATATATATTATAACTACATGCTCTACTATCCATGTAATCATTCGAATTATTCACATTACTGGAACCGCTGGATTGAAAATCCGTCGAAATCTTGCAAACTAGGAAATGTCCACCAAACTCAAAGCAAACTCACGCCTTACTTTCGATCCAATCAATCGCATGACTCCACTGAAAGCCGCTCTTCATTGTTTCTCTACACTTCCAGACGACACGCGTACGTCGGGAAAGAAATCGCGGCTTTTCGACGCACGCGAAAAAGCAAGCTCGCCCCGCTTTGACATTCTTATCTTATCGAGCCGCGGGCATTGTCGCATTGTCGGGCCGAGACGACAATGACCCGCGGGAAACTGCGCTCGGAAATCTCATAATGGCGGTTTCGAAAGTCCGCCCTCTCCCTTGTGGAGCCTCAATCAGCGACGCGAAGTCTGAATCCGCATCCATGAATCTTGCCGTTCTCTTCTACTTTCCTGCGCTTCTTTCGTTTTCCTCGCTTTTTTGTTTGCCGAGACCTTGCGACTATTCTCTACTTTCGTCGGTAATGGCTTTTGCATTGTCGGCTCGTCAAAGCGCTGCTTGGATGTTGCCCTTTGTTGGAGGAATTTCAAGGAGAGACGGACTATCGAATTAATTCGGGGTTCAGGTATTATGTTGATGTTTGTTTTAAGATCGAGGTTGGTTAAACGCTGTTTGGTGAACCTTTTTAATAATGATGTTGTACGTTTTATATCTATTTAATGCCGGTATTGAGAGGAAGAATATAGTTCTGAAGATATCGTTTGTTAATATAGGAGTAAATAAAATCGTAATCAAACACAACCGTTTGTTAATATAGGACTAAATAAAATCATAAATATATCCAATCTATTAAAATATCTAATCTAAAAATAGAATCGTAATCACATATAATCGTTTGTTAATATAGCAGTAAATATAATCGTTTGTTAATATAGGAGTAAATAAAATCATAATCAAATATAGTCGTTTATTAATATGGGAGTAAATAAAATCGTCATCAAATATGGTCGTTTGCTAATGTAGGAGTAAATAAAATCGTAATCAAATAGAATTGTTTGTTAATATAGGAGTAAATAAAGTCGTAATCAAATATAATCGTTTGCAAATATAAAAGTCAATAAAATCATAATGAAATATAACCGTTTGTTAATATGAGAGTAAATAAAATCGTAATCAAATATAATCGTTTGTTAATATAGGAGTAAATAAAATCGTAATCAAATATAATCGTTTGTTAATATAGGAGTAAATAAAATCGTAATCAAATATAATCGTTTGTTAATATACAAAAATAAATAAAATCGCAATAAAATAAAATCGTTTGTTAATATAAGAGTAAATAAAATCGTAATCAAATACAATCGTTTGTTAATATAGCAGTAAATAAAATTATAATCAAATATAATCGTTTGGTAATATAGGAATTTCTTTAGATTCAGCAATGTATTTATTTTTTTATCATCATTTTCAATATGAATTTATTTTTTAATTATATTTCGAACGCATCGGCTTTAATATACATTTGATAAAACATGACGAGAGAACTACCGAACATATTTATGCACATTTTTCACTTCACAAACCTAAAATAACCTTTGTAGCTCTCAACGCCGTTTTTGAAAAGGTTAAAGCGGAAGACAGTCACTTTTTGAAGTAAAAGTAATTGTACTCAACGCGCTTTAAAAAGGAACCCGAAAATATTTATGCAAATGTTGCATCCCGCCTAAATCAACCTGAGTCTGATTGAGCACTATCTTTAGAAAGGCCAAAACGGAAGATAACGTATTATCGAAATAACGAAAATTGTACTCGGCACGCTTTAGAAAAGACGAAAATATTTCTGCAATCCTTTCATCTTACGAATGTCAAACAACCTTCTTACCGTTGAGCACTATTGTTAGAAAACGTAAAACGGCAGACAATTCCCGGACCAAAGAAAATCGAACCAGACGTGCTTACAAATAGAAAAAAAAAAATTGAAGTGTATGTAAATCTTGCATCTCTTTCAAAACAACACTAGTACCGTTCAACTGTTGAGGATAATAATATCCTATGTTACCAGAAATAAAGAAATGTAACCAGAAAAGACAGAAAAAAACGGAAACAACAGAAGACTTAAAATTAAAGATAAAAGATTATTAAAAATTATTACTATTAAAATAAAAGATTGATCACATCGTATCGAAACATCAAACAGGACGAATGTGACAAGAAAAGAAAAAAATCGGGCGCAAATAATGCGAAGAAATGTTAAATGTTAAAATTATGTCTTAATAATGCGAAGAAATGTTAAATATTAAAATTATGTCTTAATAATGCGAAGAAGAGTTAAAATTATATCTTGCCACTGCCTATGAAGTAGTCAGTAAGAATAGTAGAAGTAGATGATGCTCTAGTGGAAGCTAAATTAATTCAAGACAAACAATTTTAAAAAATAATTTAATTTTTTTTGCATATATATATTTTTAATACAATATATACATTTTGATCACGTGTCAGACTCGTGATATTCATGTTTGGAGCGAAATTCTCATCACGAGTCAAACTTGTCAAAATACGGCAAGAGGTTAAAACTTATTTTAAAATTTGCTTTAAACTACAACATCAACATTTGTAAACAGACCAAAACGGAAGACAACCGATTCTCGTAACGAAGAAAACGGAATCCGGCGCGTTTTAGAAGAAAGAAAAAAGCAGCTGAACTAACGGCCGGACGTAATGGCGTCGGTCGGAAAACTGATATGAATATTTAGCGCGACACTTTCGCCGCGATATCTGCCGCTTTTGTCCTCGGAACGAAATTTGCATGTCGACAAAGGAAATAGTTAGCGGCGCGGCGTTTTTTCATACGCGCTGACTTTTCTCGCCATCCGTCTACGTCTGGCAAATATTGCAGTTAGTTGCACTTGCATAAACACCTGACGGGGCCCGAACACTTGCGTCCATTGTGCACAGGAAACCGACTGACGTCACGTTTGCTTAGTTTGTTGTAACAATCGATGGCCAGCGCGTCAGACGAAATTGACGACACGAAATTGGGCATTGTTACGTGTGAGCTTGTGTCAAATCCATGGAGAATGCACGGACGCGTGAATTCGTCATTTGTCACACGTACGAATCGGCATAGGAACGGTGTGGCGATAAGTACAAAGCGACGTACGGTTAATATGGACTGTGGCATTGTGTTTCTTTAGGACAACCCTCTTGTGTGTGTTTTTACCGGTCGTCGGGTGTAATATGAAATATTTATTCGCTTTGCGTGTTTTAAAACTACGCAGCTTTTCTCTTTAAGAGTTAATTTATGCGTTATATGCTTGGCGCTCTCTCATTTTAGGCGTGGTGGCCATATTAATACGTATAAAAATTAATTTTTACGTATTCTGACATTTTTACACGTGAAATTAAATTTCTATGTATTTTAATATTATTACTTGTGAAACCAAACTTTTGCTTGCACTAGTAAATGCATTTTTTAGGTATTTTCGGATTTTTATACGTAAAATTACATTTGTATGTATTTTAATATTTTTACTTGTGAAACTAAACGTTTGCTTGCAGTAGTAAATACATTTTTTCGGAATTTTGCCATTTTTATTTTCAAAATTAAATTTTTACGTATTTTAATATTTTTACTTGCATTTTCACATTTTTACACGTTAAATAACATTTTTATATGTTTTAATATTTTTACTTGGAAAACTAAACGTTAGGTTGCACTAGTAAATACATTTTTTCGGTATTTTTACATTTTCATTTGTAGAATTAAATTTTGACATATTTTAATATTTTTACTTGTAAAATTAAATTTTTACATGTTTTAATATTTTTGCGTGTAAAATTAAATTCTTACATATTTTAATATTATTATTGTACAACGATTTTTTTTTTCAAATTTTTTACAGTATTTAGTAATGTAATTTGACATCACTATTATATATGATACGTACTGTACACCATACTATACATTTTCCAGTATAAACTATGAGTTTAGCCACTTCAAAATTTATTAAAAAACTAATACTAACTTAACACATCTATGCATTTTAATTGATAACAACGTTACATATGATACGCAAGATGCACCTAAATATAAATTTGGTCACTAAAATACTTTCTGAAACCCGTAACCAAATATACACGTCTATAATTTCTAATTGGTACCAATGTCTTATGCAATGTACATACATATATGCAATAATATATTATATATATAATATATGTGTGTGACCACTTAAAAATTTATAATATATTTAAAAATGTATAATATACTATATTTAGTGATACTAACTTAACACATCTATGCATCTTAACTTATAAAAATGTTACATATGATACGCAAGATGCATCTAAATATAAATTTGGTCACTAAAATAATTTCTGAAACCCGCGACTGAATATACACGTTTATAATTTCTAATTGGAACACATATATGCAATAATATGTATATAATATATGAGTTTGGCCACTTAAAAATTTATCACTAAACTGATACTAACTTAACACATCTATGCATCTTAATTGATAAAAATGTTACATATCATACGCAAGATGTACCTAAATATAAATTTGGTCACTAAAATACTTTCTGAAACAGTAACTGGATATACACGTCTACAATTTCTAATTGACACCAACTTCTTGTGCAATATATATGTATATATGTTGTATTTATTTGTGTATTGTGTTTATTGCCGTGTACATATTTTATTATTAGGTGTATATATATACATATGTGTATATACGACCAAAGTATCTAGTATGTACATTTACATACATTTACACATACGTATATGTACTATATATGTATTTACAAATATATACAAATACGACCGAAAGATATAGTATGAAATATATATATATATATATATATGTATTACGTATACGCATATGTAAAGGTATAAATGTAAATGTACCTACTATATCTTTTGGTCCTATATATATATATATATATATATATATATATATATATATATATATATATATATATATATATACGACCCAAAAGTATAGAACGTACATTTCCATATATACATTTACATATGTGTATATTTACTATATATATATATATATATGTGTATATACGACCAAAATATATAGTACGTATGTTACATACTATATCTTTCGGTCGTATTTATATATATTTGTAAATACATATATAGTACCTATACGTATGTGTAAATGTTGCCCCAAAATGTGCCAAAAAATGCACCAAAATTGTGACAAAATTTGATCTTTCGATCGTCTCGAACTTCCCGCAAGTTCCGTTAGAAGCGAATCCTTGATGAAAGTCGACACCAGCCGCGAGTGTCGCTCCACAAATAGAAGAACGCTGTAAATCAATCGAGTCCAGCCTCGAGGCTTCAACGGCGAACGTTAATGGCGACAATGGCGGTGGACATTGTTTTAACATGCCCTCACAGATGTCACATTATCGCACTCTTGCGTCCCGTCGCATTGTGCAATTCGCTTGTCGTCGGGTGCAACATAGTGGCGTTATAGTGCACTCATTGTATACACACGTATTACGCTGATGCACGCTTATGAACGAAAACTGCGTAATGACGAATAATGAAAGACTCCGGCGACGGGTCAAACAATGGGTACGTTAAAATGCCCAATTGTCAGGCGGGGTCAATTGCAGAATCATGTCTTTGGCACCTGTTGTTGGCAGGCGACAAATGTTAATATTTGCGAAAGTTGGTATTGTTACTTGATAGTTTATTGTTAGGTGGTTGATTGTCGAAATTTTATTGTGCTGTCAACATGGTTTGAAACCCCTTCATTTTATTATCAGGGGTCTATATTGTGAGATACTGTCACATTTTATATGTAATTGTATATGTTGTTATTTTATTTATTGTTACGTAGACCTCTGATATGGAAACCGATGGGTTTTGACATTTTATTGTTAGGTAGTTGATTGCCGAAATTTCGTTGTGCTGTCAACAGGGTTCGAAACCCTTTAGTTTTGTTATAAGGAGTCTATATTGTGAGATACTGTCACATTTTATATGTAATTCTATTAATTGTTATTTTATTTATTGTCGTGTAGACCTCTGATATAGAAACCGATGGGTTTTGATAATTTGTTGTTAGGTGGTTGATTGCCGAAATTTCATTGTACTGTCCACATGGTTCGAAACATTTTAGCTTTATTATCAAGAGTCTATATTGTAAGATATTGTGAGATTTTATATGTCATTCTATTAATTATTATTTTAGTTATTGTTGTGTAGGCTTTTTATATGGAAATCGGCGGGTTTTCGAATATATTGGGTTTATGAAAAATAATTGGTAATAATAGATTAATAGATGTTTCAACTAAGAAGAACTTTATTGTATATTTTTTTTAGTATTATTTGTATAAACATATTTACTCCCCGCTTGTGTTTTTTATTTTTTGAGATACGTGAGTCGTGTCGTGATTGAATTCGATATGAATTGTATTTATTCATTTTACACATTAATGACTCGATACTTCTAAATTCCTGCGTTAAAAAATACTAAATTAATTTTCTCCGCCTTCGTACTCGAATATTCTGAAATCTATGATCTAATCATTTACAACATTTCTGTAATTTTTATTTTTTTTCTTCACGCACCCTGAAGTTCCTCAGTCACATATCTATTACTCTATCTTTACTAAGCAGCAAATTTATTAACTTTCTTTTTTTACTTTTACTTTCATTGTCTAGCTAAACCATCGTACATTTAAAACCCCAATATTTATCACTTTATCTGCACTAAGCAACAAATTTATTAACTTGCTTTTTCTACTTTTAGTTTCATTGTTTATCTAAACTATCATAAATTTAAAACCCCAATATTTATCATTTTATCTGCACTAAGCAACAAATTTGTGAACTGGCTTTTTTTACTTTTAGTTGCATTGTTTAGCTGAACCATCATACATTTAAAATTCCAATACCTATCACTTTGTCTACACTAAGCCACAAATTTGTTAACTTGCCTTTTTCACTTTTAATTTCATTGTCTACCTAAACCATCGTACATTTAAAACCCCAACAAGTTCTACTCGTTCATTTCCTTTTTCTTAACGTACGAGTTCATTTGAATGAACTTTTTTTTATCGTGCTCGCATACTTGAAAAGTTGAAATTTAACCGTTCGCATCATTTACGCGATATCGACGGTTTCAGTTACCCACACGTTCAAATGGCAGTCCATTCCTTCAAGCTTAGCAGTACTTTTCAATTTAGTATCTCAACCTGCGTTAAGAAATACTTAATTAATTTTCTCCGTCTTCATACTCGAATGTTCAGAAATTTATGATCTAATCATTCGCAACGTTGTTTAATATTCATTGTTTTGTTTTCACGCACCCTAAATTTCCTCAATCACATATCTATCACTCTATTTGCACTATTAAACATTTAAAACCCCAACAAGTTCTACTCGTTAATTTCTTTTTACTGACGTACGAGTTTATTTGAATGAACTGTTTTTTTATCGTGCTCGCATACTTGAAAAGTTGAAATTTAACCGTTCGCATCGTTTACGCGATATCGACGGTTTTACGTATGCACACATTCAAATGGCAGTCCATTCCTTCAAGCTTAGCAGTATCTCGCGGGGTCCCTTACGATCTACATAGGCGCGTCGTCCTTTTTCAATTTAGCATTTCAACTTGCGTTAAAAAATACTAAATTAATTTTCTCCCCTTTTATACTCGAATATTCAGAAATCTATAACCTAATCATTTCCAACGTTTCTATAATATTCATTATTTTTCTTCACGCACCCTGAATTTCCTCAATCACAAATCTATCACTCTATTTTTACTAAGCAACTAATTTGTTAAAGAGTGAACTTTTTTCATTGTGCTCGCATGTTTGAAAAGTTGAAATTTAACCGTTCGCATCGTTTACGCGATATCGACGGTTTTACGTATGCACACTTTCAAATGGCAGTCCATTCCTTCAAGCTTAGCAGTATCTCGCGGGGTCCCTTACGATCTACGTAGGCGCGTCGTCCTTTTTCAATTTAGTATCTCAACCTGCGTTAAGAAATAATTAATTTTCGCCGCCTTCATATTGGAATATTTAGAAATCTATGATCTAATCATTCGCAGCGGTTCTGTAATATACATTGTTTTTCTTCAGTTTTTTGTTTTTGAGCTCCCTCGATCACATATCTACCACTCTATTTGCACTAAGTAACAAATTTGTTAACGAATAAACTTTTTTTCATTGTGCTCGCATATTAGAAAAGTTGAAATGTAACCGTTCGCATCGTTTACGCGATGTACAGTACTTTTCAACTTAATATCTCAACCTGCGTTAAGAAATACTCAATTAATTTTCTTCGCGTTCATACTCGAATATTCAGAAATCAATGACCTAATCATTCGCAACGTTTCTGTAATATTCATTGTTTTTCTTCACGCACCCTAAAATTCCTCAATCACATATCTATCACTCTATTGCACTATTAAATTGTTCACTTCCTTTTTTTCCTTTTAGTTTCATTGTCTAGCTAAACAATCGTACATTTAAAACCCCAATATTTATCACTTTATCTGCACTAAGCAATAAATTTGTAAACTTGCTTGTTTTACTCTCAGTTTCATTGTCTAGCTAAACCATCATACATTAAAAACCCCAACAAGTTCTACTCGTTAATTTCTTTTTACTAATGTACGAGTTCATTTGAATGAACTGTTTTTTATCATGCTCGCATACTTGAAAAGTTGAAATTTAACCGTTCGCATCGTTTACGCGATATCGACGGTTTCAGTTACCCACACTTTCAAATGGCAGTCCATTCCTTCAAGCTTAGCAGTATCTCGCGAGGTCCCTTACGATCTACGTAGGCGCGTCGTCCTTTTTCAATTTAGTATCTCAACCTGCGTTCGCATAAAGACGGCTTATCCCAGGAACCGGCAGAGCCGGAGAAAATTATTAATTCCGGCAATGGCCGGCGATTAAGGCCTGAATTTATCCGTTCGCCCACGCGACCAAGATCCACGAAGGATGATCGATAATCCAGGATTTATCGATCGTACGAGCGCCGACTTATTTTCTTCACTCCACTTTCTTCTTTCTTCATCCTTCCACGCCGGAATAATATTCCGCAGGCCAATAATTGTTGTACCCGTTCGCTCGTCGTTGCACTTTTACTGTCTAAGTGTCTGACTGCGTGTTATTACAGTCTGCTGGTCATTTTTACTCAGCCCAGTCCGTTAAGTATGCGCCACTGAATAAGCAGTATACTTTTTCTTGCTGCCGCTATGACAGCGAAAATATTGTTAGTGCCTTTATCATTGTCGCGGGTATTTTTGTATTTTCCGCTGGTCTATATTTTCTTCTACCACACCGCGCGCTTTTTGTTTAAAGTTCAACGTTCCGTGTGTGCGTGTACATTTTGGCTTTTACGTCGAATAATTACCCCTGCCGTAATTTCGTTCCGCGCGGCACGTGTACAAGTAAAAATGCGTTGACAGCAAAAATACTGTTATTCCCCACACTATTATTGCATGTTAATTACATTTTCTTATCCCAATTTCTTTAGTGGGGATTATTTTCCATGATAATTGTATATTCCTACTATATTTCCCATTAATTCATATTTTCTTTTCTATAACTAATTCCCATACTGTTTGCTAATAATTTATATTATTTTTATTATATTTCCCATTAATTCATGTTTTCTTTTATTAATTCCCGTACGGTTTGCTAATAATTTATATTATATTCATTATAATCCCCATTAATTCATATTTTCATTTACTAATTCCCATACTGTTTGCTAATAATTTATATTATATTTATTATATTTCCCATCAATTCATATTTTTTTTCACTAATTCCCATACTGTTTGCTAATCATTTATATTATATTTATTATATTTCCCATCAATTCATATTTTCTTTCACTAATTCCCCTACGGTTTTCTAATAATTTACATTATATTTATTATATTTCCCATTGATTTATATTTTCTTTCGCCACTTCCCATACTGTTTGCTAATAATTTAATCTCCCAGATGTGTGCCTATTTTGACATGTTAATTCGAATTATATTTTTTCCTTTACGCCGAATATTATGTCATTAAATTTCAGTCATTTAATTTTACCGCGTAATCTCGTTTCGCACGGAATTATATACATAATTATTTCCCATGATAATTATATATTCCTATTATATCTTTCATTAATTCATACTTTCTTTCACTAATTCCCATAAAGTTTGCTAATAATTTATATTATATTTATTATATTTCCCATAAATTCATATTTTCTTTCACCAATTCCCATACTGTTTGCTAATAATTTATATTATATGTATTATTTTCCCATTATATTTCCCATTTCATATTTTCTTTTACTAATTCCCATACGGTTTGCTAATAATTTACATTATATTTATTATATTTCTCATCAGTTCATATTTTCTTTCACTAATTCCCATAAAGTTTGCTAATAATTTATAATATATATATATATATTATGTTTCCGATCAATTCATATTTTCTTCCACTAATTCCCGTACTGTTTGCTAATAATTTATATTATATTTATTATATTTTCCATTAATTTATATTTTCATTCACTAATTCCCATACGGTTTGCTGATAATTTACATTATATTCATTATATTTCCCATTGATTTATATTTTCTTTCACCACTTCCCATACTGTTTGCTAATGATTTAATCTCCCAGACGTGTGCCTATTTTCGCATGTTAATTCGAATTACATTTTTTCCTTCACGCCGAATATTATGTCATTAAATTTCAGTCATTTAATTTCACCGCGTTTCGCACGGAATTATATATATAATATATATAATTATTTCCCATGATAATTATATATTCCTATTATATTTTCCATTAATTCGTATTTTCTTTTACTAATTCCCATACTGTTTTCTAAGCAGTTATATTATATTTATAATATTTCCCATTAATTCATGTTTTCTTTCATTAATTCCTATACTGTTTGCTAATAATTTACATTATATTTATTATATTTCCGATCAATTTATATTTTCTTTCACTAATTCCCGTACTGTTTGCTATTAATTTATAGTATATTTATTATATTTTCCATTAATTCTTATTTCCTTTCACTAATTCCCATACTGTTTGCTAATAATTTAATCTCCCAGACGTGTGTCTATTTTAGCATGTTAATTCGAATTACATTTTTTTCTTTACGCCGAATATTATGTCATTAAATTTCAGTCATTTAATTTCACCGCATTTTGTACGGAATTATATATATAATATATATAATTAATTCCCATGATGCTTATATATTCCTACTATATATTCCATTAATTCATATTTTCTTTCACTAATTCCCATACGGTTTGCTAATAATTTACATTATATTTGTTATATTTCCCATTGATTCATATTTTCTTTTACCGCTTCCCAAACCGTTTGCTAATAATTTAATCTCCCAGACGTGTACCTATTTTGGCATGTTAATTCGAATTACATTTTTTCCTTCACGCCGAATATTATGTCATTAAATTTCAGTCATTTAATTTCACCGTGTTTCGCACGGAATTATATATATAATATATATATTTATTTCCCATGATAATTATATATTCCTATTATATATCCTATTAATTTATCTTTTCTTCCATAAATTCCCATACGGTTTGCTAATAATTTATATTATATTTATTATATTTCCCATTATTTCATATTTTCTTTCACTAATTCTCGTACTCTTTGTTAATGATTTAATCTCTTGGACGTGTGCCTATTTCGGCATGTTAATTCGAATTACATTTTTTCCTTTACGCCGAATATTATGTAATTAAATTTCAGTAATTTCATTTCACCGGGTTTCGCACGGAATTATATCATGTATATATATATGTATATATATATATATATATAATTTTTTTCCCATGATAATTATATATTCATATTATATTTTCCAATAATTCATATTTTCTCCCACTAATTCCCATAAATTTTGCTAATAATTTATATTATATTTATTATATTTCCCATCAATTTATATTTTCTTTTGCTAACTTCCATACTGTTTGCTAATAATTTAATCTCCCAGACGTGTGCCTATTTTGGCATGTTAATTCGAATTACATTTTTTCTTTACGCCAAACATTTAATTTCACCGCGTAATCTCGTTTCGCCCGCAACATTTTCGCACCGCGCGTAAATAGACGCGAAAAGTTCTCGTCCACAAAGCGTTAATTTCCCTTCCCCTTTTTTTCTGACGTCGTCCGCGTCCACTGACAAAATCCGCCGTTTAGCCGCGGACTTCTCGCATTCAGAGGGACTTCTCGTGTTCTGCCCTTTAAACGAGAGCCGGTGGCACGCGTGTAAGACAAGTGCGTGGGTGGCTGGGATAAATTATCGGCTTAAGCCGCGCGTTTCTGTCCATTTCTGTACGCCGCGCTTTCCTATTCGTCGCACGACGTGAAACTTAACCGCGAACTGACCACAGGCGAATAAATCGTCGGATAAGAACAACGTAACTGAGCGGACTCGAGGAAAGAACGTTCGTGCTGTTTTGCAAAAATCGATGGTTAATGAATGTTGGCGTGCGTAAAGGAATCTGGGCACGAATTTCGATCGTAGAAATCCTGCAGTGCGTTGCAAGTTTTGGTATCCGATGTGGGAAATTTTTTATCGCGGTGTGAAGATGTATGAGAAATAGTTGTGTTGGTATTTTAAATGAAAGGGTCTTAATGTCTCAACCCGCTTTCAAACAAAATACTTAAAAAAATCCAAGTTCCAATACTAGTTTATTAAAAATTAAACTCAAGTCTCAATCGCTTTCAAACAAAACACTTAAAAATCTTCCACTTCCAATACTTTCCCAATGTAAAATTATGCGAATTTGCCTTTTTCAACATAATTATACAAATACCCTATTTCGACCATTTCTCGTCAATCAACTGTCTTTTTAAGTCGTTTTCAAACAAGATCCCTAAAAACTCCAACTTCTAATACTATTTCCAATGCAAAATTATGCGAAATTGCCCTATTCAATAATAATTACATAAAAATGTCATTTCCACTATTTTTCGTCAACTAACCACCCTCTTAAGTCGCTTTCAAACAAAACCCCAAGTTCCAATAGTCTTTCAAATCCAAAATTATTCGAAATCGCCCATTTCAACAATAATTACATAAAAATGTAATTTCCACAATTTATCGTCAACTACTCGTTCTCAAGTTGCTTTCAAACAAAACCCCAAGTTCCAATACTTTTTTCAATGAAAAATTATGCAAACTTGCCTTCCTCATATAATTACACATAAGCCCCATTTCGACCATTTTTCGTTAACTAACCGTCCTCTTAAGTCGCTTTCAAACAAAACTCCAAGTTCCACTACTATTTCTAATGCAAAATTATGCGTATTTGTCTTTTTCAACATAATTCCACAAAAATTCAATTTCCATCACTTCTCGTCAACTAACTGCCCTCTTAAGTTACTTTCAAACAAAACCCCAAGTTCCAATACTTTTTCCAATGTAAAATTATGCGAAATTGCCTTCTTAAATATAATTACACAAAAATTCAATTTCTATAATTTCTCGTCAACCAACTGTCCTCTTAAGTTACTTTCAAACAAAACCCCAAGTTCCAATACTATTTCTAATGTAAAATTATGCGTATTTGCCTTTTTCAACATAAATACACAAAAACCCAATTTCCGTCATTTCGCGTCAACTAACCGTCCTCTTAAATTGCTTTCAAACAAAACCTCAACTTTCAATACTTTTTCCAATGCAAAATTATGTGAATCCGGCCTTTTCAACATAATTACATAAAAACCCCATTTCCACCATTTCTCGTCGACCAACTATCTTCTGAAGTAACTTCCACACAAACCCCTTAAAAACCCCAACTTCTAATACTATTTCCAATGCAAAATTATGCGAAATTATCCTTTTTAACAATAATTATACAAAAACCTAATTTCCACCGTTTCTCATCAACCAACCGTCCTCTTAAATCGCTTTCAAATAAAACCCCAACTTCCAATACTTTTTCCACTGCAAAACTATGCGAAATCGCCCTTTTCAACAATAGTTCCACAAAAACCCCATTTCCATAATTTCACGTGAACTAACCATCCTCTTAAATTGCTTTTAAACTAAACCCTTAAAAACCCCAACTTCCAATACTACTTCCAATATAAAATTATCCGAAATCGCCCTTTTCACCATAATGTCATAATAACCCCATTTCCACCATTTCTTGTCAATCAACCGTCCTCTTAAGTCGCTTTCAAACAAAACCCTTGAAAAAACCTCGTTCCAATACTATTTCCAATGAAAAATTATGCGAAATTGCTTTCTCAACATAATTCCATAAAAACCCTATTTACACCATTTCTCATCAACTAACCGCCCTCTTAAGTTACTTTCAAACAAAACCCCAACTTCCAATACTTTTTCCAATGCAAAATTATGCAAAATCGCCCTTTTCAACAATAATTACAAAAAAATATCATTTCCACCATTTCTCGTCAACCAATCGTCCACTTAAGTTACTTTCAAATAAAACCCCAACTTCCAATTTCTAATGCTATTTCTAATGCAAAATAATGCGTGTTTGCCTTTTTCAACATAATTACTCGTCAACCAACTGTCCTCTTAAGTTGCTTGCAAACAAAACCCCAAGTTTCAATACTTTTTCCAATTCAAAATTATGCGAAATCGCCCTTTTCAACAATAACTCCACAAAACCCTCGTTTCCACACAGTAGCTTCCACACAAAGCACTTAAACAAGGCCGCGGCAGCAGAGTCCGAAGGATCAACACCTCGCGTTCTCGTAAGCACAGGTGAACGAACCCCCCGGCTAATTTATCCGCATTATCTGAAGTTCTTCGTTTCGCATAATGCGTCGGCCGTTGGCGAAGTTCGTTTCGGGCGAGGCGCACACGGCCGGGAGGCAAAGACAATTCGATAAATAACGAGCGGCCGACATGTTTATGCGTTCGCGTGCGTGGACCTAATGAATCGTCGTCGGTTGCCGCTCTCGCGACGTTATACGGCCTTCCGCGCCCAGGGGAATTATTCGACGATTTATTCGCGACGCGTCACCCCTCTGCCAGCTACGAAACTGATCTTCGCGGTTCGAATGCCCTCGAAGACAGGGAAACAGAAGGTTCCGTGTGGTTCTCCGTATGGCGGCGCCATTGAGTGCAGAAGTACATATACCAGAAGTACATATTCGTTATTAATATTTGCTTCCGCGAAAATTGATGACGCACCGTATGCGTCATGGGGAAAAATTGTATTATTTGCGTCCGACAAACCTGATGACGCACCACATGCGTCATGACGAAAAATTGTTATATTGCTTCTGACAAAACTGATGACGCACCATATGCGTCATGGCGGAAAATTTGAATATTTGCTTCTGACAAAACTAATGACGCACCGAATGCGTCATGACAAAAATGTTGAAAATTTTAACAGTAAATGCATAATATTTGCTTCTGCAAAAATTGATGATGCGCCGTATGCGTCATGGTAAAAAATTTGAATATTTGCTTCTGATAAAACTGATGACGCACCGTATGCGTCATGGCGGAAAATTTTAATATTTGCTTCTGCGAAAATTGATGATGCGCCGTATGCGTCATGACGAAGAACTTGAAAATTTTAACACTAAATGTACAATATTTGCTTCCGCGAAAATTGATGACGCACCGTATGCGTCATGGGGAAAAATTGTATTATTTGCGTCCGACAAACCTGATGACGCACCACATGCGTCATGACGAAAAATTGTTATATTGCTTCTGACAAAACTGATGACGCACCATATGCGTCATGGCGGAAAATTTGAATATTTGCTTCTGACAAAACTAATGACGCACCGAATGCGTCATGACAAAAATATTGAAAATTTTAACAGTAAATGTATAATATTTGCTTCTGCAAAAATTGATGATGCGCCGTATGCGTCATGGCAAAAAATTTGAATATTTGCTTCTGATAAAACTGATGACGCACCGTATGCGTCATGGCGGAAAATTTTAATATTTGCTTCTGCGAAAATTGATGATGCGCCGTATGCGTCATGACGAAGAACTTGAAAATTTTAACACTAAATGTACAATATTTGCTTCCGCGAAAATTGATGACGCACCGTATGCGTCATGGGGAAAAATTGTATTATTTGCGTCCGACAAACCTGATGACGCACCACATGCGTCATGACGAAAAATTGTTATATTTGCTTCTGACAAAACTGATGACGCACCATATGCGTCATGGCGGAAAATTTGAATATTTGCTTCTGACAAAACTAATGACGCACCCAATGCGTCATGACAAAAATTTTGAAAATTTTAACAGTAAATGTATAATATTTGCTTCTGCGAAAATTGATGATGCGTCGTATGCGTCATGGCGAAAAATTTGAATATTTGCTTCTGACAAAACTGATGACACACCGTATGCGTCATGGCGGAAAATTTTAATATATGCTTCTCACAAAACTGATGACGCACCGTATGCATCATGGCGAAAAATTGTTATATTTGCTTGTGATAAAACTGACGACGCACTGCATGGGTCATGACAAAAAATGTTAATATTTGCTTTTGACAAAACTGATGACGCGCCGTATGCGTTGTGGCGAAAAATGTTAATATTTGCTTCTGACAAAACTGATGACGCACCTTATGCGTCATGACGAAAAACTTGAAAATTTCAATGCTAAACGTACCAAGCGGAGTCAAATGACCCCTTTCAAAATTTACTTCAAAATCATATCATCTGATTATTCAGTTTTCTTTCCGGGGTTCTGTTTAGGTTATGACAACATAATACATACATTTCAAAAATGCGAGAAAATCTAGTAGAACAATGCCCAAAAAAATAACTAAATAAGTTGCTACATTTTGTGACACTTGCGAAGGACAACTGTTTTTACGTTTACTGTGTTTCAATAAAATCCATTAAAATTTTTTGATAAGAAATATATAAATGCATTAATGCTACAACCCTGTAATAATTAAGAATTAAGTAAATTTAAAATAAATGTTCAATAATTACTTGAAACAATGTCAATTTTTTAGTTTTATATCATATTTTACAATGTCAGCCACCGGTGGCTGAATTGGCACTCAACGTGTTAAGTGTTCGGCTCGGGACGTTAGTCTGAAGCAAATGTGTCTGTAATTGGGCAGCGTCGAAAGCGACGTCTGTAGATAAAACGGGTGCGCAGAGAGAAAATAGGAGTTCACGAGCTTTTCAACGCGTGTCGGTGGCATTATTGGCCGTTTCGTGATGAAACGCTTAGCAGCGCACGCGTTGGACAAAACGTTGTGCGCAGTTTATACATACACATAACTGTACTGTATACATATCTACATGAGTATAAATCTAGTACCATGTATATACAGTATATATACCTACATATATAACTATATATATCTTATCTTATTTACATTCTTCGCAAGCAACTTATTCTAGTCTTCTATACACATCACTAATGTAAACTCCTATAAAAAAATGCCAATTGACATAACTATTCACCGCCGAATTTCACATCCGCATGCACACACACACATATATGTACATATTACGGTACTATATATATGTATAGTACAGGAATGTGTATATATATATATATATATTTATTTTATCTTATGTACATTCCTAGCAAGCAACTTATTTTAGAGTCTTCTATACGCATCTCTAATATAAACTCCTATAATTAAATGCCAATTGACATAATTATTCATCGCCGAATTTCACATCATGATGTTCACACACATATAAATATACACATTACTGTACTATATATATAAAGTGTATATAAGTATATATATATATTTATTTTATCTTATTTACATTCCTAGCAAGCAACTTCTTCTAGAGTATTCTATACGCATCACTAATGTAAACTCCTATAAGCAAATGCCAATTAACATAATTATTGATCGCAGAATTTCACATCCAAATGCACACATACTCTCCCTTAAGGAAGGGATATATATATATATATATATATATATTTATATATATATATATAATGTATATGTTACATACATGTTATGTTTATGTTATATATACTGCCATGTATATATATGTATATATTCCTTTTACAGTTTTTGTTGCTTTTTGCTAAATTTGTACTGGTATGTATATAGTATATAATATAGCAAAAATATATATAGCAATATACTAGCAGAAAACAAAAACAAAAAACGTAAAAGAAAGATTATGCTTTATAACTGCCTATCATCTATACTTACACACCCGAAGTAACAAGTCGAACAAACTCGACTCCGCGATTAACGGGTTAATATTCATACGACGTAATAATCACGTTTAGCTAACAGCGCGTTTAATCGCACAGCGTGCGCTCTCCTTTCAAACATGTTTCAGTCCTCGCCACTCTTGTCGTTTATCTCCTCAAAGTCTCGTGTACATCCTTCTCCATCCGATCATTTTCTCCGCACCCTTTCATGCACTCCCTCTCTCTCTTTCTCTCTCTCTCTCTCTCTCTCACACACACACCGTCTGGCCGTAAAACGGTGTAGAAATCCAAAATTACGTAATCCAGTACGAGGCGGGAAACAATGAAAACAACGGCGCGAGCCCGGAACGTCAAACAAACGTGTGTAAACCGAGGGGACGAGTCGGACTTCGATTCATCGAACATCTGTTCCTGTAATCCTGCAGGCAGAGCGCGGCCGTTGTAAAAGATAAGGCAAGTCAATCAAAATCGACAGATGCCCGAAGAACCGTAATTAAAATCCGCCCTGGCTCAATCGACCGAGCGAAATGGAGAGAAGTGCCGAGTTGAAAAAATATTGAGGCGGCTCGCGTTGAGGGAAGAGGAAAATTACGCTGGAAACTTTGATTGCCGATTGTCGCGGAGGGCATGTTGGGTTTGGTGGAGAAATTTAAAATATTGAATATGATAAAATTGAAATTTTGAATATGTTAACACGTTGACTGCCTGGCGTATATATAATACTACAGCGTTTGAATGATACAAAATGTATAATATACTATGAAATACTATATGTACTATGTTTTGTATAATATACTATGAAATGATGCTATGAAATACAATACTACATACTGAATTATACAAAATGTACATAATGTGCAGGTATTGGAGACCAAAGTATCGCATTACTATTCTAATAATAACTGCATTTATAACATGATTATTGCTACTTATTGCGAATATTTTGGATCTTTAGCAAAATCTTTTGCGCTGGTCACCGGTAACCATCACGGCAGTCAAAGTGTTTATAAATTAGTCGGTGCGGATTATTTGAAGTTGCATGAGAAAAATGCCGGTGAGAACTGTAAGTGAATTATGTGAGGATTTCAGGAAAATACAAAACGCCGTTCTCATATGGTAGCAACGAACATGTATTTTATGATCGGTAATATACGGGGTGAGAAAATTCGAAAAAGTATTTCAATAAAAAATAGATGCGCTGAAAGAGTAAATGTTTCTATTAGATCTGGTGTGCTGCTTAGAAATATGTGATAAGAAATAACTACAAAATTATGAGTTTTCTAACGTTTTGAAAGAAGACGTGTGTTGTTTTAAAAAGGAAATGACTTGAAATGATGTCTAATGTTTAAGCTGTTGCCATTTCATGTTTTTGTTTAAATAAACAAAATAATGTAAAATTACATATTTTCTGAACTTTTAGCCACCGCGCACGTCACTTTGGACTGTTTGCTTAGCACCGCGCATTTTTCATAAGTAGCACAGATTGATCTTAAATACTTGAAAGAGTAATTATATGTGGTAATGATCCTGTGTTGGGTGCAGTTGATGAAAATACATGAAATTCAATTTAAATGACGTGATAAAGTATTTTTTGTTGTTAATGCAAAATCCGAGTTCAACGATAAATTACGTAATAAATTATTTAAACGTGAAATTAAAAGCATGTAACGTACTTTAGTATTTTTTTAAAGCATGATAACGTGAAAATTATATAAAACATATATTGAAATTTCCATTACTAATAATATTTCTTATTTAATATTTCTAAGTACGTAGCTAACGTGATAACATTTCCCACTAACTTTAATTGAATTTATGTGTTTAGGTGGAACATATTTGTATGGTATTTTTATGCATGTTTACGTTCCGTTCGAAGACTTTGTACCATTTTTGTCAATATATGAGCCGGGCGTAAATGCATTTTTACGCCATTTTTATCGTGTTTAAGTCTCATTCAACCACAATTTTACATAATTTTTACCAGTGTTATTTATATTTGGTTGCACTTTTATGTAATTTCAGTTTATGCGCAACTGACATTCATAGAAGCACATTTTTCTTCGTAGTCATTCATTCCCGCACTTAGACTACACTGAACACTTGTTTTCGCAAGTAACGCGGACCGATATTCACTATTTGAAATCAAAGAAGTCTGAAAATGATTTGTGTTCAATTATATCTTGCGGTAACAATTTCTTTTAACGATTTCAAATATTGTTTCTGAAAAACATGAAATTAAATGTATATAACAATTATTTTTGTAGGTTGTTCAAAAAGTGTCGGTATTAAAGTTTCAAAAATAAGAACATTAAAAATGACTAGAGATAAGTAATATAATCTAAACGTGAAATGAAAAAAATAGTAATGCGTTTTAATATAGGTTTACAGTGTGGTTGGTATCGTTCAAAGCATGCCACTTTATTCAGTGGATTGTACATTTCTTAATATTTCTATACCTATTTATATTTATATATCTTATTTATCTATCTGTTATGTCTCTATATCTGAATATTTCTATATTTTGTCACACCTCATACCGCTATAACTTATTTAATCTCAACTGATCGTGTAACTTTTTAAATCAATGTCACCACTAAGTTGGTGGATTTTAATGTATATTGTGCTTTATGGAAACAGTTCGTCAATAATTGCGAACAACTCAAGCCAAAGTTAACTAATAACAACAGAAAAAAGGAAACGCGTTACTAAGATCAAAGTGGGAGATGAAATTGCAACATGCTCTATTTTTGATCTCTCCCTCCCATTCCCACGAGAAATGAACAATGACCACTCACTTCTTTGCCGCGCCAGCCCCGACGTCGATCACGATCCACATTACTCGATCCGCCCGGCGTCGCACTTCCTTGATCCCCGCTGATCTTCGTCGATCATAAATCTCGAAAATCTCAACGCCAATCATCCGTCACGGGGTTCGACAATGATCCACGCGCGATCAATAATGGCGGCTCGTTTCTCGCGCATTCCCTCGCGATCTCGCATGCGCGTCGATCGATCACGCGTATCGATTGTCGTACAGATTGCAGGTAACGTACGGTGAGTATTAATCTCGAAAACGGAGACCGTTGCCGATAATCACCGCCATTGTCGAATCTCAAGAGCGTGTAATTGCGAGAGAATAAAGCGCGCCGAGTTTAAACGGGTTCTGGAATTCGGCGGGGGGCAGGCGAAGTTCTGAGAGGTGGCGATTTATGATGCGTTTCGCGGGAATTTTTGCGGCGAATGGTTTCGATGTGAGACGCTCGAAAGATGAGGTGTCGAAGTAAGTCGAGCAGGAAAGTACCGCATCCAAGAGATTGGGAAATGTCAGAGTATCGTAGCTGAATAATGTCATGTCAAGAAAATGGGTTTGAACGTTGTCTGCAAAATTACACGGTTACGGAATAATTGAATACCGCGTATGGGAAGTAAGGGATGCAAAAAATTTCATGTTTACAGGATGTCGTGTCTGCAAAATGTCACCTCTACAAAATGTCAAGTACACAAAGTGTCATGAATTTTTACGTTTATAAAGTATTATGTCTATAAAACGTCACTTCTACAAAATGTTGCGTCCGCGAAATTTAAAATTTACAAAATGTCACCTCTGCAAAATGTCAAGTACATAAAGTGTCATGAAATTTGACGTTTATAAAGTATTGTGTCTACGAAATTTCACTTCTGCAAAATATCACGTCCGCGAAATTTAAAATTTACAAAATATCATCTCTGCAAAATGTCACCTCTACGGAGTGTCAAGTACACAAAATGTCGCATCGGCGAAATTTGATGTTTATAAAGTATTGTGTCTACGAAATGTCACTTCTGCAAAATATCGTGTCCGCGAAATTTAAAATTTGCAAAATATCATCTCTACAAAGTGTCACCTGTACAGAATGTCAAGTACACAAAATGTCGCATCGGCGAAATTTGACGTTTATAAAGTATCATGTCTAGAAAATGTCACCTCTGCAAAATATTACGCTGGCGAAATTTAAAATTTGCTAAATATCATCTGTACAAAATGTCACCTGTACAGACTGTCAAGTACACAAAATGTCGCATCGGCGAAATTTGACGTTTATAAAGTATTCTGTCTACAAAACGTCACTTCTACAAAATGTTGCGTCCGCGAAATTTAAAATTTACAAAATGTCACCTCTGCAAAATGTCAAGTACACAAAGTGTCATGAAATTTGACGTTTATAAAGTATTGTGTCTACGAAATTTCATTTCTGCAAAATATCACGTCCGCGAAATTTAAAATTTACAAAATATCATGTCTACAAAATGTCACCTCTACAGAGTGTCAAGTACACAAAATGTCGCATCGGCGAAATTTGATGTTTATAAAGTATTGTGTCTACGAAATGTCACTTCTGCAAAATATCGTGTCCGCGAAATTTAAAATTTGCAAAATATCATCTCTACAAAGTGTCACCTGTACAGAATGTCAAGTACACAAAATGTCGCATCGGCGAAATTTGACGTTTATAAAGTATCATGTCTACAAAATGTCACCTCTGCAAAATATTACGCCGGCGAAATTTAAAATTTGCTAAATATCATCTCTACAAAATGTCACCTGTACAGAGTGTCAAGTACACAAAATGTCACATCGGCGAAATTTGACGTTTATAAAGTATTGTGTCTATAAAATGTTACTTCTACAAAATATCGTGTCCGCGAAATTTAAAATTTACTAAATGTCACCTCTGCAAAATGACAAGTACACAAAGTGCCATGAAATGTGATGTTTATAAAGTATTATGATTATAAAATGTTACCTCTGCAAAATATCGCGTCCGAAAAATTTTAAATTTACAAAATATCATCTCTACCAAACGTCACCTGAACAGAGTGTCAAGTACACAAAATGTAGCGTCGGCGAAATTTGACGTTTATAAAGTATTGTGTCTATAAAATGTCACTTCTACAAAATACCGCGTCCGCGAAATTTAAAATTTACAAGATATCGTCTCTACAAAGTGTCACCTCTGCAAAGTGTCAAGTAAATAAAATGTCGCATCGGCGAAATTTGACGTTTATAAAGTACTGTATCTACGAAATGTCACGTCTGCAAAATATCGCGTCCGAAAAATTTTAAATTTACAAAATATCATCTCTACAAAATGTCACCTCTACAGAGTGTCAAGAACACAAAATGTCGCATCCGCGAAATTTGACGTCTATAAAGTATTGTGTCTATAAAATGTCACTTTTGCAAAATATCACGTCCGCGAAATTTTAAATTTGCAAAATATCATCTCTACAAAATGTCACCTCTACAGAGTGTCAAGTACACAAAATGTCGCATCGGCGAAATTTGATGTTTATAAAGTATTGTGTCTACGAAATGTCACTTCTGCAAAATATCGTGTCCGCGAAATTTAAAATTTGCAAAATATCATCTCTACAAAGTGTCACCTGTACAGAATGTCAAGTACACAAAATGTCGCATCGGCGAAATTTGACGTTTATAAAGTATCATGTCTACAAAATGTCACCTCTGCAAAATATTACGCCGGCGAAATTTAAAATTTGCTAAATATCATCTCTACAAAATGTCACCTCTACGGAGTGTCAAGTACACAAAATGTCGCATCGGCGAAATTTGATGTTTATATAATTATTGTGTCTACGAAATGTCACTTCTGCAAAATATCGTGTCCGCGAAATTTAAAATTTACAAAATGTCACCTCTGCAAAATGACAAGTACACAAAGTGCCATGAAATGTGATGTTTATAAAGTATTATGATTATAAAATGTTACCTCTGCAAAATATTGCGCCGGCAAAATTAAAAATTTACTAAATATCATCTCTACCAAATGTCACCTGAACAGAGTGTCAAGTACACAAAATGTTGCGTCGGCGAAATTTGACGTTTATAAAATATTGTGTCTATAAAATGTCACTTCTACAAAATATCGCGTCCGCGAAATTTAAAATTTGCAAAATATCATCTCTACAAAATGTCACCTCTACAGAGTGTCAAGTAAATAAAATGTCGCATCGGCGAAATTTGACGTTTGTAAAGTACTGTATCTACGAAATGTCACGTCTGCAAAATATCGCGTCCGAAAAATTTTAAATTTACAAAATATCATCTCTACAAAATGTCACCTCTACAGAGTGTCAAGAACACAAAATGTCGCATCCGCGAAATTTGACGTCTATAAAGTATTGCGTCTATAAAATGTCACTTTTGCAAAATATCACGTCCGCGAAATTTTAAATTTGCAAAATATCATCTCTACAAAATGTCACCTCTACAGAGTGTCAAGCACACAAAATGTCTCATCGGCAAAAATTGACGTTTATAAGGTATTTTGTCTGTAATATGTTACGTCTGCAATATATCGCGCCCGTGAAACTTTAAATTTGCAAAACATCATCTCTACAAAGTGTCGTTTCTGCAAAGTGTCAAGTACACAAAAATGTCACATCCGCAAATTTTGGTGTGTATAAAGTATTGTGTCTACAAAATGTCACTTCTGCAAAATATTGCATCTGCAAAATTTTAAATGTACAAAATATTACCTCTACAAAATGTTAAATTTACAAAATATTATCTCTGCAAAATTAAAAATTTACAAAACATTACGCCTGCAAAACGTCGCGTCGGTGAAATTTGACGTTTACAAAGTACTATGTCGACAAAATGTGACCTCTGCAAAATGTCGCGCCGACAAAATTTTACGTTCACAAGATTTTGCATCTGCAGAATTTGACATCTGCAACATCTCACGCTTTTCAAACATCACGCGTACAAAGTATAAAGCACGCGTGATATTGCATTGACCGAATATTACCTTTTCCGCGTCACTATCTCCTCAAACTACTATATATCAATAGATACTTATAGACATTTACATATTAATGTACATTATATATACGTTTGTTGCCGTATTTTGTGACCGTGATATTTTAACTATGATATACTTCACACAGGCAATATTTTGCACACACGCCATCATGCATGTGCGAACTTCTGTACATATTCTTTATATGATTCTCTAATTAGCGAATTTTTATGCAACTTTACAATTATAAGTATTTGATGCACTCCGGTTACTGATGACCACCGTGGCACTGCAGAAGAAACAAGTTGCGGTCACACATGTCCTCCGTAGCGTTCAATGTGTTAACACTTTGATTGCCATTGTGGTCATCGGTGATCGGCGCAAGTCTCACGAAAAATTCAAAAAATACCCAATCGGTCGAATTTATAATTTATCATAAATAGTGATTCAATTCTTTGGTTTCCGATACCTTCGCATTATTTTCATTTTGCACAATTCAATCATATTCTGTACTACTTCATCCCGTTGCGGTTTTAATATAGTAAAATACGCGTGGCATTCAACGTGTTAACTTATGACAGTCAGATTCGTGTAATTCTAGTCCATAGTGTAAATAGTATAAATAAAGTTACTACAAACAGATCCGGCATTTATACTTTGAAGACTTATACTTTGAACACTAAAATTCCATTAACCTGCGATAGTCAGATTCGTGTCATTCTTGTCAACAGTGTAAATAGTATAAATAAACTTACTACAAACAAATGCGCCATTACCGAGATTTATTCTTTGACCACTATAATTCCAATGCGTCAAAACTACTGGAACTTTTCGACATGACGCCTGAACAACACAATTGCACTCAGTTAGCAATCTAATCTTCATAAACACCCACACCGCGTCTTCTTATTGTCTCCGCTAACCACAATCGACTTTCTGCCCACAGGTATGGCCGGTAGCATGGGGCAAGCCGGCATGGGTTCCTACTACGGGCCAGCAGCGGCTTATGGTTCGCTATCAGCAGCCAGCATGGCAGCAGCAGCGGCCGCCGCTGCCCAGCAATCGGCAGCCGCGATGTCCGCCGGACTCGCAGCACCTGCTCAGGTCAGTTGTCACACATTCGGAACACCCTGCCTCTTTCAGCCCTAAACATCTCAGAGCGAACACGCAGCGGCAGATAAAAACATCGCCTCGCGCACACCCGGGGTGGCTTGGCGAAATTTAAGAGGCTAGTCACGTGTTAATCAGGGTGCTTGTCAAAATGGCCGGCAAGGTGCATTCGCAAAGTTATTGGCGGTGCGGATTATAAGTCAACAAGCGCGAAGGGTGGGGTTCTAAAGGTGGGTTTCGGGAATTAAGAGGTGGTGGGATTTAACCCTCTATGGACCGAATTTTTTTTTTGGGGTTATACAAAATGTATGTAACGTGAAATCAACAAATATCAACCTCGAAATACGTATTACAGTTTAACGACCGCTAGCCGATTAATCGACTTTTCGGTTCCAACTGCTATTAATCGGTTTTTCAGTGGTGAACGGTTATATTAGATAAAATAAATATCAGATGATATTATGACAATTCTAAATTACAATAAAATTACACTGCTTTGAAACCAAAGGATTCTCAACAACACATTCAGTATTTTTTAGTTATAAAGCTTTACAAATAGGCACATACACAATTCCTGCGCGATATCCAAAACAGAGTCGGTCGTTAGTAAGTAGCATTTTCAGTCAATAGCGATCGGTAAAGTGTTAATAATGAGTTCAGCAGTTTTGACAATTTTATTATAACGAATACATTTTGTAAGTTTGAAGTAACAACGGTTTACAACGTTTGCACTTGTGTGTATAAGAGGTTAAGTATGGAATTCCATAAAACAGGTGGCGTTTGGCATTAAACGTAGATATACGTTGCATTTCCTTATCTCATGATCTTTTACTACGAAATTCATCGTCGCGATCAATAATATTTATACGTCATCGGATGAATACTATTGGATGATCTTCGTTAATCCTTTGTTAGTTACAACTGTCTGCCTTCTATTGGAGGTTAACCCTGTATGGACCGAATTTTTTTTGGTGGCTGTACAAAATGTATGTAACGTGAAATTGACAAATATCAACCTCAAAATACGTATTAACAATGAATTGAGCAGTTTCAAAAATTTTATTATAAGAAATACATTTTGTAAGTTTGAAGTAACAACGGCTTACAACGTTTGCACTTGTGTGTATAAGAGCTGAAGGATGGAATTCCATAAAACAGTGGGCGTTTGGCATTAAACATAGATATACGTTGCATTTCCTTATCTAATGATTTTTTACTATTAAATTCATCGTCGCTATCGATAATATTTATATCTTGTGGGGCGAATACTATTGGATGATCTTCATTAATCCTTTGTTAGTTACAACTGTCTGCCTTTTATTGAAGGTTAACCCTCTATGGACCGATTTTTTTGTGGTGGCTATACAAAAAGTATGTAACGTGAAATCAACGAATGTCAACCTCGAAATACGTGTTAACAATGAATTCAGCAGTTTCAACCATTTTATTATAACGAATACATTTTGTAACTTTGAAGTAACAACGGGTTACAAGGTTTGCACTCGTGTGTATAAAAGCTTGAGTATGGAATTCCATAAAACAGTTGACGTTTCGCATTTAGCACGTGGCATTTCCTTATCTGATGATTTTTTACTACTAAATTCATCGTCGCGATCAGTAATATTTATATGTTGTCAGACGAATATTATTAGATGATCTTCGTTAATCCTTTGTTAGTTACAACTGTCTGCTTTTTATTGAAGGTTAACCCTCTATGGACCGATTTTTTTTTTGGTGGTTATACAAAATGTATGTGACGTGAAATCAACAAGTATCAACCTCGAAATACGTATTAGCAATGAATTCGGCAGTTTCAACAATTTTATTATAACGAATACATTTTGTAAGTTTGAAGTAACAACGGGTTACAATACTTGCACTTGTGTGTATAAGAGCTTAAGTATGGAATTCCACAAAACAGGTGGCGTTTGGCATTAAACATAGATATACGTTGCATTTCCTTATCTGATGATTTTTTACTATTAAATTCGTCGTCGCTATCAATAATATTTATACGTCGTCGGGCAAATACTATTGGATGATTTTCGTTTGAATCAGAATCTGATAAAGAATCTTCAGATTTATTACTGCTAATGTTTCTTATTCCTCTTTTAATTTTATATGATTTTGTATCCATATTTTGGGCCTCTGATATATAAGAATAAAAGAAGATCATCTGTGAATTTGGAAGCTTGCGGGTAATGTGGCGGGAAGACAGACAAAATGGTGGACAAGGCTTTGTTGTAGGTGAATAACGATCAAAAAGGAAGTGTCAGACAAGTGACAAATAGCGGATGACTAAAGGAAACGTGTTCTTAGTTTTCGTTGAATACGAAAGAAAACTTGCATAAGTAATATTGACAGTGATAGGTAGTAAAATGTGTATTTGATGAGAGTTTTAAGTCGGTCGAAGGTGTTCCTGAAGAATCTTGCTAACGTAATTTGAAAACGTTATTTCGCGGGTATACGGATTTTTGTATGTTTCTATTCCTGGTCCTGTTGGATTGACACTCAGATAGAAATATAGGATATAGTAATGTAGGATATATATTTCATGTATATTTAATATATATGAAATTTGGCCTTTGCACATAATATCTAACATCTCTCTCTAAACCTAATATCAAGATAATAACAGACAATTGAGAATAAATATATTTTTATTTACTACAAAAATATTTCCACCAATCATATTGACAGTACTAGGCGTATTATAGAACGTATGCTTGATATATATATATATATATATATATATATATATATAAATATTTATTTATTTATTTGAAAATATTTTTATAATTACATATATATACATATATGTGTATATAAATATATAAAAATATATGTATTTTACGCATCGTGTATACGTTATCTCAGACAATAATTACCCAACAATTTTACCGAATAACCATAGCCAACATTGCAACATACATGCCATAAATAGATTATATATTTTTCGTACGCGTATACTTCCCAGAAAGATCCAAAAAATGTCGGAACTGATTAGGCACCGGGACATCACGCGACCCCCATTTGTAACGCCCCAAAAATACGTACGGCACTCTCCATTATCGCGATAGCCACGAAAGAATGTCACCCTTCGGTAGTTATTACCGGTCCACGCCCCTTCTACGGAGCCCGATCGTTTTTCTTCCCATGAATCACGGCGCCGACTATTTTGACTTATTTCGCCGAGTAGAACGCGATTCGATTAATTACCCGACAAGTAGCATACGCCTAAAACTTATCTCGAAAGCTTCTCTACTAAGCTGATACAAAATTAAATTGTTATGAATTTCAAGTGCATATAATATCTGATTTTATTCAACTCAGTTTTGACTTTTTTCTTTAAATTTAAATTGTTTTTAATGTATATACTTTCTAATCTCTAATAAGGAATTTTTATTTTTCACTTACAAAGTTTATGTACTACTGTATAAACACATATATTTGTAATTATCAAAATTTAATTCGTAAGTCATAAACGTATATGAATAAGAGCGGGTAACATATAAAATACAAAAATGATTAACCTGATTTGTACTTATTTTTGAATTCTACTCAACGTGATTCGAATTAATCTGATTCACACTAATTCTGAACTTCTTATAACGCAGTATAAAATTAGTCGCGTTATGCGAGACTATGTGTGCATATATTCGTTTCCCAGTCGTTTTAATTTCTTACCTATTGCAACCACAATTATCAAAGTACGAGATGAATACAGATGCATTCTCAATCAAATAATTCTTTGCATTATTTTATTCGGCATAACTAAAGAACTATCATTAGGACTTAGTTGCGCCTTGCATAATGAATCAATAAAGTTCATACTAGTGAAAAGTGTTTCATCCTCAGCGAACGTTTCGTCCGGAAGTATTCAGCAGTCAAAGGGTTAACAGGTTGACTGCCACCGGTGACCGGCCCAAATAATTTTACTAAAAATGCCAAAAATTCGCAGTGAAGCCAATTTGCAATCTTGTAAAAGCAATTCATATTGGAATTGTGCTTCAATACTTTGGCTTCTAACAACTTTGCGTTATCTTGATTTTGTACGCTTTAATCATACTCTGCAGTCTTTCATTGCATCGCAGTTCTAAGGTAGCAAAATACGATTGAGCAAAATAAGCAAAAGATGTTACTAAAACTGCAAAAAATTCGCAATGAAGCCTATTTGCAATTTGGTAAAAGCAATTGATATTGGAACGGTGCTTCAATACTTTCGTTTCTAACAACTCTGCGTTACTTTTATTTTGCACAATTTATTCATACTCTGCAGTATTTCATTGCATCGCGGTTCTAACATAGCAAAATAAGTGGTGACCGGCGCAAAAAATTTTGCTGAAAATCCAAAGAATTCGCAATGAAGCCTATTGGCAATTTTGTAAAAGCAATTGATATTGGAACAGTTTTTTACCTTTATTTTGTATGATTTATTGATACTTTGCAATATTGCATCGCATTGCGATTGTTACATATAATTGTTACAGATAATTACAACTCTGTTTTACCTTTATTTTGTATGATTTATTTATACTTTGCAATATTGCATCGCATTGCGATTGTAACATTGCAAAATACACGCTGACCGACGCAAGGGATTCTACTAAAAATGCAAAAAATTTGCAATGAAGCCTATTTTCAATGTTGCAAAAGCAGTTGATATTGGAGCGACGCTTCAATACTTTCGCTTCTAACAACTCTGGTTACCATAAACTTGCACGATTTAATCATACTCTGCAGTATTTCATCGCATCGCAGTTTTAACATAGCAAAATACGCAGTGACCGGCGTAAAAGATTTTGCTGAAAATCCAAAGAATTCGCAATGAAGCCTATTGGCAATTTTGTAAAAGCAATTGATATTGGAACAGTTTTTTACCTTTATTTTGTATGATTTATTTATACTTTGCAATATTGCATCGCATTGCGATTGTTACATATAATTGTTACAGATAATAACAACTCTGTTTTACCTTTATTTTGTATGATTTATTTATACTTTGCAATATTGCATCGCATTGCGATTGTAACATTGCAAAATACACGCTGACCGACGCAAGGGATTCTACTAAAAATGCAAAAAATTTGCAATGAAGCCTATTTTCAATGTTGCAAAAGCAGTTGATATTGGAGCGACGCTTCAATACTTTCGCTTCTAACAACTCTGGTTACCATAAACTTGCACGATTTAACACTTTGACCGCCACGGTGGTCACAGGTGACCGGTGCAAAAGATTTGACTAAAAATGCAAAAAATTTGCAATGAAGCCTATTTGCAATCTTGTAAAAGCAAATGATATTGTAACGGTGCTTCAATACTTTGGCTTCTTACAATTCTGCGTTATCTTCATTTTGCATGATTTAATTATATTCTGCAGTATTTCATCGCATCGCGGTTCTAACATAGCAAAATACGCTTGGCAGTCAAAGTGTTAATCATACTCTGCAGTACTTCATCGCATCGCGGTTCTAATCTAGCAAAACACGCTTGGCAGTCAACGTGTTAATAAAATAAAATAAAATAAAATGCATTGGCGCCCAAACGGCTCATTTCTCATACACACTCACATGACTACTTCCCCGAAGGTAGACCACAAAAATTCGTGAACCGCCGCGATTGGCAACGAAACTCGCGCAAAAGTCGTACGCCGCAGCTCAATACATCTGTCTCCGTGAATGAAGCTTAGAACGCAGAAACAGAAGAACGTTGTCTCATTGTCGCGCGAGTTTAAAGCGACACCGTGGCCGGAACGGGAAGGCGAACGATAATTAAGTCCCGACTTTCCACTGACGTTCCTTTTTTGTCGGCCGGTTTGCAATTTCGCGACAAAGCTGACGATAAAGACGGAGACGGCGATGGTCGGCGGAACGGAATTCTTCTCCGTTCCTCCACGCCAATAATAGAAGGCCGTTCCAGACGCGGCGTTCGGCCATTCAGCCGCTGAATGCAGAAATAACTAGCTATCTGTTTGTCTCCGTGGCCAGCTGCGGAAATTCATACGTAGACGACGCTTTCTGTTTGCCACGCGGGGACGCCTTTGTCGAGACGACGAATGAAGTGGACGGATGGCGGATGAGGGGACGGTGTATGGATCTGTAGATTGTGCAGATTGTGTGTAGATAGTGTGCCGAAGGTGCGGCGAAAATTGTGCTGTTACGTTAGCCGGGTGCTTGACTTCGGCGTAGAAGCGGTGTTGCGAGAAAATCTGGCGTGTGAGTGCTGTTGTGGGTATGCGGAGGAATTTTGAATTCTGGAAGGTAATTGTATTTTTACGCCTTTGTTGGGGGAATGAATGAAGCGGACGGATGGTAGATGAGAGGACAGTGGACGATCTATAGATCGGGTGAAGATAGTGTGTCGAAGATATGACGGATAGTTGACTTGGTGTGTAGTGGAATTTTAGCTAATGCAGTGTTTGTGAACATTTTTTATTTTAATCGCGGTATTAGGAAAATTGGTAGAGTTAAATAGGGATATAAGGGTATAATTGATTAGGAACTGTGGATGATATATAGATCGGGTGTAGATAGTGTGTCGAAGATATGACGGATAGTTGACTTGGTGTGTAGTGGAATTTTAGCTAATGCAGTGTTTATGAATATTTTTAATTTTAACCGCGATATTAGAAAAATTGGTGGAGTTAAATAGAGATATAAGGGTATAATTGATTAAGAACAGTGGATGATCTATAGATCGGATGAAGATAGTGTGTCGAAGGACTGACGGATAGTTGACTTGGTGGAATTTTATTTAATGCAATTTTTATGAACGTATTTCATCTTAATGGCGGTATTAGAAAAATATTATGAAACGTAATAAAATGATTAAGCCTTGACCGCTGGTGGATTAGGAACAGCGGATGATATGTAGATCATGTGTAGCTAGTGTGTCGAAGATATGATAGATATTTGACTTGGCGGTGTGTAATAAAATATTAGCTAATGCAGTGTTTATGAAAATTATTTCATCTTAATGGTGGTGTTAAAAAAATGTGTGCAATTAACTAATCCCAAACGTAATAAAATGATTAAGCCTTGATGACCGGTAGATTAGGAACAGTCCATTGATCTATGCATTATGTGTAGATAGTGGGTTGAAGATAGACGCAAATTGGGTAGTTGACGTACCGGTTATATTCTGTAATTTTATTTAATATGGTGTTGCAGAAAATTTTTCGTCTGAATAATATCAGAAAAATTGGTCGAATTTGGAATTCTGGAAGATAATTGTATTTTTAATTCTTTTCCAAGAGGAAGAATGAAGTGTACGAATGAATTACAAATTGTGAATGGATAAATGGATGATTGTGCAGAATGTGTGATGGAAAGTGTCGTGCAACGTAAGTTAAGAATAGCTTTGTTATTAGACTTTGCGGAATTTGGAGTTCGGCGAAGTAATTTAATTGTTAAGCTTTTGTTGAGAAGAGAAATGAAGTATATATGTGGTGAACGAATGGACAGTATGACAAAAATTGTGGTACATCAGCCAGGTGGTTGATCTGTCGATTATACAATTCAATCTTACCTAACTCGACGTTTCGACTTTTGAGAAAATGTTTCACCTCAACGACGTAATTAACAGAATCAAACGAATTTAACAGACAAAAAGGCAATTTAATTTTTAAGTATTTGCCGACACGACGAATGCAATATATGAATATTGTATAGCAGGTCAGTGTATCGATCAGTGTGTTAAATCTGCGGCAAATATTGTGATACTGCGTATTCAGGATAGTTGACTGATCACATGGTACATCCACAAACAATTTTCTTTTTTCTGAAAAAACAATGTTCTAACACGACATTTAACTTGCAAACTAACTGCCTACAAATCTAAAAAGAATTAAATTCACTATTTTATGCATTAACACTTTAAGGACCGCGGAGAAATCGGTAAAAAAATACGCCTGGAACCGCACATTTTTAGGAAACTTGTACGTTCCAACAAATCATAACTTTATTATTTATGAAGCAATTTTTGTGAAACTTTCAGAAATTGTATAATTGGAAGTATTTTAGTGTAATTAGTAAAATATGTTTTTTTTAATAATCATCATACCTTCTCTTCTTAAAAAATAAACTTGTATGAACTTTATAGAAATTGTCAAATAGGATGCATTTTAGGTATTATTTAAAAAATTATTTAAAGAAATTATCATAAAATTTTATTTAGAAGTCAATTTTTTGAGAGTTTCTAGTAGTTTTATAAAGTATGATATTGCGTAAAGCACGGGTAAATAAGTAAAAAAATGTTGATATAAATACTCAAATAGTCAAAATAGATACAATGTATCAAAGTAAGTGATATCTAAAGAGCCCGTAGAAAACATGAGAAAAATGTTTTGCTCACATGGTTCACACCAAAACAATAACTATGCGAAGAATAATTATCAGTAAAATTTTGCGCGCATCGTCAATAGCGCATCGCGATAAAACTACTGGAACTTTTCACCATGAAACCTGAACACCGCGATCACGTTGCATGGGACTCACAATAAAATTCAATATCTACCATTTCTCAATTAGCCAGTTTCGTCAGCATTTTATCGCGGCACATTCGGTTTCCCCCCAAAGCTGTTTCAGCCGCGTCAGAAAGGTAGTCTCAGCCATAAATCCACGTTTCCAACCGCCGATGCCCACGAGTCGCACAACAGCGTGTCCACGCCGGTGGATCGCTAAATGCACGCTAAATTCCGTCGTGAAAGGACACGGATCCGCAGAGACGGGAAGAAAAAGGCGACAGTCGATTCGCGCGCGGAGGATTTCGTGGCGAGACAAGCGAGGCGTAATCAATTGGAGAGAAAGAAGGACGGAGAACAAAAAGGCACGGCGACGCGGGCCAGGCGAGAGAAAGGAGAGAGAAAAGAGAAGACGCTAAGACTGGATGTAAATCATCCGGACAAAGCCGCTTAACGATCCGACAAAGGATCCAGCCCCGTCCACGAATTATCGAATCGGGAATCCGATTCCTCGTCGCGCCTTTTTTTCCCGACATCTCCCGTTTCTGCGCGCGTTTCCTTCCCGACTGCTCGACTTCTCTGGCTGGTGGCTTTCGCACGGACGACAAAAATTAAGACGTAGCGACAACGAGATTTATGCGCGTTCGATGACTTTGCCCCGCGGCGTAAAGGTTGGTGCACGAATAGAGGTGCCGAAGTAAAATAGATTTGGGCTGGGTGTGGAATGTATCTATGCACAATGTAATTTTGAACGACGCTTCATTTAGTAATAGTTTATTAAACAATTGTTTGTAAATAACGTGTTTAAACACGTTCTTGGAAATGTTAATATTCAACCAGATTTATGTGCCTTCGATGACTTCGTCCCGCAGCGTAAAAGTTGGTGTGCTATTTACTGGTAGCTGATTAATCGGTTTTTCAGTGGTCAACGGTTATATTAGATAAAATAAATATCAGATGATATCATGACAATTCTAAATGACAATAAAATTACACTGCTTTGAAACCAAAGGGTTCTCAACGACACATTCAGTATTTTTCAGTTATAAAGCTTTACAAATAGGCACATACACAATTCCTGCGCGATATCCAAAACAGAGTCGGTCGTTAGTGAATGGCATCATCAGTCAATAGCGATCGGTAAAGTGTTAATATTAAATAGTAATTCAATTCTTTAGTCTCCGATACCTTCAAATTTTTTTCATTTTGCATAATTCAATCATATTCTGTAGTACTTCATCACGTTGCGGTTTTAATATAGCAAAATACGCACGGCAGTCAACGTGTTAATATTCAATGTATTAAAGTAATAGTTTATTAAATAATTGTTTGTAAACAACGATAAAATTGTTTAAATAAAATTTTATGATAATTTCTTTAAATAATATCTAAAATGCATCCTATCTTACAATTTCTATAAATTTCATACAAATTAATTTTTTAAATAAAAAAATTTATGATAATTATTAAAAAACATAATTTTTTTTAATAACATCTAAAATGCTTTCAATTATACAATTTCTCAAAGTTTCACAAAAATTGTTTCATGAATAACAAAGATATGATTTTTTTTTAAAGACAATGAAAAAACGACGGAATTGTAAGGGCAATGAAGTATTCGCAGTCTTCGTATTTTGAAGTATTTATAGGAGGGAGGGTACTCTTACACTAACTGTGTCTGTCTTCGGTATGTCTGTCGTTAGTCATGGCGATCATAGACAGAAATTTACGTTGACACGATTTACAACAGTAATACGAATTTTTATGCGGTTGTATATGGACCGATAACAAAGCAAAGAAGCATAATTAATATTAATTAAATAATATTAATATTATTGGATTAATGCAATTTATTATACCTAGTGTTGTCTGTGATGAAGGTTTAATTTTGTCGGTACCTAGTAGAAATTATAGACGTAATATATATCCGTCGGTGAAACGAGAAATAATTACGGGAGAGGAAACCAAAATATCCAAATAAATTGTTTGCCAAGTCACAAATTGTATTAACTGGGTCAGAAGAGGCGTGTTCTGTAAAAGAAGATGCTCTAATAAATACTAGTTCCAAAACATCTGCCAGGATAGCTGAAATTAGTTATGCTCAATTCTCGAAAGTTCATTCAGTCAATTTGAAAGCGAACTTTGATTTTTATTACATATTCTAAAAAGCAAAATGAAGCAACTTATTTCGAATTTTATAACGAATTTTATATTAAGAATATTATAATAAAAATATAAAATATAAAAGAATATTATAACGAATTTTTAATTGCGGACATTGAACGTTATAATGCAAAAATTGGCAGCCATTTTATTTTCAAAGGTTATATAAAATTAAATTCAAAACAATTGACTTTAAGATTTGAATGCTATGGCATTCATGTTATTCTGCATCATCACGAAAATCTAAATCCAACTAAGTTCTAATGTTAATTCTTCATTTATGCCAAATTAAATGATGCAAGAAAATTATTTTACAAACAACGCATCTATATTCATCTCCAAAATTGATAATTGTGGCTGCAACAGATAAGAAATCCGAACGATTTGGAAACGCATATATGCGTTCACAGTCTACACGAATAAATTTCTGCGGACGCATATATGCGTCCATAGAAGTCAAAGCGTTAATGAAACATCGTTTTACCGATGTGACTTCAAACTATCGCGGGCCCATAGACGATCAAAACTTCACTCTCTTCCGCGCATCACCACTTCCATCTTTCTGTTCCAGGTGGTGAGTTCAATGGACGCAATGAAGTACTCGATGGAGGCCGACAAGTACCGCGCCGCCTACATGCCGCCCAGCACCCTAGCGATGAGCATGTACTCCGACCCGAAGTATCTGGACTCCAGTCCAAAATCATACCTCGACAGGAGTTACCTGGACTCAGCCAAGGCGTACTTCGAGCAGTCGAAGCTCTACATGGACCAGAAGCCCAGCATCCCCGACTACAACCGGCCCAGCTACGAGCCCAACAAACTCTACGAAGAGTCCAGCCCCGGCAGCGGTGCGGGTCCGACGAGATCCCCCGCGGCCGAGAGTCCAGATATGAGCAAGCAACACGAACGAACGGAACAAGCGTCGTCCAGCGCCAGTTCGACGTCCACCTCGTCCGCCGCCAGTCCAGGTGCCACCCTGCCAGCTTACTATCCAGGCCCAGTCCAGGCTAGTGGTCTGCTGGGACCCCAGATGGGTCAATACGGCGGATACCAGACCGCGCCAGCGCCAGGAAACGAATCCTTCAGACGACCCCTGACCGTCATCTTCTGACCCGATAGAGCGTAGCTCTGATCGATCTTTGAACAGTGAAGTCGCGAGGTGTGGTGAAGATCAGGAAGGGTGACGGTTTGTGAGAAGGCAAGGATTTTGGGGTCCCAATTCGTGACAAGGCAAGGATCTTGGGGTTCCAATTCCTGGGAAGGCAAGGATCTTGGGGTCCCAATTCGTGGCAAGGCAAGGATCTTGGGGTCCCAATTCCTGGGAAGGCGAGGATCTTGAGGTTCCAATTCGTGGCAAGGCAAGGATCTTGGGGTCCCAATTCCTAGGAACGCAAGGATCTTGGAGTCCCAGTTCATGGGAAGGCAAGGATCTTGGAGTCTCAATTCCTGGGAAGGCAAGGATCTTGGGGTCCCAGTTCCTACGAAGGCAAGGATCTTGGGGTCCCAATTCCTGGGAAGGCAAGGATCTTGGGGTCCCAATTCCTGGGAAGGCAAGAATCTTGGGGTCCCAATTCCTGGGAAGGCAAGGATCTTGGAGTCCCCATTCCTGGGAAGGCAAGGATCTTGGGGTCCCAGTTTCGTGGGAAGGCAAGGATCTTGGGGTCCCAATTCGTGGCAAGGCAAGGATCTTGGGGTCCCAATTCTTGGGGTCCTGAGAAGGCAAGGATGTTGGGGTCCCAGTTCCTGGGAAGGCAAGGATCTTAGGGTGCGATGTTCGGAAGGTGGATGGTGAGAAACGGACGAATATTAGAAGCGCTGGAAGGCGGAGGAACTTCGGAAGTGGAGACGAATGATGACGGAAGATGTGGAGGGGGGGTCCGGAGTCTGGCAACGAGAAGAAACCGTCGATGCGGTCGATCGACATTAATCGACGAACGTGTACATAGTCCCTGTGTAAATAGTGTAGCGAGATTGAAGGATCTAAGGATCGTCCGTCGATGAGGGACGGAAGCGTCGAGCTACGAAGCAACCGCGGATGGTGAGGCGGAAAAGATGGCGGAGAGAGGAAATGTCTCGAACGACGAGGAGGCGTTGCTGGGTTTTTTTTGTTATGTTGCGTTCGGTGGTGAGGTTTTTGGCGCGGTCTTGGCAGGTTGGTGAGCAGCGGAAGTTTGTTTTGGGGCGACGGTTGGGGGTTGGATTTTAACACGTTGACTGCCATGGTGGTCTCACGAAAAATTCAATACATACCCAATCGGTAGCATTTATAATTTTGTAAATGCAATTAATATTAAGTAGTAATTCAATTCTTTGGTCTCCAAATGGATAGCTTCACATTATTTTCATTTTGCAGAGTTCAATTATATTCTGTAGTACTACATCACGTCGCGGTTTTAATATAGTAAAACATCCATGGCAGTCAACGTGTTAAAGGGGTATTCCAATGTGAACGCGTAAAAAAAATCAAATTTTCAACATTTTTTTTCGGAAACAGTTGCACATAATTGAGCAAACTTTTTTTCCTAAAAAGGTATGGCCTAGGACAGTAGACGAACATTTTTTTATCGTTAAAAAATATTTGTGTATTTAATTAAATTGGTGGTTTTACAGCCATCAAAAAAAATGTTGTTGTGCTGGCGTAGACAATTCCGGCCCTCCTGAATATCTGAAACAGAAAATCGAAAGAGATTCTTAATCTGTATGAATGTGGTTATCGCATGAACCTCAGGTTTCAAATTTCCATGAAAATTAACAAAATGGCGGCGTTTTGTAAGAAAGTGTAAAAAAAGCAATTTTTTGCGCTATAAATAAAGCAAAATTATGGATCATAATCAAAATTTTAACATGTTTGAGTTTCATGCGATAGCCACAAGTTTTTAGGTAATCATCTATGCCACTTTATTATCTTTATTACAAGTCAGAAAGGACGGAATCGCCTAAACCAACTCTGGGATATTAATTTCATGACTATAAACTATCAAAAAATGCAGAAAAAAATCGATTGTTTGGACCCGTCACATTGGAATACCCCCTTAATTTTGCCCGGCATTTTGCCGATGTGCAGCGTTCCTCGTTCGTTGACTCGTACATCGAATTTTCGTAGTTCCCGTATTCTCCCGTCGCGGTTCTTTCGGGGTTCGCTGTAAATAGATTTTAATCGGGTTTAACGTAGGCAGACGTCGCGGATTAATTAAGGAGTAAACGATTCATCATTATTCGTCACGCAAACTACCCACCTCTGTAAAGAGAGAGAAATAGATGATAACGGCGACCCGCCAGTTATCACTTATCGCCGTCCTTCCGATTTCCCCGCGCCTCCTTCTTCGCACGTTTCAATATTTATTTGACAATTCGTCTCCCACCCGTCTCGCGAATCTCCGTTTTCCGTTAGTTATTTTAATCGTGTTGACCAACGGCCGCTTACTTCTCGCGGCCGACCATCATTCGACGCGTCGAATGTAGAACGTAAATTAAAAAACTGTTCACTGTTGCTCGTTTTAATTCCTTGGCCGAAGGAACGGGGCGGCTTTCGGTACATCGACCGTACGAGAGTACGAAGTACTTTTCGCGAGTTTCCGTTGACTTTTTTTTCCCGTTTGCGCAGGCCACGAGAACGACTCGGGCGAGTTTTTAGTTGTAATTCCTAACGATCGGGCCGCGTAAAAATCGACGACGTGCTAATGACAGAACAGAGACGTGTAATCTTTGTATTTGTAACGTTACGATAAACCCTCTTTAAACTGTACCGATTAACGCTCGTCTATAACAATTACCAGCGGCAGAAGTAACCTATAAATACTGTACTGTAAGTGAGAAGGCAAAAATAAACGTTAAGTATTATCCTTCGAAACGGTTCTTTTATTCAAATTCATTTAAGCCTTATTTAACAGACAGCAATTCCTCACAGGATATGGACAGACAGTAAGTATTCGTAGGATTTACCGCATTGCGTTGAAATATTGATATATGAGCCGTGTATTTTGAAAGTGGCCTAACTCCGTTTTTCAATATTTTCCGGTTACCATGATTACATGTACAAATTCATGAAAATTTATCAGTCAAAATGTTCAATATATCTCGATTTAAATACATTTTAAGAACTCAAAATAAACGGCTTATATACTATCATGACAAAATTTAAAATATTTTTTCTTGGTACATGATGAATCGATCAATTATAGAATTTTGATAGAAAAAGATTTATAGAAAAATGAACACGGTCAAAATGGTGTGAATATGTGTCAAAATTTAAATACATTTTATATATTTATTATTTTATATTTATAATTCATTAAATATTTTATGGTAATTCATGTCCATCGAAATATAATTTTTGATTTTACTTCACAATTGAATATGTTTTTGGATTTGAAATAGATCATTATAAATACTTTCCACCTTTTTATTAGCCTTGCGTAAAAATCGAAACTATATTTTCACAAAATATAATCTCCTGATATTTCTGCTTTAATATTACTTGCGAAATAAGAGAAAGTGTTTCTATATAAACCAGATATAATTCTTCCTTATAAAAAGCATGCAATGTATCGTTCTAGAAAATTTCCACCACAGCAAAACTTTAATTAAAATAACAAACAATTAGTGTTACAAAAATTAAGCAAACGCTATTCAGTTCGATATCAATCTAAATTCCCCAATTTAATCAAAATCATTTGTGGACAAAACCCTTCTATTGGATTGAAGTTCTTACAAATTGACAAAATATAAAAATTAGCACTTTCAATCATGAAGAAGGATTATTGACAAACGTATACAACATTCAATATTGAAAAAGTTATATTAATATTTGACTGAACCCCTCAGGATATGGAGTCAGCCACTTTAACAGAATTTATCAGTAACACGCATGAGCAATCCGAAATAGGTAATCATGAAATTATTCGAATTTTAGAAAGAAATAGCCGAAACTGTCATTTAAAAATAATACATACTAAAAATAGTATGAGCAGGTAGGAATCATATCAAAACACGTACAACCAGTGGAATACAAAAATTAAGACGCTTAATCAAGGAAAAACATTATTGCGCAACACGAAATGAGAAGTTATTAAACTAATAAAATTCCAAAGAAAATAGCCAAAACAATAGCTATAAAAAAAAATAGTACCTTCGGGTACGCAAATTGAAAGGATCATTTCCATGCGTGTATAAATCGGCAGAATACAAAAAGTAACACGTTTAACCAAAAAGGATCATTTATTCATGTATATAAATATATGTATGTATTAATCATATTCAATTCAGTAATATTCAATTGAATCATTTTCAATAAAATTCAATAATTCATATTGATTCATATATATGTATATAATTCAGTATATATTATATATATATTCATACATATATATACATTCAATATATATTATTCATATATATTTATATTATTCATATATATATATATATATATATATATATATATATATATACAAATATAAATTATTGTATTTTATTGAATATGATTCAATTGAATATTATTGAATTGAATATAATATACACACTAAGTAGCCATCACTTTTACTTTGAAAATACTAGAGAGAAAGAAAACATAAATATTTAATGGTAACTACAATTTTTATTGAATTTTACCTACAATTTTTTGTTTTATCTAGAATCCTAAGTAGCCATCACTTTTACTTTGTATATGTACATATGAATCAATATAAATTATTGAACGATATATATATGTATGAATATATATATAATACGTATTGAATTATATGATTTTCATATACATATAATTCAATATAACAGTAACATACACAACGTCACATTTCAATAACCGCGTAAACGGTGCAAAAACACGCGTATTTTCATGATTACTTAACGACGTGTCAATCGACAGCACTTTACGCCGTTCTTCCTTCCATGGCGTAGCAAATTCTCGCAGTCCAGATTTAAATCCTCCATCGGCGTTCGACACCGAGTCCAGACGTCGAAACAGAAAAGAACGGAGCGGCCTACAACAAGCATGGAAGGAAGCACAACAAAACCTAGCGGATCCATTCAGTTCGGAAGACAACGTATCGCCGCCATTCGTCAAAACAGCGCCTTCGACAAAAGCAGCGAAATCCGACACAACGGTATTAGACGGGAAAAAAGCCGAAGGAAAGAAGGAGAGGCTTCGATCGTGACAAAAGACGGCAGCTGCGATCGCCATTTAGAAACCGGAGACACCCCATTCATTCCTTCGCTTCATTCAGTCTTTCTTTCTTTTCCGTCAGTTTGCTTTGGACGTTTCACACCTCCGTTGACACTTTCAGCATGTCGAATGCTGCGCGTCTTTCTGGTCTTGCGGCTTTCTCGCAAGCGACGTGGAAATATTTTCCTGCGCCGCACAGACAGTCGTGACTAAATAAATTTGCGGCGTATTAAATTTGTGGGATTGAAAAAAATGTTCTGGCGACTGAAGGTATATGATGGATTTATGCGATTTATGATCATTTATTAAAAAGATTTTATTATATTCTGATGATTCATGGGATATTACTGAACTTTGGTGATTTGTAGAGATTATTTATATCAAGTTTCGTATACAAGAGTATATATACAAGAGAGTGGAAATATTTTCCTACGCCGCCCAGACAGAGTGGTGACTAAATAAATTTGCGGCGTATTAAATTTGTAGGATTGAAAAAAATGTTCTGACGACTGAAGGTATATGCTGAATTTATGCGATTTGTGACCATTTTTTATAATAAAATTTTGTTAGGAAAATGTACAACGTGGGCGAATGAGAATATTCTGATGACTCACGGCACATTACTGAACTTTGGTGATTTGTAGAGATAATTTAAATCAAATTTCGTATACAAGAGTATATATACAAGAGAGTGGAAATATTTTCCTGCGCGGCACAGACAGTCGTGACTAAATAAATTTGCGGCGTATTAAATTTGTGCGATTGAAAAAAATGGTCTGGCGACTGAAGGTATATGATGAATTTATGCGATTTGTGACCATTTTTTTTAAAAAGATTTTGTTAGGAAAATTTGTACAACGTGGGCGAATGAGAATATTCTGATGATTCACGGGACATTAACTGAATTTAGATGATTTGTAGAGATTTTGAATTTAAACCAAGTTTCGTATACAAGAGTATATATAAGAGAGTGGAAATATTTTCTTGCGCCGCCCAAACAGAGTCGTGACTAAATAAATTTGCGGCGTATTAAATTTGTGGGATTGAAAAAAATATTCCGACGACTGAAGGTATATGGTGAATTTATGCGATTTGTGACCATTTTTTTTTAAAAGATTTTGTTAAGAAATTATACAACGTGGGCGAATGAGAATATTCTGATGATTCATGGAATATTACTGAACTTTGGTGATTTGTAGAGATTATTTAAATAAAGTTTCGTACATAAGAGTATATATACAAGAAAGTGGAAATAATTTGCTGCGCTGCCCAGAGTCGTGACTAAATAAATTTGCGGCGTATTAAATTTATGCGATTGAAAGAATATTCTGGCGACTGAAGGTATATGATGAATTTGTGCAATTTATGATCAGTTTTTAAAAAGATTTTGTCAGGAAAATGTACAACGTGGGCGAATGAAAATATTCGGATGATTCATGAGATATTACTGAACTTAGGTGATTTTTAGTGATTACTGAAATCAAGTTTCGTCAGAGCACAAGATTATATGATATAATTAGTTGAGAATACTCTAACGATTGATAGTGGTCATCGGATTTAACTAAGACGTAGAAATAATGTCAATCGATTTTCGTCGCAACATTACAAAAATGGGGGACGTAAATATATTAGAAAATTTTAACTGATGATAATGGATACATTCGCAAGTGAAGAAAATATTATTTGAATACATTTTTGTCACAACATTTAAAAAATGAAGAATGTAATCAAATGAGAATACTTTGACGGCTAATAATAGAAGCTGAACTTGTACAATGATCTTACGTCAAAATTACTTAAATAATTTTGCATCAGGGCATTATCAAAATTTGCAGTGCAATTAAATAAGAATATATTGACGAACTAATGTTACTAAACTGATACCGTTCGTGACAATAATTTAAATACATTTTCGTTCCCATAGTAGAAAAATGTGTGACCTAACTAAACAAAAATATGTTTACGACTGACGATACACATTGATTTCACAAAATTCATGTAAGTGGTTCAAATACATTTTTTGTCACACTACAAAAATTATCAACGTAATTATATAAGAATAGTCTGACGACTGACGGTAGATTTTTGAATTTACGCAAACTGTAGAAATATTTGATTAAATATTTATCACATTACAAAAATGTGCAACACAATTAAATAACGAACTTCGATGACGAATGGCAGATTATGGTGCTCATGTAAACTGTGAAAAAAATCAAAATAAAATTTTTCGTATAATATTACAAAAACACGCAACACAATTAAATAACCACCCTCCGACGATGTAAGTGGTTCAAATACATTTTTTGTCACATTACAAAAATTATCAATGCAATTATATAAGAATACTTTGACTACTAACGGTAGATTTTTGAATTTGTGTGAAATAATTGACTAAATGTCTGTCACATTACAGAAATGTGCAACCCAATTAAATGACAAAACTTCGATGCCTACCGGCAGATTATTGACCTGATGCGAAAAAAATCAAAATACCATTTTTCGTATAATATTACAAAACCACGCACCATAATTAAATAAGCACCCTCCAACGACTGACAACACATTACCGAGCACCCGCAATTTCCGCATACGATTTAACGCGTAAAATTTCGCGCGCCGCAATCAGTCGGCATTCGATCATTGACAAGAAGCGGCATGATTTTTGGCGCGCGGTTATAAAGATTTTCGCCGGAAAATGGCATAAAGAAGCGAAATCACCGACGCGCATAATTTCGCCAGAAAATCGCCAATGAATTCCCGATTAACCCCCTCCCGCGGAGTGCAGGAACCGCTACAAAACGGATAATCGTATGCCCGTAACTAGACATTCTCGACTGGCGAGCGGGTGATTTGCTCGGCAGTTTAATGACCGGCATAAATAACCGACCAGTCATCGTGTTGCCTGACGGACGAGCGTTTTGCGTAACAGCGTAACATAATAATGCGTTGTTCGGCCGTTGTTCGAGTCATTACGCGCGTCTGATTATAAGAGACAAGCAATCAAGACGATTGAAAAACGACGAGCGAAATATTTCTGGCCGCGAAACGATCAAACGGCGATCGGTTCGCGGTTTGGCGCGGTTTGATCATTTTGATGCGCCGAAAAGGATTAATGATTTGTACGCGACGAGCTTAGTTATGTGTTCGACGGATTACGGTGGTTGTCATGAAATGTTTCCGGGCGCAATATTTTTAAATGGCGAATCGGTGCTGAACGTTTGGCCGTTTTTGTCCGTTTTTTGTATAGAATACGTTTGGTTAATTATTTGATTGAATAAGTTTGACAATTTCGAAGAACGGCGATTTCAGAAAATGTTCTCTAATTACCGGAAATTACCGGAGTTCGTGAAAATATTACATTGCCCTTGTTCTCGGTTAGGATTCGGTTTATTGTTCATAAAGTGAATGTTGGGTTTTCTTCTTGTACTAGAACAAAATGTAATGTTTTAATGGCAAGACTCGAAAACTCAAGACAATCAGCCAAAATGTGATCATATAAATGTACCTTTACTTTGTTTTTACTTAATTTACTAAATTTACCTTTTATAAACATACTTTGTTTGTATTTTCATTGATGTTCGTGTTCATTGTAGTTTCTAATTTCATTTTATTTCCAAATTAAGCCGAAGTCTATTTAAGTTTAATTTATTACTATATAGACTCTTGAAGGGTGGACTTCAGAAATAATAAACATAATCCCAAGCAAGAAGAAGAACAATTACCCATACCGAGTATTCTTTAACGTTAAGCAACGTCTTAAATAAAAGCAGTGTTTATCAACTTTTTTATGAACTGTTTTTAAACGCTCGTAAACACGTGACATCTGTAGTTAAAATATTTTTCAAAGTGAAACTTGCTCAACCTTTATTAATAATGTTTCTTATCCGGCTTTATTGTTAAGTTTAGAAATAATAACGAGAAATTATGACACAGGTGTATGTCTATTTTGAAGTATAGGCTTTTACAATTAGCAAAATTATTTATAATTTTATATTTTTAATATTTATAATTTGTTATCTAAGATAACAGTTTGTAATTGAGCATATAAGACAAAAAAAATAAGTTTATGTAATGATAAATATCAATATCGTATTTCCGCAGTTATTCTCAAAATAAAGCGTAAGGTATGAAAAATAGCTAAATATGTATAATATAATAATAACGTTAATACAATAAATTGCTAAATTTAGCTTCCAGATGGGTGATGCAGACAGCAGTAGTAGCAAAATTTATGACATGACCTATTTATTCTGCGTTCGACGTATATACACATCATTGCTTGATTTTAATTCCGCACCTTGTGAGGGATTTCTAAAATTAAATTCGGCGCTTAACACTTTAAGGACTGTTGTTTACCACGAGTCTGACTCGTGGTTTTCGCTTATGGCACAAATTCTTTACCACGAGTCTGACTCGTGGGTTTCGCTTATGACACAAATTCTTTACCACGAGTCTGACTCGTGGTTTTCGCTTATGGCACAAAATCTTTACCACGAGTCAGACTCGTGGTTATAGGCCAAAGGGTTAATATATTGTATCTGTTTTGTCTATTTAAGTATTTACATTAATACGTTGACTGTCACGGTGGTAATTGGTGACCGGCGCAAAAGGTTTCACGAAAAATTAAAGAAGGAGCCAATTGGTAGCATTTACAATTTTATAGATGCAATTAATATTAAATAGTGATTCAATACTTTAGTCTCCGATACCTTCGCATTATTTTCATTTCGCACAATTCAATCATATTCTGCAGTACTTCATCACGTTGCGGTTTTAATATAGTAAAATACACATGGCAGTTGTATTCAGTTAATATTCAATGTATTTATACGCAGTTAATGTTCAATGTATTAAACTCGATTGCCTTCATGTTTTTTTTCGCTTATTTACTGGTGCTTCAAGCAATATCATACTTTAAAAAACTACTAGAAACTCTGGTAAAACTGACTTTTAAATAAAATTTTATTATCATTTCTTTAAATAATTTGCTAACAATTTTTGAAAATAATACCTAAAATGCATCCTATTTTATAATTTCTATAAGTTTCATATAAATTTAATTTTTAAGTAAAAAAGTTATGATAATTATTAACCTTTTGAGTGCTATGAATACAGAAAAATGAGTGTTATCGTTTTATTCTCTATTTCATTCTTAACACACTGCTTTCTGAATTATGTAAATGTTGTTTCTGTTTGATTTTATGAACCTTTTTCCAAACCCTAGTAAAATTGCAATTCGACCGGTTATCTTCGCATAGGCACCTCTTTTCCGCCCGGCACTAAAAAGGTTAAGGTGTTAACTAGTTAATATGAACGAATTCCTTGAAATTCCTCCCGTTCTCCGACCGTCGTCTTTCCTTAAACTTACCTCGCACGCAGAATGGCCCTTGACAGATGAGAAACAATGGCTGCGCCCTTTGGAGAGGATAATGACGGTGAAAATTGTCAGTTTGTCATGGCGGTAAGCTGTCGAGAGGCGTGCATAAGTCGGTAATCACCGTTCTCACGCGTCCGGCTCCTTATTATCGCACTACCGTGTGCCTCTCCATCTTTTCCCTGCTTTCCTCGTCCTTTTTTCGAAGTCGCTGGCGTGAGGAACAAACGAGACGGGGTCCAGCGGAAACGGGTTTGACGATTAACTTTTCTCCCGTTTGATCCGTCAAGCGAAGGGGTTCAAGTGGGCTGGAGTGAAATAATTATTTCGTTGCGTGCCGACTTCTGTGCGAGTTAACGAACGCACAGATATTTTCGTGATCGTAAGATAATCGGTTATAAATGGGCACGATTTGCGGGTTGAAAAATATGGAGAGTGTTGGAAGGAATTCGGGAGATGAATGGGTTCGAGTGTAATGAAGTGGAATGATTACTTTGCTTCTTGCCACTGTGCGGTAACTTTTACATCATTTAATGAACGTGCAGGTGCTTTTGTGATCGCGGGGTAATCGATTAGAAATGAGCATAATTTGAGAAAATGTAAAGGAACGAATGGAGTTTTTGAAAGAATGTAAGAATGTGAAGTAGAAAAGGTAATGCAGACTGGGTGGTAAGTTGATCCATAAATCGGTGGAGACAAGGGAATTAAATGATATTATTAATATAATATAATAAAATATAATATTACATTGTGTAGTGCTATTGCGTGGCAAACATATTATTATATAGTACTATTGCGTGGCAAATATAATATTATATAGTACTATTGCGTGCCAAAATCTGCAACAGTTGATGGACGCATAGATATTTTTAGGATTATGGCGCAATTCATTATAAACACGCATCGTTTGTAAATCGTAGAAATTGATGGTAATGGAATTAGCCGAATCATTTGAAAATATGTCATAGACGTTATACTGCAGATTGACTGATAATTTGATTCTTCTATAAACGCACAAAAATTTTCATAACCACAGTACTCTCGATTACAAACCAACAAAACTTCAAAAACTCAAAAAAAACAATTACTTGTGTATTTATATATCTTACTACAAAATTCAGTATTGTATATATATACTTTCTACGCAATTCTATGAATGCAAAAAATTTCCATAATTATAAACCAATTTAACCGATTATAAACCAATAAAACTTCAGAAACTCTAAAAAAACCGGTTGTACTGATATTGCATATATATATATATATATATATACACACAAGACACCGTTTTTTTTTTTTGAGTTGATAAGTTTTGTTGGATCAGAGTACTGTGGTTATGAAAATTTTTGTGCGTTTTTTCTGCTAGAGTTCCAAATATATATATATATATATATATATATATATATATATATATAGAGATGAAATGTGCATTTTCTGCATGAAATAACAGCGCAAATTCTGTTTGCAAGTGTAATTGTTATCTAATTACATCTGCGTATCAAATGATTTCAATTATTGCTAAGGTAAGTAATGTGTATTTTCGAGAAGAAAAGAGCGAGTGTGTGATGAACGGAAGACAAGGACGGAACAGAAGGAGGAAGGACTTCGCAGGACGTTCCGAGGCCCTTGACTACCTTCTCATTAAATCCATTATATCGCGTGAAGAGCGATGAACTGCTCAACCCATCATCCAGAGAATCTCAAGCGTTAGACAGATCGTTTAAATGGAATCTAAATCATCTCACGCACACGTTTCTATACGGTCAACATTTGTAAAGCGTGTATACAATGCATAAGAAGAGGTGTCCAAAAAATTTAGTGTTTCGCTACTTATGAGCGGAACCAAATATTGGAATTTTTTTTATTTTTTATCTGTGCGATTGTATGAAGCAGTGGCTGATCGTAAGAATAAGACGCAGAATTGCATTTTTGATTGAATCCGAATCCGAACTGTAATTCGTTATAGTAACCTAATTTTGTTAAATTTTATTATCTATTATATTATTTTTTTTAATATTTTATTATTTTGAACTTACAACCAGAGAAGTAAGAAAAATAATATTTTACACAAAATTCTTTATTGTTTATCGTACAGACTCTTTAACGATTGCTGATAAGCTGAAAACAAAAATTATTGTGTGCGGATTTATCTGCACCCGGTGATAATGGTCAGTTTTTGTTTGCGGATTATTCCGCCAAATGATGCAAATGGGTTAACTTCAGTAATCTTGAAATAATTACTGTTTAACGCCCACGTACTCAATCATTCCCCCAATAAACACAAAACCACTCACTCTCCAACATCGTCCCCCACCACAAATTCTCACGAACCCCAACCGAATTCATCTCAATCCCACCCAATCTTCCCAATTCTATCTTCCTTGACCAGGAACACCACTGCGCCTAACAACATCGAATCGCGTGCGATTAAGCCGAAATCAATTTCACGTGAAATTCAGGCCGGTAATTGGGGCTGGGAGTGTAGGCCTCTCAGTTTAACGAGCGTTTAATGAAGGATAACCGGGCTCTAATTGGTCAAGGCACGCGTAGCGTCTGACATAATCGGTCCATGCCGGAACTGAGGTCCCATCTGAGAATTCGGGTGTCGAAAATGGCGCGAGAAGGCGTGAGGGAAATTAGGTCGGAGGAATTAGCCGGTGGCTGGTCCCTTCCTCGTCGAAAGCGCCGCATTCCAAAGTCAGCAGGTACTAATGAAGTCGTCAGAGGATGCCCAGAAAGGACACGGAGAGGCGTAGATAAATATACGAGTTCCGTTTCATCTACAGGGTGTGTCGTAACGTGGGATTTGATGGATGGTTCGACTGCTTATAAACAATGAGTACGGGTAAGCTTATGTTGGATTTGATGGTGTGGAGTCGGAAAATTTGGAGGAAATGCGCGGTTATTGTACGAGTGTGTTTGCTATAATTATAAATATAGCCGGTTCTTACCATCCACGCAGTACATTGAATTTGATGCCGTGGAGTCCTAAAATTGAAAGGTTATACGCAGTTATGGTATGAGTGTGTTTAATATTAGTATAAATATACGAGTTTCATCTACAGGGTGGGTTGTAACGTGGGATTCGGTTGATGGATGGTTTGACTGCTTACAAACAATGAGTGTAGGCAAGCTTGTATTGTGTTATACCAGGTTGTTCAATAAGTTTTGTTTTGTTTTGTTGAGGGCGTTGCTACTAGTCCAAATTTGTTTTTGTTTTGTTGGTTCACTCTTCCTATCAACGTATGTGAAGATTCATTTCAATCAGTCAATTCATTCTTTGTTTACAAGCCATTTAGTGTCGCCGTGTCACAGTATTTTCGGCAATGGAAAAAATTGAATATCGTGCAGTGATAAAATTCTTATTTTTGGAAGGTGTAGCACCAAAAGAAATTCACGAACGAATGTTAAGAGTGTATAATGAACGTTCACCTTCAATTAGAACAGTAGAAAGATGGGTTGCTGAATTTAAACGTGGTCGTACAAGCCTTGAATACGATCCACGTGAAGAACGTCCAAAAACCGCATCAACGCCAGAAATCGTAGCCAAAGTACAGGATATGGTTTTGGAAGATCGTCGATTGACTGAGAGGGATTTAGTAGAGGCTCTACACATCTCATTAGGCAGTGTGAGTCATATTTTAAATGAAATTTTGAGTTTTAAAAAGCTGTGTGCACAATGGGTGCCTCATTCGCTAACAATTGAACAAAAATACATTCGAATGCGACTTTCTTAACAACATTTGGAGCGTTTTAAAAAGGATAAAGTGGATTTTGTGCGTTGATTCATCACTATGGATGAGACTTGGGTCTATCACCATGATCCTAAATCAAAACAAGAGGCTAAAGAGTGGTGTGAACCTGGTTGTTCGGCTTCGAAACGAGTTCGTGTCCAGAAATCGGCCAAGAAGGTTCTGGCATCAGTTTTTTGGGATGCGAAAGGAATTTTACTTGTGGATTACTTGCAAACTGGTAAAACAATTAATTCTGAATATTATTCCAACCTTTTGGACCAGTTGAAGGAAAAAATTCGTGAAAAAAGACCCGGTTTGCAGAAGAAAAAAATCCTTTTTCATCAGGACAACGCACCGTGTCACAAGAGCATTTTGACAATGGCTAAAATCCATGAATTAAAGTTCGAATTATTGGAGCATCCGCCGTATTCACCAGATTTGGCCCCCAGCGACTTCCATTTGTTTCCAGAACTCAAAAATTTATGCGTGGCAAGCGTTTTTCGTCAAATGAAGAGGTCATAACGGCTGTTGAAGCGTATTTTGCAGACCTTCGGGAATCTCACTTCAGGGATGGGATCCACAGATTGGAGGATCGTTGGAGCAAGTGCATTAATGTTCAGGGAGATTATACTGAATAATAAAGTGTATTTTGAACCATAACATTGTGTTTTTCTTATCGAACGACAAAACTTATTTGATCAACCTGGTATAGCCGGTTCTTACCATCCACGCAGTACATTGAATTTGATGCCGTGGAGTCCTAAAATTGAAAGGTTATACGCAGTTATGGTACTAGTGTGTTTAATATTAGTATAAATATGCGAGTTTCATCTACAGGGTGGGTTGTAACGTGGGATTCGGTTGATGGATGGTTTGACTGCTTATAAACAATGAGTGCGGGTAAGCTTATGTTGGATTTGATGGTGTAGAGTCGGAAAATTTGGAGGAAATGCGCGGTTATTGTACGAGTGTGTTTGGTATAATTATAAATATAGCCGGTTCTTACCATCCACGCAGTACATTGAATTTGATGCCGTGGAGTCCTAAAATTGAAAGGTTATACGCAGTTATGGTACTAGTGTGTTCAATATTAGCATAAATATACCAGTTTCATCTATAGGGTGGGTTATAACATGGGATTCGGTTGATGGATGGTTTGACTGCTTATAAACAATGAGTGTAGGCAAGCTTGTATTGTGTTATATGTTCTTACCATCCATGGAATACGTTGAATTCGATGACGTAGAGTCGGAAAATTGGAAGGTTATACGCAGTTACGGCACTAGTGTGTTTAATATTAGTATAAATATACCAGTTTCATCTATAGGGTGGGTTGTAACATGGGATTCGGTTGATGGATGGTTTGACTGCTTATAAACAATGAGTGCGGGCAAGCTTGTGTTGGGTTTGATGATGTGGAATTGGAAAAATGTGGAGGAAATGTGCGGTTATTGTGCGAGTGTGTTTGGTGTAAATATAAATGTCCTTAAATATAAAGGTCCTTACCATCCATGCAGTACGTTGAATTTGATCATGTAGAGTCAGAAAAGTGGAAGGTTATACGCAGTTACGGTACGAGGGTGTTTAATATTAATATATATATAGTATACAAATATATGATAGTAGTGAAGATGACCTGCCCGATAATATTGAAACTGGAGATTTCTTATGGGAAAAACGAAATTGTATGCCAACATTAGATGATTTTACTGCCGTAAGTGGTGCAGAAAATTACTCGTAAAGCATAGCAACTATTTTGAAAATTAGGACTGCGATGGAACGTATATACGCAAAAGATTAATGCAAGTGGCATGTAAAAAGTGTTCACTTTTGACTTCAACTGAGTTGCGAGAAAAAATCAGGGTGATTGTGATTAATTTTCTCAGTTTTTATTGTTTCGTTTACACGAAAAAAAGAATATCTTAATTTTTCGATTGTAGACCGAAATTGACTTGATCAGTGATTAACGCTTATTTTAGGCGTCATTGATTTTAAACATTCTCCGCGATCACCGGTTATTCAATAATCGCAAACATTTACCTGGTTACATCTCGCTCCACCCCGGCTTGAGACCTACAGTTGAATAATCGAAATCGCATAATTCTTACGCGAAATTCATACGTAGAGACACCGCATTGTCAGACGCGACTAAAAAAACGAGGCGCTCGCGTTGCAATAATTCAATCGAACGATTGTTTATTCAGCGTTGCCTGCACTTTGGACGAATTGAAGATGAATGCGTTCTATTTGTTCCGACGCTGGACAAATAATGTTTTACGATAATTTGCAAGTGTTCGCCAGGCAGCGACAAAACAATACCCTTTCGCACCGGTAAATTGCGTCACTCGTCCGATAACGGCATTCAACGAGAACCCGATGAAATCCGATAATCTTCCAGAGGGCGTTCGCGTGTCACAACGCAACTTTCAAATCTTGTAACGTCGCAGGATTAGGCCTAACGCAGCCAGATAACATCAGAATTACAACAAAACCACGAAACAGTGATTATTTGTGGGTGGGCAGTAATAAAAAATAGGATTTCATCCTTGAAATTCGTTTTAATATCGATAACCTGGTCTTTTTATCGTCGAAATGAAGTTCAAAGGACAAAAAAAAGTAAGTGATCGACTTGACAAATGGCATAATACGTAATAATTGGAAAATAATTACAAACATGTGGTCCGTTTGAGTTGGATCGCAGGCTTAACTAAAATGGATCGTTTTAAGACCACCTCAAAACCACAAAATGGTTGCTTGTGGGTGATCATGTATTAACATGTAATGTCTAGAAATGTCCCTCATTTCGGTTTAAAATGTTAAAGTGTTTTATTTATCTTGAATTGAAGACCTCTACTTATTTAGAAACCTATTGAGAAACGGTGAGTATCGAAATCTGCGTGTATATATAAAATTAAATGTATTATGTATTTTTATCTTTAATTTCACTATGAAAAATTCTCTAAATTACACTATAAAATATTTCTTTAGATATAACAGAAAAGTTGTAGTTGTATACATAAAATTAAATACTACATATAATCAATATTGTATTGTCAATTTTGATTACGAATCCCAAAAACCGAAACAATTTTGTATTTTATGTTAATGCTATTTAAGGCGTAATAGAAAGGAAACAATAGTAGTGCTTTCTTTGCAGAATTTGCTTTAGTACTACTCGTATATTTTTTTGCCGCCGAAACGAAATTCAAACGGATCTAGAAAGTAGTAAGTGAACGGAAAAATAAACTGAAAACACGCTTAAATGACCAGTACATTCATTTATGCAACCTTTGTTTATGGGGTAATGTAAACATATTTAGTATAAGTATATGTAAATTAAGTCTTAAGTCTCATATCCACTGTATTAATACAATTTGTTTTAAATGTATATACACATCGTTCTATATTATCACATTTTATTTGTTAAAATAAGCTTCCAGTGATGAAACTATACCGTTTCGAAATATGTTGAGTGCACACACAAACTTTTGCAATAATACATCTTTCGACCAAGGACAACTACATTATATCTTAATTACCATTAACACGTTGACTGCCGTGCGTATTTTACTATATTAAAACCGCAACGTAATGAAGTACTACACAATATCATTAAATTGGGTGAAATGAAAATAATGCAAAGGTATCGGAGACCAAAAAATTGAATCACTATTTAACACGTTTACTGCCGTGCGTATTTTACTATATTAAAACCGCAACGTAATGAAGTACTACAGAATATGATTAAATTGTGTAATATGAAAATAATGCAAAGGTATCGGAAACCAAAGAATTGAATCACTATTTAACACGTTGACTGCCGTGTGTATTTTACTATATTAAAGCCGCAAAGTAACGAAGTACTACAGAATATGATTAAATTGGACAAAATTAAAATAATGCGAAGATATCGTAGACCAAAGAATTGAATCGCTATTTAACACGTTGACTGCTGTGTGTATTTTACTATATTAAACCCTCAACGTAATGAAGTACTACAGAATATGACTGAATTGTGCAAAATGAAAATAACGCGAAGGTATCGGTGACTAAAGAATTGAATCACTATTTAATATTAATTGAATTTAAAAAATTATAAATGCTATCAATTGAGTATTTTTCTAATTTTTCGTGGAACTTTTCGTGAAATTTTGCGCCATGACCACCACGGCAGTCAACGTGTTAATCAAACTCGACCATTTTTCTTCTTCAGCGTTCATATTAATCCATTCCCATCCTTAAGCACCCACCGCTTTCTAGTTCTGCAGTACTTTATCTACGTAACCGTAAAGTAACCCATCTATATAAAACCCGCCGCATATTTCATACCCAATATTCCGTCCACCGGTTTTTCTCTCGGATTTCAGCGCTGAAATCGCGCACGCCAGAATTATCTTGTAACGAAAGAACGCTGCGTGCAAAAGGAAAACACGTCCGCCGGTAATTACAGCGTAGGAGCGGGGCGGCGCGTGAAAAGGAGAAAAGCACGGTGCGAGGAGAGAGACAGAGGGTGCGAGAGGAGAAAAAGAACTCAGCCAGCAATTACACGTCCCCTCAATCTGCTCGCTGTCAACGAGCCGATCCGTGTCGAGTTCCTGACACGCATCCACTTTCTTATTTATTTCCCGCTGTGGGGCCATCTTCTCATTAAATTCATTATGCGCCGCAACGTTCGGCTCTCGACCGCGCGCTCCTTCAAGCAGAAAGAAAGAAAAAGGACCCGCCGAAGGCACGTGTGACGCCGAGGAGCGAGTCGTGCGAGAAAAGGGCAGGGGCCGCGCGGGGCACAAGTGAAATTTCTAAATATACCGATTTACCTGCATTTCCGACGGGCCGCGCGGCCATTTTGTAAACCCGTCGCCGTGCGCAGGATTTCGCTCATTACACGATTCCAACGTTGCGCCTCTCGACCAATGTGCGAACCTCTCGGCGAAAAACGAGCAAACAGGCGAAGAAGCGCGTCCTGCTTTTTTGCCGACGCGATCGATGATGTAATTCTGCTGAGAACTCGCCTGCGTGCCGCGTCTTGTTCGGATGCTTTTCGCGTTTCTTCGCGAACGAGCCGACCCTCCAGGCGCGAGGGAGCGAAATGTTCAACGACGGCGCATTTTCGACTTCAGGATCGAGGAGGCGAAGAAGGAAGTCGAGTGGCGCAGTGGAGCGGGCGCGGAACAATGATCGACGATTGGTACCAATGCGAGGGGTCGCGATCGAGCCACTCCAACGCCAGCCAAGAGAAATATCGCGCATGATGCCGTTAATTACCGCGCCCCTCGGCGAGTCTCTCCCTTCAGCGCCGTCGCGCGAAGGTCTCTGCTGGAGTGAAGACGTCGGAAGATTCTCGGGAGCCGAACGTGAACGTGAAGATTCGTGGAAACGGGCTGCTGGGGTGAATTAGAAGATTTGGGATTTTGGAAGAATCAAGTAGAGATGCAGGACATTTTATGAGGGGGAAGAGTTTAAGCAAAAATATGGGATCGAAGGGTTGAAGTGGAAAGAGAAAGATCGTGGATTCCGAAGGTTGAAGGGAAGACGCCAGAAGATTCTCGGGCGCCGAACGCAGACATGAATATTTGTGGAAACAGGCTGCTGAGGCGAAACTAGAAGATTCGCGATTTTGGAAGGTGGATCCAGAGATGCAAGACATTTTATGGGTTGAAGGGAAAAGAGAAAGTTTTTGGATGCCGAAAGTTGAAGTGAAGGTGGGGGAAGATTCTCGGACGCTGAACGCGAAATTAAAAATGTTGAAAGATTGGTGGGAACAGGCTACTGGGGCGAATTTAAAAGATTAGGGGTTTTGGAAGATTCAAGTAGAGATGTAGGACATTTTATTGGGGAAAGAGTTTAAGTGAAAATATGGGATCGAAGGATTGAAGGGGAAAGAGAAAGTTTGTGGATCCCGAAGGTTGAAGTGAAGATATGGGAAGATTCTCGGGCGGCGAACGTAAACGTGAAGATTCGTGGAAACGGACTGCTGGGAAGGGAATTGAAAATTTAGAATTTTGGAAGGTTAAAGTAGAGGCGTAGGGCACAAGTTTGGGGGCGCAAGGATTTCACTTAAAACATGGGGCGAAGGTTTGAAGGGAAAAGAGAAAATTTGTGAATCCTGAAGGTTGAAGTGAAGACGCCGGAACATTCTCGGGCGCTGAACGCAAACGTGAAGATTCGTGGAAATGGAATTGAGAGAAACTAGAAGATTTGGGGTTTCGAAAGATTCAAGTAGAGATATAGGGCATTTTGTAGGGGTAAGAGATTAAGTGGAAGTATGGGATCGAAGGGTGGGAGGGAAAAGAGAAAATTTGTGGATCCCGTTGGTTGAAGTGAAGACGCCTGAAGATTTTTGGGCGCTGAACGCAAACGTGAAGATTTGTGGAAACAGGCTGCGGGGGCAAAGTTAGAAGATTTGGGGTTCCGAAAGATTCAAGTAGAGATGTAAGACATTTTATGGAGGGAAGGGTTTAAGTCAAAATATGGGGTCGAAGGATTGAAGAGAGAAGAAAGTGTTTGTGGATCCCGGAGGTTCCAAGCTGGGTCAGAAATAGAAGATTCGGGCTTTTGGAGGATTCAAGTAAAAATGTTGGACGTAGAGATATAGGGAAGAGTTGAAGTAAAAATATAAGGGTAAAGGGTTGAAGGGGAAAGAGAAAATTTGTAGATCCCGTAGGTTGAAATGAAGACGCGGGAGATTCCCGGACGCCGAACGTAAGATTTAAAATGTGGAGAGATTGGCGGAATTGAGCTGCTGGGACAAAAATAGAAGATTTGGACTTTTGGAGGATTCAAGTAGAGATGTAGAGCATAGAGATGTACGGAAGAGCTTAAGTGAAAATATGGAGTCGAAGTGTTGAAGGGGAAAGAGAGAATTTGTGGATCCCGAAGGATGAAATGAAAATGTGGGAAAATTCTCGAACGTCGAACGCGAGATTAAAATTTGTAGAAAGATTGGCGGAATTAGAGTGCTGGACAAAAATAGAAGATTTGCGGGTTTCGAAGGTGGAAGTAGAGATGTAGGACATTTTATGGGGGCAAGGGTTAAAGTGGAAATATATGGTTAAAGTGTTGAAGCGAAAATGGATTTGCGGACCTGAAAGGTTGAGTAACTTATATGGAAAATGTTGTGGAGGGATATGCTGAAGTAAAAATATAGAAAGGTTCACGGGGTCAATATGCTGAATTGGAAATTAAAGGTTTATGAATTTGATATACTGGCCTAGGCATGGGCAATTTTATGGGAGAAACGATTGAAACGAAGATGTGGACAAATTCGAGGAGTTGGAATACTAAAGCGGAAATGAAGAGATTTTTAAGTTCAGACAGTTTAAGTAGAACTATGTGAATTTTTATTACAAAAAAAGGTTGAAGATAAATTATGAACGATCTGTGGAATTATATTGTTGTAGTAAAAATAGTTAATTTATGAACTTGGAATGTTGAAGTGAAAATAGTGAGTTTGTGTGTTTGACAGGTTAAAGTAAATATATGGGAATTTTATTATTTTGTAGGAGTATAGTAAGAAGTAAAATAAGAAACAGTAATAAATAGTAAGAACTAGTAATAAGAAGTATAACATTTTGTAGAAGCAAACATTCAAATAAACGAAAATTTTCACGAAAATATAATTTTTGGGAAAAGAATCGGGATGTTGAGGTGAATATGGCGGATATATGAGTTTGGAACATGAAAGTAGAGATACTGAAACCTTTTTTTGGGCGAAACCCTGAAGTAAAAATATTTCGTTTAAATATTGATTTACAGGTTTGAAAATATGGATTTATAGGTTTGAAACGTTTAAGTAGAAACACCGAAAGTTTTGTCGCCATACCCCCGGAATAAAAAAAAAAGCGTCCGTGACTTAAAATGACGAGGTCAAAATGTAAAAAACTTTAATGCGGCAGATTACAACGTATACTTCCTGAAAATTAAGTCTAAACCTCCTCATCTTTAAACGATTATCCATAAACACGCAAAGACTCGATTCTTAAATCGAGTGTCTCCGCGTTTGTCATTTCCATTCCGCTTCTTTCAGTCCCGTTTATACACCTGTTTACGTACGTGAGCGATTCTGTTTAATAATCGTATAATAAACAGTAAGAGACAGCATTGGATTAGCGACACGTGCGTGACAATTTGAATTGGACACAGCGTCGCATGAAGAAGCGAGTCGGCCGTGAAAAGGAAAGGAGAAAAGAATGTCAATGGCCGAAAGCGGCCGTGAGTCAAACACCTGACGCGGATAAATCCGATTCCCTTGATCGGAGATCGCTCGACAGATTAATTGGAAGCGGAAAAACGAAATCGTGGCACATCACGCACGTCGACTTATGAGTTCGCCGATAAAATCGAATATTTTGCGCGTACAATGTCTCTTGTACTTTGATCATTCAACGGCCTTGTACGTTTAGAATAGTAATAACAGAAACGTAACAATAAATACATAGTAAGTAGCTGTATCCGGTACTATAGGTATTTTTATAAGTGTACGTTCTCATACACATGTATATGTTTTAACAAAAATTTTGGAATGAAACATTTGATTACGTGAACAGCTGGTTTTGTGGATTTATGAATTCATTTGTGTAATTAACTGCTGTACATACCTTGATACATAACACCCGAACAGGTTTGTAAGGCTAAATTTGATTATATCAACAACTGCTTCGTACATTCGCGATTTTTTTGATATGGGAAAACATTGTACAAAGTATATACGGTGACACGAAAATACCTGAACAAAATTTCGTACCATTTTCTATTGTTTCCAAGAATGAGAACAAGTCATATAAACATTGTCCTGAATAATTATTTTTTCCATTGTACAGACACTTTTTGTTTAGATTGAAAATGATGACTAGAATAGCTACGAAACTGAGAATTTCAAGTACTCTGTTATTGGAGAATATTCTTTTCATTTCTTTAATACTAGATTTACGGCGAAATACGTCAGTGTACAACATTATCTGGAAAAATATATAGGTACATGAAATATAGAATTTAAAAATTGGAACACCGAGAAAGAAAGAAATTTATATCTATACTCGTATGATTCCATTGAAAAAAGTCAACAAATATTACTCGAAAATAATAATATTTTCTATTCTTTTATTCGTGAAATTTAAAACCCGGGATTTTAATAAACCGCAATCACGCGTAATTATAGACAAAGAAATTTATATCTGTACTCGTATAATTCCATTGAAAAAAATTCAACAAATGTTACTGGACAATAATAATAGTTTCTGTTATTTTATTCATGAAATCCGAAACCCGTGAATTTAATAAATCGTAATCACGCGTAATTATAGATAAAGAAATTGATATCTGTACTCGTATGATTCCATTGCATAAAAGTCAACAAGTGTTACCGGGCAATAATAATCATTTCTATTATTTTATTCATGAAATAGTTTCTGTTATTTTATTCGTGAAATCCGAAAGTTGCGAATTTAATAAAGCGTAATCATGCGTAATTATAGACAAAGAAATTGATATCTATACTCGCATGATTCCATTGAAAAAAAGTCAACAAGTGTTACTGAACAATAATAACAGTTTCTATTATTTTATTCGTGAATTCAAAAACCCGTGAATTTAATACACTGAAATCAAGCGTAATTATAGACAAAGAAATTGATATCTGTACTCATATGATTCCATTGAAAAAAGTCAACAAATGTTACTGAACAATAATAACAGTTTCTATTATTTTATTCGTGAAATCCAAAACCCGCGAATTTAATAAACCGTAATTATGCGTAATTGTAGATAAAGAAATTTATATCTATACTCGTATGATTCCATTGAAAAAAAGTCAACAAACCTTACTGAACAATAATAATAGTTTCTGTTATTTTATTCATGAAATCCGAAACCTGTGAATTTAATAAACCGTAATCACGCATAATTATAGATAAAGAAATTGATATCTGTACTCATATAATTCCATTGAAAAAAAGACGAAAAATGTTACTGGACAATAATAATAGTTTCTGTTATTTACTTTGTGAAATCTAAAACCCTTGAATTTAATAAATAGTAATCACGCGTAATTATAGATGAAGAAATTGATATCTAAACTCGTGTGATTCCATTGAAAAAAAGTCAACAAATGTTACTCGACAATAATAATAGTTTCTACTATTTTATTCGTGAAATCTAAAACCCGTGAATTTAATAAACCGTAATCAGACGTAATTATAGATAAAGGAATTGATATCTGTACTCGTACAATTCCACTGAAAAAAAGTCAACAAATGTTACTGTACAATAATAATAGTTTCTGTTATTTTATTTGTGAAATCTAAAACCCGTGAATTTAATAAATCGTAATCACGCGTAATTATAAATAAAGAAATTGATATCTGTACTCGTATAGTTCCACTGAAAAAAAGTCAACAAATGTTACTGAACAATAATAATATTTTCTGTTATTTTATTCGTGAATTCAAAAACCCGCGAATTTAATAAACCGTAATCACGTGTAATTATAGATAAAGAAATTGATATCTGTACTCGTATGATTCCATTGAAAAAAAATCAACAAATGTTAATGGGCGATAATAATAATTTCTATTATTTTATTCGTAAAACCCAAAACCCGCGAATTTAATAAACCGTAATCACGCGAAATTATAGATAAAGAAATTGATATCTGTACTCGTATGATTCCACTGAAAAAAAGTCAACAAATGTTATTGAACAATATTAATAGTGTCTGTTATTTTATTCGTGAAATCCGAAACCCGTGAATTTAATAAATCGTAATCACGCGTAATGATAGATAAAGAAATTGATATCTGTACTCGTATGATTCCACTGAAAAAAAATCAACAAATGTTAATGGGCGATAATAATAATTTCTATTATTTTATTCGTAAAACCCAAAACCCGCGAATTTAATAAACCGTAATCACGCGCAATTATAGATAAAGAAATTGATATCTGTACTCATATGCTTCTATTGAAAAAAGTCAACAAATGTTAGTGTACAATAATAATAGTTTCTATTATTTTATTCGTGAAATTTAAAACCCGTGAATTTAATAAACCGTAATCACGCGTAATTATAGATAAAGAAATTGATATCTATACTCATATGCTTCCATTGAAAAAAGTCAACAAATGTGACTGAACAATAATAACAGTTTCTGTTATTTTATTCGCGAAATCCGAAACCTGTGAATTTAATAAACCGTAATCACGTGTAATTGTAGATAAAGAAATTGATATCTGTAGTCGTATAATTCCACTGAAAAAAAGTCAACAAATATTACTGAACAATAATAATATTTTCTATTATTTTATTCGTGAATTCAAAAACCCGCGAATTTAATAAACAATAATGACGCGTAATTATAGATAAAGAAATTGATATCTGTACTCATATAATTCCATTGAAAAAAAGTCAACAAATGTTACTGCACAATAATAATAGTTTCTGTTATTTTATTAATGAAATCCAAAATCCGTGAATTTAATAAACCGAAATCACGTGTAATTATAGATAAAGAAATTGATATCTGTACTCGTATGATTCCATTGAATAAAAGTCAACAAATGTTACTCAACAATAATAATAGTTTCTGTTATTTTATTAATAAAACCCAAAACCCGTGAATTTAATAAACCGTAATCACGCATAATTATAGATAAAGAAATTGATACCTATACTCGTATGATTCCACTGAAAAAAAGTCATCAAATATTACTGAACAATAATAATATTTTCTATTATTTTATTCATGAAATCCGAAACCCGTGAATTTAATAAACCGTAATCACGCGTAAATGTACAGTTAAGTAAGTTTTAAACATTCCTACAATACTGCATCATAATCGAAAATTGTCAATGCTTCAAAAAGCAAAAGTTCTCAGACCTTTGTTTACACGACCTGTTTTCATCTTTAGGTACAGTAGAATATTGTACCCAAGTTTACCCACCAATTTTAATGTCACTCTATACCAGTATTCTGTGCTTCTTGCATTTTGTTAATTGTGTGCCTTTACAACTGTAATAACGGATCAACTTTGTAAAAATAAGTTCCATCGCGTTAATAACAACTTCATAGAGTTTCCAGTTCTGCCAAGTAAGTTCTGTCCTGTTCAGAGAAAATGCCACAAATGCTCAAGAATACAAATGACCTCATCCCACCCTTGTGTACTGTACTACTTTACGATCGTCGGAAAGTCGTAGTGTTCGACCCGAGCGAGCCTCGATAATCGTCCTAACAAAGGCCATCATCTAATTAACACCTCCGCTAGTCTTCGCCGTTTAACACGTTTTTCTCTTGTGCACTAATGAGAACAGACAAACGCCGGTGATAAAACGCATTAATGCGGAAAACGAGAAAACAAGAAATTTCCGCTTTTTCATTCATGACCGCCAATTTGGGCGTTCGTCTTTACACAAAACTTTATAATACCCTGTTCTCAGTCAGATAATTCGCGTAGAAGTGATTTTATTTGGCAGAGTATCATAAAATGCGTTAATCATACTCAGTGGAACTCGAACGTTGTTGAAGTGTTTGGTGTCTTTCTTTTTTTACGAAGTACGTTGTAAGAGGTTTTGAATCTGCATTAATAAAAGTACTATTAAATTAATAATGTGAAATCAAAGTACTATTAAATTAATAATGTGAAATCAAAGTATGTTGCATCAAAATATTCTTTCAATTGCTATAAAAAATCGTTTATTCTTTGATATAACTTTTCTATTCTGCTCTTAAAAGTTTGTTACATTGTCGACCTATAATACGTAAAGCATTTTAAAAACGTCAATGAACGTGGTTAAAAGAAAATTGAATAGTTAAGGAAGCAGTACATTGCAGTTTTATCAACTTTTATATCATTTTGCTGAACCTCATATAACACTTTATATTCAACTTATGTATGTATATTAATATTACATATTTGTGCTCCACATAGAGGGTCGTAAATATAAAAATGTTTATGTAATATATAAATGTATGTACATATAAAAAATAATATATGCATAATAAATGTTAATACATATGTATATATGTACATAAATAGACGAAAAATAAAATAAAATACATAAATATATATACATATACATAAAATATACTGCATAAATTTCTACAAAATATACAAAATTTATAATTAATTGATAAAATACAGATATTTTTATATTTACGACCCTGTATATTGGGTACAAATAAAATTGATGTTGTTAACGCAGTATTCGATTCCTTATACGTCAATTTCCAGTCCTCAGTATATGAATAAAAACACTATATGGCCGTTTCGAATTGTATGCAAATCTTCCTTAAAATTTATAAAAGACACTAAAATTTGCACGACGAAAACACTTGCTGCGTCCCAGCGAAAAATAGCGGCCCCACCGTAAACGATACGTGATAAAAAAACAATTGTTAACTATACAGGAAAAAAGTTCAACTTGTTAAATTCCAAATGTATACATTTTTATGAATATTTCCAATGCATTCATTCATCATCGAATTTGTTAAATATTTGATGAATGTATGTACATTTGTATCGAATTTATTAAATTCGAACTGTATGCATTTATACGAATATTTCCAATCTATTCATTCATCATTGAATTTGTTAAATTCGAACTGTATACATTAGTATGAATATCTCCAGCGTATTCATTCATCATCATATTTGTTAAATTCGAACTGTTTACATTAGTATGAATATTTCCAACGTATTCATTAATGATCGACTTTGTTCAATTCGAACTGTATACATTTGTATGAATATTTCCAACGTATTCATTCATTATCGAATTTGTTAAATACGAACTGTATACATTTGTATGACTATTTCCGACGTATTCATTCATCATTGAATTTGTTAAATTCGAACGGTATACATTAGTATGAATATTTCCAACGTATTCATTCATCATCGAATTTGTTAAATTCGAACTGTATACATTTGTATGAATATTTCCAACGTATTCATTCATCATCGAATTTGTTAAATTCGAACTGTATACATTTTTATAAATAGTTCTAACGTATTCATTCATCATCGAATTTTTTAAATTCGAACTGTATACGTTTGCATGAATATTTCCAACGTATTCATCCACCATCGAATTTTTTAAATTCAAACTGTATACATTTGTATGAATATTTCCAACGTATTCATTCATCATCGAATTTGTTAAATCGAACTGCATACATTTGTATGAATATTTTCAACATATACATTCATAATCGAATTGGTTGGATACGAATTTTATACATTAGTATAAATATTTCCAACGTATTCATTCATCACTGCAAACTCCCAATAAAGTTACCACTTTTACCTTCAATCAACCGATTTCTCTAAACGCTACAGCAGTCTTCAACCTCGTATAACACGAAGTAGCAGAACACATCTTTTCGAACCCCAACTACCGTATCGCACCTTTATATCCACTCTTATCCCGAACGATAAGGTGCACGGAATGTCTTTACGTCAAAATCCGAGCTTGTAGACGAAGAGAAGAGGAAAAACGAGCAGAGCGGGCGGCGTGAGAGATGCGAAGGCAGGAGTAGAAGGAGCAGAAGAAGAAAACGAAGGCATCTGATGCAGCGGGAGGCCGTGACCAGGTGTACGGGTGTGAATAGACCACCGGCTAATTTCCATACACCGAAACCGCACCGCCTCGACGGCGGTCCGGAATTCCTGTCCAACAAAAGAGAGGCCCCCATCGTTTTATCCAGCGCGTGCATCTCCATCGCCGACGCTACAAGAGGAGTCCGCCTCTTCTCGTCATCGCACGACGAAGACCACTCATGAACGGGCTACCGAATTGTGCTGGGAAAATCGAATAATCGACCAGAGTTTCGGCGGGAGACAGATAGGTAGAGTGAAATGTAAGCAGTACTTGTGGGCTTATTTGAAGAATTAATTGTATACGTATACATGTGTTTGTTTGGAGAATTACTTAGTATAGAGTAATTTTGAACAATTAGTGCGAAGTTTGAATAATTAGATTGAATATTTACTGAAGGTATAGCAGTCAACTTGATAATTTGTGTTGTGTTTGTGATGGCATGCAAGAAAAATTAAAATTTGGTATTGAAGCCGAAAGAAGTCCACCTATTTTTGTCATCGGATGAAAAAGAGTACTCATGAACGGGCTACCGAATTTTGTTGAGAAAATCGAATAATCGAGAGGAGTTTCGGCGGGAAACAGGTAGGCAGAGTAAAATGTAAGAAGTAATGTTGGGCTTGTTTGAAGAACTAATTGGTGTTGAGTGGGTTTGGAGAAATACTTAGTATAGAGTGGTTTTGAAGAATTAATGTTTCGTTCTATCTGTTTGCAGAATTATTTGAAATTGGGTCTATTTGGATAATACTTGAAGGTTGTGCAGTCAACTTGGTGGTTTGTATTCGGTTTATTGGCATGTAAAAAAAAAATCAGAATTTGGTATTGAAGCTGAAAAAAATCTACCTGTATTTTTCATCGGCTAAAGAAGAGTATTCATGAATGGGCTACCGAATTGTGCTGGTAAAATCAAATAATCGAAAGGATTTTCAGCAGGAGACAAATAGATATATTCAAATGTACAAAATAGTGTTGGGCTTGTTTGAAGAATTAATTAAAATTGGGTATGTTTTGAGAAATACTTAGCATTGGGTGTATTTGGAGAAATATTTAGTATAGAGTGATTTTGAATAATTAGTGTAGTGTTGGATCTATTACCAGAATTATTTGAAATAGGGTCTCTTTGAATAAGTTGGATTTTGGTTGAACTCAGAAGAACTCTCAAGAAGAAGATAGGTAGAATGAAATGTAAGAAGTAGTGTTGGACCTTTTGGAAGAATTAATTGGTATTGGGTATGTTTGGAGAATTACTTAGTATGGAGTGATTTTAAAGAACTAATGTAGTGTTTGATCTATTTGCAGAATTATTTGAAGTTGGGTCTGTTTGAATAATTACTGAAGGTGTTGCAGTCAACTTGGTGGTTTGTGTTGGATTTAATGGCATGTAAGAAAAGTCGGAATTTAGTATTGAAATGTAAGAAATGTAAGAAGTACTGTTAAGCTTGTTTGAAGAATTAAGTGGCATTGGGTGTGTTTGGAGAATTACTTAGTATGCAGTCATTTTGAAGAATTAGTGTGGGGTTGGATCTATTTGCAAAATTATTTGAAATTGGGTCTCTTTGGATAATTACTGAAGGTGTAGCAGTCAACTTGGTAATTTGTGTTGGGTTTGATGGCATGTAAGAAACATTAAAATTTGGTATTGAAACCGAAAGAAGTCCACCTATTTTTGTCATCGAATAAAAAAGAGTACTCATGAAGAATTAATTAATATTGAGACAGATAGGTATATTCAAATCTATAAAGTACTGTTGAGCTTGTTTGAAGAATTAATTAATATTGGGTATGTTTCGAGAAATACTTAGCATTGGGCCTGTTTGAAGAAATACTTAGTATGGAATGATTTTAAAGAATTAGTGTGGCGTTGGGTCTATTTATAGAGTTATTTGAAATTGGGTCTATTTGAATAATTAATAAAGACAGTGCGATCATGTTGGTGTTTTGTCGTGGGTTTAGTGGCATGTAAGAAAAGTCGGAATTTCGTATTGAAATGTAAGAAATGTAAGAAGTACTGTTGGGCTTGTTTGAAGAATTAATTGATATTAGGTATGTTTCGAGAAACATTAGCATTCGGTGTGTTTAAAAAATTACTTAGTAGTTTGGGTGTATTTGAAAAATTACTTAGTATTGGGTGTGTTGGAAAATTGCTTAGTATTGAATGATTTTGAAGAATTATTTTAAATTGGGTCTGTTTGAATAATTACTGAAGATGTAGCAGTCAACTTGGTGGTTTGTGTTGAGTTTAATGGTATATAAGAAAAATTAGAAATTTGTCTCCTATTCAGAGAAAATGGCACTAACCCACGAAATTTAAAAATTAGAAATCTACTTACGAAACCAATTAGGACATCTATTCATATAATTCCATTAATAGCATTAATCAAAAATCGTTCGAAAACCCTCGTAACAATCTCGATAATTTAATGAATCCGTCTTTTTCGCTGCCAAATATTCCGGTTTCCAATTTGCATAGATTTAACACTCGTTACCTTTAGTGCCTAGCGCTCGTGTGCCGAACATATTTTCGAGGTCGTTTCAATGTCGTTTCGACGTCTCGACGCCGTGAGTCATCCCTTAAGAAGCGTCGGCGCTTAAGGGTTCGAAGGTCTAAAAGGGGATCGATTGTGGGACACGCGACCGCGCGGTTCGAGTTAATTTAAATCGTCTATACGTGCAATTTTACTCTCGGCTGCGCTCTCGACTTGCAGAACGGAGAGATAAGATTGTTGGGATTTAACGTGATGCGAACTTGCCTTGTTATTTCTGCGTGGAGTGGACTGGTGTGTCAGATTTGTGAATGAAAAAAGCAGGAAAGATTGAAGTGATGCTGTGACACGCGTGATTATTCGCAATGTGATGATAATGAATGAAATGCGTGTGGTAGGTGTTTGTAGGATCGAGTTAGTTGTTTCGATGCATTTGAACGGTAATTTTATCAATTAGTTCATTAATTTTATGCTCTTGTCTTATAGGAAGCCTAGTTAGAATAAAAGAAATGAAATTAATTATTTCGCGCCTTCGAAGTATTAGTGAACTTTGATTATTATATCATAATTTTTCTGGAGAATTGTTTTTCACAATTTTTGTTTTCTTGAACAGTTTTTTTTTTACAATTTTATCTCGACGTATTAAGAAATCTGTGTTGCTAGATCAATTTTTGATTAATTATCGTCGATTTCATAGTGTTGCTTCATCAAATCTTTAAAGAAAATGCAATAAATCGCCTGTCACCTTCCTACATTTCAATATTAGCAAATCATATTCCCCATGCTCCTGTTCCCAAAAATTGTATTTTCTCCCGTTTCACAATTTTATTTCGGTCTGACTACAAATCTGCAGCTTGTTACCTTAAGTTTTCGTCCATTACCGCCCTGAAGACAATTTAACAAACTACCTCCCGCCTCGCCAAATTTCAATATTAGCAAATTTCGTTTCTCGCACCGCCATTGTCGAAAATTGCACCTCGTCGCTTTTTAAATTTTATTTCGACGCTTTCATACCGTTGCTTCATCGAATCTTTAAAGAAAACGCAAAATCGCCTGTCACCTTCTTACATTTCAATATTAGCAAATTATATTCCCCATGCTCCTGTTCCCAAAAATTGTATCTTCTCCCGTTTCACAATTTTATTTCGGCGGACTTCAAATCTATAGCTTGTTACCTTAAGTTTTCGTCCATTACCGCCCTGAAGACAATTTAACAAACTTCCTCCCGCCTCGGCAAATTTCAATATTAGCAAATTTCGTTTCTCGCACCGCCATTGTCAAAAATTGCACCTCGTCGCTTTTCACAATTTTATCTCGACGCTTTCATACTGTTTCTTCATTAAATCTTTAAAGAAAACGTAATAAATCGCCTGTCACCTTCTTAAATTTCAATATTAGCAAATCATATTCCCCATGTTCCTATTCCCAAAAATTGTATATTCTTCAAATTCACAATTTTATTTCGGCGGACTATAAATCTATAGCTCCTTACCTTAAGTTTTCGTCCATTACTGCCCTGAAGACGATTTAACAAACTTTCTCCCGACTTGCCAAATTTCAATATTAACAAATTTCGTTTCTCGCACCGTCATTGTCGAAAATTGCACCTCGTCGCTTTTCACAATTTTATCTCGACGCTTTCATACTGTTGCTTCATCAAATCTTTAACGAAAACGCAATAAATCGCCTGTCACCTTCCTATATTTCAATATTAGCAAATAATATTCCTCATGTTGCTGTTCCCAAAAATTGTATCTTCTCCCATTTCGCAATTTTATTTCAGCGTGACTACAAATCTGCAGCTTCTTACCTTAAGTTTTCGTCCATTACCACCCTAAAGACAATTTAACAAACTTCCTCCCGCCTCGCCAAATTTCAATATCAGCAAATTTCGTTTCTCGCACCGCCATTGTCGAAAATTGCACCCCGTCGCTTTTCACAATTTTATCCCGACGCTTTCATATTGTTGTTTCATCAAATCTTTAAAGAAAACGCAATAAATCGCCTGTCACCTTACATTTCAATATTAGCAAATTATATTTCCCATGCTCCTATTCCCAAAAATTGTATCTTCTCCCATTTCACAATTTTATTTCGGCGTGACTACAAATCTGCAGCTTGTTACCTTAAGTTTTCGTCCATTACTACCCTCAAGACAATTTAACAAACTTCGTCCCGTCTCGCCAAATTTCAATATTAGCAAATTTCGTTTCTCGCACCGCCATTGTCGAAAATTGCACCTCGTCGCTTTTCACAATTTTATCTCGACGCTTTCATACTGTTGCTTCATCAAATCTTTAAAGAAAACGCAATAAATCGCCTGTCACCGTCCTACATTTCAAAATTAGCCAATCATATTCCCCATGTTCGTTTTCCCAAAAATGGTATTTTCTCCCAATTCACAATTTTATTTCAGCGTGACTACAAATCTATAGCTTCTTACCTTAAGTTTTCGTCCATTACCGCCCTGAAGACAATTTAACAAACTTCCTCCCGCCTCGCCAAATTTCAATATCAGCAAATTTCGTTTCTCGCACCGCCATTGTCGAAAATTCCACGTCGTCGCTTTTCACAATTTTATCTCGACGCTTTCATACTGTTGTTTCATCAAATCTTTAAAGAAAACGCAATAAATCGCCTGTCACCTTCTTACATTTCAATATTAGCAAATTATATTCCCCATGTTCCTGTTCCCAAAAATTGTATCTTCTCCCATTTCACAATTTTATTTCGGCGTGACTACAAATCTGCAGCTTCTTACCTTAAGTTTTCGTCCATTACCGCCCTGAAGACAATTTAACAAACTTCCTCCCGCCTCGGCAAATTTCAATATTAGCAAATTTCGTTTCTCGCACCGCCATTGTCGAAAATTGCACCCCGTCGCTTTTCACAATTTTATTTCGGCGTGACTACAAATTTGCAGCTTCTTACCTTAAGTTTTCGTCCATTATCGCCCTGAAAACGATTTAACAAACTTCCTCCCGCCTCGCCAAATTTCGATATTAGCAAATTTCGTTTCTCGCACCGCCATTGTCGAAAATTGCACCTCGCTTTTCACAATTTTATCTTGAAGCGTCCAGAAATCTGCGCCGTTTTGTCTCGACTTTCTGTCCATTGTCGCCCATATCGAATCCACGATCGTGATGCCGTTGAAAAGTGTCTCATGCCACCCCCTCCCCTCCCCCAATCACCCCATGGCTAGCCGCAAATCACCCCTGAAGCAATCTGCGGCATCCAGATAACGCGACTCTTCGTTACTTTATTCAATTCCGCGGCCTCATCTCCCATTTTCTCACCCTCCGCAGTTTTCGAACACAATGACACCCTTTTCAGCGCCGGTTCGGACCGATGTGAGATGAATCGTCGGTTTAGTTGCGGTTTTTCGTCTGTTTTTGTGCCCCGCGATAACTGAGGCCCATTATAAAACGAAGGCCTGAATAGTTCCTCATCAACGTTCACATCCATAACAGCGGATTATACGTACGGATAAACGTAGGCGGGAGACTTGAAATTTTTGGGTGGCTGGTGAGTTTTCGAAGTGTGACGCAGAATTGCTTTACGGGACGTTTAATGCTGTTTTGTGGTAAAAAAGCGGCAAGTTAATGTAGATGGGATAAGAAGGTTGTTCATAATGTTACTGATGAATGATGAAAAAAAAAATTAGGGGGTTTCAATAATCGGTTACTATGCAAATGTTAATAATGGACAATATTGATGTTTTGTTATTAAACAATTTTCACGATATTTACAATATTTGACTAATATGTGTTGTTAAGGAATTGACACATATTATATAGATTATACACAAAAATAAATGCATGCGAAACAATTTAAGTTTTTATGTGATGCGCATGTTCCCAAACTATATGATACAAACTTTTTCCAAATTTTTAATTTTTGTTGTGCGATCGAAGAAGCGACGAAATGATGAGAGTTTGATAATAAAACGTTGATAATACCGCCGATATATTTTTGTATTTAAAAACAAAAATATCGTTCGTAATTTAAAAAAAAATGTAAGTAATTATTTTTTATTAAATTCAGACTCAATCAATTTCGATATTTAAGAACAAAAAAAGTTCGACACACCACCGATGCCACCCGCATCATCGAAACATCAGCATATTCCTCACATATGTAATAACATTTCAAACACTGACATCAAACTTTTCTATCAAAACGCAAAAAATCATTATTACGCTTGCACAAATCTTTTGCCGAAAATCCACCATCATATTTTTTTTATTAAACAATTTTTACGTTATTTAGAACATTTGACTAATGTGGGCTGTTACGGAATTAAGACAATTTGTGTAGATTATACGAAAAAGTAAATGAATACGAAACCCTTGAAGTTTCTACGTGATGCGCATGCTCCCAAACTATGCGATACAAACTTGCTTCAAATTTTCATTTTTGTTATGCGATCGAAGAAGCGGCAAAATGAGGGAAGTTCAACAACAAAATGTAGATAATACCGTCAATATATTATTGTACTTAAGAACAAAAATTTCGTTCGTAATTTAAAAACAAATATATCAAAAACAATAAATTAACTAATTTATTCAAATTAAATTAATACCCTATCAATTTCGTAATTTAAGAACAAAAAAATGTTTAACACCCCACCGATGGCACCCGCTTCATCGAAGAATCAGCATATTCTTACAGATGCAATAATATTCCAAACACTGTCATCACATTCTTCTATCAAACACAAAAAATCATTATTACGCTTCCACGAATCTTTTACTAAACATCCACCAACATATGGTAATTTAAAAACAAAAATTCACGAAACGATAAATGAAGTAATTCATTATTTATTAAATTAAGACCCATTCGTTTTCATCATTTGAAAACAACAAAACGTTCAACACACCACCGATGCCATCCGCTTTATCTAGAAATCAGCATATTCCTACAGATGGAATAAAATTCCAAACACTGTCACCACATTCTTCTATTATAACACAAAAATTATTCCGCTTCCACGAATATTTTGCCGAACATCTACTATCACACGGTAATTTAAACACAAATATTTGAAAAACCAGCACATTTCTATATATGCACTGAAATTCCAAACACTGTCATCACACTCTTTTATCAAAACACAAAAATTATTACGCTCCCACGAATCTTTTGCCGAACATCCACCATCACACGGTAATTTAAACACAAAGATTTGAAAAACCGGCACATTTCTATATATGCAATAAAATTCCAAACACTGTCATCACACTCTTCTACCAAAACACAAAAATGATTACGCTTCCACGAATCTTCTGCGGAACATTCGCATCATCGAAAAATCAGCATATTCCTACAGATGCAATAAAATTTCAAACACTCTCATTACATTCTTCTATCATAACACAAAAATTATTACGCTTCCACGAATCTTCTGCCGAACATCCACGTCATCGAAAAATCAGCATATTCGTACAGATGCAATACAATTCCAAACACTGTCATCACATTCTTCTATCAAAACACACAAAATCATGATTACGCTTCCATGAACCTTTTGTCGAACATTCGCATCATCGAAAAATCCACATATTCCAACAGATGCAATAAAATTCCAAACTTTGTCATTACATTCTTTTATCAAAGCACAAAAATTCATTATTACGCTTCCACGAATATTTTGTCAAACATCCACCACCACACGGTAATTTAAACACAAAGATTTGAAAAACCAGCACATTTCTATATATGAATATTTTGTCATCACACTCTTCTATCCGATTACCACCACACCACACTGATACCACAGCCCAAATTCTTAAATCAATACCCGATCGACCTCTTACCGATTCGCGCGATCCAGCACGATTTCGCATTTGAACCCTCAGCAAACGTCGACTCGCCGAGGCGCATCCGTCGTTTGTCATTCGGCCGGGCGTTTGTATTTTCGCAGCGAGAAAGGGACGCGGAAGGAAAAAAACGAAGAGACCACGTCGGCCATTGTCGTTCGGCACAAAGGCCACAAAAGAGGACGTGTGAATCAGCAGTAATGGGGATAATGCAAACTACTAAGAGGTTGGAAGGGGTCAGGGGTGAAGACGGGGGTGTAAAGCTGTCCACGAGTGAAGCGGGGGTGGCATGGGGGTTGAAGATTGTCCAAGGACGCAGCCGGGGGTGAGATGGAGGAGTCGAGAGTGAAAAAGTGGCCGAACGTGTGGAAGACTAGCCAGAATACAAACCGGATGAGTAAAGGTGCCTGTTGAGACGAATTCGAGACTTACGGTGTTGGAATAGTAAATATTGGGGATATGCGGGTACACATTTTGGACTCGGGTCGGGTCAGGAATTTAACCCTTTCAGACCCGATTTTTTCTTGTTTGAGAAAAATTATTTTTTATGCTAAAATTAACTTGATTCATGTGAATGAAGGCAATAGTATACTTTTTACACAAATATTTATTTATTTATTTATAATTTGTAAATGTGCATTTTAATGGACATATGGTCCTTACAAAAAATTTGTAACATTAAGGAGATCCTGAGAAATATTTGTATAAGAAAATACAATTCGTATTCGTAAAAATAATATACGTAATAAAATACAGCACAGAAACTGATATTATAATATTACAATGTGCACAGAATCTGAAGTTGGGTTGACTTTAAAGTATTTTTATGTGTATTTTTTCGATAATTTCTGAATTCGATTTACGTCTTGCAAAATAAATCCTGTAATACAACCATCGTCGTTGCCTGTTTTAAAACTTTAAAGTCGTTTGTGCATTGATATGCAGATCATTTTAAAGATATATGCTGAATTCCTTTTTTTCTGTATTTTCATAGTACCAAAGCAAAGACATAACGTCCCATTTAAAAATCACCGGATAAATTTGGTATGACATTGAAAAACAAAGCTATACATATTTTTATCATGAGAATATTCTTCATAAAAATGTGTTGTAATACGTTGTTGCTGGTTTGGAACACTAAAGTCTGCGTTGATATCATCCTGTAAAATACATACATATATGTCGTGAATATCGATTTTTATATATCTCTAGAGATATGCACGTAATCCTTAGTTTTAACTCTAGTTTTCGGAAACAAAAGTTTATAATATTTTCTCTTTATCAATTCAGAACAAAATTGTGCAGCATTACAATGTGTGATATTCAAATAATAAATTAAATCTGGCTCTCGCACCTGTATATTCATGACAACGAAACGGTGGCATTAACACTACATCTTAAATAAAACGTTAAAACAATTTTTAATCGAATTTGTACCGGTAAAAATTGTGTACTAAATCTAAAATATATAACACTTTTCACTTTACTTTCTCCTAGTCTGTAACTCCATCGTTGTCATTTACATTAATCGCGCTCTTCCTCATTTCTCGAGATTCCTATCGCGCCATGGGATTACGAATGTGTGTCACGATCGAATAGGAGTCTAAAAGAAGTCCATAAATAATCGTGCTTTGGTCGGGCGTCGTTCGAGGCTTACGATTTAACGATCCGTGCATCCGATGTTTCAAGGAGCGGCGCGCTTAGAAATTTTAATATATTTGCATATCGAAGTGCTACTAGAAGTTATTTACGACTATTTCGGACATCGCGCCAATTAACACCCCGATCGTTATGCGCCTCAATGGCTTATATTAGGTAATAATCTACACGTTCGTACGGATCCGAAAAAAAAATAAAAATTACGGTAGTTAACGTCTGAAATCCAATATTACGCAAAGGTATAACTGTACGTGATATTGTATATCTACATCTACGGCGAAAATTAAAAAAGGCTTTTACTGAAACTATTTTTAGCTGTAATATAGACGTGTTTATTTTCATTTACATAATTAAATAACGTGTGCAGGTATCTGAATGTGTAATTTTTTAATTAAAATCGAATCCTACAATTATATTGTGTGATTGTATCAAAACAGATTTTGACGCAATTCTACACAACTTCGCAACCACTTTCAAGCATGCGTCATATAAAGTCTGAACACATGTGCATGGTTTATACATTTATATATTTTGTTCATTCTATACATCATTTTTCAAGAACCACACTTCCAAATATACTCTCCCATTATATTAAAATCAATTCCTGTAATAGTGTTCCATGATATCATAAAAATTGACTTCTAGCCTACTTCTACAGAGTTTTGCAAACATTATCAATCCCACGCGATCCAAACATCCGAATTCTGGTTCTCGAATTTGATCCAATCGTTAAACAGTCATTCTCTCAGAAACTCTCCCATTTCTGAAGCACCGAGCTTTATTCTATTCATTATGAGTATCAATATCTTATGTCGTATTACAAAACTAAATATCCATATCGACGTCAAAGAATACTAAACGTATACCACCTACAAATTTACATACTTTATTCGTCTTTTACGTAATTCTTCATTAAACACACTTCCGATTATTTTTATTGCAACAACTCCGTGATATCAAAATCCTATCCCCACTATGCTGTTCCATGATGACACACAGTTTCGCAAATATTTTCAATCGCACGCCATCCAAACACCCGAATTCCGGCTCCCGAATTTGAGCCAATCGTTAAACAGTCATTTCCTCAGAAACTGTCCCGTTTCCGAAGTACCGAACTTTATTTTATGCATCATGAGTATCGATGTTTTATGTCTTATTACAATATTCGTCTATGCATATATTCAAAACTAAATATCTATTTATACGTAAAATACTAAACTCTATACTAAAATATATACGTCGAAAAATACTAAACTCGTACAGGTTTTATCTTCACTTCCATCTCTGTAATTTATTTATCCTACATATAATTTTTATTAAATTTACTTTCGACTATTCTTGTTCATATCCCATTTTGCTGTTATGTGATGACACACAGGTTCGCAAACATTTTTTTTTAAATCGTACGTCATCCAAACACCCGAATTCTGGCTCTCGCATTTAAGCCAATCGTTAAACAATCATTTTCTGAAAAACTCTCCTATTTCTCAAGAACCGAGCTTTATTCTGTACATGATAAGTATAAATGTACTATATCTTATAACAATATTCGTCTATGCATGTATCCAAAACTAAATAATTATATTCTCCCATTGCTCAAGCACCGTGTTTCATTATATTCATCATGAGTATCAATCATGTTTCCAAAACAAAATATCTATATCTACATCGAAAAATACTAAATTCATACAGATTTCATCTGCACCGCCAATTACACATTTCCGTAATTTATTTGTCCTACATATAATTTTTTATTAAACACGCCTTTGACTATACCTATTGCAACAACTCCATGATATCAAAATCGTATTCCAGTATGTTGTTCCATGATGCCACACAGTTTCGCTATCATTTTTTTCAGTGACACACCATCCAAACACCCGAATTCCGGCTCTCGAATTTGAGCTAATCGTTAAACAGTCATTCTCTCAGAAACTCTCCCATTTCTCAAGTACCGTGTTTCATTCTATTAATCATGAGTATCGAAGTATTATGTCTTATTACAATATTAAATATCTATATACGTCGAAAAATATATTCAAAACTCCAAATATCTATTCGTCCTGCACACAATTTTTTATCAAGCACCTTTCGAAAATTCTTATTGCAACAAAATATCAAAACAGTATCCCATTATGCTGTCTGATGTCACACAGCAAACATTTTCAATCGCACGCCATCCGAACTTCCATTTCGCCTATCGAATTTCTGTAATTTCATTCTATTCATCATGAGTATCAATGTCTTGTGTCGTATTACAATATACGTGTATGCATATATCGAAAAATAAATATCTATATCTACATGGAAAAATACTAAAGTCGTACAGATTTTATCTTCACTTCCATTTCCATAATTTGTTAGCCTTGGATATAATTTTTTATTAAACACCCTTCCGACTATTTGTATTGCAACAACTCCATGATATCAAAATCGAATTTCACTATGTTATTCCGTGATGACACACAGTTTCGCAAACATTTTTTTCAATGACACACCATCCAAACACCCGAATTCCGGCTCTCGAATTTGAGCCAATCGTTAAACAGTCATTCTCTCAGAAACTCTCCCGTTTCAAAAGCATCGAGCATTATTCTACTCATCATGAGTATCAATGTCTTATGTCGTATTACGTATTACAGTATTCGTCTATGCACATATATCTATGTCTACGTCGAAAAATACTAAATTCATACACATATTATCTGAACGCCAATTACACATTTCCGTAATTTATTCGTCCTGCAAATAATTTTTTTATTGCACACACTTTCTATTATTTTCATTGCAACAATTTCATGATATCAAAATAGCATCCCATTATGCTGTTCCATGATATCACACAGTTGCGCAAACATTATCAATTGCACGCGATCCAAACATCCGAATTTCGGCCCTCGAATTTGAGCCAATCGTTAAACAGTCATTCTCTCATTCTCTCAAAAAATCTCCGGTCAATTCTCATTTATCATGGAGATATTATCTTCTGTCGAAAAATATGATGTATATAAATGTCTTGCACACAATTTTTTATCACACACTCATCTATGCATATATCCAAAACTAAATATCTATATCGACGTCGAAAAATACTAAATTCATACACATATTATCTGATCGCCAATTACACATTTCCGTAATTTATTCGTCCTACATATAATTTTTTATCAAACACACTTTCGACTATTTTCATTGCAGCAACTCCATGATATCAAAATCGAATTCCACTATGCAGTTCTATGATGCCACACAGTTTCGCAACAATTTTTTTCAATCGCACGCGATTCAAACCCCCGAATTCCAGCTCTAGAATATGAGCCAATCGTTAAAGAGTCATTTTCTCAGAAATTCTACCATTGTTTCAAAAGCATCGAGCTCATCATTATATTCTTATGTCGTATTACAATATTTATCTATGCAGATATCCAAAACTAAATATCTATATGTACGTCGAAAAATATTCAACTCGTATAGATTTTATTTTTACTTCCATTTCCATATTTCCGTAATTTATTCGTCCTGCACACAATTTTTTATCAAACACGCTTTCGAAAATTCTTATTGCAACAACTCCATGATATCAAAACAGTATCCCATTATGCTGTCCCGTTTCCAACCACACAGTTTCGCAAACATTTTCAATCGCACGCCATCCGAACACCCCAGCTTCGCCTATCGAATTTGGCTCAAGCACCGTATTTCATTCTATTCATCATGAGTATCAATGTCTTATGTCGTATTACAATATACGTGTATGCATATATCGAAAAATAAATATCTATATCTACATGGAAAAATACTAAACTCGTACAGATTTTATCTTCACTTCCATTTCCATAATTTGTTAGCCTTGGATATAATTTTTTATTAAACACCCTTCCGACTATTTGTATTGCAACAACTCCATGATATCAAAATCGTATTCCACTATGTTGTTCCATGATGACACAGTTTCGCAAACATTTTTTTCAATGACACGCCATCCAAACACCCGAATTCCGGCTCTCGAATTTGAGCCAATCGTTAAACAGTCATTCTCTCAGAAACCCTCCCGTTTCTGAAGCACCGAGCGGAACGTTTGTGAGGGCCTCTCGGTGTTCGGTAATAACGACAACGGGTCCTGTCCTCCTCAATCTCCGTTCGCCGTGTTCCAGCTCATTTTCTCTCTCAGTTCCGCTGCCGTTCGTCCCAGAAGAAGCAATCGTGACTCTGCGCTCCGATTGTTCGATCTTCGATCGAGCCGCACTTCCAGGTGGCCGGCACGAAGCGATACGCGCGAAGAAAGAAATAGAGGGAAATAGAGAGAAGAAGGTTGACGAGACTCGGAGCGGAGGGACCTTTCTTCTCCTGCCACCCTCTTTTCTTCGCGCCTTTTTCAACGCGTAATGAACACTCCGAGCTACCGAAAAGACACGGCATATGGCGCAAAGACGCTCTCTGCCCGCGTGAAAACTAATCTTCGGCCGACCGGTGCAAGTATGAACGGTGGGAGTTTGCGATTTTCTGCCCGACGCCTCAGCGCGTGAGATTCCGAGAGAAAATCTTAACAGCTGAGCATTTCGAGATTAATGAAACGCATTGTGTTGCGGCGAACGTAATTACCTGCCGGCGCGGAAGCTAATTCTCGATGAACGGGAGTAAGCATTTCGGAGAACAGGAGCTTGCGGTTCTTAAGGCGGTGGAATGAACAGCTGAAATTTGAAGAGTAATCAAATGTATTCGATGTTAAAACGTTCTTCCTTCGTTCGTGACTTTATGAAAAGTTGGTAAATAATTTTTTACGAAGGTTGTATGCATTTTGAAGGGGGAGAATTTGTGGTTTTCAAAGGACAAGAGTTTGCGGTTCTTAAGGCGGTGGAATGACCAGCTGAAATTTGAAGAGTAATCAAATGTATTCCATCTTAAAATGTTCTTCTTTCATTAGTGACTTTTTGATAACATTACAACTAGTTTTTTATGAAGATAGTATGCATTTCGAATGGTGGAAATTATGATTATCAGGCTGACGTATGCGCGGATGGGATTTCAGAGAATGGGAGTTTGCAATTGAGGCGGAGGAATGAACAGTTGAAATTTGAAGAGTAATCAAATGTATTCCATCTTAAAACGTACTTCTTTCATTCGTGACTTTTTAATAACATTAGAACTAATTTTTTATAAAGATAGTACGCATTTCGAACGGTGGGAATTTGTGATTTTCAAGCTGACGTATGAGCAGATGGAATTTGAAAGAGTTTGCAATTTTTAAGATGGAGGAATGAACACTTGGAATTTGAAGAGTAATCAAATGGATTCTATGTTAAAACGTTCTTTCTTCGTTTGTAACTTTCTGACGATTCTACAACTAAATTTTTATGAAGGTCGTAAGCATTTCGAACAGTGGGAATTTGTGATTTTCAGGCTGACGTATGAGCAAGTGGAATTTCGAAGTGTTTGCAATTTTTAAGACGGAAGAATGAACAGCTGAAATTTGAAGGGTAATCAAATGTGTTCTATATTAAAACATTCTTCCACCGTTCGTAAGTTTCTGATAAGTTCGTAACTAACTTTTTATGAAGGTCGTAAGCATTTCGAACGGCAGAAATTTGTTATTTTCAGGCATACAAATAAGTGGATGGGATTTTAGTGAACGGGAGTTTGTGGTTCTTAAGATGGGAGAATGAACAGTTGGAGTTTGAAGGGTAATCAAATGTATTCCATGTTAAAACGTTCTTCCTCCGTTTGTAACTTGTTGACGACTTTTAACTATTTGTTTATGAAGGTAATAAGAATTTCGAACGTTAGGAATTTGTGATTTTCAGGCAGACGTATAAGTGGTTGAAATTTCAAAGAGGTTGCAATTTTTAAAGCGGCGGAATCAACAGCTGAAATTTGCAGAGTAATCAAATGTATTCCCTCTTAAAACGTTCTTCCTTCGTTCGTAACTTTCTGACAAGTTGGTAACTAATTTTTATGAAGGTTGTAAGCATTTCGGACGGTGCGAAGTTGTTATTTTCAGGCTGACGTCTGACCGGGTGGAATTTCAAAGAGTTTGCAATTTGTAAGGCGGAGAAATGAACAGTTGAAATTTGAAAAGTAATGAAATGTATTCTATGTTAAAACTTTCTTCCTTCGTTCGTGACTTTTTTACGAGTTGATAACTAATTTTTTATGGTGGTCATAAGAATTTCGAACAGTAGGAACTTGCTATTTTCAGGCTGACGTATGAGTGGACGGAATTTAAAAAAACGGAAGTTTGCAGTTCTAAAGATGGAAGAATGAACAGTTGTAATTTGAAGAGTAATCAAATGCACTCTATGTTAAAACGGTCTTTTAACGTCCTTCCCTACTTACTTTCTGATTTTGTAAAATCTTTGAAAAAATGGAAAATTATAAATGTGAAAAAGTGGTATGATTGGTTTGCGAATTTGCAGAGTGGTATACATATATATATATATATATATACATATATGCCAATTTCTTATATAACAAGTATATGTACTTCCTGCAGTGTACTTACCACCGTATACTAGAGGACTGACAACTTTTCATCCATTGACGAGTATACTATACAACATTTATATACTATATAATATCTGCTATGTAATATCAAATATATATACCATATAATATCGTCGTTTATATCTATATACTATATACTACGTAATATAAACTATCCCAACCATGCAGACGTTCAACATTTCTCCGTAAACGAACATACTCCCCATTTTCACCGTCCCAACGACACAACCCACGTACCCAGTTTTCACCTACAACCCATCACCACTCCCAAGACAAACGTACCGAACCTAAAAAATCGCAGGCCACCATCCCGTGCTTTGCTTCACACTCTCGTTCGTTCGTTTCAGCATATACAGCCTCACCCATACATTCTCACGTGCTCTCTCCCTTAATTACACCCGCCTAACTGCGCGCACGGAAGTCAGCGTCAAAAATCAGCGACACGCACAATGGCTCTCGATCAGAATCGAGCGATCGACTTTCGACGCGGCGGCCGTGGAGGAAGAAAGAGGGAGAAAGAGGATCCTGCGAGAAGGAGAGGAGCCGTTGGCCATCGGCGATCTGGACCGTTCTCCGATAATTACGAGTTGCCGGCGTGGCGAGGCGTCGGCAAAGAATTATCGCCCGGCAAGAATTTGATTACGGCTTCTGAAGGTGCCGTGGCGCGGTTTTTGAGAGATGAGTGACGAGGCAACATGCATTGTCGATCGTTTAATAACTCTCAGTGGGTGTCTACCGGCGGCGGGCCACTGGTGTTGTTACCGTTTCCTTTCATTCCGCAGGCGGAATCGGTAGAGACCGACCTGAGAAATCGACGGTTTCAATGCTTTCTTCGCGTCGCTTTGTACTCCGCTGTCCTTGCCGCGCACACGCGTGTGGCTGGAGAGGCTACGTGGAGGTATGCCGATTTTTGACACGCGCGGGGAAGGATTTGATCAGTTGCGAACGAAGTAATTCGCGGCAACAGCAAATTTTCAAAGGTTATGCTTGGAAAATGTGTGACGCTTTGAAAGTTTTTTGTAAAAATGTTCTTGCGACAAATGTATGCACGAAATGGGAAAATGTTTTATTGTGACCCAATACGTAAATAAGGAATTACGAATTTAGAGTGTAAAGGTTTTAGAAGAATTCAGTCATGGCATAAAACGGAGCTACGGCGATTTTTTCGTAAATAAAGAATTACAAATCCTGGGTGTAAAGGTTTCAGAAGAATTCAGACATGGCAGAAAATGGCGATTTTTGACACGCGCGAGGAAGGATTAGACTCTTTGTGAACGAAGTAATTCGCGGCAGCAGCGAATTTGACTAGGGTTATGGTTACAATGTATGCACGCGAGAAAAAAATGTTTTATTGTAAGCCAATTTGTAAATAAGAAATTACAAATCCAAAGTGTAAAGGTTTCAGAAGAATTCGTAAATAAGGAATTACAAATGTAGAGTATGGAGGTTTTAGAAAAATTCAGACATGGCAGAAAACTAAGCTATGCCGATTTTTGACACGCGCGAGGAAGAATTTGATCACTTGCGAATGAAGTAATTCGCAGCAGCAGCAAATTTTTCAAGGGTTATAGGGCTTTTAAGGGTTGTAAGATGCATTGCGTTTTGAAAGCTTTTTGTGGAAATGTTTTTGCGACAAATATATGCACAAAGTTGGAAAATGTTGAATTGTAACCCAATACCTAAATAAAGAATTACAAATTTGGAGTGTAATGGTTTCAGAAGAATTCCGACATGGCAGAAAATGGAGCTATGGCGATTTTTGTCACGCGCGAGGAATGATTTGATCCTTTGCAAACGAAGTAATTCGCGACAGCAGCAAGTTTTTCAAAGGTTATAGTTGTAATGTATGCACAAAGGAGAAAATTGTTTAATTGTAATCTAATTAGCAAATAAGGAATTACAAATTCAGGGTGTAAAGGTTTCAAAAGAATTTAGACATGGCAGAAAATGAAGCTGTGGCGATTTTTCTCACGCGCGCGGATGAATTTGATCTTTTTTGATCGAAGTAATTCACGGCAGCAGTCTAATTTTTCAAAGTTTATGGATGCGAGATGCATGGCGATTTGAAGGTTATTTGTAAATTGCTTCTTGCGACGAATGTATGCACGAAATGGGAAAATGTCTAATTACAACCAAATTCGTACATAAGGAATTACAAATCTAGAATGTAAAAATTTCAGAAGAATTCAAACATGGCAGAAAATTAAGCTGTGGCGATTTTTCTCACGCGCGCGGATGAATTTGATTTTTTTCGATCGAAGTAATTCGCGGCAGCAGTCTAATTTTTCAAAGTTTATGGATGCGAGATGCATGGCGATTTGAAGGTTATTTGTAAATTGCTTCATGCGACGAATGTATGCACGAAATGAGAAAATGTCTAATTACAACCAAATTCGTAAATAAGGAATTACAAATCTAGAATGTAAAAATTTCAGAAGAATTCAAACATGGCAGAAAATTAAGGTGTGCCGATTTTTATCACGCGAAAGGAAGGATTTGACGATTTGAGAACGAATTAATTCGCGGTATGCAGTAAATTTTTCAAGGGTTACATTATTATTTTCTTGCGACAAATGAATGTACGCAATGGGAAAATGATTTATTGTAATTCAATTGGCAAATAAGGAATTACAAATCTAGAATGTAAAGGTTTCAGAAGAATTCAGACATGGCAGAAAATGGAACTATGCCGATTTTTGACACACGCGAAAAAGGATTTGATCCTTTGCGAACGAAGTAATTCGCGGCAGCAGTAAATTTTTCAAGGGTTACATTATTATTTTCTTGCGACAAATGAATGTACGCAATGGGAAAATGATTTATTGTAATTCAATTGGCAAATAAGGAATTACAAATCTAGAATGTAAAGGTTTCAGAAGAATTCAGACATGGCAAAAAATGGAACTATGCCGATTTTTGACACACGCGAAAAAGGATTTGATCCTTTGCGAATGAAATAATTCGCGGCAGCAGCAAATTTTACAGGGGTTATGGTTGTAATGTATGCACGCAAGGAGAAAATGTTTTATTGTAAGCCAATTTGTAAATAAGGAATTACAAACCCAGAGTGTGAAGGTTTCAGAAGAATTCGTAAATAAGAAGTTACAAATTTAGAGTGTAAAGGTTTCAGAAAAATTCAGAGATTACAGAAAATTGAGCTATGCCGATTTTTGTCACGCGCGAGGACGGATTTGATTTTTTGCGATCGAAGTAATTCGCGGCAGTAGCAAATTTTCAAAGTTTATGGTTACGAGATGCATGATGTTTTGAAAGTTGTTTGCAAATTGCTTTTTGCGACAAATGAATGTATGCAATGGAAAAATGTTTTATTGTAAGCCAATTGGCAAATAAAGAATTACAAATCTAGAGTGTAAAGGTTTCAGAAGAATTCAGACATGGCAGAAAATTAAGCTGTGGCGTATTTTGACACGCGCGAGGAAGGATTTGATTCTTTGCGATTGAAGTAATTCGCGCCAGCATCAAATTTTAAAAGATTATAGTTGGGAAATGTGTGACGTTTTGAAAGGTTTTTGTAAAAATGTTCTTGCGGAAAATGCATGCACAAAGTTAGAAAATGTTTAATTATAACCCAATGCGTAAATAAGGAATTACAAATTTGGAGTGTAAAGGTTTCAGAAGAATTCGGACATGGCAGAAAATGGGCGTATGGCAGTTTTGTCTCGTCTGCAGACGGATTTGACCCTTTGCGATCAAAGTAATTCGCGGCAGCAGCAAATTTTCAAAGTTTATGGTTACGAGATGCATGATGTTTTGAAAGTTATTTGTAAATTGCTTTTTGTGACAAATATATGCACGCAATGGGAAAATGTTTAATTGCAACCCTCTTTGTAAATAAGGAATTACAAATCTGGAGTGTAAAGGTTTCAGAATAATTCTTTTTGTTTAATAGTATTGCTTGAGAGAGCATTCATAATATTTGTTAAAGTCTTCGTCAGCTTTGAAAGGCTGAGGCACGCGGCAGGAATAAATTTCATCACGATCCAACTTAATAAGCAAGAAATGTCAAATCTGAAGTCTAGAAGCTGCAGAAGGATACCTATATAGCAAACATATCAATTATAAAAATGTACATTAACAAGAACAACCGCATAAAACGTTCTAAATGTGGGCGCAAATTATTGTCTATGAATGCATTAATAATATTTGTCAAAGTTCTCATATATTTCAAAAGACTGAGGTGCTCGATTGGAATAAATTTTATTATGGCCCAATTTAATAAACAATAAATTTCAAATGTAAAGTCTACACTACAATAGTATCAATTACAAAAATGCATATTAACAAAAAAGTGCGTATGACTGCTAGTCTTGACATCGGGCGCATTAAAAATCTTGGTTAAAGTCTTCGCTTGTTTCGAAAGACGGGAGCACGCAATAGGAACAAATTTCATCACAACTGAGCTTAATAAACAAGAAATTTCAAATCTAATGTTAAAATCTTCATCAATTTCGAAATCTTAAGGCACGCGGCAGGAATACATTTCATCATCACCGAATTTAAAAAACAATAAATTCCAAATCTAAAGTCTACATTAAAATAATATCAATTATAAAAACTTACATTAACAAAAAAATGCGTATGCCTGCCAGTGTTGATGGCGGGCGCATTAAAAATCTTGGTTAAAGTCTTCGCTTGTTATAGACGAAAGACAAAAAGACAGAAACAAAAAATCAACGTAAAGTTCGAGATGGATGTTGCGCACGAACGGGGGTGGTTGAAGGGGTGGTCGAGGGGAATAGGTTGCGCGTTCATTAATCAGAACCGAAAAAAACACAAAATTTCCTTTGCATCCGGCGGAAAGATAATCGATGCCTCGAATTTGAACGGCGTATCTCATATTCAGTTCCTTTTATCTTAATTTACAGTCGAACAAAAGGATCAAGAAGACAGAAACGAAAAATCAACGCGAAATTTCTGATGGGTGTCATTACTAAACTTCGAAATAAACGTCATTATATCGTTTCTCGTAGCTCCGTCAATTCACCTTAATTCACAGATGAACAAAAATTTCAAGGAAATAGAACCGAAAAATCGACGTAAAATTACCGATTTGAGTCACTGCTAAACTTCGAAAAGCAATTTTATGCATTATTGATTTATGGCATTACACAAGTATTTTATTTTCAGTCCCATTCTACCTTAGTTTATCGAGAAATAGAAATATTCAAAAGACAATTTTGCGCATTCAGATTTATATCATTACTCAAGTATTTCATCTTCAGCCGCATTCTACCTTAATTTACAGACGAGCAAAAGTATCTAGAACACAGAAACGAAAAATAAACGTAAAATTTCCGATTTGTCTCATTGCTAAACTCCGAAAACGCAATTTTAGGCATTCGGATTTATGTCATTACTCAAGTCTCTTATCTTCAGTCCCTTCTACCTTATTTTACCGACTTACAAAAGTACCAACAATACAAAAACAACAGATTAATTTCTGACATGTATATCATTTTACACAAACATTTGCCTATACAAAAAACCAAAAGCCATCGTCTAACCATCCGCTTTCTCATTGCCGAAAGATCTTATCCCAATTTTGCTTCATCAAGAAGAAAAAAAACAAAAAATCAACGTAAAATTGCGGATTTGTGTCATTGCTAAACTTCGAAAAGGCAATGCTAGGAACTCGGGTTTATATCATTACTCAAGTGTCTCATCTTCAATTCCTTCTAACTTAATTTCCTGACGAAGAATGTTCAGAAGACAGAACCGAAAAATCAACACAAAATTTCCGGTTTGTCTCATTGCTGAATTTCGGAAAGATAATCCTATGCATTCGAATTCATGTCATTACTCAAGTATCTTGTCTCTAATCCCATTCTACCTTACTTTACCGACGTACAAAAGTACCAACAATACAAAAACAACAGACGATCTTAACCCTTCCACGTATATCGATTCTACCTGCACAAACATCCACGCAAACTCCCTGAATACAAAAAACGAAAAGCCATCGTCTAACCATCCGCTTTCTCATTGCCGAAAGATCTTATACCAATTTTGCTTCATCAAGAAGAAAAAAACAAAAAATAAACGTAAGATTTCCAATTTAAGTCATTGCTGAACTCCGAAAAGGTAATTTTAGGCACTCGCATTTATGTCATTACTCAAGTGACTCATCCTCAGTCCCATTCTACCTTGATTTACAGACGAACAGAAGTATGCAGAAGACCCAAACAAAAAATTAATGTAAATTTTCCGATTTGTGTCATTGCTAAACTTCAAAAAGGCAGTACTAGGTATTCGTATTTATGTCATTACTCAAGTATCTTGTCTCTAATCCCATTCTACCTTACTTTACCGACGTACAAAAGTACCAACAATACAAAAACAACAGACAATCTTAACCCTTCCACGTATATCGATTCTACCTGCACAAACATCCACGCAAACTCCCTGAATACAAAAAACGAAAAGCCATCGTCTAACCATCCGTTCTGTCATTGTCGAAGGATCTGATTCCCATTCTGCTTCATCAAGAAGACAGGAACAAAAAATTACGTAAAATTTCCGATTTGTGTCATTGCTAAACTTCGAAAATGCAATTTTAGACATTTGAATGTATGTCATTACTCAAGTACCTTGTTGTCAGCCCGATTCTACTTTAATTTACAGATGAACAAAAATATCAAGAAGACAGAAACGAAAAATTAACGTCAAATTTCTGATTTGTGTCATTGCCAAACTCCGAAAAGGCAATTTTAGGCATTCGGATTTATGTCATTACTCAAGTATTTTATCTCCAGTCCCTTCTACCTTACTTTGCCAATACACAAAAGTACCAACAACACAAAAACAACAGAAAATCTTAACCCTTCCCTATCGATTCTACCTACAGAAACATCCACGCAAACTCCCTGAATACAAAAAACGAAAAGCCATCGTCTAACCATTCGCTTTCTCATTGCCGAAGGATCTTATCCCCATTCTGCTTCTACCTTTACCACACACACGTAAAACCTGCCCAAGACCCCAGCAGCATAAAACAACGACAACCCCTGCGATCTATGTCATTGCCCAGGCATCTTATCCTCAGTCCCACTCTGCCTACATTCCCGCCGCACAAAAGTCCCAAGAAGACAGAAACGAAAAGACGTCTTCGTACCCTTCGATGTGTGTCATTGATCGAAACGGAATCATCGGCGCTCGGCGTCCTTCGTTCTTCGACAATGACAGCCAGTCGCTCGACAAAGGATATCGAAAAGGCAGGTATCGAAAAGGTGTATTCCCTCGTGCGTCTATCAGCCTTTCCCCTTCGCTTGGCTTACCGGAAGCAATCGCGAAGTCCTTCCTTCCTTCTTTCACGTCCTCCAGGACAATCCTTCTTGGCGATCGGGGTTTTCATTAGGAGCGTCCTTTGCTCGACAATTCTAACGATCCGCCTTCCAGCTTCTGTTCTTCTTTTGCCTCCCCCCTTTCCTTTCGCTGCACAGTCGATCGTCGACTCGTTCCGCGGTTTTGTTTCGCTACTGTTGCGGGGGGAAAAAAGTAAAAAGATATGCGCACGCCCGGCTATCGCGGAAATAGTTTGTTCGAAGTTGGATAGGGAGATCGAGGTTAGGGGAGAGTATGTTTATTAACACGTTGACTGCCACGCCGGCATCATATATTTCGCTGAGAACGCCATGAAAATATTTTCACTATTCTGAGCATGTAATGGCAAATAATTAATTTCGTTATTTATAAGAATGTGGCATAAATTGCGAAAGAACGAAGGGCCAACGTATTTGGTACGCAAATGTTGCGAATAGTGTTATCAATAAAATGTTGCAAGCTTTAGAACAGAAAGAGCAAAAAATCGAACCAAAAATATCATCAAATACTGCCAAGATTGCATTGACACTTATGTTTAAGATGTTCAATACAATGCACCGGTACATAAAAGATTTAATAAAAATTAATTTTTGACTTTTGATTTAATAAAAACTTTTAATTTTTTCTAATTAGCGAATTTTTATTCAACTATACAATTATAAGTATGTATGTATAGAATATAAGTATGAAATATGCTGAGAAGTATAAATATAAGTATATAAGAAATATAAGTATATAATTCTAAGTATGAAATGCACTGAGAAAAGAAACGTGGGAGGAGCAGTTGGTACGCAAATTTTGCGAATAGTGTTATCAATAAAATGTTGCAAGCTTTAGAACAGAAAGAGCAAAAAATCGAACCAAAAATATCATCAAATACTGCCAAGATTGCATTGACACTTATGTTTAAGATGTTCAATACAATGCACCGGTACATAAAAGATTTAATAAAAATTAATTTTTGACTTTTGATTTAATAAAAACTTTTAATTTTTTCTAATTAGCGAATTTTTATTCAACTATACAATTATAAGTATGTATGTATAGAATATAAGTATGAAATATGCTGAGAAGTATAAATATAAGTATAGAAAAAATATATAGTATACATATAGTAGTAGTAGTATAAATATAAGTATATAAGAAATATAAGTATATAATTCTAAGAATGAAATGCACTGAGAAAAGAAACGTGGGAGGAGCAGTAGTGTGTTCATGGGATCGCTAGTAAAAGTTGAAATTAATGATAGTCGGTTTGTCTTAACTTAACGAAGAATAACTGAGTCAATGTACTTTGTCATGTTTAATGGGGTGAAGGTGTATTACGCAATTTTGTTTGATATGAAGTTGAAATTTTAAATAGAAAAGAAAATGCCCTGTTAAAAAAAACGTGGGCACTGGCAGTACGTTATTATATTATCAGTATATCGATACTAGTTATCAATACAAAAAATTAAGTTTATATCTTTCTAAATAGTTATATAAAACACGTAACCAGATAATCATATAAACATAGAAACACATAAATTTAAGTTTCTGTATTAATAACTGATCAAATTCTATTGCGTTTTTAAATGAAAAATCATAAAATAGTAAAAGTATTAACATTTTATTATTTAAGTCTAGTTGCTTCAATTTCTACACTTTAATTTAAAATTATAACTTCATACAATTTCAAATTTCACAATAGATCTTTACTATTTTAGATCGCAAGATTAAACGTAGTTATTTCATTCTGTCCTCCTGATTTTCTTATTTGTTTGCAAACGTAGACTGTTATAGTGTTAAACGAAGGATATACATAATTCTCAATTAATTACACACATCTAAATATTCACCACGGACTTCGTTCCTGTCATCTCAAACAGTTTATTTATCTCCTAACGTATACTGAATTGGAATAAAAATAACATTTGTGACCTACCATACACCACTAGGCTCACAGTTTTTTTAATGCCTCTTTATTATACATGACTCCATTCCATTTTTTGTATATGTAGAAAGAAACAAACCATAATGCACGTGCGCAATGACATAAAAATTTTCGATTTCTTCCACACCTCCCTCTTTCAAACACTTCTGTTAAATTTCCCACGTACGCAAAATCGGACTCGCATACAAGTAATATTTGAAATCCCATTCAGCAGTTTATTGAGAAAATATAGATAAGTGAAGTATCGTATTCTTGACGCAATAGAGTTTTCATATGCCTCATACCTTTTGCTTCTTCACCCATGTACTTCTGCCTACCCTTTTTCATCCTATCGATACACATGTTCGGCACACCCTTTCCTCGCGACCCACGATTGATTGAGTTTCCTTTTCGTCATTCATTGCGCACCGGTTCTTTCTCAATACGAGAGAATGCCGCGGAAGGGGCTTCGACTTTACCAGGACCACCGATATTATTTCTTTAGCCTCGAGAGAAGGCACCCTTTTCCGCACGGTTAAGGGTTGCATTGATTTTTTTCGGAAATAACCCAACTGCCGAACGGTTCCACTTCATTGCAATGTCAGGATAATCAGATTTACTTTCATGTTTAATTGCATTTTTGCTAGTTTCGTATAATCAAATAACTTTATATGGAATTACGCAAATATATATGTTTGTGTGGATTTACGTGTATAATAAAATGTAAATACATTAATATAACCCAACTTTCATGTTTAATTGTTTTTTTGCCAGTTTCGTATGATCAAATAATTTTATATGGAATTACCCAAATATTATATATATGTTTGGGTGGATTTACGTGTATAATATAATAAAATGTAAATACATTAATATAACCCAACTTTCATGTTTAATTGCTTTTTTGCCAGTTTCGTATGATCAAATAACTTTATATGGAATTACGCAAATATATATGATTCTGTGGATGTATGTATATGCATAATACAATGTAAATATATTAACATAACCCAACTGTCGAACGGTTCCACTTCATTGCAATGTCAGAATAATCAGATTGACTTTCATGTTTAATTACATTTTTGCTAGTTTCATATAATCAAATACCTTTATATGGAATTACGCAAATATAAATTTTTGTGTGGGTATGATACAATGTAAATATATTAACATAACCCAACTGTCGAACGGTTCCACTTCATTGCAATGTAACAGAATAATCAGATTTACTTTCATGTGTAGTTGCATTTTTGCTAATTTCGTGTGATCAAATAACTTTATATGGCATTACGCAAATATACATGTTTGTGTGGATGTATGTGTATAATACAATGTAAATATATTAATATAACCCAACTGCCGAACGGTTCCACTTCATTGCAATGTCAGGATAATCAGATTTACTTTCATGTTTAATTGCATTTTTGCTAGTTTCGTATAATCAAATAACTTTATATGCAATTACGCAAATATATACGTTTGTGTGAATGTATGTGTATAATACAATGTAAATATATTAACATAACCCAACTGTCGAACGATTCCACTTCATTGCAACGTTACAGGATAATCAGATTTACTTTCATGTTTAATTGCACTTTTGCTAGTTTCGTATAATGAAATAACTTTATATCGAATTACGCAAATATATATCTTTGTGTGGGTATAATGCAATGTAAATATATTAACATAACCCCACTGTCGAATGATTCCACTTCGAGCAATGTCAGAATAATCAGATTTACTGTCATGTTTAATTGCATTTTTGCTAGTTTCGTCTAATCAAATAACTTCGTATGGAATTACGCAAATATATATGTTTGTATGGGTGTATGTGTATAATGCAATGTAAATATATTAACATAACTCAACTGTCGAATGGTACCACTTCATTGCAATGTCACAGAATAGATTCACTTTCATGTTTAATTGCATAATAACTTTATATGTAATTACGCAATAAACTTTATAAGGAATTATTTATAATCGAATAACTTTGTACGAAATATATGTTTGTGTGGGTGTATATGCATAATACAATGCAAATATTTGCTTACTAAGTGCATGTATACGCTTGTACGTGCGTATTGTTACAATATGGTTATTTATTAGTATTTTGATGAAGAATACGATTGAAGCATACGATTTAAAAATATAAGAATACATAGATATACACACGCTTACAAACTCCTTCTTCTACATTTATTATCTTTCCACCGTTACTCTTGATATTACATATTATAAACTTATTAATGTGTAATTTTTGTTTCACTTCGAATTAAACACAGTATTTTATGTAATAATATATAACAGTAGTGGTGATAGTAGTAACAATAATAGCAAAGGCCATAAACGTAGATACCCAAGGCCGGGATAAAATAAGATACTGGTGCTACACAACATTAATAAAGGACGTATTGAAAAAACTGACCCCAAAACAAACGTTTCGACACTAAGAAAAATTCGACAAACAAATTTTCTAGGTAATAATAGACAAATTTCGAGGTAATAACAGCCATTTTTTTTCTGAATGCGGCAACATTAGGCATTTCCGATAATAACTGTTATCTCAATTAACCGGCGCAATCGAAGAAATAAAAAATATCCACTAAAACGCTGTAGATTCTGCAAAATTAGTGGAAAACGTCGTGACACTTCATATATATACAAATTATGTAAAGTCCAAAGACCGTTATGCAAAAGTCATTGTTTTTCGATTTATCACACTGACTACAAATATTAAATCTTGTTTTCACTCGACTTTTCAAAAACACCTGTACTATAATTCTAAATAAATTTAGTACAATAATAACAAATGGTCTATTGCCCATCTATAAAGCAGGTATACAAATTATAAAAATGTGTATACTTTAAACAATACAAAATTGCAACATTCATGTTTCAAAACGAATAAAATCATTTTTACCTTTGCTTCAACGATACAAGTTTATGGCAACAAGCTTCAGAATTTCAATACTCAGTATTAGAAACTTAGTATTAGAAAAGGAAACAATTTGAAATGTGTTAAAATTGTTGATTTACCACTGTCGCGTGTTCTCACACATGACGTCATAGGCACGTTGGCAAATCCGTGTCCATAAGCGTTCAGAATCCGTTTCTCACGTCTCCCCCTCCGTTTCTCCCCATCCGATCGAATTAAATCTTACCTGGAAATGGTCTCGCGTGGTTCGACATCGCCCCCCATTCATTCGGGATCAGATTGGCGAATTAGTCGGTAATTGTTGTCCCCCCAAGAAATGAGAAACTCTGAGAGAATGAAATCGAACGGTCGAGCATTGCTGTCTGGCAAAGCCCAGCGAGGATTTGTTCAGGTAGTTGAACGCCGCACGAGAATATGGGAAAAAATATTGTATGATACAAAGTGCCGAAAAAACTGCGTGTTACGATATGAGATGAGGATGACTGGCAGTAGCAGCAAAAAAATTGCAGACATCTATAAATTTGGGTAGCGATGTTTGATTACTGAAACTGTTGCCAAAAGTCAGTGCTGGGCGGCAATCGGATTATTTTGTGATTAGTGCTGTAAGTTATTATGCTGCAACAAAGTGAGGTATTTTAATATGAATTGTATGGAAACGTTGGCTGTCAATGTATCGTACGTATTATGTGCCTAAGCTAGATTGATTTACGCGAAAACGTCGGCATAGAGGCAATTACAATGTTTTTTGACATTCTGTTAATTCAGAGAGGATGAAGAATGTAATCCTTTGGTTACCAAGTAACAGTAAATTGAATTGTACTTAACAATTATTTCACACTTAATGTGAAATTTGTACTTCTTTCACGTCTGAACAAAGCATTTTGGTATGTATTCTTGATTGTTTTTTGTGTATTTTTGCTTAGACTATGTTTGTACTTTGTAATTCTACTACCAGTAGGGTTCAAGGTTTCTACACATTTGAAAATCATAATCGAAGAATCGAATGGAAATGTACTGGATCTACAAAAGAGTAAAGAGGATATATACAAACTCGCTGGGCACAAAATATTAACGGATAACTCCATAAGCCTTAACACAACTCCATGAAGTATTGCTTGAAATGAGCTAATGTACAATTTCTTTCTATATTAATGACACATCTATTATACCCAATGCCATAATTTTACTCTCACTGGATTTTCAAACTCTCCACCATTGCCAATGATCGCTAATTTATTGAACGAAAATCTACCGAAACTGCGGTAGACCAAACAAAAAGATTAGTAGTTTGGCTTTCTGCGCTAATTGCTCCTATATTATACTTGATGCCCCAATTTTACCATCACTCGGTTCCGAAAATCAGCTAAACTGCGATACGACAAAACAGATGATTAGTAATTTGCCTTTCTACACTAACTACACCTATATTATAGTTCATGCTATAATTCCACCATGAATGAATTTCAAAACTCTGCACTATTGCCAATGATCTTTAAACTATAATACAAGAACCTGCCCAAAATGCAATACCACAAAACAAATTATAAGTAATTTACCTTTCTACACTAATTGCATCTGTATAATGCCTAATGCCATAATTTCACCCTGAATGAATTTCGAAACTCTGCACTATTGCCAATGATCTTTAAACTACGAAACGAAAACCTGCGCAAACGGCAATAGCACAAAAAAAATTATTAGTAATTTGCCATTCTAGACTAATTGCGCCTATATTATACCTAATGTCATACTTCCACGATGCATATATTTCGAAATTATGCACTATTGCCAGTGACCCTTAAGCTACGAAACAAAAATCTGCCAAAACTGCGATAGCGCAACACAAATTATTAATAATTTAGCTTTTTATACAAATTACACCTATATTTTACCCGAGGTCCCAATTTTACCATCGTTGCATTCCGGAACTCTGTAATCTTGCCAATAATACTTAAACTACGATATAAAAACCTGCCTAAATTGCAATACCACAAAACAAATGATAAGTAATTTACCTTTCTACAGTAATTGCACCTATATTTTACCTAGTGCCATAATTCCACCATGAATAAATTTCGAAACTCTGCACTATTGCTAATGATCGTTAAACTACGATACAAAAACCTGCCCAAAATGCAATACCCCAAACAAATTATAAATAATTTACCTTTCTACGCTAATTGCACCTATATTATACCTAATACCATAATTCTACCATGCATATATATTTCGAAACTCTGCACTATTGCCAGTAATCTTTAAGCCACAAAACAAAAATCCGCCAAAACTGCGATAGCACAAAACAAATTATTAGTAATTTATCTTTCTACAGTAATTGCACATATATTATACCTAATGCCATAATTCCACCATGAACAAATCTTGAAACTCTGCACTATTGCCAATGATACTTAAACTACGAAATGAAAACCTGCTGAAACGGCAATACCACAAAAAAATCATTAGTAATTTGTATTGCTATACTAATTACACCTATATTACACACAATGTCCTAATTTTATCATCAATTTCCAAATTCCCCTCTATTGCCAACGATCGTTAAAATACGATAGCACAAAAATACTTATCACTAACTTTCCAGATCACACGAAATCGCCGTTCACAAAAAAAAACTTCAGTCTACCAGCGATTCCACGAAGTTTCGCTTAGAATCGATCAGTGCACCACCACCGACTCTAACCCGCACATTTCCCCGCCTATCTGCTCGTACGTTACCAAAGTTTCGATAAATTCCGGCGCACCGCGAATGAATGAACGTACGGCTGTCTGCCTACGGAAAAACCGCCGCAGATCGTTTGAAGAAAGAGTCGGCCGCGAAGTGGTCGGAAAGAAAACGCTCGACGGCCGGCGCATAAGAAAGAAAGCAAGTCAGTCGACAGAGAGGGACAGAGAAGAACGCGGGGGAGAAGGAGAAGGAAGAGGGCACGGTTTAATTTAGTGTCCGAGTGCACGCGGCCTCGGTATAAATATTTTTATTTATCCGAGTGCCACACCGACGGTGTGTCCGCGGAAATAAGCCGGTAATTTACGTCGACGGGGGGCAGCCAACGTTGCCCCCGGTGGGAATTTTCGGGCGATTTATGGGATTCCAGCGTCGGGCACGAAAGTGGAGAATTAAAGAACACATTGTGCGCGGTGTCGCCGCTCTCTACATAACCCGCGTTCGCTTATACAGAGAAGCAAAGGGCTGCAATGTGCATGCACGGGTGGAGGACGTTAGCGCAGGTTCGCTTATGGGGAGGCGAGTACGCGAATTCGTCTGCGCGGTGGATACGCGTAATTATGTGCGACTGATGAAATGTTTATGTAGCGTTTGAGGGTGTCGGAGATGTGTACTGGGGAACTATGTGCGAAATAATGTGATGGGTATGTACTAACTGATGTAAAGCACATAAATAAACGTAAGCGTAAGTTGCACGTACGCTAGTAAAAAATTCAATTGATTCGCGCGGAAATTTTGTGCGACTGATGAAATATTTATGTAGCGCGTGAATGCGCTGAAATTATTGGCACTGTGGAACTACATCCAAAATAATGTGTTAAGTATGTACTAACTGACGTGAAGCACATGAATAAAGGTAAGCGTAAGTTGCATGTACACTGGTAAAAAATCCAATTGATTTGTGCGGTAATTATGTGCAACTGATGAAATGTTTATGTAGCGTACAAGTGCGTTGAAATGATTAGTAATATGGAACTACATTGGAATTATTGGCGGGAAATGGGTACATGAAGAACATGAATAAACATATGCGTAAGTTGCATGTACACTGGTAAAAAATCGCATTGATCCGCGAGGTAATTTTGTGCGACTGATGAAATGTTTATGTGGCGTATGAATGCGTTGAAATGATTGGTACTGTGGAAACATGTTGAAATTAATGGTGGGCGATAGGTATGTACTGACTGATGCGAAGAATATGAATAAATGCAAATATATAGTTGCACTTATGCTGGTAAAAAATCCACTTGATCTGTACGGTAATTATGTGCGACTGATGAAATGTTTATGTGGCGTATGAGTGCGTTGAAATTATTGTCACTGTGAAACTACGTTCGAATTAATAGTGGACGATGGGTGCCTATTAACAGACGTAAAGCACATGAATAAACGTATGTGTAAGTGAGCACGTACACTGGTAAAAAAATACAATTTGTTTGTGCAGTAATTATGTGCGACTGATGAAATGTTTATGTAGCGTATGAGTGCGTTGAAATTGTTGACACTGTGGAACTATGTTAGAAATAATGTGATGGGCACTTACTAACAAACGTCAAGTACCTAAATAAACGTATGTATAAGTTAGCACGTACCCTGCTGAAAAATCGAATTGATTTGTGCGGTAATTATGTGCGACTGATGAAATGTTTATGTAGCGTATGGGTGCGTTCAAATGATTGATACTATGGAACTACGTGGGAATTAATGATGTGCCATTGGTATGTACAGAATGACATGAAGCACATAAATAAACTATGTGTAAGTTAGCACGTACACTGATAAAAAAGTACAATTAATTTGTGCGATAATTATGTGCGATTGATGAAATGTTTATGCAGCGCGTGAATGCGCCGGAGATGCGTAGTGTGGAATTACGTGCGAAATAATGGTGGGCGATGGGTACTTACTAATAGACACGAAACACATAAATAAACGTATGCATAAGTTAGCACGTGCACTGGTCAAAAAATACAATTGATTTGTGCGGTAATTATGTGCGACTGATGAAATGTTTATGTAGCATATGAGTGCGTTGAAATTATTGGTACTGTGGAACTACGTTGGAATTAATGGTGGACGATGGGTATGTAGTAACTGACGTGAAGCACATAAATAAATGCACTTAAGCATGCGTAAGTTAAATATGTACGGCTGATGAAATGTTTATGTAGCGTGTGAATACATTGAAATTATTGGTACTGTGGAACTACGTTCGAATTAATGGTAGGGCGATGGCTAGTTAGTAACAGACGTGAAGCGCATAAATAAGCGTATGCGTAAGTTGCATGTGTACTGCTGAAAAATCCGATTGATTCGCGCGGTAATTTTGTGCAACTAATAAAATGTTCATATAGCCCGTGAATGTACTGAAATGATTACTGTGGAACCACGTTGAAAATAATGGTAGGGCGATGGGTCCGTGCCAAACTGATGTGAAGCACATAAATAAGCGTATGCGTAAGTTAGCGCGTATGTTGTTAAAAAATCCAATTGATCCGCGCGATAATTATGTGCGATTGATGAAATATTTATGTAGCGTATTAGTGCGTTGAGAGTATCGGTACTCTGGAATTACGTTGAGAATAACGGCAGGCCGATGCGTATGTGCAGACTGACGCGAAGGAAATAAATATGCCGGTATTAAGCGTATACACGAGTCGGTTTGTATGCTTGCAATAAAACGAATTGATTTGCACGGTAGTTGTGTGCGACTGATGAAATGTTTATGTAGCGTGTGAGTGCGTTGAAATTATTGGTACTGAGGAATTACGTTGGAAATAATGGTAGGGCGAGGCGTATATGGAAAGTGACGCGAAGAAGGTAACTGCGCGTGTTCATAAGTTGATTTGTACGCTTGTAATAAAAGGAAGTACTTGTGATAAAAGGAATACTACGCTGAATCTTATACGAAGGGAATAAATTTATGTGTATTATGTTTAATCCTGAGATGGTCTGCATGCTTAATGAAATAAAATCGAGAGTAAACATAAGTTGGTTTGTGTGCTTGTAATTAAACGAATTAATTTGTGTTGAAGTTTTTTGTAACTGATAAAGTATTTTGATAGCGTTAAAAATATTGGTACTGTGTAACTAGCTACACGCTCACACAATTATCAATCTCACGTTTACACGAAATTTAAACTTCCACTAATTACTAACACTGAAAATCAAACAATCCACACTTCAGTGTCTGTTTATATAACATATTATCGGGCCACTCAACATACACCTGCGTTCATAACTGATATACCTATGTTTTTACATATACATCTGCGCTATAAGTAAAATTCTATCAAAATCAAGTAAAATTCAAATCGAGCAAAATTCTATAATTTTCCTATCCGTACAACAGACCGCCACAACACTTCCTACCATCGTGTTACATTTTTTGACTAAATATACGTAAACACATAGGTATATCAATTATGAAATGTTTATGCAGCACGCGAGTGCGTTGAAATGATTGGTAATGTGGAACTACGTTGGAATTAATAGTGGGCGATGGGTACTTACTAACAGACGTGAAGCACATTTATAAGCATATGCGTAAGTTAGTACGAACGCTGGTAAAACAAATGCAATTAATTCGCGCGGCAATTTTGTGCGACTGATGAAATGTTTATGTAGTGTATGAGTACGTTGAAATTATTGGCATTGTGTAACCATGTTGGAATTAATAGTGGTGATGGGTACTTACTAACAGATGCAAAGCACATTTATTAGCATATGCGTAAGTTAGTACGTACGCTGGTAAAAAAATGCAATAAATTCGCGCGGTAATTTTGTGCAACTGATGAAATGTTTATGTAGCGCGTGAATGCGCTGAAATTATTGTTACTGTGGAACTACGTTTGAATTAATAGTGGGCGATGGGTACTTACTAACAGACGTGAAGCACATTTATAAGCATATGTGTAAGTTTGCAGGTATGCTGGTAAAAATTCAATTGATTTGCGCTGTAATTTTGTGCGACTGATGAAATGTTTATTTATCATATTAGTGCGTTAAAATAACGGGCACTGTAAAACTACGTTGAAATTTATAGTGGGCGATGGGTACTTACTAACATATGTGAAACACGTTTATAAGCATATGCGTAAGTTAGTAGGTACGCTGGTAAAAAATCCAATTGATCCGTGCTGTAATTATGCACGATTGTTAAAATGTTTATGTAGCGTCTGAATGCGTTGAAATTATTGGTACTATGGAACTATGTTTGAATTAATAGTGGGTGATGGGTACTTATTAACAGATGTAAAGCACATGAATAAACGTATGCGTAAGTTTCAGGTATGCTGGTAAAAAATCCGATTCATTTGCGCAGTAATTTTGTTCTACTAATGAAATATTTATGTAGCGTATGAGTATGTTGAAATTATTGGTACTCCGAAACTACGTTGAAATTAATGGTGAGCATGAGTATGTACTGCCTGACATGAAGTACATAAATATACGTATACATGAGTTGCACGTACACTGGTAAAAAATCAAATTGATGAAATGTTTATGTAATGTATTAGTGCGTTAAAATTATTTTTACAGTAGAACTACATTGGAGTTAACAGTGGGCGGTGGGTACTTACTAACAGACGTGAAACACGTAAATGAACGTATACATAAGTTAGCACATACACTGGTAAAACAATTCTTGTGTAACATATGAGTACGTTGTACTAGTAAGTTACGTTGAGTAAATAAATGTTTATGTAACATATGAGTACGTTTATTGATACTGTGGAACTACGTTGGAAATAAATGGTAGGCGATGGGTATGTATCGCATTACATTTTTTGACCAAATACACGTAAACACGCATTCAAACAAAATTACTCTGCCTACCCTAACTACGAAGACTCCAAACAAAACAACTCCCACCAAACTTCTTTCCGTCCGCCAAACTACTGGGACACCCTATATCCACGCCTAACACCTAAACGAATTCGCCTCGATAAAAACGCGGATTAGAGGAACCCGGGGAACTCTCTCAGTGTCCCGATCGTTAACGCAGCGAGTCTGACATTTATCGCCGATGACACTGGGCCCCTGGACGTTCAATGAATTTCAGTTTAGCGCGAACGTGAGAACCCTCGCGCCGTTGTTATTTAACGTTGTTATTTAACGTTCGTCGTTATCGTATTGCGTTCTCCTCTCTCTTTCTCGCACTAGCCGTGCACAAGTGAAAGGTGGTAATTCGTAATCAAGTCCCGGCACACGCGACCTTATGCAGAGATATAATATATAAAGTCCGAAGGCTTTGCGATCTTTTCGCGGAATGCGTATTTTACCTTTATCATCGGCGGCGTTGTACGTTAGGTACTATGGGGTATGATATCTCGCACATACGCGGCAATAATGCGTTACACGCGTTGCAATTAAAGGGAAGTTGCTCAAGTTGGTCCGTTGATGTGAGCGAGTGACCTTCTTGGTGGCTGGGATATTTTATTGTTGAAGGAATGAAATTATACACGCGATGTTTGCTGGGGAACCTTGCGGTCTAGTCTACAGGGGTTTGTGTATTGGAGATGAAAATTGATTACAGCGTGATAAGGTTAAGGCCGTTTTGAACCATTTAAATAGTACACTTAAGATACGAGATCGTATTATTTATGAAAAATGAATTGAATTATTATGAAAATTTGATTACAGCGTGATAAGCTAAATGTCGTTTTAAACCATTTAAATAATACACTTGAGATACGAGATCGAATTATATATGAAAAATGAATGGAATTATTATGAAAAATTGAATGCAGCGTGATAAGCTAAATGTCGTTTTAAACCATTTAAATAATACACTTGAGCTCCGAGATCGTATTATATATGAAAAATGAATGGAATTATTATGATAAATTTATTACAGCGTAATAAGCAAAAGATAATTTTAAACCATTTAAATAGTACACTTAAAATACGAAATCGTATTGTATATAAAAAATGAATGGAATTATTATGAAATTTGGTTGCAGCATAATAAGCTAAATGTCATTTTAAACCATTTAAATAGTACACTTGAGATACGAGATCGAATTATATATGAAAAATGAATGGAATTATTATGAAAATTTCATTGCAGCGTAATAAGCAAAAGATCAATTTAAACCATTTAAAAGGTACACTTGAAATACGAGATCAAATTATATATGAAAAATGAATTGAATTATTATGAAAAATTTATTACAGCGTAATAAGCAAAAGATCATTTTAAACCATTTAAATAGTACACTTAAGATACGAGATCGAATTATACATGAAAAATGAATGGAATTATTATGAAAATTTCATTACAGTGTAATAAGCAAAAGATCAGTTTAAACCATTTAAATAGTACACTTGAAATACGAGATCGTATTATATATGAAAAATGAATTCAATTATTATGAAAATTTCATTACAGTGTAATAAGCAAAAGATCAGTTTAAACCATTTAAATAGTACACTTGAAATACGAGATCGTATTATATATGAAAAATGAATTCAATTATCATGAAAAATTTATTACAGCGTAATAAGCAAAAGATAATTTCAAACCATTTAAATAGTACACTTGGTATACGAAAGCGAAATACTATAAATACAAAAGCAAATTAAATACTTAATTTTGATTTCAATATAGGTTATATAAATTCATGTTAAAAGGTCTATATAATGAAAATAATATTTTTACAATGTGATAAACGGAACAGGAATTTAAATTCATATTCAGATTATAGTATATAAACAATTGTTTTATTTGTTATATAGGCTCTTTTATAATTGTTAAATGCTTCTACCAATAAGAAGGGCAGTAATTTATTTTGACATACGTTGCAGTTATTCTGAATTACTGTCACAACTGGCCCGTAACATTGTTCAAGTACCGAACACGTTTTTATCCGTTTATGGAAGCAGCTGAGGTGTCCACCATAATTTTTACTGTGACACGCAAGTAACGGAGAGAAAAAAAGGCTAATTCCTCGCGTGGCATTTATCCGATAATGGTCGACGCTGGCGAATTATAACCCGTGATAAGAGTTCTACGAAGAAGAATGGTCCGGGAAGAGAGATAAGAATGTTTCGGAACATAAGAAATTGCAAACGAGTTACAACGTGGCATCGAATACGTTATAGTAGACATTAGACCGTAACTAGCAGAGTGCGTGATGGAAAAATAATGGAAATGATTGTAACTAATGCGCGTAGCAGCATGGATTTGGTTGTAACTAGCAATTTGCACGATGTGAAAATAATGAAAATCACTATATATACGCTTACTACACACATATATATATGTATATATGTATACATACCGCCTTGATTGTAAGTATTAAAATGCACGATCTGGGGATCATGAAAACCACTATGTATCTAATAGAATGTATGTCTTTGGGCTATTTTTTAACTGTTTAAATATTTGACGGATCTGTACGAAATTTGCAAGTTTTGCATTAACTCTCTATAACTCTGTGAAAATGTAGAATAGCAATAATGTAAGTATAAATGTAAGTGTGGTACATTCTCACACAAGTGTTATTTCAATTATTTACAAAGTTATTTCATTTGTGCTATTACTCGTTACAGCTAGAATTTAAAAAAATTGTTGGCTTGCAGATTCACACCCAATACAACATCAAACCAAATTAACATAAAAATCACATCATTCAACAAATTCTTAGCATCTGAACTGATTATTTCACAACTGTACTGACCATTTATACAACCAAACACAAAAATCTTACATCCGTGCCTTCTATGTATAATTTCAAAAATCGTTGGCTTCCAGATTCAGACACAATACAATATCAAACCAAATTAACATCAACACCAAACATTACATCAAAATCACATCATTTAACCAATTCCTAGCATCTGAATTCATTATTTCCGACTGAATGGTACTGACCACTTACACAACTAATCACAAAAATCTTACGTTCGTACCTTTCAACTATAATAAAATTTTAAACTGCTGACTTTCAGACTTCCAGATTTCATTCCACAATACAATATCAAACCAAATTAACATTCACACCGAATATAACAACAAAATCACATCATTCAACAAATTCTCAGCACCTGAATTCATTATTTCTCAACTGTATTGTCCATTTACACAACCAAACACAAACGTCTTACGTTCGTTGCTTTTGACTATAACAAAATTTCAAAAATTGTTGGCTTCCACATTCGGACACAATACAATATCAAAACAAATTAACATTCACACCAAATATAACAACAAAATCACTTCCATTCAACAAATTCTCAGCACCTGAACTCATTATTTCCCAACTATATTATCCATTTACACAACCAAACCCAACAATTTTACGTTCGTACTTTTCAACTAAAATTTCAAAATTTGTTGGCTTCCAGATTCAGACACAATACAATATAAAACCAAATTAACATCATAATCCCATCATTCAACAAATTCTCAACGCCTGAATTCATTATTTCCCAACTATACTGACCATTTACACAACCAAACACAAAAATCTTACGTTCGTTGGTTTTAACGCGTTGACTGCCAAGCGTATTTTGCTATATTAGGACTGCGACACGTTAGAATACTGCAGAGTGTGATTAAATCGTGCAAAACGAAAAGCAAATGATGCAAAATTGTTGGAAGTCAAAGTATTAAAGCATCGTTTCAATATCAATTACTTTTACAAGATCACAAGTTTGATTGTAAATGTTTTGCATTTGTAATATAATGTTTTACGCCGGTCACCGGTGACCACCGTGGCAGTTAACGTGTTAACTATAAAAAAATGTCAAAAATTGTTGGCTTCCATTTGTCGCTGTGATTATTTGAACCCATAAATCGTTCCTCTTGCAGCGAACAACATCTTCCATTTTGACAGGGACCCCTTTCGTTAATTCTGCGTCTTCCATTTCCGTCAGACGTGGCATGTAGTGTATCAAAAACATGAGATCCCTCAAACTCACCATTGTCACCTACCATTTAAAAAACTACATAAAAAAAGCCAGTATAGTGGCGCACCGTAGCTAACTGGTTAAAAATAGCAGCTGCTAATTGGTGCGGGACACGGGCCACCCGTTGCATCATCTTCTTCGATTCGGCCATACTGCCCGCGGGACTTCTCGGGGATTTCGAGCTGGGATTCGTGGAAGACGCGGCGGGAGCGAGCGGGACGCGCGATAAATTAGGGTTATTTCAATAAATTAGCCCCCTCGCCCCGCGGCTGGCGTTCCGAACCAAACGACGCAGTTGACCGAACTGCCAAATGTCATTTTTATGCGGCCAGGCCGTTTCACGTGCCCCGAATACGCGATCTGGTAATATATTTATTCGATTAAACAGATAGCCGGGTGGAAGGCGCGGAGTTTAATTCAATTCGTTGGCGTCGAAATTACGCGAACGCCGGGACGGAAGATTTCTGGCGATAAGTCTGGCGGGCAGGATTGCCGGAGACGCTGGAGGAAAGACGCGAGTGATCCGAGGTGTTTACGGATGTATTTAAGTAAATACTCGATGCGAAGATTCGCAGGTAGTGAGGAAATTGAGAGGTATGTTCGAGTCGTTGCTAAGGTGGGATGAGAATGATTTTGGAAGGAGAAAGGTGAAGACGGTTTCAAGTACTGATTTAGGTACGTAAAATGAAGTATATTAGTCTTATAATGGTAAAAAAAATGGGCATTATCTGGTACGTGTTGTAATGTATTTGATTCGTTAGTACTATGGAATTAACTGAATTTCCTCTTGTTAAATATTTCATAATTGTCGTAATATTTCCATAGTAGGTACGTAAAATGAAGTTATGAAAATAAAGTCTTATACCGTTAAAAAAAATTGGCATTATCTGGTACGTGTTGTAATGTATATTGTCTATTTCGTTAGTATTATGGGATTTACTCAATTTATTCTTCTTAAATATTTCATAAATGTCGTTATATTTCCATACTCTTGTTCTAAGTAAAACGGGCAATAGTTTCGAAAAACATCTCCATAAACCGTCGACGGTATTTGGAATCAGTTGGCATCCGCTTTTACCTCATTTGAATAATCTACTAAATTGCACGAGAAGAAATTGGGTCGACTTTACTAATAAAAGCTGAAATGTCCCATGAATGACAAAGAAATATGTGAAATACTTGTACACATCAACTGACCCCAGGTTCATTTAACACCTGCTATCTTATTAACTTCGTCCACCCCCAACTCCCCCAAAAAGGCAAATCGCCCAGCATCCGCACCTGATCCTCAGAAATCTCATGAACGATGGTCGAACATCTAAAATATGTCTATACCCCGCTAACCGTCCATGGGATAACTTGACATCTGCTTTCCACTAATTTCCATAATTTATTACATTGCACGAGAACAAAATCGGTCGACTTTACTAATAAAACCCGAAATTTCCCATGAATGATAAAGAAACATTTAAAACACCTCTATACATAAATGACAGAGAAACATTTAAAATAGCTCTACACATCAACTGACCTCGGGGTCATTTAACATCCGCTGTCTTAAATATTAACTTCACCCACCTTCCAATTCCTCCAAAAAGGCAAATCACCCAGCACCCCCACTTGAACCCCAGAAATCTCATAAACGACGATTGAACATCTAAAACATCCATGGGATAACTTGGCAACCACTTTGCACCCAATTCCATAATCTATTACATTGCACGAGTAGAAAATCAGTTGACTTTACTAATAAAGCCCGACCTTTTTTTATAAATGATACAGAAACATTTAAAACACCTCTACACGTCAACTGACCTCGGGATCATTTAACCTCCGGTGGCTCATTAATTTCATCCATCATCGAATTCCTTCAGAAAAGTCAAATCGCTTAACATTCCCATCTCAATTCAACAAATCCCATGAACGACATCGAACATCTAAAACAACTCTATACCCCGCTAACCGTTCATGGGATAACTTTTAATCAGCTTTTCTAATGACTTTACTAATAAAATCCGAAACTTCCCATGAATGACAAAGAAACATTTAAAATACCTCTATACATGAATGACAAAGAAATATTTAAAATACTTCTAAACATCAACTGACCTCGGGGCCATTTAACATTCGCTGTCTTAAATATTAACTTCAGCCACCCTCCAATTCTTCCAAAAAGGGCAAATGGCCCAGCAACCCTATCTGAACTCCAGAAATCTCATAAACAACACTAATACGGCAGAACAGTTTTCACTAATTTCCATAATCTAGTACATTACGCGAGTAGAAAATCGGTCGACTTTATTAATAAAGCCCGAAATTTTCACTACCTTGCACGAGTAGAAAATCAAAGAAACAAAGAAAGATTTAAAACACCTCTATTATCCCTCAACTGACCTCGGGGTCATTTTGCACTCGCTGTCTTACTAATTCCACCCACCCTCCAATCCCTCCAAAAAAGGCAAATCGCCCATCACCCGCACCTGAACCCCAGAAATCTCCTGAACGACGGTCGAACATCTAAAACATCTCTATACACCGTCACTGAACTCTGGGCCACTTGGCATCCGCCTTTTTATTAACTCGCACCTGAATAGCCACCCCATCCTGCCTCTCTCTTCCTCTCCTCTTTTCTCTTCCCGTCATTCCCTCCCCGCGGCTTTTTCTTCGTCGTCTCCTGAATACGCCTCTGTGCTCAATAAGACGCTATTCGTCGCGAGAGATAAGGAGCGACGGATGTCGAGGTGGAGCGAGCGTGAAAGAGTGTGCGAGAGGGAAGTCGTTGTCGGTAATTATTTGCCGAGTGGTAATAAATTGAAAGCGAGGCAGCGATAAGACGGAGTCAGCGGGACCCGGGGGTTCGAGACTCGAGCGGGGGTGGGCAAAGATGGGAGGGCGAGAAGACGAGCGAAGAAGCGCGACTTTCGAACTTAATAAGCCGGCGAGGAAGCCGACGCGTTTTAGGAGACGAGGGGGTGACGTTTTGTGCGATCGTCGGGCTCAATGCCGGCAGAAACTGAAGTCGCAGACTGTTTCCGCGATAAATGCCGCCGGTGTGTATTTACGTAGCGAGCCTTTTCGCCTGCTACTCGAAGGTACAGTTAAGATGCGTTTTTGTGCGCGCCAGGTAAATGCCGGTCGGGGAAGAAGTTTCACGTGTTTGGGAGAATTTCTGATAGGCAAGACTTGTGTCGGAGGGGAAGGTCGGATAGGAGGAAATTCGGTGAAAGCTAAAATATGGCCGATTCTGTGATATTTTTTATAAGTAAGCAATTTAAGGAATAGCATGGTTTTCGACAGGTTCGGTTGAAAGGGTTGTTTGCCGAGCAAATATATAGATGGAAAACATTAATATATACTATAGAGGGGGTCTCCAAATGGACCGACTTCTTAATTTATTAAGAAATTGTATTATATACGTAAGAAATAGGAATGTTTTTATTTTAATATAAAGTACTCCTTCGTGACTAAACCTCAATGCTTCCTATAATAATACTAGTTGTCAAGGATTAGTATTCTGTGTCCGCTACAAAAAAAATGAGGGTAATTTAAAATGTCAGCTCATTTTGAGACAGCCTTTATAAGTTTTTGGTTGCGCCGAATTTGTAGGTAAAAATATATCATGTATACATATATTAATATAATAAATTATATTCAATTCATAATTATATAACATATATTATATATAAAGAGTATTTACGTAGGAAGCCTTTTCGCCTGCTACTCGAAGGTACAGTTAAGATGCGTTTTTGTGCGCGCCAGGTAAATGCCGGTCGGGGAAGAAGTTTCACGTGTTTGGGGGAATGTCTGATAGGCAAGAGATAGGAGGAAGCTGAAATATGGCCGATTCTGTGATATTTTTTATATGCAATTAATTTAAGGAATAGCTTGGTTTTGGACAGGTTCGGTTGAAAGGGTTGTTTGCCGAGCAATATATATTATAAAGGGTGTCTCAAAATGGACTGTCATTTTAATTTAATAATAAATCGTATTACTTATTTAAAAGACACGAATGTTTTTATTTGTTTTAAAGTACTTCTTCGTGACTAAAACCTCAATACTTCCTGATACCAGTTGTCAACAATTAGTATTCTATGTTCGCTACAAAAAAAGTGACGCGTAATTTAAAATGTCAGGTCATTTTGAGACATCCTTTATAATTTTTTGATTGCGCCGAATTTTTGTACGTAAAAATATTATTATAATCGATTATATTTGATTTATAATTATGTAACATATATTATATATAAAGTGTATTTACGTAGCGAGCCTTTTCGAAGGTACTCGAAGGTACTCGAAGGTACAGTTAAGATGCGTCTTTGTGCGCGCCAGGTAAATGCCGGTCGGGGAAGAAGTTTCACGTGTTTGGGAGAATTTCTGATAGGCAAGACTTATGTCGGGAGAGATGTTGTACGGAAGGGAAGGTCGGATTGGAGGAAATTCGGTGAAAGCTGCAATATGGCCTGTGATATTTTTTATATGCAATTAATTTAAGGAATAGCATGGTTTTGGACAAGTTCAGTTGAAAGGGTTGCTTGCCGAGCAATACATATTTGAGGGGTGTCTCAAATGGACTTACATCTTAATTTATTAATAAATTGTATTACTTATTTAAAAGACACGAATGTTTTTATTTTAATATAAAGTACTTCTCTAAAATTATACTAAATAACAGAGGGACAGTGTTGTGTGCTCTACAAGATAACATTTGTCAAAGACAAGTATTATGTTTGCCCAAAAAAAAATGGGCGTCATTGTTTAAAATGATATCATTTGTGATGAATTGCAAAATTTAAAATTTATCTTTCATTTAGAAGAAGAAAATACATATGTATAAAATAAATAAAATTAAAAACATTTACAATCATGAATACTTCAAAATAAGTACTCCGTTTTATTCGTTACGTAAAAGTATATTATATATTAATATATTTTTATAATAAATTATAATAAATTTATAATTATATAAAATATGGAAAACATATCAATATATATTATAAAGGGTTTCTCAAAATGGACTGTCATTTTAATTTAATAATAAATCGTATTATTTATTTTAAAAATAGGAATGTTTTTATTTCAATATAAAGTACTTCTCGATTTCCTCAATATATTTTTAAATGAATATCTAATCCACAAAAAAGTAGCGTAATTTTTGTCAGGTTTTTTAAGACACCCTTTATAATTTTTTTGGTTGCTCCGGATTTGTATGTAAAGATATATTATACGTAAATATACTATTATAATAAATTACAATAAATTTATAATTATATAAAATATGTTATATATAGAGCATATTATGCACGAAACATAGTTGGAAAAGAGGGAATTCGGTAAAAAAAATTATTATATAACCGATTTCGTAATATTTTTAGATGAATATCTAATTTACAAATTATTGTCTTTTTTTGAGACTGTTGTTCATCACGTCATAAAAAGTGCCCCATCAATTTGATGTATATCTCATGTAATTTTTATAAACCCCTAGATTTGTGTCTAGAAAAATATTATGTGTAAATCACGTAATTTATGAAGTTTCATTAAAATGTGCAAGTTGAATACTTATTAGAAGAGCATGTACCGAAAATATATAGTTTGTAGTACTCTACATAATATTATCCACCGAAAAATCCTAGAAGAGAGAAACGCAATGAGAACTGCAATGCGTCCAATTCTGTAATACATATAAATAAACATCCAAACCTAAAACACTACCCTCAACCTATAAAAAAGTATGGTTGCAATTTTCATTCATTTATGCAGAATTGAATTTACTGTTTTTCTTCGTAAATCCCACAAGCTGCCATTTATTGTTTGAGACATTACTTCTAACGTCCCAAATAAACTCAAGCAATTTCAACCAATCTGAAAACAGTCATTCTGCTTTAAGTGGTGTCCGAACATTAATACGAACAACTATACGCCAAAATTTCCACACTTACGCGATCCAGAATCATAATATACGTCGCATTAAAATAACGTCGAGCAGCGCCGATCAATGCGCGACGACAATTTCTGCGAAACTTTGGCGCGGACTTTGGTTAACTTTTGCCGAACGGCCAGTGATAAAAGGCCAATAACAGCGACAATAATCGACGGCACCGCGGCGATCTGGCTTGCCGAAACGGAAGTCCCCGAAATAACTGGTCTCCTCATGCTCCGATTTTTACGATTCGCTCTCGACGAATCGTTTTGCGGCACGGTTCGCGAAACTTTTCGTTCGCGGAAAGAAGAGGGTATAGAGAAAACTTGGACGCGTACGCGAATATTCTTTGTGCGCCGCGGGGGCAATAAACGGAGAAAATTTCGCGATGCGGCTAGGGGAATGAGCGTTTTATGTCTTCTATGTCAATTCCGCGAAGTTTATCTCGGAATAGGGCTTTGAGAGCGGCTTCCGGTTGGAAATAGAACGTGTGTGATATAATATCTATTATGTAATATTCTGCCGTATGTCTCTGAGATGCTGGAGATATATATATGTACTGCCACATATGCAGGAGATACTGACTGGCAGCCACATGTGGATGACATGGCGTGCAGTATCTCAAGTGTGCAGGTTCGATGAAGACTGTTTTGCCACTTTAATTTGCCGTGTAGATTGTAATTGTCAGTTATGTTTTGTTATGACTCATATAACGTTATATAACGTGGTTATATTTGTGACACTATACATTAGGCATGTGATGCTACACATTATTCAACATAATAAAGTATACTGCAATATACAGCATACGTAAATAGCAAAATAATGGATTTTTATTGTATTGCATGTATTTTATTCTTTTGAATTATATGCAAAGTGTTGAATTTTTATTTAATATTTATTTATTAATTTTTTATTCAATATTTTTTTTTATATAACGTGCATACATTTATGACACTATATATTAAGCGTGTGATGATACACTTTATTTAATATAATAAAATATACTGCATCATATAGCAAATGTAAATGGCAAAATAATGAATTTTTATAGTATTGCATGTATTTTATTGTTTCGCCTTATATGCAAAATGTTGAATTTTTATTTGAGAAAATACATATTTGTCTGTGAAAAATTCTTATAGCGCTGGAACGGTTGAGTATTCAGTAAACCCAAAATAATCTGTGATCACACTGTATGTAATTTTGAAATTTTGCTTTGAAGTTTTGACTCAATCTGCAGGTGGTATTTTTAAGCTTTATCGGATCACAAAATTCTACTTGCGTGCAGCACAAATACAGTGTTGAAAATTATTATTTTGTGTACATATTAAATACCGCTTGCATTCAGTACTAATAAAAACAACCCTTTGCCCTGGACTGTCCCCTGTAAAAAGCTACGAGAATATTGCTCGTTATTATTGAGATAAGTATATACAAATGGCAAGTAAAACAACGCATATAAAAATGAAAAACACATGTCCCATTTAATTTTTATAACATTTTCAGTTTATCAATTGAGAGATGGATTCCAGCAACTCCGAAAATATCCTTATACAACATACTTAAAAAATAAGCTGAACAACAAATGACAAATCATTCGTGCATGAAGAAATAAACGAGATTACACTATACGTTCGAAAAGAAAAACCTCAAGTGATAGACAACAAACAACTTATTATTCCGATATTTGTTCAATTAAATCCACAATGCACATTCGTAATTGTTCCAAATATTATCATACCTTTGAAAGCAGTAAAATTTTTATTTTCTTTCATAACATTTACACCGTAGATACAATTTTATACAAAATCATGTGCTATTCCCTGTTTCCTACAGAAACTTATTCAAGTGCACAACGTTAATGACATACAACATAGTTAATTTTATTTCACAACATTTGCACCATAAACATAATTTTATACAAAATCATGTGCTATTCTCTGTTTCCTACAGAAACTTGTTCAAGTGCACAGGGTTAATGACATACGACGCAGTTAATTTTATTTCATAACATTTACACCATAAATATAATTTTATACAAAATCATGTGCTATTCCCTGTTTCCTGCAGAAACTTGTTCAAGCGCATAGGGTTAATGACATACGACGCAGTTAATTTTATTTCATAACATTTACACCATGAATATAATTGTATACAAAATAATGTACTATTCCCTGCTTCCTGTAGAAACTTATTCAAGTGCACAGGGTTAATGACATACAACGCAATTAATTTTATTTCGCAACATTTACACCGTAAATATAATTTTATACAAAATCATGTGCTATTCCCTGCTTCCTGCAGAAACTTGTTCAAGTGCACAGGATTAATGACATACGACGCTGCTGAACAACAAATGACAAATCATTCTTGCATGAGGAAATAAACGGGATTACACCATACGTTTGAAAAGAAAAACCTCAAGTGACAGACCACAAACAACTTATTATTCCGATACTTGTTGAATCAAATCCACAATGCACATTCATAATTGTTTCGAATATTATCACACTTTCGAAAGCAGTAACATTTTATTTCATAACATTTACATCGTAAATATAATTTTATACAAAATAATGTACTATTCCCTGCTTCCTACAGAAACTTGTTCAAGTGCACAGGGTTAATGACATTCGATGCAGTTGACCAGCATGCATAGAAAATCATTATCGCACCTTCGAAAATGAGCAGTAAAATTTTTATTTCATTTCACAACATTTGCACCATAAACATAGTTTTATACAAAATTATGTGCTATTCCCTGCTTCCTGAAGAAACTTATTCAAATGCACAGGGTTAATGACATACAACGCAGTTAATTTTATTTCATAACATTTACACCATAAATATAATTTTATACAAAATCATGTGCTATTACCTGCCTCCTACAAAAACTTGTTCAAGTGCACAGGGTTAATGACATACGATGCAGTTCACCAGTATGAATAGAACATCATTATCGCACCTTCGGAAATAAGCAGTAAAATTTTAGTTTTATTTCACAACATTGACATCATCAACATAATTTTATACAAAATCATTTGCTATTCCCTGCTTTCTGCAGAAACATGTTCAAATGCACAGGGTTAATGACAGTAATCCCAGTTAATTTTATTTCATAACACTTACACCATAAATATCATTTTATACAAAATAATGTACTATTCCCTGCTTCCTACAGAAACTTGTTCAAGCGCACAAGGTTAATGACATACGATGCAGTGACATTTTATATATCATTTTCATAACATTTACACCACAAATATCATTTTATACAAAATAATGTGCTATTCCCTGCTTCCTACAGAAACTTGTTCAAGTGCACGGGGTTAATGACATACGACGCAGTTGACCAGTATGCATAGAAAATCATTATCGCCCGCGCATCGGAACGCGTGATACAGGAAAGCCAGGCAGAAGCATATACCCTCGAAAAATGTCGAACTTAGACTTCCAGTTCTGGCTCTGAAAGAGAAGAAAAGGCGTCCCGTATCGTATTGTACGATCCTGTATCGTTCGGTATCCTATCCCACCGTCTTGTTTCGCGCCGTACGCCGTGTATAACGTCTACAGTCGCGTATGTGTGTATATCTGCCGTAGTCCGAGGGATTAGGACGCCCCTGAATGGGAGAAAATGCGAATTGATACGGTCGTTAAGAAGACCCTTCCTTTGAGGCTTCGAACGCTGATATTATGCGAGCGCGGCGGCGATGAAAAGAAAAGAACAAGAAAGGCCACGAAAAGAAAGAACAGAAAAGTGAGAAGGCACCTTTGACGACGCACGCAGCATCCGATTCCTCAATTCCTACGAGAAGCCCTCCCGATCGCTTTCACACGTTCGACGAAACTGTTGGCTCGAACGGCGAACAATTAAAACCGAGCGAAAGGTAGTGAAGAGTAGGTATAATGTTGTAGTTACGTGTTAGGCTGTAGTGTAATAGTTATGGCACGATAGACAAATGAAACATGAGTAGGCAAGTCGTTTTTTGCATATTTCTTAGTTTCATTGTATAAACACGAGTGATGGAATAAAATGCACGTATTAAACGAATGATCGGATAAATCGTTGGCAAGGACATCATTGAAATGATATAAAGAAAGAGAAACTTATTTTTTTGCTTGTATTATACTCATTTTCTCATTGTTTGGTTTTGACCAAATATTATGACTATTAAATTGTACCACTTATACACTTTATAAATATATACAATATGCATATAAACACACTAATTATATATACATACATTTTATATTGTAAAAGTGGCATTGAAACAAAATAATTGAACCAATAGTTAGAATATCAATATTTCCCCTGTCGAATTGAAATTTCACTTATGCTATTCACATTTTCTGACCGCGTAACAATACGCCACCGCTTCCAAAACGCATGTCAGGAAAAATCACTTCCCATTATATACATACAAATGATGACAATCGCACGAAAAGTGGAAAAAAGATCACTTCTATTTATATATGTACATACACATAATAACAATCGCACGAAAAGTGAAAAAAGATCACTTCCAATTATATACTATACATGCACATGACAACAATCGCACAAAAAGTGAAAAAAAACGATTTAAATATCGACCTTCTACGTGTCCTGAAGAAAAAGTAATGATACGCTCACTATTAAATAAATCAGTAGAAATGGTAACACTACTGATGCTATAATATCATATTAATGAATTGTAATGACATCCCAACTACTGCTTAAACTCCCAAACTGTGTTAATTAGACATTACACAAAACTTTATTATATCAAAACACTTCAGCCAATAGTTACGAAACCAATACTTCCCTCGCAGGTTCGACATCTCACCTCTTCCTGCCGCGCAACCGCATTCAATCGCTTCTAAAACGCATGTCATAAAAGATTACTTCCAATTATACAGGTATAAATGATTGCATTCGCAAAAAAAGTGAAAAAAAATGTAAACATCGACCTTCTACGTGTCCTTTTTAAGGAAAGGTAATGATACGCTCACTATTAAATAAATCAATAGAAATTGTAACACTACCGATGCTATAATATCACATTAATATGACATCAATGAATCGTAATGACATCCAAACTATTGCTTACATATTTGAATCGTATCAATTACACCTTACACAAAATGTCGTTATAAACCAAAACACTTCAGCCAATAGTTACGAAACCACTACTTCCCTCGCAGGTTCGACATCTCTCCTCTTTCTGCCGCGCAACAGTACTCTACCGCTTCTAAAACGCATGTCACAAAAGATTACTTCTAATTATATAGGTATAAATGATTGCAATCGCAAAAAAAGTGAAAAAAAATGTAAACATCGACCTTCTACATGTCCTTTTTAAGGAAAGGTAACGATACACTTACTATTAAAAAAATCAATAGAAATGATAACACTACCGATGCTTTAATATCATATTAATATGACATCAATGAGTCGTAATGACATCCGAACTATTGCTTGCATTCTTGAACCGTATCAATTACACATTACACAAAACATCGTTAAACCAAAACACTTCATCCAATAGTTCCGAAACCAATACTTCCCTCCCAGAGTCGACATCTCTTCCTGCCGCGCAACAGTACTCTACCGCTTCTAAAACGCATATCAAAAAAGATTACTTCCAATTATATAGGTACAAATGATTGCAATCGCAAAAACAGTGTAAAAAATGTAAACATCGACCTTCTACGTGTCCTTTTTAAGGAAAAATAATGATACGCTCCCTATTAAATATATCAATAGAAATTGTAACACTACCGATGCTATAATATCACATTAATATTTCATCAATGAATCGTAATGACATCCGAACTATTATTCATCAATTTCAACATACAATAATGTCATTTTTATCAATTTCAGATATATAATAAATATATTACATATAATAGATATCAATTTCACATTACACAAAATGTCGTTAAACCAAAACACTTCAGCCAATAGTGACGAAACCAATACTTCCCTCGCAGGTTCGACATCTCACCTCTTCCTGTCGCGCAACAGTACTCCACCGCTTCTAAAACACATATCAAAAAAGATTACTTCCAATTATGTAGGTACAAATGATGACATTCGCACAAAAAATGAGAGAAAACTAAGTCACTGTACACTTTCTACGTGTCTTTTTTTAAATATAAAGTATAACACTACCGATGCTATAATATCATATCAATATCACATCTTCCGAACCGTTCCAATTACTCATTACACAAAACATCGTTAAACCCAAACACTTCATCCAATAGTTCCGAAACCAATACTTCCCTCTCAGGTTCGACATCTCACCTCTTCCTGCCGCGCAACAGTACGCCATCACTCCTAAAATGAATGTCAGAAAAGATCCCTTCCAATTATACACATACAAATGATCGCAATAGCAAGAAAAGTGACAAAAAAATGTAAACATCAACCTTCTATGTGTCCTTTTTAAGAAAAAGTAGTGATGCGCTCACTATTAAATATGTCAATACAAATTATAACACTACCGATGCTATAATATCATATCAATGAACCGTAATGACATCCCAACTATTGCTTACATTTCCGAACCGTTCCAATTACCCATTACACAAAACATCGTTAAACCAAAACACTTCATTCAATAGTTCCGAAACCAATACTTCCTTTCCAGGTTCGACATCTCACCTCTTCCTGCCGCTACTCCGTACTCCCCCGCTTCCGATACGCATATCAATAAACGGTCACCTCCAATTATATTCGCACAGCGGCCGAGAATCGCAGAAAACGCCTGGAACGCGGGATCGCGGGGGCAGAAGGCGCTCGGAAAAAGTAGCGAGTGGAGAAAGGCACAGAAGGTACAGAAGGCACAGTGCGCGGCAGAAAGCGGAGTAGGGGCATCGAAGTAACGAGAGGAAAGGAAACAAACTGAGAGTGGCATTGAACGTCGGGGGAGGTTTATTCTCGTTCTCCTCGTCTCGGCGGACTGCATAATGCCTCGTGTTCCGCGTTTTCTTGTGAGGCGCGGCCATTATAACGACGACGAAACAAAGAAGGAGCGTATCTATTATCCTGCCCCGCGCTGTAGTAGGCAGGATTAATCCGTTCCGTGTCATTATATAATGCGGCGCCCGACATTGTTGCGCCAAGAATGTTACCTGCGCTCACCGAGTTTACGGATCCGCCGTCTCGCTCGCGCCTATTCTCCGACTTTTTCATTCTTCGCCCGCGCCAAATGGTTACTCGCTTCGCGGGTTACTTTCGGAGAAATGGAGAGCTGCCGGCTCGCATCGGCGGGATTGTTGCCGCGTCTTGCGGCGGCAGCGGATTCTTCACGGGGGCTGTTCGGCGGACAAGGCAAATAATGCTGGGGATGAAGGGAATAATGGGGGGGGATGAATGTTTCGAATGTCACCCTCTGGCAGCGGGGGAATTCGAGGTCAGGCACCCTGGACTCCTTTTTTCGAAATTTGGTGTTTTGCGAATTTTGAGGAAAGGGGAGGTGGGAGTTTGATTATGGAAACGGAAAAGTCGGATCGATGGGAAAGGAATGGATAAAACACCGGTGTAGAAGTTTGCTTTTGGCGTGACTTCATTCCTGCTAAAAAGAGGTTTGAATGTTTCGACAAAAATTACAAAATGCTGGGGATGAAGGGAATAATGGGGGGGGGGGGGGGGGGGGGGGGGGGTGGACGAGTATTTCGAATGTCACCGTCTGGCAGCGGGGGAATTCGAGATCAGGCACCCTGGTCAGGTTTTTTCGAAATTTGGTGTTTTGCGAGTTTTGTGAAGAAAGGGGAGGTGGGAATTTGATTATGGAAACGGAAAAGTCGGATCGATGGGAAAGGAATGGATAAAACACCGGTGTAGAAGTTTGCTTTTGGCGTGACTTCATTCACTCATCTATTCCTGCTAAAAAGAGGTTTGAATGTTTCGACAAAAATTAAAAAATGCTTGGGATGAAGGGAATAATGGGGGGGATGAATGTTTCGAATGTCACCCTCTGGCAGCGGGGGAATTCGAGATCAGGCACCCTGGTCAGGTTTTTTCGAAATTTGGTGTGTTGCGAATTTCGTGAAGAAAGGGGAGGTGGGAGTTTGATTATGGAAACGAAAAAGTCGGATCGATGGGAAAGGAATGGACAAAACATCGGTGTAGAAGTTTGCTTTTGGCGTGACTTCATTCCTGCTAAAAAGAGGTTTGAATGTTTCGACAAAAATTACAAAATGCTTGGGATGAAGGGAATAATGGGGGGGACGAGTGTTTCGAATGTCACCCTGTGGCAGCTACGGAATTCGAGATCAGGCACCCTGGTAAGGTTTTTTCGAAATTTGGTGTTTTGCGAATTTTGAGGAAAGGGGAGGTGGGAGTTTTATTATGGAAACGGAAAAGTTGGATCGATGGGAAAGGAATGGATAAAACACCGGTGTAGAAGTTTGCTTTTGGCGTGACTTCATTCCTGCTAAAAAGAGGTTTGAATGTTTCGACAAAAATTACAAAATGCTTGGTATGAAGGGAATCATGGGGGGGACGAGTATTTCGAATGTCACCGTCTGGCAGCGGGGGAATTCGAGATCAGGCACCCTGGTCAGGTTTTTTCGAAATTTGGTGTTTTGCGAGTTTTGTGAAGAAAGGGGAGGTGGGAATTTGATTATGGAAACGGAAAAGTCGGATCGATGGGAAAGGAATGGATAAAACACCGGTGTAGAAGTTTGGTTTTAGCGTGACTTCATTCACTCATCTATTCCTGTTAAAAAGAGGTTTGAATGTTTCGACAAAAATTAAAAAATGCTTAGGATGAAGGGAATAATGTACACGGGGGGGGGGGGGGTCAGACGAGTGTTTCGAATGTCACCCTATGGCAGCGACTGAATTCGAGGTCGGGCACCCTGGACACCTTTTTTCGAAATTTGGTGTTTTGCGAATTTTTTGAAGAAAGGGGAGGCGGGAGTTTGATTATGGAAACTGAAAAATCGGATCGACGACAAAGGAACGCATAAAATATCGGTGTAGGAACATCACCATGAGGAAAGGAATTGGGGGTCGCCAGAAGTTTGCTTTTAGCGTGACTTTATTCACTCATCTATTCCTGCTAAAAAGAGGTTCGAATTTTTAGATAAAAATTTAAAAATTGCATGACCAACGAACGAACACCTAAAATGTTCTCTATACGTCGGTAACTGTAAGTAGAGTTACTTGACTTTCACTTCGTACTAATTTCATTGAGTTTATACCTCATTGAGTTTATACCTTGCAAGGAAAGAGAACAATCGAGTTTTCTATTGAGTAACTTAAAACCTAATAAACGACGAACAAACATCTGAAACATATCTATACGTCATCAACTGAATTCGAGGTCACTATGAACGCGTTGTTTTATTAACTTTATTTATCCACTAACTCCTACAAAAAAAAGGAGAACAATTCGACATTTTCGCTGAAAGCCAAAAACTCATATCATCGACCAATGCCTTTTTGTGAATTCTAATTTCTAAGAACTAATTCGTAGGTTGTCAGTGATACGTTTCGCTTCGATTTGCGTTACTTTGCGTCAAAACAAGAAAATAACTTACAAATAGCCACCTAACAAAGGCCTCCACTTTCTTGCCTTTGCTCTTAACTTTACAGAAAATTGCCAAATGAACACAAGTGTCGCATTAGACACCACCCTTTTTATGAATCCGTCAAAGAATTCGTAGACCATCTCTTCTTTCTGCACTTCACCTCGCAGTAAATTGATAAATCGTTGCCAGTAAGACATTAAACAAAAATATCCATTACACGCATTACACTTCTCTTACTCATGGAGCGTCGGTATTAAAACAGAAATTTCGAACGCTTTTTCGTTCGTCGTTTGAAAGGATTCGCTTCTGCCCTTCTTTTTATCCGCCCTTTGATCAGCACGTGCTCTAATCGCCAATAGACGAGCATCCCTTTGCCGACGTCACGCCGGTAAACGATGTTTTTCCGCGAGAGCAAGAACCTCCCGACGACGACGTCCTCTGCACCGTAATCGTCGATGCCTCGAACAACCGAGTTACAATCATTAATTACGCTTACGAGCCGTGCCCGCCATTTTCTTCCGCGCCACCCTCGTTTTCCGGAACTCAGCTTCGACATCACGATGGTCATGGATTTGCATAATTTATTGTGAGAGAGTTACGAGCTCTGTTCTGGCAATTTAAACCCTTCGGACCCTGTGCACATTGTAATGTACACAATACTTTTGGTGCTGTATTTTATTACGTATATTATTTTTACGAATCCGAATTTTATTTATTTATATAAATATTTCTCAGGATCTTCTTAATGTTAGAAATTTTGCGTAAGGACCACATGTTCATTAAAAAGTACATTTACAAATTATAAATAAATAAATGTTTATGTAGAAAGTACATTGTTACCTTTATTCGTGTGAATTAAGTTAATTTTAATATAGAAAATAATTTTTCTTGAACGAAAATAAATTCGGGTCTGAAGAGGTTAACACGTTGACTGCCGTGCGTATTTTCCTGTATTAAAACGGCGATACTATGAAATACTACAGCGTTTGACTGAATTATGCAAAATGTAAAAATAATGTGCAGGTATTGGAGACCAAAACATCGCATCACTATTCTAACAATAACTGCATTTATAAAATAATTATTGCTACCCATTGCGAATATTTTGGAGACCAAAGAATCGCATCGCTATTCTAACAATAACTGTATTTATAAAATAATTATTGCTACCAATTGCAAATATTTTGGATCTTTGGACGCCACGAAAATATTTTTACTATTTTGAGCATGCAATGGCAAAATAATAATTAATTTCTTTATTTATAAGAATACGGTATGAATTGCAAAAGAAGGAAGGGCCAACGTATTTAGTACGCAAATTTTGCAAACAGAATTACCAATCAGAACTTGCAAGCTTTGGAACACAAAGTACAAAAATCGGACCAAGAAACTCACTAAATACTGCCAAGATTACATTGGCGGGCCACATTTATGTTAAAAATGCTTCAATACAATGCACCGGTAAATAAAAGATTTAATAAAAATTAATTTTTTATTTCTGATTTAATAAAAACTATTAATTTTGCAATAGTGCAGATTTTTTTCAAAGCATTCTCTAATTATCGAATTTTCATTCAACTTTACAATTATAAGTATTTGATGCACTCCGTTCATTAGTGACCACCATGGCATTCAACGTGTTAACACGTTGACTGACGTGGTGGTCATCAGTGACCGGCGCAAACAGTCTCACGAAAAATTAAAAAAATACCCAATCGGTAGCATTTATAATTTTGTAAATGCAATTAATATTAAATAGTGATGAAATTTTTTGGTTTTCGATATCTTCCTACCTAATCTGTGTGCTATTTGATATTTAGTCAATTCGCGGTCATTAAACTGAAAGGAGAATTCTAGCGATTGCAAGAACAACTTCTATACATTCCTGCAATAGGCTGAATGATAAACTGCAAGTTATCGTATAAACATTGCATATGCTTGGAAGAAAAAATCACACACATGAAAGAACATAAACAAGTTATCACTGCGATATGTGCTCGAATAAACCCGCAACGCACATTGGTGAATGAACTATGACGCATTCGAAAAGAATAGACTATAAAATTTCGATTTTGTTTCAACATAAATGTATCAGCAAACTTGTATGTAAAACATGATTTGAACAGAGTATTTTTTTCACAACTATACCATTTTAAACAAAATGTTGCGCTATTCGCTACTTCCTGAAGAAACATGTCCGAGTGCAAAGGGTTAAGATCCCTGAAAAGTGTAAGCCAGTGTAAACAAAGTTCCTTCCAAAACAGATCCGGCATTAGACTGCAATAGTCTGAATGATATCCTGCAAGTTATTGTATAAACATTGTATATGCTCGGAAGAAAAAATGACACGTGAAAGAACATAAACAAGTTATCACTGCGATATGTCTTTGAATAAACCCCGCAATGCACATTGCTGAATAAATTATGACGCATTCAAAAAGAATAGACTATAAAATTTCGATTTTGTTTCAACATAAATGTATCAGCAAACTTGTATGTAAAACATGATTTGAACAGAGTATTTTTTTCAAACACTATACCATTTTAAACGAAATGTTGCGCTATTCGCTACTTCGTGAAGAAACATGTCCGAGTGCAAAGGGTTAAGATCCCTGAAAAGTGTAAGCTAGTCTAAACAAAGTTCCTTCCAAAACAGATCCGGCATTACCGATCTTTATATCCAACAACACTCCAAAAATCCTTCCCCCAAAATCGCACCGCGACCCTCCGCACATCAAACATCTCCGCACCTCGTCCCTGGATCCCGGATCCGCGAACATACCCTAACCACCGCAGTCCGGATTCCTGAAATCCGCAGCGCAACGAATCGCGAGACACGCAAACAGAATCTCTCGGCGGCTGTTTGCAGGGTTGAGTTGATACAACATTAACAACAAGTCGTTAGAGAGATGAGGTACGCCGGGGGTTGCGAGGGGTGGGTTGGATTGAGTCTGTTCCCTCGGAGGGGGTAGTTGCCTAGTAGAAGAAGAGGGAGGTGTGGGTGGAGGAAGAGGAAAGAGGAGGAGGGTTGAAGCTGGTTTGTCGCCGTTGGAAGCTGCTTGCGCCGGCTGGAGGGTGAAGGTGGGATTTCAGAGGAGAAGGAGAAGGAGGAGGAGAGAAGGTGGAAGAGAGTGTCACAATGGTCGTCATGGAGACGCCGCTGGTGTAGGAGCGAGGATCGAAAAAGGTACGCCGCTTAGCAGAGAAAGAGAAGCCAGGCTTCTGGGATGAGGCGGGATGGAAAGAGACAGGGAACGAGAAAGAAGGCGTTCGGAGAGAGAAAGGCGCGACGTGATACGGGTTCGAAAGACAGGGAGTGTAATAGTACCTGCGCTCGACGAAGATGGACGTGCAGTTCGTTGAAGAGGGACCTGCGCGCGAGAGAAACAGAATCCGGGCTGGATGCTGAGGAGAGATGCCTGGCTCCGACTCAGGGACTCTATTTCCATAATCTGCCGCTTTGTCGATTCTGAATTATGCGACTACGCTCCTCCTCCGACTTCCACGCACACGACGTCGCAACATATTCGCAAGTCGTCCGCCCCTGAACTGTGTATCCGATTATTTGCTTGAAATCGATTTCACGTGTTCGGCCTGCTTTTGCATTCGTACAAACGGCCCTCTCACCCCGTCCGCGAGCCTGCCTTCTCTTTCTTCCTCTTCCTAGTGTGTATCGGCCATTGTCAGCGGCCGCGTCCTTCGCCCCGCTTTTTTATGCCACCCCCTTGCCCTTTTCGAATCTCTTCTACACCTAGTCGCGCGTACGACGCTTTGTCCGCGGGTCTTTCGCGTTTTTCAACGGTACCCGCGCCGACGAATTTTAGAAATTTGCGGCGGCCTGCGTTTCATTGGTGAAATATAGCTTTTGATGGGATTTTTGACAAATTTAGCATGGGACAGAAACGGAAGCGTCTTGGAAATATTTTGGGAACAAGTAACATTTGGTGTTGAGTTATAGGAAATTTAGGAGTAACGCGTTTCATTGGTGGAATGTAGTTTTGATGAATTTTATTAGTAAAATTTAATCATGCGACCATTTTTTAAATTAGATACAGTTTTGTTCACACAGTCGATTTCGAATTGTCATTATAATATTGATGATTTAATGATAAGTTATAGTACATTTAGTAGTGATGCGTTTCATTAGTGAAATGTAGTTTTGATGAAGTTTAATAGTAAAATTGAGTCATACAACCATTTTTTAAACGGGAGTACTAGATACAGTTTTGTTCGCACAGTTGATTTCGCACAATTATTATAATACTGATAATTTAGTGATAAGTAATTTAATGATAACTTCTAGTACATTTAGTAGTGATGCGTTTCATTAGTGAAACGTAGTTTTGATGAAGTTTATAAATAAAATTTAGTCATGCGGCAATTCTTTAAATGGGAGTACTAGATATTTTTGTCCGCACAGTTGATTTTGCACATTCATTATAATATTGATGATTTGGTACTAAGTAATTTAGCGATAACTTATAGTACATTTAATAGTGATGCGTTTCGTTAGTGAAATGTAGTTCTGATAAAGTCCGTTAGTAAAATGTAGCCATGCGACAATTTTTTAAACGAGAGCACTAGATGTAGTTTTATTCGCACAGTCGATTTCGAACGGTCATTATAATATTGATGATTTAGTGATAAGTAATTTTGTGATAACTTATAGTATGTTTAGTTGTGATGCGTTTCATTAGTGAAATGTAGTTTTGATGAATTTTATTAGTAAAATTTAGTCATGCGGCAATTTTTTAAACGGGAGTACTAGATACAATTTTGTTTGCACAGTCGATTTCGAACGGTCATTATAATATTGATGATTTAGTGATAAGTTATAGTACATTTAGTAGTGATGCGTTTCATTAGTGAAATGTAGTTTTGATGAAGTATATTAGTAAAATTTGTCATGCGGCAATTTTTTAAATGGGAGTACTAGATACAGTTTTGTTCGCACAGTCAATTTCGAACGGTCATTATGATATTGATGATTTAGTGATAAATTATAGTACATTTAGTAGTGATGCGTTCACATTAGTGAAATGTAGTTTTGATGGAGTTTACTAGTAAAATTTAGTCATTATAATATTGATGGCAATTTTTTAAACGTTTAGTTCCGATGCAATCATGCAACCATTTTTTAAACTAGATACAGTTTTATTCGCACAATCGGTTTCGAACGATCATTATAATATTGATGATTTAGTAACAAGTTATACTACATTTAGTAGTGATGCGTTTTATTAGTGAAATGTAATTTTGATGAATTTTATCAGTGAAATTTAATCTTGCGAACATTTTTTAAACAGGAGCACCAAATACAGTTATTTTCGCACAGTTGTTTTCGAAGGGTCATTATAATATTTATCGCATTTATCACAAAATTTAGTAGCGGAACACTTTTCAGCGATACTACAAAGCAAATTTTGTTATTGCTTATAAGAATTCGGCAAGATATTTTATATATCGGTTAGTTCTGAAAATTCCAAAAACAGCCAAATGTTTAATACTGATTTTTTTTTACTTGTAGACAAAAGGTTTGCTCAATAATTATTATTTCATTGTGAATAATGACAAAGCGTTTCAATCTAGTTGGCATATACGTAATTATGCTAGGCCCAATACGATTATTATTTGAATTGACAGTACAAAGCCTAACTACAGTTATTGTCACCCATCCAATAATCCGGAAAGCTTATAAATATACACACGCTGCAATTCTGTTGTATCCGAAGAACAGAACTTCTAAAAATGTAACATTTTCCATCAGACGTTATTTTTCCATAAACGAAAGCACCATCTAATGTGTTTTTCCCATCGATAAAAACTAATATCTCCGATATAATCACATCCCGTAATTATACTCGCTTAAGTACATTCACTGTCACCCCTGCGACGATCCCGCGCTCTTAAAAATCCCCATACGCTCCAATTCTGTTTTCCACAAAAAGGAGGCCGGCTGAAAAAGGACAGCGCTCTTGCCTTTAATGGTTTCGCTTTAATGGTTTGACAGTTTTTATCGGGCTGGACACGAGGAGTTCCGGTTCGACGAACGACTTCGCCACGCGTGTTCTCTTTCCACTTTTTCTCTCTCGCTCGTTCGGCAGCGACGCATTTATGGTCTTTGTCCGACACATGCGCCATCCCCATTGCGTCGACCCTCGAACTCTCATAAACACTCGATCTCCATTAAACCGAGTCTTTTTTTCCAAGAGACCGATACTCTCGACTGTATCGGGGTTACGTCCGACTCTCGACCCCCTTTTCTGTCTGTCCAGAACGGTAGAAACGAGGGGATGATGCCGGCGAAGGGTTGTGCTTGGTGCGGCCCTTGTTGATATTTTTTTCCAGTATTAAGTTTATTAATATTCATTAATCCGCGACGATAAGGTACTCTGAAATGCGCACGGTGAATTAAAGTACTTGAAATGTTGAAACTTGATTAATTCGAATTTTTTAAATGTGTTAGAAATTGTGGTGAAAATGTCGAAATTGTAGCAGAATATTTAAAATAGTTAATATTGACAAAATTGTTTATAATTAAAGAATAATTACTTGAGTAGAATAAGTACTTGATTTTCTGTAGTGCTTCTTTATGTTGAAATGCAAATAAAAGTCGGAGCAACAGTTTAAAATAATAAATATGAATTTTCAAAATGTGTCAGTAATTGTGGTGAAAATATTGAAATTGTAGCAGATTATTTAAAATTGTTAATATTTGATAAAATTGTTAATAATTAAAGGATAATAGTGGATGTTTATATAGCAGATAATGTTTTGAAAGAATAGTGCGTCTTTATGTATGTGTAGTTTATGGTTAAATGTAAATAAAAGTAGCATTTTACAATAATACCTTGAACGGAGCAACAGTTTAAAATAATAAATTGAATTTTCAAAATGTGTCAGAAATTATGGCGAAAATGTCGAAATTGTAGCAGAATATTTAAAATTGTTAATATTTGATAAAATTGTTAGTATTGATAAAATTGTTAATAATTAGAGAATAATAATGAATGTTTATATAGCAGATAATGTTTTGAGAGAATAGTGCGTCTTCATGTATGTGTAGTTTATGGTTAAATGTAAATAAAAGTAGCATTTTACAATAATACCTTGAACGGAGCAACAGTTTAAAATAATAAATTGAATTTTCAAAATGTGTCAGAAATTGTGGCGAAAATGTCGAAATTGTAGCAGATTATTTAAAATTGTTAATATTTGATAAAATTGTTAATAATTAAAGAATAATAGTGGATGTTTATATAGCAGATAATGCTTTGAGAGAATAGTGCGTCTTCATGTATGTGTAGTTTATGGTTAAATGTAAATAAAAGTAGCATTTTACAATGATACCTTGAACGGAGCAACAGTTTAAAATAATAAATTGAATTTTCAAAGTGTATCAGAAATTATGGCGACAATGTCGAAATTGTAGCTAATTATTTAAAATTGTTAGTATTTGATAAAATTTTTAATATTGCCAAAATTGTTAATAATTAAAAATAATAGTGGACGTTCATATAGCAGATAAAGCTTTGAGAGAATAGTGCGTCTTGATGTATGTGTAGTTTATGGTTAAATGAAAATGAAAGTAGCATTTTACAATAATACCTTGACTAAAAAATAATTGTGAATTATTATATAATAATAGCATAATTCTTACTCAAAAATCCTCAACTGATTATCATAGTCACATCATGTATATTTACATTATATACTTATTCCATACCTATATATATGCATTATCATATTTTCACTCTACAGTAATTTAATTTATTTTCATTAATTCATTAAATTGCATTGTTCAATCCCTTTAATATCCCATTCTAAACTTACTTCGAAATACTTTTCCCTTACCGCCATTCCACACAAAACCCTACGACATGATAGATTGCCGTAAAGACTTCAGCTTTTTAACCGAAAACAGTGAATTCTCGAGGAAAACAACGGGATCGGAAGTGGAAGACGGTCGCATGAGAGAAAGTCGATCAATCGAGCGAGTACACCTCGCTTCGTGAAACGGGAAGCCGCGAAGGGTGGCACTTTTGATGATCAGTTAAATTTCCAGTAGCCTGCTATTGTTCGGCCACCATTGTTCTAGTATCTCGAGGGCGGCGCTTCCCTTTGTATCCACCCTTTATGCCATTCTGCGGCTGAAATTCCCGCTTCTCTTTGCGCTGGCGCCAAAGGATCTCTCACGTGAAAGAGAAAGACGGCGAAAGATAGAATGAGAACGATACGAGAAGTGAGCACTGCATGCGTATGAATACTAGCGTAAATGTAGAGTTGTACGAGTACTCTACAGTATGAATAATGAATTTTGAAAGTGGTGAAAGTCCATTTTCTCTTGTTCCGAGAAAATTAAAGGTCAGCATATCTGTTAAATAAAACATTTAGGCAAATTATAACAAGTCTGGCAATGTTTCTACTGATTTATTAATATGCAATTTGATTCTATAAATTTGTTTTAGGCAAATTTTACTAAACTATTGTATATTTACGCGCTACAAATAGTTACACCACTTTCAAAATAATATAAATTGTAAAATCGTTTAATTTTAAATTTTGAAAAATCAAATATTATGAAGATAAGTCCATTTTTTCTTCTATGAGAAAAATTAAAGGTTAACATATCTGTTAATTGAAAGAAGCAAATTATAAGAAGTCTGGCAATCTGATTTATCAATATAAGGTTTATGAATTTGTTTTGTTATTTGACTAAACAATTGTATATTTGTACAAAGAAAATAACCACTTTTGAAAAAATATATGTTTAATTTTAATTTAAAAAAACAAAATTAAGCGAAATCTCTTTTTTCGAGAACAAAAGTTACATATAACAAAAAGCAAATTGGAAAATTAGCAATGTTTCCATTGTAATCCAAATAAAATTTGGTTTTAAAAATTGCCCTGAGCGCTAAACTTTGTATAGATACCAGGCCTATTACTTTGAAAAATATAAAGATATTGTGAAAAATCCGAATATTGGAAGATCCGCGTTTTGAGAAACGATGCGCCGTACCAAATGCGTATATGTTAAGAGTGTGATGTGTATTGAGCGACAATATATAACAAAAGAATGAAGGTGCTGTTGTTTCGTGCGGGCAGTCGTAGACGAACCAGTAAAGACGAAAGACACATTTTTTTGAAAAATCAAATATTACTTGATTAGAATTATTTAATTAATACCTAGAACCTACAATATCAAGCAGTTATTATCTTATATACCTCCGGTGCATCATGAATATTTCAAAACCCTGCCACATGCAGAGCACAAGTAAATACTACCAATATCTTGTCATTTTAACAATCTAATTAAGGTCTAAAATTAAAATACTACATCTGTTTTATATCTTGTCGTTATTTGTAAACAAAATTGGTTTAATATGAAGTATATTTTAAGTAATATTTGATTTTTCGAAATTGAGATGTAACGATTTTTACAATTGTCTAATTTTGAAAGTGTGTAAGTCCATTTACAGCCCGTACATATACATTAGTTTAGTAAAATTCGCCTAGAACAAATTTACACCACCAAATTACATATTGATAAATCAGTAGCAACATTGCCGGTTCTCATATAATCTGCCTAAATTTTTTAATTAACAGATACGCTAACCTTTAATTTTTTCGAAACAACAGAAAATGGACTTACACCACTTTCAAAATAAACGGTCCATATCTCTTTTTTTTTAAATGGACTTACACCACTTTCAAAATAAACGGTCCAAATAATGATTTAAGGGGTTACCTTAAATTTTTAAAAAATCAAAACAAATTTTCTCTTAAATTATACTTTAGAGCCTTATCAACATCACACCGCATCAAGTTTTCCAGGAAAGGGAAAGAGAAAGAAAATATTAATGTAGAAGAACACCTATATGGTGCAGGCATTGCAGAATAATCGTAAATATGGCAAAGCTAGTAAAATAATATGTAATAATGTTACTCAAAACTTTAAATGCGTTTTTCTCGAACTTACGTTTTTCAAATTGGCTTGCAGCATAACTTAAACAAATTTTCTCCGAGACCATTTCCAAAAATTTTTACTGTAGCGCCGCCATTTTGAAACAAAAACATAAGAACATTTTTTTTTTATACATTAAAGTACAGTAAAACCTGTTTTTGTGCGGTGGATAGGGACCGCATAAAAGAAATCCTACAAAAAAAATATTCAACAATTTTATAAATCCTTACATATAATAAACAATTTTGTACGATATACTACGTAAAATTTTTTTATGCGGTGGATAGAGACCGAATAAAAAAGTCGAACTTGGAAAATACATCAATGATTCATGAAATAGATGAGAGAATGCTTTCAGTTAAATTAAATAATTAAATTAGACCTAAAGAAATTGTACAAATATTTAATTCTTCATTGTATATATACAGGAAGAAGTTTTCAAATTGTACATTAAATAGTTTGCTGCTACCCGTCGTAATCCAAAACGCGCATCTTCTTGTGATGAATTGGTTGAAAATCGCTTTCGTCGCTTAAAGATAGGATTTCAATTGATTTGTTTTTTGGTACCATAAACTCAGTGATCAGTTTTTGTGACGACGGTCGACTGGTCAATTGCTTGTAAACGTCACGATAGTGAGACATGCATGATCTCAGCTCTTTTTCGAATTTTAAGCGTCTTTCCGCATTGGTATCTATTTTAAGAAAAAGCGTTTCCAATTGTTTCGAAATCTGGATCCCTGCATATATTTTATCTGCTGTAATAGATTCCGGTTCTTCTTGTCCATTTTCATAATCTATCAAACTATTGATAACGTCACTATCATCGACAGTTTGGTCCACAATCACCTCGTTTAGGTCATTATCGCCGAAAGAATCAGAGCCTTCTCCGCCGATGTTATATGCGAGCGCACTAATTTCAGATAATAACGTTGACGCGTTTTCGGTAACGTTTCGATTAATTACACATTCATATATTTCGTCCACAACATGTATATGTACATTGATAGGAAACATTAAACTGGTGCTAACGCCGCTAAGATTCATATACCGCATAAAAATAAATCGCACAAAACCAATCGCATAAAAAAGGACCGCACAAAAACAGGTTTTACTGTATGCACATAAACGCCTTTAAACCAAATTTCGATATGTTATATGTGCCCATAATTATGAAAGTGGTCTAAGTCATATATTTCTTGTTTCGAGATATTTAATGAATTGCATTTGAATAAATTAAAAAATATTTTTACATTATGCGACATTTTAATTTATAATTTTATTAGTCTTAATTAATGGAAATTTACTATGAATATGAAATTTTGTGTGAATTTTATACGATAATATTATTTTTAAAGATTGAATTGACTTAGACCATTTTCAAAATTAACTGAATGTCCTATAAATGACTTAAAGCAATAAAGAACTTTGAGTTTTATTTGAAACAATAATTTGATTGAAATAATTCGTGAACATTTATTACATTTATTAATTATTTTTAAACAGTAATCCATTTTTATCATTATTTCGAGTATTTAAGATTCTTAAAATGTTCCTGAAAAACTGGAGGGATGTACGGTAGTAAACTCATAATATCTTTATGTTTTTCTTCCGATACTGGTCTAATGGTGGTGTATAATGGAAGTAATTTAACATTTCCGTATATTTTTGGTCTTCCTTTTTTAGGTAAAAGATCCAAAACGTGAAATTTAGAATCATCTAAAGATGTTTTATAGAACATTTTATAAGGTTCATTTTTCAAGAATCTCATCCATTGAATTTGTAGCCAAGAGACAGATTCACCCGCGGTATTTTTTACTCTTTTTGTTATTGATTAGATAAACCGGAATGAAGTTGTCGTTATTATTAAAATTTGATTGTCATTTATTTTATTATGTAGTTCAGAAACGCGTCAAAGAAGGCCACGTGCCATTTTCAAGTTGTTTATATAATTTATTTAAATTTTTGACTTAGACCACTTTCATAATTAAAACTAAACGAATTCCATATAATGTTGAAATTACAACCACTATCTAATGGTTCATTTTTGACAATTTCGTAAAAATTACATTGAATAAATTTAGTTAAAAATAATGTGGTATGAAATAACTGATAAACTCGTTTTTTTTAAATTTTGACTTAGACCACTTTCATAATTATGGGCACATATCATGTAATTAAAAAGAATTCCTAATTTTACCCTACGTTTTTAGGCGTTAAGCTAGATGTTACCCCTTAACTCCGTCCAATCAAGAGGCTCGCCGAACTTCGCCGACACCCTGCATTTTCGGACACCCTCCGCAAACGTTTCATAAAAAGCCCGTGGAACATTCCGCACACAGGAGCAGCGCGACGCAACAAAGCAGGCTACCGAAAACTGCACGTTCGGGTTCCGTAACATATGCGCACCACATCCATTACCTACACTTCCGCGCGCGGATCGTCAGAATCGACGTGGGCGGACATTACCATATCGCTAGGTCGCCCATTGTCGGACTCCGCCGTAGGATTTGCATTGGATTCGCATTCGGTCACGAAAGTGGATCGCCGTACTTTGTTCTACGAAGACGAATGGCCCGAACCCTCGTCCTACGCTTCCACGTCTGCCTCTCGGGCTCGCGCATTTTTCGATCTCGATCCTATCCCGTCCGGCGGAAGGGCTGGAAGTTTTCGACGTGGAAAAAGACTCCTGACTTCCGCGTCCCGTCAGTGGCGGGGAGACGATACGGTTTTGTGCCGAAATAAAAGACGCGTGGGACCGGCTGCTTGCTTGTTGCGGATGGAGTTTAGGAAAATCGAAAAATTCGCACGGTGGCGTCGAATGTCGAGTCTTAGGTTTGACAATAATGTCTGATATTGAAGGAGTTTAGGTGTTATAAATGGGCCAATCAGGTTGTTTCGTAGTAGGTGTCAGACGAAGGAATAATTGGATGTTTGAAGCGACTTGTTTAACCCTTTGACTGCTATGGACGCATATATGCGTCCGCCCAAATCTATTAATTAATAATAATTATAATTTAATAATAATAATTTTTTTGCATTATTTCATTTGGCGTAAATGAAGAATTATCATTAGAACTTATGAAGAATTGTCATTAGAACGCATATATGCGTCTGCCGAAATCTATCGGTATCGATTTCTTACTTATTACAGCCACAATTATCAATGTACGAGATGAATACAGATGCGTTCTTCATCAAATAATTGCAATTTTTTTGCATTATTTAATTTGGCGTAAATGAAGAATTATCATTAGAACTTATGAAGAATTGTCATTAGAACGCATATATGCATCCGCCGAAATCTATTGGTATCGATTTCTTACGTATTGCAGCCACAATTACCAATATACGAGATGAATACAGATGCGTTCTTCATCAAATAATTGCAATTTTTTTGCATTATTTAATTTGGCGTAAATGAAGAATTATCATTAGAACTTATGAAAAATTGTCATTAGAACGCATATATGCGTCTGCCGAAATCTACCGGTATCGATTTCTTACCTATTGCAGCCACAATTATCAATGTACGAGATGAATACTGATGCGTCTTCATTAAATAATTGCAATTTTTTTGCATTATTTAATTTGGCGTAAATGAAGAATTATCATTAGAACTTATGAAAAATTGTCATTAGAACGCATATATGCGTCCGCTGAAATCTATCGGTATCGATTTCTTACCTATTGCAGCCACAATTATCAATGTACGAGATTAATACAGATGCGTTCTTCATCAAATAATTGCAATTTTTTTGCATTATTTAATTTGGCGCAAATGAAGAATTATCATTAGAACTTATGAAGAATTAATGAAGAATTATCATTAGAATGCATATATATATGCTTGCGCCGAAATCTATCGGTGTCGACTACTGGTATCGATTTCTTACCTATTGCAGCCACAATTATCAATGTACGAAACAATGTAAATTATACAATGTAAATGAAGAATTATCATTAGAACTTAGTTACACCTTAGGTAATTAATCAATAGAGTTCACACTAGCAAAAAGTGTTGTGTTTTTAGCAAGCACTCTGGCCGGAAATGTTCAGCAGTCAAAGGGTTAATTTCGGAATTATCGAGAGTGGAATTATGTTTTTGTTAAAGCGATAGGACGTCAGAACACGTGTTCGACGGTTAGACGATGTTATGGAGAAGCGTTTTATGCGGGTAAATATCGTGGAGGACAACCATATCTTGGCAAACGTTTGCAGGCTGAGCATAGAAAAAGGCACTGGCTTCGGTAATAAAAGATATTACGATTGAAATGCCATTTTTTTACTTTGTGAATAAAGGAATTCTGAACCGTGACAATAGCACGTTGAAAAGTGTCATTAATTTGTCAATATTCTAAGCTAAGGGACGATTGTTGTATATAGTATTTTATACTGTTATATATGAAGTGTTACCAAAAGTTTGTTGAGGACACGCATCTAGTATCAAACCTCAGGACTGCAAAGAATAAATTTCGATACATTAAGTCATCAGTAAACGCCACACAAATTTTTAATATCGTACTCCATGCTTCTTTCGTATTTTATGCATCTTCTATCAAACAACGTCACTGTTTATTCGTCCGTAAAAATTTATTTAATTTTTGTCAGAACCCACTTGGATCCGGTCAGTTGCTTATTACGAATCGAATATAGCAAACTGGCTAAATTAAAGTGTTCCTGAAGAAGACTTTAGCAATATTTTGGATATGAGACTATTCTTAAATATAGTATTTCGTATTATAATACACGGTGTATATGTGTGTATTGTATCAACATTATATTAATATATTCATATAATTGTATGAATACATTAGACATCCGAGTCTTTAACACTAAAGTGAGAAATCATTATACAAGAAATATAAATTCCCGAGATATATCAATATATATATGTGCTTTTTCATATGCAAGGACGTAAAAGAAAGAAAGGGATATAGCAAAATATTTTGTTCCCACAGAAAGATCGTTGCTTATTTCGGATCGACGCGGGAAAATTTTCGTCGGGAAGAAAAACGCGTTTCATGGCAGCGATCGAAGTTCGTCGCGACGACGCGGGGAAATTGCTTTTGCTAATTAGACGACGCGTGGGAGTCTTAATTTCGGGAGACGGCGCCGTGCCGGGTTCCGCGTGATTAATTCCCAGGGCTTTCAGGATGTGATTGCTACTCGGTGCGCCGCGGATACTGTGCTGCATTTGCGTGATTGAAGTGGTGGGGAAAGCTTATGAGTGACGATGTAGTATTCGGTCTGATCTGCCCGCAGATGCAAGGTACACAGGAGAATCTAGAGATTTTTAAAACAAAATCACTCAATATGTTTTGTTATTTACCGAACTAACTTTTACGCTCCACATATGTTAATGAACATTACGTTACCTCTTTATGGGTTTGTACAGTGAATAAGGAGTCAAAATAAAATGTAAGTTTATTTTAAACATTGTGATAAGTTATAAAAAATGTATAATTCATACTTGTGTATATTTTTTAATTATGTAGGGCTAATGTTTAAATGTAATTACGATGTTTAGGAAATGTATGCATTTGAAAAGTTGCAAAATAGGCGTAAAATGTAAATGTGAGTTGAAAAGATAATGCTCCTTCGTCATATGTTAAATTATAAAAAATAAACAGGACAACAGCTACCAGTTTCCAGTAATTATTTAGTAAGAAAATATAACATTTTTCGTCAAATTGACGTGCAATCATAAAATAAGCAGTTGGTTGGCAACAAATATTTCGGCCGCAAGTCAAGTGCTTTTGAAGTGCTGAGAATTGTATATTTCTGAATCGTCACCAACTATCAAATATCGCCTTCGCAACAAATAAACATGCGAAAACATTTATGTCGAAACGTCTGGCATTTCGGTAGAATTTACATACAGCCATAAGATAAGCTTTGAGCTGACGAACAAATATTTTGGCCACAGGTGAAATGCTTTTTTCGCCCTGGCGCAAGCGGGAAATTTTTACTGTTGTAATTGATCGCTATCATACTGAGAATTGTATATTTCTGCATCGTTATAAACTATCAAATATCGCCTTCGCAACAAATGCACATGCGAAAGCATTTATGCCGAAACGTCTGGAATTTGAGTCGAATTTACATGTTTTTTACATCTCTATGCAAATAGAAAATCTTTACTATTGTAATTCTTCGCTATCATACTGCGTATTGTATATTTCTGCATCGTTGTCAACTATCAAATGTCGCCTCCGTAAAAAATATACATGCGAAAACATTTACGCCGAAACGCTTGGAATTTCGGTATAATTTCCATGCTTCTTACATCTCTACGTAAGTAGGAAATTATTACGACTATTCCGCTATTATACCGACTATTGCATATTCCTACATCCCTGCCAACTATCAAATATCGCCTTCGCAACAAATGTACATGCGAAAACATTTACGCCGAAACGTCTGGCATTTCGGTCGAATTTACATACAGCCATAAGATAAGCTTTTAGCCGACGAACAAATATTTTGGCCGCAGGTGAAGTGCTTTTTCGCCCCAACGCAAGCGGGAAATTTTTACTGTTGTAACTGATCGCTATCATACTGAGTATTGTATATTCCTGCATCGTCACCAACTATGAAATATCGCCTTCGCAACACATGCGAAAACATTTACGCCGAAACGTTTGGAATTTCGATTGAATTTACATGATTTTTACACCTCTACGCAAGTAGGAAATTTTCGCCACTCTAATTCTTCGTTATCGTTCTAACTATTGCATCTTCCTGCGTCCCCATCAACTGTCAAATATCGCCTTCGCAACAAAATGCACATGCGAAAACATTTACGCCGAAACGTCTGGCATTTCGTTCGAATTTACATACAGCCATAAGATAAGCTTTTAGCCGACGAACAAATATTTTGGCCGCAGGTGAAGTGCTTTTTTCGCCCCGACGCAAGCGGGAAATCTTGGCTGTCGTAGGTGGTCGCTATCGATGCAGCCCGAGCGAAGTTGCGGGCTCGTGTGCGTTCGTCCGCACACAAATGCATTCTTCGCCGGGGAAAGCGGGGAAAGCGGGGAAAGCAGGGTAAGCGGAGAGAAGGCAGGAGGAAAGGCCGATACAATGCCGGCCTCTCCCGCGAGTCGACTTTCCTTGATACATCGCCATTGAGTCATTGTCCGCCTCCCAATGCCCGAACGAAAGACTCCGAGGACGAAAAATTCAATTCAGCTTTTAAATTATTTCCCCTCCGCTCGGCCGTCCTCCCACCCCACCGACGTTTCTTTCTTTTTCCCTCTTTCTCCCCTCTGAGCCTGTCTCTGTTTCGTGGTTTCTCTGTGATTTTGTTGTTCTGCGATTGTTCTGCGTTTTTGAGCCTTTTACTGTTTTTTCCCTTTTTCTTCCGCAGCAGCGTTCTTGCGGCGAAGTTCATATCTTGGAGTTTAGGGTATTGTTGTTTACGGCTGATGCTATGTGCGGATGGATGATTGTCTATTATTTTAACTATAGGCAATATACTAAAGAGTTAGTATGCTTTTGGTATGAAATGCACGCTTGGAATTCACAGTTTTATTGTTTTGCGTGTATTATTTTGCGTTTGCCACTGTTCGGGTGGCATAGTATCAATACCAAAGGGCTACCTTGGATTTATTGTTACTAATATGTTTTCTATTTATTATATGCATTATTATTTATATAATATATACGAGCATTGTCAGTGTAAACTCTGTGATTACTGATTATGTCGATATGTTGTTCTGCGTTTTTGAGCCTTTTACGACTTTTCCCCTTTTTCTTTGGCAGCGGCGTTCTTGCAGCCAAGTTCATATCTTGGAGTTTAGGGTATTGTTGTTTATTGCTGATGCTATGTGCGGATGGATGTTTGTCTATTATGTTAGTTGCACGCAATATACTAAGCGGTTAGTATGCTTTTGGTATGAAATGCACGTCTTAGAATTCACGGTTTTATTGTTTTTTGTATTATTTTGATGTGTTTCTTTCATTTGCATTTGCCAGTGTTCGGGTGGCATTGTACCAATACCAAAGGACCGCCTTGGATTTGTTGTTACTGATATGTTTACTATTTACTGTATACATTATTATTTATATATACGAATCTTGTCATTGTAAAATGTGTGATTATTGATTATTTCGATATGTTGTTCTGCGGTTTTGATCCTTTTACCATTTTTTTCCTTTTTCTTCCGCAGCAGCGTTCTTGCGTAGAAGTTCATATCTTGGAGTTTAGGGTATTGTTGTTTACTGGCGATGCTATGTCTAGTTGGATGATTGTCTATTATTTTAGCTATACGCAAATGCATGTTATTTTGATGTAACTGTTTTTTATTCTCATTTGGCACCACGTTAGTATGCTTTTGGTACGGAATGCACATCTTAGAATTCACAGGTTTAGTGTTTTGTGTGTATTATTTCGATGTGTCTTTTTCATTTGTGTTTGCCAGTGTTCGGGTAGCATTTTATCAATACCAAATGGCTGCCTTGGATTTGTTATTACTAATGTGTTTATTATTTACTATATTCATTATTATTTGTATATATGAATCTTGTCATTGTAAACTGTATGATTACTGATTTTTTTGATATGTTGTTTTGCGATTGTTCTGTTTTTGAGTCTTGTACCATTTTTTCCTTTTTCTTCCGCAGCAGCATTCTTGCGGCGAATTTCATATCTTGGAGTTTAGGGTATTGTTGTTTACGGCTGATGCTATCTGCGGATGGATGGTTGTCTATTATTTTAGCTATACGCAATATACTAAACGGTTAGTATGCTTTTGGTATGAAATGCACGTTTTAGAATTCACGAGGTTACTGTTTTGTGTGCATTATTTTGATGCTTTTTCATTTGCGTTTGCGACTATTCGGGTGGCACTGTATCGATAACAAAGGACCGCCTTGGATTTATTATTATTAATATGTTTACTATTTACTGTATGCATTATTATTTATATATAAGAACCTTGTCATTATAAAATGTCTGATTATTGGTTATTTTGACATGATTTTTTGTCCTACATTCTTGCGACTTTACACATTTATTATTGCATATTATATTTGCATGTGTCTCTTTCATTCTTCTCCGCCACTCTTGTCTCATAATATTCTTTCTTCATAAAATTCATATTTTTGCGTTAAAGTTTTCTACCAATTTGAAAACGTGTTTTTATTTATTAGTCTAGTATAATTTGTCTTCCCACAAACCGTTAATTTTCGCATATTCACGAAACCAACATTTTAACTTTTACCGTCCTTTCATTATTCGCTTAGTATTCTTTCAGTACAAATTTCCTATCCCCAATATTATTATTTGCTTCTTACTTTTGACCTGTAATTAAATTGACGTGCATTTTTTTTTATCCACTACCATTCGTCCATACTTCCTCTTGCACGATATTCATATCTTTACATTTATTATCCTCCTCCTTTGTCAGTATGTACTTATTTATTCTTTCCATCCCTTCCTTTCTCTTGTCTAGTATTTTCTCGTCATTTTTGATATGCCATCATTCATTATTTCGAAATTATTATTTTCCCCTTAGTATTGACCTGTAGTTAAATTTACGTGCATTTTTTCTTACCCACTATCATTCGCCCAGGTTTCCTCTTACACAACATTCATATCTTCACCTTTATTATCCTCCACTTTTCTCAATATGTACTTATTTATTCTATCCGTACCTTCCTTCCTCTTGTCTAGCATTTCCCCTCATTTTCGATATGCTATCATTCCTTATTTCGGAATTATTATTTTCTTCTCACTGTTGACGTGTATTTTTTCTTACCCAATACCATTCGCCCATACTTCCTCTTGCACGATATTCACATCTTTACATTTATTATCCTCCACCTTTGTCAGTATGTACTTATTTATTCTTTCCATCCCTTCCTTTCTCTTGTCTAGCATTTTCTCCTAATTTTCGATATGCCATCATTCATTATTTCGAAATGATTATTTTACTCTTACAGTTGATATGTAATTAAATTGACGTGCATTTTTTCTTATCCATTACCATTCGCCCAGGCTTCCTATTCCACGACATTCATATCTTCACCTTTATTATCCTCGTCCTTTTTCTTGTCTACTACCTACAACCTTTTTCTTGTCCTACCGTCTTCGTCTCATTTTCGATATGCCATCATTCAATATTTCAAAATGATTATTTTCCTCTCACTGTAGACGTGTTATCATATTATCGCACATTTTTTCTTCTGCAATACCACTCGCCCAGATTTCCTCTTACACAACATTCATATCTTCACCTTTATTATCCTCCTCCTTTCTCAGTATTCCTTTCTCTCCTCCACCGTTTTCTCCCCATTTTCGATACGCCATCATTCATTATTTTGACGTTTCATTTTTCTCGTCCACTACCGTCTGCCTTTTCTCAATCCTCTCGCTTTCTTATCAGCTTTTTGTTCTTACGTCACCGCGCCGGTCTACCACTAGAGAGAAAAAATAATGTCGCTTACGTTCGCCGTCCATTCTTCTTGTCGAGCATCGTCAACCCGACTTGCCCTCGTAATCGTAACGAGATCCATTCGTCTCGCCGCAAGTAATGAGACGTTCCTGGGGAGAAATGGCCCGCGAGTGCTCAATGTACAAGCTCTTGAGGGTTGGCAAACGTTGGGGGTGGTCGGGGGACCGCAGAAGAGAACGGATACGTCAGTTACCGTGAACGAAATCGTCTTTCGACACAGGAATTCTTTGCACAGTCGGTGTAGCGAGAAAAAAAGTCATCGATGCCGTAAAAGCCCACGTCCCAATGCAAATCTAATGAAGTAGACGCTCATTAATTCGAACGCTGGGTAAAGAGTGACTTTCTATAAATTGCACGAGACGACTTTAATTTTTTGGGCGAGTAAAGTACGGATACTAGATGACGTGTGTAAAAATATAGAAAAATTGCATTTTATAAAAATTGCAAAAAATATAGTAATGGCTGTTTTTTAGGATTTTTAAAAATTCATCGAAGTTAGTTGACGTTTTTATCCATTGCGAGCAATGAAAAATAGGGAAAATCACATGTATATGTGTTATAGTTTAGGTATGAAATAGTTTCGGCTGTTACACTCTATTTTCTGACAATGATCAATCATGTATCTATTAAAAATTCATCTACTAAGGATCACTTGAATGTTGTTGGACGTGTGAAGAGGTACAAAAAATTTAATTTTATAGAAATTGCGAAAAAATAGTAAAGGCTGTATTTTAGGAGTTTTTAAAAAATTCATCGAAGTCAGTTGACGTTTCTATCCGTTGCAAGCAATGAAAATGAGTAAAAATCATTTGTATATGTGTTATAGTTGAAGTATGAATCTATTTCGGTTATTGCACTCTGTTTGCTGACAATGGTCAAATATATATCTACTAAAAGTTCATCTACTAAAGATCACTTGAATTTTTTTTGGATGTGCCAAGAGTACGGTTACCAAATGAGATGTGAAGAGGTGCAAAAAATTGCATTCTGTAGAAATTACCAAAAAGATAGTACGGCCAGTTTTTTAGGAGTTTTTCAAAATTTGTCGAAGGCAGTTGACGTTTCTATCGATTGCAAGCAAAGAAAATGAATGGAAATCGCATGTATATGTGTTATAGTTTAGGTATGAAATTGTTTCGGCTATTACACTCTGTTTTCTGACAACGGTCAATTAAGTATGTATCTACTAAAAATTTCATCAAAGTTGATTATCGATCGTATGAGATACAATTCATTCAAAATAATGAAATTTCAAGATTTTTAGAACTTTTAATCGATAAGTGTAATAAGTAATCGATTTTATTGACAGCTGCAACTGGTATATCACTGACCTATGTCCACGAAATATATTTTTGAAATTTTTAATTAGGGGTTCGGATCAATTCGAAAAACGATCACTTTGATATACAGTATATAATTTCCTCCACAAGGAAATGAGTTTTAACAGTGACACAAAATCAAGCCGAAATTTAGAACAAAGTAACAAAAAGCTGCGGCACGTATAAAGGAACGACACCATTTGAAGAAAACTTTTGCCCAAGGCATTAAACAATTATAATGTTATGATTATGACATTCGCACATTAAAATGAATATTTCTTATGTTATACTTTTGAAGCAGAGATATAGGGACCTCGAAACACGTAAATGTGTTTAAAGAAAAACCCGTTTTCTCCACAAAGATTTCTTATGTTGCCGAAATACATTTAAAGAAGAGAATTTAGTTTGTTATATAATAAAAACAAACACCTAAGCCAAGAAGATGAACAATTTGATACTATAATACTATATAACTTCGCAGTCAAAGTTGAGCAATATTTATATTCAAATGACTTCAGCATTATTTACATATTTCTATTTACCGCTTAATACTTTAACCTGCTCATCGCCGCTTTAATTCATACATATTTATCCTAACGGCCAAGTTCGTCAATAAACGTTAAAATGGCAGGATCCAGAGAGCATCTCATCTCACATCTACTTGCAAACCCATCACTAGCACATTGCGCACCCCGTTATTCGTTATTCCGGCATCTCCTGCTTCACTTCGCACTGCGTCGAATCGCTTAATGAACATGCAGGTAAACACGGACGCTTAATTCGGAGAAATAATCTGCGCTGCAAAGTAACCACGGTCATGAGGCACTTGTCTTAATTTGCTAATTTCGTTGCCCAATTTCAATACATCGTGCACACAATACACATATGAATCTGGTTCTTCAGCGAAATATTAAATGCAATATATCAATTTAATAAATATCCAAGCGACCACTCGTGAGTTGATATATTTACATGTTTGTAAAATTTTTACGTTGCTCCTAGTATTCCGATCATTATTACACGTGTATTGATTACGCAGTAACTCTCAGAGTTCAAAATTTGAAACGGGAGTTATCGCATAGTTGTGCAACGTGTACTTATATATATATATATATATATATATATGATATAGAGTGTATATATGATATGTACCGAAATATTAGCCACACCACAATAATTCCACAAAGCACTGATATATTTATACAAATACTGCGCCGATGAAATCTACTCCTGAGTTTCAATGAATTAATATCCAATGCACACAAAATACATATAAATCTGGTTCTTCAACAAAATGTTGAATGCAATATATCTACCTGATAGATATCCAAGCGACCATTCGTGTGATGATATATTTACGCATCCGTAAAACTATTGTAATATGATTCTGCTAGTATTCCGGACATTGTTACGCGTGTATTGATTACGCAGTAACTCGCAGGGTTGAAAATTTGGGACGCGAGTTATTGCGTAGTCGTACGACGTGTACTTTTATATACATACATTCATATATACCTAAATATTAGCCATAATAATTCCACAAAGCATCGATATATCTATACACATACTGCGTCAATGAGGATTTACTTATGACGTCGAAATTTCCACCCACAAGAATTTCCACCCGCAATCGTAACGTTTGGCATAATTCACGCACCTGTATCGACCATTCAATATTTCCACCCGCACCACATCGTCACAATTTTTCGCAATCCTCGGAACCGAATTTGTCAGCAATAATCAAAAGCAAAATGTTGAACAAGCGTTTCATCTCACAGTCTCCTGCAGACTCATCACCGCGCTCTGCAAACCCCGTTATTCATTATTCCAGCCTTTCCCGCTTTACTTCGCACTGCGTCGAATATCGCTTAATGAATATGCAGGTAAACACGGACGCTTAATTCGAAGAAACAATCTGGGCTGCGAGGTGGCCATCGGCATGAGGCACTTATCTTAATTTGCTAATTTTGTTGCCCAATTTCAATACATTAGTACCTAATGCACACAATACACGTATAAATCTGGTTTTTGAGCGAAATTTTAAATGCAATATATCTACTTGATAGATATCCAAGCGACCATTCGTGTGTTGATATATTTACGCATCCGTAAAATTATTATATTATGATTTTGGTAGCATTCCGGACATTGTTACGCGTGTATTGATTACGCAGTAACTCGCAAGGTTGAAAATTTGGGACGCAAGTTGTCGCGTAGTCGTGCAACGTGTACTTGTATATAGATGTCTATAGATATATACAAAGAAAAGTATATACTATACATGAATGGATGTTTGTATATATACTATTACATACTATATATATATATGTCATAGAAATTTCGATTGACACCATAACATTTGGTATAATTCACGCACCTGCATCAACCATTCAATATTTCTACCCGCTATTTTTCGCACGTACTCCTCGAAACCGAATTTGTCAGCAATAATCAAAGGTAGAACAAGCGTTTCATTTCACAACCTCCTGCAGACTCATCACCGCGCTCTGCAAACCCCGTTATTCATTATTCCAGCCTTTCCCGCTTTACTTCGCACTGCGTCGAATATCGCTTAATGAATATGCAGGTAAACACGGACGCTTAATTCGAAGAAACAATCTGCGCTGCGAGGTGGCCATCGTCATGAGGCAGTATCAGCATCGCCTTATCCAAGGCTCCCAGCGGGTCCGGGGTCGAGGGGGTGGCGATGACGGTTGAAAGACGTCGCAGCAGGGGGTTTGAGGGGGTTTGAGGGGGTTGGAGAGCGAGTGGAAGGGGGCCGAAGAGAGGAGGAGGCGTCAATTGATGTCGTGCACGAGGTATACCAGTCAAGGGGCGTCGGGTGCCACATTGTTTCAGCACAATATCAACCCTCCCACCCCCCGATTCGCTGCGGATAAGGGGTAAGGGGTAAGACGAGAAGCAAGGGGCGCGCATCTCTGGAGGACACCCTCGCAGCCTCGTTATTTTAATCATCCTCCATTTTATACCCGCAATACTTGCAGGCCACCCCCTTTGTGTAGCCTTGGATACGTGGAATCAACCACCTCCCGCGTCTCTTCACTAGGTATCAATTGTGCTCGCGCGATGAAATAAATTTTAGTCGAACTTCTTCTTGCCGGGCAGGCGAAGCTTTGGTTTGGGTGGAGGGTTTAAGGGTGAGTGTTTTTGGATGTGTCATGTGGGAGGTTGGGAAACGAATTTTATTCAGGTTTTGGCGACTTCGGGGTGTATCATGTTGTTCTGGGGCGGTTTGATAGCATATTTTGCGGGATCGTCAAATGTAGTTTGTATTTTATTCTGACGGGTTTAGGGCGCAAAGGCGGTTTAGATGGATTTTTAAAAATATTATTCTTATTAATTTACTATTATTAAATTTAATATCATTAAAGTTAATTATTAAAATTATTATTATTCAAATCATATATTTTTAAAATATGGATTATTTGGTTTTCTTGCGGTTTCAAGCCGTAGATGCGTTTTAGAGGGATTTTTAATAATTTTTCTTTTTTTCTATGCTTTGAATTGCGAAATCATAAAATATATATGTATTATTCGCTTTTCTTGCGGTTTCGCGGCACATATGTGTTTTTGAAGGATTTTTAGTTATCTTTTTATGTTCCGACGCTTTAAATTTCTTAACCATCGAATACATATTATTTGTTTATCCAGTTGTTTCGAAGTGCAGACAAATTTTAGATGGATTTTTAAATATTCTCTCTCGCTTCAATACCATAAATTGTGAAATTATTAAAGAAAATGTAACGTCTTAACGCTTCAAATTCATAGATTATGAAATATATTTTGCTCTTGTTATACTACGATTATGCGATGTACATTGGTTTTAAATAAATTTTCAATTATACTACCACATTTCGATGTTTTAAACTGTGAGATCATGAAACATATTTTACTCAACGTTTATAATTTCTACAGCATTTCTACAAATTATAGAAACTACCGAATATTTTGTTGAACAAACGGAAATATCCAAATCGTCAGTGTACCAAAACTACCGAAACCACTTTCTGCCGTCTAAAAATAACTCACACAGTTACACAATTTTGCATGAAGCCATATTCCTTAATCGAAAGCCGCAACGCTTCTAAGCACCTTACGAAAATGACAATAATAAAAATACTTCAACCAAACATCGACGTTCATCTGCACGCGGCAAACTCAACAAAGCAATAAATACGTAAACACCCTCCTTCTTTCATTCCTTCCGAATCTTGCATTCGAAAAGGGGTTAGACGGTTAGTTGGCTCGAGTTGATCGGCGATCGACGAGGGATCATTAATGGTCGCTGCCAATCAGTGGCACCCTCTTATCGGCGACCGGCAGGGAAGATCGAGGAGCAGCGAGTGTTTGCCGTTGTCTATCGGCTGACAATTACAGAAGACGACTCTCGCATTTCATCGCACCACTCCTCCCTTTCTCGTGTGGGAATTTAGTGACTATAATTAGATGTTTATTTAACATCGAATTAACACGTTGACAGCCGAGCATATTTTGCTATGTTAGAACTGCGATGCGATGAAATATTGCAGAGTATAATTAAATCATGCAAAATAAAGGTAACGCAGAGTTGTTAGACCGCAAAGTATTGAAGCACCGTTCCAATACTAATTGCTTTTTCAAGATTGCAAATAGGCTTCATTGCCAATTTTTTGCATTTTTGTAAAATCTTTTGCGTATTTTGCTATGTTAGAACCGCGACGCGATGAAGTATTGCAGAGTATAATTAAATTGTGCAAAAAAAAGGTAACGCAGAGTTTTTAGACGTCAAAGTATTGAAGCATCGTTCCCATCCCAATTGCTTTTACAAGATTGGAAATAAGCTTCATTGCCAATTTTTTGCATTTTTAGTAAAATCTTTTGCGTATTTTGCTATGTTAGAACCGCGATGCGATGAAATATTGCAGAGTATAATTAAATTGTGCAAAAGAAAGGTAACGCAGAGTTGTTGGAAGCCAAAGTATTGAAGCACCGTTCCAATATCAATTGCTTTTACAAGATTGCAAATAGGATTCATTGCGAGTTCTTTGCATTTTTAGTAAAATATTTTGTGTATTTTGCTCAAGCGTATTTTGCTATGTTAGAACCGCGATGCGATGAAATATTGCAGAGTATAATTAAATCGTGCGAAATAAAGATAACGCAGAGTTGTAAGACGTCAAAATATTGAAACACCGTTCCAATACCAATTGCTTTTACAAGGTTGCAAATAGGCTTCATTGCCAATTTTTTGCATTGTTAGTAAAATCTTTTGCGTATTTTGCTATGTTAGAACCGCGATGCGATGAAATATTGCAGAGTATAATTAAATCGTGCAAAATAAAGGTAACGCAAGTGTTATTAGAAGCCACAGTATTGAAGCGTCGTTCCAATATCCATTGCTTTTGCAAAATTGAAAATAGGCTGCATTGTAATTTTTTTGCATTTTTACTAAAATCTTTTGCGTATTTTGCTCAAGCGTATTTTGCAGTGTTACAACCGCAATGCGATGAAATATTGCAGAGTATAATTAAATCGTGCGAAATAAAGATATCGCAGAGTTGTAAAACGTCAAAGTATTGAAGCACTGTTCCAATATCAATTACTTTTACAAGATTGCAATTAGGCTTCATTGCGTATTTTTTGCATTTTTCGTAAAATCTTTTGCACCGGTCACCGGTGGCCACCGTGGCAGTCAACTTGTTAATAATGATTATATTGCAAATACTTATGTTACGAACGATTGCATAAACACCGTTGGAGAGCAGTCGAATTTACGGAAATCTCACCGCGCGATGGCGACTCAAGAAATGTGCGGCCGGCAAAGTGTTAATAACGCATTGACGTCTGATCAAGGCGCCCGGCGATTTACAACTTTCCTCCGCAACAGTCGCTGCTTGGCATAATAAAAAGTCCCTCCCATTCAACTGCGTCTTTCTCTCTCGCCGGCTCATTCATACGTCCGTTCGTGTCTCTCTTTGTCTCGGCAGTTCTCTCAAGCTCTCTCCCTCTTTCGCTCTCCACTCTGTTCTTGGTGGGTCCTGCGCCCCGCTCCATTATGACATTATGTTCGCGGCATTGTCTAGCACTGAATGCCTGAACGTTGGCTACATTGTCGTGGCACATTGAAGCCAACCATACAACACTGCGAACGCTAACTCGTTATCGGTCTGATAGCAACGTGGGGCGCACTCCTCTGACGTCGTCTCTCTCCTCCTACGTAATACGTACGACAACGAGCGACGTCTATCAACCGCTGACGTTCCTCCTATTGCCCACCTACCAGCTAAACTTTCGCCCGCAAAAACCCCTGGCCACTGGCTAATTGATCTGCTGGCGGAAGGAGAATGATAAAACGAATTTTGTTTAACGCGCTTGGGGGGGTTCGTGGTAACTGCGGGGAAAATTTGGTTGGGTAGAAATATTTATTGGAATGTACAAATTGTGGAATTTTAAATGTTGTTTACTGGCTAATTCATTTTGTAAAGGAAGAGGGTGGTAAAGCGGATTTTGTTACGCACTTAATTATGGTTCGAAAAACATGTGGGATGTGTGCAAGTAAAATTTGTTTGTATAGAAATACTTCTTGAAACGTAAATAATGTGTAATTTTAATAGTAGTTTGGTGGCTAAATCATTTCGCAAAGAAAGAGGGTGATAAACTAAATTTTGTTGGGCAATTAATTACTATTTGAGAAATGTGTGGAATGTGTGCAAGTAAAATTTGTTTGGGTAGAAATACTTCTTGAAATGTAAAAAATGTGTAATTTTAATAATAGTTTAGTGGCTAAATCATTTTGCAAAGAAAGAGAGTGATAAAGCGGATTTTGTTGTGCTTTTAATTATGGTTTGGGAAACGTGAGGAATGTGTGCGAGTAAAAGTTTGATTGGGTATAAATACTTCTTGAAACGTATTAAGTGCGTGATATTAAAAGTAACTCACTGGCTAATTTATTTCGCAAAGAAGGAGAGTGATGAAACGAATTTTGTTTAACGCGTTTGGGGGGATTCGTGATAACTGCGGGGAAAATTTGGTTGGGTAGAAATACTTATTGGAATGTACAAAGGACGGAATTTTAAATATTATTTATTGGCTGAATCATTGCGCAAAGAAAGAGAGTGATAAAGCGAATTTTGTTGTGCTTTTAATTATGGTTTGGGAAACGTGAGGAATGTGTGCGAGTAAAAGTTTGATTGGGTACAAATACTTCTTGAAACGTATTAAGTGCGTGATATTAAAAGTAACTCACTGGCTAATTTATTTCGCAAAGAAGGAGAGTGATAAACAACATTTTGTTGCGCACTTAATTATAGTTTGAGAAATGTGTGGAATGTGTTTAAGTAAAACTTGTTTTGGTATAAATACTTGTTGCAACATACAAAGTGCGGAATTTAAAATGTTACTTATTGGCTAATTCATTTCGCACAAAAAAGACGATGGTAAAGCGAATTTTGTTGCGTTGTTAAATATGGTTTGAGAAATGTGTGGAATCTGTTTAAGTAAAATTTTGTTTTGATGTAAATACTTCTTGAAACGCAGAAAATGGGTAATTTTAAAAACTGTTTACTAGCTAATTAATTTCGCAGAGAAAGAGGATGATAAACCGAATTTTGTTGCGCAGTTAAATATGCTTTGAGAAATGTGTGGAATGTGTTTAAGTAAAATTTGTTTTGGTGTAAATACTTCTTGAAACGTATAAAGTGCGTGATATTAAAAGTAGTTTACTTACTAATTCATTTCGCAAAGAGAGTGATAAACTTAATTTTGTTGCGCACTTAATTATGGTTTAAGAAATAATGTGGAATGTGTGTAAGTAAAATTTGGTTTGATGTAAGTACTTCTTAGAATGTACAAAGTACGGAATTTTAAAAGTAGTTCACTGGTTACTTTATTTCGCAAAGGAGAGTGATAAACCGAATTTTGTTGCGCATTTAATTATAGTTTGAGAAATGTGTGGAATGTTTTTAAGTAAAATTTGTTTTGGTATAAATATTTCTTGAAACGTACAAAGTACGAAATTTTAAAAGTAGTGTACTGGCTAATTCATTTTGCAAAGAAAGAAGGTGATAAACCGAATTTTGTGGCCGACTTAATTATGGTTTGAGAAATGTGTGAAAATTGTGTAAGTAAAATTTGTTTTTGTGTAAATACTTCTTGAAACATACAAAGTGTGTAATTGTAAACGTAATCTACTGGCTAATTTATCCCGCAAAGGAAGACAGTGATTAAACGAATTTTGTTGCGCACTTAATTATACTTTGAAAAATATCTGGAATGTGTGTGAGTAAAATCTGTTTGGGTAAAAGTACTTCATGAAACGTATAAAGTGCGTGATATTAAAAGTAGTTCACTTGCTAACTCATTTCGCAAAGAAAGAAAATGATAAACTAAATTTTGTTGCGCACTTAATTATAGTTTGAGAAATGTGTAAAATAAGTGTAAGTAAAATTTGTTTTGGTGTAAATACTTGTTGAAACGTACAAAGTGCGTAGTTTTAAAAGTTGTTTACTGGTTAATTCATTTCGCAACCAAAAGAGGATGATAAAGCGAATTTTGTTACGCAGTTAAATATGGTTTCGGAAACATGTGGAATGTGTGCGAGTAAAATTTGTTTTGGTATAAATACTTGTTGAAACGTATAAAGTGTGTAATTTTAAAAGTAGGTTACTGGCTAATTCACCTCGCAAAAAAAAGAGAGTGATCACTCAAATTTTATTGCGCACTTAATTATGTTTTGAGAAATATGTGGAATGTGTGTAAATAAAATTTGTTTCGGTAAAAGTATTTCATGGAAGATATAAAGTGCGTGATATTGAAAGTAGTTCACCTGCTAATTAATTTCGCAAAGAAAGAGAGTGATAAACTAAATTTTGTTGCGCACTTAATTATATTTTGAGAAATATGTGGAAATTGTGTAGGTAAAATTTGGTTTGGTGTAAATGCTTCTTGGAATCTACAAGGTGTGTAATATTAAAAGTAATTTATTGGCTATTTCATCTCACAAAGAAAGACCGGGATAAACCGAATTTTATTGGACATTTCATTATAGTTTGGGAAATGTGTGGAATGTGTGCGAGTAGAATTTGTTTCGATATAAACAGTTCTTCACATGTGCAAAATACGTGACATTAAAACTAATCAACTGGCTATGCCACCTCGCAAACAATTAAAGTGTTAAACCGCATTTTCTTACTACTTTGAAAACGCACGAAACATACCCAAATAAAATTGCTGAGAACCCAGAACTACACTTTCACAACCCAAAAACCTGACTTTTCAATACATAAATCCTACGCTCCCAAACTTCCAACTTTTAATCTCAACATAAATTCTTAAGACATCCTATTACCCGGTCCCAAACTTCGTCGATTCGCCGCCAGACCACTCTCGAATCGGCCGGCGTTTTGTTCGGCGCCGTGTATCGACTATGCGGATAGTTTGAACACCGTCATTTCGGTATTCGAACACCAAAACAAACCTATCTAGAGTCCTCAGCGGTACAACAGAGACAATGGCCGCGAGACATTGGCCGGCGGGCGAAAAAGGGGAAAAGGGAAAAAGGCGCGGAAGGCGCAGAAGATAGGAAAACGAAAGGACCGGGACGGACAAAGACGGACAAAGACGGCTTGTTACGCGGGCCAGGACCTTTGCGGATGGGCATTGTCTTCGCGCTTTATCGTGCGACAATGTCGCTACAATGGCGGACAATGCCGGCATTACGACGGCTACAGGCGGTGAAGAGAATGGCCGGGGGGTAGAAAAGAGGAGAAAAGAGGAGAAAAGAGGAGAGCGGATGAAAGAGGGAGAGGAGGGCGAAAAAATGGACGGCACAATGGATTTATAATTAGTAGCCTGTAAAACCCTGCCCGCTCCGTTGAAATTCATTATTAGTGGTTTTTTCGCGCGAGCCGCCCAGCTTCGGGCTTCGCTGTTTTTCGTCTCGCGACATCCAGCGGCGGATTCGGCGAGTCGGGAGATTGAGGCGCGAGATGGGAGTATTAATTAAATGCGCGGATTAACGCGCTCGCGGCTTTTTCGTTTCGCGCGGGAGACGTGTTCGGTTGCGAAAAATGCGGGGAGGTGAGTAAGAGGGAGTGTTAGGGAGAGAATGTATGGATCAGGTTTTGACTGAGGATTTATTGGAAGTAATAAGTCAATTGCGAAAGAAACGTTTATCTTTGGAACAGACTGTTTATAAGTAAAGTTCTCTTATAAGTAGTAATTGGACTGTAGAAGACACCCATATATTTGTAAGAGACTATTTTTAAGTGAAGTTCTGTTATGAGTAGTAATTTAATTGTAAGAGGAACCCATATATTTGTAATAGACTGTTTTTAGTTGAAGTTTTGTTATGAGTAGTAATTGTATTGTAGAAGAAACTCATATAATTGTAATAAACTGTTTCTTAATTAAAGTTTCGTTATGAGTAGTAATTGAACTGTAGAAGAAACCCATATATTTGTAGTAAACTGTTTTTAATTGAAATTTTGTTATGTATAGTAAGTCAACTGTAGAAAAATTCCATATATTTGCAATGGACTGTTTCTTAATTATAGGTATTGTAATAGACTGTTTATTACTTTTATGTGTTGTAACAAGTTGTTTCTTAATTATGCTTATTTTCATAGACTGTTTCTTACTTATCTTTGCTACCTGAACTGCAGAAGAAGTCATCTTCGCAATTGATTTTTCGTGATGAAAAATCTCTCTAATTTGCATAAATTATGTTCAAAGTAGATATAAACCCGAAGGATTATGTAAAATGTTGAATAAATATATACGCCCCACCACTCAGACTGATCAGATTATATTTTTCCCAAACATAGTCGCAATCACGACAAAGTGCAAGAGCATTTATGAAGAAAATATCAAGCTTGATACATGTAGCAACAAAATAAAAGTAAGCGCAGTCGGCAACTAGGAGTTTAAATTGGCCATTTATGTTAAAAAGTCTATGACAAACTATTTACCTTAATTACACTGAAATTAAACGTGGCCCCAAACTATTATTTCACATTTTTGATAAAAACACGAGCTCGACCATCTAAACCAAGCAAATTACACTTCCTGCGTACATATCCGCAATCACTACAAACTGTATTCAGAAGAGCACCAATTTAATAAGACGCAGAACATGAAAGCGTGGAAAACATCGGTGCGAGAGAACGTTGACGAAGGAAAAATGAAACGAGATGCATGCAGCAACAAAATAAAGGTAAACACAGTCGGCAACTAAGAGTTTAACCTTAACTGCACTCAAAGTAAACGTGGACCCAAACTAATATTTCTCATTTTTTACAGAAATACAAGCTGTACCATTCAAATCAATTAGGTTATACTTTCTGCGTATATGTTCACAATCATGACAGTGTATGTAGAAAAGCACTAATTCAATAACACGCAGAACATGAAAGCGTGGAAAAAGTCAGTGCGAGAGAACATTGACGACAAAAATATTGGGCCTGATGCTTGCAGCAACAAAACAAAGATAAACGCAGTCGGCAAGTAGGAGTTTAAGTTGGCCACTCATAATAAAAAATCTATTATATAAAAACACATTTATCTTAATCGCACTCAAAGTAAACGTGGATCAAAACTATCATTTCACATTTTTTTTACAAAATTACAAGCTCAATCATCTAAACCAATCATCAGTTTATACTTCCTGTGTGCATATCATCGCAATCACGACAAAGTGTATCCAGAAAAGCACCAAATTAATAAGACGCAAAGCATGAAAGCGTGGAAAACGTTGGTGCGAGCGCACTTTGCTGTAGAAAACATTAGGCAAAATCTAAGTATCTAAGTGTCACTAAGTATTTCAAGTGGCCACTGATGATAAAAAATCTGCAGAAACCCATCTACTTTAACTGTGCTCAAACTAAACGTGGACCCAAAATATTATTTCACATTTTTACCAAAGATACAAGCTCAACCGTTTAAACCAATCATCCGACTATACATCCTACATACACGTCCGCAATCATTACAAAATGTATCCAGAAAAGCACCATTTTAATAAGACGCAGAACATAAAACCGTGAAAAACATCGGTGCGAGCGCCCATTGCCGTAGAAAACATTAGGCGAGATGCGTGCGGCAACAAGACAGAAATAAAACACAATTGTCCACTAAGTATTTCAAGTGGCCACTGATGATAAAAAATCTCTGAAAACCCATCTACTTTAACTGCGCTCAAACTAAACGTCGACCCAAAATATTATTTCACATTTTTACCAAAAATACAAGCTAAACCATGTAAACCAATCATCAGACTATGCACCCTGCATACATATCCGCAATCACTACAAAATGTATCCAGAAAAGTACCATTTTAATAATACGCAGAACATAAAACCGTGAAAAACATCGGTGCGAGCGCACATTGCCGTAGAAAACATTAGGCGAGATGCGTGCGGCAACGTTGGGGCAGAAGACGAAGAAAAAGAGCCGGCGACTAAACAAAACCGGAAGGGGACGTAGCCGGAGACCAGGTACACGATTCTCCGCGCAAAAAGGAATCGAACCGTCGGAGTAATACATTGTGCTCGCCACAATGCCTGTTTACTGTCTCCACTTCGCGAGCGACAATGGCCGCTCGTTCCGCCGTCAGTTTTTGTCGATTGTCGCTTCTCTATATGGACTGAAGGGGGTGGCGGAGGGGTGCGCAGGAGGAAACGCGGTCGGGGATAGTCGAAACGCTTCCGCATAATTTATCACGTTTGTTTAATCGATCGACCCGTCGAAGGAGGAAGAGACGGAAATGGGAATGAAGCGGAAGAATTTGTCATTCTTTTCAGCCGGGGTGAGGCGAGAGTTCGGCCGAGTGCTGGAAAATTCGAGCCGGCCGCTAATTTATGAATTTGTTCGCTCTAATGCACGCGTTTGTGGGACGTGCGAGCGAATTATTGCGTGCGCGGCGGATGGGCAGGTTTGGAAAGTGAGTGGGTGGAGCTTTGTGTTGGGAGACGCGTGGTGTTGAGGATATTGGTTTATTTGAACCGACCGCGCATTTTTCGCAAGTAACTGAATTGATGCGAACTGATATTCATTATTTGAAGTCGAAGAAGTCTGAAAAGTGTTTAAGTGGTCAATTATAGCTTGCAGTAACGTTTTCGTTTAAGGATTTCAAATATTGTTTATATAAAACGTAAAATTGAAAGTGTGACCACGCATTTTTCGCAAGTAACTAAAATTATGCGAACTGATACTCACTATTTGAAATTAAAGAAGTCTGAAAATTATAAAACATAAAATTAAAAGTGGGACCACGCATTTTTCGCAAGTAACTGAATTGATGCGAACTGATATTCGCTATTTGAAGTCAAAGAAGTCTGAAAATTATTTAAGTGGTCAATTATATCTTGCAGTAACGCTTTCGTTTAAGGATTTCAAATATTGTTTATATAAAACATAAAATTAAAAGTATGACCACGCATTTTTCGCAAGTAACTGAAATGAATGCGAACTGGTATTCACTATTTGAAATCAAAGAAGTTTGAAAATTGTTTAAGTGGTCAATTATATATTGCAGTAACGCTTTCGTTTAAGAATTTCAAATATTGCTTATATAAAACATAAAATTAAAAGTATGACAATGCACTTTTCGCAAGTAACTGAATTGATGGAAACTGATGTTCACTATTTGAAATGAAAGAAGTCTGAAATTATTTAAGTGGTCAATTATATTTTGCAGTAACTCTACGTTTAACGATTTCAAATATTATTTATATAAAACATAAAATTAAAAGTGTGACCACCTATTGTTCGCGAGTAACTGAATTGAAGCGAACTGATATTCACTATTTGAAATTAAAGAAGTCTAAAAATTGTTTAAGTGGTCAATTATATCTTGCAGTAACGCTTTCGTTTAACGATTTCAAATATTGTTTATATAATACAAAACATGAAACTGAAAGTGTATAACAAGTATTTTTGTAGGTTATTCAAAAAGTATAGGCAATAAACTTTGAAAATTAGGAACATTAAAGATGACTAAAGATGACTAATAAATAGCACGATCCAAACATGAAATAAAAAAATAGTAATGCATTTTAACATTTTTTTACAGTGTGGTGAGTTATGATGGTGATTGCACATCATTGCGTTACTGATGAAAAATAATAGTTTCAGTAGGATTGGAAGAAAAATACTTTTGTTTTGTTTAATATCTCTTATTTGAAACAGCATGCTCAGAAATACTTTTCTTTTGTTTAATATCTCTTATTTGAAACAGCATGCTCAGAAATACTTTTCTTTTGCTTAATATCTCTTATTTGAAACAGCATGCTCAGAAATACTTTTCTTTTGTTTAATATCTCTTATTTGAAACAGCATGCTCAGAAATTGTCACATACGGTCCATATGCTTAAATATTTTACCGCGCCAATATTCAGTGGAACTACTGCGACAAAAATAACGAAATTTAACGTTTTTTGCATATCTCTTGTAAAGCGAAAGGTATATCATACCATCGAAAATTTTAAAAACTCCTGTCCAGAAATAGCGACACAAAAATAACAAAATTGCATATTTCTTATACACCACTTTTTATTTGAAAGATGCAGCACCCAATTCAAATTCCTTGAATATTATTGCCTAGAAATCAAATTCCTTGAAATTTATTGCCTAGAAATTACCATCTACAATTGTTCTTGAATGAACTCGCTTTGAAATGGTCGGCCGCAATTCTTCTGCTTAAACGCTTCAATTGACGAATATTCGACGGACCTTTTGTCGCAGATATAATAAAATTCGGCGTGGCCCAGTAATTACTTTAGCTCGTTCGCGTTCTCGGTCTCGGCCATATATGCTTTTTGGGCGGGTAGAATAAAAAAAGGGACGCGAATCGACGTCGAATGGACGGCAAACCACGATGAATCACTCGAGCGTCACGGTTCGACGAAGAAGAAACGGCCGACGTCATGAAGAACTCGCCTCGTGCTCGCAGGAAGAACCCAGCCGCCATAACGAACACTAACAGACACTGATAAAGAGTAACTACAAAACAGCCTGAAAGAGGGAAGCAGCGAAAAGATAAACGAACGCGAATAAAAGGAATTGATAGGCGCGGCGAGCGGGAAAAAATGAGCAAAAACTGTAAGGATGAAAACGTGCGCGACACAGAAGGACAGAAATTTTGAGTAAGGCGACAAAGTGCTTTTTTCTTTATTGAAATTCGTAGTAGAAAGTAGGCATTCTCGCAATCATTACAGCATAAAATAACATTATTAACGTTTGACGGTAGAGATTGTTGAAAGTTTTGCCTTTGTTAATGAAACTAGTGAGATTCCGCACTGTTCAAATTTATTGAACTTTGGATTATAAATACATGTATTCGTAACTTTTTATAATCATCTGTACTCGTCTCGTACATTGATAATTGTGGCTGCAATAGGTAAGAAATCGAAACAATTGGGAAAAAATAAGCAAAAATTGCAGCAATGAAAACGTGCTGGACACAGAAGGACAGAAATTTTGAGTAAGGCGACAAAGTGCTTTTTTATTGGAATTCGTAGTAGAAAGTAGGCGTCCTCCCAATCATTACACCATAAAATAACATTATTAGCGTTTCACAGTAGAGATTGTTGAAAGTTTATGCATTTGTTAATGAAACTGGTGAGATTCCACACTGTTCAAATTTATTGAACCTTGAATTATAAACATCTGTATTCGTCTCGTACATTGATAGTTGTGGCTGCAATAGGTAAGAAATCGAAACAATTGGGAAAAAATAAGCAAAAATTGCAGCAATGAAAACGTGCTGGACACAGAAGGATAGAAATTTTGAGTAAGGCGACAGAGTGGTTTTTTTATTAGAATTCGTAGTACAAAGTAGGCATTCTCGCAATCATTACAGCATAAAATAACATTATTAACGTTTGACATTAGAGATTGGTGAAACTTTTGCCTTTGTTAATGAAACCGGTGAGATTCCACACTGTTCTATTTTATTGAACCTTGAATTATAAACATCTGTATTCGTCTCGTACATTGATAGTTGTGGCTGCAATAGGTAAGAAATCGAAACGATTGGGAAAAAATAAGCAAAATTGCAGCAATGAAAACGTGCTGGATACAGAAGGACAGAAATTTTGAGTAAGGCGACAAAGTGGTTTTTTATTGGAATTCGTAGTAGAAAGTAGGCATTCTCCCAATCATTACAGCATAAAATAACATTATGAACGTTCGACAGTAGAGATTGGTGAAACTTTTGCCTTTGTTAATGAAACTAGTGAGATTTAGCACTGTTCAAATTTATTAAACCTTGAATTATAAACATCTGTATTCGTCTCGTGCATTGATAATTGTGGCTGCAATAGGTAAGAAATCGAAACGATTGGGGATGCATATAGTAAAATCCACCAATTTAGTCCTGAAAATTACTTAGAAAGTTACACAATGGGTTGGGACTAAATAAAGTTATCGCGGTATGAGCTGTGACCAGTAAATATTAAAAAATGCACAATCCACTGTATAAACTGGCATGCTGTGAACGATACCACGAATCGAAATGCACTTTGAAAACAGATATTGATAAAAAAGTGTACAGTACATTAGGTAAATTATAAATCACAATAAATATGAATTAAAACATGGCATCCAACTGCTTCTATGTGTTTCGTTTATTGATAAATTTTCATTAAAAAGCGCCCATTATATTATATTAATATAATTATTTTAACTATATTTAAATAACCTACCTATACCGATTTCTTTTTACCTTTTCAAAAATTTAAAAATCTGTCAACCATCAGAAATCCATATACATTTTCGATTAAGTGTATGTAACAAAATATTATTTGACTAATATTACCAGCGAAATATATTACTACAATTCATCATCGCCATCGAACAATGCACGTTTGAACAATATCTAATTCTTCAGAAAATTATTCCAGACGCGTCCGATACGTTTTTACCCGCCGTATAATAGAATAATCTGGCTAACATTCATTCAATATATTCGAATACAGGGACGATTTGCATAACGACAGCATTCACGCGAACAATGGCGGCGAAATTTAAACAAACGAACATCAACGCAGCGAAATGACTGAAACGATTGATTCCACCTTGGGAGATTAGCATAAACGTCAGCGAGAATGACTCGTCAAAACATTCAGTAGCCCATTCATTCGACTCGTCGTCGGCCATTCAAAATTCCTTCTACCAGAACGAAGAGGGAGGAAGGACAAACTTCGATCAAGACAGCTTGTCAGCGCTAGCTCAACAATAGAATACAGTAGAGGAAGAATAGAAGTAAGAAGGGACTATGTAGGAAAGGAGCCGAGGCCAAATTTGGACGTGTGACTAAAATATTAAAAGTGGAAAATATTTTGTTACAACAGGTCTGGAAGAAAAAGATTAAAAATGCGGAATTATAGAAATAGTTAAAAGTTAAGGAAAAACTTTAAAGTTACAGATTTAAGTGGTGATAATAAGTAATAAGAATTAATGAAAAATAAAAAGGAAGTCAGAAGTTGAAGAAAACGTTTAATTTAAGATTTTTATGACGAAGATGGTCAGAGACGAAAAAAACATTAAATATAATAATAAAATCTGTATAAAGGTGCATTGATTTCCAATCAATGAAATATTTTACGTTCAGTCATGACCAGGCACGAAAATATTTTATTTAGCTATATTAAATTATAATAATGCGCGAAATTGAAAGCACACTAAATGTATTAAGAAGAATTATATAAAACATGCTCCTGCATTTGTGGAATAATAAAATCTTGTATGAATGAAATTAAAGAGATAGTCACAAACGGAAAAACATTAGTCAGCTCAAAAATATGTAACAAATATGTAAAAATATGAAAGGTTATACTTTCATTCTCCCTGAAAAAATATCTTATAAATCATCAAAGGGTAGGTTGCCAATGTTGATAATGTGCAGTAAATATTAATGAAACATTCGCAGCAAATCAGAATGCATCGTAATAACACTAAATGTATTAAATATAATAGTATAAAGTAATATATATTAATTATAGTAATATATATTAATAATAATACAAAGTAATAATAGTATAAATGTTTAATCCTTTCGATCCTTTCAAGTTAAATCGTAAATTCTAACTATCAATCTACTAAAATTTCTTGCACATTGCTTCATTATGAATGGGCCTCTATTATTACATTCCTCAAAATCTAGTACTACAATTTCTTACTAGCAAAAATTCCGTTAACTGTAAAATATCAGCGCGGAACAATATATGTATGTACTTTTCAAAAAGTGATTACGGTATGTAAATATAATGAGCCGGTGAGCATTTTGCTTTGTATTTTATTAGCTCTCTTTTGAATATTTTTATGTAGCTAATTCAAATTACTTAGTTCTTTATGTACAAAAAGCGGTGGGACATACATGTCTTTCAAACCGATATAAAGATGTCCCAATAGCCTTATAGCTTCCAAACGTTGTTTTTATATTACTTGTTTTGCTTTTACATATAATACACCAGATATGTATCAATTAAGAATAAATTTTGTCATAATCTTTATAAGACTAATGGGACATACATGCATCACTACGCAGGTTGGGTAAAAGAAAGGTTTTCATTATATTAGGGTAAAACTTACAACATAAAAATATTCATTATAATAGGGTAAAAGAAAAAAAAAATATTTTTTTTACATCAGTGCAAAGTTAAAGCCTGGAACATACAGGGTGTCCCGGTTTTTTCCGGTCAAACTTTTGCAGCATATACAATACGCAAAAGTAAGAAATGTTATACAATGAACATATACTCTTAAATGTTTTATTAAGGAGTTATAATATAATATAATGCAAAATATAATGAAGTGGCATTTCGCTGACACAGCGTACAAACGTATTATTAATATCCCTATTTTTGTTTACATAAACTCTTATGTTTGCTTCCTAAAGTAGTTGATATTGATTTCTGCTAAGCTAATAATATTTAGTACGCTGTACGACTTCCTATCAAAATGCCACGAGAATTTTCCAATGGTAAATAACGCTGATATGCATTTTATTTATGGTTTTTGTAATGGAAGTGCCCGAGCTGTTGTAAAGGAATATTAGCGGAAATTCCCTCAAAGAATAATACCACATTGGTCATTTTGAAATGTTAATTCGTTAATAAAACATTAGTAAAAAATGTCGATACCACCTATTTCAGCAAATAACCATAAGAGTTTACGTAAGCAGAAATAGATATTTATAATACGTTCGTACGCTGTGTCGACGAAATGCCAGTTCATTACAATTTTGCATTACATTATATTATAAATCCTTAATAAAACACTTAAGACTATACGTTCATTGTATAACATTTCTTACTTTTGCGTGTAAAGTTTGGCTGGAAAAAAAACTGGGACACCCTCTATATGTCCCAGGCTTTAACTTTACACTGATGTAAACATTTTTTTTTCTGTTATCCTATTAACGAATAATTTCTTCACCTGAAGTATTAGAAATGTAACCTGCCTCTTTTATTTTCTTCCAAAAAAATCCGTCTCAACCCAAAGTCTGCGCCTTCATACGTCGAGTGATAAAAGCCGCAAAAAAGTTGCGCGAAGATAGCCGGGCGGGCCATAAAAATCGCCGAATCAAAACATTTTACAGTGACCCCGGACGGAAACGCAAACACACGCGAGTGGGTCCGTATGTGCCCGCACACATTCGACTACAAACGGGGTGCGTATAACGCGCGGATCACGAATAACCATTCGTTATCCGCCGGCAACAATAGAGGGCAACAATGGGCACTGGTTTTCGCGCACGCTTATGATGTATTACGGGAGAAAAGCGGAAACGTATGTTTTACCCCAGTTTCCCCCGTTTAGTGGCATTTAGTTCGCTTCACTGGCTCGTATTTATTTTCTGCCCCCCTTTTTCCGCTCGCTACTCCTCTGTCTTCGTCCCGGCGACAGCTTCCGTCGAGATCTCTGTTCGATGCGCCCGGAGACCCTTCACTGCGCTGGAAAGCCACCCCTCGTTCCAAGTGTCTACGGTTATACGGTGATCGATTTTTATGGTGTCGCCGCCGGCGTAAACACGGATTACGAAAATCGACGGGCGAGATTTCGGAGACAGAAGAGAGCGCGAAGGAATCAGGTAATGGGGGTGGTGATAAAGGAGTTTGTAGGCAAGTAGGGTGAAATTAGACGAATTAGGTGTTTGTTGAATTAGTTATTTAGACTGACGTAATTTTCATGGAAAGGTTTTGCGAGCGTCTTTCGCATGCCCATCTGTCGCTCGATTCTTCTGTTTCCGTTTCTATATATTTTGTGGTTTCGTCACTATGTATTGTTTCGTATGCGTCGGTAGTCGCGTTCAAGTTTGTCATTCGTAGGGGTGTTAAGATTTTTCTGTAATTATTCTTTTCACAAAATATTCACTTTGTACTCTGTTAATTTTTCTAATACAAATACCAAAAGTATTTAAGTAGAAATGGGAGTGCGGTGGTGTAGAAAGAATTATGAATGTTTCTGGATGTAGGGAGAAACGATAAGTTGTCATTTCGGAATTAATTTTAACACTACATGAAACTTAGCTTGTGACTGAGTAATGATATGTTAAATCTAGAACTTCGGAGAACATTTTAAATGCACGGTTATAAAATAGTGAAAATAGAAAATTAATAGATAAAATAGAAGGTTCATGAAATTTGTGTGTTTTGACAGTGTGTCAGATGCGCATAGTATATGGAAATGGTAATAATTTAGTTTCTTATATATATATATATATATATATCAATGAAATTCCGCAAATAATATTCCAATATAAATGTAAATGTAGGGCTGACAAAATATTTGCACTTATACTGAGACACTTCCAGTTATAATTACAGGATTTGCTTTACAAATGCTTCGACTTCAACTTCTGTCATTGCAATGACACGTCAGCAGTTAAAGTGACAAAAACGTATTACATAATACACACTATTAGAATTGTATGGCTTAAGGCCTTTAAAGGCCTTTAATTAATAGAATATAAATTGACTGAAACTCGTATATCTTGACAGTGTGTCAGATGCACAAAGTATATGAAAATTATAATTATATAGTTTCATAGAAAGATCAATAAAATGCCACAAATAATATTCCAGTAGAAACATAAATGCAGGACTGACAAAACATTTGTATACTAAAACACAGTCAGTTATAATTACAAGACTTACTATACAAATGCTTCGAATTCAACTTCTGTTATTGCAATGATACGTCAGCACTTAAACCGCTAGAAACGTATTACATAACACACACTCGCAGAATTGTATGGCTTCATATCTTATGATTTCTCAAATTTGTGTGTCTTGACAGTGTGTCAGATGCGCATAGTATATGGAAATGATAATAAAGTATTTTGATAGGCAGCTCAATGAAATTCCACAAATAATATTGCAGTAGAAATACAAATGCAGAACTGACAAAATATTTGTATACTGTTATAATTACAAGATTTCCTTTACAAATGCTTCGAATTCAACTTGTGTTATTGCATTGACACGTCAGCAATTAAACTGCTAAAAACATATTATATAATCACGCTCCTAGAATTTTGTGCCTTCATATTTCATTGGATAGTGAAAATTGAAAAGGCTGTCAATAAATAAAATATAAATTTCATGAAATTTGTGTATCTTAACAGTGTGTAAGATGCACATAGTATACGGAAATGGTAATAATGCGGTTTCATAGGAAGATCAATGAAATTCCACAAATAATATTCCAATAGAAACATAAATGCAGGACTGACAAAATATTTGTATATTGAAACATCATCAGCTATAATTACAAGATTTGCTTTACAAATACTTCGAATTCAACTTCTGCAATTGCAATCGTTTATCAGCACTTCAACTGCTAGGAACGTATTACATAATACACACTTCTAGAATTCTGTGCCTTAAAATAGTGAAAGGAGAAAAGGCCGTCAATAAATAAAATATAAATTTCATGAAATTTGTGTGTCTTAACAGTGTGTCAGATGCGCATAGTATATGGAAATGATAATAAAGTATTTTGATAGGAAGATCAATGAAATTCCACAAATAATATTGGAGTAGCAACATAACTGCAGGACTAACAAAATATTTGTATACTGAGAAACTACCAGCTACAATTACAGGACTTGCTTTACAAATACTTCGAATTAAACTTCTGTTATCGCAATGATTTATCAGCACTTAAACTGCTAGAAACGTATTACATAATACACACTTCTAGAATTGTGTATTTTAAAACAGTGAAAATAGAAAAGGCCGTCAATAAATAAAATTATAAATTTCATGAAATTTGTGTGTCTTGACAGTGTGTAAGATACGGATAGTATATGGAAATGGTAATAATCTCGTTTCATAGGAAGATCAATGAATTTCCACAAATAATATTCCAGTAGAAACATAAATGCAGGACTGCGAAAACATTTATATACTGAAACACCATCAGTTATAATTACAAGACTTGCTTTACAAATGCTTCGAATTCAACTTCTATCATTGCAGTGACTCCTCAGCACCTAAACTGCCAAAAACATATGACATAACCCACATTCCCAAAACAGTACATTTTCACAAAACACAAAAAAAATAGCATTTCACCGAATTTAACCTCAATGCACCATTGAAAATTCTTGTCCGCAATAATCTAAAGCACTTCAACCCTATAATAATATAATATATAATTACAAGACTTGCTTTACAAATGCTTCGAAATCAACTTCTATCATCGCAACGACTCCTCAGCACTTAAACTGCCAAAAACATACAACATAACCCACATTCCCAGAACTGTACATTTCCACAAAACATAAAAAAATAGCATTTCACCGCTGCAAATTCTTGTCCGCATTAATCTAACGCGCTTCAACCCCATAACTGATTGAGCATTCTATCACGCACCTATCCACCCGACAACTCTCTAACAACTGACATATTAATCCGACGCTTTCATAGACGAGAAGCGCCACGCCAGAAGAAGCCCCGCATTACAGTCGCACGATATGTATATTCCTGCAGACGATCCGTGCGAGATCCATGAACGATCCGCGTTCAACGACGTTAGACATACGCGTGTGGCATTCGAGTTGAACGACGACATTTATCACTCGCCGTTTGCCGCCGCTGTTGGCATCGTTGTCGCTCGATATTATGGCTGTTAACGGGGACGTAATGGCATTATCTGCCTATTGTCCGACATACGATATACCCTGGACGAGAGGGGGTTGCCACTTCGTTCGAGGGTGGCTGGGGGCGATGCAGGCTGGAGTGAGTGGAAAGAGAGGATAGAGAAATAGATGGGCTCTGAGAGAGAAGTGGGAATAGAGAATTGCGCGGAGACTGGATAAAGAAAGACACTGATTGTTAATGCGGGTGATGGTATCAATGCGTTGATAGTGGAATATCTTAGTGGGTTAGTGTAATCGAAATTTTAATTTGGTAATTTTGGAAAAGGAATAAATGAAAGACGATGAGAACTACAAACAGACGCCTGCTGCTTGTGAAAGGGCATTGGAGGTTGAATTCATTTTAGTGTTTTATTCCAACCAATTGATAAGAAAAAGAGAGAAGCAGAAAGAGAGGATAGAAAAAGAGATGGGCGCCGAGAGAGAAGCGGGGAATAGAGAATTGCGCGGAGACTGGATAAAGAAAGACACTGATTGTTAATGCGGGTGATGGTATCAATGCGTTGATAGTGGAATATCTTGGTGGGTTAGTGTAATCGAAATTTTAATTTGGTAATTTTGGAAAAGGAATGAATGAAAGACGATGAGAACTACAAACAGACGCCTGCTGCTTGTGAAAGGGCATTGGAGGCTAAATTAATTTTAGTGTTTTATTCCAACCGATTGATAAGAAAAAGAGAGAAGCAGAAAGAGAGGATAGAGAAATAGAGGGGCTCTGAGAGAGAAGCGGGGAATAGAGAATTGCGCGGAGACTGGATAAAGAAAGACACTGATTGTTAATGCGGGTGATGGTATCAATACGTTGATAGTGGAATATCTTAGAACTTTAACACTTTGACTGCCACGGTGGTGATCGGTGACAATCTATTATGTTTACAATCTTGTAAAAGCAATTGATATTGGAACGGTGCTTCAATACTTTGGTTTCCAACAACTCTGCGTTACCTTTATTTTACACGGTTTAATTATATTCTGAAATATTTCATCGCATCGCGGTTCTAACGTAGTAAAATACGCTTGGCAGTCAACGTGTTAAAGACCGTTAAGAAATCTGTTAAAAATGCGCCTGGAGCCGCACGTTTTTGGGAAACTTGCACGTTGCAAAAAATCATAACTTTGTTACCTATGAAGCAATTTTTGTGAAATTTTAAAAAATTATATACCTGCAAGTATTTTAATGTGTAATTAAAAAAATATGTTTTTTAATAATTATCATAACTTTTTTTACTTAAAAAATAAATTTGTATGAGATTTATAGAATGACGCAAATGAAGCACCAGTAAATAAGCATAATTTTGTTATGTATGAAGGCAATTTTTTGAATAAACAAAGTAGATATAATGTACCAAAGTAAGTGACATCTAAAGACAGCGTGTGGAAAACACGAGAAAACTCATGAGCGGTCCTTAAAATGTTAGTGCGTCAAAGTAATCGGAAATTTAATTTGGCAATTTCGAAAAAGGAATGAAACAAAGCCGATGTGAACTACAAACAGACGCTTGTTTTATTGTAAAACGAGTGCCTTGGAGACCGAATTCATTTTATTGTTTCATTCCAACCGATTGATGAGAGAAAGAGAGAAGAGCGGGAGTATTTTAATATTGTGAAGAAGTGGCATGTTATATATTCTTGGATGCAGGAAATTAAGGTATGGTAATGGAGTTAACGTAAAATCACGAAGAGTTCAATACCGTCAAATAAAAAATGTACTGATGTATCACGGAAAAAACTCTCGATTTTACGATATAGGACACCACATATCATAATTTACTCAGTGGTACGCTGTACCACTAGAATAATTTATGATGCCAAAACATGACAAAACATGCTAAAACTGACCTCTATACTTCTATGCGGAAAAAATGAACAACAAAAGTATTTCAATGTTACAAAAAATATGGTAAACATATATGTTTGTATACAGCAAAGTATAGTGCTATAACGAGATTAATGTAAAATCACAAAAAATTCAATACCATCAAATAAAAAGTGTACTCATACATCACTTAAAAAAACAGTCAATTGACCTGACGATATTATGATATGGGACACCACGTACCATAATTTATCCAATGGTACACAGTACAACTAGAATCATTTATAACGCAAAAACATGTATCAGTCGTATTTGCAGAAAAAGTTAACAACGTATTTCAATAACGAAAAACTATACCGTATATGTGAAAAAAAGTATAGTACTACAATTCTTTAATATTATCGTCAAATAAAAAATGTACTCATATATATATGTCTGGATACAGCAAAGTACAGTCAGATAACGGGCTTAATGTAATATCACAAAAATTTCAATACCGTCAAATAAAAATTGTACTCATACACCACTTAAAAAAACACTCAACCTGACGATTTTATGGTATGGGACACTACATACCATAATTCACCCAGTAATACGCACTATCAATACAATCACTTAAAATGCCAAAACGCGTGCTGTACTGACCTCTAAACCGCTATGCGGAAAAAATTAACAACAGAAGTATTTTAATATTACGAAAAAAGTGGCAGATATATACGTTTGAATACATCAAAATACAGTACTATAACGGCATTAAAATAATATCACAAAAACTCAATACCGTCAAATAAACCATATACTTCATAAAAGAAACACTCAGTTGATTTAACGATTTTACCACATGGAACACCACATACCATAATTGACCCAATAATGCGCACTACCACCACAATCACTTAAAACGCCAAAACGCGTGCTCTACTGACCTCTAAACCGCTATGCGGAAAAAACTAACAACGAAATTATTATATTACGAAAAATGTGATGGACATATATATTTGGATACAGCAAAATACAGTACGATAACGAGCTTAACGTAATATCGCAAAAAAAAATCAATACCCTCAAATAAAAAATGTACTCATACCCCATTTAAGAAAACACTCACTTGACCTGACGATTTTACAATACGGGACACCATATACCATAATTTACCCAATAATACGCACTACCACCACAGTCACTTAAAACGCCAAAACATGTATTCTACTGACCCTTATACTTCTATGGGGAAAAAATTAACAACAGAAGTATTACAATATTACGGAAAAAGTGACAGATATATAAAACTGTATACAGCAAAGTATAGTACTATAACGAGATTAACGGAAAAACACAAAAAATGCAATACGGTCAAATAAAAATTGTATTTTAATATTACGAAAACACAATATTGGATACAGCAAAATGCAATACTATAACGGCCTTAAAGTAATAACATAAAAAATTCAATACCGTCAAATAAAAAATTGACTCATACTCCATTTAAAAAATCACTCACTTGACCTGACAATTTTACAATACGGGACACCATATACAGTCACTTACCAATGATACACAGTGCCACCACAATCACCTAAAACGCCAAAACGCGTGCTCCACTGACCTGTATGCGTTTTTATCTACACACCACCCCGTCGTCCCACATAAAATGCCGAAAATCGACATTCCCGGAAATGCCGATCGTCGCTGTTTTCAAAAACGACCAGTAGCAGGAACGTTGAGCGGAGGACTCGGTACACAGAAGCTTCCCCTTCGTTTCTTTCGAGCGGAGGCATCGCCAAGGTAACAGCGCGATTTCCTGTTCACTGATCGCCGACAAAAGTGCACGTTGGACGAACCCCTTTTCCGGGGAACGATCCAGCGACGATCCAGCCAACGACGAATCATTCTCTGCCCCGACAATGCCAACAGCGCCGGAATATTGTTGGGGATTAGCGTTTATTAGGCTCGCTCATTTTCCGCAGCGTTGATGAAGGACAGTGGGCTTTTTCGAACGACTACAGTGACACCGGTGGATATTGCCGAAGGTCCCCACTCAGGCCTTCTATTGAGAGTGAATGAAAATAGTCTCCGTTTGTTTGCTACTGTTTTCCGTCACCCGGCCTGTCACGGTAACAGATAACATCTTGTGAAAAGGGTATCGCCGAACTGTGTAATTCTGGATTTGTTGTTACGGGCAAATGGAGTCAAGGAGGACTTGAAATGGGATACTGTGGAAGCTGAAGTTTGTGCATTGTTTCGTTTAATTGTAGGTGGTGGTGTCGTTGTGCGGTGTACAAGATGTTCTAGAGTTGGAAAAGCAAATGTTAGTGTGACGTTTTAAGAGCGGAGAAAAGTAAAAGTGTTGTGTAAACGTATGGTTCGGGGACGTTTTATTAAAAAGTTGTAGTGTATAATTCATTCAATTAATACATAGAAATTCAATGGTATGTCGTCGTCCAATTTGTATCATAAGTCCAAAGCCAGATAAAAACTAGATATACGCGTTTCTTAAGGATTTCATAAAAACCGTAAATATTGTAAACCATTGTTTCAAAATTTGACAATTTTTTCATGCGACTGGTATATGGAAATTCAAATATGGCATTGATATTGAACGTATATTATAAAAAGAAATTTAGATTAAATGTTTTCTTACACGATTTTATGTTTTGATTGTAACATGCTATTTTTACTGTTTTTGCTTATTTTTGTTTATAGAATGTAGTACTGAAGCTTGTGCCGTAAATTGGGACACCATGCATACTTCAAGAAGCATTTCACTTATTTTTGCAATACGTCATTTATATACCATATGGATATTTACGTTATGGATATTTTCGTTACATTCACCATTCCTCATTTATCGCTTTTATCGTCATTATTCGTTTTTCATACCAGATATTAGTATTATACTATTGTAGATAAATTATTATAAAAACTAGATACTATACTAGATAAAATCACCGTTAGATACGTTGAAAGGCATTTCAGCTATTTGCGATACATTTAACTTACACACCACGCAAATATTTACGTTATCCTCATTATTCGTTCTTTATATGAGATATTAAAAATCCTATCACCCTATATACTTGTGCCGTAAACTTCGTAATTATTCGTTGTTCATACCAGGCATTAGTATTATACTACATAATTGATTATAAAAACTAGGTATTATACTACAAAGAATAAAATCACCGTCACATACATTAAAAGGCATTTTAATCATATACGATACATTTATACGCGACGCAAGTATTTACCTTATCGTCATTATTCGTTCTTTATATTAGATATTAAAATTGCCATAACCCTACATATTTGTACCGTAAACTTCGTCATTATTTATACTAGATATTAGTAGTCATCGCTTTTCATATCAAATATTAGTATTACACTAGACAAAATTACCGTCACATACATTAAAAGGCATTTCATTCATGTACGGTACATTCAACACACAATAACATACTACGCAAGTATCTACGTTATCGTCATTATTCATTCTTTATATTAGATATTAAAATTCCCATAACCCTATATATTTGTACCGTAAACTTTGTAATTATTTGTTTTACATGCCAGTTATTGATCAAGCACTAGACAAAATCACCGTCACATATGTGTACATTAAAAGGCATTTCACTCATATACAATACATTCAACTTATACACCACGCAAGTATTTACCTTATCGTCATTATTCGTTTTTCACACCAGGTATTACTATTATTCTATTGTAGATAAATTATTATAAAAACTAGATATTATACTAGATAAAATCGCCGTCGCATACGTTGAAAGGCATTTCAGTTATATACGATACATTCAACTTACACACCACGCAAATATCTACCTTGTCATCATTAATCATTCTTTATATTAGAAATTAAAATTCCCATCACCCTATGTATTTGTGCGATAAACTTCGTCATTATTTATACTAGATATTAGGTGTCATCGCTTTTCATACCAAATATTATTATTACACTACACAAAATTACCGTCACATAGATTAAAATGCATTTCACTCATATTCGATACATTCAAATTACACATCACTCAAGTATTTACGTTATCCTCATTATCCGTTTTTTACATTAGATATTAAAATTATTATCACCCTACATACTTGTGTCGTAAACTTCGTCATTATTCGTTTTCCGTACCAGATATTAGTATTAGACTACATAAAATTACCGTCACATACATTAAAAAGCATTTCAGTTATATACAATACCTCTAACTTCCACACCACTGAAATATTTTCGTTATCCTCATTATTCGTTCTTTATATTAGATTAGATGTTAAAATTACCATCATCCTATGTATTTGTGCCGTAAACTTCATCATCATTCGTTTTTCATACCAGATATTAGTATAATATTATACTAGACAAAATTACCGACACATACGTTAAAAGGCGTTTCAGTCATATATAATACCTTTAACTTACACACCATGCAAATATTTACATTATCCTCATTATTTGTGCTTTACATTAAATATTAAAATTCCCATCACTATATATATGTGTCGCAAACTTCGGAATTATTCATTCTTCATACTAGGCATTGGTATTATACTAAATAATTGATTATAAAAACTGGGTATTATACTACAATACATAAAATCACCATCACACACATTAAAATGCATTTCACTCATATACGATACATTCCCCTTACACACCACACAAGTATTTACCTTATTGTCATTATTCATTCTTTATATTAGATATTAAACTTCCCATAACCCTACATATTTGTACCGTAAACTTCGTCATTATGTATACTAGATATTAGTTGTCATTGTTTTTCATACCAGATATTGGTATTACATTAGACAAAATTACCGCCGCATACATTAAAATGCATTTCAGTCATATACGTTACATTTAACTTACCCACGGCGCAAATATTTACGTTATCGTCATAATTCGTTTTTTATATTAGATATTAAATTTCCCATTACCCTATATATTTGTATCGTAAACTCTGGCATATCATATATACTGTAAAAAGAATTTTACGTATATTTATCATACGTCACTTATGCATGATACAAATATTTATGTTATCGTCATTAGTTATTTTTCATGCCAAATATTAGTATTATACTAGATAATTGATTATAAAAACTAGGTATTATAGTAGACAAAAGCACCGTTACATAGGTTAAAAGGCAATTTACTCATATACGATAGATTCAACTTACACCCCATGCAAGTATTATATTTACCTTATCGTCATTATTCGTTTTTTATATTAGATATTAAAATGTCTATCACCCTATATATTTGTTCCGTAAACTCTAGGACATCATATATACTGTAAAAATAATTTTACATATATTTATGTTATCGTCATTAGTCGTTTTTCATACCAGATACTAGTATTATACCCGATTCATTATTATAAAACCTAATATTATACTAGACAAAATCACCGTCACACACATTAAAATGCATTTCACTCATACCCGATACATTCACCTTACCCACCACACAAATATCCACCTCATCCTCATTATTCATTCTTCACACCCAACATTAAAACGACCGTCACCCAACACCTTAACACTTCACATCATTTCCATCCTCGATGCATTGCCGTCCCTTCTTCCCGCTTATAAAGACATCGCGCCCGCATTCTTCACGCTCTTTCTCCGCAATTCATATCACACTCGCTCCCAACTCCTATAGATCCAGCAGATCGTACACACGTGCCCACTGTTCCTATTCCGGTTCGCCATAATGTCCGCGTTCCGATTAGCATGCTCGCTTATACCGAATCTCACATATTAGTATCCACCGTCTCGCGTGTACAGTTCTCCTACATACGATACGTTCGTGATATACGTCGTGTGTGTCGGTATTGTGTCGCGATGCGTGGGTGCGGATTGTAATCAGCGTTGAATGCCATCCCCGCTGGTCGGCGCTGAAGATTTCTTTTTCACGCGGCGCATTCATCCGCGCCTGCACTTTAAAAGTAGTAAAAAAGGCCGCGAATTTCTAGATCCGCGGATTTATTAGACTCGTCCCGGAATAAAAGTGGGGGACAAAGTGAATGAGAGGGGGGAGCGGTAAGAGGAAACAGAATGGAGTAGGATGACAATGAAAGGGCTGGAATAGCAATGACGAAAACAGAAGCGGCCGAGGAGAGAAGGAAATCGAGGATGTATACGCGGCGGACCCTTAATTCGATTGATAATAAATGTTTGCACTTTGCATGCACTGGATATGCGTGGCATGTGGCAAGGACAGTATTTGTTCAGGCACGAATGGCAAATAGGACTGCCGAGCCCTTCGATTCTACGGGCTGTATGTATATGCACGCACCTACATTGTGGATTCAGCGCTCGTGTGTGACGTAAGAACGTCTTTCATTCGACGGGGAAAGGGTGGGAATTTTTTTTCGCTGCGGAACAGTGCTGAGGGTTTACGTGTATACGTTAGTGCGTTTAATCACTCGTACGACAGCGTTTTGTTTTGTGCGGAATAGGTGGGTAATGATTATTTTTAAATGCGTCGTCATATTTTTTCATTAAAAATGTATAATTTAATTTCTTAACATATTGTTGACCGGCCACGAGTTAAATCGTGTTTCATGTGCAAATTTTGTTAATCGGTCACGAGTTAAGTTGTTTTTGCACTTGCGTTAGCTATTTTAATTTTTGAAACTCAGGGCAATACAGAATATTGCAAACATTTTGTTCATTGTGGGAATTTTTTTCGCTGTGGAACAGTGCTGAGGGTTTACGTATATACGTTAGTGCGTTTAATCACTCGTACGACAGCGTTTTGTTTTGTGCGAACTCGTTGGGAGACTTTCATACGCATGTGGGTGATGATTATTTTTAAATGCATTTCGTTAAATATTCATAAATTAATTTCTAAAATGGTATTTCATGTTTTATATTTAAATCAAATATTTTATTTAAAGCATATGTTATCAAATCATTCTATCAAATATCATCATAAACAGCACATATTATTATAAATATCATAAATATCAAAGATTATGTTTAAATCATATATTATCAAATCATTCTATCAAATATCATCATAAACATCAAATATTATTATAAACATCATAAGTATCAAATATTTTATTCAAATCATATATTATCAAATCATTCTATCAAATATCATCATAAACATCAAATGTTATTATAAGCATCATAAATATCAAAGATTATGTTTAAATCATATATTATCAAATCATTCTATGAAATATCATCATAAACAGCACATATTATTATAAATATCATAAATATCAAAGATTATGTTTAAATCATATATTATCAAATATCATCATAAACATAAAATATTATTATAAACATCATAAATATCAAACATTTTATTTAAATTATATATTATCAAATCATTTGATCAAATATCATCATAAACATCAAATATTATTATAAACATCATAAATATTAAAGATTATGTTTAAATCATATATTATCAAATCATTCTATCAAATATCATCATAAACATAAAATATTATTATAAACATCACAAATATCAAACATTATATTTAAATTATATATTATCAAATCATTCTATCAAATATCATCATAAACATAAAATATTATTATAAACATCATAAATATCAAACATTATGTTTAAATCATATATTATCAAATCATTCTATCAAATATCATCATAAACATAAAATATTATTATAAACATCACAAATATCAAACATTATATTTAAATTATATATTATCAAATCATTCTATCAAATACCATCATAAACATCAAATATTATTATAAACATCACAAATATCAAACATTATATTTAAATTATATATTATCAAATCATTCTATCAAATATCATCATAAACATCAAATATTATTATAACCATCATAAATATCAAAGTGCTTGAAAGTAGCTACTTATAAAATAAATTATATAATATATCACTCTAGTTATAAATTACAGTAAATTTAACCTCATATTTTATTGCGCGAATTAGGATAGAAATTTTATACTGTTAAACGTTTTTTAGACAAAGTATTTTATTTTTCGGTAGGGATACACGAGTGCAATAATTTCTAACTGCGTCAACACACTACTCTTGAGATCTAGTAGGTTGGAACGGGAAAAAACAAGAGAACACAGGGGTTGCTTCGAGCATATTGCGCAAACGTATTGTCCGGACTTGTCTCGAGTGAGGGGTGCAAATGATACTGTTATTCCACCCCTCGCGTTCATCTTTTGTGCTCCCTCGTTTGGTCGCCGATATTACTCGAAATTAAGAAACTTAGTTTCTTCTCGTCGTTATCGTCAGCACTTCCTACTTCAGTTATGATCAATCAGACTTTCCATTAATTATGACTATGGGATACAATTAGAAACGCGTGTAAAGTCGTAGACTACGTTAAATAATGGGGGATTTTATTGTCGTGGAAGTGGTAGAGTACTTCACTGAAGTATATAATACAGTTGAAGTGGACATAAAATAAGTGTGTAGGTGTAAGAACATTTGCATCGAATGTTTTTTTTAGCGAAGAAGTTTGTTTGAAGAATGTAGGTATCGCGAAAACGTACTTTATGAAATAGTTAAGGAAAAATAAAATAATATGTTATCATAGATTATAATATATGTTTCATTGTGATCATCGTAGAAAGTTGAAATATTAATAAAACGTTAAATTGCTTCCACCTATTTGTATTGTATAAGCTATGCATTTACGGACATATATTGTATAACTATTAGGTGTACAACTTTGCTTCCGCCGTTTTGCAATAGATGGCTGTAGCGGTAAGTGGTAGTCGAAATAAATAGATCGTAGATGTCATACAATAAGCTTAGGCATTTGTAAACATAACGCCATCGAAATATTAGTCGATTTGTGTCTGCATCATAAAGTCATTCTCGATTAAACATGTCAGCTTACGAGCCAAATTCTCGTCATTTGCGGGAGGTTTTAATTTTCTGCTTTAATATGAAGAAATCTGCGGCTGAGGCTCATCGAATGCTCTCAAATACCTATGGTGAGGCCGCTATTAGTGAAAGAACGTGCCGAGAGTGGTTTCAACGCTTCAAGAACGGTGATTTTGACGTCGAAGACCGGCAAGGCGGTGGAAGAGAGAAGGTTTTCGAAGATGCAGAATTGGAGGCATTACTTGATCAAGACTCGTGTCAAACGCAACAAGAATTGGCAGTATCATTGGGAGTGACGCAACAAGCCATTTCAAAACGCCTGAAAATCATGGGAATGATTCAGAAACAAGGAAATTGGTGCCGTACGAGTTGAAGCCGAGAGATGTTGAACGGCGTTTGTTTGCTTGTGAACAGCTGCTTGCAAGGCAAAGACGGAAAGGATTTCTGCATCGCATTGTGACTGGGGACGAAAAATGGGTTCATTACGATAATCCCAAGCGCAGAAAATCATGGGGATATCCCGGCCATGCTTCCACGTCGACGGCCAAACCGAATATTCACGGTTCCAAGGTCATGCTCTGTATTTGGTGGGACCATCTCGGCGTAGTGCATCATGAGTTGTTAAAACCGACTGAAACAATCACAGGCGATCGTTATCGAACGCAATTAATGCGTTTGAGCCGAGCATTAAAAGACAAACGGCCGCAATACAACGAGAGACATGATAAAGTGATTTTACAGCACGACAATGCTCGACCCCATGTTGCGAAAGTGGTCAAGACATACTTGGAAACGTTGAAATGGGAAGTCCTACCCCACCCGCCGTATTCTCCAGACGTTGCTCCCTCGGACTATCACTTGTTTCGATCAATGGCACACGGCCTGGCTGACCAGCACTTCCGGTCTTATGAAGAAGTAAAAAATTGGATCGATTCGTGGATCGCTTCAAAAGATGACCAGTTTTTTCAACGCGGGATTCGTACGCTGCCCGAAAGATGGGAGAAAGTAGTGGCCAGCGATGGACAATACTTTGAATCATAAACGTATAACCAGTTTTTTACAATAAAGCCTCGAATTTCGGAAAAAAACGGCGGAAGCAAAGTTGTACACCTAATATATTAAAATTACTATTGGAATGGATTACTGCAACATACGTGAACTAACCAATAAAATAAATTTCAGCAATATGCAGTGTCTTCAAACAAAATGCTTTCGAGCAAACAGATAGTTTAAAAACTCTTTTCTACTCCTTGTGTGTACAGTAGTAAAAATCTGAAATAACGGTTCCAAATAGACAACTCCCCAACTTATACATTCGCCACAATATGTTATTAAAGTCACTTTCACAGTATATCCTTACATATCCTTACACTAAACTATATCATTTTCTTGGAGTGGATGTAAAATTAGTTTGTGGACGGAAGAAGCATTTGCATCGAATGTTTTTAGCGAAGAAATTTGTTTGAAAAATATTGGTATTGTAAAAATGTACTTTACGAAATAATGAAGGAAAAATAAAATAATATACTGCTACAGATTATAATATATGTTTCATTGTAAACATGGTAGAAAATTGAAATATTAATAAAACGTCCAACCGTTCCTCCTATTTTCAATTATATAAGCTACGCGATTACGAACGTATATCGTATAATTTTATTAAAATTACTATTGAAACACATTACTGCAATATACATGAACTATCGAATAAAATAAATTTCAGCAATATGCAGTGTCTTCAAACAAAATGCTTTCGAGCAAACAAATCGTCTAACTACCTTTTTTATTTCTTGTACGTACGGTACCAAAAATCTGAAATAACGTTTTCAAATAAACAACTACCCGATTTATGCATTCGCCACAATATATTATTGAAGTCACTTTCACAGTATATCCTTACATATCCTTACACTAAACTATATAATTTTCTTGAAGTGGATGTAAAATTAGTTTGTGGACGGAAGAAGCATTTGCATCGAATCTTTTTAGCGAAGAAGTTTGAAGAATTTAGGTATTGCAAAAACGTAATTTATGAAGTAGTGAAGGAAAAATAAAATAATATGTTATCATAGATTATAATACATGTTTTTTTGTGATCATCACGGAAAGTTGAAATATTAATAAAACATTGAATCGCTTCCTCCTATTTTTAATTGTATGATCTACGCAATTACGTAATATATGGTATAATCTTATTAGAATTACTATTAGAACACGTTATTGTAATATACGTGAACTATCGAATAAAATACATTTCAACAATGTGCTGTTTCTTCAAACAAAATGCTTTCGCGCAAATAGATCGTTTAAAAAATCTTTTTTGCTCCTCGTACGTACGGTACGAGAAATCTGAAATAACGTTTTCAAATAAACAACTACCCGATTTATGCCTTTGCCACAATATGTTATTAAAGTCACTCTCACCGTATATCCTTACAACATATGTTAACTATCAACAAAGTGCACTTCAACAATATCGCACTTCTTCAAAGTTATTCCACGAGAAACAGGCCGCGCGAACAATTTTTCACCCGCCGCATGTGAGGTACGAAAAATGTGAAACAACGTTTTCAAGTGAGGAAAGTAGAAACTGCGGAGTGAAGAGGGAAACGGCGTGATACGAGAGAAGAGAAGAGAAGAGAAGAGAGGAGAGAAAGCTCTTGAGGAGTGAGTGCCGTCAACTCGCGCAAACTTCGCCTCGAAATTTGCTCTCCTTCATTTCCATACATGCCAGCGACACACTCCCCCATATATTCTTCCACACGCTCCACACGCCTAGGGACTATTCAGACGCGCTTGCTTCTGTAACACTCTCTCTTACGCACCGCGTGAATGCGACAAAAAGTCGCACTGAGGTCCAGGGGCAGACACAACTCAACAACTTTTAGCAGCCAGTTCTGGAGAATGGCTTGTCTTCAAGAGGCGTACAAAGAATTTGTTGTTTATGGGGACATTACGAATTTTTCAACTTTACAGAAAAAAACATATTGCGCCATTTAAATGGAAGTGCGTAGCTATGGACATATTTGCTGATGTAACATAGGAACGATAAAAAATATCGCAGCAACAAAAGAATTTGTTGTTTACGGCGACGTCACGAATTTTTCAACTTTACGAAAAAAAATAAATTGCGTGGTTGAAATGGAAGTGCGTAGCTATGGACATATTTGTTGAGGTAACATAGAAACGTTAAAAAAATCGTAGCAACAAAAGAATTTGTTGTTTATTGAGACATGCGTCACTATGACAGACAGAAATGCGTAGCTATAGACATATTTACTGATGTAACGTAGAAACGTTAAAAAAATCGTAGCAACAAAAGAATTTGTTGTTTATGGCGACGTTACGAATTATTTAACTTTAGGGAAAAGAATAAAGTGCGCGATTGAAATGGAAGTACGTAGCAATGGACATATTCGTTGATGTAACATTCTCGCGTATGTGGAAACGTTTAATAACAACGATGAAACTTTTGAAAATGCTTACTGTCTGAAGAGTAGTATAAAAAAACTAATGTTGACCACGAAAAACTAGATAATTTTTCTTATTGCGGAAGGAAAATGTTAATTTTACGAAATATATCTTTTGGAGTACAAGCTAAAATACACAATTCAGGTGGTATTGTTCAGTTATATTTGTTTATGTATATGGAATCCGTTATTTCATCAAATAACTAGGTATTCATGAAATAAATATGCTTTTTTTTGCTAAATATGCTAACTATTAGCTGAATCAGCTAAAGTATACAAAATTATTGGATTATACGATTAACTAGTTATTTTATAGAATAACGATTGCCTAATCGTTGAAGTATTAAAGACGGCACGGGGAAGCTGTTCGAACCTAATAATTAATAACCTAATAATTTATATAATTATAAGTCGTAAACATTTGAACATAACTATTGCCGCACTATATTCTGTTATTTTGCTATTATTGTTTAACTGATGTAACAATAATATTATATTGTATATTCTATTCTTTAATACTTATCAATTCATCTGTCCATAATACGAATTCGGGGGACTTTAACTATTTACTGTTAGTTAATTGATACAATAACTACGTCAAGTGTCAAATTATTAAACTTTTACACACTTTAACACATTCAGTTAGGTGATTGGCGTAGTTATTTTACGAAATATCAGAATTATATACTTTAATGGTAACTTAGAGATAAAATTCTGAATGTTTCAGAAGCTAGTCTCTATTTCCTAAAAAGTAACACAGAAACTGTGTTATTGTCGACAGATGAATCGGCCGATATTTTACTCTTGCAAAGGTTCCGGCACCAGAGCCCAACAAATTGAAAATGATAACGGGTAAACTGACAAAAATAGAGTAACTAAGCGAAGAAAAGTGGCAATATCACGTAAAGAACTAAAAAACATCACGTGAAATATACGTCTTTGAAATATTTATAAGCCCGTCCCTTTTCTGAAAGGTACAATTAAAAGTTTATTATTTTCAACAAACAAATCGGCCGACTTTTTACAGTTACAGAGGAACAAACATTTTCCAAAATAAAGTTTCCGTCACAGAAATTATTTCTCAGAAACCGTAAAGAATTCTACAGTGCGAAAATGTGAATGATTGGGTTAATAAGTGTAATTAAATGAAGCAAAGCGGTGTGGCAGTATTGTGTAAGGAAATAGAAGACATTATGAGAAATATGAGTCCTTGAAATATTTACATATAAGCGAATCGGCCGATTTTTTACAGTTACAGAAAAACAAACATTTTCCAAAATAAAATTTTCGTCACAGAAATTTTTTTTCAGAAACCGTATAGAGCTTTACAGTGCAAAAATGTGAATTGGTGAGTTAATAAATGTAAAGAAATGAAGCAAAGCGGCGTTGCAGTATCATATAAGGAAATAGAAGACATTATGAGAAATATGAGTCCTTGAAATATTTACATATAAGCCTATCCCTTTTTCTGGAAGGACCTACTAAAAGTTTCTTATTGTTAACAGACGAATCGGCCGACTTTTTATTCTTACAGAGCAACAAACATTTTCCAAAATAAAGTTTTTGTCACAGAAATTTTTTCTCAGAAACCGTATAGATCTTTACAGTGCGAAAACTGTGAATGGGTGAGTTAATAAATGTAAAGAAATGAAGCAAAGCAGCGTGGCAGTATCATATAAGGAAATGGAAGACATTACGTGAAATATGCGTCTTTGAAATATTTATAACCCCTTCCCTTTTTCTGGAAGGTCCTACTAAAAGTTTATTATTGTTGACAGAAGAATCAGCCGACTTTTTACAGTTACAGAGCATCAAACATTTTCCAAAATAAAGTGTTCGTCACAAAAATTGTTTCTCAGAAACCGTACAGAGCCTCACAGTGCAAAAATGTGAATGACTGAGTTAATAAATGTAAAGAAATGAAGCAAAGCGGCGTGACAGTATCGTGTAAGGAAACGGAAGACGTTGTTACGTAAAATACACATGCTTGAAGCTGGTGTAGCCACGAAACAACCGGAAATGCGTGTTGCAATGATGACAAACGCTTCCAAAGACGAGCTTAGAAGCTGTTGAGGATGAAACGAGCTTTGACTTGCGGCATCCCTGGCAGACGGCGTTTTCTCCCTCAAGACGAATGAGTCTATAGAATGATCCTTGCCGTCTTGCAAGAGTTTAGTCGCACGTATCGCGTCGTCAAAGGAATTGAGGGAAAGGCACGAATGACGGGGATGTATAAATGAAAGTCCCTCAATGAGATTCCCAAATATCCTACATGTCTACATACCCAGATTTCCGAGCGTTTGAGGGATTACGTCAAACGTATAATATAAATAAGTATGGTACTGCGACAGCGCTGGCCTCTGCGTGCTTTAAAAGCTACGTAATTTGGCGAATGTGTAGATAAGAGATAAGAACAACGATTCCAATGTTGTCAGTATAAATTTTGTGCAGGCCATATTGCGTTTGGACATTATAAATGCGTTTACGCGATGCTATACGATACGTAAATAAATAATAATGTCGTTCTCAACTATGCATTTCGACATTTGGCCAAATAAAAATGAATTTGCTAAATGCCGTGTTTGATACAATGTTACTGGAGAAACAAAAGAAAATAAAGTAACGAATCCAATGGCACTCAAATAAATTTAGTGCAGGCCATATTGCATTTGGATATTATAAATGCTTTCACGCGGTACTATGCGATATAAAATAAACAACAATATCTAGTCCAACTATGTATTTCGACATTCGGTCAAATAAAAATAAATTTGCTATTCAAAAACCGGATATAAGGTAAAGTTACGAATGCAATGGTAGTCAAATAAATTTAGTGCAGGCAATATTGCGTTTGGACATTATAAATGTCTTTACGCGGTACTATACGATACGTAAATAAATAATAATGTCATTCTCAACTATGCATTTCGATATTTGGTTAAATAAAATTAAATTTGGTAAATGCCGTGTTTGACAAAATGTTACTGGAAAAACAGATATAAAATAAAGTAACGAATGCAATGGTATTCAAATAAATTGAGTGCAGGCAGTATTGCGTTTGGATATTATAAATGCTTTCACACGGTACTATATGATACACAAATAAATAACAATATTGTGTCCAACTGGGCATTTCCATAATTGGCCAAATAAAAATGAATTAGCTATATGCCGTGTTTAATAAAATGCTATTCAAAAATAGATATAAGATAAAATAATGAATGTAACCGTATTCACATAAATTTTATGCTGCCCATATTGCATTTGGCTATTATAAATGCTTTCATGCGGTACTATACGATACAAAATAAATAACAATATCATGTCCAGCTATGCATTTCGACATTTGGCTAGATAAAAATGAATTTGCTAAATACCGTATTTGACACAATGCTACTGGGAAAACAAAAAAACATAAAGTAACTAATGCAATGGTATTCAAATAAATGTAGTGCAAGCAATATTGCGTTTGGACATAATAAATGTTTTTCCACGGTACTATAGGATACATACATAAATAACATTATTGTCCTCAACTATGCATTTCGACATTTGGCAAAATAAAAATGAAATTACTAAATGCCGTGTTTGACACAATGCTACTGGGAAAACAAAAAAACATAAAGTAACAAATGCAATGGTATGCAAATAAATGTAATGTAGGCCATATTACATTCCGATATTATAAATGCTTTTACGCGGTACTATACGATACATAAAAAAAATAATACTGTCGTTCTCAACTATGCATTTCGGCATTTGGCTAAATATAAATGAATTTGCTGTATGCCGTGTTTGACAAAACGCTACTGGAAAAACAGATAAAAGATAAAGTAACTAATGCAATGGTATTCAAATAAATTTAGTGCAGCCGATATTGCATTTGGCTTTTATAAATGCTTCCATGCGGTACTATACAATACAAAATAAATAACAATATCATGTCCAACTATACATTTCGACTTTTGGCCAAATAAAAATAAATTTGCTAAATGCCGTACTTGACAAATGCTACTGGAAAAATAGATAAAAGATAAAGTAATTAATGCAATGGTATTTAAATAAATGTAATGTAGGCCATATTGCGTTTGGATATTATAAATGCTTTTACGCGGTACTATACGATACATAAATAAATAATAATATTGTCTTCAACACATACCACACATACTACACATAACAATATTTATTCTAGCAGGATTTATTTCCTTAAACGCTGCGTTGAACGAAATTTTACTGAAGCAACAAATAAAAACCAAGCCTAACCCACAGGTTACATGTATATATGTAACCTATGGGTTAGGCTTGGTTTTTATTTGTTTCTTTATAGTATAGTGTAGAGTGATATTATATGTAATGTATATATATATATATATATATATATATATATAGCATTACATATATATATATATATATATATATATGTAATGCTGGCAATATTGCGTTTGGACATTATAAATGCTTTTACGCGATACTGTACGATACAAAATAAATAATAATATCAAGACCAACTATGCACTTCGACTTTTGGCCAAATCAAAATAAATTTGGTATACATACATATATATACATTACATATAATGCCACTCTACACTACACTATAAAGCAACAAATAAAAATCAAGCCTAACCCATATATACATAATATGTATACATTACATATAATGCCATTCAAGTAAACGTCATTTAGCCAAACCGCATACATTGACGTCCCAAATTATTTTACGCCCAAATCCCCCCATAAAAGTCTATTACTTCTCTATTCACCTTCACAAAACACCTCCGAGCACCCCGATCTTCCGCACCCCCCTAATTATCGCCCGTACAAGCCACACTACCACCTCCAATCAATTAATTATCCCAGATAAAAATGTCTTGCCAACGAGCGCCTAACGAAGAAACGCACGGCCCATTATTCCGTCATTGCCTTCCGCTCCTTTCTTCCCTTTCGCCTCATTCTTCCTCCACTTCGCTCATTCTGTCGTTTCACCTGTTTCCTTTCACTCCCTCCTTTCTCCCGGAACAAAGTGCGCCAGCACAAAAACGCTCCTACAAATCGGCTCCGCGTCCGTCTTCGGGTCGTTCGGAAAGAGTGGAAGTGACGGATAAATTGGCGAACGCGAGGGAAAAGTGACGCGGAAAGGAAAGTTGCAGACACGCGTTGCGTTCAGCGAAATTAGGAGCCTGAAAGCGAATGGCACTCGACCCGCACTCTTTTCGCGCGAACAATGCGAATGTAAAGCTAACAGCGAACGCGGCAATTGACACGAGTGCCCGGCATTCTCCTCTGCCCTGTAGCGATCCCCCTCGATCTGCCGATTTTCGTTGATCTTTTGTCCACGCGCCTGCAACTTTTCCGAGGGCTTTTCTCCGCGCGCGGCGACTACCCGGCTCTGTTTTGCGTTTTTAACCCTTAACGCTCCGCTGCGTTTTTCAATGCCGAGGAGGCTGCGGTTGCGGGGAAAAGCGGGGTTATGAATTTTTTCTTTTGGATTTGTCGTATAAATGCGATGAGCTGCTGGGGAAGTAAGAATGCAATTTTGTATTTTGTGATGGGGTGTGGTGTGATGGCTTTCTCGGTTCTTGGTGTTTTTCCACATGGTGTGTGAGGGCTTCCAAATTTTTTACGTGGTTTTACTATTTTTTACAGTTTTTGTCACTATACCAAGTTTTCCGTTTAAATTCTGTTTTTTTTTCTTAATTTAAGTCTTCCGTTTGAATACTTCAACATTTTATGCGTCTTCACTTTCACTCGCTTCAAATTCTCAGCATAAAATTTCCCATTCCCCGTGTTTTTATTGAGAAAAAATAATGTAGCGATAATGAAATAATTTAATTTAAAAATGATAAAAATGAGACATTAGAAGTAAAAAAAAAGACAAATAGCTGCCGCCGATGAAAAAGTAGCATTTTAATGTTCATTTTGGCAAGTATCGTAATAGGCGCATGTGTGTCGGTTCCCAATTTTTTACACTTGGAAAACACATACTTTTTCGAATTTTTGTCAGCAAATGAAGTTTTCCTTCTAAATTATGTTTGATTATTTGAAAATCACATGCGTCTACACTTTCACTCGCTTCAAATTCTCAGCATAAAAATTCCCCTTACCCCATGTTTTTATTAAGAAAAATAATTTAGTGATAATGAAACGATTTAATTTAAAGACGATAAAAGTGAAACTTTAGAAGTAAAAAAATAAATAGCTGCCACCGATGGAAAAGTACCATTTTAATGTGCGTTTCGATAAGTATCGTAATGAGTTCGGTTGTATCAGCTTCCAAATTTTTTTACGTGTTTTTACTACGTTTTCGAGTTTGTCACAATACGAATCTTTCCTTCTAAATTATGTTTGAATATTTGAAAATCACATGTATCTTTAGTTTCACTCGCTTCAAATTCTCAGCATAAAATTCCCCTTTGCCCGTGTTTTTATTGACAAAAAATACTTTAGCGATAACGAAATAATTTAATTTAAAAACAATGAAAGTGGGAGGTTAGAAGTAAAAAATACATAGCTGCCACCGATGGTAAAGTATTGTAGCATTTTAATATGTTTTTCGACAAGTATCGTAATAGGTGCATGTGTATCGGTTGCCAAATTCTTTACGCTTGGAGAACATATACTTTTTTCAGTTTTTATCACTAAATTAAGTTTTCCATTTAAATTATGTTTGAATACTTCAAAATCACACACTTCTTCACTTTTACTCGCTGCAAATTCTCAGCATAAAATTCCCCTTTCCCCGCATTTTTATTGACAAAAAATAATTTAGCGATAATGAAATAATTTAATCTAAAAATGATAAAAGTGCGACGTTAGAAGAAAAAAAAGCTGCCACCGACGGTAAAGTAGCATTTTAAGCATAATCATGTTAATCACGAGATACCATGAAAGGAATATCAGATGTTCTTGTAGGAAAGCGTTAAGGGTTAATATGGTTTATGATAGAAGATGAAATTGTGCGCAGTTGACATTCGGTGATTCGACGAAATGGGGACCGGCCTATAACGCAGGCAATTTGTTTGTGAAATTTTATGTCATTGTTACAAGTGGAAGTACAGCTGGGAGAGACGAGAATAGATCCGCCGGTGGAGGTTGTACGTAAAAGTTATCTTACCCCCACCTGCTTTGTATTTTCAAATTTTCGTCGCACGTCAAAGAAAGATTCCAAGCGAACAAACCGGCTGTACATCGGGTGGCCACGGACAATGTCGGCAAATTTAGATATTATAGAAAGTATATACATATTCGGACACCAAACAACTTGCACCAATATTTTGTGCGAAACGTCAAATTTGTATATGTTCTCAGAAATCCTTATAACAGATGTATCCATGGATTTAGTGTCTTTAGGTTGATGCCTTATTTTGGTTGATATACTTTCTTTATTCTGTGATCAAGTATTTGAAAGACGTAGAGGAAATCACAAAGTAACAAAAGTATTATAATTAAAATAAGGTATCCATCCGAACATACTAAATCCAACAAAATACAGTACGGTCGAGAATGAAAAAAAAAGTAAACTTATGTGCATCTTACACGCACATAATTTTTGCATCAACATAGGATGCTGAAGAGTGAGTAAAGTATTGAAACTATTATAATTAAAATAAGGCGTTCATCCGAACACACTGTATCCAACAAAATATAATACGGTAGAGCAGGAAAAGAATGTATAACAGTTATCGTGTAAAAAATATTAGTTGCAGATTAATAACCAGTTTTTACTATCGCAGGTTTCATACGCTTTTTATCTATTTTTGGTCTTGTCTCTTATATTTGTCAACTTTTTATATTTCTTTCTTAAGTTTCCTAAATTATTTGAAAAAAAAATGTTGCATTACGTGTAGTAAAGAGATTTCTGCAAAATATGCAAACTTACTGCGTACAAAAAAAATTAATTATAATCTACCATTTCACGAAATATTGCTTGAAACTGCTCGGTATACAAATACTTTCTGCATTAACTATAGACATCGTTAAATTATGGGACTCAAAAAATGACGGCTCGAGAATTTACTTCGTGCAATGCAATCAAACGTTAGTTTTCCAATTGACAATACACCTTTAGTTTGCGCCATGTAAATTAAAGACACTTTTGTATAACTTTTCGTGGTACATAAGAATCACAACGTTTTTCTTCATCAATACAAGGGTGAAAGATGACCGTGCGTTAAACACAAAAAAAATGTACGATTTAAATTTAGAAGATAACACCGATGCTGATGCGTCAATTTGTTTTCTCTGCATTTCCAATTTTATCGTTTTGTCCCTCCCGCACGTTGAACGTTTCTCGTTCCTTTTTGCTGTGTTCTTTTTACATCGAATACGCACTACATGCATAGTTGGTACGTGGCACGACGCACTTCGCGTTCGATTCACTTTGCGAGCGTGCCTGTTTTATTATTGCAGGTGCACAGTCGCCTTTTGTTCGCGGCGCGCAGAGGAAAAAGTCTGATGCGGATGCGGAGTTATCAGCCGGGCGATACTAGTGTCCGAAAGAGAAAATTGATAGTTTATAATTCTATCGTGAATGTTAAAGTGTCGCTGAATCATATACCTATGTGACTATATCCGCTATTTATTACATAGCTATATATAACTATTTCATATATAATGTGGATAATTGATTTTTTGAGAATATTTACCTTTTGATAATTCAAATCTAATTATTTTGCAAAAATATATAGCAACTATTGTACTTTGCTGTCGTGTAAATATTGTACTTTTCAATAACTATTTAAATTTTTACGGACGTTCAGAGGCATAAGTTTGAGAAGAATGCTGAAAACTACAGGTGCGATTTCAAGATAAAACTTGAATAATGTGTACATCAAATAGAATGCGTTACTTAAAAATATAGTGTGCAAGGTAGGAAACGAATAAAATTTATTCGGCGATTTAAGATGATTTCAAATAATACAATTACAGGTAAATATTACGGATAACAGAACAATCAAATTTTTCTTATATTTTCTGAATATGGTTACGACCAGCGTCGCAGAAAATTAGACCACATATTTTTACCAAAATTGCAAGAGCCTCAACTACTACGTCTGCAATTTTATAAAAATAGTAATTGCAGAAATCACTTTTCGATAAAACGACGACAAATTTTCCGTTCTGACTGAGTCAATCACTGGCAGTCAGCAAAACAAAATTTATTATGGCACAATCTTTATATTAATATTATTTACTTCATTAGTAATGTCACTTAGTAAATTTATTTTATAACCTTTTTAAAATATTTTCATCATTTGCTGATGGAGATTTTTATTTCTTTCTCACTATTTTTGTTAGTATTATGACAATAAGAAAAATTTAAAAACCGAACTAACTGGCTGACATACAGAAAGTAATCTTATCCCAACCTTGTGTACCTTTCCATTTGACAGTATTGGTTGGTGGAAGGACAAACATAAACGAACTTTGCATCCTACTACACCCTCTGGAAGAGACACGAACAATTGATTCGAGCATTTGTTTTCTTAAAATATTTCAGATTCATTACAAGTAAATTGTAACAAAAACAATAAAAATCTGTCCCATTAAAAATTTAAAAAGTTGTTATTCAATCAGCTGAAAGACGCATTAGAATAAGCTGAACAAAAAATTACATATTATTCGTGTACGAGAAAATAAACGAAACTGTGTTGTATAGGTTTGATAAGGAAAATGCTAAGTGGAAAGCGACAAACATCTTATTATTGCGATACTTGTACCATCAAACCCGCAATGCGTATTGATATCTGTTTTTGAACGTTACTACACCTTAGAAAAGTGTAAGCTATAACATTTTACTTTTATTTCACAATTTAACTTATGTTTATTATATAACTCATTTATGGAGCCATATTTAATTCGTGATAACATATAAAATATCAAGAAATAATTTGAATAAAAACTATGAATAATGTTAATTTTTTCTCGTATTTCGCATGGTATTATGCAAAATATAAGTTTTATAGAATGCGCTATTTATTATCTTATGTAAAAATAATTCCGCATGCGGACACATACGTTACGCGTCTTTCGAAATCGTGTTCTCAAAAATTCCAAAATAGAACAATTCCGATAGCGTTGGCGATAACAATCTATGCCACGTCGCCTTAAATCCGCTCTCGTCTGAATATGTTAATATTGAGTTATATTAATGCTCTACGAGGCAGACTCCTAGACATTTTTTTAATTGAATACAAGATTCCCAAGCTTGTGTATTTCCACAGTTATTTTTAAAATAAATATAATAAATACATATGTAATGTGTATAATAATGTGTATAAAATATATATAAAATGTTAAAATACATGTATATAATGTATTAATAATGATTCAGTATATATAGTGATTCGGACAGCAGTAGTACCAAAATTTATAATAGGACCATTTATCTATTAGAGATTTCTAAAATTAAATTCCGCACTTAACTGCTTAATACTGAGTTATATAAATGTTATCTCATGTAAAAATAATTCTACCTGCGGAAAATAATTCCGACAGCATCGGAAATAACAATCTATACCCCGTCGCCTTAAATCTGCTCTCCACTCAATATGTTAATATCCTCCACATTCTTACATCACCAAAAGTGCACATCCTCGACCCTCGGATCGGCCTCTCCCACGAAACTGCATCGATATTCAGGTCACAAGGGCACTCTTTCCGATCCGTTTGCATTTTCCTGAGTTCGCCCAGTCTCTGCACGGATCAAGGACGCCGGTGTTCGACAGGAGGGCAAAAATCGTTCCAGCCACCCTCCCCGAGCGCCTCTCATCCCTCATCTTGCCCGCCGCTACACAATGGCAGCCTCATATGACGCCGGGGGATGACACTTTAAATTTAATTTAAACGCGGCATTGTGCCGAAAACCATCGTTCGGCTATTCCAATACGCGCGCGACATTTTCGTCTCCCTTCAGCCCTCCGTCCCCTTTTGTCGTTTCAATAATGCCCTCATCCTCCGTCTCAGACTTGCGTCTTCTCTCTCCTGCTCGCAGATTCGGATCCCGTGCACTTTCTTTGTATGGGATTTTTTCTGCCCGCACGCTCGCGCGTGTTTGCCTTGCGAGAGGACTTCTGCGACACGATTCTGTTACATAAATACCGGCTCGATTTCGGAATACACCTTTTGCGCCACTCGGGGGGTGCGAGGGGCTGAGATTTATGCAAACTCCGGTTAAACGTGCGCTGCAGATGGGATGAGAATGTCTCGCGGCACATTGTTTAGTCAGTGCTTACGTGTCAGTGGAGATTCGGTTATGGGAGAGGGGTTGTGTGTGATTAGAAACTCGTGCGGGAATCGTTGGATGATGATACGTCTGGCGTTTGGTGTATGAAGTTGATTGAATTTCTTTTGTGGAAATAAGAATTGCTCAATAGTGATTATGTATTTTAGGTATGAATAATGAAGATTTCAAACGTCACCCTTAAGATTTAGCTGTACATACAGATGCGTTTCGTATTGCTACATTATTTCTAAATGTGAATTAACGCTTGCAGTTAGTGAATTCGGCAAAAACAAAAATTTGGCAATTTTTTATAAGTTTAAGGTAACGTTTCCACATGTGTGATGTATGTAGAGTGTTAAATTCTCGAAGAATAAAATTAATCACAACCAAGAAGAAGGGTGGTTATGTATTTGAGGTATGAATAATGACATTTTCAAACGTCACCATTAAGATTTAGCTGTACTTATAGATGCGTTTCGTATTACTACATTATTGTTAAATGTGAATTAATAGGTTCAGTTAGTGAATTCGACAAAAGCAAAAATTTCGAAATTTTTAATAAGTTTAAAGTAATGTTTCCACATGTGTGATGTTTGTAGACTGTTAAATTTGCGAAGAATAAAATTAACCACAATCAAGAAGAAGGGTTAATATTTCTATCTATTATTTCATTTCATTATTTTTGTTTAAAAATTCAACTTTCTTCAAACTTTGTTTGATGAGAATGTTTCTCGTGGCACATTGTTTAGTCAATGTTTACGTGTCAGTGGATCTTTGATTATGGGGCGAGGGGAGGGGTTGTGTGTGATTAGAAACTCGTGCGAGAATCGTCGGATGGTGATACGTCTGGCGTTTGGTGTAATGTGTTATATAAAGTCGATTGAATTATTTTTATAGAAATAAGAATTGCTCAATGGCGGTTATGTATTTTTGGTATGGATAATGAAGATTTCTAATGACAAGATTAGGATTTAGCTATACGTACAGATGTGTTTCGTATTACTACATTATTGCTAAATATGAATTAATGGCTTCAGTTTAGGAATTCGGCAAAAACAAAAATGTCGAAATTTTTAATAAGTTTAAGGTTTAATGAGTTTCCACATGTGTGATGTATGTAGACTTTTAAATTTTTGAAGAATAAAATTAATCACAACCAAGAAGAAGGGTGGCTATGTATGCTCAGTGGTGGTTATGTATTTTAGGAATGAATAATGAAAATTCCAAACGTCACCATTAAAATTTAGCTGCATTTCGTATTACTGCATTATTGCTAAATGAGAATTAATGGCTTCAGTTACTGAATTTGGCAAAAACAAAAATGTCGAAGTTTTTAATAAGTTCAAGGTTTAATGAGTTTTCACATATGTGATCTATGTAAACTGTTAAATTTTCGAGGAATTAAATTAACCACAACCAAGAAGAAGGGTTAATATTTCTACCTATTATTTAATTTCATTATTTTTGTTTAAAAATTCAACTTTCTTCAAACTTTGTTTGATGAGAATGTTTCTCGCGGCACATTGTTTAGTCAATGTTTACGTGTCAGTGGATCTTCGGTTATGGGAGAGGGGGTTGTGTGTGATTAGAAACTCTGGCGTTTGGTATATGAAGTTGATTGAATTATTTTTACGGAAATAAGAATTGCTCAATGGTGGTTATGTATTTAAGGTATGATTAAGATTAAGATGTAGCTGTACGTATAGATGCGTTTCGTATTACTACATTATTGGTAAATGTGAATTAATGTGTTCAGTTAGTGAATTAGGCAAAAACAATAATGTCGTTTCAGTTTAAGGTTTAATGAGTTTCCACATGTGGGGTGTATGTAGACTTTTAAATTTTCAAAGAATAAAATTAACCACAACCAAGAAGAAGGGTTAATATTTCTACCTATTATTTCATTTTCATATTTTTGTTTAAAAATCAAACTTTCTTGAAACTTCAAAAGTGAAGGTATTGTGTTATATGAAAAATCGTATACATTTCTCTCAAAAAATTTGGTACTTAAGTTGATGGTCAAATTGATAATGATTCAAATTTGATTTCTAGGTGTAACTGTTAATATTAATAACATTCAAACGATGTTAAGTAGTTAATACAATTAGTAGTTATTAGGCGAAAGTGTAATGAATTATTTATACTTATATCGTAACTTATATAGTATACTTATACCGTATATTTATATTATATCATAATGTATGATGTTTTATACAATATTACTTGATTAATTTTACACATTATTATTTGACTAAATTAATCTAGTAAAATGTCACAACAATACAAAGATGTAATAAATTGTAAAGATCGAGCGCCAAACACACAAACGAACAGCGACTTTATATTTTTGATTAATTTTTAGTTCATACCATCCTAAATTGACACGATTTATTTATCCCATTGAAGGAGGTTGCATTTATTTGTTTCATCACTTATTGTATAGACACCTCAAGAGATTTTTATTACTATTTACTAATTTACTGTTATACTACTGTTATACTATTATACTACTATTATACTATTATACTATTTACTTATTTACTATTTCGATATAAATAATTACTGTTCTTCTCGATTGCCTTTTCTTTATTATTCCACAATGCATCCAAAAATATTAATTTACACCGTAAAAATCATTTATCAACACACAACAATTCCGTGACGGATCAACAATATCCCCGGCTCAAATGGAGTCCTCAACCGAACGAAAGAACTGAAAGACTGTGACACGTAGGTACGAAAGACTGGGGGCATGAGGCCTCGGAAAAAAAATAATCATAAATTCCGGCGAACAATGGCGGAAAAGAGAGATGTTTTCGGGGTACGCGTTCCTTGCCGGCCCATTTTCACCCCGTTTCCTACAAGACTACGGACATCTTTACGAGCTGGATTTATAACGCGCACCAGTTATTATATACGGCTTATTATACGCTTGGCCCGAGGCGTTTTATGCGCCGATTTATAGAGCGGGACTGAATTCGATTATGGCAAGGGTTCGATTATTATTGAATGACGTCCCGTGCATATGCCGCATACGTGTACGCGCTGCGCATAAGTGTTTTATGAGAACTTCAGTCACTTTTAATAACCGGCTAACTGTTATTGCGTAATCCTCTTACAGACAGCGTCGAGAATAATCTGAAATATTACGCGTAACTAACATGCGACGGGACATGCGAAATTTTGTAAGGCATTCATTTTGTTATTTAAATGTTGCCAGCGAAGTAAGGAGCACGTAGAGAATTTGTAGACTAACTGGGAGATTCTAGAAAAAAAGCTTTGTATGCAGATTTTACAGATCTTAGTTATTTGCTAAAGTATCCTTATATTGTTATCATACTATACTTTACAGAGAACAATAATTATTAATACGTGTGCGTATTCATAAATATATCACGATTATATACGCTCGTAGAATGCCAAATTTGCCAATTGCCAATTTTGATTATTGATACAATTGTTACATATGTTATTGATAACTGTGTTTATCCTCTATGTATCTTCGTCACGTTTTAACATGTACTTGTATTCGCTAATAATAAAACTTTACATGCTGTAATGCTTTTTTATCAAGTGCATTATTCCACATTTTTTCGCATTATTCATGTATGTCGCTAACAATGGAACTTTATATAACACCCAAACATTTTGTAAAACACCCATTACCCGCTTTAACATAAAATAGGTGATAAAATATGCTCACAATTAGAGAAAATGTCCAATGATTCTAAGACGAAAATAGTAAATGAGAATTGTCAAAATGAATGAGATAAAGCGAGCAATCCGTAGAATAATGAATAGAATAATGAATCCTTAAAAAATGAAGCTTCCGCCTTGCACCCTTTCTTATTTCATTCCCTCCCCATTTTACTGAAGATCCAAAATATTCGCAATGGAAAGCAAGAATTACTTTATAAATGCAGTTATTGTTAAAACAGTTACACATTGTCACACATTATTTATTATTATACATTATCATTATAATTATTTTCATTATTATTATTTAGAGATTTTACTGAAGATCCAAAACATTCGCAATGGATAGCAAGAATTACTTTATAAATGCAGTTATTGTTAGAATAGTTACACATTATTACATGTTATTTTTTATTATACATTATCAATATAATTATTTTCATTATTATTATCTAGAGATTGTATTGAAGATCCAAAACATTCGCAATGGATAGCAAGAATTACTTTATAAATGCAGTTATTGTTAGAATAGTTACACATAATTACACGTTATTTATTATTATACATTATCAATATAATTATTTTCATTATTATTATTTACAGATTGTATTGAAGATCCAAAATATTCGCAATGGATAGCAAGAATTACTTTATAAATGCAGTTATTGTTAGAATAGTTACACATAATTACACGTTATTTATTATTATACATTATCAATATAATTATTTTCATTATTATTATTTAGAGATTGTATTGAAGATCCAAAATATTCGCAATGGATAGCAAGAATTAGTTCATAAATGCAGTTATTATTAGAATAATTACACATTATTACACATTAAATATTATTATACATTATCATTATAATTATATTCATTATTATTATTTAGAGATTTTACTGAAGTTCCAAAATATTCCCAATGGACAACAAGAATTACTTTATAAATGCAGTTATTGTTAAAATAGTTACACATTATTTATTATTATATATTATTATTATACATTATACACATTATTTACATTTTGCATAATTCAGTCAAACGCTGTAGTATTTTGCGATGTTACAACCGCGATGCGAGGAAATACTGCAGAGTATAATTAAATCATGCAGAATAAAGGTAACGCAGATTGTTTAGAAGCCAAAATATTGAAGCGTCGTTCCAATATCAATTGCTTTTACAAGATTGAAAGTAGGCTCCATTGCGAATTTTTTGCATTTTTATTAAAATCTGCGTATTTTGCTATATTAGAACCGCGATGCAATGACATACTGCAGAGTGTAATTAAATCGTGCAAAATAAAGGTAACGCAGAGTTCTTAGAAGCTAAAGTATTGAATCATCGTTCCGATATCAATTGCTTTTGCAACATTAAAAATAGGCTTCATTGCGAATTTTTTGCATTTTTAGTAAAATTTTTTGCATATTTTGCTATGTTACAACCGCGATGCGATGAAATACTGCAGAATATAATTAAATCGTTCAAAATAAAGGTAACGCAGAGTTGTTAGAGGCCAAAGTATTGAAGCACCTTCCAATATCAATTGCTTTTGCAACACTAAAAATAGGCTTCTTTGCGATTTTTTTGCATTTTTATTAAAATCTTTGGCGTATTTTGCTCAAGCGTATTTTGCTATGTTAGAACCGCGATGCGATGAAGTACTGCGGAGTATAATTAAATCATGCAAAATAAAGGTAACGCAGAATTGTTAGAAGCCAAAGTATTGAAGCATTGTTCCAATATCAATTGCTTTTACAAGATTGAAAATAGGCTTCATTGCGAATTTTTTGCATTCTTAGTAAAATCTTTTGCATATTTTGCTATGTTAGAACCGCGATGCGATGAAATACTACAAACTATAATTAAACGGCGCAAAATAAAGGTAACGCAGAGTTATTAGAAGCCAAAGTATTGAAGCGTCGTTCCAACATCAATTGCTTTTACAAGATTGCAAATAGGCTTCATTGCGAAATTTTTACATTTTTAGTAAAACCTTTTTCACCGGTGACCGGTGTTAAAGCCGCTACTTTTTTTCCCCAACCTCCACCCTTCGCAACTGCTTATTTTATCAAACTACACACTCGCATAACATGAATCGACAGTCCGAAAACTCACCATGAAACATGGCTATCAAAACACCGGCGTGTAAGAGGGCTCGCGACATATGTTCCCATCTCGAAGAACCGGCGTGGAACTACCCAAACAGCGTGCCGACAGTATTTACTCCGGACTCCTTGGACTCAATCACCGCTATTTTCACGATCCGCATGAAGCACCGGCCCGTTCACAGAGATATCGAGCCTCGCTGCGTAATGCTGGTTGACAGGGCAAGTAACGAGATTATCGCCCGAAGTGGCTGTTTCCCGCGCTGGCTAGCATTCATCCGGAATATTAGCCATAATATACTTCCACCCTCTTAAGCGGTTAAGGCTACAAAGCGGCTTAACCGCGGCTTTGCTCTTCGGCCCGGAATCTCGAGAGCCTACATTCCGCGGATACGTGCTCTGTGAACACGTGAATTTGTGTGGATTCTTCCCAGCGCGCGCACTCATGGATATATGAGCCGATAGTCATAGATCAACGCGACCGCGTATTGATATGGCGTAAAGATAAATTATACGTGAAAATGCGCGCGGCGAAGTAATGTTTCGGGTGGAACAATTATTTCCTGCCGTTCGGTGCTTTGCCAGATGATAGCGACGCAGTTTTTGGTTAAGGGAAGTTTGCGTGAAGTAAAATTTGCTAATGGGATAAATATACAGGACTGTGGGTACAGTATAAATGTTAATGTGACGATGGAAAATATTAGCAAGATCGTAAAATAAAAATTGGTCAATTATATTTTGGATTATACTTTGGTTGAGAAAAGTGATGAGACAGTTGAAATTTAGTGAATGAAAAATTATATAAATGTAGACATACGTTTCGAAATGAAAATTAAGAAATGAAAATCTTTACAATACCGACTAGATTTTCCAGTTCGATTGACAAAAGGTAGTATGATACTATTAACACTATGGCGTCCGCACGTCTAATTTACATTTTTTCGTGTCGCGCCTGTAGAACTGACTTACATCATTTCGCTCATGGCCGGCGGTTTTTCGAGGTTCTTGTTTACTAATCTTATCGTCAGTTCCCATGTTTCAATCCTGTCCCTTTGTTTTCTCGAAATCGTGAGGATATACATATGTAAATAAGGACAAGATTTTTTTATATTATATGTTTATCTATTTATTTATATTTTGTTGGATACTTAGATAGCGCTAGTTTTTACATAGCACCAACGTGGAGCCACCCGACGCCATAGTGCCATAATGCAAAACCATGGGTACAATATAAATGTTAGTGTAAAGGACCAAAATATTAGCACATCGTAAAATAAGAATTGGTCAATGGGAAAAGCATGTAAACGTACAAATACAATCTAAAATTCGAAGTGGTGAATAAAAATATCGTTGATGTTAACTCGATACTTCAGTAGGTTTGGATTATACTTTGGTTAAAGAATGGGTTGTGAGAGTTGGAAATTAGTGAATCAAAATTATATAAATATAGACATATGTTTCGAAATAAAAATTAAGGAATGAAAATCTTGACAACGCCGGCTTGATTTTCCAGTCCGATTTATAAAAGATGGTACGATACTATTAATATACAAAGCCGCGTGTACAATATAAATGTTAGTGTGACGAACAAAAATATTAGCACATCGTAAAATAAAAATTCGTCAGTGGAAAAATTGATTAAATCCATATTTCAGTAGGTTCGGATTACATTTTGATTAAAAAAGGGTTGTGGGAGATAGGAATTAGTGAATCAAAATTATATAAATGTAGACATACGTTTCGAAATAAAAATTAAGAAAAGAAAATCTTGACAACACCCACTTGATTTTCCAGTCCAATAAATTATACTCTACCTGACAAAAGATACTATGAATTAAAGATTTGTCAGTAGGAAAAATATATAAATGAAAAATGTCTGTTTTATAGTTCAGAATAACGAATAAACATAGTGGTGATACTGATTTAACTTCTCAATCTGCTCTGATTACTCCTTTCTTAAGAAAAGCTTATGTATATTAAAATCCGATAAATATAAACAATTTACAAACCTACACACACGTTACGAAATAAAATCCAACGTACGGAACCATTGACAAAACCGACTTGATTTTCCAGTCCGGCTGAGTTATTGACAAAATACACGATAAATTGAAAATTTGTCGGTGGAAAAAATTCGTTTAAGAAAAGACCCTAAAAATCGAAAATTAGTCAATGGGAAAATTATATAAGCGTCTATACATCTCGAAAGATTATGTATATTGAAAACCGAGAAATAGAAACAATTTTCAAACCCACACACACGTTACTAAATAAAGTCCGACGAACGGAAACATTAACAAAACCGACTTGACTTATCAGTCCGACTGAGTTATTGACAAAATACACGAAAAATTGAAAATTTGTCGGTGGAAAAAATATACAAACGTAAACGTATGTTTTAGAACCCACATAAATGAGTGGAGACAACGTTTAAACTAATTTAACTCTTTAATCCATTCGTTTAAGAAAAGACACTTCGCCTAAGAAAAGGCACTAAAAATCGAAAATTAGTCAATAGGAAAATTATATAAGCGTCTATAGATCTCGAATATTTATGTATATTAAAAACCGATAAATAGAAACAATTTTCAAACCAACACACAAGTTACGAAATAAAGTTCAACGAATGGAAACATTGACAACACCGACTTGATTTTTCAGTCTGACTGAGTTACTGACAAAATACACGAAAAATTGAAAATGTGTCAGCGCAAAAAATATACAAACGTAAATACATGTTTTAGGACCAACATTAATGGATGGAAACAACGTTTAAACTAATTTAACTCTTTAATCCATACGTTTGACAAAAGACACTTCGCCTAAGAAAACATACTAAAAATCGAAAATTAGTCAATGGGAAAATTATATAAGCATCTATACATCTCGAAAGTTTATGTATATTAAAAACTGATAAATAGAAACAATTTTCTAACCCACACACACGTTACGAAATAAAGTTCAACCAACGGAAATATTGACAACACCGACTTGATTTTTCAGTCCGACTGAGTTATTGACAAAATACACGATAAATTGAAAATTTGTCAGTGGCAAATATACAAACGTAAATACACGTTTAGGACCCACATTAATGAGTGGAAACAACGCTCAAACTAATTTAACTCTTTAATCCACTCATTTAAGATGAGATACCAAAAATCGAAAATTAGTCAATGGGAAAATTATATAAGTGTCCATAAATCTCGAAAGTTTATGTATATTAAAAACCGATGAATAGAAAGAATTTTCGAACTCAAACACACGTTACGAAATAAAGCCCAACAAACGGAAACATTGACAAAACCAACTTGATTTTTCAGTCCGACTGAGTTATTGAAAAATACATAATAAATTGAAAATTTGTCGGTGGAAAAAATTCGTTTAAGAAAAGACGCTAAAAATCGAAAATTAGTCAATGAAAAAATTATATAAGCGTCCATACATCTCGAAATCCAGCCCAGCGATTGAAGCCATCGCAACCGCCGATTTGATTTATCAATCCGCCCGCTCCTATTCCGCGCATCCCAGGATCGACTTCTACCCTCGAGCGAAAGCGGCCGACAATGAAAAATTATCGAAACACGCGACCCGACAAATTCTGCAAAGCATCGCGAGCCTCTTGAAGTCCCGAAGCGGCGCATTATACATCCGCCTACTTATAATAGAACGCACCCCCCGCTTCTCTCTCCAGCGTAATTTATCACCGCTCATAACAAGGAGCCGCAAGTTTGTACATATTTCAGTCGTGCAGCCACCCACCCTTAACATGGGGGTGGTTTCCCCCCATCTCTCTCTTCCCTCTCCTTCCGCCCATCTGTATCTTACTTCATCGATCTCTCTCCACCCCGTCTTCCGTCTTTCTTCGCGCAACTCCCGCGCGAAAGAGAAAGCGAATCTGCGGGGTCTGAAAACAGGACGCTCGATAGAAAGAGACAGGCTGGGCGGCGGGAGTTATTATTTATACGCGCCATTATATGTCACGAGTCGTCGGAATATTGTTCAAGACATCCCGCGCATACATTAGGGGTGGGTCCCGGCGCAGAAAGGCAAAATGTGGCAAGGTAGAGCGCGACAGGCGAAGAAATCGGGAGAGAGAAAGGGGATGGGGAGACGAAAAAGCGAGACGGCTTTTATTACCGCGAGCACTTATTTGTTAACATAATATACACATTAGGGGGCGGTGGCGGTCGCAAGTCGGGCACGCGCCGACTATACACCCTGATGTATCATACGCTGAAGGGGTGGCGACGGCTTTTAGACACGCTCCGCGATTTTTCTCCGATTCATATCGCTTGCAGATGGAACTCGTGGGCTTTGGGAAACGATTGTGGGGGGAGGTAGGAGGCGCTGGTGATATGGGAGGGCAGGGTTTGATGAGCGAAAATTAGGGATAGGATAAGATTATCTATTACTACGTATACTATATATTCCATAGTATATAGTGCATAATAATGCGAATACAATATATTCCATACTATACATTCCACAATAATGCGAATACTATATATTCCATAATAATGCGAATACAGTGTATTCCATACTATATATTCCATAATAACGCGAATACTATTATGTGTAGAGGTATGAGTCGCTGGTAATATGTGAGGGCAGCGTTTGACGAGCGAAAATTAGGAATAGAACAGGATTCTCTATTACTACGTATATGAGATGTCACAATAATGCGAATTGCAACTGTAGATACAGATAATAGTTGTCAAAACAGAAGAAGTTAATGGGAATATATTTGTGCGTGAATGTTTGCTTTTGTAATTATGATCAAATTAAGTAACATACGGCAATTACTGGTGAAGTATAAACTTTCATGCAAACTAATGTTTGTATATAAAAAATGTTTGTAGTCAGGAAACCTTATATGAATCGCTTTGTTGTAACGGCTTTTAGAAACTCTTCGCGATTTTTCTCCGATTCATATCGCTCACAGATGGAACTGTTGAGCATTGGGAAACGATTGTATGTGGAGGTATGAGTTGCTGGTGATATGGGAGGATAGTGTTTGATGAGCGAAAATTAGGGAGCGGGCAAGATTATCTATTACTACGTATACTATATATTACTATATATTCCATAATAATCCGAATACTATGTATTCCATACTATACATTCCATAATAATGTGAATACAATATATTCCATACTATACATTCCATAATAATGCAATCACAAATATATATATATTATAAACTATATATACTTTGCTTTTAATTAATAATGCGAATGGAAACGTATAAACTTTCATGCAAACTATAAATGTTTGTAGGTAGGAAACCTGATGGCTCGCCTTGAAGTGACGGATTTTAGTAAGTCTTCACGATTTTTTGATTCATATTGCGAAAATGGAACCGAATAGAAACGATTGTGTGTTACTGATGTGTATAAGGTAGCATAATAGTGCGAATCGCAATTGTAGATATAGATACTACTTGCCAAAACAAAATAAGAAGTTAATTGGAATATGTGCCCGTAATCTTTGCTTTTGAAGTCGTGATTAAATTAAGTTACATATGTGAGGGCAGCGTTTGATAAGCGAAAATTAGGGATGGACATAAATCTCTGTTTTGTAATTATACAAATTAAATAATGACAGCGGATCTGATAGATTGTGGATTCAGATACTATGTTTGTATATAAAAAATGTTTGTAGTCAGGAAACCTTATGGCTGGCCTTGTTGTGTCTTTTAAATCTTTGCGATTTTTTGTTTATAACAGATGGAACTTTCGCGCTTCGGGAAACGATTGTGTGTGGAGGTATGAGTCGCTGGTGAAAAGGAAGGGTAGCGTTTGAAGGGCGAAAATTAGGAAATTAACAGAATTCTCTATTACTATGTATATAAGGTATCATAATAACGCAAATCGCAATTGTAGATATAGATACTAGTTGCCAAAACAAAAAAAGAAGTCAATGGGAAAATGTGCCCGTAATCTGTGCTTTTGTAGTCATGATCAAATTGGATAACATATGTGAGGGCAACATTTGACCATCGACAATTAGGAATAGGATAAGATTCTCTGTTCCTACGTATACAAGATGTCATAATAATGCGAATCGCAATTGTAGATGCAGATACTAGGTGTTAAAACAAAAATAAATCTTTGCTTTTGTAGTTATGAATAAATTCAGTAACATGGCAGATACTGGAAACACATGAACTTTGTGGCTCGCTTTGCTGTAACACTCTATATGTATGTTATAGTATTTTACAAAAACAGGTTGCACGGTTGTTACTGTTACAGTTACTTAAACATTATGATATTTTAAATAGCCATGAGTACAGCAGGTAATATAATATATTAAATTGCATTGAAGCAAGCAGAACATTAACAACAAATGATATATGTATTTGTACTAAAATTGTATTTGTATATACGAATGTGTATATGAATAACTAATTACTAAAATTAAAGAAGAAAAACACGTATTCCCAAACAGTCACTTTCTCAATTAAAATCATTACAAACCCTTCCATTTGCTTTCAAAAAACCTTATTACCCCCATAACCGAAACACTATGCACTCCAGAGTATTACTAATAATACCTTCCCATGTCCGGATATGGAAACTTAAACACCTTTCACATTAGTTACCTCCACCGTTACTCAAACATTTTGATATTCCGCGTAATCAAAAGTACTACACATAAAATATCGGACTGCATTAAAGCAGGTGGAAGATGAACAACAGGAACGTAAACTACTTCAAACAACCTGAACCCAGAATCTAACTCCTGTACCGGAAACCGGGATAGCGATCCACCTGAATGGCGAACGCGGAAACGGATAAACGAACAAATGAAGAAACGAATAAACCACGTCCCCGCATGCTAGCCGTGCTTTCTCACGGCTCCGATTGGAGGCAGCGGAGCATGCAGGGTCAAACGCAAATGGGAATATGATTTAAGGAGCAACTCGTTCGAGCGAATAGGCCGACCGTTTGCCGGGACCAATGAACCTGCAGAACGAACAATGATAAAGGAAGAAAAATAGACAAGACACCGGGAGATTCCGAAAAGAAACTTCAGCAGAAGCGGGGAGACGCGATTGAGTATCGAAGAAGAATGAAATGAGACGAGGGAGGAAGAGAGAAAAAAGAGGAGAAGAAAAGACGATGACGGCGAGAATCGAGGTATCGAGGCTCTAATGAAGAATTCGGCTCGTGGCAGGTGAATCGATTTAGATTCTGAATCGCTCTAATCACGGCCTCTTCTAAAGATCCCCAGCCTTCCGTTCGAGATTCTCGACCTTCCGAAATCGGCTTCGGAATTAATTAACGACGCGGACCGGTGGAGGGAGAAAGATTTCGGCGCTTGAAAAGAAGGAAATTGACGCGATCGTTTGTGCGGGAAAGCTGCTGTGATTGTGCTGCGTAACGTAATTTATGGTGTATTTTCTCTTTGGTGTTAAATAGTGGCAATATTAAAAAATGCAACTTGATGATTCAACCATTTGCTGTAATTATTAGAATAATTCATTTCAATCAACATGTCTATTTGTTGGTTTAAGTATCTTCATTACATAAAAGTATAATTTTACATTCTATAAATACGAATAAAATGATAACTTTAAAATATATATATATATATATATATATATATAATATAAAATACAAATGAAATAAAATTATAACGTTATAGTACTTTTATTCGTATTTATAGAATAAAGAAAAATTATAGAATAACATTCTATAAATACGAATAAAAGTACTATAACGTTATAATTTTATTTTATTTATATTTTATATTATATATATATATATATAATATAAAATATAATAATAAAAAATATATAATATATAATATAAAATATATATATATATATTAAAGTTATAATTTTATTCGTATTTATAGAAGGTAAAATTATACTTTTATGTAATGAAATACTTAAACGAACGCATAAACATGGCAGTCATTGTCGTAAATCACGGTTTGCATATACAAATTTTTCTATCAACTTTTCCATTTCATTGGTCGTTTGTTTACATTGTTATTTACTATCTCTTTCATATACAAACGTCAGCTACAAAAACCACCCCACATCAGACAATGCTTTGAAGGTCATCTAACATCACAATTTCAAAATTTTGGTCAATCTTTTATACTGCATTATATGGAAAAATTATCTGTCTTTTCAGTTTAAAATTATATTTCTATCTTCTTAAATTAAACTTTCTCCCTCTACATGTTTTAGAATTATTAGTTGCTCCCCTAGGAGTTTATATAATAATGCATAAGATATACTCAAACTTAAACTTAAATCGAAAATATTAGTTGCTGCACCAAGAGTTAATATAACAATGCATAAAAGTTAAGATAAACGTTATTGAAAATGAGACATGAATAGGTTGGCAAATTGGAATAAACATGCACTTGAAACGGTATTGGTTTGAATGCCGTACTGAAATAACATGGATGGAATCAAAATAGGAAGAAAATATAGTGAAAAGTGAATAAACTAAATACATTGTAAATTCCATATTTTGGTAATTCGTTTTTTACAAATATAGTCTATGCATTCATTTGATTATTGAAAAAATGTTTGAATGTGATAGATATTTTGTTTGCGATACACTTTGTTTTGTAATTTAATATAAGAAAGATAACAGTTTCCTACGTTTCAATATATTATTCCTTTCATGGTATTTTTTTGTTGTTGAGATAATTTATGTGTGATGCCATTTGTCGCATTTCTTATTTGAAGATTGCTTAGATCTTAGATAGAAGTTTTGTTACTTGACATTCTTCACTGAATGGAAAAGTTAAACATGCACACCTTCTTTTCGGTGCTCCTTGTCTTACATCTAACGTTCTACTCGCAGAAAATGTAAAACCAAAAGACATTAACACATTGACTACCACGGTGGTGAACGCTGATCGATGCAATAGATTTTACTAAAAATGCAAAAATTTCTGCGAAAACTATTAATATTGGAACGGTGCTTCAATACTTAACAAATATTACTTACTCTAACAAATTTGCGTTACCTTTATTTTGCACGATTTAATTATCCTCTGCAGTATAGTATTTCAATGCATCGCGATTCTAACAAAGCAAAATTCGCTGGAGCAAAATACGCAAAAATTTTGACTATACATGCGAAAAATTTGCAATGAAGCCTATTTGCAATCTTGTAAAAGCAATTGATATTGGAACGGTGCTTCAATACTTTGACGTCTAACAAATCTACGTTACCTTTATTTTGCAAGATTTAATTATATTCTGCAGTGTTTAATCGCATCGCGGTTGTAACGTAGCAAAATACGCAAAAGATTTCACTAAAAATGCCAAAAATTTGGAATGAAGCCTATTTTCAATGTTGCAAAAGCAACTGATATAGAAACGATGCTTCAATATTTTGGCCTTCTAACAACTCTGCGTTTCCTTCATTTTGCTTGATTTAATTATACTCTGCAATATTTCAACGCATCGCGGTTGTAACATAGCAAAATAAGCAAAAGATTTTACTAAAACTGCAAAAATTTCGTAATGAAGCCTATTTGCAATGTTCTAAAAGCAATTGATACTGAAACGGTGCTTCAATACTTTGACTTCCAAAAACTCTGCGTTACATTTTGCACGATTCAATCGTACTCTGCAGTATTTCATCGCATCGCAGTTCTAACATAATAAAATACGCACAAGTTTTTCTAAAAATGCAAAAAATTTGCAATGAAGCCTATTTGCAATCTTGTAAAAGCAATTGATATTGGAACAGTGCTTCAATACTTGGGTTCTAACAAATCTGCGTTACCTTCATTTTGCACGATTTAATTATGCTCTGCAGTATTTAATCGCATCGCAATTCTAACATAGCAAAATTGCCAAGTTTGGCAGTCAACGTGTTGATTAAAAAAAAATAAATCCGGTTTCAAATGAAGAATAAAGGCAATTTTTCTCTACAACCAAAATCACTTGCAACGCGCATCATCTGAGAGAACGCGCACGCGTTACGATAATCTGCTTAAAAATTCTCGGTTCCATTACCGAGCAGAGGCGGATAATAGGACGCGCGCAATACAATTACCGTCATTGTCATTAACATTTTTCCTTGGCCCTTCTCCGTCTCGCACGCATAATCTCCCCACTTTGCAATTATTACTCTCGTACGCTCTGTCTCGTGACACAGAGGCGAAGAGGGAAACTCGCCGGGGATTAGAATGGATGGAGGAACGAATGCGAAACGTCTCGAACTCACGTTTACCGCGTCACTGCAATTCCCTGCAGGTCGGGCATTATCGTTGTGCATCGTTCTGCGCGAGGCGAGAGACAGAAAAACATGCCGGCAGGATCGAGCCCGAGCGGGGCTCGGCACGGGGGCCCCGGCGAAAATGAAAAGAGGCAAAAAGGAAGAGGGTAAATACGAGCGGAACAACGCGACAGAAGAAAACGGAAAAATTGAAATAACGCACATATAGCCGGCAAAACGCAGGATGTAAGTACAGATAAGAAGATATAGACGTTAATAAACAAAATGCAATCCCCAGCGAGATTCTCGGCAGATTCGCCGTCGTTTGCCTGGCCTGGCGCAAAGAAGAGGGTCGCGCGGGCGGGAGGGGCGATGATAAAAAGGACAAACGAGCTGCGACACGATTGCGAAAGCATACCCCGCCTGGGAATACGTATTCTCGTGTTCCTCGTGCACGCCACACGCGTGTGCGACCCGCCTATGCGACTCCGCTCTTCACTCCTCCTTAGCCTCACGCTTTTGCGATTGTTCGCTCTAACTTCCTCTTCCCGTAATTTTGCGTTCTACCGTAACTCGCATGAAAAAAACCCGCTCGGCACCTAATAACTTTTTCGCGTATTACGTCGTCGGCCATTGTTCAGCGATACGCCGCGCCCTACACACGAGATGGAGAAACGTTGACAGGCACGCATTGTCGGCGACCCCCGCTTTTAATTCGCGAAACATTCAACAGCCGGAAATCCAAGTAGGAGCTTCGTATTTCGACGAGTCCGTTGTATCGGCGTCATAATCGATTAGGAAGCCGCGCATGGGAAGATTTACCGACTGAAACAGATGGGGTGGTCCGTGTCACCCCTTGTCTCCGGCAGTCATTAGCCTCATGCATTGTCCTGGTACCTGACTGGAGACGGGTATCGATACAAATCGATACTCACGCTTGATCGATCCTCCTGCGCGCGATTTAGGGTGCATTCAGCGCATCCGCTCGGTTCACACCGGTTTTTTCAGCGTTTTTATGCCTTCCCTCGAGTGGGCCGCTGTGAATTGGCCGATTTCCTTTGTTGCAGTGAAAGTGCTTCGTAAGTGGAATATCGTGCAGGCGTTTATGAGACTACTGTCATATGCACGGATCTTTCGTGTTACGAGGATTGGATGTAATGTGCAGCTTCTACTTTGCGCGATTGAGATCGCACGAAGTTCGTCAATCTCAGGGTTTTAAGGTCAAGCATGTTTTGGTATGTTAGAATCGTGATGCGATGAAATACTGTGGAGTTTAATTAAATCATGCAAAATAATGGTAACACAGAGTTTTGAAGTCAAAGTATTGAAGCACCGGTCCAATACCAATTGTTTTACAAGATTGCAAATAGGCTTCATTGTGAAATTTTTGCATTTTTAGTCAAATCTTTTGCGTATTTTGCTATATTAGAACCGCGATGCGATGAAATACTGCAGAGTATAATTAAATCGTGCAAAATAAAGGTAACGCAAAGTTGTTAGGAATCAAAGTATTGAAGCACCGGTCCAATATCAATTACTTTTACAATATTGCAAATATGCTTCATTGCGAATTTTTTGCATTTTTAGTAAAGTCTTTGCGTATTTTGCTATATTAGAACCGCGATGCGATGAAATATTGTAGAGTATAATCCAATCGTGCAAAATAAAGGTAACGCAATGTTGTTAGGAGTCAAAGTATTGAAGCACCGGTCCAATACCAATTTCTTTTACAAGATTGCAAATAGGCTTCATTCCAAATTTTTTGCATTCTTAGTGAAATCTTTTGCATCGGTCACCGGTGACCACCGTGGCAGTCAACGTGTTAAGGTTATATAAAATTAAATTTAAAATAATTGACTTTAAGATTTGAATCATATGTAATATAAATATAAATATAAACACTGCAGAGTACGATTGAATCGTGCAAAATGCAGCGCAGAGTTGTTGGAAGCCAAAGTATTGAAACACTGGTTCAATATTAATTGCTTTTACAACATTGAAAATAGGGTTCATTGCAAATTTTTTGCATTTTTAGTCAAATTTCTTGCGCCGGTCAGCGTGTATTTTGCAACGTTACAATCGCAATGCGATGCAATATTGCAGAGTATAATTAAATCATACAAAATAAAGGTAAAGCAGAACTATTAGAAGCCAAAGTATTGATGCGTCGTTCTAATATCAATTGCTTTGACAAGATTGCAAATAGGCTTCATTGCGAATTTTGTGCATTTTTAGTCAAATATTTTGCATATTTTGCTATATTAGAACCGCGATGCGATGAAATATTGTAGAGTATAATTAAATCCTACAAAATAAAGGTAACGTAGAGTTGCTAGAAATTAAAGTATTGAAACACTGTTTCAATACCAATTGCTTTTAGAAGATTGCAAATAGGCTTCATGCGAATTTTTTGCATTTTTAGTAAAATCTTTTGCGTATTTTGTTATATTAGAACCGCGATGCACTGAAATACTGCAGAGTATAATGAAATCGTGCAAAGTACAGATAACGCAGAATTGTTAGAAGCCACAGTATTGAAGTACCGTTGCAATATCACTTGCTTTTACAACATTGCAAATAAGCTTCACTACGAATCTTTTGCATTCTTAGTGAAATCTTTTGCACCGGTCAGCGGTGACCACCGTGGCATTCAAGGTGTCAATATGAGTAATTATTTATATACGAATGACACCACTATGGTTTCAGTGAGTTACGTTAAATACTGTTAATCGATGGAAATTGTATCGTGAGAGTAACGTTAACGCATTGACAGCCTGCTACCTAAGAGACATTTAACCCCTTGCCGTACTTTGACAAGTCGAACACGTGAAGAGACATTTAACCTGAATCTTGAGCCGGCCAAACATGAATATTACTGCGAAGACTTAGGGCCAAACATGAATATCACTTATGATGAAAATTCAGGCCAAACATGAATGTCACGAGTCTGACTCGTGATGAGAACTTCGGGCAAAACATGAATATCACGAGTCTGACTCGTGATGAGAACTTAGGGCCAAACACGAATATCACGAGTCTGACTCGTAATGAAAATTTATGTGTTTTATCAGAAATATAGATATGAACAAAAAAATGAAAGTGCTTTTCAAAATGGTTGGTCTTAAATTTATTTCAATCTCACAAAAGCATCGAATCGATCGCATGAAGTGAATAAGAAGACGACTACTTCAAAGGTAATCGTAAGATATAATTTGTTTCAAGTTCCGACAATAGGTCTCAGCCGCTTGGGTTCTTTTCGTAAACATTTCTGCGCATTGTTTGGGCCCAAATTCTTCCCAGTTAAATGGTAACGCAAGGGGTTAAAATCTGAGCGCCGGCACGTATCGGCTACTTAAATCCCAAACACCGGTCTAATTCCCTTGTATCTGATCAATAAATAGCCTAAAAAATATTCAAACCCTTATATATTCTCGTGAAATAGTACATTTTATTTGCATGTTCATCATATAGAATTTAACGGTAATTAAAACTAGAAACAAAGTCGAAATTTTTAATTTATAATTATAGAAAAAAATACAGTTCCTCGTTTTATTGTGGACTATTACATATATATAACGTAAACAGAAAACAAAAGTTTTAATATTTAAGAAAAGTGTGATATTTCTCGAAACATGGCAAGTAAATACAAATCGATGGGTAAGACACACTCATACCAGCAAAATAAATTCCACATAATCGTGAAGTCGCCACTTAAGAAACAGATTCAGAAACCCGCGTTTTTGCGGGGCTGGCTGTCAACGTGTTAAGATTAATGTCAACGGAAGGTACTGTTTATTAAAATCTGTCTGTCACAGCAATACGAGTTTTCCACTTTGCGTTTTAAGATTTAAGGACGCGCAAGGCACTTCTGCTAGAAGTCTCCCTCGCATTACGCGAATTGACTGTAACACGCTTCTGGCACTACGCGATTGAAATCGCACAGAATTTGCCGATTGAGACAATTTTTGAAATTATGTAAACGTTAAGCATCTTACTTCTAGAGACACTGTTCTTAAAACTACATGGATTGGCCCTATTATGCAATTTCTACTCCACATAATTGAGATCCCATAAATACTTCGCTGATGAATATGATTTCAATATTTATGTAAACGCTAGAAATTTTGCTTTTAGACTATCATTTCCCATACATTGCGCGGATTGTCCATAACACGAAATTTTCACTTTAACCGAGAAGACACATGGAACAAAGCGTCAAGCGATACTGTGTACGAACTTATTACCTGAGCATTTAAGACATAAAGCGACTGGAAAGAGAAGATGAAAAGACGAAGACAAAAAAGTAGTGTGAAGCGAGAGAGGGAAGAAAGAAAGAAAGGGGCAAAAGAGGACCGAAAAGAGAGAGGCGAAGGAAAGAGGGACAGACAATCGCGTAGTGCACCGGTGTCTTGGACCTTCTGGACACAAACGGCGGCCGTAATAAGAATGGATGGCTTCCCTCGATCGCTGAATGGTCGACTATTAGCAACGAGCCGTACCGGCGACAATGAGCCCCGACAAACTGATAAATTATACCCCCCTATCTACGTCCAGCCACACAAACCCCTACAAACATACGCACACAGGCGTGTCCAAAGGTACACAAAAATGCGTATACGCGTTCTTATACGTAGGAAAATGAGAATGCGTATATAGTATAGTACGATACGACACACAGCGTCGCAAACTTGTGTACGACTATATAAAAAAATAACTACGGACCCACGTAGAAGCCCACTCATATACAAATGGGAATATTCATATACGGAGACAGATGAAGATACGTAAAGGTGCACGCATACAGGGACATAAACACGCGTACGTGTCATAAGTACACCGGCTGCAGGTAAATAGAATTAATCAGGCTATAGAAGGCAACAGCAGTCATTCTTGCCTTCTCTCTTCTCGTCGGGTTCCATCGTTCTTTCGTCCCTCTTTCTATTTTTCCCTCCCCATTTTGCTTTTTTCGTGACACCGATCGAATCGAAGCCGGCAAGCCGGCCAATATAACAACGTGACTACACGATTTCACTCGACATTCTTTTCCTCCGAAGCTCTTGTCTGTCTTTGTTGCGTCTTCTTTAGTCGGTAGTTCTTTGGAGTTCGAGCGTTTTGTGCGCCGGATCATCGATTGATTTGCGCTTTTTGGGGTTTCGGGATAGGTGGCGAGGGTGGAATTAGCCGTGATTGTCATTATTGGAGTCCGAGAGATCGAACGGGGCGAAATTTGGAATATTTCTAAGGTAATTAATGACTTGGAAGGAAGTGAGTTATGACGCGAAATTACAAAGTAACGCTCGTTACTTCTTTTCTTTTCTTCGTTCAAGCGCACACGGTTGCGCGCTCGAAAGACGTAATTAATGACGCGCATGCACATTGATAATGCGAGTCGCCCAACTTCTGTCCAAATAAATTATCCTCACGTGACTCCCGTTACGTTGTCCAAACTCGCGATCCTTATATCACATTCGATATCGATTTGCGCGAGGCATAAACAAGGCCTCGCAGGCTGCGAGGTATTTTCGCATTACGCACTTGGGCGACAATTAATGGTCGATGAAGTAGATAAACCGATGTCGTCCGGAATAATTATCGTCCAGTGTCTCACTGCTACAAGACGCCGGTTCGAATTACTTCCCTGACCACCCATATACCTTTTTTACTAACACAACGTGGAAAGATTTTCGTTACACAATTGAATTAACACGTTGAATGCCAACCGTATTTTGCTATGTTAGAACCGCGATGCGATGAAATAGTGCAGAGTATAATTAAATCGTGCTAGATAAAGGTAACGCAGAGTTGGTAGAAGCCAAAGTATTCAAGCGCCGTTCCAAAATCAATTGCTTTTGCAAAATTAAAGATAGGCTGCATTGCAAATTTTTTGCATTTTTAGTAAAATCTTTTGCGTATTTTGCTATGTTAGAATCGCGATGCGGTGTAATACAACAGAGTATAATTAAATCGTGCAAAATAAAGATAAAGCATAGTTATTAGAAGCCAAAGTATTGAAGCGTTGTTCCAATATCAATTGCTTTTGCAATATTGAAAATAGGCTGCATTGCAAATTTTTTGCATTTTTAGTAACATCTCTTGCACCAGTCAGCGTCTATTTTGCAATATTACAACCGGAATGCGATAAAATACTGTAAAGTATAATTAAATCGTGCAAAATAAAGGTAACGCAGAGTTATTAGAAGCCAAAGTATTGAAGCGTTGTTCCAATATCAATTGCTTTTACAAGATTGCAAGTAGGCTTTATTGCGAATTTTTTGCATTTTTAGTACAATCTTTTGCATACTTTGCTCAAGTGTATTTTGCAATATTACAACCGGAATGCGATGAAATATTGCAGAGTATAATTAAATCGTGCAAAATAAAGATGAAGCATAGTTGTTAGAATCCAAAGTATTGAAGCGCCGTTCCAATACCAATTGCTTTTGCAACATTGAAAATAGGCTTCATTGCGAATTTTTTTCAGTTTTAGTAAAATCTTTTGCGTATTTGGCAATATATGCTTTTACAATTAGGCTGCATTGCAAAGTTTTTGCATTCTTACTAAAATCTTTTGCACTGGCCACCGCGTATTTTGCTACGTTAGAACCGCGATGCGATAAAATAATAATTAAATCATGCAAAATAAAGGTAACCCAGAATTATTAGAAGCCAAAATATTGAAGCGTCGTTCCAATATCAATTGCGTTTGCAATATTGAAAATAAGCTGCATTGCAAATTTTTTGCATTTTTACTACAATCTTTTGCGTATTTTGCTCAAGCGTATTTTGCAATGTTACAACCGCAATGCGATGAAATACTGCAGAGTATAAATTAAATCGTGCAAAATAAAGATAAAGTATAGTTGTTAGAAGCCAAAGTATTGAAGCGTCGTTCCAATATCAATTGCTTTTGCAACATTGAAAATAGGCTTCATTGCAAATTTTTTGCATTTTTAGTAAAATCTCTTGCGCCGGTCAGCGTGTATTTTGCAATATTACAACCGCAATGCAATGAAATACTGCAGAGTATAATTATATCATGCAAAATAAAGGTAACGCAGAATTATTAGAACCCAAAGTATTAAAGCATCGTTCCGATATCAATTGCTTTTACAAATTGCAAATAAGCTTCATTGCGAATTTTTTGCAGTTTTAATCAATTCTTTTGCATACTTTACTCCAGCGTATTTTGCTATATTAGAATCGCGATGCGGTGAAATATTGCAGACCATAATTAAAGCGTGCAAAATAAAGGTAACGCAGAATTAGTAGAAGCCAAAGTATTGAAGCGTCGTTTCAATATCAATTGCTTTTGCAAAAATTACAACATTGCAAACAGGCTTTTCATTGCTATATTAAAATTTTGGTGCGATAAAATACTGCAGAATATAATTTTAATAAAATCTATTAGAAGCCAAAATTTGCACCGTTCACTGTTTTTACAAGTAACCACCGTGGCAGTCACCGTATTAAATAGCGCCAAGTAAAATGCCTATGAACCCGCAAGACGATTCACAACATAATCAATACCTGTCGACATTGCTAACTTAAAAAAAAACAAATCAACTCCCCTGAGCGAAACAAGACACACGAAAGCACAACTCACCCCCATACCCAAACGTTTTCTCTCAAATTCGATGATTCTTCTCGGCCAAGTGACACGGACGACGTTCCTTGGCACCAAAGTCGAAAGGAGAATGAAAATATTATTGCTCGATCCGCTCGTCATGCATAAATGCATCGATCCTCCTTCTGTCCCGCTCTTTCTCTCCCTTGTTCTCTCTTCATATGTACGTCCTTCTCTCGCTTGTCATCTCTGGCGGCAGCCAACGGCTGTACAAACAACGATATCCATAATATTAAAGTCACAAGCAAACGGCTTATTAACCGTCTCTTATGTATACACACAAGTCCACATATATAAGATACACATAAGATACCTCATGAGATACAGCCAAGAGGCGTACATATATGGGACACTGTTACGTTTATATGTGTGCGGGCTGTGTGTTTCTTACAACCTCTTTTCTTCCGTTGAACTACCTTCGGCAGAACGGCGGAGAATTTATGTCGCACCTGTCGATGAACCGAAGAAAAGGAAGAGAGAGGAAAAAGCGTGGGTGGAACGAATAGTTCAACGTCCTTTCGTTTTCGTGTTCCGTTTTGCTGGCTGTTACTCAGGGAAGTGTCTTGGGATTTTTCTTCGTTGACGCAATTGTTCGGTGCTAGGTGTTGTTATTACGGTGAACATAATGGCGGATCATCATTACTCAGTCGCGGACAATTATTCATTCACGCGTATTCATAAAATCCTGAATGATACGAGTACATTTTCTTGCGATGTTTTTATAAGAGCTGCAAACTTGCACCTCATAAGTATATTGCGCAGGTAAAGGTGCTATTGTTGAATCCTAAAGGGCAATGTATCACGTAAACACACTTTTCCTCTTGTTACGTAATTTGAAACACTCGTAAATAATGTTAAAATCCAATGATCCGCTAACATTGCAGTTATTTATGTCAGTTTTTGAATAAAGCCCTAAAATTTATGACAAAAATTGTATTGGGTTGTCCGGAAAGTTTGTGCCGATTTTCGGTAGGTGGCATGAGAACAGACCTGAATATATCATAATTTTTTAAAACAAATTACATGTGTACATATTCTAAAGAACAGTACTTCAGGCATATTTGGAAAATAATTTTGTTAAAATACGTTAATTTTTGTAAGTTTTATACGTCTTAGAATATGGTAGCAAATAAAATGCACTATACTCTATATATCTATATCTGAATATTTCATAATTTTTTAAAACAAATTACATGGGTACATATTCTAAAGGACAGTAGTTCAGGCATATTTGGAAAATAATTTTGTTACAATACGTTAATTTTTGCAAGTTTTATACGTCTTAGAATATGGTAGCAAACAAAAAAACGCATTATAAGTATTTAATGTTTATTTTTTTTCGAAAAGACAAAAATGCCACACAAACGGCAAACAAAATACGCGCTATTTATGGCGAAAGAATTGTGCGGAAGTTTCCGATCATTACGAAATTCTCATAATCGAAAAAATGTCAACTCTTTGATCGAGATAAAAATTAATTTAGAAAACTTATTCGCCGAAAAACCTGAGGGCTTCTTGAAAAACGGAATTCTTAAGTTGCATGAAAAATGGTGAAAGGTTCTAAAACAGAATGACACCTATGTAATTTGATAAATGTACACCACAATTTAAATGAGCTGCGTTTCAATTTTCCTTTAAAATCGGCACAAACTTTCTTGGCAACGCAATAATAATAATCGTCCTTTTAGGGTTTCACTTTCCTAATTAGAAATGTCCTACTAGCATTATTTCACAAAATAAACGTATATCATATGCAACATATAACATATAACATATATGACTAAACTTATCACTCAATAAACTAAATAAAATGAATATAAATGTAACGAAATAACATAAAATAAACTAAATAAAATGAATACAAATACAATTAAATATAATAAAATAAACGAAATATATTATATCACTAAACTTATATCACATATATATTAAAAGAACCTTCATTCCTTTACCTGAAGATCTAGAACTTGTAGAAACTGTAGAAAGATGTACAACATACACTAAACATTACAACATATAACATATATAACTAAACTTATCAGTAAATAAACTAAATGAAATTAATATAAATATAATTAAATAAAGTAAAAGAAACGAAATATGTCAGTAAACTTATATCACATATATAGTAAAAGAACCTACATTCCTTTACGTAAAGATCTAGAACTTGTAGAAATTGTAGAAAGATGTACAACATATAACATATATACCTAAACTTATCACTAAATAAACTAAATAAAATTAATATAAATATAAGTAAATAAACTAAAACAAACGAAATATATCACTAAACTTGTATCACATATATAGTAAAAGAACCTACATTCCTTTACGTAAAGATCTAGAACTTGTAGAAATTGTAGAAAGATATACAACATACACTAAATATTACAACATATAACATATATAACTAAACTTATCACTAAATAAACTGAATAAAATGAATATAAATATAACGAAATAAAATAAAATAAACTAAATAAAATGAATATAAATATAATTAAATAAAATAAAATAAAAAATATATATTACTGAACTTATATCACGTATACAGTAAAAGAACCAACATTCCTTTACGTAAAGATCTAGAACTTGTAGAAACTGTAGAAAGATGTACAACATACACTAAACTTATCACTAAATAAACTAAACAAAATGAATATAAAAATAACGAAATAAAATAAAATAAACGAAATATATCACTGAACTTATATCACATATATAATAAAAGAACCTACATTCCTTTACGCGAAGATCTAGAACTTTCAGCCATTCGAGAATCAAAGTCAGAGCCGTACTAAGAGAGAAAAATCTGCATTTGCCAATAGAATGAGCGTCTACTACCAGGGGAACAACGGCGGACAACAATGAACAAGGGAAACCCGAGGAAAAGCAGCGAAAGAGCGGGAGAAGGCGCGAGACACGGTCGGAAGAAAAGAAGAAGGGAAGAAAGGAAAATAGTGGGTCGCGGAGGAGACTCTTCTGCGCGGGAAGACAAAAAGTGAAGGGGGCAGGAGCAGAGAATTAAAAGTATCGTGGACAAAGCCGCGGGACAAGACGCGGGAGCTCATTTGGTGTCTCTCGCTGAATGGGCGTTCATTATGATGCCTCCCGGACTAACAATCGGGTTCATTTTGTCTCTCCTGCTCGTGGCAACAATGGTGTGGGTGGACGAAGGGAGTTCCAGGATGAGGAAGATGAAAAGAGAAGACGGAAAGGAGAGGTTTCAGAATGTCGAGGATCAGAACGATGAGATGGAAAAAGAGTATGTAACGCTACACAATGCGCGTACGCTTCTGCGGCCGGACAAAGTAAAAATAGACCGAGGGTACCAGTTCCCGAATTTATTTATATTGAGAGCCGCCTCTGCCGAAGTCGTGGGACATTTCTCAAAGTTCACGAATTTATATGTGGAACCGCATTATGGCGAGTGAAAAGAAGGAAAGAGAAAGACGGAAGTACACAACAGATTTATAAAGATCCGCGGGGGGAAGGGGACAGGGAGCGAAGACTTTAGCGTCTACCTCGGCTTCCAACGCCATCTTGACTCCGCGACGATGTTCTTTTGTCGTTTTATAAAGCGGCAGCGGAGAAGAAAAAGACGGCGGCATCTTGGCTGAGAAAGGGAGGAAGTCCGCGGAGATGGGCGAAGCAGAAGGTTGACAGAAGGAGGTGGGGGAGGCTTGTTCTCCGGCCGAAAGGATGGAAAAGGACGAAAGGGCGAAAAAGGCCGAGGGCGGGAGAGGAGGAACAGCATGGCGATACCTACTTCTCTGTTTTTAGTGGGTTGCTACCGGAGAGAGCACAACCCAAATCGCACCTGCTGCGGTGGCTGAAGGTTCAGGTGTAAATGTCGAAATCCGAACTTTTTAATACTTAACGCGTTGACTGCTGTGCGTGTTTTACTATATTAAAACCGCAACGTGACGAAGTACTACAGAATATGGTATGATTGAATTGTGCAAAATGAAAATAATGCGAAGGTATCGGAGATCAAAGAATTGAATCACTATTTAATATGAACACGTTGACTGCCGTGCTTATTTTACTATATTAAAACCGCATCATGATGAAGTACTATAGAATATGATTGAATTGTGCAAAATAAAAATAATGCGAAGGTATCGGGGACCAAAGAATTTAATCACTATTTAATATTAATTGCATTTACAAAATTATAAATGCTACTGATTGGGTACTTTTTTTAATTTTTCATGGTACCTTTGAATGCTATAGCATTGATGAAGTAGTACAGAATATGATTGAATTGTGCAAAATAAAAATAATGCGAAGGTATCGGAGACCAAAGAATTGAATGACTATTTAATATTAATTGCATTTGCAAAATTATAAATGCTACCGATTAGGTATTTTTTTTAATTTTTCATGAGACCTTTGAATGCTATCGCATTCATGCCATTCTGCGTCATCATGAAAATGAATGCTACAGCATTCACGTCTGCAAACTTCTTAACACTTTGACTGCCGTGCATATTTTACTATATTCAAACCGCAATGTGATGAAGTACTGCAGAATATGATCGAATTGTGCCAAATTAAAATAATGCAAAGGTATCGGAAACCAAAGAATCGAATCATTATTTAATATTAACTGCATTTGCAAAATTAGAAATGCTACTGATTGGGTATTTTTTTTTTAATTTTTCGTGAGACCTTTGAATAGTATAGCGTTCATGCCCTTCTGCATCATCATAAAAATGAATACTACGTCATTCACGTCCGCGAAGTTTTTAACACTTTGACTGCCGTGCATATTTTACTATATTAAAACCGCAATGTGATGAAATACTGCAGAATCGGATTAAATTGTGAAAATGAAAATAATGCGAAGGTATCGGACACCAAAGCATTGAATCGCTATTTTAATATTAATTGCATTTACAAAATTATAAATGCTACCGTTTGAGTATTTTTTGAATTTTCTGTGAGACTTGCGCCGGTCACCGATGATCACCATGGCAGTCCACGTGTTAAAATTTGAATGCTATAGCATTCATATCATTTTGCATCATCATGAAAATGAATGCTGCAAAATTCACGTCCGCGAAGTTCTTAACACTTTGACTGCCGTGGGTATTTTACTATATTAAAACCGCAATATGATGAAGTACTACAGAATATGATTGAATTGTGCAAAATGAAAATAATGCGAAGGTATCGAAGAGCAAAGAATTGAATCACTTTGTAGTATCAATTGCATTTTCAAAATTATAAACGCTACTGATTGGATATTTTTTTTAAATTTACTTGAGACCTTTTGCGCCGGTCACCAATGACCACCATGGCAGTCCACGTGTTAATATTTGAATGCTATAGCATTCATGTTATCCTGCATCATCATGAAAATGAATGCTGCAAAATTCACGTCCGCGAAGTTTTTAACACTTTGACTGCCGTGCATATTTTACTATATTAAAACCGCAACGTGATGAAGTGCTACAGAATATGATTGCATTGTGCAAAATGAAAATAATGCGAAGGTATCGGATACCAAAGAATTGAATCTCTATTTTAATATCAATTGCACTTTCAAAATTATAAATGCTACTGATTGGGTATTTTCTTGAATTTTTCATGAGACCTTTTGATGATCTCCATGGCAATCAATGTGTTAAAATGTTAAGAAGTTCGGATTTTTATATTTACACCTGAACCTTGCATTACGCAATTTCTAAAAATTTCACAAAAATTGCTTCATAGATAACAAAATTATGATTTTTTGTAACGTACAAGTTTCTCAAAATCGTGCGGTCCCATGCGTATTTCTTACAGATTTCTTAGCGGTCCTTAAAGTGTTAACATTTCGTTCGAATGTCTACATCGCGAGACACGCTAATACGGCAATTTATGTACCTGACGTAATTCGATTTGTAACCTGCTGAAAACGTAAAGAACGGAAGTAAGGACTGCCATATTTCTACTCTTACGGAATCTTAATACCCCATGTTACGAATATCCAGCGTTCGTGGGACCCAATTCCTAAATCCTAATATATCAAGTTTTGACATGTTGAGGATCAGCGCCCATTGTGCAAGAGGATGCGTATGAATGTATGGACAATCTTTTACGAAGAAAGCTAAATTTCCAAACACATGGTCCAATAATACAGAAGGCAGATGATCACAAGAAGCTTAAGATAAAATCTAACTAAAATGCAAAACGAAAAAATTGCATTCCTATTCTACGCTCCTATTCTATGATAAGCGTTTTAACGCAGAAAATAAAATGGCGATCCCTCAGTATAGTCCAATAATGCAACCTACTATAATTTAATACATGGTAAAATAATACAAAGTCAGAGGACCACAAGAAATTCAAGGTAAAATTCGACTAAAATACAAAACGAAAATATTGCATTCCTATTCTACGCTCCTATTCCAAGCTCAGCGTGTTAACGCAGAAAATAAAAAGGCGATCTCTCAGTATCGTCCAATAATACAACCTAGTATAATTTAATACATGGTCCAATAATAGAAAGTCAGAGGATCCAAGAAGCTCAAGGGAAAATTTGGCTGAATGACAAAACGAAAATATTGCATTCCTATTCCACGCTCTTATTCTATGCTCAGCGTTTTAACGCAGAAAATAAAACGGCGATTTCTCAACATCGTCCAATAATACAAGGTAGTTTAATTTAATACATGGTCCAATAATACAAAGACAGAGGATCACAAGAAGCTCAAGATAAAATTCAGTTAAAATACAAAACGAAAATATTGCATTCCTATTCTACGCTCCTATATCATGCTCGGCGTTTTAACGCAGAAAATAAAATGGCAATCTTTCAGCATCGTCCAATAATGCAACCTAGTATAATTAAATACATGGTCCAATAACACAAAGACAGAAGATCACAAGAAGCTCAAGATAAAATTCAGTTAAAATATTTTCTATATTCACCGTTTTAACGCAGAAAATAAAAAGGCGACCTCTCAGTATTGTCCAATAATACAATCTAGCATAATTTAATGCATGGTCCAATAATACATAAGGTAGATGATCACAAGAAGCTCAAGATAAAATCTAACTAATATGCAAAACGAAAATATTGCACTCCTATTGTACTGTCCTATTCTATGCTCAGCGTTTTAACGCAGAAAATAAAATGGCGATCTCTTAGTATCGTCCAATAATGAAATCTAATATAATTTAATACATGGTTCAATAATACAAAGTCAGATGATCACAAGAAGCTCAAGACAAAATTCGACTACAATACAAAATGAAAATATTGCATTCCTATTCTACACTCCTATTCCATATTCAGCGTTTTAATGCAGAAAATAAAAAGACGATCTCTCAGTACCGTTCAATAATATAACCTAGTATAATTTAACACATGGTCCAATAATACAAAGTCAGATGATCACAAGAAGCTCAAGACAAAATTCGACTACAATACAAAATGAAAATATTGCATTCCTATTCTACGCTCCTATTCCAAGCTCAGCGTTTTAACACAGAAAATAAAAGGACGATCTCTCAGTACCGTTCAATAACATAACCTAGTATAATTTAACACATGGTCCAATAACACAAAATCGGAGGATCCCAGAGCTCAAGGCAAAATTCGACTGAAAGACAAAACGAAAATATTGCATTCTTATTCTACGCTTCTATTCCAAGCTCAGCGTTTTAACGCAGAAAATAAAAAGACGATCTCTCAGTACCGTTCAATAATGTAACCTAGTATAATTTAATACATGTTCCAATAATACAAAGTCAGATGATCACAAGAAGCTCAAAACAAAATTCTACTAAAATACGAAATGAAAATATTGCATTCCTATTCTACGCTTCTATTCTATACTCAGCGTGTTAACGCAGAAAATAAAAAGGCGATCTCTCAGTATCGCGAATTTCTAACGTTCTCAGCAAGTAGAAGGCCAGCGTACCGAGTCTCAACACCCAGTCCCAATTACCTCGTTCGAGCCTAACAAAAGCGAGCGATTCACGTTAACCATCACACCGCCCGAGCATAGCGTCGCAATAATTAAAACTGTAATTACGCTCGAAGCGCAGCGACTTTTTCTCAATAGCGATCGAGCACCGCTGTCCACCATTCTGTTCAATTCTGTTCCACGCCAGTGGCCACCTAAGGGCAGTTTTTGCCTGCCGGATGCTGTAGAAGAGAGATCTGGACCGGCAGAGGCCAGTTTCAGGCAGCGATTGGGATTGGCCGATCGCAGGAGGCCGAAACAAAAAGACGAAAACCGGCTGCCGACCGCCCAGCGAGGCCAAACAAGAACCGACAAGTGATTCTTCTTGTAGGCGGGATGAAAACGCTTTGTAGGAGTTCTATAAGGCGCCATGTTGCTTTCACGCTCTTGCGCCGAAGGTGGCGGATTGATTGGCACTTTCTAATTCTGCGTCGATTAAAACGCTCGATTTCTATGAAATATAAACAATGCGATCTAATGCGTAATCTAAGAACTACTCATGAATTTATTATAATTTAAAGTTACACGTCTGGGGAATATGAACAAGATATTTATCTGAAAACCAAGATATTACTATAAACTCATTGATTGGCACTTTCTAATTCTGCGTCGATTAAAACGGTGGAATTCTATGAAGTATAAACAATGCGATCTAATGCGTAATCTAAGAACTACTCATAAATCTATTATAATTTACAGTTATACGTCTGGGAACTATGAACAAGATATTTGTCTGAAAACCAAGATATTACTATAAACTCATTGATTGGCACTTTCTAATTCTTCGTCGATTAAAACGCTCGAGTTCTATGAAGTATAAACAATGCGATCTAATGTGTAATCTAAGAACTACTCATGAATCTATTATAATTTAAAGTTACACGTCTGGGAACTATGTACAAGATATTTATCTGAAAACCAAGATATTACTATAAACCCATTGATTGGCACTTTCTAATTCTTCGTCGATTAAAACGGTCGAGTTCTATGATATATAAACAATGCGATCTAATGTGTAATCGAAGAACTACTCATAAAGCTATTATAATTTACAGTTATATGCGTGGGAACTATGTACAAGATATTTATCTGAAAACCAAGATATTACTATAAACTCATTGATTGGCACTTTCTAATTCTTTGTCGATTAAAACGCTCGAAGTCTATGAAATATAAACAATGCGATCTAATGTGTAATCTAAGAACTACTTATAAATCTATTACAATTTACAGTTATACGCCTGGGAAATATGTACAAGATATTTATCTGAAAACCAAGATATTACTATAAACTCATTGATTGGTACTTTCTCATTCTTCGTCGATTAAAACGCTCGAATTCTATGAAATATAAACAATGCGATCTAATGTATAATCTAAGAACTACTCATAAATCTGTTATAATTTACAGTTATACGTCTGGGAACTATGTAGAAGATATTTGTCTGAAAACCAAGATGTTACTATAAACTCATTGATTGGTACTTTCTCATTCTTCGTCGATTAAAACGCACGAATTCTATGAAATATAAACAATGCGATCTAATGTGTAATCTAAGAACTACTCATAAATCTATTATAATTTACAGTTATACGTCTGGGAACTATGAAGAAGATATTTATCTAAAAACCAAGACGTTACTATAAACTCATTGATTGGCACTTTCTAATTCTTCGTCGATTGAAACGCTCGAGTTCTATGAAATATAAACAATGCGATCTAATGTGTAATCTAAGAACTACTCATAAATCTATTATAATTTACAGTTATACGTCTGGGAACTATGAACAAGATATTTATCTGAAAACCAAGATATTACTATAAACTCATTGATCGGCAGTTTCTAATTCTTCGTCGATTAAAACGGCCGTGTTCTATGAAATATAAACAATGCGATCTAATGCGTAATCTAAGAACTACTCATCAATCTGTTATAATTTACAGTTGTACGTCTGGGGAATATGAACAAAATATTTATCTGAAAAGCAAGATATTACTATAAACTCATTGATTGGCACTTTCTAATTCTGCGTCGATTAAAACGGCCGAGTTCTATGAAATATAAACAATGCCATCTAATGTATAATCTAAGAACTACTCATAAATCTATTATAATTTACAGTTATATGCGTGCAAACTATGTACAAGATATTTATCTGAAAACCAAGATATTACTATAAACTCATTGATTGGCACTTTCTAATTCTTCGTCGATTAAAACGCTCGATTTCTATGAAATATAAACAATGCGATCTAATGCGTAATCTAAGAACTACTCATAAATCTATTATAATTTACAGTTATACGCCTGGGGAATATGTACAAGATATTTATCTGAAAACCAAGATATTACTATAAACTCATTGATTGGCACTTTATAATTCTTCGTCGATTAAAACGCCCGAGTTCTATGAAAAATAAACAATGCGATCTAATGCGTAATCTAAGAACTACTCATAAATCTATTATAATTTACATTTATGCGTCTGGGAATTATGAACAAGATATTTATCTCAAAACCAAGATATTACTATAAAGTCATTGATTGGTACTTTCTCATTCTTCGTCGATTAAAACGCTCGAATTCTATGAGATATAGACAATGCGATCTAATGCGTAATCGAAGAACTACTCATAAATCTATTATAATTTACATTTATGCGTCTGGGAAGTATGTATAAGATATTTATCTGAAAACCAAGGTATTAATATAAACGTATTAATACTAAACGTACCGGTACCGGTACTTATGAAATAAACGTTGACTTTCAGAAAGAAATTCCTAATTTATTGAAGCGAGAAATTGAATCATCAGATGATATAAGAATTTCCAGAAAATCAAATGAGCGAAAGAAATAAGAATGAATGTACGATTTTAAAGTAATTTTGGTATGTTTAGTGTTACAATTTTCAAGTTTTTTGTCGTGACGCATATGGTGCGTCATCAGTTTTGTCAGAAGCAAATATTAAAGTTTTTCGTCAGGACGCATACGGTGCATCATCAGTTTTGTCAACAAGATATTTACTTTTTGCCGTGAAATCAGGCAAATATTACTATAAATAGTTTATTAAGAATAAATTTTTCGCCATGACGGTACGTCGCGTCATCTTATTAAATAAACGTTGACTTTTAGAAAGAAGTTCCTAATTTATTAAAGCGAGAAATTTAATAATCAGATGATATAAGAATTTACAGAATGTCGAATGAGCGAATAGAACATTTTTAAGAACGGCGCGTACGATATTAAAGCAAATTTTTATGTTTAGTGTTAAAATTCTCAAGTTTTCGTTATGACGCATAGGGTGCGTCATCAGTTTTTTCAAAAGCAAGTATTAAAATTTTCCGGCATGACGCATGCGGCGCGTCATCAATTTTCACGCAAACGAATATTATATATTTAGTGTTATGACGCATACGGTGCATCATCGGTTTTGTCAACAGCAAATATTAACATTTTTTGTCATGACGCAATCGGTGCGTCATCAGTTTTGTCAGAAGCAAATATTATACATTTAATGTTCAAAATTTTCAAGTTTTTCGTCATGACGCATGCGGTGCGTCATCAGTTTTTTCAGAAGCAAATATTAACATTTTTCGCCATGACGCATACGGCGCGTCATCAATTTTCGCGGAAGCAAATATTATACATTCAGTGTTAAAATTATCAAGTTCTTCGTCATGACGCACACGGTGCGTCATCAGTTTTATCACAAGCAAATACTACAATTTTCCGCCATGACGCATACGGTGCGTCATTAATTTTCACGGAAACAAATATTATACATTTCATGTTAAAATTTTGAAGCTTTTCGTTATGACGCATACGATGCGTCATCAGTTTTGTCAGAAGGAAATATTATCATTTTTCGCCATGACGCATACGGTGCGTCATTAATTTTCGCGGAAGCATATATTATACATTTAGTCTTAAAATGTAGGTACTTTACACCTACTTATTTTTATCATAAGGAGACATTTGACCCCTTACGAAAGAAACGTTGATTTTTAGAAAGAAGTTCCTAATTTATTAAAGCGAGAAATTGAATAATCAGATGATATAAGAATTTACAGAAAGTCAAATGAGCGATAGAAATAACAATAAATGTACGATTTTAAAGTAAATTTTGAGAATGATCATTTGACCCTGCTTGGTACGTTTAGTGTTAAGTTATAGACGCAGAATATGTGGCATCTTTGCTATGTCAAGGTACTATGCACAAACGTACACGTTCCAAAGTATGTTGTACACTAAACGAAGGTATTCACATGCTTAAATTTGACTATGCACCACAATACCATCAAGTCAAACTACTGTAACAGTCGAACTAAAGGTTTTAGACTCGGAACTGATAAAGTTAAAAAACACAAAGCACCCGAGAGTCCAAGTTACGTGTTTGTTCGCAGTAAATATCTGAAGAGTACATAGACCTTTTTGTGCGTTTCGGCGCATTCAGAAAATCACGGAGTCTAAACATTCACAATCCTGGCAATTAACTTCTAGTTCGAAGATAAGAATTCGTCTTACTTCACAGTGGAATTAACGAGCGGCAATGCCTCATTGTTGAAACGACGTCGAAGTCTCGTTACCGAGCGTTTACTTTCCGGATCAGCGGGAACGATTTGTATCGGGGCGGGTGACGATTGGGTTGATTGAGTTGAGAATGAGATCGGGATCGGTTTAAGGTCGCTTAATGTCGAGCGGCGTATTTTATATCGCCGTTCAACGGTCTCGTCATTTACTTTCGAGATCGCTGGCGCGCGAATTATGTCAGCGACTGACGTATTGCGTTTGAACATGTGCGAAACTAAGTGACCCAATTTTCAAGAATGCTGTCTGGTGTTTTGTAACAGAAGCTGCCTTGTGCAAACGCGTATATTATGCGCCGGATGAATGGGATATCCTATACCCGGCACAATGCAAATAAAACTGACAATTTCTGCTCGATTCCGATCCCATTGTTAAGTCAGTTTAATTTCATTTCGGGGAAGAATTTGTCGGAGGAAAATAAGATGAATGTACCGATTAATATTCGAGAATAAGACATTTTATGTTTCGACATTTCAATTTTGGTAGAATCTCAAACAGCTTGCAAATATTTATAATGTTTTATAGTAAAACATCTATATTTATCGTTGTATATATATGTACTTTTCTTCCAAATATGTACTTTTCCACGCAAATGAACTTCTCGGAAAGAAAATAAGATGTACATACCGATTGATATTCAAGAATAAGACACTTTAGGTTTCAACATTTCAATTCTGGTAAAATTTCAAAACGCTTGCAAATATGTATAATGTTTTATAGTAAAACATCGACATTTATCTTTTTATACACTTTCCAAACATCTAATTTTCCACGTAAATAAACTACTGCGAAACTTACTAACGTCGAAATGTACTATGTATATTAAATTTAAATGTTATATTTCTGGATGCCCCGACGCAATGCAAATAAAATTGACAATTTCTGTTCGATTCCGATCCCATTGTCAATTCTGTTTAATTTCGTTTCGGGGAAGAATTTGTCGGAGGAAAATAAGATGAATGTACCGATTAATATTCGAGAGTAAGACATTTTATGTTTCGACGTTTCAATTTTGGTAGAATCTCAAACTGCTTGCAAGTAACTATAATGTTTTATAGTAAAACATCTATATTTACCGTTATATATACTTTCCAAATATCTAATTTTCGACGCAAATAAACTTCTCGGAAAGAAAATAAGATGAATATAAGACATTTATCTTTGCATATACTTTCCAAGCATCTAATTTTCCACGTAAATAAACTTCTGGGAAACTTACTAACGCCCAAATGTACTATGTATATGACATTTAAATGTTATATTTCTGTATACCCCGGCAGAATGATAATAAAATTGACAATTTCGGTTCGATTCCGACCCCATTATGAATTCTGTTTAATTTCGTTCCGGGGAAGAATTTGTCGGAGGAAAATAAGATGAATGTACCGATTAATATTCGAGAATAAGACATTTTATGTTTCGACATTTAAATTTTGGTAGAATCTCCAACTGCTTGTAAGTAACTATAATGTTTTATAGTAAAACATCTATATTTACTGTTATATATACTTTCCAAGTATCTAATTTTCGACGCAAATAAACTTCTCGGAAAGAAAATAAGATGAATGTACCGATTGATATACGAGAGCAGGAAATTTTATGCTTCGACATTTCAATTTTGATAGAACCTCAAACTGCTTGCAAATAAGTATAATGTTTTATAGTAAAACATTTATATTTACCGTTATATATACTTTCTAAATACTTCATTTTTGCACGTAAACAAACTTCTCCAAAACTGAGTAACGCCCAAACGTACTGTATATATTACATTTAAATGTTATATTCCTGTATACCCCGACACAATGCAAATAAAACTGACAATTTCTGTTCGATTCCGATCCCATTGTCAATTCAGTTTAATTTCATTTCGGGGAAGAATTTGTCGGAAGAAAGTAAGATGAATGTACCGATTAATATTCAAGAATAAGACATTTTATGTTTGAACGTTTCAATTTCTGTAGAATCTCAAACAGCTTGCAAATAACAATAATGTTTTATAGTAAAACATTTATATTTACCGTTGTATATACTTTCGAAATATCTAATTTTCCACGCAAATAAACTTCTCGGAAAGAAAATAAGATGAATGTACCGATTGATATACGAGAGTAAGAAATTTTATGCTTCGACATTTCAATTTTGGTAGAATCTCAAACTGCTTGCAAAGATTTATAATGTTTTATAGAAAAACATCTACATTCATCGTTCCATATACTTTCCAAATATCTAATTTTCCACGTAAATAAACTTCTGGATAACTTACTAATGCCCAAATGCACTGTATATATTACATTTATATATAAGTAAAACTTGTATATTATACGTATGTAAATTGTGTATATTATATTTACATATAAATAAAACTGAAAATTTCTGTTCAATTCCAATCCCATTAACAATTCAGTTTAATTTCATTTCGAGGAAGAATTTGTGGAAAGAAAATAAGATGAATGTACCGATTGATATTCAACAGTAAGAAGTTTTACGTGTGAACATTTTAATTTTGGTAGAATCAAAAACAGCTTGCAAATATCTGTAATGTCTTATAGTCAAACATTTACATTTATCGTTATATATACTTTTCAAATATCTAATTTTCCACGTAAATAAACTTCTGGAGAACTTACTAATCCCCAAATGTACTGTGTATATTACATTTAAATGTTATATTGCTGTATACCCCGGCACAATACAAATAAAACTGACAACTTCTGTATAGTAAAATGTCTACATTTATCGTTCTTTATAACTTCTAAATATCTAATTTTCCACGTTAATAAACTTCTGGAAAACTTACTAATCCCCGAATTTACTGTGTATATTATATTTAAATGTTACATTCCTGTATACTCCGGCACAATACAAATAAAATTGACAATTTCTGTTCAATTTGTCGAAATAAAATATTGTATGTACCGATTCATAATCGACAGTGAGAAATTTTACGTGTCCACCTTTCAATTTTGGTAGAATCTCCAAGAGCTTACAAATATCTATAATGTTTTATGGTAAAATATCTACATTTATCTCCTACATACTTTCCAAATATCTAATTTTTCACGTAAATAAACTTCTGGAAAATTTACTAATGCCCAAATGTACTGTATATATTACATTTATATATAAATAAAACTTGTATATATATGTATATATATATATATATATATAAACTGTGTATATTATATTTATATATGAATAAAACCGACAGTTCCTCTTCAATTCCGATCCTACTATCAATTTAGTTTAATTTCATTTCGAGGATGAATTTGTCGAAAGAAAATAAGATGAATGTACCGATTGATATTCAAGAATAAGACATTTTATACTTCGACATTTCAATTTCAGTAAAATCTCAAACAGCTAGCAAATATCTATAATGTTTTATAATAAAATGTCTACATTTATCGTTCTATACACTTTCCAGATATCTAATTTTCCACGTAAATAAACTCCTGGAAAACTTACTAACGCCCAAACATACTGTATATATTACATTTAAACGTTATACACATATTCCTGTACACGTTTATCTCATTTCTTCCGGTCCCCACAAAAACTACTGCTAGCGTAACAGATAAAAATGCCCTGTTCTCTATCAGCGCGCGATACGAATCGTGCGCAGGAATATAACGCTTACGGGCGAGAGTCGAATGAAATCTCCCCTTGGTCGAAAAATCCATCGATTCGTCGAAATCTGTGTCTCCTCGCCTGCTCTTTTACATTCTCCTCGACTCACCTTTTTCGACATCTTTCGCCGAAATTGATTTATGCCCGGGACAGCTCGGCATTGTGCCGACCCCGCTTCAGGGGCGACTGTTATTGTCCATTCAAACAAATTGACCACCGGCCAACGCGGTGTCGAGCATTGTCGCTCCATTGAACAATCTGCGAGGGAAAGAGGGAGAAAGAGATCGCCGCGGAACAAAACGGCGGAATGGAGACAAGAAACGATAGAGAAAGAGAGAAAGAGAGAGAGAGAGAGAGGAACGAACAGATGCAGCAAAAAGTGATGTAACACACGTATTACGGGATGAAGCATTAATACGCCCCAGGTAAGCGTATTAAAAATTACAGTAGTGAATAATAATAATATTAAATGTCCGTGAATTCAATGGAGGCAGTTTTAACGCGTCGAGTATCTGCGCATTAAATACGGGTGCATTCAATTTTAAAACTTATGAAATGTATGCACAAGTGATGCTAAAAGATTCAATGTCCGAACGTATGACTGTATGCTGTATTAATAGATGAATACCGTTGAGACTGGGAATATTTGGTTATTCACGAAATTATGAATTATAGAAAATTGTGAATTATAGAATAGTAGAACACGTTACGTACTTAATCAGAATACCGATAGCATACTATCATACCCTAAGTTCGTAGAATGGAATCAAGAGGCAGTGTTTCTATTATGATAAATACGGGTGCATTCAATTTTAAAACTTATAAAATATTGTATGCATAAGTGATGATAAAAGATTCAATGTTCGAACGTATGACTATATGTTGTAATAATAGATGCCTATCATTAAGACTGGGAATATTTGGTTATTCACGAAATTGTGAATTATAGAATAGTAGAAAACGTTACGTACTTAATCAAAATACTTATAACATACTTCGATACTCAAAGTTTCCAGGATGGAATCAAAAGACATCGTTGCTTTTATAATAAATACGGGAGCATTCAATTTCAAAACTTACTAAAAGATTCAATGTTTGAATGTATAATCATATGCTGTAATAATAGATGCCTATTATTGAGACTGGGAATATTTGGTTATTCACAAAATTGTGAATTATAGAATTGGCGATGACTATCGGAACTGATAACTTTGAAAGTAGAAAACGTTAAGTACTTAATCAAAAGACCTATAGAATACTTCCATACTCTAAGTTTCCAGGATGGAATCAAGAGACATCGTTGCTTTTATAATAAATACGGGTGCCGTCAATTTTAAAACTTATGAAATATTGTATGCATAAGTGATGCTAAAAGATTCAATGTTCGAATGTATAACCATATGCTGTAATAATAGGTGCCTATCATTGAGACTGGGAATATTTGGTTATTCACGAAATTGTGAATTATAGAATAGTAGAAAACGTTACGTAGTTAATCAAAATACCTATAGCATGCTTCCATACTCAAAGTTTCCAGGATGGAATCAAGACGTCGTTGCTTTTATAATAAATACGGTTGCATTCAATTTTAAAACTTATAAAATGTATGCACAAGTGATGCTAAAAGATTCAATGTTCGAACGTATAACCATATGCTGTAATAATAAATGCCTACTATTGAGATTGGAAATATTTGGTTATTCACAAAATTATGAATTATAGAATTGGCGATGACTATCGAAACTGACAGCTTTGTAAGTATAAAACTTTACGTACTTAATCAAAACGCCTATAGCACACCATCATACGTTAAGTTCCTAGAATGGAATCAAGAGACATCGTTTCTTTTATAATAAATACGAGTGCATTCAATTTTAAAACTTATAAAATATTGTATGTATAAGTGATGTTAAAAGATTCAATGTACGAACGTATGACTATATGCTCTAATAATAGATGCCTACTATTGAGACTGGGAATATTTGCTATTTACGAAATTGTGAATTATACATAGAATTGGAGATGTATGACTATTGAAACTGATAGCTTTGCAAGTAGAAAACGTTACGTACTTCATCAAAATATCTATAGCATACTTTCATACCCTGAGTTTCCAGGATGGAATTAAGAGACATCGTTATTTTTATACTTTCATACTTTTTCATTGTCAATGTAATCTTTGGCATTACATAAACTGTCGGAGAAAATATGCTTAAAACAGATGTATGCAAAAATAAAAGAAGCATACAAGAAAAAATCGTTGAAAGCATTAAGAACGAATCATCGTTTAAGTGCGCAAAAATGCAGAACAAATATTAGAACTGCACGAACACAAAGTAATGAACGTATGGAAAGAATATAGTAGTATAAATAGGAAAATATATACATTTGCCAATGGCCAGGTTTGACGAAAATCGATGATTGGTAAACAGGTGACTGTACTGCTTAGGAAGAGGAATTAATATTAAACAAAGTGACAGAAACAGCATTGATGTAAACAAACATTAATAATGAACTATGCCACATAAATAGCATCATTTTCCTGAATATTTGATACGTGCTGAAATATTTTTCTTCTATCTTCCAGCTGAATTTTCTTAAAATTTATTTTGTCATTATACATATATATATATCGACAAATTATAACATAAATCGACAATAGCCCTAAATATCAGAAAAACCCACATAAATAAAATTTACGAAAATTCAGCTGAAAGATAAAAGACAAATATTTTAGCAAGTATCAAATATTCAGAAAAATGATGCTGTTTATGCGGCATAATTGTTCGTTAATTTTCTCGTGACCCCGATGAAAACAGCAAGCGGCATAGTCCTCCATAATTTGCATGTTCTTCTCTGAATATCTCAGAAATAGGAAATAGGAACAGGAAAGGGCTCACCACACTGCATTTTCGTCACCAACGAACAGTGCACAGTGTTTCCAAAATGGCTGCCAAGTGATCGACGGCGAGTGCGATCGATGATTTTATCGATGCGGCGAAGGAAAACATGTTCGGGACTGGAAAACTCCTCAATTCGCTGCCTCTCGCATTATTGTCCAATTCGAACACAAACTTGAATGTCGGGCGAGGCTTTAAACGGGTTAAAATGTAGGAAGAACGAGGAGCAGTATAAATTCACGCGAACACTAGCCTTACTGGCATCCGAGAGACAGGGACTAGTCACGTGACCGAAGAAGAAAGATACATACGCCGCCTGGTGACAACTAATGAAAGGTCACACTAAATAAAATAAAAAAACATTAGATACAGTTCATACGTAAAAACGACTACCGTCAATACATCACCGTTCGATTTTATTAATAGATATTTAACACTATTTATTAATAGATATTTAACCCTCTATGGGTTTTTTATTAATAGATATTAATTATTATATTTATTATTAATTTTATTTATATAGATATAGTAAATAGGATTTTATTAATAGATATTTAACCCTTTATGGGTCCGCGTGACTTTGAAGTCACATATCGATAAATCGATATTTTATTAAATAATTTAATTTTTTTGACTAGATAGCGTAATCGACTAGATGACGAATTTTTCAACTTTACGGATAAAAAATAAATTGCGCAAAGGAAATGGAAGTGCGTAGCTATGAACATATTTGTTGATGTAACATTCTCGTGTATGTGGAAACGTTAAAAAAAAAAATGAAACATTTGAAAATGTTTTCTGTCTGAAGAGTAACACAAAAACATTAATGTTAACCACGGAAAACTACATCATTTTTTCTATTGCTGAAGGAAAACGTTAACCCTCTATGGGACAGCGTGACTTTGAAGTCACACATCGATAAATCGATATTTTATGCTACAGAATATGATTAAGTAGTGCAAAATGAAAATAATGCGAAGGTATCGGAGACTAAAGAATTGAAGCATTATTTAATATTAATTGCATTTATAAGATTATAAATGCTACCGATTGGGTATTTTTTGAATTTTTGTAATACAAAAAAGCTTAAATAGACAAAATAGATACAATCTGTCAAAATAAATGACATCTAAAGACCATAGAATATCGTTACAACATGAAAGAAATTAAAGTGCACAAACTTGTTTGTAAAGAATTTGTTAACCCTTCTTTGCATGATTTTTTCTTTATTGGTGAAATAAATCAAGGTGATATAATTCATGTTCAAAATTAAAGGAAAAATGGTTAAAAAAATCTTAGTATATATTCATAGTATAAATTTACTGAAAAATATATGATATGCATCGACTGAACTTGTTCTTTTATATAATTTTTGGGCATTCAATGTTATGACGGAAATTTCCACCATCATGCAAAGAAGGGTTAAAATTGATGACTCGAACCAAAAATAACTTTGAACAGAGACGCGTACTGTGACAGAAGGTGATTTTCGCTTTAAAAAAAAGCCAGAGCGTCGGGGCTGCCGAGCGTAATTTTTCGGACAAATATGAAAAACCCACGCGGCACACGTGTGATTAGGCGATTGACACGCCCGAAAAAATAGATTGCAATGTAATCGCCGCTCGTTGAATATCTCTCGATCGACTTGCCAGCGTTTTTCCGATCGACGCCCGGCAGCCGTTTTAAACGTTTTTCGGTAATCAAGCGCGGAAAATGCGACGGAATTTTCGCCTCATGCCGAACGTCGGATTAATGAAGTTCAATTAATATAACGAGCCAATTAAACAAGCACGACACAGTGACACGGTGGTCGGTTTCAGGGATTGGAAAAAACAAACGGACGGGTAAATAAAGTGAATTATTGTCTGGCTTTTTCGCGAATCCTCGCGCATTTTTGTAACGCCCTTCATTTCTTCCGTTTTGAACTATATTTGCCCAAATTTTGGCTAGACGTAGGGTGTCAAAACTAATTATAATGAGATAATAAAGAATCTTATTTTCAATCTTATTGTTGATTACTTTCTGACGTAATGTCGGATTTATTATCATGTTTCGAGATCATAATAGTCTAAAAATTAAACTGATTATTTATATTAAATGTCAGGATAAGTTCTGTGAAAAATTATTGTATATATTATAAATTCGCGAGGTAGAATTTTTGTCATCTGACAAAGTAATTAAACATCTCCTGCTCTCTATTGATAGAACCTCCAAACTTCTTACTCTGCCTTCATGTAATCCCAAACACTTATCCTTTGATACACCTACAGTAAAACCCATATATTTTTACGTTAATACCATAAAAAAATAACTAACTGCATCATCACATCAATGCAATCATCAATGTTAAATATCTACTTTAATTTAGTCTCAGAACTCAAATAAATTCCATTATAGGTACCTGTTAAAATTGGATCACAAGATAACTGAGCTCATATGATAAAACGAGAATTTCACAGGCATTTATCTCTAAATAACACAAGGTATACATGCCTAACATAAAGCCATACCGAAATTAAACAGTATATTACTTCAATTTTGTGTAATAAAAAACGTACTTTACTTCACTCTTGCGGTAAAATCACAAAAGTCGGTAAGGCAGATTTCTTCTCTCAGTAAAACCGTTACACAAAGCTTTCAGCGTTTGAAATTCCATACACCATACCGAAAGTCGATTACTTACTCATCGTCAGACGAAATCGTCGAAAGGAAATATCGTGTATTTGCAAGTATTCGAAGCAAATCGGAACGACGTTGAATCTGGAAGTGGGACGAGGCCGGCCTTAAGCAGGGGTTGCCTGTGTTTTGAAAGGACGAAAAGCCGGCCACTGGCCGGACAATGGGCGCAAACAGGATTTAAGGATCCCGATAGCGTCGGATCCGAATTCTATCGTATTAGCAGCAAATGCACAAAAGGGGAAGCCGCCCTGTTCTCGCTTTATCTTTTATTCCCGTCTCCTTCCTGCCCCTTTTCTACGCCGCCGCGTTCTATTATTATCCTGTTGTGGTCTTCCTCGGATTCTTGGCTGCGCGATTATATGAGATAATGTGTTGGCGTATTTGACGGGTTTCGGGAAAATTTATGATACGTGCGTTGTTGGGCTTTAAGGTGGTTTGGGATTTTATGCTGGCATTGTGGGAAAATTTAGATTAGGTAACGTAAGTTTTGAATATTATAATTTAAATAATAAATATATTGTATGAACGTGAAAATTAATTTAAATAAAAATTTACATTTTGCTATCAATGGTGAGGTGAGTTTATTCACAGTCGTTGACTGTAGGTCTGTTAAAGTATCAAAAACAAAAGGTTCCAAGAATCTTATTATAAACTGGAGAAATCGATGCCTTCTAATCGGATTAGGCGTTAAGCGCATTATCATTTGTATAATATAATTATTATAAAGACGAAATAACCAAAGTATACGAATTTACTCGGTTAGTAATCTTAAATAATTTTGTCGAAACAATTGACCAAATGGTTAACTCTAGTACCAAGTTGCAAAGTATTTGCTCACAGACCCTTTCTTTTGGTCGCGTGCATTAGAAATTTTCCGATTATCCCACATTTTATATCTGGACACTTTCATCAAAATTTCCCATTAGGACTATAATTCGTATAACGAAAAATTATTATAAAAGCGCAATAATCGCGATAAGGTAATTTGCTCGGTTAATTATTTTAGATGATTTCTTGGAAACAATCTTATCAATGTCCAACTCTGGTACCAAGCTGTTGATTATTTTATCAAAGCTCTTTTCTTTTTAGTAAAGACGCAACGTGCATCGAACATTTCCCCATTATCCCGTATTTTATATCAGGATACATTCATAAAAATTTCTTATTAGCACTCTTATTTGTATAACGAACAATTATTATAAAAGCGCAATAATAAGGGTACGCGAATTTGCTGGGCTAATTATTACAGATGATGTTTCGGAAACAATCTTATTAGTGTCTAACTCCGGTACCAAGCTGTTGATTATTTTGTCGCAGACATTTTCTGTTTTAGTAAATACGTAACGTGTGTCGGAAATTTTGCTATTATCCCGCATTTTATATATGGACACTGTCATAAATATTTCTTATTAACACTATTAGTACATGAATTTGTTTGATTAATTATCTCAGATGATTTTGTGGAAACAATCTTATCAATATCCAACTACGGTACCAAGCTGTTGAGTATTTTGTCACAGACTCTTTCTTTTCGTGAAGATGTAACGTGCATTGGAAATTTTGCTATTATCCCGAATTTTATATAGGGACCCTTTCATCGAAATTTCTTATTAGCACTATTATTCGTATAACGAACAATTATTATAAAAACGCAACAATCGGGGTATGCGAAAATTTGCTCGATTAATTATATTAGATGATTTTATGGAAATAAACCTATCAATGTCCAACTCCGGTACCAAGCTGTTGAGTATTTTATATATATGAAGATGTTATATATATATGGGATATCCCAAGTTTTATATATGGATACTTACATAAAAACTTCTCACTATTCATAAATTAGCACTATTATTCGTATAACGAACAATTATTATAAAAGCGCAATAATAGGGGTACGCGAAGATTTGCTCGGTTAATTATCCCCGATGATTTCTTGGAAACAATCTTATCAATGTCCAACTCCGGTACCAAGCTGTTGAATATTTTGTCAGAACCATTTTCTTTTTAGCAAAGACGTAACTTGTGTCGGAAATTTTCCCATTATCTCGCATTTTATATATGGACACGTTCATCAGAATTTCCTACTATTCATAAATTAGCACTATTATTCGTATAACGAACAATTATAAAAGCGCAATAATCGGAATATGCGAAAATTTGCTCGGTTAATTATCACAGATGATTTTATGGAAACAATCTTATCAATGTCTAACTCCTGTACCAAGCTGTTGAGTATTTTGTCAGAACTCCTTTGTTTTTAGCAAAGACGTAACTTGTGTCGGAAATTTTCCCATTATCTTGCATTTTATATATGGACACGTTTATCAGAATTTCCTACTATTCATAAAGTAGCACTATTATTCGTATAACGAACAATTATAAGAGCGCAATAATCGGAATATGCGAAAATTTGCTCGGTTAATTATCACATATGATTTTATGGAAACAATCTTATCAATGTCGAACTGCGGTACCAAGCTGTTGAATATTTTGTCAGAACTCCTTTCTTTTTAGTAAAGGCATAACTTGTGTCGGAAATTTTCCCATTATCTCGCATTTTATATATGGACACGCTCATCAGAATTTCCTACTATTCATAAATTAGCACTATTATTCGTATAACGAACAATTATAAAAGCGCAATAATCGGAATATGCGAAAATTTGCTCGGCTAATTATCACAGATGATTTTATGGAAACAATCTTATCAATTTCCAACTGCATTACGAACTTGTCGAGAATTTTGTCACCGACCTTTTCTTTTCGTAAAGATGTAAAGTGCATCAGAAATTTTGCCATGATTTCGCCTTTTATATATGGACACTTTCATCAAAATTTCTTATTCGTATAACGAACAATTATTATAAAAACATAAAAATCTCGGTACGTGAAAATATGCTCAGTTAATTATCTCAGATAATTTTATGGAAACAATCTTATCAATGTCCAACTCCGGTACCAAGCTGTTGAGTACTTTGTCAAAGCCCTTTCCTTTTTGGTAAAGATTCAATGTGCATCACAAATCTTCCCATTATTCTGAGTTTTATATATGGTCACTTTCATCAATATTTTCCATCAGCACTATTATTCGTATAACGAACAATTATTATAAAAGCACAATAATAGGGGTACATGAACTTGCTCGGTTAATTATATCAGATGATTTTATGGAAACAATCTTATCAATGTCCAACTGCGGTACCAAGCTGTTGAGTATTTTATCAGAGCCCTTTTCTTTTTAGTAAAGATGTAACGTGCATCACAAATTTTCCGATCATCCCGCATTTTATATATGAACACTTTCATCAATATTTTCCATCAGCACTATTACTCATATAACGAACAATGATACAACGTATAACAACATATAACGAACAATTATTATAAAAGTGCAATAATCAGAATACGCGAAAATTTACTCGGTTAATTACCCCAGATAATTTTATGGAAACAATCTTATCAATGTCCAACTGCGGTACCAAGCTGTTGAGTATTTTATCAGAGCCCTTTTCTTTTTAGTAAAGATGTAACATGCATCACAAATTTTCCGATAATTCCGCATTTTATATATAAACACTTTCATCGATATTTTCCATCAGCACTATTATTCATATAACAAACAATGATACAATGTATAACAACATGTAACGAACGATTATTATAAAAGCGCAATAATCGGAATACGCGAAAATTTGCTCGGTTAATTACCCCAGATAAATTTATGGAAACAATCTTATCAATGTCCAACTCCGGTACCAAGCTGTTGAGTATTTTGTCAGAGCCCTTTTCTTTTTAGTAAAGACGTAACGTGTGTCGGAAATTTTCCCATTATCCCGCCTTTTATATAAGGACACAAGCGACTCGGTAAATCCCGTGAAATCTTCTTAGCGATTCTCATTCCGATCCTCAACTCCTCCGCACTCCTTCTCCTTCGCCTCGAATTTCTTTCGCTCGCCGGCAAAGCTGTTCCGTTATCGGCCTCACTTTCTTTCGCCGCGCTATCAAAAGATAATTTCGCGCACCCGTTATTATCCCGGCGATTCACTTTCTCGAGGGGCGGGAATTAGCAAATTATCCGAGAATTGGCTGTCGCGGAGGATGAGGGTAAATTTCAGCAGCGAGACTTCTCGTAATTAGAACGTGATGCGTGCGCAGGAAGATCGTCTACGACAGTTCTATTTCCGCTATCGCCGGGAAGCCTCGAGTTACGATAATAGGGAGAGTGTAATATAAGAATCAGCCTCATTATCATATTACACGCCGCGTTATAATGATCTATGTTCCGAATAATTGAACGTTTCAACGTTTGGCGGGAGAAACGTTGAGAGATGCGTCAATGAGAAAGTTCGGAAGAACATTGGTAGGGTGGAATAATATATGGTGGTATAGTAATAATATCTGGTAGTATAGAATAATATGTGGTAGTGTAGTAATAATGTGTGGTAGTATAGAATAATATGTGGTAGAATAGAAATAATTTGTGGTAGTATAGAATAATATGTGGTAGAATAGAAATAATATGTGGTTGTATAGAATAATATATGGTAGTATAGTAATAATATGTGGTAGTATAGAATAATGTGTGGTAGAATAATAATAATATGTGGTAGTATAGAATAATATGTAGTAGAATAGTAATAATATGTAGTAGTATAGAATAATATGTGGTAGAATAGAAATAATTTGTGGTAGTATAGAATAATATGTGGTAATACAGAACAATATGTGGTAATATAGAATAGTATGTGGTAGAATAGTAATAATATGTTGTAGTATAGAATAATACGTGGTAGAATAATAATAATATGTGGTAGTATAGTAACAATACCGAGAATAATATGAGTAGCAGAAAATAATACAATGTTACCGAGACAAATTGCAGGGCACAGTGTACAAGTGAAATTAAAAGAAAATTTTATATACGACTGCATGCGTTATTAGAAAATAATGAGGAAGTATTAACGGCAGTGTAAAAGTTCACATGTTGATAATAATAAAGTGTAGTGAAATGTGCTGTTAATAACGATGCCTTATAATGCTCAATTTTTAATTAAAAACTTGTTATTGGATATATTAAATTGCATATTTACTGAGATTTTTTTTGCACGTTAAGAACTGGATTATTGATTCATTGGAGCTACTTATGTACACTAAGTCTATTATTTTATAATCTTCCATAAGGTTAAGTCAATAAATATACATTTTTTTCTGTGTACACATGATATCTCATATTGAGTCCAGTATTTATTTAGAACAGTCATACTAAAGCGTTTATAACCAAAATTCTATCAATATTTCCTTCTTATTTTTACTTACAGGTTATATTCTTATAATTCGTCTGAAACTTTCTGAAACTTTGTACATACAAAACGAAGCAATTGCACCAATTTATAATAATTAAAACGTACAACCGACTACCAAAATACATATTTTGACCCTCACAACTTATTCTTTCTATTTGCCACTCAATCGCAGATTCTATTTTAAACTTGTAGGTGTGTAACATAATTAACCATTTTACGCGCCGTCCTACGGAAATCTGTGGTAAGTACGAATTTCTGATCTAATATTACGCGGAGAATATGTTCTTGAAACAAAGTGAAATTCCTCGTTAATTAATATGCTTACGACTCATACAAATTAGTACTTTTTTTATACAAAATATCACGATCTTTCAGATCTTAATGTAAAAATATAGGGTTCGATTAAAAAAAATGAAGTTGACTTTAAAATCTCTGAAACGCCTCCCCCCCAAAAAATTAATGCAGCCCTTGGAACCATACAAATATAAAAAAAATGTATTTTTCATACCATGCGTACCCTGTACATCGACAAAACCGTCGGTAAAATTAAATAAGAATTTCATACACGCGTGTCTCATTTTAATAGTTTCTAGTATCGAAACATGTATGCGCACTTTTTAGTCAACCAGCTCCCAACTACCAAAGTACCTAATTCTATCCTGTTGATCGCTTACTTCCAGTTCTGTGCACAATTTTTTCTGCAACTAACTACAAAAATAAACGTGTGCATCCTTTCACCCGCTGCTCTCTAGCTGCCGATCCAGCACGGATATTTCAAACTTGTAGGTATGAAACCGAATCGACTATTCTTATGCGTTCTATAAACTAAAATGAAGAATGTCGACTAGTAATATTTGCTTACAACGAAACACCAATTCTCTCCTCTTTACCTAATTAAGACCTGTCTATCAAAATAAATACGTCTATTCTACGACCACCTGCTTTCTAGTAGTCAGCCAATCAAAAGATCTTTTCTTATCTTCAGTATCTATATATATTTACGATTTTAAATACGTGAAACTAGAGAGTATAATATTTATAAACAATAACAACGCAATCAAGACACTTACGTCTTATTTCGTAATCTTTCGTCGTTTTGTAGTTTCGCCTTTACGCCGTTTCGTCTTTACGTCTTATCGTCAACTCACACTAAGCAACCAAATAACACAATTCAACAAAGTCGTCACCTATGATACATCAATATAATAATTGAGAATCATAGGTGACCTTTCCTCGCCAACTAGAGGACCTTGTATTTGAAATCCCACATATATATATATGTATCAAAATCCATTTATTGACGTCAAGACCGTCGACAACATTTAATAAACACTTCATATACGCGTGTCTCATTTTAATAGTTTCTAGTATCGAAACACGATTGCGCCACTTTTTACTCAAGCAGCTCCCAACTACCAAAATTGCTAATTCTACTCTGTTGACCGCTTACTTCTACTTCTGTGGACAAAATAAACGTCACCCGCTGCTCTCTAGCTGCCGATCCAGCGTGGGTATTTCAAATTTGTAGGTATAGAACCGAATCGACTATTTTTATGCGTTCTATAAACTGAAATGAAGAATGTCGACTAATAATATTTGCTTTTTATCTAACTAAGACCTGACTACCAAAACAAACACTTATATTCTACGACCACCTGCTTTCTAGTAATTAGGCGACCAAAAGATCTTTTATCTTCAGTACCTAAATATATGTATCAATATCTATATATCGATGACAAGACTGCCGGCAACATTTAATTAGCACTTCGTATACGCGTGCCTCATTTTAATAGTTTCTAGTATCGAAACATGTATGCGCCACTTTTTACTCAACCAGCTCCCAACTACCAAAATTGCTAATTCTACCCTGTTAATCGCTTACTTCTAGTTCTGTGCACAATTTTTTCTACAACTAACTACCAAAATAAACGTCACCCGCTGCTCTCTAGCTGCCAATCCAGCATCGGTATTTCAAACTTGTAGGTATGTAACCGAATCGACTATTTGTTTGCGTCCTATAAACTAAAATGAAGAGTGTCGACTAGTAGTATTTGCTTACAACGAAACACCAATTCTCTACTTTTTACCCAATTAAGACCTGTCTACCAAAACAAACATGTCTATTCTACGACCACCTGCTTTCTAGTAGTCAGCCAAATAAAAGATCTTTTCTTATCTTCAGTATCTATGCATACGTACATATATATATATATATATATGTGTATATCTATTTATTGATGTCAAGATCGTCGGCAACATTTAATTAGCACTAAATATACGCGTACCTTATTTTAATAGTTTCTAGTATCGAAACAAGAATGCGCCACTTTTTACTCAACCAGCTTCTAAATACCAGATTACCTGATTGTATCCTGTTGATCGCTTACTTCCAGTTCTGTGCACAATTTTTCTACAACTAACTACCAATATAAACGTCACCCGCTACTCTCTAGCTGCCGATCCAGCACGGGATAGTTCATATTCGCGGCTTCCAGAAGCAAAGGACGGAAAAGGTAAGGGAGAGAGGGAAGAGACTCGCGCAGATAAAGTCGGTGTATCGAAGACGAGAGAAACTGGCTGCGCATAAATGGCTCGTACATCGAGCCGCGGTACGTCTCCGCGCCGGAAATGAAGCAAATCGGCAGATAGGACGTAGGAACATTAGAGCCACTATCTGCGCCCTGAGACGTTTAGGAATTACCAGACAGTCATTTGCAATCGGCCTGAATTTTCCATCACAACGCGACCATCCCGTCGTTTTACGCCATTGTCTCCGTCTTTTGTCGGGCGCCGTGTCACAGGAGTCGGTAGATAACTTACTTTCGTGGACAACTCCCGAAAAAAATTGAGACAAATTGGTTTTTTAGTGACAATTAGTAATATACATTTTGTAGACTCGATTTGAAAGGTAAGGAAAACATTCATTTTTCAAATTAATTTTGTTACATGCAGTCTGTGTAGCTTACAACCGAATCAATGGTTTTTATAGTACAGTTATACGTAATATAGATTTTGTAGACTCAATTTGAAAGGTAAGGCAGACGTTCATTTTTCAAATTAATTTTATTACGTACAGTTTATGTAGGTTACAACCGAATCAATGGTTTTTATAGTATAATTATACGTAATATAGATTCTGTAGACTCAATTTGAAAGGCAGAACAAACGTTCATTTCTCAAATTAATTTTATTACGTGCAGTTTGTGCAGCTCACGACCGAATTAATGGTTTTTATAGTACAGTTATACGTAGTACAGGTTTCGTAGACTTGATTCGAATTGTAAGCGAGACGTTAATTTTTCAAATTAATTTTATTACTTACAGTCTGTGTAGCCCACGAACAAATCGATGGTTTCTGAAAAAATAAATGTGTCGATAAACATGTATGCTTCGAAAACAACAAATGTTACTAATGGATTTTCTTTTTATTTCATGAAATGTGGTTTATGTTTAACATGTTGACTGCCACAGTGGTGGCCGGTGCAAAAGATTTGACTAAAAATGCAAAAAATTCGCAATGAAGCCTATTTGCAATCTTGTCAAAGCAATTGATATTGGAACGGTTCTTCAATACTTTGCTTCTAACAACTCTACGTTACCTTCATTTTGCACGATTTAATCATACTCCGCAGTATTTCATCGCATCGTAGTTCTAACATCGCAAAATACGCTTGGCAGTCAACGTGTTTTAATTGAAACGAAAGTACTTAGGAAAGGAAGCTGCAATGTGACTGATGACGCGAGAGAATCGAATAAGAACATATAGTAGTTGATATATACTCGTTGTTTGCAAACAATTCATGTATTATCTGCGTTATGAATTGAAACCGTTGTAATTAATTGTTTATTTATTTTTGCTTTAGGTATTTCGAAACCGCGTACTGTTTCTTTTGTTTTTTAGACGCCAATTTTCTGTGCTCTCACAAATTGACCATGAGAGCAATGTTACAATAATTAATTGTTATTAAGTACATATTGGTCATAGTGACAATATAGCTACAATTAATTGATATTAACTACATATTGACCATAATGACAATGTTGCCATAATTAATTGTTATTAACTACATATTGGCCATATTGACTATGTTGCTAGAATTAATTTTTATTAACTACATATAGGCCATAATGACAATGCTGCCACAATTAATTGTCATTAACTACATATTGGCCATAGTGACTACGTTACTACAATTAATTTTTATTAACTACATATTGGCCATAATGACAATGTTGCCACAATTAATTGCTATTAAGTACATATTGGCCACTGTGACAATGTTACTACAATTCATTTTTATTAACTACATATTGGCCATAATGACAATGTTGCCACAATTAATTGTCATTAACTACATATTGGCCATAGTGACAATATTGCCACAAATAATTGTTATTAATTACATATAGGGCATCATAACAATATTGTACAATTAATTATTATGACACCGGTCCTATAACCAAACTGACAGAGCACCGAAAATTGGCACCAAAAAACAAATTAACCCCTGCGGACGAAATCCTTTGCGGTTTCAAAGCGTGTAGAGCTAAAATTCTTAATAAATAAACCAAACACCTAACTTCACCAAAAAAGGCTTCAGTCTATAATAAAAAAAAATTGTACAAAACATTATTTCCACCATAATTTACAACTCCCTCCAACCTCTTCCTGCACTATTTGCAGGCCTAAGACGTTTCTAAAAATTATTTGTTACATACCCATTTATATTCTTATCGTTACCCCCAATAAATACGTGCACTACAAGACGGTTTCCTCGTCACAGGAACGTGACGGTTCAGACCCCCGTTATTTATTATTTCAGTTATTTCCCCCGCAATTTACAAGTTAATTCCCTCCAACCTCTTCCTGCACTATTTGCAGGCCTAAGACGTTCCTAAAAATTATTTGTTACATACCCATTTATATTCTTATCGTTACCCCCAATAAATACGTGCACTACAAGACGGTTTCCTCGTCACGGGAACGTGACGGTTCAGACGTAGGTGATGAAGTTGGTCGTCGATGAAGCTTATCAACAACGTATCACCCAGTCGCCCTTTCTCACTATCCCAGACGTTGGTCTCCGAGTTTACACTGTTCCCTTGTCCTTCTTATACCAGCGCGTCTCGTGTGTTCTTTTCATAAGGAAGAAGACAAGCTGCACGCGCGTTTATCTTTCCCACAGGCTCGTCGTGATAACGGTGTCAGTTATCGACACTTCCGCAAATCGATTACAAGGAGGGTCAGGGAATAAGAATGGGCGAGTGTGAAAGAAACACAGATAAAGAGGGTTCACGGTCTTACGAGATGTACGTCTTAAGAACTGTTACAACAGAGGCGGCGATAATAAGACATTGAACGTCGCGTTATCCGGGAATCCGTGATATGGTTTGACCGGCAGGTAACTGCATCTAAAGACGAATCATATCTAAGACGGATATCGTTTTACCTGTGTCCTGAGCAAATAAAGGGCAGCGACGGTATATTGGACTCGTTGGTAACAGTTAACACATTGTTGACCGGCAATTTTCGGCAAAAGGAATTGGAACGATGTAAATAATCTTCAATAAAGTTTGTTGGTGCATAATGAATTAAAATTAAACTTTGGACATAAGTTTTATGACTCTTTTAATATTTTTTCGTATGTTTAACTGTACAGCAGTCATTTACGCGTAGATGTAAACAAACGGTTTTGCACATACCACCTTGATCAAAAAGTTTTAGGACTTTATTCATAAAATCGAAAATACAAGTTTATCCATTATAATTGATATCGTCCCCTTCAAAGTACTCCCCATCGACTGTAATGCACTTATACCAGCGCTTGATCCAATCATCAAAACGTCGCTGGTATTCAATTTTTGGTATGTCCATCGCAGCCGTCTTCGATTTTTTCATAAGATCCTTCCGAGATGCGTCGTCATATCACACATACATCACACTCTTACTTATACACATTCGATACGGCGCATTATTCTTTCGCGAATCTTCAAATATTCGGTCCCACAGTATGTCCATCAGAGCCGTCTTCGATTTTTCATGAGATCCTTCCGAGTGCTGTAACGCGTTCCGCGAAGCGGTTTTTTAAGTCGGTTAAACAGAAAAAAGTTGCAGGGAGCTAAATCAGGTGAATTCGGAGGCGGGCGAATAGTATTCGTATTATGTTTGGTTAAAAACTCGCGAATAAGGATCGCATTGTGCGACGGTGCGTTATCGTGCTGCAAAATCCACGAGTTGTTTGCCCACAAATTCGGTCTTTTTTGGCGAATTGCTTCACGCAAACGTCTCATAACGCCCAAATAATACATTTTGTTGACTGTCTGTTGCTCTGGCAAGAATTCATGATGCACAACACCGTTGTAATGCATAAAAACCGTGCGCATCACCTTTTTTTTCGACTGAAAATAACGTGGTTTCTTCGGAAGCGTTTGTGCCACCGAAAAACGTTTGATCTCGAAAGAGCATCGTTGCCGAAACATTTCTCCAACATTTCCAAGGTCTACGGACCGTTAAATCCGTTTTTCAAGCAAAGTTTTATGCAAATTCGTTGATCCAAAGTTGATGCCAGTTTCAAATACGCAAAACATCGAAAAACGCACAAAGGTGGATGTACTCAACACGGTATAACTTTTACAAATGTCAAGCTATAACGCTGAAATTTGGTGGGAGCGTTAATGACAAATGTGGCAACGTAAAGAAAAAAATTCCAATCGAGTGACTGAGAGCACCATACGGCGGCCGGTCCTAAAACTTTTTGATCAAAGTGGTATATCTTGTTTCGTTGCGCTTTCCTTTTAAAGAGCTAGATTATGCCCTTGTTGTTTCATTTTCAATAATCATTTTCCAAATGACTACAACTTATTTAAAAACCATTCAGGCAACTATATAAAGCATTCACGTATAATTTGTTGAAAAATGCTTTACCATCACGTTCCGTCGTTCTTGACACTTTCTAATACTAGAATTGTAACAAAAGCCTCAGTACCAAGAAAAGTATACTTTTTTATAATAAAGCACACGCGATTGAAGACAATGAACAAAATTTTGCTATGTTCTATATTGCCCTGCGTTTCAAAAATTAAAATAGAAAGAAAGACAAAAAGGCGAAACGACGAAACGACGAAAAATGAGGAAATAAGACAAAAGTGTCTTGATTGTGTTGTCTGACCGCCTCAAATAGAGACCGCACGTTAGTTGTATAAATGTCCTGTAAAGGTTTTTTGGTACACTTTCACATAATGTCAGATTTTGTACTTATTTTTATTATTAGAGTATTACTTTAGGTACATCCTTATTTTTGAAATCCAGCTATTATTTCTTCAAACGACTCCACTTAATGGCAAGTTAATCGAAAGCTTTTATTGACCCTTTTTCCAACGTATCTTTTTTTCACCTAATTGCAGTCATAAACCAATCTCTATGTGCTCATTAGTAGCACTAATCCTAAAATCGTAATATTTAATACCATCCAATGTATTCTTAATCCCATGCATTTAACTATATAACAAAAATGAATGCAGAACGAAGTAGAGTTACGAATGGAACGACGCAGGTATAAACGAAGAATGGACTGCGAAGATATATGGTCTTTAAGTTCGTGCGATACAATTTAATACGTATGCATACGAGAACTTAACGATCTTGGCATGACTCTTAAGTATGCAGTTAGTGACGGCGATGACAGCATAGCTAGCGGGGGTGTAAGATCTCCTACACACTCGAGGGAAAGTTTCTCTGTCAATAACTCTGAGAAAATTAGTGCACTACGAAGTTACACACCCACAACATTACAACCGTTAACGTTCAAACTATGAATAAGCATGGCTTAACCAGGTAAGCGCGGAATTTAATTTTAGAAATCTAGGAAATTAGGAATTTAATTTTAGAAATTATTATAAATTTCGCTACTACTATTGTCTGAATCACCCATCTGGAGGATAAATTTAATAATTTATGGTATTAACATTATTATTATATTATACATATTTAGCTATTTCTCATACCTTACGCTTTATTTTGACAATAGCTGTGGAAATACGCAGGTTTACCTCAGATGCTTCAAAAGCGAGGAAGAGAGAGATTTTGAATCGAATGCTTGGGATTCTTGTATTCAATTCAAGAATGTCTAGGACTCTGCCTCGTAGAGCAAAGGGCCAGTATTGGTCCTGCTAATTGTTTATGCAATTTCTCCGCAAATCAACGCTCGCCGTCCAAATCGCGGCTTACGTATGTAATTGGTTTTGCAGTATAAAATACTCAATAGTTCTATTGATAATATAAAGGAAACATACCACGAAATAATATTCTTATTGCATTTTATTGAAATTTCGAGTTTTGACAGTCAATGGTAATTTTTTATTTTATACGACGAATATATAATAGGTACACAACTTTGCTCCCGCCGCTTTTTCCCTTTCGTCCAATGCAAAAAACGGCGGGAGCAAAGTTGTACACCTAATACGTCATATGCACCGCAATTGAAATTTAGTCCGACGTGTATACGTGTCAAACGCGCTTAACTAGCTAAAGTAGCTCACATTATTCGTAGAGAAACAGAAACAGCTGCAAAAATGGTGATTTATTAAATAGTTTGGTAAGACAACAAGCCTGCGTATATTTGCGGAAATCACTTTAATAGATGTAGTGCAAAGAAAATCGTTGCAAATTAATAATGATTTTTGCTTCTTCTATTATAGTTTCTCCATGTTTTCATCCATCGTTTCGAGGAAAATTTTTAATAGTAGAAATGTATTCAATGGTACAAAGTAGTATTCAAAGTATTATTCAATAGTACAAAGTAGTATGCAAAGTAGTATTCAATAGTACAAAGTAGTATGCATAGTAGTATTCAATAGTACAAAGTAGTATTCAAAGTAGTATTCAATAGTATAAATTACAATAGTATATAGATCATAACTTGGAAGGAATAACGTGATCCATTTTCGTCGGAAACTCACCTGTAAATTATTTTCGTTTCTTCTATTCTACTTTTTTCCATGTCTTCACCCAATTTTTCAAGGATAATTTTCAATAATACAAAGTTTCGAACTCTACTGATAGTAGAATTATAATGTTAAATGTGTTTACAAATATATCAATGATAGCAATCACAATTTGGAAAAAAAATAACATGATTTATTTTTGCCGTATATTTACAATGTAAATAAAAAATATGAACTATACGGATATTTATTGCTTTTACATTTCCGTCCATTAAGAGCAATTAAAATGTAGAATATAGTTACAACATGAAAAAAATGATTTCTGTCCATTAAGAACAATTAAAATGTAGAATATCGTTACAACATGAAAGAAATTAAAGTGTACAAACTTGTTTATAAAGAATTTATTAATATACTTTATGAATTTACCACCAAGAGATCCTGGAATGTTGAATTTGCGTATTATTGAAAGTTAATATTAAAAAATGGGGCGTCAATATACAAAAACAGAAGAAAGCTATCTTACAACAATAGAACAAAGCTACCTTACTACTAAATTGCGACTTTTCTTTGCGATCTATCTATTATGCAGATGTTCATGAACCCATACAAACACATTGTTTCCAAAAAATCAGTTAATAATCTACAATTCCACGAAGTTGTTTCCATTCTTTTCCATTTCACGTTTCATTGTTCGAAATCGATCGATATACGAGCGCTCTCTATGCTAAGTAAGTTACAGAAAAGTGATAGAGGAGGAAACAACGTGTGTCAATAAAAATTTATCTTCTTCTGTCAGTAGAGATTCGCGTTATCGTCGTTTCTCAACAGGGAGAACAGAAACGGAGACCGACGCGGGGTTAAAAAAGTGTGGGTAGCCGTGTGTATCCAATCGAGTGTGTGTCCACATTGGCGTGCACGGACGTGTGTGTAAATGTGCGTATATGGCGGTATTATGGGTCGCGTTTCACGCTTGGGTCAAACGGAAAGGGCTGATCGAATCGATAATTGGAAAAAGGGCCGTTGTCACGGCAAGCCGGTCGTAGGTATTCGTTTATATACATTTATAGACGCTTGTGCCTGCGCGCATGTAAACGCAATCGGCAGAACAAATATGCGCATATGAAGATTCTGATTTTCTCGCTGAGTACACGGTATGTCGGAAAAATTACGGAACTTTTTAAATTTACGGAAAATTACTAACGCCACCCCTTAATAAGTTGTTGATCGGTCAGGAGTAAACTCGTGTTTGCACTTGCGACGGCAATTTTAATTTTTGAAACGCAGGGCAATGTAGAATATAGCAAAATGTTGTTCATTGTGTTCAATCGTGTCTGCTTTATTATAAAAAAGTATACTTTTCTTGGTACTGAGGCTTTTATTACAATTCTAGTATTAGAAAGTGTGAAGAACGACGGAGTGTGACGGTGAAGCATTTCTCAATCAATTATACGCGAATACTTTATATAGTTCCCCGAGTAATTTTTAAATAATTTGTAGTCATTTGGAAAATGATTATTGAAAATGAAATAACAAGTGACTATTTCCTGTTCCCGAAACTCAAACTGGTTATAAAAGTAACGTTTTATGACGATGTTATACAAGTCCAAAATGAGGGTCATTGAAGCGATTCGAAAAATTACCTAAAAAAATCTATGCAAGCATTGGTTGAACGTATCCAGCGGTGTATCGATGCGGAAGAGATGTATTTTGAATAAAAATAAACAAAATTGCCAAAACAACTAATTTTTTTTTTTAAATTTAAAAAGTTCCGTTATATTCCCGACATATTGTGTACATCTATAAACGCTTGTGTCCCCGTGCATGTAAACACATTTGGCAGAACAAATATGCGCATATGAAGATTCTGATTTTCTCGCTGAGTACACAGTATGTCGGAAAAATTTTTTTAAATTTACGGAAAATTACTAACGCCACCCCTTAATAAGTTGTTGAGCGCTCAGGAGTAAACTCGTGTTTGCACTTGCGACGGCAATTTTAATTTTTGAAACGCAGGGTAATGTAGAATATAGCAAAATGTTGTTCATTGTGTTCAATCGCGTCTGCTTTATTATAAAAAAAGTATACTTTTCTTGGTACTGAGGCTTTTATTACAATTCTAGTATTAGAAAGTGTCAAGAACGACGGAATGTGACGGTGAAGCATTTCTCAATAAATTATACGTGAATGCTTTATATAGTTGCCCAAGTAATTTTTAAATAAGTTGTAGTCATTTGGAAAATGATTATTGAAAATGAAATAACAAGTGACTATTTCCTGTTCCCGAAACTCAAACTGATTATAAAAGTAACGTTTTATGACGATGTTGTACAAGTCCAAAATGAGGGTCATTGAAACGATTCCGAAAAATTACCTAAAAAAATCTATGCAAGCATTGGTTGAACGTGCGGTGTATCGATACGGAAGGGACGTATGTTGAATAAAAATAAACAAAATTGCCAAAACAACTCATTTTTTTTTTTTTATTTAAAATGTTCCGTTATATTCCCGACATACTGTGTACATTTATAAACGCTTGTGTCCCCGTGCATGTAAACGCAATCGGCAGAACAAATATGCGCATATGAAGATTCTGATTTTCTCGCTGAGTGCACGGTATGTCGGAAAAATTACGGAACTTTTTAAATTTACGGAAAATTACTAACGCCACCCCTTAATAAGTTGTTGAGCGCTCAGGAGTAAACTCGTGTTTGCACTTGCGACGGCAATTTTAATTTTTGAAACGCAGGACAATGTAGAATATAGCAAAATGTTGTTCATTGTGTTCAATCGCGTCTGCTTTATTATAAAAAAGTATACTTTTCTTGGTACTGAGGCTTTTATTACAATTCTAGTATTAGAAAGTGTGAAGAACGACGAAATGTGACGGTGAAGCATTTTTCAATAAATTATACGTGAATGCTTTATATAGTTGCCCAAGTAATTTTTAAATAAGTTGTAGTCATTTGGAAAATAATTATTGAAAATGAAATAACAAGTGACTATTTCCTGTTCCCGAAACTCAAACTGGTTATAAAAGTAACGTTTTATGACGATGTTATACAAGTCCAAAATGAGGGTCATTGAAGCGATTCCGAAAAATTACCTAAAAAAATCTATGCAAGCATTGGTCGAACGTGCGGTGTATCGATACGGAAGGCACGTATGTTGAATAAAAATAAACAAAATTGCCAAAACAACTAATTTTTTTTTTAAATTTAAAAAGTTCCGTTATATTCCCGACATACTGTGTACATTTATAAACGCTTGTGTCCCCGTGCGTGTAAACACATTTGGCAGAACAAATATGCGCATGTGAAGATTCTGATTTTCTCGCTGAGTACACAATATGTCGGAAAAATTACGGAACTTTTTAAATTTACGGAAAATTACTAACGCCACCCCTTAATAAGTTGTTGAGCGGTCAGGAGTAAACTCGTGTTTGCACTTGCGCCGGCAATTTTAATTTTTGAAACGCAGGGCAATGTAGAATATAGCAAAATGTTGTTCATTGTGTTCAATCGTGTCGGCTTTATTATAAAAAGTAGTATCCAGTATTAGTTCCAGTATTAGAAAGTGTCAAGAACGACGGAATGTGACCGTGAAGCATTTCTCAATAAATTATACGTGAATGCTTTATATAGTTGCCCAAGTAATTTTTAAATAAGTTGTAGTCATTTGGAAAATGATTATTGAAAATGAAATAACAAGTGACTATTTCCTGTTCCCGAAACTCAAACTGGTTATAAAAGTAACGTTTTATGACGATGTTATACAAGTCCAAAATGAGGGTCATTGAAGCGATTCCGAAAAATTACCTAAAAAAATCTATGCAAGCATTGGTTGAACGTGCGGTGTATCGATACGGAAGGGACGTATGTTGAATAAAAATAAACAAAATTGCCAAAACAACTAATTTTTTTTTTAAATTTAAAAAGTTCCGTTATATTTCCGACATACCGTGTACATTTATAAACGCTTGTGTCCTCGTGCATGTAAACACATTTGGCAGAACAAATATGCGCATATGAAGATTCTGATTTTCTCGCTGAGTACAGAGTATGTCGGAAAAATTACGGAACTTTTTAAATTTACGGAAAATTACTAACGCCACCCCTTAATAAGTTGTTGATCGGTCAGGAGTAAACTCGTGTTTGCACTTGCGACGGCAATTTTAATTTTTGAAACGCAGGGCAATGTAGAATATAGCAAAATGTTGTTCATTGTGTTCAATCGCGTCTGCTTTATTATAAAAAAGTATACTTTTCTTGACACTGTGGCTTTTATTACAACTCTAGTATTAGAAAGTGTGAAGAACGACGGAATGTGACGGTGAAACATTTCTCAATAAATTATACGTGAATGCTTCATATAGTTGCCCAAGTAATTTTTAAATAAGTTGTAGTCATTTGGAAAATGATTATTGAAAATGAAATAACAAGTGACTATTTCCTGTTCCCGAAACTCAAACTGGTTATAAAAGTAACGTTTTATGACGATGTTATACAGGTCCAAAATGAGGGTCATTGAAGAGATTCCGAAAAATTACCTAAAAAATCTATGCACGCATTGGTTGAACGTGCGGTGTATCGATACGGAAGGGACGTATGTTGAATAAAAATAAACAAAATTGCCAAAACAACTAATTTTTTTTTTAAATTTAAAAAGTTCCGCTATATTCCCGACATACTGTGTACGTTTATAGACGCTTGTGTCCCCGTGCATGTAAACACATTTGGCAGAACAAATATGCGCATATGAAGATTCTGATTTTCTCGCTGAGTACACAGTATGTCGGAAAAATTACGGAACTTTTTAAATTTACGGAAAATTACTAACGCCACCCCTTAATAAGTTGTTGAGCGGTCAGGAGTAAACTCGTGTTTGCACTTGCGACGGCAATTTTAATTTTTGAAACGCAGGGCAACGTAGAATATAGCAAAATTTTGTGCATTGTGTTCAATCGCGTCTGCTTTATTATAAAAAAGTATACTTTTCTTGATACTGTGGCTTTTATTACAATTCCAGTATTAGAAAGTGTCAAGAACGACGGAACGTGACGGTGAGGCATTTCTCAATAAATTATGCGTGAATGCTTTATATAGTTGCCCAAGTAATTTTTAAATAAGTTGTAGTCATTTGGAAAATGATTATTGAAAATGAAATAACAAGTGACTATTTCCTGTTCCCGAAACTCAAACTGGTTATAAAAGTAACGTTTTATGACGATGTTATACAAGTCCAAAATGAGGGTCATTGAAGCGATTCCGAAAAATTACCTAAAAAAATCTATGCAAGCATTGGTTGAACGTGCGGTGTATCGATACGGAAGGGACGTATGTTGAATAAAAATAAACAAAATTGCCAAAACAACTAATTTTTTTTTTAAATTTAAAAAGTTCCGTTATATTCCCGACATACTGTGTACGTTTATAGACGCTTGTGTCCCCGTGCATGTAAACACATTTGGCAGAACAAATATGCACGTATGAAGACTCTTCTTTTCTCGCTGAATATATCTGCCAGTGGACAAACGTAACTATGATCTAGGTGGATATTTACTTGCATTTGTGCGCGTGCGGGTTCCGATACGGCCGGCAGAAGGAGTGTGCGTACATCAAAATTTTTCGGTGCCGACTCTATGTCGACGACAATGAACAATCGTAAATGAAGACTAGTTCTATGCGCTCAGCTGTGTGGAACTGGATTTGTGAGTGCATTCATACGTGTGACTTTATATACAGCAGTATCCCGACGATAAAGGGCTTATTCAGAGTGCGACCGAAGGGCTGCGCGAAACAATAAAGACCCTTCCCTGCCTTTCATAGAAGAAATTTATGAAACTTAGTAAGTTAAGCGACTTATTCGGTAGGAACGAGGAAAATATCGTTTAACACTCGTCCTTCGTTATCTTAAGGACGATTCGTTACCTTAAAGCTACCATCTAAGGGTTGCATAAGACGATGATTACTCTTTCTTCACAACGCACAAAAGAAATCTGCGACAGTTAACCGATGTATACGGTAATAATGAATAAAACATCATTTTGCACACTTGGTCGGTCCAATAACATTTTTCTAATGACCCAAATTCTCCAAAAGCTCTAGTTGGTGTAGATTTGTTTAGATTTATTCGCACTCCCATCGAATTAATTCTGTGCATCGCATAAATCAAATTATTTATTAGCAGTAAGTTAAGTGTCATTTTCTACATTCGTCATGCCAAAAAAGTCCTAGTCTTCTGCGATTCACATTCTTCTAGATCCCAACACATTGCAACCATTCTAATTTTTCGGCTTTGCCTCCTCCTACTGAAAACTTGAATCAAGAGCATCAGTGCCATCGCCTTTTACGGTTCACAAAACTATTGTGGAAAACTTACTGTTTTAATATACGCATTCCTTCGTAACAGTTAAAATATCAATTATCGCATTCGTAATTCCAACAAAATTCTCAATCCTCTGCAATCCGCATAGTGCCAGGTTCCAATACATTACAACAATAGCTCTAATTTTTCCAGCTAACTCAAATTCTCACTGAAGAATTGCACAAAATATTAACTGGTCTTCCTTTTCACAATTCTCAAAAGCACTCCACGACACTCTCTAATTTATTCGTAAGAGTTAAAATATTAATTACCACATTCGTAATTCCAATATAAGTCTCAATGCCTTGCAATCCCCACACACCCATATTCCAATAGATTACTACAATAATTCTAATTTTCTGTCGAATACAACCTTCCACTGAAGAACTGCACAAAATTTAAATTACTCTCCCTTCCCGCAATTCACAGAAGCATTTCATGACACTCTTTGTCTGCAACCACAAGTTAAACCATATCAGTTAAAATATAAGTTACCACTTTGAACATCCCAATAAAACTCCCATTCCCACCGAAGAATTGCGTAAAACATTAATTGCCATCCGTCTCTACAATTTTCTAAAGCATACCATGACACTCTTTAACTCAATTCTCTCTAATTAATTCGTAACAGTTCAAATATCAGTTACCTCATTCATAACTCCAATAAAATTCTCCACACCCTCCGATCCCCATACACTCATATTCCAATAGATTACAACAATAATTCTCATTTTCCCGCTAATACCACACGTCGAACCGAAACAGTTAAAATATAAGCTAGCACATTGAACATCCCAATAAAATTCCCATTCCGTGCGATTCGCATCCTGGTAGATTCCAATACATTACAATAATAGTTCTAATTTTTCCAGCAACTCACCTTCCCACCAATGAATTGCGCAAAATATTAACTACTCCCCCTCTTCACAATTCTCGAAAGCACTCCATGACACTTTTTAACTCAATGCTCTCTAATTCATTCGTAAGAGTTAAAACATTAATTAGCACCTTCGTAATTCCACTAAAATTCTCAATACCCTGCGATCCCCACACACCCGTATTCCAATACATTACAACAATAATTCTCATTGTCCCAATAATACACCCTTCCACTAAAGAATTGCATAAAACTTCTCATTTCCCCGCTAAAACCACACGTTGAACCATAACAGTTAAAATATAAGTTACCACATTGAACATCCCAATAAAATTCCCATTCCCTGCGATCCGCATCCTGGCAGATTTCAATATATTACAACAATACTTCTCATTTTCCCAGCTAACTCATCTTATAATACCACAGATCGAACCGTAACAGTTAAAAAATAAGTTAGCACATTGAACATCCCAATAAAATTCCCATTCCCTGCGATCCGCATCCTGCCAAATTCCAATACATTATAATAGTTCTAATTTTTCAAGCTTACTTATCTTCCCACCGAAGAATTGCGTAAAACATTAATTACCATCCCTTTCTACAATTCTCAAAAGCACTCCATGATACTCTCTAATTCAATCTCCTCCAGAAATCTCAAAAACAGTCCATGAGCCTCTCTAACTCAACTCTCTCTAATTTATTCGTAATAGTTAAAATATTAATCACCATATTCATAATTCCATTCAAATTCTCTATATGCCGCGATTCCCACACACCCATATTCCAATAGATTGCAACAATAATTCTAATTTTCCTGCTAATACCACACGATGAATCGTAAGAGTTAAAATATAAGTTAGCACATTGAACATCCCAATAAAATTCCCATTCCCTGCGATCCCCATCCTGCCATATTCCAATAGATTACAACAATAGTTCTAATTGTTTTCAGCTAACTCATCTTATAATACCACACGTTGAACCGAAACAGTTAAAATATAAGTTAGCACATTGAACATCCCAATAAAATTCCCATTCCCTGCGATCCGCATCCTGGCAGATTCCAACACGTTACACGAAACTCTTCCGAGCGTTCCCCTTCTTCGTTCGAGCGGTTCTTCAGGAAGCTCTTCGAAACAAACATTGCCTTCTTCAGGCGGCAACTTCGAAGGTCCACAGTGCCCGGAGGAGGTGTGTGTGCAACGCGCAGGGGTGGCGGGAGTCCGATATTGCCGCTTGTATACCCGAGGCAACAGGACTCATATCGAGCCACGACAATGTCCCCCATAATGCCTACAGTCCGCCATTGTTCGCTATTGCCGCACGAAGGATATCTTTCCTGCCGGCGTGCGGTGCCTCGCAATTTCGTGCATGCGTCTCGGCATTCCTGCCGTTTTACGTCGCGGTCGCAGAATTTGAGAACTGCCGGATCCCATTGCGCACGATGCAGGTAAAAAATACAGTGGGCCCACAACTTTTGAACACAACTGGTTCGTGAAAGTCTGTACAATTGGTTAATGTTCGAAAGTAGAGGGATAAAAAAAAGATGCTGCAAAAAGTGTGTTTTAAAGTATTTATTTGTCAATATGTATAGATAATGAGGTTAACACGTTGAGTGCCACGTCAGCCACTGGTGGCTGACAGTGTAAAATATGATATGTTTTTTTATCAAAAAGCTTAATGGACTTTATTGAAACACGGTAAACATAAAAACAAGTGTGTGCAAATGGTGAATGTTCGAAAGTAGAGGGATGCCGAAAAATATGCAGCAAAAAGTGTGTTTTAAAGTATTTATTTATCAATATATATAGATAATGAAGTTAACACGTTGAGTGCCACGTCAGCCACCGGTGGCTGACAGTGTAAAATATGATATGTTTTTTTATCAAAAAGCTTAATGGACTTTATTGAAACATGGTAAACATAAAAACGATTGTCCTTCGCATGTATCACAAAATGTGGCGACATGTTTAGTGACTCGAATTTTTCTGGCCATTGCTCTACTAGATTTTGTCGCATTTCCAAAATATATGTATTACGTTGTTATAACCTAAACAGAAAGCCGATAGTAAGTCGATTTTTATAAAATCTTATCTAGCGGGCCAAACGATAAATAAGACGAAACAGACTTGGCCTATAATGTGTTGAATGAATGCCCATAAGCATTTCATTCTAAACGTAAACATCTTCTATTACGATAAGAAACAATGGCCCTAATATATTTACATATCGGTATCGTATAAATTTAATATATTTATTACTTAGTATTAGTAAGTTAGTATTACTTAGTATTATTTAATATATTTTATTACTATTTCTAAGCAGCGCGCTTGGCCTGACGGCAATTTCCTTAAAAATACGCGTGGCGCTCAACGTGTTAAAAGAGAGAGTTCTGGGTTTAGAGGGTTTATTGTGGAAACTGTGAGTTTGAACGCTGACATGATGCTACGAAAGACAAAGGCATGTTTTTCTTTTATCTTTACCATCGACAGTACTATTAATGCAAACGTTTTTTTTCTGTAAAATATAAAAGCAGCAAGTTTTTGATGGTGAATTGAAAACTTTTCGCAACTGCCCGCAATTTCCTTGATCTGTCGTATTTTTGTTTCTGCTTGTAACATGTTCGGTGGTTTTTTATATCCGTACAATTATAGATACCAACTTACTAAAATTCTTAAAAAATTGTTGTCTAGTTATACATGCCTTAAGTACTTAAACTCTTGTTATTCGACTTTCTTTCAGTGATGCCACGCTACACAAAATAATGCCTACCGAATACAAAAATGTATGACACGCCACAGCTGCAGCATGATGCCACAATTTATAACATCTCCTCCCGCACAAACTTCTCCCAACTCAACAATATACTCCAAAATCCCTTCCATACTATAATTCTACTTTGCTGAAGCCGCATAAACTCATTTCCTCTTTTAATTAGCTAAGCTATTAAAAAAACTCTATATATAACTCAACCCCTATATGTTCCGTAACTTTTCATCCTAAACTTTCACCAACCACCTCCCACCATTTCTACACGTTACATAACATTAACAAATGCTGAACCGTACCGTAACATGTGACAGATTACTTAAAAATACTCCTCTTTAACCAGGTAAGCGCGGAACTTGATTTTAGAAATCCCTCACAAAGTGCGGAATTAAAATCAAGCAATGACGTGTACACACGTCGAATGCAAGATAAATTATCCTATTATAAATTTCGGTACAACTGCTGCCTGAATCACCCATCCCTAGGAGAAATTTAGCAATTCATTATTTATATTTAGCTATTTTTCATACCTTTACGCTTTATTTTGACAATAAGTGTGGAAGTACGCAGGTTTACCTTAGATGCTTCAAAACCGACAAGAGAGAGATTTTGGATCAAATGCTTCGGATTCTTATATTCAATTCAAGAATGTCTAGGACTCTGCTTCGTAGAACAAAGGGCTAGTATCGATCCTGCTAATTGTTTACGCAATTTCGCCGCAAATCAACACTCACCGTCCAAATCGCGGTTTACGTATGTAATTGGTTTTGCAATCTAAAATACTTAGCAGTTCCATTGGTAATACAAAGGAAACATACCATCAAATAATATTATTATTGTATTTTATCGAAATTTCGCGTTTTTATAGTCAAAGGTAATTTATTATTTTATACGACGAGTATACACGTTATATGCACCGCAATTGAGATTAAGATTGATACACGCTGTCTTTAGATGTCACTTACTTTGATACATTGTATCCATTTTGCCTATTCAACTCGTTTGCTTTCATATTACATTCACTTATTTACTGGTGCTTCACGCATTCTATAAATTTGATACAAATTTATTTTTTAAGTAAAAATGTTACGGTAATTATTAAAAACACATTTTTTTAATAGTACCTAAAATACGTCCAATTATACAATTTCTGAAAGTTTCACAAAAATTGCTTCATAGATAACAAAGTTATGATTTTTTGTAACGTACAAGTTTCCCAAAACGTGTGGTCCCAGGCGTATTTCTTACAGTTTCCTTAGCGGTTCTTAACCGTTTGACTGCTAAGCAATTCTTGCAAGAACGCACGAAAACTGCGGGACATATTTTGACTTGATGTTGTCAAATAGAACACTCTCATTTAGACAAATATCAATCAATTTAAATAATTCTTTTCGTATTATAAAGAAACAATATTAATTGTGGTTGTGAATAAGAAAAAATAAACATTAAATTGTTTTCTTCTTTGAAAATTAAAATTTATAAAAAGATAACTTAAAGTTTATTGATCTTCTCTTATGCTCAGCCCGTAAAGGATCATTTTGATTAGGGGAAGATCACTGACTCTTACATGAGAAATTTATGTATAACAACTATGTTTTGTCGCACAAATAGCGTGAAGGCCTTTTTTACAACAAGCGCAAATAAGGCGGGATCGCCTGATCCCGCTCCTTCTGTTGCTACACACCGCACATTGTCGTAAGTTACGTCCCGATCATTTTTCAAGCGCAAATTTTTTGGTTGATGAAGATGGTTGTGTTGACACGCTATTTTTATGATTCATCCACTTCTTTTCGATATCGCCAATAATTTTCGATGTGAATTTACAATGTTCACTCCCACGGACCAACAAAGACACACTGAAACTCGTCGCGGTTTTCGAGACAAATGAACGCAGCGCTTTTGCGCCGCGTAGCAGTCAAACGGTTAAAGTGTTAGCTGGTTAAATATTCCAACCAACAAAAAATTGCATATAATTGCACCCACTCTATCCTCTCTAGAACTCACTCTCAAATTAGTTACACCCCTTTCCAACTCCCCCACCCCCTTGACATTCGTTCCACCCACATCGACGTCCGCAGCGTGAAATTCTGTGCTTTTCGCGCCCTCTTATCAGGCCCACGTCGTTGGCCGATCCCTTCGGACAATTTTACGGCGGAGAGGGCCGAAGAAAAGAACTTCCGGTCGTAAACGAGAGTCGATTGTCCATCGAGCTTTGGCAATGAGCGCGTTCCATCCCCTTTTGTCAGGGTCGGCGTAAAATCGAATTCCACTTTGTTTGGACGAGCGCGCGATATTCGGTATTCAGCGCGTACTCGGTGGACGAGGCGTTGCCGTATCAAAATAGAGCGCGCTACAATAAGTTATTCGGCCGAACAAAATGGCGGGGGACGCGGGCGGCGCCGGGGACGGAGTAGTATTTTATAGAGTCCCGTTCGGGTTACATACGATGAATACATCGCGAGGAGGCGCCGGGGGTGGATATGGGGAGGGGTGGCACGCGTGTGACTGGAATATATCAGAACGCACCTCCCGATGGTGGGGCCAACCACCCCAGCTGGCACGTACGCAACGCTCAATTTGACAGGGCGATCCCTGTGACGGGTCTCCGACGCAAAGACGTAAATGCCTAATGTATGTGAAATGTTGTTTTTATCGGCTGTTTCGACGAATGGAGGCGAGACCGTTATTATCGAATATCGGTTAGTGGCGATGGGACGGATTCAATCGGGTGAAAGGGGTTGAGGAAACAAAAGTAGAGTAAACATTTCTGCTGCGTTGAAGAAGGATCAGACACTACGGACGCGTGGAAATTCTTTTTACACGTGAAAATGTGAACATTTTTACTTATGTAATTTATTTTACAGAATTTAATTCATACGATTAAAAACGACCAGTAGTCGCCAACAATAAAGTCTCGCTTTCGTAAATACATTGTTATTACGGAATATCGGTTACTGGCAATGGAACGGATTGAATCGTGTAAAAGGGGTTGAAGAAACCAAAGTAGAGTAAACATTTCTGCTGCTGAAGAGGGACCACATTCGCTACGGACGCGTGGCATTTCTTTTTAGACTGAAAATGTGAAAATTTTAATTTATTTTACTTTATTTTATTTTATTTTACAGAATTTAATTCATACGGTTAAGAATGATCGGTAGTCTCTAAGAATAAAGACTGGCTTTCGTAAATACATCTTTATTATGGAATATCGGTTAATGGCAATGGGACGAATTGAATCGTGTAAAAGGGGTTGAGGAAACAAAAGTAGAGTAAACATTTCCCCTGCGTTGAAGAAGGATCACACACTACGGATGCGTGGAAATTCTTTTTACACATGAAAAAGCGAACATTTTAATTTATTTTAGTTTATTTGATTTATTTATTTTATTTTACAGAATGTAACACATACGATTAAGAATGACCGGAGGTTTCTAAGAATAAAGTCTCGCTTTCGTAAATACATTGTTAATACGGAATATCGGTGACTGATAATGGGACAAATTGAATCCTGTAAAAGGGGTTGAGGATACAAAAGTAGAGTAAACATTTCTCCTGTTGAAGAGGGATCACATCCACTCTAGGACTCGTGGAAATTCTTTTTACACGTGAAAATGTGAAAATTTTTATTTATTTTACTTTATTTTATTTTATTTTACAGAATTTAATTCGTAGGATTAATGACGATCGACAGTCTTCAAAAATAAAGTTATTACGGAAGAGTATACTATAAATTACTCCACAATTTTCAATACTAGACCAAATCAAGACCTACGGAATTCATGTTAACCACTTGGCTATAGTTAACGGTTGAGATTTATCGTCTATTGGTTTTCTCTAAGAGCCGTACTAATTATTCGAGTTATGATAATATTGCCAAATTATAACTGTGGTGGACGTCTGTCAAATAGGGACACACCATATTGTTTGCAAGCGAAAATTTAGGTACACTTTCTTGAAAGTATCCTGTCGATTGAGTCCAAGCAACACCATACAAAAAAGTGCTGTATTTGTTATAAACACAAAATTAGCAAAGAGACTCCATTTACCTACTTGCACTGAAAAATATCACATTGTTCATAATTACGCGATTTTTAGTTTTGGGTTTCTTCTATTTGGATATATTTTGTTTGCAATTATAATTATCTAAAGTCATCTTAACTCTGTGTATGTCACTGAGTTTTTAGAAGTAAATTAATTTTTACATAAAATCGACTGTTTTGACATATTCCAGTACCAAAAACTTATATTTGCTCCATACGCAAAGTTTTCTTGAAACAAAAAGAGTATCCGAAGGGTTAAAGGAAGGGCAATTTTATTTTTGTATTTGTTACGTAACGAGTATAACCGCTCATCAAGTATTGCGTCTGTGTTTTTATTAATTTCCAATTTCGTTTATCTCATATACGCTTGTCCCTTATAATTATCATTATAAGAGATATTTATAGAGAGATTATTATAGCTTATAAAGAGATTATAAGAGATAAACGCTTATCATTATCTCTTATAACTTAATAATTTTTATATTTATATACTTTTTATGTACGTTATGCAGTTACACTTTTGTTTAGATATACCAGTTTTTGTAGTTACGTTATACTTTTTATATAGTTATACGTATATTTTTTGTATGGCTTTTTTTTATCTTACTTACACTCGTACATATTTACTTTTCATGTAAACTTTTGCAGCACAGGGTTTTTATATAATTATACGTATACTTTTTTCTATGGCTTCTTTTTATCTTACTTACACTTCTACATATTTACTTTTCATGTAAACTTTTGCATCACAGGGTCTCTTTCATGAATACGCAAGAATAAAATGCCGCATGTGCCCAGATCCAAAGGAAACCTGCGTGAAAAAGTGTCTCGCAAGATCTTAGGCAGCGGACCACCGGTGCGTTAATCGGCGAGTCCATAATGCGGCTTTCTATTTAAAGAAGCATACAAACTGCACCCCCGACAATGGCATGCTTCGCATGAGGAGCTGCACATGTCTCCCACGCATGATAGATAGCCATCAGCCGCGTATCGTGCCGACGGTCAATTAATCATGATCGGAAAATAATTATCCGGGCGAGTCCCGCGGATGTAACTTTCAACGACGCACGAATAGACTTTATGAACATACGAGTGTAACAAAACGTAACTGCGCGTAAGCGTACGTAAATGTGTGTAGCACATGGCACATCCACGTGAATCGCCGCTAATTGTGAGGAATGGTCTCGAACTGACACCGCTGCCCGCTTGATTCGACAGACGATATGTATCCGACGTGTACTCGCCTCTTATTGTAGAAACTAACGATTCCCGCCATGTGAGGCATCGCACCGACTACCGCCGACTTCTATTCTCAGGATTCTATCACCTGCGCTGGTCTATCAATAACGTTTAATTGTCGAACGTTTAACAGACTTTGGAAAGGGGCAGTTGGCGGCGAAAGTAAAATAGTGGAAGAATGTTAGTAATGCGGAATAAAAGGGTTTTTCTATGTAGTATGGGTGCCGCACAATTATTAATTCGATGTCTATATTAATGTGTCATAGGTACGTAGCACATAGATAAACGCTTTTTATATTTTTTAATATTTCTGTTCTTGTGTGGAACCCTAAATGTCAAAAAGTCGAGACAGTGGAAAAATGTACGCGTTTGATAAGGTCAGGTAGATAGTGTCGAAATTGAAAAAGGGGTCTTTGAATAGTAAATTTCGATGTATTAATCATTTCACCGATGCATTCGAAATCAATTTATTTAATTTTTAACAGAGTTTGGAAAGGGGCAGTTGGCGGCGAAAGTAAAATAGTGGAAGAATGTTAGTAATGCGGAATAAAAGGAGTTTTGGATGTAGAAAGGAATTGTAATGTGTGGGATAATGAAACATGGTTGCCGCGCAATTATTAATTTGATGTCTATATTAATGTCATAGGTACGTAGCACATAGATAAATGCTTCTTCTATTTTTTAGTATTTCTGTCCTTGTGTGTAACCCTAAATGCCAAAAAGTCGAAAGAGTGGAAAAACGTACGCGTTTGATAAGGTCAGGTAGGTAGTGTCGAAATTACAGGGGTCTTTCAATAGTAAATAGAAAGTAAATTGAGAAATAAATTTATAATTTTACTAATGTCGTAGTACGTGTTTCATCATAATGCAACACTAAAAATAATATATTATGGACAGTGTAAAATAAGCAATTAAACGCCAGAGCTATGAAGAAACTTTTGTAAAACATTGCTAAAATAGATTTAGGTATTGGACCACTGAAAAATCTTTCAGTTCTACTTAGAGTGAAACAACAAATGAAAATCATTTCGGACTATATCAAGCTATAAACTTGTATAAAATGTATTTTTTCTACATTCTACCATATGATCTCGTACAATTATATAACTAATCAATTCTGAAAACAACCTGCATATTATTTTTAATCCGCAAACATTAATTTAACAATGTTATACCACATAAGCAAATAATTGTAAGTATCTCAACAATTAGAAGTATTACAATGTATTTATTTAAAAATTAATTTATAAACATACATCTAATAACCATTGACTTCAAATAAGAAAACAAAAAAATATCCTAAAAAGAATGTTAGTTAAAGTTGTTCATAAAAATTATTGCTCTTCTTCTTTATTAAGTGTTATTTTATTATTTGTCACATTCATTTATTTATAATACTCTCTCTTTCTTTCTGCTTACTGTCTTAGGCAAATTCGGATTAATTTGAAAACATAATTGCTTACGCTTGGCGACTACGTCGAAGAGGGAAGTGTATACATACTTCTTGAAACGGGAACTCGTGGTTCCGAAACATGTCCATAGCATAGGATTTATTTTAGTAAACAATAAAATCAATCCCAGCCAAGTAAAAGGCCAATTATTTACGTCAACATAAAAGCATCCCAGATACCTACAATAACATCGTGCTTCGACCTAGAAGCAGTTCATCATTAACCGTCCTATCCTGTCACCTCAAACCAAATGTCCAAACCCATGACACTACCTACCCCATAAAATCGCGTGACACCATTACTTAACTCATCCTGTATGTTTGAATCCACACAAACCCGTCTAACTACCGCCTGAAAATCTTAATACTTGCTTCCGCGAAAATTGGTGACGTACCGTATGTGTTATGGCGAAAAATTTTAATATTTGCTTCTACTAAAATTAATGACGCACCGTATGCGTCATGACGGAAAACTTGAAAATTTTAACACTAAACGTACCAACCGGTGTCAAATGACCCCTTTCAAAATTTACTTCAAAATCGTACATTCAATGTTATTTCTTTCGCTCATTTGACTTTCTGTAAGTTCTTATTTCATCCAATTATTCAATTTCTCGCTTTAATAAGTTAGAAATTTACTACAGAATATGATTGAATTGTGCAAAATGAAAATAATGCGACGGTACCGGAGACCAAAGAATTTAATCACTATTTAATATTAATTCCATTTACAAAATTATAAATGCTACCTTTTAAGGTCACCGATGGCCATCACGACAGTCAACGTGTTAATAAATTAGAATGTTTATTTCATAACCCCTCAAATGACTCCTCACGATAAGAATAGGTAAGTGTAAAGTACTGGTACACTTAGCATTAAAAAGCTAAAAACCTCCCATTACCAAAAATAAACTCGTACCCCCCCCAACCAAGCAGCCCAACATTCCTCACCATCCGCAGCAGATCAATGCTTCAAAGACAATCCGCCGAAATCGTCTGGCGTTTCGCGCAACTCCTTGAATTCCAGGATGCGCAGCCCGTTCGCGTTTCCGGTATTCAGCAGCGAAACAGCAGGTCGGCAGAATGGGCAGCGATAAAAGGACAACAAAACGCCACGGGGCGTCGCGATTAACTGAAACAACCGGCCCGACAATGGAGTAATCAGCGAGCTTTTCGACGCTCGCCCCTTTCCGCCCCTGCTTCTGTCTCTTTCTATTCCACCCTTCGTCCGTCGTTTCTCTCTTGATCCACCGAACCCGCCCGTTGTTGTCGCTTCAGCAATCGCAACGATGATGCTCTCCGACTGCATTGTCGTGCGGCATTGTTTTCGTCATTGTGCATCGACTGCAACCATTCTCTTTCTCTTTCTCCAGCGCCAAGCCTGTAATTCGGCCTGAAGATAGATGGACGGAATTAGATTTCTGCAGAGGCGCGGATCTTTGCTGGGTCTTCGCGTTGGGACACGATGTTGATGATGGACATAGGTTCTGTGATGGGTTATGTTTGGCAAGTGATATGTTTGAAATTATGGGAGAGGATGAGTGTTCATCTGTTGTGATGTTAAAACGGTTATTTGCTGGTGGAAATTGGAGGATGTTGATTTTTATGCTTTATATTATATGGTGATACGGTATCTTCGATAAGGATAAGTCGAATATTTAATAAGGCATTTGTAACATTTAATAAGTAAGTATTTAATAAGTTATTCATAACATTTAATAAGTAAGTAATTTTAAATGCCTCGCAAGAGATGGCAGAACCTCATTTAGTTACTTACTTTTTATAATTTATGTCATTTATAACTGAAATTAATGTTTTTATTTAATTATATTAATTTTTTTATTTATAACTTAAAATTGTAATCAATTCTTGACTTTCATCACAATTTTGATGTTACATTTTTATCATAAATTCTTGATATTCATTTCAATTTCAATTTTCCATTCTACATATACCTAAGTGCTTGATTTTGAATGCCTCACGATGTTTACCGGTACACAATGCATATCTAATACCGCGGATTAAAATTCCCCCTATGAAATCGGTGCAATACAATCGCATCGATTGCGAACTGAGTTGTTCGAAAGCAAACAAGGATTTGAAGTATTTAATACGTCATTCATAACATTTAATAAGCAAGTCATTTTAAATACTTTAAAGGTTGGGATCTTTGCTAGGAATTCATGTTGGAACACGATGTTGATGATGCGTGGTAGGACATAGGTTCGGTGATCCGTGATGTTTGGCGAGTGACATGTTTGAAATGACGGGAGATGAAAGTGTTCATCTGTTGTGACGTTAAAGCAGTCATTGGATGGTGGAAATTAGAGGATGTTAATTTTAGTGCTTTATATTATGTGGTGAAACGCTATTTTCAAAAAGGATAAGTCGAATATTTACGCGTTTGAAGACATGCGTGCGATGATCGTGATTTTAAATATTTTGCCAGAGATGGCAGAACCTCATTTAGTTACTTACTTTTTATAATTTATGACATTTATAACTTAAATTAATGTTTTTATTCATAACTTAAATTAATGAAAGTGTGCATCTGTTGTGATGTTAAAGTGGTCATTTGCTGGTGGAAATTGGAGGATGTTGATTTTTATGCTTTACATTATATGGTGATACGGTATCTTCGATAAGGATAAGTCGAATGTTTAATAAGTCATTTATAACATTTAATAAGTAAGTAATTTTAAATGCTTTAATGGCTGGGATCTTCGCGCTGGGACTTTGTGTTGGGACACGATGTTGATGATGCGTGATAAGTCATAGGAGTGTTTGGTGATGCGTGATGTTTGGCGAGTGACATGTTTGAAATGATGGGGAATGAAAGTGTTCATCTGTTGTGACGTTAAAGCGGTCATTTGCTGGTGGAAATTGGAGGATGTTGATTTTTATGCTTTATATTATATGGTGATACGGTATCTTCGATAAGGATAAGTCGAATATTTAATAAGGCATTTATAACATTTAATAAGTAAGTATTTAATAAGTCATTCATAACATTTAATAAGTGAGTAATTTTAAATGCCTCGCAAGAGATGACAGAACATCATTTAGTTACTTACTTCTTATATTTTACGTTATTTGTAACTTAAATTAATGTTTTTATTCATAATTTAAATTAATATTATTATTAATTATTTTATTTATAACTTAAATATGTTATTCATAACTTGAAATCATGATGATGCATGGTGTTTGGCGAGTGACATGTTAGAAATGATGGGAGATGAGAGTGTCCATCTGTTGTGACGTTAAAGCGCTTTATATTAGGTGGTGAAACGGTATTTTCGATACGGATAAGTCGAATATTTAATAAGTCACTTATAACATTTAATAAGTAAGTATTTAATGTCATACATAATATATAATAAGTAAGTAATTTTAAATGCTTTAAAGGCTGGGATCTTTGCTGGGACTTCGTGTTGGGACACGAGGTTGATGATGCGTGGTACATAGGTTCGGTGATGCGTGATGTTTGGTGAGGGACATGTTTGAAATTATGGGAGAGGATGAAAGTGTTTATCTGTTGTGACGTTAAAGCGGTCATTTGCTGATGGAAATTGGAGGATGTTGATGTTAGTGCTTTATACTATGTGGTGAAACGGTATTTTCGATAAGGATGAGTCGGATATTTAATGTCATTTATAATATTTAATAAGTAAGTAATTTTAAATGCCTCGCTACAGATGACAGAACATCATTTAGTTATTTACTTTTTATAATTTGCGTTATTTATAACTTAAATATGTTATTTATAACTTAAAATCGTGATGATGCGTGATGTTTGGCGAGTGACATGTTTGAAATGATGGGAGATGAAAGTGTTCATCTGTTGTGAAATTAAAGCGGTCATTTACTGGTGGGAATTGGTGGATGTTGATTTTAGTGATTTATACTATGTGGTGAAACGGTATTTTCGAGAAGAATAAGTTGAATGTCTACGTGTTTGAAAATATGCGTGGGATGATCTTAATTTTAAATGCTTCGCAAAAGATGGCAGAACATCATTTACTTACTTACTTTTTATAATTTTTGTCTTTTATAACTGAAATTAATGTTTTTATTTAATTATATTAATGTTTTTATTTATGACTTAAAATCATAATGAATTCTTGACTTTCATTACAATGGTGATGTTACATTTTTGTCATAAATTCTTGATATTCATTTCAATTTCAATTTTCAATTCTACACATACGGTATTTTCGATAAGGATAAGTCGAATATTTAATAAGTCATTTATAACATTTAATAAGTAAGTATTCAATGTCATTCATAATATATAATAAGTAAGTAATTTTAAATGCTTTAAAGGCTGGGATCTTTGTGCTGGGACTTCGTGTTGGGACACAATGTTGATGATGCGTGGCCCGACATAAGTTCGGAGATGCGTGATGTTTGGCGAGTGACATGTTTGAAATGATGGGAGATGAAAGTGTTCATCTGTTGTGACGTTAAAGCGGTCATTTGATGGTAGAAATTAGAGGATGTTAATTTTAGTGCTTTATATTATGCGGTGAAATGGTATTTTCGATAAGGATAAGTCGCATATTTAATAAGTCGAATATTGTTTGAAAATATGCACGCGATGATCTTAATTTTAAATGCTTTGCAAGAGATGACAGAACCTCAGTTAGTCATTTACTTTTTATAATTTATGTTATTTATAACATAAATTAATGTTTTTATTTATAACTTAAATATGTTATTTATAACAAAATCGTAATGAATTCTTGACATTCATCACAATTTTGGTTTTCAATTTATATCATAAATTCTTGATATTCATTTAAATTTACGTTTTCAATTTTTATCATAAATTTTTGATATTCATTTAAAATTTAATTTTCAATTTTTATCATAAATTCTTGATATTCATTGAAATTTCAATTTTCAATTCTACACATAAGTGCTTGATTTTGAATGCCTCACGTTATTTACCGGTACACAATGCATATTTAATACTGCGGATTAAAATTCCCCCTATGAAATCGGTGCAATACAATCGCATCGATTGCGAACTGAGTTGTTCGAAAGCAAACAAGAATTTTCGACAGCCCATCGTTTCTAAGTGCCCAGTACGTTTCTGCACCTAATCGAGCAAGATAAAAGTGCGCGACGGAGAAGCGGAGGCGAGAAACTAAGGAGGCAAAACGATGAAAAGCTGGATTGTTTCATTGATGAGCGAGCATTCAGGGGAGTGTCGATTTGTACAGTGTGTAACATGGATGCTGTCAGCCATTCGATTAAAAATGTTTTAGTAGAAATTGCGCCCCAAATAATTTGACGTTAATAATATTAATATTAAAAGCATCATTATAACGAAGAATTCTGACTGACTTGTTGATAGTGTTATGACGCTTCCTGGAGAAATGACAAAAACGAACTAAATTGTATTGTAAGTTTTGTTCCGTGTATTGTATTGCGAAACAACATGGTGAAAAAGTGTCCTGTAATACAAAGGCTGCATGATTCGAATGCTAATTTTATTATCAAACAATTTTATTGATAGGAAAATCTAAATATTGCTGTACTTCTTACTTATAGTTATACTTATAAATATACCATTGTTGATAACACATAATAGCATGCCGACTACAGGCATGTGTTTAATTCAGACACTAGTGGTGATGACCCAAGGACGTTAAATGTTTCAAGATTATTAACATAATCAATAGTAGTACAGGATAGTTTTACTCAACCGTTGTTGTAATATAATGTTTTATATGTCTGTTATGGTTGAATTTAAATTATTTGTTATATTTTTAAATTATACCCTTTGCCAACCCATGGGACTTCCTCCGCAGGATATTTCACTGAAACATGCTTCTATCGAAATATCTTCTTATGGCGTTCTGTTATTATATTTTGTTGTAATTATAATTATTTGCTTTATTTAGTATTAGTTTTATAACTAGTATTATAACTATAACAAAAAGTATCACAAAAAAAGTACCTTCCGAAACAAACCCCTACCTGTAAAACATTACTTCTGGGGAGAAAGTCCCTGAGCCTCAAAACATGTAGAATTTGAAAAAAGCACACATAAAATAAATTCTACCATAACAGGTCTTACAAAGTTTTATTTATGTAAATAATGTCAACAAATTTTGACGCCCTTGTACCCTTCTCCCAGAGTCTGCACTAAACATCTGCTCGTGATTGGCACGATATTATATGTATATTTAATTATAGTTTGTATAGTTTATATATTGTATACGTATATTTAGTTATATATATGTATAGCACGAATATATTTGTACATTAAATGTCTCCCAATGAAAAACACTCTATAAAATATACACACATATATATGTTCCCAAAGAAATAATGGAACTTACTTAAACGCGAACACACAAAACATAAATGTCAATACAAAAAAAAATTGTATAACTCAGACCTGGCAGTAAACGGATATATATTTCGCTATTACAATTTTTCGGCAGTTTCGATTGTGTCCGACACAAAAATACAAATGTTTTGTTTCGCAGTGGACAGCATAGAAATAATGGAATTTAGTTAAACGCGAACATACAAAACATAAATGTCAATACAAATAAAATTGTATAACTGAAACTAGGTAGTAAACGGATTTATAATTCGTTTTTACAATTTTTCGGCAGTTTCAATAGTGTCCCACACAAAAATACAAATATTTTGTTTGGCAACGGACAGCATCCAAGGCGTTGCTTGTCTTCCAATGCAAAACACAATAAAATATACACATATATTCATCTGTGTTTCCAAAAAAATACTGGAATTTAATTAAAGGCGAACACACAAAACATAAATGCCAATAAAAATAAAATTGAAAATTGAATTTGAAAATTAAATAATTTAATGAATGAAAATTAAATAACTTAATAAAAAATTAATAAATAAAATTTAAAAATAAAAATAAAACTCAGAACTGGCAGTAAATGGATTTATATGTATTTCGCTATTACAATTTTTCGGCAGTTTCGATGATATCCGACACAAAAATACAAAAGTTTTGTTTGACAGTGGACAGCATCGAAGGCGTTGCTTGTACAGGACGAAGTGTTTCTGTGCTACGGCGTTTACGAGTCAGCCAGCAACCCTCTTTCGGACCACGCCGGCCGATGAATGGTATAATCAGTGGTCGCGTGGCACCCCATCGCCGATAGAGGAAGAGAGAGCCGATAACGGCGGAAGAGAAAGAGACCCGCGGCGACAGAAGAAAGGGGCTGGTCGAAAAGTGTGAGCGTAACAGGACCGACACGTCGAGAGCGAAGATAAGAAGATGAGGCGCAAAAGAAGATGAAGAGAAGGAATTCTGAATTTATTGCATTCTCGAGAACCTAATTATGCTCGGAGAGAAACGAAACAGAGAAGATAAGAGATTGCAGGAGAAACAGGGAGGAAGATTCGCGAACTCGTTGCAGTCTGGGCAAATTATGCTCGTAGGAAGGTGGACGATGTTTAGTCTCCGATATTTTGAATAGGTGGATTGCGTTCTCGAGAACTTGATTATGCTTGAAGAGAACCAAAATAGAGGTAGGAAACTGCAGGAGTACAAAAAAGAAAGAATTGTAAAGTTGTAGTCTGGAGAAATTGTATTGGTAGAATAGTGGACGATGTATGGTGTCGAATATTTTTAATACATACATTCTGAGTGTGTTGTATACTCAAGAATTAATTATGCTTGAAGAGAGCGACAATAGATACGAAAATATATTTCAACAGAAGCAAAGAGGAAAAACGGTGAATTTGTTGCAATGTACAGAAATATACGTAGTAATATGATCGATGTTTAGTCTCCGATATTTTGAATAGGTGCATTGCGTTCTCTAGAACTTGATTATGCCTGAAGAGAACCAAAATAGAAGAGGTAGGGAACTACAGGAGTAGCAAAACTAAAACATTGTGTAGTTGCAGTCTGGAGAAATTGTATTCGTAGAAAAGTGGACGATGTATAGTGTCAAATATTTTTAATACATACATTTTCAGTGTATTGTATACCCAAGAATTAATTATGCTTGAAGAGAGCCACAATAGATACGAAAATATATTTCAAGAGAAGCAAAGAGGAAAAACGCTGCATTTGTTGCAATGTAGTATGAGTACCAAAAAGAAAGAATTGTGAAGTTGTAGTCTGGAGAAATTGTATTCGTAGAATAGTGAACGATGTATGGTGTCTAATATTTTTAATAAATATATTCTGAGTGTATTGTATACTCAAGAATTAATTATGCTTGAAGAGAGCGACAATAGATACGAAAATATATTTCAAGAGAAGTAAAGAGGAAAACGGTGAATTTATTGCAATGTAGCACGAGTACCAAAAGGAAAGAATTGTGAAGTTTCAGTCTAGAGAAATTGTATTCGTAGAAAAATGGACGATGTATGGTGTTGAATATTTTTAATACATACATTTTGGGTGTATTGTATACTCAAGAATTAATTATGCTTGAAGAGTGAATTGTTGAAAAACAGTGAATTTGTTGCAATGTACAGAAATGTTATATTTATATTTTCCCATATTTTCAACACGTGCATTACCTCTAGACACATTGTGTAATCAAGAACTGAATACGCTTGTACAGAACCAAATTAAACATGAATACAGACTTCGGCTGAACCAAAAGGAATTCTGCATTCGTCACACTCCATACAATCTATATACATTCATATGCAGCCGGCGAATATTTAATCTCTAGCATTTCAATACATCCACGCACGCTTCCTCTATAAATCTGTACATTGTCAACCAGCTCAACTCTTACTTTCGTTTCGTTCAAACCACACACCATCATCTCTCCCTTTCCAAAGTCTCGAGTTCTTATATCGCGGAGCAAATTCTCGTTTACCCCGATCCTCTTTTTTCCACCAACGCGCAAGCACATTGCGCGTGCTAATTGAAGCCGAGCAGCGGGTAGATAGGGACATTGTATCGACGCAAAATCACATGGGTGGAGAGGCCGACCCTCCTTTCTTCTCTCGCCGATGGCCGATAAAGATCGCGATCACGCCCTGCAAACGACGAGGGTTGAAAGGGGCTCGAAAGTTGACATTTGATCGCCGTCGTGCCGCGTGTCGACGATGATAGTTCATCGGATAGCGGTTAATGGCTGTGTAACGCGTGCGTAAGGCAGGGACAATTGGTGTGACTTACACTGAAGCGACTGAATAAAGAAAAGAGCAAATTATTTGGTTCGCGCAAACGTTGCGAAGCGATGAAAAGTGTGAAAAGGTGTGAAAGTGTATATACCTATATTGCCCAAAAAAGTCAAAATGCAGATGTGAAAATTTGATTACAGTTATATAAAAAGTTGAATATGGGTGAGTTGGACTTTAAAAAATGTCGATAAATATATACAATTTTGCGAGTTGATGCTAGCATCAAAATAACTTCCACCTAACCTACGGAATTAAGAAGTATTTATACTTGTATATTATCATATAACGGTAGTAAAAAAAAATGAAAAATATTATTTCAATACAGAGCCGAACTGGTGATATAAGAATTAATTAATGCAAATAATTGAATAACAAACGATTAAGTTAAGAGAAGGCAATTTGTTAAGCGAAACTTAAATACATCACCTGTATTATAATAATTGCCTGGTTGCAAAATTTAGTAATAAGCAACAACTTGCACTACTTACCCATTAATCAGCTGATACTATCTTTCCTTATTTAACAGTTTCTCTATTAATTACATCTACAAACCCATTCTATTATCCGTCTCAATTTACTCAAATCACCGACTGCTGTCCCAACCGAATCAATACCTCATCATTACCAAAAAAGAATGAAGTCAACAAGAAAGACTTTCCTACACAACCTATCATATTTACCAACTGCATTACTTGATCGCAAAATTTCATAACAGTCAATCACTTACATTGTTACCAACTACTTTCTCTAATCTTCCCAGTTCTCTGTCAACAGAACATCTTGTGTCCGCAAAGCCATTCAATTTTCTCAAATCACCGACCGCTGTCCCAACCGAGTCAATACCTCATCATTACCAAGAAATAATGAAGTCAACAAGAAAGAATTTCCTACACAACTCATCATTTAGTCAACTGCCTTACTGAACTTACCTGATCGCAAAATTTCATAAAAGTCAACTACTTGCATTGTTACCAACTATTTTCTCTCATCTTCCCAATTTACTAGAATCACCGACCGCTGTCCCAACTGACTCAATACTTCATCATTACAAAAAAACAATAAAGTCAACAAAAAAGAATTGCCTACACAACCCATTATTTAACCAACTGCAGTACCTGATCGCAAAATTTCCAAATACTCAATTACCAGTGTTACTAACTACTATCCTTCATCTTTCCAGTTCTCTGTCAAAAGAATATTTTTTGTGTACAAACCCATTCAATTTACTCAAATCACCGGCTGCTGTCCTAATCGAGTCAATACCTAATTGTTACCAAAAAACAATGAAGTCAGCAAAAAAGAATTTCCCAAACAACCCATCATTTTTACCAACTGTATTATCTGATCGCAAAATATCCTAACAGCCAACTATTTTTCCTCATCTTCCCAGTTCTCTGTCAACAGAACATCTTTTCTCAACAAACCCATTCTATCGTCCACCTCAATTTACTCAAATCACCGACCGCTGTCCTAACCGACTCAATAGTTCATCATTACCAGAAAACAATAAAGTCAACAAGAAAGATATTCCTACGCAACCCATCATTTAATCAATTACAAAGCTTGATCGCAAAATTTCATAACAGCCAACTACTTGCACTCTTACCAAGTACTTTTCCTCATCTTCTCAATTCTCGGTCAACAGAACATTTTCTGACCGCAAACCCATTCAATTTACCCAAATCACCGGGCGCTGCCCATCCGAGTCAATACCGCACCATTACCAAAAAAACAATAAAAAAAAAAAAGAATTTCCCACACAACCCATAATTTAACCAACTGCACTACCTGACCGCAAAATTTCCTAATATCCAACTACTTTCCCTCATCTTCCCAGTTCTCTGTCAACAGAACATATTCGCCGCAAACCCATTCTATCGCCCACTTCAATTTACTCAAATCACCGAACTTAAATCAACCAACCGAGTCAATACCTCATCAACCAAAAAAACAAAAAAGAATTCCCCACACAACCCACAATTTAACCAACTGCAGTACCTAATCGCAAAATTTCCTAACACCCAACTATTATACTTTCCCTCATCTTCCCAGTTCTCTGTCACCAAAACATCTTCTCCCCGCAAACATATTCCATCGCCCACCTCGATTTGCTCAAATCACCCAACCGAGTCAATACCTCATCATTACCAAAAAAAAAACGATAAAATCACCAAAAACGAATTTCCCACACAACCCATTATTTAACCAACTGCAGTACCTAATCGCAAAATTTCCTAACATCCAACTACTTTCCCTCATCTTCCCAGTTCTCTGTCCCCAGACCATCTTCTCCCCGCAAACCCATTCTATCGCCCGCCTCAATTTGCTCAAATCACCGACCACCGCGTCTTGCATTGACTTTCCGCGCAACTATCCGTCGGATAATTGACACCAACTACTTTCCTAGCCACACCCCATTTAACGTCCAAATACTTGCCATGAAACCACACCCCGTCCAACTATGACCGACTTGCAGCGCAGTCCCGAGCGAGATAGTCAAACGTCGGGATGGTCGAAAGCGAGAAAGCGAAAGGAACCTTCCACCTGTTGCGTCCTCTGCACCCTCCGGTCCGCCATGTCGGCAAAGGAGCCAATCGTGGGTGTCCATTAGCCTGCTGCTATGGTGGGAGCGCGAGGACAATCCTGGTTGGCCAATCCAGAGGTTCCCACGTCCCACGGGAGCTCAGGTCGGAGTTCGTTGCAGACGTTCCGGCGGCAAAGTCCTTCGAGTCCTTCGCCAGGAAGCGTCCTTACGGAGCGAGATGTTGCAATTTTGCGACGGAAGACAGCAGTGAAGAGATCTGAAGAGAATCGAAGTGGGGAAAGAGATCCGAAGAAAATCGAAAGTGAAGAAAGAGATCCGAAGAGAATTGAAAGTGAGAAAAGTATAAAGCAAGACAGTGTGGCTGGTGGTTTGATCAGCAGAGAAGCTTTTGAAAGTGCAGGGTGGCAAATTTATCGAAACAAAACTTTGTTTGCGCTGCATAAGAAGGCTTGGAAAGGATGGAAGAGAGTTGTGGGTAGGTTGTTGAAGGTGCGGAACTCTTGTGATTGGGGCTGGAAGTTATTGTGAACGATTTGATGACGTGGTATTATCGTACGACCACATAACGTATCGAGGAAGCGTAAATGTACAGAAAGCAGAATATAGACATTTGGGTAAATGTGCGAACGACTGAAGTGCGTCGGGATAAAATCGGTTAAAACTATCTCCGCCGGCACTCTTTCAGGAATGGCACTTGGTATTTATTATATGATTATAACCCATGCCACAGCTTAATCGGGGGTTATAATTAATAAAGTTCGATAAATTCAGAATTTAAAAGTTTACGTATCTCAGCACCGGAATTTCGACGAAAAACTGTGTCACGAAACTTTTGCGTTGAACATGTGACGAGGTTGAGAACGAAACGTGGATTCATCTGTTTTTTCCTCGCCGCCTGTCCGAAGAAGCTTCAACGGTGGATATCAATACGAAATTGAGTCCCGTCGACATGTCGTCGAAAACGCTTCACAACGAGCACATAAAACGGCCGATGAATGCGTTTATGGTGTGGTCGAGGGGACAACGTCGGAAAATGGCACAGGAGAACCCGAAGATGCACAATTCCGAAATATCGAAGAGACTCGGCGCTGAGTGGAAATTGCTCAGCGAGAGCGAGAAGCGACCGTTCATCGACGAGGCAAAAAGATTAAGGTGAGTTTTCATCGTAATTACCGAAAGCAGAGCAGATGCCGAAGGATAAAACTATTTCGAACGAGTTCAAACTGGCCGGCATTGCTTCTTGTAGGTGGAGCTGGTATAAATTAATTTGTCTCTATTCACGAAGTTTGCGAGACAAAATCGTTTAGTTAGATCCTATGATAGATTATACTTTCTGCATGACATTACCAAAAACTAGATACCGTTTTGAAAGTATTAGAAAACAGAACATTAGAACATAGAGATATTCTATTTTAATGATTACGCAACATTTTTTAAATGTTAGGAAACAGAAAACACATGGACACACCATCTCATGTGTAAATATCCATGCAATAGTATACAACTACTTCAAAGCGTTAAGTTGTCATAAAAAACTGTGATTCGCCAACCCTTAAGCTTTTGAATGCTGGAAACACCCAGCGAAAGCAAAAGAAATACTTTTTACGCTGGCTTTTAGTATAAAAGACGCAGCACAGTCATTATAATAATTCTTTTACACAAAATTCAATTACGGAACAAAGTTATGTTTGTTTTATATTGTTCTACCGTTTTACCTAAGGAACGCACGTGTGTTGAGCTCTTATCCTAATACTTCCAACGACAGTAAGTGGGTAATCGAAAAAAAATTGCCAAACGCATATATGCCCCTATAATCCGCAACGATAACTTTTACCAAAGGCACGCATGCACCCATTATACATACTACCATTTACCGCACGCATATATGCGTGCATAGCACATACCGATAACTTTTATCGTACGTATATCTGCATCCAAAGTCCACACCGATAACTTTTACCGGACACCTACATACCGGTAATTTTTTTCCCAAATACACATGAACGCCCATACTCCACACTATTAACACGTTGATACGTCCGTACGTATTTTACTATATTCAAAACCGTAACATAATGAAGTACTACAGAATATGATTTAATTGTGCAAAGTGAAAAAAATACGAAGGTTTAGGAGACCACAAAATTGAATCACTATTTAATACTAATTGCATTTACAAAATTATAAATGCTACTGCTTGGGTATTTTTTGCATTTTTCACGGGAGGACATTTTGCGCGGATTAACCACCATTGCAGTCAACGTGTTAACTACCACTGAATACATATACGCGTTCATATTATATGCCCGTAACTTTTACCGAACACGAATACACTACTTATGCTGATGTAACTTTTACCGAACGCATATACACTAACTTACGCTACACTTCGTGCTGGTAACTTCTACCGAACACGTATTTACGGCCGTGGTATTCAAAGGGTTAAAATTACAATCGCCAGAAGACTAGTGTAACTTTTACCAAACGCATATACACTAACTTACGCTATACTTTGTGCTGGTAACTTCTACCGAACGCATATACATTTACTTACGCTATACTTCGTGCTGGTAACTTTTACCAAACGCATATACACTAACTTATGCTATACTTTCTGCTGGTAACTTCTACCGAACACGTATTTACGGCCGTAGTGCGCAAAGGGTCAAAATTACTATCGCCAGAAGACTGGCGTAACTTTTACTGAACGCATATACACTAACTTACACTATGCTTCGTGCTGGTAACTTCTACCGAACGCATATACATTTATTTACCCTATACTTCGTGCTGGTACCTTCTACCGAACGCATGTACACTACTTATGCTATACTTTGTGCTGGTAACTTCTACCGAACACGTATTTACGGTCGTGGTACTCGAAGGGTTAAAATCACAATCGCCAGAATACTGGCGCAACTTTTACCAAACGCATATACACTAAATTACGCTATACTTTGTGCTGGTAACTACTACCGAACACGTATTTACGGCCGTGGTACTCAAAGGGTTAAAATCACAATCGCCAGAAGACTGGCGTAACCTTTTACAAACGCATATACACTAAATTACGCTATACTTCGTGCTCGTAACTTCTAACGAACGCATCTACATTTACTTACGCTATACTTCGTGCTGGTAACTTCCACCGTACACATACTTATGGCCGTGGTACTCAAAGGGTTAAAATCACAATCGCCAGAAGACTGGTGTGACTTTTACCAAACGCATATACACTAACTTACGCTATACTTCATGCTGGTAATTTCTACCGAACGCATATTAACTACTTATGCTATACTTTGTGCTGGTAACTTTTACCAAACGCATATACACTAACTTACGCTATACTACATGCTGGTAATTTCTACCGAACACGTATTTACGGCCGTGGTAATCAAAGTATTAAAATCACAATCGCTAGAAGACTGGCGTAACTTTTACCGAACGCATATACACTAACTTACACTACACTTCATGCTGGTAACCTCTACCGAACACGTATTTACTGCCTTGATACGCAAAGGGTTAAAACCACTATCGCCAGAAGACAGAGATCCCACCGCATCCAATCGATGAACTACCCGACATGCCAAAGACCCTTTCACCTTCTGGACATTTTCAGACGTTGTACGCGTCGCATCGATCTAACGCCTCGACAAGCATGCAAATTATCGCGATCCCTCGATCGTTCGATCCTCATTCGGCAGCTTTTCCCCGGCGCGACTAATTGCTCTTTAGTGACGAACACTCCTGCGAAATGATTGCATTGAAGCGTATCCGCAGGAGCGTGGGGCTGAGAAGCTGCGAGATCGGAGGTAGAAGGGACCCAGCGCAGGGATGGAAAAGGGGTGGCAAGGGGTGAAACGTAAGCTGGAGGGGTGCCTCGTAGTTCATAATACGGTACATTGTTGCTAAAGCTAAGGGCGTGCTGCGCTAAGCCCAGGGGTGCCTCGAATGGGCTCATATTTACAGGGGGTGGAGAGAGATCGGCCTCTTTATTACCGGCACTGAATATTTAATCACTGTTATGAGTTTATTTAGCCGCGAACGATGAGCACTGATTGCGGGGTTATACGATCCATGCTGCGTATTGGTTCTTTTGCGGAACGAAGGAAAAATCTTAACTCTGTTGAGAGATGTCGTAAAAATTGAGGGGGCAGAATACGGAGTTCTGAAAAATAGATCTTCCACGTTTGATGACTTTTGTGACAGACGCAAGAACTATTGCATAACTCTTCCAAGTTTGATGATTTTTGTGTCAGTCGCAAGAATAATTGTAAGAGTTAAATAGAGAAAATGCTAATTTCGGGTTCACTGATGATTATTTAATGCGGAACGGCGGAAAAATCTTAACTCTCTACTGCCAGAGCGTTATTAAAAATTGCGAGAGCAGAATACAAAGTTCTGAAAAATAGCTTTTCCAAGTTTGATGACTTTTGTGACAGATGCAAGAATGATTGTAAGACTTAAATACAGAAACGACATGTTTCTTTATTCAAAATTGCGAGGGCAGAATACGAAGTTCTGAAAAATAGCTTTTCCACGTTTGATAACTTTTTTGATAGTCGCAAGAATGATTGTAAGAGTTAAATAGAGAAACTGTCAGTTTCGGGTTAAATATATAATTATTTAATGCATAACGGCGGAAAAATCTGAACTCTGTTGAGAAATGTCGTTAAAAATGCGGGGGCAGAATACGAAGTTTGGAAAAATAACTTTCCCATATTTGATGACTTTTGTGACAGACACAAGAATTACTGCATAACGGCGGAAAAATCTTAACTTTACTGAGAGATGCTGTAAAAATTGCGGGGGCAGAATACGGTGCTCTGAAAAGTAAGTCTTGCAAGTTTGATGACTTGTGATAATCGCAAGAATGATTGTAAGAGTTAAATGGAGAAACCGTCAGTTTCGGGTTGGCTGTATAATTATTTACTGCGTAAAGGCGGAAAAATCTTAAATCCATTGAGAAAGTGTCATAAAAATTGCGGGGGCAGAATACGAATTTCGGAGAAATAGATCTTCCACGTTTGATAACTTTTGTGACAGACGCAAGAATTACTGCATAACGGCGGAAAAATTTTAACTCCATTGCGGGAGTGTGGTAAAAATTACGAGAGCAGAATACGAAGTTCTCAAATGCAATTTTTGCAAGTTTGATGACTTTTGTCACAGACGCAAGAATGATTGTAAGAGTTAAATAGAGAAACTGCCAATTTCGGGTTAAGTGTATAATTATTTACTGCATAACGGAAACGCAAGATGTTTAAGAACTCTTGAACTCTCTCTTCAGAAGTGTTTTGATTGGTGAGAAAATAGTGATACCATCTCCTCTAGATCGTTACTGAACTATTACTGTACGTGTGAATTAAAAACATGCCTAATACATTATACCATTAAGCTATTTTGATTTCGCAATTACTACATTATTACGACAGGAAAATTATTTTCTGTGAGCAAACGGTGGCTCGTTTTCTTTTAGAGAACTAAAATTTGTATATCTGCACTATAATGCCCGCTGGAAATTATCTGTGTAAATGAACTTCCACTCATACTCTGCTCTTATTACTAGTACAGCAGTAGTTTCATTTAGGAGAAATAATCGTTTAAAAAATAAAAAATACTCCTGAGCGAGGGTTCCAAGAGCTTTCGAATCACACAGAGTTTGTTATACACAACGAACAATTGTGAAAATCAACTAGAAACCAGCTGTGTCTCCACGTCTTTTTCTTTCAAAGTATCGTGTCAAAAGGTAAATGAACGTATTATTTCTCCGATTTCGAGGGTTTTCCTTAATTGGTAAAATTGACAGATGTCTTGACATGACATATTTCATAGTAATGTACCGTGATCTACGGTTAAATAACGCATAGATTGCGAAGTTCGGAAAATGAAAGGTGGATGGTAACGAGATGGGGGATTAATGTATTAATGGCACCGCGAATGACTTTTAAAACGGAAGCGGAATGTATTTATAATATAGCATGGTTATTACACGATTAACAAATAAATTTACTTGCAGTAGCACTGACGATATATGGGGTTTTCGCCAATTTTTTTTGGTCACGCCGCCAAAACGATTTCAAGTTACAACATGTAGTTACGAATTTTAGATTTCAGATTTTTTTGTTATATATCGGCCACGCTATCAAAACCACTACAAATCGTGCAATGTGCTTTACATATTGTTAAGTTATTTCCAGTATCATTTAGTACATTAAAAGGAAGCTTGTCAGAGAACCCTTTTAGCATACAACTGCAAGGGAATACATTAAAAAAAATGACGACGTTTTGCCGGTTCTTCATGATCAAACTTTTAATCTTGATTTACAAATAATATAGAGGATTTTTATTTGTTCTGACCCTGTCACACAAAATTGACGGTGACCTGCTATTTAAATACAACTCAGTCCCTCAATCTCTATCCTTTTGTAATCATATTAAGAATACTTTTTTCTTAGCTATTGAGATAACAGAATAATACGGGCTATTGAAATAATACAATGCTGAAGTTTCAAAGTATTATTCTACTAGTTAGTCAATGTATTAACATTCTAGAATTATTGCAAGGTTTTTTCAATTCCTTCTAAATAACAAATTTCTATTTCAACTAATTAATATTTTCAACAGTCGGAAAATTCTGATTATTAACACGCATTAACACTAAATCTACCGGACCCGTAATTTGCACAGGGATTCGGAAAAATAAGTGTACAACCAACAGAATTTCAAATTGAAAATTTCGTATATTGTAAATTTCGCACGTGCAACACTTGCATGTATTTCTGAAACTAATTAAATCTGAATGTAGTCTACTTCCTGTATATTCCGTCATTCATCAATAAAAGTCAGCAAACTTCTCTAGAAAATAATATTAACACCTCCTACTACTTCCTACTACCTTTTACTACCTTACCGGTTTGAACAAAATTTAGACAAATCTGGACAGAATGCGTATTTTGCTGTATTAGAACAGCAATACCATAAAATACTAGATCGTTTGATTGAATTATGCAAAATGTAAATAATGTCCAGGCATTGGAGACCAAAAGATCGCATCACTATTCTAACAATAACTGAATTTATAAAATAATTATTGCTACCCATTACTAATATTTTCCATCTTCAGCAAAATCTCTTGCGCCGGTCATTGGTGACCACCGCGGCAGTCAAAGTGTTAATCACCAGCTCCCATTACTATCAAATCTTCGAATACCGAGAACCGCACAGATTTTTCGCAGGACACCTTCGGGCAACACACGTTTTCGCAGCGCGTGCCCGTAAAGAAGAAAAAATGGCGTCGCGTTTGTCGGGACGAAAGATTCGGCCGCCGTTTTACGGCGCGCTCGCTTTCGCGCGGCCGTAAAATAAATAATGGAATAATAAAGTCGTTTCTCCGGCAAAGCGCGCGATTCGCTTTCAATCGACGTGTGTTCGCTTATTCGACGGATCCATCCCTTTTTCGAGGGCCCCCGTCGCGAAAGAAAGCGAAGGAGGCCGACGGAGGAAGAAAGAGAGAGAAAGGGTGCGCAAAAAAAAGGAGAGGGTAAGCTGTCGGAAATTTCGAGGGGGCCGTTACGTCGAATCCGCTTTTCTCCGCGGTATGCCGGGCGGTTATGCTTTCAATGCAAAATGTTATTTCTTTTCCATCGATCGAGACTTATCTCGCGCCTAAATCCTTGCTCCAATCTACGCGCCGCGTTTTTCACCGCTTTCGCCGAATACGGCGTAAGGCGGAATTGCCGAGGAAAAGTGGGAAGCGGGCGAACCGATAAGTTCTTCACTTTTATTTTGATGTCGACCTCGAGAATTAAGAGCTAATGAGAAACGGTGGGGTTTTTAGGATTTTTGGGTGACGCTTTATTAGCGAGTTTCTTAAATGTCGGTTGAAAGTGAATTTGTTTTATTTATGGCTTTCTTAGGATGAGGTTCTATGTTTCGAAGCCGCAGGTTTTCCTCTTCTTAGTCCGAGCATAGAATAAAAATATACCTTAATTATAAAATTCCGCAAAATTGTATTGTAAATTGACATTTCTTATAAAAATACTATCATTGGAAACAGAACACTTGAAAAGAAAATTTGACTCGAATATCTGTAAAAGTCTTCCGAGTCCGAGTCCGAGTATAGAATGAAAATATACCGTAATTATAAGATTCCGCAAAATTGCATTGAAAACCGAAATTTCTCATTAAAATATTTTTATCATAAACCGGACTCTTAAAATTAAAATTTGACTCGAATATCCGCAAAAGTATTTCTCTTCCGAGTCCGAGTATAGAATGAAAATATACCGTAATTATAAAATTCTGCAAAATTGCATTGTAAGCCGAAATTTCTTATTAAAATATTTTTATCGTAAACTGGACTCTTGAAATTAAAATTTGACTCGAATGTCCGCAAAAGTCTTCCTCTTCCGAGTCCAAGTATAGAATGAAAATATATCGTAATTATAAAATTCCGCAAAATTGCATTGTAAACCGAAATTTCTTGTTAAGATATATTTTCATTGGAAAGGGAAGCCTTGAAATTAAAATTTGACTCGAATATCCGCAAAAATCTTGCTCTTTCGAGTCCCAGTATAGAATAAAAATATTCCGTAATTATAAGATTCCGCAAAATTGCATTGTAAACCAAAATTTCTTATTAAAATATTTTTATCGTAAACTTGATTCTTGAAAGTAAAATTTGACTCAAATATCCGCAAAAGTTTTCCTGTTCTGAGTCCGAGTATAGAATGAAAATATATCGTAATTATAAGATTTTTTAAATTGCATTGTAAACCGAAATTTCTTATTGAGATATATTTTTGTCGTAAACTGGACGCTTGAAAATAAAATTTGGCTTGAATGTTAGCAAAAATTCCATTGTACAGTCAAAATTCTAATGAAGGTATACTTTTATTGTATATAGACTGCTGGAAAACAGGCCGCAACCATGAAAGATGTTTAAGAAGCTCATTATATCAATGATTGGGCAAAAATTAAAAGTTGCTTTATTACCGTTAAATTATGTAATTTACTAATGTTAACCACCATATGTTTAACACTAGATTTACGAGAAGTGTCAATTTGATGTGTTCCATATTTCACAAGCAAAATTTGCAGAACGTATTTGTATTATTTGCTAGCAATTTAGTAGTGACATTCGTTAATGGAACGATATAAATACCTAACGAAGTTTATATCATCACATGTTTTTAATTTTCAAATTTCGTATCTTGTAAACATATTCGATATATCCTGCATCTCTTCAGATATTCGCGAAATCGATGGGTCCCTTAAATATAGACGAAATATAAACTCTTGATGAAGAACATATCGAGATATTGCCAAATCTTAAAAGTAATAACGCAGTCAACCGAAAATCTGCTTTCCTCTGATTCCCAAAAACCACCACAAAACCAAAAATACAAGATAAAATTCAGTAACCAAAAAAAAGTCCGCGCTTGCCGTTAGTCTCCAATAGTTATAACGTCGCTAAACTTTAATTAAAATCAAAAAGCAGAAAAACCGACGCTCTTCAATCAATTCCACATCCACCATTCTTCAGCCGCGCCATACCATTAGCTGGCAAATCACTGGCCAACTGTTTTCGGCTTCGCCCGAACACGCACCCGCAAAGCCACTAGACGCCCAAAAAAGCACTGCCCAACAACCTAGGGATCACGTAACCGTGGAGCGAGCAAATAAAGCACGCGCCCACTTCCAGCCTCCGTTAGCAGTCGGCCGACAAAAACAGCATACACTGATCCCGCCAAATTTCACATCGCGTCCCTACGAGGCCAGTAACGTATAAAAGCGCGCAAAAAGTGTCGAAAGGGTAAAAAGGCGTCCGAAAAAGAGCTAAAAGGTAGCACCGGGGACAGTGTGGGAGAGAAAAGGAGGGACAATGTGAGAGAGAGAGGTTGACGCGTGAAAATTCGTTGGCGAATCCGCTTTTCTGGCGGATGGCAGTGACGGGCTCTGAGAACGATAGAGACTACGGTGGCTGATGAGGGTGGGTGTGGGCGGAGGGGTGCGACGTCGGTGTGGTGGTGGTCGTAAAATAAAGAAGAGAGGGGCACGATAAAGTCGCTTCTTCCTGGTCGGTTCCTCCCCCCGAAAGCCGCCGTCACTCCGCTCCGACGTAATCTGTCCGTTCGTTCACGGCGACTCACAATGTGGCCCCCGAGATAACAAATAAAGCCCCATTGTCGCAATTGTGTGGATTTAAAAGGATTTGCGCTCCTCCCCTGCTCGCTGCCCGCGCGGCGATCGCGTCTCCCGCGTCTCTCGCGACCGCCCCACTATCTTTCTGCGCTATTCTACGCTCTCTCGTGAGACACCTCTTTCTGCGCCCGTTCGCGTCTTTATCACTATCTGTTTTTCGCCTCACGCTGTTCTGCGCTTTGTCTATGCGTGTTTCATGTCAAAAGTTAAATATCTAGTTGCGTCGGTGGGTGGTTTGGGTGGTAGCGGAAAGAACAAGTTTTAGATGCATTGGGTAGTGAAGGGGTGATTTTAGGTTTGTTTTTCGTTTGACGCTGTTCTGCGCTTTGTCTATGCGTGTTTCGTGTCGGAAGTTAAATATCTAGTTGCGTCGGTGGGAGGTTTGGGGGGTAGCGGAAGAAACAAGTTTTAGATTTATGGGTGGTAAAGGGAAGCGCTGTGTGATTTTAGGTATAGATACTTTTTTCTTTATCAGTTTGAGCCTTTATGTCTATCTGGTTTTTGCCTTACGCTGTTCTGCGCTTTGTCTACGCGTGTTTCGTGTTAGAAGTTAAATATCTAGTTGCGTCGATGGGAGTTTCGGGAGGTAGCGGAAGAAACAAGTTTTAGATTTATTGGTGACTAAGGGAAGCGCTGTGTGATTTTAGGTATAGATACTTTTTCCTTTATCAGTTTGAGCCTTTATTATTATCTGTTTTTCGCCTCACGCTTTTGTAGTCTTTGTCTATGCTTGTTTCGTGTCAGAAGTTAAATATGTAATTGTGTCGATGGGAGTTTTCAGGAGGTAGCGGAAGGAACAAGTTTTACATGCATTAGCGGCAGTAAAGGGATGCGCTGTGTGATTTTAGGTATACGTAGTTTTTCTTTCTCGTTCGCGTCTTTATCACACACGCTATTCTGCTCTTTCGTCTCACTTGTTTCGGGTCAGAAGTTAAATGAGTATCTAGTTGCGTCGGTAGGAGGTTTGGAAGGTAGCGGAAGGAACAAGTTTTAGATACATTGGTGGTAAGGGGAAGCGTTATGCGATTTTAGGTATAGATACTTTTTTCTTGATCACTATCTGTTTTCCGCTTCACGCTATTCTGCTCTTTGTCTATGCTTGTTTCGTGTTAGAAGTTAAATATCTAGTTGCGTCGATGGGAGTTTTGGGGGGTAACGGAAGAAACATATTTTAGATGCATTAGCGGTAGTAAAGGGGTGCGCTGTGTGATTTTGGGTATAGATACATTTTCTTTATCATTTTGCCACTTTATTCTGCGCCTCACGCTGTTCGTTCACGTGTCTTTATATCTAGTTGCGTCGATGGGAGATTTGGAGGTAGCGGACGGAACAAGTTTTAGATTTATTGGTGGTAAAGGGAAGCGCTGTGTGATTTTAGGTATAGATACTTTTTTCTTTATCAGTTTGAGCCTTTATCACTATCTGTTTTTCGCCTCACGCTGTTCTAGTCTTTGTCTATGCTTGTTTCGTGTCAGAAGTTAAATATGTAATTGTGTCGATGGGAGTTTTCGGGGGGTAGCGGAAGGAACAAGTTTTAGATGCATTGGCGGCAGTAAAGGGATGCGCTGTGTGATTTTAGGTATACGTAGTTTTTCTTTTCTCGTTTGCGTCTTTATCACTATCTGTTTTTCGCTTCACGCTATTCTGCTCTTTGTCTACACTTGTTTCGGGTCAGAAGTTAAATGAGTATCTAGTTGCGTCGGTAGGAGGTTTGGAAGGGAGCGGAAGGAACAAGTTTTAGATACATTGGTGGTAAGGGGAAGCGCTGTGCGATTTTAGGTATAGTTACTTTTTTCTTTATCACTATGTGTTTTCCACTTCACGCTATTCTGCTCGTTGTCTACGCTTGTTTCGTGTCAGAAGCTAAGTGAGTATCTAGTTGCATCGATGGAAGTTTTGGGGGGTAGCGCAAAAAACAAGTTCTAGGTGCATTGGCGGTAAAGGGGTGATTTTAGTTATACGAAATTTTTCTTTGCTCATTGCGTCTTTATCATTATCTGTTTTTCGTTTCACGCTATTCTGTTCTTTGTCTATGATTATTTCATGTGAAAAGTTAAATGAGTATCTAGTTACATCGATGAGAGTTTTGGGGGGTAGCGGAAGGAACAAGTTTTAGGTGCATTGGCGGTCAAGAGCTGTGCTGTGTGGTTTTAAGTATACTACGTATTTTTTTTGCTCATTTGCGTTTTTATCACTATCTGTTGTTCGCTTCATGCTATTGTGTTCTTTGTCTGCGCTTGTTTCGTGTTAGAAGTTAAATTACTATCTAGTTGCGTCGATGGGAGTTTTGAGAGGTAGCGGAAGCAGCAAGTTTTAGGTGCATTGGCGGTAAAGGGGTGATTTTAGGTGTAGATAGTTTTTCTGTGCCCGTTCGCGTCTTTATCACTATCTGTTTTTCGCTTCACGCTATTATGTTCCTTGTCTACACGTGTTTCGTGTCAGAAGTTAAAAGACTATCTAGTTGCGTCGATGGGAATTTTGAAGAGCCGCGGAAGAAACATATATTAGATGTATTGGCGGTGGTAAAGGGGTGCGCTACGTGATTTTAAGTAGACGCAGTTTTTTTAAGTATAGTTATTTTTTTTTTTATCAGTTTGCGACTTTATCATCATCTGTTTTTCGCGTCACCCTATTCTGCGCTTTGTCTACACTTGTTTTGTGTCAGAAGTTAAATGATTATCTAGTTGCATCAATGGAAATTTTGGGAGTTAGCGAAAAAACAACAAGGTGTAGATGTATGCATAAATGTAAAGGGAAGCTCTTCGCAATTTTCGGCACACATTAGTTACAGATACTATTTATTTTCTACTGCTTTCTCTCTATTTGCTTGATATTATAAATCAAATAATTTCATAGTTTCATTAACGAAATGTCAAAAAATAATCGGAAACCTCTCGAAAATAATTTCGTATCATTAATTTCACATCTTACCATACAAAAACCCCATCATCCTCCCTTTCCCATTTCCATTTCACTTCCCCACTTCCACACCTGTCATCACTTCCTTCCCGCATTACAAACGAACAATCTCACCACCATCTCAACAAACTCTCAACAAATTCACTAAATAACTTCACATCTCAACTTTCACACACTAATACGCCGATCCCATGATACTTCCCTTCCCTCCTGCCTTTCACCTTCTCTTTACACCACTTCCCCTTCCCTCTCTCCCTCAGGTTCCCCAAAAAATTCCACCGCACATCAACCTACACAAATCATCGAAAAATCCGCACCCGAACTTTCGCCCGCCGCCATCCTCCACAAACTTACAATATAACCCGGCGCTCCAATTCTCGCGTCGCGCATGAACAAAACCGGCAACAAATCGGCGCCATTCCCACCTGATTCATTCGGCCGCGGCGATGCACAATCGTAACTAATTGTTATTGTTTCTTGTTGCGGCGGCGCAGCTGCAGCGGCCAACGGCGGAGCTTATGTCATCGCGAATGATATAACGCGTTGTTTATCGTGGGATGCGGGGGGCGGCGGGTCCGCCGGCTGCTGAAAGAGGGTGGGTTCGAAGTGTCGGCAATAGGAGAGGCGGTTCGCGAATTGTAAAGATTACGCCCGATGTTTATGCATTTATGCTGAATTATTGTCGGCGCGGCTTTACCGATGTTTATGCTGATTTACGCTTTGTGCTATCTGCCGGGACACATTGTCCGGGAATTATTATTCGAGCGCCGCCGTTGCGTCATTCCGACTGTTTACTCGTTGCGCGTTTAGTCCCGAGCCTCGGCTTTTTGCCCGACTCCTTCACTTTCGCTCCTGTCTTCTGGCGGTTCGGCTCTCGTCCCGCAAACTCGCGCACACCCGGCCGAAAACGAAGAAGTCTTTTTAATCGCGCTGATATTTCCGAGGGAAAGCTGCCAGCGGCGACGTTACAATGGGACGCTCATTGAGACGAAAGTAACGAAGTTTGCGATGCGACTTGAATCTGAAATGATAACCTTACAATGGATCCCCGGCGTGTACGTAATCACGTTACGCCGATATCCCGAGGTATCTCAATTTAATTACGGGCAGACGCGACGGGGACGAGAATCAGGCGGTTCTTTTATTTTTGTAATCGGTTTTGTTGAAATCGGTGAAAGAATGGAATTTTCTCTTTGAACAATCAAGTCGATACAAGTTTCCCAACATTGGCGTTGTCAGAAGTGATGATGTGATTAGTTCAATTGTCGTGGTGTTTAAACGGTTGCCATCGAAAAATCGGTGGGTTTTGTAACTTTTATTATGGAAATCAATCGGATTTGACAATACCGGAAGCATTCTTTATCATTCATATTAAGCAATATTTAAAAATAAAAATAGCCGAATATTTCTTTTGTAAAATAGAGAACAATATCCAAGAAATCATTTTCATTTATCTATATTGCAGTTGTTGTAGACGTAAATAGCAACCCGTGATTTGTTTGCCCACCCATTGCAATTAATCCTTATATTCCATAAACATTACAGGTAATATAAAAAATTAAATGTTACTGTCTTAGAAACATGCTATTTTTACTGGACATCTTACCGTTTGAAATACTCTGCTCATTGAAATATAGTTTTTATATACTGGAAGACCATTGGGATATAAATGGTTTGAGATTTTTGCAATAACAACTGGCCATGCTTTTGGATTTCAAGCGCAAAGTTCACACTGGAAACAGACAACAATATTCAGGAGTCTATCGCTAAAAGTAGAAAATAGCAGTTTTATTCCGAAACACGTGACCGATCAGTTGCTTATTGCGGATCAAGCATACTACTATTTATCGTGATAGCGATCTCAAACGGGATGGCAACTGCAAACACTGCCTATTCATTGAACCATAAAAATGTCTCACCTTGCCAGCAACTTCAAATAAAGCGGAAATAGTGAGTTGCCAGTTCAGGCCAGAACGCAATTACTTATTTTTTATTAAAACTGTACTCGAGATCTTCGCTTATAAACACAGAACGATTAGTGACATCATCGGAAAATAGCTCATCCGAGGATCAATTTTGCTGAAAAAACTATGCTAGGTGACTCTAATTTATTTAGATGTTTTTCCATTATAATGTTTAGCGGCTTTAATTTTTCCACCTATTTACGTTACCAAATATTAATATCGCACAGCATCAGCAGATTGAGAGAATTAATATAAAAACACCCTATAAATGAAGAACTTCCCATACGTCGACGTATATGACGTAATATTTCACTTTGTTCTACCTAATAGCGTAGATTCATGGTTTTTCCTTTACTAAAATAATCATATACTTAAATAATTTTTCAATAATATTTCCCGTTTTACTTTACATTCCATCAAGATTACAAATTTGTATTTATTTCCTTACGTGAAAGCTCCATACAAATTATTTCGTTGACAACTGTTCGCTTCCAATAAATCTACGCCATCCGATAAATGCAGCCACATGACGACATCGCGCACTTTATGTTAACTGAAGCAACTATCATTAGAATTTATACAGAATTATTATTTATATATAATATAATTATCAGAATTAGCAATAGAACTAATGTGACGTCGTAACACATTTTTGCGTGAATTCCTCTAGCAACGCCGGTCAAGATTAGAAATTTGCATTGTCGTTCTTAAGTAAACGCTCCTTACAAATTATTTCATTGACAACTGTTCGCTTCCAATAAATCTACGTTATCGGATAAAACAGCCACGTGACGACATCGCACAATTTTTGTCAACTGACGCAACTATCACGCCGCAGAATTAGCAATAGAATTAATGTTTAGCATGAATTAGCAATAGAATTGCGTGAATTCCTCTAGCAACGCCGGTCAAGATTAGAAATGTGCATTTTCTTTCTTAACTAAACACTCGTTACAAATTATTTTATTGACAATTGTTCGCTTCCAATAAATCTACGCCATCGGATAAATACAGCAACATGGCAACATCGCGCACTTTATGTCAACTGACGAAAAATTAGCAGTAGAATTAATGTGACGTCATAACACATTTTTGCAATAATTCACCTACCAACGCCGGTCAAGATTAGACATTGTATTTTTTTTCTTAAGTGAACGCTCTTTACAAATTATTTTATTGACAATTGTTCGCTTCCACTAAATCTGCGCCTCGGATAAAACACCCATGTGTCGACATTGCGCACTTTATATCAACTGATGCGACTATGATGACGAAAAAGTAGCAATAGAACTAATGTGACGCCATAACACATTTTTGCGTGAATTCCTCTAGCAACGCCGGTCAAGACTAGAAATTTGTATTGTTTTTCTTAAGTGAACGCTCCTTGCAAATTATATCATTGACAACTGTTCGCTTCCAATAAATACAACCACATCACAACATCGCGCACTTTATATCAACTGACGAAAAATTAGCAATAGAAATAATGTAACGCCATAATACATTTTTGCGTGAATTCCTCTAGCAACGCCGGTCAAGATTAGAAATTTGTATTTCTTTTCTTAAGTGAACGCTCCTTACAAATTATTTCATTGACAACTGTTCGCTTCCAATAAATCTACGACATTGAATAAAACATCCACGTGACGACATCGCACACTTCATGTCAACTGACGCAACTATCCTGACGAAAAATTAGCAGTAGAACTAATCTGACATCATAACACATTTTTGCAAGAATTCACCTACCAACACTGGCCCCCGCGTCAGGCCCCGTTCGCAAACCACACACTGCCCCATTCTTTATAGGAGCGCAACCTTTCTCCGGCGCTTCTCTTCGCATCCTCCTCCACCCCGTGCCAGCGCCATTCCACCCCTTTTCTTCCTGTCTTCCCCGTTTCCGGCGCGATTCCTTGCGTACGAAAAAGCACACGCCCTCCGCGCCCACCTATCTCTCTCGCTTTCTTTTATCTCCGCGAGGCGAGGCATAAATAAGGACTGCATTTGTGCGCCGCTTGGGTACATAATGGAGTATTATGTGCCGCAGATACCGCCCCCTGCTCTCTACCTGCACCCCTCGCCACGGCATGCCACCCTGTGTGTACAAGATATTTACCGCAAATACCCATGGTGCCCCGTATCACGTCGCCGGCGCAACGATAATACGTCCCTTTGTACGGATAACAGGCACTCGTGAGCAAAGTTTACAAAATCGTCGCTGTCGGCCGAATTCCACGGGACGCGAGTCGCCTTTATCGTCGGAGATAGAGAGACAATGTCTGTTGTGTAACGGCGCCGGGAGGGGGTGTTTATTTGAGATTTTTCGTAAGCGCGTTTGAAGGTGCCTGGTTTCGTGTCGGGTGATGGAATGGTGTCGAAGTACGAGTAGTTGGAAGAAGAAGCGTATAATGAAGTTGAATAGAGCGCGGACTCCGATGAAAAAGGTGTATCAAAGGATGCGTATGTGTAAAATTGCTAATGGTCGGTTTCTGGATATGTATAATGAAAAAGTGGATATGTTATTTGATAAATTTGATGTGCGATATGAACAGAAAAACTATTGAGGTGTAGAACGGAAAAATTTGGCCGTGTTTTACGGTCTGAAAAAGGGAATGGGACGAACTATGTTTCGACTTTATATGAGGAATATTTGAAAAGTTTGCGGTTGTTTGTGTCGAATTCTGTTGTATAACGGCGATAGCAGGAGGGGGTGCTTATTTGAGATTTTTCGTAAGCGCGTTTGAAGGTGCCTGGTTTCTGCCGGGTGATGGAATATTTGTAAAATTAAGTTCGGTAGATCGTGAAGAGAGAAAGTAAAATTGGTAATGATTCGTATATATCATATAATGAAAAAGCGGATATGTTATTTGAAAAATTTGATATGGGACATGAAGAGAGAAATTATTGAGGCGTATAACGCAAAAATCTGGTAGTGTTTTGCGGTATAAAAAAAGTCAATGGGGCGAACTACGTTTCGACTTTATATGAGGGATATTTGAAAAGTTTGCGGCTGTTTATATCGAATTCCACGGGACGCGAATTGCCTTTATTATCGGAGATAGAGAGACAATGCCTGATGTGTAACGGCGCCGGGAGGGGGTGTTTATTTGAGATTTTTCGTAAGCGCGTTTGAAGGTGCCTGGTTTCTGCCGGGTGATGGAATGGTGTCGAAGTAGTTGGAAAGAGAAGCGTAAAGTTAAGTTCAGTGGAGCGTGGACTCCGGTGAAAATGGTAACAGGGGTAATGGTAATGAAAAAGGGTAATGAAAAACGAAATTGGTAATGATGGGTTTCTTGGTATGTATAATGAAAAAGCAGATATGTTATTTGACCATTTTGATGTGAGATATGAAGAGAGAAATTATTGAAGCGTAGAATGGAAAAGTTGAGTGGTGTTCTGCGGTAGAAAAAAGGTCAGAACGAACTACGTTTTGACTTTATACGAGGGATATTTGAAAAGTTTGCGGCTGTTTATGTCGAATTCTATTGTGCAACGGCGCCGGGAGGGGGTGTTTATTTGAGATTTTTCGTAGGCGCGTTTAAAGGTGCCTGATTTGTTGGCTGATGACGGGATGGTGTCCAAGTAGTTGGAAGGAGAAGCGTATAATGAAGACTCCGGTGAAATAAGTGCGTCAAGGGATGCGTATGTGTAAAATTGGCAATGATTCGTATATATCATATAATGAAAAAGCGGATATTATTTGACAAATTTGATATAAAATATGAAGAGAGAAATTATTGAGGCGTATAATGGATAAATCTGGCAGTGTTTTGCAGTATAAAAAAAAAGTCAATGAGACCAACTACGTTTCGACTTTATACGAGGGCTATTTGAAAAGTTTGCGGCCGTTTATATCAATAAGGCCGGAAACTTTTTAAATGGCCCTCGTATTTCAATCTTCTATGTGTCCTTAACCCATTTGCATCATCGCTCTAAATCCGCAATGTTACTCAAAAATTCGACATGCGCAGCTAAACGTTACCGATACCAGCATGCGCAAGGAAGACTTTTAGTGTTTATTCTCATTAGAAATAATGTTATAGGGTTATCCAAATTATTGTATATTCCTCGTGTTTTCCAGAACTATTTTTGGAACTAGTTCCACGTTTAAAAATAATTCGAAAACATCGCACCTGGACATTCCATTGACATTGATGGTAACACCACTTACGGCAGTAAAATCATGTAATGTTGGCATACAATTTCCTTTTTCCCATAAGAAATCTCTAGTTTCAATATTATTGGGCTGGTCATCTTCACTTCTATCTATTAGAGCTATTACACGTTTACGCTTATGCGATATTTGCATTTCTATGCTAGAATCCGAATCCGAACTATAATTTATTATGGTAACCTATTTTGTTAAATTTTATTATCTATTATTTTTTATTAATATTTTATTATTTTGAACTTACAAGCAGAAAAGTAAGAAAAATAATATTTTACACAAAATTCTTTATTGTTTGTTTATCGTACAGATTCTTTAACGATTGCTGATAAGCTGAAAACAAAAATTATTGTGTGCGGATTTATGCGCTCCCAGTGATAATGGTCAATTTTTGTTTGCGGATTATTCCGCCAAATAATGCAAATGGGTTAAGGAAATGTAGCAACATGTTAACTATTGATATAAGTGTGAATTTCTGCCAAGTTTCACGCTTCGGTCTTATTATAAATAAAATTTCAAAGAAGTTGACAGTTAAGCCAACAGTTAATATAACGCCATAATATGTAGAAGTGTCGAAACATAGAGCCGAAATTGAAGTTGTCTTATTCACTTCTTCTGACCGTAAAACAGTATGCCAGATTTTTTCGTCATACGTGTCAAGGGATTAGGTGTCAGAGACAAAACGGTTTGATTCGTTATATATGTGTGTCTGGGCGCTATATAGGTGAAGGCAATTTTTAGAGGTCCATTGAAAGGGAGAAACGCAATATGAGCACCTTGTACGCCCTTTACAGCCGACGCGTGCACACTCATGATACACAGAGGTGCGCGAATTTTTCCGCGCGCTTTTTTTGACGAGAGCGAAAATGGCAGCGCGCGACGGTCCCTCGAGATAATATTCACGCCCGTGTTCTCGCGACTATAGTCCGCTGCCAAATATGCCGAACGCGTTAGAGTGAATGAAAATAGATAACAGGTAGGCCGGCAAGAGTGTAATCCCGAATGGAATCGGTCGCCGTTGTATGGAAAACGATTTTTACGAATTTTACCATTTTTCTCTCGGAATTCTCCCACTCCCAGATATGTGTACCGCCCAGACAATTCGTGTCGTTGTATATTAATTTCGTATCGATATTTTCTCTCCTCGCGCGACGGCAGACATGAAAAATACAATATTCGAAATTCGTTTCGTCCAGTTAAGCGAAAAACTTAATTATTCGAATACTGTTTTCAGTAAATGGTATATTAAGTATGTTCGGGAAACCTGATGAACTTAAAATGTTGGAAAAAATTATCTTTTATTTATTGAATACTCAAATATCATATATTACAACGACTACAAATTTTGTGTATGAACCGTAAGGAAAAAGTAAAATAACAACTTTCGTCCAGCTAAGCCAAAAACGTAATTATTCGAATACTGTTTTCAGTAACTGGAATATTTAGATATGTTCGGAAAACCTGATGAACTTAAAACGTTGAAAGAAATAATCTTTGATTTATTGAGTACTCAAATATCACCTATCGCAACGACTACAAATTTTGTGTATAAACCGCAACGAAAAAGCAAAATAGTAACTCCTTTTGTTAATACTACCCGGACAACTATATATACCGTACAATTTCGGAGCGGTTAAAAAATGTAAATAGATTATTTACACTTACATGCATAAACAATCTACTAGAATATTAGTGTCACCAAAATATCCAACTGGAAGGCATTTGTAAAAAATAAAAAAAAATTAAATAACATCACTGCAACCATTCACGTACAGCCATTATTATCATCATACTGTCTTCTTTATTTACTTAAAGTAACTAAAAACGGTTTCATTTCATTGCGGTTCTGTCACCGTTCGAACTTCGCTTTATTCAGAATACCTCTTGCGATGTTGAAACATTACAAAGCTGCCGTGAAAAGTATATCATGAGAAAGCGTATCATTGCCACGGCATTAACCCCGTGTCTATTTGCCTGGGACTTCTCGACTTTTGAAAGGCCACGTTCCGCTTTGGTTGGGGCTGCCGTTCAGGATTACGTTGTCGACCCCTCGCGACCTAAACTACACCGGAGCGTTCCCTGTCGCGAAACTATTCAATTAAGCCGCCCCTCGAATGTCTGACGACCCTACACCCCCCTGCGACCAAGCTTTGGCCTCGGTCGGATTTACGATAACGCGGGCGAATTTTCGTCGAGCGGGGAAAATTAGGTGGAATGCCGCGGTGGTTTAAAAGGATAGCTTTTACTAATCGGCGTTAAGAAACGAGATACCCCGCGACGGGAAAATATTTTAAACGGCTGCCAACTGTGATGTTTCGCAGGCGTCAGTCACGTGGGACAATTGTTTTGCTATTTTTGTGTACCCGTGAATCATTATAAAATACAAGAATTCATGATTATTTTACTAGAACATAAAGACTCTTGATAACGTGAGATTATTTTGAACGACTGACAAGTGTAATGTTTTACACGCGTTACTGATGTGAGAGAAGTTTGTTGCTATTTTTTTGTTATATAGCGGGATGATGTTGAACATCAAAATTCACGGTTATTTCATTTAGACATTGAGATAGTGTGTGATGTGAAAATATTTTAAACAGTTGCCAATTGTGGTATTTCGCTGGCGTCAGTCACGTGCGACAATCTTGTTGCTATTTCTGTTTATGCGTGAATGATTATAGAACAGAAAAAGTCATGATTATTTTATTCGGACATAGAAACTCTCAGTAACGCGAAAATATTATGAATGATTGACAAATGTAATGTTTTGCAGGCATTACTGACGTGAGAGAATTTTGTTGCTATTTTTTTTTGTTATATACGTGGATAATATAGAACACAGAAATTTATGACTATTTTATTCGGACATAGAAATTCTCAGTGACGCTCAGATATTATGATCAACTGACAAATGTAATGTTTTGCAGACGTTACTGATGTGAGAGAATTTTATTGCTATTTTTTTTTTGTTATATACGTGGATGATGTTGAATATCGAAATTCACGGTTATTTCATTTAGACATTGACACAGTGTGTGATGTCAAAATATTTTAAACGATTACAAGACGTAATATTTTCAGGCGTTACTGACATGAGATAATTATATTGCTGTTTTTTTCTTCATGCATTTAATTGATATTGAGTACCGAAATTCATGGTTAATTCACTCTCTATTCAGAAACATGTGTGGATGTCAAAATATTTTAAACGGTTATAAGTATAATATTATATAGATGTCATTGATGTAGGAAGATTTTGTTGCTATTTTTCTTCTCTTAACGATATTGTAATGTGAAATATTTTAAACGACCTCCCGACGAGATATTTACAAATGTTATTGACATTCAAGAACTTAACGTCATAATTTTGTATTCGACTAGAGATATGATTGTGAAAAATAAAAAACGACCACCATGATATTTTTCATTATTGACATAAAGAACTTTTGACAGTTCATTTTTTTGTTTATATGATATTGATCATGTTATGATGATTTTACAAGCAATATAGTTTGACGCTGCTGAATAATAGAGACAAATTCTAATTTGCTATCTACAATAGTTAATATAAATGTTAATAATGTACTCTGATAATTAATGATGAAATAATAGACGAAAAATATAACTTCCGTAGCCAAGGAAGTAAGTGTTTAGACTCTAAGAGGGATGCCACATTACAAATATATTAATACAGAGCTTTTTAAAAAATAGCCAGAATACAGTTTTGATATCACAACACGTCAGTACTCAAACTACCCAATATTTTGTAAAACTTGCCCATAGTAAGTCACCTAGGAAGAAGCATTACTAAATAACCATAACTACCAGATTGCTATTTCTCTCTAGCACCATTATTCGTTTCTACCATCGATCGAAGTCATTACCAAAGTATCTAATTAGAATTAACATTAAACATCTCGCAAATTACCGTATTAGCCCAAATATATGACTCGCGCTAAATTCAGGGTTTAAGTAATTGAATGTAATATAAACAAGGACATTATTTTAAGCATTATTTTTTTTTCACAAGAGTACCATTTTTTTCTAAATATCTTCGTGAAAATTTCGAAGTCGCATTAACTATTTGAATTCCATACAGGGCGATCGCGCTGTTCAGGTTTCATATCGATACGCGCACAATTATTACTAGTAATTATTCTTAGCACAGTTACTGTTTTGGTGTGAACCACATGAGCAAACCATTTTGTCTCTAATTTCCATTACTTTAAATTATACTTATTTTATAAACACAACCACTGTTGCCCCGTTTGACGTTTTCCGACATAAATCGAAGCTTGGTATTTCTCAAGATTTTTTGAATAACCTTTGGGATCCAAACGGTTAAATTCGCGGTCGCATTATATTCGGGCGAATACAGTACATTTCCCCAACCCGCAGCATCTTCAAACGCAATTACCCAGCCTACCTCTAATCTTCCACCCCCCAAGTGCATCGCCCGTCACTCACATATGTACATCCATTCATGTTTCAGAGCGCTGCACATGAAAGAGCACCCCGACTACAAATACAGACCTCGCCGCAAGCCGAAGTCCCTGGTGAAGAAGGAAAACAAATTCGGCTTCTCGATATCCCCGCTCATGTCCCCCGGCGAAACCCTCAGCAACATATCCCGCGGTCTCCTTCCGCCTTTAGCCCCACCATCGCACCACCCCCTGATGTCTCACGACGACTTAAAGATCCCCCGCTTCTTCCCCCCGTTCCCCTACCCACTCTACCCCATCCAGCACAAGCTCGGCGAGGAGTTCAACGGCGGGAAATTAGCGGCGGACCTCGCGTTCCAAGCCCTCTACGGCAGCGGGACCTTCTACTCCAGCCACCAAGCCGTATCCTGGCCAGGACTCTCGACTTCCACCTGCCTGCAGCCCAACTGCGGTTGCCCGAGTCCCCCAAAAGAAGTAAAACGACCCTACATCCCGTCCAAACTCGACGACCGCACCTTCTCCAGCCCCAACAAACCCGACGAGGACTTCGACAGGGACCCCCGCGAAGAAGTTCGCTACCGAAAACCAGAAGACGACTTCTCCCTCGACAGGCACCACGAAGAACGCTCGCAGGATCGTTTCTCGTCCTCGTCTTCATCTTCGCCCACCGAACGCTCAGAGAAAATCTCAGAGAACGTCTCGAATGTATCGAGTGTCTCGAACTCGACCACCACTTCGAGTAATATATCAGCGAACGCCGGGAATAAAGTAGAGAGCGCGTTTTCTGTGCAGAGCCTCACGTCGAATACGAATTTCGGCTCGCAGCGGGGTCATGTCATATGAAGACCGCTTCCGGTTCTCCCGGATTTGAACTTCCGGGGGAACCTGGTGCCGCCGGGGTGGCCTGCGACCGACTGGTGGAGGGTCCCGCCGATGCTGTCGCCGATTCCGCAGGCCACGGTGACGAATCTGTCGACGGCGGTGAAGGAAGACGAGGTGGCGTTTCATCAGGACGAGCAGAGGGGCGTTGTGACGAATAATAACAGGACGCGGAATGGACTGCACGTTGGCGGGGCGCAGTGAGAAGTTAAGGGGAGTGTGGGGGGTGGTTGAGAAGGTGGACCAGGGAAAATGCGAGGGCAGGGAATGCGGCTGGGGAAGGTGGAGGAGGTTTTTGGAAGTGAGAGTGTGTATGGGTTGTGATAGGTGAGGGGAAGAAGGACAGTGCTGTGGAAGAAAGTGTTGGAGGAAAGTTGACTATGGGGAGAGGTCGGTTTTGAAGGATTTTAGACGATTTAATGGGATTTGGGGATGCATGTGGAGTGGAAGTTTATGAACTGCGTCGATATGAGTGTCGGTTTTAGGAGATGGTTGTCAAGGTCGAATATGCGACCGATCGTCGACTTTCTGTCACCGCCAAACTACGCGCAGACGATCGTATTACCGTAGAAATTAACACTAAACGTACCAAGCATTAAATGACCCCTTTCAAAATTTGCTGAAAAATCGTACATTCGTTGTTATTTCTTTAGCTCATTTGACTTTCTGTAAATTCGCATATCATCTAATTATTCAATTTCTCTCTTTTATAAATTAGGAATTTCTTTATGAAAATCAAGGTTTATTTTGTAAGTGGTGAAATTACCCCTTTCAAAATTTACTTAAAATCGTACATTAATTGTTATTTCTTTCGCTCATTTGATTTTCTGTAAATTCGCATTACATTTGATTATTCAATTTCTCGCTTTAATAAATTAGGAATTTCGTTATGAAAATCAACATTGATTTCATAAGTGGTCAGATGACCCCTTTCAAAATTTATTTAAAAATCGTTAATTCGTTGTTATTTCTATCGCTCATTTGACTTTCTATAATTCTTATATTATCTAATGATTCAATTCCTCACTTTAATAAATTAGGAATTTTTTCTAAAAATCAACATTGATTTCATAAGGGATCAAATGACTCCTTTCAAAATTTACTTAAAAATCGTACATTCATTGTTATTTCTATCGCTCACTTGACTTTCTATAAATTCTTATATTATCTAATTATTCGATTCCTCGCTTTAACAAACTAGGATTTTTTTTCTGAAAATCAAGGTTTACTTTATAAGTGATCAAATGACCCCTTTCGAACTTTACTTAAAAATACATTCATCTTATTTGAATCTTATATTATCTCTCTCGCTTTATAAATTAGGAATTTCGTTATGAAAATCAACGTTGATTTCATAAGGGTCAATTGATCCCTTTCAAAATTTACTTCAAAATCGTATATTCATTGTTATGTACTGTAAAAATATTCATTGTTATATTATGTATATACACGATACGTTTAGTGTTAATATTCGGTTCCGTGAAATTTGATGACGCGCCGTATGCGTCATGGCGAAAAATGTTAATATTTGCTTCTGACAAAACTAATGACGCAGCATTTGCGTCATGGCGAAAATGTTAATATTTGCTTCTGACAAAACTAATGACGCACCGTATGTGTCATGACGAACAACTTGAAAATTTTAACACTAAACGTACCGTGCGGGTCAAATGATCCCTTCCAAAATCTACTTGAAAATCGTACATTTGTTGTTATTTCTATCGTTCATTTGACTTTCTGTAAATTCTTATATCATGTAATTATTCAATTTCTCGCTTTAAACACGCTGATTACTATATTATTTTACTATATTAAAACCGTAACGTAATGAAGTACTACAGAATACGATTGAATTGAAAAAATGAAAATAATGCGATGGTATCAAAAACCAACGAATCGAATCACTATTTAATATTAACACATTGACTGCCGTGCGTATTTTGCTGCATTAGAACGGCGATTCTATAAAATACTGCAGCGTTTGACTGAATTATGCAAAATATAAATAATGTGCAGGTATTGGAGACCAAAGGATCGCATCACTATTCCAACAATAACTGCATTTATAAAATAATTATTGCTACCCATTGGTTACATTTTCGATCTTCAGCGAAATCTCTTGCACCGGTCAGCGATGACTATTACAGCAGTCAAAGTGTTAATTGCATTTACAAAATTATAAATGCTACCAATTAGGCATTTTTTGAATTTTTCGTGAATTGCGCAAAATAAAAATAATGAAAATGATTCTATAAAATACTACAGCGTTTGACCAAATTATGCAAAATATACATAATATGCAGGTATTGGAGACCAAAGGATGGCATCACTATTCTAACAATAACTGCATTTATAAAATAATTATTGCTGCCCATTGCTTACATTTTCGATCTTCAGCAAAATTTCTTGCGCCGATCAGCGGTGACTATCACAACAATCAAAGTGTTAATTGCATTTACAAAATTATAAATACCATCGATTTGGTACATTTGAATTTTTCATCAGTCCTTTTGCGGCGGTCACTGGTGATCACTATTTAATGAAATTTAATATTAATTTAATATTAAAATAATAAATTTAATATTAATTGCATTTATAAAATTATAAATGCTACCGATTGGCTATTTTTTAAATTTTTCGTCAGACCTTTTGCATCGATCACCGACGACCACCACGGCAGTCAAAATGTTAATTTAGGAATTCCTTCTAAAAATCACGGTTTATTTCATAAGAACTCAACTGACCCCTCATCCTAAGAACACGTATATACAAACTACCGGTACGTTTAGTGTTAAATCCAACCACCAGTCCACACCCACCCCAAAACCTCCACCCACCGGGGTCGCGCCCGAAATCACAAACTTTCCACAAAGACGTCCACGCAGAAGAACTGAACACAGAAGCACTCGAGCACGTATGATCGAAGCGTACGTCGGAATAGTCGAATTCTGATGAGATAACCAACCCTCTCATATTACGAGTCGGGCGTGTCCCCAATCAAACGCGAAAGCGAGAAACACGCGGAACATGTGCACATGAGCGGGCCGAAGGGAGAAGAGACGAGAGAAAAAAGCTCTCTCCCGGCACAGGCAAATCTCTTCTTTGGCGGGCGGCCATGCGAAATAAGCCAAACGTTTCTGAATGCTAACGTAGATGCGACGTATGCATGTGAGCCACGATTTTGTTGCGGCTGTCGACGCTTTTGCGGACGCGGCGGGCTAGCAGATCGACGAGGGGGGAGAATTTTCTCCGGAGATTTCCGACGACGGAGTATTTAGGTGCCGCCGCGACTACTTTTTTTCGACAAGCCCGCCAACGGCGATCGGAGTAATATCGCGCAACTTACCTGAAATTGGAATTTCATGGAAATCGAATTTCGCGGGCGGGGCCGATCGACGGTTCCGGCGAAAATGCGCGGGTCGATCGGAGTTTGGGGACTTTGATGATGGCGAATTACTTCGGTGGTCGGTTCGGAGGAATTATACTCGGCACGGAAAGTACTGACACTGGTCATTTTTGAGTGGTACTTCAATACTTGTGGTTTGGTACGCCATTTTTTTGTGGACGGGTTTGTGTATTCTTGGGAATATTTATGACAGATGCGGAAGTGGACGAAAATAGCTTAATTTCTGGTTGACCTTCTTTGAACTATATAATCTTTTTATTGTTAGGCCCAAATTGTTTCATTTCATTTCCGAACGGTACTTCAATAATTGTGGGTTGGTACGCCATTTTTTTGTGGACGAGTTTGTGTATTTTTGGGAACATTTATGACAGATGCGGAAGTGGAGGAAAATAGCTTAATTTCTGGTTGACTTTCTTTGTATAATATAATCTTTGTTGTTAGGCCCAAATTATTTCATTTCATTTTCGAACGGTACTTCAATAATTGTGGTTTGGTAAGCCATTTTTTGTGGACGAGTTTCTGTATTCTTGGAAGCATTTATGACAGATGCGGAAGCGGAGAAAAATGGCGTAATTTCTCGTTGACTTTCTTTGTACTCTTTAATCCTTTCGTTGCTGAGCCCAAATTATTTCATTCCATTTCACGAGTTTGTGTATTCTTAAATCATTTCAAATTATTTCTCATTTTATTTCTCAAATTATTTCATTTAATTTCACAACAAGTTTGTACATCTATTCTTGAGAACGTTTATGACAAATGCAGAATCAAAGAAAAATAGCCTAATTTCTGATTTACTTTGTACTATTTCATGTATTCTTTGTTAGGCCCAAATTATTTCATTCCATTTCATAACAAGTTCATGTATTCTTGAGAACATTTATGACAGATGCAAAAGTGGAGAAAAATAGCCCGATTTCTGGTTGACTTTGTACTATTTCACGTTTTCGTTGTTAGGCCCAAATTATTTTATTTTATTTCAGGAGTTTGTGTATTCTTGAGAACATTTATGACAAATGCGGAAGCAACGAAAAATAGCATAATTCCTGATTGACTTTTTACTATTTAATCTTTTCGTTGTTAGGTCCAAATTATTTCATTTCATTTCTTGTTTTTGCGAACATAAATGACAGTTACAAACGATATAATTTCTTTGATTTTCTTTGGGCAATTTAACATTTTCGTTGTTAGGCCCAAATTATATCATTTCATACGTATTACTAGTCACTATTCCTTTGTGAGTATATATATGTTTGGTTAACATTTTATTTTAGCATACGTTAAGTTTCTTGAAACGCCAGTTTTAGTTGAATCTGCTTTATGTGCAATTTTCTTAAGAGGCACCATTTTTAAGAGTACAAGTAGAAGAGTAAATATACAAGTAGAAGATTAAAGTAGTAAAGTGTCTTGAGATATAAATTTCCCACCGAAGCCAGCGTGTCAAGAAATTAGTTAAAGGTTGAAAAAAAATGAAAATTAGCAGACTTGCAAAATACAATGAGTATGTTTGTGTTTGGCAGCGAATAGGTTCCTTGTTGTAATATCACATTCATATATATATCCACAGGAGTAAATACTTTGTTTCGTCCATGAATTTTGTCAATTGCGTCAACAAACGGTGTTTCTCCGCCTTTCGGATAATTTCTGTAATTTTTAACTTTAATTACATTATCTAACACTGGCAATAATAGGCAATATAAGCAAATAGTATTTTCCTTCGTTTATTATATAGTTATTTCAATATATAAAAGAGTACATCTTTCTTTTATTTTATAATTCTTCCAGTATATAAAATAGTGTATCTTTGTTTTATTCAAGTTTTGCATATTTTCGTACCATTTTTCAAGTGCAACAAAGTGTCGAATTCTACTAATGGTAGATTCATAACGTTTCCAAACATGCTGACAATGCCAATCGTAATTAGAATGTAATAATGTAATCTATTTCCGTCGTAAATTCTACCGTAACTCCTTAAAAACTAAAGCTGTACAAATTAGTATTACATTGTTTCTGACGTTTTTTTCGTTTTTTTCTCAAGATCGCAAATTTTTTGCACACTTACTCTCTTGTACTATATCTGCTATATAGATCACCGAAAATATATATGCACTCGTTTAGAAAAAAGATTCATCAACGAAGTACCGTTCCACGAAGTATTGTTCAAAATTGATCGGTGTGCGAATACTTTATACACCAACTGTATGTGTTCGGTGATTGTGAGTTCTTTCGAAATAGGTTTAATCCTATCAGATAGTCTAGCGCGAATGGAGTGTAACTTTGTTACGTTATGCGAGTTATTATTCTTTTCGTTTATAACGTACCAAGTAAAACCATTTCAACAACAAAGGTCTGGGTATTCGCATCAATAATATACAGAGGCCTACATTGCAAATTTGAAAATAACAATTTTAACTTAATTTTCATAAACCACACATTGTTCCACTGGATCTCTTCAGTTTTTTTATATTGCTAATACGTAAAGTAGGCGAACGCTTGATTATATTAGTAGTTCTCCGTTTTCAAATCTAAAAGTAAAATGATTTTCATTTTATAAAAATGACACAGTTAATTAATACGCGTTTCTGGAACATCGTAACGAAAGGATTAATCCACAAACGCACTGTTTTTTGTTTGTGGCTAACATGTGATAGGGTTTCTAAGTCCGATCATATTAATACGACTGTTGACGATTAAGTTTAGAGAAGAATGTAGGTGCTATACTGATCGATATTTTACGTTTTCGTTCATTTGTACATGCGATTCGTTGATTCTTCGTATTAAGTCTCGTGCGCTGACGTAATGTTACATATTTACACGTTACACCGGTATGCGAAACATTGTACATATATAAAGAATGTAAAAAGATTTTTTTTATTGCATACTCAGAATATTTACGCAGAACGTGTAAGAGGACACTTGAGAAGTCGACATTTTCACGGCGAGTGAGAAATTGAACGAACGCTCGACGAGTCTATAGAAATTTATACGTAAACATAATAAATAAGGAACGTAAGTCGGAAAAAGGAAGTGTATGCCTCGGGGTATCTAGGATATTCGAAGGGGTTGTACGATATAGTTATTAAACGCGAATCAGAACAAAGCATATCTAACATAGAAACATATCCGAAAGAAGTATCACTATAAGAAGCGAAAATGAAAAAGGTTGTAGCGCTCGTCTCTATGTAAATTCGTAGTAAATAAGAACGCTACGCGTTTCGCGAAATTCCTTCTCCATTCCCGCACATCACCCCCTCTGCGTCAATGAGAATATAGATAATCATTGTTAATTGATGCTGTAATATAAATGCAACCGTTTGTAAATAAATGACGACTTAACCGAGAAAACTATTTTCTTCCATTTTTTCTATCCTTCGCAGATCGCACGATATTTGGAAATTAACGTTTTGAAATGTTGGTCAAAGAACTATAAAAGTACAGATAAATTATCGGGAAACCAAACGGAGACGAAATGGATAATATCGAAAAGTTGTAAATACAATGGAATTTTAACATTCCGATGTTAAAAACAATAAACTAGTTAAAAAAATCAAACTTTAATTGATTCAGTTAAATCATGAAATAACGGACTTCATCCTTTAACTGTAACATATATATATTTATATTAAACATTCGAACCGGTGGTTTCATACGCTATTACATTACTGCTTCAGAAGTATCGTGTAAATGTTTTCAAAGTGACATTTCCAAAACAACAGCCTATTTGAACTCACTTGCTCATCAAAATAACTAGTTAAAACGTGCAATCCAATAATTTGGTGTACTCTTACTAATTCAATTAAGTAATTCACGAAACACCTTGTTATGTTATGAAATAACGGACCCCACCCTTTAACTGAAACATATATATGTATATTTAAAATTCGTACCGGTGGTTTCATGCACTATTACATTACTACTTCAAAACTTTCAGTTCTCAATTATCAAATCCCACGTTGCAACATTTCATTTATCGTCAAAATCACATTTCAAAAATAACAGTATATTCGTCCACACTTGCTCGTCAAAATAACTGGTTAAATCATGCAATCCAATAATTTGGTATACTATAACTGATTCAGTTAAATAATTCACGAAATATCTTGCTATTTTATGAAATAACGGATCCCACCTTTTAACTGTAACATATATACATATATTCATACGGGTAATTTCATGCGCTATTACTTTATTGCTTCAAAACTATCGTATAAATGTTTTCAGTTTTCAATTACCAAATCCCACGTTTCAATATTTAATTTAATACCAAATTGACATTTCCAAAACAACGGCCCATCTGAAGGCACATGCTCGTCAAAATAACTAGTTAACTCATACAATCTATACATTTTATATACTTTAACTGATTCAAGTAAGTAAGTCACGTAATACCTATTGTAATTATATTATGAAATAATGGATTCCACGCTTTAACCGTAACATATACATGTATTAAACATACTTACGAGTGGTTTCATGCACTATTACCTTATAGCTTCCAAACTACCGTATAAATGTTTTCAGTTATCAATTACCAAATCCCAAATTCCAATGTTTCATTTATCGTCAAACTGATATTTCCAAAACAAGAGCCCATATTAATTTTATATACTCGTCAAAATAATTCAATTAACTCATACAATCTATTTAATTTTATAAATAATGGATTAACTGTTTTTCAAGTAGGTACATATACATATATTAAACATCCTTACGGGTCATTTTGTGTACTATTACGTTACTGCCTCAAAACTATCGTGTAAATGCTTTCAGTTCTCTATTACGAAATCCCACATTCCAATATTTCATTTATCACAAAAGTGACATTTTCAAAACTAAAGCCCATCTGAAACCAATTGTTCGTCAAAATAACTAGTTATATCATGCAATCTATTAATTTGGTATACTTTAAGTGATTCATTTAGGTAATTTAGGAAATACCTTATTATTTTTTGAAACGTTACGTTGTTAAGTTGTTGCTTCAAAAGTATTGTGCAAATGTTTTCAGTTTTTAATTCTCAAATCCCACGTTTCAACATTTCATTTATCGTCAAAGTGACATTTCCAAAACAATAGCCTATTTAAACACACTTGCTCGTTAAAATAGTTACTTAAACCATGCAATCCAATAATTTGGTGTACTCGTACTTTAACTGATTCAATTTGGTAACTCACGAAACCCCTTGTTATTTTATGAAATAACGGATCCCACCCTTTACCTGTAACAGTTATATATCTGTATGGGTGGTTTCATGCGCTATTACTGCTTCAAAACTATCCTGTAAATATTTTCAGTTCTCCATTATCGAATCCTATGTTTCAATATTTAATTTATCACCAAATTTACCTTCTCAAAACAACAGCCTATCTGAACCCACTTGCTCATCAAAATAAGTAGTTAAATCATGCAATTCAATAATTTGGTGTAATTGACCCCATCCTTTAAATGTAACATATGTATATATATATATATATATATATATATATATATATATAAAACATTCGTACCGGTAGTTTCATGCGCTATTACATTACTGCTTCCAAACTATCGTGTAAATGTTTTCAGTTCTCAATTACCAAATCCCACGTTTCAATATTTAATTTATCGTCAAAGTGACATTTTCAAAACAACAGCCCATTTGAATACACTTGCTCGTCAAAATAATCGTTGACGGAAGATAATCTATTAAGCGCGATACAAGCGTGAAGAAAGTCGGAAGTCGCGCAAAAGCTATTTTATGAAATAAGAGAAAACTTGAACATATATATATACACATATATTCGTACGGATGGTTTCATGCCTCTTTACCGCTTCAGGCTATCCTGTAAATATTTTCATCGAATCCCACGTTTCAATATCTAATTTATCACCAAATTGACGTTTTCAAAACAACAGCCCATCTGTACCCACTCGCTCGTCATATCGCTTGACGCCGACGTCGCGGCGTCGCGGACATTATCGCCACGACGAAGGACTCTTTCTTCCCCCATAAAGGCAATCACGCTTTCTCCGAGCAGAGATAACGGCAGAATGGAGAGCGGACGACGTCGTGGGCACGTTTGTCCTCGGCGAATTTCACGATCTGCCCCTTTATCTCTTTCTTTGCCAACGCGGTTATCGCCTTCCTTCTTTCCCTCGCTGTCGGTGCGAGTCGTTAGGGAGGACGTCTGAATTATTTGCCCGCCGGCTGAAAGATTCGCGAGCGGTGAAAGCGTAATTATGGTTAGCCAGCTCGAAAAGGAAATAAGAAGAAACGGGGAAACGGAATAGACACACTTTTTCTGGCTGTGTTACGTACAAATGATCGAATGTAAGTTAATTGAAGGATGTATGGTAGGTTTAGAAGGGGTAGAATTATTGATGTTGGATCGGAACGCAAGTTAAATATGAAGATTTGAAGATAGGAGGTAGACGCAAGTTATGTTCGCATTAGATCAAGACGGTAGAATGCGTCAATGAATTATTGAGCAAAGAAACAGTGGGCTGAAAGCGTAATTATGGTTAGTCGATGCGAAAATGAAATAAGAAGAACCGGGGAAACGAAGTAGACACACTTTTTCTGGCTGCATTCCCTACAGATGGTTGAGTGTAAATGAGTTGCAGAACGTATGCAAGATTTGGAAGGGGTAAAATTATAATGATGTTGGATCAGAATGCAGGTTGAATATGAAGAATTGAAGATATTGTACGAAGTAGATGTACGTTGTATTTGCATTAAGTCAAGATTGTAGAATGCGTGAATGAATTGCTGAGCAAAGAAAAAGTGGGATGAAGGTGTAATTATGTTTAGACGGTGCATAAATTAAATCGGAAGAAATGAAGAAACAGAGTAAGTATACTTTGGTCTGTTCTTAGATTAGATGGAAAGGGTAGAGTGGCGGAATTAATTGCAGTTTTTGTTTAGGTATGAATACACTTTTTCTGTCTTCACATTCCATTAAGATGGTAGAAAATCGGAATGAATCGAAAGGTAAAAAAAAATTCCGTGAATGAAATTGTACTTATGTTTAGCCGTTGTGAAAATTTCCGTACTTTCTAAACTTTAAACGCGCTCATCTCAGCCGCCCAAAACCGCATGAACCTCTCTAAACCATAAGGCCCACTCCCTAGGAAAGCATTTCCTTTGTCCTTTGCAATCACGCCATCCTCTCCCGCGCAGAAATGATAAAACAGGCCCGCTATCGGCAGATAAGCAAGACCCTGCGATAAGCTATGCCATTCATCTTTTATCGGTCTTTACAATAAATGCACCATATTTATTCATAACGCGTCTCACATTACCAAAATACCGAACATTACCACCCTTACTGGTGCGCAATTTAAAAAATTCGCAATAAAATAAAACGCTCCGAAAAGTAAAAACTTTAACTTATTTGCATCATCGCTCTAAATCCGCAATCTTACTCAAAAATCCGAAATACGCAGCTAAACGTTGCCGATACCAGCATGCGCAAATTTCTGTCCTTAGATCCAAATTTGTTTGTCTCCAGAATTATTTTTTCGACTTGTTCCACGTTGAAAAATAATTCGAAAACATCGCGCCTGGATATTCCATTGACGTTGATGGTTACACCACTTACAATGTTGGCATACAATTTCGTTTTTCCCATAAGAAATCTCCAGTTTCAATATTATCGGCATCGTCACTACTATCTATTAGAGCTATGGCACGTTTACGCTTATGGGATATTTGCATTTCTATACTTGAATCTGAATCCAAACTGTAATTCATTATGGCAACCTAATTTTGTTAAATTTTATTATCTATTATTTTTTGATTATTTTATTATTTTGAACTTACAGCCAGAGAAGTAAAAAAAAAATAATATTTTACACAAAATTCTTTATTGTCCGTTTATCGTACAGAATCTTTAGCGATTGCTGATAAGCTGAAAACAAAAATAATTGTGTCCGGATTTATCTGCTCCCGGTGATAATGGTCAGTTTCTGTTTGCGGATTATTCCGTCAAATGACGCAAATGGGTTAACCACCCTTATTCACCGCGCAAAAAAAATGAAGCCCTCCGTACTTCAACTCGTACACCGAAGTGGCGTCCTGCCAGTTTCGCGGGCCGCCATTTTTACTTGGGAGCCGCGAAGACGCTCCGAAAGGATAGTGGCAGAAACATTCTGGATACTCCCAGCGGGAATAGTGCCTGGCTCTCCATTAGTATGCGCGGAAGTGCTCGACGCCCGATTGTGGGAGGCATTGTCGGCGAAGAATGTCCTCGTTGCCGGGGCTCTGTGTGCCAGGCAGACTGTAAGGAGGCACGGAATCCAAGTCAAATGTAATCACTTTCGAGTCGCGCGGTGGAGAGTCGGGAACGTTTACGCAGAAATCGCGAAATGCCGCAGTATGCACGTCTTTTCGCCGAGACGGATGAACGGCGGTTCGCAGCCTGCAAAGGGAACGGCGAGGTGGGGTGAGGCAAAATGCTGGGGCGCGTAGAGGTTTGCCAATCAGAGGTAGGGTGGTAATGAAGGATGCGGCTTAAAAGTACGCAGGACAAACAGACTTCTATGAGATTGTCTTAACACTGAACGTACCGGTACTTTACACCTACGGATTCTTATCATGAGGATAAGAAATTTGAAGATGAGGATTTTAAAGTAAATTTTGAAAGGGGTCATTTGACTTCGCTTGGTACGTTTAGTGTTAAAATTGCGGTTTGATAATCGACGATGCCTAATTCACAAAAATTAAAATTTTCGTTTAAAAATGGACAATATTTAAATTTATCGGATTTAATCGTACTGCTTGAAAATTCGCAATATTTAAGTGAGAATCATTTAAAATTGAACCGCTTGACACCTATTCGACAATATCTACATTTATGAAATAAACATTGATTTTCAGAAAAATACAAAATTGAATAATCTGATTTAAAAATCGACAATTTTTAAATTTATCAGATTTTTAATCGTGCTGCTTGATAGTTAGTCAATATTTAACTGTTTGAAGACATCATTTAAAATTGCCGAAATGTTTAATATGCGTGTTTAATCGACAATGCCTAAATTTCGATCAGATTAAATATAGAATAAAAGTGATGTATTTAGTATACAACCGTATTAATGTAAAGCAAGCAGAAATCTATCATATTGAAATTAACGGCCGAAAGTCATTGATGGGTGAGATTGCAATATTTGCTAAAAGAAACTATAATAATAATATAATAATCACTAAATAAAGTAATGTTATTCCGCATTCTTATTATTAATTACTATTATGGTCTTATAAATATTGCAAAACCTGCATAGCAGGAATGTAGAAGGTTTCATGCCTTTCTTTTGCCAAGCTGCATAAATTAAAATGAAGATAAAATATCATATGAAATTTGCCTGTAAGCGTTTGATCACAAATTTATAAGAATATTGATAGAAGCGTAAAATAAGATATGCATGTACATTTGAAATATATAAATCGTGAATGTTCTACAGACAATGCGAATAGAATGTTCACATTTTATAACGTATCTAAACATATTGAAGAGACGTACCGGTGGGTAACTAGAGAAGAAGCGAACAACTCTCGAGGGAAGAACCTGTCGCCAAAATGCAGAACTGCCGTGTTTGAAGCAGCCTGGCCAAAGTGGAAATTAGACGGACACGACACACGTTTAAATTGCGTCGTTCATCAGCTAACGTACGGCATTTTTACACAAAATTCACTATTGGAGAAAGCAAGAAAAATCGAATAAAACCAAATACGTTCAATGGAACGAAAAAAAACTATTTCTGCTAAAGACCATCAAAGATTAATGAAAATAATTGATCACAAGAAAATATAGAAAACCAATAGATAAAACTTGGTTAATTCCATTATTAAAAACTTCATTAATGAAGCTATCAATTTTAAACATTGTCAAACACACAGCACAGCTAATTTAGTAATTGTTTCAAATTAATACCGAATTTGGGAATTTTATACATACATATATATAAGTGTATAAGTACATTTATATAAGAGATTTACTATAAGATACCACCTAGAATAAGCAAAATTTCTTAACTTTCGTAACGCCTTTCTAATCCCAAGGACATCACTCGTCGCACTTCATATACACATCATACGTAAACATCAAACATATCACATCCCACTATTTCGTAATTTCACGATTACCGTTCATCTCCACAGCAAAACATATTTACCTTCCCCATATAATTGCACCACCAATATATATCAATTTATAAATATATTATAATATACTGCTGCAGATGGAAAATACTATAATGCTATTTAACTCTCCGAATATTCCTAACTCTAATAACCACCGTTTCCACACATATCACAAAAGTCCTATAACCGTTCATCTCCGTTTACTTTTCTTATATACTTGCACCACTAGCATACATTAATTTATGTATACAGTGTACTTATACAAGAAATTTATAATAATATATTACTGCATTTACTACCTAACTCTTCCCATATTCCCAGCCCCAGTGCTACCTTTCTAATAACAAAAGTCCCACCGTTTCAGCTCTCCCCCATACATTTCCACCTTGCCCCACGATCGCTCTGCCGCATTCTATTCCTCCCGATATCCGAATTAGCCGCGTTCCGCGCGGTTCAAAAAGCCTCAGGCCAGCAGCCCGTGTTCCACGAGCGTGCAAACACGTCGGCACCTAGAAACGTGCGGAGCAGTGGAGAAAAAGGCAATTACCGCGGATTGACAGCGCGGAAGCGGAGAAACAGCGAGACAAAGATTAACGCCGCGAAGCGGGGGTGGGAGGGAACGTTAGAGAAGAAGGGTGCGAGGGAGAGACCCGGTCGGCGCACGATCGTTTGATTGCGGAAAATGACGGGCGGTGGTACGAGTGGAACTTTTGAGTGGGCGTCGGTCCCGTGGACAATGAGGCATTCAGGGCCGTCATTGTCGGGCCGACAACTGCGTTACCGTAGACAAACCCGAAATCACCGGCGCCTATCGCTGTCCCAGATCCGATTATGCCGAATAATAAAAAGCGGAGAGCGAGAGCGAAACGAGGAGGCGAGCGGCGGGAGAAGTGGAAAGGAGGAACACGATGGGGGTTGGTAATAACGCCGTTGGCGCGTGACCAGAGTCATCGGCGGCTTTTTGTTCCGACGCCATTTGTCCGCGGCGCTTCTTTATCGCCGCGCTCCTAGGCAGAATCGGAATGATGCGCCAGACGATCGGACGCGGCGAGATAGCCCAAATGAGAGGGGCTTTGCGGAAAGAATGGGGCGGAATAGTTGCGTTGCATGGGGTATAATACGTGCGTTTGCAATTAACACGTTGAGTGCCATGGTGGTCACCGGTGGCGGCGCAAAAGATTTTTCTATAAATGCAAACAATTGGGAATGAAGCCTATTTGTAATCTTGTAAAAGCAATTGGTATTGGAACGGTGCTTCAATATTTTGGTGTCTAACAACTCTGCGTTACCTTTATTTTGCACCATTTAATTATTCTCTGCAGTATTTCATCGCATCGCGGTTCTAACATAGCAAAATACGATTGAGCAAAATAAGCAAAAGATTTTACTAAAACTGCAGCAAATTCGCAATGAAGCCTATTTGCAATCTTGTAAAAGCAGTTGATATTGGAATGGTGCTTCAATACTTTGGCTTCTAACAAGTCTGTGTTACCTTTATTTTGCACGATTTAATTATACTCTGCAATATTTCATCGCGCCGCGGTTCTAAGATAGCAAAATACGATTGAGTAAAATAAGCAAAAGATTTTACTATAAATGCAAACAATTTGTAATGAAGCCTATTTGCAATCTTATAAAAGCAATTGATATTGGAATTGACTTTAAATTTTGTGACCGAAATAGTACCTGGAAATTTGATACCATTTTTAGGGTTTAAAAAATTATAATGGTAGATCAATTAAAAATATCAATTTTTTTGTTTATGTTAAATAACTTTTTAAGCTATTTTAATATGAAGTTAATATGAAATTTGGTACCATTCTTAGGGTTTAAAAAATAATAATGGCAAATAAATTTAAAGTATCCATTTTGTTGTTTATATTAAGTAACTTTTTAAACTATTTTAATATGAAGCTGTGTAGATAAATTAAAAATATCAATTTTTTTGTTTATCTTAAATAACTTTTTAAGCTATTTTAATATGAAACAGTGTAATATGCAGGCAATTGACTGAACGAAGTTGAAACAATTGCTGATGTTTTGTTGCTATGTTACATGGGACAATAAATTCCACGTTGAATCAATCGGGAAAACATTAATAAAAATGTTGTAGTAAAAAAATATAGAGGGTGTATATTTAGGCCTTTCATACATGTTAAGAGATATGTAATAATCGTATATATATAAAGGGTTGATGTAGCAGTCACATGCAGAAAACATGTGAGGATGCATTTGCAGGTAGTTGGTGTTGGATTTTCTTAATGTATGGTTAGTAGGCATTGAATTCAGTAAAACGTGAATGGTTGTTGACAGAAAGTTAAGATGAAGATACCGGAGTGCATGAAATCTAAGATATAAATTATGTTGGGTGGTAATCCGTAGTAATCGAAGACAGTAGAAAATAAGAACGGGGTTGCGAACGCTTGGAATTTATGTATTAGTATAGATGCATTCGAAATATTGGTCAGTCGCTAATTTGTAATTTCTATAGTGACCATAGTCATGAAAAAATAAAAACACGTTTACGAAGACTTAGAGTTAATATATTCGTATAGGTATATTCGAAATACGAGTAAAGTAAGTGGTGTGTGAAAAATGCAAACAGCTAATATAATTGGTATTGGGCAGTAATTTTTTAACTTGTGATTTTTATAGCAATCAAAGTTAGAACAAAAATAATATATTTATATGCGACGAGCAGACTGGTTAGTTATGTATGACTTTAAACTCTCCGATAAATACTTAAAAATAAGGTCTGTACAAATACTTATTGCTCTTTCGTTTCTGTCGATTTTCTATTTTTCCTTTGTAAGATCGTAAATTAGTTGAACAACTAATCCATTTCCCGCTATATCTATTATATGGATTTCTGAAAATGTGTACAAACTTGCTGTTTAACACAAAGTATGCACAGCGAACAAATCCAGTTATTGCTCAACTTGATCAACTTGTTACTTTATGGACATTATTGTTTTGGAGGAACTTAACTTTGTAACCAAAATATTGATTAAAGGCAGCTTTATAATAAAACATTAAATAAAGACAGCTTTACAATTAAACAACTCTGTGTTAACATACAGGAAAAAATACCATTGTCTTCCAACTATCTATTTAAATAAGTACCTGATAATCTATCACCAATGATTCCACTTTCATCACTATCGAATTCGCGTATTTGAAAAATAGCGAAATAGACCAAAAACACATCTTCAAAGTCACAAAATGTCTATTTCCATCTAACGCGATATATATACACCATAACGCTTCCGTCCATATAACTTTATAATTAAATAACTTTGTGTTTACATACAGGAAAAAATGTCATTATCTTCCAAGTACTCTCACTATCTATGTAAATAAGAACTTGATAACCTATCAGCAATTATTCTACTTTCATAACTATCGTAGTATATTTTAGTATAACTTTCATAACTATAAGTATTGAATTCGCATTACTTGAAAAATGGCTAAATTGCCCAAAAACACATCTTCAAAGTCACAAAACGTCTATTTCCGTCTAACGCGCAAATATGACCTTTCTCTCTGCAAAGTGCCAATAAGCCACAATTTTCCAAAGTATCCCCCGAAATTGATCGGTGCACCCACATTTTCCACCCTGCTCTCACCCACGCAACATACTCGCGCCGCAAGATTCGTTTGTCCGAATACAATCGCGCCTCAGACCAAACAGAAAGAGCCAGGCATATTGCAGGAGGGGTCCGAGGGGTTAGTAGGCGGTGGAACTCGTTGAGTCCGGCGAAGTTCGTGAACTTGCTTAATTAGGAACGGTAGTCAGACGCTGCCTCGCATTGTCCAGCACTGTTGACTTCCGGTCTCCAATCCGCACCCCTTCGCGGAACTCCACCTCCCGAACAACGGAGGTGAGGGCTGATTGTTTCATTGTTTCCGACCCCACTGTCAAATGCCACCGCTCTGAATGGGGTTATTGTTGTTTCAGGCCGTGCCGCAGACAATCTGACGGTTTTCAGGACTCGAATGGCAGCGCAGCCGCCGCTAAACGCCGTGCCGCGAATGAGGTGACCTCGTGAAAACCGGCAGAAAGCGCCGGAAAGCTCCACGGAAAACGATGGATGCCGGGAAAGTAGACGAGAAAGGCGTCTACATTATAGCGGACGACGCAGCTAATGTGTTAACGCGCTCAACGTCATTTCAGTCATTTATGAGTGACGGATAACATGCCGTGTAACACTGGGACATTTTTTTTCCGAAGAATAATGCGACATCTCATGTAAGACGGTATATTTGCGGGGCGTATTATTTTATTCAAATTATATTTTGTGTAATGTGTTATTAGTATTATATATTTTATGAAACAAAATTTAAATTCAACACTGTACTTTTCTATGTTGTGCCAAGTTAAAAAAAACCACGAATATTTATATGGCGAGTTTGATTGAACAAGTCTCGCAATAATCAGTTTTTAATATTTTGCACTGCGATATATCCCTTCACAAAGTATTGAATAGTGCATTATCTCGTGTAAGACGGTATATTTGCGGACCGATTTAATTTATTCAAATTATATTTTGCATAATGTCTTATTGGTATATATTTTATGAAACAAAATTTAAATTTGACAGTTTATACTGTTCTAAGTTTTGATAATTTAAAGATAAATCACCAATATTTATACGGTAAGTTTGATTGAAGAAATTTCGCTATAATCAGTTTCTAATACTTTGCACTGCGATATGTCCCGTCACAAATTCATAATAGTGCATCAATAATCATTCAATAATAGCGCGTCATTTTGCGTAAGACGGTATATTTTCGGAGCGAATTACTTTATTGAAATTATATTTTGCGTAATGTGTTACTGGTATGTATTTTATACAACAAAATTAAAATTCAACAGTTTGTACTTTTCTAAGTTGTAAGAAGTTAAAAAAAATCACCAATATTTCTATGGCGACTTTTATTGAAGAAGTTTCGCAATAATCAGTTTTTAATACTTTGCACTGCGATATATCCCTTCACAAAGTATTGAATAACGCGTCATATCGTGTAAGACGGTATATTTGTGGAGCAAATTACTTTATTCAAATTATATTTTGCGTAATGTGTTATTGGTATATATTTTATGAAACAACATTTAAATTCAACAGTTTATACGTTTCTAAGTTGTAAGAAGTTAAAAAAAAATCACCAATATTTGTATGGCGAATTTGATTGAAGAAGTTTCGCAATAATCAGTTTTTAATACTTTGCACTGCGATATATCCCTTCACAAAGTATTGAATAACGCGTCATTTCGTGTAAGACGGTATATTTCCGGAGCAAATTAATTTATTCAAATTATACTTTGCGTAATGTTTTATTGATATATATTTTATGAAACAAAATTTAAATTTGATACTTTGTACTTTTTAATGTTCTGATAGCTTCGAAAAAAGTCATTAATATTTGTATTGATTGAACAAGTCTCGCAATAATAAGTTGTTTATCGCTTCCTCGCTCGATGTTTTTATTTTCGAACATACAATGCGATCTCGTACATGTCCTTGCACACGAATAATAGGTAATTTGTGGTTTAGATTAATGCCTGAGCTTAATGTCTAAAACGTATCCACAAGTCTTTTTAATACTTTGCACTGCGATATATTCCTTCACAAAGTATTGAATAGTGTATCATCTCGTGTAAAACAGTATATTTTTGGAGCGAATTATTTTATTCAAATTATATTTTGCACGATATCTTATTGGTATGCATTTTATGAAACAAAATTCAAATGTTACAGTTTGCACTTTTCAAAGTTGCGATAGTTTAAAAAAAAAATCATCACAATTTGTATTGATTGAAGAAGTATCGCAATAATAAGTTATTTGTCGTCTATGACTTGGTGTTTTTATTTTCGAACATATAATGTGGTCCCGTGCATTTCCTTGCGCAAGAATAATAAATAGTTTGTCGTTTTGGTTAATGACTGAGCTTAATGTCTAAAACGTACTCACAAGTCTTTTTAACACTTTGCACTGCTATATGTTCCTTTACAAAGTATTGAATAGTGCATCATTGTGTGTAAAACAGTATCAGTATGTAACACTAGAAAAATATTTAATAGTTTATACTTTTCTAAGTTGTGATAACTTAAAGAAAAATCACCAATATTTGTATGGCAAGTGTGGTTGGAGAAGTATCGCAATAATAAATTATTTGCCGTCTTTCACTTGGTGTTCATGTTGCATTCACAATTATCACATTTCCACTTAAAAACCAACCAACCAAAAATTTCGTTTCCACTAAACGTTTCATTTTTTTTTCCAATCTGAAAATTACTTTTCATAATGTTTCAGAATATTATTATTATTATATGCAAAATATCATAATTTAAAATGAAATGAAATTTTAAATTACCTCTCCAAAATTACTTTCCTATCACAAAAATATAATATCAAAACTGTATATTTCAGTCACTGGTATCTAACTATTCGTTTAACTGGCGTCCGACAGTGTCACCTTTAAGAAACGATACTTTACAAATGACACATTATTAAAAAATATCTCCACATTCTTTAATGGATCTTACTGAAATGTCTTACAAAATCCTCATTTTCTCCTGTTACCTTTTCCCGTCCCATTTACTCGTTTTCTGCTTCTCCTCATCGTCTAAAACAGAGTCAAAGAAAACCAGCCTTGCCTTTAACACTGAACGTACCAAGCGGGGTCAAATGACCCCTTTCAAAATTTACTTTAAAATCGTACATTCATTGTTATTTCCCTCGTACATTTGACTTTCTGCAAATTCTTATATCATCTGATTATTCAATTTCTCGCTTGAATAAATTAGGGATTTCTTTCTGAAAATCGACGTTTATTTCATAAGGGGTCAAATGATCCCTTTCAAAATTGACTTCAAAATCGTACATTTGTTGTTATTTCTATCGCTCATTTGACTTTCTGTAAATTCGCATATTATTTGAATATTCAATTTCTTGCTTTAATAAATTAGGAACTTCTTTCTCAAAATCGTTTATCTCAGAAGAATGGTAAGAATACGTAGGTGTAAAGAACCGGTACGTTTAGTGTTAACATGTTAAGCGTAGCCGATTCTCGCCAGCTTCGCCTCGCCCGGAAAAAATCTCTTTATATCCGCAGCTCTAGGTAAAAGATGCAAAGCGCAAACGTCGTCGACTGCCGTTTATCCACGCCGGCTCGCCGATATTTTTCTTACGCCGTCGTCGCGGCGGGTCGAACCCAGTAAAATACTAGCCGGGCAACATTTCACGGACGGATCGCCGTGACCGGCAGCGCGATAAGATCGTCGCATTTCCCGTGGCCGCTCATATATAAGGCAAACTTATGCCGAGCGTAAATTCCCCCGCTTTGGGCCGCGGCTATCTTATCGGCTGCTTCGCGGGGTTTGCGCTTTTCCAGCGGGCGCCCGATAGACCATGCCAGACATTATGCGAAATTGAAAAACCGAAGAGGCCGCGTCGCCCGAGCCACGGACTTCCGGTCAAGAGGATCGACGAGCCATCGCAACGCGGGTAGATCGCGCGAAGCTTGATAAGAAGCACGATAACGCGGGGAGAGAGATACTGCGAGGTTGCAGGCGAGATTCTTTTCGCTGGTGAAATAGGAGGAACTACTATGAAATGCGATTTGTGACGAGAAGCGATCGAATCGTAGAGAGTGGAACGAAATACGGAAAGTTATGGGAGAATATCGGTGGAGTTGGTATTGGTGTATGTGGTGCTGACAATTCCAGAAACATAATTAAGTTGACTTTCACAATGAAAAGAAATATTGTTTAAATCTGCAAAAGATGAAGTAAGAAAAAATTGAAAGAATTGGTATTGGTGTGCGTGGTGCTGAAGTTCCAGAAATATAATTAAGTTGCTTTGACGATGAGAGAAAATATTGATTAAATCTGCAAAAGATGAAGTAAGAAAAAAATATATAAACATGGAATATAGAGGCCAATCAACTCATTATTTTGTAGTAACAAATCAAGATCTACAAAAGAAAACTAAACATGATAAGATATATGATAATGTAGAAAAAAAGATACTGCGAGGTTGCAGGCGAGATTCTTTTCGCTGGTGAAATAGGAGGAACTACTATGAAATGCGATTTGTGACGAGAAACGATCGAATCGAAGAGAGTAGAACGAAATACGAAAAGTTACGGGAGAATACGATGGAGTTGGTATTGGTGTATGTGGTGCTGACTGTTCTAGGAATATAATTAAGTTGATGTTGACGATGTAAAAAAATATTGTTTGAATCTGCAAAAGATGAAAAAAGAATAGATTGAAGTAAGAAAAGTAAATATAAAAATGAAATATAGAGGTCAGTCGACTCTGTTAATTCATAGTATGAAATTAAGAGCTGCAAAAAAAAAGCTAAACATGATAAGGTATACTATATAACGCAGGAATGGAAATACTGCTACGTTGCAGGCGAAATGCTTTCTACTGATGAAATAGCAGAATCTATTATAAAATGCGATTTGTGACGAGAAACGATCGAATGGTAGAGAGTAGAACGAAATACGAAAAGTTACGGGAGAATACGATGGATTTGGTATTGGTGTATGTGGTCCTGACCGTTTTAGAAATATAATTAAGTTGCTTTGACGATGAGAAAAAATATTGTTTGAATCTGCAAAAGATGAAGAAAGAAAAGATTGAAGTAAGAAAAAAAATATATAAAAATGGAATATACAGGCCAGTCGATTCTTTTTATTCGTAGTAAGATATTAAGAGCAAAGAAGAAAGCTAAACATGATAAGGTATATGGTAATGCAAATAAAGAAATACTGCAAGATTGCAGGCGAAATTCTTTTCGCTGGTGAAATAGGAGGAACTACTATGAAATGCGATTTGTGACGAGAAGCGATCGAATGGTGGAGAGTAGACGAAATACGAAAAGTTACGGGACAATAAGATGGAATTGGTATTGGTATATGTAGTGCTGATCGTTCCAGGAATGTAATTAAGTTGCTTTGACATTAAGGAAAAATATTATATGAAACTGACAACGATGAAGGAAGAAAAAAAATGTCAAAACGGAATGTAGGGTGCGTCGACTCATTCGATTCATTGCAAAATATTGAGAGCAAAAAGAAAGCTAAATATGATAAGGTATACGATAATGCGGAAAAAGAGATATTGCGACGATGCAAGCGAGATTATTTTTGCTTATGAAATAGCAGAAACTACTATGAAATGCGATTTGTGACAAGTCACGATCGAGTCGAAGAGAGTAGAACGAAATACGAAAAATTACAGGAGAATAAGATGGAATTGGGATTGGTGTATGTGGTGCTAACCGTTTCAGGAATATAATTAAATTAGTGTTGATAATGCAAAAAATATTGTTTGAGTCTGCGAAATATGAAGTAAGAAAAAATATATAAAAATGGAATATAATACTCTTTCTATTCATAGTAAAGCTAAAAAGTTTATGAACATGATAAGGTATATGATAACTTTAAGAGATATTGCGAAGTTGATATTATTAAATTACGATGAATTTGCGATTTGTCACACAGAACTGATCTTATCGAAGAGAGTAGAACGAAATACGAAAACATTTAAACAGTTAAACAGTTTTCCTTGATTCCCTAATTTCTTTGAAGTTTCTGCTTTGACCCAAATTTTGTGTGCTAAACAGTTGATTGTTTTCTTTGATAATCCAATTTCTTTGCACTGCCCCATTTCTGCCTTATTATGAGTTCTGTTATAGTACTTTGCGTGTTAAACAGTTGAGTGTTATAATCTTTTCCTTGATTTCCTATTATGCACGAAATATGCGCAAATGAAATATAATATATTCTAAAGCAAGTTTATACACATAGACCAGGTTTACTTTAAAGGTTTATATTATTAAACTAGCTGAATTTCCGTGTCACACAGAACTGATTTAGATACAGGAAATATACACGAACAAGGTACAATATATTCCGACACAATTTTATAAAACAGGTATATTTGAAAGTACTGTTAAATTAGCTGAATTTTTGTGTCGCATAAAACTGATTTACATGCAGGAAATATGAACGAACCAGATACAATATATTTCGATATCATTTTATAGAACAGGTGTGTTTGAAAGTACTGTTAAATTAGCTGAATTTTTGTGTCGCACAAAACTGATTTACATGCAGGAAATATACACGAACCAGATACAATATATTCCGACACAATTTTATAGACCAGATGTGTTTCAAAGTACTGTTAAATTAGCTGAATTTTCGTGTCGCACGAAACTGATTTACATGCAAGAAATATAGGCGAACGAGATACAATATATTCCGACACAATTTGAGGCCGGCCATGATCAAACCTCGACGAGAATTAAAAAGGCGAAACGCAACCACTGAACCAGTTAGTACAATCAGGCCGCCCCTTAAACGCGAAAGTTTAATAGAAGCCGCGAAGTAATTCGCGATTACGGCGGTTTATAAACTCCCCCGAGCACGGCGCAGTTCTCATTTTTGCAGAAAGGAGACCTCGATTAAGACTCCGCGTCCTTTACTACCGCCGCCCTTAAGTTTTTCTCAACCGCCGAGAATAATAAAAAAGAAGGACTCCCGCAATCTCACTCGCAAGAAATCTCGAAGAAAAAGAATCACTAACATGAAACGATAGCTTAAGCCTGAAAATCGAATGTTACGTAACGGGTACTTATTATGTATGGTTAGTGGTAATGGCACACTGTAAACGTGTGGTCATAAAATGTGACTAATAATAACCGTAATATTTTTCACATTTGCAGCGTCATATTATGGAATAAAAGATACGTGCACATAGAGATAGTTTAGAAAGTATTTGTATATGAAGCAATTCAGCCAATACTTTGTGAAATGGTAGCTTATGATTCAATTTTTTGTAAAGAAGAAATTTACATATTTTTCGGCAACATTTATAACGGACTTGTACTAAACTTGTATTGCAATACGATAACACCAAACTTGTATTATAACAGATTTTTGTATAAAATACGACTAATAATAACTGTAATAATTTTCACATCTACAGCGTCATATTACGGAATAAAAGAGATGTGCATATAGAGATAGTTTAAAAAGTATTTGTACATGAAGCAATTCAGCCAATACTTTGTGAAATGGTAGCTTATGATTCAATTTTTTGTAAAGAAAAGTTTACATATTTTTCGGCAACATTTATAACGGACTTGTACTAAACTTGTATTGCAATACGATAATACCAAACTTGTACTATAACAGACTTTTGTATAAAATGCGACTAATAATAACTGTAATAATTTTCACATTTGCAGCGTCATAGGTATTACCGAATAAAATAATTCATGTAATAATATTTATTATACAATATCATTTCCGTCGTTACTTACGATCACTGGCCAGCGTGATGATAGTTTTAAAGTTCCATTTTTAAAAAATGCCTCGTCTTTAATGGCGAACAAAATTACATTATTGAACAGAACTCTTCTGTAGACCTAATATATAAAGTTTATTGTAGTATATATGTAGTATTTTTATCGAAATACTTCAACAGATCTGATTCTCAGACGGAGAGCGCGAAAAGGAAAAATGGCGAACACAGGCGACCATTCTGCGGCCACTTCTTCACGATCCGCGGCCATAAAAGCGACGTAACGGTCGATGATGTGACGGCGGGACCTTCTTCGCGCGGATTGGAAACAAAATGTCGTGAAATATAATATCGCCCGTCTCCGTCCATTCTCTCTCGTGGTGCGCGAGGACCGACGGTGGGCAGAAAATCTGCCGTCACGGCGGCGCGGTAAATATAAATAAAAATGGAAAGCCGACCATTATGGCCGGCGGAAAGTATGACGCATACCTATACCGGCGGCTGTTTCAAATTGATATTTCGAAAGTGCCTCCGATGCCGCACGGAAGTCGGCCCGTTTATATGGCTGTTGTGCGCACGCAGTGTTCCTCGTTTGTGCGAAGGTTGTTCGCCGATTTTTCATTTTTCGGAGTAGAAACGTCGGGGTGGTGTGTGTTGAGACTTTTTGTCAGTCGGATTTTGCTGCCCATTTTCGTGGGCAAATTTCTGATTAATGACGAGGGATTTGCGTATTAAAGAGTTGAGAGTTTTTATTCTTTTCCTGTTTCTTGCAGTTTTCCGGTTCGGCTTTGTGTTAGTGATTTTCATGTTAAAGAGATGAATGTTTTTTCTTTTTTGTTGTTTGATAACCTAATTTCTGCGCACTTCCTCATTTCTGTCTTAGTATGAGTTTTCCTATAGTACTTTGCATATTAAAGAGTTGAGGGCTTATATTCTTTTCTGATGTTTCCTGTTTTCTTGCAGTTTTACGGTTCGGTATTGTTATGGGTTTTGTGTTTGTGGTTTTCATGTTAAAGAGGTGAACTTTTTTTGCTTATTTTCTTTTCGTTTGATTATCTAATTTCTGTGCACTTCCTAAGTTATGTCTTGTTATAAGTTTTGTTATAGTACTTTGAGTGTTAAAGAGTTGAACGTTTCTATTTTCGCCGATTTTTCATTTTTCTGCGTAAACACGTCGGGGTGGTGTGTGTTGAGACTTTTTGTCAGTCGGATTTTGCCTGCGCATTTTCGTAGGCAGACTTCTGATTAATGACGAGGTGTGTGGTAGGGCTTTGCGTATTAAAGAGTTGAGGGCTTTTTATTCTTTTCCGATGTTTTCTACTTTCTTGGCAGTTTTCCGGTTCGCCTTTTTTATGAGTTTTGCGTTAGTGGTTTTCATGTTAAAGAGATGGACGTTTTCATGTTAAAGTGATGAACTTTTTTTGTTTTTTTTTTCGTTTGATAACCTAATTTCTGCGCACTTCCTCAGTTCTGTCTTATTATCAGTTTTGTTATAGTACTTTGCGTATTAAAGAGTTGAGCATTTTTACTCTTTTTTGATGTTTCTTGTTTTCTTGCAGTTTTGTGGTTCAGCTTTGTTATGATTTTTGTGTTAGTGGTTTTCATGTTAAAAAGATGAACGTTTTCTTTTTTTTTCGATAACTTTCTGCGTACTTCTTTACTTCTATCCTATTATGAGTATTGTTATAGTACTTTCCGTGTTAAATATGATAGTTAAGTGTTTTTATTCTTTTTCTCGATTTTCTATTTTCTTTGCAGTTTACCGTTTCTGTTTTGTCACGAATTGTCTGTGTTAAACGTTTGATTGTTTTTACTTGTTTTCCTTGATAACTGAATTTCTTCGCATTTCCTCACTTCTACCTGATTATGAATTCTGTTATAATGTTTTCCATGTTAAACAATTGATTCTACACGTTTCCTCGACTTCCTATTTTCTTTGCAGTTGTCCGTTTCTGCTTTGTTATGAGTTTTATGTTCGTGCTTTATGTGTTAAACAGTTGATTGTGTTTTCTTGTTTTCTTTTATAATCCAATTTCTTCGCACCCTCTCTCTTACACATTATTATGGATTTTGTAGTAGGGCATTGAATATTTTACAGTTAGGTGTTTTTTATCCTTTTCTTTGATTACCTATTTTCTGTGCAATTTTTTGCTCCTGCTTTATTATAAGTTTTGTGGTAGTGTTTTGCGTGTTAAAGAGTTAATCGTTTTAACACTTTATTTAATTACCCGCGCTCTTCATTTATCCTTCACTTGTTCTTTATTCCGCATTTAACACTATAACATTGCACATTAAACAGTTGATACAACTTTTCATCTCTCTCTTTCCCGCACATTTTCTTCTCCAATTCTTCGTTTCTGCCCCATTCTAATCTATGTACTACTACATTCTCCACATTCCTCTTCCGTGTTTCGAAATGCACAGTGCCCTTTCTTTAGCGTTTCCTTCGATCGCCTCCGACTTCACCGCGCCTCGAATCGATTTTATTTCCTCTCGCCAATTCTCAGCGATCCCAGCTTATCGCGACAACCTCTGCTCCGGATGGCCAATTTTCTTCCCCCGCAAAAATCGAGCCACTGTTCTCCGGCGACGTCTATTCGAGCGCTGAATCGATGGTGTTCGTTTCTCGTTCGCCGACGGGAAGCCGAAGGTGGAGTGTTTTCGTCATCATTCTTGTTGTTTTAATTACCGAACACGTTATACCCGGTGAAATAAAAGATATAGTGTTTACGCTAACGATCGATATAAGAACGCTGTATTTTTATGCCGTTTTTTATCGAGATTAATATGTTTGATGTATTATTGTATTTTTTTGTATGGAAAAGAAATAGGAAAGGAAACCTTGGAGGCGTTGAGATTTTTGTTTTGAGAAAGGATTTCATGTAATAGTAAACTTCTGAAGAAGGAACGCAAGAATTTCGGAAGATGCAAAAATTCTAAATAAATGCAATAGACAAGTTTCAATCAAAAAAGGCATTTGGATAATATCTGAAATTACTGTATAATTTAAGGGGAAGTATTATTGTGTAATTGAAGAAAACAGATAGGGTGGAAGTAACTGTTGTTTTCCTTTTCATACCATAAAACCAATGCGTAACTCCAATATCTAAAATTTTGGTATGCAAAAGTGAAATCTTAGCAAATCAAGTAGCAACTAATTGTTGTAATACATACTGTTTAAAGTTCGATATAGTTTGCCATGATGTTTAAGAGAAAATAAACTGTCAAATTAAAAATTAGTTTGTTAAAAAATGAAATGAATCTCTACCAAGCAGAATCGCAATAATTTATATTGCCATATTTCTGTATAATTATATACTGCGTAATGAATATATTCTACGTATGCTGGTATGAAATAAATCGTAGTGTGACTTATGCTACCATTGCCAATGAGTGAGAATTCCCATTTATACCTATTGTTAAGTAAATCTCGTTTTTGTGACTTTACAAACTGGTATACTTTTTATTGGTACTTGGTTAATTTTTGATTCTATATGTTGCCCATTGGGTTATCTATATCTATGAAGACAAAAATCCGCGTAAAAGATAAATGCCGAAGGTAGACTAATTACCGAACATATTGCTTGCAATGGAAAATAGCTCAAATGTACACATAACCGATCGAAGTAAAATAGTCACCGAATTTTCGTGTCAAATTCCTCTCAAATATGATCGAAAAGAAATTACAAGCGATATCCGATACCTAATTTGACGCCGATGCCATTTCACATGTCGTAAGGCAAGATACGCACCAATTCAATCTTGCCGAATGATTATCGTTATAGCACAGGAGGCGCACTTATCGTTTTGCGGATGATCTAGTTTTGCCTAACGTGACAGTAAACATGCAAACGGTTAAATAGCGCATTTACCATCGACTGAGAACGACCGCAAAAGCCTTCACAAATTTCCGCCTTCCTCCATTAGACTAAATAAAATCCTCCAATAGCAAATCTATAAGGTAGGAAACACGAATTATTCCAGCATTTACCTTATTAACACATTTTTCTGTTTCTAATACTGAGTACCGGCGAAAATAATGAAATACTGAAGGTGGTTGCCGCAAAATTGTATCGTTGAAGCAAGGGTAAAAATGGTAAAATTTGTTTTGAAATATCAATGTTGCAGTTATGTGTTGTTTAAAGTAAAAAGATTTTTATAATTTGTATACTTGAATCATAGGTGAACAACATACCACTTGTTATTATTGTACTGAATTTATTTAGCATTATATTACAGGTGTTTTGGGAAAGCCCAGTAAAAACAAAATGTAATATTTATAGTTAGTGTGATAAATCGAAAAACAATGACTTTTGCATAAAGGAACTTTACTTGATTTGCATATTTATGAAGTGTTACGACGTTTTCCACGAGTTTTAGAGACTTTACAACATTTTTGTGGATATTTTAATTTCTCCGATTGCGCCGGCCAACTGAGACATTTTCACTTGTCTCGCGGAAATAGTGGTTATTATTGGAAGCGCCTAATGTTGCCGCATTCAGGAAAAAAAAAATGCAGGACGTGAATTTACGTCAGTGGCAATCAGGAATAGAATTCAAAATTATGTGAATTCACGTCAGGGGTGGCGCCAATGTCTTAACATCATCTTCGACACCCTTCCAATAAATGTACACTTTATGAAATCATTCCTCACTAAAAAAACAAGACAACATCCACAAATCTACTTCCGACTGAAGTCTTCAAAAACTATCACCTCCCCCTGTCAAATAAAATATACATCAAGTCTACAAGTTCGTGTGAGGAATTTTTCCAGCATCTACATTCTTTACGTTATCTTCAAAACACTTTTGACAAATGCTCATTCTCTGAAGTCGCTCCACAAAAATGTAAAAACTTCGACGAATCTGCTAGGTTCCTGTCATAACGACTGTGGCCCAGACACACACGCTTACATAATTTTTCACGTGACAGCGAGCCCCAATATTGGCTCAGGAATCCATGCACCAATGGATATGCATCCGAGGCAAATATAATGCAGCCATCGGCGGCTGTCTCGCTCTCTTCTCTCTATTTCCAGGCGCGACAAAGGAAGGATTTGTCGCGAGGCGAGGCTTCACGCCCGTCGACTACAAAACCTTACCGACTCCCTTCCCGCCCCTTGTACCCACGTCTTTACTCACCCCCTTTCGGCAGAGTCAATTCGTATACTTCGCAAAGCTTTTACGACGTCACGCGAGCAAACGTTGTGTTCTGCGGGTACTGAGACCATGCCGATCATCGATTGTGATACTGTGTTCATTTACAATATTGTAATTTCGTTCTTTCGCTCACGATACCATAAATGCTTGCGCAGACGTTGTGTTCTGCGGTTACTAAGATTGTGATGATACTTTTTGATGCTTTTTTCACTGTTTGAGTATATGGCCCTGAGAATCTATTCTGAGGCTCTTGAGACTATTGCTAGAAAGATAGTGCCTTTATTTTAAATATTGCAGTTTGGTTCTTTCGCTCACGATACCATAAACGCTTACGCAGACGTTATGTTCTGTGGTTACTGAAATCGTGGTGATACGTTTTTGATACTTTTTCCAGTATTTTAGTATATTGCGCTGAGAATCTATCCTGTGTTTGTTGAGATCATGCCGATCATGGACTGTGATACTGTGTTCATTTATAATATTGCAATTTGGTACTTTTCACTATAAATGCTTGCGGAGACGTGTTCCGCGGTTAGTGAGATCGTGGTGATATTCTTTTGATACTTTTTTTAGTGTTTTAGTATATAGCGCTGACAATCTATTCTGTATTTGTTGAGGTCATGCTGATCTTTGATCGTGACGATTGTGTTCACTTAAAATATTGCAATTCGGTCCTTTCGCTCCCGAAACCATACATTTTTCCTAGCAGACGTTGCTTTCTGCGGTTGCTGAGACCGTGGTGATAGTACTATGATACTTTTTTTAATGTTTTAGTATGTAGCGCTGAGAATCTATTCTGTGTTTATTGAAACCATGCTGATCATTGATTATGATAGTGCGTTTACTTAAAATATTGCAATTCGGCACTTTCGATCACCTTACTTTTTTGATATTTTTTTTAGTACTTTAGTATATTGCGCTAAAAATCTATTCTGCGATTACTGCCGATCATCTACTGTGATAATGCGTTCATTTACAATATTGTACTTCGGTTTTTTCGCTCACCACACCTTAAATGCTTACACAGACCTTGTGTTCAGTGGTTGCTGAAATCGTGATGATACTTCTTTGATGCTTTTTTTACTGTTTTAATATATAGCGCTGAGAATCTATTCTGTTTGTTGAGACCATGTTGATCTTTAATTGTGATAATTGTGCCCATAATTATGAAAGTGGTCTAAGTCAAAATTTAAAAAAAATGAGTTTATCAGTTATTTCATACCACATTATTTTTAACTAAATTTATTCAATGTAATTTTTACGAAATTGTCAAAAATGAACCATTAGATAGTGGTTGTAATTTCAACATTATATGGAATTCATTTAGTTTTAATTATGAAAGTGGTCTAAGTCAAAAATTTAAATAAATTATATAAACAACTTGAAAATGGCACGTGGCCTTCTTTGACGCGTTTCTGAACTACATAATAAAATAAATAACAATCAAATTTTAATAATAACGACAACTTCATTTTTAACGAAATCACTAGAAGAATCAATAACAAGAAGAGTAAAAAATACCGCGGGTGAATCTGTCTCTTGGCTACAAATTCAATGGATGAGATTCTTGAAAAATGAGCCTTATAAAATGTTCTATAAAACATCTTTAGATGATTCTAAATTTCACGTTTTGGATCTTTCACCTAAAAAAGGAAGACCAAAAATATACGGAAATATTAAATTACTTCCATTATACACCACCATTAGACCAGTATCGGAAGAAAAACATAAAGATATTATGAGTTTACTACCGTACATCCCTCCAGTTTTTCAGGAACATTTTAAGAATCTTAAATACTCGAAATAATGATAAAAATGGATTACTGTTTAAAAATAATTAATAAATGTAATAAATGTTCACGAATTATTTCAATCAAATTATTGTTTCAAATAAAACTCAAAGTTCTTTATTGCTTTAAGTCATTTATAGGACATTCAGTTAATTTTGAAAATGGTCTAAGTCAATTCAATCTTTAAAAATAATATTATCGTATAAAATTCACACAAAATTTCATATTCATAGTAAATTTCCATTAATTAAGACTAATAAAATTATAAATTAAAATGTCGCATAATGTAAAAATATTTTTTAATTTATTCAAATGCAATTCATTAAATATCTCGAAACAAGAAATATATGACTTAGACCACTTTCATAATTATGGGCACAATTGTGTTTACTTAAAATATGGCAATTCGATCCTTTCGCTCACCGTACCATAAATGCTTGCTCCCAAATGTTTTGTTGTCCGGTTACCAGGGTCCTAGTGATCCGCCCTTTTGATGCATGTTTCGGTGTTTTGTTATGTGATTATGAGAATTTCTATTTAATGTTTGTTAAGGCTATGCTGATGTTTGGTTATGATAGTGCGTTTATTTTAAATATTGCAGTTTGGTTCTTTCGCTCACGATACCATAAATAACGTTGTGTTCTGCGGTTCCTGAGATCGTGGTATTACTCCTTTGATGCTTTTTTCAGTGTTTTAGTATATGGCCCTGAGAATCTATTACGTGTTTATTGACACTATGCCGGTTTTTCATTATGATAGCGCGTTCAGTTTAAACGTTGCAATTCGATCCTTGCGCTTACCATATCATAAATGCTTGCTACCGAACCTTTTGTTACCCGGTTACCAGGATCCTAGTGACCAACCCCTTTGATGCATGTTTCGATATGTTGTTATGTGATGATGAGAATCTAATCAATGTTTGTTGAAGTCATAGCGATGTTTGATTATGCTAATGGGTTCATTTACAATATTGCAATGTGGTTATTTTGCTCAACATAACATAAATGCCTGCTACCGAAGCTTTTGTTGTCCTATTAGCGGAATCCTACTGATCCGCCCTTTTGGTGCAAGTTTCGGTGTTTCGTTATGTAATAATGAGAATCTATTCAATGTTTGTTGAGACTATGCTGATGTTTGATTATGATAGTGCGTTCATTTAAAACATTACAATTTGATTCTTTGATAAATGCTTGCTACCAAACGTTGTGTTTTGCCATTATTGAGATTATAATGATCGTTGACTTTGATAGAAATTTTCCGTGTTTTGGTATACGATGTTAAGAAACTATTATGGATTGATTATTATAATTATTATATTAATATAACTAAACTATTATATTTAAAGTAATACCGATTGCTGACTCCGATGTTGACATCGTTCAAATTTTGCGATTTGAATCTTTCATTCACAAGGGTATAAAAATGGCTACTTGCGAATGTTCCATATTCCAGTTAGTGACATCATGGTAAACACTGCCATTAAAACAGTTTTTAGTATTTTGACATATAGTGAAAATTATTAATTCCATTCTCGCGTTTAATGAAACGACACAGAACGTTGACAATGCTATCGTATTCATTCAGTATTTTGCAAGATAAACTTTCCACACACATAGCTATAAATACCTACTTCCCAACCCATATTCTGAAGCTACCGATATGGTAATGATCACAAACCCTAACACAGGTTTCAGTATTTCAACATATAATAAGCATCCCTGTTCCAATTTTGCGTTTACCGAAATTGCATAGACCATAAACTTTCACACAGCACGCACTTACAATTTCACGACTTACACCTTCGACATGCGACGTAACAAATTCCTCATCCCCTTTCATTTTCTGCAACTACAATAGTCCCATGCACACAGCTTTAAGAACTCAACATTTTTCCTCAACTCACAATGTAACGGATTCCAAACCTTTCCATCCGCACCCCCATTCGTAATACCTTCGAACAACTCCGGCAACCAAAAGCAACTTTGCAAGACCCCCAACAACGGCAACAAAAACGGCTCGCCATTAAAATTGTACGAGAGAGCGGAGGTAAAGTGATTCGCGCCAATTAATCTGCGCTGTAAACGAGAGCATTTTCATTTTCGCTGATGCCCCGTCACCCCCCTTTCGTCCGTGCCCGGAGAATGATAATCTATCTTAAATAACCCGCAGGGGTTCAGACCGCGGACTCTCCTCGTCTTCGAGAATCCCGCTCGCAAACCTGGCCAGGGTAACTGGCGAAGGCTAAAGTAATCTCGACGAGGAATTCAATTACCGGGCGTGAGTGCAGCGGCGAGATTTAAAAACAGAAATTATGCTCGACGTCAGTCGCATTAGCCCCGGCCGTTCGTTTAAAACGAGCGCACGAACCAATCGGATTTTTTAACATTCGGATGCTCGAAAAACGCAACTTCGCGGTGCTTCGATCATTTGGATCGCATGGATTTTGCGGGGGTTTCTTAACACTAAACGTACAAAGTGGGGTCAAATGACCCCTTTCAACATTTACTTTAAAATCGTATGTTTATTGTTGTTTCTTTCGCTCATTTAACTTTCTGTAAATTCGCATATCATCTGTTTACTCAATTTCTCGCTTTAATAAATTAGGAGTTTCTTTCTGAAAATCAACATTTATTTCATAAAGGGTCCAATGATTCCTTATGGTAAGGATAGGTACGTGTAAACTTCCGGTACGTTCGGTGTTAAATGATCTTCGCTTAAATATTGTTTCAAGCAGTGCCATTAAATCCGGTAAATTTAAATATTGTCAATTTTTAAATGTGAATTTTGTATTTTTGTGATTGTATTTCCATAAATTCAGACATTGTCGATTTGCATGCGGCAATTTTAAATGATCTTCACGTAAATATTGCTAATTTTCAAGCAGTACGATTCAATGCGATACATTTAAATATTGTCAGTTCTTAAAAGGGAATTTTGCATTTTTGTGAATGTATTTCCATAAGTTTAGGCATTGTCAATTATCAAGCGGCAATTTTAAATTATCTCCACTTAAATATTGCTAGTTATCAAGCAGCACGATTAAACCCGATAAATTTAAATATTGTCAGTTTTTAAACAAGAATTTTGTATTTGTGTAAATGTATTTCCATAAGCTTAGGGATTGTCGATTATTAAGCGGCAATTTTAAATTGTGTGTTATGTCTTATGTGTTAATTAGAGAATGCTTTAAAATAAAATCTGCACTATTGAAAAATTAATAGTTTTTGTTAAATCAAAAATCAAAACTTATTTTTATTCAAATCTTTTATCTACCGGTGCATTTTATTGAATTATTTTAAACATAAGTGTACCTCGTCAACGTAATCCTGACAGTATTCAGTGACATTTTTAATCCGAATTTTTGCTCTTTGTGTTCCGAAGGTTGCAACATTTTATTGGTAACACTGTTTGCAAAATTCGCGTACCAAATACATTGGCCCTTCCTTCTTTTGCAATTCATGCCGTATTTTTATAAATAACGAAATTAATTATTATTTTGCAATTACATGTATAGAATAGTAAAAATATTTTTATGGCGTTTTAAGCGAAATATCCGATCTTGGCGTGGCAGTCAACGTATTAACACGTTGACTGTCGTGGTGGTCATCGGTAACTGGCGCAAAAGGTCTCACAAAAAATTCAAAAAATACCCTTCGGTAGTATTTATAATTTTGTAAATGCAATTAATATTAAATAATGATGAAATTCTTTGATCTCCGATACCTTCGCATTATTTTCATTTTGCACAATTCAATCATATTCTGTAGTACTTCATCATTTTGCAGTTTTAATATAGCAAAATAGTAAAATAGTATTTTATACATAAGTATGTATTATATAATATTATAGTAAAATAGTATTTTGCAGTATTACAACGGCGACGCTATGAAACACTACAGCGTTTGACTGAATTATACAAAATGTACATACATAATGTACACGTATTGAAGACCAAAAATTCTTTGGTCTCCGATACCTTCGCATTATTTTCATTTTGCACGATTCAATCATATTCTGTAGTACTTCATCACTTTGTGGTTTTAATAGAGTAAAATAGTGAAATAGTATTATATATAAGTATGTATTATATAATAGTAAAATAGTATTTTGCTATATTACAACGGCGACGCTATGAAATACTACAGCGTTTGACTGAATTACGCAAAATATAAATAATGTACACGTATTGAAGACCAAAGGATTGCATCACTATTCTAACAATACCTGCATTTATAAAACAATTATTGCTACCCATTACAAATATTTTGGATTTTCAGTCAAATCTCTTGCACTCGTCAGGGGTGCAAAAGATTCTACTAAAAATGCAAAAAATTCGCAATGAAACCTATTTGCAATCCTCTAAAGGCAATTGATATTGGAACGGTACTTCAATACTTTGGCTTCTAACAACTCAGCGTTACCTTTATTTTGCACAATTTAATTATACTCTGCTGTATTTTATCGCATCGCGGTTCTAAGATAGCAAAATATGCTTGAGCAAAATATGCAAAAGATTTTACTAAAAATGAAAAAATTCGCAATGAAGCCTATTTGCAATCTTGTACAAGCAATTGATATTGGAACGGTGCTTCAATACTTTGGCTTTTAACAACTCTGCATTACCTTTATTTTGCACGATTTAATTATATAATACTCTGCAGTATTTCATCACATGTTTTAACATAACAAAACATGCTTGGCAGTCAACATGTTAAATAGCACAATATACCTCCGACCGTTCAAATTTTCGCTAACCCGAAAACTACACGACTAATCAAACAATTTCGCCAAACATCTCAGCCAACGATTTCCACCCGTACAAAGACCAAAGCCGAACTGTCTCCCGAAATCAGAAGCGGGACACGGTTAGATTCGCCGGGGCGCCTGAATACGTATAGAAAAGAGAGAAAGCGGGCGATGGCGAGGTGGAAGTGTTCTTCGATAGAAGTGGAAAGGGGTAGACGGAGAATGAAGTGGACGAAGGGGTGGCGAGCGTACTCGGACAGAAAAAGACCGACGGAGAAAATGGAAGAGAGAGACGCGACGTAGGAAAGTTGAAACCTTTGAAGGGGGACGCGAATCCTTTGAGGGGCTTATCCGCACGTCTGCCTTCGAATGGCGAGTCGCGGATCCGAATTCACATGCGGCGACGTCCTCTTAGACGCGCCGGACAAATCGCCATGGAAAAAGCGGGATATGCGTATTAATCCGGCCGAGCCACGTATATTTAATGACCTCGTTTGAGCCCGATCCGCAGAGACTGGCAGATGTACAAACGGAGCATTGATACCAAATTTGATCGGGGCCGCTGGGATAATTGGAATTTCACGAGAATGCCATGTTTTTTCGACTGTGACGGTATGAGTTTGATCGACCGGTTGGGGGTGTAAGTGCGGTGAAGGGAATGTATCGGATGCGCGTGGAATTGTGAGGTTGAGAATGGAGGAGTTTTAGTCTTAACGGTGATTGAGGGAGTGGTGCGAGTGGAGTGATTGAGAATGAATCAATTATACCTGTAACTTATGATTTTATAAATGAACTAAAGGTGTCTTTAACTACAAGTTTGTAAATAAATCCACTGAATTTTTAACAATCCTGAGAATAGACCAATTAGATGTACAATTATAAGCTTTCAAATTACCCAATTATACAATTTTGATACTATATCCGCAACTATAAGTCTTAGAACGGTCTTATACCTGTGACAATAATTTTCATAATAAACCCATACTACCTAACGACAATTCTAAGAATAGACCAATTACACGTCCAATTATAAGTTTTTAAATTACTCAATTATACGATTTTGATACTATATCTGCAACTACAACTCGTATAACAGTCTTATACCTGTGACAACTTTCGTACTAAATCCATACCACAATTCATACTAAATCAACCACAATTTTTCGAACATACCACACACCCTTCCACCGCGCAAAAGTAATATCCTACCACCAACAATGATTTCCCTAACGTTTCAAATACCGATCCCCATAATATAACTTTTAAACTGAACGCATATCATAATTTGTCGCATGCACCGCGCCAATTAAAATACTGCCTCCATCACGCCCACAAGCACAACTTCTCTGCCGCTTTTCACCTACCCCCATAGACTGTTAACCGTCATTTCCCACACGTGCTCCTTCGCTTAAAAAAAAATACCAGCATCGCCCACGCAAAATACCTGTAACTTATGATTTTACAAGTAAACCAAACATGTCTGTAACCGCAAATTTGCAAATAAACCCATTGGATCTTCAACAATAATTCTAAGAATATATCAATTACACAAACATATAATTATAAGTTTCTAAATTTCTCAATTATACGATTTCGATATTATATGTGCAACTATAATTCTTATAATGGTCTTATATCTATGATAATCACTTTCATACTAATCCTGTAAGCAATCAACCACAATTTTCCGAACATGTTACCCACCCTTCCACCGCGTAAAGCAAATATCTCCATCCTCCCAACAATGGCTTTCCTAACATTTCAAATACCGATCCCCACAATACCAACTTTGAAATTCAACGTATAAATCATAATTTTCGCATGCACTGCACCAATGAAAAAAATACCTCCATCACGCCCACAAGCACGACTTCTCCGTCTCCTTCCACCTACCCCCATAGACCGTTAACTATCCTTCCCCAAGCGCCCTCCTTCTCTTAAAAAAATACCAGAATCACGTGCGCAACGATATGTGTAACTTATGATTTTACAAATTAACCAAACGTGTCTGTAACCGCAAATTTGGAAATAAACCCATTGGATCTTTAACGACAATTCTAAGAATTGACCAATTAGACGTACAATTGAAAGTTTCCAAATTACTCAATTATACGATTTTGATACTACGAGTATATCTGCAACTATAATTCTTATAACGGTCTTATACCTGTGACAATATCTTTCATACTAATCCTATAAACAATCAACCACAATTTTCCGAACATGCCACCCATCCTTCTACCGAGTAAAGCAAATATCTACATCCTCCAACCAACAATAATTTCCCTGACGCTTGAAGTACCAAACCCCATAATACCAACTTTCAAATTGATTGCATAAATCATAATTTTTCGCATGTACCGGACCAATTAAAAAAATACCTCCATCACGCCCACAAGCACGACTTCTCCGTCTCCTTCCACCTACCCCCATAGACCGTTAACCACCATTCTCCGCGCATACTCCTTCGCTTAAAAAAATACCTGTAACTTATGATTTTGCAAATTAACCAAACGCGTCTGTGACCTCAACTTTTCAAATAAACCCATTGGATCTTTAATAGCAATTCTAAGAAGAGACCAATCACACGTACAATTATAAGTTTTCAAATGACTCAATTATGCAATTTTTATACTATATCTGCAACTATAAGCCTTCTACCTGTCACAATAACTTTCATACTAAACCCATACCACCATCAACCACAATTTTTCAAATATGCCACGAACCCTTCCGCCGCGTAAAGCAAATATGTCCATCCTTCTACCAAAAATGACTTCCTTAACGCTTTAAGTACCGATCCCCATAATACTCGTACCAACTTTCAAACTGAAAACATAAATCATAATTTTCGCATTCACTGCATCGATTAAAAAACTGCCTCCACCGCGACTTCTTCGTCGCTTCAATACAGCGACACCCGCAACGATAACTTTCCACCCACCCCCATAGACCGTTAACCACCATACCCCGTGCTGCTTCCTATAAAAAATCCCGTTACAACAATACCTCCCCTTGGTCCAAACAAGTGCCCACCCCACCCTCCCGACATTGCAAAACTCCACCCCCAAAAACCGTTTAACAATAGCCGTAAGCGGCGAATCTCATCGGGCGCGGCTGAACGCGTCCATAGCTCGTGGCAGCGGCGTGAAGCTGCGAGGCGGCGTGATCTTGCGATCTCGATCTCGGCGTAGACAGAGGAGTCGGGGCTAAACCGGAATAGGATAGGACTGAAGCGTGAAGAGGCCGTTATTGTGGGCGCTGGCGCGCGTCATTTGATCGCACAGTGGAAGCCAAGGTTGTGTGTGCACCATTTCCCACCGCCCCTTTGACCCACCCCTCGCCACCCCTTGCCGTCTCCTCTCACCACTTTCCGTCCCTCGCCATCCATGCCACCCGAGCCATCCCCTGCCACCACCACCAGGGGCGTCGAAGTTGCGCAACCCTCCCAGGCGGGGTGGAAGGGCGGGGGTGGCGAACGAAGGGTGGAATTTACCCCGCAGGCCGGCCAACCTAATGGAAACAAGAAATTGCGGCAAACAGCGTTACCCACGCCTCGACGCCCCGTAAATATCGCTGCGACCATCGCCGACAGCGGCATGGTTACAACATAGAGGCGGCAGCGGTGGGCTTGCGGCGAATAAACGAGTCAACGGCGGCGCAGCTTTTTCGAGGAGAAGCGGTGGACGGTTGGGCAGAAGAGAAGACGTGGGCGATTGTTTAGGGAGGTGAGGGATGGGTAGTTTGGAGATGTGAGTGGTGGAGGAGGGGTGAAGGAGGAATGCGAAGTTGTGGACGCGGAAAAGAGTTGTTTTGGGGGTTTGATGGTTTGGTGGAGGGGTGTGGGACCGACGTTTTCGGGTCTTATAGTACTACTGTGGAAAAGTCTTACTATTTTTTTATCACAAGACTTTTCCATAGTAGTACTATAAAGACACGAAAACCACTTCTTCCAGTCGAAAACCACCTTCTTCCACTCGCCTCCCTTAAATACTTCATGTATTTAATGAAGAAAAGTCTTGTGATCAAAAAATAGTAAGACTTTTCCATAGTAGTACTACACGTACTATATGTAATCATATTGTGCTTGCGTGTTTAAATGTAAATGTGTATTAATGAGCATTTTGTTACGTATTATTAGACTATTATTATATATTAGAGAAATGTTGTCATAAACGAGTAAAATAGTACTCATACTGTGCTTCTGTGTTTAAATGTAAATATGTGTCAATGACAGTGGGACTGACGTTTTCGCTTCATACGTACTATATGTACTTCATATTGTGCTTACATGTTTAAATATAAATATGTGTTAATGAGTATTTTGTTATGTATTATTAGACTCGATACATTAGAGAAATTTTGTGATATACGAGTAAAAGGGTATTCATATTGTGCTTACGTGTTTAAACGTAAATAAGTGTTGATGATTATTTTGTTGTCTATTATTAGACTGGAGGTATTAGCAAAATTTTATGATGTACGTGCGAATTCGAATGAAACAAGACTCATTAATCCATTAGAAACGTTTGGATGTTACAGATGCGTTTGTTATTTGAATAATACAGTACTTACATAGCTAGTGAATGTTTCGGGGCGATTGAGGGGAGAGAGGCGGGTAAAGAAAAAATGCAAAATCAAACGCGGCAAAGGTTTTTTTGGGGTTTTGACGATTTGGTGGCGGGTTATGCGACCGACGTTTTCGTGTCATACGTACTATATGTATATGTAATCATATTCTGCTTACGTTTTCAATGTAAATGTGTGGGGTAAATTAAAAGTATGTGTTATTATTAGATTGGATATATTGGAGAAATTTTATGATGTATGAGCAAATTCGAATGGACCAAGTCTCATAAATCTATTAGAACGTTTGGATATTTCAAATACGTTTGTTATTTGAATAATAAAGTATCTACATACCTAGTGAATGTTGCAGGTTGATGGAGGTGAGTGGAAGAAGGAATGCGAAGTCGTAGACGTGGCAAAGGGTTGGCTTATGGTTTTGATGCTTTGGTTGCGGGTTGTTTTGTGATTTTGACGTTTGGGTTGCAGGTGGTGGGACCAACGTTTTCCTATGGTACGTAATATATGTTATAATATTGTGCTTACGTGTTTAAATGTAAATGTGTGTTCATGAGTATTTTGTTGTTTATTAATAGACTCGATATATTAGAGAAATTTTGCGATATACGAGTAAATTCGAATAGACCAAATGTTATAAATGTATTAGCATGTATGTATATTTCAATTTGCATTGATTGTTTGAATAATAAAGTACCTACACTTTATGACATAAGAAGTTTTACTGAATCCAATATTTGAGCACCCAAGAACACTCCTATCAGATCAAATAATAATAGGCAACTGTCGTTTTTTTTTTTTATATTTAGTATATTTTTCAGAACCCTTTGTTTCGTATTTCTTTTAAATATTTATATTCTACCTACATATTCAAATATAAAAATATATTCATAGGTTCACCACCTACTTTATTACTGTTATTAATCAACTCGAAATTTTAGATAAGCTTTACGACATTCAACCACATTTAAAAGAGGTCAGAAGAATTTATTTCAATTTAAATAGACCAAGTATCATAAATGTATTATAATACAGTATGATCCAGTATGATTGATATGATCCTCCCATGATACAATACACTACCCACAGACTTCTGTTGGATAGGATAATAATACGCAATTGTCGCTTCGACCATTTTTCAGTGTGATTGGGCATTGACAGTAGTGATTGTAACGAATAGCATCGAATTCAAGATCAAATTAACTGTGGACATTACGGTCAAATGTACACGCTGTCAGTATTTCGCGTGCACAGCCGAGGAAACACGCGGAGCTTCGGTGATAAATTGCACTCGGACTGATCGATCCCTATCCCGAAAGCGAGTTAAATCGAATGAAAAGAAAGCATCGGCAAGAGAGCGATAACTCGATTATAACAGACCTAGATAAACAAGTGCCAGTTGCGCTTCCCGTCCAGGCCACTCGAGGAAAAAGGAGAAAGCGAGAAACCCGCAGGAACGACGAGAAATGACGAGTCAGGCTTCTCGGATGTTCGAGAAGTGCATTACGCTCGCCACACTTCTTTCCCCCGTTTCCGCCTTCCTATTGTTACGAGAGCCTTGCAATTCTTCCGCCCGGACATCGTTCTGTTCACGGGGATAAAATGGTCAACGAACCACTTCGCTTGTTTTTCTAACCGATAAACTGAATTTATCCACCGGCTATGTTCTATCGAATTAACACCTTGACGGCCGATGACACGTAAACGCGACTTTGGTGATCAGCTCGTACCTGCGAATATCACTTAGAAGGGGCTCCGTTTTAGAGTAATGTACAAGCCAGCGCATATAAAGGCAATTGCCAGAGAATTAATTGGGGAAACGACTAAGGATGGCAGGTGGAAAATTATAATAGGCTGGTATTGAACGATTTATATGTGAATGGTTGCGAACATGTATGCGTGATTTGGATTTGTTAGAATAATAGACATTCACAATGTATATTTGTGACGGAAAAATACTAAAAGACCGACATTCGATTATTGTTTGAAATTTATACTAAACCGCAGAGCGAAGGAATTTGAAATTTATTTATACTTCGCGGAACTCTACAAATGCGTCTTAATTGAAAGTTTCATATATGTAGGAAATAATGGCATACCTGTGGAAGTTTATTGCAGACTAAGTAATATGCTTCTTTGCAGTTGTTTTGTATGTATACTTAATTTATTTCCTACCTATTTTTGACGGCATCTCCGAAACAATTTTAAATTTTGCATTTCCTTTTGCACCATTTTTATTCATTTTGGACCTTTTTTAAAATATCGGAAGTAATATGAAATTAGAAGCCCAGAATTTTTTCGCAGAAATGTCAAAGGGTGTACCCTTGAAGTTTGCCTGACTTTTCACAGCATTTGCACGTTTAAATTGTATAAGAATTTTTTAAAGGTTTTTGGATGAACTTTTACGTAACGCTACCCGGGATAAGCTATCGCAGAAATAAACTTTGTGCACATAGTTCGAATTTATCTACCCTCGTAATTATGAGGAGGACATATAGTGGTTTACTTTCACCACAAATTACCTTCTATCAAATTATATGCATTCAAACTGAAAACAATTTCAAAATTCTTCGCCTAATTTGCGCCATACGTTAAACATGTGAAAGTTTTCTTTCAGTTATTTTGACTATTTCCAAATATTTCAGAGGGGTATTGGGAATTATACATTCCTTCTAACACGGTTATAGTATAATCGATAAGAACATATTAAAGGTTTTGACTTGCACTGTTCTTAAATGTAGAGTACCCTTCCACAAGTTTTACTTATATCACTCTTTTTCGCCGATCACAAACCTGCCCATCTTCTACCCTATATGTCATGCCGAACCCGTGTACGTGACGCTCGTTTGTGGGAAACATATGTACCTTCTAACATAAGTAGAACATAGAACAATCAATAAGAATATGTCAACGATTTCGACTTGCACTATTCTTAAATGCAGAGTACCCGCCCATAAATTTAATTTATGTCAACATTTGTTGCGACTCATCGGACGCATATACTCGTCAAACATCTATAGGGAAATACACATTCCTTCTAACACAATTGTACTATAATCGACAGGAACATATAAAAAGTTTTGACTTGCACTGTTCGTAAATGTAGAGTACCCTCCCATAACTCTTCTATCAATATTTTTCGCCGATTGTTTACTTCCCCATCTTCTACAGATATACTCGTCAAACATCTGTAGGAAAATATACATTCCTTCCAACACGATTATAGTATAATCGGTAAAAACATATCAAAGGTTTCGACTTGCACTGTTTTTAAATGTAAAGTACTCTCCCACAAGTTTCACTTATATTATATCACTCCGATCGCACATGTTGCCATTTTCTACCCCATACGTCATGGAGAACCCACATACGCGACATTTGTTTTTGAAAACTACATATACCTTCTAACATAAGTATGGAGCAATCGATAAGAATATATCAACAGTTTTGACTTGCACTGTTCTTAAATATAGAGTACCCTCCCACAAATTTTACTTACAACTTACTTTTACTTCTTTACCCTATGCGTCAAACCGGACCCACATACGCATCCCTCATCCAAAGTTTAATCGCCCTACGCCCTACTATTTAACCTACACAGCAGCGCAGAACCCCGTTCTCCCGCATCTCCGAATTTCGCCCAAAATTTCCTCCGTAAATTTTCGTCGGCAAACCGCGTCACGGCAATATCGCGCGATCAATCAAAGAAGTTCCTCGCCGAGCGACGCGCAGCTCGCAAAATCGTCGTCCACACCGTTCAATTTGGCCCCGAACGAAACAGGAAGAAGGCGTCGAAGACAAATTGCGCGGCGGAGCAAAAAGCGCGGGATCGAGAGCGCAGAAAGGTCGACGCGCTGAATGTGGAGTTTTCAATCTGCCATTCTATCATTGACAATTTCGGGCAAATGGGATCGCGGTGCAAGGGCGACGAGGCGTGCGGTGCGGCGCACATTGGCGTTAAATAAGAGTAACCCAGCCAGGGCGGATAGTAAGCCAGCCAGCCAGCCGGCTCTCGGCATAATTGCCTGTGAAATCACTAGATGGATTTTGCCCTCCTTGTTCTGCAGCCCGTTCGCATAACGCGCGCGAGCGCATTTTTCCCGGCCGACGCTACAACGAGCCCGTAATTGCGCATCGAATTGGCCCTAACGAAATTATGCGAGACCCCCCCGCGCAACCCCTCCGCCGGCCCCGTGAATTCCAATAAATACGCTAACGTTTGCCGGCATAATTAACGAGCGGCGGCTCGCATTTGACGCGAGCGACGAAAAGCAGACGCCTGGAAGCGAAAAATGAGGGACGGGGGTAGTTTTCGGAGGTAAACGTGGGAGAAGAGAAGAAGAAGAGTACGCGGTGCGATTAAGAATTCTACGAGAATATTGTGTTGTATTGTAAATATAAATAGAATGGCGCGCATCAAGGGATGGCCTTCTAAACTCGAAAACTTGTTACTTGTACAAATCAATGAAATTATTAAAAAAATGATTAAAAAATTATTATAATATTATTAAAAAAATGATTAAAAAATTAATGTTACGGTACATAGCAGTTTATAATTTACAAATAAATGTAGGAATTTAATACGTGAAACTAGATAGTATAATATTTATAAACAATAACAACACAATCAAAACTGTTTCGTCGTTTCGTCTTTACATGTTACCGTCAACTCCCTCATAACAACCAAAATAACGCGATTCAACAAACTCGTCACCTATGATACATCAATATAATAATCGAAGATCATAGGGTACCTTTCATTGCCAATTAGAGGACCTGTATTTGAGATCCCACATAGATAAAAAAAATATTATAAATGTTGAGGATAATTGTGGGCTATGTTACCGATGGAATTGTTGCAACAGGAGAGAAAAAAAAAAGGTAAAAATAAAAGATTGTTTAGATCGCATAGAAACGCCTAACAGGACGAATGTGTCAAGAAGAAAATATTTTCAATTAATAATTTTAAAACCGATATGTTTCTTGAAAGTTTATTCGTCTTAACTGTATTTTAAACTTAGTTTTGTTCAATAATTAAGCTTTATTTAATGAGAGTACAACAGTAAACTGAGACATATAAGATTTTGTGGTAAGCTGCGAATTTGTTTGTTGATACCTTATTCGGGTGCTCTATCAGTTTGGCCGTAGTGGTTATGTTATGACAGTTAGATTAATGATTAATAAATAATTATTATAACATTGTCACATTGTTGCAACACGTGGAGCAAAATTGTTTTTTTTTTATTATAAATAAACTAAGGAACCTAGAAAAGGAGTTTCATTTTATAATGTATTACTATACGAAAGGTTGCTCTTAAGGTAAAAAAAAGGTAAAAATAAAAGATTGAGCGGAACTCATAGAAACGCCTAGGTTCCTTAGTTTATTTATAAAAAAAAACAATGCTTGCTCCATATGTTTCAATAATGTGATAATGTTATAACATTTTATTAATCATTAATGTAACTGTCATAACATGACCACTACGGCTAAAATAGTAGAGCACCTGAATGAGGCATCAACAAACAAATTAGTAGTTTAGCCAAAAACCCCATGTGCCTCAATTTACTGTTGTACTTTATTTAAATCAAATTGAATTATTGAATAGGACTAACTGTAAAATACAGTTAAAACGAATAAACGTTCAAGAAATGAATCGGTTTTCAAATTACCAATTTAAAATGTTCTCTTCTTGTCACATTCGCCCTGTTAGGTGTTGATATCCGATCTGCTCAATCTTTTATTATTACCTTAAAAGCAACCTTTCGTGTAACAATACATTATAAAATGAAACTCTTTTTCTAGGTTCCGTAGTTTATTTATTAAAAAAAAAACAATTTTTGCTCCATGCGTTTTAACAATGTGACAATGTTATAACAATTATTTATTAATCATTAATCTGTCATAATATAACCACTACGACCAAAGTGGTAGACAAATTAGCAGCTTACCACAAAACCCCATGTGCCTCAGTTTATTGTTATAATTTCTTTAAATCAAGTTTAATTATTCAAGAAAACTAAGTTTAAAATATATTCAAAACGAATAAACTTTCAAGACACGCATCGGTTTTAAAATGATTAATTGAAAATATTCTCTTCTTGTCACATTCGTCCTCTTTGGCATTTCTATGCGATCTGCTCAATCTTTTATGTTTAGCTATTTTTACCTTATTAAAAGCAACCTTTAATATAATAATACATTATAAGATGAAACTCTTTTTCTAAGTTCCTTAGTTTATATGTACAAAAGAACAATTTTTGCTGCATGTGTTTCAACAATGGGACAATGTTACAACAATTATTTATTAATCATTAATCTAACTGTCATAACATAACCACTACGATCAAACTGATAGAGCATCAACAAACACATTAGCAGCTTACCACAAAACCCCATGGGCCTTAGTTTAGTGTTGTACTTTCTTTAAACCAACCTCAATTATTGAACAAAACTAAGTTTAAAATACAGTTAAAACTAATAAAGCTTCAATACAAACATCGGTTTTAAAATGACCAATTGAAAATGTTTTCTTGCCACATTCGTCCTGTTAGGCATTTCTATCCGATCTGCTCAATCTTTTATCTTTACCTTTTCCATTCTTTCCCTTTTCTCTGTCCTTTTGCAATCGCACCGCCAGTAACACACGATATAATTATCCCCAACACCCCAAACCGCGAATCTTACCGCGTCAGTCTTAATTCGCGCCGCCTTTCGCTGGCGCGTTTTTCAACCCTTCCGTCTAGGAAGCCCGAGAACTCGGCCAGCGTGAAAGCCATTCCCACGGCTCGTGCCTTTTCGCGGCCGGCACAAAGGGCGACTCAACTCGGCCAGAGAAAGAGGGAGAAATGCATTTCCGCGATTCGGTAATCGCCTTACGCGACACGAGCTACCGCCGGCCGTTACCGCCTTATCTTGTAGCGACCGCGAGAGAAACAGAAAAGGGGTGGAAAGGGGTGGAAAGTGCCGGGCGGAAGGCTGGGACGCCGGCAGAAGAGAAAGCCCGACGAAGGACCGGAGAAAGAGTCGGCAAAGACCGAGGATATTCCTACGTTTTGCGTCTCGGGAAACTTCCCATAATCGGACTACATCAGATATTTTACGTCGCATTCCTTATTTGCTACTAATTCGTATGCGAGGTAATGTTGGACGCGTTTGCTTCAGGCGTGAGGCTGGTCTGACGCGTGAAGGGTTTTACCACTGAAAATTTGAAGAAACCGTACCTTGAATCGCTCGATGAAATAATGCCCAATAAAATTTATACTCCATTATGCTCAATAAAAAGTGTGTTTGGGGAGAATAGTTATTTGAAAAAATAATGATTATGTAGAATGTATTCAACAAATGGTACATAAGAAAATTAAAATATACCTACAAATTTGAAGAATCCGTACCTTGAATCGCAACGCTGGGAAAAGGAATGTCCAATAAAAATTGTACTCAAGTACGCTCACTAAAAAATGTGCATAGGGAAAATAGTTGTTTGGAAACATAATAATTATGTAAAATCTATTCGATAAATGGTACATAAGAAAAACGCTCGGGAAAGTAATATCCAATAAAATTTATACTCAATAAAAAATTTGTTTAGTGAAAATAGTTATTTAGAAAAATATTAATCATGTAGAATGGCTCCAATAAATAGTACATAAAAAAATTGGAATATTGTAACAAATTTGAAGAAACCGTATCTTGAATTGCACCACCGATGAAGTAATGCCCAATAAAAATTATATTCAATCATGTTCATAAAAAATGTGTGTAAAGAGAATAGTTAATTGGGAAAATAATAATTATGTAGAATCTATTCGATAAATAGTACACAAGAAAATTAAAATATTCTTTCTTGTTTGAAGAAACCGTACCCTGAATCTCTCCGCTCGGAAAAGTAATACCCAATACAATTTATATTCAATTATGCTCAATAAAAAATGTGTTTAGAGATAATAGTTATTTAGAAAAATAATAATTATGTAGAATGTATCCAACAAATGGTATATAAGGAAATTAAAATATTCCCAATAAATAGTACTCTCCTACAAAATTGAAGAAATCTATTCGATAAATGGTACGTAAGAAAATTAAAATATTTTTACCTGAATCGCATTGCCTGGAGAAATAATGCCCAATAAAATTTATAGTCAATTATGCTCAATAAAATATGTGGTTAGGAAAAATAGTTATTTGGAAAAATAATAATTATGTAGAATGCATCCAAGAAATGCTACATAAGAAAATCAAAGTATTCCTACAAATTTGAAGAATCCGTACCCTGAATCGCACCGTTCGGAGAAGTAATGTCCAATCAAATTTATACTCAATTACGCTCAATAAAAAATGTGTGTAGGGAGAATAGTTATTTGGAAAAATAATAATTATGTAGAATGTATTCGATAAATGGTACATAAGAAAATTAAAATATTCCTACAAATTTGAAGAATCCGTACCCTGAATCGCGTCTCTCGGTGAAATAATGCTCAATAAAAATTGTACTCAATTACGCTCAATAAAAATTGTGTTTAGACAAAATAGTTATTTCGGAAAATAATAATTATGTAGAATGTATGCCACGAATGGTACATAAGAAAATTTAAATATTCCTAAATCGTACCTGTGAGTTTTTCCAATGCAAGCAGGTATGTTTGAAAGAGTGAACTAAAAATATGGTTAATGAATATAATTATTCACAAGAAATATACGGTTACATTAAATTAGTAATGGTGGACTATGCTTGACACATGAGTTAATTACTATGACATACGAAATTTTTTGTTTATGGAAAATGTATCTTGTACCCAAAATCGCCTCTGGTGAAAGTAGTACCTAATAAAATTTGTACTGGATTATGCAAGAAAGTAGCTATAAACAAGAAGTTGTTATATTAGTAGTTGTTAGCAGTTAAATAGTAACATTAGATGCTTTTACTTGATACGTTCATCAATCAGTTATTAGAACGTACGAAACTTTTGCCCTTTAAATCGTGCCCTTTTCAATTATAATACTTAATAAAAACTATACTCAATCATGCTCAAATGTGTTCAATAAAAAATGCGATTAGTAAAAATAGTTATTCACGAAAAATAATCACATAGAATACATCCAACATACACTAAACAAAAAAACGGAAACATTGCTATAGCGTATCTATGAATAGAAGTTTAATATATTGTTTCTCGTACTTGTTTTGAATGCAAGCAGTACATTCTTGAACAACCGCAATAAAACTCATAACAAAAACAGTTGTATATAAAAATTAATTATATTACAAATATCCCACGAATAATAAATGAAAAGATGCGAAGTTACAAAGTAACAAGACACGAACGGAAGGACTCATGTAAGCTAGATAGGGCTCAAACTGTGAATATTCCAGGAAGATATAGTTTATACTCAGTAACAGGGAAAAGGGTTAATGAAAGTTAAGTGACCAGACCCATATGGCAGCACTACCCTACATAGCTCGTATGTTCACATATCTAACCGGTACGCACATAAAAAGCGGATAGAAACGCGGGAACAAAAGTGGAGAAAGACAGAAGTAGGGTGAGTAGGAAAACGAAGGCGAGCAAAGCGGGATAGTGGAAATTGGAATAGAATAATGCTGGGGCAGAGAAAATGCAGTTGGACGAGCTCCTCGTTTAGACAGACGGGAGTGGAGGCGGAAAGTGGAACGCCGAGGAAGAAATTTCGAAGAATGGCGGAACGAGCCAGCGCTGAAATTCTAGCGTAGACTCCCGAACGAAAAACCGATGGATAAAAGAAGCGTGTTGCACTCACTGCGAAACGATGAATAATAAAATGTGGAATGAACCACTGAACACTCGGATCTAAGTAGGCGTGTAATACATAATTTAAGCTACAAATATTATAGTGATTGGTTCACTTTCCTTAAGTATGGTGTACAAATCATTAAAAAAAACTAGCACTGATTTTAGTTGCACGTTTTTTTTTTTTAATATTAAATATGCCCAAGTAGAGCTAAATGGGTATATAATACTTAAATTACAGAATTTTGCAAAATTTGTATGGTTCTTGTTATGAAAAAATTATCCGCCTAAAGCAAAATAGACTTATATAATAGATAAATTAAGCTACAAATATCATAGTGACTGGTTCATTTTCCTTAAATATGGTGTATGCATCATTAAAAAAAAATAGCACTAGTTTTAGTTGCATATTTCGTTTAAATATATTAAATATGTCCGAATAGAGCTAAATGAATATATAATACTTAGATTACGGAAGTTTGCCAAATTTATATGGTTCTCGATATGGAAAAATTATGGATCTAAAGCAAAATAGACTTATGTAATACATAATTTATGCTACAAATATCATAGTAACTGGTTCAATTTTCTTAAATATGGTGTATGCATCATTAAAAAAGCTAGCACTGGTTTTAGTTGCATGTTTCGTTTAAAAATATTAAATATGCCCGAATAGAGCTAAAGGGGTATATAACACTTATTATAGAATTTTTCCGAATTTTATATGATTCTTGATATGGAAAAATGATTCCGCTAAAGCAGAATAGACTTATGCAATACATAATTTAAGCTATAAATATCATAGTAACTGGTTCACTTTCCTTATATATGGTGTATATATCATTAAAAAAAACTAGCACTGATTTCAGTTGCACGTTTCTTTTAGAAATATAAATATATCTAAATAGAGCTAAATGGGTATATAATGCTAAAATTACAGAATTTTGCCAAATTTGTATGATTCTTGATATGAAAAAATTATCCGAATAGAACAAAATAGACTTATAAAACTTAAAGAACTGGAAGGCAAAGCATAAGCATAATAAAGAAAAAGTTGCGTTCGTTTCAGTTTCCAGTGAACGCTATACTTTACTTACTATATAACTTTACTATATTAAAACTGCAACGTAATAAAGTACTGCAGACTATGATTGAATTGTGTAAAATAAAAATAATGCTAAGGTATCGGAGACCAAAGAATTGAGTCACTATATAATATGAATTTCATTTACAACATTATAAATGCTACCGATTAGATATTATTTAGTAGGAAACGGTTTACATTGTTTCTTTCTAAAAATTTAGTTTGAAACGAAAAAATGTCCGCTACACGCGTAAGTCCACGGCGAAATATATCAGCATGCAATGTGTTAACACGTTGACTGCCGTACGTATTTTACTATATTAAAACCGTAACATGATGACGTACTACGAAGTATGATTGAAGTGTGCAAAATGAAAATAACGCGAAGGTATCGGAGACCAAAGAATCGAATCACTATTTAATATTAATTGCATTTACAACATTATAAATGCTACCGATTAGGTATTATTTGGCAGGCAGCGGTTTGCATTGCTTCTTTCTAAAAATTTAGTTTGAAACGAAAAAATGTCCTTTACACGCGTAAGTCCACGGCGAAATATACTAGCATACAATGTGTTAACACGTTGACTATCCTATGTATTTTACTACATTAAAACCGTAACATGATGACGTACTACGAAGTATGATTGAATTGTGCAAAATGAAAATAACGCGAAGGTGTCGGAGACCAAAGAATTGAATAACTATTTAATATTAATTGCATTTACAAAATTATAAATGCTACCGATTGATGACCACCACGTTAGTCAACGTATTAAATATCGGCAGACGCGGCAAAATAAATTTATAACACAAACCCAAATGTATATGTATATTTATATAAAATATATTTATTTTGTATTTTATATTATTGTATATTTATATTATAATAAAAATATAAGTTTATACATTTACATAATACCTAAAGAAATGTCTCATACGCCAAAACGGCGCCACACAAAATGGCCGAAGAAAGGCGAAACAACGGAACGAAATGACGAACACTCGAAGACGTTAAACGAGTGTACCCAACGTACGAGGCTGAAAGAATCGCTAAGAAAAGGCAAGAAAGGGGGAGGCAGGAACGTGCCGAAAGCGTCGGAAAGCGTCGAAAACGCGAGCGGTAATAGCCGCTGGGCTGTTTAGCATAAAAATGGCCAATTATCCGGCTAACAAGCCGGGCCCGAGTGACGAAAACCCAAGGCGCCTACCGTCTAACTCCGTTATGGCACCTGCCTGCAGCCTGAAGGAGATTAGTTAGCGTAAATGCCGCCGGTTGTCGCATTTTTATTCCTGATTACCATTTCTCGCCGAGCTAATCTCATTACCTGACATTCGGAAACTTGACTCTCGACTGCTTGCGCGAGTTGCGATGAAACGGAAAGAAATGGAAAGGAGTTGAGACAGGCGGAGGGCGGCGAGCGATGGGGATGAAGAGGGAGAGATGAACTAAGAAACGGGAAGCGGAGCGGAGAATGTGCGAAGAGAGGCGCCGAGGAAGAGAGTTTTTCGAGGAGGAAACCCGGGAAATTTCGAGAGGCGCAATGGGGATGGTAAATGAGAGAATTTGCTGGAGAAGAAAACAAACAGACGGGCAAGAAGAGACTCACAGACGGAAGAGCTTCGCAGAATACAAATCTTATGAAACGGCGAAAGAAAAGCGAGGAGTTTGGAAAATAAGAAATCTTGAAAAACGGGATATGGGGTTGCAATGGTGATACATAGTTGATTACGCACGAGTATACGAGTGTTGGTATTGTTAAGTTTTGTCCGAAATATAAGCTCAAGTTTCAACGTGTATGAATATGTTCGTTTGAAACCTATATGGTTGTATAAATCTACAAAAAACAATATGTATTTCTACGTATGCAATTTTTAAATGTGAACTGAAACTTTTAATGATTTTTGGACATTCAATGTTTATATTACAATCATGCAAACAAGGTTAAGTTCTGTTCCGAAATATGTCAAGTTTCAAATGTATGAATACGTTCAATACATTATTCATACATTTTATAATTTTTATAGTAAAACAATGATTTCGCTATCTCAGTATTACATTAGATCTACCAGAAAGTTCTGTTCCTTTGTCAAGTGAAAGAAAATAATACATTATTCATACATTTAATAATATTTGTGTTCATGTTGTATAGCATTCATGTCATTTTGCATCATGATGAAAATAACATGAAGACATAAGACTTTTTGTGTGTAACTTATACAAATGCCGTAAGTAAAATCCGGCGCAAGTGATCCTTCATCGCATAGGGCAAAAAAATGGTCCATTTGCGTCTATTTTTGACCTAGACAGCTTCTAGTACCACAGAAAAGAAAATATAGCATTCCATTTAACACTATTATGAAATACTACACAGATTCTATGAAATACTACAGCGTTTGACTGCATTATGCAAAATGTACATAATGTGTAGGTACTGGAGACCAAAGAATCGCATCACTATTCTAATAATAACTGCATTTATAAAATAATTATTGCTACCCACTGCGAATATTTTGGATCTTCAGTAAAGTCGTCAGTAAATAGTCATTATAGCAGCATTGCATTAGTTATTGTTTTTTTCTTTTTAACGTGCGTCGCAAATATTTCGCTGAGGAAGAATTTCGGGTTTATATAGATTTCATAGTTTAATTGACATAAAGAATTATATTCCAGAGAAAATGGTACCACGGAAATAAACAGGAATTGTACCACACTGCGTAAAGTACCCCTCAAGAATAAATTTCAATACAGCGTATTACATTTTGACTATGTGTTAATATTATATACTTCTCAAGCTACACGTAACTAATTTATACATGAATAAAGTTATCGAAATTTATTTAGGCATTTTGTTCAGTTAATTATGAAAATAGTGAACCTCATATGTTAGTGGTTCTGCGAAATATACGATCAACAAGGTTTTAATATTTAAAATTTAAGGCATTCGCGGCCATGACTGTTTATATTATTATATTTTGGTTTAGTTTAGTTTATATTATTATTATTATATTTTTCAGTCGTTTCGCAAGTATTCCAATCTGCATTATCAGGGTAGGAGATACTCCAATACTGATTCTTCTACCCTAACGATGATATCTTTAATCAATCAAAATATGATCATGATAATGATAAAATATTTTGTATTCCGTGTACGCGTCGATTTTATGCGACCTGTGATACGCAATCACCTTCATATCTTACCAAGATGAAGGTTGCTTAAGTCTTGCTAAATTACCAATGACTGACAATGCTAACTTTTGAATATAATATATTTTGAAGTGACAATAGAATAACAACCAGTTATAAACAGTGGAAAACTAATTATGCAGATGGGTCACTGGTGATAGATTTTAAAAAAATGCAAAAAACAGCAATGGCCTATTTGCAATCTTGTAAAAGCAAAAAACGGTGCTTCAATACACAAATTACCTTTATCAGTGTAAAATTGCAGTATTTCATCGCATGGCTAATGACGCGTGGCAGTCAACGTGTTAAACACAAACTAATCGGTGTAAGATTGAGGGTTGCTAATGAAAAGTAAAACATAAGTTGTGCGTTACAGCGCATGTCTCAGATTAATGTCACGCACGGTGTCTATATTTATTGCGGTAATTAATTTTTGAAGGGAATTCGAAAAAAAAATACATGAAAGACGGCGCACGTAAAGTAAGAGACTTGCCATTGGCCCGCGCATTCGAAGGAATGCCGACAATGCGTCCATGATTTCCTCGGGTCTGAATGGAGTCCTAATTCTTCCGGGAATAATCGCGGGTGCACGAGTCTGTTTGCGTCATTTTCAAGCTTCCCACTTTCCCATCCCACTGCTAACATTGACTTTAGCCCGTCAAGTAGCAATCATCATACAGCGACTAGTGGTCCGTTCTCTTATTTATCTTTTATGCAGAAAATATCCGTGAATTATCGTAAACTAATAATTGCCCACAATCAAAGTCAAGACCAATGTTTGATGACGGATTTTGATGGTGCCTTATGTATTTCTGTTAACTTCATGGCATTTGCTGATGGTGTCAGTTAATACGCAATACTACTATTATTGATGCCTAGCGATATTTAATTTATTTAACGAATAGTGCCCTATGTATTTCTATTAGCTTGATGGCATTTTACTGATGGTGTTAGTTAATACGCAATACTATTACTACTGGTGTCTGGCAATATTTAATTTATTTAACGAATAGTGCCCTATGTATTTATGTTAACTTGATGGCATTTTACTGATGGTGTCAGTTAATACGCAATACTATTACTATTGGTGCCTGGCAATATTTAATTTATTTAACAATGTATTTATGTTAACTGCATTTTACTGATGGTGTCAGTTAATACGCAATACTATTACTACTGGTGCCTAGCGATATTTAATTTATCTAACGAATAGTGCTCTATATATTTCTATGACCTTGATGGCATTTTACTGATGATGTTAGTTAATGCGCAATACTATTACTACTGGTGCCTAGCAATATTTAATTTATTTAACGAATAGTGTCCTATGTATTTCTGTTAGCTTGATGGCATTTTACTGACGGCGTTAGTTAATATGCAATACCATTACTATTGATGTCTGGCAATATTTAATTTATTTAACGAATAGTGGCCTATGTATTCCTGTTAGCTTGATAGTATTTTACTGATGGTGTTAGTTAATACGCAATACTATTACTAGTGGTGCCTGGCAATGTTTAATTTATGTAACAAATAATGCCCTATGTATTTCTGTTAGCTTGGTGGCATTTTACTGATGATATTAGTTAATACGCAATACTACTACTATTGATGCCTGGCGATATTTAATTTATTTAACGAATAGTGCCCTATGTATTTCTGTTAACTTGATGGCATTTTACTGATGATGGTAGTTAATAAGCAATATTATTACTACTGATGCCTAGCAATATTTAATTTATTTAACAAATAGTGCCCTATGTATTTCTGTTAGCTTGATGGAATTTTACTGATGGTGTTAGTTAATACGCAATATTATTACTACTGGTGCCTGACAACATTTAATTTATTTAACGAATAATGCCCTATGTATTTCTGTTAGCTTAATGGCGTTTTACTGATGGTGTTAATTAATACGCAATACTATAACTACTAGTGCCTAGCGATATTTAATTTATTTAACGAATAGTGCCCTATGTATTTCTGTTAACTTGATGGCATTTTACTGATGGTGTTAGTTAATACGCAACACTATTACTACTGGTGCCTGATATTATTTAATTTACTTACGAATAGTGCCCTATGTATTTCTATTAGCTTGATTGGATTTTACTGATGGTGTTAATTAATACACAATACTATTACTACTAGTGTCTAGCGATATTTAATTTATTTAACGAATAGTGCCCTATGTATTTCTGTTAATTTGATGGCGGTTTACTGATGGTGTCAGTTAATACGCAATACTATTACTACTGGTGCCTGACAATATTTAATATATTTAACGAATAGTGCCCTTTATATTTCTATTGGCTTGATGGCGTTTTACTGATGGTGTTAGTTAATACGCAATATAATTACTACTGGTGCCTGACAATATTTAATTTATTTAACCAACAGTGCCCTATGTATTTCTGTTAGCTTGATGGCGTTTTACTGATGGTGTTAGTTAATACGCAATATTATTACTACTGGTGCCTGACAATATTTAATTTATTTAACGAATAGTGCCCTATGTATTTCTATTAGTTTGATATCATTTTACTGATAGTGTTAGTTAATACGCAATATAACTACTACTGGTGCCTAGCAATATTTAATTTATTTAACGAATTGTGCCCTATGTATTTCTATTAACTTGATGGCATTTTACTGATGATGTCAGTTAATACGCAATACTACTACTACTGGTGCCTAGCGATATTTAAATTTATTTAACGCCGTATTATATTTAATTACTTTTAATTTATTAAATTTAATTATATGTAATAATGCCCGTAGTTAAATACCGAAATTGTTAATCGCATCAGCGGTCCAATTTTAATTACTCCACCTTGAATTCATAACTACGGTCCAATCTTTTGGTATCTTTTATTTTCCCATCATGTACCGAACTAATTGTTAATCGCATCAGCGGTGCAATTTTTAATTACTCCACTTCAAATTCATGACTGCGGCCCAATCTTTTGGTATCTTTTATTTTCCCAACGTGTACAGAACTAATTGTTAATCGCATCAGCGGTGCAATTTTTCATTATTTCACCTTGAATTCATGGCTGCGGTCTAATCTTTTGGTATCTTTTATTTTCCCAACGTGTACAGAACTAATTGTTAATCGCATCAGTGGTGCAATTTTTCATTAATCCACCTTGACTTCATGGCTGGTGTCCAATCTTATGTTATCTTTTATTTTCCCAACGTATACAGAACTAAACACTAAATGCAATTTTATTGCATTTTTACCGCTAAATAACATTTGATCACTATCGCTTACTCTTTCTGTTCAGGAACTGACAATCATATAAAATATTTTCCCCCACCATTGCCCTCCGCAGGTAGAGTAGTAACAGCGCTTATAACCTTACTCAACTTAGTCACTTAGAGTCCCACACTAACAACGCCAGAGAAAGAAGCACACGACTCGAGATAGCCTAACGAAACATACGGAGATCGTAAGACACGACTAAGAGACAACGACAAGGGTAGTATACACGAAACGCGAGAACACGAGAGACGAGGTGAGACGAAAGCTAGAGGCGGATGTCGTGCCGGGGCAAAGTTAAATTAAATCACGAGCGAAGGCAGCTAATATTGTAGTTTATCTGGCGGGACATTAGCGCAGTGAAATATGCCGCCTCCTCTCTCTACCTCGCCGAACTTAAAATCAAGATCTCCGAAGTTCGGTACTCCTCCGCCTCTCCTTCTTCCATCCCAACAGCCCCCGTCCCGGGCGTCGTCCTTCCTGCTAAGTCGCGCGTGAAAATACTAATTATTATACCGATTATTAATACGAAAAGTTCCGACGCCGCTTAAACCAGATGCGACGTCAAGGAAACGCGCGAGAGGGAGGGAAGGGGGAGAGAGAAGAAGCGAGTTTCGCATCGCGAGAGGCGGCGGCATCCGGATTATGCTTATACTTAGTTAAATGGGCAAAAGTGGGCCTCCGCTTGCTCGGATGCGAAAATCCCAACGGTAAACCGTACGTATAACACAAAACGGCAAGATCCCGGGCGAGGTGAGATTAAGTCGTGGATATTTCTAATTACGCGCCACTCGGTCAGCATCTGATTCTGGCAAAAAACAGCGCGGAACGATAGCCGGTAGCGTGAAATACCACCTTGATCAAAAAGTCTTATTGGGTTGGCAACTAAGTGATCGCGGGTTTTGTCGATAGATGGACTTTACACTTTCTTTCGTTTTGTTAACGTGATCATTGCATCTAACCTATATTTTTTTCTTATTATTTGGACTTCTACCTTTAATTTAGCAAAAAAATTATATCGATTAGTGCTTTAGTTTTGTTTTTATCCCCAATTTAACGCACTTTTCTTCTTACATTCCTGTTCAATCGCGTATATCGGTATCAATTATATTTATTACATTTTCATATTTCTTCTATTTCATTTATTTCATTTTTCAATGTTATTACTTTATTTTCCCGTTTCCTCAATGCTACGTTTTCTTTTTCTTTACGGCGGAATTTGCAATGGCCAAAACGTAGTTGTTGTCGGACGAATATTTTGTTAATAGTACGTTTTTTTTACGGTGAAATTTGCAACGGTGAAAACCGTTCAATGCAGAACCAATTCACCTTTCGTTCATGCAGAATTCCTTAAATGTTAACATTTTTAATAACGCTGATGATGTCAGATCACATTTAATTCAGTTTTTTGATAGCAAAGTTCAGAAATTTTTATGGAATTTTACTGCCAGAACGATGGCAAATGGTCATCGACAAAAACGGACAGTATCTAATTGAATAAAGTTATATTTTTAAACAAAAATTAAGAATTTTCCTTCTCATTTGAAATCCGCAATCACTTAGTTGCCAACCCAATAGGACCGACCGCCGTATGGCGCTCTGAGTCACTCGATTGAAATTGTTTTTTTTTTGTTAGGTTGCCACATCTGTGATTAACACTAGGTTTACGGGTGTTTCTTATATACCTATCTCTACGAGCACCCGTCAAATTGACGGGTAGGTGAAAATACGTATTTACATTAAAAAATCAATTTATTCAAACTAAGTCTGAGTTGAACAATATAAGGCTTCGCGTAAAGATAAAATATTAATAAGTCAAGATTTTTTTTCCGAATATCTTTTCGATACGACATTTAGTCTGCTGCATGCTTTGAGTTTCAAATGACGCGAGGAATAAGCGAGTTCGTTCAATGAAGTAACATGACACCCGGGCCACACAATTAGCTTTGTATCACATTATCGAGGCGCTATTGAAATAATGAGTTGGGGGCATCTTAGACTTTTCTTTCACTCTTATATTTACTATTGACGGGTTGTGATTTATCAACTTGACGGGTTTTGTAGAGATAGGTATATCACATACAAATTTCAAAATTTAGAAAGCTTAAGGAAATAATAATTGTGTGTATAAACTCTTTTAATGAAATTATGAATTCACGATGCAAAGTAGTTAAGATTATTGCTATGGTTTTTTGCGGGTTTCATTTCAAAGTTTGGAATCCGTCAAATTGACGGGTCCCGTAAACCTAGTGTTAACGTTCCCACCAAATTTCAGCGTCATAGCTTGACATTTGCAAAAGTTATACCGTATTGAGTACATGTACCTTTGTGCGTGTTTTCGATTTTTTACATATTTGAAAATGGCATTAAAACTTTTTCATCAAGGCGGTAAGTGAGTCGCGAGGAATTCGGGTTCTTTCGGAAAAAAAATGTATTGATACACTACTTATTATGGCGGGTGTCTCGATTGTTAGGCGAGCGTGGCTTTCTGGTTTTTCGAGATTTGGTCGATGAAGCTGTCGTTGTTTGAGAACCTCGCGTATCTGTAGCAGGAATCAAAAGAGTTTTCAATTAGTCACAACAACTGAGATGAACGTTAGAATATACATGATGACGGATACTTACATTCCTGTGTATTTTGCTTTCTCAGCCGCAGAAAGTGATGGATGGGTCGACTGTATGGAATCCAGCAAATGAGCCTGAGTCACTTTTATGTCACTTGGCTCAACTTTTCCGTCCTGCACATAAGACATCGGTTCTTAACCCTTTCGGACGCTGTGTATTTTATTAGGTATATTATTTTTACGAATACGAATTTTATTTTCTTATACAAATATTTCTCAGGATCTTCTGAATGTTACAAATTTTGCGTAAGGATTATATGTCCATTAAAATGTACATTTACAAATTATAAATAATTAAATAAATATTTCTGTAAAAAGTATATTGGTGCTTCCATTCACGTGAATTAAGTTAATTTTAGTATAAAAAATAATTTTCCTTAAACGAAAAAAAATTCGGATCTGAAGGGGTTAACACTTTGCGTACGGGTCATGAGAAATCTCGTTTTAATATTGATGGGTACGTTGCTAAAGTAATGAAGCCTTGTGGCAATTTTTGATAGTGTAATCGCGAAGTAAATGAATGTCAGAATATCGAAAAAATGTAAAGGTATTAGTTAGTATTAAAAAAAGCTCGTATGTATTGTACTCAGCTTCTTAGGACGTTTAAAAATGTGCGAAATCTCGGTAAGCAAGAATGTCGTACGCAATGTGTTAATATTAAATAGTGATTCAATTCCTTGGTATCCGATACCTTCGCATTATTTTAATTTTACGCAATTCATGAAAATTTCAAAAAATACCTAATCGATGGCATTTATAATTTTGTAAATGCAATTAACACTTTGATTGTCAAAATATATGATATTCAGAATATATGAGATCCAAAATATTAGCAATGGATAGCAATAATTATTCTGTAAATGCAGTTATTGTTAGAATAGCGATGCGATCCTTTGGTCTTCAAAATATTCGCAATGGGTAGCAATACTTATTCTATAAATGCAATTATTGTTAGAGCAGTGATGCGATCCTTGGTTCCAAAATACTCGCAATTGACAATAATTATTTTATAAATGCAGTTACTAATTAGAATAGTGATGCGATTTTGAGTCTCCAAAAATCGCAATGGATAGCAATAATTACAAAATGCAGACGTTTAGTGATACAATCCTTTGGTCTCCAAAATATTCGCAATGGGTAGCAATAATTATTTTATAAATGCAGTTATTGTTAGAATAGCGATGCGATCCTTTAATCTCCAAAATATTCGCAATGGGTAGCAATAATTATTCTATAAATGCAGTTACTGTTAGAATAGTGATGCGATTCTTTGGTCTCCAAAATATTCGTAATGGATAGCAATAATTATTTTATAAATGCAGTTACTGTTAGAATAGTGATGCAATCCTTTAGTCTCCAACATATTCGCAATGGGTAGCAATAATTATTTTATACATGCAGTTATTGTTAGAATAGCGATGCGATCCATTGGTCTCCAAAATATTCGCAATGGATAGCAATAGTTATTCTATAAATGCAGTGTATGTTAGAATAGTGATGCGATCCTTTGAGGAAAATATTCGCAATATAGCAAAATTATTCTATAAATGCAGATTGTTAGAATACAATTAAGCGATCCTGATTAATCTCAAAAATATTCTATAAATCATTATTTTATAAATTAATATTGTTAGATTAGCGATGCGATCCTTTTTTCCAAAAGTCAATAAAGATAGAAATTATTCTATAAATGCAGTTACTTTTGTAGCGATGCGATCCTTTAGTCATTCCGACATATTGTATACTTAAATACATTATTTTATAAATGCAGTTATTGTTAAATAGCGATAAATCTTTGTTCAAAAATATTCGCAATGAGAATAGATTATTCTATAAATGCAGATTATTGTAAGAGAAAAGCGATGTAATCCTTTGGTCTCAAAAATATTCGCAATGGGTAGCAATAATTATTCTATAAATGCAGTTATTTTTAGAATAGTGAAAATCGTTTGATCCAAAATATTCGCAATCTGTAGCAATAATTATTTTTTAAATGGAGTTGTTGTTAGTATAGTGTTGCGATGCTTTGGTCTCCAAAATATTCGCATTGAGTAGCAATAATTATTTTATAAATGCACTTATTATTAGAATAGCGATGCGATCCGATGAACTCCAAAAACAGTTAATGGATTGCATTAATTATTCTATAAATGCTAGTTTTTGTATTAGAATAGTGATTATCAATTTTTTTCGTGCACATTATGTAGATTTTGTATAATTTAGTCACACGCTGTAGTATTTTATAGCCTCGCCGTTCTTATACAGCAAAATACGTCCGGTAGTCAAGGTGTTAACAAAAAGAATGCTACCGCGTTAAAATGGTTCACGAAAAAACAATCGAGTTGCTTCAAAATCAGTGTCTGAACGTGTAGACATTTCTTGCCGCTCGCGACATTATTTCGTGCGAAGTCTTAGACATACGCCTACGATCGTTATCGCTTATCAACAAGGTACATCTCCGTCTCGTTCTCTCCTTGTCTCTCTTCGAATGCGTGGCGCTCAGGAAACTCGCTCGCTAATTAGACGAACAGTTTGGATATTCGTGCTCTTCCGGTAGGTAAGTGGAGCCCGTAACTTTGTTTTCTCCGAAGGAAGTTAATTAATAGCTTCTGTCCTATGTTGCAGCCGACACACGCGAGGACCGTTTATGCACGCTTATATACGCGTGCATCTGCGAAGACAGAGGGGGGGAGCAATTCTAGCAACAAAACGAAACAAGTTGACGTGCCGGCTCGATGCTCGATTTCCGCATGACTGTTATAAGGTGGGAACTATATTCAGAACCCCAAGATTTCGCTCACAAAATGCCGATGGAGATCTCGTCCGAAATGCGTATAGAGTACTTTATCTCGCAGAAACATTAATTACTCTAGGCAAATGTCACTGCGCTATTTGAAGTGTGTCATCATGTACCGAAATTGAGCATTATTTGAATGGTTTTGAATACGTTTCTTTCGAAGACAATTACTCATACATGTGCTTGTTATTCGAATTACTTGTCAGTATAAGAGTTACCAGTTATCCGCAAAAATAAGGGTTTAGTCTATTTATTCAAACATTAAGGCAAATAATTCCGATTTTCGCTGGATGATCTGTTTGTCATCTTATCAGAAAACAAAGCCTTTCTACTCTGTAGCTTGTTCCTTCGATACAATTTGTTTCAAATGCTTGCTTTTTCTAAATTCGAGTCGACGCAAAAATAAGGGTTTAATCTATTTATTCAAACAATAAGGAAAATAATTCCAAATTTTAGCTGCGTGATCTGTTTATGTCATCTTGCCAGAAAACAAAGCCTTTCTATTCTGTAGTCTGTTCCTTTGATACAATTTGTTTCAAGTGCTTGCTTTTTCTAAATCCGATTCAACGCACGTACAATAAACATCTGGCGAATGGATTCTTCGACGAATAAATTTTAGATAACATCTTGTATACAATCAATAATATTGCACACGTTATTCGTATATTCCGCCTGTCATCAGAATAAAATTTTGTCTAATACCATTACGTACCATCGGTTTATACACGATCTAATGTTACGCTCCAACGCTTGCACCCCCATCATTACAACCCCCTACTAATATATTCTTCAAAAACTCGCAAACACATCTATTAAGTCTATATCAAACATTGAATTTATTACGACTCAATTCCGGAAGTTCTAAAAAATCTCAGTTATTCTTTGTAATGCATTGGACCATTTTCGACTACACGATACAGTTGACAACTAATGACAAAATATTCAATTTACTACGCCTCAATTCGGGAAGTTCCAAAAAATCTCAGTTATTCCTTTAAACGCATTGGACCATTTTCGACTACACAATATAATTGACAACTAACGACAAAGCATTGAATTTACTACGACTCAATTCCGGAAGTTCCAAAAAATCTCAATTATTCTTTACAACGCATTGGACCATTTTCGACTACACGATACAATTGACAACTACCGACAAAGCATTGAATTTACTACCACTCAATTCTGGAAGTTCCAAAAAATCTCAGTTATTCTTTATAATGCATCGGATCATTTTGGACTACACGATACAATTGACAACTAATAACAAAGCATTGAATTTACTACGACTCAATTCTGAAAGTGCCAAAAAATCTTAGTTATTCCTTATAACACATTCGATCATTTTCGACTACATGATATAATTGACAACTAATGACAAAGCATTGAATTTACCACGACTCAATTCCGGAAATTCCAAAAAATCTCAGTTATTCCTTATAACGCATTGGACCATTTCTGACTACACGATACAGTTGACAACTAACGACAAAGTATTGAATTTACTATGACTCAATTCCGGAAGTTCCAAAAAACTCAGTTATTCCTTATAATGCATTAGATCATTTTCGATTATGCGATACAGTTGACAACTAACGACAAAACATTGAATTTACTACGACTCAATTCCGGAAGTTTCAAAAAATCTCAGTTATTCCTTATATCGCATTGGACCATTTTCGATTATACGATACAGTTGACAACTAACGACAAAACATTAAATTTACCACGACTCATTTCCGGAAGTTCCGAAAAATCTCAGTTATTCTTTACAACGCATTGGACCATTTTCGACTACACAATACAGTTGACAACGAACGATAAAGCATTGAATATACTTCGACTCGATTCCGGAAGTTCCAAAAAATCTCACTTATTCTTTACAACGCATTGCACCATTTTCGACTACAGGATATAATTGACAACTAACGACAAAGCATTGAATTTATCACGACTCAATTCCGGAAGTTCCAACAAATCTCAGTTATTGCTTTTATTGCATTGGACCATTTTCGACTACACGATACAGTTGACAATTAATGACAAAGCATTGAATTTAGTGCAACTCAATTTCGGAAGTTCCAAAAAATCAGGTATTCCTTATAACGCATTGGACCATTTTCGACTATATTATACAGTTGACAACTAATGACAAAGCATTGAATTTACTACGACTCGATTCCGGAAGTTCCAAAATATCTCAGTTATTCCTTATAACGCATTGGACCATTTTCTACTACACGATACAGTTGACAACTAATAACAAAGCATTGAATTTACTACGACTCAATTCCGGAAGTTCCAAAAAATCTCACTTATTCTTTACAACGATTAGACCATTTTCGACCACACGATACAGTTGAAAACTAACGAGCATTGAATTTACTACGACTCAATTCGGGAAGTTCCAAAAAATTGCAGTCATTCCTTATAATGCATTGGACCATTTGCAACTCTACGATACAGTTGACAACTAATGACAAAGCATTGAATTTACTACGACTCAATTCGGGAAGTTCCAAAAAAATCTCAGTTATTCCTTATAACGCATTAAACCATTTTTGGTTATACGATACAATTGACAACTAACGGCAAAGCATTGAATTTACTACGACTCAATTCCGGAAGTTCCAAAAAATCTCAGTTATTCCTTATAACGCATTGGACCATTTTGGACTACACGATACAGTTGACAACTAACGACAAAGCATTGAATTTACCACGACTCAATTCCGGAAGTTCCAAAAAAATCACAGTTATTCTTTACAACGCATTGGACCATTTTCGACTATACGATGTAGTTAACAATTAAGGACAAAGCATTGAATTTACTACGACTCAATTCTGGACGTTCTAAAAAATCTCAGTTATTCCTCATAACGCATTGGACCATTTTCGACTACACGACATAATTGACAACTAACGACAAAGCTCTTCCAAATTCCCGCCAACCTCCTATTCCTCCGACTGGTCGAAGACGTCTGGCGCTAATGAACGATACACCTCTATATCGAGGCACCGTCTGCCTTTCGATCTCGCAGAGCTTCAGGCCCTAAGCCGTGTATCATTATAACGCATAAGATAATAACCCCCTCGACGTTCAGCGAGGCGTGGGCCGTGGGATGAAGTGGAGCGAGATTGGGGGATGGCGCTCTCTCGTGCGCTAATAAACCTGGCCTACGTTTCCTCAGTTATATCGCAGCACCTATCCACCCCCTCCCCTCCCCCACCCTCTCGTATATACGCGCAATATAAGGTATACACGAGTAACGATATTATCATCATTACACACTATCTTACTTCGGAAGCTCGCGTACAAATGATTCGCTCGAGAGTGGGATTAAGCAGAAAATGCTTTCCATTATTGCCGTTATAAAGCTTGGTAACAACAAAACGCTGTCTTTGTCGGTGGCAGTGGAATATGAGCACTTTGACGCGCAATGGACATAAGAGAATATAAACGACATCGCTTCTGTGTGTTTATGGTAGGATTTTATAAGCCGTAACGAATTGTAGAGAACGGTTGGAGTTTTCGTAGGGGTTCCTCGAGGTTTTTCATGTCGTGGAAAAGTAAGTGAATTGAAGAACCTGAATTCTTTGGCGTATATATAAAGGAACTCATTAAGAATTTCTGTTTTTCATGGGTCTGTCAAAGCTGAGTTATCGATCTTTGACTGCTGTAGAATTTCTTGTTTTTTATCATACTGGATAAATAACCCTAAGGTATAAGATTAAACATTAACACTTTGACTGCCGTGATAGTGACCGTTGACCGAAGAGATTTTACCGAAGATCCAAAATATCCGCAATGGGTAGCAATAATTATTTTATAAATGCAGTTATTGTTAAATTAGTAATGCGATTCTTTGGTCTTCAATATGTGCACATTATTTACATTTTGCGTAATTCAGTCAAACGCTGTAGTATTTTATAGAATCGCCGTTCTAGTACAGCAAAATACGCACAGCAGTCAACGTGTTAATATTAAATAGTGATTCAATTCCTTGGGCTCCGCTACCTTCGCATTATTTTCATTTTGCGCGATTCACGAAAAATTCAAAAAATACCCAATCGATAGCATTTATAATTTTGTAAACGCAATTAACACTTTACACTTTACACTTCGCAATGGGTAGCAATAATTATTTTATAAATGCAGTTATTGGTAGAATAGCGATGCAATCATTTGGTCTCCAAAATATTCGCAATGGGTAGCAATAATTACTCTATAAATGCAGTTACTCTTAGAATAGTGATGCGATCCTTTGGTCTGCAAAATATTTGCAATGGATAGTAATAATTATTTTATAAATGCAGTTATTGTTAGAATAGCGATGCGATCCTTTGGTCTCCAAAATATTCGCAATGGGTAACAATAATTATTTTATAAATGCAGTTATTGTTAGAATAGCGATGCGATCCTTTGGTCTCAAAAATATTCGCAATGGGTAGCAATAATTATTCTATAAATGCAGTTATTGTTAGAATAGCGACGCGATACTTTGGTTTCCAAAATATTCGCAATGGATATCAATAATTATTTTATAAATGTAGTTATTGGTAGAATAGCGATGCGATCCTTTGGTCTCCAAAATATTCGCAATGGGTAACAATAATTATTTTATAAATGTAGTTATTGTTAGAACAGCGACGCGATCCTTTGGTCTCAAAAATATTCGCAATGGGTAGCAATAATTATTCTATAAATGCAGCTACTGTTAGAATAGTGATGCAATCCTTTGGTCTCCAAAATATCCCCAACGGATAGCAATAATTATTTTATAAATGCAGTTATTGGTAGAGCAATGATGCGATCCTTTGGTCTCCAAAATATTCGCAATAGGTAATAATCGTTACTTTATAAATGCAGTTATTGGTAGAATAGCGATGCGATCCTTTGGTCTCAAAAATATTCGCAATGGGTAACAATAATTATTTTATAAATGCAGTTATTGTTAGAATAACGATGCGATCCTTTGGTCTCCAATACCTGCACATTCTTTACATTTTGCATAATTCAGTCAAACGCTGCAGTATTTCATAGAATCGCCGTTCTAATACAGCAAAATTCTTGTTCTAATACGGCAGTCAACGTGTTAACCTAATGACGTTATATTTAAATACTCTTTGGTAGTCATAAAATATTCGCAATGGGTAACATAGTAATATATACAATTATTTTATAAAATAAAATTACATGCATTTATATCCAGCAATATGCATTGAATTTTGTTCGTTCACTACACGAGGCATGGCTAAGTTGTAAATGGATTTTTTCAGTTACGCCAAATTAAATAATGCGAAACACTCGCTAAGGGTCGCACATTTTTGTTTCAATGGCAATTATATTATAAATGCATTTTATATTTTTTATTCCGGAAGTTTTAGTACCCACACACTCCATTTACTGTTAATATTTTATTGCACATTTTATGTTTCGTTGTAGTTAATCGAATTGACAACTAAGTGACTCAATCATGACTGCAATACTTTAGAAGATCGGAAAAATTAGCAATCTCATACATGTGTCCACAGTTCCACCGATAGTTTTCGCCAGTCGTATATATACGTCCATAAAACTCAAAACGTTAAGAAACTGACTCCACAACAGTAAATTGAAAATCGACAATATTTACATTTAACGGATTCAATCGTACATGTTAATTTTAACTTTTTAAATATTGTTGATCTATCAAGCTACGAGAACACAGAAAGCCTGTATTATTAGCTCACCGAACTGCTTGCCATGGCATCCTCAAAAGCACACAACCTCGCCTGGGTAATAGCTGCGTTCAAATCAGCTCCTGTGAAGCCAGAAGTCCGATCCGCCAGATCCTTCAAATCGAGCTCGTCAGTATTAATCTTCTGTGTATTACACAGGGTGTGCAATATATCCTGTCTCTCCAGCTGCGAACAAACACCAACAATATATCAATAACACGTACAATATCTAACAAAACCTGCCACGAAAATCGATCGGTAGGATCATATCAGGTACACTCGCACAGAAGAGGTTTTTGGATCAAAATTACTGAAACCCTGTATATCAGAATAGTGTCTTACGTTGTCAGGCACTGGACAATGCAAGGACTTGTCCAAACGACCAGGTCTTAGCAAGGCAGGGTCCAGTAAGTCTGGTCTGGAGGTAGCAGCAACAACAGCAACACCTTCCCGATCTTCAATCCCGTCCAATTGAGTTAATAATTGATTAACAACACGATCTGTAACTCCTGTGCTGTCATGGCCACGTCTGCAATAGCAAAATAGTATGGTAATTAATTATATAATATAATGTAAATTTAGTATATTTAATTATATAACGTTTATTTTAATGTAATTTATCTTCAAATTGAGATAAATATATTAAATAACAGATATTAACCATGGTAACCGGAAAATATTGAAAAAATTAATTATTAATTATTAAGTATATTAACCCGAATGATAATGTGTCTTTAATCAAACTTACCTTGCGGCCAAACTATCGAATTCATCAAAGAATAAAACACATGGCTTTGCACGCAGAGCTCTGAAAAAGTTTATAATCATAATTTTGTAACCTTCTACTTTCTGTTAAAATCTTGATATGATTGTCAATAAATTTACCTTTCGAATACATTTCTGACAGATTCTTCACTAACTCCTATATACTTTGAAAATAGTTCTGGTCCCTATGACAACAATTGATTTAGGCTTACGTAATTATTATGAAATATATTAATTTGTACTAAAATAATGTGTGAGTAACTTGCCTTCACGCTGATCAAATTAACTCCACATTCGCTGGCTATCGCTTTGGCAAGCATGGTTTTCCCGGTTCCAGGCATTCCATAAAGTAAAACGCCGTTTTGCAATTTGATCGGTGCGTTCTTGAATATTTCCGGGTACTTCAAAGGCCAGTGCAGAATTTCTGTTAGAGCCTGCTTTACTTCCTTAAGTCCACCTATATCGGACCACAATTGACCCGATCCTTTGTAAAGTTGTACTCCTTGCAAGGACATCGGCGTACTATATTTCATCGTCCATGATATGTCCGCTTCCCTGATGATAACTGGAGCGTTCAGTTTTTGTGAAACTATATAAAATGGAAAAATATTATCACTATAAAAATTGTGTGAAATAAGAAACAAAAGCAAAACATAAAAATTGACCAATACCGAACCCATTGCAAATCGAATAATTAAAGATCTCAATCATCGATAATCTTTATATAACAAAGCTGACATAAACTGTTAATAAATAACATAAATTGATAGCATGCATGTATTAACAAGAATGAATACGTTAACTATTTTATACCATGATGCTTCCAAGCTGCAAATGTTGATTTTTCCGCCAAGTCTACAAGATCCTGAACTACCCATCCTTCGGTTTTGTTTCCATAGTAATCCCAATCAATGTCGCCAGGCATATACAATTTATCTCCGAGCATCAATTGCAAAATACCGACTCTATCCGCCTAATTTATATTAATAAAAACCAGGAAATGATACACACCAATCTACTACTATCATATTATAACATTATCGTTTTATATTCATTACCTTTTCCAAATTCGGAATTGTCAGGACGGTTCTGAAAAAGTGAGAACCCCTCGCCGGTCGTAATCTCTGTCCAATTTTTGCGACAGACGCGCAACTTGCTATAACTGATATATAGTGCAATTCTTGATACTGCGTTATTGTGTTGATGATCATGTCTGTAATCCTGGCACATCAAATTCGCTCATTCAACATTAAATTCCGACGTTTGGCGACAAATGATTTGGCTATAAAATTACCTAGCAGCTTCTGTTGAATCAGGGGTATTTTCTTCATCGTTTGAAGACACATTAGTAATGCTTTCTATGTCCTCCAGAAACAAAACAGAAGGTTGGTAATAAGTACATTCGGACATTGCTGTGGCAATCACGTTCTGCACAGTGTTCACTTTCTTTCCTACAAAAAGAACAAACCCAGCATTTACCAATTCACATGAATCGGGTCATCGTTCAGATAAGCTTCGATATTCAATTTTGAAGAGGAAACTGTATCCTACCTTTTAATGATCTGCAATCAATCCAATGTGTGTGCACAAAATATGGGGCTTTCTCAAGTTCCTGTATCAAAATTTTGCAAATTGTCGTCTTCCCACTACCAAGATCCCCACTGATGAGAATATTTTCTCGATCGTAATCGATGTTTCGCTTTAGTCTTGTACCGAGACTGAGATCCAATGTGAACTGACATTCAGATAACAAATTTTCCAGGTGCCTAATATCGTAAAGAGTTAACTATTACCTTACTAATTATCATATAAAAATGCGCGGTAAAAAAATTCTGTAAGTTATGCATTTTAACTGAAGATGGCACCAAATTAACGTTTATTTTTGACAATTGTATGTGAAGTGACATATGTTATGCTTATATTACTACTTGTCTGTTAAGAATCGGCGAAATGACATGATTTTCAAGATTTTTTTTTCAAGAACCATTTTAGTGAGCGTTATTCTAACAATTCTGAGAAATTGACAGGCATGGTCAATTACTGACGTGATTCATTTAAATTTGTCAATGATTTATAATATATCTGTTTTACATCTAACTCTGTAATAAATACAAAATATAATTCTAAACATTGTAACATATTGCATTCTAGTAGATGACCACGTGGTCAAAAAAGTACGTATTATTCATCAACAGATGGTACTTGTATAAATTCTTTTATAAGAAAATATTGAAAAAATGAAGACGAACTATTATGAATGTCCTCTTCTCTGTTGAAAAAGTCATGAAGAGCATAATATTTTTATTCGACAATATTTTTGGAAAAATTTTCAGGTAAACAAAAATAAAGCAATTATTTCATCCATGGAAATGCTCGGGCGGTTATTTCTGATGTGATGGATTACGAATGGAAACTGTACTTTCCCATATCAATGAACCCAGGAAATCAAGTAGATCTCGTAACGTTTACTCTGTTCCCGAATTAATTTTATATAATTAATTTGTTTGAATAATTTGTCTGTATAATTTGTACTGATACTTATTAAATCCAACCGATAATAAAATATTAGGTGTACAACTTTGCTTCCGCCGTTTTTTTGAACGAGGCTTTAGAATTTGGAAAAATTTTAATTTTTACAAGAATGACAACACTTTTACGACCGGAAAAAATCCGTGTTTCGAGGTGAATTAACATTCGTTTTTATGTTGTAACTTTTTTTTTATTACCGAAATAAAAAATCCTTCGTTCAGGCATGACCTTGGAACCCGGTTTGCCTATTGTAATGACAAATAAGTATATAAAATTAGAGTCCGATCGGTGAAGCAGTTTTTGAGAAATCGTGGTCAATGATACTGCCAATTCTTGTTGCGTTTGACACGAGTCTTGATCAAGTAATGCCTCCAATTCTGTATGTTTTCGACGTCAAAAACACAGTTTCGAGATAATCGCGTTTAAAGTTTCAAACTCTTCACTAATCATACATAGTAGTGCTCCAGATAAACACTTATAATTTTTGAACGTGTGCTCCGATTCTTACGTACTTCTGACGAAATATTCTTAAAATGATGTACATTAAGAAAATGCAATAAAAAAAAAGTCGATTTTTTTCACCAACCCAAGTAGGCATAACCCCTTAAAATGTTTCGCCCATTATAGTACAAATATTAAAGTCTAAACGATTTATAAGATAATTAATATATGACCCTTACTGTTTGAAAACTTTGCCAACGCCAGTTTCTTCTTTATTAGGCATATTCAACGTAAACAGATCGTCAGGTACCTTCTTAATTTGAACATCCATGCTTTTTATCATATCCTCGTTTACCAACGCGAACCTATAAACGTCTGGAAAAATTCGCACAGTACATTTGTTACTATCATCCAAAACAATAGTCGCGCCAGTATTCATCACGAAACCCCCGTTCTTCGAAAATTTCCTCGCGTGGCTTTTAAAGTCTTCTCTGCCAATATTCGTAGTCCATGGATAAACTTCCATATAAGAAGGTTTAGGTGTTTCGTCAACAACCACAGGACACAACCTTACCTTACTACCAGAATTCAACTTCAAACTAATTTTAACGCTTTCAGAAACATAAACCGTATCGTGTATAGTCTTTAAATCGAAGTAGTCCTTGTAAGTCTCTGGAAATTTGGAACATCGTAGCAGGATATCCTCCAAAACGAAGGCCCTGACAACAATCTCAGTTGGCTGCCGTAAAACAGAAAAGTCGTTGGTCCTCAAATAATCAGTACGCGAGACTTTTACGTGTTGCTGATCTTCCGGTACTTTTTCCACTCGCCACAACACTTTCGCACCTTTTAAAAAGTGTAAATCGGTCGCGTGATCCCGGGGAACGAAAACATTAAAAGGATTCTGTAAAATCATCTCAAAGTCCATTGGTGCGCGATCTTTGGTACTCGAGTCATTTGAGTCTTCAAATTTTGGGAGGAAATGAACACGATGCACTCGTGGAATAAATTTCATATTGCGGAATTTCCGAAGTAGATTTTTGTTCCTCTCTAATCTTGTCGTGTCTGTGTTTGGAACAGCTTCTTTCTGAGGCAGAATATTCTTCAGCGTAGTTAGCAGTGGAAAATTATGATTTTTTGGTATGGATGCAGAATCGACGAAGCTGTGCGGTACGTTTGATGGAACATCTAAGACGTGAACTTCCGTTAGTTGTTCTAGACAGCCGTAGTTGTAATTCGGCTCGAGTGATTCTGAAAATATGGATCGCAACATGTTGCAGAAATTGTTAGAATAGTATATATATGAAATTATTAAATATATAATATATATATTAGACATATTAGATATATGATATGTATATGTTACGGTGAAACACCGAAATCTGGAGAATGTCGACTTTCACCGATGAATGTCAATATTCACATAGTCGCTTGGTGTATGTCCGAAATATTTGCTAAATACCCTTATTTCTGACTTACACCGGTAAATGTTGACATTCACCATGCACTAATTGTCGACACACACCGAAGAGTGTCCGAATGTACAACAATCTAATGGAATATTCGATCTTTCACCGACGTATTTGGTATCTGTTGACATTCACCGGTGAAAGTCGACATTCTCCAATTTCGGTCATTCACGGTAACATATATATTAGACATATTAGATATATGATATGTATATATTAGATATATTAGATATGTGATATATATATTAAATATGAGCCGTTTATTTTGAAAGTGGCCTAACTCCGTTTTTCAATATTATCCGGTTACCATGGTTACATGTACAAATTCATGTTATTTATCTCGATTTGAAGATAAATGGAGTTAGGCCACTTTCAAAATAAACGGCTCATATATTAGATATATGACTGTACTCCCATATTCGTACTTTTATGTTATTATCGACATGTGTGTTTACATATATACATATATCTGCATCTGTAGTTATATTCAAAGGTAAATAAAACCTCGAGTCATTCCTTATTTCCTGAACAAAATATTATTGTTGGCAACATGACAAATATTTTGTGCGGTATCTAAAGAAGCTAGTCAATTTTTTGACTTTTGAAAGGTGTACTAACGTTCCACAAATAAAATATGATATTTACTATCTATCTATTAAAATTTTCTAAAAACATTTTCAATCTATTAAAATTTTCTAAAAATATTTCCTATCTTTTACAATTTTCTAAAAATATTTTCTATGTATTAAAATGTTCTAAAAATATTTTCTATCTATTAAAGTTTTCTAAAAATAATTTCTGTCTATTAAAATTTTCTAAAAATTTTTCTATCTATTAAAATGTTTTAAAATTATTTTCTATGTACTAAAATTTTCTAAAAAAATGTTCTATCTATTAAAATTTTTAAAAATATTTTCTTATACAATGTCTAAAAATATGTGTATCGATAACATTTTCTAAATCGAGTTCTATGTGTGTCAATAAAAGTGTAAATCGCTTTCAAACTCACCCGCATACAAAGTCAGCGAAGAAAACTTCGAAAACCAAACGACAATCGGTTGTCCTCTGCCCACAATACGAATCTGATTCAAAAGCGTTGCCTGTATGCGATCCATTTGCAATTCCTATCCAAATAAACAAGAAAACACCTTCCAAATAATTTTTGCACTGTATTTCTCTATATTTCGTAAAGTACGAAGGGTCTTTACCAAAATTTGGCGGTCCTCATTCGTCCGTGGTGCCACAGTAATATTCCGTAAAGACGGAACATTCTGAACAGCCGTTACAAATACCTGATCGCCTTGCGAAATACTCAAACTTCTCGCAAACGTCGCAGACAAACCCAAAACACCGTCAGAACTCGGTTTCCAGTCGCAAGAAACATAATATTTCTTGTCCCCGTGCAATATTTCAATGGAATTCGCCTGAAATCAACGAAAATCACAACTATAACCCCTTCGGGCAAAACAATCGAATACGTTCCATGACAAAACTTCAACGGCACCGACGTTCGAATCAGAAATCTTGGATACATGATACAAGTACCTAAATAATCGACAAACTAGCTGTCCTACAACATTGTACGCTTGTTTAGTTACTAATCTGAATTAATTGTGTCGTGATTAACGTACGTTTATGCATTTTTCCGTAAATATTACCGAGACTTTCAATATTTCCACTTACCCGCTTTCGGGTACAGGACCCCAAACTACATCTTAATAGAATCGAAACTCCTACTATTTGAGCTGTCGCTCTATTGACAAAATTCTGAACTACCTACGACCAGAGCAGTTGCTATAAAAGGAAAAGGAATTCAGTAGAATTCGCCTGAAATCAACGAAAAATACAACTGGGACACCTTCGGGCAATCGACATGAAACAATCGAATATGTTTCATGACAAAACTTTAACGGCACCGACGTTCGAATTACAAATCTATGATTCATGGTACAAATACCTAAAAAATCAATTAAGTAACTGTCCTACAACATTCCACGCTTGTTTAGTTACTAAATTAGGTTAATTCTGTCGCGATTAATGTACAATTATGCATTTTTCCGTAAATATTACCGAGACTTTCAAGATTTCCACTTACCCGCTTTCGGTTCCGAACCACAAACTACATCTTAACAGAATCGAAACTCCTACTATTTGATCTGTCGCTCTATTGACAAAATTCTGAACTACCTACGATCAGCGTAGTTGCTATAATAGGAAAAGGAATTCAATAGAATTCGCCTGAAATCAACGAAAATCACAACTAGAACCCCTTTCAGCAATCGACATGAAACAATCGAATATATTTCATGACAAAACTTCAACAGCACCGACGTTCGAATTACAAATCTTAGATATATCGTTCCAATACCTAAAAAATCAACCAACTAACCATCCCAAAACATTGTACGCTTGTTTAATTACTAATCGGAATTAATTCAGTGGCGATTAACGTACGTTTATGCATTTTTCCGTAAATATTACCGACACTTTCAAGATTTCCACTTACCCTCTTTTGGTTGAGGACGACAAACTACATTTTAATAGAATTGAAACTCTAATTATTTAAGCTGTCGCTCTACTGACAAAATTCTGAACTACCTACGATCAGAGCAGTTACTATAATAGGAAAAGGAATTCAATAGAATTCGCCTGAAATCAACGAAAATCACAACTAGAACCCCTTCGGGCAATCGACATGAAACAATCGAATACATTTCATGACAAAACTTCAACGACACCGACGTTCTTATTAGAAATCTATGATACATGATACAAGTACCTAAATAATCGACCAAGTAACTGTTTTGCAACATTATACACTTGCTTAATTATTAAAGTAGTTTAATTCAGTGGCGATCAACGTACGTTTATGCATTTTTCCGTAAATATTACCGAGACTTTCAAGATTTCCATTTACCCGCTTTCGGTTCCGAACCACAATCTACGTCTTTATAGAATCAAAACTCGTACTATTTGAGCTGTCGCTTTATTGACAAAATTCTGAACTACCTACGATCAGCGCAGTTGCTATAATAGGAAAAGAAATTCAATAGAATTTGCCTGAAATCAACGAAAATCACAACTAGAACCCCTTCCGGCAATCGATATAAAACAATCGAATATGTTTCGTGACAAAACTTTAACGGCACCGACGTTCTTATTACAAATCTTGGATACATGACACAAGTACCTAAATAATCGACCAAGTAACCGTCTTACAACATTATACACTTGCTTAGTTACTAAACTAGATTAATTCTGTCGCGATTAATGTACAATTATGCATTTTTCCGTAAATATTACCGGGATTTTCAAGATTTCCTCTTACCCGCTTTCAGTTCTGGATCACAAACTACATCTTAACAGAATCGAAACTCCTACTATTTGAGCTGTCGCTCTATTGACAAAATTCTGAACTACCTACGGTCAGAGCAGTTGCTATAATAGGAAAAGGAATTCAATAGAATTCGCCTGAAATCACCGAAATTCACAACTAGAAACCCCTTCCGGCAATCGACATGAAACAATCGAATACGGTTCATGACAAAATTTTAACAGCACCGACGTTCGAATTACAAATCTTGGATACATGATACAAGTACCTAAATAATCAACAAACTAACCGCCTCACAACATTGTACGCTTGTTTAATTACTAATCTGAATTAATTCTGTCGCGATTAACGTATGTTTATGCATTTTTCCGTAAATATTACCGAAACTTTCAAGATTTCCACTTACCCGCTTTCGGTTCCGGACCACAAACTACATCTTAACAGAATCGAAACTGTTGTTATATGAGCTGTCGCTCTATTGACAAAATTCTGAACTACCTTCAATCATCCTAGTCGCTACAAAAGGCATCTACGCTACCAAATTATCCCAAGACGCGCCATCTCAGGTCGCCCCAACAAAACCCGGAGCTGCGTAGAAATAAATTCCGCGACGACTTCGCTGGCGATCATCGAATATCGAAATTCGCGATCGAGTTCCTTGTGACAAACGGCATGAGAGAGAGAGAGGTTCAAAACCAACCTTAGTTTCCAGCCCACGTAGCCAGGCGTCCGGCAAATAGGCAAAACAATTGTTGGCCGCCACGTACTTAACCGTGAAACGTTCCCGCTGCATTTTCCCAGGAACCCGACGAAGAAAGTATGGACCCCAACTGAAGACAACGTCTAGTCGGAGACTAATGTAACCCTCGGTGAGTAATGTTGCTTATATCCTCAGAAACGGAACTTCGCACAAGAGCACCTTTACTTCACCTTACTTCATACAACAAAGCTCTCAAAACTGCTTCTTTCTAGAGTCTCATCTTAATCTGCACCATCATTCGCACCACCGTAGAAACTAACCTTCGCCGATTCTTGCGATATTACGAAAAACGAAAAACGAAAAACGAAAAAGTCCTCGCGAATATTAAAACTTCACATATAAGAATAAACGCAAATTGACTGGTACTTATTTTTGGTCTTAATGTGGTTTGTCCGAATAATCGGAGCACTGCTACGTTTTCGGGAGACTTGAGAAACAGGAGCAGCAGACTTTCCACTTATTTTAGGTTAACGTACGTTTGGTGGAGATAAAATTTCAAGGCAGTCGTTGCACGTAGTAGCCTTGGTGCAGTAATTTCGTCACGGTAATCGTGCATTTTGAATAAAAACATGGGGCAAAGGTCAGGAACTTAACATTTAGTGTAGGATTGAATGCCTTGGTTCTGGGTGTGTGTGGATGTGTTTGTTTACGAAAGGAAAGTCACGGATTCGTCATGGTTTAACGGTACAGCGCTGATTTGCCGAATATTTGTTACGTCACGTTAAGTAGGGCATTACAGCGAGGTCAAGTAAACTGAATGTTTTTTTTTAGGATTTTAAAGGAAATCAATAGGTTCATTATAGCGTAATGCGTATTAAGATGTTCTGTAGACTTTAATAATAGGAAATTGTAGGACTTGTCTACAGCCGGTAATTCAGGTACCGAGAAACCGACTTTAATGCAAAATCTACTTTTACCCACATGAAATATGTCTATCTCGTACTGATTGTTCGAGGGTATTTATTAATTGGTCCAATTTTCTAAATTTTAATGTCAAGAATATTAGAAGCATAAACAGGATAGGGATAAACATGACGAGGAATGCATATTTTTGTCTCGTGACTCTGGGACTATAGAATCTCTTGACCATTTTCGTTATGTAACGTTATCAAGTGATTACGAAATAAGACCATAACGTTACAGTTGCTGAGAATTCATTCATTGATTAGTTTTCCTACTCAAGAGCAGTGTAATGCCTTTTAATTAGTATTTCAATGCATTTGTATTAACGTCCACGGGCTGCATAATTTACTTTTTTTAAAATTGAGAACCACTTCTTTTAGTTATGTGTAATTACCCAATATTATATATACAAGCACATGTATACACGTGTATATACGTATACACATGTATATGCATATGTATTATATACGTGTGTATGCAATTTATATGCGTTAGTTTATTTTCACCTAAATCACAGTACCCAGTTAACTATGCATTGCTTTTATTTTTATTCAGAAAAGGTGCAGATTTATTTGTTAAACGTAGAAATTATTAAACTTTTATTGAAAAGAGAACATTTGTTCAAATGTCATTTATCCAAAAACGGAAGGTGACGAATAAAATAATTACCTAAATAATAACCTCTTGTAAATAAAATATTTACCTAATAAATAATTACATAAATAATAACCTATTGGAAAATTTAAAAAAAATATGTTAATCATAGACACTGTAATTTGGAACAGTGTAAACGCGAATTTATTTCCTGATAATATAGAAGGAAGCATCGCTTATGTCTTAATTATCTAACGGAACACAATTTATGTATTTCTTTAATACGCCTCTAACAAAATTCCACGGTAGTTTTCTTGATAATAAAATATTTATCATTTACTAAAATTCGAAAGAATTCAGTATTCCTAAAAAAATGCAATTGTTCCTGTGCTGCGTTAAATATTTGAATGTGATCCGACATCTTAAAATGAAATGACCGCCGATACAAAAGAACACGTGTCATATAATTGTTTATTACTACGACATATATAGAAGCTCGTCAGTCAAAGTCAAACTCAAATCCTACAATATCACAGATTAAAAATGGTTATGGGAATAACTTATCTCATATAATAGAAATGATATAATTGACTATAAAAATCATATTTTTGGGTACGACGAATATGTGTAAAAAAAGTTGGAACCAGGAAATTCATTGACTTTTTATTACTTTTTTTTTCATCGAAAATAATTGCTCTCTATGTGCTGACTGATGACTTGTATGAATTCACGAAACGTTTCGCAATCAAATGAATGCTGTGCTGTCTGTATGTACATGTAATCGGTCACAAATCTCTGAAGGCTTTCGTGAGGACTATTTCTCTGAAACGATGGTGTAATGATAGTGAACAGTAAAAGAAAGACATAGACTGTAAAAAATTATGCAGACATCCGTATCCGGGATAAATGCGTACAAATTTGCAAAATGATTTGGGCATCGCTTAAAATGTCGGACTTTTATTACTAATGACGGACTGCCTCGTCTAATACCTCTATTACGAACATTGAATATACATGTGTACATATATGTGCGTGCACTTTGTGAAATGAAGAATTCAAAATATTCTTGGAGAACTTTTGGGTGTCAGAATATGCAATTTTGAAAAATGTTAGAAAGGGTACGACTTCCAAGCAAATAGAAATGTTGAAACAGGGCTGGCGCTTGAAAGTTATTAAAAAATAATCCTGTCGTTAAATATAAACTTTTGTATAATTTTGTGTTATTGAACGGTCAAACGAATAAGCCACAAGCGTCTTGTAAATTTTCAAATATCTCGACAAAATCCTTGAAAAGAAACATACTGTGAACTTGTGAACCGAAGATAGTATCATCGACGTTTAATTAAAATTTTGTTATTAAACGTAGGAATAAATAATGTTAAATGTACTTGCACTTTCCTTTTACAGAGCTAAATTATGCCCTTAAGCCTAATATCAGATTCATAACTATCTTCCGATAAACAAACAATAATTTTCGAAATTACTATTACATTTAAAAATCACTCAAGCAAGCAGATAAAACATTCCCCTATAATCCATTGAAAAATGTTTCACCGTCAAGTTCCGTCGTTCTTGACACTTCGAAATATTAGAACTGTAATAACAGCCTCAATACCAAGAAAACTATATTTTTTATAATAAACCCGGCACGTCTGAACACGATGAATAACACTTCTGCAACATTCTATATTAATTTATATTACAAAAATGAAAATATTGTTTTCTCGTGACCGGTCAACAATGTGTTAATTTAACTTTGCCGAAGATTTTTTATAAATCGTTATAAATTCAAGCTTTGACTTTTAATAATCTTTATACTTTTATTCTTTTGACTTTTAATAATCTTTATAAATTGAACCTTTGACTGCGAACAGCGCCTATAGGCGCCCAGCTGTAGATGCGTTTTTATGTGAAGCGCTCGGTAGTTATGCTTCGTTTTGAAACAATCAGTAATCATATGGTTAAATCCTCAAAAAACTACCGAGGAGCTTCTTCAATCAAGGCTAAGAAACTGATCAGATGGTCGGAAGTGGCATACGGCACCCTTGAATTCTCTTCTCATATTTGGCACCCTTGAATTCCCTACCTGTACTTGGCACCCCTGCATTTACTGACTACATTCATGGTAGTTTCAGATTCCATCGTCCATAGAGTATGCTCAAACTCACCTAGTTGACGCAGTTGCACTTTTGCCAGCTGGGACAGAAATACCTTCAATTCTAACTTATTGTTTTACCTTCAGTCCTAATTACTGTTTTACCTTTAGTCCTAATTACTGTACGGTTCCAGTCGATCGTTGCAGTCTTTCTCGAAACACCGTCATAATCGCAGTACAGAAAGTCTAGATTCCAAAATGATTTTGTTTGGAATACTGCCCTAAGGACGACGATCATAAATACCTTCAATCATAATTGACTGTTTTACCTTTAGTCCAAATTACTGTACGATGCCAGTCGATCGTTGTAGTCTCTCGAAACAGCGTTATCATCGCAGTACAGAAAGTCTAGATTCCCAAATGATTTTATTTACAATACTGCCCTAAGGACGACGATCATAAATACCTTTAATCCTAAATTACTGTTTTACCTTTAGTCCAAATTACTGTACGATTCTAGTCGATCGTTCTAGTCTTTCTCGAAACACCGTCATAAGCACAGTACAGAAAGTATAGATTCCAAAATGATTTTGTTTACAATACTGCCCTAAGGATGGCAATCACAAATACATTTATGTATTACTTTTAGTCCAAAGTACTGCACGATTCCAGTCGATCGTCCTAGTCTTTCTAAAAACACCGTCATAAGCGTAGTACAGGAAGTCTAGATTCCAAAATTATTTTGTTTACAATACTGCCCTAAGGACGACAATCATAAATACCTTTAATTCTAATTTACTATTTTACCTTTAGTCCAAATTGCCCGACATAAGGGCAGTACAGAAAGTACAGATTCCAAAATGAGTTTGTTTGCAATACAGCCCTAAGGCCGACGATCACAAGTACCTTTAATCCTAACTTACTGTTTTACCTTTAGTCCAAAATACTGTAGGATTCCAGTCAATCATTCTAGTCTTTCTCGAAACAGTGTCATAAGGACAGTACAGAAAATTTAGATTCCAAAATGATTCTGTTTACAATACTGCCCTAAGGACGGCGATCATAAATACCTTTAGTCCAGATTACTGTACGATTCCAATCTATCGTTCTAGTCTTTCTCAAAACAGCGTCATAAGCGCAGTACAGAAATTCTAGATTCCAAATTGATTTTGTTTGCAATACTGCCCTAAGGGCGACGATCATAAATACCTTTAATCCTAACTTACTGTTTTACCTTCAGTCCAAATTGCCGACATAAGAGCAGTACTGAAAGTATAGATTCCAAAATGATTTTGTGTACAATACAGCCCTAAGGACGACGATCACAAGTACCTTTAATCCTAACTTACTGTTTTACCTTTAATCCAAAATACTGTAGGATTCCAGTTAATCGTTCTAACCTTTCTCGAAACAGCGTCATAAGGACAGTACAGAAAATTTAGATTCCAAAATGATTTTGTTTGCAATACTGCCCTAAGGCCGACGATCATAAATACCTTTAGTCCAGATTACTGTACGATTCTAGTCGATCGTTCTAGTCCTTCTCGAAGCACCGTCATAATCGCAGTACAGAATGTGTAGATTCTGAAATAATTTTGTTTACAACAATACTGCCCTAAGGACGCCAAACATAAATACCGTAAATCCTAATTTAGTGTTTTACCTTTAGTCCAAATTACTGTAGGTCGTTCCAATCTTTCTTGAAACCTCGTCATAAGCGCAATGCAGAAAGTCTAGATTCCAGAATGATTTTGTTTACAATACTGCCCTAAGGCCGATGATCATAAATACCTTTAGTCCAAATTACTGTACGATTCCAATCTATCGTTCTAGTCTTTCTCAAAGCACCATTATAATCACAGTACAGAAAGTCTAGATTCAAAATAATTTTGTTTGCAATACAGCCCTAAGGACGACGATCATAAATACCTTTAATCCTAACTTACTCTTTTACCTTTTGTCCAAATTACTGGTTCCAGTCGATCGTTTCTCCAAACACCGTCATAAGCGCAGTACAGAAAGTCTAGATTCCAAAATTATTTTGTTTACAATACTGCCCTAAGGACGACGATCAAAAGTACCTTTAATCCTAACTTACTGTTTTGCTTTTAGTCCAAAATACTGTAGGATTCTAGTTAATCGTTCTAGTCTTTCTCGAAGCACCATTATAATCACAGTACAGAAAGTCTAGATTCCAAAATTATTCTGTTTACAACACTGCCCTAAGGACGACGATCATAAATACCTTTAGTCCAAATTACTGCACGATTCCAATCGATCGTTCCAATCTTTCTCGGAACCCCATCATAACCGCAGTACAGAATGTACAGATCCTAAAATGATTTTATTTACAACAATACTGCCCTAAGGACAACGATCATAAATACCTCCAATCCTAACTTACTCTTTTACGTTTAGTCCAATTTACTGCACGATTCCAGTCGATCGTTCTAGTTTTTGTCGAAACACCGTCATAAGCACAATACAGAAAGTATATATTCTAAAATTATTTTGTTTACAATACTGCCCTAAGGACGACAATCATAAATACCGTCAATCATAATTTACTGTTTTACCTTTAGTCCAAGTTACTGTACGATTCTAGTCTTTCTCGAAACAGCGTCATAATCGCAGTACAGAATGTATAGATTCTAAAATGATTTTGTTTACAACAATACTGCCCTAAGGACGACAATCATAAATACTTTCAATCCTAACTTACTGTTTTACCTTTAGTCCAAATTACTGTAAGATTCCATTCGATCGTGCTAGTCTCTCTCGAAGCACCGACATAATCGCAGTACAGAAAATCTAGATTCCAAGATGATTTTGTTTACAATACTGCCCTAAGGACGACGATCATAAATACCTTTAATCCCAACTTACTGTTTTACCTTTGGTCCAAATTGCCCGACATAAGGGCAGTACAGAAAGTATAGATTCCAAAATGATTTCGTTTACAATACAGCCCTAAGGACGACGATCGCAAGTACCTTTAGTCCTAACTTACCTACCTTACTGTTTTACCTTTAGTCCAAAATACTATAGCATTCCAGTTAATCGTTCTAGCCTTTCTCGAAACAGCGTCATAAGGACAGTACAGAAAGTATAGTTTCCAAAATGATTTTGTTTACATTACTGCCCTAAGGACGACGATCATAAATACATTTAGTCCAAATTACTGTACGATTCCAGTCGATCGTTCTAGTCCTTCTCGAAACAGCGTCATAAGCACAATACAGAAAGTATATATTCTAAAATTATTTTGTTTGCAATACAGCCCTAAGGACGACGACCATAAATACCTTTAATCCTAACTTACTCGTTTACCTTTAGTCCAAATTACTTTTGGTTCCAGTCGATCGTTTCTCCAAACACCGTCATAAGCGCAGTACAGAAAGTCTAGATTCCAAAATGATTTTGTTTACAATACAGCCCTAAGGCCGACGATCATAAATACCGTCAATCCTAACTTACTGTTTTGCCTTTAGTCCAAAATACTGTAGGATTCTAGTTAATCGTTCTAGTCTTTCTCGAAGCACCATTATAATCACAGTACAGAAAGTCTAGATTCCAAAATTATTCTGTTTACAATACAGCCCTAAGGACGACGACCATAAATACCTTTAGTCCAAATTCTGCACGATTCCAATCGATCGTTCCAATCTTTCTCGGAACCCCATCATAAGCGCAGTACAGAATGTACAGATCCTAAAATGATTTTATTTACAACAATACTGCCCTAAGGACAAAGATCATAAATACCTCCAATCCTAACTTACTCTTTTACGTTTAGTTCAATTTACTGCACGATTCCAGTCGATCGTTCTAGTTTTTGTCGAAACACCGTCATAAGCACAATACAGAAAGTATATATTCTAAAATTATTTTGTTTACAATACTGCCCTAAGGACGACAATCATAAATACCGTCAATCCTAACTTACTCTTTTACCCTTAGTCCAAATTATTGCACGCTTCCACTCGACCGTTCTAGTCTTTCTCAAAACACCCTTATAACCGCAGTACAGAATAGATTCCAAAATGATTTTCGTCGCCAACATGAAAATATCCCAGACTACCATGGGGTATATCTTCAACACACCTCTCGTTGTCCCACCAGACGTCGCTTCGCTCGACTCCACCCTGGTCATTGGCCGTCCTCTGCGCCAATATCGGCGTCGCTTTAACAGTAACTGTGATATTTTGAATCAGCGTCAACTTCAGTTGTTCCGGAAAGACGAGTAGACTGGAAAGTAACGTACACTGGCCGCGCACGGGAACTTTTATAAATGAAAGAACAAGCCCTCCCGGACAACGTGAACGGCTGATTTGCACTCGCAGGTAACTCGGATCGCACTCAATTAAAAGTGGCCGCATAATTTACCCCAATAAACCAAAATCCGCGATTTTAGTCGAAGACCTCAATGTTTTGGTCTACCGCAATGGAGGCTTGTCTCGGGATTCGCTCCAAAAATTCGCAGTTAACGATACTTTCGGTCCTGTACTGTTGAAAATTGAACAAAACGGGTCCTGATTGAAAACAGGTGTTAGTTTGGTATAATTATTTTCGGGAATTAGGGATGTCGAAATGCTGCTAAGCGGGTTCCCGCGTTTTTGGTCGTTACACTAGTTTTGGTCGGTTTCGATAATACAGTATCCTCGGGTTTTCTGGATTAAAATACTGCTTTAAGGAAGTGGTCGAAGGTAGAGAACTTGCAGAAATTGTTGGTTTTTAACGGTTCACGACCGTGGTGGCCACATGGTGGGCATGTGTTGGCTGAAAAAATATTTCAAACATAGGACGTAAACATCAGGCTTCGTGATGTGTGTATTCATACTGTTGTTAATGGCAGATCTAATGAATAATGTTTACTGTAGATTGTGAGGAGGTAATAATGTGCTGCGATATCTGGTCTGTGTAGGATTTCACGGAAAAATTAGACGTTCTGCTCCGAAATACATTGGCAAGGATGGCACCATCGAAAGTCGTAACCGGACAGACTAAGCAGAACCATCCACTTTCAAGAAAGGGAATTACGACAAGGAGTCAGAATACTGTGCTGAACAGTGTATTCTTGAAGCAGAACGCCGTCAAGGATGCTCGGATTAAAAGGAAAGCTGAAGCCTCGCCGCCAAAGGAAAAGACCACTAAGCGCTCTGCGCTAGGAAATATTACCAATGTCAGCTTTGTATTCGCTATATAATTCGGTTTTTATACAGCGTTCTAAGAACGGAGTTTCCAAATGTGGAGTTTCATCTTAGAACAATTTTGTTTAAGGGCAGAAAATCATGTTTTCGTTATGCTTCGTAGGCTATAGGAAAATCTTTCGGAACACAGCATCAAGAACCAAAGAAGGCCATTAAGAAATTAACTATAACGCAAACGAAGCCTCTGATCCAGACAAGTTCGTTTCCGACGCTTGAGAAACCGCTATTAAAAGCAGAGGCGAAACACGATGTTGTATCCGTCAAGCCAAAGCCAGTTGTTCGTAGCAAGCCAACCAAGAAGGACAACGAGAACACGGAGAATTCTAGTAATAAAGTTGTTACTATTAGACGTAGTTTAGATTTAGAGAAGTCAGAAGACAATTCCTTGTACGTGAGCGCTCTTGAGGATGTCGCGATTGACAGTGCGAAGAAACATGCGAGTGCTGATAAGGTAAGAAACTTAAATTGATGAAGTATTCGTTAGCAGAGGGCACGCAAGGATTTTTACAGATATTTTGCTTTTCTTTTACTAAACGCTAGAATCTACCAAGTTCAATCAACTATATTTACTATTCGTTGATTCAGTGAATGTTTACGTAACTACTTCTGACTTTGTTTCCAATTTTTATCTGCTTGTGTTCCATATCGCATTCAGTCTCTTGCACGTTTGTTATAAAGTTACTGTATTATAACCTTACGTGCTGCATATTTGTTATAAAGTTACGGTATTATAACCTTACAACAAATAAAAGTAGATACCCGTAAAAATCCATGAGATCCATTGGGATGCCTAACGTTATGTGAAAATGTGTTTGGACAGATTGTAGAAAAGCCGCAAGAACAGGTAAAGAGCGATACAGAAAAGGAAGACGTACCGGTAACTAAAGAGAATCAGCCGGCAGAAAGTACGACAGTCTCGACGAAGGACGATAATCTACAGATAGTCGAACGTTTGGACGCAGTTCCCCAGAGAACATTGCCTGAGGGTGTCCAATGGGACTTTGATGCGGAAAACTGGCTGGACCCGTTCCAGGTCTCCCATTATGCAATGGATATCTTCAACTATATGAAGGATCGGGAACGTTTGTTCCCCATCGGCGATTACATGGAGAGGCAGGTGTGTCTGTCGCGGTGGATGAGATCGTTATTAGTTGATTGGATGGTCGAGGTCCAGGAGTCCTTCGAACTCAATCACGAGACACTCTATCTGGCTGTGAAATTGGTCGATCTGTACCTGACGAAGGTGACCGTGGGGAAGGAAACACTACAGTTGCTGGGCGCGGCAAGTTTGTTCATTGCGAGCAAGTTTGACGTACGTTGACAAATTTTGTATTGATATTCGTTGAGTTGTTGTCTTGTGATTCTTTTTGGGAATTTATTCCGCAGTGGTTGGCTTCGATATTGGAGTCATGATGCACTATATAGCAGGGGTATTTGAGTTTTCTTGAGTTTGAGAACTTGAGTTTTCAACTTTCATTTTCTTAACACGTTGACTGCCACGGTGTTCACCGGTGACCGGTGCAAAAGCTTTTATTAGAAATACAAAAAATTCGCAATGAAGCCTATTTGCAATCTTGTAAAAGCAATTGATATTGTAACGGTGCTTCAACACTTTGGGTTCTAACAATTTCTAACAATTTCATCGCATCGCGGTTCTAAGATAGCAAAATACGATTGAGCAAAATATGCAAAAGGTTTTACTACAAATGAAAAAATTCGCAATGAAGCCTATTTGCAACCTTGTAAAAGCAATTGATATTTGGACGGTGCTTCAATACTTTGGCTTCTAATAACTTCGCGTTACCTTCATTTTGCACGATTTCATTATACTCTGCAATATTTTATTGCATTGCGGTTCTAAGATAGCAAAATATACTTGAGCAAAATAAGAAAAAAATTTAATTAAAACTGTAAAAAAATTGGCCATGAAGCATATTTGGAATCTTGTAAAAGCAATTGATATTGGGACGGTGCTTCAATACTTTGGCTTCTAACAACTCTGCGTTACCTTTATTTTGCACGATTTAATTATACTTTGCAGTATTCCATTGCATCGCTGTTTTAAGATAGCAAAATACGCTTGAGCAAAATATGTAAAAAGATTTCACTAAGAATGATAAAATTTGCACTGAAGCCTATTTGCAATGTTGTAAACGCAATTGATATTGGAACGGTGCATCAGTACTTTGACTTCTAATAACTTTGCGTTACCTTTATTTTGCATGATTTAATTATACTCTGCAGTATTTCATTGCATCGCAGTTCTAAGATAGCAAAATACGCTTGAGCAAAATATGCAAAAGATTATACTAAAAATGAAAAAATTTGCAATGAAGCCTATTTGCAATATTGTAAAAGCAATTGATATTGGGACGGTGCTTCAATACTTTGGCTTCTAATAACTCTGCGTTACCTTCATTTTGCACGATTTAATTATACTCTGCAGTATTTCATTGCATCACAGTTCTAACATAGCAAAATACGCAAAAGATTTCACTAAAAATGTAAAAAATTCGCAATGAAGCCTATTTGCAATCTTGTAAAAGCAATTGATATTGGAACGGTGCTTCAATACTTTGACTTCTAACAAGTCTGCGTTACCTTCATTTTGCACGATTTGATTATACTCTGCAGTATTTTATCTCATCGTGGTTCTATGATAGCAAAATACGCTTAAGCAAAATATGCAAAAGATTTTAGTAGAAACGCAAAGAATTCGCAGCGAAGCCTATTTGCAATCTTGTAAAAACAATTGATATTGGAGCGGTGCTTCAATACTTTGGCTTCTAATAACACTGCGTTACCTTCATTTTGCATGATCTCATTATACTGTGCAGTATTTCATCGCATGGTGATTCTAAGATAGCAAAATACGCTTGAGCAAAATATGCAAAAGATATTACTAGAAATGCAAAAAATTCGCAATGAAGCCTATTTGCAATATTGTAAAAGCAATTGATATTGGAACGGTGCTTCAATACTTTGGCTTCTAACAACTCTGCATTACCTTTATTTTGCACGATTTAATTATACTCTGCAGTATTTTATTGCATCGCGGTTCTAAGATAATAGTATAGTTCTTGAGCATAATACGCAAAAGATTTTACTAGAAATGCAAAAAATTAGAAACGAAGCCTATTTGCAATATTGTAAAAGCAATTGATGTTGGGACGGTGCTTCAATACTTTGGCTTCTAACAATTCTGCGTTACCTTCATTTTGCACAATTTAATTATACTCTGCAGTATTTCATTGCATCGCAGTTCTAACATAACAAAATACGCAAAAGATTTCACTAAAAATGTAAAAAATTCGCAATGAAACCTATTTGCAATCTTGTAAAAGCAATTGATATTGGAATCGTGCTTCAATACTTTGGCTTCTAACAAGTCTGCGTTACCTTCATTTTGCACGATTTGATTATACTCTGCAGTATTTTATCTCATCGTGGTTCTATGATAGCAAAATACGCTTGAGCAAAATATGCAAAAGATTTTAGTAGAAACGCAAAGAATTCGCAGCGAAGCCTATTTGCAATCTTGTAAAAACAATTGATATTGGAGCGGTGCTTCAATACTTTGGCTTCTAATAACACTGCGTTACCTTCATTTTGCATGATCTCATTATACTGTGCAGTATTTCATCGCATGGTGATTCTAAGATAGCAAAATACGCTTGAGCAAAATATGCAAAAGATTTTACTAAAAATGCAAAAATTTGCAATGAAGCCTATTTGCAATCTTGTAAAAGCAATTGATGTTGGAACGGTGCTTCAATACTTTGGCTTCCTACAACTCTGCGTAACCTTAATTTTGCACGATTTAATTATACTCTGCAGTATTTTATCGCATCACAGTTCTAAGATAGCAAAATACGCTTGAGCAAAATATGCAAAAGATTTGACTAAAAATGCAAAAAATTCCCAATGAAGCCTATTTGCAATGTTGTAAAAACAATTGATATTGGAACCTTCAATACTTTGGCTTCTAACAACTCTGCGTTACCTTTATTTTGCACGATTTCATTATACTCTGCAGTATTTCATCGCATAGCGATTCTATCATAGCAAAATACGCTTGGCAGTCAACGTGTTAATATAGTACATTTTTGGAAAATTCGGATTTCTATTCCGAGGTTAAACTAGTCAATCGAAGTTGAGACGTAACTAATATTGGTATACTAATTGGTATAGTACATAATTTGGTATTGATACTTTGGTGTTATTATACTCAGAAATAAGATAGTTTTTTGTTTGTTACCCCTGCTATATGGTATAACGTACAATGGTGCTATGGCATATGATATTACGGTCCATAGCACATACATATAAAATAATTAAACTGTATCTTACATCTGTACCATTATGTGCACCACTAATGTAACTCTGTCTCGCGAGGAAACAGAATTTATTTTTGCATATACACCACGCTCAGTGTTGCAAAATTTGTGTTTTATAGGAGAGAATACCTCCAATGGTGGAGGATTTCTTATACACATGCGACGGGGCCTACACGCAACGTGAACTTATCAGAATGGAAATGAATATCTTAAAAGTTATTGACTTTGACCTGGGTATACCACTCTCCTATAGATTTCTAAGGCGATATGCTAGGGTATGTGTCTACTTTTTTTTTTACCTGTTTACCGGCATATCGTCAGAAAAAGTAGTAATTTCTTCTTCATTTTGCGATACAGTGCGCGAAAGTGTCAATGCCAACATTAACCTTGGCTCGATATATCCTGGAATATTCCCTTATGGACTATTCCACAATATCGTTTAGTGACAGTAAAATGGCAGCAGCTGCTCTGTTTCTATCATTGGAAATGAAGGATCTTGGTGGATGGACACCGACTCTAGAATATTATAGTAGTTATAAGCTAGAGGATATAAAGGACATCGTAATTGTCTTAAACCAAGGATTACATCGAAAACACAAAGAACCATTAACGACGGTTCGCAATAAATACAGTCATAAGTAAGTAGCCCATTAATTTCTTACTATCTATTCTAGGCCACGATATTTGACCATATTTGACGATGTGTCAAGAATACAAGAATTCAATCGCGAATTCTCTATGACCCAGTAAGCGGAGATTAAACGTTATTTTTTTTTGTATTCTAGGATCTTCTTCGAAGTAGCGAAGGTGCCATTAAAAGATAATTTGAATATATAGGTAACTTAAGCGCGTTAAATATAGGTAGATGCATGACTAATTTTGTTTGATACATCGGTCTCACTAATTGTTATTGGTCGACCTGAACAAAAAGAAAACTTATCGGATCAGTGATAGGGCCTAGTCCCGAGCATATTACCATGCGAATCATGACGCTCCTAATTAAGTGTATCATACACGTAGTAAATTAAATGAAGAAAAATCGGAGGAGAAATTTTAGTTGCCCCTGGTGAAAAAAAAAAAAATAGAGACTAAGTAAATTTTGTAAAATTCACAACGACAGTGAAGCTCAGCAGAGCTTTATGTATTTAGAGAAAAAGGCTCTTAAAAATGGATATCGCGAGGTGTATATCAAACATTTCCTTTCTTCATAATTATTTATATGCGTTGATAGTCCCAAACTCTTACTCTCTCTCTCTTTTTCACAGTATTTGTAGGTCTCACTTTTTCAGTTCTTTTTTTCTTTTGCTGAGAAATTTATTTTAGCGCCGCGACCTTTTGTAGTCAGAAATCAATTTACAATTTGCGAATATCTTTTTTTTTTCTACACGTACGAGGAACGTGAATGTAATCATTTATTATTATATCCATTGTTTTAATCTTTTTTAATGGTATCGTATTACATTTGGACGTGATATTGTCATCAACAGATTGAGCTGATAGATATATGTATATATATTGATGCGATATAAGTGAGCAAGCAAAAGAAAACGAAAAAGAAAGATACACGGCAGTTGACGATCTTATGAAATTGCCGTTCTTTTCCCTCCCAAGAAAGTGGCGTAATTGTTATGCATTGTTGTTGCACTTTATAGACTGATAAACATTATTATGCTAAGAATATCTAACTCGAAGTTAAACCGACGACATGCCGATTAATCATACCGAATCATGCATAGTTTTAAAACTATATTGATCTCTTAGTTTCGTGATAGGAGAGACTTAAATGAAGTGTTTTTCAAAAAAATCGATCCAGTGTATTTTCTTTTGCTACATTGATTAAACTAATCTCATTAATTTAATCTTACACACGTGTTAGCCTTTCCGTAAATATCCGCCTGTGATAAGGCGTTTATGCCAATTCCGAAATTGACGTATGAATGTGTGTGTCGAAGTTTAAGCCTTACGTTCAGTATTTATATACCAGCCATGTTAAGCAGAGAAATAAAAACGAAACTGCCAGAGCCACCGGAAATATCGGAAAGAACAACTAATCGAAGTATATCCCGCGTTAAATGGTTGTACATACTATTTGCATTTAGGATGTGTACATATACCAACGATCGTTAGGACCGTTTCCTCTTAACGCAAACTTGTCGGCAAAGTTTCGAAAGAAAAGTGGGTAAACATTGCAACTGGTCTATATACAATCACGAAGCTTAATGAAATTAGGTGGTGTAAATAATGTCAGTATAATATATATTTTTGTACCGTCAGTGAATGTACTATTCTCTACTATGTTATAAAAAGGGTGTGTATGTGAATCATTATATGAGCAAAAGATCTTATTTAAATAAAATCACACGATAATTTTGACGACATTTATTCCTCGCTGCGAATCCTTCCGGGGAAGGGAGTAGAAAGCAGTTGGGGACAAGGAGCGTTGTAAGTTGGTAGAAAATCTTACCATAGTGTTTATTAAAAATTTCATTCTCATTAACAACGTTTTTCCTTCGTAAATAAACAAAATATACTATAGATCTTGATAAAAACCAGGTACTGCATTTAGAATTAATACTACCTATAAATTGCTTCTCTGTAATAGTGTAAAGGGTTGAATAGTTATTTTTTGGCGGTGTTCTCCACATCCCCAGCAAGTACTTAGTTTCATTAACGTTAAATATCATACATCTACGAAGCAGTACTTTCGATGTGTTAAATATCCTTATCACCGTATTCCATAGCTACTCCGAATTATCTTAATCGAGTTCCCGAACGATAATCGATACTTTTGATGTACAGCTAGAGAAAGCAGAGAAATAAAAACGAAACTGCCAGAGCCACCGGAAATATTGGAAAGAACAACTAATCGAAGTATATCCCGCGTTAAATGGTTGTACATACTATTTGCATTTAGGATGTGTACATATACCAACGATCGTTAGGACCGTTTCCTCTTAACGCAAACTTGTCGGCAAAGTTTCGAAAGAAAAGTGGGTAAACATTGCAACTGGTCTATATACGATCACGAAGCTTAATGAAATTAGGTGGTGTAAATAATGTCAGTATAATATATATTTTTGTACCGTCAGTGAATGTACTATTCTCTACTATGTTATAAAAGGTGTGTATGTGAATCATTATATGAGCAAAAGATCTTATTTAAATAAAATCACACGATAATTTTGACAACATTTATTCCTCGCTACGAATCCTTCCGGGGAAGGGAGTAGAAAGCGGTTGGGGGGACAAGGAGCGTTGTAAGTTGGTAGAAAATCTTACCATAGTGTTTATTCAAAATTTCATTCTCATTAACAACGTTTTTCCTTCGTAAATAAACAAAATATACTATAGATCTCGATAAAAACCAGGTACTGCATTTAGAATTAATACTACCTATAAATTGCTTCTCTGTAATGGTGTAAAGGGTTGAATAGTTATTTTTTGGCGGTGTTCTCCACATCCCCAGCAAGTACTTAGTTTCATTAACGTTAAATATCATACATCTACGAACCAGTACTTTCGATGTGTTAAATATCCTTATCACCGTATTCCATAGCTACTCCGAATTATCTTAATCGAGTCTCCGAACGATAATCGATACTTTTGATGTACAGCTAGAGAAAGCAGAGAAATAAAAACGAAACTGCCAGAGCCACCGGAAATATTGGAAAGAACAACTAATCGAAGTATATCCCGCGTTAAATGGTTGTACATACTATTTGCATTTAGGATGTGTACATATACCAACGATCGTTAGGACCGTTTCCTCTTAACGCAAACTTGTCGGCAAAGTTTCGAAAGAAAGTGGGTAAACATTGCAACTGGTCTATACACAATCACGAAGCTTAATGAAATTAGGTGGTGTAAATAATGTCAGTATAATATATATTTTTGTACCGTCAGTGAATGTACTATTCTCTACTATGTTATAAAAAGGGTGTGTATGTGAATCATTATATGAGCAAAAGATCTTATTTAAATAAAATCACACGATAATTTTGACAACATTTATTCCTCGCTACGAATCCTTCCGGGGAAGGGAGTAGAAAGCGGTTGGGGGGACAAGGAGCGTTGTAAGTTGGTAGAAAATCTTACCATGGTGTTTATTAAAAATTTCATTCTCATTAACAACGTTTTTCCTTCGTAAATAAACAAAATATACTATAGATCTCGATAAAAACCAGGTACTGCATTTAGAATTAATACTACCTATAAATTGCTTCTCTGTAATGGTGTAAAGGGTTGAATGGTTATTTTTTGGCGGTGTTCTCCACATCCCCAGCAAGTACTTAGTTTCATTAACGTTAAATATCATACATCTACGAAGCAGTACTTTCGATGTGTTAAATATCCTTATCACCGTATTCCATAGCTACTCCGAATTATCTTAATCGAGTCTCCGAACGATAATCGATACTTTTGATGTACAGCTAGAGAAAGCAGAGAAATAAAAACGAAACTGCCAGAGCCACCGGAAATATTGGAAAGAACAACTACTCGAAGTATATCCCGCGTTAAATGGTTGTACATACTATTTGCATTTAGGATGTGTACATATACCAACGATCGTTAGGACCGTTTCCTCTTAACGCAAACTTGTCGGCGAAGTTTCGAAAGAAAGTGGGTAAACATTGCAACTGGTCTATATACAATCACGAAGCTTAATGAAATTAGGTGGTGTAAATAATGTCAGTATAATATATATTTTTGTACCGTCAGTGAATGTACTGTTCTCTACTATGTTATAAAAAGGGTGTGTATGTGAATCATTATATGAGCAAAAGATCTTATTTAAATAAAATCACACGATAATTTTGACAACATTTATTCCTCGCTACGAATCCTTCCGGGGAAGGGAGTAGAAAGCGGTTGGGGGGACAAGGAGCGTTGTAAGTTGGTAGAAAATCTTACCATGGTGTTTATTAAAAATTTCATTCTCATTAACAACGTTTTTCCTTCGTAAATAAACAAAATATACTATAGATCTCGATAAAAACCAGGTACTGCATTTAGAATTAATACTACCTATAAATTGCTTCTCTGTAATGGTGTAAAGGGTTGAATAGTTATTTTTTGGCGGTGTTCTCCACATCCCCAGCAAGTACTTAGTTTCATTAACGTTAAATATCATACATCTACGAAGCAGTACTTTCGATGTGTTAAATATCCTTATCACCGTATTCCATAGCTACTTCGAATTATCTTAATCGAGTTCCCGAACGATAATCGATACTTTTGATGTACAGCTAGAGAAAGCAGAGAAATAAAAACGAAACTGCCAGAGCCACCGGAAATATTGGAAAGAACAACTAATCGACGTATATCCCGCGTTAAATGGTTGTACATACTATTTGCATTTAGGATGTGTACATATACCAACGATCGTTAGGACCGTTTCCTCTTAACGCAAACTTGTCGGCGAAGTTTCGAAAGAAAGTGGGTAAACATTGCAACTGGTCTATATACAATCACGAAGCTTAATGAAATTAGGTGGTGTAAATAATGTCAGTATAATATATATTTTTGTACCGTCAGTGAATGTACTATTCTCTACTATGTTATAAAAAGGGTGTGTATGTGAATCATTATATGAGCAAAAGATCTTATTTAAATAAAATCACACGATAATTTTGACGACATTTATTCCTCGCTGCGAATCCTTCCGGGGAAGGGAGTAGAAAGCGGTTGGGGGGACAAGGAGCGTTGTAAGTTGGTAGAAAATCTTACCATAATGTTTATTAAAAATTTCATTCTCATTAACAACGTTTTTCCTTCGTAAATAAACAAAATATACTATAGATCTCGATAAAAACCAGGTACTGCATTTAGAATTAATACTACCTATAAATTGCTTCTCTGTAATGGTGTAAAGGGTTGAATAGTTATTTTTGGCGGTGTTCTCCACATCCCCAGCAAGTACTTAGTTTCATTAACGTTAAATATCATACATCTACGAAGCAGTACTTTCGATGTGTTAAATATCCTTATCACCGTATTCCATAGCTACTCCGAATTATCTTAATCGAGTCTCCGAACGATAATCGATACTTTTGATGTACAGCTAACTGTTAATAGTACCTTCCCTATTTACACGACTACTTACGAAATTGATCTATCAGCTGAACGAGATGTCTTACTGCTGCAATGCGAACTGCCGAAACAGACACGCTGTCCAAAAGACACTTCTATGATAAATTTGTAGCCCGATATCACAATTCTTCAGTCTTACCCACTCATAGTTACCCCACGTACGTTTATCTTTATTTTTCGTTACTTTTAATGTTTCATCGTCAGGCGTCACAAAAACGGTCCACGTACTGCGACGAGTATATACTGAAACGTTTTAATTGGCACAAGACATCTCTGTGCAATGAATTTCATGAGTTTTGAACGAGTACACTTAATGCGATGTTAAATTTCGAGAGAGCGTATTTTCATTATTGAACAAGTCGAACGTCTACCTTGAAAATCTGAAGAAACGTGCGATAAATGTTTCTAAATATTGATTTCAATTATGCAAGCGAATCGATACAACCGACTGAACCGGGTCTATAGAGACCATAGATGTTTGGCATTAGAGGCAAAGAGAATATATTAGGTCTACCGGAAAGTTCTGTCCGGAAATGTTATCTGAAATTTCAACACGTATGAAAATGTTCGCTTCAAACATATGTGGCTACCTTTGCTTACCATTAATTTTCTATATGCGCTATCGAAATGTACTGCAACAATGATTTCGTAATTTCAGTAGTATGTATTGAAAATTGGTTATTACGTAAAAACTGCGAAATATCGTATCTTATGGGGATTTTGACTCTGAATGGAATTAGGTATTGACCGTTGCTAAATTTAGATTTTAATCGAATATGAGTAATATACTAGGAGTACCGGAAAATTCTGTTTGGAAATCTTATGTCAAATTTTAACACGTATGAAGGTGTTCACTTGAAACAAATGCGGTCTTAAAAATGTACTGCAAAAATAATTTCGTCATTTCAGTAGTATATATTGAAAATTGGTTATTACGTAAAAACTATGAAATATGGTATCTTGTGGCGATTTGCATTCTGAATGGAATTACGTATTGACCGTTGCTAAATTTAGAACATTTTAATTGAATACGTGTAATATATTATATACTAAGTTTACATACTTAGTATTATATACGTAAGTCCATTTAGATTTAAAATCACCGTAAGATACCATATTTTGCAGTTTGTTTCGCAGCACCATGAAATATGGTATCTTGTGGGGATTTTCATTCTGAATGGAATTACGTATTGACCGTTGCTAAATTTAGAAGATTTTAATCGAATGTGTATAATATATTATATACTAACTTTATATACTTAGTATTTAATACGTAAGTCCATTTAGATTTAAAATCACCGTAAGATACTATATTTCGCAGTTTGTTTCGCAGCACCATGAAATATGGTATCTTGTGGGGATTTTCATTCCGAATGGAATTACGTATTGCCCGTTGCAAAATTTGGAAGATTTTAATCAAATATGTGTAATATATTAGATACTAAGTTTACATACTTAGTATTATATACGTAAGTCCATTTAGATTCAAAATCACCGTAAGATACCATATATCGCAGTTTGTTTCGCAGCACCATGAAATATGGTATCTTGTGGGGATTTTCATTCTGAATGGAATTACGTATTGCCCGTTGCAAAATTTGGAAGATTTTAATCAAATATGTGTAATATATTAGATACTAAGTTTATATACTTAGCATTATATACGTAAGTCCATTTAGATTTAAAATCACCGTAAGATACCATATTTCGCAGTTTGTTTCGCAGCACCATGAAATATGGTATCTTGTGAGGATTTTCATTCTGAATGGAATTACGTATGGCCCGTTGCAAAATTTTGAAGATTTTAATCAAATATGTGTAATATATTATATACTAAGTTTATATACTTAGCATTATATGCGTAAGTCCATTTAGATTTAAAATCACCGTAAGATACCATATTTCGCAGTTTGTTTCGCAGCACCATGAAATATGGTATCTTGTGGCGATTTGCATTCTGACTGGAATTACGTATTGACCGTTGCAAAATTTGGAAGATTTTAATCTAATATGTGTAATATATTATATACTAAGTTTACATACTTAGTATTATATACGTAAGTCCATTTAGATTCAAAATCACCGTAAGATACCATATTTCGCAGTTTGTTTCGCAGCACCATGAAATATGGTATCTTGTGGGGATTTTCATTCTGAATGGAATTACGTATTGACCGTTGCTAAATTTAGAAGATTTTAATTGAATACGTGTAATATTTTGTATACTAAGTTTATATACTTAGCATTATATGCGTAAGTCCATTTAAAGTGAAAATCACCGTAAAATACCATATTTCGCAATTTTTACGTAATAACCAATTTTCAATACACACTACTGAAATGAAATCACTGTTGCAGTACATTTTGATGTGCGCATATATAGAAATTTAATGATAGCAATGTATGTTTGAAGTGAACACTATCATATGTGTTGAAATTTGAGATAACATTTCCGGCCAGAAGTTTCCTGTAGACCTCATATTTCTCCCCATATCGACATACCCCTCCAATTATAATACTCACACGACATTATCTAGTTCTGGTCGATTTTACCACGCACGTATCTGCTTTTTGTCAAAGTGAAACTTCTCTGGACACGCGTCTGGCCTGCAATCTTTCGCATCTGGGACAATCGGGCTTGTCATACGTTTGCTTACACTCTATATGAAAACATGCACCGCACAGCTCACATCGCGTGACCTTCATCAGCTCCCACGGAAAAATAACGTCTTTAGAGTAACAAAGTTCGCAAACAAATCCCCTCGCTTGACACAGCTGAAAACACAATGAGTAATGAGCGCAAGCAACTTGCAACTGTTATAAGACTATACGTCATATGTGCGTGAGATCGCATTGACAAATATTTGGTTACAAAGAATTACGAGAATGGGTCGTTACCTCACATCCACCGATGTGCATACTACAAACTTGGACTAATTCCTCCAACCTCAGCGGCAATATTCCTAGCTTAACGTGCATGAAGTCCTGTATTGAGTATACGTGGGGGTCGCTTACTATGTAGTTAGGTTCCTTCTTCAACACCTCTTGAACACTAAGATAAAAAGATAATATAATATATAAATATCATATATATGTCAATAAATATCGTATAATAATGTTAGAGCCGCCTTTTATTCGGGCTGTCGGGTTGGAATTCATATCCTGAATTTTACAAATTCAACGTTTTGCTAACATTGCAGTCAGTTTTACTAGGGATTGACAAATGATGGAATCTTAACACGTTCCCTGCCAGACCATTTTTTCAAGAGTTCCCGTTCAGGCTTTACAATTGTATTATTTTGTTTCTGGCGTATGCCTTACAATAATTAAAACAGTGCAATTATTATATTTATCAAGGAAATGGTGTATAGTTTAATATGCATAATACAACAAACCAATAAATTTATTTTTCTAGGAATTAGTTTAACAAGTACCTGACTGAACATTACTATGCCAAGCGAGTTGCATCCAACATAAGTTTAAAATATAATATTTTGGTTAAATTCGGGTTGGAATCCACATCCTGAATTTTACAAATTCAACGTTTTGCTAACATTGTAATCAGTTTTACTAGGGATTGACAAATGATGGGATCTTAACCCGTTCCCTGCCAGACCATTTTTTGAAGACTTCCCGTACAATTGTATTATTTTGTTTCTGGCGTATGCCTTACAATAATTAAAACAGTGCAAAAATCATAATTATCAAGGAAATGGTGTATAGTTTAATATGCATAAAACAACAAACCAATAAATTTATTTTTCTAGGAATTAATTTAACAAATACCTGACTGAACATTACTATGCCGAGCGAGTTGCATCCAACATAAGTTTAAAATATAATATTTTGGTTAAATTCGGGTTGGAATCCACATCCTCAATTTTACAAATTCAACGTTTTGCTAACATTGCAGTCAGTTTTACTAGGGATTGACGAATGATGGGATCTTAACACGTTCCCTGCCAGACCGATTTTTGAAGACTTCCCGTTCAGGCTTTACAATTGTATTATTTTGTTTCTGGCGTATGCCTTACAATAATTAAAATAGTGCAAAAATCATAATTATCAAGGAAATGGTGTATAGTTTAATATGCATAATACAACAAACCAATAAATTTATTTTTCTAGGAATTAATTTAACAAATACCTGACTGAACATTACTATGCCAAGCGAGTTGCATCCAACATAAGTTTAAAATATAATATTTTGGTTAAATTCGGGTTGGAATCCACATCCTCAATTTTACAAATTCAACGTTTTGCTAACATTGCAGTCAGTTTTACTAGGGATTGACAAATGATGGAATCTTAACACGTTCCCTGCCGGACCATTTTTTGAAGACTTCCCGTACAATTGTATTATTTTGTTTCTGGCGTATGCCTTACAATAATTAAAACAGTGCAAAAATCATAATTATCAAGGAAATGGTGTATAGTTTAATATGCATAATACAACAAACCAATAAATTTATTTTTCTAGAAATTAGTTTAACAAGTACCTGACTGAACATTACTATGCCAAGCGAGTTGCATCCAACATAAGTTTAAAATATAATATTTTGGTTAAATTCGGGTTGGAATCCACATCCTCAATTTTACAAATTCAACGTTTTGCTAACATTGCAGTCAGTTTTACTAGGGATTGACAAATGATGGGATCTTAACACGTTCCCTGCCAGACCGTTTTTTGAAGACTTCCCGTTCAGGCTTTGCAATTGTATTATTTTGTTTCTGGCGTATGCCTTACAATAATTAAAATAGTGCAAAAATTATAATTATCAAGGAAATGGTGTATAGTTTAATATGCATAATACAACAAACCAATAAATTTATTTTTCTAGGAATTAGTTTATCAAGTACCTGACTGAACATTACTATGCCAAGCGAGTTGCATCCAACATAAGTTTAAAATATAATATTTTGGTTAAATTCGGGTTGGAATCCACATCCTCAGTTTTACAAATTCAACGTTTTGCTAACATTGCAGTCAGTTTTACTAGGGATTGACAAATGATGGGATCTTAACACGTTCCCTGCCAGACCGATTTTTCAAGACTTCCGTTCAGGCCAATTTTACAATTGTATTATTTTGTTTCTGGCGTATGCCTTACAATGATTAAAATAGTGCAAAAATTATAATTATCAAGGAAATGGTGTATAGTTTAATATGCATAATACAACAAACCAATAAATTTATTTTTCTAGGAATTAGTTTAACAAATACCTGACTGAACATTACTATGCCAAGCGAGTTGCATCCAACATAAGTTTAAAATATAACATTTTAGTTAAATTCAAGTTTGTATGCAATTACAAAGGGATGTTATTATGAACTTTGTTAAAACATAGCAAACATAAGTGTGGTTTATCCACATAACTATCGCAAAATGTTGCAACTTTTACAGTACAATTTCTTGCCGATTGGGAACCTACATTTTTAACATGTCTTTCGTAACAAATTTTGCAGCGCCTTATCGAATTAAAGTTGCCTTCCTTTTTTTTAATTTCGTGTCGATTTTTTCTTGGTCCAATTCGTGGAGAAGGATTACTATTATTACACGACATCAGATTCATTGCTATTTTTTTTCGGAATTCGATGCTTGTTATTTTTCGGTTTGTTAGACTGTTATATATAATCCATGAATTCACTACAGCTGTGTTGAGGCAAAGTTCAAATATAATTTTTTTATACCACTTTACTGATTTTCGTAGAGGACTGCAATATGAAGCTATTTGATCGGAGATATCTACAGAAGACTTCCCTTCATTATAATCCACAATAACCTTCGGTTTTGTAACAATATTCCCCCTTTTCTGCATAGCCACAGTTTCATTAGAGTTTTTCGTTGATAATAGAAGTACATCACGTTTGTCCTTCCATTTCAGTGTTGTTAAACCATCATTGCTTTCCTTAGCAATATATTCATATCGTATTGTTCCAGCCAGATGAGTGTTTTTAGCAACTAGCTTTTTGGCTAATTGACTGATCGAAATACGAGGAATACAGTTAAAACAAGTTACGGTGAAAAAAAATTGCCCATGATTAAATGGGGGCATCAGCAATAGTATTAAGATGCCCATAATTGACTCCATAATAAATTTTCAAAAAATTCTTCATTTTACAATGATAATACCAAATGGCTTGAATGGAAAGTTCAGCGGCAGGGAACGTGTTAATAATCGGGGATGCACCTCTAACCCAACAGCCACAAGAATGATTAAATCTAACAATAATTGCGAAAGCTTTAAATGATTGATGTGTCATTTGCTAACAGCGCTCTCGATAATATTGTTAATATAAATATATAATACAATGTAAAAATGGAATAAATACCTTGCGGCGAAACGACAAGTAAAGAGGAAGTCCTTTAGGAAAAACAACTGTGTGCGTAGAACGCGCGTCTTATTTAATTGCTTGATGCGTCTGTATAACGTTGAATTAAGATCGTTGATTTGAAACAGTGGATCCAGTGTCATCTGATCCAGCAGCCGATATGAAAAATTCGAGACAGGATACCTGCAAGGAATCAAAACGTTCGAACAAGGCAAAGTATATAACGAGAAAAGAATTCAGCAGTGAAACGTACCTGTTGAAATCCCATTTGGATAGGATTCTGCCCGGTATCAGTGCAACTTGATTCGTATGACAACCGGTGCAAAAGTATCTGCCTAAATATTCACAGTATCGGAACCTGTTCGCATACTTTACGGCTACTTTCATGCCACAACCCGCACACATGTAATTCTGCTTTGCAATCAGAGTCTTCCTCCTATACAGAACCGAAATGTCGTATTAATGAAAACTCTAACTACCAGGAGAAAGCAAATTTATAGCACTTTTAAGGCCCATTTCAATTTTCTTAATCACAGCAGCAGAATTAAAAATATTATTCTTATGTTCACACAAGTTGATTGATTTTTTGATCAGTGAATGGACCGCTAGATTTCAGAATAATACAATTTTCCTTATTATTAATAATATTAAAAATACCATTAATAATAATAATATACTACATATAATTATTATTATTATTATTATTATTATTATTATTATTGTTATTATTATTATATACTAATATAATAATAATAATAATATAAAATATTAATAATATTAACACTTTGACGTCCACATATTTCAGCTAAATTTTTAAGTTTGGCACCGGTGAAACTGCCATGAAATTTTTAATTTTCATAGACGTTCTTTTAGAAATCAGATGCAATATAGATTCTAAGTATAATAAAAAAACATTTAAACACCCAAGTTTTATATTATTACAAAAACAAAAGGCACAAAAGGTATTTTTTTATGGGTTTTTGGCCTTAAAGACAGCATAGATTTGGTTCATCCGTTACTTTTCAATTGTTACGAAATTACACCAATGCGGTGTCACCGGACGGCAAAGTGTTAATAATACAATCAATTTAAACTCATGCATTAAATAAAAACGAAATATGATTCATATGACTATTTCCTGATCTAATTTGGAGACCATAAAAACTAGACTTTTATTTTAAATCTTCTAGTTTTCCTCCTATGCAGAACCGAAGTTTCGTATTAATCAAAACTCTAATTACCAAGAGAAAGCAAATTTATAGCACTTTTAGGGCCCAATTCAATTTTCTTAATCACATCGCCAGCATTAAAAATACTATTCTTATATTCACACAAGTTGATTGATTTTTTGATCACTGAATGGACCGCTAGATTTCAGAATAATACAATTTTCCTTATTATTAACACATTGCTTACGCGTCACATGATATCTCGATTTAATGTTGATCGGTATGTTGCTAAAGTAATGAAGCCTTACGGCAATTTTTGATATCATAATTGCGAAGTAAATGAATGTTACAATGTTGGAAAAGTATAAATGTATCAGTTAGTATTAAAAAAAGCTTCTATGTACTGTATTCAACTTTTTATGACGTTTAAAAATGTGCGAGGTCTAGGTGAGCAAGAACGCCGTACCCAATGTGTTAAAAATACTATTAATAATAATAATAATATAAAATATTAATAATACAATAAATTTAAACTCATGCATGAAATGCATGCAACTCAATGCATTAAAAAACGAAAAATGAAAACATATGACTGCCTCCTGATCCAATTTGGGGACCATGAAAATTACACTTGCAACTGCTTATGTTTACACTATTTCGTTAAGATGAAAGAGTTATTACTTATATTATAACTTACACAGGTGCAGGATGAGGCGTGAATATAATTTGCGCCCTCGGAGGTGCCCATTCGATGGTCCCCCTCAAAGGAATGGCTTGAGAATTCTCGACCTCCGTATCGTCCGGACTTATAGGCCAGCTTTTAGGCAAAGGCAACAATCTCTGCGGCGCATCTTTCTCCGAAACCAACCACTGCAACTCGCTCGCCCTCGGCAGCTGTTTCTCGCTAAACCTACTGATCAAGCACAAAGCAACACCCTCTGCCGACGTCGTGCTGTCCGTCAAAGTCGATTCTATCGCGTGCTTAGGAGAAGACTGAAAGAGATCGTCGTCAGAGTACAAAGACGCCATCGACATCGAGATCCCCGAGTTCCTCAGCTTCGACACCGTTCGTACATCGTCCACATCCAAATCGTCAATGTCATCAGTCGAAATACTGTCGGACGACGAACCTGTGGACGTCGACAATGGACTGACACTTTGATCCGTGGTAGTAGTGTCCGTTTTTCCATCACTTAACAAATCCCTCGTCCAGGCCCTTCCTCTCGTTCTCTCCTCCTGCTTCTGCCGACGTCTTAGTCTTATTCTCTGCTTCAAATGATTGATCTCCTCGTCGCTCTCGTCAGCAGCTTCATCAACCAGTCTCCACTGTCTGTTGCACTTCACCTGTTCAATGGCAGCGATCATAGCTTCGGAAATGCTGAAATGCGCGTTCTCCCTGTCCAGTTCGGCGTTCGCTCGCGAAAATTGTGCTGAGGACAGGAAGCTGGTCAAACTTTGCCCTTCCGTCGGTTGAGGAAAGTAGCCGGTCGACATTGGCTGAACACTGCTGCCGCCATCTTCCATGAAGCTCTTCTTTGGTGTTCTGATGTCCTTCTGCCCCTCGATTTCCAGACTCCAGGTTCCGGTGAATTCGGGGGCAGACCCTGGGAAGAAGGATGTCTTTCTCTTTGGCTTCTGTGCTTTAATCTGCGCGGGGTCGGTCGCGGATCTTTTAGGAGAAACTTTCTCGACGTGGGGCGCTATGCAAATTTCTTCTACGCTCTGAACCTCCGACTTCGAACACTGCTCCACGTTTATGGTGTCCGAACTTCCGTTGTGCTCGGATCGCTTCATCTGACTGTCGTGTGGGGTCTTTGCCTTGTGCCTCAATTTTCTGGTCGGGGTCCTCGGCTTCGTCAGGATCTTGTCGCCATTCGTTGCCGAATTCCTTAATTCGGAGTAGTCGATGTTTATTATTTCGGACAACTCCACCGGGGCTGTTTGATTGCTGCTGCTTTTTTGCGAACTATTCTCAGCGATGTGCGACAGATGCGAGGAATCTTCTTTGGGCGTCGCTGGGGTTTTCGCTAATGCCGGAAGACTGTTCCACGTCTTCATCGGAATCTCAGCGAGATGTTCTTCGCCGTCTGCTTCCACGGAATGTTCGCTTTGATTTGATTCGGCTTTTGATGCTTGATTGTCCGTGCCAATCGTGTCACCGGATATCTTGAATGAATCTAACTTATGTCTCTCTAAGGCGTATGTGCTCAGACCCCGATTTATGCCCAGAGTTGTGCAGGTGTGATTTATCGGATATGACGACGAACGACGATGTCTCTTGGGACTTGTCTTCGGTGAGATCCAGTTGGGAATAAACTGCAAGTAATTTCACCCGTTTAACACGTTTTTGAACGATAAACTATAAAATGTACAAAAAGAGACATTAAAATATACTTATATTTACACTTTTGCGCTGTCTAACAAACATTTTAGCGATCGACATATAAATAAAGATGTTAAGAATATGCAAAAATACAGATTTACTTGAGAAAATATTTGCATGTGGAACGGATATAATTTTTGCTTGCTTGGAGTAGTGTGTAAAAGCAGTACATTTTACGTAAGAATTTATATATTTCTAAAATATTGGTGACATATGCAGTATTAAGATGTCTTCAAGTAATTAGAATTGCAAAACAAAAATAAATTAATAACAACAAAATAAAACTAAACGAAATAAATTCAAGCTATAACAAAAAACCAATTACTAATAATTCTTCGGTGATATCCAGTTGGGAATAAACTGCAAGTAATTTCACCCGTTTATCACGTTGAACGCCATGTCACCCAGGTATGGGTGATGGCTATGTTTCCCCAGGGACCCGGTCACCCATGAACGGGTGACACTATTCCGCGTTCAATTAAAACAGGTTTTTCAACAATAAACTATAAAATATACAAAAAGAGACATTAAAATATACTTATATTTACACTTCTGCGCTGTCTAACAAACATTTTAGGGATCAACATATAAATAAAGATGTTAAGAATATGCAAAAAATACTGGACGACTAAATGAATTGAAGAAACTGAAAGGTCTGACGAGACTGAAAGTTGTGATGCAACGAGATCTCTCATAGTGTTTTTTTCAGAACGTATATCGTATTTCCCACTTCGAGGTCCTTTGTACTTTGTAAGCATCTTCCACAAAAGTACTTTTTAATCCTCTTTAAACAAAAATATCTTCTAGAAATAAAAATGATACCTACTAAAAACACGTCTTCTAAAAAAGATTCTCTAATATATTACAAAATAAATTGTGGTTACATTTAAACGACGCGTTGCATTATATCGCTCTTTCTTATCTCACTGCTTTCATTCCGAGTTTCGAATTTGGGCCCCGGGAGAAACTCGGGAGAAGACAGATATTAACCCTTTGGGTACAGATTTACTTGAGAAAATATTTGCATGTGGAACGGATATCATTTTTGCTTGCTTGGAGTAGTATGCAAAAGCAGTACATTTTACGTAAGAATTTATATATTTCTAAAATATTGGTGACATATGTAGTATTAAGATCTCTTCAAGTAATTAGAATTGCAAAACAAAAAAATTAATAACAACAAAATGAAACTAAACGAAATAAATTCAAGCTATAACAAAAAAACCAATTACTAATAATTACGCAGAGTGTGATATTTTTCAAAGTAAGTAGGTAAATGCAGTGCTACTTTGCATTGTTTGCACTGCCACGTAGTCTCTTTCCTAATATTATGCTTAATATATGTTAGAATTAATAAATGTACCCAAGAGTTTAATTTTTGGTTTGACGTCTTAGACACGTCATCTGCTCCTAGAGGAAAAAAGTAAATGACGTGTCTCAGACGTCAAATGTACCCAAGGGGTTAACTTGATTCCTGTGTCACGTTCAAGCTTACCAAGCAGGGATCTATTTCCGCTAGAAGCCCCGGCTGATTCCTTTCCACGGCCCTCAAACACATCAAAGTGGCCTCCGCTAGATTCTCCTGACACAAATACGCCCATGGTTCAAGGCAAGACAGCAAGTGCTCCTTATCCGACAAAAGCCAAGACAGTTTCTGGGATAAAGAGTGACTCTCTAAGCTGTAAACACATTGCAAAAGCTCTGTTTATTTGGTATCTACGTTCTGAGTCCCGGTGTATATCTTATCTGCTCTATGCTTGCACTCTTCTCTTCAAAATAAATGGAAGTCAAGCGCAGAGCGGTCTTTGTTGAAAATATTTATGTACCTCTTGTACAGCCATAGCATGTCTTTCTGTGTGGCTATCCTAGCGGGTAGGTTTACTAAGTAATCTTCACCCTCTGATACCATGGGTGACGTAGCTAAAGATGGTTGAAGCCAATTCAGTCCTTGTATGAAGATCCAGCAATCTGGTTCCACCTTCAAAAAACATAATATCACTTTCAGATCAACTTAACCCATTGACTGCCAACTACGAGATATCTCGTAGTAAGCGTCTGTACCAAAAGTGTTTTTCTTTCAATAAAAATACTGTAAATGCCATACAATTTTACAATTTCAATATTATGTCAGTAACTTAATAATATTATATTTTGTAAAACGTCATGTCTTCTTTGAAATAAAACCATGGCACCCAGGGCAAGACACGATAAAATTGCGTGGCAGTCAATGGGTTAACTTAACACGTTCACGCCGGGGCAGATTTTCATGTTTTTCGCTGCGAGGCGGCCCTCAAATTCATGCAGCACTTCATTTGGTGGCGTACGATTGTTGCTTGTTCAATTATTTAAATTTCAATTATCTAAATTCTCAACTATACGGCAATTTTGTCCACTTACTAAACGAACTATATGTTTGATGGTGAGCGGCATCTAAACAAATGTTCACGATGGGACAGTTGAGCGCGAGCCACCGGTGGTACACGCCGGCGTGAACGTGTTAATTTACTGAGGAGGGTACATAATGGATCAATGCAACAAAGAATTAAATGAAAGGCGAACCTCTCAACACAAAAGATCATACCATTTTAACCCTTTGCGGTCGGCAGATTTTGCTCTTAAGAGTACCAGTAGGTCGGATGAAATCTAGCATTTCGCAGTTACTTTTCCGTACAAAATTTAAAGTCAATATGTGGATATTAAAACCCATAGAATTGGTTGAAACTGATTTGTTGTGTTTATTACTACTTTTAATACGTAAGAATACAAATTATTAATCTCTGTAATGTTCTAGAGTATGATATTTCACGAAACAATCACTGATGTGAAGTTCTGGCTTTCGTGTACAAGTATCACAATACGTGTGTGTTTATCGTCTTTTTGAACGAATTATATGGAATTAATTATTTAATTTAACGTCCACGAATGACGCTAAAGGTTGGGGTGTAGATAGTGTTTGGTGGCGGAAATTTCCTACTAACTGATCGACTAAACGTGCCACAAACTTTAAGTGTGTTAGTGGCTTTTCGTTGTTCTGTTGTTTTCTTAGTTTATACAGTATGAATGAGTTGACGACGCCCATCTCCAAGCCCCAAAAAATAATTGCATTTTCGGAGGTTGCCGCTACAGGGACATCGACTTCTACGGCGATTGAAAAATGTCCCAGCTACGGGGACACCGACTTCTACGGCGATTGAAAAATGACACCGACCGCAAAGGGTTAAATGAAAGACGAACCTCTCAACACAAAAGATCACAATTTTAGTGGCTCAATCACAAAGAGTTAAGATGACACAATAACAAACTCATACGGATTATCATATATACATGTTAAGACGAGAACTGTTTTACATAATGATTGCGGCATATCAGGGTTCGCATACAATTCTTAATCAAGACAATCGACTTACGTTGCGACCAAATATCCGACATCCGTGCTTAAATATCTGCTCCATCACGCTGTGGAGTCTGTTCAACCCGCCGTAGACATTCCAAACATTCGACACGCCGTCTATCAGCAGCCCTTCTACGGTGGACCTGAGACTCTGAAGCAGTTGCCACTGCTCCTTCAAGTGAATATCGTCGCACATTTTTAATGAGCCCGACGAATTGGCATGTGAAGGATCCTGACTCGTTTAAAGCAACGGTATTGTATAACTGGTTAGAACTGGCCAGGAAGACTGTTCTGCTCTATGTGAAATAAGGAATGTACTATGAAGTCATCGTATGCGATATCGTAATGCAGTAGAGATTCCAAACCACAGGGCCCTCTTCTCTCGTCGACCAATCTCCGCTCATTGGCATCGTTTAAAGCTTTATCCTTTATCTGCATGCTGAACACCCACATGTTGGTCGATCCGAGAATTGCCACTCAAACAATCCACGTCTGTCTCATGGTGCTCTGACGTTGGACGACATTCGTGGAATCTGATTTCTCGAGTTTCAGTCGACTGACACTGAAGGAGGGGGGAGTACTAGGTTAGAAGACGGTGTACACAAACGAAGTTTGTGGGCCGTGCACTTTCATCTGGCATTTCGTGCCCTGAAAGCGGAGAGAATTTATGGAGGGGGCGTAGACGAAGAATGTCGGAAGTTTAGAACGAATTCGGACTCCGTTGGATGTGTCGACTTCTGCCTTTTCTTCTTTTAGCTCAAGGGGTAACATTTAGCTTAACGTCTAAAAATATAGGGTGAATTTAGGAATTTTTTTTAATTACATGATATAAGATATCGAAATTTTGTTTAAAGGCATTTAACGCTTCTTTGCATGATTTTTTCTTTATTGGTGAAATAAATCAAGGTGATATAATTCATGTTCAAAATTAAAGGAAAAATGGTTAAGAAAATCTTAGTATATATTTATGGTATAAATTTAGTAAAAAACGATATGATGGAAATTTCCATCATCATGCAAAGTTTGATTAAAGTGAACTTGTTCTTTTATATAAATTTTGGGCGTTTAATGTTATGATGGAAACTTCCACCATCATGCAAAGAAGGGTTAATGTGCATACTTTAATGTATAAAAAAAAATTTCTTATGTTTTTGCTTCAAAATGGCGGCGCCGAAGCTCTCGAAGTAAAAATGCATTTTTGGATATTGCTTGCAGCAGAAGTGCCGTACACTTCCACTAAGCACAAAAAGCAACATTTTTTCTTAATCTACATTAAATTTGCTAGAGAAGTACACACGTATATGGTAAAATACTGATTTTTGTAGAAATGGCGAGCATGTGGAGAAAAGTTCTAATTTGCATGAAAGAATTAATCGAAAAGATATTTATAATAACGAAAATTTTTAACCGATCTTAAAAATCGTGTGTCTGTTTTTAATAACCTAAATTTTTAGGTTATTAAAATACCTAAAAAACCTAAATTTTTAACCGATCTTAAAAATGGCGAGCATCTGGAGAATGTAGTTTAACAGCTACAGTACAAATTTTAAGTGAATCGGAGAAAATTTGTTTAAGTTATGCTGGAAGCCAATTTGAAAAACGTAGTTTCGAGAAAAATGCATTTAAAGTTTTGGGTAACATTATTTCATGTTATTTTAGTAGTTTTGCCATATTTACGATTATTCTGCAATGCCTGCACCATATAGGGGTCCTTCTACATTAAGGGGTAACATTCAGCTTAATACCTGAAAACATAGGGTAAATTTAGGAATTTTTTTTATTTACATGATATAATGTATCGAAATTTCGTTGAAAGGCGTTTAACGTGCATACTTTAATGTATAAAAAAAAATTTTCTTATGTTTTTGCTCAAAATGGCGGCGCTGGAGCTCTCGAAGTAGAAGTGCATTTTTGCATATGTAACATTATTGCATATACTACATATATATTATACTACATATATATTATGTAACATTTTTGCATATATAACATTATTTCGTATTATTTTAGTAGTTTTGCCATATTTACGATTATTCTGCAATGCCTACACCATATAGATCTCCTTCTACATTAAGGGGTAACATTCAGCTTAATACCTGAAAACATAGGGTAAATTTAGGATTTTTTTTTAATTACATGATATAACGTATCAATATTTGGTTTAAAGGCGTTTAATGTGCATACTTTAATGTATAAAAAAAATGTTCTTATGTTTTTGCTTCAAAATGGCGGCGCTGGAGCTCTCGAAGTAGAAGTGCATTTTTGGATTTTACTTGCAGCAGAAGTGCCGTACACTTTCACCAAGCACAAAAAGCAAAATTTTTTCGTAATCTACATTAAATTTGCTAGAGAAGTACACACGTATGTGGTAAAATATTAATTTTTGTAGAAATGGCGAGCTTGTGGAGAAAAGTTCTAATTTCCATCAAAGAATTAATCGAAAAAATATTTGTAATAATGAAAGTTTTTAACCGATCTTAAAAATGATGTGTACTTCTTTGGAGAATGTAGTTTAATAGCTATAGTAAAAATTTCAAGTGAATAGGAGAAAATTTGTTTGAGTTATACTGCAAGCCAATTTGAGAAACGTAGTTTCGAGAAAAACGCATTTAAAGTTTTGAATAACATTATTTCATATTATTTTACTAGTTTTGCCATATTTACGATTATTCTGCAATGCCTACACCATGTAGATGTCCTTCTATATTAAGGGGTAATATTCAGCTTAACGCCTGAAAACATAGGGTAAATTTAGGAATTTTTGTTAATTACATGATATAACGTATCAAAATTTGGTTTAAAGGCGTTTAATGTGCATACTTTAATGTATAAAAAAATAAAATTTTAATGTGTTTTTACTTCAAAATGGCGGCGTTGGAGCTCTCGAAGTAGAAGTGCATTTTTGCATATGTAACATTATTGCATATACTACATATATATTATACTACATATATATTATGTAACATTTTTGCATATATAACATTATTTCGTATTATTTTAGTAGTTTTGCCATAGTTACGATTATTCTGCAATGCCTGCACCATATAGGGGTCCTTCTACATTAAGGGGTAACATTCAGCTTAATACCTGAAAACATAGGGTAAATTTAGGATTTTTTTTTAATTACATGATATAACGTATCGATATTTGGTTTAAAGGCGTTTAATGTGCATACTTTAATGTATAAAAAAAAATGTTCTTATGTTTTTGCTTCAAAATGGCGGCGCTGGAGCTCTTGAAGTAAAAGTGCATTTTTGGATTTTACTTGCAGCAGAAGTGCCGTACGCTTTGACTAAACACAAAAAGCAAAATTCGTAACCTACATTAAATTTGCTACAGAAGTACACACGTATACGGTAAAATATTGATTTTTGTAGAAATGGCGAGCATGTGGAGAAAAGTTCTAATTTCCATCAAAGAATTAATTGCAAAAATATTTATAACAACGAAAGTTTTTAACCGATCTTAAAAATCGTATGTATTTCTCTGGAGAATGTAGTTTAACAGCTACAGTAAAAATTTCAAGTGAATCGGAGAAAATTTGTTTAAGTTCCGCTGCAAGCCAATTTGAAAAACGTAGTTTCGAGAAAAACGCATTTAAAGATTTGAGTAACATTATTTCATATTATTTTAGTAGTTTTGCCATATTTACGATTATTCTGCAATGCCTGCACCATATAGGGGTCCTTCTACATTAAGGGGTAATATTCAGCTTAATACCTGAAAACATAGGGTAAATTTAGGATTTTTTTTTAATTACATGATATAACGTATCGATATTTGGTTTAAAGGCGTTTAATGTGCATACTTTAATGTATAAAAAAATACAATTTTAATGTATTTTTGCTTCAAAATGGCGGCGCTGGAGCTCTCGAAGTAGAAGTGCATTTTTGGATATTGCTTGCAGCAGAAGTGCCGTACACTTTCACTAAGCACAAAAAGAAAATTTTGTCGTAATCTACATTAAATTTGCTAGAGAAGTGCACACGTATATGGTAAAATATTGATTTTTGTAGAAATGGCGAGCATCTGGAGAAAAGTTCTAATTTCCATCAAAGAATTCATCGAAAAGATATTTATAATAACGAAAGTTTTTAACCGATCTTAAAAATCGTGTGTACTTCTCTGGAGAATGTAGTTTAACAGCTACAGTAAAAATTTCAAGTGAATCGGAGAAAATTTGTTTAAGTTATGCTGCAAGCCAATTTGAAAAACGTAGTTTCGACAAAAACGCATTTAAAGTTTTGAGTAACATTATTTCATATTATTTTACTAGTTTTGTCATATTTACGATTATTCTGCAATGCCTGCACCATATAAGTGTCCTTCTACATTAATATTTTCTTCCTCTTTCTCTTTCCTGGAAGATGTGGAGGCTTTACATGCATCTTTCGCAACAGAAATTGTAACAATTACAACCCACAGTTAATTGTAACACCTGCATCATTGCCATTATGCTTTCAAATCTATCGTTAAAAATAGAAGACGCAATATTTATGCCGATGTCGACCACTGTTTTGCCACTCGAAGTTGTTTTCGGAACGACGGACCACATGGAACGTAACCCCTTAAATTTCATGTTCCTGCCTTGGACAAAGTGTACCAATAGACTTGTCACTTTTTGACATTTTCTGGCCTGAGGACCAAAATATCTACCCTGTTTAAAATTATTTGCGCCCCAGTGCACTCTCTGTGAGCAAACGGTAAAAATTGAAACTACATCCGGTCGATAACGATGATTGTGACACGAAAATGATAATTTAAAACATATAAATGCGTCTATTAATAATTGTAGTTTCCTCCCCTGTCCTTCATTTCCGGTATATACGTGGGCAGTCCGATAAGTACGTTTTGACTGCTTCAATACAAATCATCAAAAATGAAATCAATTTCTGGAAAATTGACGTCATTTATGCTTTTTTTATATACACAGTCTTTCTAGTGTTAATTATTCTTTCACAATAGTCATTTTGACAGCAATATGTATATCTACGCATATCTTTCAGTGTTAATTATATTGGACAATGGAGTCATTTTGCTCGATGGACAATATACGTGGGCAGTCCGATTGCTTAGCCTACAAAAGAAAAACGAAAATTTTGGAAAAGTGACGATTTATTTTTCAACATATCCTTTTGACTCGATACACTTGATCCAGCGATGCTCCAGTGTCTTGACCCGTCTGAAAAATACGTTTTCTGGAGATCTGCAAAGTAGGCCTCCGTGGCGGCAAAGAGTTTCTGCCCAGCGAGTGACTTTTTTGTTTGGGAACAAAAAGAAGTCGCCAAACTGGAGAATACGATGGATCCACTGTTCGTACACGCCAAGTAGCTTGGGCAGAGGTGTGAACAGTGCGTTATCGCGGTGAAAGAGAACAAATGCGTTTTTTCCTTAACTCGGCGTCGAATCGGCTCAATAATTCGGCATAGTACAGCCCTGTGACTGTTTTGCCCTTCTCCAGATAGTCTATGTAGATCACACCTTGTGAATCCCAGAAAATGGCACCTTTCCGGTCGATAGGACATTTTCGCCTTCTTCGAGCACATTCGCCGGGCGCAGTGATGTTTCGACTGTTCCTTGGTCTCTGGTGTGTACCAGTGGATCCACGTTTCGTCGACAGTCACAAACCGACGTAAAAACTCTTTCGGATTGCGCTTAAACAGTGTCAAACACTGCTCTGAAGTGGTCTCACGGATGCACAATATTATTTTTATATAATTTTTATTATTAATTTAAATTATAAAGTTCCATACGTATTTTCATACTAATTATGGTTTTTTCACTGTAATTGAAGCGTTTTCTTACATTTTTTAAACTAGAACTTTTATATTATCTAAGTACACCTTCCGGTACACTTACTTTGTTACGACTTTTTCTAAATTGGGTTTTAGAAATGACGGGCGATTTGTACTTAATTAAGGGCTAGGGATTCAATTTAGTTAATTTAATAAATTTACTTTTAAATTCTTTTTAATTATTATTTTAAAAAAATAATTAAATAATTTTATTATGATGTAACCCATAATAACTTATATATTCTACACTTTTACCTGAATTTTTACTTTATATGTTGAGTTTATAATTAACTATTCAATTAAATAATCTTTTAAACGGCAGTACATAAGTATTTAAATAAGTATTTCTTATCGTGGACTATCGAATTAATATACAGGTTCCTCTAATTTGATTAATTACAGCCAAATTATTTAATTTTAATGTTATTTCATTTACTTTTTTAGATTCATATTTTTCAATTTAATAACAGGGTATCTAATCCTGGTCTCTTTAGGTCTTTATCAGCTTAGTTCTAAATTATTCATTTAAATAATTGTTTGTAATATTCCACTAAAGTTTAATTATTTCTATTAGTTTAATTATTTATGACTTAGCTTTAATCTAGAATGAATTAAATTTCATATAAAGTTTAACAAGGGAGTGAGCAAACGCCAAACCCATCGAGCAGGAAGTTTTCTCATGCCCAATATCATTGCCCAAAAGCAGTCGTTTTGACTGCTTCAATCAAATCATCAAAAATGAAATCAATTTCTTTACACATTAGTTATTCTTTCACAATGGAGTCATTTTGAATGCTTTTCGGCAATATACGTATATACTAAGTTTCAGTCTTACTAGTGTTAATTATTCTGTCACAATGAAGTCATTTTGGTTGCTTTTGGGCAATATACGTATATACTAAGTTTCAGTCTTTCTAGTGTTAATTATTCTTTCACAATGGAGTCATTTTGACTGATTTTGGGCAATATACGTATATACTAAGTTTCAGTCTTTCTAGCGTTAATTATTCTTTCACAGTAGAGTCATTTTGACTGCTTTTGGGCAATATAGGTATATATTAATTTTCAGTCTTTCTAGTGTTAATTATTCTTTCACAATGAAATCATTTTGACTGCTTTTGGGCAATATAGGTATATATTAAGTTTCAGTCTTTCTAGTGTTAATTATTCTTTCACAATGGAGTCATTTTGACTGCTTTTGGGCAATATAGGTATATACTAAGTTTCAGTCTTTCTAGTGTTAATTATTCTTTCACAATGGAGTCATTTTGACTGCTTTTGGGCAATATAGGTACATACTAAGTTTCAGTCTTTCTAGTGTTAATTATTCTTTCACAATGAAGTCATTTTGACTGCTTTTGGGCAATATACGTATATACTAAGTTTTAGTCTTTCTAGTGTTAATTATTCTTTCACAGTAGAGTCATTTTGACTGCTTTAGGGCAATATAGGTATATATTAAGTTTCAGTCTTTCTAGCGTTAATTATTCTTTCACAATGGAGTTATTTTGACTGCTTTTGGGCAATATAGGTATATACTAAGTTTCAGCCTTTCTAGTGTTAATTATTCTTTCACAATGAAGTCATTTTGACTGATCTTAGGCAATATAGGTATATACTAAGTTTCAGTCTTTCTAGTGTTAATTATTCTTTCACAATGGAGTCATTTTGCCTGCTTTTGGGCAATATCCGTATATACTAAGTTTCAGTCTTTCTAGTGTTAAATTCGTGGTCGCGTTATATTCGGGCTAATACGATAAATTGAAAGGTAAGTCTACTATGTATCTAATCTATGGTTGAACCCTGTCTACCCTGAGAACGGGACTTTAAGGAACGACGAGTTGGACAGCTGTGGATTATTAAAATCAGCGTCCGCGGGTGGTGATTAATCGCCTGCAATCTGTCTCGAAATTTCGCCCAATTTCACAGCAAAACATCGCTACCGAGGTTCCTTAATTTTAAGACTGAAGGTTAAAAGTTTCACTCAACGTTCAACCTTATTAATTTAATTAACGGCTGAAAGTAATGGCGGATTACATTGACTCCGAGGCGGAAGAGAGCGAGGTTAGTATTCGAGTATTGGTTAACGTGTACTCGTGGCATTTGGGAAAATATTTATCGGTGATATTTTGCGTTATACAGGAAGAAGATGAGTTTGACCCCCGTGAGAGGAAAAGGCTGAAAAAGTTGAAGGCGCAGGACAGCGAAGAAGAAGAAGGCATGTTGACAAACAATCTTTCTTACACATAACTATCTCTATCATATAAAGCCAACTGTACACACACATGTACACACACGCTGGCGTTTTTATCAAGTGCAGCGACTTTAATTACGCAACGTTAATCAGGGTAAAGTTATAACGAGCGATATGCGGGTTGTTGTTGAGCAGATGACGACGAGGAAGAGGAAGTGGCTGACCTCATTGACGACAATCCGATTGAAGAAGAGAGCGATGGGGAGGACAGCGACGGTTCTGGAGAATCCAAAAAGCGGAGAAAGAGTCAGGAGGATTTCGACGATCGGCTGGAGGACGAGGATTACGATTTGATAGAGGAAAATTTGGGTGTTAAAGTTGAACGAGTATGTAGAAATAAGTTGAACGTAAAGTAGCAGGAGATGCAATAAACACGACAGTGGGATAAGTATGTCAACTTAACTTTCTAAAAATAAAGTGTCTATTTTAGAAAAGACGCTTTAAACGTCTGCGAAGGATTGAGGATGAAGAATCGGAGGGGGAAGATGACAAAGAACCTGACGAGGAGAGAGACGCCATTGCCAATGAATTATTTGATGGATCTGGAGAGGTTAATTTTAATAATTTTTCCATTGCCAAATGTTTGTATCGGTTTACTTGCTTGTTTCTATATTTGTTATTATTGCAGGAAGATGAGGAAAGAAGCGTGCACAGTGTTAGACATGATGTTAGTGCCTTGGAAGATGATAGAAGCGAAGGAGAAGACAGTGACGAATACTTTATCGTTGATGAAAAGAGAAAAAAGAAGAAACACATATTTACAGACGCGTATGTATTCTTTTATTCAGTACCAAACGCAAGTAGCCTCATTCGCAAAATCCTATGCCTACCGTATTCAATTAACATTTAACCCTTTGCGCTCGACAACTTTTTTGGTTGGGCCGAGCAGCAACTCGAGGCAATTTTGCACATATATAACGAGTGTCTTACAGGTAGTATAAAATGAATTTATACACAGATTAACATACGAAAATTTTTATATTATAATATAGAGTGTTTATCTGCATTTTGCAAAATATAATTTTCTAAGTCGAAATTCTATAATTGCGTTTTGTATGATATTTCGTAAAACATTCTCCTAGGTGCATCCTTGGTTTATTCGAACAAGTATTGCAGTAGTACGTTGTTTCATGCCTTCCGCCTTGTTTATTTCGATATGAACAAACTTTACAATCTTTTTTTGTTCCTGTGAGAATCACATGGAGCTTTCCATTTAGCCGAATCGCGTCGTAATTTGAGGTCGACGTCGAAGCTTCTAGCGGTTGTGAAATGTCTCCCCTGAATTGGTCTACTAAGGTTTTTACAAATTGTAAGTGTGTCAGTGGTTCTTCGTTCTTCTGCTTTTTTACTTGTCTATAGAGAATGTAGGAGTTAATTAAACAGATCTCTATTCCCCAAAAAAATAACTTGCTGCATCACGAATTTCATCATGAACCGATAAGTTTGTGAGCAGTTCAAAATCAAACTCATTTTCACTTGAGCTAATCTCATTGATATTTTCCATTTTTATAGGGCCTCAAAAGTTTAAAATGACTGATTAAAATACGGGAAAAAATTATGCGTTGCAGTCGCTGCAATCTTCGAAACTAAAGTAATGCCGGATACATTGTATCCAAAGTGAGGGGCACAGTCACAGAAGAATTTTATCTTAATCCCCATTTTAAGATATATATTATACATTATACATCCTATAAAAGAACATGAACAACTAAAGAACCTATTCACAAACCCATAATGGGCTTCTATCAACTAGGGATAACGAAATCTAGCCTAAACAAACATTGTCGCCTCTCACTCGCCGTTCGAGTTGCTGCGCGAAACATCGTGGCGAGTGAGAGTCGCCGCTCGAGCGCAAAGGGTTAAAAGTACACATTTATACTAACGCACAAAAGAAGCACTACTATCATAATAGCAATTAAAACCATCGACTATCTAATTTTTTTAAATATTATTTTTTGACAGTGCCTTACAGGAGGCGCAAGATATTTTTGGCGTAGACTTTGATTATGAAGATTTTGATAAATATGGCGGAGATGAGTATGACGAGGAGGAAGAAGAAGAAGAAGACGAGTATTTGGACGAGGAAGCGGATGACAAGCCTAGGCGGCCAAAGAAACAGCAGCGAAAGAAGAGCACCCGAAAAACTATATTTGAAATATACGAACCGAGCGAATTAAAGCGCGGCCATTTTACCGATCTCGATAATGAAATTCGAAACACCGATATTCCAGAGCGCATGCAACTTCGCACAGTGCCGGTAACTCCAGTACCAGAAGGTTCTGATGAACTGGACCTAGAATCCGAATGGATCTACAAACAAGCGTTCTGCCGTCCGACAATTTCAATTCAAGACTCCCACTTAAACGAGGAAGCGAAAGAAAGAGCCAAGAAAGGTCCGCAGACGGTCGGCAAAATAAAGAAAGCCTTGGACTTTATGCGCAATCAAAACTTCGAGGTACCCTTCATCTCGTTTTATCGAAAAGAATACGTCCTGCCGGAACTGAATATCAACGATTTGTGGAAAGTCTACAAGTATGACGCAAAGTGGTGTCAGCTATTAGAGAGGAAGCATAATTTATTGAAGCTCTTCGAAAGAATGCGGAATTATCAGTTGGACGAAATAATGAAGAACCCTGATGCACCGCTGCCTGATAATATTCGAATTATAAAGGACGATGATATTGAGAGACTTAAGAATGTTCAGACTGCCGAGGAATTGAACGATGTTTATCGACACTTTATGTTATACTATAGCCAAGACATTCCGGCGATGCAGGAAGTTGTTCGGCAGAAGGAAAGACAGGCGAAAAGGGAAGAACGCATGGCTAAAAGAAGACAACAACTTGAGGAAGCGGCTGAAAATGGAGAGGATCCGCCAGAGGAAGAACCGATATACGAGGACATTGAATGTGACGACACCATAAAGCAGGCCGTCCGATCTGGGCCGTATTATTCCTGTAAGAAGGCAGGTTTGGACACTTTCGCAAAGAAGTTCGGCCTGACCCCAGAACACTTCGCGGAAAATCTTCGGGACAACTATCAAAGGCACGAGGTCGACCAGGAACCGACTGAACCCTCAACAATAGCCGAAGAATACGTCGGTAAGAGGTTCCAAACAGTCGAGGAGGTTCTGAAAGCAGTCCAGTTGATGGTCTCGATGCAATTAGCCTGCGAACCTTTAGTCCGAAAATGTGTCAGAGAAATGTACATGGAGAGAGCCAAAATATCGATACACCCGACGAAGAAGGGAATAAAGGAGATTGACGAAAATCATCCCATCTATACCATGAAGTATCTAAAAAATAAACCGGTACGCGAACTCGTTGGGGAACAGTTCTTAAAGTTGTTCATCGCTGAACAGGATAAGTTGGTTACGATTTCTTTCAGCGACGCCATAGAAGGAAATACGACTAATAACTATGTCGACGAAATGAAGCAGCTTTACTATAGAGATGAATTCAGCAAGCACGTTCAAGAATGGAATGCTTTAAGAGTAGAAAGCGTTGAAACTGCCCTGACTCGTATGGTCATACCGAATTTGAAGAAAGAACTGAAAAACAATCTTCTTGCCGAGGCGAAGGAGTGCGTCATGAGGATTTGCTGCCGAAAAATGTACAACTGGTTGAAAGTCGCGCCGTACAGCTGTTCATTTCCGGAAGAAGATGATGAAGATTGGAATACCAGCAAAGGAATCCGAGTGATGGGACTCGCTTACGTCCCAGATTATTCCCAAGCTGCTTTTGCTTGTATAATTTCTCCCGACGGTGATTGCACCGACTACCTTCGATTGCCGCATTTGCTCAAACGAAAGAACAGCTTCCGGGAAAGCGAGAAAATGTTGAAAGAGGCCGAACTGTGCTCATTGCGAAACTTCATCGCCAACAAGAAACCGCATGTCATCGTGGTAGGCGGCGAATCTAGGGAAGCACTGATGATAGTCGCTGATTTGAAGGAATGCATCACCAATTTATCGGAAGACGAACAGTTTCCAAGCATATCCGTCGAAATATGCGACAACGAACTAGCGAAAGTTTACTCCACCAGCAACAAAGGAGTCTCTGAATTCAGAGATTACCCTTCATTACTGAGAGAATCCATATCTCTAGCGAGAAGAATACAGGATCCATTGATCGAATTCTCTCAATTATGCACCACGGACGAAGAAATACTCTGCCTTAGATTCCATACGTTACAGGATCAACTTCCGAAAGAGGAATTACTAGAAAATCTGTACCTAGAATTCGTTAATCGTGTAAACGAAGTCGGCGTCGACGTTAACAGAGCCGTCCAGCAGGTCTATTCTGGAAACTTGACCCAATTTGTCTGCGGCCTGGGACCCAGGAAGGGTCAAGCCCTGATAAAAGTGTTGAAGCAAACTAATCAGAGGTTGGAGAACAGAACGCAACTCGTTACAGCTTGTCACATGGGGCCTAAAGTTTTCATCAACTGCGCTGGCTTCATAAAGATAGACACGAACAGTTTAGGAGACAGCACCGAAGCGTATGTCGAGGTCCTCGACGGTTCACGTGTTCACCCAGAAACTTACGAATGGGCCAGAAAAATGGCGGTCGACGCATTAGAGTACGACGACGAGGATGCAAATCCCGCTGGAGCGTTAGAAGAGATTTTAGAATCGCCCGAAAGACTGAAGGATCTGGACTTAGACGCGTTCGCCGAGGAACTCGAGAGGCAAGGCTTTGGGAATAAGTGTGTTACGCTTTACGATATTAGGGCAGAGTTGAACTGTAGATACAAGGATTTGCGTATACCTTATGAGCCCCCTAACGCCGAGAAGTTGTTTGATATTTTGACCAAAGAAACGCCGGAAACTTTTTACGTGGGGAAGTTAGTGCTAGCTAGCGTGGGTGGTATTAGTCATAGGAAGCCTCAAGGAGAGCAGTTAGATCAGGCGAATCCTGTGAGAAACGACGAGACCGGCTTATGGCAATGTCCGTTCTGTTTGAAGAATGATTTCCCGGAGTTGTCAGAAGTGTGGAATCATTTCGACGCTGGTGCTTGTCCGGGAAAAGCAACTGGCGTGCGATTGAGGTTGGACAATGGTATCTCGGGTTACATTCACGTAAAGAATCTGTCGGACAAGCACGTCGCCAATCCAGAAGAAAGAGTACAGGTCGGCCAAGTAATTCATTGTCGAATTATAAAGGTCGATGTAGAACGATTCAGTGTCGAATGCACCAGTAAAAGCAGTGACCTTGCGGATAAGAATCATGAGTGGAGGTGAGTCTTGCAATGTTTCAATGCGGATTTTAAATATTACGCCATGTATCGAATTAAAACTTACTTTGTTTACAGACCGCAAAAAGATATGTACTATGATCTGGAAGCGGAAGAAAAGGATCAGAAAGTGGAAGAAGACGTGAAGAAGGTTAAACAGAGGCAGACATACGTTAAACGCGTCATAATTCATCCATCGTTCCACAATATTAGCTTCGCAGAGTCGGAAATCTTGATGCAGAGTATGAAACAAGGAGAAGTTATAGTACGGCCTAGTAGCAAAGGTGCTGACCATTTGACAGTCACGTGGAAAGTGACCGATAATATCTATCAGCATATTGATGTCAGGGAAGAGGGCAAGGAAAATACGTTTTCGTTAGGGAAAAGCTTGTGGATCGGTAACGAGGAATTTGAGGATTTAGACGAAATCATTGCGAGACACGTAAATCCAATGGCAGCGTACGGTTCAGAGTTATTGGAATTCAAATATTTTAAGCCACAGGTTGAGGGGATTAAAGATAAAGGGGAGGAAATACTGAAGGAACAGAAAAAGCAGAATCCTAACTCAATACCTTACATAGTATCTGCCTGCAAGGTAGGAGAATAAAAATGTTTAAAGTACATGATATGATAACTTAAGTTTTCAATGTATTGTTTTTTTTTGCAGACGTACCCTGGCAAGTTTTTACTCTCTTATCTACCTAGAACCCGCTGCCGTCATGAATACGTATCCATATCTCCAGATGGATTCAAGTACAGGGGACAGATGTTTGGTAGAATAAACGACCTATTTCGATGGTTCAAGGAACACTTTAGAGATCCCATTCCAGGGCAAATTACACCTGCTACACCGCATGGAGCCATGAGCTGTAGAACACCGTACCATAGTACCCCAGCAACTAACGGTAATTTGGTTCTATTAAGGGGTTATGCCTACTTGGGTTGGTGAAAAAAAATCGATTTTTTTTATTGCATTTTCTTAATGTACATCATTTTAAGAATATTTCCTCAAAAGTATTTAAGAATCGAAGCACACGTTCAAAAATTATAAGCGTTTATCTGGAGCGCTACTGTGTATGATTAGTAAAGAGCTTGAAACTTTAAACGCGATTATCTCGAAACTGTGTTTTTTAAAACATACGGTTGCGGTGACCACGATTTCTCAAAAACTACTTCATCGATCAGACTGTAATTTTATATACTTATTTGTCATTACAATAGGCCTTTTTTTTTATTACCGAAATAAAAAATCTTTCGTTCAGGCCCTGCCTATTGTAATGACAAATAAGTATATAAAATTAGAGTCCGATCGGTGAAGTAGTTTTTGAGAAATCGTAGTCACCGCAAGTGATGAAAATAAACTGAAACTCTAGGAGAAGAGTTATATTTCCCCCATTTTTTAATATTTTCTTATAAAAAAATGTATACAAGTACCACTAAATACGTACTTTTTGGTAGTATTTTGCAAATCTTAATTAGTACTCACTAAAACGGCAAAAAAAATGTTGAAAATCATGCAATTTCGCCGATCCCAAGTAGGCATAACCCCTTAAGTAAAGTATTCCACCCCGTTCTTCGTTACGTTGCTCTTAATTTAATATATATGCAATTTTCCATTTTTATTATGATTATCATTAAGGTTACAACTGTACTCCCTACCTTTTACTTTCTCCTTACCATAGCACCATTATTTCAATGCAATTACCATCTGCTTGCTGTAGGCTATATTTTAAAAAAACCTTGTAGACATTTCCTCCTAAATTGCTTCCATTAACGTCCGCATTTCCATTTCAGGAGTCAACCAAGAGGCAATACAGCGTGTTGCCCAGAACATGCCACACCACATGCTGCATTCGCTCTCTCAAGTGGCAAATCAAACGCCACACTATCCACCACATACTCCTGGTGCAATGAACGCCACGGGCTATGGTGGTATGCACACCTATCCAAATACACCGTACACGCCTTCGGGCCAAACTCCATATATGACGCCGTATCAGACACCTTTACACACTCCGCACCATAATCAGACGCCAAGCCACACTCAGGGACCATTTTTGCAACCTGTACCATCTATGGTGCCACCGTCTTCGCACAGAAGCATGCGGACCCATAGACCGCCACAACACACTTCTGCGGAACCTACGGATTGGTCAAAGGCAGCCGAAGCTTGGGCACGTTTGAAGGAAACCACTCCGAGAGGAAGGTAAGTTATGCTAAGTGGGTAAGCTAAGCTGGGTAACGTTCTTCTCTGCTGTTTATAGCATCACTAGTTGTTTGCGAAGTTAATTACAATTAAACGTAATACTTGAATATCATAATGCGGTGATAAATCTAGTTGTGACGTAAAACGAGATTGTATGTTAAGAAAATGTGGTAAAAAGGGACAAGGGATATATTACGCACACATATTACTGGGATTTTGACTATCATTTGCATTAATATTAATGTTGGGTGGTAATCGATTACTCTCGTCAACATGATTAATGTATTACAACTAAAATTGAAGAGTTTAATAATTAAAAAAAAGAAATCAGGATAATATAATAGCTGATTTTGCTTTTTGATAGGGAGCTAACAATTCAGAGGAAGGTAAATTATGCTAAGTGATGCTGGGTAACGTTCTTCTGCGCTGTTTATAGCATCACTAGTTGTTTGCGAAGTTAATTACGATTAAACGTAATACTTGAATATCATAATGCGGTGATAAATTCAGTTGTGACGTAAAACGCGATTGTATGCTAAGAAAATGCAGCAAAAAAAGGGACAAGGGATATATTACGCATACATATTACTGGGATTGTGACTATCATTTGCATTAATATTAATGTTGGACAGTAATCGATTACTCTCGTCAACGTGATTAATGTATTGCAACTAAAATTGAAGAGTTTAATCATTAAAAAAAAGAATTCAGGATCATTTAATAGCTGATTTTGCTTTTTGATAGGGAGCTAACAATTCAGAGGAAGGTAAATTATGCTAAGTGATGCTGGGTAACGTTCTTCTCCGCTGTTTATAGCATCACTAGTTGTTTTCGAAGTTAATTACAATTAAACGTAATACTTGAATATCATAATGCGGTGATAAATCTAGTTGTGACGTAAAACGCGCTTGTATGTTAAGAAAATGCGGCAAAAAAAGGGACAAGGGATATATTACGCATACATATTACTGGGATTGTGACTATCATTTGCATTAATATTAATGTTGGACAGTAATCGATTACTCTCGTCAACGTGATTAATGTATTGCAACTAAAATTGAAGAGTTTAATCATTAAAAAAAAGAAATCAGGATAATTTAATAGCTGATTTTGCTTTTTGATAGGGAGCTAACAATTCAGAGGAACGTAAGTTATGCTAAGTGATGCTGGGTAACGTTCTTCTCTGCTGTTTATAGCATCACTAGTTGTTTGCGAAGTTAATTACGATTAAACGTAATACTTGAATATCATAATGCGGTGATAAATTCAGTTGTGACGTAAAACGAGATTGTATGTTAAGAAAATGCGGCAAAAAAAGGGACAAGGGATATATTACGCATATATATTACTGGGATTGTGACTATGATTTGCATTAATACTAATGTTACAGTACACAACAGTAATCGATTACTCTCGTCAACATGATTAATGTATTACAACTAAAATTGAAGAGTTTAATCATTAAAAAAAAGAATTCAGGATCATTTAATAGCTGATTTTGCTTTTTGATAGGGAGCTAACAATTCAGAGGAAAGTAAGTTATGCTAAGTGATGCTGGGTAACGTTCTTCTCCGCTGTTTATAGCGTCACTAGTTGTTTGCGAAGTTAATTACGATTAAACGTAATACTTGAATATCATAATGCGGTGATAAATCTAGTTGTGACGTAAAACGAGATTGTATGTTAAGAAAATGCGGCAAAAAAGGGACAAGGGATATATTACACATACATATTGCTGGGATTGTGACTATCATTTGCATTAATATTAATGTTGGACGGTAATCGAGTACTCTCGTCAACATGATTAATGTAGTACAACTAAAATTGAAGAGTTTAATCATTAAAAAAAAGAAATCAGGATAAGTTAATAGCTGATTTTGCTTTTTGATAGGGAGCTAACAATTCAGTTGGTATCAATTTTTAATTCGATTAATAATTTAATCACTAATGAGATTTTGTAATTTTAAGTGCTAATTAACACTTTGACTGCTGTGATAGTCACGCTGACCGGCGCAAGAGATTTTACTGAAGATCCAAAATATTCGCAATCGATAGCAAGAATTATTTTATAAATGCAGTTATTTCGTAGAATAGCGATGCGATCCTTTGGTCTGCAAAATATTCGCAATGGGTAGCTATAATTATTCTATAAATGCAGTTACTGTTAGAATAGCGATGCGATCCTTTGGTCTCAAAAATATTCACAATGGGTAGCAATAATTATTTTATAAATGCAGTTATTATTAGAGCAGTGATGCGATCCTTTGGTCTCAAAAATATTCGCAATGGATAGCAAGAATTATTTTATAAATGCAGTTACTGTTAGAATAGCGATGCGATCCTTTGGTCTTCAAAATATTTGCAATGGATAGCAATAATTATTTTATAAATGCAGTTATTATTAGAGCAGTGATGCGATCCTTTGGCCTCAAAAATATTCGCAATGGGTAGCAATAATTATTTTACAAATGCAGTTACTGTTAGAATAGCGATGCGATTCTTTGGTCTCAAAAATTTTCGCAATGGGTAGCAATAATTATTTTACAAATGCAGTTATTGTTAGAATAGTGATACGATCCTTTGGTTTCCAATACCATATGATTTACATTTTGCATAATTCAGTCAAACGTTGTAGTATTTCATAGCATCGCCGTTTTAATACAGTAAAATACGCACGCCAGTCAACGTGTTAAGTATTATCCAATATTGACTTGTTAATATTTATATAATATGGTACAAAGTATTAATGATCTTAAACTTTTTATTTACAGCGGTACCACGCCGAGATACGAAGACTCGAGAAAGACTCCCCGAAGTTACGAAGACTCGATTGGAAAGTCGACGCCGCGGAATAGAACACCGTCCGGACGTACGCCGGCATACAAATCCCCAAAAGGAACTCCATTTACCAATTCTAGTCCCCGGAGCATGTCTCTCGGCGGGGACGGAACACCATTGTACGACGAAAGTTAACATTGGGTTATTTGTATATAGCCGGTTCAAACTTTACTATTTATGAAAGTGTATTTTTGACGTGTGACGAGTGAACTGTAGGCATGAACGGTATGTAGGAACAATGCCCTTTGTTTTTTCCTTTTTTCAAAACAAGTGACGAACGTATTTGCTGAGAACAAAGCGGTCAGTGCAATGTAACACATCAATTGCCACGGTACCTTGAGTGTGCTTTGTCAGACGTCACATATATACACGGGAGCGTAGGTAAGACTATGCTATGGGAGATGGTCGCGAAAATAGGTGAAAAGGTTTCAATGTTTCATTAATCGATTATCGACGTGGTATAAAGATGAAAGAGCGTTAAAGGAGCTTCAGAAAATACTAACTGTTATATAATCCAATACCGATATACTCGATGTTAAAAGTTCTTGAAGATATTCTACGTTCACGAAAATATGAAAGGTATCACATTAACCAGTTTTTGATGGGAATTTGACAAGGTCCATTAGTTAGTGTGGACACACTTTGTGGGGTATTAGGAAAAACTCAGTGCACAGTAAAATATTTTTTCGACAACGAGGTCCTGGATAAAGTAACGTTCATTATGCATTTATAGGTGATGTGGTGTCTCTCTTGAAAAATATATGTTTTGTATAGTTAAGCGCTACGTGGCGTTAAATGCGCTGATCAATGCATCGGGCGCATTCTGCAAAACAGACTTGTGATAGTGTCAATGAATTATCCATGAGATCCGCGATCTCGATGTATATAATGGGTAAACCCACAAATACCAAAACTACCTCGACGAACGGATTTTTTTTCTTTTTCTTACCGTGGTGCATTGACACGAACTTTTATACAGCTGCTCTTTCATTTATACAAGGTGTGCCTTATTTATGACGTACGCGAGAACAATTATTTCAGCCGTACGCCGCGGATCTTTGTGGTATATTACTTTGTATGAATTTACATAGAACTGTGTTATATATTTTGTATGACAATGTAATGACATATTAAAAGCGAGATATTATGTTGAAATTCCCGTTAACATAATCTATCTAAATTGTACTCTGCTGCATTGCATGTATTTTTAAACCTATCCGTCGCGTAGAATTAAGAAACAGATGCATTTTGACGCAAGTGCCGCCCGCAAAAAGAAAACTGGTTTTTCGCATTAGTTTCTTGCGTCGAGTGATCTAGCGTCAAGGTCTGAAAAAAACGGTACAGACGTCGGACAAAATCATCAGAACCAGTTATAAGCCGCTCGTCCATATTCGGCACGCGATTTTTATTCTTACACAGCAGCGTCGGCAGCATACAACGGTCACATCATCCCACACGCTCAGACGGGAACGTTACCAGAGGTACAGCCATATGATTCATCAGGAATGAACCTTTTTCTCTCAAGTACCCAGCCATCGCTTAAGCATACAACCGCGATTCTTTCCCGGCCAGGAAGTCGCACAAAAAGACAAAATACGGCCGCCAATCGACCTTCTAATCCAACCCAAATAACGACACAGAGCCTTCCCTTTGTCTCCTTCAAATTCTGCGCATTACGTCCGACATGTTTTGAAAGTACAGCTCCTCAACGTTTGCGTACACACCGTACTAAAATGACCCGAGTACAGTCCTCGACATTATGTCGTTTCATTTCCCCTGTCAACGAACGTCCCGTCACTTAACCCACGTCAACACCTCGCCGGCTCATCTTTCAAACGCATAATTCAATTTCGCGTCGCGTAGCAATGCGGCTAGCCGGTAAAACAAACCTCGTGACAACGTTCGACGCGCCTTAACACCGCGCACCCGGATTCAAACGCGCCAATCGCGTGCGACCATCGTCAGACGCCAACCAATCAGAAGCCCCTCACGCCAAAAGCTCAACACAGCCTCGCCTGTGTGGGTTTGTCCGTGTGACCGGTCTAAAGTTGTGTGCGTGCACCGTGCAGGGGTACAGAGGGATATAGGCATGTCACAATAAAAGCAGCCAGCTCGGCGGAGGACAGTTCAGATCTTGGAGCATTATTGTCGAGTGTGTGCGTGAACTTTTTCGGCCAGTTCCCTAAGAACATCGACTCGAGCAGCGTCGTCCTTCCTTCCCTGCCAGGTCGTCAGCCTCAGCTTTCCTTCGGAGATCAAAAGGTAAGGCGTCGTTGATCAGAGGTTGGACGCTTTGTTTCGTAACGGGGGGACGCGCTCAGTGTGTTCGGACAAAGACGAAAGAGTGAATGGACGCGGCCAACGGCTTTCGGCGTTTCGATTGACGATGCGGCCGGGATATGTTAGGTGGGCGATCAATTGTTGGGACGGAAAGAGATAGGGACTACATTTTGCGGCGTGACTGCGGCATGCTTGAACTGCGATCATGCGTAATGTGTCGCACCTTTGTCCGGTTCCGTGGTGGTTTCCTAACGTTACGGGATCACGTAATATGCTTCCAGGTCGGTCGACCGAAAATACTGCGAATTTTGCTCTAAACTCGCTTGTATTAAACTCGTTTGCTTTAAACTCGCTTCATCTTTGCTTAACTCGCTATCGTTAGCTGCCAGTCGGCCCGAAGTTTATTAGGTACTCTGGGAATCATGGTTTGGCTTTGTGTTGGGTGATGTATTCTTTAATTCGTGCCGGAACCCGGTTCTAAGCTCCTGGAATATGCTTGAACTGCGATCATGCGTAATGTGTCGCACCTTTGTCCGGTTCCGTGGTGATTTTCTAACGTTACGGGATCACGTAATATGCTTCCAGGTCGGTCGACCGAAAATACTGCGAATTTTGCTCTAAACTCGCTTGTTTTAAACTCGTTTGCTTTTAACTCGCTTCATCTTTGCTTAATTCGCTATGATTAGCTGCCAGTCGGCTTAAAGTTCATTAGGTACCCTGGGAATCATGGTTTGGCTTTGTGCTGGGTGATGTATTCTTTAATTCGTGCCGGAACCCAGGTCTAAGCTTTTGTCCGGTTCCCGTGGTGGTTTCCTAACGTTACGGGATCACGTAATATGCTTCCAGGTCGGTCGACCGAAAATACTACGAATTTTGCTTTAAACTCACTTGCTTTAAATTCGCTTCATCTTTGCTTAATTCGCTATGGTTAGCTGCCAGTCGGCCCGAAGTTCATTAGGTACCCTGGGAATCATAGTTTGGCTTTGTGCTGGGTGATGTATTCTTTAATTCGTGTCGGAACCCAGGTCTAAGCTCCTGGAATATAAACTACCGAAGTTGTCAATGGAAAACGTTCAGCTTGCGAGTTGCGAAACATTGAAACTGCGGCGGCGAGAACTTTATTACCTTGATATACGCGAAATCGATCGACAGGTGCAGAACAAACGCTTTGTCCGTGACACCCAGGAATCCACAACAACGCGTGAGCGACCAACCATACCGATAATCCTCGATCGCGAAAAGGCAGGGTCCCGAGAACCGTCCGATAAGGTAGTCCGAGAGTAAACAAGCGTTTCTTACGCCTCTTTGTCGAGGTTCCCGAAGGCAAAAGTGGCTCGATAATAATGCAACTCGCTCGATACAGTGTTGCGAGGGCTGCAGATTTTGCGTCGTATTGATTGACAATGCGGCACTTTGTTTTCATCTCGCACCTCTTTCGCCGACGTTTGTTTCGGTGTTTGGCGGTGGAGATAACGGAAAACAAGTTGGACGCTTAAACTGCGCCTCGCGAGTGTCGAGTCTTCTTTGTTGGGCCTTTGTCCCAAACAGCAGAGGCACAGGTATAGTTTATGGTGGGCTGACGGTCGGAGCGTGGGAAGTTAGTATTTACGAAGTGACAGATCTTGTTCATTATGTATAGGTATGCAAATATATGTCCTACGCATATGCACGCATCATGCGGTACACAGAGTACCAGATGCGCGTTGGGTATTGGAAATAATAGTGAGAGGAACCGAAGTAGTGCGTAGAGCATATTCTGTTTTGACTCTTTGTTCCGCGCCGAACTAGTATTAATGCTACAACGCAAAACGTGGAAAAGCATAGGTGCGATGGGTATAGTTATGTAAATATGCACCTATCTATGCGTGCATACGTTGTATTCGTGGGGCAGATTAGCTATTGCTAAAACACTGGAAATAATAGAAGAGGGTCCGCTTTAGAACACTTTATTACGATTTTTACTCTGGCACGCATCATGCGGTATACAGAGTACCAGATGCGCGTTGAGTATTGGAAATAATAGTGAGAGGACGGAACCGAAGTAGTGCGTAGAGAATATTCTGTTTTGACTCTTTGTTCCGCGCCGAACGACTAGTATTAATGCTACAACGCAAAACGTGGAAAAGCATAGGTGCGATGGGTATAGTTATGTAAATATGCACGTATCTATGCATACGTTGTATTCGTGGGGCAGATTAGCTATTGCTAAAACACTGGAAATAATAGAAGAGGGTCCGCTTTATAACACTATTACGATTTTTACTCTGGCACGCATCATGCGGTACACAGAGTACCAGATGCGCGTTGAGTATTGGAAATAATAGTGAGAGGAACCGAAGTAGTGCGTAGAGAATATTCTGTTTTGACTCTTTGTTCCGAACGACTAGTATTAATGCTACAACGTAAAACGTGGAAAAGCATAGGTGCGATGGGTATAGTTATGTAAATATGCACCTATCTATGCGTGCATACGTTGTATTCGTGGGGCAGATTAGCTATTGCTAAAACACTGGAAATAATAGAAGAGGGTCCGCTTTAGACACTATTACGATTTTTACTCTGGCTTCGTGTAACCGGATTTTCTTAAATATTAACGAACGCTCTGACCGAAAGCAGAGAACAGGGGTACGATTGTAACACGCAGAACGCGCTTATACATTCGTATGCACGTGTGAATATGGCGTGTGGGTGAACGGGTATAATGACCGCGATGTAGCACCGGGAACGCAATAAACAATGAGCACTTAACGATTTTTATCCGTACCCTCGAAACTTTTCCACCGCCACGCGTCGATCGTCTCGTGAGATATGAATACCGGTAATTTTGTCATTTCAGATTCATCGCGATGGCCACTGCGACGGAGTCACCGGTTAACAGCGAATGTGAGTAAACTAATCAATCAGGTGTGAACGTACTACGCTTTCTATAAGAAAGCGATGAAAAACCGGTCGATAATGCACAAGTACACATCCAACCATATACAAGTACACATCCAACCATACACAAGTTATATTGACATTCACAATACCTAATACACCAACTGTATACAAGCGTCGACACTAAACAAAAATGACCGGGGGTACCATTATTACCGTTTAATGTCATTATTCAAGGACCATTCCGTGAGAATACACGCGGAAAACTTTGTTTACGAAAAAAAAATTTTGAGGCACACCTATGGCTTTCGGTTAAAGCCGACGTATGAATTTTGGGTATTGAACACGCGTAATAGCGGACAACAAAGGATCCTTAATTAGCGACGGGCCAATTTAGGTGTAGGAACACACCCTAAGACTGCAGAAAGTAGATAGTCGCCTGGGAAGAGGTCAGAGCCCCCTTATTGGCGTCCTCGAAGGAGTGCAGCCTGTACTCCGCCGTGGCAACTGCAGCTTGACTCGACTGCAGTGCCCAAACGCCTTGCAGGGGTTCTCATTTGTGAAACCGCGTACCAACTAAACATTCTCTCCGCAATCCTCATTTTATCGAACTCGAAATTACCCAGACAGCACACAGATATCTAAAATACGCCTAAAAGATAACCTTTTTTTCAGGATTCATCTTTGAATAACGACGTAAAGGCATCAGAAAGATGACGAAAAGTTGTCTTATGACCCGTTTTTCGTTGCCTAAAAGATGACGTTCAGACAAGTCTGAAAGGCAACATACAGGCATCATTAAAAGACGGCGTTTAGACACAGTCGAAGGACAACATTTAGGCATGCCCGAAAAAAAAAATTTTGGCTCATATATCTTATATTATACGAGCCGTTTATTTTGAAAGTGGCCTAAGTCCAATTGTGAATGTTTTTTTGTTAACTGTTTGTTATGACAGCTAATCTAAAATGATAAACTTTATTACAGTCAACCAAAAAGAAGTTGTTGAAAAATGGACTTCGGTCACTTTCAAAATAAACGGCTCATATAATATAAAGATATTATCAGCCAAAATTATTTTTTCTTGGGAATGCCTAAATACTCTTTTATGTTTTATATTAAAATTATCGCAAGGATATTTATTTGTGTTCCATTTTTATTTTTTATTATGGATATTGTTTGGTTACAATAATAAATATTATAAGTTTCATTTGTAAATAGATAGGATAAATACAAGGATTCGAGTTCGAAACATTTTCAGTTGCAACAATGTACTTGTATTTTCAATGTGGAAGTTTCTCCTTTCAATCAACGCTTCAAAGCAATCAACGCGGTTGCCAACAAGATTTCTTCTAAATTCATTAGATTTTTTCTCCTGTATCAATCTTGAGATGCATCTTTTAGATGTCCATAAGGCATCATTAGATTATACCGAAAAGACATCTTTCAAAAGTCGTCATATGGACATCTTTTAGTAATATGTGCTGTCTAATTACCGCTTCATCTCTACTGACGTCTTCTGTCCTGCGCTAATGTCTTATCAAACAACCCGTTGATGCCACAAACTTCATCGGTATCACGTTCTTGTTCGCATTTATGTGTTGGATGTCATATTAAACGGTGTTGCAGGTATCAAACGTTCAACTTATTCCGATACTGCGCACTGTTGTCTATTTTTGTGCGGCAGAGTCACTCGCTTAAGTATTGCCACGCGTTATTGCAAGACATATCCTGTACACTGTACGATACCGGACATCGAGCCCGTTAAATCAGAGGCGTGTACCCTTTGTGACTTCCCTGTGCTCCGACATGAAAGAAGGTCGACGGGCGAGAAAAACGAAACGAGTTTCTGGACGGTAATGCGGGGCGACGTTTCACGGAGTCGGACAATCGGGTTATCCCACGCATTTCAATGTCATCGGACAAGTCGGAGGATCCTTAGCGTGTGTGCCACCAGGAGTGGGCTCGCTTCATTCGGCACGCATCTGTTTCAGATCAACGTTGCAGATAAATTCTCGCAACGCAGAACTCCGGCTTCCGAGTTTACAGGCTTTCTTCATTCTTGCGAATACCAGGTTGCTCAATAAGTTTTGTCGTTCGATAAGAAAAACACAATGTTATGGTTCAAAATACACTTTATTATTCAGTATAATCTCCCTGAACATTAATGCACTTGCTCCAACGATCCTCCAATCTGTGGATCCCATCCCTGAAGTGAGATTCCGGAAGGTCTGCAAAATACGCTTCAACAGCCGTTATGACCTCTTGATTTGACGAAAAACGCTTGCCACACATACATTTTTTGAGTTCTGGAAACAAATGGAAGTCGCTGGGGGCCAAATCTGGTGAATACGGCGGATGTTCCAACAATTCGAACTTTAATTCATGGATTTTAGCCATTGTCAAAATGCTCTTGTGACACGGTGCGTTGTCCTGATGAAAAAGGATTTTTTTCTTCTGCAAACCGGGTCTGTTTTCACGAATTTTTTCCTTCAACTGGTCCAAAAGGTTGCAATAATATTCAGAATTAATTGTTTTACCAGTTTGCAAGTAATCCACAAATAAAATTCCTTTCGCATCCGAAAAAACTGATGCCAGAACCTTCTTGGCCGATTTCTGGACACGAACTCGTTTCGAAGCCGAACAACCAGGTTCACACCACTCTTTAGCCTCTTGTTTTGATTTAGGATCATGGTGATAGACCCAAGTCTCATCCATAGTGATGAATCGACGCACAAAATCCACTTTATCCTTTTTAAAACGCTCCAAATGTTGTTGAGAAAGTCGCATTCGAATGTGTTTTTGTTCAATTGTTATGAATGCGGCACCCATTGTGCAGACAGCTTTTTAAAACTCAAAATTTCATTTAAAATATGACTCACACTGCCTAATGAGATGTGTAGAGCCTCTACTAAATCCCTCTCAGTCAATCGACGATCTTCTAAAACCATATCCTGTACTTTGGCTACGATTTCTGGTGTTGGTGCGGTTTTTGGACGTCCTTCACGTGGATCGTCTTCAAGGCTTGTACGACCACGTTTAAATTCAGCAACCCATCTTTCTACTGTTCTAATTGAAGGTGAACGTTCATTATACACTCTTAACACTCTTCCAAAAATAAGAATTTTATCACTGCACGATATTCAATTTTTTCCATTGTCGAAAATACTGTGACACGGCGACACTAAATGGCTTGTAAACAAAGAATGAATTGACTGATTGAAATGAACTTTCGCATACGTTGATAAGAAGAGTGAACCAACAAAACAAAAACAAATTTGGACTAGTAGCAACGCCCTCAACAAAACAAAACAAAACTTATTGAACAACCTGGTATTCTGGGGTATTGATTGGAATAGTTTATCCGAAAGCGGATTTGTGCATTTCCGGAGATCCTTGTCCGCGGGTTGCTAATTTTCTCAAATGAAATTTGTGCTTTTCGGTACATGGATAATGACTAATCCGATTTTGCAGAGAAGTAGCATAATCTGCGGAACTTTTCCGAAAATATCGGTGCCGATCAATACGGTGCGCGCAAAGGTAGCAGCGCAACAATAGTAAAGTATTACAGACCATCCTTTTGGGATTTGGAGGTGTGCGAAATAATCTTTATTATACGTTTATTGTAACTTCTACTTTAATTTCTTAAGAGAGTATGTCTTTCTTTCTTGATCGAAGGGCTTCGACTGACTCATATGACAAACAACATGTTTGTCCAACCTTTGTTATATGCATTCTCGCGCGTATGCATTCGATATGCATTTGTTTTAAAAGAAGGGAACCGAGTTGTCATCCCGATATAAAGTCTGAGGCGTAGCATAACCAGTTCAAAGGAAGGACATTGATTTTCGTCGTATTCCAACACATCCTAACATCGCCACCTACTTTTTCAACGTCTCATTTATTTCCATATGTCAGTGACCTGATTTCGTTGCAGAAACATGAGAACAACCGTTGTGACGCGTTACGCTCCTGAGAAGGGAACGTGTCAGGTTCCCTCTTCCTTTCCTTCCCTCCCGCATTGAGAAAACGCCGCAAAAAGAGGAATCATCGACGGAGCAGACTATGGTATATCGGTGATCAAACGTTCCTACGCCGCGAGAAACAGTCACGCGATTGTTCAACCGACGTAACTTCGTGCTGCTAAGGTTCTGCCTATGCAAAGTTCGCCAACGGTGTGCCCTGACTTCCGCATTGGTATGCACGCTGCACCGCTTCCGGGTGATAAGGGGTGGTACGTAGGGATACACGCGAAAATTGAGTTTTTAACGCGCGCGTATTGATTCCGACGAAATCGCAGTGTTACGTAATGAAGTATAGAATCGGAGTCGTGTAACTTGAAGTTCCGGCGCGGGTAACTGAGAAATGGCAAGTACGTTGCCGCACTGTAATCCATTGAGATATGCATTATGCAACGCGTACTACGTTATTTATGCATTGTAAAGATCGTGCAATGTTGATGCGTGTGTCTATATTGCGAAATAAGTCGATTCCGTATATTTTCTACTACAGTCAAGAGAACGTAGATCGCGCAAGGGCGGTAAAAATTCGTGAAATCTGGGAATTCTGTATTTAAACCGAAGAAACGGTATAATGAAAGTTAAGAACCTTCGTACAACAATCAACCCCCGAAAAGCCGAGCAAAATGTTCCTTGTAATACTCCGTACAAAAGACCAATCCAAATAACCCTAATGTCGTCTGTATATTGCGAAATAAGTCGATTCCGTATATTTTCTACTACAGAAAACGTAGATCGCGCAAGGGCGGTAACAACGCGTGAAGTCCGGGAATTCTGTATTTAAACCAAAGAAACGGTATAATGAAAGTCAAGAAACTCTTACTGAATCACTGTAAGAAACACCGTAATCCATTGAGATATGCATTGTGCAATGCGTACTACGTTATTTATGCATTGTAAAGATCGTGCATTGTTGATGCGTGTGTCTATATATTGCGAAATAAGTCGATTCAACATATTTTCCACTACAGTCAAGAGAACGTATATCGCGCAAGGGCGGTAAGAATTCGTAAAATCCGGGAATTCTGTATTTAAACCGAAGAAACGGTATAATGAAAGTCAAGAAACTTGTAAGAAACACTAATCTATTGAGATATGCATTATGTAACGCGTACTACGTTATTTATGCATTGTAAAGATCGTGCACTGTTGATACGTGCGTCTATACATTGCGAAATAAGTCGATTCCGTATATTTTCCACTACAGAAAACGTAGATCGCGCAAGGGCAGTAACAATGCGAGAAATCCGGGAATTCTGTATTTACACCGAAGAAACGGTATAATGAAAGTCAAGAAACTTTTACCGAATCACTGAAAGAAACACTGTAATCCATTGAGATATGCATTATGCAATGCGTACTACGTTATTTATGCATTGTAAAGATCGTGCATTGTTGATGCGGGTGTCTATATATTGCGAAATAAGTCGCAGTATATTTTCCACTAGTCAAGAAAACGTAGATCGCGCAAGGGCGGTAACAATGTCTGAAATCCGGGAATTCTGTATTTAAACCGAAGAAACGGTATAATGAAAGTCAAGAAAATTTTACTGAATCACTGTAAGAAACACTGTAATCCATTGAGATATGCATTATGCAACGCGTACTACGTTATTTATGCATTGTAAAGATCGTGCACTGTTGATGTGCGTGTCTATATATTGCAAAATAAGTCGATTCAGTATATTTTCCACTACAGAGAACGCAGATCGCGCAAGGGTGGTAACAACGCGTGAAATTCGGGAATTCTGTATTTAAACCGAAGAAACGGTATAATGAAAGTCAAGAATTTTGTACTAAATCACTAAGAAACACTGAAATCCATTGAGATGTGCATTATGCAATGCATACTATGTTATTTATGCATTGTAAAGATTGTGCATTGTTGATGTGTGTGTCTATACATTGCGAAATAAGTCGATTTCGTATATTTTCCACTACAGAGAACGTAGATCGCGCAAGGGCAGTAACAACGCGTGAAATCCGCGAATTCTGTATTTAAACCGAAGAAACGGTATAATGAAAGTCAAGAACCTTCGTACAACAATCAACCCCCGAAAAGCCGAGCAAAACGTTCCTCGTAATACTCCGTACAAAAGACCAATCCGAACAACCCTAATGTCGTCCAAACGGAGCAACGTCCCTAAAAATCTCGACACTGTATCACCCCTGCCGGCACTTTCGTTTTGATCTCGAACGGTCGGTTTCCCCCGCAATTTCTGCACAAAGAACGTCGCGCCAGAGCGAGAGCGTGTGTCTCTGTTTAAAGAGAACAAAGGGACCGCGTTCATTATGCACGTCGCATAAAGGATAATGCGCTTCTCGCTTTGACCTGAAAATACCTCCATTGACGGCTACATGACATTGCGCGGAATTGATTCCTTCTCGAAGCACGTCAAGCCCTCGCACGCGTTCGTTTGATTCTCTGGTTTCTGACTACTGCCAATCGTGTGTGCTGACTGCTCGCCTGTCTTCGATCGACCAGAGAGAATGGAAAAGTTTCAGCCGATTATCGCCACGCTCCACATTTTCTCCGCTTCTCTTACTTGCGTCGCTCAGAAATTGAACGCGGGATCTATTGGATTGAATCAATCCAGCTTTTTATTTCATGGGAGCTTAACCCGTCCGCTGCCGGCAAAGTGTATGACGCAGATGTCCTGAATTTACGTACTGCGGTAAGGTAATTTACTCGGAAAAAAAACGATAATTTGATTAACTCGTTGAAAAGCAGACGCAAATTCGGGTCCCCGGTTAGTCATCGGTTGTCGACCAGAGACACAAATTCGTGTCATGACGCAGTGCACAGACAATGCGTCTTAAACTTATCCGTTTCCTTATGTCTTAGCACAAATATGTTAGAGTATGACAGGGATCTTACATACGCATACTGAATTGTGCGTGCATTATATATTTACGTACTGCGGTGAGGTAATTTACTCGGAAAAAACGATAATTTGATTAACTCGTCGAAAAGCAGAAATTCGGGTCCCCGCTTAGTCATCGGTTGTCGACCAGAGACACAAATTCGTGTCATGACGCAGTGCACAGACAATGCGTCCTAATCTTATCCGTTTCCTTATGTCTTAGCACAAATATGTTCGAGTATGACAGGGATCTTAGATACGCATACTGAATTGTACGTGCATTATATATATTATTTGCACAATTACGCGGAAAAGTGTTCGGTATGAAAGATAGCTTTGTTACAGAAGTTATTGATCCTTAACCTGTTAAAAAATGACGATAGAACTTTAATAAACCGCTAGCCTAGCGGGAACGGTGTATTAGGCTGGATCAATTTGGTGCTTTGTGCAAACTTCAACACTCTCGACATGTATAAAGTGTATGTCGCGAAGTTACGCATTGCGGCGAAGGTATTTGCCCGGAGAAAACGATAATTCGGTTAACACCAACGACGGAACTTTGCTAAACGGTGGATTGCGACTTTAGAAAACGATCAGTTGAATTGGATCAATCTCGCCTCTTATAGAAGTTTCGATCCTTTCGCTGCGGGCAAAGCATGTGTCACCAAGTAGCGTACTGCGGTGAAGCTATGTACTCAGAGAAAGCGATAATTCGGTTAAAAACGACGGCGGAACTTTGGAAAATGGTGGAGTCTAACTTAGCGGAAGCCGTCAGCTCGGTAACTGGCAACGAAGGAAATAATTCCCGAATTCTCGACGTATCTGAGGCTCCCATCCCGAGCACCGCACCATCGGACATTCCTCTTAGCAAATTGGCACACGTCGAACTTCCCAGAATTGAGAACCGGGCTGAATATATAGCCGTGAAGTAGCGAAGTCCATCTGTGCAGATGGGAAAGGAGAAGTGGAAGAAGAAGAAGCGGCTCACGGGCAGCGATAGAAAAATATTCAAGCAAAAAGCCCGGCAAAATCCTCGCCCCCCGGACGTCGCGAAAATTTCGCTGGAAGGAACTGTGCCAGCGCACGAGAGGGCGATAATTCGTATAGAAGCGGAGTGTGGGGTGCAGTAACCATTTTAGTCGCCACTCGGTTTCGGACGAAATTGGCGTAAAAAGTGAACGGATCGTGTATTGCTCCTATTGCCAGAATGGATATGCTCGACGTCAGGATTAAACGTACCGAGCGAACCGCTCTATTTCGAATTATATCACGACCCCTGCCCTCAGCCACGCACACACACTCACAAGTAATTCCCCGAACGTATTGCTTCGCCGATCGTCCCTCTTGGCAAAGTGGCACCGTCGAAGAAATACATCGTGTCCAAAAAGCCCTGACAACCCCCTGCATTCCGGAAATAATTCATGAGTCGCCCTGATGATGCACCCTTCGAACGCCCCGCCCACATACGCGGACTCATATATACACACACACACACACATATGCCGAAACTAGATTGGTACACCGAGGCTTCGAATGAGAACCGCCCAGGACAACATCCTGCGCGAATTAGCGGGCGACTGTGCCGCGCTATTCGCAGAGGAAAGTCATTTCGCGAGACGATTTAGCGAACGACGGATGCGTCGACCACTTTGCCGCAGACCATCGCGGCCAAATTGGCCTGATGAAAAAGTTCCGACGCGGCCGATTGAGAACCGTCGCCGCCGATGCGTTTTTCGCGGGACGTGCATTGCGGGGTGAGAATTTCGTGCGCCGCCGTACTTTTGACGCATGGACAATTACGGTAATTGGGTCCCGTTGCAACGGATCCGGCGTTAGTGTATGCAACGTAGAGAGATTACGTAGGGTACAAAAGTACGGGAGTACCGTAGGTGAAGTATGTATTGATTGAATATAGGGGCTGATGACATGTAGATACGAATTACGTAGAAATTGTAGCCGGAATACATGCACGCGGTTATACAGGGAATGCGTAGAAGGACCTAGGTATGCAGATATCGTACAAATTGTATGTAGACTTGACGTACGACGTGATTGCGTACAAAGACTGTAAGTGTAGATTCTAGGGGTATGGGACTTACGCATAGATAGTAGTTATATATATATAAATGTACATTGTGTACAGCAGAAGAGTCGTACTTTTGACGCAGGGACGATTACGGTAATTGGGCCCCGTTGCAACGGATCCGGCGTTAGCGTATGCAACGTAGAGAGATTACGTAGAGTACAAAAGTACGGGAGTACCGTACGTGAAGTATGTATTGATTGAATATAGGGGCTGATGACATGTAGATACGAATTACGTAGAAATTGTAGCTGGAATACATGCACGCGGTTATACAGGGAATGCGTAGAAGAACTTGGGTATGCAGATATCGTACAAATTGTATGTGGCCTTTACGTACGACGTGATTGCGTACAAAGACTGTAAGCGTGGATTCTGGGGGTATGGGACTTACGCATAGATAGTAGTTATATATATATAAATGTACATGCATGCATGTGTGTGTACAGCAGAAGAGTCGTACTTTTGACGCATGGACAATTACGGTAATTGCGCCCCGGTGCAACGGATCCAGTGTTAACACTTTGCGGACTGAGCATTCTATTGCTAATCGTACCCAATGGCCGGGTATTTTTTTGCGTCAAATATCTTTAAATTAGTGATGATTTGTTAGTAGTTAACACGTTGACTGCCATGGTGGTCATCGGTGACCGGTGCAAAAGATTGTACTCAAAATGCAAAAAATTCGCAATGAATCCTATTTCCAATTTTGTAAAAGCAATTGATATTGGAACGGCGCTTCAATACTTTGGCTTCTAACAACTGTGCATTACTTTCATTTTGAACGATTTAATCATACTCTGCAGTATTTTATCGCATCGCGGTTCCAACATAGCAAGAAATGCTTGGCAGTCAAAGTGTTAAACTGTCCACAAATATTTCTGTAATATTGCTAATCGTTTTGCCGCTATCCATATTTCAGAGTTTCAAATAATTCATTTGCAATACAAATTATGAAAAACTGCCGCTGACAATCATGTAGCAACGTGATATCTCGTCACCTGTCCCGAACGACAAAATATGCAAGACGATATATCTCGCCAGTGTTCTAGAATGACGAAATACGCAAGACGATATATCTCGTCAATGGTCCCGAACGACGAAATAGCAATGACGAGATATCTCGTCATCCGTCCGCAATGTGTTAGCGTATGCAACGTAGAGAGATTACGTAGAGTACAAAAGTACGGGAGTACCGTACGTGAAGTATGTATTGATTGAATATAGGGGCTGATGACATGTAGATACGAATTACGTAGAAATTGGAGCTGGAATACATGCACGCGGTTATACAGGGAATGCGTAGAAGAACTTAGGTATGCAGATATCGTACAAATTGTGTGTGGACTTTACGTACGACGTGATTGCGTACAAAGACTGTAAGTGTAGATTCTGGGGGTATGGGACTTACGTATAGATGGTAGTTATACATATATAAATGTAATTGCGTGCATGTGTGTGTACGGTAGAAAAGAGGAAATTGAGGTGATTGTGCGACGCGACGGCGGACTTCCATGTGATAATTTACCAAAAATTTGCTGTTGGACCTCTTCCAATTTTGAACCATGCCGGAAGCGTGCAAACGGCAGTGCACCTTCCACGAACTTCGCTTTGTCCGGTCGAAAATTGGACTGCGACTCGGGTGGGGTAGTCAAACTTACGACGAGGCGGCCTGCAAAAAGTAAGAATTCGACACGAAACTGGAGCCAGCTAAAACGCACAAAACATCAAACGTCAGAAAACCCCCCCGAAACCCTCGAAACGTAAAACAACTTTGTCATCGAAAAAAGCAAAAACGTAAAATGTCAGGCGACTGACGGCGCAAAGGGACAAACGTACGAAGAGCGCACATCGGACAGAAACGAAGTCCTGGAAAAGCGGGAAGGCGCCATGGGGGGTGGACAGATGGTATTTTACGCCTGCACGTAGGTTTCCACACGTGCCTAGCGACCGGCCGGGTCCATGATATAAGCGTGTAAAAAGCCCCTCGCTCTTTGCACCCCTGCAGCGACCACGGACTGCCGAAGATGGCGTTGTCGGCAGTGGGTGGAAGTCGAAGGAGGGTGGAAGAGGGTTGGGAAGGCATGGGGGTTGGCGGAGAAGGGCTTGTCGCCGGGTAGGCTAGTGCTGGGTTCGAAATAACGAAGAGAGAGGGAACACTACGCGGAAGCGAGAAAGGTGGTGGAAGAGGATGAAGGCCGTAAGCCAGAGAGAGAAAACTGGAAGAGGACAGTGGACGTAAAGGTAGGAGAGAGCGCAAAATATAGGACAGAGAAGACCGGAGGTAAAGCCCCACGAGGAAGAAGGACGCGACAAGAGAAAAGGAACGTAAAAGAGGGTGGCGGTACTAGGTTGGAAAAGCAAGACCCGGGAGCGATAAAGAAGGGACCGCAGTTAGGTGTATGTAGAGAAAGAGAACAGTACGGCGGGGGTGACAAGGTGGTTGCAGAGGGAGAAGGATACAGCGGGGTGGAAAGAGAACGACCCACGTTGGGGGAGAAGGAAGGAGTCTATGCGAGAAACAAGGATACCCCTCCAGGGGAAACGGAGAGCGGACGCCAGTGAAGAAGGATAAAGGAGAGGGTGATAGCGGGTGGCACAGGGGTTGGCGGGTGAAAAAGGGGTGGCTAGTGGCGGTGTATGTAGAGAAAGAGAACAGTACGGCGGGGGTGAGAAGGTGGTTGCGGAGGGAGAAGGATACAGTGGGGTGGAAAGAGAACGACCCACGTTGGGGGAGAAGGAAGGAGTCTACGCGAGAAACAAGGACACCCCTCCAGGGGAGACGGAGAGCGGACGCCAGTGAAGAAGGATAAAGGAGAGGGTGATAGCGGGTGGCACAGGGGTTGGCGGGTGAAAAAGGGGTGGCTAGTGGCGGTGGGATATTGAACGACGCCGAGCGTCGTGGCGCACCGTGCGGATCAGTCGCCCTCCAGCCACCGCCCCAGATACGAGCTTTTAAAGCACACTTCCGGACCCTCCTCCTATAAAGCTCGTGTCCTTTCTTCACGCGCGAGAAACCACTCGCACTTCCCGGCTGTCCAGCGGAAGGTTTTGACGGTTCCCGGAGAAATTCTTGTCGAGGGGGTCGCTCAGATAATAAGCGAACATGCTGATCGGTCTCGTGCGCGATTCGGTGCTGCAGTGCTTCTGTCATAGCTGCAAACCACCATTGGGCATTGTTGGTAAGTACAAAAGTCAGCCCGCGATATCGTGCGACCGTCTCTGGGCTCAGCCGAGATCGTTAAAGGATCTTTAGTACGTTTGACCTGGTACGGACGCGGAATGCGATCGGGAGATAGTGCAAGAGTGCGAGGTCGTGGAAATGTCGGGCCGTTAATCGGACATTTCGATCGTTCCGCTCGAATGATTTCCCGGTACGCGTCGCGAAAAGGTTTCCCCGGTTTCCGAGGGTGTTTCTTTTATTACCGGCGGATCGATAGGGTAATCTGATTCGTGATTAGGCCGGCGAAATATCGAAAGGTCCGCGGCAGTGCGTGAGAGCAGGCACTTCTGTCTGTCGGTGTACTCGTAATTCTTACAAGGGTCGTTTCGGCGACTACGCCGGCTCGTTATTATTAAACTTCGTCCGGGCGTACGTATTTTTACTGCAGTCCATGTCGGTCGATACCACCGTGGTATCGTATTATCCTAGGCACCTGCAGTTCGATCAATTTCTCGGCCGGCCGCCAATCGGTTGTTACGGTAGTACATCCATGTAATAGTAACCAATTGCAGACGTCACAGAACGGTACGATTTACAGAAATCCGATTCAAGTAAATGAAATTACGTCGAAACCAATGACAGTCCCCAGCCCTACTGATCGATTACACAGAAGCCGGCTACGATTTCCCACAGAAATACTTGAATAACTTCAGCGATTCGACTCGAATAAATGAAATTACGTTCACCTCGAAATTTTCGTCATTTCTTAATGACAGTCCCCAGCCCTACGGATCGATTACACAGAAGCCGGCTACGATTTCCCACAGAAATACTTGAATAACTTCAGCGATTCGACTCGAGTAAATGAAATTACGGTTACCTCGAAATTTTCCGCATTTCTTAATGACAGTCCCCAGCCCTACGGATCGATTACACAGAAGCCGGCTACGATTTCCCACAGAAATACTTGAATAAATCCAGCGATTCGACTCGAGTAAATGAAATTACGGTTACCTCGAAATTTTCCGCATTTCTTAATGACAGTCCCCAGCCCTACGGATCGATTACGCGTCACAGTTTCTATACGCGAACGCAATGACATTTGCCTAAATTTCTTCAAGCGCGTCGTTGAATAATCGTATTACAGCCGCAGACCACGAAATCGAACGCGACCCCATAATGTTATCGTACGACGTTTGCGTTTGAAGTCGGATAAAAATGAGATTGTTTTCGCGACATAAAAATCGGCGACAGTAGCCGGCTTGTCACGCACGTGCTTTGCTAGGATCCGCTGGAACGATCAGGGTGCGGCCCAAGATGGCCACGCCGTTGCTAGCCGATGGTTGAGGAGAGACGGTTGCATCGATTTCTCGATAATTAAAACAGCGATCCCTCTGATTCGACTTCTTCCTCAATTCGGCTCACGATGTCTCTGATTCTTAATTCCCTAAGCGAGTCAGAGGAGAGGCAATGCGCCCTTTAAGAAGCCGAGCGGCAAGGGAAAGCCGAGAACCAAACAGCCGAAGAAAGTGAAATTCATCAGTGAGTACCTAATATGTATGGCAAGCGATACGAAACAAAACTGTAGCAATTATTCAATTATTTAATTATTCTTGAGTGGTAAACGATTACTTGCGGTTTGTCACTCGACACAAGTGGTTTTTTAGTAGGTTGGGACAAAGGGGGTACTTTTGCTTGGGAGGTGGAACTTTCGCATGGTGACAGGAATTGTTGCCGGGTCGTTTTAATGCGGCGAACTTTGCGTCGGTTTACCGTGAAAGAAAGAATATGCAATCTCAGCGATGGACTAATCCGCTTTCGAGAATAAGCGGATCTTTAAGGTCTAAGACCGTTCAACCGGTGGTTATCGTATTACGCATAATTTTTCAAGCCCAACGTGCGTTAAGCTTTTGTTCCATAGTGTGCGGCGCCTAGATGGTACCACTGACGATTTTCTCGTAACGGGACGAAGGAGTCATATGTCCAGATCGATCGGTCGGGTGGTTGAATTTTTCAGGAATTCGCGTGACGGAATGTTTTGCGAGCCTTCCAATTACGTCATTCTCTTTATGCGGGAATATATTTCGGGGCAACTGCCTTAACGGACATTTTTCTAAACTCGACTTTCAGTAGTCGAGGTTCCACGTAGTCTCGCCAGAGGCCAGAAACGATGGGAAATCACGTACGAGTCGGCCGGCTGAATTTTTCAGCACAGGAGCATTTTCAATAATGCATCCCCCTCAATTTCTCCCAGTTAAGCGATTTTACCAATTTGTCTACCTCATCCGCCAGCCGCAAATAATATTAATACCCTTTCAATCTCGTGCGGCGCACTTCAATTTTAATCAAGCGTAATCATTTTATCTCACACGTGCTCGCACCAGCTCGCAGCTTCTAAGAACGATACGTTTAACGCGACTTCGCTATCACCAATAATCGTCGTACACGTATTCCGTACGCGGTACCCCGGGGGTATATCACGACACAACTCAATTATATATCCTGCAGCGTTCTCGCGCAAACTGGGAGCAAGAAATACACGAATGTGTGTGGATGGATTTAGATAGAGGAGAGTTCCACGGTGCAACGCCCCTGAGATGGATACCCGACGATACGTCGCCAGTGGATTACACGTCGAAACCGGCGAATGTCAGAAAATAGTCTTCGCGGGGGTGTTTGCGGGGGTCAGAAAGGAAAATGGGGGTGTACGAAGAGGTGCGTGTGCCGACGCTAGACGTCGCGGCGCCTAGAGACAATAGTCCCGTGGGCTGATCGATCCTTCCTCCTTCTCGCGCCTGAGTCATACTTCCGCAACTACGGTAAAACCTGTCAGAGGCGGAATGCCAAGGGAACGGTGTACAATATTTCTGATCCGGAGCGACCATTTCCGTCTACGGCCACTTTCGAGAGTTAGAAGCGGAAGGGACGGTATTCCTGTCTGGCTTTGGAAAGTATCGAACATTCGGATGTTGGTTCAAGCGGGGAAGAGGGTGACGACGAACAATTGCTTTAATAGTAGATTGCCCAAGAAAGTCATTTCGACTGCTTTTTAACGCGTTGACTGCCGTGCGTATTTTGCCGTATTAGAACGGCGATGCTATGAAATACTACAGCGTTTGGCTGAATTATGCAAAACGTAAATAATGTGCAAGTATTGGGGGCCAAAGAATCGCATCACTGTTCTAACAATAACTGCATTTATAAAATAATTACTGCTACCCATTGCGAATATTTTGGGGACCAAAGGATCGCATCACTATTCTAACAGTAACTGCGCGTATAGAATAATTATTGCTACCCATTGCGAATATTTTGCAGACCAAAGGATCGCATCGCTATTCTACAAAATAACTGCATTTATAAAATAATTATTGCTATCCATTGCGAATATTTTGGATCTTCAGTAAAATCTCTTGCGCCGGTCCCCAGTGACCCCCACGGCAGCCAACGTATTAATTTCAATTAGAATAAAAATGATGTATATAATGATCCAATTTCTTAGAATTTTGTGACTTTTTGCACAACATATAAATGCCTTTATTAATACAATTGCTTTGGCACTAGATTGCCCAAGGAAGTCCTTTCGACAGCTTTTTAACACATTTAACAAATATGCCGTGCGTATTTTGCCGTATTAGAACGGCGATGCTATGAAATACGACAGCGTTTGACTGAATTATGCAAAACGTAAATAATGTGCAAGTATTGGAGACCAAAGAATCGCATCGCTATTCTACGAAATAACTGCATTTATAAAATAATTATTACTACCCATTGCGAATATTTTGGATCTTCAGTAAAATCTCTTGCGCCGGTCACCGGTGACCCCCACGGCAGCCAACGTATTAATTTCAATTAGAAAAAAAATTATGTATATAATGATACAATTTCTTAGAATTTTGTGACTTTTTGCACAACATATAAATGCCTTTATTAATACAATTGCTTTAACACTAGATTACCCAAGGAAGTCATTTCGACTGCTTTTTAACAAGTTGACTGCCGTGCGTATTTTGCCGTATTAGAACGGCGATGCTATGAAATACTACAGCGTTTGAATTATGCAAAACGTAAATAATGTGCAAGTATTGGAGACCAAAGAATCGCATCACTATTCTAACAATAACTGCATTTATAAAATAATTATTGCTACCCATTGGGAATATTTTGGATCTTCAGTAAAATATCTTGCGCCGGTCACCGGTGACCCCCACGGCAGCTAACGTATTAATTTCAATTAAAAAAAATTATGTATATAATGATACAATTTCTTAGAATTTTGTGAATTTTTGCACAACATATAAATGCCTTTATTAACATTTTAACGACCGCTAGCCGATTAATCGAGTTTTCGGTTCCAACTACTATTTACCGGTAGCCGATTAATCGGCTTTTCAGTGGTCAACGGTTATATTAGATAAAATAAATATCAGATGATATTATGACAATTCTAAATGACAATAAAATTACGCTGCTTTGAAACCAAAGGATTCTCAACAACACATTCAGTATTTTTCAGTTATAAAGCTTTGCAAGTAAGCACATGCACAATTCCTGCGCAATATCCAAAACAGAGTCGGTTATTAGGCGGTCGCCTTATTATTGAATTGAGTAATTTTTTATATGACCAGTTACATGATAACATACAAGTATATGTGCTTCTTGATTCCATAGATTAGGTAGAAGTTATTCGGATGCTAGAAATTTAAAATAATCGAATGACTCTTATTATTGAATTGAGTAATTTTTTATATGACCAGATTCCGTAGGTTAGGTAGAAGTTATTTTGATGCTAGCATCACAGCTTCGTCTCGTTCACGAAAAACTTCATAAACTTCAAAAACTTCGTAAATTCGCCCGTTGCCTAATAAACTAAAGTAGTACTTGATATTCGTATCTTTATGCAGTGATACTTGTTCTACCCAGCTGTTTATTTTATATCATTTGCGCCCTAAGATGCGATAAACTTCAAAAACTTCGTAAATTCGCCCGTTGCTTAACAAACTAAAGTAGTACTTGATATTCTTATCTATGCAGTGATACTTGTTCTAACCAGTTGTTTATTTTATATCATTTGCGCCCTAAGATGCGATAAATTCTGAACTATCATCTGAAGATGAAACGGTTCATATTCAAAGTAAAACATCTGAAACTGAAGACGATCACCAATGATGAAAATGAAAGTGTCGAATGTTATGACGCAAAAAAATTGAAATTGAGTTAATTATGGTCAGCAAAGTGGAGTCCCGATTTTTTTTAGAAAAACTATGGCCAGAGAAAAGCTCAAGCAAATCCTACGATTTATTCGTTTTGTCAAAAGAACCGAAAGAAGTAGAAGTCTACAAACAAATAAATTTGCCTTGCTTTCGGAAATATGGGACAAGTTCATTGAAAACGGTCAATATGTACTAATAACTTTTTATATAACTGTAAATAATATAAAAAATATTAAAAATGAATTTTAAATCAATTTCTTTGCACATTAATTCTTTTTTTACAATGAAGTCATATTGACTGCTTTTGGGCAATATAAGCATATACTAAGTTTCAGTTTTTCTAGTGTTAATGGATGCGATGGTAAATTAAACGGATACAAAAGGCTCTCGTTTAATTTTCGTGAAGATCTTTACTTGGAGAGCATCGTTGTACAAGTAGTCCAGGTTATTTCTTCCAAAAGGCATTGGTTTATATCAGCTTTTCATTAAAGCCACTAAAATACAACCCGACCGAATTAATTTGATAAATCAACAGACAGTTGACAGGGACAAATCTGGAAATAATGGCCACATAAATACTAATTACACCACTTTCTACCACATCACACATACAATACACGTACTATGTGCACACACACTAAATGGGCTAATATAATGAATAAATCTATTGAAACATTATTATTGGGGGGGATCCTATAGCGACCGAGATTCGATGCCAGGAGAAGTCAAAGGGTGGACTGTGCTATGAGGTGATACTGGCAGAACCAACAGTGCCAAAAAGAGCACCCTCGCCACCTCAAACCAGTCCGACTCAGCAAACGGCGATCGAAGATAAACTGCGAGCCGCGGAGGAGCGAAGACTTTCATTGGAAGCTCACAAGCTCGCTGCATTGACAGCTAAGCTCAGCAAAATCGAGGAAGCGTCTCGCAAGAAAGATGAGCTGAGCACAGCTTTCATCGCTGCCACTCGCGAGTCCTTGGACACGAAGATGAAGGATAGTGAGGAGAAGCGAGAGGCGCACATTGCTGAACTCAAGAGTAAATTGAAAGAGCACGTAAGTGGGGTTCAAGTAGTAAAGCGCCAATTCTGGTCATTTTTAACACTAAACGTATCAAGCGGGGTCAAATGAATTTCAAAATTATGTTATGTCATCTGATTATTCAATTTCGAGCGCTAATAAATTAGGAATTTCTTTTTGAAAATCAACCTTTATTTTATAAGAGGTCAAATGACCCGAAATTATAACAAAAGATAGGTGTAAAGTCCGGTGCATTTAGTGTTAATATTTGCTTCTGACGAAACTGATGACGCACCGTATGTGTCATGACGAAAAATTTGGAAATTTTAATATTAAATGTATAATATTTGCTTCCGTGGAAATTGATGACGCACCGTATGCGTCATGATGGCGAAAATTTTAATAAAAATGTTAATATTTACTTTTGAAATTGTACATTCATTGATGACGCTCATTTGATATTTTGTAAATTCTTATATGACTAAAAATTTCTTTAATAAATGGAAATTTTAACAAATGACTAAGAATAATATATAATATTTGCTTCCGCAAAAACTGATGACGCACCGTATGCGTCATGACAAAAAATGTTAATATTTGCTTCTGAAAAAAAAGCTGATGACGCATCCTATGCGTCATGACGGAAAACTTCAAAATTTTAACACTAAATGTACCAAGCGAAGTCAAATGACCCCTTTCCAAATTTTCCTAAAAATGTTGCATTTATTATTATTTCCATCGCTTATTTAATTTTCTGTAAATTCTTATATCATCTGATTATTCAGCTTTTCGCTTTAATAAATTAGAAATCAACGTTTGTTTCATAAGGGGTCAATAGTAAGAATAGATAGGTGTAAAGTATCGGTATGTTTAGTGTTAATATTTGTTTCCATGAAAACTGATGACGCATCGTATGCGTCATGATGAAAAATGTTAATATTTGCTTCTGCAAAAACTGATGACGCACCGTATGCGTCATGACGAAAAACTTTAAAATATTACATTCATTGCTATTTCTGTCGCTCATTTGACGTTTTGTAAATTCTTATATCAATCTAATTATTCAATTTCTTTAATACATTAGGAATTTCTTTCTGAAAATCATTGTTATTTCCATCGTTCATTTGACTTTCTGTAAATTCTTATATCATCTGATTATTCAGTTTTTCGCTTTAATGAATTAGAAATCAACGTTTATTTCATAAGACCCCAAATGACCCCTCATGGTAAGAATAGATAGGTTTGAAGTACCGGTACGTTTAGTGTTAATATTTGCTTCTGTGAAAATTTATGACGTGCCATGGCGAAAAATTTTGATAATTGCAAGTAATTTAGCAAAAATTTTAATAATAGCATAGTAGCATATGACCCCTTTCAAAATTTATTTTAAAATCTTACATTCATTGTTATTTCTATCGCTCATTTGACATTTTGTAAATTCTTATATCGTCTAATTATTCAATTTCTAGCTTTAATAAATTAGGAATCTCTTTCTGAAAGTCAACGTTTATTTCATAAAGGGTCAAATGCCCCTCATGATAAGAAGAGCTAGATGTAAAGTACCGGTATGTTTAGTGCCAATTGCCTGCAGTACGATTTAATAGATTTGGATAAAATGAGGTACTTAATTTGTTGAATCACGGAATGACGTTCTGATAAAATAAATTAGATTTGCTGTTGAACGTAAAGAACTTTCAAAGATCTGTCCCGGGAGTAAGTGGGTTCAAGAAGCTGTATGAAATATTTTGTGTGTACATAGTTGGAGAGCGTGGAGAAGACACGCCAGACTCTTGAGCAACAGACTAACGAAGTGAGAACTGCCGTCGAGGAGAAATTGAAGACCGCTGCTGCTCAACGCGACGAGAACATCAAGAGGATGCTAGATCGTCTTAAGGAACACGTCAGTATACGCACTTTTGTTTTGTAACATTTCCGTAACGATTAAACATCGCGTATTGTTCTCTCTCTGAATTCGACAATCTGTCAAAACCTCCGTTTCAATACATATCTATGCATATATAATTGCAAATAATAAATACTAATTAAATTGACACTCACAAGTCGAGATACACAACCTAAGTTGCCCGGAAATATTCATTTGGCATCTGCATTTTCGTATTCTACCACAAAAGTCATGTTTCAACATTTCAAACTTCTATTTGGTTGTCGAAAGTTCGTGTATCGCTGATAATAAAATTGCTTTAGTTTGACAACACTCGCACCAACATTTCTATTCTAGAAAAGGTCAGGTTCCTACATATTTTAGCATTCCGCCGATTTCCAATCACCCGTGTCTAGGTTCAGATAAGTTGATTTACAACCATGTGTTCAACCCTGTTAGACGTAGTTCGCATCTGCATTTTCGTATTCTATCACAAAAGTCATGTTTCCGAATTTCAAACTTCTGTTTGGTTGTCAGAAGTACATGTATCGCTCATAATACAATTGCTATAGTTTGACAACGCTCACATAATATGTCTGTTCTAGAAAAGGTCAGATTTCTACATATTTTAGCATTCAGCCGATTTCCAATCACCCGTATATTTACGTTAATATAAGTTGATTTACAATCTAAATGATACTAAAGTTGCTCTAGTTTGACAACGTTCACGTCAACATTTCTATGCTAGAAAAAGTCAGGTTCCTACATATTTTAGCATTCAGTCGATTTCCAATCACCCGTATATTTACTTTCATATAAGTTGATGTACAATCTGAATGATACTAAAATTGCTCTAGTTTGACAACACTCACATAATATGTCTATTCTAGAAAAAGTTTGATTCCTACATATTTTAGCATTCAGCCGATTTCCAATCACTCGTATATTTACGTTCATATAAATTTATTTACATTCTAAACGATACTAAAATGGCTCTAGTTTGACAACGTTCACGGCAACATTTCTATGCTAGAAAAAGTCAAGTTACTACGTATTTTAGCATTCAGCCGATTTTCAATCACCCGTATATTTACGTTCGTATAAGTTAATTTGCAATCGCGTATTCCACACCGTTGGACGTAGGTTGCATCTGCATTTTCGTATTCTATCACAAAAGTCATGTTTCTAAATTTCAAACTTCTGTGTGGTTGTCGAAAGTTCGTGTATCGCTGATATTAAAATTGCTTTAGTTTGACAACGCTCACGCCAACATTTCTATTCTAGAAAAGGTCAGGTTCCTACATACTTTATCATTCAGCCGATTTCCAATCACCCGTATATCTACTTTCATATAAGTTAATTTACCACCGTGTATTCCACACTGTTGGACGTAGTTTGCATCTGCATTTTCGTATTCTATCACAAAATTCGTATTTCCAAATTTCAAACTTCTGTTTGGTTGTCGAAAGTTCGTGTATCGTTGATAATAAAGTCACTATAGTTTGACAACATTTCTATTGTAGAAAAGGTCAGGTTCTTACATATTTTAGCATTCAGCCGATTTCCAATCACCCGTATATTTACATTCATATAAGTTAATTTACCACCGAGAGTTCCATACTGTTCGACATACTTCGCATCTGTATTTTCGTATTCTATCACAAAGGTCATGTTTCCAAATTTCAAACTTCTGTTTGCTTGTCGAAAGTTCATGTGTCGCTCATAATAAAATCGCTATAGTTTGACAACGCTCACTTCAACTTTTCTATTCTAGAAAAGGTCAGGTTCCTACATATTTTAGCATTCAGCCGATTTCCAATCACCCGTATATCTACGTTCATATAAGTTAATTTACAATGGTGTATTCCACACTATTGGACGTAATTCGCATCTGAATTTTCGTATCCTATCACAAAAGTCATGTTACCAAATTTTAAACTTCTGTTTGCTTGTCGGAAGTTCATGTATCGCTGATAATAAAATCACTATAGTTTGACAACATTTCTATTCTAGAAAAGGTCAGGTTCTTACATATTTTAGCATTCAGCCGATTTCCAATCACCCGTATATTTACGTTCATATAAGTTGATTTACAACCGTTGTATTCCACCCCGTTGGATGTAGTTCGCATCTGCATTTTCGTTTTCCATTACAAAAGTCATGTTTCAAAATTTCGAATTTCTGTTCGGCTGTCAAAAGTTCATGTATGGCTGATAATAAAATCGCTTTAGTTTGATGACGCTCACGCCAACATTTCTATTCTAGAAAAGGTCAGGTTCCTACATATTTTAGCATTCGGCCGATTTTCAATCACCCGTATCTACGTTCATATAAGTTGATTTACAACCGTGTGTTCCACACCATTGGATCTGCATTTTCGTATTCTATCACAAAAGTCATGTTTCCAAATTTGAAACTTCTATTTGCTTGTCGGAAGTCCATATGTCGCTCATAATAAAATCGCTTTAGTTTGACAACGCTCACGCCAACATTTGTACTCTAGAAAAGGTCAGGTTCCTACATATTTTAGCATTCAGCCGATTTCCAATCACCCGTATATTTACGTTCTTATAAGTTAATTTCCAATCGTGTATTCCACCCCATTGGACCTAGTTCCTGCTGTACAAAGTTTTTCACGTAATCCAAGCATACGTAAAGTTACTGCTACACTGAAATTCTTTTTTCCAGGAGGAACAAGTGGCTCGCGTGCGCCAGGGAATGAGCGAACGTGTGCAACAGCTGGAATCTCAAATTCAGGGCAAGCTGGATCAAGCCCGTGAGCGTCGCGAAACCATTGAACGCGAGCAAAAAGAGAAGCTACGCAACCACGTAAGTCCCCGACATCCGAGAACTCGTATATTCATGCTGCTATACAAAATAGTAACCAAGTCCAATTTGGATTTAGTCTCTTACGTGCCGTATCAGGAAGGATTTTCTAACTTGCCAACTTTACACGCGAAGGCGCGCGCCATTTTCTTTCGTAAGCTTTTTGCATAAGTCGGTTATCAATGCGTTTCTTCTCTCCCCTTTCGAATCGCGTTTGACTGCTGTATCTGTCCCAGACCCGACAATCTCGGTGGGAAATCCTTTCTCGGACGCTATGTTGAAACGATTACTCTGCCCAGTGTAAGGGGTTCTGTTGAAATGGTCGGTTTAGAACACGGTGAAGATAGCGAAAGTACGTCAGATGGCGGATGAGTGCGCCACGAGAGAACTTCTGGTGAAAAAGTTCGAATTTGACAAGAGGGTATCGACTGCGGAGCTGAACCGGCAGCGAGAGATTCAACGTCGTGTGCAGGCTATTCGCCAGCATGTAAATTTCGCCCTCTCTCTAACATCATATTATTCTTCCTCTTTCAACTACGTATCTCTTCTCTTCGTCTCATTCCCCACCACAAAGCAAAATGCGGCTTGGTTACGTTTATGATGTATAATTTACCCCGCTGATGTGTTTCACCCATTTTACGTTCTTTTCTCGTAGGACCGTGATTATCGTCGTTCGGAGCATCTAGCAGTCGTGTTACGGGTTCTGTGTGAAATGTTAAGCGTCCCACACAAAGTTCAGATACATCACCGACAGAAAATGACTAAGTCGATACACATTTCACACGCAACCCCTAGCAATCTATACGTTTACCTGAATGTTTCAGCTTTTACCCCTCGTTATGTTGCAGACTTACTTCTTCCCTCCCGAGCTCGGCTAGAGACAGTTATTTGCGCTCGTTTTTCGTTCACAGCATGCTCATGCAATGAATACAGATCAAAACCATGACTTTAGAATGTACATACGGAAATGTACGCGACATGTCAATAGCTTGACATTAGGCAGCATGACGATACAGTTCAAACCATACACTCTAGCATCGTAGACAATTGGGTATCAGTGTCCGGTCGACTAACATCTGTCTGTGTTCTCTCTTTTTTTCTAAAGGAAAGGCGTGCGGAGATTGTGAGACAGAACAAGGCAGCCCTGGCGGGCCAAGAGATCAAGGTGGATGAATCGATCCTGCCGGCTGAGAACGAAACTGCCAGTTCCGGTTAAACTGTCCCAGGTCTCGTTTCGCGATCCTCTATTAGAATAACGCGTGTCATCATTCAAAAAGCAGAGCTGAACAACAACGAGAGTATAGAGAGTAACAAAACGTCGAAAGAGGAGAGCGGGATCTGACTGCCCACGCTTGCAGAAGAGGATGACTCGCTAGGATATGCGCATTTGAAGCCAACACACCAGTTTATAAGAAGTTGAGAGAATTAAAAAGAAAACTTCAGGATGGTTTAAGGGGGGCTGGGGAGTATTCGGGGGGAGCAGCGTACGGATCGTGCTTTAATAATAAAAAAAAAGGCTCCAATTTCGCTTCGTGCCATTTTGCGTTCGCCAGATAATGATAAAAGAGGAAAAAAAGATGAAAATTTTACGGTATATCTAGCAAGCGACTTGAAAAGGGAAAACGCGCGTAGTCGGATGGGGGGGTTGAATTGATCCCGATTTTAACCGTGTTTTATTTTAATACCAGGTGAATGGGGTGAAGAAAATAAACCGCGCGCGCGTGCGTTAGATAGAAGCGTGTCCGTAAAGAAGGATAAATCGTGAAACTTTGAACACGCGGATTAAATGCGAAAAAAAACAAGCAAACGATAAGAATATACAATATTTTCTTAGTTTTTCTCACCCGTTTGAAGTATCGCGCGAAAAACACTGCCTACATTCACACCGTGCTTTCTTTTCGGTTTTAGTTCGTCGTATCCTCATTTTAGTTTGTAATATTCGTTTTTCTTTTTAATTTGTTTTGTTCTATCTTTAAGGAGTGTCACGATATGTCGAGGAAGAAAACGGCTTTCAATGTGCCTATTATTTATCCGATCGCGGACGATAACGTGTCGCGATCATCAGAGATCATATGAAGATAATAGTTTTTACGTTCTGTGACGAACCACGTGCAAACGGAGTATTAAACTATTAACTTTAATTCTTTCTATCTTCGTTAGTTTAACTTAAGGGTATTTACACTATTTTGATGGCTATGGCATTAATATATTCAATTAAAGTCTGTCTTTCTTCGCTTTCGTTCTCGAATATCGGTATTACGAAGAAAGTGAAAGTTGCACGAAGGATCATAACGATTATCACACACGACCGACTAATTCGCAGTTATTGTATATCATTGATAAATTTCTCGAGCCACATTCGTTTCGTTTCGATCATTCGACGTGTCAGTTTTTCGTGAAGGTTTATGCTCTGTTTCATAGAGTAATAATAGATTACTACCGCTACAATTAGATCTTAAGTGGTAATCGCGACCCGTATGTTCGGACACATGCCATTCACAAATGCGTTTTCTCAGAAGAAAAAAACAAATGAAACTCAACCCGCGTGTATGCATGGGATGTGTGTCCGACATGTGAGTACACTTATAATATAATATAATAGTGCTTTATACTAGGCTTGAAAACTTTAAAACCATTTTGTACTCAATCATTGTAATATTACTGCGCTAACTGAACAAGAAACATTCACAAATATGTAGTCTAATTGAATATGATAATATGATGCTTCTGTGATGACTTAATTATTTGTCAAAATGTGTAGTGTGTAAGTTGAAAAAAATGACAAAAAAAAACGAATAACGGAGAGATTTGAGATTCCTCTCTGTACACGCTCGCTAAAAAAGGATACCGTGGCCCAGATGCTATAAACCCTTTTGTTCTTGTGACGTGTTTTTTTTTTAATTAGCGTACCGTCATCAAGTTAGGAAAATCAGTGCGATTATTCAAATATCGAACGTTCCGTTTCAAATTCAAATATTCGTTTCTCTGTTAATTCGTTGGAGATAATGTTAAAAGCATAGACACAAAGTCATGCAAATTTACCCATAAACGGGACACTTCAATTTTCACATGCTCTTTGGTCACGGTATCGCTATATGTCAAAAAACAAAAAGGAGAAAAAAATGTGTGCGGGAGTTAACAAATACGAAAGAAACATCGCAATTGTCATCCTCGAGATTTAACTAGGTATCGAGACTGAGAGGGAAGAAAAAGTAACGAAAAGATTATTTCTACGTAAAAGAAGAATCACTCCGCCGAGTCACCGGATTCAGATGGGGAAAACAAGTGGAATAGGGGTGGGGAAAGAAATTGGAAATTATAATTCTTACGTCGACGGATTCATACCTACATTGCCCAATGAGTGCTGCGATAATTATCCGTTACCTGCCGCAACAATGAGAATAAGCGTTGATCGGTGAAGTACCGTCGTTCGTATTTTTCTTCTGGTTATAACAGGTAGCCGATAAACGTATATTTTTGCATAATTGTTGTGATCTTTTGCAAAACACGTCGTGTCTCGTATTAATTATTACGATAGGCGCCCGACATATGTACGTTATAATTATCCTTCTTAACTTACGTTGAACGGATATATAAAAATATATATATTATAGATTTCTACGCGACGATATGTATATACAGAATATTCCATGTAATTTCGCCAAGGCGTCTCTGTTGCTTTTGACGGCACGAGAAAGTGTCTGCGGAGTGAGAATATTTGAAAAATTCTTCAGGTAAATTCCTTCCCTGTACACTTTCTGTCATCAAACGGAACTGACACATGTAAGTGGCAGAGTTAGATGAAATGTTTCGTATATGATTACGGTTAAACGATATGTGTGTATGGTTTCTCGTGAGCTTTTTGATATTGTCTCTTATAGTGGAACGACAAAGGGTGGGTTAACAAAGTAACGAGGGAAGCTAAAGCCGTACAACGGAGGAATTGAGAACGATGCGTGGAGAAAGAAATCGGCAGATGCCCAGTCTCAGAGCGAACAACACATTGGCTGCCTTCGGTATTCCTTGTTTAGTTTATGTTAAAAGGTAATGTGTGTCCGAAAGAGAATCTGATTGTGTGAAGTAAAAGGCCATACCTACACGCAGCTCTACTGTACTTTATTCACCACAAAGCAACTTCCTCCTTCATACCACCTCTCCCCTCCGAAGCAATTTTTTTCGTCAGTTCCATCCGTGTTGCTTTATCGTGCGCAAAAATAGTAGGAAATATTAAAATTCCTTCGTTTACTCGTTCGCCAGTAGAAATAACGCTCCAATTTTAATTCCAGCGAATTCATTGATCGACCGACCGTCGGTAAAGTAGCGAAGCACGAGGAAGACTTCAGCCCATCCAAACCCATCCACTTCCCCCATGCCCTGCCCAGAAATTCTTCCGAAGCCCCATCTCCGAATATCGTCGCATTTTTCGAGTTTCGTTATTGTTCGCACTTGATTCGAACCCCACGCAGACCCACGTCGTCCAGCGTCGGGTAAAGAAACTGCATGAGATGTTTGTAAGGTACCCCGCGGACCCTGGGGCCTCCGACCAAGACGCTCCTGCATCGGGTGATGACGTCAGAAGTGGTAGAATGGCCGAAAGCCAAAGGCTAAACGAAACGGCTCGGTGTACTTTATAGTCGAGTAGGTAGAGGGCAAATGGCTGCCGCGCGGGTGAATAATAATGCGTAGCGATCGTGAGGTGCGCGATAAAAATCGTGACGCGGCCCGTGTACGATGTTGCTGAAGTGTCGGTTATCGGGGAAGAAGAACCGGAGGCATCATGGGAAAGGCAGCAAGGCCACGGCCGGTAAGTGGATGGCCCCGTAAACGACGGGAAATTTTGCGCGAAATGGTTCGCGCGGCGCACGACGAGATAGCCCTGCTGCGTTTCTCTTCCTTCTCGGTCCCTCCAATCGTTTTCCATGGTATCAACACAACATGGCCGAACTCGACGGCTCCGACTGATGTGCGACGACGGCAATAACGTGTGCCCACGTCTTTCCCCACTCGGGGCCCTGCGTAAATGCAGGCGATGATGAGCAAAATTGAACGCATGTCGGAGGTCGGGACGTGGGTGATTTGTTTGTTGATAAAGACGGTGCGGTTTGGTTGAGAATGGCGAGGAAAACGTGCGCGTGTTTGTGTGGAGAGTATCGGGGACCTGTAGGTGTGATCCGTAATAGTGTCAATGGGATGAGCTCGTTCTGTATCATGCCACGCATGCCTACCTCGTGGACGGTGTTCGGGTATTTATTTAATGCGAGCCAGTTTTCTGTGTCAGTATAAAGATCCGCCGCTCAGCTGAGAGGCGGTAAATAAAGCGACTTCAGATTAGAATGTTGACACATCGGAGCAGCCGCGAGACTTCAAACCTCGGGCATTAAATACGGGCTAGAATAATACGTAACTGCAAGAATTATTGGTACACAAAAGAATGCGTAATACGGCGGCAAGGTCTTCTTGAAACTCCGCATAATCTCTTGTTATTCTTTACCTCGCGCCAAGTACCCCACATAAAGCCCTCTGAAATCATTCATTCAATTATGCTCATCGCTGAATTGGAACACGGTCGTATCTGTTTCATTTTCGTTTATGAACGAAAGACCCAGATTGACAGAAATCAACTGGGCCATCGGCGATAGGCGTCTAAACGCCTTTGGATGAAGGTTTGAACGGTTGGACGTGTTTTGTTTATTGCATCCGCGATCGGACGACGACTAAACGGCCAGGTGCCAACGTGCGTCACGTAAGAGGGGCTATTACTATTACGGAAACGAAGAATGACGGTGGTTATGATTACGAGGACGACGAGCACGCTAATTACATCGACTGACTAGACTGTACCAAATTCCCTCTATGTCGCGATGCATCGTTTCTTTGATAGTGAATGCACGAATGGCAATAAACAGCGCGACGATTGTCATACGGTGTGGTGTTAGGTTATGGTTCCAGGCGCAGCGACTTATTGTTGCGATTGGACAAATTAATCTTTTATACGGATGGACGAGCTGCGCTATGTTATTTAACACGTTGACTGCCATGATCTCACGAAAAATTAAAAAAATACCCAATGCGGTTGGCATTATTTTCATTTCGCAAAATTCGATTATGTTTTGTAGTGCATTATCACGTTGCGGTTTTAATATAGTAAAATACGCATGGCAGTCAACGTGTTAATATTTGTAGAAAGGAAAGTGTTCACTGAAAACTGAAACGGACGAAACTTTTTCTTTATTATGCTTGCGGTTTGCGTTCCGGTTCTTTACGTTTCATAAGTCTATTTTGCTTTGGGCGGATAATTTTTTCATATCGAGAACCATATAAATTCGGCAAAATTCTGTAATTTAAGTTTTATATACCCATTTAGCCCTATTCGGGCATATTTAACATTTTTAAACGAAACATGCAACTGAAACTAATGCTAGTTTTTTTTTTAATGATGCATACACCATATTTAAGGAAAATGAACTAGTTACTATGATACTTGTAGCCTAAATTATGTATTACATAAGTCCATTTTGCTTTAGGCGGATAATTTTTTCATGTCAAGAACTCAACTGAACGAGATTCAGATATTTCAGATTCAGATTAAGACTCAGATATCAAGAACTGAATTGAAAAAAGAAATAAATGCAACTAAAATTACTGCTAGTTTTTTTTTAATGATGCATACACCATATTTAAGAAAAGTGAATCAATCACTATGATATTTGTAGCTTAAATTATGTATCACATAAGTTTATTTTGCTTTAGGCGTATAATTTTTTCATATCAAGAACCATATAAATTCGGCAAAATTCTGTAATTTAAGTTTTATAGCCCTGTTCGGGCATATTTAATATTTTTAAACGAAACGTGCAACTAAAACTAGTCCTAGTTTTTTTTTTAATGATGCATACACCATATGTAAGGAAAGTGAATCAGTCACTATGATATTTGTAGCTCAAATTATGTATTACATAAGCTTTAGGCGGATAATTTTTTCATATCAAGAAGCGTATAAATTCGGCAAAATTCTGTAATTTAAGTTTTATGTACCCATTTAGCTCTATTTGGGCATATCTAATATTCTTAAAAGAAACGTGGAACTAAAATCAGTGCTAGTTTTTTTTAATGATGCATACACCATATTTAAGGAAAGTGAACCAGTCACTAGGATATTTGTAGCTTAAATTATGTATTACATAAGTCTATTTTGCTGTAGGCGGATAATTTTTTCATATCAAGCACCATATAAATTCGGCAAAATTTTGTAATTTAAGTTTTATATACCCATTTAGCCCTATTCGGGCATATTTAATATTCTTAAAAGAAACATGGAACTAAAATCAGTGTTAGTTTTTTTGAATGATGCATACACCATATTTAAGGAAATTGAACCAGTTACCATGATATTTGTAGCTTAAATTATGTATTACATAAGTCTATTTTGCTTTAGGCGGATAATTTTTTCATATCAAGAACCATATAAATTTGGCAAAATTCTGTAACTTAAGTATTATATACTCATTTAACTCTATTCGGACATATTTAATATTTTTAAAAGAAACGTGGAACTAAGATCGGTGCTAGTATTTTTGCATGATGCACATACTTTATTTAAGGAAAGTGAACCAGTTAATTTGATATTCGTAGCTTAAATTATGCCAATAAAATTCAACCATATTTTGTAGTACGTCATCATGTTGCGGTTTTAATATAGTAAAATGCGTAGGGCAATCAACGTGTTAACACATTGCATACTAGTATATTTCGCCGTGGATTTACGCGTGTAACGGACATTTTTTCGTCTCAAACCAAATTTTTAGAAAGAAACAATGCAAACCGCTGCCTATCAAATAATACCCAATCGGTAGCATTTGTAATTTTGCAAATGCAATTAAAATGAAATAGTGATTCAATTCTTTGGTCTCCGATACCTTTGCATTATTATATTTTCATTTTGCAAAATTCAATCATATTTTGTAGTACATCATCATGTTGCGGTTTTAATATAGTAAAATTATAAGAAAGAAACAATGCAATCGCTGCCTATCAAATAATACCCAATCGGTAGCGTTTATAATTTTGCAAACGCAATTAATATTAAATAGTCATTCAATTTTTTGGTCTTCGATACCTTCGCATTATTTTCATTTTGCAAAATTCAATCATATTTTGTAGTACGTCATCACGTTGCGGTTTTAATATAGTAAAATTATAAGAAAGAAACAATGCAAACCGCTGCGTATCAAATAATACCCAATCGGCAGCATTTATAATTTTGCAAATGCAAGTAAAATTAAATAGTCATTCAATTCTTTGGTCTCCGATACCTTCGCATTATTTTCATTTTGCAAAATTAAATCATATTTTGTAATTAGTCATCATGTTGCGGTTTTAATATATTAAAATTATAAAAAAGAAACAATGCAAACCGCTGCCTATCAAATAATACCCAATCGGTAGCATTTATAATTTTGCAAATGCAATTAATATTAAATAGTCATTCAATTTTTTGGTCTCCGCATTATCTTCGCATTATTTTCATTTTTCAAAATTCAATCATATTTTGTAGTACGTCATCACGTTGCGGTTTTAATATAGTAAAATTATAAGAAAGAAACAATGCAAACCGCTGCCTGTCAAATAATACCCAATCGGTAGCATTTGTAATTTTGTAAATGCAATTAATATTAAACAGTCATTCAATTCTTTGGTCTCCGATACCTTCGCATTACTTCCATTTTGCAAAATTCAATCAAATTTTGTAATACGTCATCATGTTGCGGTTTTAATCTAATAACATACGTAGGCAATCATCGTGTTAACACTTTTACTATGTACTATTTAGTATGTTTCGTCAATCTACGATTAGAAGTGCGAAATATAATTGCCTATACGATATTATGGTACGCGTTTTGACTTACTGCGTGGCGCGTGGATTGGTGGGAATTTAAATAGGAGGCGGGTATAATGGGCGGTGAGAGCGTAATTCGATGAAAGTTTGAAATTAAGCCTTAGCATTCTCTAGACATTATTCCCAGCAGTAGAGATTGCAAGTTTTTAGGTTGTGGCTCCGCTACTCTGCAGGCAGTTATATTCTTGAACCGATTGACAGCGTGATATGATCGGTTGCACATCTCGGTAAGCAATGCTTTTCCTTGTTTTTCCTATTCTGACTGGGAATAGAAATCGTAATCGTAGTCAATGATCATCGGGTCGTAAAGAGACACGAAACGCATAGCAGGCACTTTTCTCACTATATATAAGAGCCGTACACGTGATTATCGGCGGATCTGAACTTCGTTCCTTCACTTGACAGACACCGATGTCGATGTCTTTAACTATATATCCGCCGGCGTTGTTTGTTGCTGTGATATGTGCAATACCAGCATCCGGACCAATACACCCTGCATCTTGAAGGGAACATTATTATTCATACAAATTGTTTTGCATCGGTCAATCAGTCTAAGACCTGCAATAAAACATATGGCGCAATACGCGAATAAGTTGTTTATTATGAAAGTGATGTAAGTCTGCTTTTGGAAAAAATTGACACAAACATAATTTAAAAACTTGCAGGATAACAATATTGAACTAGGTAATTGAAAATATCGACACAAGAAAGCGTAGCATGAATTACATTCGCTGACACTTATTTAATTATTTTATTAAATTACTTTCATAGTAGATGGCATGCAGAGTTTGTACACAAGTTCTATTTATTCCTTTTGATGTTTACGGTAGTATTTCTGATTAAACTATATTTACTCTGCAATATAACTTGATAAGACGGTATATCAAATCTTTAAGTTTGCGCAATAGGTTTGTGTTGATTGTTTTCAGTCTTTCCGTTATTATTTCTTCTTTAACTATATTCACTTCTCAGTATATGATTTCAATACAGTACGTACGATATAATAGTTTACCTAAAATGGTTGTCTATTTTCTTTTTTTATTTCCAGCAGTACTGTTAATTTAATAATATTTGCATTGCACTATTTAATACCAAGGTATACTACGTATAACCTATAGTTAGTGTAGAAAGTATTTGCACACTGATACATTTGGAACAATACATACATTATGGAATTATGGTTTAATAATTAATTCTTTTATAAAAAATGGGTTTTTGTACATTCTTAGAAATTTCTATGATAGGGGTAGTATAAAAAGAACAATACATACATTATGGAACTATAGTTTACTAACTAATTCTTATATAAGTAAACAATGGGATTTTGTATATTCTTAGAAATATCTATGATAGCGATAGTATAAAAAGGTTATATGCAAATTAATAAGAAATTTTCGCTGTTTTTTTAACGATGATTTCAATAGTACAATGTTTCGAATTGTACTGACATTAGAGTTATAACGAAACAAGTAATGTAGTAATAATATTTCCAAACATACTAATAATGTCAATCATAATTAGAAATCAGTAGTGCTTTATTTACATCGTCAACTGTCCTGCAAATGCTTAAAAACACGAACTGTACGTATGTTTATCTACTCTTACATTTCCGCCAGTATTTTCTACTTACCTGTTAACGCAGCGAATTGTTTGAACTCTCAATTTTTATGAAACAGCACCTACTACAGAGATTCCCGAAAAAAATCTACAAGCATGTTTATAAACAATTATTTAACAAACTATAATTTCACAAAGCATCATCCGAAATTAATAATCGTACCACTACTTTCTGCGCCAAATCTTTCTGTACTAAATATATAGTTTCGGAACAGTTTCGGAACATACATTCAGTTAAAAATCTTTCCTCAAAAATGAAGTATCTAAGAAAGCGTGTGTGCGTAGAAAATTATTTCTTCTTTTGAAATATGTTTTCTGCACTGACACATTGTTAAAGTTACTTTTATAATAACTTAATAACAATAAAAGTAACAAAATAATAAGGATTTAATAATACTAACTTATCTCTTAAGTACACAAACGCGTTCAAATATGTTTTATCTTGTGACACATAGCTAAAGTTACTTTTGTAACAATTTAATACTATTATTATATTCTGTGAAATATCTTCCCAAATATCTACTAACTTACCTTGCAACTACTTAAACGCGTTCAAATGTGTTTTCTCTAGTGACCCATAGTTAAAGTTACTCTTATAAAAATTTAATACTGTTATCATATCCTGTGAAATATCTTTCCAATTACCTACGAACTTACCTTGTAAGTACTCAAGCGTCGTAACTCAAAAATCAACATTTTTACCGTCACCCGAATACTGGTGAGAGCCAACATGTTAAATGTATATTTTTAATAGTCAAGAAATTACCGATAATAGTTACAGAACTATGGTATTACTTTGTACCTAATAAATGTATTGTTTGCATTGACATGAAAACGTGAAGAAACAAATGTCGCTATAACAAATTATTTCTTCTTTTTCAAATACGTTTTCTCTAGTGGCGCATGATTAAAGTTATTCTTATAACAATTTAATAGCATTATCACATTCTGTAAAATATCTTTCCAAATACCCACTAACTTATCTCGCAAGTACTCAAACGCGTTCAAATATGTTTTCTCTAATGACGCATAGTTAAAGTTACTTTTGTAACAATTTAATACTGTTATCATATCCTGTGGAATATCTTTCCAAATACCTACGACCTTACCTCGTAAGTACTGAAGCGCCGTAACTTCAAATTCAACATTTTTACCGTCACCTGAATACTGTTAAATACATATTTTTAATAGTCAAGAAATTACTGGTAATAGTTACAGAACTTACAATTGTATTACTTTGTACCTAATAACTGTATTGTTTCCATTGACATGAAAACGTGAAGAAACAAATGTTGCTATAACAGATTATTTCTTCTTTTTCAAATATGTTTTCTGTAGTGACGCATGGTTAAAGTTACTCTTATAACAGTTTAATAGCATTGATACACCCTGTAAAATATCTTTCCAAATACCTACTAACTTATCTTGCAAGTACTCAAACGCGTTCAAATATGTTTTCTCTAATGACGCATAGTTAAAGTTACTTTTGTAACAATTTAATACTATTATTATATTCTGTGAAATATCTTTCCAAATATCGACTAACTTACGTTGCAAGTACTCAAACGCGTTGAAATGTGTTTTGTCTAGTGACGCATAGTTAAACCTACTTTTATAACAATTTAATAGTGTTATTACGTATATTAAGTACTCAAACACGCATCCCCCGAATGTGACGATCAAATTTTTACCGTATACTAGTACCGCGGCACTCGACATATTAAAAACAAAACGCCTTATACAAACTAACCAACCCAGCATCGTTTCAGTATCACGCAGCCTCACACCCATTATCACCCATACACCCATGGTGCGCGTCGAAAGGGTGAAACACCATCATCTTCCGTCTTCTTCTCTCGCGGATTCTTATCAGCGACTCGGCTCGTCAGACATTGGCCTCTATATGCCTCATATGTAACTGCGTAGCTCCTGTTGCGCGATATTCCGCCTCCTGTCTTCGCGGCTTCGTAATTATCGCGAGGTGCGATACGCGCGGACTTAGATTTCTTTGCACAGAACAACGTTGTCTCGGCGTTTCATTGATCTCGGCGTGCAGCTCGTAAACAAGTGTCTCCCCAGACGGAATCATAAGATCGCGTGGCTCAGAATCTGCACTGCGCCTCTAAATGAACTGTGGACGCCGTGGTAAAGTTCGACGCCGTGGTACTCGCGCAGATAAAAATGGAAAAACAAGAGTTCCGGCACGCGTGGGTGTCCGAGTAGTGGGCAAGTTTCGGACTCCGATTTTTGCTGGCGCGCTTCGTTGCGGAGTTGGGTTTCAGTCGGGCGGACCACGTGTTTGCGATTATTTTGCGGTTATTGTGTGGTCGGCCTGTCGCTGGCATAACCACGCGTTTGACTTTAGTGCCTGTGCCTAGTTCGCTGCGACAGCGAAAAATTAGCAGGCAGTTACTACCGGAATGAAAGGCTTTGTTTATTTTTGTTGTAATACGTTAAATGACAGTGATGCAAATTATGAGACGCGTATACGCGAATGGGAGGGTTGTCGGGATGTTTGCGTTGTTTTTAAATAGCGGCAGTGACGATTTTGTTAGAAATACAGGATCGCAATATTAGAAATTATTAGGAATGCAATATTACCAATATTTATAAATTAGTATTGTAAATAACAATAGCTATTGACCCTTTGGCTGCTATGCATATATGCGTCTACTGAAATTTGTCGGTGTCGACTATCGGCGCATATATGTGTCCTCTTACCTATTATAGTCACAATTATCAATGTACGAGATGAATACAGATGCGTTCTTTCAAATAATTTTCTTGCATTATTTAATTTGGCGTAAATGAAAGATTATCTTTAGAATTCAATTGCGCCGTACATAATCAATCAATAGAGTTGACACTAGCAAAAAGTGTTTCGTCGTCAGCGGACGCTGCGGCCGGAAGTATTCAGAAGTTAAAGTGTTAAACCATTTTATAACAGTATAAATTATTAGGAATACAATATTACAAAAAATCCTAAATTATTATTACAAATAACAATAATTATTAAACAATATTACAATATTATAAGTTATTAGGAATACAATATTACAAATATGCATAAATTAATATTACAAATAACAATAATTATTGAACAATATTACAATATTATAAATTATTACATAATCAATTTCAGGAATACAATATCAGGATCTTGATTGATGATCCGTATGGGTATTATTATTAATTCATGATCGTCCACAAGCAATTGCCGTTTTGTACTTGTATTGTTCTAAAGCGGTCCATTTGTGCTAAGCTTTAGGATTAAGACAGTTGGACCACATGTATGCGATTATGTTGCAGTTGCCATGTTGGGCTGTCGATAGCGTCAATTACTCATGTATCCGTCTCTAGTATTCCACTAAAGCAATCATACCACACGATTGGTACCAATATGAATTTCGCAAACCAGCGATGCTTATTGATACTGATTTTACACAGTCCGTCTTACATGCTATCATGCGTTTCCATATTAATACATAACTGTCTTTTGGGGTTGTGATATAGTTCTAAAGTGATCCATCTGTCTTGAACTTTAAAAGTAGCGCGACAAAACTATTAACACGTTGACTGCCAAGCGTATTTTGCTATGTTAGAACCGCGATGCGATGACATATTGCAGATTAATTAAATCGTGCAAAATAAAGGAAACGCAGAATTGTTAGAAGCCAAAGTATTGAAGCACCGTTTTAATATCAATTGCTTTTACAAGATTGCAAATAGGCTTCATTGCGACGTTTTTCATTTTTAGTAAAATCTGTTGCATATTTTGCTCAAGCGTATTTTGCTACGTTAGAACCGCGATGCGATTAAATATTGTAGAGTATCATTAAATCGTGCAAAATAAAGGAAACGCAGGTTATTCGAAGCAAAAGTATTGAAGCACCTTTGTAATATCAATTGTTTTTACAAGATTGCAAATAGGCTTCATTGCGAATTTTTTTATTTTTAATAAAATCTGTTGCATATTTTGCTCAAGCGTATTTTGCTATGCTACAAACATGATGCGATGAAATACTGCAGAGTATAATTAAATCGTGCAAAATAAAGGAAACGCAGGTTGTTAGAAACCAAAGTATTGAAGCACCGTGCTAATATCAATTGCTTTTACAAGATTGCAAATAGGCTTCACTGCGAATTTTTTGCAGTTTTAGTAAAATCTTTTGCATATTTTGCTGAAGCGTATTTTGCTATGTTAGAACCGCAATGCGATGAAATACTGCAGAGTATAATTAAATCGTGCAAAATAAAGGTAACGCAGGTTATTAGAAGCCAAAGTATTGAAGCACCGTTTTAATATCAATTGCTTTTACAAGATTGCAAACAGGCTTCATTGCGAATTTTTTGCATTTTTAGTAAAACTTTTTGCGTACTTTGCTCAATTGTATTTTGCTATGTTAGAACCGCGATGCGATTAAATACTACAGAGTATAATTAAATCGTGCAAAATGAAGGAAACGCAGGTTGTTACAATCAAAAGTATTGAAGCACCGTTCTAATATCAATTGTTTTTACAAGATTGCAAATGGGCTTCATTGCGAATTTTTTACAGTTTTAGTAAAACCTTTTGCGTATTTTGTTATGTTAGAACCGCGATGTGATGACATGTTGCAGAGTATAATTAAATCGTGCAAAATAAAGGAAACGCAGGTTATTAGAAGCCAAAATATTGAAGCACCGTTCCAACATCAATTGCTTTTACAAGATTGCAAATAGGCTACATTGCGAATTTTTTGCAGTTTTAGTAAAACCTTTTGCGTATTTTGTTCAAGCGTATTTTGCTATCTTAGAACCGCGATGCGATAGAATACTGCAGAGTATAATTAAATCGTGCAAAATAAAGGTAACGCAAAGTGATTAGAAGCCAAAATATTGAAGCATCGTTCCAATATCAATTGCTTTTACAAGATTGCAAACAGGCTTCATTGTGAATTTTTTGCATTTTTTAGTGAAATCTTTTGCGCCAGTTACCGCTGACTACTATGGCAGTCAACGTGTTAATTATCCCAGTCGCGTTCGAAGTTCTTGTATTATTCTGTCGGATCCGAGCTGAGCAGAGCTAGTTTACGGTGATCCGCGAATGTTGCACCGCTTCTTTCTTAAATTCTTAATTGTCTCACGTGCTGCCGCATTTGTTGGCGCACGCTCAGGTCTCGACCAGTTCAGACGTTGGCCTCATGTGAGACACAGTGTTTCGATTAATCGCTTAATCATCGCAGGTGCAACTATGCTGTCGATGCAGACGCGTCGGGATCTCAGGGTACAGTGATCTCACTTTGTTGAACCTTGTAGAGACGGTGTAGTTGCGTTGTGTCAGAGATCCGGTGAAAAGTAGCTAAAAGATGCGACACTAGAAGCTGTCTAGGTCAAAAAGAAAGGAAAATGCACAATTTTTTTGCCTTACGCGATGAAGGATCACTTACACTAGATTTTCCTTACGGCATTTTCACAAGTTCCATACAAAAAGTCTTATGTAACTTATAATTTAGTGGGAATTGATCATTTCTTTAACACGAACGTGAATGCGGCTGTGAGTGCTTTAGCATTCATTTTCATGATGATGTAGAATGACATGAATGCTATAGCATTCAAATGTTAAAGTTAATTATTTTGAATTTAATTTTATATAACCTTAAGTTTTTGTAATTATTATACGTATCAATATAATGACTAACTGAACTAAAATATGATAATCTAACTACTCTTATAAAATATATTTAATGAAACTTCGGATATCACAACCAATTTAAAGATAAAATTACTGTTAATTTTTGCATCTCGCTGAAACTTTTAATGTCCGTGAATGTGTTAAGAAGTCACGTTTTTGTGTAGGGATCACGATGCTTTGACTTGCACAACTTTTTAATACTAAACTCAATAACCGGGAGAGATGAAAATAAATCCGCTCTGTAAAATTCACAGCATTTCAGAAATAAGGCCGAAGAATCTGTTGAGCATAATAAAAAACAGCTTCTAAAATGGAATCGAAAAATCGGCTCCTCACTTTATGCAGTAAAAGAAAATTCAACGACACTAAAAACGATGCTTTGACTTGCTTCATTTTTTAATACTCAATTTCAATAGCCGGGGGGATAAAAATAAATCTGCACTATAAAATTCACAGCATTTCACAAATACTGCCGAAGAATCTGTTGAGCATAATAAAAAACAGTTTCTAAAATGGAACCAAAAGATCGGCTTCTCACTTTATGCAGTAAAAAAAATTCAACGACACTAAAAAAATGTCAACGCAGCTGAAAACTTCGCGACAATTCCGGAGAAATGGCCAAAAACCAGGAAATACATGGAAAAAATGCGTCCCCTTTGAAATTAAACGAGGGTCCAATCAGAAAGTTCCAAACTTCACTTCCCGAACCGGAATAGTTCTAAAAATATCTAAGAACCAAATGTCTATGAACACATGCATCGGATCATTCAATTTTATATCTCCAACATGTACGCACATGACCCATTCGCACGCAGCTATATGCAGTAAAAGAAAATTCAATGACACTAAAAACTGTGCTTTGACTGGCTTAATTTTTTAATACTAAACTCAATAGCCGGAGGGGATGAAAATAAATCCGCACTATAAAATTCATAGCATTTAAAAAATAAGACTGAAGAATCCGTTAAGCATAATAAAAAATAGCTTCTAAAATAGAATCGAAAGATCGGCTCCTCACTTTAGGCAGTAAAAGAAAATTTAAAGATGTTAAAAAAAACGCAGCTGAAAACTTCGCGACAATTCCAAAGATACGGTCAAAAACCAGGAAATACATAAAAACATAATGCGTCCCCTTTGAAATTAAACGAGGGTCCAATCAGAAAGTTCCAAACTTTACTTCCCGAACCGGAATAGTTCTAAAAATATCTAAGAACCCAATGTCTATGAACACATGTATTGGACCATTCAATTTTATATCTCCAACATGTACGCACGTGACCCATTCGCACGCAGCTATATAAGTGTGCATTTCCCCATGAATCGCGAGTAATTGTATAGGTACGCAGGTTGCCATGACGATAAGGACGCGGGATCGATGTTTTTAACACGACGAACTCGTCTGATTTTCTGTCCCATGCCCAACACGCGGACATTTCTGTCCGTTTCAGTATTTCTTCCTTCGACTCGGCACTTTTTACTTTTTCGCACCATCCGTCTTTGTCAATTTACCGATTTTTCAATCGCTTCGGCATTTTTCGATATCTCTGTGTCCCAGTTTCTGTCGTCTCTCTTTTTAGTTTGCGTCTTCTTTTACTTCTGCGGTCTTCGTCGATCGATCTATTTTTCGCTCGCACGTAATTAGCCACCTTGAGAAACTAGTTCTGCATCGTTATCGTCCATTGTTTTCCAGTCCGCTGTTCTTCTCACTCCAACACTCGCGGCGCATCGGGCAATTTCTTTCTCGTTCGCCTTATTTTTCCTGCGATTCTTTCATCACGTAATCGATTGCAGTTTTTGTACAGTCCCTCGCTTGCAGCAGTGGATTTACGGGACCTGTCAATTTTATGGAGTTTCTGTGTCATGAGAAAAGTGGAGGAACTATTATCGGCTGGTCATTTTTGCTGACACTTTAGTGGAACGGTACTAATGTATATAAAAACGAATTTCCGCATCAGGGTTCTAATTCGGAAATTCTGTTTGGATATTCTTCAATGTAATGAGCTTCAGATTTTCTGAGGAAAATTGCAGAAGCAATTTCTATTATATACTAGCATTTTTGCCTGATTTCTAGAAATTGAATAATGCTAATATACATATATCTAAATTAATTTTCGAGACCTGTCAATTTTATGGAGTTTCTGTATCATGAGAAAAATGGAGGAAGCTATATCTATTATTATTTGGTCATTTTTGCTGACACTCTAGTAGAATGGTACTAATGTACATAAAAATGAATTTCCGCATCAGGGTTCTAATTCGAAAATTCTGTACTTCGCATACTTATTTGTTTGGATATTCGTCAATTTAATGAGCTTCAGATTATCTGAGGAAAATTACAGAAGCAATTTCTATTATATACTAGCAATTTTTGCTGGGTTCTAAGAATTGAATGATGCAAATATATATCTAAATTAATTTTCGGATCCTGTCAATTTTATGGAGTTTGTGTGCCATGAGAAAAATGGAGGAAGCTATATTTATTATCGTCTGGTCATTTTTGCTGACACTCTAGTGGAACGGTACTAATGTATATAAAAATGAATTTCCGCATCAGGCTTCTAATTCGGAAATTTTGTATTTCGCATACTTATTCGTTTGGATATTCTTCAATTTAATGTGCTTCAGATTTTCTGAGGGAAATTACAGTAGCAATTTCTATTATACACTAGCAATTTTGGCGAATTTCTAGAAATTGAATGATGCTAATATATACCTAAATTAATTTTCGGGGCCTGTAAATTTTATGGAGTTTGCGTGTCATGAGAAAAATGAAGGAAGCTATATCTATTATCGTCTGGTCGTTTTTGCGGACAATCTAGTGGAACGGTATTAATGTATATAAAAATGAAGTTTCATATCAGGGTTCTAATTCGAAAATTCTGAATGTTGCATACTTATTTGTTTGGATATTCTTCAATTTAACGAGCTTCAGATTTTCTGAGGAAAATTGCAGAAGCAATTTCTATTATATACTAGCAATTTTTACTGACTTCAAGGAATTGAATGATGCGAATACATATCTAAATTAATTTTCGTGACCTGTCAATTTCATGGAGTTTCTGTGTCATGAGAAAAATGGAGGAAGCTATATCTATTATCGTCTGGTAATTTTTGCTGACACTTTAGTGGAATTGTACTAACGTATATATAAATGAATTTTCGCATCAGGGTTCTAATTCGGAAATTCTGAATGTTGCATACTTGTTTGTTTAGATATTCTTCAATTTAATGTGCTTCAGATTTTCTGAGGGAAATTACAGTAGCAATTTCTATTATATACTAGGAATTTTGACTGATTTCTAGAAATTTAATGATGCGAATACATATCTAAATTAATTTTCGTGACCTGTCAATTTCATGGAGTTTCTGTGTCATGAGAAAAATGGAGGAAGGTATATCTATTATCGTCTGGTCATTTTTGCTGACACTTTAGTGGAACGGTACTAATGTATATAAAAATGAATTTCCGTATCAGGGTTCTAATTCGGAAATTTTGTATGTTGCATACTTATTTGTTTAGATATTCTTCAATTTAATAAGCTTCAGATTTTCTGAGGAAAATTACAGAAGCAATTTCTATTATATACTAGGAATTTTGACTGATTTCTAGAAATTTAATGATACTAATACATATCTAAATTAATTTTTGTCTTAGACTTTTCATTTTGAATATCTGTATGTCGTATATTTATCCGGAGTAACTTTCAAATTGATAAATTGACAATTGACAAAACTTTTAAATTCTATATCTCTTATTTATAATTCTTTTAAATTTTATACATGCCATCCTGTACTGTATTGCGGAGTACGAATGTTTTGATCAGAGACACTACCGTAAACCTCAAAAGTTAATTTACTATAAAGGCAATTTACTACTTAATAAAATAATTGAATAAGTATAAGTACATACAATACAATTAATATAATTAAAAATAGTGAAATCATTAAGAAGTTTACTAGAGAGAAGTTTATAGGAGTTTAAAGATTTTAAATACTATTCTAATATTAATTAACTACTATTATTACATTCTAATATTGTCACTACCATATTATTTAATTTGAGTAAAATACTATATTTCATTAAAGCGCTTCATTGTTGAATAGTGCACTCCTTGTTTCATTATACTATCTTGCTACTTACGTTATTCAAAATTATTCAGTCGATGACATTGATCTAATTTTAATCATGCTAAAAGTGTCTAGTAACACGTGACCAATGTCACTGTCAACACGTTAACAGAATGGTGCGAATATACATCGGAATTTATTTGTTTATCAAGCATCTAATTTTCAAACTTCGTACGTGGATTACGTATTTCTCTGGGTACAGGTTAAATTCATGTGTCCCAGACGGTTTGATGACTATCCAGAGAAATAGGTACGTGATATATAGCACTCAAAAATTAGTAGCCTGAGGAACAAATAAATTGGAGATGATATATTCGTATCGTTCCATTAACCCTTTAATTACAGTGAAAGTGGCCTGGGTGGTATACAAACGTACAAATTATAACTTTACCGGAGAGCATGCGAACGAAAGTCGTAACATGACAGTATCATGAATCTTGTTATTTATCACTGCATAAAAGATTGAAAACAACTGTAACAACATAATATATACACTACTAGATTAACTAGTGAACCATTGCAGTGAATTTCTGTTAAAAAACGCCACTTAACAATAATTCGTCTGCTTAGCCAACAGTATAAATCTTGAGAAATGATACTTTATAAATCATAAAATATTAAAAACCTCTTTATACGGTTTTAATGGATTGTAGTGAAACGTTTTAAATAAAAGTTAGATCCCGTGCAGATTATATATCTGCATACGAGAAGTCCTATAAAATTTAGAATAATGGTATTAGTAGTAATAAAGTTTTTACTTTTAGTATTTTTTTTATTAGCTCTATTAGTTATTTTAGTATTAGCTTTTTATTTTAGTACTAGTACTAATAAATATTTAGTAGTAATAAAGAGTTAACAGAAGTGAGCAAAAATTCCTGGAGCATAACAGTAATAGTTTCCATTTACCGAATTAAAGTGAAGTAACATTAGTAGCGCTTCGTTCCAAAAAAGTTACATACAAAGTAACTAATTCAGTGGTACATAATATTTAGAGTAATAGTGTTAGTAGTAATAAAGTTATTATATTAGTATTTTTTTTATTAGTTCTCTTAGATATTTTAGTATCAATTTTTTATTTTTGTATTAGTAGTAATAAATATTTAGTAGTAATGAAGTGTTAATAGAAGTGAGCAAAAGTTCCCAGACCATACCAGTAGTAGTTTCCATAATTCTACTCGCAAAATTCGAAAGCATCACATTGACAGGTCCCGTAAATCTACTATTAAAAACATTCTTCGCGTAAGCATCGTATGTCTGTAAGCCAAGTGTTCGGATGGAAACTTACTTTTTTTATTACTTATATTAGTCATTGTAGTATTACTTTTTTATTTTAGTATTAGTAGTAATAAACAGTTAATAGAAGTGAGCAAGAGTTCTTAGATCATAACAGTGGTAGTTTCCATAATTCTACTCGCAAAATTCGAAAGCGTCACATTCACAGGTCCCGTAAATCTACTATTAAAAACATTCTTCGCGTAAGCATCGTATATTTATAAACCAAGGGTTCAGATGGAAACTTATTCTTTTTATTAGATGTATTAGTCATTTTAGTATGAGTTTTTTATTTTAGTATTAGTAGTAATAAAGAGTTAATAGAAGTGAGCAAAAGTTCATCATAACAGTAGTAGTTTCTATAATTCTACTCGCAAAATTCGAAAGCGTCACATTGACAGGTCCCGTAAATCTACTATTAAAAACATTCTTCGCGTAAGCATCGTATGTCTGTGAATCAAGGGTTCGGATGGAGATTTATTTCTTTTATGAGTTATATTAGTAATTTTAGCATTAGTAGCAATAAATATTTAGTAGTAATAAAGAGTTAATAGAAGTGAGCAAAAGTTCATCATAACAGTAGTAGTTTCCATAATTTTACTCGCAAAATTCGAAAGCGTCACTTTGACAAGTCCCGTAAATTTACTATTAAAAACATTCTTCGCGTAGGCATCTTATGTCTGTGATTCAAGGGTTCGAATGAATATTTATTTTTTTTATTTGTTATATTAATCATTTTAGTATTAGTTTTTTATATTGGTATGAGTAGTAATAAATATTTAGTAGTAATAACGAGTTAATAGAATTGAGCAAAAGTTCCTAGATCATAACAGTAGTAGTTTCCATAATTCTACTCGCAAAATTCGAAAGCGTCACATTGACAAGTCCCGTAAATTTACTATTAAAAAACATTCTTCGCGTAAGCATCGTATGTTTGTGAGTCAAAGGTTTGGATGGAGATTTATTTGTTTTATTAGTTATATTAGTCATTTTAGTATTAGTTTTTTATCTTAGTATCAGTAGTAATAAATGCTTAGCAGTAATAAGGAGTTAATAGAATTGAGCAAAAATTCCTAGATCATAACAGTAGTAATTTCCATAATTTTACTCGCTAAATTCGAAAGCGTCACATTGACAGGTCCCATAAATCTACTATTAAAAACATTCTTCGCGTAGGCATCTTATGTCTGTGATTCAAGGGTTTGGATGGAGATTTATTTGTTTTATTAGTTATATTAGTCATTTTAGTATAAGATTTTTATTTTAGTATTAGTAGTAATAAAAAGTTAATATAAGTGTGCAAAAGTTCTCAGAGCATAACAATAATAGTTTCCATAATTTCACTCGCAAAATTCGAAAGCATTGACAAGTCCCGTAAATCTACTATTAAAAACATTCTTCGCGTAAGCATCGTATGTTTGTGAGTCAAGGGTTTGGATGGAGATTTATTTGTTTTATTAGTTATATTAGTCATTTTAGTATTAGTTTTTTATCTTAGTATCAGTAGTAATAAATACTTAGCAGTAATAAGGAGTTAATAGAATTGAGCAAAAGTTCATCATAACAGTAGTAGTTTCCATAATTCTACTCGCAAAATTCGAAAGCGTCACATTGACAGGTCCCGTAAATCTACTATTAAAAACATTTTTCGCGTAAGAATCGTATGTTTGTGATTCAAGGGTTCGGATGGGAACTAATTTCTTTTTATTAGTTATATTAGTCATTTTAGTATTAGTAGTAATAAATATTTAGCAGTAATACAGAGTTAATAGAAGTGCGCAAAAATTCCTAGATCATAACAGTAGTAATTTCCATAATTCTACTCGCAAAATTCGAAAGCGTCACATTGACACATCCCGTAAATCTATTATTAAAAACATTTTCTGCGTAAGCATCGTATGTCTGCGATTCCAGGGTTTGAATGGGAACTTATTTTTCTTATTAGTTATACTCATTTGAGTATTAGTTTTTTATATTGGTAATAAATATTAGGTATGAGCAAAAATTTATCAGTAGTCATTTTAGTATTAGCAGTAATAAATATTTAGCAGTAATAAGGAGTTAATAGAATTGATCAAAAATTCCTAGAGCATAACAATAGTAGTTTCCATAATTCTACTCGCAAAATTTATAAGCGTCACATTGACAGGTCCTGTAAATCTACTATTAAAAACATTCTTCGCGTAAGCATCGTATGTTTTTGAACAAAGGGTTCGGATGGAGATTTTTTTTTTTTTTTTTATTAGTTATGTTAGTCATTTTAGTATTAGCAGTAATAAATATTTAGCAGTAATAAAGAGTTAATAAAAGTTAGCAAAAGTTCATACAGCATAACAGTAGTAGTTTCATAATTCTACTCGCAAAATTCGAAAGCGTCGCATTGACAGGTCACATTGGCGAGTATACGAAGCCATAGGCACTTTGAAAAATTACGTGCGCTATTTACATATTCGTGTATCGGTCGGTGGACGATAATGACCGATGATCATCGCGATATCTCGCTGTATATTCGTCGCTCGTTATATAAAGTTCGTCAAGCAAATAGCATCGCATACAAACACACACATATATACATACAGTTACGCACATTAATATTCGGAGACTTTCGACAAACAGAGTAACTTTCGAACTTCAATAAAAAAGGTGTCGAAAAAATTGTGGCGAGTTGTATTTACGAGAGAGACAGTAAATATTGTTTTTTGGCAACTGTTTTTATTTCGGCGTCTAATGGACATTGGACATTTTAGGAAAAAGAGAAACATAAATTAACAAGATTATATTACGATGTTTCTGTATTTGTATATTATGTATATTATTCCTATTTGCTACATTGTATTTTTTTAAATAATAAGTACATTTTCATTAATTGTCATGCTTTGTGACTTATAGAAACGTTAACTGATTTCAACTAAATTTTCAATATATTATTTTTATTACCTTATTTTTACATAAAAAGAAAATGAGTGAAAAGTAGTGAAAGAAATTGTAATGAAATAAATAACACGTATGTAGTTGATCTATATGTACAATGTCTATTATTTAATTTTCAATACATTATTTTCCTTACTTTATTTTTATATAAAAAATGAGTGAAAAGTAGTGAAAGTAATTGTAGTAAAATAATTAACATGTATATAGTTGATCTGTATGTACAAAGTCTATAATTTAATTTTCAATACATTATTTTTATTACCTTATTTTTATATAAAAAGAAAATGAGTGAAAAGTAGTGAAAGGAATTGTAGTAAAATAAATAACATGTATATAGTTGATCTATATGTACAAAATCTATTATTTAATTTTCAATACGTTATTTTTATTACCTTTTTTTATATAAAAAGAAAATGAGTGAAAAGTAGTGAAAGAAATTGTAGTAAAATAAATAACATATATATAGTTGATCTATATGTACAAAGTCTATCATTTAATGTTCAATACGTTATTTTTATTACCTTACTTTTATATAAAAAAAATGGGTAAATTTTCAATTCATTATTTTTCTTACTTTATTTTTATATTAAAAATGAGTAAAAAGTAGTGAAAGAAATTGTAGTAAAATAAATAACATGTATATACTTGATCTGTATGTACAAAGTCTATTATTTAATTTTCAATACATTATTTTTATTACCTTATTTTTATATAAAAAAAAAATGAGTAAAAAGTAGTGAAAGAAATTCTACTAACAGAAATAACACTCTTCTAACGTTTTAAAAATATTCAAACCGTGTCGTTAAATTTGGAAAATTCTGTTCGAATTTTGTTTTTATGTTGTCTAAAAATGTTTCGAGTATTAATGTAACTGTATGTACATATGGTAGGCTCGTTTGCCTATTGATAGGACATACATGACGCGTATCGGATAACGATTTTAAGTGGCTGCGATCGAGTGCCACTATCTCAAACTGTTTGACTCTAATTTTGAACGTTCCGCGTCTAACGAACTTCAGTTCAAAGTACTGATCTTACTGTCTGTTTTTAAGTATCCATAATATCGAGATAGTTAGCAGTGCCGTACAGAGTAGCCTAATTTGGACCAATTTTGTATTTTTTCAAATATAGAAGGACGGAAGAAGTGCCAATAAAAATTAAGTAGTAGAAAATAAACTCACTAAGTGTACCTTCAAAATAGAACCATTTATTAAATTTTAAAAATTATTTATAACAGTGAAAAATGAATTAAAAAAAATCGTGTCATCGGTTCAATTTAGGAAACCGGTTTCCTTATTTGGACCGCTAGTTTCCTAAATTGGACCATGAGCTTTCTTAACGGCAATTACAACAAAAGAACCTTTTAATTGCAGCACTAACTCCAGCACACCGAGTATGTATCCAAGCGTGACATTTCATGCATTGTATCATTTCTTCTTCCTTGGTTTCTTCACATAATATACAAAACCATGAATCACCAGTTTCTTTTTTATGTTTCTGCATTTTGTTAAACTTTGGTGAACTGATTTTTTTTTTTAAGTTTTGGTATAACCGCGATTTGTAAGGGCTGCTTGTTATTTCCACTGCTTTCTGGGCTATTGGTGCACTGCGAGAAGACGAAGGGCCAGTTGGATTTGGATTTTTCTTTGCTCGCGGTGATATTTTTTCAAGAACTGTCCTAAATCGTTTATTTTCGTTATCACTTCTATCTTCATCACCATCACTACTAGAAGATATTTTTTTAATTATAATTTATCCATGAAAAAAATGTCGTTGCCGAAATTGGACCGGTTCAATTTCGGCAACTGTTTTCGGTCCAACTTGGGAAACTTGAATATTTAATGCTTGATATTGTACAGAAACGTCAAACTAACATAACTTCGCAAAATTATAATTGCAAATTGTAGATAAATAAGCAAGTTTTGTGATGGTATAATAAGACATGTAATGAGTTACGTTTAGACGAATTAACTGCTTTCACACTTATGTCGAAATAACAGATTTTCTTCTTAGCCAAACGAATAACACTTCTCTCAATGTAACCACGAGGCGTTTCTTTAAAAACACAATTGCATTAACCTCTTCTACATCTACGTATAACAAAATGCCTATCTCAAATCTCGCAGATATCATCAGTCTTTGTATATCATAGCGGTCCAAATTAGGCTACCTTCCCCTACAATAAATACTTATGGATGAAACCAATATCCAGTTTGGAACAGCTAATGTTTTTTATTTTAATAATTTCTTTGGCATAGTGTATTTTCGTTTATTTCTAGAACGGGATAATGTACGATAAGTAACGTCAATTTATGGCTCTGAAAAATGTTGTGGTGCTGTCGATATGATATTAATAAAAATGTGGAGCAGCCACTGGTGATCGTGGATATTTTTGAACTTCCTTCGGTTTCAATCGTGAAAGGTGTAGTAACGGAAATAAATTAAGATGATATCCGACAGGAAATTGTGCATTCGTTTGCAACTCAGTGTTTTCATACGATAGTATTTACGTTATGAGCAACATTGTATTAATGAAATTCTGTTATATACTAAATTTATTTCGGTGTATTCTCAGTTTATTTGTCTTAATCTTTCTAAACAGCTGCAAAATTTCATCGTACCGCACCTAAGCTCAACACCTTGCACTTCCACGTTACCTATCCCAATCGTTTTCTGTTCGACTCACGTTAATTTGCCGTACCGCCTCGAGTTCGGAATTTATTTTAAACTTCTTTGCCTTGAGCTTTCTAAACAGTCTGCAAAATTTCATCCCATCGCGCCAAAGCTTAAAATCTTGCACTTCCACATTAGCTATTTCGATCGTTTCCTGTTCGACTCATGTCAATTTGCCGCACCGCCTCGAACTTTAAATTTATGCTACATTTATTTGCCTTCAGCTTTCCAAATAGTCTGCGCAACTTAATCGTATCATACCAAATAGTAAAAAAGTGTTTATGAATATTAACACGTTGACTGCCACAGTGGTCATCGGTGACCGATATAAAAAAGATTTGACTAAAAATGCAAAAAATGTGCAATAAAGCCTATTTGCAATCTTGATATTGGGAAAGTTGTGCGCTACGAAAAATCATAACTTTGTTATTTATGAAGTAACTTTTTTGAAACTTTCGGAAATTGTATAATTTGAAGTATTTTAGGTATTACTTAAAAAAATTGTTTAAAAAAATATTTAAAGAAATTATGAAATTTTATTTAAAAGTCAAGTTTATCAGAGTTTCTAGTAGCTTTTTGTAGTATGATATCGGGTAAAGCATTTTTCTCTAGGAAGAGAATATAGTGCAAGGGGTTACAATGTTAACTGGTTAACACGTTGAGTGCCACGTCAGCCATCAGGTCAGGTGGCTGACAGTGTAAGATATGATATGAAACTAAAAAATGTACATTGTTTTCAGTGATTACTGAAAATTTATTTAAAATTCACTTCATTTTTATTTATTAGAGGATTGTATCGTTAATGCATTGATATGTTTCTTATCGAAAAGATTAATGGATTTTATACCGCAATACATCTTATACTTTCAATGTACTACTTCTAAGCAGCGCGCGTGGGCTGCCGGGGATTTCCTTAAAAATACGCATGGCGTTTAATATTATTCTTTAAAAACTTACGTTGGTTTTTAGTTAAGTAATGAAATATACGTAAATGTTGATTCCTTTCCCCGCAGAGCCCTTCATGTCGCATTATCGAATGTGGTATACCTACTTTTACGGTTGTGAGCCAATTTGATTCATAGAATGATTTAACAGTTAATCGCATGACACATGAAATTTATTGGTCATATCAGACCTGGGCAACAATCAAGTCGCACGTAATTTGTTTCTCTTTTCATCTTGCATTTCTCACATACTGTTTTTTGCGCTACTCCGCTTTATTAGTACCCACTTCTGTCATCATTTCGATTTATATATCGTGTGTGAGCAGTGCATGTTTAGTGAACTAAAATATAATTTATAATTTTACAAAATTAATTTTTCATAAGAAAAATTTGATCCACAAAGGTAATTTTGTAATTTATTTGTAAAAGGTATTATAATTGATATTTATTTTATTTGGTTATCTAGGGTTGCCATTATGGGAAAAAATCAGAAAAATTTTCTTTTGTTGGAAAAACTAATAAACATAAACAAAGACTAATCAGATAATGAAACGGATGCAAATGATATAGACCAATGTGAAAACGAAATTGAATTAGAGGAGGAAGTCAATACAATTGAATTTTCAAGCAGTGAAGATGAAGATTTTCGATACATAGCTCCTAGCAAAAAAAGAGCTAGAGTTATTTCTAATTCTAAAACCGAAAATGATTTAGACGCTATCGATACATCTACTGATACAGAAATTTCAGCCGAAAAAGCTGCTGATCGGACTTTATGGGAAACATTGAACGAAGGTAAAAGTGTAGGTAGATTACCGGGTTATACCATATTCAAAGACGTTCCTGGTCCAACTGCTTAAATATAATAGAAATTTTTGCGGAAAATGAAAAATTTCAAAAACAGAGTTTATATCTAAAACATGTTTTCAATGAATTTTTTAATAATGAATCTTTCATTTAAATTGATTTCGAACTACTTTCTTTGCAAAAAAACTTCAATTTTCTTGTATGAGCCAAAGTGGCTCACTTCAGTAAAAGTAGGTATATAATCAACATTGGTAAATCTAGTGTTAACCCCTTAACCTACGATTTACGTGCGAGAATTTTGGGCCGAAAACATAAACAAGCTCGCCTAGCCTTCGAGCCATTCACATGACTTGTTTAGTACGAAGTTTTGTGCAAAGTTCCCTTACATCTACTAGAATGTTTCGCATTGTATCACACCATTGTATATTATTAATTTTGTATTACTTGCATCTACCATATCATATCCAGGTTGTAATTACTTATCACATATTCCACAAATATTTATAATTTTAGGAGGGCGCCGCCGCTAATATTTATATTTGGCCCGATCATCGTATTACGGGCATAGCCCGTAATATTCACTTTTGGCCCGATCATCTACTACGGGCTATGCCCGTAATATTTACTTTTGGTCCCATCATCTACTACGGGCTATGCCCGTAATATTTATGTTTGGTCCGATCATCTACTACAGGCTATGCCCGTAGTTGTAGGTTAAGGGGTTAATCATACTCTGCAGTATTTCATTGAATCGCAGTTCTAACATAGCAAAATACGCTTGCCAACGTGTTAACCCTCAACACTATGTCCCAAATCAGTCCGTCTCAACAATTTTTCACATCTCTCCCTCCAGCGCTCTCAAATATTGATATCTCTCACACCAACTCTCTCAAATATTGATATCACTCACTGCAACTCGCACCTTCTCTGCTGAGCGCATCTCGCAAAGTTCGCCGGGGTGCCTGCAAAATTCAGGACCGCGCGTAAGTATCTGCGTGCTTGAGTTTCCACGGGAAGATCGCGCGGACTTGGAAATTTGATAACGCAGTTCACGTCGTCGTGAATATTCGAGGCCCATCTCGTCCCGTTGCCAAGGTCCGCCGCGGACCGAACTTTGGCTGACGCTGTCTCGCCGTTAATTGAACGCGGCGAGAGCCGGTTCTAATGGATAGAATTTAAACGAGGCTTTTAATAACGGCGAGAGGCGACCAGCGGACGACTCGTACCTACATCATTAACGACAACGCGAATATCGCTCGTCGAACACTGTTGCGCACGGCGAGTAATTTGCAATTAAGCGCCGATAGCGCTTTTGCCGAATGGTCGGGGGACGCGGAATTAACGGGAGGATTGCAGAACTTGCTGGTTCGAGGTGTTTCGAATTACGCGAGCAAAATTGCAGACGCGGTTACTATCGTTTTTCGATGATTTCGCTGAGTTTTGTTGGTAATGGGTTCTGAGTTGTTGGTTTTGTTAGAGGCGCAAATTTCGAAATTATTGTATTGTGTACCCATTTCTATGGATTGCTAAGTTGATGGATTTTGGAAATCTAGTACTTGTTGACTAAGCTCAGTGTAGATGTGTGTGGTTACTATTGTTTTTCAACGATTTCGCTGAGTTTTGTTGGTCAATACGCATGTATTCCTAAATTAATTTCTTCTTGAGGCGTAAATTTCGAAATTATTGTGTCGTGTACTCATTTCTACGGATTGCTAAGTTGATGGATTTTGGAAATCTAGTACTTGTTGACTAAGCTCAGTGTCGATGTGTGCGGTACTATCGTTTTTTAACGATTTAGCTGAGTTTTGTGGTCGATACGCATGTATAGCCAAATTTATTTTTCCTGAGAAGTAAATTTCGAAATTCTTGTGTTGTGGATTCGTTTCTTCGGATTGCTAAGTTGATGGATTTTAGAAATCTAGAACTTGTTGTCTAAACTCAGTACTATCGGTTTTCAACGACTTCGCTGAGTTCTGTTGGTTAATAACCATGTGTATTTATATTCATTTCTTCTTGAGGCGTAAATTTTGAAATTCTTGTGTCGTGGATTCATTTCTACGGATTGCTAAGTTGATGGATTTTGGAAATGTAATACATAATTAAATATTGCATAGTACATGTTGTATGTATTATGTAACATAATAAGTGTCGATGTGTGCGGTTAAAGAACCTACGAACTTCGTCGAACAAACGTCCTTGCGTTATGTTTATGTTTGAAAACAATCCTCCCATCTAGTGCACCGACCAGAAAATCGTACATCTCAAGCTTTTTTCCCCTGAACACAAAATATCGTGTTCCGCATTCTGCCATTACGACTGCTGACAACGCGGTTTCCCATAATGTACCCGAAATTAGCGTGTATCTCACGATTTTCGATAATACGTTGACAGCCACGTAAGTTTTTAAGAAATAAGAAATATGGCATGCGCGAATTGTTTCTTATCGTAGTAGAAGATTATTGTATTTTCAACAAAATGCCTAGGGTTTCCATCGAGTTGAAAATCTATATTGGAAAATCATAGTGGACCTAATGTTTCTTATCGTAGCAAAAGATATAGTTTCGGAACATGCATTCAGTTGAAAATCTTTGTTAAAGTTACGTAGAGATTTTCATTGGTAGAAGATTATTACATTTTCAACAAAATACCAACGGATTTCCATCGAGTTAAAAATCTGTATTGGAAAATTATTCTGAACCTACTGTTTCTTACCATAGCAGAAGATACAGTTTCGGAACATGCATTCACTTGAAAATCTTTCCTCAAAACCGAAATATCTAAGAAAGCGCATATGCGCCGAAAATTATTTCTTTTTTTCCAAATTCGTGGTTCTGTACTGACGCATGGTTAAAGTTACTTTTATAATAATTTAATAGTGTTATCATATTCTGTGAAATATCTTTGCAATTACCTACTAACTTACTTCGTAAGTACTTAAACGCGTTTAAATATGTTTTCTCTAGTGACGCCTAGTTAAAATTACTTTTATAACAATTTAATAATGTTATCATATCCTGTGAAATACCTTTCCAATTACCTACTAACTTACCTCGTAACTACTCAAACGCGTTAAAAATGTTTTCTCTAGTGACGCATAGTTAAAGTTACTTTTGTAACAATTTAATACTGTTACGATATCCTGTGAAATATTTTTCCAAATATCTACTAACTTACCTCGGAAGTACTCAAATGTGTTCAAACATGTTTTCTCTAGTGAGGCATAGTTAACCCATTTGCATCATTTGGCGGAATAATCCGCAAACAAAATTGACCATTATCACCGGGAGCGGATAAATCCGCACAAAATCATTTTTGTTTTCAGGAAATGTTTTTTAATTTTTGTTTTCAACAAAATTAGGTTACCATAATGAATTACAGTTCGGATTCAGATTCAAGCATAGAAATGCAAATATCCCATAAGCGTAAACGTGCCATAGCTCTAATAGATAGTAGTGAAGATGACCAGCCCGATAATATTGAAACAGAAGATTTCTTATGGGGAAAACGAAATTGTATGCCAACATTACATGATTTTACTGCCGCAAGTGGTGTAACCATCAACGTCAATGGAATGTCCAGGCGCGATGTTTTCGAATTATTTTTCATCGTGGAACTAGTCCAAAAAACAGTTCTGAAAAATACGAGGAATATATAATAATTTGAATAACCATATAACACTATTTGTAATGAGAATAAACACTAAAAGTTTTCCTTGCGCATCGGATTTTTGAGTAAGATTGCGGATTTAGTGCGATGATGCAAATGGGTTAAAGTTACTCTTATAACAATTTAATAGTATTATTATATCTTGTGAAATATCTTTCCAAATACCTACTAACTTACCTCGTAACTAAACGCGTGTCACCCGAATTTGGCCGATCAAGATTTTTACCGTCACCCGAATACTGGGACGCGGCAGTCAACATGTCAAACTTATTAATATACTAGAATCGTCAGCCTTATTTAGAATGTTATCCTATCGTCGACACTCTTACGTTTCCTAAGCCACGCACCCCAATGCGCGCAGCTTCACTCAGCTCTCAATAAGCAAATGATCGCAATCCTTGATCGGCAGAAATTGATCCAGTTCCACCTTCGCCTAACTCCATCCGCTGGCAAATTCTGCGGAGGCCCTCTCGGTCCCTCCTTCCACTCTTCTCTCTCCTTTTCGCCCGATGCCGCTCGTCGTCTCAAGGCCTTTGAAATGTAGACCCAATCACTGCCAATCTACGGCGATCTTAACAATTTATCGCGGGGCCACCTTACCAACAGCGTCGCGATGCCTTTGACTTCGCAACGCTGTATTCTCGCAATCAATCACGCTCAATCGCGAGGTGCGCGCAACGAACTCAACTCCTCACACTTAACCCTTTAGCTGCGACGAGAGGCTGGTCGCAGAGCTATATCGCTTTCTGTCGCGGGGCGGCGATAAACGAAAGTAGTGCCGCGATCGATCTTTCGATGACATCAACTATGCACTTAGTCGTAACTGTGTTAACGGGCCGAACGTGGAGATGATTATTGTTTGGGGTCCCGGTTAGGCGGGGAGGAAATAAAAAGGACGCGTTTGTTTGAAGACGAATTGTGATGAGCAGGAAATTTCTTGTTTATTTAACACTAAACTTTCGCTCATTTCACTTTCTGTAAATTTGGATAGCATTTGATTCTTCAATTTCGAGCTTTAATAAGTTAGGTATTTTTTTCTGAAAATAAACGTTTATTTCATAAGGGGTCAGATGACCTCTCGTGGTAAGAATAAGTAGGTGTGAAGTACCGGTACGTTCAGTGTTAAATGATCTTCACTTGAATATTGTTAATTTTCAAGCAGTACGATTAAATCCGACAAATTTAAGTATTTTCAGTTTTTAAATAAGAATTTTGTAGCTTTGTGATTGTATTTTCATAAATTTAGGCATTTTCGATTTTCATGTGGCAATTTTAAATGATTTTCACTTAAATATTCCTAATTTTCAAGCAGTGCGATTAATACTGATAAATTTAAATGTTGCCAATTTTTAAAAGAGAATTCGGTATTTTTGTGAAAATATTTTCATAAATTTGCGCATTGTTGATTTTCATGAGGCAATTTTAAATGATCTTAACTTAAATATTGCTAATTTTCAAGCAGTACGATTAAATCCGGTAAATTTAAATATTGTCACTTGTCAAATAAGAATTTTGTAGCTTTGTGATTGCATTTCTATAAATTTAGGCATTGTCGATTTTCATGTGACAATTTTAAATGATCTTCACTTAAATATTGCTAATTTTCAAGCAGTACGATTAAATTCGATAAATTTAAATATTGTCAATTTTTAAATAAGAATTTTATATTTTTGTGAATGTATTTCCATAAATTTGGGTATTGTCGATTTTAATGCGGCAATTTTTAACGATCTTCACTTAAATATTGCTTATTTTCAAGCAGTAGGATTAAATTCGGTAAATTTAAATATTGTCACTTGTTAAATAAGAATTTTGTAGTTTTGTAAATATGTATATTTCCACAAATTTAGGCATTGTCGATTTTCATGTGGCAATTTTAAGTGATCTTCACTTAAATATTGCTAATTTTCAAGCAGTACGCTGAAAGCCGATAAATTTAATTATTTTCAATTTTTAAATAAGAATTTTGTTGCTTTGTGATTGCATTTCCATAAATTTAGGCATTGTCGATTTTCATGTGACAATTTTAAATGATCTTCACTTAAATGTTGTTAATTTTCAAGCAGTACGATTAAATCCGACAAATGTAAGTATTTTCAACTTTTAAATAAGAATTTTGCAGCTTTGTGATTGCATTTCCATAAATTTAGGCATTTTCGATTTTCATGCGACAATTTTAAATGATCTTCATTTAAATATTGCTAATTTTCAAGCAGTACGTTTAAATCTGATAAATGTAAATATTGTCGATTTTTAAACGAGAATTTTATATTTTTGTGAATGTATTTCGATAAATTTAGGCATTGCCGATTTTCATACGGCAATTTTAAATTATCTTCACTAAAACATAAATGTTCTTTCATAAACATAAACATAAAACTTCACATAAATTTAGACATTCTCAGTTATTAAGCGGAAAGTTTAAATTATCTCCACTTGAATATTGCTAATTTTCAAACAGTACGACTAAATTCAATAAATTTAAATATTGTCAATTTTTAAACGAGAATTTTGCAGATTTGTGAACGTATTTGTATACCTTTAGGCATTGTTGATTATCAAACCACAATTTTAACATTAAATGTATCAAGCGAGGTCAAATGACCCCTTGCAAAATTTATTCTGAAATCGTACATTCATCGTTATTTCTTTCGCTCATTTGATTTTATGTAAATTCTTACATCATCTGATTTTACATCATTCAATTTCTCGTTTTAATAAATTAGGAATTTCTAACTGAAAATTAACGTTTATTTCATAAGAGATCAAGTGATCCCTCATGGCAAGAAGAGGTAGGTGTAAAGTACTGGTACGTTTAATGTTAAAGAAGTGATACATTTTCTTATTATGTAGAAATGCAACGTACGCAGCTTCTGAACCACAAACGCAAGTGAGCCACTTTACTGGTGCGTCGTCTCAAAAAATCACTTACTGGGAAGCCATTTTAGTGGCGCATAGTACCTAAAAGCTGTATTCTTTAGTTATTGCGAGGCTAGTCATGCAGTTGTATCCCTTCTTTGCCGCGGAGTGCACATAAACGAAAGCAGGACCGCGATCGATGTTTCCATGACATCAACTGTGCATGTAGCGATAGCTATGTTAGTACATAGTAAAATTGATGTAAATTATAACATTTTGGACGTACCGGGTGTCCCACACCAAGTATTAAGGTTCCTCTTGTGTTTTTTAACACTTTGACTGCCGTGATGGTCATCGCTGACCTGCACAAGAAATTTTACTGAATATCCAAAATACTTGCAATGGGCAGCAATAATTATTTTATAAATGCAGCTATTCTTAGAATAGTGATGCGATCCTTTGGGCTCCAATACCTGCACATTATTATTTTGCATAATTCAGTAAAACGCTGTAGTGTTTTATAGCATCGCCGTTCTAATACAGCAAAATACGCACGGCAATCAATGTGTTAAATAGAATGCTATATTTTTGAATTGACTTTATGAACGTACAGGTGAAAAGTAGTTAGAAGATGTGCCACTAGAAACTGTCTAGATCAAAAATAGACGAAAATGGACAATTTTTTTGCCCTGTGCGATGAAGGATCACTTCCGTTGGATTTTATTTACGGTATTTATATAAGTTGTATACAAAAAGTCTTATGGAACTTATAATTTAGTGGGAATTGATTAGCATCATGAAAATGAATGCTATAGCATTCACATCTTAAAGTTAATTATTTTGAATTTAATTTTATGTAAACTTAAGTTTTTGTAATTATTATCCCTGCCAAGATAATGACTAACTGAACTAAAATATGATAATCTGACTACCCTTATAAAATGTGTTCAATCAAATTTCGGATATCACAACCAATCTAAAAATAAAACGACTGTCAATTTTTGCACCTCCGAAACTATACAAGCGACATTTAAACTTACTTAGTGTCGCACCAATTTGGAATTCTCCGTGGCGCCCGATTTACAATTTGTCCGATGCGGAACTTTCCCAACCAAAGGTTTCTCTAGACCGGAGTTTTTCCGACGTGGAATTTCTCCATTACGAAATTCCTTCAAAGCGGACTTTTCCCACAGTGGAATTCGGTTAAGAGACTTAGGCGACAGGCGTGCAGACTACTCTCGGTTAGTTAAGATTCTAACAAGTGAGTTTTTCGCAGGATCGCTGAATGTCGTCCGGTGGTACTGTAGAACGCTGTATTTAACGCCGCGACAATTTCTGGCCGACGACTGGCGCCGCGGCGCCAATCGTCGGTGTCCCTTCGTGATTCTCCTCTTCCTATCACCCCCGTGATAACGTCTCATTGCCTGGGCTTACGTACATAACGCTTGACGAGAGGAATCAAATGGACTTAACAAACGAGGAACGCGACCTGGGCGGTGTTCGATGCTCCGCTTTTTCGTTCCGAGACACACGCGGTGGGAAACTTTCAGCCATGAGATACCTCATGGTAATGTGCGGAACTGGGCATTGCACGAATCGTTTCGAATATTTACCGACAATTTGCTGAATTATTTAAATTGCGTTGAATATTTAGGGACAACTGTCCGGATTACATAAATTATCTGGACTACTTAACAAAAATTATGTCAAGTATGTGAATGGTTGAATTGTTGCAATAATTATCGGAAAATTGTTCGTACTGCGGTATTGTACCTGAATAATGTCTATTCGATATATGGTACAAATTATTCCATTTGTTTATTTCGGTAAATTTCTGAATTGTTTGAATTGCATTGAACATTTAAGGACAGTTGATCGAAATGTTTTTAATTATCTGGTATGTTTACTAGCAATTATTCCAAGTATGTGAATGTTTGAATTGTGGCGGTAATTATCGGACATTTTTGGTAGTGCGGTATTGTATCTGGATAATGTTTATTCGATGTACGGCACAAATGATTCTATTTGTTTATTTGGGTGAATTTTGAATTATTTGAATCGTTTCGAATATTTACCGACGATTGTCCGAATTATTTAAATTGCGTTGAATATTTAGTGACAGCTGTCCGGATTGTTTCTATGGTCTGGTCTATTTACTAACATATATTCCAAGTATTTTAATGTCTGAATTGTTGCGGTAATTATCGGACAATTTTTGGTACTGCGGCGTTGAATATAGATAATGTCTATTCGATGTATATCATAAATTATTCCCTTTATTTGTTTATTTTGGTGAATTTTTGAATTATTTGAATTACATTGAATATTTAGGGATAGCTGTTCGAAATGTTTTGAATTGTGTGGTCTGTTTACTGACAATTATTCCAAGTATGTGAATGTCCGAATTATTGTGATCATTATCGGAAAACTGTTGATACTGCGGTATTGTACCTGAATAATGTCTATTCGATATATGGTACAAGTTATTCCATTTGTTTATTTCGGTGAATTTCTGAATTATTTGAGTTGCATTAAATATTTAGTGATAGCTGTTCGAAATGTTTTGAATTGTCTGATATGTTTACTAGCAATTATTCCAAGTATGTGAATGTCCGAATTGTAGCGATAATTATCGGAAATTTTTGGTAGTGCGGTATTGTATGTGGATAATGTCTATTTGATGTATGGTACAAATGATTCTATTTCTTTATTGGGATGAATTTTGAATTACTTAAATTGCATTGAATATTTAGACAGCTGTCCGGATTATTTTAATTGCCTGGACTATTTACCAATAATTATGCCAAGTATGTGAATGTTTGAATTGTTGCAATAATTATCGGAAATTTTTGGTACTGCGGCGTTGAATATGGATAATGTCTATTTGATGTACGGCATAAATTATTCGATTTGGTTATTTGGGTGGATTTCCGAATTATTTGAATTGCATTGAGCATTTACTGACAGCTGTTTGAAATGTTTTGAATTATTTGGTATGTTTACTAGCAATTATTCCAAGTATATAAATGTTCGAATTGTTGCGGTAATTATTGGAAAATTTTTGGTACTGCGGTATTGTATCTGGATAATGTCTATTCGATGTACGGCACAAGTTATTCTATTTTTTTATTCGGATGAATTATTCGAGTGGCTACAATGTGAATGATGGCCAATTTTGTTCTACAGTTTTTTCGTTGTTAGTTGTTTTCCTAGAACTTTGATTATGGTATAAAATTCGTAACATGCAGGGTTAATCATTATTCGAATTGTTTCGAATGTTAATAGGTGATAATTATCTGAATTATTGAAATGTTCGAGTTGTGATGAAAATTGCGACGATAACTATCCAAATTTCGGTATTGAATTATTGTATTCGAATGATTATAAGATACGCGAAGCAAAAGAAACATTAACTACGTATGCATTTTTATGCAATAAGCATTGCGCTATTTCTTTTTACCTTTCATCCATTATTTGGATGAATTGAATTTTATCCAGCCCGCGTAACGTGATTTCAAAGTACCATTGATTATCATTAAGAAGCAGGTTTGCGTTAAGTGTCAAAAATATATTTGATGCTCACTATTTCATTCTGTATTTGTACACGACAGGTTTTACACATATATATGCTTTCGTTGCGCTTTCTTTTTAAAGAGCTAGATTATGCCCTTGAGCCTAGTATCAGATTCATAACTATCTTACGATAAACAATAATTTTCCAAATCACTACAACTTATTTAAAAATCACTCGGGTATCTATGTAAAGCATCCGCATACAATTAATTGAAAATTGCTTCACCCTTTTAATCTCCATATGCTATAAAACCGATGTGGGACAAAGAAAACGGGATTGCATTGTTTGTTCTGACAGAAAAACACCTGATGGCAGGCGTGAAATGACTTATTATTGTCAAAGTGCATAAATCAGCCTGCAATGCGTATTGAGGAGTGTTTTAAAGTTAATCACACTTTACAAAATTGTAAAAAATAGAATATTGATTTTTGTGCAAATATATATTTCTCGCTGTCAACCAATTCATATAGGTTCAATATCATTATAATACGTTACTTGGTTCCTAAACTATACTAAATAATATGAGGGTCCGTAAATGCACGTTTCTGCCAAAAAGTGGCACTGAGTGGCTGGTAGCTAACGTCCAGAATGGTTCGGAGTGCAAAGGGTTAAAGTTAATCACACTATACAAAATTACAAAAAATAGAATATTGATTTTTTTGCAAATATATATTTCTCCATGTCAACCAATTCATATGAGTTCAATATCATTATAATACGTTACTTGGTTCCTAAACTATTCTAAATAATATGAGGGTTCGTAAATGCATGTTTCTGTCAAAAAGTGGCGCTGACTAGCTGGTAGCTAACTTCCAGAATGGTTCGGAGTGCAAAGGGTTAACTCGTAACCGGTCAATAATGTGTTAATTTCGAAGAGAAGTTTCCCGCGGAGACTTCAACGCTACCTACGAACGCCACCTAGTCCCACCTAGCGTCCCATAACGCGATCACCTCTGACAAAAACCGTCACAACATCAGCATTACGTCAACATTCTCCTTTCCACACAAGGCTACGTCTCAGGCTTGGCACGCAGTGCAACGTACGTAGCCACGGGCCATTGATCAAGCCGAAAACTATTGACACAGTAGGCGCTGAGCAAAAAGGAGCAGCCGAACGATTCGTCTCCCGTGGCGCGTGAAGTATTCAAGCTTTGACATCACACGCCGGCGAAACCAGTCAAACCGCAGGATTTAATTATACGCGTCGCATTCTATCCATCCTTCACGGAATTTTGTCCTGCGCCCGACGTCATCCATGACCTGGCGCAAGGAAACGAGCGCATTTTCTCCCGAATTATACCGACCCGACAACAATCGCCAGCGGAGCGGAAAAAATACGCGCCAGTCGTTTTTCGGCCGGAAAAATCTCGCCGGCCTCAACTTTCCGACGAGCGTCTTGCGCTGAGTTTCAGCGGACGAATGTCGCATCTCAATGATCCAAGATGGCGGCCATTTTGTTCGCGGACAATGCGCGCTTTTTGATTAAAGGACGTCTTTCCCTCTCTTTTCTGAGCATTGTGCGGCACCATTGTGCATCAACGCGGCTCTTCTTCTGTCATTCCGACGTTTGTTCGGGCAGATAATCGCCCACGCGCCGATTTCTGACGTTGTGGACGTAATGAAGCGTTTTACGAGGGAATTTTCATGTGTTTGTAATCTGTGGACAGAGCGACTGTTTCGGGCGGTTACGCGAAAGTCATGTAACGTAAGTCACGTTGGTATAAATAGGTGCCTGCTGCGTGGTTGAGGCTTGTTTTATTATTTGGCGAACTAAATTCTGCATTCTATGGATGGTACGGAATCAGCAGGTGCCTTTTTAGGAGTATGCGGAATAAATCATAAGACAAAATGAGTATAATATCCTTTGAACGTAATAGTTATGAATTATGTCAATTTTGTGTATAATATACAATTTTGTATATTATAGCGTGAGTTGAAAGATAAGCAATATTTTAACGTGTTTCTCAACATTATTTAATTTGTCCAACAGAATTTGTCTTTTTCCGTAATAAGTGGCACGGAATATTTAGAGTGATTACATTGAATTTTAAATAAGGAATTGTTAACCAGGGAAAAGCCAATTTTTGGGAGGAAAAATGAACAATTATTGTTTCATTCTGCGATTTGCATTTTGACTTTTTATATAATGAACTCTTTATATTGCTATTTTAAACTGAGTCTATAGTAAAATAGTTCAACACTTTGGATTATGGAACCAATCTGTGATATCAACATAGAGTCTAATGAAATGTCGTATCAAACAATTGTTTATTTTTATTCTGAATGAAATTGCCTTTTGATTAATTAAACACTTTTATTTATAATCGTATACATTATATCGTTATTCGTAATGGTATCATACGCTTATAAAATTACCGGTATTATTTTAGATTGAAATTTTACTTAAAATGGCAGTATTTTTACGTAATACTTGCTGAGTTTTTTCCTTTCAACGATTACTCTCATATCTTCGTGGTTTCAGTATTTGAAATTCTGGCTTAAATTTTGCCGCAATTTAATTTAAAATTAATTTTAAATAAATCTGCAGTGGACGGCTGTTGTCTCTGGAGTTCCTTTACTTCAGAACATACTGTATATATGTATATAAAACTCACCCTTTATTTCTTAATTATTGTTTTTATTCTTAATTATTATTGTTACGTTTTAATAAAACTTCAATCTAAAATAATATTGATAATTTTATATAATATTTTACTTAAAATTGCAGTATTTTTACATAATATTTGCTGAGTTTTTTCCTTTCAACGATTACTCTGATATTTTCGTGGTTTCAGTATTTGAAATTTTGGCTTAAATTTTGCCTGCACATTTATTTAAAATTAATTTAAATTCAATTTTGGTGAATAATTATATATGTATATATATAATGGAATAATGTATGTAATATATATGTATATAATAATGAATATTATATATATAATAATGTATATTTATACATATTTGCGTGCTTTGATGACGTTATTCTTTATATCTTAATTTCACATTATTCGACATTTATTAACCTTATTATTATTACGTTTTAATAATGTGTCTCGTATTTGAACGTACCAGTAAAGTAACATTGAATAGAAAACTCACATAATCCGTAATACGCCGACTAATTTGAAATTAATAAAATAAACCTTAACGTCAAGCAATTGCACACACACATATATATATCAAGATACATATATATATATATTATTTCTATAATAAAGGAATTATTTGACGGCCCACAAATATCCATCTGCTCTCACCGTTCATACTTTCGAGTTAACTTCCGCCGTTTATATATATACACACATATATATATATGTATATTTGCGTGCTTTGATGACGTTGTCCTCTCTATCTTAATTTCACATTATTCGACATTTATTAACCTTATTATTATTACGTTTTAATAATGTTCCCCGTATTTGAACGTACCAGTACTATCTAGACTCCTGAATAGAGAACTCACATTTTCCATCCATACGCAGACTGCATCCTTACGCTTGACAGTTAATAAAATAAATCTCAACCAAGCAATTGTTACACCAACACCATAATCAAAATTAAGCAATCATTATTTCTATAATAACGCAATTATTTGACGGCCCACAAATATCCATCTGCTCTCACCGTTCATACTTTCCACTTACGCCGTTTCACTCTTCAACGCGCCGTGAATCTTTCATTGACGTCGATCTATAGCAGCAGAAATTCTCTGTCTCCCTCTGTTACTCGCTCGCCTTACCGTCTTTCCTCCTGCTCGCGGTCTTTCAAAGTCGCGCGATTATCGGCCTACGAATTTATTTGCGCGAAACCCGCCGAGGCGGAAATTATGAATGGAGCCGAGCTCACTTCCGCCGACGAAGGCCGAGGCACTGATCAAATTGGCGTGAAGAGAGAAGAGGCTCGGAAGATTAATCGGGCGGTCGCGCCGTTTGTCGAGCCCGTTTTACGTCAAGTATGATGGCCCTCTTGGAAAAACAAGTAAGGCGGAGACGTGAAGCGCGCCCGACGTTAATCCGGCGAGCCAAATGAAAGGTAAACGCGGTGGGGGACCGGTTAGGCATACGCGAGGAGACGTGTGTTTAATGCGGCTATGGATGAAATTGCGTCTCTGCTCGTCGCTGGAATTAATACGGAGGATAGGTTAGCTGCGAATTTTGATCGGCGACCCGTGAATTTAACCCCTTGCTGGGTTTTGACGAGTCTGACACGTGAGGAGAATTCGGGCCGAATGTGGGTATCACGAGTCGGGCGCGTTGTGGTATTTTATGTCAAACATGAATAGCACGAGTTAGGGACGTAGGCGGAATTTCATGTCAAACATGAATAGCACGAGTCAGTGACGTTGTCGTAATTTTATGTCAAACATGAATAGCACGAGTCAGGCACGTAGTCGGAATTTTATGTCAAACATGAATAGCACGAGTCAGGCACGTAGTCATGTATTTATGTCAAACATGAATAGTACGAGTCCGGCACGTAGTCGGAATTTCATGTCAAATATAAGTATTACGAGTTAGGATGGTAGTAATTCCATGTCAAACATGAATATCACGAGTTAGGGTGGTAGTAATTTCATGTCAAACATGAATCGCACGAGTCAGGCACGTAGTCGTAATTTCATGTCAAACAGGAATAGCAAGAGTCAGCCACGTAGTCGGAATTTCGTGTCAAATGTGAATATCACGAGTTAGGGTGGTAGTAATTTCATGTCAAACATGAATATCACGAGTTAGGCACGTAGTCGTAATTTGATGTTAAATATGAGTATCACGAGTCGGGCGCATAATCGCAATTTTATGTCAAACTTGAACGCAGGAGTTAGGCAGATAGTCGTAATTTTATGTCAAATATGAATCACGGGAGTCAGGCATGAAGTCGGCAGTTCATGTCAAACATGAATATCACGAGTCGGGCGCATGAAAAAGATTTATATATCGTATCAGAAATATATACAAAAAAAAAAACAAGTCAAATCATTTTTTGAAAGTTTTCGGTTCACGTTCGTTTGAATCCTTCAAGAGCACCATTGCATGAAGTATAAGTATACTATTTACTCTTACTATTTTTTGTTCACAGTAGTATACTGTTTACTCTTACCACTTTTTGATCACAGTAGTGATTACTTACTAGTGACTACTTACTCTTATTATTTTTTTACGAACATTCATGCTCATTGCTTGGGCCCCAATTTTTCCGAGTTAAATTCTACGGCAAGGGGTTAAAGCGAGCTTCTAGAAAGTTTTGCGCGCTGCGTTATTTGCGCGATTCGCCGATATGCGTCGGAGCGGTGGCCGTTCGTGGCAGATTACGGAGATTACGCAGATTGCGCAGATTAAAAGGGTGGGCGATGTTAACAAGGATCAAGATAATGCGATGTAAACAGGAAAAAATCCTGTGTCATTCTTAGTCACTCTAGTTGCGACCGCTTCGGAGTGTTAGGAGTCGTGCGGATTAGTCACGATGCCGTCAGGACAGAAAATGGTCAGTTGTATTGTAACGTGTTGTTGGGCTAAAATTCGTCGCAACAAACATACATCCCTTTGTTCCGCCAGACGTGAACATATTTTTGAATACCTATAGTCATTGTTGTTGTGTGGATGTATTAAAAATTGTACATATTACTTACAATGCCGCCAGAAAAGAAAATGGTCAGTTGTATTGTAACGTGTTGTTGGCTTAAAATTTGTCGCAACAAACATGCATTCCTTTGATGCACTAGATGTGAATATATTTTTGAATACGTATAGCCATCGTTGTTGTGTGGATGTATTAAAAATTGTACAAATTACTTACAATGCCTGGAATGTGACTGGAATTACTTACAATGTCAGGAAAGAAAATGGCAAGTTGCATTGTAATGTGTTGTTGAATTAAAATTCGTCGCAAGAAATATGCATTCCTTTGATGCACTAGATGTGAACATATTTTTGAATACATATAGCCATCATTGTGTGGATTTATTAAAAATTGTACACATTATTTACAATGCCGCCAGAAAAGAAAATTACAAGTTGCATTGTAACGTGTTGTCGGGTTAAAATTTGTCGCAACAAATATGCATCCCTTCGTTGTGCTAGATGTGAACATATTTTTGAATACATATAGCCATCGTTATTGTGTGCATGTATTAATAATTATACACATTACTTACAATGCCGCCAGGAAAGAAAATGGCAAATTTCAGTGCAGCATGAACTTAATTTAAAATTGATCGCAACAAATTTCTCATAAACATCTATTCATTGCGGTGTATCTGAACATTTTTTAAACGCGCATTAACATTGCTGTTGCTTAGACGTATTAAAAATTGTACACGTTACTTACAATACTGTCAGGAAAGAAAATGGCAAATTTCAGTGCATCATGAACTTAATTTAAAATTGATCGCAACAAAGGTTCTCATAAACACCTGTACATTACAGTGTATGTGAACATTTTTTGAATGTGCATTAATATCGCTGTTGTTTAGACGTATTGAACATTGTACACATTACTTACAATTCCGTCAGGAAGAAAAAGGCAAATTGCAGAGTATCGTGAGTTTGGGTTAAAATTGATCGCATCAAAAATTCTCATAAACATTCATTGCGATGCATCTGAACATTTCTTGAATGCGCATTAACATCACTGTTGTTTACATTTCTTGAATGTGCATTAACATCACTGTTGTTTACATGTATTAAAAATTGTACACATTACTTATAATGCCGTCAGAAAAGAAAATGGTAAATTTCAGTGCATTATGAACTTAATTTAAAATTGATCGCAACAAATTTCTCATAAACATCTATTCATTGCGGTGTATCTGAACATTTTTTGAACGCGCATTAACATCGCTGTTGCTTAGACGTATTAAAAATTGTACACATTACTTACAATGTCGTCAGGAAAGAAAATGGCAAATTGCATTGCATCGTGAGTTTGGGTTAAAATTGGTCGCAACAAAAATTCTTATAAGCATTCATTGTAGTGTATGTGAACATTTTTTGAATGTGCACTAACTTCGCTGTTGTTTAGACGTATTAAAAATTGTATACATTACTTACAATGCCGTCAGGAAAAAATGGCAAATTGCAGTGCATCGTGAACTTAAGTTAAAATTGATCGCAACAAAGGTTTTCATACACATGTATTTACTGCAGTGCATGTGAACATTTTTTGAATGGGCATTAACATCGCTGTTGTTTAGACGCATTAAAAATTGTACACATTACTTACAATGCCGTCAGGAAAAAAATGGCAAATTTCAACGCATCATAAGCTTAGGTAAATATTGATCGCAACAAAGGCTCTCATAAACACCTATTCATTGCTGTGTACGTGAACATTTCTTGAATGTGCATTAACATCGTTATTGTTTAGGCATAGAAATTATACATATTACTTATGATGCCGTCAGGATAGAAAATGGCAAATTTCAGTGCATCATGAACTTAAGTTAAAATTGATCGCAACAAAGGTTTTCATACACATGTATTTACTGCAGTGCATGTGAACATTTTTTGAATGGGCATTAACATCGCTGTTGTTTAGACGTATAAAAAATTGTACACATTACTTACAATGCCGTCAGGATAGAAAATGGCAAATTTCAATGCATCATGAACTTAATTTAAAATTGATCCAAACAAAGGTTCTTATAAACATCTATTCATTGCAATGCATCTGAATATTTCTGAAATGTGCATTAACATCACTGTTGTTTAGACGTATTAAAAATTGTACACATTACTTACAATGCCGTCAGGAAAAAAATGGCAAATTTCAACGCATCATAAGCTTAGGTAAATATTGATCGCAACAAAGGCTCTCATAAACACCTATTCATTGCTGTGTACGTGAACATTTCTTGAATGTGCATTAACATCGTTATTGTTTAGACACAGAAATTATACATATTACTTACGATGCCGTCAGGATAGAAAATGGCAAAGTTCACTGCATCATGAACTTAGGTTAAAATTAATGTCAACAAAGGTTCTCATAAATTCATTGCGATGTATGTCAGAATTTGTTTATTACGTGTTGACATCATTACTATTTGGACGTATTACGTGCCAGATTATACAGATTAGGAGGATTATGAAGATTAGCAGCACGAATAATGTTAGTAAGGACCGAGGTACCACGATGTAAACACGAAGGGACCTTTTATCATTCTTACTCAGTACAATTGTAATTTCAAAGACTCGGCAGTGCTGCGCATTATTCACAGTGCCGTCCGAAAAGGAAAGGGAAAGAGAAAGTCCCAAGGAAAGTGACACGTCATTCGGTTAATCTTTCTGATTTTCCTTCGCCACACAACTTACCATAAACCTTTACAACTCTCAACGTTTCTCTTCAAAAAGCGCAGAATAACTGTCACACTTCTCGCAACGAAAAATTTCGTGTCCCCTGCCATATGTTTAACACTTCGTCATGTTTCATGATGTAATGCGCGCGAATTGCTTATAAAACCATTTTCTCCCAGATAAAGCTATCGCCTCATTATCGCGCTTCCTTAAATAAATTTCCATACAATCGGCACCTTCGCATACTCTTGAACCTACCCCAGCCTCTTGCACTGATCTCGCAGCAGAAGGCATAATCGTAATTTACTCCTCCGGCGGAATTATCACTAGATTTACTTGCAGTTTCAGTTCAAAATTCCTACTGCATGTAACGTTTGCTTTCCAAAACTATATCATGACTTTTGTAGCCATAACTAAAGAAACAGTTTTATGAACTTTATATTATTTTATATGTATTCGTAACAAATATATTTCTTGTTATTGACACTTATACCAGTACCAGTCAAAATGACTGGTGCATGTTTCAATGTGATGAAATGAGCTTGGGACAGTTACAACAATTGATAAGTACTGCAACTAGACCAGACCAGTTAAAATGACTGGTCTTGCAGTTTCAGTTCAAAATTCCTACTGCATGTAACATTTGCTTTCCAAAACTATATCATGACTTTTGTAGCCATAACTAAAGAATCAGTTTTATGAACTTTATATTATTTTATATGTATTCGTAACAAATATATTTTTTGTTATTGACACTTATACCAGTACCAGACAAAATGACTGGTGCATGTTTCTATGTCATGAAATGACCTTGGGGCAGGTACAACAATTAATAAGTACTGCAATGTTTTTTGGGATAGAATATATGATTCCGAATATATGATGCCAAAATATGATTTCAAAATATACGGTATTCAGAATATATGATTCCAAAAAATTGAAGGAGGAGGTGTTGTCGGAAGATTAGCAATTCAACATATTTTCAAGGATGTACCCTGGCCTACACCAGATGCAAAAAGAAATATTATGAAGGGGGAGCTAACTAGCGCATTTTTATTACTAATTGACCACCATATTTTAGAACATGTATGAACTTGTACACAGTTAGAAGCCCCCGAGTTTTGAGGAAAAAATGAACACTTAGGAAAGCAAAATTGAAGGCGTTTATTGCAATATTGTATGCACGCGGGGCGTACGAAAGAAACACTTTGAGACTTGAATATTTATGGAATAACAAGTGGGGACCTACATTTTCTTCTACAACTCTGAGCAGATGTGATTTTACCGAGATTCTATGTTACATTCGTTTCGACAAAAAAATTAAAGGAGCCAACGTTTACAAAGAGACAAATTCGCTTTAGTTTCAACAGTTTGGAACAAATTTATTGAAAATAGCCAAAATTGCTTCGAACCAGAAGCTTATATTACGGTGGATGAGCAACTCTTTCCAACGAAGGCAATAGGAAGGTAGCGTAATTTGGACCGCTATGATATATAAAGACTGATGACATCTGCAAGATTTGAGATAGGCATTTTGTTATACGTAGATGTAGAAGAGGTTAATGCAATTGTGTTTTTAAAAAACGCCTCGTGGTTACATTGAGAGAAGTGTTATTCGTTTGGCTAAGAAGAAAATCTGTTATTTCGACATAAGTGTGAAAGTAGTTAAATCGTCTAAACGTAAATAATTACATGTCTTATTATACCATTACAAAACTTGCTTATTTATCTACAATTTGCAATTATAATTTTGAGAGGTTATGTTAGTTTGACGTTTCTGTACAATATCAAGCATTAAACATTCAAGTTTTCCAAGTTGGACCGAAAACAGTTGCCGAAATTGAACCGGTCCAATTTCGGCAACGACATTTTTTTCATGGATAAATTATAATTAAAAAAATATCTTCTAGTAGTGATGGTGATGAAGATAGAAATAATAACAAAAATAAACGATTTAGGACAATTCTTGAAAAAATATCACCGCGAGCAAAGAAAAATCCAAATCCAACTGACCCTTCGTTTTCTCGCAGTGCACCAATAGCCCAGAAAGCAGTGCAAATAACAAGCAGCCCTTACAAATCGCGGTTATACCAAAACTTAAAAAAAATATCAGTTCACCAAAGTTTAACAAAATGCAGAAACATAAAAAAGAAAGTGGTGATTCATGGTTTTGTATATTATGTGAAGAAACCAAGGAAGAAGAAATGATACAATGCATGAAACGTCACACTTAGATACATACTCGGTGTGCTGGAGTTAGTGCTGCAATTAAAAGGTTCTTTTGTTGTAATTGCCGTTAAGAAAGCTCATGGTCCAATTTAGGAAACTAGCGGTCCAAATAAGGAAACCGGTTTCCTAAATTGAACCGATGACACGATTTTTTTTAATTCATTTTTCACTGTTATAAATAACTTTTAAAATTTAATAAATGGTTCTATTTTGAAGGTACACTTAGTGACTTTATTTTCTACTACTTAATTTTTATTGGCACTTCTTCCGTCCTTCTATATTTGAAAAATACAAAATTGGTCCAAATTAGGCTACTCTCCCCTATGCCAAAAAAGTGAATGCGGAAAGTGTACCTGAGGAAAGTTTACATATGTAAAAATTGTCACGGATAAACTAAAAACAATTCAGCGTTTAATTAATCGATAATGTCTATAAATTTATTTTTGTATTACAATTAATATTATTCAACTTTTTTCGTCATTTTTTAAAAGTAAATAAAGACTGGAAACATCACTAAGCATTTTCTTCTAAAGACTAGTCATTCTGACTGGTGTTGGTAGAAATAGGTATACTTAACCCTTTGCACTCGACTGTCCCCTCTGAGGGGACACGAAGGTACTTCGTGTTATTACGGTAGAAAATGTATGTATAGAAAACGTTTGTTCAAATGTTTGTTTCCTTAAGATTTTTTCGGGGAGTTACAAGTTAAGGCAATGAGATAGAATTAATAATCTGGGTGCTATTTAATATTTAGTAAATTCGTGGTTAATAAACTGAGAGGAGAATTCTAGCGACTACAAGAACAACCTTATATATATTCCTGCAATAGGCTGAATGATAAACTGCAAGTTATTGTATAAACATTGTATATGCTCATAAACAAATATATATAAATCACCCATAAATATGATCATAAACAAGTTATTGCTGCGATATGTGTTTGAATAAATCCGCAATGGACATTCGTGAATGAAGTATGACGCATTCGAAAAGAATAGGCTATAAAATTTCAATTTTGTTTCAACATAAATGTATCAGCAAAGTTGTATGCAAAATAATAATTTGTGCGGAGTATTTTTTTCAAAACTATACAATTTTTAACAAAATGTTGCGCTATTCGCTACTTCGTGAAGAAACATGTCCGAGTGCAAAGGGTTAATGGTAAACAAAGGTAGCCATATATGTTTGAAGTGAACATTTTCATACGTGTTGAAATTTCAGATAACATTTCCGGACAGAACTTTCCGGTAGACCTAATATATTCTCTTTGCCTTTAATGCCAAACATCTATGGTCTCTATAGACCCGGTTCAGTCGGTTGTATCGATTCGCTTGCATAATTGAAATCAATATTTAGAAACATTTATCGCACGTTTCTTCAGGTTTTCAAGGTAGACGTTCGAATTGTTCAATAATGAAAATACGCTCTCTCGAAATTTAACATCGCATTAAGTGTACTCGTTCGAAACTCATGAAATTCATTGCACAGAGATGTCTTGTACCAATTAAAACGTCTCAGTATATACTCGTAAACCTAAAACGTTTCAGCCGGTAAATCTAGTGTTATGGAAGGCGCCCGGATAAAATCGTAGCTTCTTCGATGTCGTACAATCTCGCGGGTACAACACACTCGCGCTTTCTCGAACTGGACTCGTGCCTTTTATCGCTAGGTGGACGGCCTGCTATCGCCGTGGTTCTCACAACAGTCCGCGTTCAGCTGATAACGGGGATAAGCGAATGCGACGGCGCGGAATCCGGAATTTCAAGGATTCCGACGGCTCCGGGCTCGAAATTTATTCATTTCGAAGACGGCCCGCTTCTTAACACCTGACGAGTTATCGCGCGTTACGTTCTCGACCGTTCGCGCCCGAAATCAAATATTTATTGAAAGTGAACATGTGAGGAATGAGATGTAACGCGAAATCGTAGGAGCCTGACTATGGGCGCGTGATTCTTTCGCTGAAGTTTTGTGAAGCTTTGATACACGGTTTGGGAATGTTGGCGGGCAGTTGAGAATGTTCGATTTGTTTTGACTTTTTGTTTATACTTGCGCCGTGCGGTTTGTAGGTTGAATTTGTACTGTTAATAGTTTAGTGACTTGATTATGCGAATGTTGAGTGTTGACTTTATGGTTTTTATTTTGCTTTCTAATATAATGGGGATGTAGTTCGTTTTTGAAACGGTTCTTCGTTGGTAATAATATTTTTTGGATTATGTCAAAAAGTATGCGCAGTTGTTGAAATTGAAAATGTTATATGCTTATTTCGTCAGTAATTCAATATGCTCACTGGATGCATAGTATGATAAGAAGCACATTTATTAATGCAATTTTGAGTGTTGAATTTATTGTTTTTGCTTCGTTTTCTAATACATTGAGTATATAGTTCGTTTTTGAACGGGTCTTCGTCGGTAATAATGTTTTTTGGATTATGACAAAAAGTATGCGCAGTTGTTGAAATTGAAAATGTTATATGCTTATTTCGTCAGTAATTCAATATGCTCACTGGATGCATAGTATGATAAGAAGCACATTTATTAATACAATTTTGGGTGCTGTATTTATTGTTTTTATTTCAGTTTTGAGTGTAATGGGTATATAGTTCGTTTTTGAAACGGTTCTTCGGGGGTAATGATATTTTTTGCATTATGTTAAAAAGTATGCCCACATGTTGAAACCGAAAAATATGTTCAGTTCGTCAGTAATTTAATATGTTCGCAGGATGCATAGTATGACGAAAAGCACATGCATTTATACTATTAATAGTTTACTGTCTTGATTATACATAAGATAAGAGTTTCAGAAATATGCCGATTTATTAATGGAATTTTGAGTATTGAATTTATTCGTTTTACTTCGTTTTCTATTGTAATGTGTGCATCATTCGTATTTGAAATGGTTCTCTGTTGTTAATGATAATCTTTGCATTGTGTTAAAAAGTATGCACAGATGTTGAAACCGAAATTGTTATATGCTCACTTTGTCAGTAATTCAATATGCTCATAGGATGCATAGTATAACGAGAAGCACATGCATTTATACTGTTAATAGTTTATTACCTTGATTATGCGTAAGATAAGAGTTTCAGAAATATGCCGATTTATTAATGGAATTTTGAGTATTGAATTTATTGTTTTTATTGCGTTATCTAGTGGAATGGGTATATAGTTCGTTTTCGAAACGGTCTTTCGTTGGTAATGATACTTTTTGCATTATGTTAAAAAGTATGCGCAGATGTTGAAACCGAAAAATATGCTAATTTCGTCAGTAATTCAATATGATCGCAGGATGCATAGTATGACAAGAAGTATATGTACTTACACTGTTAATAGTTTACAATCTTGATTATGCATAAGACTAGTTTCAGAAATATGCCGATTTATTGATGGAATGTTAAGTGATGAATTTATTATTTTTATTTCGTTTTCTAAAATAATGGGTATATAGTTCGTTTTTGAAACGGTTCTTTGTTGGTAATAATATTTTTTGGATTATGTCAAAAAGTATGCACAGTTGTTGAAACCGCAAATGTTATATGCTCACTTTGTCAGTAATTCAATATGCTTATAGAATGCATAGTATGACGAGAAGCATATGCATTTATACTGTTAATAATTTACTGTCCTGATTATGCATAAGATAAGTTTCAGAAACATGCCGATTTGTTAATGTAATTTTGAGTATTGAATTTATCATTTTTGCTTCGTTTATAATATAATGGATATATAGTTTGTTTTTGAAACGGTTCTTCCTTGATAATGATATGTTTTGCATTATGTTAAAAAGTATGCGCAGATATAGAAACCGAAAATGTTATATTTCGGTTTCAACATCTGCTCATACTTTTTAACATAATGCTCACCTCGTCAGTAATTCAATATGCTCACAGAATGCATAGTATGACGAGAACACACTGTTAACCCTTTGAGTGCTATGGACGCATATATGCGTCCGCCGAAATCTATCGGTGTCGACTATGGGCGCATATATGCGTCCCCAACCGCTTCGATTTCTCACTTACTGTAGCCATAATTATAAATGTATGAGCTGAATATAGATGCGTTCTTTATTAAATAATTTTCTTGCATTATTTAATTTGGCGTAAATACAAAATTATCATTAAAACTTATTTGCGCCTTAAATAATCGATCAGTAGAGTTCCCACTTGCGAAAAGTGTTTCGTCCTCAGCGAGCGCTTTGGCCAAAAGTATTCAGCACTCAAAGGGTTAATAGTTTAGTGTTTTGATTGTGAGTAAGATAAGAGTTCCAGAAATATGCCGATTTATTATTGGAGTTTTGAATATTGAATTTATTCTTTTTATTTCGTTTTCTAATGCAATGAGTATATCGTTCGTTTTTGAAACGGTTCTTCGTCGGTAATGATATTTTTTGCATTATGTTAAAAAGTATGCGCAGATGTTGAAACCGAAAAATATGCTCACTTCGTCAGTAATTCAAAATGCTCACAGGATACATAGTATGATGACAAGCACATTTATTGATGGAATTTTGAGTGTTGAATTTATTCATTTAACTTCGTTTTCTAATGTAATGGGTATATCGTTTGTTTTTGAAACGGTTCTTTGGGGGTAATGATATTTTTTGCATTATGTTAAAAAGTATGCGCAGATATTGAAACCAAAAATGTTATATGCTCACTTTGTCAGTGATTCCATATGTTCACAAGATGTACAGTATGATGAGAAGCACATGCATTTAATACATATAGCTGGCTTTTGCCTCTTTATACGTATAAAAAGAAAAAAATTCTTACCAACGCTCCTGCATAATAAATGCGTATCTTAGCTTTACCACTATCTTCAAAAAAAATTATAAAAAAGCAGCTGATTATTGCGTGCGGCTAGGAAGACAATACAAATATTAAATTTTCGTTTGTAACGCGCTTGATATGACGACAGCTGAATATTTTGATTATGCGATGCAAACGTGTTGGACCACAAAATTCAATGCGCTCACCTTGTAGTAATTCAAATTTCTGTCTAAATGCGCAGTGTTGCGAAGCACATGCAATCAATAAACAAAACTGTCTCTTGCCTCTTTACGCTCGTGATAAGAAGTTGCTTACGGATGGTCGTGAATAATAAACACATATTTTAGCTTTACTACATTCTTAAATAAAATTCATGAAAGATAGCCGGCTGTTGAGTGTGGTTAGTAATAGTGTCCGGCGGTAATATGGTAATAATACAAATTTTTTACTTTTCATTGTAGAACGCTAAATTTAGAAGGCAGCGACGTGTCTAGAAAATGAATTCAGATTGTTTCGAAGCTGAACGACGACAATCGTATTTTTCGGCCGCAACGCTATTTTATTCAGAGATATCAAGGTCGTCGATATCGTTTTGAATGGACTGATATATTTTCATAGCCGATTATTATAAAGTCGACGACATATGTCCTTAACCTTCGATGGGATGCTTTGAAGACGTGTTTTTATAAAATTTTATTTAATACAGATTATACACATATATAAAATTTACATTATATGAAATACATATATAAAATTTTATAAAATTCTCCGAGTTCTTCTTTTAGATAAAGTTGCTTTGTTACAATGTTTTAAAAAACTTTAAATTGACATATTTCGAGAATCTTAGGTCTTCTTCAATCTGCAATTATTTAATTTTGTTACGAAGGGTCATATTTGCAAAGTATTTACCATCAGAATTTTGTTAACCCTTTACATGTTGAATAATTTTGACATAAATAGGTTTTTTATTAACTGTTAACGGTTCCTTGACTTCGCTATGACCACTTTTAACATTTGTTTAATGGCATTCTCTAATTAAAGTAAAGTATATTTGCAAAGTATTTACCATCAGAATTTTGTTAACCCTTTACATATTGAATAATTTTGACATAAATAGGTTTATTAACTGTTAACGGTTCCTTGACTTTGCTATGGACACTATTAACATTTGTTTAATGGCATTCTCTCATTAAAGTAATTACGCACATTCGGTATTTAAAATAATTACGCTTAAAATGCCGTCTTATCACCAGCGTCAGTTATTTTTTTCTTTACTTATAATGTACTACCTCTGTAATTGGTAGGTTAAATTGTTTTTCAACTTTTTTTTTTAATCCACAAAGATATGGAGACAGAGAAGAATTTTATGATGATTATTTCAGAGCTAAATGAAGGTGCAAACGTATTTAATAATTTAATAATTAAATAGGTAAGCTTCATACTGTGAGAAATGATCAAAAAGCGATTGCGTTGTGTTTTTTAAGAGACAAGAAAAAGATGAGAGATGACAAACGAATGAAAATATTGCGGTACTTGATCAAATAAACCAAGAACCCAAATCGGAGGATATTTCGAAAGATATCACATCAGAGTAAATAGTAACATCAAAAATTCAAGTATTATTTACACTAAAATAAATTTACACTGAAACGTAAACTAAAATATTTATGAGATAAAAATAAACATTTTGTAAGCAGTTCTTCTATTTTTCCAAACTTCTATTTTTGGTATTGAAAAAATAACTGGAATTTTAAAAAAATAATTATTTATAATTTAATATATTTATAATTTAAATTTATATCATTATAATTTAAAAATGATTATTTATAATTTAAGAAAATAAAAAAATTAAAAGTATCCTTAACGACATTATATACATATAAACTGCCGTGGCATTCCACTAAAATAATGCAACTTGCCGCTAAACTAATTAAGCAGGGCATAGTATCTAAAAAATTAAAAGACTGAATGTTTGCCTACTGCGTAAAAACTTGGATCCAGCATCCAACGAACGTATAGTGCAGAGTGCCGCGACGATCTTATCGACATGCAAACTAGATACGCATTGGATATGCACCAGATATGCGACAGACGCACCTTTTGAGAGGTACCCATTCAAAGCAGGAAGACGCACTTTTTTGTTAACGGAACGTTCAGTGAAAATCTTTATACGTTTACGAGTCCGGCGAATTTTTCGATTTGCGGCGAACCACTGAATTCGAAAAAGTGGAGTTTGAAGATTCGAAAGGAAAGTCAATGTACGGTATTAATAGTTTGGTCGTTATTTGTGTGCGAATCTTAAAGATTTGGAAATGTAGGAAATAGTCTGGTTTCCGGTTGGCTTTTTTTATTATTTTGGATAAATTAGTTTAATTATGTTAGATAAACAAGATAAATTAGTTTAATTATGTTAGATAAACATGTTTATGGGACTTCCTCAGGAGTTTAGTTTGAAGGTTTGATAATTGATATTTTGTGATGACGCGAATTTGGAAATTGAGTAGTTTTCTATTAGTACCAAATATCAACTACCAAGTGTAAATGTGGTAATTTGGTCATTTTAATAGTTTGGTCGTTGTTTTGTGCGAATCTTAAAGATGTGGAAATTAAGGAAATAGTTTGGTTTCCGGTTGACTTTCTTTATTATTGTTTAATTATGTTAGATAAACATGTTTATGGGACTTCGTCAGGAGTTTAGTTTGAAGGTTTGATAGTTGATATTTTGTGATGACGCGAATTTGGAAAAAGAGTAGTTTTATATTAGTATTAAATATCAACTACCAAGTGTAAATATGGTAATTTAGTAATTTGGTAATTTTACGTTATTAGCAATTGTGAACCAACAAGTTTTCATTGCACACACCTGTTCAGTGGTTGATAATGATCTAGACTTGGTAATTTGGTAATTTTTAATCATTGCTAAATATCAACTAGCAAATCTGTGTCAGCATTTAACATGCATGAAGCGTGTCGGGTTTATTCACGTAATTAGGTAGTGAAATACCGGAACCGGATTATTTTTCTTCAATTTTGGAATTCATACTAATACGCTAATGTCTATATAACAAACTAAAGCCGTATATTTTACTACTATTACACTTGTTACGACAAACTTTTAATTGCATTTCGCATTTTACCAATTACTCGCATTTAATAATACTGCTCTCGTTATGACAAATTTTCAATTGAGATTCGCATTTTAGAATATAACCAGGTCATGCAAAATTGTACTGTATTGCGTGCGTGGTTTATACTATCAAAATATGCATTCATACAATTTCTACAATTTTTACAATATAACCGGGCCATGCAAAATTGTACTGTATTATGTGTGTGGTATATACTTTTACAGCATGCATTCGTACAATTTTTACAATTTCTACTATTTCTACAAATTTTACAATATAACCGGGCCATGCAAAATTGTACTGTATTACGTGCGTGGTTTATACTTTCACTGCATGCATTCATACAATTTTTACAATTTCTACCATTTTTACAAGATAACCGGTTCATGCAAAATTGTACTGTATTACGTGTGTGGTTTATACTTTCACAACATGCATTCGTACAATTTTTACAATTTCTACAGTTTTTACAGTATAACTGGGCCATGCAAAATTATACTGTATTACGCGTGTGGTTTATACTTTCACAACATGCATTCATACAATTTCTACAATTTTTACAATATAATCGGGCTATGCAAAATTGTATTGTATTACGTGTGTGGTTTATACTTTCATACCATTCATTTATACAATTTCTACAATTTTTACAACATAACCGGGCCATGCAAAATTGTATTGTATTACGTGTATGGTTTATACTTTCACAAGATGCATTCGTACAATTTCTACGATTTTTACAATATACCCGGTCATGCAAAATTGTACTATATTACGCGCGTGATTTATACTTTCACATCATGCATTCATACAATTTTTACAATTTTCACAATATAACCGGGCCATGTAAAGTTGTACATTATTACGTGCGTGGTTTATACTTTCACAACATGCATTCATACAATTTCTACAATTTTTACAATATAACCGGGCCATGCAAAATTGTACTGTATTACGTGTGTGGTTTATACTTTCACAACATGCATTCATACAATTTTTACAATTTTTACAATATAATCGGGCCATGCAAAATTGCACCGTATTACATGTGTGGTTTATACTTTCATACCATGCATTTATACAATTCGAACAATTTTTACAATATAATCGGGCCATACAAAATTGTACTGTATTACACACGTGGTTTATACTTTTGCAACAGGCATTCATACAATTTCTACAATTTTTACAATATAACCGGGCCATGCAAAATTGTAATATATTACGCGCGTGGTTTATACTTTCACAACATGCATTCATATAATTTCTACAATTTTTTAATTTTTACAATATATACCGGGCCTTGCAAAATTGTACTGTATTACGTGTGTGGTTTATACTTTCACAACATGCATTTGTACAATATTTACAATATAACCGAGCCATGCAAAATTGTACTGTATTACGTGCGTGGTTTATAGTTTTACAACATGCATTTGTACAATATTTACAATATAACCGAGCCATGCAAAATTGAACTGTATTACGTGTGTGGTTTATACTTTCACAACATGCATGTACACAATTTCTACAATTTCTGCAATATTTAAAATATAATCGGGCCATGCAAAATTGTCCTGTATTACGCGCGTGGTTTATACTTTCACAACATGCATTCGTCCAATTTCACTTGCGACTCGGTCAACAATAAACCATGACACGTGCGCTTGAACTCGCCTGTTTTTGAGGCCATCGACTTCACAGGGGCCTATTTACAATTCAGCGGTTCTCAGGTCCGTGCGACTCGTCTGCGAAAAAGGTCGACGGCGGTGCACGTGATTCGTGAAACGTGATCGAGACATTTCGCTCATGACGTACTCTAGCTGGCCTCCGACTCGGCTATTTTCTTTCCTTCGGACTTCGAATACAATCTGCACTTTCTGGCATCATGTTCATACTACCAATTTCAACGCTTTCTCAATACCTGCATCATTTTCCAATCCTCTTTGCTTTGTAAGTGTATTTTCCACGCACGCATTCGAATATAATAGTTCTGGTTGTGACAGTGAATTTCTATTTTGTATTTCTATAATATTCTATTTTGTATTTGTATCTTTTCCAATTGCTCTCTTATAATCCAGTTTATTTGCATAGAAATCGTAGTTTCGATGCTAGTTTAACACTAGAAAGACTGAAACTTCGTATATACCTATATTGCTCAAAAGCAGTCAAAATGACTCCATTGTGAAAGAATAACTAATGTATAAAGAAATGGATTGAAAATTAATTTTTAATATTGTTTTATATTATTTACCGTTATATAACACATTATTAGTAAGTATTAACTGTAAATATTGACTGTTTTCAATGAACCTATTCCATATTTCCAAAAGCAAGGCAAATTTATTTGTGTGCAGGCTCTTACTTCTTTCGGTTTTTTTGTCAAAGCGAATAAATCGTAGGATTTGCTTGAACTTTTCTCTGGCCATAGTTTTTCGAAAAAATTCGGGACCCCACTTTGCTGACCATAAAAAAACTCAATTTTTAATTTTTTGCCTCGTAACATTCGACACTTTCATTTTCATCATATCTTCAGTTTCAGATGTTTCACTTTGAATATGAACCGTTTCATCTTCAGATGATAGTTCAGAATTTATTGCATCAGATTCTATATCGGAACACTCTTCACTTATGTTCGTTAGCTTTTCCAATAACTCACTTCTATTCGACATTTCTTTCAGGAATTTAGGGCGCAAATGATGTAAAAGAAACAACTGGTTAGAACAATTATCCTTGCATAAATATGCGAATATCAAGTACTACCTTAGTTTATTCAGCAACGGGCCTATTTACACGATGAAGTTTTTCATGAAAGAGACGATGCTGTGATGCTAGCATCAAAATAACTTCTACCTAACCTACGGAATCAAGAAGTACACATATTGGTATGTTTTCATGTAACGGTAATCGAAAAAAATGAAAAATGTTATTTCAATACAGAGCCGAACCGGTCATATAAGAAATTACACAATTCGATAATAAGAGTCATTTGATTATTTTAAATTTCCCAAGCAGTCAAAATGACTGCTTTTGGGCAATATAGGTATAACACATATATATACCGGAAATGAAGGAGGGGGAAGGAAACTACAATTATTAATAAACGCATTTATATATTGTACAAAAAGTCATAAAATTCTAAGAAATCGTATCATATACATAATTTTTTTTCGAATTGAAATTAAAAAGCAGTTAAATAGCGCAGTAGGCAGTTAGTTCTTTGGAATTCTCTCACATTTGTATGCGGCGCTTTATCGGTTTGTGTCAGTCAACTCAAATTTTAATTACGTTTTCTTTAAAATGTGTGTTCTTTCTCGTGACAAAATTCGCCGTCTGTGTTCTATAAATTTTCTCAGCTCTGCCACGCAATAAAGTTAATTCCTTGGACTTTGTTGATTTTTGGCTTCTTGTCTTTTCGAATAAGTACGTGTACGTATATATTACATGAGAATGTACACTGAATTTATATTCATCGGTTTGTACCAATTAGCTTTCAATTAGACTTCAGCACTTTTCAATGTCTTTGCATTTCACCGATGATACAAGTTTTTATTTCGCATAAAATATGTTCCCTCCACTTTATTATTAATACCAATTTAAAACCCTCCTAAACAGATGCTAAATTCTCGCATTGTTATCGCACATCAATCGGCTTATATCAGTCAACTTTAACTTCGACTTCAATACATAAACTCATTATTTCGAACATCTTTGCATTACACGCAACTTTAGTTCTTTTCCAACATCTTTGAATTTCACCGATGATACAAGTTTTTATTTCGCAATAAAATATATTCTCTCCACTTTATTATTAATACCAATATAAAAACCTCCTAAACAGCTGCTAAATTATCTTATTGCTATCGCACGTCAATTGACTTATATCAGTCAACTTTAATTTCGACTTCAATACATAAACTCATTATTTCAAACATCTTTGCATTACACCCGTGATAAAATCTATTATTACCATCTCACCTATTTTCTCAACTTCTACCCCGCAATAAAATATATTCCTTCCATCTTACTCTTAACACCACCTTAAACACCGTGTCAACAGCTGGTTAACTCCGCCTCGCTTTCGCATGTCAGTATATCATATTTCACCGGCTTACGTTAATTAACTTTAACTTTGCCTTCAATACATAAACCATCCTGCCTAATTTCGCATTACATTCATGATACAACTTTTATTTCGATCCACGCATACCTTCAACAATAAAACATAATCTCTTCAGCTCTTAATGTCAATTTAAACATCTTCACAACAGCTGAGTAATTCTTCTTTCTTCGTCTTTCCGTATTAAGGGGACCAGAAAGCTTTCAACGACCGAAAACTGGGTGAAATCGAATAACGATTGTGGACAAACGAATAAACATACATAAATTTTCTTATTTGGAGGTCTTTTATGCATTCTTAACAAACAGATCAAGCTTTTAAAAATTAACAAATATTAATAATTAAAGGAAATATTTATATCTGAATGATTTTCTTAGCGCCATTTGGTTAGTGAGATTTTTCTCTGTAGATTGAACCTAAATTCTGTGACAAAACATCACAATTGAAGCAATGGCGACCAAAAATCCAAAAGGTTGACAGATTTAAGTTATTTGTAGTTAAAAACGATATTAAAAAATTAATTTTTATATGTAGACATCGGTTCATTTTATGGAATACGTATTTATCTTCAATTTAAGAAAAAAATCAAATCGATATCTTCAATCATTCTTGAGTTATTACAAAACGTCACAATTGAAGCAATGGCGACCAAAAATCCATAAGGTTGACAAATTTAAGTTATTTGTTGTTAAAAACGATATTAAAAAATTAATTTTTATATGTAGACATCGGTTCAGTTTATGGAATACATATTTATCTTCGATTTAAAAAAAAAATCAAATCGATATCTTCAATCATTCTTGAGTTATTACAAAACGTCACAATTGAAGCAATGGCGATCAAAAACCCAAAAGGTTGACAGATTTAAGTTATTTGTTGTTAAAAACGATATTAAAAATTAATTTTTATATTCAGACATCGGTTTAGTTTGTGGAATACATATTTATCTTCAATTTAAAAAAAAATCAAATCGATATCTTCAACCGATCTTGAGTTATCGCGGCAAAACTAATGGAAAATACTGTTTTGAGAAAAACGCGATTAAAGTTTGGGAACAGAATTACACATTTTTGGCATTCTTGAACTCAATTTTGCGAATGTCGAAGTTTTTCTTACGCCAATATGTTCTTAAATAATTGTACTAACCGATTATGTAAAAAACCAACAATCGACTTTTTTTGAGATTTCAAACCTTTCTGGTTCCCTTAATGTACGACTCTTCCTCGACTTATATCAATCCAGCTTTGACTTTCATACATCAACTCCTTTTTTTCAACATTTTACCCATGACAAAACCGTTTTCACCTCACATTTTCTCATCTTCTGTCCCATAACGCAATCGATTGCTTTCACCTGCCTCTTAATATCAACTTAAGCAGCTCCCAACATCTGAATGAAAGTTCGCGATATCACAGTTGTCGCTCCTGTGTCGACATTTCCGAACGCTAAGATCATTTAATTGAAGGAAGACTCTTGTACAAACAAGTGTTTAATTTTCTCCTTAAGGCTTTCGCGGCCAATATTCATTTGACAAGCAATGCACAAATGCGACATCCATCCGGAAGCCAACGCCTTATCAAGTGCTTAATTTATTATGATTGCATACAATGAATTTGAACTTTGCACTCCTCTACCTCTCGACTTTCAGATGAGCTCGCCTCGGTTGTTGCCTTCTTTATGCACGGCTCGAGTCCCTCATTCAGTTTCTCCTTACTAGAGGTTTTCGACGCCAAATATTTCCCGTGGAATGGAAATCGAGCAATTAATTCGTCTATACCTCTTGAGGAAACCAAGTAACGACGCGTTGTGTTGAAGTTGAGGAAAATGTCCCGTGTAAAATCCCACCCCCTGTTGAGAAGCTGACCGATTAACCCATTCTAAACGGAGAACTTTTTCGAGCACGGTCCCCAGGTGCAATTTTTTTTTCTTTATATTGTTCATTTTTAACACGTTGGCTGCCGTAGGGGTCATCGGTGACCAGCGCAAGAGATTTTACTGAAGATCCACAATATTCGCAGTGGGTAGTAATAATTATGTTATAAATGCAGTTATTGTTAGAATAGTGATGCGATTCTTTGGTCTCCAATACTTGCACATTATTGACATTTTGCATAATTCAGTCAAACGCTGTAGTATTTCATAGCATCGCGGTTCTAATACGGCAAAATACGCACGGCAGTCAACGTGTTAATAAAGAAACATATTTACTATGGAAATCACCAAATTCTTAAGTGAATTCGCATAACTAAGATGATTGCACACCGTGTGTGCAATGTAAGGTAAAATAAAAATACATCATTAACAATGCCAATGCCAAATTTTGTTTTCTGTACTTTACAGATACTATTAATACAAAAAAATTACCTCGACGACTGCTTTACTAAGAATAATTTATAATTGCTCATTACTACTATTGCATGCCTGGTGTGCAACCGGTCTTATAGCCTCGGAAATCAATCGCGCACACGGTGTGCAATCGGCTTCGAATGGGTTAAGGAAGATGTGGCTTCAAACTTCATTTCTTCGGGCGGGGGGTTGGCTGAAGATATGGAGCCGGCTGTAAGTAGATGATCAGTTGAGGGTGATGTTCTAGGATCGTTGGTCTCTTCAAGTTGATAAGACATTCGCAGGACCCTTTTTGCTCTCCGGTCCTGTTCACTAGTGGCAGTTTTGATTATAAAGACCCTGACAACCCTGTCAGAGCTCTTGTGCACCTTAATGATCCGATCCAGCGATCAGAGGATCAGTGGTGAATTCTTGTTCTTAACCGTTTGGATCCCAGAGGTTACTCAGAAAATATACCCACTCGGCTGTAAGTGGATGTTCGGTTGAGGGTGATATGCTAAGATTGTTGGCCTCTTCAGGTTGATAAGACAATGGCACGACCCTTTTTGCTTCGCGATTCTGCTCAGTGGTGGTAGTTTTGATCGTTTCGACTCTGACAACCTTGTCTGTATCCTTATGCGCTTTGATGATTCGATCCTGTGACCAGAGGATTAGTGGTGAATTCTTGTTCTTAAGCAAGACTAGTGTGCCTTCTATTAGTGACCGATGATCAGGGTTTCATTTGGTCCGACTGATTAATTCGTGATCGTTTTTTTAGTGCCACGTTATTAGTGTATTGACTGAAACTCCTGTAAAATCCCTTACGGGTAGGCCTGTGAAAGAATCATTAGTCAGCAAATGGTTGGGTGACAATAAGAGATCATTCGGGTTTGATGGAATGGGAGCTTAAAACGGATTTATTTTAATTGTAAGGGCATTTAGGTGGTTGAATATAAAAATTGGTGTGCCAACAGCAAGTTTCAAATGGTATTTAAAACACTTGACATCGGCACCCCATTAGCTTCCAAAACACAGTGTTTGCGGTCAAATCCTTTGCCAGTTAATGGGTTTATTTCTTAAAATCGGTCCGACTTGACCGTTGCTCCCAGTTGAACGTGCATTTCGCGGATTTTTGGTAATTAAAATTGTAAGTATGCCATTTCTTGGTTAACGATGGTGCGTAGGTAAAGACTAGCTCCATAGACCTTCTCACTTGCGTCACCAAACAATTGTCCGGCACATTTTGAGTCTGATCTGTAAAGTATTTATCATCAGCGATCTCCTCGTTGATGGAATGTCTCTCGGGGGAGTCTTCTTCTGCTTTCTAAAATTTCGGAATGTCAAATTTCTTCGAGTTTCTTGCGAAAGCGCATCTCCCGGTGACCCAACTGATGCGCGTTTTTTTTGTAGGTAGTAGTGGTAGCTGATATCGTGTGATGTGATAACAGCAAGGGATAGGAAACAGTTAAATTCGTAGGATATTTAGTGGTCCTGGCAATCATCTTGGTATCGTGACAGTTGCACAGAATCACTGGCTGGGTTTTGTTCTGTATTTACACCGTTGCTGATCCACTAATCATAGGATTCGGCTTGAAGGACCATGAATAAAACTGCGCGTTCGCGATGTCAGCGATGATCCTTTCGGAGGTCTGTTTAATTGAAGAAATATTATTGTGCGAACAAGTACCTAATTCATTGCGATCGATTGCACATTTTTAACCCCCGATTTTTACATAAAATCGCTCCGATCTCCTTTTTATACCACCCTGGGTCCCTAGTCAGTCTCCCTTTCCCAGGGATTCTCGCCAATATTCTCGCGAAAATCGGGCATCGCGAGATCGAGCAACAAAATTGAGAACAATGCCTTAACTGTTCTCCCTGCCTCCCACAATCATCCGTCAAACATCTGTTTCTTCAACCCTCTCCTCGTCGCCCCACGTCTAACACCTCATGCGTTCACATGAGCACACGACACCTCGTCCTCACACGTTAGCACCCAACACCTCGCTTCTATCAGCATACGACAGCTCGCTACATGCCGACAGCCTTATCATCGTGTTCGTTCGCGCACGATCGTTCTCGCCGGTTTTCATTGTGTCGCCCGTAATTGTGTACCGTCATTTACGACTGTGCGTGTGTACTCGTGCGACGTGTGGCGCAAGTACCGAATATAACAGTTAAGCCGTAACAGAGCGATGATAAATAAGCGCGGCGGGTCATCGTCCAGCGGGAGACGAGATTTACGTTTAACGAACCGTACTAGACTGGGGATCGTTCCTGCACGCGTGTAAACTCGACGAACACCCACACGATGCCTGATACGCTGGGTATGAACATCTGGGCGTTCGAATGCTTTTATGCGCGACAGTCGAGTTTGTTCTAGGTGTTGACGATGGGATACGAAGAGATTCGGGCTGGATTTCGAGGGAAATTATGGGACGGCGTTGGTGTCTTATTGTCGGATATTTTCGGGTGGTATCTTGGCGTGGATTACCGGAGTTGGGATGATGAACGTTTAATATGCGGCTGGATTTTCGTGGACGGAGATCGGTGGGCGTGGAATCTTCGGGTGGGAGTTTTACGGTGTCGTGATTAGTTTCTCGAAATTTTCCGATGTCTAGTGTGACGTGTGGTTAGGTTGTTACACAGTTGCATTAGGATGTAGATACACACGTCTTGTGAATATACGGTTTGGAGGTGCAGATTGTTTGAAATTTTCCGGGGTCTAGGTGTTTGATGATTGGATGTTTAGCGTGTAGTATGGCTAATTATCATACAGTTGGACTGAGATATAATGATACACACGGGTGTAATGATACATGCGTCTTGTGAATACATGGTTTGCAGGTGCATACTGTTTGAAATTTTCCGGGGTCTAGGTGTTTGATGGTTGGATGTTTAGCGTGTGATATATCTAATTATCATACAGTTGAACTGAGATATAATAATACACGCGTCTTGCGAATATACGGTTTGCAGGTGCATATTGTTTGACATTTTCCGGGGTCTAAATGTTTGATGTTTAGTGTGTGGTATGGGTAATTACCACATAGTTGAATTGAGATATAATAATACACGCGTTTTGCGAATATACGGTTTGCATTTGTATACTGTTTGACATTTTCAGGGGTCTAGGCGTTCGATGGTTGGATGCTTAACGTGTGGTATGGCTAGTTATTGTACATTTGAATTGGTATATAATGATACACGCGTTTTGCGAATATACAGTTTGCATTTGTATACTGTTTGAAATTTTCCGGGGTCTAGGTGTTTGATGGTTGGATGTTTAGCGTGTGGTATGGCTAATTATCACACAGTTGGACTAAGATATAATGATACACACGGATGTAATGATATACGCGTCTTGTGAATATATGGTTTGGAGGTGCATACTGTTTGAAATTTTCCGGGGTCTAGGTGTTTGATGGTTGGATCTTTAGCGTATGGCATAACTAATTATTATACATTTGAACTGGTATATAATGAAACACGCGTTTTGCGAATATACAGTTTGCATTTGTATATTGTTTGAAATTTTCCGGGGTCTACGTATTTGATGATTGGATGTTTAGCGTGTGGTATGGCTAATAATCAAACAGTTGAATTGAGATATAATAATACACGCGTCTTGCGAATATACGGTTTGAATTTGTATACTATTTGAAATTTTCCGGGGTCTAGGCGTTTGATGGTTGGATGTTTAGGGTGTGGTATGGCTAATTAACATACAGTTGAACTGAGATATAATAATACACGCGTCTTGCGAATATATGGTTTGCAGTTGTATATTGTTTGAAATTTTCCGGGGTCTAAGTGCTTGATGGTTGGATGCTTAGCGTGTGGTATGGCTAATTATTATACATTTGAACTGGTACATAATGAAACACGCGTTTTGCGAATATACAGTTTGCATTTGTATACTGTTTGAAATTTTTCGGGGCCTGATGTTTGATGGTTCGATGTTTAACGTGTGGTATTGCTAATTATTACATAGTGCACCTAAGATACAATGATACATATATTCTGAAAATGTACTATTTGCACAAATTCGCTTATAACTGATGTATTAGGTATAAGGGAAAGTTCTAACATTTTTGAACACGTGCACTTTTACGGGTTGTTGATCCTTAGTAAGAATTCTGATCCGACTGAAACTGGCTTAAACAGTTAGATTAGTATATGATTGATGATTTATACACATTTTTTCGTATTTTAGTCAGTGTTTTTAAACTTGTAAAACTGTCAACATCACTGAAGAAAAAGTGCACTTAAGACATTGTATGCTGTATGCGTTCCAAAAAGGGAATAACGCGATGGGAGCAAAAAAAATTGTGTGATGTGGTTGGAAAGGACGCAGCAATAACTCGAATATGCCAAAGATAGTTTGCGAAATTTCGTTTGGGTGATTTTTCTTTGAAAGATGAACCCATATCAAGAATCAGGACAAATCCCACGTTAACTTCCAATAGAAAACAGACAGTTGTAACTAACAAAGGACCTTATATTTTGTATTGAATTTTAAATAAAAAGTAAAATATAATTTGTTTTTTTCTTTATAAAAAAACGACAGAACTTTCCCTTACATCTAATAACTTCATGAATTAAGTATTTATAACAGTGTCACGCAATTATACGTATCACAGAATTCTTCTTTTTGCAAATATCAATTTTTCGCCATCTACCTATTTACAGATTTGAATTTCACCGAAAGTAAAATGTACGTTAAAGCCCCCACAAATTTCCATACGTCCGACTCTAGGCACCTTCAATTCCATCCTACCTTAACCCAAATCACCTTCTCTGCACTCCGTCGTGCCAGTGTCAACATCAATATACCTTCACCTAAATATCCGACCGCCTAAATTGCAAGCCGCGTTCACTTCTTCCAATTAAGCGGGCGCTCTTTAAAACGCGCACGTTTAACACGTATGGCCAAGAAACAAAGCGTCACGATAACTTCTCGTCTACTCATCCATTTACTCATTCCCTTCTCAGGCAGTGACGTACACGTTGCCGTACACTTTGTACTCGTATCCGCTTGCATGTACATACCCCCGGTTCGTAGGTACAATCGTTCATCGTCGTTTAATCGACACGACAGTGGCCTGACTAAAATAGAGCGAAACGAGGCGATGTTTGCCTGAAGACGACTGCGTTGATGTTGATCTCCTTAGTTCCACCTCGCGCATAGACGAAAGGAACGGGAACAATGGCGCAGAATGGCACGAAACAGGGCGCTACGTCCTATTAATTCTTATTGACCGGGGTCGGGTCTTTACTAAAATGCTTTCCCATACGCCAGAATATTTCATGGTGACGCGTTGTTCACGGATTATGGGTGTATGGGTTTATGTGCAGGAACTTTGTTGGCAGGCTATATATTGTATGTGTAAAGTGGAGATGTGACGTAATTTGAAAGTTTGGCGTTTGATAGTTCATATTTTGTGATAATGTAGAATTTCTAAATTAACAAGGTTACATCGTTGGCAATTATCAACATTTGGTATTTGATATTTGATAATGATGTAAAATTACTAAATTACCGTATAACGACTCATAGTTATGAGTATATGTGTTTGTATTTTTGACCGGTTATATATTATATGCGTAAAGCGAACATGCTACATAATTTGAAAAGCTTGATTTGTGATAGTTGATATTCGGTGATAATGTATGAGTACAATTTCTAAATTAAAGAATTTACATTGTTAGGAATTATCAAGGTTTGGTATTTGATATTTGGTATTGACGTAAAATGAGAGAATTATCGTATATCGACTCATAGTTACGAGTATACATATGTTTATGTGCATAAATATTGTGGACCGGCTATATATTGTATGTGTAAAGTGGACATGTGACGTAATTTGAAAGTTTAGCATTTGATAGTTGATATTTGGTGATAATGTAGAATTTCTAAATTAACAAGTTTACATCGTTGGCAATTATCAACTTTTGGTAATGATGTAAAATTACTAAATGACCGTATATCGACGCATAGTTATGAGTATATGTGTTTATATTATTGATCGACTACATATTATATGTGTAAAGTGGACATGTGACATAATTTGAAAAGCTTGATTTGTGATAGTTGATATTCGTAACCAATAAACATCGTTACCAATTACCAAGATTTGGTATTTGATATTTGGTAATGATGTAAAATGACTAAATTACCGTATATCGACTCACAGTTATGAGTATATGTGTTTATATGCAAAAATATTGTTGTGCTATATATTATTGTGGCAAACATGGGACATAATTTATATATTGATATTTGTGATAATGTAGAATTTGTAAATTAACAAGTTTACATCGTTGCAATTATCAACGTATTTGATATTGATGTCAAAAAGTTTCGAGCGTATATGATTTACGTGCAAAAATATTCGGTATATAATATATAGTGGACATGTGGCGTAATTTGAAAAGTTTGATTAATAAGTTTAAACATCGTTACCAATTATCAACTTTTGGTAATGATGTAAAATTACTAAATGACCGTATATCGACGCATAGTTATGAGTATATGTGTTTATATGCAAAAATATTGTTGGCCGGCTATATATTATATGTGAAAAGCGGACATGGGACATAATTTGAAAAGCTTGATTTGTGATAGTTGATATTCGGTGATAATGTAGAATTTCTAAATTAACAAGTACATCGTTGGGAATTATCAATATTTGGTATTTGATATTTGGAAATGATGTAAAATTACTAAATTACCGTATATCGACTCACAGTTATGAGTATATGTGTTTATATGCAAAAATATTGTTGGCCGGCTATATATTATATGTAAAAAGCGGACATGGGACATAATTTGAAAAGCTTAACTTTTGATAATTGATATTCGGTGATAATGTACAATTTCTAAATTAACAAGAACATCGTTAGAAATTATGAAAGTTTGGTATTTGATATTTGGTAATGATGCAAAATTACGAAATTGCTCTATATGGACTTACAGTTATGAGTATATGTGTTTATATTGTTGTCCGGCTATATATTATATATGGAAAGCGGACATGGTACATAATTTGAAAAGCTTAATTTGTGATAGTTGATATTCGGCGATAATGTAGAATTTCTGAATGAACAAGTTTACATCGTTATCAATTATGAACATTTGGTATTTGATATTTATCAATGACATGACAATGAAATTATAATTATGAACATTTGGTATTGTATGTATATTATTTTTATATTGTTGACCGGCTATATATTATATGTGTAAATCGGAAATGCGACGTAATTTGAAAAGCTTGACGTTTGATACTTGATATTTGGCGATAATGTAGAATTTCTAAATAAACAAGTACATCGTTATCGATTATCAAGATTTGGTATTTGATATTTGGTAATGATGTAAAATTACCAAATGACCGTATATCGAATTACAATTATGAGTATATAGTGTTTACATGCAAAAATATTGTTGACCGGCTATATAATATATGTGTAAAGGAGGCACGTGACATAATTTGAAAAGCTTGACGTTTGATAGTTGGTATTTTGTGATAATGTAGAATTTATAAATTAATAAGTTTACATCGTTAGCAATTATCAATATTTGGTATTTGATATTTATGAATGGCATGATAATTGAATATTCATATTTATGAATGACATGACAATTATAAACATTTGGTATTATATATTATTTTTATATTGTTGACCGGTTATGTATCATATGTGTAAATCGGACATATGACGTAATTTGAAAAGCTTGACGTTTGATACTTCGTATTCTGTGATAATGACAATTTCTAAATTAACAAGTTTACATCTTTATCAATTACCAACATTTGGTATTTGATATTTGGTAATGATGGAAAATGACTATCATATATTGACCGGCTATGATATTATATTGTTGAGACTATATATTAATGGACATGTGACGTAATTTGAAAAACTCGACGTTTTATAATTGATTTTCAGTGATAATTAACAAGTAAATCGTTAGAAATTATGAAAGTTTGGTATTTGATATTTGGTAATGATGCAAAATTACTAAATTACCGTATATCGATTTACAGTTATGAGTATATGTGTTTATGTGCAGAAACATTGTATTATGCATATATAAGATAACTTTACGACTATATTCTGAAAACTTAACGAAATTCGAAAATAACAAAATTCGTAAAATATCAAAGAGGAAAAGAAAATGGATAATATAAAAATTGAACAAGCACTATCTACCACAGCCAACAATTTTATAATATACATTTATACAATATCGTACTAAAATAATTATTCAAGTGTCACGTGTCATGAATAACACGATAACATGTACATATATATTACGTTGTGCATATATATTGTTAACCTTCCCATAACAAATAACACTTAAACAATTATAGCACGTTATTGCGTAAGTTTATATTATATTGTCGTTGGCTGTATTCGGTAGTACTTGTTTCATTGTATTATTTCCAGTTTTTACGTATTTTTCGGAATGTTAATAACAACTTCGGTGCAATTAAGTTTTATAAATAAAATCACAACATTGCTTTATGCAGAAATTCTTTTTAAGTTATGTACAAATGGTTTCTCTGATTGCACCAGTCATATATGTAGTACTGAGTATACACATGTTTTCATCCACAAACGTTGCTGACCCATCATGACATATGACACTTAAATAATTATAGCACATGTTGCGTAAGTTTACATTATAATGTCGTTGCTTGTGGTGAGTAGTGCTAGTTTGATTCCGATATTAGCAGTTTTCTTGTGGCATTCTATTTAGGACATCGCTACTAAATTTTCTACAAGTACGTAATATATATAAATATTATATATTTTTTTTATTACGTATTTATATATATAATACATGGGGTAGTGAACGTACACATTTTTTCGTGCACAAATTTTGTTGGCCGATAATTAGGTATACGACACTTAATTAATTATTGTAGTATAAAGTTTTTATATTATATTTTTCAATTTTTTTTTATGTATTCTTTATTACATTAACGCAATTATTTTTCCGTGTATTTTTTATTACTTCAGCGCCGTAAACTTTTCTAACCTAATTCACATTTAATCATATCAAAATATGCACTGGTTCAAAGAACGACAGCCGCGTAGAAAATTTTTTCGACTCTGACATAGTTCCACAATGAGGCAGAAATTATTTGCGATCGAATCCGTTATCGAAAGCGACCATGATTCTGTTTTCCGCTGAAAACGACGTTTTACCGGCCTTGGGAGACTACTCAGATATTTCTGATTGAACTCCGCAAATTATTGAAATTTATTTAGATTCGTGTATTTTTTATTCAATTATGAAAGCAGACGATGACACACGTTAGTGCACGCACAAAGTTGCTCAACACAAAGAGATTATTGACATGCTTAAATCTTAGTAAACACAACAGTCACCTGAGAACCCGGCCGTTTGCCTTCGACTTTTAATTTTCGCCGTTCCCACCAAAAAGAAGTGAAATCTCATCCAAATCGACCGTCAATTCATGCGCGTCAAACATCCGCACATTTTATCCTCAAGATTTTTTTTGCGACGACCAAACGCGCTTGACATGTTATTCTATTCAGACCGTTTCGTCGATTAATTGAATTGAAAAATTATTTTGACGTACCCGTAATATGTATAAATCATTAATTCTCATAATAATATGTATAAATTATAATTCTTATTTGTTGAGAAAGAATATCCTGCCATCTCGGTATTTGATTTCTGCTTTTGTCAAAAGATTTGAACTATCCGTATTTATTTTTAATAAATTAACTAATGAAAAAATATTAATATAACATTTTTTTAAAATAAACTAATTAATGAAAAATTAATTACCCACAGTTCAGTTTCTTTGGCAACTGTATCAATCAAGGGAGAAACGTCAGGATTCTTCTTCGCGACAAATGACACAATTTTCTACATCGAAAAATTATATTAACGTATCCAGTCAATTGTATCAAAGTGTCAAAAGGATATAAACCCTATAATTTGTTGAGAAAGAATATTCTGACATTTCGGTATTTAGTTTGTGCTCTTATCAAAGAATTTGAATTGTCCATATTTATTTTTAATAAATTAACTAATAAAAATATTAACGTTTAAACATTTTTTTAATAAATTCATTATTGAAAAATGAAATACCCATAGTTAAATTCCTTTGGTACGTGTATCAATCAAGGACGAAACGTCAGGATTTTTCTTTGTGACAAATTACACGATTTCCCACATTAGAAAATTATATAGACGAACCCAGTTAATTAATATGTATAAACTGTATCATTTGTTGAGACGGAATATTCTGACGTCTCGGTATTTGGTTTGCGCTCTTATCAAAGGATTTCAGCTGTCCGTATTTATTTTTAATAAATTAGCTAATGAAAAAATATTAACATTTAAAAATTATTTTAAGTAAATTAATTAATCCATAGTTCAGTTCCTTTGGTATGGGCATCAATGAAGGGCGAAACGTCAGGATTTTTCTTCGCGACAAATGACACGATTTCCTACATTGAAAAATTATATTGACGTACCCAATCAATTAATACGTATATACTATATCATTTGTTAACGATTATCCTGACGTCTAGATATTTGATTTGTGTTCTTGTCAAAGGGCTTAAACTATCCGTCTTTATTTTTAATAAATTAACTAATGAAAAAATAAAGATATTACATTTTTTTTTTTAAATAGATTAATTAATGAAAAATGAAATACCCATAGTTCAATTCCTTTGGTAAGAGTATCAATCAAGGACAAAACGTCAGGATTATTCTTTGTGACAAATTACACGATTCCCTACATTAAAAAATTATATTGACGAACCTAGTTAATTAATGTGTATAAACCGTATCATTTGTTGAGAAGGAATATTCTGACGTCTCGGTATTTGGTTTGTGCTCTTGTCAAAGGATTTTAACTGTCTGTATTTATTTTTAATCAATTAACTAATGAAAAAATAGTAATATTACATTTTTTTTAAATAAATTAATCCATAGTTCAATTCTTTTGGTATGGGTATGAATGAAGGACGAAATGGTAGGATTTTTCTTCGTGCCAAATGACACGATTTTCTACATTGAAAAATTATATTGACGTACCCAGTCAATTAATGTGTATAATTTGTTGAGAAGGAATATCCTGACGTCTCGGTATTTGGTTTATGCTCTTGTCAAAGGAATCAAACTATCCGTATTTATTTTTAATAAATTAGATAATGAAAAAATATTAACATTAACATTTTCTTTAAGTAAATTAATTAATCGATAGTTTAATTCTTTCGGTATGGGTATGAATGAAGGTCGGAACGGTAGGATTTTTCTTCATGAGAAATGACACAATTTCCTACTTTAAAAAATTATCTTGACGTACCCAGTCAATTAATACGTATATACTGTATCATTTGTTAAGGACTATTCCTGACATCTCTGTCATGTGAACTGCCCGTCTTTATTTTTAATAATTTAACTAATGCCAAAATATTAACATTAACATTTTCTTTAAATAAATTAATTAATCCATAGTTCATTTCTTTTGGTATGGGTATGAATGAAGAGCGAAACGCCGAGGTTTTTCTTCGCGATTTCCTACATACGAAGTTTTTCGAGCGAATAAAGTCTCGCGATACAATTATTCTACCATATTCGACCCCGCGACATGCATGGCGCATTCCGCATCTGCAGACAGAACCGTTTCCGCGATCCAACAAAAACGCATAGTTTCTGGAAACGTCACATTCCCCCGGCCCCGATTGACGGCATGACGAATTGCAATGATTTTTCTCCGCATTACGCAATGAAGACGCTCACCTACCGCTTTCGTAAATACCCACACACGCGCAGATCGCACAGATTGCGTTTGCTGCAACGAGAACCTCGCTGAGTCGTCGTCTCATGCACGTTGGACTTTATTACATTCGCTGAGTCACTCTCCCGTCTGTCCGTCTCGCTAGTTTTCTCACTATCGTCGCCTATCTCGCGCGTCCATCTTGTTTCTGCCGATGCGACGTCGATAGTTCGCGCTATTACACGCCATCACGGACTTCTGACGAAGTCGCGCACACACGGGGAAGCCCGCGACGTTTATTTCGCTCCGACGCGTCGGACTTTGTGACGTCACGAGAAAATGCGGACGCAAGAAATCGAGAGGATGGCGCATACTGATCTTTCAACACTTTAACACGGTCGCGGACATCAAAAGTTGCAGCGAGGTGCAAAAATTGACGGGAATTTTATTTTTAAATCGGTTGTGATATCCGAAATTTGATTAAACACATTTTGTAAGGGTAGTCAGATTATCATAGTTTAGTTCAGTTTATGATAGTTTAGTCATTACCTTGACAGGTATAATAATTAAAAAAACATAAGGTTATATAAAATTAAATTTACAATAATTGACTTTAAGATTTGAATCCTACGGTATTCATGTAATTCTGCATCATAATGAAAATGAATGCTATAGCATTCACGTCCGCAAACGTGTTAAAAAATGATCGATTTCCACAAAATTATAAGTTACATAAGACTTTTTGTATGGAACTTATATAAATGCTGTAAGTAAAATCCAGCGCAAGTGATCCTCCATCGCACAGGGCAAAAAAATGGTCCATTTTCCTCTATTTTTGACCTAGACAGCTTCTAGTGTCACATTTTCTAACTACTTTTCACCTGTACGTTCATAAAGTCAATCCAAAAATATAGCATTCCATTTAACATGTTGACTGCCGTGGGTATTTTGCTGTATTAGAACGGCGGTGCTATGAAATACTACAGCGTTTGACTGAATTATGCAAAATGTAAATAATGTGCAGGTATTGGAAACCGAAGGATCGCTCACTATTCTAACAATAACTGCATTTATAAAATAATTATTGCTACTCATTGCGAATATTTCAGACCTTCAGTAAAATCTCTTGCGCCGGTCAGCGGTGACCATCATGGCAGTCAAAGTGTTAAACACATTTTATAAGAGTAGTCAGATTATCATATTTTAGTTCAGTTAATCTTTATCTTGACAGGTATAATAATTACAAAAACTTAACATTTTATCGACCGCTAGCCGATTAATCATCATCTAGCTTTTCAGTGGCCAACGGTTATATACTCCTCCGCAGAGACTATCAAGCCAAAAGAAACATAAACTTATAACAATCGTAACTAGCAGTAAAAGCAAAACTCCCCAAAAACAATGTAGAGTATGTGCATCGAAAAAAAATAAGAAGCAGAACAAGTTTTGTTCGTAGATTTTGTAATATTACGTTACATAAGGGTGATTGTTACGATTGTTACGAACGGTATTACGCTCTAAAGAAATATTACAAAAATGTTTATGTATGTTTAATATATTTTACAATATTAGTTTAGGTGTAGATATAGTAGATAAGACAAATATCCAATGATATTGTGACAATTCTAAATGACAATAAAATTACACTGCTTTGGAACCAAAGGATTCTCAACGATACCATAAGTATTTTTGAGTTATAGAGCTTTACAAATAGGCACATACATTTCTGCGCGATATTCAAAACTGAGTCAATCGTTAGTGAGTGGCATCTTCAGTTAATAGCGGTCGATAAAGTGTTAAGGTTGTATAAAATTAAATTAAAAATAATTGATTTTAATACTTGAATGCTGTAGCATTAATGTCGTTCTGCATCATCTTGAAAATGAATGCTATAACATTCACGTCCGCGAACGTGTTAAGGACCGCTCATGAGTTTCCTCGTGTTTTTAGATGTCACTTATTTTGATACATTGTAACTATTTTGTCTATTTAAGTATTTACATAAATATTCAATGCATGAAACTCGATTGCCTTCATGTTTTTTTCATATTTTCATGTGTTAGTAAAAAAGTTATGATAATTACAAAAAAGAAACATATTTTTTTAATAAGACCTAAAATACTTCCAATTATACAATTTCTGAAAGTTTCACAAAAATTGCTTCATTGATAACAAAGTTATGATTTTTTGTAACGTACAAGTTTCCCAAGAACGTGCGGTCCCAGGCATATTCCTTACAGATTTCTTAACGGTGAAGTTCAATTGGTTCTGCTAATTGTTTACATTTCGTCGTATAAAATAAAAAATTACCACTGACTATCAACATTCGAAATTTTAATAAAATACTGAGACGACCGGTCACGGTGTACGATGTACGACAAATAATGTATGACAAATCCGCCGATCTATGGGTTGTGGGGTGAACTTGTGAAAGGTGAATAGTTTAACACCTTGGATGCGGGTATATTTTGCTGCGGAAAGAATGCAAAGTGTTGCGTAGATATACAAACACAATACTTACAACGTTGGATTGTAATTATACTGCGGAAAGAATGTGTGTTGTCTAGGGAAAACACAAATATGTACTTTTACAATGGCTCTGTACTTAATACGACAGGTGTAGAAAACGTAAAAGTAGGTTTCTCGGATTTATTGTGTTAATTAATGACTACGACTTTTATGGTGGTGAAACATGTTTGAGTATGTTACGGGACAATACTTAATTTAACTGAGAATGCATTATTACAATAGAAATATTTAATCGTCAACGACAATTAATGAGTACATTTCCAAATACTGAAACGTGCATGATGTGAAAAACCTAATCATTTGATCGTTACATCAGTTGTTAACACATTGACTGCCACGGTAGTGACCGGTGCAAAAGATTTGACTAAAAATGCAAAAAATTCGTAATGAAGCCTATTTGCAATGTTGTAAAAGCAATTGATATTCGAACGGTGCTTCAATACTTTGGCTTCTAACAACTCTGCGTTACCTTTATTTTGTACGATTTAATTATACTATTTATTATATATATATGCAGTACTATATTATGCAGTATTTCATCACATCGCAGTTCTAACATATCAAAACACGCTTCGCAGTCAACGTGTTAATTTCTAATAACTACATTTCTACTAACTACTTAGCTCCAAATATCGCAACATCTCTCATTTTTTCCACCATTATCCTCATATTCCAGCAAAATCGTTCATTCAATCCTCAACCACACAATCCTTAACATGTTGACTGCCGTGCGTATTTTACTATATTCAAACCGCAACATGATAAAGTACTACCGAATGTTGCAAAGGTATCGAAGACCATAGAATTTAATCACTGTTTAATATTAATTGTATTTGCAAAATTGTAAACGCTACCGATTGGGTACTTTTTGAATTTTTCGTGAAACCTTTGGCGCCAGTCAGCGATGACCACCGTAGCCAACGTATTAACTGCATCGACATGCCGAAATTATCCAATCGCACACCGCCTGAAGCTACGCCTCGATTACATTCCAACAAAAAATGCCATCGATTACCGCTCATTTTTTTCACCCGGCAATCAATAATCGGTTTCACGTACCGATTTAATCAATCGTGACGTTTGCCGATTAATTTCTTCTGCCCGCGCGCTTTACTCGGCCGGTTCGTAATGAAGACTTGAATCGCCGGATCGAAGCCCAGCGACGCTCTAGATCTTGTTTCCCCGCGTTTTCCTGCTTTTCTTGTTCTCCCGCGACGATGTTCCGCGACGGGGATTGGGAGAGGCGGATCAAGATCGACTGGGTGGAAAAACGACGACAACAGAACGGGATCAGGCGAAACTGGCCGATTATCAATCGACGGAGTTTCACGTTAAACGCGCAGTTTCGCTGATGAGTCTGACGTAGAGGATTTTTTTCTAGCGCGCGTGCGGCGGAAAACAGTCGGGCAAAGGTATTTTCCTATGTCGGGTCGCTCGCGAAGTGATGCGGTGGTGAAGATCGGCGGCAGAGTGTGAGGTAATACGTGATTGCGTGGGCGTGGGGTGCGAACGTGGGGAAAAAGGGGTGCGGGGGACGGAATGCTTTTTACAGGAGCTTGCATTCGGGAGTGTGCGTGCTAGCGGCGTCGATTTACAGGTACGGATAGTTCAGGTTTGAGTCAGGTGATGTTTGTATCTGATATACTGAAAAGAGTGTATGTATACGGTATATATTGTATTAATACGGTATTAATATGGAATTATTCGAGGAACGTAAAAGATTAATAAAATTGAAAGAAAGTGATGTCTCCGTGTATTTGTTGAATTATGTGCATTTCTTGAATTATTTGAGAAACGGAAAAGCTTAATAAATTAAAAAGAAACAGATCTGTACGGAATATTGCAATCGTATTGAGTCCGATGATGTTTGCATCTAATATACTGAAAACAGTGTTTATATACGGTATATATTGATGAAATTATGGAATTTCTGGAATTATTTGTGAAACGGTAAAGCTTGATAAATTAAAAAAAAAATATCTGCATAGAATATTGCAATCGTATTGAATCCGGTGATGTTTGTATCTGATATACTGAAAAGAGTGTATATATACTGTATACATTGTATTAATACGGTATATATTGAAGAAATTATGGAATTTCTTGAATTATTAAAGAAACGGGAAAGCTTAAGAAATGAAAAAAAAGCAGATCTGCACGGAATATTGCAATCGTATTGAGTCCGGTGATGTTTGTGTTTGATATACTCAAAAGAGTGTATATATACGGTGTACATTGTATTAATACGGTATATATTGACGAAATTATGGAATTTCTTGAATTATTTGAGAAACGGAAACGTTTAATAAATTAAAAAAAAAAAGATCTGCATGGAATATTGCAATCGTATTGAGTCCAGTGATGTTTGTATCTGATATACTGAAAACAGTGTTTATATACGGTATACATTGTATTAATACGGTATATATTGATGAAATTATGGAATTTCTTGAATTATTTGAGAAACGGAAAAGCTTAATAAATTAAAAAAAAACAGATCTGCACGGAATATTGCAATTGTATTGAATCGGATGATGCTTGTATTCAATATACTGAATACATTGTGTATATACGGTATATATTGGTAAAATGATGGAATTTATTGAATTATTTGGGAAACGGAAAAACTTAATAAATTTAAAAGAAACAGATCTGTACGGAATATTGCAATCGTATTGATTTCGGTGATGTTTGTGTTTGATATACTCAAAAGAGTGTATATATACGGTGTACATTGTATTAATACGGTATATATTGACGAAATTATGGAATTTCTTGAATTATTTGAGAAACGGAAACGTTTAATAAATTTAAAAAAAACAGATCTGCATGGAATATTGCAATCGTATTGAGTCCAGTGATGTTTGTATCTGATATACTCAAAACAGTGTATGTATACGGTATACATTGTATTAATACGGTATATATTGAAGAAATTATGGAATTTCTTTCTTGAGCCGTTTGAAAAGTATAAAAGCTTAACAAATTGAAAAAAAACAACTTATATGCGCGAAATATTGCAATCGTATTGAATCGGATGATGCTTGTATTCAATATACTGAATACATTGTGTATATACGGTATATATTGGTAAAATGATGGAATTTATTGAACTATTTGGGAAACGGAAAAGCTTAATAAATTTAAAAGAAACAGATCTGTACGGAATATTGCAATCGTATTGATTTCGGTGATGTTTGTGTTTGATATACTCAAAAGAGTGTGTATATACGGTGTACATTGTATTAATGCGGTATATATTGATAAAATTATGGAATTTACTGAATTATTTGAGAAACGGGAAAGTTTAATAAATGAAAAAAAAAACAGATCTGTATGGAATATTGCAATCGTATTGAGTCCGGTGATGTTTGTATCTGATATACTCAAAAGAGTGTATATATACGGTATTCATTGTATTAATACGGCATATATTGATGAAATTATGGAATTTCTTGAATTATTTGAGAAACGGAAAAGCTTAATAAATTAAAAAGAAACAGATCTGTACGGAATATTGCAATCGAATTGAATCCGGCGATGTTTGTATTTGATATATTGAAAACAGTGTATATATACGGTGTACATTGTATTAATACGGCATATATTGATGAAATTATGGAATTTCTTGAATTATTTGAGAAACGGAAACGCTTAATAAATTTAAGAAAAGAACAGATTTGCACGGAATATTGCAATCGTATTGAGTCCAGTAATGTTTGTATCTGATATACTCAAAACAGTGTATGTATACGGTATACATTGTATTAATACGGTATATATTGATGAAATTGTGGAATTTCTTGAATTATTTGAGAAATGGAAACGCTCAATAAATTTAAGAAATAAACAGATTTGCACGGAATATTGCAATCGTATTGAGTCTGGTGATGTTTGTATCTTATATACTCAAAAGAGTGTATATATACGGTATACATTGTATTAATACGGCATATATTGATGAAATTATAGAATTTCTTGAATTATTTGCGAAACGGAAAAGCTTAATAAATTTAAGAAAAGAAGATCTGCGCGGAATATTGCAATCGTATTGAGTCCGGTGATGTTTTTATCTGATATACTGAAAACAGTGTATGTATACGGCATATATTGATGAAATTATGGAATTTCTTGAATTATTTGAGAAACGGGAAAGCTTAATAAATTTAAAAAAAAAACAGATCTGCTTGGAATATTGCAATCGTATTGAGTCCGGTGATGTTTGTATCTGATATACTGAAAAAGAGTGTATACATACGGTATACATTGTATTAATACGGTATACATTGATGAAATTGTGGAATTTCTTAAATTATTGGAGAAACAGAAACGCTTAATAAATTTAAGAAAAAAACAGATTTGCACGGAATATTGCAATCGTATTGAGTCCGGCGATGTTTGTATTTGATATACTGAAAACAGTGTATATATACAGTATACATTGTATTAATACGGTATATATTGATGAAATTATGGAATTTTTTTAATTATTTGAGTAACAGCAAAGCTTAATAAATTAAAAAAAAACAGATCTGCATGAAATATTGCAACTGTATTGAGTCCGGCGATGTTTGTATCTGATATACTGAAAACAGCGTATGTATATGTATGGTATACATTGTATTAATACGGTATATATTGAATAAATTATGGAATTTCTTTCTTGAGCTGTTCGAAGAGTGAAAAAGCTTAATAAAATCGAAAAAAACTGATATACGCGGAACATTGCAATCGTGTTGAGTCGGATGATATTTTTTATCTGATGTGTTGAATACATTGTTTATATACGATATATGTTGAGGAAATTATAGAATTGTTTTATCCAGCTGTTCGAGGAACGGAAAAGATTAATAAATTAAAAAAAAATAGATAGGCACAGATTATTGCAATCGTATTGAGTTGGACGATGTTTGTATGTGATATACTGAAAACATTCTCGATATACGGTATAGATTGAAGAAATTATAAAAATTTTTATCCAGCTGTTCGAGAGACAGAAAAGCTTAATAAATTAAAAAAAAATTTATATGCACGGAATATTGCAATCGTATTGAGTCTGATGATACTTGTATATGATGTGTTGAATACATTGTATATATATGGTATATATTAAAGAAATTATGCAATTTCTTTTTTGAGCTGTTTGACGAACAGAAAAGCTTCATAAATTTAAAAAAATATCGATATGTGCAGAATATTGCCATCTTATGAGTCGGACGATGCTTGTATTTGATATGTTGGATACATTAAATATATATACAATATGTATTGAAGAAATGATGGAATTTCTTTCTTGGGTCGTTCGAGGAGCGCAAAAGCTTAATAAAATTGAAAGAAAGTGATATGTACGGAATATTGGAATAGTATTGAGTCGGATGTTGCTTGTATTTGATATACTGAATACATTGTAAATATACGGTATATATTGACAAAATGACGGAATTTCATTTTTGTGCCGTTTGAGAAACGTAAGAGCTTAATAAATTAAAAAACAAAAGAACAGTATGCGCGGAATATTGCAATCGTATTGAGTTGGATGATGCTTGTCTGTGTCATGTTGAATACATTGAATATATACAGTATATATGGAAGAAATGGAATTTCTTTTTCAACCTGTTCGAGGAACGGGAAAACTTAATAAAATTGAAGAAATTGATATATGTAAATTATTGGAATAGTATAAAACATTCCAAAAAATACAGTAAGTAAAATGTATAGTAAAAATGTGAAGAAATTAAGTGAGCCAGATGAAATAGATTCGTTTCTATTGCAGAAACGCAAAAACCTTAAGAGCATTGAAAAATCTCATCTACTCAGAACATTCGAGCAGTAAAAATGTTTCAATAGATTCTGTAAACAGAAAAAATGAAGTCAGTCTAGAAAAGAGTTAATTCCCGTGTTTAGAGTAACTCGAATACTGAAGCAAATAAAAAACCGGATTTACTGAGGAACTTTCGAGTAGTTAATTTCGAGCGACACGTGCCAATGGGTTGCCTAAGTTAAATGTTTGAGGAAATGAAGTGAACTAGACAAAATTTGTTCCTTCATCTGCTCAAGTAACATATAGATGTACGTAGCATGTTGACACATGTTCGTAGAATATTGAAACAGTGCATAATGGTCCGATAGGTCGCGTGACTAGAATGTTTGAAGAGATGAAGTGAGTTGGATGGAATTTCTTCTTACATTTGTTTGAGTAACGCAAAAGTTTAAGAGAATTTCAATTAAAGCAATACTACTCTATGTTAGTTAACAATTGATATAAATATGGCCGAGATAGTTTATTGTTTAGCCAAATTTATTCATATATACCAACCAAATTTATTCATTATTATATTCAATTATATTATATTATATTATATTATATATTATACAATATATACCAACCAACCAAATTATTATATTTAATTTGCATTACACTGAATTTAAACTTATCTTGAATAACATAAATTACATGCGGATTTTAAGCATTTAAATATATTGCGTGGCTAGAAGATTTGAAAGAATGAATTGAGTGAGATGAAATATTCTTTATTGTGTTTGTTTGAGCAGGTTGAAAATGGAAACAAATTAAAAAAAACTGATGTTTATACTTTAATGTTCCAGAATTGGACATTCTTGTATTAAAGCAAATTGTTTAGTTTTTTTAATTGCTCGATCAATTTTAATATTCTTATGATGAATGTACTGAATGAAAAAAAAGAAAATTTAAGTGTTACGAAAGTTTTCGAAAAATTAAGAATTGTCCGACATTTCTCGAGTAGTTAGTATATAATAGTATTACATGTAATATTGAAATTGCATATATTAGTTTATGATGTAAATGCTAACATTCACTCGAATCAATAAATCCAATCGAAACAATTCGGAAGTAAGCAGAAAATATGTTTCATACGAAATACATTTGCATTGATATATATTATTATATTACATAGATATACTAAGATATATAATAATATCCATATAACCATTACAGTGCATGTATGCATCGTATAAAGTGTTTTTGTAGTCAACGTGTTAAAGTATATGGACAAACTATAAACTTCACGCGACATGAACTTTATTGTTCGCCGAAGAGTTTCACGGCGGACTAACCTAGCCGATTTGGCTGATTCCTAATTAATTGCCAATTTAAATATCGCCCATGACGCTCGTCCGCTTGTTTTTCGCTGCTGCGAAATCGTCCGACGCGATTCCTGTAGATATCGATACATTATCGCTGGGTTATGCAACGCTGCACTTCATTCCTGATGCAACTGGAATCCGTCTATCTTTCGCTCTTGTCACTTTATAGTAATCGCGGCGACGCGTTTATCGACATTATCGCATTTTTTGTTATCGTTCCGTGCGGTAATAATTATTGCATTGCTTTACTTTCGACATTGTTCCGATCATTTTCGAGATTATCGAATAGGACATTCGATAATATCGAAAATAATCGGAACAATGTCGAAAGTAAAGCAATTTTTGTTATGTAGTAGACTCACTAAGGATCTTTACGCTCGTGCCTCTAAATAAATACACTCTTATTAAACGTTTTAATCAATAAAATACGTATTATTTTATCCAGCTTTAGTAAGATCAAAAACATAGTTTATAATCAAAACAGGACATCCATAATCTCGAAAATGATCGGAACAATGTCGAAAGTAAAGCAGTTTTCATTATGTAGTAGACTCACTAAGGATTTTTACGCTCGTGTCTCTAAATAAATACACTCTTATTAAACATTTTAATCAATAAAATACGTATTATTTTATCCAGCTTCAGTAAGATCGAAAACATAGTTTATAAGTATAAACGACTTCAATAATCTTGAAAATGATGATAATAAAACAATGTTGAAAGTTTATTTTTTTATCTTCATTTTCATCTTTTCATTTCATTCTTTTCATTTTCATCTTCAATATATTTATTTTCAGCTTGATTGCCTTTAAATAAGTATATTTTCGATCTTGCTCTTATTAAACATTTTAATCAATAAAATACGTATTATTTTATCCAGCTTCAGTAAGATCGAAAACATAGTTTATTTTCGACATTGTTTCGATCATTTACGAGATTATCGAATGTCCTGTTTTGATTGAAATTGTGTATGATTATAAATTATGTTTTCAATCTTCAATTGAAAGTGTTTGTTCTTTTACCTTCATTTTCATCTTTTCATTTAATTCTTTTCATTTTCATCTTCAATATATTTATTTTCAATCTTGATTGAAGTTGTTTATGATTACAAAGTATATTTTCGATCTTGCTAAAGCTGGGTAATATAATACGTATTTTATTGATTAAAATGTTTAATAATAGTGTACTTATTTAGAGGCACGAGCGTAAAATTCTTTAGTAAGAGTCTTCTATATAATGAAAACTTTGCTTTACTTTTGATATTGTTGCGATAATTTTCGGGATTATCGAATGTCCTCTTTTGATTGAAGTTGTTTATGATTATAAATTATGTTTTTGATCTTGCTGAAACTAGGATAAAATAATACGTATTTTATTGATTGAAATGTTTAATAAGAGTATATTTATTTAGAGGCACGAGCGTAAAAATTCTTTAGTAAGAGTCTTCTATATAATGAAAACTTTGCTTTAGTTTCGACATTGTTTCGATCATTTTCGAGATTATTTATGATTGTTTATGATTCTAAATTATGTTTTCGATCTTGCTAAAACTGGGTAAAATAATACGTATTTTATTAGTTAAAATGTTTAATAAGAATGTATTTATTTAGAGGCACAAGCGTAAAAATCCTTAGGGAGAGTCTATAATGAAAACTTAATTATAGACTCTTGGTCAGGAAATTCAAGAGTTTCGAAACATAGTGAAGATTCATTAAATACAGTTTTTTTTAGATGTTTGATATTATTTGAGATATCTCTTGTTAGAATGCCTAAACTGAACAACAATAGAGATGCAGAAGCTATAAGACGAATTATGGATGAAAAGGGATGATTTTCTATTGTTTGTACTCTTTTTAGACATTTCAGTAAAGGAAAAGGGCGCATTAATTTATGAAGTTGTTTATTGTTAATTATTATACTGAAAAAATGTAATTTCTTATAAAGTAAATCCCGGCTTGTAAAGGAAAAACTTCTCTTAAAACGAATATATAAACAAAAGAGGGGATTAAAAAATCACTAAATATATCTAGTTCCATATATAACTGACTTTTTGTATAATAACTTTTCTGTAATAATAACTTTAATAGAAACTTAATAATAATAACGTTAAATATATTAATTTTAATAAAAACTAACTAAAAACTTTGTGTAATAATTCTATAATAATTTTTTATAATAACTAAAAAAAAAGGTGTTGCGTGTGGAAAAGATTGTTGGCGTTTGTAGCAGTATATAAAATCAGTAGTTTTTACGTAAAAATCAATTAATTTCTAAAAAAAAAGAATCGGTAACATACATAGTATTGGAATGTCTTCGGGTATTTAGAATTGCAAAACGAAAATAAATAAATATCAAACAACAAAACTAAAACGAATGAATTCAAGGTATAGCAAAAAGCAAATTAGTAATTTAATTATATACATATAATTATTACACTTTTGTGTAAAGTTGCAGCGGAAACAAAAAGTTGCTTTGAGGAGTGCCGCACTCTTCATAATTATTAATAATTATGTTATTAATTATTAATATATAATTAAATTATTAAATCAAATTATAATTAAATAATATAATTCAATAATTTTATTATATAGTAATAATTAATAACATTATTATTATTATTAAATTAAATTATAATTAACTCATATAATTTTTTTAATTGTATATAATTAATTTAAATATTTGTATATAATTAATATCAATTTAAATGGTATATAATTATATATAATTAAATTATTAAATCAAATTATAATTAAATAATATAATTCAATAATTTTATTATATAATAATAATTAATAACATAATTATTAATAATTATGAAGAGTGCGGCACTCTTCAAATCAAGTTTTTGTTTCCACTGCCATGTAGTGTCTTTCCTCATTTTTTTCTTATAGAAAATCCCATCTTTTTGCAGGATATTGCTTGGATTTAGTTGACAAAATATTCTCACAAAAGCGTGCCAAATTTTTCACCTATTAATAAAATAGTATCTCCATTTGCAATATATTCACATTTATAATTCAACAAACTCACCAGTTACTCTAAAAGTAACAATCACTAGTAATCTCTCGCATTTTGTCGGCTGACGTAAAATGTGACGAGATACGTTTCCAAGAATGACAATTTTCTGTTCTTTTAATAAAATAGTATCTCCATTTGAAATATATTCGTAATTATAATTCAACAAACTCACCAGTTACTCTAAAAGTAACAATCATAGTAATCTCTCGTATTTTGTCGGCTGACGTAAAACGTGACGAGATACGTTTCCAAGAATGACAATTTTCTGTTCTTTTAATAAAATAGTATCTCCATTTGAAATATATTCGTAATTATAATTCAACAAACTCACCAGTTACTCTAATAGTAACAATCACTAGTAATCTCTCACATTTTGTCGGCTGACGTAAAACGTGACGAGATACGTTTCCAAGAATTCCAGTTTTCTGTTCTTTTCTCTAACATACCGCCAAAGAATTTGGACTGACATCGAATTACAATCATCACAATCGTAACTGACGACGTTAATTGATATGATCGATCACGGCGATCTCATTAACGTATTAATCACCAGATTCGGACTAATGTCAGGAAGTGACACGTAACGAGCAGGTTCGAGGAACGGAAAGTATGACACACACAGCGCCTCGTGCGTTGCATTGTGCAATAATCATAGGCGTTCAGCGATAAATAGCAAACGCCAGGCTTTTGATACGGCGGCTTCGAAGTAATGCAGTGCCGACATGTGTGATCTATCTATTTATGAATTTGTTGTTCGCAGAGTTCACCGATAAGAAGGCCAGGAATTACGAGTTTTACTCTGTTTTTATAATAGCGTATTAAAGCACACGTGCCGAAAGGTTTCATACTGAAGCAAAAAGAGACGAACTCAATTTTTGACAGTAACTGTTTGGTGCAGTTAATAAAATTCGGTCATAAATGACGGTTAATTGTGACAAGTAACGGAAAACAACATTCATCAATGGCGATAAGTAGTGATCAGTGACCAGAAATTATTGCTGTGATCTTTAACCCTTTGCACTCCTATGTCGAGTGTGACACGACATCAGTTTTTATGGCAGGAGCTCCTTTGTCGAGCTCCACTCGACATTTTTTCATGTCTAAATAAATAGATATCGTGCACACGTTATCGACGCTCTCGCAATGTCACTAGAAGGGTTAGACATTCAGGTAATCGAAGAGAAATAAAAGAACTGGATGTGGTCACAGATTATAATAAAAATATAGATGGTGTCGATATGGCGAACCAATACGCGACATCTTACTGTTTTTTACGTCGAGCACTCAAGTGGTGGAGGGAATATTTCTTTTGGGGATTAGAAATCTCCATGGTAAATGCGTATATTTTATACAAAGGAAAAACAAAAAACCAAGGAACAGAACCTATAGCCCACAAAAAATTTCGCGAAAAGATTTTGTCAATGCTAATTCGTGATTGTCGTCATCCAAATATGAAATTGGGGAGGCCTGGAACACATGATAAACACGATCGCTTAGATGGAAAGCCTCATTTAATCTTCCTACATCCCGAAGGAAAACACAAAGACTGTACAGTTTACTCAAATAGAAAAACATCTGGAGGAAAAAGAGAAACCACCTATTTTTGTGAAACGTGTGAAAGAAAATCAGGGTTACATCTTGCAAGTTCTTTCAAAAGATATCATACCCTTGAAAATTTCAATATACGACAATACTGTAAATAAAATTGGTATTTAAGTGAATCTGTTTCTTCCTTTATTTATTTAAATTGCTTCATATTTTTAGTTAAAGTAAATTTCAAATAAAACACTTAAAAGCGTTGGGAGCTGCTGGTAACGAAATTGAAATAAAATTCGGAGTGCAAAGGGTTAAGTGTATGAGGTTGACTTATGAATAGAACAATACGAGTGTGTGTTCGAATTTATTTTCTTTATGGGTTTCTAATTTCGAAATTGTGGATGTTGTAACCTAGTTTTCCGGATGCCGGAAATTTAGTGATAAGGAATCGGTTTCTTAAGCTTTTGAGTTTTATGGATGTATGTATGTGTATGGCGAAAGTTATCGGTGGAACTGTGGACATGTATACGTATATGAGATTGCTAATCTTTTCGATCTTCTAACGTATTGCGGTCATGATTGAGTCACTTATTTGTCAACACGGTTAACTACAATGAAACATAAAATATGCACTTTATTTGAAACATTAATAGTAAATGAAGTGTGTAGGTACTAAAATTTATGGAATAAAAAAATATAAAATGAATCCCTTAGGACTGTAAACGACTAAATTACCAGTGTGCGCCATTGAAACAAAAATGTGTGTTTCTTAGAGAGTTTCTTGCATTATTTAATTTGGCGTAACTGAAAAATTCTATTTACAATTTGGGCGTGCCTTGTATAGTCAATAAACAAAATTCAACGCATGTCATCCTCATGAAGTCTTTCATTAAATCCGATAAAATTTAAATATTGTCAATTTTTAAAAGAGAATTTTGTATTTCCACAGATTTAGACATTGTCGATTATTAAGCTGCAATTTTAAATGAATTTCACTTAAATATTGCTAATTTTCAAGTAGTACGATTAAATCTAATAAAATGAAATATTATCGATTTTTAAACTAGAATTTTATATTTTTGTGAATGTATTTCCATAAATTTGGGCATTGTCAATTATCAAGCGGCCATTTTTAATTATCTTCACTTAAATATTGCTAATTTTCAAGCCGTACGATAAAATCCGAAAAATTTAAATATCGCCAGTTTTTAAATAAGAATTTTGTAGCTTTGTGATTGCATTTCCATAAATTTAGGCATTGTCGATTATCAAGCGGCAATTTTAAATTGTCTTTAATTAACTATTGTTGCCTTTCAAGTAGTACAATTAAATGCGCCAAATTTAAATATTGTCAATTTTTAAATGAGAATTATGTACTTTTGTGAATGTATGTTTATACCTTTAGGCATTGTCGATTATCAAGCGGCAATTTTAAATTATCTTCACTTAAATATTGTTAATTTTCAAGCAGTACAATTGAATCCGGTAAAATTAAAGATTGTCGATTTTTAAACGAGATGTTTCTCTTTTTGTGAATCTGCTTCCATAAATTTAGGCATTGTCGATTATCAAGCGACAATTTCTAATTATCTGCATTTAAATATTGCTAATTTCCAAGCAGTATAATTGAATCCGGTAAATTTAAAGATTGTCGATTTTTAAACGAGAATTTTCTCTTTTTGTGAATCTATTTCCATAAATTTAGGCATTGTCAATTTTTATGCTGCAATTTTAAATTATCTTCACTTAAATATTGCTAATTTTCAAGCAGTACAATTAACTCCAATAAGTTTAAATATTGTTAATTTTTAAAAGAGAATTTTGTATGTTTGTGAATACATTTTCATAAATTTGGGCATTGTCGATTATCAAGCGACAATTTTAAATGATCTTTACTGAAATGTTGCTAATTTTCAAGTAGTACGATTAAATCCAACAAATTTAAATATTGTCAGTTTTGAAATTAAAATTTTGTATCTTTGTGAATATATTTTCATAAATTTAGGCATTGCCGGATTTTCGTGCGACAATTCTTAATTATCTTCACTTAAATATTGCTAATTTTCAAGCAATACGATTAAATCCGATAAATTTAAATATTGTCAATTTTTAAACGAGAATTTTTTATTTTTGTGAATGCACTTATATAAATTTAGGCATTGTCGATTATCAAGCTTCAATTTTAAACGATCTTCACTTAAATATTGTTAATTTTCAAGCAGTACGATTAAATCCGATAAATTTAAATATTAGCGATTCTTAAACGAGAATTTAATATTTTTATGAATGTATTTTCATAAATTTAGGCATTGTCGATTATCAAGCCGCAATTTTAACATTTAATTCTGTAAATTTTTTAATTATCTCATTATTCAATTTCTCGCTTTAATAAATCAGAAATTTCTTTCTGAAAATTAACGTTTATTTCATAAGCTGTCAAATGACCCCTCATGGTATCAATAAATAGATGTAAAGTACTGGTTTAATGCTAAAGAGCATTTTTTTAGCGGAAACTCACTATAACTTTCATTTTATATTGTTTTGATTATTTTTAATCCTTTACCCGATAATAAATAAATATATTCACCTCACTATCGTAGTACACACGTCCTTTACATGCACTTCTGAACCAAATTATCCGCGTCAAATATCTATCGAACCCCGGACCACCTGTCACGACTTTCTACATAATCCCACAAAACATAAATACCACCATCGCGCCCACGCATATCGGCCAACCTAATCTCGACCGCCTCTCATTTGCCGGCCACCGCAAAATTGCGAAGTCGCGCCGCGTTTAAAATAGGGATCCCAACAACAGTGCCACCTGTTGCAACGTGAAGCTATACCGTCCGAACTCTTTACCCTGGCCCACAAACAGTTTGTCGGCAGTGTTGCGCGCCATATGGTTCGCCACGAAAATAAATGCCTCGTATTATTTTGGGCGCGCGCGTGCCAGGGAGATTAGCCTCTTCGCGAACTGGTTTCGACGAGTTTTCGCGTCGGGAGGAGACGCGAAAAAATAAGCGGACGGGAGAGATGATAGTGGACCGAGATATTCGACTTCACTGGACGCGGGACCGAGTTGAGCCAGCGTCATTTCGAAGGTCGGGGTTCTTAGTCGTATGTCATTGATGGATGGTGATGGGTGTACGAACTGTTTTAGGAAATTATTTGAATTAGAGAAAAATGTAATTGGTACTAGGAGTCTCTATAAATTTAATATTGGAGGTTGAGTATCTTATAGGTAGTCGTAGGTGACTAATGGATGATAATGAGTATAGGAACTGTTTTAATAAAATCATCTGAATGAGAGAAAAACTTTATAGGTACTAGGAGTCTTGATACGTTTAGTATTGGAGGCTGGGCATTTTACATTTACTCATATGTAGCTAATGGATAGTGATGGGCGTACGAACCGTTTTATAAAATCATTTGAATTAGAGAAAAAGTGTATAGGTACTAGGTGTCTTGATAGGTTTAGTATTGGAGGCTGGGCATTTTACATTTACTTGTATGTAACTAATGGATGGTCATGAGTGTACGAACTGTTTTAGAAAATTATTTGAATTAGAGAAAACTTGATGGGTATTAGGAGTCCTAATAGGTTTAATATTGAAGGTTTGGCATCTTATATTTAGTCGAATGTAACTGATGGATGGTGATGGACGTACGAACTGTTTTAATGAAAGCATTTGAATTAGGGAAAGACTTCATGGGTGCTAGGAGTCTCGATAAGTTTAGCATTGGGTATCTTACAGTTAGTTGTATGTAATTAATAGATGGTAATGGGGGTATGAACTACTTTAGAAAATCAATTGAAATAGAGAAAAACTTGATGGGTAGTAGGAGTCTTGATACATTTAGTATTGGACGTTCGGTATCTTGTAGGTAGTCACGTGTAACTAATGGATGGTAATGGGTGTACGAACTGTTTTAGAAAATTAATTGAATTAGAGAAAAACTTGATGGGTACTAGGAGTCCTGAGAGATTCAATATTGAAGTTTGGGTATCTTACAGTCAGTCATATGTAATTGATGGATGGTGATGGGTGTATGAATTGTTTTAGAAAATAATTTGAATGAAAGAAAAACTTAATTGGTACTAGGAGTCTCCATGAATTTATTGTTGGAGGTTGTCTTATAGGTAGTCGCGTGTAACTAATGATGATGGCAATGGGTGTACGAGCTGTTTTATAAAAGCATTTGAATTAGAGAAAAACTGTATAGGTACTAGGAGTCCTGATAGGTTTACTATTGGAGGCTGGGCATTTTACATTTACTCATATGTAACTAATGGATGGTAATGGGTCTACAAACTCTTTTTATAAAATCATTTGAATTAGAGAAAAACTTTATAGATACTAGGAGTTTTGAGAGATTTAATATTGAAGTTTGGGTATCTTACAGTCAGTCATATATCACTAATGGATGGTAATGAGTATACGAACTGTTTTCAGAAAATCATTTGAATTAGAGAAAAACTTTATAGATACTAGGAGTTTTGATAGGTTTAGTATTGGAGGCTGGGCATTTTACATTTACTCATATGTAGTTAATGGATAGTGATAGGTGTAGGAACTGTTTTCATAAAATGATTTGAATTAGAGAAAAACTTTATAGGTACTAGGAGTCTTGATAAATTTAATATTGAAAGTTAGGCATCTTAGAGTCAGTTGTAGGTGACTAATGAATGATGATGGGTATAGGAACTGTTTTAATAAAATCATTTAAATTCGAGAAAAAGTTGATGAGTATTGGGAGTCCTGATAGTTTTAGGATTCAAGTTTTAGCATCTCACAGTCAGTCGTGTGTAACTGATGGATGGTGATGGGCGTACAAACTGTTTTAGAAAACCATTTGAATTAGAGAAAAACTTAATGGGTACCAGGAGTCTTGGTAGGTTTAGTATTGAAGTTTATACATTTTACATTTACTCGTATGTAACTAATGGATGGTGATGGGTATACGAATTGTTTTCGTAAAATCATTTAAGAGTAGAGAAAAACTTGATGGGTACTAAGAGCCCTGTTAAGTTTAGTATCGAAGTTTGGGCATTTTACATTTACTGATATATAACTAATGGATCCTAAAGGGTGTACGAACTGTTTTATAAAATAATTTGAATGAAAGAAAAACTTTATAGATACCAGGAATCCTGATAGGTTTAGTATTGAAGTTTGGGCATTTTATATTTACTCATATGTCAGTAATGAATGGTGATGGATGTACAAACTGTTTTGGAAAATGAATTGAATTAGAGAAAGACTTGATGGGTACTAGGAGTCTCCATAAATTTATTATTGGAGGTTGGGCATCTTATAATTCGTCATATGTAACTGATGGATAATGATAGGTACGGTGTCTAGGAAAGTTTTAATCCAATTGAATAATGGCGTTAAATATTATTCGAACTTTTAAAGTAAAGGAAATCATAAGGGGTAAGGTAATATTAGGATTACATGGAGCACATACAAAACAAAGACTACTCATATATTTATGATCAGTGGAAGATAATCATATATTTGATATAAATACAGTGTGAATAATATAATTTAATTGGAATGTTAAATTACAAATTTAAAAATCCTAAAATTTTATTCTGCAAACATCAAGTCCAATCAAAATGAGAAATTGAGACTCTAAAGATATTACATATTTAATGAGTCTCAAATTTCAAGTAATAAATCATGTTAAAACGTCGGAGCTATAAACATGTACTCAATTAATCAAAGATATGAAATAAATCCTAAATTTAGCTCAAAATTGAATGAAGATGTAAATGCTAATATTTACTTGAATCAAGAAATAATCTAATCAAAAGAATCCAAACGTAAGCAGAAGATATGTTTTTACAAAATATATTATTATTTATATATATTACTTTATATTAGTATATGACGCAGATGCTAACATTTACTTGAATCAACAAATCTAATCGAAATAATCCGAACTTAAGCAAACGATATGTTTTTTACAAAATATATTTTTATTAATACATATTATTATATATTAGTATATGATGTAAATGCTGATATTTACTTGAATCCGTAAATAATTTAATCAAAACAATCCGAACGAAAGCAGAAGATATGTTTTTTACAAAATACAAAGTATATTTTTATCGATATATATTATTATATTACATAGATATACTAATATATATAATAATATTCATATAACCATTACTTTTTGCATCGCCCCGCACAATATACTCTCCTACTTCGACCGTTTTCTCAGGAAACGTTCGAAAACGGGGCACTTTGTACAGCAATTAGCCAATTCTGACCTTCCCGCTCGGCAAATCTCTCCTAAGTCCCTCTGTTGACTTTTCGCACCGCTTCCGTTTCGCGGGTCTCGTTTCTTCGCAAACTCACGTGCCGAAGTCTGGCCGTCAATTTTCGTCGCACTAACCAACGTCGCGAGCAAAGTGAGTGAGTGCGAGTCCGGGTCCCAAGGTTGAGTTTGCGGCTGATTAACGCGACACCTGAAAATTGAAGTCTCGGCCTTATGTCGAGTGCGAGTGGCACCGGGCGTCCATTTATTTATAGAGCCCGTTCGCCCACCTTAATCGGACACGCCGGCCATTGACCGTGCCCAATGAATACATTGCAATTACGCTCGTACCTCGAGGCTGCCCGAAAATTTCCTCGGTCTTTCGACGAAAACATTTCAAACGCATCGCGTGTGATGCACAATAAAGAGAGGCCAATCTAATCGACACTGTCTTCTTCGCCGTATAGGTATAATTTTTTGTGTTATTTATTATGGGTGAAAAAGTGTAAATTTGGCTGTGAGAAAATCCATTGGTGGCGTTAAAAGATTAATAATATATTCAAAGCGTATTTTATATGTTATAAACCCAGGTGCGATAAAATCGACACCATTTTCTATGCCGTATATCATTTTCTTGCGTTATTCATTATGGGTGAAAAAGTGCGAATTTGGCTGTGAGAATATCTATTGGTGGCGTTAGATGAGATTAATAACACATTATTACAAAGCCAGATGTAGCAATAAAAGGAGGCCAATGTAATCGACACCATCTTCTATGCCGTATATATGTTTTTACGTTATTTATTATAGAAAAAATGCGAATTTGGCTGTGAGAAGATCTATCGATGGCATTAGATACGATTAATAACGCATTACAAGGCATATATAGACACAGATACAGTAATAAAGGGAGGCCAGTGTAATCGACGCCGTCTTCTACGCCGTATATACATTTTTTACTTTATGCGTATATGCGTCCACGATCGTTTCGATTTCTTACGTATTGGAACCACAATTATCGATGTACGAGATGAATACAGATGGGTTATTTATAAAATAATTTTCTTTCACTATTTAATTTGGCGTAAATGAAAAATTATCATGAGAACTTAGTTGCGCCTTACATAAATAATCAATCCGATCGGAAGTATTCAGCCGTCAAAGGATTAATAACACATTATAAAGCTAGATACAGTAATAAAGGGAGGCCAATGTAAATCGACACCATCTTCTACGCCGTATATAATTTTTTTATTTTATTTATTAGGGGTGGAAGAGTTGCAAATTTGACTGTGAGGAGATCGGTGGCGTTAAAGAAGATTAATAATACATTACAAGACATATATAGACACAGATACAGTAATAAAGGGAGGTCAGTGTAATCGACACCATCTTCTACGCCGTATATATTTTTTTTACTTTATCTATTAGGGGTGTAAAAGTTGCAAATTCGACTGTGAGAAAATCGGTGGCGTTAGACAAGATTAATAATACATTACAAGACATATATAGACACAGATACAGTAATAAAGGGAGGTCAGTGTAATCGACACCATCTTCTACGCCGTATATAATTTTTTTTATTTTATTTATTAGGGGTGGAAGAGTTGCAAATTTGACTGTGAGAAGATCGGTGGCGTTAAAGAAGATTAATAATACATTACAAGACATATATAGACACAGATACAGTAATAAAGGGAGGCCAGTGTAATCGAAGTCGTCTTCTACGCGGTATATAATTTTTTACTTTTTTATTAGGGGTGAAAAAGTGCGAATTTGGCTGTGAGAAGATCCATCGATGGCTTTAGATAAGATTAATAACACATTACAAGGCATATATAGACCAGGAACAGAAATAAAGGGAGGCCAGTGTAATCGACGCCGTCTCCTACACTGTATATAATTCTTTTGCATTATTTATTATGGGCGAAAAAGCGCAAATTTGGCTGTGAGAAGATGTATCGGTGGCATTAGATAAGATTAATAACACATTACAAGACCAGATACAGCAATAAAGGGAGGCCAATGTAATCGACACCATCTTTTAATGCGTATATATTTTTTTGCGTTATTTATTATGGGTGAAAGAGTTGTGAATTTAGCTGTGAGAAGATCCATCGGAAGTGTTAGATAAAATTAATAACACATTACAAGGGCAGACACAGCAAAAAAAAGTTCGACCTGCTAAAAGCTTTAGGCAAGGAAAAGTCCGAGTGCAAAGGGTTAACGGATTTGTGCTGAAGAACCGATATCGTATAGATACTAAAAATAATGGGCATTGTAAATATGGTCTTTTTGTTGCAGGATAACGGTTTGTGTTGTTTCCTCCTTGAAGTTTAGTTTGAGACGAAAAAATTCCCGCGTTACGCGTAAATATATTCGCATGTACATAATGTGTTAACCCTTTGACTGCTATGGACGCATATATGCGTCTGCCGAAATCTATCGTTTTGATTTCTTACTTACTGCAGCCACAATTATCAACGTATGACATAAATACATTATTGAATTTGGCGTAAATGAAGAACTACCATTGGTACTTAGTTGCGCCTTACGTAATTCAGCGGTAAAAGGGTTAACAAAATATCATAATGTATTTTATTCTGTGTGAATGCAAGATATATAGTTTTTCCACTCAACCGAACGATGCCAACATGTTTTTCTGTTCAGCACATGTTAATTTTCGACCCAAGCATTGACATATTTTATTGAATTAGTACCGGGAATGCTAATACTTTTGTATTCAGCTCGACTGTGCTGTGGACGCGTAGGATATGCCGAGTTTCTAACGAAAATATTCTCTGTTTGATATGCAACTGTTTGATATGCGTCGCGGGTGTTGCGTGATATATAGTATACTACTTACTTTTACTATTTTTTTAATACAGTAGTATACTACTTACTCTTACTACTTTTTGGTCACAGTAGTATACTGTATTTACTCTTACTTTTTTTTTTAATCCCAGTAGTATATTACTTACTCTTACTATTTTTTGAACACAGTAGTATACTATTTGCTCTCACTATTTTTGGATCACAGTAGTATACTACTTACTCCTACTATTCTTGATCACAGTAGTATACTGCTTACTCTTACTATTTTTTAATCACAGTAGTATATTATTTACTCTTACTATTTTTTTATCACAGTAATGTACTACTTACTCTTACTATTTTTTTATCACAGTAGTATACTATTTACTCTTACTATTTTTTGGTCACAGTAGTATACTGCTTACAGCTACTATTTTTTATCACTGTAGTATACATACTGTTTACTCTTACTATTCTTTGATCACAGTAGTATACTACTTACTCCTATTATTTTTTTATCACAGTATACTACTGTAATCAAAAAATAGTAAATGTAACTAGTATATAGTATCGTCGTATCCTGCAATATGTATCAATATTTGCCAATTTTCCCCTAAAAATACCAATAATCGCCTTCCGTAGGATGCAATCCTTCACGTTAGCGTTAGCTCCATATTTTAGAGACATATTTATATTTTAACACGCTTTGCCACGGTTCGCCGAATTAGTACCGTCACCGCTAACACCTCAGCAATCAGCGCGTTTTACGCCTCAACCGCGCGAGGTATTCTAACGAATTCTAGCTTTTAACGAAACAACCAGAAGCCAAACGCCGCCGTCGGAACTTCGTAATTGAAGCAGACGCGTGGCGTTAGACTTCAGAGTCTGCGTTTAACGAGTTAGAATCTCGTAACGAGGTGAGCAAACGATCGTATCCCGACATCGGCGCCACGGCTTCGTTCGCCATAATTCCATGGCAATGGCTGTCCGCTCAATGGCCCTGTTGTCCTTTTTTAAAATATCTCCACCGACCGACCTTCTCGCTTTTTCCGCCACGCGTCGACTCGGCGATATTTCACATTCCTGTTTCAGAAACGCAGACAATTTGTTGTTATGATAAAAATGCCTTATAGCATTTTTCAATGTGATTTAAGTTTTTAGTGCTGAATGATGATATATACTCAATATAAATGTTTGTGATAATACTCAAACTTTATTTCAATAACTTTATACTAGCTACACCCATTTTGTAGCAGATGTTTCTATGCATTTTGACATTTGCTGTGCATCATGGAATTATCTTTTAGTTTTGTAGTCGAATATTAGTTATTTTGTTACAAATGATTGAAAATGCAATATTTATGCTTCATATTACGAGATCTATATAAAGATATGACCAAATGATCTTATGTGCAAATACAATTTGTAAAAGTGAATTGATTTTTCTGTTCTGTTACAATGTTTTTTATTTATGTTATTCGTATGACTTTCAGCAAATATTCAAATGCAATTGACATAAACTTATTTTCCCTTTATTTCGTAATGATTGAAAATGCAATGTTTATGCTTTATATTACGAGATCTATATAAAGCTATGATCAAACGATCTTATGTGCAAATACAATTTGTAAAAGTGAATTGATTTTTCTGTTTTTTATAACGTTTTCTGTTTATGTGATTCGCATGACTTTCAGTAAATATTGAAATACAATTGACATTAACTTATTCTCCCTTTATTTCGTAATGATTGAAAATGCAATGTTTATGCTTCATATTAGGAGATCTATATAAAGCTACGACCAAACGATGGTTTTTCTTATATGCAAATACAATTTGTGGAGTAGAATTGATTTTTCTGTTTTTCAGAATTTTTTCTGTTTATGTCATTCGCATGACTTTCAGCAAATATTGAAATACAATTGACATTAACTTATTCTCCCTTTATCTCGTAATGATTGAAAATGCAATATTTATGCTATATATATTGTGATAACACGCAAATTTTATTTCAATAACGTTATACTAGTTACACCCATTTTGTAGCAAATAATCCTTTTGATATTTGCTGTGTATCATGGACTATCTTTTAGTTTTGTGGTCGAATATTAGTTATTCTGTTACAAATTATTGAAAATGCAATATTTATGCTTCATATTACGGGACTTATATAAAGCTACGACTAAACAATGATTTTTCTTATATGCAAATACAATTTGTAAAAGAGAATTGATTTTTCTGTTTTCCATAATGTTTTCTATTTAAGTGATTCGCATGACTTTCAGCAACTATTGAAATACAATTGACATTAAATTATTCTCCCTTTATTTCGCAATGATTGAAAATGCAATTTCATATTAGGAGATCTATATAAAGCTACGACCAAACGATAATTTTTCTTATGTGCAAATACAATTTGTAAAAGAGAACTGATTTTTCTGTTTTTTTCATAATGTTTTCTATTTCTGTTATTCGTATGACTTTCAGCAAATGTTCAAATACAATTCACATTAATTTATTCTCCCTTTATTTCGTAATAATGCTTATTTTCGAATTTTCTAAACATCATTCTTATTTTCTTTTATTACGAGCTTTTCCCCAAATCTTAGCAAATTCGTCAAATTGGTCCGGTATTCTTGAGATAGTTACGGTATTTTCGGTCGGCCCTAAAAGGGTTAAAGTCAATATATTGTAGACAAAAAATAATGTTTGTGATGATACTCAAATTTTATTTCAATAACGTTATACTAGCTACACCCATTTTGTAGCAAATAATCCTTCTGACATTTGCTGTGAATCATGGATTATCTTCTAATTTTGTGGTCGAATATTAGTTATTTTGTTACAAAAGATTGAAAATGCAATTTTTATGCTTCATATTACGAGACCTATATAAAGCTAATGACCAAACAATCTTATGTGCAAATACAATTTGTAAAAGAGAATTGATTTTTCTGTTTTTCATAATGTTTTCTATTTACGTTATTCGTATGACTTTCAGCAAATATTGAAATACAATTGACATTAATTTATTCTCCCTTTATTTCGTAATAATGCTTCTTTTTAAACTTTCTGAACATCATTCTTATTTTCTTTTATTACGAGCTTTTTCCCAAATCTTAGCAAATTCGTCAAATTAGTCCGATATTCTTCGGATAGTTACGGTACTTTCGGTCGGCACTAAAAGGGTTAATAATTTTGGACTTTTGAGACAATGTTGATCTTTTGGCATGTGGCAGAAGAAAGATGGACCCGTCGATGGTGTGTGATGATGCGAATGACGTGCGGGTGCGGGTCTAAAGAAATCGTTTTTATGATAATTATGATTTGTGGCTCTTTTGCTTGGGATGCGACAATGTAAATAGATATGAATGCTCTTTGAAACGGTAGTTGAGGACTTAGAGTTCTGAGAATGATGATTTGCATGTACTGTGCTTTTTTAAACGGTGTCAATGATTTGAATCAAATGATTTATAGATATTAGGAAATAAAGGTGTAAAATAAGTGCGTAAACGAGACGTGATAATGCGAATTATGACATATTCGTTTGTAGATATTAAGAAGCAAACGAGAAAAATAAATTTGGAAACGCAGTATGACAGCAGAAATTAATTACGCGCGCTTTTCTCAACTGGTATCATATAAATTATTTTTATAATAGATGTTCGTACTTTTTTAAATGATGTCCGAAAAATAATGTTTAAGATCATATTGAGTTACATAAATTTGCAATGTAAAATATTTATATTAATATAAATTAGACGTAGATACTTTTTAAATTGTTACCCAACAAATATTCTTATGCCCATACTGATTTATACATATCAGTAAGTAAAGATGTCAAATAAATTCGCAAATGCGTTATAATAATACGAATAAATGCCGCACAATTTTTTCCAACTGCTACCGAAATAACAATTTTTCTACATATATAATAAAATGTTTCTACAATATTAAAATTTTTATTCTACAATATTATTCTTTTTCTACAATATTAATTCTACAATATTAAAAAATGTCTACAATAAATAATATTACCGTTACATCCGTAAAACGATGAAGAAAACACGTGTTTAACCGGCACACTAAAAATACTTTTTATTCCCTTTATCGTCGACGGCAAGTTATTGGAGTCAACAATCTCAACTATGACATTTGACTCACTTCCCACTATCGGATCCAATTTTATTCGGCTTACTATGGAAATTACGTAATCGCACATCGTCATTACCCCCAGCGTCCGAAGTTACATTCATACGTTCTCATTTTGCATCATTATGTCGATTAATGCATTTCACGCGCAAGAATGTTTGATAACCGAATTTGACACGTAAACAAAATGGCGAGCGCGTTAATTTTAATTTTAATTTAAAGTCAAAGAGTACAGGACTCTTGTGACGGTATGCGATAGAATTTTTTCTTTCTGCATTTCCCGTTGGAACATCATACAGTCAATCTTTTTATAATGTAATTAATTCGTACTGCGTTGGAAGAAACAGAATTAGTACAAATCAGATTAAGCCGTACTGCGTTATATGGAAGTACGAACAAATGAAATTAATTTTCCCTGCGTTATATGGAAACCGCGTCAAATGAAACTCAGACGTAAATACGAATCAGTTTAATTCGTACTGCGCCATATCGCAATCGCATTGTTTCAAATTTAGAAGTATTTACAAACCAGATTATTTTGTATCGCAATATATGGAAGCCGCGTTCACAATTTTCCGATAAATGATATTTTTTCCCACCCTCTAAACAATTAAAAATTTGATTTTGCCCTCAAGGGAAATAAACCCTCTTTTTAATCATTTTTTTTTCTTTTTTTTTTAATCTTCAGGTAAACGTTACTGGTTCATAACAGCAAATAAACAATATTACCCGAAGTAATATATAACGTTAATTGCATGTAATGTATGCAAGTAGTCCAATTACGATAACAGAAATTAAGCTAGCGATAGGCAGTTATCAAACACCAATCTGTATACGTTTCAGTTTAGTGGCAGCGACAGTGGCAGTTGGGCAGTGCGATTGGATAAAGAAAGTCACGTGAGTAAGCGACAGCCAATAATATCGTCGAGTTACTACTGGCATTGTCGCTGTCTATGATATCCGTTTTAAGCATTAATTTTGATAAAAAGTACCGATGCTATATGTATACTGCAATAATTCTGCATTTACAGTCGAATTCTGTGGCAAATTAAATTGAAAAATAGTGATATATATATATATATATATATATATAATTGAAATATGGTACGTATATATGCTGCATCAATTCCGCATTCACAGTCGAATTCTATGGAAAATGAAATTGAAAAATGGCAATATATATATATATATATGAACATTTTGCAATTTCACTTGTTACAGAATTCGGCTGTAAATGCGGAATTGATGCAGTATATATATGTAGCATTGGTACTTTTGGTACAATGGTGATATATACACACACATATATATATATATGTATATCACCATTTTGCAATTTCATTTGCCATAGAATTCGACTGTAAATGCGGAATTGATGCAGTATGTATATATAGCATTGGTACTTTTGGTACAACAGTGATATATATGTAATATATATATATCACCATTTTTCAATTTCATTTGCCATAGAATTCGACTGTAAATGCGGAATTGATGCAGTATATATATAGCATTGGTACTTTTGGTACAACAGTGATATATATGTAATATATATATATCACCATTTTGTAATTTCATTTGCCATAGAATTCGACTGTAAATGCGGAATTTGATGCAGTATATATATATATAGCATTGGTACTTTTGGTACAATGGTGATATATATATATATATATCACCATTTTGTAATTTCATTTGCCATAGAATTCGACTGTAAATGCGGAATTGATGCAGTATGTATATATAGCATTGGTACTTTTGGTACAACAGTGATATATATATATATATATATATCACCATTTTTCAATTTCATTTGCCATAGAATTCGACTGTAAATGCGGAATTTGATGCAGTATATATATATATAGCATTGGTACTTTTGGTACAATAGTGATATATATATATATATATATATATATATATATATATATATATATATATATCACCATTTTGTAATTTCATTTGCCATAGAATTCGACTGTAAATGCGGAATTGATGCAGTATATATATATAGCATTGGTACTTTTGGTACAACAGTGATATATATGTAATATATATATATCACCATTTTTCAATTTCATTTGCCATAGAATTCGACTGTAAATGCGGAATTTGATGCAGTATATATATATATAGCATTGGTACTTTTGGTACAATAGTGATATATATGTAATATATATATATATCACCATTTTTCAATTTCATTTGCCATAGAATTCGACTCTGAAACTCACGTGAGTAAGCGATAGTCAATAATATCGTCGAGCTACTACTGGCATTGTCGCTGTCTATGATATCCATTTTAAGCATTAATTTTGATAAAAAGTACCGATGCTATATGTATGCTGCATTAATTCTGCATTTACAGTTGAATTCTGTGGCAAATTAAATTGAAAAATGGTGATATCTATACATATATATATATATAATTGAAATATGGTACGTATATATGCTGCATCAATTCCGCATTCACAGTCGAATTCTATGGAAAATGAAATTGAGAAATGGCAATATATATATATATATATATATATCAACATTTTGCAATTTCACTTGTTATAGAATTCGACTGTAAATACGGAATTGATGCAGTATGTATATATAGCATTGGTACTTTTGGTACAACAGTGATATATATATATATATATATATCACCATTTTGCAATTTCATTTGCCATAGAATTCGACTGTAAATGCGGAATTGATGCAGTATGTATATATAGCATTGGTACTTTTGGTACAACAGTGATATATATGTAATATATATATATCACCATTTTTCAATTTCATTTGCCATAGAATTCGACTGTAAATGCGGAATTGATGCAGTATATATATATAGCATTAGTACTTTTGGTACAACAGTGATATATATGTAATATATATATATCACCATTTTTCAATTTCATTTGCCATAGAATTCGACTCTGAAACTCACGTGAGTAAGCGATAGTCAATAATGTCGTCGAGCTACTACTGGCATTGTCGCTGTCTATAATATCCATTTTCAGCATTAATTTTGATAAAAAGTACCGATGCTATATGTATGCTGCATTAATTCTGCATTTACAGTCGAATTCTGTGGCAAATTAAATTGAAAAATGTATATCATATGTATCATATCACCATTTTTCAATTTCACTTGCCATAGAATTCAGTTGTAAATGCAGAATTATTGCAGCATATATATGGCATTGGTACTTTTTATCAAAATTAATGCTTAAAACGGATAATGGTGATATATGTATATATACGTTTATATATATATATTTCGCATATATCATATCACCATTTTTCAGTTTCACTTGCCACAGAATTCAACTGTAAATGCAGAATTATGGCAGCATATATATAGCATTGGTACTTTTTATCAAAATTAATGCTTAAAACGGATAATGGTGATATATGTATATATATCATATCACCATTTTTCAATATATGATGTGTGTATATATATATATATATATATATGTATCACCATTTTTCAATTTCACTTGCCATAGAATTCAACTGTAAATGCAGAATTATTGCAGTATATATATAGCATTGGTATTTTTTATCAAAATTAATGCTTAAAGCAGATAATGGTGATATATGTATATATATATATGTGTGTATATATTTCATATATATCATATCACCATTTTTTCAATATATGATGTATATCATATATATATATATGTGTGTGTATATATCACCATTTTTCAATTTTACTTGCCATAGAATTCAACTGTAAATGCAGAATTATTGCAGTATATATATAGCATTGGTATTGTTTATCAAAATTAATGCTTAAAGCAGATAATGGTGATATATATCATATCAGCATTTTTCAATTTCACTTGCCATCGTATTTGACTGTAAATGCGGAATTGATGCAACATATATATATATATATATATATATATATATATATATATATATATATATATATATATATATATATATAAACGGGGGGAATCCGGCATTAATTTGAACTGTAAATGTGCGCCACAAAAATTTTAAGTAAAATTTATTATTATTAAGTAAAAAATGCAAAAGCGAGCAGGACCCCAAGGCGTCTAACCGGTCCGTCATGAAATGAAACGTAATACAGGTTTAATTAAAAACTAATTGACATGCTGTAACGTGGGACCCAAAGTGGACAGCACACAAATCTGATTAAAATGTCATACAAAACGCAGCGCAGATTTAATCCAGACTTAATTGGAATGTCATAATATGGAACGTTGCGTGGAGTTAAGTCAGACGTAATTGGAGTATCACAATATAAAGTAATTTTCGAATGTCGAATAGCGAATGCGAAGAGCGGTTTAATAGTTGAGGAATTTCATTTTGTTGGGAAACGATGCGCGGTGTGTAACTTCGCTGAAGATCGGTGGAATGTATTTGACTGGGAGTGCTGACTGATAACCGTACGGTAATCAGTCTCTCGCTAATTGGTCAGTTCGACCGACGACGTAACGCGGTCGACTTTCTGCGCATGTGTGAAACGGAAAGGCGCGAGGCGCTTGAAGTTTGCTGTCGGAGAGGATGTGTGAATTTTTACGGGCGAGAAACAGGCTCTTCACTTTCGAATGATTCGGTAGGACGGAATTGAAGTATGAAAAGTGGCGGTTGCGAAGATGGTAGCAGCAGCACATATTGGGACACGGAAAATTATGGGGCTGAAAATTACTGAATTGAACGTTGTAATGACGAAATTCGAGATATTAAAATTGCGCACGTGAAAAATATAAAATGAAAGAAAAAATGAAAAATATAAATGAGCGACGTTGGAAATTGGAACTTGAAAAGTATCAATACTGATAGTTCCAAGGCTGAGCTATTAGTAAATGTATGAAGGCGATGAAAACGTCACAAAGTAAAATGTTATCGTATTGCAAACTACGGAATCGAGAATTCGGACATTTAAAATGATGGCATTAGGTACTGCATCGGAATTTGGAGCACAAAAAGTTTCAACGATAAAACATATAAGATAAAATTTGATCGAATTGTGCATTGTAGTATTGAGAATTGTGATATTGCAAGTGTCAAACTTAAAAAATGCGAAGAAACCAACATTTGTAGTTCAAAGATTGCTGTAATGTAAATTTTCAAGTCAAATATCACCATGTTGTTAATGCCATTAATCTAAATGACAAATCCGTAACCTTGCAACTTTGAGATAGGTCCTCGAAGATGCGATTCAAGAAATTGCAAAATGCAGATATAAAACGTAACCCACTATACCATCGCAATCAATGCAACATGTAGCAGAAGTTAAACATCATCCCAATGCCAACAATACTACTTCAGATCACAAACCACAAACCTCCAAATACATAAGACACACCTTTGAGCATGCTAGTTTCAAGAATTTACGACACGCAAACACACACAGTAACCGACTATCGAAATAAAACATCATCCCATTGCTAACCATAGTACTCCAAATCACAAACCACAGACCACAGACTTCCCAACACATGAGAGCCTCGAATGTGCTAGATTCAAGAATTTGCTGGATGCAAATACACATAGTAACCCACTATACCATCCCAATAAATGCAAGATCTGTCAGAAATTAAACATCATCCTATTACTAATGATACTACTCCAAATCATAAACCACGGGACCTCCAAACACGTGAGACAGACCCTCGAATATGCTAGATTTAAGAATTTGCGACACGTAAATACGTAAAGTAACCCATTGCAGCATCCCAATCAATGCAGGATCTATCAGAAATTAAACATCATCCCATTGATAACGATACTACTCCAAATCACAAACCACAAACCTCCCAACACAGGAAACAGACCCTCGAATGTGCTGGATTCGAGAATTTGCAAAACCAAATACACAAGGTAACCCATTGCACCATCCCAATCAATGCAAAATCCAGCAGAAGTTAAATATAATCCCATTGAGAGCGACGGTACTCCAAATCATAGACATTCTAATATATGAGACAGACCGTCGAATGTGCTAGATCCAAGAATTTGCAAAATCAAATACACAAGGTAACCCCATTGCACCATCTCAATCAATGCAAAATCTACCACAAGTTAATCATCATCCCATTCCCAACGATACTACTTCAAATCACAAACTACAGACCTCCCAACACATGAGACCCCCCACGAACATGCTACATTCAAGAAATTGCAAAACACAAATACAAAGTAACCCACTATATCATCCCAATCAACGCAAAATCCAACAGAAGTTAAACATCCCATTGACAGCGACGCTACTCCAAATCAAAGACCACCTAACACATGAGATAGACCCTACAACATGCTAGATTAAAGAATTTGCAAAACGCAAATATACAAAGTAACCAATTGCACTATTCCAATCAATGCAAAATCCAGCAGAAGTTAAATATCATCCCATTTCCAACGATACTACTCCAAATCACAAACCACAGACTTTCCAACACATGAGACCCTCGAATGTGCTGGATTCAAGTATTTGCTGGACACAAATACACATAGTAATCCACTATATCATTCCAATTAATGCAATTTCAGCAGAAGTTAAACATCATCCCACTTGACAGCGACGCTACTCCAAATCAAAGACCTCCTAACAAACACATTAGATAGACCCTCGAACATGCTAGATTCAAGAATTTGTAAAACGCAAATACACAAAGTAACCCATTGTACCATTCCAATCAATACAAACTCTAGCAAAAGTTATACATCATCCCACTGACAGCGACAGTACTCCAAATCACAGATTTTCCAATACATGAGACAGACCCTCAAAAGTGCTAGATTCAAGAATTTGCTGGACGCAAACACAAAGTGCACTATACCATCCCAATCGACGCAAACTCTAGCAAAAATTAAAAATCATCCCATTGCCAATCATATTACGCCAAATTATAAACCACAGACCTCCCAACCCATGAGACAGACCCTCGAACATGCTAGATTCAAGAAATTGCGAAACGCAAACACAAAGTAACCCAGTATATCATCCCAATCAATGCAAAATCCGGCAAAAGTTAAACATCATGCCATTGCCAAGCATATTACTCCAAATCACAAACCACAGACCTTCCAACACATGAAACGGACCCTCGAATGTGCTAGATTCAAGAACTTGCGACAAGTAAATACACAAAGTAACCTCCTGCGCAATCCTAATCGATACTATCCCATCCCATTGCCAACGATACTACTCCAAATCACAAACTACACACTTCCCAACACATGAGACCCTCGAGTGTACTAGATTGAAGAATTGACTGCACGCAAAGACAAAAAGTAACCCATTGCAGCATCCCAATCAATGCAAAATCTATCAGAAATTAGGCATCACCCGATTGCCAACCATACTACTCCAAATCACAAACCACAGACTTTGTAATACATGAGACCCTCGAACGTGCTAAATTCAAGAATCTGCCACACATAAACCTAAAGTAACCCACTATACCATCCCAATCAACGCAAAATCTCCCACAACTCCCCAAAAATGCGATCTCCAACTTGATGCTCCGCTAGTAAACAAACATTCGCACAATCACCCGCATGATCTGAATCGAAAGCCACCACCTTCCCGAAAATGACGCAATTCCTCAGCCCCGCTTCCCTTTGCCCCAAAGCGGCCTCCCGACTCGCGTTTCTCGCGCTAGTCGCTGGCTAATTAGCGTCCACTGATTGGTCACCTTCGTCGACTCGTTCTCCACGCGGGGCTGGCGTCGTGCAGCGTCGAGTAAAGCCGCGGAACAGGGGGGCGAAGAAGTGGAGAACCATCGGCCGCGGTGGGAAGTGAAGAACGTGTCGTGTGCCTTCGTGGCGGGGGCAGCTATTTACTCGCTATTCAAGCCACGCCGACGAGTCGAGTCAGTTTGCGTCGACCATTCGAGGAGTACGTATCGCGCGGATCAAGTCCTCGACTTTCTCGAAACGGATAAACGCGAAGTTCCTGCCAGGAGACCCGCGGCAAGTGAAAAAAAGGAGACGCGCGCTCAAAGTACGGAAATTACGCGAATTGGTTGGTTTTGCAAAGTGCGACGGTTGTATATGTACCCCATGATCCTTGGTGTGAAGTGTTGCGGTGGTGTTTTCGATATAGCGGTATATGTTGAGTAGGTTGTTTAGTGGCAGCAGGCGGAAAGGGGTTTGATGTCTTGTTAGGCGCAGATATGAGAGGCTGAAGAGTGTTTCTGTTTGAGTTATGGTTTCTGTGCGGTATGCAGTACGGTGGATATGAATTTTGTAGTTTAGGTTTGAAGGAAGGGTGAGGTGGGGGGTTTGTTGACGTGTGTTGTTGGTGTTAATTTTCATTTTCTGTATTCGGATACGGGAGGCGTAATAAACTTTAAATTAGGCTGTGCATCATTTGTTATTCGACACGGGTGGAAAGCATTAGTGCTTGCGAATGAAGTGTGTCGTTAATGTTCCGGACGTTTCTATGTTCTGCAGTTGGTTATAGTGTGACTTGGAACCCGTTGTAAATACTGTCGAACTCTTTTACGTTCGATTTCTTACTCTCCGACACAAGCACGAACTGTCCTTAATGTTTCATTGATTTCTCTTCTACAGTTGACTCCAACGCGTTATTCGGAACACATTACCAATGCCCGAATTTCTGTTTTCTGCACTGAGCATCCATTACATTTAATTGATACATATAACTGCCAATCTTTCACTCATTTTTGTTTTCCATACTTCGCGACAGCGTTCTACTCGCATTACACTATTTTGTCCGAACTTCTGTTTTCTGCATTCGACTCCGGAGCGTCATCGACCAAGCATTATGAACAGTATTGAAACTTCTCCCGCTCAATTCCTTAACACGTTGACTGCCACGGTGGTTATCGGTGACCGGCGTAAAAGATTTTACTAAAAATGCAAAAAATTCGAAATGAAGTCTATTTGCAATCTTGTAAAGCAATTGATATTGGAACGGTGCTTCAATACTTTGCCTTCTAACAACTCTGCGTTACTTTCATTTTGCAACATTTAATTTTACTCTGCAATATTTCATTGCATCGCGGTTCTAACATAGCAAAATATGCAAAAGATTTGATTAAAAATGCAAAAAATTCGCAATGAAACCTATTTGCAATTGATATTGGAACAGTGCTTCAATACTTTGGCTTCTAACAAATCTGCGTTACCTTCATATTGCACGATTTAATCATACTTTGCAGTATTTCATCGCATCGCGGTTCTAACATGCAAAAGATTTTACTAAAAATGCAAAAAATTCGTAATGAAACCTATTTGCAATCTTGTAAAAGCAATTGATATTGGAACGGTACTTCAATACTTTGGCTTCTAACAACTCTGCGTTACCTTAATTTTGTACGGTTTAAACATATTCTGCAATATTTCAATGCATCGCGGTTCTAGCATGCAAAAGATTTTACTAAAAATGCAAAATGCAAAAGATTTGACTAAAAATGCAAACAATTTGCAACCTTGTCAAAACAATTGATGTTGGGACGGTGTTTCAATACTTTGGCTTGTAACGACTCTGCATTACCTTAATTTTGCAAGATTTAATCATACTTTGCAATATTTCATCGCATCGCGGTTCTAACATAGCAAAATACGCTTGAGCAAAATAAGCAAAAGACTTTACTAGAAATGCAAAAAGTTCGCAATGAAGCCTATTTACAACCTTGTCAATGCAATTGATATTGGAACGCTTCAGTACTTAGGCTTCTAACGACTCTGCGTTAGTTTAATTTGACATGATTTAATCATACTCTGCAGTATTTCATAGTATCGCGGTTCTAAAATGCAAAAGATTTTACTAAGAATGCAAACAATTTGCAACGTTGTCAAAACAATTGATGTTGGGACGGTGCTTCAATACTTTGGCTTCTAACAACTCTGCCTTACCTTAATTTTACTCGATTTAATCATACTCTGCAGTATTTCATCGCATCGCGGTTCTAAAATGCAAAAGATTTTACTAAAAATGCAAACAATTTGCAACCTTGTCAAAGCAATTGATATTGCAACGGTGCTTCTATACTTTGGCTTCTAACAACTCTGCGTTACTTTAATTTTACACGATTTAATTACTCTCTGCAGTATTTCATTGCATCGCAGTTCTAAAATGCAAAAGATTTCACTAAAAATTCAAACAATTTGTAACCTCGTCAAAGCAATTGATATTGGAACGGTACGTCAATACTTTGCCTTCTAATAACTCTGCGTTACCTTCATTCTACACGATTTAATCATACTTTGCAACATATCATCGCATCGCGGTTCTAACATAGCAAAATACGCTGGGCAGTCAACGCGTTAATCTTCGCCACTCATAAGAAACATCCTCACCGATTTCTGCCGTCTTCTGCACTTGTCACCGACCGCGTACTCCGAACATCCTCGAAATTCCTCCGCGCTCAATTTCTTACCCGTCGCGGCGCATAAGCAGAATCGAAAAAGCTGACATTATCCGCGGTCTCACCTTCCACAGTCTCCGGGCGCGTTATTCCCGCGGCTCCGCTCGAAATTTATGCGATCCTAAAGTTCATTCTCGTCACCCTTCAGAAAACGTTCAGCGCCGAGAAAGAAGCGCGGTGCGGTCGGTGTTTTGCATATAAGCACGTTGTTTCCGACCTCGGCACTAGACTCGTTCTCGTCTCGTAGACGCTTTTAATATTCATCGCCGCTGCGTTTCGAGAGCGAAGGAGACGGACTGCAACGTGTGTGTTGCACAGTTTGTGTCGCGAATCGTCAGTGGACTTCTTTCCGCGCATGTTCGCTGATCTCTTTACGGCTCCGCGCTTTGTAAGCTGTTTTCGCTAGTTGGCCGAGGGTGAAACAAGCGCAACGCGTCCATCGCTGTTTGCCTTTCGTTTGCCAGCGACTTGCGACGCTCCTGAGGGAACCCGACGCGCTTTTACGCCAGAAGACGTGGACTAACATCGGCGCTGAGTGACGTTACAGTTTTTCCGCGGCGGGACGTTGATTATTCGATTATTGATTATTGCCTCGAGATTAGTCAGTGATTACATTATCGGGTAAACGATTTTCCACAATCGTAGCGCTGAGGAAATGTAGATGCGAAAACATGATAGGCAAATATGCTTACGCCGGCAGCGGGAACGCGGGTTAGGTGTGTTTGCAACCGATCGCAGATTAGTTTATTATAAATTAATGTGAGATCGCGCGCACCGTTTTTATGCTCTGCGTATTTTCGCGCTTCGTTAAGCTCATTTTCTAGGGGAACTTTTCCGGTATTTGATACACAGCAGTTTGTTTTCTCTGCCGATGGTGTTCGGGACCGATCATAGGCAGTGGGAACGCGGGTTAGGTGTGTTTGCAACCGATCGCAGATTAGTTTATTATAAATTAATGTGAGATCGCGCGCACCGTTTTTATGCTCTGCGTGTTTTCGCGCTTCGTTAAGCACATTTTCTAGGGGAACTTTTCCGGTATTCGGTACACAGCAGTTTGTTTTCTCTGCCGATGGTGTTCGGGACCGATCATAGGCAGTGGGAACGCGGGTTAGGTGTGTTTGCAACCGATCGCAGATTAGTTTATTATAAATTAATGTGAGATCGCGCGCACCGTTTTTATGCTCTGCGTATTTTCGCGCTTCGTTAAGATCATTTTCTAGGGGAACTTTTCCGGTATTTGATACACAGCAGTTTGTTTTCTCTGCCGATGGTGTTCGGGACCGATCATAGGCAGTGGGAACGCGGGTTAGGTGTGTTTGCAACCGATCGCAGATTAGTTTATTATAAATTAATGTGAGATCGCGCGCACCGTTTTTATGCTCTGCGTATTTTCGCGCTTCGTTAAGCTCATTTTCTAGGGGAACTTTTCCGGTATTTGATACATAGCAGTTTGTTTTCTCTGCCGATGGTGTTCGGGACCGATCATAGGCAGTGGAATCGCGGGTTAGGTGTGTTTGCAACCGATCGCAGATTAGTTTATTATAAATTAATATGAGATCGCGCGCACCGTTTTTATGCTCTCCGTATTTTCGCGCTTCGTTAAGCTCATTTTCTAGGGAACTTTTCCGGTATTTGATACATAGCAGTTTGTTTTCTCTGCCGATGGTGTTCGGGACCGATCATAGGCTGTGGGAACGCGGGTTAGGTGTGTTTGCAACCGATCGCAGATTAGTTTATTATAAATTAATGTGAGATCGCGCGCACCGTTTTTATGCTCTGCGTATTTTCGCGCTTCGTTAAGCTCATTTTCTAGGGGAACTTTTCCGGTATTTGGTACACAGCAGTTTGTTTTCTCTGCCGATGGTGTTCGGGACCGATCATAGGCAGTGGGAACGCGGGTTATGTGTGTTTGCAACCGATCGCAGATTAGTTTATTATAAATTAATGTGAGATCGCGCGCACCGTTTTTATGCTCTCCGTATTTTCGCGCTTCGTTAAGCTCATTTTCTAGGGGAACTTTTCCGGTATTTGGTACACAGCAGTTTGTTTTCTCTGCCGATGGTGTTCGGGACCGATCATAGGCAGTGGGAACGCGGGTTAGGTGTGTTTGCAACCGATCGCAGATTAGTTTATTATAAATTAATGGGAGATCGCGCGCACCGTTTTTATGCTCAGCGTATTTTCGCGCTTCGTTAAGCTCATTTTCTAGGGGAACTTTTCCGGTATTTGGTACACAGCAGTTTGTTTTCTCTGCCGATGGTGTTCGGGACCGATCATAGGCAGTGGGAACGCGGGTTAGGTGTGTTTGCAACCGAGCGCAGATTAGTTTATTATAAATTAATGGGAGATCGCGCGCACCGTTTTTATGCTCCACGTATTTTCGCGCTTCGTTAAGCTCATTTTCTAGGGGAACTTTTCCGGTATTTGATACACAGCAGTTTGTTTTCTCTGCCGATGGTGTTCGGGACCGATCATAGGCAGTGGGAACGCGGGTTAGGTGTGTTTGCAACCGATCGCAGATTAGTTTATTATAAATTAATGTGAGATCGCGCGCACCGTTTTTATGCTCTGCGTATTTTCGCGCTTCGTTAAGCTCATTTTCTAGAGGAACTTTTCCGGTATTTGGCACACAGCAGTTTGTTTTCTCTGCCGATGGTGTTCGGGACCGATCATAGGCAGTGGGAACGCGGGTTAGGTGTGTTTGCAACCGATCGCAGATTAGTTTATTATAAATTAATGTGAGATCGCGCGCACCGTTTTTATGCTCAACGTATTTTCGCGCTTCGTTAAGCTCATTTTCTAGGGGAACTTTTCCGGTATTTGCTACACAGCAGTTTGTTTTCTCTGCCGATGGTGTTCGGGACCGATCATAGGCAGTGGGAACGCGGGTTAGGTGTGTTTGCAACCGATCGCAGATTAGTTTATTATAAATTAATGTGAGATCGCGCGCACCGTTTTTATGCTCCACGTATTTTCGCGCTTCGTTAAGCTCATTTTCTAGGGGAACTTTTCCGGTATTTGATACACAGCAGTTTGTTTTCTCTGCCGATGGTGTTCGGGACCGATCATAGGCAGTGGGAACGCGGGTTAGGTGTGTTTGCAACCGATCGCAGATTAGTTTATTATAAATTAATGTGAGATCGCGCGCACCGTTTTTATGCTCTACGTATTTTCGCGCTTCGTTAAGCTCATTTTCTAGGGGAACTTTTCCGGTATTTGATACACAGCAGTTTGTTTTCTCTGCCGATGGTGTTCGGGACCGATCATAGGCAGTGGGAACGCGGGTTAGGTGTGTTTGCAACCGATCGCAGATTAGTTTATTATAAATTAATGTGAGATCGCGCGCACCGTTTTTATGCTCGACGTATTTTCGCGCTTCGTTAAGCTCATTTTCTAGGGGAACTTTTCCGGTATTCGGTACACAGCAGTTTGTTTTCTCTGCCGATGGTGTTCGGGACCGATCATAGGCAGTGGGAACGCGGGTTAGGTGTGTTTGCAACCGATCGCAGATTAGTTTGTTATAAATTAATGTGAGATCGCGCGCACCGTTTTTATGCTCTGCGTATTTTCGCGCTTCGTTAAGCTCATTTTCTAGGGGAACTTTTCCGGTATTCGGTACACAGCAGTTTGTTTTCTCTGCCGATGGTGTTCGGGACCGATCATAGGCAGTGGGAACGCGGGTTAGGTGTGTTTGCAACCGATCGCAGATTAGTTTATTATAAATTAATGTGAGATCGCGCGCACCGTTTTTACACTCTACGTATTTTCGCGCTTCGTTAAACTCATTTTCTAGGGGAACTTTTCCGGTATTAGATACACAGCAGTTTGTTTTCTCTGCCGATTGTGTTCGGGACCGATCATAGGCAGTGGGAACGCGGGTTAGGTGTGTTTGCAACCGATCGCAGATTAGTTTATTATAAATTAATGTGAGATCGCGCGCACCGTTTTTATCCTCCACGTATTTTCGCGCTTCGTTAAGCTCATTTTCTAGGGGAACTTTTCCGGTATTTGATACACAGCAGTTTGTTTTCTCTGCCGATGGTGTTCGGGACCGATCATAGGCAGTGGGAACGCGGGTTAGGTGTGTTTGCAACCGATCGCAGATTAGTTTATTATAAATTAATGTGAGATCGCGCGCACCGTTTTTATGCTCTGCGTATTTTCGCGCTTCGTTAAACTCATTTTCTAGGGGAACTTTTCCGGTATTGGGTACACAGCAGTTTGTTTTCTCTGCCGATTGTGTTCGGGACCGATCATAGGCAGTGGGAACGCGGGTTAGGTGTGTTTGCAACCGATCGCAGATTAGTTTATTATAAATTAATGTGAGATCGCGCGCACCGTTTTTATGCTCTGCGTATTTTCGCGCTTCGTTAACCCCTTGGGTACGGATTTATTTGAGAAAATATTTGCATGTGGAACGGATATAATTTTTGGTTGCTTGGAGTAGTACGTAAAAGCAGTACATTTTACGTAAGAGTTTATTTATTTCTAAAATATTGGTGATATATGTAGTATTAAGATGTCTTCGAGTAATTAGAATCGCAAAACAAAAATAAATAAATAACAACTAAATAAAACTAAATGAAATAAATTCAAGCTATAACAAAAATCCAATTACTAATTCCAGATATTTCAGAAAACTTTTTATATCGACTACATTTTCTTCTTCTTCCCAAATTCATTCCTCTGTCTTGTGCATCTTCGAAACCTTGGTTTTATATTACAATTGTCATCATTTTCTAGTTCAATATCGTCTTCATCACCTTCATAATTGTCAATTTCAGGATCACTAAACAATTCTTCTTTAGATTTCTCAAAGTCACTTTCGCTATCACTATCATAAAATATATTCCTTGTTTTTGACATAATGGGGCAAGAGTTTAAGTTTTGATTTGACGTCTTAGACACGTCATCCGCTCCTAGGGAAAAAAAGTAAATGACGGGTCTCAGACGTCAAATGTACCCAAGGGGTTAAGCTCATTTTCTAGGGGAACTTTTCCGGTATTCGGTACGCAGCAGTTTGTTTTCTCTGCCGATGGTGTTCGGGACCGATCATAGGTGACTAATAATTGTCGGCTTGGGTTAGTCATTGATTATATGATCGAAGACATAATTGTCCATCGCGGTGTTGAGGAAATGTAGACGTCATAGGAAAGTATGGTTATGACGATGTTAGAAATTAATGGGTCAGGATTGTTTGCGACGGACCGTCGATTTTCTTCGCTGCAAATTGTTTCCCGAAGTTTCGCACAAAACGTACTTCGTACGAAAAACTGTGCTCCGCAATTTCGCGCGTCCCACTTTCGATGTTTTCTTCAGATAGCGTTTCGTGCGAAGTTGTTTTCGGTCCCGGGAGTTTTACTTCCGACGGAGCATAATCGTTCCGTGCATGTCGTCTTAACTTCCATCCTTGAGATATAGCGCCGCTTGGCACACGCCACATCGAGGAACTCGAACAGTGTGTCCGTTCGTCGCAACAGATATACCTTGTTTTTCTCTTCCTCATAGTAGATTTAAACCGTCCCCCATTCTGTTGTTGCGTTCTATTCTTCTGCGTCCTCGACAATCTGCACGCCTTTGTTCGGCAGACAACAAATTCAAACGCACCCTATTATTCTGCCGCGGCCATTTTCTGCGAGCTGCGCGCCATTCTTTGATTTACGAGAAATTTGTATCGGGTTTTGTTTTATTGTTTTACGACTTTAATTCGAAATAAATGTGCATTTTATTTGTATTGGTGTATTCTTTTAATTTTCGACGAGTTACGAGCTTCTGCTTAACATGTTGTTGACCGGAAACGAGTTAACTCGTGTTTTCATGGCAAAAAGGTGCTGACTGGTCACGAGTTAATAAGTGTTTGTACTTGCATTGGTTATTTTAATTTTTGAAACGCAGGGCAATATAGAATATAGCAAAATTTTGTTCGTTGTGTTCAATTGCGTCTGCTTTATTGTAAAAAAAGTATACTTTTCTTGGTACTGAGGCTTTTATTAAAATTCTAGTATTAGAAAGTGTCAAGCACGATGGAACGTGACGGTGAACCATTTTTCAATAAATGATACTTTCAATAATTGACACTTTAATAAATGATACTTTCAATTTTTCGATAATTGTAGTCATTTCAAGGGCGTAATCTAGCTCTTTAAAAGGAAAGCGCAACGAAACAAGATATATGTGCAAAATCTCTTGTCTATATCTACGCGTAAATGACTGCGGTACAGTAAATCATACGAAAAAATATTAATAGTTAACTGTGTTTGCACTTGCGTCGGCTATTTTAATTTTTGAAACACAGGAAAATATAGAATATAGCAAAATTTTGTTCGTTGTGTTCAATTGCGTCTGCTTTATTATAAAAAAGTACACTTTTCTTGGTATTGAGGCTTTTATTACAATTCTAGTATTGGAAAGTGTCAAGAACGACGAAAAGTGACGGTGAAGCATTTTTCAATAAGTGATACTTTCAATAATTGATACTTTAATAAATGATACTTTCAATTTTTCGATAATTGTAGTCATTTGGAAAATGATTATTGAAAATGAAATAACAAGGGCATAATCTAGCTCTTTAAAAGGAAAGCGCAACGAAACAAGATATATGTGCAAAATCTCTTGTCTATATCTACGCGTAAATTGCTGTACAGTTAATCATACGAAAAAATATTAAAAGTTACATAAAAGTTGCAGTTGCGTTGGCTATTTTAGTTTTTGAAACGCAGGGAATATTGAATATAGCAAAATTTTGTTCGTTGTTTTCAATCGCGTCTGCTTTATTATAAAAAAGTATACATTTCTTGGTATTGAGGCTTTTATCACAATTCTAGTATTAGAAAGTGTCAAGAACGGCGGAACGTGACGGTGAACCATTTTTCAATAAATGATACTTTCAATAATTGACACTTTAATAAATGATACTTTCAATTTTTCGATAATTGTAGTCATTTGGAAAATTATTATTGAAAATGAAATAAGAAAGGCATAATGTAGCTTTTTAAAAGGAAAGCGCAACGAAACAAGATATATGTGCAAAATCTATTGTCTATATATACGCGTAAATGACTGCGGTACAGTAAATCATACGAAAAATATTAAAAGTTACATAAAAGTTTGCAGTTGCGTTGCCTATTTTAATTTTCGAAACGCAGGGAATATTGAATATAGTAAAATGTTGTTCATTGTGTTCAATCGCGTCTGCTTTATTATAAAAAAGTATACTTTTCTTGGTACTGAAGCTTTTATTACAATTCTAGTATTAGATTACAATTTATTACAATTCTAGTATAAAGATTAGTATCTTTATACTAGAATTTATACTAGAAGATTAGTTAGTAAAGTATATATTAGATTACAATTTATTACAATTCTAGTATAAAGTGTCAAGAACGACGGAACGTGACGGTGAAGCATTTTTCAATAAATGATGCTTTAATAAATGATACTTTCAATTTTTCGAAGTATATTTATGATTATTAAAATGAAGTCATAATTCAGTTCCTTAAACATCAACGAAACAAGATATATGTGCAAAATCTCTTGTGTATATCTACGCGTGAATAACTGTGGTACAGTAAATCATACGAAAAATGATTAAAAGTTACACAAAATTGATGTCCAAAGTTTATTTTGAATTCATTATGCAGGAACAAACCTTATTGAAGGTTATTTACATCGTTTCACTTCCATGTTCAGTTACGAAATAATATCCGATGACTTGAGACAGCTTTTGCCAAAACTTTCTGGTCAACAATGTGTTAATAGTGCGATACGTTTAAACTCAATTCACCGCTCGTTTTCTTGATATCCTGAATAAGTTGCCTTCCGTTAACGCGTCATAGATTTAACCCTTTGCACTCCGAACTATTCTCATATTATTTAGTATAGTTTTGGAACCAAGTAGTGTATTATGATGATATTGGACTTATATGAATCGGTTGATATCGAGAAATATATATTTGCAAGAAACCCGATATTTTATTTTTTATAATTTTGTACAGTGTGATAAACTTTAAAACACTCCCCAATTTTCCTTTTTAGGCTGATTCATACACGTTTGACAATAATAAGTTTTTCTGTCAGAAAAAAGAATGCAATCCCGTTTTCTTTGTCCCACATCGGTTTTATGGCCTATGGACATTAAAGTTTTCAAGATCCGGTGGTTTGTGCGTCGTAACAAAACCCGCTAATATTTTTCTTATATATCTGAGTAATTTTACTATATTTCAATTTGATTCCTTGTACCATTTCTAGAGAAAACTTCAGGCAAACACGCCCGTTTCAAAAAATTGCACTGGAATAAGTTAATTCCCTGTAATCTCTAATAGATTTTATCTGAGTGATATGGTACAATTACGATGTCCACTGAGAGGGACAGCGGAATGCAAAGGGCTAAATTACATCTCAATTTGTAGATATCTTTATTTCCGAGGAACCTGAAAGTTTGCACAAATTTGACAGAGTTCTAGTTTCTGCACCATCAACGAATATTCTAATGGGCATGCATTGAATTTGGTTCTTCTTCACTGCTCGTTATTTCATTATTCTGAACAAGTCGCATGCGTATCGTTACCCACAATAAACAGGCACTTGCGAATTTACGCGCCCACCCCTGCCATCAATAAAATAAAAGCGCAACCTTTCACGCAGGACCCGTGAAATTCAATTTGTCAGCGTTCAAACCGTTTCCGTGGATCCTCTTCACTGTCCAACCCTCACGCATTGTAGGATCATGGATCCCTATCGCTCACACCACCGCCAAATAGCAACACAATTCCGCCCTTTCTCTCTTGAGCTCCTCACCGTCTAAATCCACTCTCTGCAAACAAGTGTCGAGCGCTTAACAAATGTACATTTCCGTCCTATTATTATATTATTTCCAATTTAGACGAGTTGCAAACTTCCGTTTTGCGGTCTAATTGATTTAGAGTTGATCTACTGTTTTTTTGGCACCTATAAAAAATTACTTTTCTTTGGCAAATGATTAATTTGTGTCATTTTTCAATATGTGAATATCTGTACGTTTAAAAAATACACGAGTTTATACAGAGGTCGTGATAAAAGATTAATACTTTCCATCCTTAATGAATATTCTACTTAACGGTAGAATAGATTTAAATTCAATCTACTATTCGTTTTTGTTGGTATCTTCAATAACCCATGATTATTACGTGAATTAACACATGATTTTAAACAATTTCTAAATCTGTTTGGCCCGGTATTTTTAACGAATATGCCAATTTTCGCAGAGGACCTGACAACATTTTAGTTCCTCCCATCCTCAACAAATCTTCTACAATGCAGACTAGATTTGAATTTCCTCTCCGCTCAATGTTTCAATGTTCAAATTCTAGGTTTGCAAATCTATTTTCCTACCCCTGCCAACAATAAAAGCGCAGCCTTTTTCTGTCTCTACTTCCAAAGCAGACATCCTGACGAACTTTTAGTTCTTTCCACCCTCAATGAATCTACTTAACACGTTCGCGGACATTAAAAGTTTCAGCGAGGTGCAAAAATTGACAGTCATTTTATTTTTCAATTGGTTGTGATATCCGAAATTTGATTAAACACATTTTATAAGGGTAGTCAGATTATCATATTTTAGTTCAGTTAATTATCTTGACAGGTATAATAATTACAAAAGCTTACGGTTATATAAGATTAAATTTAAAATAGTCGACTTTAATTTTATATAATCCCAAATTTTTGTAATTATTATACGTATCAAAATAATGACTAACTGAACTAAAATATGATAATCATTATCTTGACAGGTATAATAATTACAAAAACTTAAGGTTATATAAAATTAAATTCAAAATAATTGACTTCAAGATTTGAATGCTATGGCATTCATTTTCATGATTATGCAGAATGACATGAATGCTATAGCATGCAAATCTTAAAGTCAATTATTTTGAATTCAATTTTATATAGCCTGAAATTTTTGAAATTATTATACCTGTCAAGATAATGACTAACTAAACTGAAATATGATAACGATTATCTTGACAGGTATAATACTTACAAAAACTTAAGGTTATATAAGAATAAATTCAAAATAATTGACTTTAAGATTTGAATACTATAGCATTTATGTAATTCTGCATCATCATGAAAAAGAATGCTATAGCATTCAAATCTTAAAGTCAATTATTTTTAATTTAATTTTCTATAACCTTAACTTTTTGTAATTATTGTACCTGTTAAGACAATGACTAACTACTCTAAAATATGATAATCATTATCTTGACACGTATAATACTTACAAAAACTTAAGGTTACATAAAATTAAATTAAAAATAATTGACTTTAAGATTTGAATGCTATGGCATTCATGTCATTCTGCATCATCATGAAAATGAATGCTATAGCATTCAAATTTTAAAGTAAATTATTTTGAATCTTATTTTATATAACCTTAAATTTTTGTAATAATTATACTTGTTAAGATCAGGACTAACTGAACTAAAATATGATAATTATTATCTTTACAGGGGTAATAATTACAAATATTTAAGCTTATATAAGACTTAATCCAAAATAATTGACGTTAAGATTTCAGTGCTATAGTATTCATTTTTATGATGATGCAGAATGACACGAATGTTATAGCATTCAAATCTTAAAGTCAATTATTTTGAATTTAAATTTATATAACCTTACATTTTTGTAATAATTATACTTGTCAAGATAATGGCTAACTGAACTAAAATATCATAATCATTATCCCGACATCTATAATAATTGCAAAAACTTAAGGTTATTTAAAATTAAATTCAAAATAATTGACTTTAACATTTGAATGCTACAGCACTCATGTCATTCTGTATCATCATGAAAATGAATGCTATAGCATTCACTTCTGTATTCAAAGGTAGTCGGATTATCTAATTTTAGTTCAGTTAGTCATTATCTTGACAGGTATAATAATTACACAAGCTGAAGGTTCTATAAAATTAAATTCAAAATAATTGACTTTAAGATTTGAATACTACAGCATTCATGTCATTCTGCATCATCTTGAAAATAAATTCCATAGCATTCACGTCCGCGAACGTGTTAATCTTAGAATTGCCCATTCACCGCCCATCGTTTCAATATCACAATTACACATTTCTCAACCCGCCCTCCCAACCCCGTCACCGATAAAATCGCAATCTTCCACGCATCCGTTCGATCCAATTTGTCAACCTTCAACCGTTTCCTTGTATCCCCCCAGCAACCCTCGCACATTGCCCGATCATAGATACACATCGAACAGCATCGAAACTAACGCAATTCCGCCCTTTCTCTCTTCAGCACCCCGTTCTCTGAACCCACTCTTAAACAAGTGCCGAACTTCTGGCCCCACGAAGCAAGTGCAAATGTCGACGACCCCTTAAACACAAACCCCCGAACCAGAGACTGAAGTGTCATACCCCAAAGACTGTTAGCCGTAAGCATTCAGAGACTGTGCAGTGTCAAAATGCGCGTTGTTGACTAAAATGGCGTCGTCTGGACAGACTCGCACCACAAGTCAGACGAGTTCAGCCTTCGGGTGCCATTTTGAGACGGCCAAGAACGTTGTCGAGCTGGACAGAAGTGGAACGGTTTTGATTGAACAGTCGGACACTGAAAGAGGCGTGGCGGCCGCAGGGTCCTTGGGTCCTTAAATGGCACCGGACCTCGAGAAACGCAGGCAGGAACAGCTACGCAGGACCGGAAGTGCAGGCAACTTGGAACCGGGCAACGAGCGCTTTGGGATGCTTTTGCAGCTCAGGTGCGCAGCCGGGAACGCGCTGACGGACTTTTATCGTCACGGTAAACTTACATTAGGAATGATCTCTTAACCCTTTCGCTGCCAGGCACATCTAAGCGGTACGCGAAGACTGCCAGGGCCGATTTGATTTTTACGCGTATATGGATAACTTTATAAATAACAAAATGCTGATTTTGTCGGGGAAAGTTTTCAAATTTATGCTTTTCAAACTTGGAAGATATTGAATATTATATATTATAATTAAATATTATAATTATATAATATTATTATATATTTATATTATATATATATTATATATATATTATATATGATAATATATATTCATAGAAGCGTTATATTAATAACGCTTCTATGAATAGCTTCATAAAGAACAAAATGCCGATTTTCTCGGGGAAAGTTTTCAAATTTATTCTTTTCAAACTTGGAAGATATGGAATCTTATATATATTATAATATAATATTATAATTAAATATTATATACTATATGTTATATATATAATATTTATATTTATAGTATATATATATTATATAATATATTATATAATCTAACGGTTCTATGAATACCTTCATAATTAACAAAATGCCGGTTTTCTTGGGGAAAGTTGTCAAATTTATTCTTTTCAAATTTAGAAGATATTGAATATTATATATTATAATACAATATTATAATTAAATATTATATATATTATATATATATATAATATATATAATATTTAAATTTATATTATATATATTATATAATATAACGCTTCTACGAATGGCTTCATAACAAACAAAATGCCGATTTTCTCGAGAAAAGTTTTCAAATTTATGCTTTTCAAACTTAGAAGATATTGAATATTATATAATATAATATATTATAATATAATATTACAGTGAAATATTATATAATATATTATATAACATAACGCTTCCACGAATAGCTTTATAAAGAACAAAATGCCCATTTTCTCGAGGAGTTTTCAAATTTATTCTTTTCAAACGTAGCAGATATTGAATATTATATATTATAATGTATTATAATATAATATTTTAATTAAATATTATATAATATATAATATATTATAATATATTATACAATATAACGCTTCTATGAATAGTTTTATAAAAAACAAAATGCCGATTTTCTCGAGGGAAGTTTTAAAAGTTATTCTTTTCAAACTTAGAAGATATTGAATATTATATATTATAATGTATTACATTATATATATTGAATATTATATAGTATGATATATTATAATATAATATTATAACATATTATATAATATAACGTTTCTATGAATAGCTTTATGAAGAACAAATTGTCAATTTTTTCCAGGAAAGTTTTCAATTTTATTCTTTGCAAACTTGGAAGATATTGAATATTATATATTACAATATATTATAATATAATATTGTAATTAAATATTATATAATATATAATATATTATAATATATTATATAATATAACGCTTCTATGAATAGCTTTATAAAGAACAAAATGCCGATTTTCTCGAGGAGTTTTCAAATTTATTCTTTTCAAACTTAGAAGATATTGAATATTATATATAATAAAATAATAGCTTCATAAAGAACAAAATTCCGTCCTTAGCCAGTCCCTCGGCTGAAAGTATTCAGCAATCAAAGGGTTAATAATATATGATTTTAATAATAAATAATGTACATTTTTGTATTTATATTATATAAAATATACGTGGAGAATTATTTTCACAGTAATATCTATAACATTAGTTACAGATATTGTTTTTAAAATATGGCGAAGCATGAGTGAAAAGAAACTTGACACTCAGAGGAGCGATAATATGATGTAAACGCACAGAGCCGTGGCAGTTTTCGCATAGGAACCGAGTTGGCAGCCAAAGGGTTAACACCCGAACTAATGGCGGATCCGAAAATGTTTTCGCGGCTGTTGGGCAGATATTTGAAAGTATTGGAGGAATTAGATACATGAAACTAGAGAGTGTGATATTTATGAACAATTGTTCAAGCGATAGCAATTTCGTGAATTTATTATTGCGGTTTGGGTGCAGTTGACCGACAAGGCAACGAGCGATGTATGGGTTTTATGCGTTTGCGATAAGTGCATGCCATAGGTTTAATATGATAATTGAAATTATATGCATTACGACTCGTAATTGTTTGATCAAAGGCAATTTTGTAAATTGATGAAGAATTTACAAGCCGGCGAGGTGTCTGAGACAGAATTTCAAGTTTTTGAAAATATTCTCACGGCGGATTATGAAACATCTGAAGATATTAATGAGGCTTTAGCCATTGGTGGGGGTGTGAAAAATGAAATGCAAGCGTTGGCTGCTGGCTGATGATATCGTTGAAAATGTTTGTTCAGTGAAATATGCGGGGTTTGAAAATATCGATGATTACATTTTTGTAATGCTTGAAAATCGCAACTAAGCATGATGGGGGAATTTTTGAAAATGATTTCGTAGCAGTTTATGAGGTATTTACAAATATTAGCTATCTGTTTATAAGATGTACGAAAAATATTATCTGTGCGTTAACCATTGGCTGATGAAATAGTTGAAACTATTAACGACACAATCACATTTAGCTGATTGTTTACAAATATCAACGAAACGCTAACTGGTTAATGACACAATTGAAAATATATACTAACAATGTGTGGCGGACAATATTGTTCTCTACACGTGCACATCGAAATGAAGTTTTTGATGATAATATTTTAATTTTTCGTAAAAATATGATACATATCCTTTAATATTAATAATTTACTAAATATTTATTTTAATACTTACATAGATACTATTTACCAAATATTTACTTTAATACTTAAAAATATGGTACATATGATTTAACTTTAATCATTTACTAAATATTTATTTTAATACTTAAATAAATACTATTTACGAAATATTTACTTTAATACTTAAAAGTATGATACATATGCTTTACCTTTAATAATTTACTAAATATTTACTTTAATACTCAAATAAATACTATTTATCAAATTACTTTAATGCTTAAAAATATGATACATATACTTTAACTTTAATAATTTACTAAATATTTATTTTAATACTTAAATAAATACTATTCACCAAATATTTACTTTAATACTTAAAGATATGATACATATGCTTTAACTTTAATCGTTTACTAAATATTTATTTTTATACTTAAATAAATATTATTTACCAAATATTTACTTTAATACTTAAAAATATGTACCATACTAAATATTTATTTTAACAAATTTAATAATACAGTTAAAAATATGATATATTTAAATAATATATAAATATGACACATAAGCACAATACTTAAAAAATGAGCTTCAACTTTAATAATTTACTAAATATTTATTTTAATACTTAAATAAATACTATGTACCAAACATTTACTCTAATATTTAAAAGTATGATACATATGCTTTAACTTTAATAATACAGTTGAGTATAATATATTTAAAGCACGGTATAACACATAGGCACAAAAAAATGAGTACCTAATATATTAAGAGCATAGTATATTTATTTAAACGGAAAGCAACAATTCATACTTGACACTGACATATCAGAAACAAAGACTATATATTCTGTTTGCGTATTGTTAACACTGTTGTAAAACGTTGTGAAACAAGACGTTTGAAAACAATCAGTTAATTCAAAATAAAACGTCGGCACGTCGTAAAATAAAATGACTAGTTTCTAAGAGATGAATGGATAAAATGTTTTTAAATATCGTCAAAATCACATTGTTGAACGTTGGACCAGAACGGAATTCTATTTCCGGCTACGCTTTGGTCGCTTTCATTCTGAGTTATGTTTATTTTATCCGTCTTGTTATTGCAAGCTGAACTTATTTGTTTCTGTCAAGGAGTATAAATACATTGGCAGCTCTTATGCATCATTACGTACTCACGCTATGCCGCATAATAACGTAATGTAAGGAAACCCTAAAGGCAAACATTCGATGGCTTATCGTCACACCTTAGAAAAAGGAAAATTGCAGGAAGTTACTTTTTATAGATCGTCGGCCTTCTGCTCTTCCACTTCTTGTTTGTGTAACCTGTCGCAAAAAAAAAACGCTGGTCAATCTCAATCCGTGCATTCCGTTACTTCAACAATCCTATGCCGCATTTATCATTTTCTATTCCCTTTTCTAATTTGCAGCTTACGATATTTAATTTCTCCGTTTACATTCTACCTATTTTAATGCATTTAAAAAATCGTCCATTTTACAGTCCTTACCAATTAGTCACAGCGGTTCAATTTCCAATTTCTGCAGGCCACAAATATCAGTCATCTGCGAATAAACTCTTAGGTTGTTTTCATCTTCGTATTCTAACTAATTTTTCCCTTCGTGTTCGAATTTCGTTTTCGCAACCACTTTATTTCCACCTTCTCAATTTGCGTTCTCAAAGCACTTGAAAAATATTCTTTTCACCTCACCGTATTAGTCATCACATTTTCATTTTTCTTTCACGCAAATTGCGAATATCGTATCAACCCGCAGATAAATTGTTAACATGTTCACTTCCAAGCATATTTTGCTATGTTAGAATCTTCAGGCGATGAAATAGTATGATTAAATATAGTAGAAGAAAAAAATAGTACGAAAAATATAGTATGATATGATTAAATCGTGCGAAATGAACGTATTGCAGAATTGTTAGAAGCCAAAGTATTAAAGCACCGTTTCAATATTACTTGCTTTTACAAGATTGCAAATAGGCATCATTGGGAATTTTTATGCATTTTTAGCAAAATCTTTTGCACCGATCACCGGTGACCATTGTGGCAATAAACGTGTTAAAACTTTAAGGACTACTAAAAAATATGTAAGAATTACGCCTGGGACCGCACGTTTTTAGAAAACTTGTACGTTACAAAAAATTATAACTTTGTTATTTATGAAGGAATTTTTGTGACACTTTCGGAAATTGTATAATTGGAAGTATTTTAGGTATTATTAAAAAAATATGTTTTTTAAAATAATTATCATAACTTTGTTTACTAAAAAATGAAAATACGAAAAAAAATATGAAGGCATTCGAGTTTAATGCACTGATTATTGACGTAAATACTTAAATAGACAAAATAGATACAATGTATCAAAATAAGTGACGTCTAAAGACAGCGTGTAGAAAACACGAGAAAACTCGTGAGCGGTCTTTAAGGGGTAACATCTAGCTTAACGCCTAAAAATATAGGGTAAATTTAGAATTTTTTTTTTAATTACATGATATAACATATCGAAATTTGGTTTAAAGGCGTTTAACCCATTCGAGATCGATTGCACACCGTGTGTGCAATTGATTTCCGAGGCTATAAGACGGCTTGCACACCGTGTGTGCAATAACAGTAACGTGCAATTATCAGTTATTCTGAGTAAATTACCCGTCGAAATAAGATTTTCCTTGAACCAATGAAATCTGCAAGGTACAGGAAAACAAAATTTGGCATTGGTTTTACTGTGTACCAAAAATCAAAAAATGATTTGAAGCCGTTCTTACATGTAAAATACTATGAATTGCCGACAGTCCTACAAAGAAGGAAAATATAAACGTAATAATTACTCTTGTCCTGCTTGTGTCGGTAATCCTGGATTATGTTTGGGAGAATGTTTCAAGCGCTACCATCAACCAACTAATGTATAATTACGTTACGATCAGTGTACTATTTGTTAAAAGTGTATTTACAAATTATATTTTCTTTTTTATTACAGAGTTACATTACTTTGTTATCTGTAGACATTTTTCTAAAAATTTATTTCTCGTTTGTTATTTTTTTCATTATTCAACTTATCTTTTTTTAACTTTTTACTACTTTTTAAACATTTTCTTTGCATTATATTCTGTTCTTTATTATTGAAAACAAAATAACGATTTTATATTATCTAACTATTTTTGAAATAAATGTTCATACATTTTTTAATGATGTATTTTTATTTTACCTTACATTGCACACATGGTGTTCAATCCGTTCCTCGCAATAAAAATTTTCCGAGGAGCGAGCTGCACACCTGGTGTGCAACGATCTTATTTATGTGAATTCACTTACGAATTGGGTGATTTCCATAGTAAACATGTTTTTTTTTTATTAAAAATTAACAATATAAAGAAAAAAAAATTTCGCTCCTGGGGACCGTGTTCGAAAAAAATCGTCGTCTCGAATGGGATAAAAAATATTTTTGCTTACAAGACAAATTGCACCTTAATTTTAAGGCTCTAAAGTATCATATAAGACAAAAATTTTTTTTGATTTTTTAAAAATTTAATGTTACCTCTTAATTTTGATGTTACCCCTTAATACGTTGGCGGACGTGAATGCTATAGTGTTCATAGCCTAAAGTGAATGATTGTGAGAAAATGCATATATACGATTATAGCGCTGAAAGGGTTAACCCTTTGCACTCCGAATTTTATTGCAATTTCGTTACCAGCAGCTCCCAACGCTTTTAAGTGTTTTGTTTGAAATTTACTTTAACTAAAAAAATAAGGCAATTTAAATAAATAAAGGAAGAAACTAATTCACTTAAATACCAGTTTTATTTACACTATTGTCGTATTTTGAAATTTTCAAGCCTATGATAGTTTTTGAAACAACTTCCAAGATGCAACCCTGCTTTTCTTTCGTACGTTTCGCAAAAATAGGTAGTTTCTCTTCTTCCTCCAGGTATTTTTCTATTTGGGCAAACTGCACAGTCTTTGTGTTTTCCTTCGGAATGTACCAAGATGAAATGAGGCTTTCCATCTAAGCGATCGTGTTTATCAAGTGTTCCAGGCCTCCCCAATTTCATATTTTGTGCACGACAATCACGAGTAAGCATTGACAAAAGCTTTTCGCGAAATTTTTTCTGGGCTATAGGTTTTGTTCCTTGGTTTTTTGTTTTTTTCTTTGTATAAAATATACGCATTTACTATGGAGATTTCTAATCCCGAAAATAAATGTTTCCTCCACCACTTGAGTGCTCGACGGAAAAAACAATAAGATGTCGCGTATTGGTGCGCCATATCGACACCACCCATATTTTTATTATAATCTATGATCACATTCGGTTTTTTTATTTCTCTTCGATTACCTGAATGTCTTCTAGTGACATTGCGAGAGCGTTGATAACGTATAATATGTGCGCGACATCTATTTATTTGGACATGAAAAAACGTCGAGTGGGACTCGACAAAGGAGCTCCTGAGATAAAAAGTGATGTCGAGTGACACTCGACATAGGAGTGCAAAGGGTTAAAGAAACAAACATCCGTATAAATGCTGCCTTAGCAATTTTTCTCAGCAGTACCATATCCATGCTTCCTCAAAACTGTCGAGTGCAAAGGGTTACGTTGCGTCCCGATAAAAGCAAAAAATTCGCAGCGTAGATAACGTTCTCGTAAGCTGCCTCGTTCGATTTCACCTCGGAAATGTACCCGATCCCGCTAACGACGTTTCATCGATCCGCGGCCGCCACATGTTGCACGCTAACAATGTTTTCCCACTGCGTTTTGTTTATTTGCCTTAATGCCATGACGGGCCGCACTTGATTTCGTTTTCGCGTAACATCGCACTGCGACAATGCGTCGACGAAGCGAAATTGACGTGTTTCCCTGATTACCGCCGGCCGGTGGGTTTAATTGTTTTTAGTGTCGGGGCGGATAATCGGCCGGTCGCGACGATTTTGACAGCAGACCGTCGGCGAAGACGTCAGAAATGTATTTGCGCTGCAATAACTTGCCAAGTGTGAACGAAATTTGACTATTGTTTTAACGATGCGCGTCTGAGGGTGGGTTAGGAACGTTCATGACGGATGTTAACACTTCAACACGTTCGCGGACATTAAACGTTTCAGCGAGGTGCAAAAATTGACGGTCATTTTATTTTTAAATCGGTTGTGATATCCGAAATTTGATTAAACAAATTTTATAATGGTAGTCAGATGGTCATATTTGAGTTCAGTTAGTCATTACGTTGACAGTATAATAATTACAACTACTTCAGGTTCTATAAAATTAGATTTAAAATAATTGACTTTAAGATTTGAATGTTATAGCATTCACGTCATTCTGCATCATCATAAAAATGAATACTATAGCATTCAAATCTTAAAGTCAATTATTTCGAATTTAATTTTATGTAATCTTAAATTTTTGTAATTATTATGCCAGTCAAGATAATGACTAATTGAACTAAAATATGATAATTATTATCTTGATAGGTATAATAATTACGAAAACTTAAGGTTATATAAAATTAAATTCAAAATAATTGACTTTAAGATTTGAATGCTATATAGCATTCTGCATCATCATGAAAGTGAATGCTATAGCATTCAAATCTTAAAGTCAATTATTTTGAATTTAATTTTATCTAATCTTAAATGAACACTTTATTGACCACTAGCCGATTAATCGGCTTTTCAGTGGTCAATGGTTATATACTCCATCGCAGAGACTATCAAGCCAAAAGAAACATAAATTTATAAGAATCGTAACTGGCGGTAAAAGCAAAACTCCCCAAAAACAATGTGGAGTATGTGCATCGAAAAAAATAAGAAGCAGAACAAGTTTTATTTGTAGATTTTGTAATATACCGTTACATAAGGGTGATTGTTACGAACGGTATCACATTCTAAAGAAATATTACAAACATTTGTTAATTTTGTAAAGAATACTATTACGTTTAATGTGTTTACAATATTATTTTAAGTGTAGTTATATTAGATAAAATACATATCAAATGATATTATGACAATTCTAAATGATAATAAAATTACACTGCTTTGGAACCAAAGGATTCTCAATAATACCATAAGTATTTTTGACTTATAGAGCTTTACAAATAGGCACATACATTCCTGCGCGATATCCAAAACTGACTCGGTCGTTAGTGAGTGGCATCTTCAGTGAATAGCGCTCGAAAAAGTGTTAAGGTTATATAAAATTAAATTCAAAATAATTGATTTTAAGATTTGAATGCCATAGCATTCATGTCATTCTGCATCATCATGAAAATGAATGCTATAGCATTCACGTCCGCATTCAAGGGTAGTCAGATTATCATATTTCAGTTCAGTTAGTCGGTATCTTGATAGGTATAATAATTGCAAATACTTAAGGTTCTATACAATTAAACTTAAAATAATTGACTTTAAGATTTGAATGCTATACCATTCATGTCATTCTGCATCATCACGAAAATGAATGCTATAGCATTCACGTCCGCGAACGTGTTAAAAAATGATCAATTCCCACTAAATTATAAGTTACATAAGATTTTTTGTATGTAACTTATATAAATGCCGTAAGTGAAATTCAGCGCAAGTGATCCTTGATCGCACAGGGCAAAAAAATTGTCCATTTTCGTCTATTTTTGACCTAGACATCTTCTAGTACCACATCTTCTAACTACTTTACACCTGTACATTCATAAAATCAATCCAAAAATATAGCATTCCTTTTAACACGTTGACTGCCGTGTGTATTTTGCTGTATTAGAACGGCGATTCTATAAAATACTACATATATAATGCGAATCTATAATATATGTATGTACTAATAACGAACGGCGAATCTATAAAATACTAATATAAAATGCTATGGATTGGGAATTTTTTGAATTTTTTGTGAGACCTTTTGCGCCGGTCACCGATGACCACCACGACAGTCAACGTGTTAACTTGTGCAGTTTTAAGTGCATAAATGATTAGACAGTATTGACTGTCACGCGCCCCTTAACATATAGCACCTGCTATGAAGTTATTCGTGTACTTATAGCTAGAAGTGTAGAGATTCACAAACGTATGTTTATACGAAACTTTTCTTCTTCCGATAAGTCGAAGCGTTGTATAATTTGTATCGAATTTCACTGTAGTATGGTATTTGCATATACCATAGCGATGTTTTGTATACGACCTCATTTGTAACACAAATTATTTTTGTACTTATAGCTAGAAGTGTGAATTCGCGTTTGTTTATATGACATTCTTTTTAAACGAATCTTTTCAACACTTTAAGGACCGCTCATGAGTTTCCTCGTGTTTTCTACACATTGTCTTTAGATGCCACTAATTTTGATAAATTGTATCTATTTTGCCTATCTATATATTTACATCAAAATTCAATGGGAAACGAAACGAATCACGATACATATATAAATTTTGTACGGTTCCTCCTGGTACAAAAAAATGCTTTACGCAATATCATACTTTACATACAATTTTTGTAAATAATACCCAAAATGCATCCTATTTTACAGTTTCTATAAATTTCATAAACATTTATTTTTTAACTAAAAAAGTTATGATAATTATTCAAATTCATAAAGTACCTCAAATTATACAATTTCTGAAAGTTTCACAAAAACTTATCGCACGAGTTTTCTCGTGCTTTCGTTGTGTTTATTTTGTTTATTTAAGTATTTACATCAAAATTCATTGGGAAACGAAGCGAATCACGATACATATGTAAATTTTGTATGGTTCCTCTTCATACAAAAAAATGCTTTACGCAATATCATGCTTTAAAAAACTACTACAAACTCTGATAAAATTGATTTTCAAATAAAATTGTAATATAATTTCTTTACATTCTATTTTACAATTTTTATAAATTTCATACAAATTTATTGTTGAAGTAAAAAAGTTATGATAATTACTAAAAAACATGATTTTTTTTTAATAATACCTAAAACACCTCTAATTGTACAATTGTGGCATCTTCAGTCAATAGCGGTCGATAAAGTGCTAAAAAACATAGTTTTTTTTTTAATAATATCTGAAATATTGCCAATTATACAATTTCTGAAAATTTCACAAAATTTGCTTAATAAATAACAAAGTTATGATTTTTTCTAACGTACGTTTCCCAAAAATGAGCGATCCCAGGCATTATTTTGTATATTTCTTAGAGATTTGTTAGCGGTTCTTAAAATGTTAAATCAAATTGGATACTTTGCACCGCGTTTCGTTAATTTACGCTATTTGCATTTAGTGTAGCAGTGCATACTATACGTATCGTGTTTATTACAAAAGATCGGGTGTCATTCGCAGTCTTACTTATATGTGTACATCTCGCATAAAACTGAAAGTAGTTCCTTGTCTCCTCTTTACTCAATTTTTCTCTTACCTCTCTCGCATAAAATCCCGGCTTGTTGTCTTAACGAATCTTTTTTAAATACACGTTGCTTTTATCACAGAAAATGGATGCCGTTCGCAGTGCGAAAGGAGTAGTCGATTAGCAATGAGACAATGTGAAAGCGCAGAATGCCGTTTTCTGATGCAAGGCTGTACGACGCCGACAGAAATAGCCGCAGAAAGTTATTCCGCGCGATAACGCAAGACCGTCGTATTTTCAGTTTTGTAATTTCCGCTTTTGCACTCGGCATGTTTATTTTACAAAATTTCGGCCCGAAGGCCGTGTCGCTAATTAGGGAATTTATATGGTCCACTCACGGGCCGTGCATCGAACATGCCGCTTTCTCTCTCTCGTTTCCCCGAGGGAACGCGTTTCACTCGTTTGCCGTGACCCTCTTCTCTTCTCACCTTCTTCTCCGCTATTTCGACTCGCCGCCGTTCAAAACGTGCTCCACCAATTCTGTAATAATATCACCGTCTCGATTTTAAGCGCCGGTATGTTGATATTTTCGATCTTCGCGTTTAGCACTCGCTCACTTTCGATTGAATGTTTTCTATACAGTTGGAACAATTGAAGTTGAACAATTTAGTGCTTTGCAACTTCGATGTGGCGTTTACTGTTTCGGTTCTGTGATTCTATGCTTGCGGCATCTTATTCGCTCCCAATTCTGATCTCCGTTCTTGACTATGTACAATTTTGCAATTTTTTAACTTTGTTCGTTTGTAATTTTAGGGTTTTTTGATTTTACGTATTTATAACTCGACACGTTTGCAATTTCACTCGTTGTAAACTTTTTATATTTAGTAATTCTTGCATATTCCTGACCGTGCGTTTTTCAAATTCTCAATTCTGATCTCCGTTTCCGACAAGGTACAAGTTTATAATTTTTTTAATTCTATTCATTTGTAATTTCGGGGTTTTTTAATTTACGACATTATAACTTGATTCTTTTTCAGTTTCACTTGTTCATGACTATTAATATATCTGTTAATTGGACCGTTTATTTTGAAAGTGGTGTCAGTCCAGTTTCTCTTGTTTCGAGAAAATTAAAGGTCAGCATATCTGTTAAATAAAACATTTACGCAAATTATATGAAGTCTGGCAATGTTTCTCAAAACAAATGTAAAATAACAGGCCACTGACCAGCAAGCATCTGCTAAGCTACCTATCTCTGGAAATTGGACTTACACCATTTTCATAATCAATGATTACGCAACTTCTTTTACTTACCAGTTTTAAATTGTACAAAATATGGGCATTTTTAAAGAAATTAAATACAACTAGTTACACATAAAAAGTTTACATTAAAATAAGCATAAATTGCGTGATAACTCATTTTTTTTAAATGCACTTACACCACTTTCAAAATAAACGGTCCTTATCACCGTCTCGATTTTAACCGCTGCCAAGTCGATATCTTCGATCTTCGTGTTTCGCACTCGCTCACTTACAATTGAATGTTTTCTGTTCAATTGAAGTTGAACTGCTTTGCAATTTTGATGATTTCTATTTTGCGAGTTTTCACATGAGGCGTTTACTGTTTCGGTTCTGCGATTCTATGCTTGCGACATCTTATTCGCTCCCAATTCTGATCTCCGTTCTTGACTAGGTACAACTTTGCAATTTTTTAACTCTGCTCATTTGTAATTTCAAGGTTTTTTGATTTTACGTATTTATAATTTGACGCTTTTTCAATTTCACCCCTTCATAACTTATGTGTTAATTCTTGCTCATTCCTGACCATGCATCTTTCAAATTCCCAATTCTGATCTCTGTTTTTGACTACGTACAACTTTGCAATTTTTGAACTGTGCTCATTTGTAATTCCAGGGTTTTTTAATTTTCCTTATTTATAACTTGACACTTTTTCAATTTTACGCATTCATAACTTTATATTTGCTAAATTTTGCCCATTCCTGACCGCGCATCTTTCAAATTCCCAATTCTGATCTCTGGTTTTCTCTGCGTACAACTTTGCAGTTTTTTAACTCTGCTCATTTGTAATTCTAGGGTTTTTTAATTTTCCTTGTTTATAACTTGACACTTTTTCGATTTCACTCGTTCATAACTTTATATCTGTTAATTCTTGCCCATTCCTGACTGTGCGTCTTTTAAATTACTAATTCTTATCTCCGTTTTTGACTACCTACAGTTTTCCAATTGTTTAATTCTGCTTATTTGTAATTTTAGTGTTTTTTAATTTTACATATTTATTACTTGACACTTTTTCAATTTCACACGTTTTTTAATTTTACATATTTATTACTTGACACTTTTTCAATTTCACTCGTTCATAACTTCATATTTGCTAATTCTTGTCCATTCCTGTGCGTCTTTAAAATTCCCAATTGTGATCTCTGTTTTTGACTGCGTACAACTTTGCAATTTTTGAATTGTGCTCATTTGTAAATTCAGGGTTTTTTAATTTTGCTTATTTATAACTTGACACTTTTTCAATTTCACGCATTCATAACTTTATATTTGCTCATTTTTGCCCAGTCCTGACCGCGCATCTTTCAAATTCCCAATTCTGATCTCCTTTTCAGACTACGCACAACTTCACTTTTTCAACTCTGCTCATTTGTAATTTTAGAGTTTTGTAATTTTCCTTATTTATAACTTGACACTTTTTCGATTTCACTCGTTCATAACTTTATATTTGAACAATTCTTAATGCTTTGTCATTTCAATGTTTCTATTTTGCGAGTTTTCAATGTGCCGTTTACTATTTCGGTTCTGCGATTCTATACTTGGGGCATCTTGTTCGCTCCCAATTCTGATCTTCGTTTTTGACTACGTACAAGTATGCATTATTTTAACCCTATTCATTTGTAATTTCAGGGTTTTTTGATTTTACGTATTTATAACTTGACACTTTTTCGATTTCACTCGTTCATAACTTTACATTTGCTAATTCTTGCCCATTTTTGTGCATCTTTCAAATTTCGCGCGTTTCCAACCGTGCCCCCCTCCATCTTCAATTTGGCTCATTACGAATTTTCATTTTCCTCGCTTACGTCATCGATCTCCGTTTTTGACAACGAGCAACTTTGCAACTTTTTAACTCTGCTCATTTGTAATTTTAGAGTTTTTTAATTTTACATATTTATAACTTGACACTTTTTCAATTTTACTCGTTCATAACTTTACATCTGTTAATTCTTGCCCATTTCAGACCATGCATCTTTCAAACTCTCAATTCTGATCTCCGTTTTTGACTACCTAAACAGTTTTCCAATTGTTTAATTCTGCTTATTTGTAATTTTAGTGTTTTTTAATTTTACATATTTATTACTTGACACTAGTTCAATTTCACTCGTTTTTTAATTTTACATATTTATTACTTGACACTTTTTCAATTTTACTCGTTCATAACTTTATATTTGTTAATTCTTGCCCATTACTATGCATCTTTCAAATTCCGCGCATTTTCAACCGTGCCCTCCCGTCCATCTTCAATTTCCTTCATTACGAATTTTCATTTTTCTCGCTTGCGACATCGATCTCTGTTTTTAACTACGTACAACTTTGCAATTTTTTAACTGCGCTTGTTTGTAATTTCAGGGTTTTTCGATTTGATGTGTTTAAAACATGACACTTTTTCAATTTCACTCGTTTATAACTTTATATTTGTTAATTATCTTGCCTATTCCTGACCGTGCGTCTTTCAAATTCCCAATTCTGATCTTGATTTTGACTACGTACAAGTTTGCATTTCTTTTACTCTGCTCATTTGTAATTTTAGTGTTTCTTAATTTTACAACTTTATATTTGCGTCTTTCAAATTCCCAATTCTGATCTCTGTTTTTGACTACGTACAACTTTGCAACTTTTCAAATTCGCTCATAACATTAACTCGTAACTTTATATTTGTTAATTCTTCCCCATTCCTGTGCGTCTTTCAAATTCCGCGCATTTCCAACAGTGCCCCTCCCGTCCATCTTCAATTTCCCCCATTACGAATTTTCATTTTCCTCGCTTACGCCATCGCCCCTCTCCCATCCATCTGCTTCGCCTCAATTACCTCGAAGTCGCAGTGTCTTCGCCCAAGCATTCCGATCGTCGCACCGTAATCAGGCTAAAAATATTTCGCCGATAAACTCCATTCACTTTTTTCTCGGCGTAGCGCAGAATTTCCCTCGCAATCTCTCCGCCTCCTCCATTCATCCATTTTTGCACCTAGCGAGCGACAACACACGCGTGAGTCACTGTGTACAATTGGCTAATTAGATAGTGGGAGGGTCGACGTACGCGCGCAATATTATTTTCCGCCAGCTATCGCCCCCGACGCAGTTATTATTATTGAAAATTCCTCCGGGTCTTCTGCTGACAATCGGGGAAAATTGATGGCCGCACTCCGCGATAACCTTCACGAACGCGCGGGAAGAAAGAGACACATGTCGGGCTTCCATATCGCGGGAGCGGGAAAATTTTAACGAGTCAGAGGCTAAAAAGAGACCCCAGACGCTTATGCCGCGAAAGGGATAAAATTGTGCAGAAATAGACGAGGGGGAGAAAAAAGTGTGCAGGACTTTGAAAATTGCGTGGGACACTGAAAATTGTGGAGAATTGGGATATTGAAAAGGAAACGCAGAAATCGCGGAGATGAAAGGAATGCGGTAAATGGAAAATGGATGAAAAATTGAAAGGGAATGTGAAAACGGATATCGACACGGCTAGAAAACGGTTAAAGTGGACAAAAATAGAATACATTTTGCGAGATGTATCGGTGATCGAAAAGTACTGATGGAATAGAAGGGAAATAGTTATCAGAGGCGAAAGGGATGTAAAAAATTGAAAACGAGTAAAAAATGCACGGAAATATGGAGATGGATGAAGTGAAATTTGTACGACACGATCAATCGAAAGAAAGCGCGAAATATTGAGAATAGGAAACGAATGGAAAGTTGCAAAAAAAGAAAACTCGAAAACGGACATCACGAATATAACGATATTATATATTATATATTAATATTATATATTATATAATATAATAATAATAATATTATATATACAAAACTAAATTCAGTTTTTCTTTCGAAAATGCCGTATCTTTCCCGAATATAATCACCACAAATTTAATGCGACTCCGAAATTTTCATAAAGATATTTAGAAAAAAAATAATACTCTTGTAAAAAAAAATAGTACTTAAAATACACTGAAAATTGTGAAAATTGTGCAGAATTGGGATATTGAAAACGCGGAGATGAAAGGAATGCGGTAAATAGAAAATGGATGAAAAATCGAAAGGGAAAACAGCGGGACTGCTGAAGAAGGGAATGCAAAAACGGATTTTGACACGGATGGAAAACGGTTGAAAGTGGATAGAAATAGAATACATTTTGTGAGATGTATCGGTGATCGGAAAGTACTGATGGAATAGAAAGGAAATACTGGAAATAGTTATCAGAGGCGGAAGGGATGTAAAAAATTGAAAACGAGTGAAAAATACATAGAAATTTCTACGGCACGATTGAAATACTGAAAACTGCGATCAGTGGAAAGAAAACGCGAAAGCAGACATCACGATAAATAGGAAACGAATGAAAAGTATGCAAAAATAGAAAATTCGAAAGCTAAAATACCGTGTTAGCCCGAATATAACGATATAATATATAAATAATATAATATACAATATATAATACACAAAAAACTAAATTCAGTTTTTTCGTTCGAAGATGCGTACACATGCCACCTTTCCTGATTCAATCATTTATTTTCGTTTATAGATATTTAACCCAGAAAAAAAATAAAATTGTGAAATAGACGAAAAAAAATAGTACTTAAAATTGTGTGGAAAATTGTGAAAATTGTGGAGAATTGGGATATTGAAAACGAAACGCAGAAATCGCGGGATGAAAGAAATATGGTAAATGGGAAATGGATGAAACATTGAAAGGAAAAACAGGGAATGCGAAAACGGATATTAACACGGATGGAAAACGGTTGAAATGGACAGAAATAGAAGACATTTGCAAGAGCAGCGAGATGTATCGATAGGTCGATATATATAAATCGAAAAGTACTGATGGAATAGAAGGGAAATACTGGAAATAGTTATCAGAGGCGAAAGGGATGTAAAAAATTGAAAACGAGTGAAAAGTGCACGGAAATATCGGAGATGGATGCTAGAAATTTGTACGACACGATTGAAATAGAAGTGGAATACTGAGAATTGCAATCAGTGGAAAGAAAACGCAAAAGCGGACATCGTGATAAATAGGAAACGAATGGAAAGTATGCAAAAATAGAAAATCCGAAAGCTAAAATACCGTATTAGCCCGAATATGACGCGACTCTGAAATTTTCATAAAGATATTTAGAAAAAAAATAATACGCTGGTAAAAAAATGAATACTTAAAATAATGTCCTTATTTATATTACATTCCATTATCCTTATGTGCGAAAGGGATAAAATTGTGCAGAAATAGACGAGGGGGAGAAAAAAGTGTGCAGGCCTTTGAAAGTTTAGTGGGACACTGAAAATTGTGGAATTGTCTAGAATTGGGATATTGAAAACGAAACGCAGAAATCGCGGAAATGAAAGGAATGCGGTAAATGGAAAATGGATTAAAAATTGGAAGGGAAAACAGGGAATGCGAAAACGGATATTGACACGGATGGAAAACGGTTGAAATGAACAGAAATAGAATACATTTTGCGAGATGTATCGGTGATCGAAAAGTACTGATGGAATAGAAGGGAAATACTGGAAATAGTTATCAGAGGCGAAAGGGATGTAAAAAATTGAAAACGAGTGAAAAGTGCACGGAATAGAATATAGATAGTAGACGTAATCGAAATAGAAGTGAAATACTAAGAATTGAGATCAGTGGAAAGAAAACGTGGATATACACGCGTGATAAATAGGAAACAAATGGAAAGTATGCAAAAATAGAAAATTTGAAAGCTAAAATACCGTATTAGCCCGAATATAACGCGACCCCGAATTTAATGCGACTCCGAAATTTTCATAAAGATATTTAGAAAAAAAAATAATACTCATAAAAGAATTCAAAGAAAGTAAAATTTAATCAGATAAGCATTTACTTAGGTAATTATAGCTAATAACACCGGTTACATTTATGCCAATACAATTAAGTAATGTAAAACAAAATTAATATTACGTAAGTAACAACAAAAAACGGAAATGTTTATTCAGAATCTGAACTGTTTTCAGAATGAGAACTATTTCCATTCACGCTTTCAGTCTCCTACAAAATGTCATCTTCCGTCCCATTTAAATCATTGGAAATGCAGCATTTTTTGAAACATTTAACTATCGTTTCAACCTTTGTAGGGAAATGTCCTTGTTTATATTACGTTTCATTACTTAAATCCTGAATTTAGCGCGAGTTGATTTTTTGACAGAAAATAAATGGTCGAAAAATATCGCGTTATATTCGGGCTAATACGGTAGATATTAAACATTTTAAAGCATCCAACAAAGCAAAGTAAAACGGCGAAAAATGCTGTCAGAGGAATGAAAGAGATGAAGAGGTTATAAAATAATGCAAAACGGTCGAAAAATGTACGAAAACATCAAATACCAGACAGACGCTGAAAATTATAAAGTATGAATGAAAGAAAAAAAACACAGAATTTTTATTAATTAATTCAGTGAAAGAAAGAAAGCACGGGCACGGTCACCGTTATAGATAGGAAACGAATGAAAAATTTAGAAGAATAGGAGACATTCTATAAAGCAGGAATAAATACTGCCAATTATAAAACACGCGTGAAATATGAGAAAAATTCTGTCACAACCTACCGAATGAATGGAAGAAACGAAGTGGACATAAAAGACAGAAAATATATGAAAAATCTACGGAAACACCGAGAACTGAAATATTTAAACAAAGCCATCAGAAAAATGAAAGAAACCACATATTTATAACAAAACGCGAAAAGTGAAACATTTATGAAATCACCGAAAACAGAAACAAATACTGAAAATCGTAAAGCATATACAAAACGGAACTGAAATATTTAGAAAAGCCATCAGAACAATGAAAGACACGGAATAGTTATAAAAAAAACACCAAAAATGAAAAATTGATGATAACGTCAAAAACAGAAACAGATACTGAAAATCGTAAAGCACGTATGAAATAGAACAAATACTTAAAAAAAGCATTAGAATAATGAAACAGACGGCATATTTATAAAACAAAAGAAACACGGAAAACGAAAAATTGATGATGACACCGAAAACAAAAACACATACTGAAAATCGTAAAGTATGTACAAAACAGAACTGAAATATTTAAAAAAACCATCAAAACAATGCAAGAGACGGCATATTTATAAAAAAAAACATGAAAAACGAAAAATGGATAAAAATACCGAAAACAGAAACAAATACTGAAAATCGTAAAGCATATACAAAGTATAACTGAAATATTTAAAAAAGCCATCAGAATAATGACAGAGATGGCATATTTATAAAAAACACGAAAAGTGAAACATTTATGAAATTACCGAAAACAGAAACAAATACTGAAAATCGTAAAGCATATACAAAACGGAACTGAAGAAATTAATGAAACCACCGAACACAGAAGCAGGTATTGACAATCGTAAAGCATATACAAAACGGAACTGAAATATTAAAAAAAAGTCATCAGAAGAATGAAAGACACGGCATATTTATAAAAAAAAAACACGAAAAACGAAAAATTGATGAAAAACACCGAATTCAGAGAAAGGCACTGAAAATCTTAAAGCACGATTGAAAAGAAAGCGCTCAGTATATACAAAGAAAATGACATCGCAACCGTCAATGGGCAAAAAAATGTATAAAAACAGAAAACCACGAAAGACGCTGCAAATTACAAGACACAAATGACAAAGCACGGAAGACGGAGTGCAGCTCGAATAGAGCAAAATCGAAGGAACGTCGCAGGAAATGGTAAATGCACGATTGTGTACGTCGGGATCGAGATCGAGAGAGAGAGGAAGAGAAGAGAGACAGAAAAACAAAGCTCCGATTTCTCCTCTTTCATTCCGCATCTGCAGCAATAAATTATTTCCCTCCGATGCACTTTTCTGTATCGTATCTCTCGGCAGTGCGGATGATTCACTGGGCTTGTTGGGACAATCGGCTTTGCCACTCATCTTCGTTCGCTACTCAACAAGTTGCGTTTTCTGCGCTGACCTCAGTTGATCCGACAGTTTGACAGTTGAACTTTTTTATAGATTGATGTTTCGTTACGGTTTCGATGATATTCGATGAAGGAGGACTTTGCTGTTGATTTCATGTCGCAGTGGAAGGAATTTTGGTTTTGGGGGTCGATTAGGTGGTGTAGGAAGTTGGCGAATGGTCTATTATTTTTGCAGATGCGGGGTATGGTTAAACAGAAGCTATTTAATATAACTTATTTATTACTCATATATATAATATATATAAGCTATTATATAACGTATCTTGTAGTATATGCTGAAACAAATGTAGCTTTGCTGTATAACATGATGGTGCATAGATTAGATAATACTGAAAGGTGGCGACTGATTTTATGTTATGTATTATTTAAACTATATTATTCAAATATTCGGTCTTTGTACTGGTAATATTATAATTTTGGCGTTTTGTGGACGCGGTATATGATCAAATTGATCTGATTGTAGTAATGTTGAATTTCTATACTACATCCTGTTGTACAAGTGTCCTAATATAATAATAGACAGGTCAAATTTCATAAAATATTATGCGTTATTTGAGTTGGTATTTCGATCAATTCGTCTTTCATTTTCTTGAACGTGACGACCAAATTAATTTTATTGTAGTAATGTTCTATTTCTATACTACATCCTGTTGTACAAATGTTCTAATATCATAGTAGACAGGTGATATTTCATAAAATATCGGTCGAATACCTTATGACACAATAAATGCAGCTTTGGTTTTCATGGTACATTGGTTATGCATTATTTGAGTTGGTAATTCGTTCAATTAGTCTTTTGTTTTCTTGGACATGGTATACGATCAAATTAATTTTATTGTAGTAATGTTCTATTTCTATACTACATCCTGTTGTACAAATGTTCTAATATCATAGTAGACAGCTGAAATTTCGTAAAATATCGGCCAAATACTTTATGGCAAAATAAATACAGCTTTACTCTTCATGGTGCATTGATTATGCGTTATTTGAGTTGGTAATTCGATCAATTGGTCTTTTGTTTTCTTGGACGTGGTACATGACCAGATTAATCTTATTGTAGTTTTGTTGCATTTCTATACTACATCCTATTGTACAAGTGTGCTAATATTATAATAGACAGCTGAAATTTCATAAAATATCGGTCGAATACCTTATGACACAATAAATGCAGCTTTGCTCTTCATGGTGCATCGATTATGCATTATTTGAGTTGGTAATTCGATCAATTGGTCTTTCGTTTTCTTAAACGTGATATATGATCAAATGGATCTTATTGTACTAGTGCTCAATTTCTATACTACATCCTGTTGTATAAGTTTCCTAAAATAATAATAGACCAGTGAAATTTCATAAAATATCAGTCCAATACTGTATGGTAAAATAAATTCAATATTTCAATACTTCACTTCTTCAATATTTTTTAGAGAATTTAGTAACGGATAATCCGATTATTCTGTTGAAATAACATTTTCAAACATATATTTTTTCTCCATAGTATTAAATTCAATTTGCAACTTAATTACACTACTTATTTAATAAACCCAAGCAGTTTCCCGTTGAGTATAACGCACAACCAGTAATCAAAACGTTAGGCATTTTAACATTCTGACCGAATCATGCTTTTCTAAAGCATAACTTTTTTTAAATTGTACATCTTATTGAATAGAACCAAATAGTTTCCCGTTGAACACGACGCACAACTAGTAATGAAAACATTAGAGATTTTAACATTCTTACTGAATCGTGAATTTCTAAAGTATAAATTTTTGTAAATTACACATCTTATTTAATAAACCCAAACAGTTTTCTGTTAAATATGACGCACAACCAATAATCAAAACGTCAGGCATTTTAACATTCTTACCGAATCATAATTTTTTAAAGAATAACTTTTTTAAATTACACTACTTATTTAATAAACCCAAACAGTTTCCCATCGAGTATGATGGACAACCAATAGTCTAAACGTTAGGCATTTTAACATTCTTACCGAATCATGATTTTCTACAGTATAACTTTTTTAAAATTGCACTACTTTAATCAAAGCAAACAGTTTCCCATTGAACACGACGCACAACTAGTAATAAAAACGTTAGATATTTTAATATTCTTACTGAATCATAAATTTCTAAAGTATAATTTTTTTTAACTTACACTACTTATTTAATAAATCGAAACTGTTTTCTGTTAATTATGGCGCACAATCAATAATCAAAACGTCAGGCATTTTAACATTCTTACCGAACCACAATTTTCTAAAGTACACTTTTTTTTAAATTACACTACTTATTTAATAAACCCAAACACTTTCTCATCGAGTATTTAACATTCTTACTAAATCATGATTTTTTAAAGAATAACTTTTATAAATTTGCGTTACTTATCTAGTAAACCCAAATAATTTCCCATCAAGTATGACGCAGAACCAGTAATCAAAACGTCAGAAATTTTAGCATTCGTACTAAATCCCAATTTTTCTAAAGTAAAACCGCCTGTGCAAAGTGATGCGGAATAAAAATTCTTATCTGCCGCGTCTTTACATGATTTTCGCATCATAGCTCCTCCCACTCAGGATATCTGTCGCCACATTGGACGTAACTCGTCACACGTAACAGAAAACATCGACAATTTCGCGTGGCACTTTATTAAGGCGTGCACTCGCTGACGGAATCGGTGGCTCGTCATTGTTTACGAATGCACTCATCCTTTTCACGGTGTGTGACGTTCCCTGGCGATTACCGAAAATTACCCCCACCGTACAATTTACCTCGTCCGAAGGAATGCCGAGAGACTTGATGAATCATCGTCGGCGGACGTTTAAAGTAAAGTTGCGTAAAAGATCCAAATCTGCGAAGAGGAGTAAAATTAAACTGTCGGCGGAAGAATTGAGTGACAAGCGATTCACAGAATTGTGGGATTTAAAAGATGGTCGTAGGATTTACTGGTAATTAGAAAGGGTATTAATATTAAATCTTCGTTGAAAAGACGTGAAATTAAAATTAACGGTAGAAATTTTGAATGTTTAACGGTTCAGGTCAAAGTGGTAAATAGATGTTCGGGAAATTAATTGAGAAACATAAGTGGAATTGTGTTCAAATTTTTTGAGTGTGATAGTTGTATAGGATAATATGGATTGAAGTATTTTATTTTATAACGTATTTTTTAAAATATAATTAGTATTTAGTACTTTATTATATAAAGTGTGAAGAGGAGTAATATAACATATATATATATATATATATAATATAACATAATATGGATTGAAGTATTTTATTTTATAAAGTATTTTTTAAAATAAAATTAGTATTTAGTATTTTATTATATAAAGTGTGAAAAGGAGTAAAATTAAACTGTCGGCGGAAGAATTGAGTGACAAGCGATTCACAGAATTGTAGGATTTAAGAGATGCTCGTGGGATTTATTGGTAATTAGAAAGGGTATTAATATTAAATCTTCGTTGAAAAGACGTGAAATTAAAATTAACGGTAGAAATTTTGAATGTTTAACGGTTCAGGTCAAAGTGGCAAATAGATGTTCGGGAAATTAATTGAGAAACATAAGTGGAATTGTGTTCAAATTTTTTGAGTGTGGTAGTTGTATAGGATAATATGGATTGAAGTATTTTATTTTATAACGTATTTTTTAAAATATAATTAGTATTTAGTACTTTATTATATAAAGTGTGAAGAGGAGTAATATAACACATATATATATATATATATATATATATATATATATATATATATATATACATATAATATAACATAATATGGATTGAAGTATTTTATTTTATAAAGTATTTTTTTAAATAAAATTAGTATTTAGTATTTTATTATATAAAGTGTGAAAAGGAGTAAAATTAAACTGTCGGCGGAAGAATTGAGTGACAGGCGATTCACAGAATTGTAGGATTTAAAAGATGGTCGTGGGATTTACTGGTAATTAGAAAGGGTATTAATATTAAATCTTCGTTAAAACGACGTGAAATTAAAATTAACGGTTCAGGTCAAAGTGGCAAATAAATGTTCGGGAAATTAATTGACAAACATAAGTGGAATGGTGTTCAAATTGTTTGAGTGCGGTAGGTGTATAAGATAATATGGAATGAAGTATTTTACTTTATAAAGTATTTTTTTTAATAAAATTAGTATTTAGTATTTTATTATATAAAGTGTGAAAAGGAGTAAAATTAAACTGTCGGCGGAAGAATTGAGTGACAAGCGATTCACAGAATCGTAGGATTTAAAAGATGCTCGTGGGATTTATTGGTAATTAGAAAGGGTATTAATATTAAATCTTCGTTAAAACGACGTGAAATTAAAATTAACGGTAGAAAGTTTGAGTGTTCAGCGGTTCAGGTTAAAATGGCAAATAAATGTTTGGAAAATTAATTGACAATCATAAGTGGAATGGTGTTCAAGATATTTGAGTGGGGTAGTTGTATAAGATAATGTGGATTGAAGTTTTTAATTTTATAAAGTATTTTTTAAAATAAAATTAGTATTTAATAGTTGATTAAAATTGAGTATTTTGTTATATAAAGTATTTTGTAAAGTATTTTGTATTATAATAAAGAGTTTTTAATTATAATAAAAAATTTTATATTATAATAATACAAATTTTAATTAAATTACAATATGATATTTTATTATTATATCTTTATTTTACAATTTTTAATTAAATCTTTGACCACTGGTATCAGGAAGTATAGAGATTTATTCATGGAGAATTACACGATATTAAAATAAAAACATTCGTACTTTTTAAATAAACAATGCGGTTTATTAATACATTAAAATGTCAGTCCATTTTGAGACACCCTTTATATGTATAAAGCGTAAGCAATTTTATTCCATATTATCTTGCCCAAGTACAAAAATCAAATACCTCGAAAACATTTGAACTCCCTAAACAGATGACCCCCTATACTAGTTGTCAATTTTTTAAACGATTATCCGCTTGCACCTTATAATTCTACTATTAAATTATAAACCAGTTGTCAGACAAGGCTTCATTTACTGTCAATTTTTTTTTATGGAAGGTTAACTATTGAATGGACAGTTTATTTTTAACGTGGTGGAAGTCCATTTTTGTTATTTCGAAAAAATGAAAGCTTAGCATACTAGTGAATTCAGAAATATGAATTATGTCAAGTCTCACAATGTTTCTACTCATTTATTAATATGTAAATTGATTATATCGATTTCTTTTAGGCGAATTTAAATTGAAAAATATAGATTTACGGGCTGTAAATGGATTTAAACCATTTTCATAATTAGTCAATTGTAGAAATCATTTTTAATTATTTTTTATATTTAATAATAAAAATTTTAATTACATAAAATTAATTTTTATTATCGATCACTTTAAAAATTTTTAACAATAATAAATAAAGTATTTTATTTTTAAAAACGCATATTAGTGATTGTTTTGAACATTATCGTCATTCGAGAAGTATAAACCACTCTCAATTTTATTTCACAAAATATGTACCAATATAATTTTATGCAAAGTATAATTTGAATAGAGTATTTATTTCTGAAGCTATACCATTTTATACGAAATTACATAGAATTCGCTACTTTATGAAGAAACATGTCCGAATATGAAAACATTTGAACTATTTAAATTTTATTATTATATATTTATCATTTTAGGTTTTATTACGATATTTTGGATTAAATAAATTTGGTGTTTCAAAATGACCTGACATTTTAAATTTTTTAATTTTATTTTATATACTTTCATCAAACTTACTTTTAGTACGATCATTTAAGAAAACAAATTTTATCGAAAAACTCGTTTTGCAAAATGATCTAACACAGGATGAAAATGAATTTCACGTACAAAACCTGTACTCCCGCAAGAACCACAGTCAAACACCTTGAACACGTTCAGAATTCGTAAAGACCAGCTTGTCGCACACGCTTTAAGTACGCATAAACATAACGAAAGAGATTTGAAAACATTCAAACAGAAGGACACTCGGGCATGCGGCGGAAAGATCATTGCGACTCGCTAAATTATCGGTCTATGCTAATGAACTTGATTTTATTTTGTCATTGGGTCCTCGCTTGGGAAAAACTCACCGCCGCTAAACCGACAGGCTTTAAATTCAGTTTTTAGTTCAAAGATACGTACCACTGCCATCTTGCGTGATTCAATCATTTATACATATTTTCTTATAAATATTCTCGATATGTAGGATTTAGATACGTGAAACTAGAGAGTGTAATATTTATAAACAGTAATATAAAAATTGTAATTGTAATATTATTAAACAGTATATATAAACAGTATATTTTTTAATTGACTAATATGCTAACCTTTAATTTTCTCGAAACAACAAAAAATGGACTTGCACCATTTTCAAAATAAACGGTCTTTGAAAGCAAAGATTAAGAGACAAAAAGCAGCGTGTGCATTCTATGCGAAGTGCATGTCGTAGGTATGATATGATAATGCAAATTAGGTATTACGGCTCATGATTTTTCTAACGATAGCAGTTTCTTGAATTTATTATTGCGGTTTGAATGCAGTGAACCGGCAAGAAGCAACGAGCAATGTATGGGTTTTATGCGTTTGCGATAAGTGCATGGCATAGGTTTGATATGATAATTGAAATTACATGTATTACCGCTAGTAGTGATTTGATCAAATGCAATTTTGTGAATTGATGACGAATTCAGTTATGATTATGATGCGGTATGCATGCGGTATTATGAATTACAATTAAAACTATGATGCGGTAATGCAAGTATTTTGTGTTACTTGTGATACGTACATTTTTCAACAAATACGTTTCTTTTGCCATGTAACTTGGCGTAACTACAGAATTGCACGCGTGACTAAGTTCTCTCTTAAATAATTAACCAACAAAGTTTACACCAGGGTATTCGATGCGGACACTTTTTGCCGAACGTATAATAATATTATCCGAACTTCGCCACTATTTTCACTTTGATTAAAATTACCGTGAAACGTAAAACTGACAACAAATTCCTTTTCTAGACACTCAAACCTATATACAAACGTCTACTAACTTCTAAATTCCTTACGTCCGCTTGTATCACTTTCCTCATTGCTGTCTGATAACCGATTGACTACACTATTTTGCATATGACCCACATGCTGAGTCTTCAGTCAATTGGCACACATATTACATGACGCACACGCAGTATTCTTGGTCTCGACAGACTTAACTAAGAGCTTCGTCAATTTTCTTGCCGCGCTCAATGTTCACATTTGTCTGGAAACTCTCACATGGCCTACGACACAATGTGCAACCGTGAGATTGGTGCGACTTCTCTTTCGAGTGAAAAACAATTTGTCGCGGAAAACGCAAATCCGCCTACTGTCGAAACACGCACGCAAAGAATAAATATGCGAGGCTGATCGAGTTGAGTTAATACGTTGACTGCCGTGCGTATTTTACTATATTGAAACCGCAACGTGATGAAGTACTTCAGAATATGATTGAATTGTGCAAAATGAAAATAATGCGAAGGTATCGGAGACCAAAGAATTTAATCACTATTCAATATTATTGGTATTTATAAAATTATAAATGCTATCGATTGAGAATTTTTTTAATTCTTCGTGAAATCTTTTGCGCCGGTCACTGATGACTACCACGGCAGTCAATGTGTTAATCCTTTGACTGCTATGGACGCATATATGCGTCCGCTTAAATCTATCGATACCGACTATGGATGCATATATGCGTTTTCTAACCGATTTCTCACCTACTGCAGCCACAATTATAAATTCTCGCATTATTTAACTTCGCGTAAATGAAGAATCGCCAGTAGAACTTACTTGCGCCTTAGATAATTATTCAGTAGAGTTCATACTAGCGAAAAGTATTTTGTCTTCTGCAAATGCTTCGACCGGAAGTATTCAGTAGTCGAAGGGTTAATTGGCCGGACGAATCGAAGTCTTTCGGTGCCGACCGAAGAAGTTATAAGAAAAATACCGAAGCAAGTTGAGGGTTCGCTAATATTTGTATTAGTAGACCAAAAACAAATTTTTTAAGCGCCTCTTGGTGCCAATAGTAAAACTCTCCTTTCATTTCACGTAAAATAAATATATTATTTTTTTCTACATTGTTTTATAACATCATAATAGGCCCAAAGTGTGTACAAGGAATCCTTTTTTCGTAAATTCTTTTATTTAGCCAATTTGAAATGCAACAAAGCATTGGCATTTTCCAGGATATCAAATATTAACTAGCTATAAATGACAAGTTTACACTAAATTAATTACAAATTATGTGTTATTTTATTTAAAAAAAAATCGACTTACGCCGCTTTTAAAATAAACAGTCCGTATATTAACAGTAGACGAAGAACAATTTTTTCAAGCGCCTCCTGGTGCCAATAGTAATAGAACGGTTAATTATGGTGACGGAGTTAGATCGATCGCAGGGAAGTTGACAGAGCATTGTAACTTGCACGGACGACAATCATATATGTCAGCGATATCGGCCGTTAATTGATAATTGTGTAATGCGTTACGTATGTTACTTGGGTAATTGGTATTACCCAAAGGGGAATTAAATTGTTTTGACGGCAGGTGATTTGATTGAATTGGTATGTGCAGATGATTTTGTTATATACTGACGTGGTTATAATACGCAGTTTGTAATTTACCAATGCGTTTAAAGCTTTTCCTGTGTTTTTCCTGCATTTATTACAGAACTTTTTGGAAAATTCTATGTTATATATTGACACAGTTATAATACGCATTTGTAATTTATGAATGCGTTCAAATGGGTTCTTGTATTTTTTCCTGCATTTATTACGGAACTTTTTGGAAAATGCTATGTTATATATTGACGTTGTTATAATACGCATTTGTAATTTACGAATGCGTTTAAGTGGGTTCTTGTGTTTTTCCTGCATTTATTACGAACTTTTTGGAAAATGTTATGTTATATATTGACACAGTTATAATACGCATTTGTAGTTTATGAATGCGTTTAAGTGGGCTCTTGTGTTTTTCCTGCATTTATTACGGAACATTTTGGAAAATTCTATGTTATATACTGACGTGGTTATAACACGTATTTATAATTTTCGAATGCATTTAAGTGGGGTCTTGTATTTTTCCTGTATTTATTACGGAACTTTTTGGAAAATGCCATCGATCGTGATTGAAGTATTCTAACAAGTCATGTAATAAATACAATAAAAGTACGTTTCAATAAACGCGTAAACGGGGTAACAAGTTGATTGCATAAAATCATGTGTTTTTATGTTTCCGGTGCATTTATTAGCGCACTGTTACGTGGGGATTAAATTGTTTTGTCGGCAGGTGATTTGATTGATTGCGTACGCGCATATGATTTTACCGTAATTATAATATGTATGCATAATTTGCGAGTGCGTTGATGTAGATTTTCGTATTATTGCTGTATTCATTCAGACACTTTTCGGGAAATACTATAGGGTATGCTCAGTCAATTATGGTTGAAGTAATATAAAACGTGCCGTAATAAATACAGCGAAAGAACAGAAATAATGAAAAATTTAAGTTACCGCAAACTAGTATTCCTACGTGTCATACTAAAATACATATATTCACATTCTGGCCTGTGTCAAATCTACCAACTAGTTATTATGTGCCGCACAAAGGCTAGACAGCGTCAATGCAAAATTAAAAAAACTGCGTTAAATAATAAAAACGAGCCTTAATAAATACAGTAAAAGAACAGAAATAATGAAAAATTCAACTTACCGCAAACTATCTAGAGATTCCTACGTGTCACACCAAAATAGACATATTCATATTTTGGCCTGCGTCAGATCTACCGACTAGTTAGTATTTATCGCCTAAATGCTAGACTATGTCCATACAGAAATAGAAAAACTACTTTAAATACTAAAAAAATCGCCGCAATAAATACAGCGAAAGAACAGAAATAATGGAAAATTAAATTTGTCGCAAACTAATATTCGTACGTGTGACACCAAAATACACACATCCATATTCTGACTAAACCTCGTACATACAGAAGTAAACACTGCATTAAATAATAAAAAAGCGTCTTAATAAATACAGCGAAAGAACAGAAATAATGAAAAATTAAATTTGTCGCAAACTAGTGTTCGTATGTATCACACTAAAATACACATATTCACATTCTGGCCTGCGTCACATCTACCAACTCGTTATTATTTATCGCCTAAATGCTAGACCATGTCCATACAAAAATAAAAATCTACCTCAAATAATAAGAAAACACCTCAATACAGTGAAAGAACAGAAATAACGAAAAATTCAACTTACCGAAAACTAGTATTTCTACTTGTCACACTAAAATATACATATCCACGTTCTGGCTAAACCTTGTACATACAGAAGTAAACACTGTATTAAATAAAAAAAAAAAATTAAATTTATCGCAAACTAGTATTCGTACTTGTCACACTAAAATACATATATTCACATACTGGCCTGCGTCAGATCTACCAACTAGTTATTGTTTATTGCATAAAGACTAGACCACGTATATACAAAACTAAAAAAAAAAAAAAAACACGCCACATCTGACTAAAAGTCTTTGTCAAAACCTGTGATATTTCAACGAACTCGTCATGAACGGAGTCGTGTTTTGCGCGATCAAAGAAAGTACGTTTCTCTCCGAGGGATGAAAAGACACGTGACAAAACGTAGTGGGGGTCTGATAAAACGGAGACTGTAAGCACCGCGATGCGAAACTTCGCAGAACACAGAAGCAATACGTCGATGTCCTTTTGCGCCTTGATGACGTCTCGTGCAATGTTAATATTTAGATGCTAAGACATTTATATGGTTCCTTATCAGAACGGACAATTAGATAATCCGCAACCGCGAGTCGCGTAATGTACAGCTAGTGCAGAAAGTATACAGTGCAGCAAACTGTAATATTTCGAACTGTAACACGCGACATTGTATTTTGTTCATTCATTTTTTGTCATCACAGTAACGTAAAAAGAATTAATTGTGTGGACGATTGCGGAGTCAATAAGAAAATAGACATTTTTTAAGGAGTTTAAGTGAAATAAGTATTCGTAGGGGTTTTGTTTTCAAGCATCTGTAAGAGAGTTGACGATACAAACAGATCGCATTATTGCTTTCTAATCTCGGTAGTGGATGTAGTGCCGGAGGGTTTCTTGTTCAAACAATTTGCGAACTTAATGAGAAATAGAGATAATTGCTAGATACGTAGGGGTAATAAATATTCGGGCAATTCTTAGTTCTAGGAATTTACACGAGAGTTGGCGACGTAAATTGAGCACTCCTAATGTTCTGATTCTAACGACAGTTGGTAACTTTCTACGATTGAAAATCATCGTTGAAACATAGTGCAGGGAAACACCGGAATTTGTTGTACAAACTTGTTTATAAAAAAATCAACACGGTACCAGCCACTTTGGTTGCTCATAACTGAAGGTACAAAATTGTAGAATTATTAAAGTCGGATTACCCATAACTGAAGGTACTTTTTAGAATTATGAAAATAGGATGAATGACATCGGGTTTTAAACGACGTACATTTCTAGGTATTATTATAATATTGAAAATGAATAGACGCTTTAACAAAATATAATATTTGCGAACGATTAACGTACATATTCGTCCAGTGGGATCCATCATCATAGTCAATATATACTATACATATATATATAACCGGCGAAAACGGTTTAAACAACCAAATTATTAAGTACATGCAAATATGTAAAAGTGAGTAAAAATGTATTGAAACATACAATAAAACAACTCCAAATAAGCACATTACATAGAGTCCTCTATATAATAAAGGAAGTATTAACCCTTGAATGCATAGTGTCTCAAAAATGAAACCCTGTCTTTAATTCGTAATTAAAGTATTAACCGTAGTGAAAGCTTTACTTTTGGCTGTATGCCATAGTAACTCGATGTATTCAAACGAAATATGAAAAAAAAAACAGTAAATCCGCGCACTTTTTTATATGACGTTTACATTGACAAATTGTTTTGGCGCGTCCGAAGAAGTTCGTGAAAGTTAGGAGTGACAATAACATAAAATTTAATAAAACACAAATAAAAATAAGACACAATAAAATAAATTAATTAAACGCTCATACTAGTAATAATCGGAAAGTAAATATACACATACTGTTTCTTAGCAACAAACGATATTATTTATGTTTGTACTGCATGATGTATCATTTTTTAAAAACTTCATTAAAAAAAAATGAATACCTATATACTAATTTAGTTTTCAGTTTTTCATAAACCTATGTAATAATCTACATATTTACAAGGGCAAACTTTGGCAGTGCCTGTGACGAGTACTTCGAGTGCAAAGGGTTAATATTAATATTCTTAAAATTCCGTTTCCTCTACCGTAACAGAATAACTAACAATAAAATACTGGAATTTTACCTGTATTTATAACTGTCTACAGTTGAACAGTTCAGTTGTCCGCAAAATAATCCGCTGTCGTCTCGCACATCACAATATTACGCTATTTTTATATTTTTTATATTTTCATTTGATAATTTACATTTGTTATATCAAAAAACGTGCGGGTCCAGCACAATTCTGCGGTGACGGTGTGCGTTATCACGCGAAATCGATTTATCGATGCGATCCCGATGTGGTCGCCTCGATAAACTGCGCGATCCATCAAACTCGTGTAATAATAAACGAGCGTAACGCCGAAAGTTCAGTTGGCCGCGAGAAGAAACGTTATCGGGAAGCAGCTTCACGGCTTTCACTTCACTATCTGCGGATACGGGAGACGACACCATCGACAAACCGCTATCAGTCGCCGGGATCGGACGCGGTTGTCGACGGTTCAATGTAGTCGATGAAAAATTCGGTTTTCCGTGGTGCTCTTAAGCAGAAAGAATTCGAAAGTGCATCCTCTGTTGCTTCGAAATATTCGAGTGGTAGTTATATTGTATATATATATATATACATATATGGAATATATATGATCAACACGTTCCATATATATCTTATGGAATTGTCAACACGCACATGTGGAGATATATATATATATATATATATATATATATATATATATATACACATATATGCTTCGATATATTCGAATGGTAGTTATATATATTGTATATATATATATATATATATCCACATGTACGTGTTGACAATTGCATATAATATATATGCTGCGTTCTATACTGCATTTTGTGTAATGCCTCAGTCTTTCAACAGAAATACTTTTTATAGAATTAACTTTGTCATAAACATATATTTTCAGCGCATTAAATAAATATGTCTGAGTGTACCACCGGTGGCACACGTGGCCCGAAGACTAAGTTTAACATGTACCACCGGTGGTACACGCGGAACGCAACGTGTTAATGATGCTGTTGCGATAGCGAGACATCATTTGTCGTTAATAGCGTAAAATAGTGCGTAACGTGGAATAAGTGGTCGTAGGTATCGAGTCTTGTGAGCGTCGGAGCGAACGCGGTATAATTCTGATATCCGGTGGCTGATAGTGTAAATCCGTAATGTGCCTAATTATATTATGAAAAGATACGCACGTAAACGTCGGGTCATTAACAATTCTGATATTAAACACGCTAGATCTAGCGTATCTCGTGATCAATACAGGAAACGTCTAATATGCCTAATTATATTTCGAAATGATACGTACGTCAAAACGTGGAGTCATTAACGCTGGATGAACGGAAAAATATGCTGGTATGCGATACGGTGAATTCGAAAACTCGAAGTCTGAAGAATATGCATTTGGAGACGTACTGATATCAGTCTGTTAATGAAAGTCAGTGAACGTTGCTAGAGAATAGGAGAAAAAGTTTCTGAAATGTTGCTCGTAAAATGCGAAAACCGTCGAATTGACGGATCCCATGATTCCAATGTTAATAATTCTCTCATCGATAAATGCCGATAAGAAAATTCCATTTTTTTGATCATGAACAGCATAACCACGCAACGACGAATCTGTGAATGCAAGTGGCGAATCTAATAAACATGTGAACAGGCACAGTTTTGATGTCTGCATACTTTCGCGTCAATTTCAAATAGGGGTAAAAAATGAAACTGTTCCGATTGACTCGTTCTTTTGAAGATTGAAAATAGTGTAAAACGGCTCAGAGAAAACACGACCGCGTTGATTCATTCGATACAGTTTCGAAGATACGGCCAAAAATAAGTGAATATTGTGAATAGGGAATTGAATATATATGTAGAAATTTAATGGTAAACAAAGGTAACAATGTATGTTTCAAGTGGACACTTTCATATGTGTTGAAATTTGAGATAACATTTCCGGACAGAACTTTCCGGTAGACTTTATAATAATAGTGGTAGCGAAATTTATAATAGGACCATTTATTCTGCGTTCGACGTGTACCAGGTGTGTCGGTAAGTCCTTTCCGGTTTTTTCGCTAAAGAAAACACGCTACGTACAATGGATAATTAAAATTTATTTATTCAAAGTATTGGTCATTTGAATCTATACATTTTGCCCATCTCTCAGGCAATTTATGGATGCCATTCCAAAAGAACAGTTTCTCCTTTGAGCTAAAACATTCATCGAGCCATTTTTTAACTTCTTCGAAATCGGCAAAGTGCTGCTCTGCAAGCGCGTGCCCCATCGATGCGAAAAGGTGGTAGTCGGATGGAGCCAGGTCTGGAGAGTAAGGCGGGTGCGATAAAACTTCCCATCCAAGTGATTTCAACACTTCTTTGACTGGTTTTGCTGTATGAGACGGCGCGTTGTCATGCTGCAGAATCACCTTATCGTGTCTTTGAGCGTATTGTGGACGTTTTTCGATCAATGCACAGTTCAAATTGATTATTTGTTGTCGGTAGCGGTCAGTATTAACTGTTTCTCCAGGTTTCAACAATTCATAATATACGACACCAACCGGGTCCCACCAGACACAGAGCATGGTCTTGCGACAAAGCGATTTGGCCTTGCAGTCGATGGGCCAGCTTCGCCACGAGATAACCATGATTTGTTTCGCTTGGGATTTTCGATTATAATCCATTTTTCATCACCCGTTACTATTCGATGCAAAAATGACTTCCTTTCATACCTTTGAAGCAGCATTTCACTGACGATTTTTCGGTTTTTCAATTGCCTGTCATTCAATTCATGTGGCACCCACTTTGCCATCTTTTGGATCTTTCCCATCGCTTGTAATCGTTCACAAATTGCTACTCGGCTCACATTCAACTTTTCTGCCAATTGTTTTTGAGTTTGTGTTGGGTCTTCATCCAATAACTCCTGCAATTCCGCATCTTCAAACATTTTCGGCCTACCAGGACGTTCTTTGTCTTGAACGTTGAAATCACCACATTTGAATTGTCGAAACCACGTTTCACATGTTCTTATGGTTGGAGCATGCTCACCGTAAGTCTCTACCAGCAAACGATGATTTCAATAATAATTTTTTCATACTATTTTGATGAAACAAGAAAAGTAATGCGTGCCGCAAATGCACGTTTCCAGGCACAAAACTCGACATTTTCAAAAAATTATAAATCTATAAAACTGTTACTTTGGCGGAATGTAACTTGTGCAGTTTTGAGGTTAATGTTAGTAGAAACAAATGACATATGTATAAAATCATAACATTTCATACTTATGGCTAGTGACATCTGTTACAAAAACCGGAAAGGAATTACCGACACACCTGGTATACATTGCTTCATTTTAATTCCTCACACTGCGAGGAATTCCTAAAATTAAATTCCGCGCTTAACTGGTTAATGAACCGATATTTCGCAACGTAAATAGACACATCGCAGCTTTCCTTTATCGCAGGATATGGGAAATCTGTCGAACACTCTTCTGCGATCACAAATTCCTCGTTATACACTAATTTACGCTGTTAACGACGCCAAGCGCGGTTTCGTTATCAATACACGCTAGTTAATGAATCGACGATTCACGCGCGTGCTGCTCCGCAATATAATTAGACATTACAGATTTCCTTTATCGCTGGATATCAGAAAATTGCTACGCTCGCTCTCGTGATCACGAGACTCGATACTTGCGATCGCTCCACTTTGCGTCCCAATTTACGTTGTTAACGACGGCAACTGGAGTCTCGTTATCAATACAGGACTGTTAATGAATCGAACGTCTATCCGCACAGCGTTTTAACACTTTAAGAGGGTATTCCAATGTGAACGCCTAAAAAAGGCAAATTTTCAACATTTATTTCTCAGAAACTCTTGCATATAATTGAGCAATCTTTTCTTCCTGAAAAGGATATTAGAGGAAAATTTTTTTATCGTTTAAAAATATTTGTGTCTTTAATTATATTGGTGGTTTTACACCCATCAAAAAAATTTTTGTTTTGCTGGCGTAGATAATTCCGGCCCTACTGGACATTTGAGACAGAAAATCGAAAGAGATTTTTAATCTCTATGAATGTGGTTATCGCATGAAGCTCAGGTTTCAAATTTCCATGAAAATTAACAAAATGGCAGCGTTTTGTAAAAAGTGTAAGAAAAAGCATTTTTTTGCGTTATAAGTAAGCCAATATTTTGGGTTATAATGAAAATGTTAACATAATTGAGCTTCATGCGATAACTACAAGTATGCTGAATATTACTGGTCAAAAAGGACGGAATCGCCTAAACCGACGCTGAGATATTAATATTGTGATTATAAACTATCAAAAAATGCAAAAAAAAAATCAATTTTTTGGACCCATCAATTAGAATACCCTATTAAGGACCGCTCACGAGTTTTCTCGTGTTTTCTACACGCTGTCTTTAGATGTCACTTATTTTGATACATTGTATCTATTTTGTCTATTTAAGTATTTACATCAATATTCAATGCATTAAACTCGATTGCCCTCATGTTGTTTTTGTATTTTCATTTTTTTAGTGAAGCAGTCATGATAATTATTACAAAAAAAACATAACTTTTTTTACTAATACTTAAAATACTTCCAATTATACAATTTCTGAAAGTTTCACAACGATTCCTTCATAAATAACAAAATTATGATTTTTTGTAATGTACAAGTTTCCCAAAAACGTGCGGTCACAGACGTATTTCTTGCAGATTTCTTAGTGGTCCTTAAAGTGTTAACCAGTTAAGCGTGTAACGTGTGTATACTCGTCGTGTAAAATAAAAAATTACCATTGACTATCAAAAGGCGAAATTTCAGTAAAACACTACGAGAATATTATTTATATTACCTATAGAACTGCTGAGTATTTTACATTGCGAACAGAGAAACATTTACAGAGAAATCGCGTAAACATTTAGTAGGGCCAATACTGGAGTACAAAAATCCGAAATTTTCGATCTAAAAGCTCTCTTCTTCGCTTTTGCAGCATCTGAAGTAAGCCTCTGTATTTTCACAGTTATTATCAAATTAAAGCGTAAGGTATGAAAAATAGTTAAATATGTACAATATAATAATAATGATACAATAAATTGCTAAATTTAGCCTCCAGATGGGTGATTCAGAGAGCAGTAGTAGCGAAATTGATAATAGGACCATTTGTGCCCATAATTATGAAAGTGGTCTAAGTCATATATTTCTTGTTTCGAGATATTTAATGAATTGCATTTGAATAAATTAAAAAATATTTTTACATTATGCGACATTTTAATTTATAATTTTATTAGTCTTAATTAATGGAAATTTACTATGAATATGAAATTTTGTGTGAATTTTATACGATAATATTATTTTTAAAGATTGAATTGACTTAGACCATTTTCAAAATTAACTGAATGTCCTATAAATGACTTAAAGCAATAAAGAACTTTGAGTTTTATTTGAAACAATAATTTGATTGAAATAAGTCGTGAACATTTATTACATTTATTAATTATTTTTAAACAGTAATCCATTTTTATCATTATTTCGAGTATTTAAGATTCTTAAAATGTTCCTGAAAAACTGGAGGGATGTACGGTAGTAAACTCATAATATCTTTATGTTTTTCTTCCGATACTGGTCTAATAGTGGTGTATAATGGAAGTAATTTAATATTTCCGTATATTTTTGGTCTTCCTTTTTTAGGTGAAAGATCCAAAACGTGAAATTTAGAATCATCTAAAGATGTTTTATAGAACATTTTATAAGGTTCATTTTTCAAGAATCTCATCCATTGAATTTGTAGCCAAGAGACAGATTCACCCGCGGTATTTTTTACTCTTCTTGTTATTGATTCTTCTAGTAATGAAGTTGTCGTTATTATTAAAATTTGATTGTCATTTATTTTATTATGTAGTTCAGAAACGCGTCAAAGAAGGCCACGTGCCATTTTCAAGTTGTTTATATAATTTATTTAAATGTTTGACTTAGAGCACTTTCATAATTAAAACTAAATGAACTCCATATAATGTTGAAATTACAACCACTATCTAATGGTTCATTTTTGACAATTTCGTAAAAATTACATTGAATAAATTTAGTTAAAAATAATGTGGTATGAAATAACTGATAAACTCATTTTTTTTAAATTTTGACTTAGACCACTTTCATAATTATGGGCACATATAAGGATTGTTTACGTAATCAGCTAACCCGTCGATTTGACGGGTTTCGTAGAGATAGCTATATCACATACAAATTTCAAAATTTAGAAAGCTTAAGGAAATAATAATTGTGTTTATAAACTCTTTTAATGAAATTATGAATTTACGATGCAAAGTAGTTAAGATTATTGCTATGGTTTTTTGCGTGTTTCATTTCAAAGTTTGAAATCCGTCAAATGTACCGGTCCCGTAAACCTAGTGTTAAGGGTATCCCAATGTGAACGCCTGAAAAAAGGCGTTTCATTTTCAATGAAATTTTCAACATTTTTTTGGTCAGAAACTGTTGCATGTGATTGAGCAAACTTTTTTTTGCTGAAAAGGTATAGTCTAGGAGAATAAAGGAAACATTTTTTATTGTTTAACACGTGGACTGCCGAGCGTATTTTACTGTATTAGAACGATGATGCTATGAAATACTACAGCGTTTGACTGAATTATGGAAAATGTAAATAATGTACAGGTATTGCAACCCAAAGGATCGCATTACTATTCTAACAACAAAAAAAGCAAATTTTCCACATTTTTTTTCTTAGAAACTGTTGCATGTGATTAACACGTTGACTGCCACGCGTATTTTACTATATTAAAACCGCAACGGGATGAAGTACTACAGAATCTGATTGAATTGTGCAAAATGAAAATAATGCGAAGGTATCGGAGACCAAAGAATTGAATCACTATTTAATATTAATTGCATTTTCAAAATTATAAATGCGACCGATTGGGTATTCTTTGAATTTTTCGTGAGACCTTTTGCGCCGGTCACCGATGACCACCATGGCAGTCAAAGTGTTAAGCAAACCTTTTTTCATGAAACGGTTTGGTCTAGGAGAAAAGAGAACATTTTTTTTTATCGTTTAACACGTGGCCGAGCGTATTTTACTGTATTAGAACGATGATGCTATGAAATACTACAATGTTTGACTGAATTATGCAAAATAACTGATAAACTCATTTTTTTTAAATTTTGACTTAGACCACTTTCATAATTATGGGCACATTTGTCCTGCGTTCGACGTGTATACACGTCAGTGCTTCATTTTAATTTCGCACTCTGTATTGGATTCCTAAAATTAAATTCCGCACTTAACTGAAGGTCCAAAATATTCGCAATGGGCAGCAGTAATTATTTTATAAATACAGTTCAGTTCAATACCTGCACAATATTTACATTTTGCATAATTCAGTCAAACGCTATGGTATTTCATAGCATCGCCGTTCTAATACAGAAAAATGCGCGCGGTAATCAACGTGTTAACGAGAAAATGCGAGGGCCGCGGAAAATAAGAGGTGTCAGGCTTAATCGCGCGTCTGACACGTTTTACACGTTTCGAACTATTTTAGACGTCGTGTCGTCTTTCTGGTATCGGCGATGATACGATACAGTGGCATGCCCCTGCGGGTCCCTCGACGTTATCAGCGGCTCTTAAGTAGGCTATCAGCGATGTCATTAAGTGTACACAGACTGTCGTCGTGTGCCGAGCGAGTTTGCTCTGTCGCAAGAGTCCAGATCGAGGTGCTAAGTCGAAGTGGCCCAACTTTTGCCTTTCGAAACGAAGGGCCCGCTTCCTCAGTGCATGGAATCGGCCGATGGAGACTTTGAAGGTGAAAGATTTTTGAGCGCGGGTACCCGAGGGAAGAGATATGGGACGATAGGAAAATCTGGCAAATGTTGCTGGTGTAGGTACTGTGCGATAGTTGGAAAAGTGGGAGAAGTGAGATTTTAGGGAAGCAAAAAGGGGGGACTTGATGGAAAATAAGCTACATGCGTGAAAAGTGATGTTTGATAAGTATAACTAATTTTGTGTGAGTAACTCGTGGGAATAATAACTAAATTAGACTAATATATAATAAAATACTAATTAATAATAAAATTTGTAATGATTATAAGTGGTTATTATGGAGAAGTAGAGAAGAAGAAAGCAGAAAGAAATTAGATTTTTGAGAAGTAAAAAAGAATGATTTAAAAAGCAAATTTACTTGGAAAATTCGTATAATTCAGGGGTTGCGATTCTGTATAATTCATGGGTGGAAAATGTGTAATATAAATAATGTGTAGGGATTATATATGGTTACTATGCGGGAATAGATAAAATAGGGTTAATACCATTTTTTACAAAGAAGAGAAGTAAATGAAAAATCTGAATGTTTGACAAGTTAAATTAATATTAACACGATTATTATTAAATTAAGTAATAACACATAAAATTTGTAATAATAATACGTGGGTACTATGGGGAAGTGGGAGAAGTGAGATTTTTCAGAAGTAGAAGCGAATGATGGGATAATTTAAAAGGCGAGTTTACTAGAAAAATTCGTGTTATTCAAGGGATGCGATTTATTATAATTCATGGGTGGAAAATGTGTAATATTAGTAATGCGTAGTAATTATATATGGTTACTATGCAGGAATGGATGAAATAGAACGAATACCACTTTTTACAAAGAAGAGAAGTAAATGAAAATCTGAATGTTTGATAAATTAAATTAATTTCGTCGTGTGTAACTCGTGGGAATAATAACACATAAAATTTGTAATGATTATATGTGGATATTATGGGGAAGTAGAGAACTTGAGAGAACTGAGATTTTTCAGAAGCAAAAGAGAATGAAGGGATGATTTAAAAGACGGGTTACTTGGAAAATTCGTATAATTGATGGATTTTGTATAATTCATGGGTGGAAAATACGTAATATAAGTAATGTGTAGTAAACATATATGTATGGTTACTATGCAGGAATAGATAAAATAGAACGAATACCATTTTTTACAAAGAAAATAAGGAAATTAAAAATCTGTCTAAAATAAGCGACGCCTGCAAAATTGCGGCTTGAAACACGTAATATTTAATGATCAAGCTGGAGTTAGCTTGCAAAAGCTGGATCTTAACATTTTACCGAAAATTATTACTGTGCTACATAAACCGGCCAATTCTGACACCTAGTTTTACAAAGAACAGAAATTTTGTAACAGAATTTTAAGCTTCATGTACCATATAAACGTTTTCATGTCATCCAACTACCTTGGATTCGCCTACCGCTGATTTTATACAGAAAATAAAACAAGTTCATATATACATATGTTCACAAAGCTTCTCTCCCGCATTATAAATGAATAAATATTTGTGAACTGTATTCAGATATTTATACATTCATATAGTTCACATATACGCATGTTCTTTCTTTTCCTGCAGCAAATCTCTTTTTCAAATTATAAGCAAATATGTAGTCTATAAACGTATAAATTCGTTATTTACTTATAACCTGAAAAATATATTTGTATGGACAAATACGTTCTAACATAACAAACTTTCGACCAACTTTTTTAAAAATACCTTTCATAGAGATCGAAATTGTTCACATGTGTGAGAAACGTTCAAGTTATAAATTCGGCATCGTAACATATGTTTCCACCAAGTTCTTTGACTTACCGCGCTATTATTGGGAAACATATTTTTAGAGAGCGATTTGATAATTCGCCGCGTTTGTGGAGCTTGATTGATTGAACACACGTTGAAATAAAGAATCGGCAAAGTATCGTTGAGAAACACTTGATGCGATAACGTGAAGTCTAGGAAGCGAAGTTGTTTGAAGTGGGATCCGCGCATCTTCGTTCATGACGCATAGAAAAGATTACAGAAACGTGTAAAACGCTGCCGGCGCAAAACTCCAGACTTCATATTCGACCCGTAACAATAATTTGAATCGCAGAATTCGGAAAAGGATATTTGATGGTTTTGTTCCAATATTTTGGCCACACGTGAAAGTATTCGGAAAATTCGACAAATATTGGCCGTTTGTTTTTGTTCTGCAGGAACCGGAGTTGAGTTATGCGATATTTTCGCGGAAAGTTGAAATATATACCACAAATGACAACGAAACGTACATATTCTATGGCTAGTAATGTACAGGGTAAAAAAGTACGGAAAAATGTGTCGGAAAAAAATATTTATACCTGGAGTGTAAACGTCTTCATGTCCAGTTGATTACAGTTAAATATATAGAAATAAATTAGAGCAAAATGACGTGCCGTCGAACATTTTGGCAGATGCGCATTCTTTTATTGTAGAAATAATTTTGGAATGCAGTCTGATACTTGATTCTTACAGTGTTGAAAGTTATAGATTTAGTAACAGAGGATTTATTTGTATCTATGCCGTGACTTTAGAATTTATTGAAGAAGTACCAAGGAATCGCCACCCTTGTACGATAAACAGTAGCTGTGAAAGTGAAGAAATACAGAAATATTGAAGTATGACGAGAATTACAACAAACATGTTATACGATAAACAGTAGCTGCGAAAATGAAGAAATGTAGAAATATTGAAGTATGAGGAGAATTACAACAAAACTGTGTAATTTTTCAGTAATTTGCTGTTACTGTAACAAGTAACATTATATATAATATTTTTTTTTTCTTTACAACCGCTATTTATAGAAAACAACCGAGTCTTCAATCGTTTCTCATAAATTCGCGTAAACATTATTACTAAAATTTTCATCAAATATTGAAATATATTTATCATTAACTCATTCCTCTTTTATTTCTTACTACGTTTTTGCTTGAATGTTTTAATTACCATTATTTACAAAATTGTATACTTTCTTCTGAATCTTACCAGAAATTTGCTGTTACTGTAACAAGCAACATTATATATAATATTTTTTTTCATTACAACCGCTGTTTATAGAAAACAACCGAGTCTTCAATCTTTTCTAATAAATTCGCGTAAACATTATTACTACAATTTTCAACAAATATTGAAATGTATTTACCATTAATTTATTCCTCTTTTATTTTTTACTTTGTTCCTCTTTAAATGTTTTGATTACCATTATTTACAAAATTATATACTTTATTCTCAATCTTACCAAAAATTTGTTATTACCCTAACAAGCAACAATGTATACAATGTACTTTTTTTTATTTGCAACCGCTGTCTATAGAAGACAACCGACTTTTCAATCTTTTTTAGTAATATCGAGTAAACATCATTATTACATTTTTCAAGAAATATTGAAATTTATGTACCGTTATTTATTCCTCCTTTATTTCTTACTACGTTTCTGTTTAAATGTTTTAATTATCATTATTTACAAAATTGTATACTTTTTTTTATCAATATTACCAGAAATTTTCTATTACTGTTTTCCACGAACACTATATAGTATATAATATTTTTTTTCTTTACAACTGCTGTTTATAAAAGACAACCATCTTTTCGATACGTTTCTCTTCGAATTTTTTAATTACCATTATTTACAAAATTGTATACTTTTTCATCAATCTTACCAGAAATTTTCTATTACTCTTACAAGCAACACTATATAGTATATAATATTTTTTTTCTTTGCAACTGCTGTTTATAGAAGACAACCGACTTTTCGATCCGTTTCCCTTTGAATTTTTTAATTACCATTAGTTACAAAATTGTATACTTTCTTTCTCAATCTTACCAGTAATTTGCTACTACTCTATCAAGTAGCATTTTATATAATATTTTTTTTCTTTACAACTGCTGTTTATAAAAGGCAACCGACTTTTCGATATATTTCTCTTTGAATTTTTTAATTACCATTATTTACAAAATTGTATACTTTTTCATCAATCTTACCAGAAATTTTCTATTACTCTTATAAGCAACACTATATAGTATATAATATTTTTTTTTCTTTGCAACTGCTGTTTATAGAAGACAACCGACTTTTCGATACGTTCCTCTTTAAATTTTTTAATTATCATTACTTACAAAATTATATAATTTTTCCTGAATCTTATGAAACTTTATCGACGTGGATCGGTGTTTTTCGCTTCGATACAACATTTTCTGTCGGCACTAAACACGTTAACATACGATCTCCTTCGTCACGGCTCGTAAAACGGCCACGGTCCACATTTGCTGAGACAGGTTATGCATTAAAATCAACTTCGATCTCTGACGGATGGGTTTTTTGCCAGGCGACACAGTGCAGTTGATATCAAAGCATTTCACGGACAAACGCATTCGCAGCGGACAGATTTTTCCTACTCGAACGAAATACTCTGAAAAGCACCGTTTGTTATTTCCTTCCAAAGGAAACTCGCCTGAAAAATATACCTTTGACGTGCCGCCGTTCGCAATAAAATCTTTAGAAGACGATCAACATTCATACATTTTCCAAGTTTGAAGACTATCCGTTGCATAACAGCTCGTTATGTCTCTGCGAACAATCTCCACAATTAATTAATACGTAATATTCGTTGGAATCAATATCACTGCAACAGCGAGTGATAGTATCGATAATGTTTCTGATTACTCGGAATATCGTGGCGGGGAACCAACATTTTATGTGGAATGTAGAAACTCATACGTAAAACGTCACTGCACTTGCGTTGTACTCATAGTTAAATAACGCGATTATTTTTTCTTACTGACTTCGCTTCATTAAAAATTCGTCACAATACTTTTATGAAGAACATTGCAGTAATCAACACGTAATCCTTCATTCTACCACTTTCCAGGCCACCTAATGTCCACCACATGCTTTGAATTATTCTACTTTTCAGTTCGACTTCACAAAAACTTCATTCCAACATTTCAATACAGAATATTGTAATAACCAACCTATAATCCGTCATTTTCGAATTTACAGTGCTTCCTGCTCTTAGTCACACGATTCGAATCTCTTAACACTTTAAGAACTGGTCACGAGTTTTCTTGTGTTTTCTACACGCTGTCTTTAGATGTCACTTATTTTGATACATTTTATCTATTTTGTCTATTTAAGTATTTACCTCAATATTCAATGGAAAACGAAGCGAATCACGATGCATATGTAAATTTTGTACGGTCCTTCTATATAGAGAAAAATGCTTCACGCAATATAATACTTTAAAAAACTAGTAGAAATTCTGATAAAATTGACATTTATATAAAATGTTATAACAAATTCTTTAAATAATTTGTTGAACAATTCATTTAAATAATACCAAAAATGCATCTTATTTTACAATTTCTATCAATTTCATACAAATATATTTTTAACTAAAGAAGTTATGATAATTATTAACCCTTTGAGTGCTGAACATTTCGGGCCGAAGTGCTCGTTAAGCATGAAATACTTTTCACCCGTTTGAAATCTATTAAATGATTATGTAAGGTGCAACTAAATTCTAATGATAGTTCTTCGTTTACGTCAAATTAAATAATGCAAGAAAATTATTTGATGAAGTACGCATCTGTATTCAGCCCATACATTTATAATTGTGGCTGCAGTAGGTAAGAAATCGAAACTATTAAGGACGCATATATGCGCCCATAGTTGGGACTGATAGATTCCCGTGGACGCGTATATGCGGCCATAGCAGTCAAAGGGTTAAAAAACATAATTTTTTAAGAATACCTAAAATACCTCCAATTATACAATTTCTGAAAGTTTCACAAAAATTGACCTTCATAACTATCTATTCGACTATTCAACTCGATTACCTTTATGTTTTTTTCGCTTATTTACTGGTGCTTCACGTATTCTATACATTTCATAAAAAAATGTCAAATTTTTTCAATTCGAATTCAATTCTTTCAAATTCAATTTTTTAAATAAAAAAGTTATGATAATTTTTAAAAAAACATTTTTTTTAATAATACCTACAATACCTTCACTTATACAATTTCTGAAAATATCACAAAAATTTACCTTCACAAATAACAAAGTTATGATTTCTTATAACGTACAAGTTTCCCAAAAACGTGGGGTCCCAAAAATTTTTTCCCAAAAATGTTAACACGTTAACTGCCAAGTGTATTTTGCTATATTATAACTGCAACGCGATTAAATACCGCAGGGTATGATTAAATCATGCAAAATGAAGATAACGCAAAGTTATTAGAAGCCAACTATTGAAGCACTGTTCCAATGTCAATTGCTTCTACAAGATCGCAAATAGGCTTCGTTGCGAATTTTTTGCATTTTTAGTGAAATCTTTTGCGTATTTTGCTATGTTAGAACTGCGATGCGATAAAATTCTGCAGAGTGTGATTAAATTATGCAAAATGAAGATAACGCAGAGTTGTTAGAAGCCAAACTATTAGAGCACCGTTCTAATATTCATTACATTTACAAGATTGCAAATAGGCTTCATTGCGAATTTTTTGCAGTTTTACTAAAATCTTTTGCGTATTTTGCTATATTAGAATCACGATGCGATGAAATACTGCAGAGTATAATTAAACCGTGCAAAATTAAAATAACGCGGAGTTGTTAGAAGCCAAACCATTGAAGCACCGTTCCAATATCAATTGCTTTTACAAGATCGCAAATAGGCTTCATTATGCATTTTTTGCATTTTTAGTAAAATCTTTTGCATGTTAGAACAGCGATACGATGAAATGCTGCAGAGTATGATTAGATCATGCAAAATAAAGATAACATACATTTGTTAGAAGCCAAAGTATTGAAGCATCGTTCCAATATGAGTTGCTTTTACAAGATTGCAAATAGGCTTCATTATGAATTTCTTGCATTTTTAGTAAAATCTTTTGCATGTTAGAACAGCGATACGTTGAAATGCTGCAGAGAATGATTAAATCGTGCAAAATGAAGATAACGTAGAGTTGTTAGAAGCCAAAGTATTGAAGCATCGTTCCAATATCAATTGCTTTTACAAGATTGCAAATCAGCTTCATTACGTTTTACATTTTTAGTCAAATCTTTTGCGTATTTTGCTCGGTTACAATATTAGCAATGCGATGAAATACTGCTGTATGATTAAATCATGCAAAACAAAGGTAACGTAGAGTTGTTAAAAGCCAAACTATTGAAGCACTGTTCCAATATCAATTGCTTTTGCAAGATTCCAAATAGGCTTCATTGCGTATTTTTTGCATTTTTAGTGAAATCTTTTGCGTATTTTGATCAAGCGTATTTTGCTGCGTTGGAACTCCGATGCGATGAAATACTGCAGAGTATGATTAAATCATGCAAAATGAAGATAACGCAGAGTTGTTGGAAGCCAAACTATTGAAGCATCGTTCCAATATCAATTGCTTTTACAAGATTGCAAATAGGCTTCATTGCGAATGTTTTGCAGTTTTAGTAAAATATTGTGCGTATCTATTGAGAACCACGATGCGATGAAATACTGCAGAATATTTTGCCAAATGAAGGAAACGCAGTATAGAAGCCAAACTATTGAAGCACCGTTCCAATATCAATTGCTTTTACAAGATTGCAAAAGCTTCATTACGTTTTACATTTTTATGCGTATGAAATAATGCGATGAAATACTGCTGTATGATTAAATCATGCAAAACAAAGATTACGCAGAGTTGTTAGAAACTAAACTATAAAAGCACCGTTCCAATGTCAATTGCTTTTACAAGATTGCAAATAAGTTTCATGGCGAATTTTTTTTTACATTTATAGTAAAATCTTTTGCGTATTTTTCACCGCGTATTTTACTATGTTAGAACCTCGATGCGTTTAAATATTGCAGAGTATAATTAAATCGTGCAAAATAAAGGTAACGCAGAGTTGTTAAAAGTCAAACTATTGAAGCATCGTTCCAATATCAATTGCTTTTACAAGATTGCAAATAGGCATCATTGCGAATTTTTTGCAGTTTTAGTAAAATATTGTGCGTATTTTGCTATATTAGAACCACGATGCGATGAAATACTGCACAATATAATTATTAAATCGTGCAAAATAAAGGTAACGCAGAATTGTTAGAAGGCAAACTATTGAAGCACCGTTCCAATATCAATTGGTTTTACAAGATTGCAAATAGGCTTCATTGCTTTTTGCATTTTTAGTAAAATCCTTTCCACCCATCACCGATGACCACCGTGGCAGTCAACGTGTTAACATTAGTCATAGTCCTCTCCACCGCCGTCGATTATCCTGCTCATGACGCGGCGAGTCGATTCGTACAATTTCGTGCGTAAGCCGGCAGAACAATTTAAAAGTAATTCGCTCGCCGAGCTGGTCGCGTCCGATCATGAAGCGGCTGGTCAGGCGATAAGGATCGAGGCGAATCGATCGGCGGCAGGTAACAATATCCTTGAGACTCGAGAGGCGTCGTAGTTAGCGCGGCCGCGCTCTGTTTACAATGTAATAGTAACGATGTTTATCGATCCTGTTATCGGGCGAGTATGCCCGCAAATGCGCGGGGCTTCTCCTTCTCTCCGTTGCGAGACGCAAATACTAGCCGGCCCCAGAAGAAAACCCTAATTCGCCCATCGAAGTTGCCGCCCAGTTGGTACCCTTCCACGCGATAAAATACACGCACGCCTGTCGGCTCGGTGCATGTGTGCGCGAATGTGTTGGTCGATGGGGTTGTGTAGCAAGGGGGAGGGAGAAAATTCCGCTATGGGGGTTTACGGGTCTACATTTATGCAGCGCTGTGGAAGTGGAGGGAATGCTGGGATGTTGCGAATTTTCAGGAGTTAAGTGGACGGTTTGTTGAAGCTGAGCGTTTGGATGTTTAGGCTGATGATGAGTAGTTTATTTCTGTGTTATGAATACACGTTTATGTGTGCTGACTGTGGGTTAGGAGTTTACGGGTCTATATTTATGCAGCACCGGGTGTCTATGTATGTGTAAGGGTTGATGATGGGTGTTGCGATTTTTTATAGGCTAAATGATCAGTTTGTTGAAGCTGATCATTTGGATCTTGTTTTATCTGGTGACGATTAGTTTATTTCTTTCTTACGAATACACATTTATGTGTGTTGACTGTGGATTAGGAGTTTACGGGTCTATATTTATGCAGCACCGAGTATTTATGAATATGTGAGGATTGATAATGGGTGTTGCGATTTTTCATAACGTAAATCATCAGTTTGTTGAAGCTGAGCGTTTCGATGTTTGGGCTGATGATGAGGAGTTTATTTCTCTGTTATGAATACACGTTTATGTGTGTTGACTGTGGATTAGGAGTTAGGGGTCTATTTTTATGCAGCACCGGATATCTATGTACGTGTGAGGGTTGATGATGGGTGTTGCGATTTTTTATAGGCTAAATTATCAGTTTGTTGAAGCTGATCATTTGGATCCTGTTTTATCTGGTGACGATTAGTTTGTTATTTCTGTTTTATGAATACACGTTTATGTGGGTTGACTGCGGGTTAGGAGTTTATGGGTCTATTTTTATGTGGTATTGGGTATGTGCATACGCGTGTGCGGTTTTTTAGGGTTGATGATGGGTGTTGCGATTTTTCTAGAACTAAATGATCGGGTTGTTGGTGGTTGTTTAGTTGGTAACGATTAATCTATTATTTCTGTGTTGCTAATAGGTGTTTAGGTATGTTGATTGTGGTATAGGAGTTTGCAGATCTATATTTATGCAGCACTGGGTGTCTATATACGTGTGCAAGGGTTGACGATGATCATTTGGATCTTGTTTTATCTGATGACGATTAGTTTGTTATTTCTGTGTTACGAATACGCGTTTATGTATGTTGATTGCGGGTTAGGAGTTTATGGGTCTATTTTTATGTAGAATTTGGTCTTTACGTCCGTCTGTGCGGTATGTGAGGGATTTTTCTGGAGTTAAATGATCAGGTTCTTGGAGGTTCTTTTAGATGGTGACGATTAGTTTGTTATTTCTATGTTACCATTAGGTATTCAAGCATGTTGATTGTGGTATAGGGGTGTACAGGTCTATATTTATGCAGCACCGGGTATCTATGCATGTGTGAAGATTGATGATGGGTGTTGCGATTTTTCATAAGGTAAATCATCAGTTTGTTGAAGTTGAGCGTTTGGATGTTTGAGCTGGTGACGATTAGTTTATTTCTGTGTTATGAATACACGTTTATGTGTGTTGACTGTGGATTATGAGTTTACGGGTCTATATTTATGCAGCACTGGGTATCTATGTATGTGTTAGGGTTGATGATGGGTGTTGCGATTTTTTATAGGCTAAATGATCAGTTTGTCGAAGCTGAGCGTTTCGATGTTTGGACTAGTGACGATTAGTTTATTTCGGTGTTATGAATTGTTTACGTGTTTACGTGTGTTGACTGTAGATTAGGAGTTTGCGGGTCTATATTTATGCAGGACCGGGTATCTATGCATATGTGAGAATTGATAATGGGTGTTGCGATTTTTCATAGGCTAAGTGATCAGTTTGTTGAAGCTGATCATTTGGATCTTGTTTTATCTGGTGACGATTAGTTTATTTCTGTCTTACGAATTGTTTACGTGTTTATGTGTGTTGACTGTGGATTAGGTGTTTACGGGTCTATATTTATGCAGCACCGGGTATCTATGTATATTTGAGGGTTGATGATGGGTGTTGCGATTTTTTATAGGCTAAATGATCGGTTTGTTGAAGCTGGTCATTTGGTTCTTGTTTTATCTGGTGACGATTAGTTTATTTCTGTATTACGAATACACGTTTATACGTGTTGACTATAGGTTAGAAGTTTATGGGCCTATTTTTATGTGGTATTTGGTCTTTGCGTTTGTGCGGTATGTGAGGGTTGCGATTTTTCTGGAATTAAATGATCAGGTTGTTGGAGGTTGTTCAGTTGGTGATGATTAGTCTATTATTTCTGCGTTGCAAATAGGTGTTTAAGTATGTTGATTGGAGTATAGGAATTTGCAGGTCTATATTTATGCAGCACCGGGTATTGTTGTATGTGTGTGAAGGTTGACGATGCGTGCTCCGATTTTTCATAGGCTAAATGATCAGTGTGTTGAAGCTGCTCATTTGGATCTTGTATTATCTGGTGACGATTAGTCTGTTATTTCTGTGTTACCAATGGGTGTTTAAGCATGTTGATTGTAGCATAGGAGTTTAACATGTTTATATTTATGCAGCAGTCGGTCATCGTGTACATGTGTTCGGTATATGGGGGTTGATGACAGGTGTTGCGATTTTTCAGGAGCTAAATGATCAGTTTTTTGAAACTAATAATTTGGAATTTGTTTTAGCTGGTGACGATCTGTTATTTCTGTTACTAATAGGTGTTTAAGTATGTTGGTTGTGGAATAGGATTTTCCAGTTCTGCATTTGTGCAGCATCAAGTGTCTATGAACGTATGTGAGGGTCACTGATGGGTGTTGCAATTTTTCAGGAGCTAAATGATCAGAGTGTTGAAGATTATTTATTTGGATCTTGTTATAACTGGTGACAGATATTCTGTGTAATTTTTGTGACGCCAATACAGTGGTTATACTATATGTTTAGGAATTTACGTTTATGCAGCATTATGTCCCTCTGTATGTGTGTGGGTGGATGCTTAGATGTTGCGATTTAAAAAAAAAAAATTAAGAGTTTGGTATCTGTAACATAATCGATTGATTCTTGTCTTGGCTAGTGATGAATAGAATCTATGTCATTTTTGTATTAGGTCCTATATGAATATGTGAGAACGCTTGAAGGTGTTGCAATCTTGAAAAAAAAAATTGGGTATTGAATTTGTCAATTCTGATCGTATAGATTTTCATTTGATCGGTAGTGATTAGAACATATATAGTTTGTGTGTCGTCAATACGTGTTTATATATGATATAGCATTCTGAACTACTGTCGCGTTTTCTTCGTGTATCAATACGTAAGGATATAGTTAAGGAAACAGCGGACGGATCCTATTTCATTATTCAGTTGGAACCAATTTAGGCAGTGACGATTAAGGTCTACATCATTTTTGCATGTAATATCAATACGAACCCAAGCACGATATTCGTCTTGATCAATACTTGTATCTCTGCTCCGACATTTTCAGACCCGAATTCGTATCATCCGTTGATGCATAAGACGCTACTTAAAAAAGCAGAGCAAGAATCCGGAAATTCAGAATCTTTATCAGTTTTGTGTGCGATATTAATCGACCCTAAACTGTGATACTCGTTTCGATCAAATATCTATATATATAGTTCGATATTTTGAGACCTAGATGCGTATCTTTCTTATATTGATACGTAAAGGTCTATTTAAGGAAATAGTACAACGACCTTAATTCATTACCTAGTCGGCACCACTTCAGTTCACTTTGTCGACCCTTATCTTTATCACATCAACTCTGAATTTTCTTTCAGTCACTGGCGTTTCTAGATTTCACCAACTTTAGCCATTACTGTTACATCTACGACTCTTACCTAAATATGTTACAGTGCAAATTCTTGCAAACCGACTTACTTCCGTCTGCCTATATTGAAACAAATATATTACTCTTACATCAACGCACAACTTTTAACCAAAATAGGGTAAAATATACAGTGATTGGCCGCTTAAGAATAGTGATTGAATGAAAGGCGTATAACTTAAAGGTGTAATATTGCATTCTTTATTTTTTAGCATATTAGGAGAGAAAAATGTTGTAAGAACATGTTCAGCCTGCAAGGAAGCAAAAACAAAATTTTATTTATTAATAACACAACGATACATTTAATATTGCCAATTAAAAGTGATGGACCGCAAAAATCGCAGGCATTGACCGTGTTATTTACAGTTATTGACCACCTTTTAAACTTGTGGGAAATGAGCAATATTTAAGCGGTTGGTTTTACTATATTACCTTTAAATGTTATCGAATATAATTTTCTGCGGTAGCACCACACTGAAACGTATCAACATATTGAAATAAAAGCGCAAAAATGAAATACGCCACTTCGAACGCATGGCGTAGTACCTTCAAGTATGCTGATAAAAAATAACAAAGAAATGCTAAAGACAGAAGCCTTTGCACATCATGACAACTGCAAACAAGACGATTTCCATGCAACATACGGGTATTGAATTACAATGATTTTTACGCGATTAAACTGATTAAATCTATCAGTAGTCTATTACTGTCAAAATCCATTGCTACGAATATGGTGATTGACCACCCTAGTACTATCAGATAATTACGATATTAGGAAACTGGGACTGATACAAAACCTTTAGTGAGTTTACTCCATCACATACAAATCATATATTTTTTCAGAAATACTATATAGACCGCAAAATTATTACAAATTCACTAGTCTTTTCTAAAAGATCGTTAAGCACTTCCCTCTTTTTCTTAAGAAATCTGTAACGATTCTTTCACAGCACGTTATTAACCACAGGTAATCTACACAAGAATTCTGTATTGCAAGACGGTCACATACAGAATGCGCTTTAGACTGATATTCGAAACAATGAAAATATATCTATAGTGATCTTCAGATATTCGTTCATGAACGCAGAACGGTCAATCACTGTATACTGGTCAATCTCCGTCTACTTTACCCTATTAACCCTTTGACTGCTATGGACGCATACATGCGTCCATCGAAGTCTGTCGGTGTCGACGATGGGCGCATATATGCGTCCCCAATCGTTTCGATTTCCTACCTATTGCAGCCACAATTATCAATATACTAGACGAATACAGTTGCGTTCTTCATCAAATCATTTTCTTGCATTACTTCATGTGACGTAAATGAAGAACTACCATTAGAACTTAGTTGCGGCTTGCTCTCTTTCTCTCAACCCTTTGAGTGCTGAATACTTTCGGCCGAAGCACTCGCTGAGGACGAAACTCTTTTCGCTAGTGTAAACTTTATTCCTTGATTATGTAAGGCGCAACTATGTTCTAATTATAATTCCTCATTTACACCAAATTAAATGGTACAAGAAAATTATTTCATAAAGTACGCATCTGTATTCATTTCGTACATTAATAATTGCGGCTGCAATAGGTAAGAAATCGAGACAATTGGGGGCACATATATGCGCCCATAGTTGACACCGATAGATTTCGGCGGACGCATATATGCGCCCACAGCAGTCAAAGAGTTAAGAAATCTGTAACAATTCTTTCTCAGCACGTTATTAATCACGGGTAATCTACACAAAAATTCTGTATTGCAAGACGGTCACATACAGAATGCGTTTTATGCTGATATTCAAAACAATGAAAATATACCTATAGCGATCTTCAGATATTCGTTCATAAACCGTATCGAAACACATACATTACCCAACTCACCGTATAGTTAAATATCTCTACCGCTCTGTTGAAACGCGTATTATTCTTACTTGACATACAATTATCAAGCCCAGGCATTTTCTTGCATTACTTCATTTGACGTAAATGAAGAATTACCATTAGAACTTAGTTTTAGACTGCGTTTGTTTAGTTTAGAACTGCGTTTTAGGCTGATATTCAAAACAATGAAAATATACCTATAGCGATTTTCAGATATTCGAAACACGTATTATCCTTACATCGACGCATAACTATCTAGCCACCCAACCTCACACCTACATTCCCCAACCCGCCGCATAGTCAAATATCTACCCGCTCCATTAAAGCCCGTATTATTCTTCCCCGACATACAATTATCAAACCCAGCCATGTGACACATTCTACACCGTTCTCCTACATCGAAACACATATTATTCTTCCAACAACTCCAGCGTCTAAACGCACAAGTATCTAGCCAAACCGACTATCGCGGCATGCAGACATCGTCAGATACGCGAAGAGACAAACGCAAACATGCCAGTACAAGGAAATCCTAATTCACTACTCGAGTCGGTACCCTTCCACGCGATAAAACGCGCGCGCATTTACGAAGGCGATAACCTACTGAACAGAGACAGCTACCTGCCCAGATAAAGAATCGAAACGAGACGCATAGACGCGCTTACTTACGCGGGAATTTGTTACCGTCAGCGCAACGTCAATCCACGAAATTTATTGGCCGTGCTATAACTGCGCGCTGTGATTTTGGAAACGAACGGATCCACTATCTCGCGTCATTATCTTTATTGTCGGCGTGCCGGCGTATCGCGGTTTTGATATCTCGATCGAGGTGGCAGATCGACGGCGGTTCGAGATAGGTTCGATACTCGATGCTTTGCGTGTGTCATAAACCGTAATAAAAATAAATGGCGCACGGGTCAGCGTAAAGAAAAGCCACGATTTTCGGAGGCACTTTTGGTTTTGTGAGGAAGATATTTGTGAACGGAAATAAATGGGGAATTTTTAACGGTGCTCGATGAAGTTGGATGATGAAGACGTAGTACGAGTTTTCTTCGTATGTGGCGCCGGTGTTTGAAGACAGCGGACAGAGTTGATCAGCCTCAGATTTGTTGGTGATTATGAAAGTAACCTAGGCTACAAATACAAGGCGACGTTATCGGCAATTATGTCATTATGAGCGGTAAACAAGAATGTGCGTTATGTAATGTTACTAATAAGCGAAAGTACGCGATTAAACAGTTGACGGTTTAAGGACCGCTGAGAAGTCTGTAAGAAATAGTGAAATTGTTACCTTGTACAAATTTTTTGGGAAAAGATCTGTTCTGTAAAGAGATTTTTAATTTATGTGCTATCATGCATTATCGTATATGGATTCCGGCACTTTTGTCAGAAAGATTCTGAGTTTTATGCTGGATTTGCAGAACGTAACGTAAATTCAGTCATCAAAGTTAATGAAATTATAATTTTTTCGGCAATACGTCAAATCCTTTAAATAGGCATATGATTAATATTCGTAAGTCTGGTATTAAGCGGACAGAAATGGTACGAAAAGTTTGCATTACGAAACTGGACCTGTATCAATTTACACATTTTTAATTTATGTGCTATTATGCATTATCGTCTATGGATTCCGACACTTTTGTTAGCAAGATTCGGAGTTTTATGCTGGATTTGCAGAACGAAACGGAAATTTAGTCATCAAAGTTAATGAATTTATAATTTTTTTCGGCAATACGTCAAATCCTTTAAATAGGCATACGATTAATATTTGCAATTTATTTGCCATTATTATTTTTTAAATCTTAAGCATGGTATCAAATTTCTTATTAACTTTATATTAAAATAGCTTAAAAAGTTACTTAAGACAAATAAAAAAAAAACGGATATTTATAATTGATTTGCCATTATTATTATTTAAACCTTAAGAATTTAAGGACCGCTAAGAAATTTATGAAGCAATTTTTGTGAAACTGAGATATTTTATAATTGGAAGTATTTTAGGTATTATTAAAAAAATTATGTTTTTGAGTAATTATCATAATTGTTTTACTAAAAAATTAAAAAATATGAAGGCAATCGAGTTTAATGCTTTGAATATTGATGTAAATACTCAAATAGGCAAAATAGATACAATGTATAAAAATAAGTGACATCTAAAGATAGCGTGTAGAAAACACGAGAAAACATAAAGGCAATCAGGTTTAATGCATTGAATATTGATGTAAATACTTAAATAGACAAAATAGATACAATGTATCCAAATAAATGACATTTAAAGACAGGGTGTAGAAAACAGGAGAAAACTCGGGAGATAAATATTTGTAAAACTATCAGAAATTGTATAATTAGAGGTATTTTAGGTATTATTAAAAAAAATTATGTTTTTGAATAATTATCGTAACTTTTTTAGTTAAAAGATAAATTTGTATGAAATTCATAGAAATTGTTAAATATGATGCATTTTTGATATTATTTAGAAAAATTGTTTAACACGGTGACTGCTGAGCGTATTTTACTGTATTAGAACGGTGATGCTATGAAATACTGCATCGTTTGACTGAATTATGCGAAACGTAAATAATGTGCAGGTATTGGAGACCAAAAGATCGCATTACTATTCTAAGAATAACTGCATTTATAATATAATTATTGCTACCCATTGCAAATTATTTTGCAATTGCATTTACAAAATTATAAATGCTACCAATTGGGTATTTTTGGAATTTTTTGTGAAACCTTTTGCGCCGATCACAAAAAACGTTCGCAGCGGATGTTAACACTTTGACACATTTTCGAACATTAAAAGTTTCAGCGAGCTGCAAAAATTGACAGTCATTTTATTTTTAAATTGGTTGTAATATCGGAAATTTGATTAAACACATTTTATAAGGGTAGGCAAATTATCATTTTTGTCATATTATCTTGACAGGTATAATAATTACAACAACTTAAGGTTACATAAAATTAAATTCAAAATAATTAACTTTAATTCAACTTCAATAAAATTAAATTCAAAATAATTAAATTCAAAATGTTTAAAAAATAATTTGAATGCTATGGCATTCATGTCATTCTGCATCATCATGAAAACGAATGCTATAGCATTCACATCCTCGAACATGTTAAGGTTATATAAAATTAAATTCAAAATAATTGACTTTAAGATTTGAATGCTATATAATATAAATATAAATACTGCAGAATACGATTGAATCGGGCAAAATGTAACGCAGAGTAATTGGAAGCCAAAGTATTGAAGCACCGTTCCAATATCAATTGCTTTTACAAGATTGCAAATAGGCTTCATTGCAAATTTTTTGCATTTTTAATAAAATATTTTGCGTATTTTGCTCAAGCGTATTTTGCTATGTTAGAATCGCAATACGATGAAATATTGCCGAGTATAATTAAATCGTATCAAATAAAAGTAACGCAGAGTTGTGAGAAACCAAAGTATTGAAGCATCATTCCAATATCAATTGCTTTTACAAGATTGCAAATAGGCATCATTGCGAATTTTTTGCATTTTTAGTAAAACCTTTTAAAATAATTTACTTTAAGATTTGAATGCTATGGCATTCATATCATTCTGCATCATCATGAAAACGAATGCTATAGCATTCTTATCCGCGAACGTTATATAAAATTACCTTCAAAATAATTTTACAATTAGAATGCTATATAATATAAATATAAATACTGCAGAATCGTGTAAAATGTAACGCAGAGTTATTGGAAGCCAAAGTACTGAAGCACCGTTCCAATATCAATTGCTTTTACAAGATTGCAAATAGGCATCATTGCGAATTTTTTGCATTTTTAGTAAAACCTTTTATAATCATTTACTTTAAGATTTGAATGTTTTATCATTCATGTCATTCCTCATTATCATGAAAACGAATGCTATAGCATTCCCGTTCGCGAACGTGTTAAGGTTATATAAAATTAAATTCAAAATAATTTACTTTAAGATTTGAATGTTATATAATATAAATATAAATTCTGCAGAATCGTGTAAAATGTAACGCAAAGTTATTGGAAGCCAAAGTATTGAAGCACCGTTCCAATATCAATTGCTTTTACAAGATTACAAATAGGCTTCATTGCAAATTGTTTGCATTTTTATTAAAACCCTTTAAAATAATTTACTTTAAGATTTGAATGCTTTATCATTCATGTCATTCCTCATTATCATGAAAACGAATGCTATAGCATTCACGTTCGCGAACATGTTAAGGTTATATAAAATTAAATTCAAAATAATTTACTTTAAGATTTGAATGTTATATAATATAAATATTACGCAGATCGTGTTGTAACGCAGAGTTATTGGAAGCCAAAGTATTGAAGCACCATTCCAATATCAATTGCTTTTACAAGATGCAAATATGTTTCATTGCGAATTTTTTGCATTTTTAGTAAAACCTTTTAAAATAATTTACTTTAAGATTTGAATGCTATGGCATTCATATCATTCTGCATCATCATGAAAACGAATGCTATAGCATTCACGTTCGCGAACATGTTAAGATTATACAAAATTAAATACAAAATAATTGAGTTTAAGATTTGAATGCCATATAATATGAATATAAATACTGCAGAATCGTGTAAAATGTAACGCAGAGTTATTGGAAGCCAAACTATTAAAGCACCGTTCTAATATCAATTGCTTTTACAAGATTGCAAATAGGCTTCATTGCGAATTTTTTGCACTTTTAGTAAAACCTTTTAAAATATTTTACTTTAAGATTTGAATGTTTTAGCATTCATATCATTCTGCATCATCATGAAAACAAATACTATAATTCTTATCCGCGAACGTGTAAACTGGGCACCTTCAAACTTTTTTACAATTAAGCCACTTTCGTAATCATCAGCACGCACGCCCCATGCCTTCCGAAGCTATTTCTATCTCTCCTAGTCTCGATCTTCGATGTATCGCGAGGCTTCACGTCATCGAATCGGTTGTCGCAGGTGTTCCTCGCATATTCGCGATAACTTATTTCGGACAGCACCTTGTACTAGCGGTTAAACACCGTTAAACCAACGTTTAAATATGTTCCATTAGTGTACAAACAAGATGTGTGACGGCGGCAGACCTAGGTGTAGTCGATCCACAGATCTTCTTTATCAGTACTAGCGCATGCGAAGGTTTCCGTCGGATCTAAGATCGTTAGATCCTCTGCTTGCATGTTCTACGTTCAACCTGACGAATTATCTGCCTCTCGTTGTGTTAAGAAAATACATTACTGACAAAAGCGTTCGAATTTTTACGTTTTTTGCTTATTTGGCAACGCATAATTTCTTTGCACAGCGCAAAATAATACATTTTTTTTTGTTCCGTTCTATCTTCAGCCGACTTTATTACGCGTTATTGTATATTTGTGTCAATGAAGGATCCATGATTTGTGTTTTTCTTTATCAGCAAGAAACTAGCAAAATTACTTATATATAATTTATATATTGTAATATATGGACCGTTTATTTTAGAAGCGGTGTAAGTCCATTTTTAAAAGAAATGAGGTATCACGTAATTTATGCTTAATTTAATGTAAACTTTTTATGTATAACTAGTTAGTAGTTAATTTCTTAAAAGATGCCCATTTTTTTGTACAATTTAAAATTGGTCTGGAAAAGAATTTGCGTAATCATTGATTTCAATAAGTACAATTATCCGGTATTTCGCTTACATTTGTTTTATATTACGTTCAAGAGTTACAGTTTAATTTTTATTTTATTTTCCCCCTAAAATGGATAATTTCATATTAACAATATCAAATATCTGACAAATTCTCAATTTTACGTTTTTAATATTGTTTTTATGACGACTGAAAATATATATTTTATTTCATTTAAAATAAACTCACGATTCTAAGAATATAAACTTTTGTTTATATCCATGAAGATTATTTCTGTGCGAATTTATTTAAAGTTAAATAAAATAAATATTTTCAATCATCATAAAATAATGTTGTTATAAAATTACATTGATTTACCATTCGTTCTTACTCATATCACAATTTGATGTTAGTATAAAATTATCTCTCTTACTATAGATACTAAAATAGTATCTCTTGACATGTAATATGACACGGAATATAAAACAAATGTAAAATAACAGGCTACTGACTTTATATACTTTAATAATATTTCAAAACACTTACTATAAGAATATACTATCAATACCTTGTATTTTTAACATTGTAATTAACGTCTGAAATTAAAAATGCTACTTCTATTTTATATCTTGTCATTATTTATAAACAAAATTTCATTAATATGAAGTATATTTTAAGTAATATTGATTTTTCAAAATTGAAATTAAAAAATGTTTACAATTGTCTAATTTTGAAAGTGATGTAAATCCATTTGCAGTCCGTAAATATACATTAGTTTAGTCAAATTCGCCTAAAACAAATTTCTATAACCAAATTACACATTGATAAATCAGTAGAAACATTGCCAGACTTCATATAATTTTCCTAAATTTTTTAATTAACAGATACGCTAACCTTTCATTTTCTCGAAACAACAGAAAATGGACTTACACCACTTTCAAAATAAACGGTCCAAATAATAAGGAGAAAACAAAATAATTGGAAGTTCTTTAACGCGCATTTTTAGTTTAAATACACGACGTGCGACGGAAAAATGTTGCGAGCGAATTGCAACGTGCAGATTTGTAGGGAAATTTGCTGGAATCCGCACTTTTAATAAAAATACAGTGTGCCTTATGCCCGACTGTGCGCGACGTCAAAATTTTATGTTTGCAAATTTCAGTGGCAGCGTTCTAAATTAAATTTATTTTAATGTGTGAGAACAGTTTTTGCTTGTTTATATATTGATAGGACATCTTTATAATATCCATATATACATTCAAATTTTATTGTAGGCGGATTTAAAGGTTTGCATTCCAAATTAAATTTAATGCATAGAATGATGAAGTGCGCGTTCTATTAGAAATGCACTGTCTTATGATAGTTTGGTATTGATAGGAATATTTTATTGTGGACGGGTTTGAAGATGAACCTTTCAAATTCAATTTATTTTACCACATAATCCATTTAGTACAGAATATGTTTTTCCTGGTTTTATTACTGATACTGATTCTATTTTATATCTTGTCAGTATTTGTAAACAAAATTGTATTAAAATGAAGTATATTTTAAGTAATATTGATTTTTCAAAATTGAAATTAAAAAATGTTTACAATTGTCTAATTTTGAAAGTGATGTAAAACAGTCCGTAAATATACATTAGTTTATATATAATTTCTATAACCAAATTACATATTGATAAATCAGTATTTATTAAATTTCCTAAATTTTTTAATTCCATTTTTATTCCATTACCTAAATTTTTTAATTAACAAATACGCTAACCTTTCATTTTCTCCATACAAGAGAAAATTGACTTACACCAGTTTCAAAATAAACGGTCCATATAATACATAACTTCTATACATAATATAATATATAATTTCTATAGATAATTTCTATATCCTAATTATAATTTCTGAATTCTAATATATACTTCTAATATTACTATATATAATTTCCAATTTTACGAGAAGGCACGTGCGTGCGTATATCGAAGAGCAATTTAAAAATAAATCCGCGTTGCCTTCTAACATCTAAACGATCCACGCATCTTGGCGGCGCGGCGATCTTCCGCATATCATTTATCTTGATCCCTCCTTTCGAACGTTTTACCGCTTGCCAACTTGTCGCGCACGTTTTATTCATGACAAACTCGCCGCGAGACTGGATCCGGCAAAAATCTGCGTACTAATGAGCCACTTCGGTGGCTGATCTATGGATCGTCGGGCCGGCCGTGTCGCAGGTAACTTTCCCGCGCTTTTTGCCTGGATCTCGTGACGTCTGCGGCAGGCATTCTCACGTTTCGGACGTCGTGCTGTTGAGGAATGAAGCGTATGGTAATAGAGATCGACGATCGATCGATGAAGGAGAAAGATCGACGGGACGTCCGTGGATCAGGCGAGGAATATTCAAAAGCTCGCACATTAGTGGGTTTCTCGTGTATTTATTAGCGGCGCGTTTCTAAGTTCACGGATCGAGAATATTTGTAGGTTGGAGAATGACGGAATTGGCAAAAGGATGAATGAATAATTGTAATTTGCGCGTTGAGAGTCGAAACTTGTTAAATAGGGACACCAGATGTTCATGAGCGGGCTCCTCTTTTCGTCAATAGAATGATGTTATGGATTGTAGTGGAAAAAAGCTGTTGGCATATCGATAAGGACCGGTTGATTTGGTGCTGTTGGCTAAGAATGGACGGGTTACAAAATTGAAATGTTGGGAACTTTGACGTCAATTCGAAATTATTATACTGATGTGGTCTTGGACTTAGTTATCCATCTCTAAACCAGTAGTACTATTTTACCAAAAAAAAGAGCTAGAAGATTTTTTACTCCGTCATGACTCAAAGTCATGACACAATGTTCACAATAAAGTTAATTCTCAGAAAACGTAGATGCAAAACTTTAGCGTACTATTTTACGGTAAAATTAAAGATGAGAAACAGTATTAAAGTTCGACCCTATACTTGAACACTTCTGTGTACCCTATTCAAAGGGTAAAAATAATAAGTTGTTTCTTTGTTAAATTATAAATTTGCTTCAAATTTTGTTTAACAAATTAGCCGGTTCTCGTAGAACTGTCAATGTACCGACATTTACCTGCACTCCAACTTTTTCCTTAATTTTCAGCCTCGGTCACGACCATTTTTCCAAACTGCTTCGCTGTGAAACTTTTCTTATCCCTGCAAAACTCAAGTCGTACCGATAACAAAGTGGACGACGTTACAAAAGACGAATCATTATGTTATTATTGAATTGAAACCAAAACTTTGCAGAATGAACATTGTCGAAGTGACATTCGAAAAGTCAGGCATGAGGTCAATGACATTTCTACGTTTCGTTTCCGACAGAAAGTAGCTGTATACTCACCGCACGAAACTGTAAACTTGTTCCAAATTTTATCCATTACATAAGTCAACTCCTGCAAAACTGTTAATGCTCGAGCATTTACCTGCACTCCAACTTTTTCCCTAACTTCCAGCCGCGGTCCTGGTCATTTTTCCGCAGAACTTTGCCATAAAACTTTCCTTATCCTTACAAAGTCCCTGCAAAACTCAAATCGCACCAATAATAAAGTGGATGAAGACTCAAAACATCGAATCGTTATGTTATTGTTGGGTTAAAACCAAAAATATGCAGAATTAACATACTAAAGTGAGACACCAGGTCAACGACACTTCTATGTTTCGTTTTCGAAAGAAACCGTATTCCTACCGCATCAAACTGTAAATTTGTTCCAAATGCTATCCATTACATAAGCCGACTCAAAACGGTTCCAATATTTATCTGCACTCCTACTTTTTTCCTAACTTTCAACCGTGGTCACCGGCATTTTTTCGCAGAAATGCGCCATGAAACTTTTCTTATCCCTGCAAAGTCCCTGCAAGATTCAAGTTGCACCGATAACAAAGCGGACGAGGATTCAAAAGATGAATCCTTATGTTATTGTTGGATTGAAATCGAAACTTTGCAGAATTAACATTGTCAAAGTGACATTCGAAAAGTCAGGCATGGGGTCAATGACATTTCTACGTTTCGTTTTCGAAAGAAACTAACAGTATGCCTACTGTAACAAACTGTAAATTTGTTTCAAATTTTATCCATTACGTAAGCCAACTCCTGCAGAACTGTCGATGTTCCAATATCTACCTGCATTCCAACTTTTCCCTAACATTCAATCCTGCAAAACTCAAGTCGCACCGATAACAAAGTGGACGAAGACTCAAAAGACGAATCGTTACATTATTGTCGAGTTACAATCTCATATTTACATAATTAGCATTTTCAAAATAAAATTTGGACATTGAGACACCAGGTCAATAACACTTCTACGTTTCATTTTCGAACGAAACTGTATGCCTACCGCAACAAACTGTAAATCTGTTTCAATTTTTTCAATTACATAAGCCGACTCCCGTAAAACCGTCAAAGTTACAACATTTACTTGCACTCCAACATTTTCCCTAACTTTCAACCGCGGTCCCGGTCATTTTTCCGCAGAACTCCGCCATTAAACTTTCCTTATCCCTGCAAAGTTCCTGCAAAACTTAAGTCGCACCGATAACAAATTGAACGAAGACTCAAAAGACGAATCGTTACGTTATTGTTGGGTTAAAACCAAAAATTTACAGGTTTAACATTATTAAACGGACATTCGAAAAGTCAGACACCAGGTCAACGGCATTTCTACGTTTTCTTTTCGAAGGAAAGTAATACGCATGCCTACCGTACCAAACTACAAATTTGTTTCAATTTTCTCAATTACATTAGCCGACACCCTCAAAACCGTTGATATTCCAACATTTACCTGCACTCTAACATTTTCCCAAACTTTCAACCGCGGTCACGGGCATTTTTCCGCATAACTCCGCATGAAACTTTCCTTATCCCTGCAAAGTCCCTACAAGACGCAAGCTGCACCGATAATAAAGTGGACGAAGACTCAAAAGACGAATCATTACGTTATTGTTTGATTGAAACCAAAACTTTGCAGAATTAACATTGTCAAAGTGACACTCGAAAAGTCAGGCATCAGGTCAATGACATTTCTACGTTTTGTTTTCGAAAGAAAGGCACTGTATGTCTACTCTACCAAACTGTAAATTTGTTTCAATTTTTGTCCATCACATAAGCCGACTCCTACAAAACCGTCGATGTTCCAAGATTTACCTACTCTCCACCTTTTTCCCAAACTTTCAACCGCGGTCACGGGCATTTTTCCGCAGAACTCCGCCATGAAACTTTCTTTATCCCTGCAAAGTCTCTGCAAGACTCAAGTCGCGCCGATAACAAAGTGGACGAAGACTCAAAAGACGAATCATTCCGTTATTGTTGGATTGAAACCAGAACTTTGCAGAATTAACATTGTCAAAGTGACATTCGAAAAGTCAGACACCAGGTCAACGACATTTCTACGTTTTCTTTTCGAAGGAAAGTAATACGCATGCCTACCGTACCAAACTACAAATTTGTTTCAATTTTCTTCATTACATAAGCCGATTCCTACAAAACCGTCAATGTTCCAAGATTTACCTACTCTCCACCTTTTTCCCAAACTTTCAACCGCGGTCACGGGCATTTTTCCGCAGAACTGCGCCATGAAACTTTCCTTATCCCTGCAAAGTCCCTTACCCCTACAAGACTCAAGTCGCGCCGATAACAAAGCGTTGGAGGACTCGCAAGACAAATCGTTATGTTATTCTTGGGTTAAAACCAAAAATGTACAGAATTAACATTTTTGAAAACAAGTTCGAAAATTCAGACGCCATGTCAATGACATTTCTACGTTTCCTTTTCGAAGGAAAGTAACTGTATGCTTACCGTACCAAACTACAAATTTGTTCTAATTTTCTTCATTACATAAGCCGACTCCTACAAAACCGTCAATGTTCCAAGATTTACCTACTCTCCACCTTTTTCCCAAACTTTCAACCGCGGTCACGGGCATTTTTCCGCATAACTCCGCCATGAAACTTTCCTTATCCCTGCAAAGTCCCTACAAGACTCAACTCGCGCCGATAACAAAGCGTTGGAGGACTCGCAAAACGAATCGTTATGTTATTATTGGGTTAAAACCCAAAATTTGCAGAATTAACATCGTTAAAGTGAGACACCAATTCAACGACATTTCTACGTTTCGTTTTCAAACGAAACTATATACCTACCGCACCAAACTGTAAATTTCTTTCAAATGTTGTGCATTACATAAACTGCCTCCCACAAAACCATTCCAATATTTACCTGCACTCCAACTTTTTCCCAAACTTTCAACCGCGGTCACGGGCATTTTTCCGCAGAACTGCGCCATGAAACTTTCCTTATCCCTGCAAAGTCCCTACAAGACTCAAGTCGCGCCGATAACAAAGCGTTGGAGGACTCGCAAGACAAATCGTTATGTTATTCTTGGGTTAAAACCAAAAATGTACAGAATTAACATTTTTGAAAACAAGTTCGAAAATTCAGACACCATGTCAATGACATTTCTACGTTTCCTTTTCGAAAGGAAGTAACTGTATGCCTACCGCACCAAACTATAAATTTGTCCCAAATGTTATCCATTACATAAGCCGACTCCCATAAAACCGTTCCATCATTTACCTGCACTCCAACTTTTTCCCAAACTTTCAACCGCGGTCACGGGCATTTTTCCGCAGAACTCCGCCATGAAACTTTTCCTTATCCCTGCAAAGTCCCTGCAAGACTTAAGTCGCACCAATAACAAAGCGGTGGCAGACTCGTAAAACCGATCACTATGTTATTGTTGGGTTCAAAACAAAAACTTGCAGAACTAACATTGTTAAAGTGACATTCGAAAAGTCAGGCATCAGGTGAATGACTTTTTAACGTTTTGTTTTCGAAAGAAAATAACTGTATGCCTACCGCTGTAAATTTATTTCAATTTTCTGCATTACATAAGCTGACTCCCAGAAAACCGTCGATGTTCCAAGATTTACCTGCTCTCCACCTTTTTCCCAAACTTTCAACCGCGGTCACGGGCATTTTTCCGCAGAACTCCGCCACGAAACTTTCCTTATCCCTGCAAAGTCCCTACAAGATTCAACTCGCGCCGATAACAAAGCGTTGGAGGACTTGCAAGACGGATCGCAAGTGCGTCGAGAGAAAGCGCGAGGGCGAGAAAAAGAAGATCGAACCGCGCCCGCTCTCGAGAAAGAGAGAGAGATTGGAAACGAAGAGTCGTTGCGTGGGTCGTTGACATCGTCCCGTGATTTTCCTCCAGGCTCACACCGATGCACCCTGCAGGCGTGTGCATGCGCACATTACGTCGACGTTCGTACCCCCCGGTGGGAGAGGGGTGGGCGGCTTTACATATGTGCCAGCTTACATACGGAGAGGGTGGGAGCGAGAGGGAGAACTCACCAGTTGCGTTCGCGATTGCAACTTCACCCCCACGCAATTATCCCATCCAGTAGTCGAGCTTCTATAGATAGATCGTCCGATATTGCGATCTCTCTCTCTTTCTCTCTCTTGCGCTCTCTGTCTTTTTCTCTCCTTTCCTCTCATTTTCTCTTATTCTCTCTCGCGCGCGTACTTGTCGAACGGCGCAACGCGCGGGAGCTTTTTTGCTATCAATTTTTCTCGCTTTATCTTTATCTCGCGCGCTCCGACAGGCGCGAGCTCTATTGACGAGTTGACGGACGTGCCGCAAGGAAAATTCTATGTTTAATGTGCCGCGCGGCGGTTAGATAGGTGGATTCTTTTCGGCTGCGGGGTACTAGGGTAAAGTATACAGTGATTGACCGCTTAACAATAGTGATTCAATGAGAGGCGTATAAGTTAAACGTGTAATGTTGCATTCTTTATTTTTTAGCGTGGTAGGACGGAAAAATGTTGGAAGAACATGATCAGCTTGCAATGAAACAGAAACAAAATTTTCTTTATTAACACGTTGACTGCCGTGCGTATTTTGCTATGCTAGAACCGCGATGCAATGAAATATTGCAGAGTGTAATTAAATCGTGCAAAATTAAGGTAACGCAGAGTTGTTAGAAGCAAAAGTATTGAAGCACCGTTTTAATAGCAATTGCCTTTACAAGATTGCAAATAGCCTTCATTGCAAATTTTTTCAGTTTTAGTAAAATCTTTCGTGTATTTTGCTATCTTAGAACTGCGATGCGATAAAATATTGCAGAGTATAATTAAATCATGTAAAATGAAGGTAACGCAGAGTTGTTTGAAGCCAAAGTATTGAAGCACCGTTTCAATATCAATTGCTTTCACAAGTTTGCAAATGGGCTTCATTGCAAATTTTTTGCACTTTTAGTCAAATCGTTCGCGTATTTTACTCAAGCATGTTTTGCTATCTTAGAACCGCGATGCGATGAAATATTACAGAATATGATTAAATCGTGCAAAATAAAAGTAACGCAGAGTTGTTTGAAGCCAAAGTATAGAAGCACTGTTACGATATCAATTGCTTTTACAAGATTGCAAATAGGCTTCATTGCGAATTTTTTGCATTTTTAGTGAAATGTTTTGCGTAATTTGGTTAAGTGTATTTTGCTATGTTAGAACTGCGATGCGATGAAATACTACAGAATATAATTAAATCATGCAAAATGAAGATAACGCAGAGTTGTTAGAAGCCAAAGTATAGAAGCACCGTTCCGATATCAATTGCTTTTACAAGATTGCAAATGGGCTTCATTGCGAATTTTTTGCAGTTTTAGTAAAATCTTTTGCGTATTTTGCTATGTTAGAATCGCGATGCGATGAAATATTGCAGAGTATAATTAAATCGTGCAAAATGAAGGTAACGCAGAGTTGTTAGAAGCAAAAGTATTGATGCACCGTTCCGATATCAATTGCTTTTACAAGATTGCAAATGGTCTTCATTACGAATTTTTTGCATTTTTACTAAAATCTTTTGTACCGGTCACCGCGTATTTTGGTATGCTAGAATCGCGATGCGATGAAATATTACAGAATATAATTAAATCGTGCAAAATGAAGGTAACGCAAAAATGTTAGAAGCCAAAATATTGAAGCACCGTTCCAATATTAATTGCTTTTACAAGATTGCAAATAGGCTTGATTGCGAATTTTTTACATTTTTAGTCAAATCTTTTGCGCCGGTCACCGACGACCACCATGGCAGTCAACGTGTTATTAACACAACGACAAATTTAATATTGCCAATTAATAGTTTACAGTTATTGACTATCTTTTAAACTTGTGAGAAATGAGAAATATTCAAGCGGTCAGTTTTACTGTATTCCCATTAAATACTTTTTCGATGGTAGCACCACGTTAAAACGTATCAGCATATTGAAATAAAAGCGTAAAAATAAAATACTTCGAGTATGCAACCATGCGACACGGTGCGCCTTTTAGTTATGATCATAAAAAATAACAAAGGAATGCTAAAGACAGAAGCCTTTGCACATCATAACAACCGCAAACAAGACGATTTCCATGCAGCATACGGGTATTGAATTGCAATGATTTGTACGCGATTAAACTGAATTAAATGTATCAATGGTCAATTAGTGTCAAAATCCATTGCTACGAATATGGTGATTGACCACCTTAGTACTATCGGATAATTACGATATTAGGAAACCGGGACGGATACAAAACCTTTAGTGAGTTTACTCCATCACATACAAATCATATATTTTTTCAGAAATACTATATAGACCGCAAAATGATTACAAATTCACCAGTCTTTTCTAATAGATATCGTTAAGTACTTACCTCTTTTTCTTAAGAAATCTGTAACAATTCTTTCACAGCACATTATTAATCACAGGTAATCTACACAAGAGTTCTGTATTGCAAAACGGTTACATACAGAATGCGCTTTAGACTGATATTTAAAACAATGAAAATATACTTATAACGATCTTCAGATATTCGTTCATGAACCCAAAACGGTCAATCACTGTCTATTTCACCCTATGTTGTTTTCAGTCATTCGGGTGGTGGCGATTTATGCTGGGAGGGTATGACGAATGCGTTGATAAGTTGTAGGAAGTGGAATTTCAGGCCTGATGGGGTCAGTGTTCGAGGATTCTGAACGGTGATAGTTGTTTAGTTACGTCATTTTTTGTCGGGGAGTTTCGAAGTCTATTGGTAGATTAGGAGAACACTGTTTTTTGGGAATATCTGCGAAATCCGAATAATGTAAGGATGAATAAAATATTTCTGGTACGCGGTGTTTTTCCGGAAAACCCTTCAAATAGGTGTGTGATAAATATTTGCGAAACTGATGTTATGCGGGGTGAAATTGTTGCCTTGTACAAATTTTAAAAAATGATCCCAAGTGCAAGACATCGGGGCGGTTATACTAGTTCTGTAAAGAGAAATGTTTAATTTATATGCTATAATGCATTATCGTCTATGGATTCTGAAACTTTTGTTAGCAAGATTCTGAGTTTTATGCTGGATTTGCAGAACGTAACGTAAATCTAGTTATTAGTTAATGAAATTATAAATTATGGAAAATATAGTATTTCATTATAATATTTGATAAATCAATTCATAAAGTATAGTATTCATTATAATATTTCATAATTATAATCATATAAAAAGTTAATGAAATCATACATTTTTTCGGCAATACGTCAAATCCTTTAAATAAGCATACGATTAATATTCGCCAGTCTGGTATTAAGCATACAAAAATAGCACGAAAACCCAGCATTACGGAACTTCACCTGTATCTACTTACCCTAATTTTAGAAAGCATCAATGAACCAAGCGTCTGAACGTCCATATACTTATACCACTTCTCTAAAAAAAAGTACTTAAATTCAACGTCAACGTATATCAAAACAGTTCCACATCTGCGAATCCTGCAACTCTCATAACCAAGATTGTTCCAATAAGTTGAAACATCGAAAATTGCTTTGACACGTCTACGTCCCAAAACTACACGTATCCGCTTACGTCTAGTAACGTCGTTCCCGCTAATTCTCAGATCCAGACATCTACACCTGTTCGCACTAGCACACGCATCCGCAGTCACAAAGCACATGGACCGCTTACGCAGAAATTCCGATCGTCTAAAATTAGCGGAACTCGAAGCGGTTCGCGTGTCAAATTGGACCTACACAGTATGTCGGCAAAATAACGGAACTTCTTAAATTAAAAAAAAAAGAATTAGTTATTTTGGCAATTTGATTATTTTTATTCAAAATACATCCCTTCCGCATCTTTTAACCCATTCGAGACCGATTGCACACCGTGTGTGCAATTGATTTCCGAGGCTATAAGACGGCTTGCACACCGTGTGTGCAATAACAGTATTTCTCAATGGCAACCAATTCATATAAGTTCAATATCATTATAATACGTTACTTCTTTCCAAAACTATACTAAATAATATGAGGGTCCGTAAATGCACGTTTCTGCCAAAAAGTGGCCCTGAGTAGCTGGTAGCTAACCCATTCGAGACCGATTGCACACCGTGTGTGCAATTGATTTCCAAGGCTATAAGACGGCTTGCACACCGTGTGTGCAATAACAGTATTTCTCAATAGCAACCAATTCATATAAGTTCAATATCATTATAATACGTTACTTGGTTCCAAAACTATACTAAATAATATGAGGGTCCGTAAATGCACGTTTCTGCCAAAAAGTGGCACTGAGTAGCTGGTAGCTAACCCATTCGAGACCGATTGCACACCGTGTGTGCAATTGATTTCCGAGGCTATAAGACGGCTTGCACACCGTGTGTGCAATAACAGTATTTCTCAATGGCAACCAATTCATATAAGTTCAATATCATTATAATACGTTACTTCTTTCCAAAACTATACTAAATAATATGAGGGTCCGTAAATGCACGTTTCTGCCAAAAAGTGGCCCTGAGTAGCTGGTAGCTAACCCATTCGAGACCAATTGCACACCGTGTGTGCAATTGATTTAATCAACGGCTTGCACACCGTGTGTGCAATAACAGTATTTCTCAATAGCAACCAATTCATATAAGTTCAATATCATTATAATACGTTACTTGGTTCCAAAACTATACTAAATAATATGAGGGTCTGTAAATGCACGTTTCTGCCAAAAAGTGGCACAAAATTAATCACAAATTTCGAGACCGATTGCACACCGTGTGTGCAATTGATTTCCGAGGCTATAAGACGGCTTGGACACCGTGTGTGCAATAACAGTATTTCTCAATGGCAAAATATATAAGTTCAATATCATAATAATAATAAAACTATATTAATATAATATGAGGGTCCGTAAATGCATAATAATATAATATAAAACCCCAAATATGCAACCGTGTGTTTGAGAGAATATATAGAGAGCACACCGTGTGTGCAATAACAGTAATGTGCAATTATCAGTTATTCCGAGTAAACTAGTCGTCAAAATAAGATTTTCCTTGAACTAATAAAATCTGCAAGGTACAGGAATACAAAATTTTGCATTGGTTTTACTGTGTACGAAAAATCAAAAATTATATATTTCATTACATGTAAAATAATGAATTGCCGACAGTCCTACAAAATAAAGGAAAATATATAATAATAATAAAACTTGTAATAATAATATATAAAACCACCGGAAATATGAAAATTTTAATTTCCAAGGCCATATATATAGGGTCAAAGAAAATAGATTGCATTGTTTGTTCTGACAGAAAATCATTGGTATCTTTTAAAATATTATTATTGTCAAAGTTATAAATAAAATGCATATTAGTGTTTTAAAGTTAATCACACTGTATAAAATTATGAAAAATAGAATACTGATTTATTTGCAAATATATATTTCCCAATGTAAACCAATTAATATAAGTTCAATATCATTATAATACGTTATACTAAATAGTATGAGGGTTAAATATTCTGCCAAAAAGTATAATAATATGCAACCGTGTGTAATTGAACCGAGGCTATAATATGACACCGTGTGTGCAATAACAGGAGAGCAATATATATAGAGTAAACTAGTCGTCGAAATAAGATTTTCCTTGAACTAATGAAATCTGCAAGGTACAGGAATACAAAATTTTGCATTGGTTTTACTGTGTACGAAAAATCTAAAAATTATTTGAGGCCTTTCTTACATGTAAGATACTATGAATTGCCGACAGTCCTACAAAGAAGGAAAATATAAACATAATAATTATATTGTCTGCTTGTGTAAAAAATCCTGGATTATGTTTGGGAGAAATAAGCGCTATATAATAATAATATAATTACTTTACGATAATACTATATATAAAGTGTATTTACAAATTATATTTTCTTTTTATTAAGAGTTACATATATATAGAGACATTTTTCTAAACATTTATTTCTCGTTTGTTATTTTTTTCATTATTCAACTTATCTTTTTTTAACTTTTTATATTATTATACTATTTTATTTTATTTGATTTTATATTATCTAACTATTTTTGAAATAAATGTTCATAAATTTTTTAATGATGTATTTTCATTTTTTACATTGCACACATGGTGTTCAATCCGTTCCTCGCAATAAAAAATGCAACTGGTGTGCAATATATAATAATAATAATGAATTGGGTGATTTCCATAGTAAACATGTTTTTTTATTAAAAATGAACAATATAAAAAAAAAAATTTCGCTCCTGGGGACCGTGTTCGAAAAAAATCGTCGTCTCGAATGGGTTAACCGATGCTTGCATAGATTTTTTTAGATTATTTATATAGATTTATTAGATTATTTTATATAAAATAGTATATAGTGCACTTTGCAGAACCTCATCCAACATATTTTCAACCGATACCTTTTCTCCCTTAATATTTTTTCTTATCCATTTTTGAATCGCGCTTTGTAGATTTTTTGTTGAAACGAATTTCTCTCATCTCATTCCAAATAAGGCAAATTTCTTAATTTTTCAGCATTGTTTTATAACATCATAATAGTCCTGTAGCGTGTAGAAGAAATTCTTTTTTCGTAAATGTCTATGGAAATTGGATTTACATCTCTTTCATAATCAATCGCTACACAATTTCTTTTACTTGCCAATTTTAAGTTGAACAAAGCATTGGTATTTTTTAAGACATTAAATATTATCAAGTTATAAATAAAAAGTTTACACAAAATTAATATCTCATTTAATTATTAATATTTAATTAATAAATATCTCATTTTTTTTTAAAAAGTGGACCTACACCACTTTCAAAATAAACGCTATATAATAATAATAAAACACTATTAATATAATAATAAATATAATAATATAATATAAAACCCTAAATATGAGCTGTTTAGAAGAGAATATATATAGAGAATAGAATAATAGAGAATTTTAAATTGAACAAATCATTGGTATCTTTTAAAATATTAAATATTATCAAGTTATAAATAAAAAGTTTACACTAAGTCAATCACAAATTATGTGATATCTCATTTTTTAAAAAAAAAGTGGACCTACACCACTTTCAAAATAAACGCTATATAATAATAATAAAACGGTAATAATAATATATAAAACCCTAAATATGAACTGTTTAGAAGAGAATATATATAGAGAATAGAATAATAGAGAATTTTCAATTGAACAAATCATTGGTATCTTTTAAGATATTAAATATTATCAAGTTACAAATAAAAAGTTTACACTAAATTAATCACAAATTATGTAATATCTCATTTTTCAAAAGAATCGACTGCCACCACTTTCAAAATAAACGCTGTGTAATAATAATAAAACACTATTAACATAATAATATAATGTAAAACCCTAAATATGAGCTGTTTAGAAGAGAATATATAGAGAGAATAGAATAATAGAGAATTTTAAATTGAACAACTCATTGGTATCTTTTAAGATGTTAAACATTATCAAGTTGTAATTAAAAAATTTACACTAAATTTTACTAAAATACTTTAAATACTAAATTACTTTTAAAATACTAAAAATGTACACTAAATCAAAATTATCTCTCTCTCTCCCTCTCTCTCTCTCTTTCTCTCCCACAAATGATTAGCTACACTCCTGTCACCGCGGACCGTAATTTCGTCGGCCGACATCGGTTCACGTGCAAGTTTCGGTATTCCGACCACGATTCGGACTTTGCCCGTTATAACGTCGTTCTATCTGCGACTGGCTGGCTCGTCGAAAGGAGAGCATAGAAGCGTGCAGCGCGGAAAACGAGAATCGCAAACGACGAGGACTGTCGCAACAACTGCACATGCCACGACGCTAAAAACGCAAGCGGTCTCGGCCTCGTGCGCCGCGTTCAATAATAGAATAACTCGGCACTTTTTATCTTCCTCTTTCTTGCGCTCCGGATTATGCGAGAGGGGCCAGAGAGAGAAGCGTAAGTCGTCGTCTGATTTCTCAGCGGACGCGGGCTTTCTCGTTCAATTTGCGACGCTCAATTTTTCAGGCCCCTCGCGAATTTCAATTTCGCGGCCGGCAATTCGGCCCGCGGTTTCTGATACAATTTCGCGGGGCATATATACCAGCTTGATCAAAAAGTTTTAGGATCGGCCGCCGTATGGCACTTTCAATGACTCGATTGAAATTTTTTTAAATTTAACACTTTGTCTGCCATGGTGGTCATCGGTGACCGGCGCAAAAGGTCTCACAAAAAATTAAAAAAATACCCAATCGGTCGCATTTATAATTTTGAAAATGCAATTAATATTAAATAGTGATTATTTTTATTATTTTCATTTTGCACAATTCAATCATATTCTGTAGTACTTCATCCCATTGCGGTTTTAATATAGTAAAATACGCGTGGCAGTCAACGTGTTAATAAAATTAGTTTACCATAATGAATTTCAGGTCGGATTCGGATTCAAGCATAGAAATGCAAATATCCCGTAAGTGTAAACGTGCCATAGCTCTAATAGATAGTAGTGGAGATGACCAGCTCGATAATATTGAAACTGGAGATTTCTTATGGGAAAAACGAAATTGTATGCCAACATTACATGATTTTACTGCCGTAAGTGGTGTAACCATCAACGTCAATGGAATGTCCAGGCGCGATGTTTTCGAATTATTTTTCAACGTGGAACTAGTCCAAAAAATAGTTCTGGAAAATACGCGGAATACTACCTTGATTAAACAATTTTAGAACCGCCCGCCGTATAACACTTTATACTCGATTGACATTTTTTTATATTTAACAAAATTAGTTTACCATAATGAATTACAATTGATTCGGATAATATCAATCATAGAAATGCAAATATCCCATTTGCGTAAACGTGCCATAGCTCTAATAGATAGTAGTGAAGATGACCAGAACCGATAATATTGAAATGAGATTTCTTATTAAAAAACAAAATTGTATACCAACATTACATGATTTTACTGCCGTAAGTGGTGTAACTATCAACGTCAATGGAATGTCCAAGCGCGATGTTTTCAAATTATTTTACAACGCGGAACTAGTCCAAAAAATAGTTCTGGAAAAGACGCGGAATACTACCTTGATCAAAAAGTTTTAGGATCGACCGCCGTATGGCGCTCTCAGTCACTCGATTTCAATTTCTTTAAATTTAACAAAATTAGTTACCATAATGAATTTCAGTTCGGATTCGGATTCAAGCATAGAAATGCAAATATCCCGTAAGTGTAAACGTACCGTAGCTCTAATAGATAGTAGTGAAGATGACCAGCCCGATAATATTGAAACTGGAGATTTCTTATGGGAAAAACGAAATTGTATGCCAACATTACATGATTTTACTGCCATAAGTGGTGTAATCATCAACGTCAATGGAATATCCAGGCGCGATGTTTTCGAATTATTTTTCAACGTGGAACTAGTCCAAAAAATAGTTCTGGAAAATACGCGGAATACTACCTTGATTAAACAATTTTAGGAACGGCCGCCGTATGCCGCTCTCAGTCATTCGATTGAAATTTTTTTTGTTAGATTGCCACATGTGTCATTAACGTTCCCACCAAATTTCAGCGTCATAGCTTGACATTTGTAAAAGTTATACCGTGTTGAGTACAGCTACCTTTGTGCATCTTTTCGATTTTTTACATATTTGAAAATGGCATCAACTTTGGATCAACGAATTTGCATAAAATTTTGTGTGAAAAACGGATTTAACGGTCCGCAGACCTTGGAAATGTTGGAGAAGTGTTTCGGCAACGATACTCTTTCGAGATCAAACGTTTTTCGGTGGCACGAACGCTTCCGAAGAAACCACGTTGTTTTCAGTCGAAAAGAAGGTGATGCTGACGGTTTTCATGCATTACAACGGTGTTGTGCATCATTAATTCTTGCCGGAGCAACAGGCAGTCAACAAAATGTATTAGTTGGGCGTTATTAGACGCTTGCGTGAAGCAATTCGCCAAAAAAGACCGAATTTAAGGGCAAAGAACTCGTGGATTTTGCACCACAATAACGCACCGTCGCACAGTGCGATCCTTATTCGCGAGTTTTTGACCAAAAATAATACGAATACTATTCACCAGCCTCCGAATTCACTTGATTTAGCTCCCTGCAACTTTTTGCTGTTTACCAACTTAAAAAACCGCTTCGCGGAACGCGTTACAGCAGTCGGAAGGATCTTATGGAAAAATCGAAGACGGCTCTGATGGACATACCAAAAATTGAATATCAGCGATGTTTCGATGATTGGATCAAGCGCTGGTATAAGTGCGTTACAGTCGATGGGGAATACTTTGAAGGGGACGATATCGATTATAATGGATAAACTTGCATTTTCGATTTTATCAACAAAGTCCTAAAACTTTTTGATCAAAGTGGTATATGCGAATATATATATATATATATATATAATAATGTAAGTTTGAAATGCATCGCGGCTGTTTCTTTCGGAGATAAGGAGGATAGATGTACGGTAATAATTAGGGAGACGACGGAAAGCGATGAACCCGGCGGTATCGTGATCAGCGTCCATAATTGCCACACAATTCGGTAATTGACCTCCTCGAACTTGGTTGGAGATAAAAGAAACTGCCCGAAAATGACGGACGCAGAATTATTTGGAAGCGTGCGCGACGAAGTAAGGTACAGCGACGAAAGTAAAATTTCTGAAACTTTATACGGCGTTTAAGGTATGTTGTGCAACCGATGCCTGGGAAAATTTGAAATTTTTGTAGGATTAATAAGAACGCAATCTTAATAATAACGTAATACTAGGAAACTTCGGAATTTTTGCAGGAGTAATAATAACGTGATGTCTGGGAAAATTCAAAATTTTTACAGGGTTAATAATAACGCGATGCTTGAAAAAACTCAACATTTTTGCAGGATTAATAAGAACGTGATGCATGGGAAAATTCGAAATTTTTGCAGAATTAATAATAACGCAATCTTGGGAAAATTTGAAATTTTTGCAGGATTAATAATAACGTAATCTTAATAATAACGCAATACTAGGAAAATTCAAAATTTTTGCAGAATTAATAATAACGCAATACTGGGAAAATTCGAAATTTTTGCAGGGTTAATAATAACGCGATGCTTGGGAAAATTCGAAATTTTTGCAGGATTGATAATAACACAATCTTAATAATAACACAATACTGGGAAAATTCGAAATTTTTGCAGAATTAATACTAACACAATCCCGGGAAAATTCGAAATTTTTGCAGGATTAATAATAATGCGATGCCTGGGAAATTTTGAAATTTTTGCAGGATTGATAATAATGCGATGCTTCGGAAAGTTTGAAATTTTTTCAGGATTAATAATAACGCAATCTTAATAATAATGCAATCCTAGGGAAATTCAAAATTTTTACAGGATTAATAATAACGCGATCCCGGAGAAAATTTGAAGTTTTTACAGGATTAATAATAACGCAATCCTGGGAAAATTCGAAATTTTTGCAGGATTAATAATAACGTGATGCACCTGGGAAAATTCGAAGTTTTTGCAGGATTAATAATAACGCAATACTGGGAAAATTCGAAATTTTTGCAGGATTAATAAAAACGCAATCCCTGAAAAATTCGAAATTTTTGCAGGATTAATAATAACGCAATCCTGGGAAAATTCGAAATTTTTGCAGGATTAATAATAACGCAATCCTGGGAAAATTTGAAATTTTTGCAGAATTAATAATAACACAGTCCCGGGCATATTCGACATTTTTGCAGGATTAATAATAATGCGATGCCTGGGAAAATTTGAAATTTTTGCAGGATTGATAATAATGCGATGCTTCGGAAAGTTTGAAATTTTTGCAGGATTAATAATAACGCAATCTTAATAATAATGCAATCCTAGGGAAATTCAAAATTTTTACAGGATTAATAATAACGCGATCCCGGAGAAAATTTGAAGTTTTTACAGGATTAATAATAACGCAATCCTGGGAAAATTCGAAATTTTTGCAGGATTAATAATAACGTGATGCCTGGGAAAATTCGAAGTTTTTGCAGGATTAATAATAACGCAATACTGGGAAAATTCGAAATTTTTGCAGGATTAATAAAAACGCAATCCCTGAAAAATTCGAAATTTTTGCAGGATTAATAATAACGCAATCCTGGGAAAATTTGTAATTTTGGCAGGATTAATAATAACGCAATCCTGGAAAAATTCGAAATTTCTGCAGGATTAATAATAACGCAATACTAGGAAAAGTCGAAATTTTTGCAGGATTAATAATAACGTGATGCCTGGGAAAATTCGAAGTTTTTGCAGGATTAATAATAACGCAATACTGGGAAAATTCGAAATTTTTGCAGGATTAATAAAAACGCAATCCCTGAAAAATTCGAAATTTTTGCAGGATTAATAATAACGCAATCCTGGGAAAATTTGAAACTTTTGCAGAATTAATAATAACGCAATCCTGGGGAAATTTGAAATTTTTGCAGAATTAATACTAACACAGTCCCGGGCATATTCGACATTTTTGCAGGATTAATAATAATGCGATGCCTGGGAAAATTTGAAATTTTTGACAGGATTAATAATAACGCGATAGCTGGGAAAATTTGAAATTTTTGCGGGATTAATGATAATGCAATCTTAATAATAATGCAATACTGGGAAAATTCTAAATTTTTACAGGATTAATAATAACGCGATCCCGGAGAAAATTTGAAATTTTTACAGGATTAATAATAACGCAATCCGGGGAAAATTTGAAATTTTTGCAGGATTAATAATAACGCAATACTGGGAAAATTCGAAATTTTTGCAGGATTAATAAAAACGCAATCCCTGAAAAATTCGAAATTTTTGCAGGATTAATAATAACGCAATCCTGGGAAAATTTGAAACTTTTGCAGAATTAATAATAACGCAATCCTGGGGAAATTTGAAACTTTTGCAGAATTAATAATAACGCAATACTAGGAAAAGTCGAAATTTTTATAGGATTAATGATCACGCAATCCTGATAAAATTTGAGATTTTTGTAGGATTAATAATAACGCAATCCTGGGAAAATTCGAAATTTTTGCAGGATTAATAATAACGCAATACTGGGAAAATTCGAAATTTTTGCAGGATTAATAATAACGCAATCTTAATAATAACGCAATACTGGGAAAATTCGAAATTTGTATAGGATTAATGATCACGCAATCCTGATAAAATTTGAGATTTTTGTAGGATTAATAATAACGCAATCCTGGGAAAATTCGAAATTTTTGCAGGATTAATAATAACGTGATGCCTGGGAAAATTCGAAATTTTTGCAGGATTAATAATAACGCAATACTGGGAGAATTCGAAATTTTTGCAGGATTAATAATAACGCAGTCTTAATAATAACGCCATATTGGGAAAATTCGAAATTTTTGCAGGATTAATAATAACGCCATATTGGGAAAATTTGAAATTTTTGCAGGATTAATAATAACGCAATCCTGAGAAAATTTAAAATTTTTGCAGAATTGATAATAACGCGATCAAAAATTCGAATTTGAAAACAGCGATAGTAAAGTAGTGTAAGATGCGAAGAAATTAAAAAAAATTCTTAGAACGGCTCGCGAACGAAGTGAGTCTCTTAGATGCTCTGCCTCTCCAGAGTTTTATCTTGAAACTGCACTGAAACCAATACGCAAAGAATTGCGCGATGACGCATCTTCGTGTCCTTGAACTTCGACATCGCGTCGGTGTGCACATGTAAGCATATATCGTCGGTTCGCATCTTGAGATGCTTGCCACGATGTAAGGACGATCGTAAATGTCGTCCACGAGTCCTTGGAACAGGACTTCTCCCATCATACTGCCCGCTTAATCCACGGCGCAAACCATTTTCATTTCTACTCTCTCGATCCTGCGCACACAGGTACAAATACCTTTATTGGAGAATGCAATTATGAACGGGATGATATTAAAGGGTTTTTGCAAAAATTACACGGAATCATATCCGTTTACGTAATGGATAATGCATATTAATTAAATATCAATTGACGAATGGCTGTAGAATGTGAAATCAATAGGGTTTTATATATTAATACATTACAATTACAATAAAATTACATTCACATAAACATATACATATATACAACATAATAAAATTACATATATATAAAATACAATTACAATTAATACAATACATTAATTACAATAAAATTAACCCTTTGAGCGCTATGAACGCATATATGCGTTTTCACATTTAGTCCAGTCAAATTAGCATCAAAACCTCCTGTTTCGTGCGATAATTGTAAGTTGAGGTTTTTAAAATATATTGGTTCGAAAGGGCATTAGAAATAAACTGAATATATTTGAGACTCCTAATTTTCAGGGAACTCTCAGAAAAAATTCGCAAAGTTGCAAAACACCGGTTTTTCGCATCTGTAAAGAAACGCAGTAATTTTACAAAAAAAAGTTCTATATGAAAAATGTAGGTATTGAGAATACCTACAAAATGCGTTCAAACTTTACGACCTTGCATTATCTCAGGAACCAATCAACGTAGAGCCACGATTTTTGTTTTAATTTGGGGTAGTTCGACGAGATATGAAGAAATAGCTTAACCGTTTGTTTCAAAAAATAAATCTAAGAACTCAAATTTTTGTTTCCTTTTTCTTTTTTTATAAATCATGATTAAACATGTCTCACTCAAAAATGAACGTCACATGAAATACGTTTTATTTAACTTAAAATCTTACAAAATAACTAACAAATTACATATTCTCCAAATATAAATAATAATAAAATTGCGTTACGAATACGAAAAATGTAACGTTGGCTTATGTATTGAACCCTGCTTTGAGATTTACCACACAAAACAAAATTATTAAATTTTCAATTTAAAAGATATAATTTACTACTTTTATATTGTTCATGTTATTATTGGTTAATGAAATAAATGGCTTTTTAATGCTTTTGAAGTCACTGGTGGAAATTTATTTCATAACATTGAATCAAATATTTTATAAAAGGACAAGTTCATTTTGATCTCTTTCGTGAAAATGGAAATTTCCATCATATTGTTTTTTCGTTAAAAATTTATACTATAAATATATACTCAAAACATTTTTTAAACCATTTTATTTTTCATATATTGAACATGATTTTCAATACGTCCGCTATATATTATTTCACCAATAAAGAAAAAATCATGCAAAGAAGGGTTAATGCTTTTGAAGTCACTACATAATTTATTTCAGTTACAATCAATATATTTCGCAATGAAAACTCAGGCTGCTCATTTTGCGCTCTTTCGTAAAAAGTACGCAGCCCACGGTATACTTTTTCGTAAAGAATTTGGCAATCCACGGTGCCAAAAGGTGCTCAAAAGATGAATGACTATTTAAACGTCCGCAATATAAAAAATTATTAAGATATATAAAAATATATCGGATATATTTCGACCAATACGTACCGCTATATATTACCCTTTCGGTACGGAAACTTTTCCGGCGCGTTCTCGTATTAAAAGAAAATAATACATTTTCAATATATAATACTGAGATAGCGAAAGCATTGTTTCAGCACATTTAAAAATGTACATTTAAGATGAAATACAGTGGTAGAGACACATCCATATACGTTTATATAACAATATATTCATACATGTTGAAACTCGCGCGTATATTATAATAGGTCGTACGGAAAATTCTGTCACCGGTGTATAGCGAGCGTCAAACGTTGGGTGACTATAGTCACCGCTCGTACCGAAAGGGTTAATCTCCATAGTCCATAAAACCGATGTGGGACAAAGAAAACGGGATTGCATTGTTTGTTCTGACAGAATAAACACGTCATGGCAGGCGTATATAACGACTTGTTATTGTCAAAGGGCAAAATATGGTATGCATATTGGGGATTTTCATTTAAAGTTAATCACACTGTTACAAAATTTAAAAAATCGAATATTGTTATATTTATATAATATATATTTTATGTCAAGTAATATATATAAGTTCAACGTGATTATAATACGATATCATATTTCCAAATTTTTACGTAAATAATATAAGGGTTTTCAATATATGTTTCTGAAATGGACTGAAATTAGCCAACGTCCAGAATATTTTGAATGCAAAGGGTTAAAATTGTGCATATGTAAAATTGAATGATAGATAAAGGTAAATGTATGTTTCAAGTGAACATATTCATACATGTTGGAACTTGACATTATATTTCGGACAGAACATTCCGATAAACCTAATACTAAATCCTGCCCCATTCCGCTTTACCCCAAAATATTACAACGACCAGCACAACATCAACCCAACCGCATCTCGCTTGCGGCACATTAATCAAAATTACGAACTAACGGGAAATACGAAAGTATACACAACAATCGTAAAGATAACGAGAATATCTCCGCGACCACAGCGTTTGGCTCAACAAACAGTATCGCGTTGTCAGTCATTTGACAAGATTCACCAGAATGAAGGCGATCATAAACTGTTTCGTTTCAGGAAGCAATGCAGGAGGCACGTCTTCGCCGGTGACAGGATCCACGAGGAGTTCCGTGACCACTGGCACTCGCGCGCACTCAGCAACTAGAAGGATCAGCCATCAGCAACGACTGCACCAGCAGCAAAGTCAGTCGAGCCAACCACAAGCACAGCAGAATCAAGCACAGCACCCCCAGCATCAACAGCAGCAGCAGCAGCCGCAGCAGCAGTTACAGCAGCCACGAATTCCTATCGGAAGCCTCGTCTCGTCGACGAGGAACTCGGATGACCACGGAGCCAGGGTCAATTCGACGCAGGACGTTTGTGATAACTCCAACGACTCTGGCCTCGGATTTGAGGAGCGGCAGCAGCAGCACCTCAGCAACGCCAACGTTAGTTTCTTCATGTGTTGAAGTAGTTATTCCTTTTGTTAAAGAGAGCCGATTATAGACGGCATTCAGTTGATGAAGAGTGTATACGAGCGCCGACTATAGTCGGCATACACTTGATGACTTGTATATAAGAGCGCCGACTATAGACGGCATCCATTCGATGAAAAGTGTATACGAGCGCCGACTATAGACGGCATTCACTCGATGAAAAGTGTATTCGGGCGCCGACTATAGTCGGCATCCACGAGATGAAAAGTGTATACGAGCGCCGACTATAGACGGCATCCAGTGGAGGAGAAGCGTATACGAGCGCCGACTATAGTCGGCATCTACTCGATGACCTGTATACATGAGCCCCGACTATAAACGGCATATACTCGATGAAAAGTGTATACAAGCGCCGACTATAAACGGCATATACTCGATGAAAAGTATATACAAGCGCCGACTATAGACGACATCCACGCGATGAAGAGTGTAATACCGCTTGACCACTGGTCCTGCAATATTCGTGTTTCTCTTATTTGCATGTATCTTGAACATCGATGGCATGTGTCATTCCTCGGTTCGGTTTTGATTTGTTTTACTCCAAAAATAAAACATGCACTGGTTTGGAAGCAATCAGGACAAGAATCCTTCGGTTTTCCTTCGGTTTATAAATCGGTAGGAAAAAGAAGTAGTAGAAAATGCGTAGTAGTAGATGCGTCGTTTTCAGGGCAAACGACTAAAGATGCGGATCTAATTATGAATGCAGAAACTGAAGTGTGGGTTTGCGTGCCGACCCTTGGTTTAAAATTGATCATTCTGAACGAAATTACTCAGAATTTTAATTTGACGCATTAATTATCCTAAATTGTATTTTTATTCATAACAATTGCAAAATTTTCGGGGAGACAGACGGTTCGTCATGTAGTCAGGGCGGAAGGGGTTAACTTGCTGCGAACGACATCCGTTTTCTGTGATAAAAGCAACGTGCGTGTATAAACAAAAAATCGTTAACACTTTGACTGCCGCGATGGTCACCGCTGACCACGAAATTTTACTGAAGATCCGAAATATTCGGAATGGATAGTAATAATTATTTTATGAATGCAGTTGTTGTTAGAATAGTGATGCGATCCTTTGGTGGCCAAAATATTCGCAATGGGAGCAATAATTATTTTATAAATGCAGTTATTGCTAAAACAGTGATGCGATCCTTTAGTCTCAAAAATATTCGCAATGGGTAGCAATAATCATTTTATTAATGCGGTTATTGTTGGAATAGTGATGCAATCCTTTGGTCTCCAATACCTGCACATTATTTACATTTCGCATAATTCAGTCAAATGCTGTAGTATTTCATAACATCGCCGTTCTGATACAGTAAAATACGTACGACAGTCAATGTGTTAAGACACCAAGCCGAGATTTTACGCGAAAGATACAAGAGAAAATTTGAGTAAAGTTGAAGTAAATTTGAGTAAAGTTGAGTAAAGCTGAAAAAAATGACACCCGATCTTTCGTAATAAACGCGACACGTATGGTATGCACCGTTAATTAACGAAATGCGGTGCAATCCAATGTCTTTTAACACTTTAACACTTTAGTAATGGGAGTAATATGTGCTGGGTTCGGATGAATCCGTTTTTACACGTGTATTCTTGATGTAATATACTAGATAAGGCTGATTCTTTCTAGAAATATTTTGTGCTTGAGATAACTTTCGTTTCTGATGCAGTGATGGAGTAGTATATACTGAATTTTGGATGAATCTGTTTTTACACGTGTATACTGGACATAGTATACTAAATAAGGCTGATTTTTCGTAGAAACACTTTGTGAAGAAGATAACTTTCGTTTTTGTTGCAGTAATGGAGTAGTATGTACTGAATTTTGGATGAATCTATTTTTACACGTGTATACTTCATGTAATGTACTAGACAAGGTTAATTTTTCATAGAAATACTTTGTGTAGTCTCTTTGTAAATTTCTAGTTTCTTGCGCAAAAGTGGTGTGAGCGATTGAGTTAGGTCTGGATTAGATTGTTTCTCCGTACAAGTAATTTCTGTTCTCTCGTTGTAGATGGAGAGTCTCTTACAATAGTTGCATAGAAGAGTGAATGTACAGTTTTGAATTTCTTCGCGACGGCTCCGGTGAAAGGCAACTGAGAGTGCAATATATCGCTCTTTGTCTAAATTGTGTTAATCAACGTACGAGTTGAGTAGAAACAATGTTGCCGTGAAATGAAAAATAAATCAGGAGCTGTAACCGGGGCGCAACAGTTTTCTCATTCCCTTGGAATCTAGATCTGGAAGTGAACGGATACATAGGCATACCAACGTGGTACATAATCGCATAAATGGAACTCCATACAAAATTCTTCGTGTAGCCTGTACCCTACAGTTTGATCATCACCTAGATTCCCGTTCTTTTCTTATAGAGTTTTGCAAAAATTACACCGAATTATATCCGTTTACATAATGGATAACGCATATTAGTTGAATATCAATTGACGAATGGCTGTAGAATGTGAGATCAATAGGGTATCCGCGGACATACAACATACAGCGAATTATATAGAACACTTAATAAAATTACAGATTTAGTCCAGTCAGATTAGCACTAAAACCCCCTGTTTCATGCGATAATTGCAAGTTAAGGTTTTGAAAATACATTAGTTCGAAAGGGCATTAGAAATAAACTGAATATATTTCAGACTTTCAGGGGAACTCTCACAAAAAATTCGCAAAGTTGCAAAACACCGGTTTTTCGCGTCTGTAAAGAAACGTAGTAATTTTACGAGAAAAAGATCTATATAAAAAATGTAGGTATTGAGAATACCTACAAAATGCGTTCAAATTTTACGACCTTGCATTATCTCAGCCACCAATCAACGTAGAGTCATGATTTTTTTTTAAATTTGGGGTAGCTCGACGAGATATGAAGAAACAGTTTTTAACACGTTCAAATTTTTGTTTCTTACTTTTTTATTTCATTCTTCTTGTTTTTTATTTATAAATCATGATTAAACATGTGTCACTCAAAAATTAACGTTACATGAAATACATTTTATTTTAGTTAGAATCTTAAAAAATAACTAACAAATTACATATTTTGCAAATTCAAATAATAATAAAATCACGTTACGAATGTGAAAAATTAACGCATATATGCGTTTTCACACAACCATTCAATTTAGGCTATAAACGCATATATGCGTTCTCACATTTATTTCAGTCAAATAGCATCAAAGCCCCCTGTTTCGTGCGATAATTGTAAGTTGAGGTTTCAAAATATATTGGTTCGAAAGGGCATTAGGTTGAATATATTTGAGATCCCTAATTTTCAGGGGAACCCTCAGAAAAAATTCGCAAAGTTGCAAAACACCGGTTTTTCGCGTCTGTAAAGAAACGTAGTAATTTTACGAAAAAAAGTTCTATATGAAAAATGTAGCTATTGAGAATACCTACAAAATGCTTTCAAACTTTACGATCTTGCATTATCTCGGAAACCAATCAACGTAGAGTCATGATTTTTTTTAATTTGGGGTAGCTCGACGAGATATGAAGAAATAGCTTAACCATTTGTTTAAAAAAATAAATGTAAGCACTGAAATTTTTGTTTCTTATTTTTTAGTTTTCTTGTTTTTTTTTATTTATAAATCATGATTAAACATGTCACACTCAAAAAATGAACGTCACATGAAATATTAAATATTAATATAAAAAAATGACATATTTTGCATATTCCAATAATAACACGTATTTCATAATTTATTTCCGTTACAATCAATATATTAGCATCAAAACCCCTTCTTTCGTGCGATAATTGTAAGTTAAGGTTTTTGAAATATATTGATTCAAGAGGACATTAGAAATAAACTGAATATATTTGAAACTCCTAATTTTCAGGGGAACCCTCACAAAAAATTCGCAAAGTTGCAAAATACGAGATTCTCATTTTTTTGAAGCTCTGATGTGCACTCTTCAGATATTGGTACTTACAAACTCACGATATGCGGCTGCATAATACAAGATTCACGAACGCTCGCGTATTGCGAACATTTCCTCGTGGTCATTGATAACTGAAATGGTGCAAGACATAAGAGACGGATGCGCGGAAAGAGGAAATACGTAATTGGGCCCGTTAAAAAAAGTATTAGCCACCTACGGCCTCGAATTCGCATCTGGCCTTCGCATTATAATGAGCCACATTATCACCCAGCGTTTCGCTCGTACCAACAAACCGTCGGGGGGCATTTCCACTCGAACCTCGAATCTTAGCAAAGCCCATTATCAGCGACCGCCTTGTTTTTGCTCCACCGTTTCTCTCCCTAAAAGCGTTCTCTCTCCATAGGTACGCGATCCATGAATGAGCACATTAAGTGATAAGAAGATCAACGTCTTCCGTCCAAATAAACTCGCGCCGCGTGTTTGGGGAAAGTTTTTGTTTTTGTTTAGCGTCTCCCCCCAAAAATCCAAGCGTCCATACGCTCTCTCAAAGTAAACACAGTTACAATCAGCAGTTTCGAATCTGGCATTGCGTCATACCGCCTTCGACTAAAATATGTTCGACCGAACCACGGCGAACTGCAGTTCAGCGCAGTTTACCGTAATTCGCTACGGTTTCCTGCAAGTCATCGGTTCTTCTGCACGCAAAGCAAAAGTCATCGTCTACTAGCGGCGTTTCGTGGTTCTCGCGGGTCGAAATCGAATTGCGAGCGTCTCGGAGGATGGACTCCTATATAAATCGGACCGCTTTGCATTTCCATGCGCTTATTGTTTGTTTACGTGCCGGGCCGGGCCGGGTTATCGATTCTGCGACAAAGGCGTCCAGGAGCGGCGGCCCGCAACGCTCGTTATCAACGATTATCGCCGCGAAATGGCGTTACATTCGCGAGATACCCCGCGAGTATCGTCCTCGCACTCCGCACGCATCCTCCTCGCCTTGTGTTTACCATCGGCCGTTGAATAACTCGCAGCGAGCGGCACGCGAAAATATCGGGAGTCGACGATGGTTTTTTTGCGAAAATGTTGAGAAGTTTCTTGATATTTAGTCATGACAAACTACTGTCACGATTGAAATCAAACGCTTCCGTAGAGGCTTCGAACACGTTTATGGTTGAACAATTAATTGAGCGCTGTTGGAATCTTTGCGTGCGGTAATGGTTTCTTTGCGAAAATGTCGATTGAAATCAAATATTTCTGTGCAAGCTTCGGATAACTCGCAGCGAGTGGCACGCGAAAATATCAGGAGGCGGCGATGGTTTTTTTTCGAAAATGTTGAGAAGTTTCTTGATATTTAGTTATGATAAATTACTGTCACGATTGAAATCAAACGATTCCGTAGAGGCCTCGAACACGTTTATGGTTGAACAATTAATTGAGCGCTGTTGGAATCTTTGCGTGTCGTTCTTTTACGCACTGCCGTAATAATGCAAAATATTTGAAGTGATTTTAAATAAATCGGTGATGGTTTTTTTTTTGCGAAAATGTCGATTGAAATCAGATGTTTCTGTGCAAGCTTCGGATAACTCGCAACGAGTGGCACGCGAAAATATCAGGAGGCGATGGTTTTTTTGCGAAAATGCTGAGAAGTCGGGAAGTTTCTCGATAGTTTGTCATGACTAGTTACTGACACGATTGAAATCAGGGGTTTCTGTGCAAACTTCGGATACGTTTATGGTTAAACAATTAACACATTGACTGCCACGGTGGTCACCGGTGACCGGTGCAAAGGTTTTACTAAAAATTCGCAATGAAGCACATTTAAAATCTTGTAAAAGCAATTGATATCGGGACGATGCTTCAATACTTTGGTTTCTAATAACTCTGCGTTTCCTTTATTTTGCAGAATTTAATTATACTTTGTAGTATTTAATCGCATCGCGGTTCTAACGCAGCAAAATACGCTTGGCAGTCAAAGTGTTAAGCACTGTTGTAGGTCAAATCTTTGCGTGTCGTTTTTGTTTCGCACTGTAGTAATAATGCAAAATATTTGAAGTGATTTTAAATAAATCGGCGATGGTTTTTTTGCGAAAATGTCGATTGAAATCAGACATTTCTGTGCAAGCTTCGGATAACTCGCAGCGAGTGGCACGCGAAAATATCAGGAGGCGGCGATGGTTTTTTTGCGAAAATGTTGAGAAGTTTCTTGATATTTAGTTATGATAAATTACTGTCACGATTGAAATCAAACGTTTCTGTGCAGGGTTCGAACACGTTTATGGTTGAACAATTAAGCACTGTTGGATTTCGAATCTTTGCATGTCGTTGCTTTATGCACTGTCGTAGTAATGCGAACTATTTGAAGTGGTTTTAAATATTTTTCTGAAATGTATAACTTTCAAAGCATCGGAAATAATCGAATTTCTTTATTTCGTACAACTTTCAATTCCTGCCATCGAAGCCGTCCCGCGATTTTCAATTTGTTACACACTGTCGTAATAGTGCAAAATCTTTGAAGTGATTTTAAATATTTTTTTAAACTGTGTAACTTTCAGAGGATCGGAAATAATCGAATTTCTTTATATCGTACAACTTTCAGTTCCTGCCATCGAAGCCGTCCCGTGATTTTTGATTCATTACACACTGTCGCAATAATGCTAAATATTTGAAATAGTCTTAAATATTTTCTTGAACTGCGTAATTTTCAAAGCATCGCAGATATATAATTTCTTTATTTCGCACAACTTTCAGTTTCTGCCATCGAAGCCGTCCCGCGATTTTCGATTCGTTACACACTACCGTAATAATGCAAAATATTTAAAGTGATTTTAAATAAGTCGGCGATGGTTTTTTTGCGGAAATGTCGAGAAATCGGAAAATTTCTCAATAGTTACTTATGACAAACTACTGACACGATTGAAATCAAACGTTTCTGTAAAGGCTTCGAACTCATTTATGGTTGAAGAACTGAGTACTGTTGGAATCTTTGCGTGTCGTTCTTTTACGCACTGCCGTAATAATGCAAAATATTTGAAGTGATTTTAAATAAATCGGTGATGGTTTTTTTTTTGCGAAAATGTCGATTGAAATCAGATGTCTCTGTGCAAGCTTCGGATAACTCGCAACGAGTGGCACGCGAAAATATCAGGAGGCGATGGTTTTTTTGCGAAAATGCTGAGAAGTCGGGAAGTTTCTTGATAGTTTGTCATGACTAGTTACTGACACGATTGAAATCAGGGGTTTCTGTGCAAACTTCGGATACGTTTATGGTTAAACAATTAACACATTGACTGCCACGGTGGTCACCGGTGACCGGTGCAAAAGATTTTACTAAAAATTCGCAAGGTAGCCTATGTGCAATCTTGTAAAAGCAATTGATATCGGGACGGTGCTTCAATACTTTGGTTTCTAATAACTCTGCGTTTCCTTTATTTTACACAATTTAATTATACTCTGCAGTATTTCATCGCATCGCGGTTCTAACGCAGCAAAATACGCTTGGCAGTCAAAGTGTTAAGCACTGTTGTAGGTAAGATCTTTGCGTGTCGTTTTTGTTTCGCACGGTCGTAAAACTGCAAAATATTTGAAGTGATTTTAATTAGTCATGATAAACTACTGACACGATTAAAATCAAACGTTTCTGAAGAGGCTTCGAACACGCTTATGGTTGAAGAATTGAGCGCTGTTGGAATCTTTGCGTGTCGTTCTTTTATGCACTGTCGTAATAATGCGAAATATTTGAAGTGGTTTTAAATATTTACTTGAATGTCCTATATAATTTTCAAAGCATCGCAAATAATTCAATTTCTTTATTTCGCGCTACTTTCAGTTCCTGCTATCAAAGCCCTCCCGCGATTTTCGATTTGTTACACGCTGTCGTAATAATGCGAAATATTTGAAGTGATTTTAAATATTTGCTTGAGTGTCCTATATAATTTTCAAAGCATCGCAGATAATCCAATTTATTTCGCACAACTTTCAGTGCCACCATCGAAGTCGTCCCGCAATTTTCGATTCGTTACATACTGTCGTAATAATGCGAAATATTTGTAGTGATTTTAAATATTTGCTTGAACATCCTGTGTAACTTTTAAAGCATCGCAGATAACCAAATTTTTTTATTTCGCAAAACTTTCAGTGCCGCCATCGAAGTCGTCCCACGATTTTCGATTTGTTACACACTGTCGTAATAATGCGAAATATTTGAAGTGGTTTTAAATATTTGCTTGAACGTCCTGTATAACTTTCAAAGCATCGCAGATAATCGAATTTCTTTATTTCTCACAACTTTCAGTTCCTGCGATTAAAGCCCTCCCGCGATTTTCGATTTGTTACACGCTGTCGTAATAATGCGAAATATTTGAAGTGGTTTTAAATATTTGCTTGAGTGTCCTATATAGTTTTCAAAACATCGCAGACAATCCAATTTATTGCGCACAACTTTCAGTGCCACCATCGAAATCGTCCCGCGATTTTCGATTCGTTACACACTGTCATAATAATGCGAAATATTTAATATAGTTTTAAATATTTTCTTGAACTGTGAAACTTTTGAAGCATCGCAAATAATCCAATACCTTCGTTTCGTAAAACTTTCAGTGCCGCCATCAAAGCCGTCCCGCGATTTTCGATTTGTTACACACTGTCGTAATAATGCGAAATATTTGAAGTGGTTTTAAATATTTGCTTCAACGCCCTGTGTAATTTCAAAGTATCGCAGATAACCCAATTTTTTTTATTTCGCACAAGTTTCTATGCCGCCATCGAAGCTGTCCCGCGATTTTCGATTCGTTACACACTCTCGTAATAATGTGAAACATTTGAAGTGATTTTAAATATTTGCTTGAATGTCCTATATAATTTTGAAAACATCGCAGATAATCGATTTTCTTTATTTCGCACAACTTTCAGTTTCTGCCATCGAAGCCATCCCGCGATTTATTTGCGAAATATTTGAAGTGGTTTTAAATATTTGCTTGAACGTCCTGTGTAACTTTTGAAGCATCGCAAATAATCGAATTTCTATATTTCGCACAACTTTCAGTTCTGCCATCGAATTCGATTCATTACACACTGTCATAATAATGCGAAATATTTGAAGTGATTTTAAACATTTTCTTGAACTGCGTACTTTTCAAGGCATCGCAAATAATCGATTTTATTTATTACGCACAACTTTCCATCCCACTACCGAATCCGTCCCGCGATTTTCGAATCGCGTGACCGTTACATCCCGCATTTTTCGCATCGGCGCCGTTTAGAATTGGGACACCGTGATTAAATCACGTGCTCGTCAGCCGATGAATCCGTTCGCGCAAATTGTCATCGAACCTCTATCTTGATAGTCGATCTGCAGATATCGTTGGAATATCTCCTCGCACGACTACCCGATAGTCCACGATATAAGACGAGTGTCTTATCAACGAATCGTTCAGTAAATCGGCATAACATCGACATCGAAGCGAGCCGGGATCGGACTACGACTTTGCGCCTATCAGGGCAACAATACGCGGAATCTAATGTGCTTGATCGTTCGGCAGTCGTTGGATCCTCTCCCGACGCGATGACGACACCGCTCTGGAGTAGGTCTAACGGTAGTTGAACCCGTCCGATGGACGCTCTGATTCGTTAAATTGATCCGACGACAAACGTACCATGTACGGGGTGCTCGCCATTTTTCGACTTTCAGCCTCCGCTTCCAAACATCAGCTTGTCGCATTAACACGTTGACTGCCAAGCGTATTTTACTATATTAGAACGGCGATGCTATGAAATACTACAGCGTTTGACTGAATCATGCAAAATGTAAATAATGTGCAAGTATTGGAAACCAAAGAATCGCATCACTATTCTAACAATAACTGCATTTATAAAATAATTATTACTACCCATTGCGAATATTTTCGATCTTCAGTCAAATCTCTTGCGCCGGTCACCGGTGACCCCCACGGCAGCCAACGTGTTAAGGGGACATTCTACTTTCTCATCTAGGCAATGTATTTTTATCAATTTCATTTTCTGTGTAACCAATTGTCGATGCATTATTATTAGCCCGAGAACCGCGTGACATATTTGAAAAAACATAAACAAAAATAACATACGTTAAGTGTGACATTTTGTTGCCGAATAGAAGAGACCATAGAATTTTATCGATATAATTTGCTGTGCAACCAATTACTAACGCATTTTTATTAGTCCGAGAATCGCGTGACATAGGTAATTCCTTTAATTAACATAGGTAATTCCTTTAAAATCCCACCAAACAGACAGCATCACCTTTTTTTGACGGATATCGGCTTTGGAAATGCTTTGAGCCGGTTCATCTTTTTTGCTCCATGATCTCTGTGTTTGACATTGTTATATACAACCCATTTTTCGTCCCCAGTAATGATGCGCTTCAAAAATGGATCGTTTTCATGACGTTTGAGAAGCGAATCACAGGCGATACAAATTTCTCTCCGTGAGAACATGGGGAACCCATATATCGAGCTTCGAGGTTAAACCCAGGCCTTTCAAGTGGTCATAAACAGTTGAATTTGATAAACTTCAGGGGACATTCTACTTTCTCATCGAAAAATTTTACTGGTTTTCAATAATTTTTTTCTTATCGAAAATAGAAACGCAGCAATTTGAAACTTTCACATTGTATCATATCGACCTTTACTTACACAAAAATATTTTTTTTTATGTTTTTTTCAAATTTTTTTCATATAAATTCTTCTTGATCGCTGGAGCACCTCCAAAAAATTCATACTCACTGGCGTGCGTGATTACGGTCGTTGGGATAATCAGAAAAAAAAAACAGAACAGGAATCTTAATTTACATACTAACCACTATCGCATGAACCACGGAGAAAGAGTTTGCATGAAAACTTTAAAAATGACTGACTTTCCAAAATTAGGTTCACGAAAACGGCATTTTTTCCGTCTTTTTATGATGGAAAAAAATGAGAAAATATTGATTAATTAACACACCCGTGGTTCATACGATAGGCATAAGTATGTAGAATAATATATTAAAATCTCGGACCGATTGATCGAATAGTTTTTTTTGGAATCGTGCACGCCAGCTGAAAAAATATAGTACTGAGAAAAACGCATTTGAAGTTTTGCATATCGAATTTTTGTATATAAAAGATTCTTACGTAGTAAATTGTAATATACAATAATTCATAGCCGGATCAATGTTTACGTGCAGATCAGCATTTTCTTTTAATTTTTCTGCCGATGTACTAGCCTACTCTAAAATGCACTCACTTGTATGCTGATTTCCAATAAACGTTCTTTTTCGCGAACGACAGGGTCTCGAATTGACAAATTTACTTTGTTTTCGATCCATATTAAAACGATACGTCTCTTTTGAAAACTGTTTGAATACTGAATGCATGTTCAGAAAGCAATAAACATAACAGACATCGTTAAGGTCAAGGGTAAGATGATGTTTAGATGTTATTTTGGTGCGCGGAACACACTCCTTCGTAATGTTTACCAATGCAATGTTTACATTTGGCTGATCTTCTCTTTTAAATCGTTTCCAGAATTAGATAATTTCTTAGAATAAATAAAGATCGCCGAAAGAGAAAAACGGCCCTTCTATCTGCGCGAGGTGGGTTAGATGCGAGGCCTATAACTTTCCGAATTTTTCGAATTTATCGCTGCAAATTTAAAGACATAATCTCGAAAGTATGTACTTTCGAATAAGGCAATAAAAAAAAATCGATTTTTTCGATCCGAGAAAGTATTGGGTTGGAGGGAAAGTTCTGTCGTATTTTAAAGAAACTATTTGAATTAATTTATAAAAATATGTGTTTAATATTAATCATTACATTTAATGTGTTGTATGATATGCCAAACTCTTCTGCAATTTCTCGACTTGTTAAATGTGGATTATTTTCCAACATGGTTCGTAAAACATCATTATCGATCTTGGATGGTCGTCCAGATCGATCACTTTCAAAAAGGAGGCTCAGATCCCGAAACGAAATTTGCTAAACCATCTTTGACAAGTACGAACATTTACAATATCTTTCCCAAATACAGCACATACATTTTTACACGCAACCGATGCGTTGCTTCCTTTTTGGAATTCATACAAAATGCAGTGTCGTAAATGCACTTTATCTACTGACATGTTTTTCACTTTAAATATCACAAGTAAATGATGAATGGTAAAAAAGGATTTATATTAAACACATATTTTTAAAATTAAAAAAAATCCGAATGACTCATTAGCCAGATGTTTTTTTTATTTACCCAAAAATTACCTAAGCCTATTAAAAATACGACAGAACTTTCCCTCCAACCTAATAGAATGTCCCCTTAAATCTTCTCAGCACACTCAATATCGCTTCGTAATTTGTGCTGTCTGGAAATTCATTTGTGCGTCGAAAAGCTTGATTATTCAGCTCCCAGCATATATACACTCCCACGTCGCTGTCCAGATGTAATTGGTTCGATCGATAAATTCGTGTCACCGGGTATTAGGACATCTAGTCGCAACGTTTGCAAATTCAAACCCCTATATCCGTACGCTGTTCGTAGATAGTTAGGTTGTATCTGCGCATCAGGGCATGCTGACACCCGGGCGTGTGAATGAAGTCACCCTATATCCCGTACATCGGCACAATGAGGCGTCGCAATGAGTGCTCACGATCAATTTTCCCCGTTACCCAACAGGCCTGGAACGGCGCCGGCGAGGAGGACTCGAAGCGGAGAAAGATGGACATAAAGCTGGAATCCGAGGACGCGAACTTCGCATTTCCCGAGGTCGGCCATGGTACGAGCCCGGAGACAAAGTCGGCCACGAGGAACGTGGCGAACGGCATTGGCCTCACGCCCATTTCCGGCGGCAGGAACGGAAGCGGATCTGCCAGCACCGTCGGCAGGGTCGTCGGGGTCACGAGACCTCGACCTGCGATGGGTGTTCTGTCCAAGAGGTCCCCTGCCACGCATCAGGGACCGGTTACACTCACCTCGCAACTCTGTAAGTGTTTTCGTTGGTTAAACCGTTTGGATGCCAGAGTTTATTCAAAAAATCTTGGCGAGAAATACCAAGCAGCGCGATAGCGCTTGCTTCGATTTATGTCGGAAAACGTCAAATGCAACAGCGGTTGTGTTTATCAAATAAGTATAATTTAACACATTGTTGACTGATCGTGAGTTAACACTTTGACTGCCAAGAGTATTTTGCTCTGTTAGAAGCGCGATGCGATGAAATATTGCAGAGTATGATTAAATCGTGCAAAATTAAGGTAACGCAGAGTTGTTTGAAGCCAAAGTATTAAAACACCGTTCCAATATCAATTGCTTTTGCAAGATTGCAAATAGGTATTATTGCGAATTTTTTGCATTTTTAGTAAAATCTTTTGCGTAATTTGCTATGTTAGAATTGCGATGCGATGAAATATTGCAGAGTATGATTAAATCGTGCAAAATGAAGGTAACGCAAAGTTGTTTGAAGCCAAAGTATTGAAGCACCGTTTCAATATCAATTGCTTTTACAAGATTGCAAATAAGCTTCATTGCGAATTTTTTGCATTTTTAGTAACATATTTTGCATCGGTCACCGATGATCACTGTGGCAGTCAATGAGTTAATAACTCATTCCCAAATTAAAAATTAAATCGCACCTTGCTAGGAACCACGACTCGAAAACCACGATTCAACAGGAGTTTTAAATTCAAAATGTGTAAATGTGCGTTGTGTGAATGCGTACATTGGACCCTTGGCTGCTAAAAGGGGGATCTTTAAAGTTTTCGCTTCGATAAATTACCATACTGCATTAACAGAATTCTGTTAACACGTTGACTGCCATGGTGGTTACCGGTGACCGGCGCAAAAGATTTTAATATAAACGCAAAAATTCGCCATGAAGCCCATTTGTAATTTTGTAAAAGCAATTGATATTGGAATGGTGTTTTTATCATCAATTTAATCATATACTGCAGTATTTCATTGCATCGAGGTTCTAACATAGCAAAATACGCTTGGCAGTCAACGTATTAATGCGAAAAAGATTATGTCATTAAATATATCAGAAGGAAAGTCCTTTAGTGGGAATATTTTACGTAAAATGTTATTAAACGTCGACGAATCTGGTAAATAAATTAAAAATATCAATTTTTTATTTATCTTAATACGTTCGCGGACATTAAAAGTTTCAGCGAGGTGCAAAAATTGACAGTCATCTTATTTTCAAATTGGTTGCGATATTCGGAATTTGATTAAAAATTTTATAATGGTAAATAAATTAAAAATATCTTTTGACAGGTATAGTAATTAAAAAAAGTTAAGGTTATATAAAATTAAATTCAAAATAGTTGTGTTTCTTAACACGTTCGCGGACCTTAAAAGTTTCAGCGAAGTGCAAAAATGTGACAGTCATTTTATTGTATTTATTTTTTAAATTTTACATCAATATTCAATGCATTAAACTCGATTGATTAAACATTTTCATTTTTTATAAAAGGGTATGACAGATTATCATATTTTAGTTCAGTTAGTCATTATCTTAACAGGTGTAATAATTATAAAAACTTAAGGTTATATAAAATTAAATTCAAAATAATTGAGTTTAAAATTTGAAACCCTTTAGGGACCGCTCACGAGTTTTCTCGTGTTTCGTATCCTAACTGTTACGGATCGCTCACGAGTTTTCTTGTGTTTTCTACACGCTGTCTTTAGATGTCACTTATTTTGATACGTTGTATCTATTTTGCCTATTCAAATATTTACATCAATATTCAATGCATTAAACTCGATTGCCTTCATGTCTTTTTGTTATTTTAACTTTTTAGTAAAAAGTGATGATAATTATTAAAAAATATAAAAATGTGCGGTGCTAATGCACTATTACGTTTTTTTGTTTTTTCTTACTGATAATATATGGACTTTGACAATAATTTAAGTCAGTTTTTGAACCGAATCTTTATATAATTGCTTATTATCTCCTCCTTGAAAGGTGGCCGTAATGTATACTTTTACACAGTCGAATATACAATATTTAGTACGCAGTAAGTAGATTTCTTTGTATGCGGTGTCCACATCGGTTTCATGGCCTATAGAGATTAAAATTTTCAAGGTCCGGTAGTTGGTGACTTGTAAGGAAACCGGCCGATATTTTTTTTATATATCTTAGTAATTTTACTATATTTTGATTTGATTTCTTTTGCCATATCAAGAAAAAACTTCAGGCAAACATGTCTCAAAAAGTTGCGCTGAAATAAGTTAATTCCCCATAATCCCTAATAAACTTTAATGTCCCCTGAGAGGGGACAGCGGAGTGCAAAGGGTTAAAACTATTCGGTAGTACAATTCGGAAACACGTGACCAGTACGGAGAATCAATTAATTCGAACGCGCCTCTGCGTCTACTCTTGATGAAACGAACAATGCCAGGAATCTCACATCTGTCGCAATTTAATTCCATATTACATATATAGTTGCATGTACAGCACATATATACTAGATACATTGCACATAAGTTTCACATTCCATCTTAAACGTTTCATGTCGTGTATCTGCCACCACGTGTTGATTGTTATTTCGCGGCCGAGACTTTCGAAGATTTTTTTTTGAACGAGTCATGCTTGTTGTGTACAAATAATAACGGATGCGTTTTTAAATGGGTGAATCACGGCCGAGACGGCTCCGAATTTTCCTCTCGCGTGACAGCTCGCGAAATCCAATCGAGGGGCAGATTTATTTCCGGCGGCGCGATTCTACTCCGCGTCTTTTGCACGTTGCGCCGATAAGTTATCTTTACGCAGCAGATTTTTGGCAGCGTGTCTTTGTTGTCGGGCGAAGACAACAGTTCGGCGCGTTTTTATTTGGTATTTGGATGATATCGAATCTGGGTCATGCAAAATTCGCACGGTCTCGCGACTTTTATCCATTCTCTTCTTGCTATGTCAATAAATAAATGCACGTCACGTTTGTTTAACTAACTAATCAAACCAACGAAATTATTGAGCCTTACAGTTCCATCGATTGCGGCTGATTCTTATTGCGAAATTTCGTATAAATATACACGGACCGTTTTACAAACGAAAGTCAACGGACATATATTGGGTTGTTCGGAAAGTAATTTCGTTTTTTTGTTTGTGAAAATGAAAGACAATTATCGTATAATGAACAAATATTTTATTAACACGTTCATGCCGGGGCCGATTTTCATGTTTTTCGCTGTGAGGCGGCAGTCAAATTTACGCAGCGCTTCATTTGGTGGCGGACGATTTTTGGTTGTTTCAATTATTTAAATTTAAATTATTTAAGTTTTCAACTATACGGCAATTTTGTCCACTTACTAAACGAACTATATTTTTGATGGTGAACGGCGTCTAAACAAAACAGTGTACCATCGGTGGTACACGCCGGCGTGAACGTGTTAAATTATATATTGGCCATTTTGGTCCAATACCTTTTGCCATCTTTCTGGTAGTAGCATGATTCCACGCTCATAAAATTTTTGGTCTTTGCTGGCAAAAAACTGATCCAGGTGGTTTTTGACCTCCTCATTTGAAGTGAAGATTTTACCGTCTAAAAAATGTTGTAGTGACTGGAACAAATAATAATCCGAAGGTGCCAGATCTGGAGAATATGGTGGGTGTGGCAATGTATCCCATTTAAGCTGTAAAATCTTTTGGCGAGTGACCAAACTTGTATGAGGTCTCGCATTATCTTGGTGGAATACTACACTTTTTCTGTTGATTAATTCTGGCCTTTTCTGTTGAAGTGCATCATTCAGTTTGTCCAGCTGATGACAGTACACTTCCGAATTAGGGGAGAGTAGCCTAATTTGGACCAGTCTTGTATTTTTCAAATATAGAAGGACGGAAGAAGTGCCAATAAAAATTAAGTAGTAGAAAGTAAACTCACTAAGTGTACCTTCAAAATAGAACCATTTGTTAAATATTAAAAGTTATTTATAACAGTGAAAAATGAATTCAAAAAAATCGTGTCATCGGTTCAATTTAGGAAACCGGTTTCCTTATTTGCACACAGTTTCCTAAATTGGACCATGAGCTTTCTTAACGGCAATTACAACAAAAGAACCTTTTAATTGCAGCATTAACTGCAGCACACCGAGTATGTATCCAAGCGTGACATTTCATGCATTGTATCATTTCCTCTTCCTTGGTTTCTTCACATAATATACAAAACCATGAATCACCAGTTTCTTTTTTATGTTTCTGCATTTTGTTAAACTTTAGTGAACTGATTTTTTTTAAGTTTTGGTATAACCGCGATTTGTAGGAGCTGCTTGTTATTTCCACTGCTTTCTGAACTATTGGTGCACTGCGAGAAGACGAAGGGCCAGTTGGATTTGGATTTTTCTTTGTCCGCGGTGATATTTTTTCAAGAACTGTCCTAAATCGTTTATTTCCGTTATCACTTCTATCTTCATCACCATCACTACTAGGAGATATTTTTTTAATTATAATTTATCCATGAAAAAAATGTCGTTGCCAAAATTGGACCGGTTCAATTTCGGCAACTGTTTTCGGTCCAACTCGGGAAACTTGAATTTTTAATGTTTGGTATTGTACAGAAACGTCAAACTAACATAACTTCGCAAAATTATAATTGCAAATTGTAGATAAATGAGCAAGTTTTGTGATGGTATAATAAAACATGTAATTACTTACGTTTAGACGAAGTAACTGCTTTCACACTTATGTCGAAATAACAGATTTTCTACTTAGCCAAATGAATAACACTTCTCTCAATGTAACCACGAGGCGTTTCTTTAAAAACACAATTGCATTAACCTCTTCTACATCTACGTATAACAAAATGCCTATCTCAAATCTCGCAGATATCATCAGTCTTTGTATATCATAGCGGTCCAAAATATACCGTAAAATACTCTCGGCAGTCAACGTGTTAAATCCTCTGTCGGGAAAAAACGAAATTACTTTCCGAACAACCCAATACAACAGATTTCTGTTCATTCTCTCCGTGTTATGCAATTCCGCGACGGATGCGAAATTTGGAAAATTTTGCGTCGTAAACCTTCAATTAATTATCCTGCACCGGAGGTCAATATCTGATTGCCGCGGGACGGAATTCAAGGTTTTCTCGTTTATCACGCCGCGACAACTTTGATAATTTCATTGTTTATTCTCGCCAATCTGGCGTTCACCGTTCACTGTACACATTCGTTTCTTCCCTTCTCCCCCCTCTGTTTCCGTAATCTCATCTTCGAGATAGGCCCTCGTTACTCATTAACGTTACTCAATAAATTGTGAAATTTGAACTCGGAATATAGGGCACGGTGGCGGTATTTATCTATTTATCGAATACGAGGATCGCGGTGGGTTTCGCATCTAGACACGCGGACATCTAGATATTCGAGCAAACAGATACCGAAACACTGCAATGCTGATGCACGAGCGATGTCTGCGTGCCTGAGCCTTTGTGCACGATATCGCGTGAAATATTCGCGAAGTAAGCGATTTACGATTCCATGTACCCGGGCCCAATTACATATTTTCAAACATCGACGTACCCACTCAATCTATTATACTAGCGCGTCTCATTTATATCTTTTTAAATATTCACGTACCTGTTCTGTTTATTACAGTTTCGTACAGAATTCACATGTTTTCGAACGTTGACAATCTGCTGCCTGTACTATGATATATATATATGTATATGTAGTATACATACGATTACCTATACAAATACCTGTACTATATATACAATTTATATGTTTTCAAAAATCAACGCGCCTACAAAAATCAACGTGCCTACAATACCTGTACTATATATACAAATACAATACTACCTATACAAATACCTGTACTATATATACAATTTATATATTTTCAAAAATCAACGCGCCTAATTAAGACTTTAAGGACCGCTAAGAATTCTGTAAGAAATACGCCTGGGACCGCATGCTGTTGGGAAATTTGTACGTTACAAAAAATCAACGTTTCACAAATTTTTGTGAAACGTTCAGAAATTGTATAATTGAAAGCATTTTAGGTATTATTCAAAAAATATGTTTTTTAATAATTATCATAACTATTTTTACTAAAAAATGAAAATACGAACATGAAAAAATGAAGGCAATCAAATTCAATGCATTGAATATTGATGTAAATACTTAAATAGACAAAATAGATCAAATGTATGGTATCTATGGTATCTATGGTATCTATGGTAAAATGTATGATATCTAAAGATAATTGAAAGTATTTCAGGTATTATTAAAAAAAAATGTTTTTTAATCATGATCATAACATTTTTTACTTAAAAAATAAATTTGTATGAAATTCGTATGAAATTGTAAAATATTTAATAAAGTATTTAGAAGTCCATTTTATCAGAATTTCTAGTAGTTTTTTAAAATATGATATTGCATGAAGTACCGGTAAATAAGCCAAAAAACATGAATGCAATCGAATTTAATGCATTCAATATTGATATTTTAAAAATTGTTTAAAAAGTTACTTAGAGAAATTATCATAACATTTTATTTAAAAGTCAATTTTATAAGAGTTTCTAGTAGTTTTTTAAAGTATGATATTGCATAAAGTACCGGTAAATAAACCAAAAAACATGAAGGCAATCGAATTTAATACATTGAATATTGATATTTTGCAAATTGTTTAAGAACTTATTTAAAGAAATTATAACAAAATTTTATTTAAAAGTCAATTTTACCAGAATCTCTAGTAGTTTTTTAAAGCATGATATTGCATGAAGTACCGGTAAATAAGCCAAAAAACATGAATGCAATCGAATTTAATGCATTCAATATTGATATTTTAAAAATTGTTTAAAAAGTTACTTAGAGAAATTATCATAACATTTTATTTAAAAGTCAATTTTATAAGAGTTTCTAGTAGTTTTTTAAAGTATGATATTGCATAAAGTACCGGTAAATAAACCAGAAAACATGAAGGCAATCGAATTTAATACATTGAATATTGATATTTTGCAAATTGTTTAAGAACTTATTTAAAGAAATTATAACAAAATTTTATTTAAAAGTCAATTTTACCAGAATCTCTAGTAGTTTTTTAAAGCATGATATTGCATGAAGCACCGGTGAATAAGCCAAAAAACATGAATGCAATTGAATTTAATACATTGAATATTGATATTTTAAAAATTGTGTAAAGAGTTATTTAAAGAAATTATCATAAAATTTTATTTAAAAGTCAATTTTATCAGAATTTCTAATAGCTTTTTAAAGTATGATATTGCATGAAGGACCGGTAAATAAGCCAAAAAACATGAAGGCAATCGAACTTAATACATTGAATATTGATATTTTAAAAATTGTTTAAAAAGTTATTTAAAGGAATTGTCAGAAAGATTGAATTATAATTTAATTATTATTATATATATTATCATAATTATAATTACATACTTAATTATGTAAATTATCAGAATTTAAAAGTCAATTTTATCAGAATTTCTAATAGTTTTTTAAAGTATGATATTGGGTGAAGCATTTTTCTCTATGAAGAGGAACCATACAAAATTTACATATGTATCGCGGATTCGCTCCGTTTTCCATTGAATACTGGTTTAAATACTTAAATACTTAAATACTGATTTATATACTTAAATAGGCAAAATAACAATGTATCAAAGTAATCGATATCTAAAGACAGCATATAGAAAGCGCAAAAAAACTCGTGAGCGTTCCTTAAACTGTTAAGTACATTTGTCGATCTGCATCAACTTATGTCTCTCATCTGATCTTTTCTCTGAAGGTAGCGCGTCAGCGGACGGCAAGACGCAGTTGCAAATAATTTGCCAGCCCGAACAACAGCACCGTGCCCGTTATCAAACGGAAGGATCTCGCGGCGCAGTGAAGGATCGAACCGGAAATGGTTTTCCGATCGTCCGTTTGGTGGGTTACGACAAACCCACGACACTGCAAGTCTTCATCGGCACGGATCTCGGCCGCGTTGCCCCTCACATGTTTTATCAAGCGTGTCGAGTCAGCGGGAAGAATTCGACGCCATGCATCGAGAGGAAAATTGACGGCACAATTGTGATCGAGGTCGACATGGATCCTTCTAAGGACATGCTGGTTACGTGCGACTGTGTGGGCATTCTTAAGGAACGCAACGTCGATGTCGAGCACAGATTCCCGCAAGAAGCCGGTGTTTTGCAGGGGAAGAGTAAGAAGAAGTCGACGAGGTGCCGAATGGTGTTTAGGACAACGATTACTCATCCGGATGGTACTACGGAAACGTTGCAAGTCTGTTCCCAGCCTATCGTATGCAGTAAGTACTTCTTGATAGACCCTAATATTTCTTGTTGCGACATTTGTTATACACCAAACTTGACTTTCTCAACGAGTCATTTCGTCCGAAGTCCTGTCCCATCCCCAAAACAAAGCCTTCTTATTTTCGCTCTCGAGATTCTTCAAAAATAGCTTTCAATACATTCATTATAGTTCCACGACTCCGTTCCCTAATCCTCCATGACCATTTTCGAGCAGGGTCCTGACATCTTTATTACTTCAGCGTTGCTCTTAGTCTTAACAGTAGATTCACGGGCGTTTCTTACATACCTATCTCTACGAGCACCCATCAAATTGACGGGTAGGTGAAAATACGTATTTACATTAAAAAATCAATTTATTCAAACTAAGTCTGAGTTGAACAATATAAGGCTTCACGTAAAAATAAAATATTAATAAGTCAAGATTTTTTTTCCGAATGTCTTTTCGATACGACATTTAGTCTGCTGCATGCTTTGAGTTTCGAATGACGCAAGGATCACTCTGGTAAGCGAGTTCGTTCAATACGAAGTAACATGGCACCCGGGCCACAGAATTCGTTTGTATCACATTATCGAGGCGCTATTGAGATAATGAGTTGGGGGCATCTTAGACTTTTCTTTCACTCTTATATTTACTATTGGAGGAATCATTTTACAAACGAAGCAAATATATAAGGATTGTTTACGTAATCAGCTAACCCGTCAATTTGACGGGTTTCGTAGAGATAGGTATACCAGATACAAATTTCAAAATTTAGAAAGCTTAAGGAAATAATAATTGTGTGTATAAACTCTTTTAATGAAATTATGAATTTGCGATGCAAAGTAGTTAAGATTATTGCTATGGTTTTTTTGCACATTTCATTTCAAAGTTTGAAATCCGTCAAATTGATGGGTCCCGTAAACCTAGTGTTAAATCTTCAGTCAAGTACCAATACCCGATTTCTCTTTTACTAAGACATGCTGCAATCACATGTCGCCCCATTCAACAGCGAAAAAAGGGAAACACTGTATTTTCCGCAATGAGTGGGGCAAACTTTCATCCGGTCATCAGTTAACAACAACACCAGAAAAAAACACCCTGATTGGCGAATCCTTCTCTTTTCCCAAAACTTGCACGAGCCCTTTCCTTCGACGAACTTCCAAAACGACGAGAAGGGCACTCTGATTTGAACTCTCGCACCGACAACACGCGTCATTAACCAGTCCATTGCAACGTTACACAAGACTTACACTCAACATTCAATACGCGAACACTACAGCAACACGCTAAGCGCCACGCCGGTCCCTAGGGACCGGCGCTAAACTTTTCGTTGGGGCCCCGTCGATCCGCACGGACTGGCGACGGATTTTTCATTCGTATTATCATCGCGCGCGTGTCTGTCCTTTCGTACTTGTGAGACTGAATGTTTAATTTAGGTGGCATTGTTTTTGTTTGGTCAATGCTTTAAGGAAAACAATATAATACATAAAAACATTAATGTGAAATGGTATGAAATGGTATCGAAAATTGACTTTTGAATTATTATTGAACTGTTGTAAATTCCTGTTTTACACACCAAGAAACAACGGACCAGAAGATGTCTATCACAAAGTACCGTCAAAACTTGATAAACACATTTTTGCAGAAGGAGGAACAAGTGGACACCCGTATAAATCCTCGGCATCATTTAGAAAAAACGGAAGGCCATGCGCACAAAATTAGAAGATACTGCACCGAATGTTATAATTATAATTCACGAATGTTAGGACGACAGGCAGCTAAAAATGTAACCCCAAAAGTGACATTTTGCAATCAATGCAGACAGAAACCATACCTTTGTTTATCTTGTTTTAATAAGTTACATTAATATTTGTATGTATTATATTGTTTTCCTTAAAGCATTGACCAAACAAAAACAATGCCGCCTAAATTAAACGTTCAGTCTCACAAGTACGAAAGGACAGACACGCGCGCGATGATAATACGAATGAAAAGTCCGTGCGGACCGACGAGGTCCGAACGAAAAGTCTAGCGCCGGTCCCTAGGGCCCGGCGTGGCGCTTAACGTGTTAACACGACATATTAACTTAGTATCCAAAACTGATTGTTATCTATTTTTATAGAAAATATACGTTTTTTGTTATCGCACCTTCGTACAACAAAATTATTCTGATCACCCTAAACGGTCGTAAGAAAACGCGCATAATTCAAGTCGAGGACTTACAACCCTTGTAGAATCGACGACTCAGAACGCGATTCTCATTTGAACGGTGCGCGTAACAACTTAATTTCTCCCACAAAGCCACTTACTTGTAGCGTTTACCCTGCCATCTTCACATAAAGGCCCCTCTTAGTCCTTTACTCTCAACTTCACGCCGAGCATCAATCAAAGTCACGTCATAGAATAAACAAGCCATACAGCGGTTATGTTTTACCTGTTTTCTTCTTCACAGCGCAACCGCCTGGCATTCCGGAGATCTGCAAAAAGTCCCTTACATCCTGTCCGTGCACAGGAGGCCTCGAGCTCTTTATCCTCGGCAAGAATTTCCTGAAGGACACGCGCGTGGTCTTTCAGTTGGACAATGACGACTTGTCGAGTAGTCTGGAACCGCACTGGGAGTGTGCCGTGCTACCGGACAAGGAGTTCCTTCAGCAAACGCACCTGGTTTGTGTCGTGCCTGCGTACAGGCGCCAGGACCTTGCACCGTCGGAGACCGTCAGTGTTAAACTGTACGCAGTTTCTTCTGGGAAGACCAGCGAGCCGCATACTTTCCTTTACACAGCAGCTTCCTCACCCCCGGAACCCTCCGTGGGGAAGGTTGAGTCCATCACACCACCTCTTGCGACGACAAACGGGGATGCGAATCTGTCGAATACTTCTGCGGCAGTTTCTCTGACCACGGGTGTACCAGCAAGCAGTAAGTATCATGCATACGTGCATTAAAATTATGTTTGGGGAGTCATTTTATGTATGGTTAGTGCATTAGTATTATCAATACATACCCACAAAATCGTTGTTTCGGTAAAGAGTACGAATAATACGAATGTATAGATAGTATGTAAGGATAACACGTTGACTGCCGTGCGTATTTTGCCGTATTAGAACGGCGATGATATGAAATATAACGTTTTGAATTATGCAAAATGTAAATAATGTGCAGGTATTGGAGATTCCCAGGGGCGGAGCGTCACTATTTTTTTGCATTTATATATATTTTGGAAAATTTCAGTAAAATCTCTTGCGCCTTTAGTGGTGACCATCATGGCAGTCAAAGTGTTAAAAACAGCCTATCTAAAAAATCAATTTATGAGTGTAATTCCATTTTTGACCGAAAAAAATTTTTCTTTTAATTTTTTTGATAGTTTATAGTCATATAATTAATATCCCAGAATCGGTTTACAGCGCTTGTCCTTTTTGACTAGCAAAATGTTTCAAAGCGCAGGTATGTGGAGACTGCGCCCGTATCGCGTCACTATTTTTGCAAGTGGCGTAAATGATTATAAAATGATTATAGATCGACTTCGAATATTTTGGATCTTTCGTAAAATCTCTTGCACCGGTTAGTGGTGACCATCACGGCAGTCAAAGTGTTAAAAAGAGTATCCAAAAAAATTTTCCTGAAAGGAGTATTCCAATGTGACGAGTCGAAAAAATCGATTTTTTTTTTGCATTTTTGATAGTTTATAGTCATACAATTAATATGCCAGAATCGGTTTATTTTGCACGTCTTTTTTTTAATTATAATACATTGCAGTACTTCATCGTGCATCAACGAAATTTTTACAAGTGGCGTAAATGATTACTCAAAAACGGCTTTATAGATCGACTTCAAGTTTTAACACAATATTCGGCATACTGATGACTATCGCATGAAGCTCAATCATATTAAAATTTTGATTATAACCCATAATTTTGCTTTATTTATAGTTATCTTACTTTTTGCATGGTTTAATCACTTTTTTTGAGAAACTTCATCCATTTTGTTCTAACATAAGTCAAAAACGGCTTTTAGCAGTCAAATGTTAACACAATATTCAGCATACTAATGGCTATAACATGAGACTCAATCATGTTAAAATTTTGATTATAACCCATAATTTTGCCTTATTTATAGCGCAAAAAAATTGCTTTGTTTTACACTTTTTTACAAAACGCCACCATTTTGTTAATTTTCATGGAAATTTGAAACCTGAAGTTCACGCGATAACTACATTCATACAGATTAAGAATCTCTTTCGATTTTCTGTCTCACATGTCCAGAAGGGCCGGAATTATCTACGCTAACACAACAAACAATTTTTTGATGGGTGTAAAACCACCAACAGAATTAAATACATAAATATTTTTAAACGATAAAAAAATTTGTCTCTATTGTCGTAGGTCATACCTTTTCAAGAAAAAAGTTTGCTCAATTATATGCAACAGTTTCTGACGAAAAAATGTTAAAAATTTGCTTTTCTTAGGCGTTCACATTGGAATACCCCCTTAAAACATATTACTGCGGAAAAATTAATATTGCTTATTACTTGGAACTTTGATTGCATGATGTCGAGATTCCAATATGTGATGAATAATGCTTACGTTCTACTTCATTTGCAGCCCTAATAAACCAGGCCGCAGGGGCTTCACCTTTCTTATCGAACATGCAGTCGCAGCAGCAGCAGCAACAGCAGCCTCCAGCGACGGAAACGTTAAAAAGTGACCCAAGTCCGCCACCAGCAGCATCATCAGCCCCTCAAGTCACTCCCGTAATGATGTGGGCCTCCCAGTCGACGAACTGCCAAAACTCTCCACCCGACGTCATGATGCCACCACCCTCTTTAGTCGCAAACCCACTCATAAACCGACGATCGTCCTCGAACCTGCAGCTCATTCTCCCCGACAATCTGAAGACCGAAGTTCTCGACGAAAACAGCGAGAACAGCATGATAAGCGAGAACAGCATGCAGAGTATTCCAACCCCGACAGCCAACGGACCAGCAGGAACTAGTCCTCTTCAACAGTTGGTAAACGAAAATTCGAGAGAGGCTCCGCAATCCGGGATGATAAGGTCAATGCCAGTTTCTAATGGATCACCCGTGCAGGACGCCGTTAGCTTACTCGGTGTCGTTGATCTGATTCGAAATCAGCATCCACTAACGATGGTTTCTCATCAGAACGCTTTCGGCGGCATGCGAGATTCATCCAGGGTGAAGGTCTTAAGTCCCCGTCAGTTGGGCAAGGAAGCAAATCCGATGTTGCCTGCAGAGAACAGTCCGAATGGTACACCTCTACAAGGGGCAGGAGTTGTGGACCTACGAATGAAGCATCACCAGTCAGAGTTCAACGCCTTATCCAACTTCACTTCCACGCCAAACGGACAACCGTTGCCTGCCCAAAGCGGGCACAGCGTGGAAAAGTATCTGAACCGCATCGAATCGAACACCGTCAACGAACCTGACGGTGGCGACAATTTCGTGGGAAGCATACAGCAACGAGCGTCAATTATCGCCACTAATCGTCAACCTCAGCCGCAGCAGACTGGAATGTTGTCTCCAGTGCAGGCCGCTGTGAAACTCGATACGTTGGTGAACTCAGCCGCGGATAATCATCAGATGGTCTCACCTCTCAGAAGCGTAAACACGAACAATGGGTCCATGCTCAGTCAAATGACTCCAGTTGCCGACCACGAAACCATCACCAGTCCGCAGCAAGGCACGAGGACCAGCCCACCCATTCCCGTAAAGACGATGTTATTAGAAGCACTCATGCCTTCTCAAACAGTAACAAACATACCATCGGGTGCCCCGCCGGTTCAGAACCCCGCGCCCGTCCCCGACCAAACGGCCGGCGACAATTTGCTGACAACCATCAACGCTGCCCTCATGCCAACCATGCAAGACCCCCCCGTCAACCCAGCCGGGTCCTCAAACCCCACCGTCAACGTCCCCCCACACAACCCCCTGCAAGTGTCCACCGACTCAATGCCAACCGCCGCTGAGCACATGCAACAGATGCAGGCCCTCACCCAGCAGGAAGTGGTCGTCATGCAGCAACAGGTGCAGCAAGTCGAGCAAGTAGTCGCCCAGGCGCAGCAGCAAGTCGAGCAAGTAGTCGCCCAGGCCCAGCAACAAGCAGTCCAAGCCGTTCAGCAGGCCCAGCAGCAGGTCGTCCAACAGGTAGTCCAGCATGCCCAAGTGGTCCAGCAAGCAGTGCAGCAAGTACAAGCCGTTCAGCAAGTCCAAGCTGTCCCGGCAGTGCAGCAAGCCGTTCAACAAGCAACGCAAGAAGTCGTTCAACAAGCAGTCCAACAGGCCACGCAAGAAGTCGTGCAACAAGTCCAGGCAGTTCAGCAAGCTGTCCAGCAAGCACAAGCTGCCCAAGCCATGCAGCAGGCTGTCCAGCAGGATATAGGTTCCATGCTCAGCCAACCAGCAGGTTTCGTGGCGGAGGCCAGTTCTGCTTTAGCAAGCGGTGCTGCTCAGGAACCTTCGCAGCAGAGACTGACCACCGCTGCTGAACAAGCGATCAACAGCGTCATAACGAACGCGACACAGGACATAATTAACAATCGGCCGATTACGACCACGACGGCGCACGCTATTATTGCGACGAAGAATATTCTGAACAGCGTCGCCACGCAGAGTGCTCAGCTGATGAACAGTGCGATGGAAGGAATTTTGCCGAAGTCGCCGTCAGGGCAGACGAATATTGTCGAGCAGGTCGCGAGCAAATCGCCGCCTGTGGCTATGCCGGTGACGCCTAACAGACAAAATCCACCGCTGGCTAATGCTGGGGCGAATTCCGGGGGACCCCCTGTCAGGAAACCAGAAGATGCGGGAGGAATGTTGCCGCAGGAGTTGACGGCGATGTCCGAGCACGATCTTCTCAGCTACATAAACCCTAGTTGCTTCGACCCTCAGGGAGGTTTTCTCATGTAGGAGTAGGGACGTAGGGAAGAGAATCGTCAATCTCATTCGATCGATCGTCACACAACCCTCGGAAGCTCGGTGCGAACGTAATTTATGCCAGGCTATGTCTGCCGACTGTTTGCATGTGATATACATATAAAGCACCGGGTCCCATTCTTTTGTATACTGAATCTTTCGACGGACCACAGGCGTTCGCGCTCCGAGTTCTTGATTCATTGAGAAGCCATTATTATAAGTGAGACGGGCGCATTAGTGAGCGCGACAATTAGGGTTTCGCCTATCTGTTCTATTTTCTCTTCTTCGTTTTTTTTAACTACGGGGCCTTCCGTTTGACTTGGCCAATTAGGACGTTGCGGTTGATCTTGATCGTACGAGAAAATGTGTAGGGAATGCGAGGCTCGGACACTATGATGAGGAATGTCTTCTTCACGGTCGCATTTTGTGAGATTCTGGGGACGCAGATGCTCCTTCCGAAGGGAACGGAATGTTTTTCACTATCGCAGTATTGTAGCTGGTAAACGGGCAGACTAAAGTACGCAAACGTTGCAAGTTAAGTGATCTGGGTATTGGTTTCTCGAGATCAAACAGCTCGTTCTGTGCACATTTTCTGATATCATCAAAAACAATGCAGATATTTTAAGTGGAGAAGTTGAGTGGAATACCCTGAACACGAGTGGTCAAATGTGATAATTCATTAATTTATCGATGTCCACGCATCCAGGTGCCTTTCTCCCTCCCCATCTTCTCCTAGCCATTTTCCCTTATCCGCGAAGTATCTACGAATTGGTCTTCAAAACTAAGGGTGTCATCATGATAATAACGTGTCATCTGTAAAACGATCGACGGTGTACTGACCCCACTCAAACACGTGAAACTCTAATCCCTTCCTAGAGCCATGGAATTGAGTGTAGCCAATTTTTGCTTACCTTGTACCTTGAACAACGTAATTTGCCTACGAATCGTGTAGCAATGTTAATAACACTTTTACTTGACTTGATTTCATTACAGAGAATGGATCATCTTGTTGTTTGACTTCGTTTCAATGATATTTTACGTATAATATATTTCTTATATTGTTTAATAATTCTCTTTTTTGTTGTTAATTAGTACTGATAAAACATAGAGTTATGTGATTATGTTGAATGATGATGTTATTGATGACTAATAGATATGAATAAAAATGACAGAGAGATTATATTATATCGTCGGTATGAAGAGTGGCGTGCAGATATATATGTATGTGCATATATATATGTATATGTATATGTATATATAATGATATCCTGAGCAAGTACATATAAATAAATATATGTATACATATATATGAATATATATTTTTTACGTTTACCCAAAGAGAGAAGTGGATGGTCTGATAAGTGAGCTTATTAAATCTATAACGAAAGAGTCCATACCATTATTATATATTGTAACATCGAACTATACGCTGGGATGATTCTCCCTCTTGTTCAACATAAGGGGTGCTAAGTACTATACGTACGAATACTCGCCAAGATTGTCTCTAAGTAGAGGACAGATTTTATAACGAAAATGAAATATTGAAACATTTAATGTCGTGATATATCTTTGTAGTAGAAGGAAGACAAATATACATATATATATATATATAAATATATATTTTATAACGAGTATCTGGTTGTGCCGATGCGGTTATCTATTGAAATGAGACGTGCACGAATTGTAACGTGAGCCTATTATCTAAAATAACGGAAACCATTCTACTACGTGGTATGTACTTCGTAAAATTGTCTGTAACATGTACTATACATCATACGCACATCAGTAGCGCGCTGTCAGCCTAATTAATTATTATGGAAATTAATGAGGAAGCCACGGAAAAATCACGAATCATGTATCATCGTTGCGCCTGTAAGCTGAATAAATGTTTCACAGCATTGAATCTATGGTATTCACTCGTACTCAACAAATCGTTTTAACTCGCTCAATGGTAGAATATTAAAAAATGCATAACAGATGAAATTTTGCTTACAATACTACACTGCATGATATTCAATTATCTAATTACTAGTTTTCCGGTAGTTTTAAGTGTTACGAATTTTGCAGTTTAACTCAGCCTTTGTGAAGTTTTTAACTTTTATTTGATGCTTCAATACAATAAGCAAATTCCTTATGGGGTTTAATGGTCAAAATTTTTGTCGTAGGGTGCAATTGTAAAATTTGTGAGTTTCTGGAGTGTCAAAGAAACTATTACGAAGTTGGCAGTGCGGTTTGTATATTTTCTAATAATTTTGGACTACATTATATTGAAATGGTAAGTAAATAAGAATGTGTTCATTTTTTTTGTAAAAATTTTAAGGGGTAATTTTAATTTTCTAAACTGATAAAAATTTCAATATTCCACCGGTGTTTTATGATTAAGCTATGAAGTCTAAACTATATTTTATTAGACTTTTCACAAGATTTTTAACGCGTTTTCATGCAAAGTTAATACGATAGTCGAAGTTGAACAAAATTAAATTTCGGAAAAATGATCATGTTTTCGCTAATTATTTTCTATTAAACGGTATGAATCTAAAGCAAAACGAATCAACTGTTCTAATTAACTTTAAAAATGTTGTTTATTTTGTTCAAGTGTTGTAAAGTTCTGCTTGAACAAGTGTGTTTACTCACTCAAAAAGTTTTAAATGTTTCATCAATGTAAAAGACTCTTTCTGCATCGAATAACTCAGTTGTATATTCATATTTCATGATACAATGTTCACCCATCATCGTTTGAAAAGGCTTCTTGCAAGTTGCCGCCATTTTGAACAAAAATGTCCCATTGTTGCATTTATGAATACTGACAATAATCAAAGCATGCCAAGTGAACAACTTATACTAAAATTATATACATATTAACAACATATTACATAATAATGTAATATGCAATAAATACATAACAATATATTAACAATACGCAAATTCTTACACTGATTCAGCTCAAAATTTTGCTTTCTACACATAAAATACATTACGTACGAACAATTCTGTCGGACTTCAAGTTCTTCCAGTCCTAATATTTGTTTTACTTAACTCTGGTACTATGGTTCAATAAATTCATAACGGCATATGTATTATTTTGACTTACTTATAGTGCTGCTTCCAAACTCGACACATTTTCCATAAAACAAACTTTTCTCCAAAACACTGACATGGATACGATGTTCCGTCGCACTTTGAATTCTGAAACATTCTGAGAAAATGTGAAAGTAAGATGGGAAACCGCATAGGTATGATTGGTTCAGGAATAAAATTACTAGATTTAGGCAGGCGGACCAACTGATATGACTATGGGCTTGAAACCGGTACACAACGTATGATGTGCCAATTAAAGGAAAAGTCGAAATAAGAATACGTGCAAATAGCATGTATTAGTAGTACGAATACCTGCAAATAGCAAGTAATAGGTGGATGGGTTAGCATGCGTTTGAATTGAAAGAGTTGTAAAGAGTTTGGTAAAAGAATAGAAAACTGTTTGTGGGAAACCGTCATAGTGAAAATTCACATGCGTTTTCTCTAACGAAGTCCCTAGATTATGGACACGGACAGATGAACTATAGATAGAAAGGAAACAAATGGAGGTTTATTTGAAATAACGTCAAGAAGCAAAGAATCACGAGAAATAAAAACTGAGGACGTTTGCTTAGATTACGGGTTCCTTTAACCCTTAAATGCATGATTCTTTAATATTGACTCAAGAAATTCTATTATATGTAGATTATTACATGGGTTTGTGAAAAAATGAAAAAAAATAGAATATAGGTATTCATTTTTTTTTTAAATCAAATGTAGTTTTAGTTTGTTTTGTAAAAGTTGCTAAGAAAAAAGAATGCATATATTTACTTACTAATTTATTATTATTACTTAATTTATTATGAAATTTTATTTTATTGTCGCTCCTAACTTTCATAGACTGAGAACGTTTGCGTAGATTACGGGTTCCTTTACCCTTAAATACATGATTTTTGTAATTTTGACCCAAGAAATTCTATTATATGTAGATTATTATATAGATTTATACAAACAAAAAAAAATTTATATAGGCATTAATTTTTTTTTAAAAATCAAATGTTTCAAAAATGATACATCATAAATAATATTGTTTAGTTTGTATTGTAAAAGTTGCTAAGAAAAAAGTATGCATATATTTACTTACTATTTATTACGAAATTTTAATTAATTAATTTCATTGTACTTTTTTATTTGTATTTTATTAAATTTGATTTTATTGTCACTTCTAACTTTGACGAACTAACTTTCATAGACTATGGACGTTTGCTTAGATTACGGGTTCCTTTACCCTTAAATACATGATTTTTGTAATTTTGACCCAAGAAATTCTATTATATGTAGATTATTACACGGATTTATGAAAAAATGAAAAAAAAAAATAGTATATTGGTATTCATTTTGTTTTTTAAATCAAATGTTTAAAAAATTATATACCATGCAGTACAAAACGTAAACAATATTGTTTAATTGCTAAGAAAAAAGTATGCATATATTTACTTACAAATTGTTACGAAATTTTAATTTAATTATTTTACTGTATTTTTTTTATTTGTACTTGACTAAATTTTATTTTATTTTCACTCTTAACTTTCGCGAACTTCTTCGGACGCGCCAAAACAATTCGTTAATCTACAGGGTACGGCGCCAAAATCCGAACAAATCAAACATTTTTTTTGGAACATAATTTTTATTGCAATAATAGAAAAGTAAACAATTTTTTTTGTTACTGTATTGTTTGTTGGGTCATAAAGAAAACATTGATTTAATATAACCCCCCTCTGCTTGAATGACCACCTCCATTCTCGGTCTGAATCTGTCGTAGGCCTGTTTTAACGAGCCTCGGTTCATATCGACGAATGGTTCTTAACCGTTTGAGTGCCAAGCGGCGCGATCGCGCTTCTTCTGTCTGTCCTCAAAACTGCAGCGTAATCACAGCACGCTCGCTTTGTTTCTCTCGATGCACAACATTACGGTAACTTTTCAATCTTAGGTAGAAAAAAGATAAAATTGGAGTAATGTTACATTTATAGGATCTACATGCTTTTATTCATATAAAAATTGCTGCCCATTGAATGATAACGGGCGTCCTAACAAGCGCCGCTTGGTGACTTTTCCGACCGGAATATAACAAACCTATCGCTGGACTTCTCAGACTCGTTATATCTCGTGACAACATCATACACAGTCGATCTTCGAATCCTGTCGCTAAATAGATAATCGCGGCTCTTCGATTGTACTCTGCACTTTGGTTTAACATAGTTGCAGTTTGAAGGTTATGAATGTTTATTACATGTTTCAAATTATTTGACGGGAAATTTAAATTGAATTTTGTCCGGATTTTGGCGTCGTATCCTGTACAGCCAAAAATAAAACTTTCACTACGGTTGTTGGGAGGCGAATTAAGAAAAGCAGGTTGAGCACCACGTTTCGCGGATATCATCTTTGTCCTAGCACCACTATAGTGGCTTACGCGGATGTATCTTTTTGTACGTTTTTATAAATTCTTATGTTTTTATAAATACCAATGGAAAATTATAATTTAATCATCAAACACTTTATACCAATATATTTGACATTATCCGTCACACATTGCTAAATCGACGTATCATTTCGGATCGCGTTGAAATCTGGATACCGAGAAAAATGAGCCGTGCCTAAGAGGTTAAAGACAGCGTTTCATTATTGATAACGGGCGCAAGAGATTTTACTGAGGATCCAAAATATTCGCAATAAGCAGCAATAATTATTTTATAAATGCAGTTATTGTTAAAATACTGATGCGATCCTTTGGTCTGCAATACCTGCACATTATTTACATTTTGAATAATTCCGTTATATTTCTCGCCGTTCTAATGTAGCAAAATAAAGGCAAGTAATAATAAAGTAATAATAAAAGCAAAAATAAAGGCAGTCAATGTTTTAAGCAAACGTCCTCAATCTATATTCCTCGTAATCGTTGTTCTCTTGAAACTTTTTTTAAATAAGCCTCCTTTTGTTTCCTTTTTATCTACAGAATGCGGCGCCAAAATCAGGACGAAATTCAATTTATTAAATATCCCGTCGTTTTAACATAGTTACAGTTTCAACCAAATATGAATGTTTAAGCATTCATAACCTTCAAACTGTAACTATGTTAAAGCAAAGTGCGACATAATCGAAGAGGTGATTATCAACGATTCTCAGCGGAAATGATTCGATTCCTCGGAAGCCAAGAATGTTGATGTCGCGAGATATAACGAGTTGAGAAGTCCAGCGACTTTGTATTTACTTACTAATTATTACGAAATTTTAATTAATTAATGTTATTGTATTTTTTTATACGTATTTTATTAAATTTGATGTTATTGTCACTCCTAACTTTGACGAACTAACCTTCATAGACTGTGGACGTTTGCTTAGATTACGGGTTCCTTTACCCTTAAATGCATGATTTTTTAATTGTGACTCCAAAAATTCTATTATATGCAGATTATTATGTAGATTGATTGAAAAAACCAACAAAAAAAAAAAAATCATTAATATAGGCATACTTTGCCGCCGGATTTTTTTTTTTTTTTGGTTATTCAAAAAAATATTTAAAAATAATACACGTTTTTATGCGGACAAACAAAAATATATTGTTTAATTTAACAAAAAAAACGTATATATTTCACGAAATTAAAACAAATTTTATGTTTTCCAAATTTTATTTACGAAAAGTCCGATTATTTTACCGTATTTTTTTATTTGTCACAACGGATTCAATTATATGTTATAATAAAAAATCACTTCAAATTGACAAAACACGTTTCGCGAACTTCGATTGGACGCGCCAAAACAACTCGTCAATCTAAATGTTACATTGAAAAGCGCGCGAATTTACATTTGTCACACATTTTTTATTTTCATACTTCGTTATTAATGCAAATCAACTAAATACGTATTTTTACGTGGCATGACAGACTACAAAAAACGTAAAAAACTTTCACCACGGTTAATACTTTAATTACGAATTAAAGACAGTGTTTCATTTTTGAGACGAGAATGGAGGCGGTCATTCAAGCAGAGGGGGGTTATATTGAATCAATGTTTTCTTTAAGACCCAACAAACAATTAACAATTTAATTGTTTTCCATTTTCATTTGCAATAAAAATTATATTGAGAAAAATGTTTGGCGGATTTGGCGCTGCACCCTGTATTTCTTTTTTTTTCATATTTCGTTTTAATGCATCGAGCTACTATAAAATACAGCCAAAAATAAAACTTTCACTACGGTTAATATTTTAATTACGAGTTAAAGACAGCGTTTCATTATTGATAACCGGCGCAAGAAATTTTACCGAAATTCCAAAATATTCGCAGTAAGCAGCAATAATTATTTTATAAATGCAGTTATTGTTAAAATACTGATGCGATCCTTTGGTCTGCAATACCTGCACATTATTTACATTTTGCATAATTCAGTCAAACGCTATAGTATTTCATAGTATCGCCGTTCTAATATAGCAAAATAAAAGCAAGTAACAATAAAGTAGTAATAAAAGCAAAAATAAAGGCAGTCAACGTGTTAAGCAAACGTCCTCAATCTTTATTTCTTGTAATTGTTCTCTTGACACTTTCTTTAAACAAGCCACCTGTTGTTTCTTTTTATCTAGTTTCGTCTCCATAGTCTAGGAACTTCGACTGAAGCAACGCAAATAAGTTCTCACCATATAAACACCCCAAAAGTAATTTTATTGAAGCTCCATCTGATTATTCCCAAGCGTAACCTTAACTTTTTGTGATTTTACCTGTAGATGGCATTGTGGAAACGTATTTCCAACCCCACTTCGATGAATTTGTGATTGATGGGTCAAAACAAATAACAATAAACTTACAAGTTGATCTTTTTATAATGAGCCATATTTATTTTTTTCAAGTGTAATCGATAGTCTTTATCGAAATGTCTGGATCGGAGGAAAGATCACCTGTAACGGTAATTTTCTTTTTAATTTACGTAAGCAAAAAGTTCAGCTGTGCAAATTGAACTGGCAAAATAAGAATGACATATTATTTTAGTTACCCTGCGGTCCACCGCCTATATGGCCTGACATAAAGGATGAGTTGAGGAAATATATAGAATGTCCTGAGAGATTGCCTATACATCAGTTAGACGCTGCTCAATGTTATTGGGAAAGGCAGCCTGATGTTTTCTCTCTTTTGGAGTATGATCTCGCACCTATCGGTACTACTCTTAAGTTTAGTCGGGACCCTATCACAGGACATATAAAAGATTTGCACGAAACCATCCTCCAAGGCGTAGGGAATACTCCGAGGAATTCTATGTCGATGACTCGAGCTCCTGGGCCTGCTACTGACAGAGTTACAGGTCTTTAATATAAATAATTTTATCCTCGTAGGACTGTCGCTGATAAGCGCTGATCCATTATTATCCGTTTCACATAAATGTTATGTGGGATGTGTGGTTTTGTATAAATGGGCAATGAAAGAGTGTGCGTATGAGAAAGAGAGAGTGAGAAAGAATGCACGAGTTTGTATTTGTTATTAGAAGGGTTCTAGAACAAATTCATTATCGTAGAAATGAAACAGAATAAAAGAGTCGAGTGCAATGTTGAAATAAGCGAGTCATTGCGAATCTTTCAAGAATACCAGTAAGCGCGTCTTAGCGAATCTTTAAAGAATACAAGCGAGTCTTTTAGAGAATATCAGTGAGTGAGTTTAGCGAGTTTTGGCGAATCTTTCAAGAATACCAGTGTGCGCGCTTAGTGAATCTTTTGAGAATACAAGTGAGTCTTTTAGAGAATATCAATGAGTGAGTTTAACGATCTTCAGGCCATCGTTTGAGAATACCAGTGACACGCTTAACCATATTTAGAGAACACATTGAGTGCCACGAGTATTTTTAGAGAATATCAGTTGAGTGAGAGCACTTTTGGCAAATCTTTCAAGAATACCAGTGTAGCAATGCACTAATAACAGAATGAATTTTTGAGAATACAAGTGAGATATATTAGAGAATATCTTATTGAGTGAGTTTAGAAGATTTAGAAAGAAATCGTTTGAGAGTTCATTCAATACATTATGCCAAGTCAGTTTTGTCTTGTACCATTTATGGTACCCATTAAGTTTGATCTTCAGGCCACGTGTACCATAGATAGTACACGCAACCATATTTATTTAACATGTTGAGTGCCACGCGTATTTTTAAGGAAATCTTAGACAGGCCACATGTACTGTTTAGAAGCGTTCGTATTGTGGTATAGAAATGCACTACTAACAGATTGAAATTTACTCGATACAGATATGAAAATATATTAGGGCCATTGTTTCTTATCGTAGTAGAAGATGTTTACGTTTTGAAAGAAATACTTATGGGCATTCATTCAACACATTATGCGCCAAGTCGGTTTTGTCTTGTTTATTGTTTGGCCCGATAGATAAGATTTCATTGAAATTTGCATGCTGCCGGGGTTCTGCTTAGCTTATGACAAGGTTATACATACATTTTAGAAATGTGACTCAATTGGGTAGAGCAATGGTTAGAAAAATGACTAAACAAGTTGTCAGATTTTGTGATACATGCAAAGGACAACCGTTTTTATGTTTACCGGGTTTCAATAAAATTCATTAAAATTTTTTGATAAGAAATACAAAAATGCATTAGTAATATAATCTTGTAATAAATAGAAATGAAGTAAATTTTAAATAAATTTTCAGTAATTACTTACAACAATTACTTTTTGATTTTATATCATATCTTCCACTGTCAGTCACCAGTGACTGACGCTGCCCGTTTAATATCATTCCAATCTAAATGCTACAATTATTCCAGTAGCAAAGTAGAGAGTTGAAACGTGTTAATACAGAGTGCAGTGCGAGTAACATTATAGCTACTACTTTTGTGACCAACGCCTTTTAATAATATCATTCCAATCTAAATCCTACAATTATTTCCGTAGCAGTAGATAAGTTGGTTAAAAAAGACTTGGCACGGAACGTGTTAATACAGAGTGTAGTGCGACTAACATTATACCCACTACTTTTGTGACCAAACCCATTTAATAATATCATTCCAATCTAAATCCTACAATTATTTCCGTAGCAAAGTAGAAAGACAGTATATACTAGAACTAACAATACAGGTACCCGTTATAATTTACAATTTCCCACAGGTAACACTAGCAACATTCTCTTTAATACCAGAAATATCGCCTTCCTAGAAGACATTAACTTCGAGGAAAACCTAAGGACCGTAGCCAAAGGTTTCTCCGCTGGCATAGAATTCAAGAGCGACAACTGTACTCCAAAGGAAAAAGCAGAGGCGGAACCAGATTTGCCAGAACCTGTCAAACAAAATGGGCAGAACGAAGCGGAAAAGATTAATTTGATGGCCATAGTGCAGGAAGGCGACAATCAGCTAGGTTTATGGGCATCTACAGAAGAGACAAAAGAGAAAACAGAGTCAGACCTTGAGAACAGTACCGATAACAAACCACCTCTGGAAAACGAAATTCCTGTATTGCCAGAGGAAAACATTCCGGTTCTGAATATTTCTGCGGAACCAACAGAGAAAGCGCATACAGAATGGGCTGAGCAATTGGATGTTTCTATACCAGTGCCTGACTTCGAGAAACTAATACCAGACCCTGCCATGAAGTTTGACTACGAACTTGACACGTTTCAGAAGCAGGCGATCCTTAAGTTGGAAAAAGGCTGCAATGTTTTTGTTGCTGCGCATACGTCTGCTGGAAAGACAACTGTCGCAGAATATGCAATCGCTTTAAGCCAAAAACATATGACACGGTATCCTATGTTCTTCTGCCAATTGTTCTGTTCTTGTCACATTGACGGGGAGATAAATTAGTGTTCTGATGGAATATCAATTCTTGCGTCTGGCACAAATATCTGTTTTTGTAATCTTCAGTTTGTTCATAGCTTTTATGGCAATGTGCTGGGAACAGCGTTTATATTTATGCTTCGTTATGGGGGACCCTGGTCCTTAACTTGTTAAACGGAATTTTTGTTAAAAGTTAACGTTTCAGGGTGATATATACGTCTCCAATAAAAGCACTGTCCAATCAGAAGTATCGGGACTTTAAGTCTAAGTTTGAGAGTGTCGGTTTGTTGACCGGGGACATACATATTAATCAAAGTGCTTCCTGCTTGATAATGACCACTGAGATCTTGCAGTCGATGTTATACTGTGCGTCGGAAGTGTTACGAGACCTGGAATTCGTGATATTCGATGAGATTCATTATATAAATGACGAAGACGTAAGTTGAAGTTCACTGAAAGAGTGAACTGGTAATTTAATTTAAATCACATGTGACGTACCTTTTTAGCGTGGTCATGTGTGGGAGGAAATAGTTATTCTTTTACCGCAAACTGTCAATATAGTGATGTTGTCTGCCACAGTGCCAAATCCGTTAGTGTTTGCTAATTGGGTTGGTCGCATAAAGAGGCAGAAAACGTATGTCATCAGCACGGTCAAAAGACCCGTACCATTGCAACATTATTTATACACCGGCACCGACGCTTCCCAAAGAGACGATAAGTTCTTATTACTCGATGCCGACGGACAATTCTTACTGCCTAAGTAAGGAAATTTGCATCTTTAACAAAAATGGAATATCGAAGAAAAATGACTCAATGTCTTATTTTTGTTTGTAGCTGGTACGCGGCTTATGTAAAGAAGGCACTAGGTAAAGGTGCAAAAACGAAAAAGACTCACATGTCGGCAGCGCAAGAGAAAGATGTATGGAGAACAGTTTTAACTCATCTCAGGAAAAATGTAGGACACCTTCACTGCTATGTTTGATTAACACGTTGACTGCCAAGCGTATTTTGCTATGTTAGAACCGCGATGCGATGAAATACTGCAAGGTATGATTAAATCGTGCAAAATGAAGGTAACGCAGAGTTGGTAGAAGCCAAAGTATTGAATATCAATTGCTTTTACAAGATTACAAATGGGCTTCATTGCAAATTTTTTGCATTTTTAGTCAAATCGTTTGTGTATATTGTTCAAGCATATTTTGCTATCTTAGAACCGCAGTGCAATGAAATATTGCCAAGTATAATTAAATCGTACAAAATGAAGGTAACGCAGAGTTGTTAAAAGCCAAACTATTGAAGCACCGTTCCAATATCAATTGCTTTTACAAGATTAATGCTTCATTGCAAAATTTTTGTTAAAAATTAACGTTTGTTCTGAAACGTATTTTGATATAGAACGTCTCCAATAAAAGCACAGAATATGATTAAATCAAAATGAAGTATCGCAGAGTTTTAAGTCTAAGTATTGAGAGTCCAATATCAATTGCTTTTACAAGATTAGTAAAATCTTTCACATATTTTCAAAGCGTATTTTGCTATCCTGCTTGATAATGACCACTGAGATCTTGCAGTCGATGTTAAACTGAAGGTCGGAAGTGTTACGAGACCTGGAATTCGTGATATCGATGAGATTCATTATATAAATGACGAAGACGTAAGTTGAAGTTCACTGAAATAGTGAACTGGTAATTTAATTTAAATAAAGGTGACGTACCAGAGTTTTTAGCGTGGTCATGTGTGGGAGTTCCAATATTATTCTTTTACAAACTGTCAATATAGTGATGTTGTCTGCCACAGTGCCAAATCCGTTAGTGTTTGCTAATTGGGTTAAATCGCATAAAGAGGCAGAAAACGTATGTCATCAGCAGTCAAAAGACCCGTACCATTCAACATTATTTATACACCGGCACCGACGCTTCCCAAAGAGACGATAAGTTTTTATTACTTGATGCCGACGGACAATTCTTACTGCCTAAGTAAAGGAAACATTTGCATCTTTGATAAAAATGGAATACGAAAAAAATTGCTTTTTAAATTGTCTTATTTTTGTATTTTGCTATATTAGTACGCGATGCTTATGTAAAGACTGCACTAGGTAAAGGTGCAAAAACGTAAAAAAGACTCACAGTATTGGCAGCGCAAGCTTTTAAAGATTATGGAGAACAGTTTTAACTCATCTCAGGAAAAATGTAGGACACCTTCACTGCTATGTTTTAGTTAACACGTTGACTGCCAAGCGTATTTTGCTATGTTAGAACTGCGTCGCGATGAAATACTGCAAGGTATGATTAAATCGTGCAAAATGAAGGTAACGCAGAGTTGGTAGAAGCCAAAGTATTGAATATCAATTGCTTTCACAAGATTACAAATGGATTAGTAAAATTTTTTGCATTTTTAGTCAAATCGTTTGTGTATATTGTTCAAGCATATTTTGCTATCTTAGAACCGCTGTGCGATGAAATATTGCCAAGTATAATTAAATCGTACAAAATGAAGGTAAGCGTATTTTGGTTGTTAGAAGCCGATGAAAGTATTGAAATATGATTAATATCAATTGCTTTTACAAGATTGTTAAATGGGCTTCACCATTCCAATATCAAGTTTTTACAGTTTTAGTAAAATCTTGCGTATTTTGCTATGTTAGAACTGCGATGGAATGAAATACTGCAGAATATGATTAAATCGTGCAAAATGAAGGTAACGCAAAATTGTTAGAAGCCAAAGTATTGAAGCACCATTCCAATATCAATTGCTTTTACAAGATTAGTAAAATCTTTCATGTATTTTGCAGAAGCGTATTTTGCTATCTTAGAATTGCGATGCGATGAAATACTACAGAATATGATTAAATCGTACAAAATGAAGGTAACGCAAAGTTGTTAGAAGCCAAAGTATTGAAGCACCGTTCCAATATCAATTGCTTTTACAAGATTAGTAAAATCTTTCATGTATTTTGCAGAAGCGTATTTTGCTATCTTAGAATTGCGATGCGATTAAATACTGCAGAATATGATTAAATCGTGCAAAATGAAGGTAACGCAAAGTTGTTAGAAGCCAAAGTATTGAAGCACCGTTCCAATATCAATTGCTTTTACAAGATTAGTAAAATCTTTCATGTATTTTGCAGAAGCGTATTTTGCTATGTTAGAATTGCGATGCGATGAAATACTGCAGAATATAATTAAATCGTGCAAAATGAAGGTAACGCAGAGTTGTTAGAAGCCAAAGTATTGAAGCACCATTCCAATATCAATTGCTTTTACAAGATTAGTAAAATCTTTCGCGTATTTTGCTCAAGCGTATTTTGCTATGTTAGAACCGCGATGCGATGAAATACTGCAACTATAATTAAATCGTGCAAAATGAAGGTGACGCAAAATTGTTAGAAGCCAAAGTATTGAAGCACCGTTCCAATATCAATTGCTTTTACAAGATTAGTAAAATCTTTCGCGTATTTTGCTGACGCATATTTTGCTATGTTAGAACTGCAATGCGATGAAATACTGCAGAATATAAATAAATCGTGCAAAATGAAGGTAACGCAAAGTTGTTAGAAGCCAAAGTATTGAAGCACCGTTCCAATATCAATTGCTTTTACAAGATTAGTAAAATCTTTCATGTATTTTGCAGAAGCGTATTTTGCTATCTTAGAATCGCGATGCAATGAAATACTGCAGAATATGATTAAGTCATATAAAATGAAGGTAACGCAGAGTTGTTAGAAGCCAAAGTATTGAAGCACCGTTTCAATATCAATTGCTTTTACAAGATTAGTAAAATCTTTTGCATATTTTGCTCAAGCGTATTTTGCTATGTTAGAACTGCGATGCGATAAAATACTGCAGAGTATAATCAAATCGTGCAAAATGAAGGTAACGCAGAGTTGTTAGAAGTCAAAGTATTGAAGCACTGCGTTAATATCAATTGCTTTTGCAAGATTAGTAAAATCTTTCGTGTATTTTGCTCAAGTGTATTTTGCTATGTTAGAACTGCGATGCGATGAAATTCTACAGAATATGATTAAATCGTGTAAAATAAAGTTAACGTAGAATTGTTAGAAGCCAAAGTATTAAACCACCGTTCCAATATCAATTGCTTTTACAAGATTGCAAATAGGCTTCGTTCCAAATTTCTTGCATTTTTAGTAAAATCTTTTGCACCGGTCACTAGTGACCACCATAGCAGTCAAAGTGTTAAAATTATATAAAATAAAATTCAAAATAATTGATTTTAGGATTTTAATGCTATATAATATAAATATAAATACTGCAGAGTACGATTGAATCATGGAAAATGTAATGCAGAGTTGTTAGAAACCAAAGTATTGAAGCAGTGTTCCAATTTCAATTGCTTTTACAAGATTGCAAAAAGACTTCATTGCAAATTTTTTGCATCTTTAGTAAAACTAGTGATCCCCGTGGCAGTCAAAGTGTTAAGCACTAATTTTAATCGATGTTTTGATTAAAACGTTTCTTGCACAGGATATGTTGCCGGTCGTAGTGTTCACATTATCCAGAAGACGTTGCGACATGAATGCCGCTGCACTGAAAAACCTAAACTTAACAACTGCCGTCGAGAAGCATCAAGTGCATGTGTTCTTTAAAAATGCGTTTAAGCACCTAAAAGGTAGTGACCGAGAATTGCCGCAGGTTCTTTTCCTACAGACACTTTTATCAAACGGGGTCGGTATACATCACAGTGGAATTCTGCCTATTTTGAAAGAAGTCGTTGAAATGCTTTTTCAACAAGGCATCGTCAAGGTACATCCTCTCATCTATCACATCATAGTAATATTTTATATTCGGCTTGTCTCCCATCTTTCTGTTTTTAACTATAAATTCAAACGTTCAACATCTTACGTTACATTCAACCACCTAATTGATTAATTCAAACAATTTTTCATGTGCATTTTTATGGATTAGTTCACATAACTGACTTGTCATACTGAAACACGATTTGCTTCTCCACTTTTGTTCTCCAGGATTAGTTTGAACAACCGCTATGTTTCGTTCCCCTACTTTTCAGTTACTGTTTGCGACAGAAACCTTTGCTATGGGTGTCAACATGCCAGCGCGAACAGTTGTGTTCGATTCCATCCGAAAGTACGACGGCACCAGTTTCCGCATCTTATTCCCCACCGAATACATACAAATGGCCGGTCGTGCAGGTCGAAGAGGTCACGACGCAACGGGGACCGTCATGATAATGTGTCGAACCGAAGTGCCACCGTTCAATGACCTAAAGAACATGATGTGCGGCAAGCCTCAAACCCTAGAATCGAAGTTCAAGGTGACCTATTCCATGGTGCTCAACTTACGTCGAGTTAGTGAGTCGGTCACCGTGGAGGGTATGATGAGAAGATCCTTCAAAGAGGCGGTTTTCGCCTCGAAGCAGTCTGTGTTCGAGACGGAATTGAATCAGGTAGAAGAAGAATTGCAGAAACTGCCACCTTTGTCGGGGATACATCAGAAGTTTGAGGAATTCTACAAAGTAGCTGTCAATTATTTGGAAGAACTCAAACAGCTGAAGCCTAAGTTGATGGAGTGCAAAAAGGCAGTGAAGAGTTTGGTGGAGGGCAGAGTATTATTGATATCCAAGGGCTGTCATTATAAGAAGTTAGCAGTGATATTGGCGGTCATGCCTAATAATCGGGACATGAAGCAGTTTAAGGTGTTGATATTGAACAACGAGAAAGACGAATCTGAGGAAGTTAAAGAGACCAAGCCTGAAAGGTGGTACAATATGATTGACTTGACGAAAACAAAGATATTTGTTCCTAACGGAGCACCGTCGCACGAGGTTTTAGTTATATCGGTTTTAGATATAGTAGAGATAACTAATTGGAATATCACGATAGATTGCCGCACGGCGTTGAGCGACTGGGAAAAACGGCAAATAGCGAGGTTTAGGTAAGACGCGCAAAATTGCACATTATGTGGGCAGTCCGATAAGTACTTAGCCTACAAAAGAAAAACGAAAATTTTGGAAAATTGACGGTTTATTTGTCAACATAGTCTCCTTTTAACTCGATACACTTGATCCAGCGATGAAATCTGGGCATATCCTGCATGAAATATTGGGCATGAGAGTGTGTTATTTTTGTTTGTAGCTGGTACGCGGCTTATGTAAAGAAGGCACTAGGTAAAGGCGCAAAAACGAAAAAGACTCATATGTCGGCAGCGCAAGAGAAAGATGTATGGAGAACAGTTTTAACTCATCTCAGGAAAAATGTAGGACACCTTTACTACTATGTTTCAATTAACACGTTGACTGCCAAGCGTACTTTGCTATGTTAGAACTGCGTTGCGATGAGATACTGCAAGGTATGATTAAATCGTGCAAAATGGAGGTAACGCAGAGTTGTTAGAAGCCAAAGTATTGAATATCAATTGCTTTTACAAGATTGCAAAGAGACTTCATTGTGAATTTTTTCATTTTTAGTAAAATCTTTTGCATATTGTGCTCAAGCATATTTTGCTATGTTAGAACTGCGATGCGATAAAGAACTGTAGTATATGATTAATCGTGCAAAATGAAGGTAACGCAGAGTTGTTAGAAGCTAAAGTATTGAAGCACCGTTCCAATATCAATTGCTCTTACAAGATTGCAATTGGGCTTCACTGCAAATTTTTTGCATTTTTAGTCAAATCTTTTGCGTATATTGCTTAAGCGTATTTTGCTATCTTAGAACTGCGATGCGATGAAATGTTGCCAAGTATAATTAAATCGTACAAAATGAAGGTGTCGCAGAGTTGTTAGAAGCTAAAGTATTGAAGCACCGTTCCAATATCAATTGCTTTTACAAGATTAGTAAAATCTTTCGTATATTTTGCTCAAGCGTATTTTGCTATGTTAGAACTGCGATGCGATCAAATATTGCAGAATATGATTAAATCGTGCAAAATTAAGGTAACGCAGAGTTGTCAGAAGCCAAAGTATTGAAGCACCGTCCCAATATCAATTGCTTTTACAAGATTGCAATTGGGCTTCATTGCAAATTTTTTGCATTTTTAGTCAAATCTTATGCGTATATTGCTTAAGCGTATTTTGCTATCTTAGAACTGCGATGCAATGAAATATTGCAGAGTATAATTAAATCGTACAAAATGAAGGTGTCGCAGAGTTGTTAGAAGCTAAAGTATTGAAGCACCGTTCCAATATCAATTGCTTTTACAAGATTAGTAAAATCTTTCGCGTATTTTGCTCACGAATATTTTGCTATGTTAGAACTAAAGTATTGAAGCACCGTTCCAATATCAATTGCTTTTACAAGATAAAAAATACTATTTTTCTATGTTAGAAATAAAGAATGTATATGATTAATCGTACAAAATGAAGGTAACGCAAAGTTGTTAGAAGCCAAAGTATTGAAGCACCGTTCCAATATCTTTTACAATATCAATTGCTTTTACAAGATTAGTAAAATCTTTCGCATATTTTGCTCAAGCGTATTTTACTATGTTGGAACTGCGATGCGATCAAATATTGCAGAATATGATTAAATCGTGCAAAATTAAGGTAACGCAGAGTTGTCAGAAGCCAAAGTATTGAAGCACCGTTCCAATTTCAATTGCTTTTACAAGATTAGTAAAATCTTTCGCGTATTTTGCTATGTTAAAACTGCGATGCATTAAAATACATCAGAGTATAATTAAATCGTGCAAAATAAAGGTAATGTAGAGTTGTTAGAAGCCAAAGTATTGGAGCACCGTTCCAATATCAATTGCTTTTACAAGATTGCAAATGAGTTTTTTGCAGTTTTAGTAAAATCTTTCGCATATTGGGCTCAAGCGTACTTTGCTATGTTAGAACTGCGATGCGATAAAGAACTGTAGTATATGATTAATCGTGCAAAATGAAGGTAACGCAGAGTTGTTAGAAGCCAAAGTATTGAAGCACCGTTCCAATATCAATTGCTTTTACAAGATTGCAAATGGGCTTCATTGCAAAGTTGTTGCAGTTTTAGTAAAATCTTTCGCGTATTTTGCTCAAGTGTATTTTGCTATGTCAGAACTGCAATGCGATGAAATATTGCATAGTATAATTAAATCGTACAAAATGAAGGTAACGCAGAGTTGTTAGAAGCTAAAGTATTGAAGCACCGTTCCAATATCAATTGCTTTTACAAGATTAGTAAAATCTTTCGCATATTTTGCTCAAGCGTATTTTGCTATGTTAGAACTGCGATGCGATCAAATATTGCAGAATATGATTAAATCGTGCAAAATTAAGGTAACGCAGAGTTGTCAGAAGCCAAAGTATTGAAGCACTGTTCCAATATCAATTGCTTTTACAAGATTGCAAAGAGACTTCATTGTGAATTTTTTCATTTTTAGTAAAATCTTTTGCATATTTTGCTGAAGCGTATTTTGCTATGTTAGAACTGCGATGCGATGAAATACTACAGAATATGATTAAATCGTACAAAATTAAGGTAACGCAGAGTTGTTAGAAGCCAAAGTATTGAAGCACCGTTCCAATATCAATTGCTTTTACAAGATTGCAAATGGGCTTCATTGCAAAGTTTTTGCAGTTTTAGTAAAATCTTTCGCTTATTTTGCTATGTCAGAACTGCAATGCGATGAAATATTGCAGAGTATAATTAAATCATGCAAAATGAAGATAACCCAGAGTTGTTAGAAGCTTTCTGCTCAATGGGTTTGGCGTTTGCTCACTCCGGATAACAAGTGCATCCGTAAGACCACTTCAGACCAGTGTGTGACACTGTTTAAGCGCAACCCGAAAGAGTTTCTACGTCGTTTTGTGACTGTCGACGAAACGTGGATCCATTGGTACATACCAGAGACCAAGGAACCGTCGAAACAGTGAACTACGCCCGCTGATTGTGCTCTGAAGAAGGCGAAGACTGTCCTATCAGCTGGAAAGGTGATGGCCACCGTTTTCTGGGATTCACAAGGTGTGATCTACATAGACTACCTGGAGAAGGGCAAAACAGTCACAGAGCTGTACTATGCCGAATTATTGAGCCGATTCGACGCCGAATTAAGGAAAAAACGGCCCCATTTGGCGAAGAAAAATGTGCTCTTTCACCACGATAACGCATCGGCTCACACCTCTGCCCAAGCTACAGCCAAATTCGTTGAATTAGCCTACGAACAGCAGCCCCATCCACCGTATTCTCCAGATTTGGCTCCGCGTCACTTGTTTTTCTTCCCAAACTTGAAAAAGTCACTCGCTGGGCAGAAATTTGAGTCGAATGAGGAGGTTATCGCCGTCACGGAGGTCTACTTTGCAGATCTCCAGAAAACGTATTTTTCTGACGGGTTGAAGAACTTGGAGCATCGCTGGATCAAGTGTATCGGGTTAAAAGGAGACTATGTTGAAACATAAATCGTCAATTTTCCAAAATTTTCGTTTTTCTTTTGTAGGCTAAGTACTTATCGGATTGTCCACCTAGGTCTGAACAGTTTTCATAAGAATAGATTCATTTTTTGGGGTCTAGGCGCAACGCACCTGGTTCAACGTGCCAATTAGCGGTTCAACAACTATTAACGTTATCGACGACTGCCGCTAATTCTCCAGACGTACTGCAGCCTTGCGTAGAATTAAAATTATTCCACATGAACACGAGTCAGCGACACGTTAACGCGCTGAAGAAAAAGCTTTCTGACATGAGATTCACGGAGATTCCGAATTTCGAGGAACAATTTGAGCCGGTATTCCACAGGTTTGAGCTGGAAAATAAGAAAAGACAACTGCAGCTTAAACTCAGTGATGAAGGACTAGCTCTTTATCCGGAGTATATTAATATGGTTGCGCTTTTGAAGACGTTAGGATACATAGACAACGATGAAAGAGGTATGAAAATGGTTGGCAAATATCTAAAACATTTTGATTGGGAACAATACTTGCGAATGTTTGTAATTTATTTATAGTTGCCTTAAAGGGGAAAGTTGCGTTGCAAATGGGCAGCAACGGACTACTCATAACGGAATTAATTCTTAAGAATGTTCTGACTGTTTTGGCGCCGGCCGAAATTGCGGCGTTGTTATCTGCGTTAATCTTTCAACAACGAACGGACGTTAAGCCGGAATTAACGCCTGAACTGGAAAACGTAAGTCTTTTAAGGGGTAATATCTAGCTTAAAACTTAAAAACATAGGGTGAAATTAGGATTTTTTTTTAATTACATGATGTAGCATATCGAAATTTGGCTTAAAGGCGTTTAGCGTGCATACTTTAATGTATCAAAAAAATCTTATGTTTTTGCTTCAAAATGGAGCTCTCGAAGTAGAAGAAGATTTTTTTTAATTACACGATATAACATATCGAAATTTGGCTTAAAGGCGTTTAACGTGCATATTTTAATGCATAAAAAAAATGTTGTTGTTTTTGCTTTAAACTCGATTATCTCAAACTGTGCATTTTTGGAAACACACTTGCAGCAAAAGTGCCGTACACTTTCATTAAGCACAAAAAACAAAAAAAGTATATGGTAAAATATTGATTTTTGTGGAAATGGCGAGCACGTGGAGAAAAGTTATAATTTCCATCAAAGAATTAATCGAAAAAATATTTATAATAACGAAAGTTTTTAACCGATTTTAAAAGACGGATTTTTTCGTAAAATGTGTTTAACATTCTTGTAAAAATTAAAATTTTTCAAAATTTGTTTATGCTGCTGCCTAATTTGAAAAACGTATATAAAAAAAACGCATTTAAAGTTTTGAGTAACATTATTTCATATTATTTTAATAAACGTTTTGCTATTTACGATTATTTTGAATTTCCTCAATTTTTTAATATTTTCTTATAAAATTTTGCGAATATTTAGCTTAACGCCTAAAACGGCAAAAAAAATTGAAAATTTTGTCATTTCGATATAACAAGTCGGCATAACCCCTTAAAGGCGTTTAACGTGCACACTTTAATGTATAAAAAAAGTTTTCTTATGTTTTTGCTTCAAAATGGCGGCGCTGGAGTTCTTGAAGTAGAAGTGCATTTTTGGATATTGCTTGCAGCAGAAGTGCCGTACACTTTTATTAAGCACAAAAAGCAAATTTTTTTCGTAATCTACATTAAATTTGCTACAGAAGTACACACGTATATGGTAAAATATTGATTTTTGTAGAAATTGCGAGCATTTCGAGAAAAGTTCTAATTTCCATCAAAGAATTCATCGAAAAAATATTTATAATAACGAAACTTTTTAACCGATCTTAAAAATCATGTGTACTTCTCTGGAGAATGTACTTTGATAGCTACAGTAAAAGTTTGAAGTGAATCGGAGAAAATTTGTTTAAGTTATGCTGCAAGCCAATTTAAAAAACGTATTTAATCCTTCTTTGCATGATTTTTTCTTTATTGGTGAAATAAATCAAGGCGATATAATTCATATTCAAAATTAAAGGAAAAATGGTTAAAAAAATCGTAGTATGTATTTATAGTATAAACTTAGCAAAAAACAATATGATGGAAATTTCCATTATCATGCAAAGTTAGAATAAAGTGAACTGGTTCTTTTATATAATTTTTAGGCATTCAATGTTATGATGGAAATTTCCACCATCATGTAAAGAAGGGTTAAAGTTTTGAGTAACATTATTTCATATTATTTTACTAGTTTTGCCATATTTACGATTATTCTGCAATGCCTGCACCATATAGGTGTCCTTCTACATTAATATTTTCTTCCTCTTTCTCTTTCCTGGAAAATATGGAGGCTCTACGTGCATATTTCGCGGCAAAAATTGTAACAATTACGATCCATAGTCAATTGTAATACCTGCATCATTGCCATTATGCTTTCAAATCGATAATTAACCCTTTGACTGTTATGGGCGCATATATGCGTCCGGCGAAATCTATTGGTGTCGACTATGGGCGCATATATGCGTCCCCAATCGTTTCGATTTCTTACTTATTGCAGTCATAATTATCAATGTACGAGATTAATACAGATGCGTTCATTATCAAATAATTTTTTTGTAATATTTAATTTGGCGTAATTGAAGAATTATCATTAGTATATAGTTGCGCCTTACATAATCAATAGAGTTCACATTAGCGAAAAGTGTTTCGTCCTCAGCCAGTGCTTCGGCCGGAAGTATTCAGCAGTCAAAGGGTTAAAAATAGAAGACGCAATATTTATACAGTAAAAATTTCAAGTGAATCGGAGAAAATTTGTTTAAGTTATGCTGCAAGCCAATTTGAAAAACGTACTTTTGAGGAAAACGCATTTAAAGTTTTGAGTAACATTATTTCGTGTTGTTTTACTAGTTTTGCCATATTTACGATTATTCTGCAATGCCTCCACCATATAAGTGTCCTTCTGCATTAATATTTTCTTCCTATTTCTCTTTCCTGGAAAATATGGCGGCATCCGTCAGCTTCGACGCAGAAATTGTAACAATTACGACCTATAGTCAATTGTAACACCTGCATCATTGCCATTATGCTTTCAAATCGATCGTTAAAAATAGAAGACGCAATATTTATGTCGATGCCGGGCAATTCTCGTGTGGCACTTCATCCATCGAAAGTTTATGATACAGTTGCAAAATTTTTTCATGGAATGATTTCGGTTGGTATTATGTCACTTCATCCGTATCGAAAGCATTATGTTAAACAGACCCATAGTCAATTCTAACATCTGCATCAAATTTCGATCGTTAAAAATGCAATATTTTTTCGATTTTTGTTCGGCACTTCATCCGTCGAAAGTCTATAGTAAACAGTTCCCAACATTTCGTTCCGCATTTTTTCGATGGAATCTGGATTTTAGTTGATATTATGTCCCTTCAAAACCTTTAGAATCGGTACCATGTACTTTGAACCGCTCCAAGGCATCACGACTTGCTTTACAAAATAAGCTGTCGACAAACAATTATGACCCATAGTCAATTCTAACATCTGCATCATTGCCATTATGCTTTCGAATCGATCGTTAAAAATAGAAGACGCAATATTTATGCCGATGCCGGGCAATTTTCATGTTGCAGTACTTCATCCGTCAAAAGTCTATGGTAAAGAGTTGCTAAAATTTCGTTTTGCATTTTTTCGATGGAATCTGGATTTCATTTGGTATTATGTCCCTTCAGAACCTTTAGAATCACTACCATGTACTTTGAACCGCTCCGAGGCATAACGACTCGCTTTATAAAATAAGCTGTCGACAAACAATTACGACCCATAGTCAATTTTAACATCTGCATTATTGCAATTATGCTTTCAAATCGATCGTTAAAAATAGAACGCCATATTTATGCCGATGCCGAGCAATTTTCATGTTGCGGCACTTCATCCGTCGAAAGTTTATGGTAAAAAGTTCCCAAAATTTCGTTTCGCATTTTTTCGATGGAATCTGGATTTCGGTTGGTATTATGTCCCTTCAGAACCTTTAGAATTGGTACCATGTACTTTGAACCGCTCCGAGGCATCACAAATGCTTCATAAAATAAGCTGTAAAACCACTTTAAAAAATATGTTTGCCTATAAGACAAACTGCACCTTATTTTTAAGGCTCTAAAGTATCATATAAGGTAGATGTTACCCCTTAAATCGTCTACGCTTAATGTCCTAACATAAGACTACACATTTTCTTGTTTTTAGGGCTGTGAACTAGTGGGCGGAGTTTTCGCCAATTTAGTAAAGTTAGAGCACGAGTTCCACATATGTACAATTCCACCACTAAACTTTGGTTTAGTCGAAGTGGTGTATGAATGGGCTCAAGGAAAATCGTTCGCCGAAATTGCGAGGAAGACTGACGTTCAAGAGGGCATCATAGTCAGATGCATACAACAGTTAAATGATACATTACAGGATGTGAAAAATGCGGCGGTGACGATTGGGGACCCTGTGTTAAAAGAGAAGATGGAAGAGGCATCGACTGCCATCAAACGAGACATCGTATTCACAGCCTCGCTTTATACCCAAGAATGATCAAGAGCACTTATCTGTAACGAGACTTTATTGAATCAGACTTCCTTCATCCTTCTCCTTCGAATTTGCATAAAGAACGATTCAACTACAATCCTCAGTACTGCAAACACTGTTTATATGAATCTGGAAAATGTACATGCGCCTTCGCTTCGCGATAGTCAGGAATTATGCATAAATGACAAGAGGATTGTAAACGATCGGTAATAAATGAATACGTCGCCTACGCACTGACTCCTGTCATTGCTAAAAGAATAAAAAAGAGAAAATGGAGGAGGCATCGACTGCCATCAAACGAGACATCGTATTCACAGCCTCGCTTTATACCCAAGAATGATCAAGAGCACTTATCTGTAACGAGACTTTATTGAATCAGACTTCCTTCATCCTTCTACTCCGAATTTGCATAAAGAACGATTCAACTACAATCCTCAGTACTGCAAACACTGTTTATATGAATCTGGAAAATGTACATGCGCCTTCGCTCCGCGATAGTCAGGAATTATGCATAAATGACAAGAGGATTGTAAACGATCGGTAATAAATGAATACATCGCCTACGCACTGACTCCTGTCATTGCTAAAAGAATAAAAAAGAGAAAATGGAGGAGGCATCGACTGCCATCAAACGAGACATCGTATTCACAGCCTCGCTTTATACCCAAGAATAAGAGCACTTATCTGTAACGAGACTTTATTGAATCAGACTTCCTTCATCCTTCCACTCCGAATTTGCATAAAGAACGATTCAACTACAATCCTCAGTACTGCAAACACTGTTTATATGAATCTGGAAAATGTACATGCGCCTTCGCTTCGCGATAGTCAGGAATTATGCATAAATGACAAGAGGATTGTAAACGATCGGTAATAAATGAATACATCGCCTACGCACTGACTCCTGTCATCGCTAAAAGAATAAAAAAGAGAAAATGGAGGAGGCATCGACTGCCATCAAACGAGACATCGTATTCACAGCCTCGCTTTATACCCAAGAATGATCAAGAGCACTTATCTGTAACGAGACTTTATTGAATCAGACTTCCTTCATCCTTCTACTCCGAATTTGCATAAAGAACGATTCAACTACAATCCTCAGTACTGCAAACACTGTTTATATGAATCTGGAAAATGTACATGCGCCTTCGCTTCGCGATAGTCAGGAATTATGCATAAATGACAAGAGGATTGTAAACGATTGGTAATAAATGAATACGTCGCCTACGCACTGACTCCTGTCATTGCTAAAAGAATAAAAAAGAGAAAATGGAGGAGGCATCGACTGCTATCAAACGAGACATCGCATTCACAGCCTCGCTTTATACCCAAGAATGATCAAGAGCACTTATCTGTAACGAGACTTTATTGAATCAGACTTCCTTTATCCTTCTACTCCGAATTTGCATAAAGAACGATTCAACTACAATCCTCAGTACTGTAAACACTGTTTATATGAATCTGGAAAATGTACATGCGCCTTCGCTTCGCGATAGTCAGGAATTATGCATAAATGACAAGAGGATTGTAAACGATTGGTAATAAATGAATACAACGTCTACGCACTGACTCCTGTCATCGCTAAAAGAATAAAAAAGGAAACGATCTGGTCGACGGTGGAAGAGACGATCGCTTTTCAATTTACATACTTATTCGTAGAAAAACAGACGTTATTAATATACATATTTATTAGTCGTAACATTAAAGGGCGCGTTGATCCGAGCTGTTAAGATTCCCTTGACCCTTGTTCAATTCAGAAATGCACGCCCATTGGCCTTCGGAATTCTCACGCCACATGGAAACTTTGTTGTCGCCGCCGCTGACTGCCAAGATGCCGCCTGTTAGGGACCAACTGACGTTCCAAATGACGTCGTCGAAGACGTTTAGAATGTTTGACGTCCAACTCGCGTAATCGTTCGAAGTCCAGACGACTACGCGACGGTCTTGTGAACAAGAAGCTAGGGTTGCTCTGGATGGACCTACTGCTGGGGCCCAGGCTACGTCTCTTACCTACAATATTTGAAAAGTTATCATAAATAATCTGTAGTAACATGCTTCGTGAATGCAGCTGTCGTTGTACATTAACGTGACAAAATAGTATCGAAAGACTTAGCCGTAGATAAAGCTTATAGAAATTGAGAATTAACTGAACTTATGGAAGTTTTGGAAGTCCAAGACTGAGCAGGAAATGAACTTTTGATTTTTTTAATCTGGTGTATAACATAAAATTACGTGTCATGTTTCAAATACAATGAAAAACAAGCCTATAGAAATCCAAATTAACAGAACTTATGGAATTTTTGAAAATCCAGGATTGAGCAGGAATGAACTTTTAATTTTTTTAACGTGTCGTATAACATAAAATCACATGTCATGTTCGACATACAATGAAAGACAAGCTCATAGAAATCCAAATTAACAGAACTTATAGAATTTTTTAAGAACTAATAGAACTTATGGAATTTTTGAAAATCCAAGATTGTGCAGGCATGAACTCTTGATTTTGTTAGTCTGTCGTATGACACAAAATCATGTCATGTTCCATATACAATGTAGATAAAGCTTATACAAATTTAAAATTAAGAGAACTTATAGAAGTTTTGGAAATCCAGGATTGAGCAGGCATGAACATTTGATTTTTTTGATCTTTCTGATATATAACATAAAATCATGTGTCATGTTCCACATATAATGAAGGACAAGCTTATAGAAATTCGAAATTAATAGAACTTATGGAAATTTTGGAAATCTAGGATTGAGTAGGCATGAACTCTTGATTTTTTTAATTTTTCAATAACATAAAATCATGTGTCATGTTCCACATAGAATGAAGAGCAAGCTTATAGAAATCCAAATTAACAGAACTTGTATGGAAGTTATGGAAATCCAAAATTAACAGAACTTATGGAATTTTTGAAAATCCAAGATTAACCAGGCATAAACTTTTAATTTTTTTGATCTTTTGTGTAACATAAAATGATGTGTCATGTTCCACATACAACGAAGAACAAGCTTATAGAAATCCAAACTAACAGAATTTATAGAATTTTTTAAGAATTAGCAGAACTTATGGAAGTTTTGGAAATCCAAGATTGAGCAGGCAGGAACCCTTGATTTTTTTTAATCTGATGTATAACATAAAATCATGTGTCATGTTCTACATATAATGAAGAACAAGCTTATAGAAATCCAGAATTAACAGAACATATAGAATTTTTGGAAATCCAAAATTGAGCAGATATATGCTTTTGATTTTTTTGATTTTTCGTATAACATAGAATTACGTGTCATTTTCCACATACAATGAAGAGCAAGCTTATAGAAATCCAAAATTAACAGAACTTATGGAAGTTTTGAAAATTCAAGTTTGAGCATGCATGAACTCTTGATTTGGTTAGTCTGTCGTATGACATAAAATCATGTCATGTTCCATATACAATGTAGATAAAGCTTATACAAATTCAAAATTAAGAGAACTTATGGAAGTTTTCGAAATCCAAGATTGAGCAGGAATGAACTTTTGATTTTTTTGATCTTTTGTATAACATAAAATCATGTGTCATGTTCCACATACAATGAAGAACAAGTTTATAGAAATCCAAATTAATAGAATTTATGGAAGTTTTGAAAACCCAAGATCGAGCAGGCATGAACTCTTCATTTTTGTTAATCTTTTGTAGAATGTCAAATCATGTGTCATGTTCCACATACAATGAAGGACAAGCTTATAGAAATTGAAAATTAATAGAACTTGTAGAATTTTTAGAAATCCAAGATTGGGCAGGCATAAACTTTTGATTATTTTAATCTGAGGTATAACATAAAATCACGTGCCACGTTCCACATACAATAAAAAACAAGCTTATAGAAATCCAAAATTAACAGAATTTATGGAATTTTTAGAAATCCAACTCTTGATTGAGCAGACATAAAAATGAATATTTACATTTTTTAATCTTATGGAATTTTTGAAAATGTATAACATAAAATCATGTGTTATGTTCCACATACAATGAAGAACAAGTTTATAGAAATCCAAATTAATAGAACTTATGGAAGTTTTGGAAATCCAAGATTGAGCAGGCATGAACTCTTGATTTTTTTAATCTTTTGTATAATGTCAAATCATGTGTCATGTTCCACATACAATGAACAAGGTTTGAAATGTTATATAGGCAAAATGTCTAATTACCCAGTCGCTGTGAACCTCCAATTTATTTTCTTCTATCCACCTATCACCTTCCTCTTTCCAAATTTTGATTAAATTATCACAGCCACCCGTGGCTAGTCTTTTTACAGGTCCATTTCTTTGTTGCGTAGCATTGGAATCAAAACAAGGTTCGATGGCAGGACACCAGCTTACTGCGTTGCAGCCAATGGTATGGGCATTTGTGATTTTTTGCGTGTCCCATGTGTCTCCGTTGTTGGTAAGAATGGAAACTGATCCATCCGAACTGCCACACGCCAAGATGAGACCAAATTCATGGGGTGCCCAAGCCACTGAATTCACAGAAGAATCATGACCCGTGTGCTCGTAGATTTTTGTCCATTCACCGAGTTCCTTCCATATAATAACTTTCCTGTCAAAGTGGTAAAGATTGAATCATAAATATACTCTATAACCGCTGACCTAGATTCTCAAATGTGAACTCAGATACTCAATGAAATGGATTTTAAATTTAGCCAGTTGATCAAACATACAAAAGACTGCAAACACCTATTAGGCACAATCAAAGGATTTCAAATATGAAATGCAAATAGAAGAAATCTGTGCATTGCTATTTGTGGTGGCATTAATAGAATTTGAGGTTTTCCAATTGAATAACAGCGCTCAATTAGTGCAAAGAAAATATTTATGATCTCATTCAAACAACATTTCCAAATCTTTTATTGAAAAACAGTGCTCAAGTACTGCAAAGAAATATGAATCTCACTCGCAACATTTCAAATGGCGTTACTGGAAAATGTACATATTCAATGCAAGCAACTTGTTGTTGACCACCCATATGGGAGTTGAAATCCTGGCATTGATCAATGACGAAAAAGAGTACCATCAACAGAATTCGAGGTTTTCCAATTGCATAAAAATGCTTAATTAGTGCAAAGAAATATTAATCTCATTCACAACATTTCAAATGGCATTATTGGAAAATGTAAAAAATCAATGCAAGCAACTTGTTGACCACATGGATGGGAGTTGAAATACGAAAAACAGTAGCATCAACAGAATTCGAGGTTTTCCAATTGAATAACAGCACTCAATTAATGCAAAGAAATATTAATCTCTATCACAACATTCTAAATGGCGTTATTGAAAAATGTAAAAAATCATTGCTATTTGTGATGGCATTAACAGAATTTGATGTTTTCCAATTGAATAACAGCGCTCAATTAGTGCAAAGACATATTAATCTCATTCACAACATATCAAACAGCATTACTGAAAAATGTAAATAATCAATGCAAGCAACTTGTTGTTGACCACTCGTATGAGAGTTGAAATTATGGCATTGATCAATAACGAAAAACAGTATCGTCAACAGAATTTGAGGTTGTCCAATTGAATAACAGCGGTGAATTAATGCAAAGAAATATTAATCTCATTCACAACATTTCAAATGGCATTATTGAAAAATGTAATAAAATCAACTTTTGTGCCATTTGTGATGGCATAATAACAGTACCATGAACAGATTCGTTTTACAATTGAATAACAGTGGTCAATTAGTGCAAAGAAATATTAATCTGATTCACATCATTTTAATTGGCGTTATTGAAAATTGTAAAAAATCAATGCAAGCAACTTGTTGTTGACCAATCGCATGGGCGTTGAAATCCTCGCATTCATCAATGACGAAAAACAGTACCATCCACAGAATTCGAGGTTTTCCAATTTATTAACAGCGCTGAATTAGTGCAAACAAACATTAACTCCATTCACAACATTGCAAATGGCATTATTGAAAAATGTACATAATCAATGCAAGCAACTTGTTGTTGACCACCCGCATGGGAGTTTTCCAATTGAATAACAGCACTGAATTAGTGCAAAGAAATATTAATCTCATTCACAACATTTCAAGCAGCAATATTACAAAATGTAAAGAATCAGTGCAAGCAAATTATTGTTGACCACCCGCATGGAAGTTGAAATTTTGGCATTGATCAATGACGAATAACAGTACCATCAACAGAATTTGAAGTTTTCCAATTGAATAACAGCGCTCAATTAGTGCACAAATATATTAATCTCATTCACAACATTTCAAGCGGCATTATTGAAAAATATACATAATCAATCCAAGCAAATTGTTGACTACCCGCATGTGAATTGAAATCCTGGCATTGATCAATGACGAAAGACAGTACCATCAACAGAATTTGAAGTTTTCCAATTGAAGAACAGCGCTCAATTAGTGCACAAATATATTCATCTCATTCACAACATTTCAAGCAGCATTATTGAAAAATGTAAATAATCAATGCAAACAACTTGTTGTTGACCACCCGTATTGGAGTTGAAATCCTGGCATCAATCAATGAAAAAAAACAGTCCCAACTCTTAACTATATTCATAGAACTTCAAAAGCAGTAGAATCTAGTCGCAGCAAATTTCAATCAGGTTCACGAGGTCACAACCCGCAAAATTATAAACCTAACACGTCATCAATGTAAAACCTCACCGATCATAGCTGCACGACGCCAAAAGGTTCCCAAATTTCGGATGAGCCCAGGCAACCTGCCACACTGGTCCGATATGTCCCTTGAGATCGGCGACCAAACTCTGCGATCCGTTCTTGAGGTCAAAAATCTTCACCGAATTGTCACTGGAGCAGGTCGCTAACCTCAATCCGTAATAATCCATCTCCGCGTCGTGAATCATGTCTTCGTGGCCGGTGTCGACCGTATTCAATACGGACACCATCGTGTTTTACAATTGATCGTCGACTTCAAAGAGGAACACCGAAAAATCCCATAAATGCCGCGCGCCAGATTTCGCCAACCGACCCTCCGGTTTGAGGTTATGTTTCTCCACTGTCACTTACGTGGAAGCATGTGCGCAGAAGAACACACGATCATCTGCGCATGTATGACATAATGCGCATGCTTTAACCAATTTAAAAGTTATTTAAATGCTTATTTAAATGTGCCCGCTCAAAATCCAGGCGTTGATTTTTAAGTTGAAGTTGATGTTGAAATTCGGGTTTATTGGAGGGTAGAGCACAATTTTCGGAATGCTTTCCGCAGGTGCGGTTGTTAAAGTGGGTGGGTTTGGTTGCTTCGAGAAATAGAGAGATTCTTAATGCGGGGGCGTAAAGTTTAAAGCGCGTTAAAAGCGGAAATTGTAACGAGGCTGCAGTGGATGGAAATGATTTTCGGTGATGCAGTTGGGGAAGGTAAATGTTACGACGTTCAGGAAGGAATTACGAGGGTTGTACGAAATGTGGTTTATTTCTGGGTGCGTTGTAGGGGTACTAGTTTGTGGTGCTTTATATTCGTGATTTACGAAATTTGTATTTATCATTTCTGGGCGTCTTATAGGGGGTACTAGTTTGTGGTGCTTTATATTCCGTATTTACGAAATTTATATTTATCATGTGATTCTTTTCCGGGCGACTTGTAGGGGGTACTAGTTTATGGTGTTTTATATTCGGTATTTACGAAATTTGTATTTATCATGTGGTTCATTTCTGGGCGCATTGTAGGGGATACTAGTTTGTGGTGCTTTATATTCGATATTTACGAAATTTTATTTATCATGTGGTGTATTTCTGGGCGAATTGCAGAGGATACCAGTTTGTCATGCTTTATATTCGGTATTTACGAAAATTATACTTATCATGTGGTTTATTTCTGGGCGCATGGTAGGGAATACTAGTTTGTGGTGCTTTATATTCGATATTTATGAAATTTATATTATTTAGTGGTTCATTTCCGGGTGCCTTGTAGGGGTACTAGTTTGTAGTGCTTTATATTCGGTACTTACGAAATTTATATTTATCATGTGGTTTATTTTTGTGGTGCTTTATATTCGGTATTTATGAAATTTATATTTATCATGTCGTTCATTTCTAGGGGCTTTGTATGGGATACTAGTTTATCATGCTTTAAATTCGGTATTTACGAAATTTGTATTTATCATGTGGTTCATTTCTGGAAACCTTGTGGGGGGTACTAGTTTGTGGTGCTTTATATTCGATATTTACGAAATTTATACTTATCATGTGGTTTATTTTTGTGGTGCTTTAAATTCCGTATTTACGAAATTTATATTTATCATGTGGTTCATTTCTGGGCGCCTAGTAAGGGGGTACTAGTTTGTGGTGGTTAGTATACGGAACTTACGAAATTTATGTTTATCTTGTGGTTCATTTTTGTGGTGCTTTAAATTCGATATTTACGACATTCATATTTTTCATGTGCTTCATTTCTGGAAACCTTGTACGGGATACTAGTTTGTGGTGCTTTATATTCGGTACTCACGAAATTTGTATTTATCATGTGGTTAATTTCTGAGCGCTTTGTAGGGAATACTAGTTTGTGGTGCTTTATATTCGGTATTTACGAAATTTGTATTTATTATGTGGTTTATTTTTGTGGTGCTTTAAATTCGGTATTTACGAAATTTGTATTTATCATGTGGTTTATTTTTGTAGTGCTTTAAATTTGGTATTTACGAAATTTGTATTTATCATGTGGTTCATTTCTGGAAACCTTGTAGGGGGTACTAGTTTGTGGTGCTTTATATTCGATATTTACGAAATTTATAATTATCATGTGGTTTATTTTTGTGGTGCTTTAAATTCCGTATTTACGAAATTTATATTTATCATGTGGTTCATTTCTGGGCGCCTAGAAGGGGGTATTAGTTTTGGTGGTTAGAACGGAACTTACGAAATTTATGTTTATCTTGTGGTTCATTTTTGTGGTGCTTTAAATTCGATATTTACGAAATTTATATTTTTCATGTGGTTCATTTCTGGAAACCTTGTACGGGATACTAGTTTGTGGTGCTTTATATTCGGTACTTACGAAATTTGTATTTATCATGTGGTTAATTTCTCAGCGCTTTGTAGGGAATACTAGTTTGTGGTGCTTTATATTCGGTATTTATGAAATTTATATTTATCATGTGGTTAATTTTTGTGGTGCTTTAAATTCGGTATTTACGAAATTTGTATTTATCATGTGATTCATTTCTGGGCGCCTTGTAGGGGATACTAGTTTGTGGAGCTTTATATTCGGTATTTACAAAATTTTATTTATCATGTGGTTCATTTTTGGACGCCTTATAGGAGGTACTAGCTTGTGGTGCTTTATATTCGGTATTTACGAAATTTGTATTTATCACGTGGTTCATTTTCGGGCGCCTTGCAGGAGTACTAGTTTGTGGTGCTTTATATTTGGTATTTACGAAATTTGTATTTATCATATGGTGCATTTTTGGGCGCCTTGTAGGGGTACTAGTTTGCGGTGCTTTATATTCGGTACTTACGAAATTTATATTTATCATGTGGTTAATTTTTGTGGTGCTTTAAATTCGGTATTTACGAAATTTATATTTATCATGTGCTTTATTTTTGGACGCCTTGTAGAGGTACTAGTTTGTGATGCTTTATATTCGGTATTTACGAAATGTATGTTTATCATGTGGTTCATTTTTGGGAGCCTTGTAGGGGATACTAGTTTGTGGTGCTTTATATTCGGTATTTATGAAATTTATATTTATCATGTGGTTTATTTTTGTGGTGCTTTATATTCGGTATTTACGAAATTTTATTTATCGTGTGATTAATTTCTGGACGTCTTATTGGGGGTACTAGTTTCTGGTGCTTTATATTCGGTATTTATGAAAATTATATTTATCATGTGGTTCATTTCTAGACGCCTTGTAGGGAATATTAGTTTGTGGTGCTTTATATTCGGTATTTACGAAATTTATATTTATCATGTGGTTCATTTCTGGGCGCCTTGTAGGAAATACAAGTTTATAGTGCTTTATAATCGGTATTTACGAAATTTTATTTATCATGTCGTTCATTTCTGGGCGCCTTGTAGGGGGTACTAGTTTGTGGTGTTTTATATTCGGTATTTACGAAATTTGTGTTTATCATGTGGTTCACCTCTTGTCGCTTTATAGAGGATATTAGTTTGCAATGCTTTATATTCAGTATTTACGAAATTTATATTTATCATATGGTTCATTTCTGGACGCCTTGTAGGGGATATTAGTTTGTGGTACTTTATATTTGGTATTTACGAAATTTGTATTCATCATGTGGTTTATTTCTGGGCGCCTTGTAGGGGATACTAGTTTGTGGTGCTTTATGTTCGGTGTTTACCAAAGTTTATTTATCATGTAGTTCATTTTTGGGCGCCTTGTAGAGGATTCTAGTTTGTGGTGCTTTATATTTGGTATTTACGGAATTCATATTTATCATGTGGTTCATTTTTGTGGTGCTTTATATTCAGTATTTACAAAAATTATATTTATCATGTGGTTTATTTCTGGGCGCCTTATAGGGGGTACTAGTTTGTGGTGCTTTATATTCAATATTTACGCAATTTGTATCTGTCATCCTAACGTCTGTGTCAATCATGTGACGTGTATGCATGTACGATGTACGTGCTTCAGCAGTATAAGTCGTTGAAAGTTAGTGGATTTCATTTTCTGTTCGGGAGTGAGTCACCGTGATCATCTAGAAGCGTCTGTAACTTTCAGTTCTCAATTTCCAATCCTGCAATCATTAATATTGCACTTTCTAAATTTCCAATATGACACGAAAATTGGTTGACCTTATTCGTATTTACTTTGCGTATAAAATGCAAAGGCTTTAATATTCCACATCGATAATGAAGTTTCCATAGGACTTCGCTCTCGTAATCTCTACATTCGAAATTAATCAAAATCTTCAATGTCTATTCTGGTTGATTCGTTTAAAAAGTTCATTGTTTTAAAGAAAACCCACAAATAAAACGCACTCGACCAGAAAAAATGTTCAAGAATTTCCTGTATTACATCTAAAACAAAATTGCACGTGGGGGAATTAATTTCTTTGCATATTCTACAATTAAATTTGTACATAACTGATGTTATTTCATACTCTACATTATACTTATTTCTTTTTTTGTTTTCGAGGGTGTCACAGCCGTTTTTACAAATTGCTTATGCCTTTCCGTCTCAATCTTCAATTGCAATTATTAACTTCACGATGTACGCGGCATAAAAAAATCGACTAATCCTACAGTTCAATATCTCCATACCCTGCTGCGAAAATAAAATATAAAATCCTGCTTTCGACAAAAACAATAAATCACTCATAAAATTCTGCCCACGTGTCCTCTGCATCACAAATAAATTTGACCGGGTTTTGCTTTAGTTTTGTCCGTTTGGTAGAAAAACCTTAGTAACCTCCAATATTAATTTCGCAATTATAAAACTTATCTTAAATATGCACATATATCATCTTTTATTATCTACTAATTACTCCGCGTCTTTCAAGTTCTTAATCTTATCTCATCTTAAGTGAACCTGTAATTTGTCCTGTCAATTTCGTCCCTGAAGTTCGTATTTCCAATTGGTAAAAAATTCGATCCATTCTTTCTACTGTTAATATCTCTTCGTACCACCATGAAAATAAAATATTGAAGTATCGATAGGCAAATAAAATATACCCGCCCGCATTCAATAACAAAAATAAATCGTCCATCAGATCGTCGCACACATCATTCGCCCAAACAAAGTTGAATGGGGTTTACTTCATTCTTGTGTGTTTTATACGGAAACCTTGATTAAGTCCAATTTTCATTTCACAATTATAAAACTTTTATGAAATATGTATGTTTATCGTCTTGTATCATCTACTAATTTTTTTATGTTGTCAGGGTCACAGCATCGTCCGCCATCTTAGATGAACTTCTAATTTGACGTGTCAATTTCGTATTTCAATATCGTATTTCAAGTTCGTAAAATGTTCGACCAATTCTGCCCACTATTAATATCTCTATGTGCCGCTACGCAAATAGAATATAGAAGTATCGGTAGACAAATCAAATATAGCTGGTCGCATTCAATAATAACGATAAATCACCCATCAACCCACCAGACCAATCGCCCGCATCGAAAGCAAAGTTGTGCGCGATTTAATTTATTTCCGTGCGTTTCATAGAGAAATCTTACACTGCACCTATATTAATCTCGCAATTACAAAACTTTTCTGATGTATACACTTACATGGTCTCGTGTCATCTATTAATTGCTTCGTGTCATCCAAGTCTGCAGTGGTCAGCCAGTAGGATATGTCATCTTAAATCAACCTGTAATTTTAAGCAGCAATTTATCAAACCCATGTTTCTGATTGGTGAAAAATTCGATAAAATCTTCCGTTAACATGTCTACGTACCGCTATGCAAATACGCTATAGAGGAATCGGTAGGCAAATAAACTAAAGGGATCATTATATTCTATGTTACCGACGATGTGATTGAAAAGGGACAGAGGAAAGGTAAACAGCAGAAAAGTTAAAAATAAAAGATTGATCAGATCGCATAGAAACCCCTAAAAAGACGGATATAAATAAAATACTCAATAAGAGAATATTGTGAATTAGTTATTTTAAAATCGTTACATTTCTTGAGACTTCATTAGTTTTAACTGTATTTTAAACTTCGTTTTGTTCAATAATTAAACTTGGTTTAACCCTTTGAGTGCTATGGACGCATATATGCGTCCGCTGAAATTTGCTTGTTTCATTTCGTTTTGACCTTTAAACATTTTAAATATATTAAAATTTACGAATATAGTTTATTTTTCGCCAAAATTACAATTTAAATATCAAATTGTAACAAAATTGTACGCATGACGAATATAATCGTAATGACATAAAATTCTGCCACATCTCCATAACGGATGTAGTTGTCAAACACATTTAACTGGTTAATTATCGATCAATAGAATCAACACGCGCAAAAGTGTTTCATCCGCAGCAATCGCTTTGGCCAGAAGTATTCAGTAGTCAAAGGGTTAAAGAAACTACAACATAAACGATATTCCATAATCATTTGTCTTATTCAATAATTAAACTTGTTTTAACCTTTTAAGTGCTATGGATACATATATGCGTCCACCGAAATCTATTGGTGTTGACTATGGGCGCATATATTTTACTTTATTTTACACAATTATAAATGTATGAGACGAATACAGATGCATTCTTTATCAAATAATTCTCTTGTATTATTTAATTCGGTATAAATGAAGAATTATCATTAGAATCCCGTTGCGCCTTAAATAATCGATCGATAAAATTAACTCGGCAAAAGTGTTTCATCCGCAGCAATCGCTTTGGCCAAAAGTATTCAGCAGTCAAAATGTTAAAGAAACTACAACATAAACGACATTCCATAATCATTTTTTTTTGTTCAATAATTAAACTTGGTTTAACCTTTTGAGTGCTATGGACGCATATATGCGGCCCCAATCGTTTCAATTTCTTACGTACTGTAGCCACAATTATAAATGTATGAGACGAATACAAATGCGTTGTTTATCAAATAATTTTCTTGCATTACTTAATTTGGCGTAAATGAAGAATTATCATTAGAACTGCGTTGCGCCTTAAATAATCGATCGATAGAATCCACACGCACAAAAGTGTTTCATCCGCAGCAATCGCTTTGGCCAAAGTATTCAGCAGTAAAACTGTTAAACAAACTGCACCATAAACGACATACTATAACCAGTCGTTTTGTTCAATAATTAAATTTGGTTTAATCTTTTGAGTGCTATGGACGCATATATGCGTCCCCAATCTTTCGACTTCTTACCTACTGTAGCCACAATTATAAATGTATGAGACGAATACAGATGCGTTGTTTATCAAATAATTTTCTTGTTTATTCTCATTAGAAATAATGTTATAGGGTTGTTTAAATTATTGTATATTCCTCGTATTTTCCAGAACTATTTTTTACGGCAGTAAAATCATGTAATGTTGCCATACAATTTCGTTTTTACAATAACTCATTATCAATCCAAATACGTAAACACAAACCTAACGTTTTAATAGAAACAAGAAAGCGAGATTCAAATCATTTACCAAAACGTTCGTCTCGTAAACGATGTGCACTTTGTAGTACAAAAAAAAGAAATTCGTACACTCTAGTCTTGTGCTGTGTGCAAAGTGCCCCTATGCTTAGGAAAAAATATGTGTTTTAACAAGTACCATTCATAAACCTATGTGGCACGGTGGGACTATTTGAGCCGCGCCCAATACCACCAAATTGAATTAACTATTACTATTTTGTTATGTTTTTGCATGATATTGTACCGTTATTAATAAAAATATACCGATTTTGTTTCATTTAAAACCCGATAAAATTCCTGTGCAACATGGGTCAATTTTTGGTCTGAAATCCTGTGCCTCAAAGAGTTAAATAATCGATCAATAGAGGTTACACGCGCAAAAGTATTTCATCCTCAGCAATCGCTTTGGTCAAAAGTATTCAGCAGTCAAAGTGTTAAAGAAACTACACCATTAACCCGTTGACTGCCAAGCGTATTTTACTATATTAGAAGGGCGATGATACGAAATACTACAGCGTTCGACTAAATTAATGAAAATGTAAATGATGTGCAGGTATTGGAGACCAAAGGATCGCATCACTATTCTAACAACAACTGCATGTATAAAAAAATAATTGCTACCCAATGTGAATATTTTGGATCTTCGCTAAAATTTCTTGCGTCGTTCACCGGTGATCACCGTGGCAGTCAAAGTGTTAACAACATTCCATGACCACATCAACCCACACACGTCCGCATCGAAAACAACTTCAGATCCGCCGAGCGCAGAGCAAAAAAGTCGAAACTGGCCTAACGTAACGCTTTGCGTTTCGTTGGCAAGCCAGCGACGGAGATGTTTTAATTCCGCGCGCGTTGCGTCGCGACTTCTTTTTTTCGCCGCATTAGGTCGATGAAACGCATGACGTGGACTGGAGGTAGATGCCCCCGGATCCTATTCATATCCTACCGTAGAAAGTACCCGACCCGCCGCGCTCAACTGTTTTCTGTCAGAGACAGTTCGCGTCACTGCGGAGCGTACAAAGCGCGATTCTTTATTAATGGAAGCCCGGGGCGGGGATTGAATTTCCCGATAAATTAGCGCTATCTTCTGACGAGACACGCGACACTTCCGTTAATTGAAGTAGCGCGCCGTGGACGTCGATACGGTAAATAATGATGGCGCTCGAATAATGCGGCTCATCCTGGCGGGAGGAAAAATTGAACGGCTCCGATGTGATTAAATTTATACGCGGGGGGGCGCGGGGCCACGTGATAAGCGAAATATCTGATTAATTAACGAAGTATTCATGAGCGTCATGTAGCAATTATTGGGGCGGCGCGCCCTCAGGAATGTTAATAGGCTAAATAATGGCAGCGTGATCAAATTGATCCGGCACATTTTGGCGCGGCGGAAAATTAGAATGCGACGGTTTCGACGTAATTAAATACGGCTGCGCGTCGGCAAATGGAGCCCCGTGATAAACGTAATATCGGACTCAATAATAAGCCATTGGGAAGCGCTGGTAATTACCGCGGTAACGCGCCGTCAGAAATGCTGAGTTTCTGAATATCGGGTGTGTTGCGTTAGTTAGGTGTAGGGGCTTTTTCGGAAAAAATTTGTTCGATTATGTTGACGCGCGAGGAATACGTTGTCGCGGTAGTTAACGAATGATACTTCGCACCGGGTGGGAATTAATTAATCATTGTGCGTCATGTAACAGTTTGAGACGCAATCAGGTACAGCCGTGCGTTTTTCGGTATGAATAATTGCGCTTCTACAACAAGACAATTTTAAAGAAAACTTTGCATGTCGAACATTTAACACTAGAAAGACTGAAACTTAGTATATAGCTGTATCGCCCAAAAGCAGTCAAAATAATTGTATTGTGAAAGAATAACTAATGCGTGAAGAAATTTATTTAAAATTAACCCTTTTCGGACGTATTAAAGTTGATTATGGGTGTCGTACTGGTCGGAATTAATTTCCGTTGAAAAAGCAGTGATACATAACATGCAAGATTTTGAAAAATAAACAAGATTTATTCATTCTTTTGACAACTTTAGTTACATGTTATACAATAATATGTTTTAATGTCATGTTTTCATGTAAAAATTATATTTTATAGTTCTCCATTGTGTGGTATTTTTCAAAACAGTAAACTTCTGCCGGTAACTTTCTTTTGGCCATATTGGAATATTATTTTGAAATATTTTAAGAAGCGGGAAAGTGAAATATTATTATTTGTAAATATTATTTGGAATTTTACGAAATACCTTCGAACTGTGTCCATATCTTTACGCACAAAAGAACAGTTATTGTTCGCACTGGATTTCGTTATCTTCAATTGATAAGAGTACCGCATAAGTTCGTCAATAGGTCCATTAGGTATTTAAGATTGTGCAGATAAATTGTAAACTGATACATGGATGAATACAGTATAAGATTAGTACGGTTTCTTGTTGTGGTGGCTGAGAGCAGACATTCGATTTTTTTCTCCCGGTGAACACTAGAAAAGCTTAATATATGGCTGAGTCAAAAGTAAAACATACGACTAATCTGTAAAGAAATTTATTTAAAATTTTTCAATATTTTTTACATTATTTAGTTATATAACAGGTTATTAGTAAATATTAACTGTAAATATTGACTGTTTTCACTGAACTTATCCCATATTTCCGAAACCAAGGCAAATTTATTTGCTTATGTACTTCTTTCGGTTCTTTTGTCAAAACGAATAAATCCTTGAACTTTTCTTCATAGTTTTTTCGGACCATAAATGACTTTTAAAATTGAGCTCCAACGAATAAATCGTCCAATCGTTCCGCAAAATTCGGCGACATTCTTCTGTGCACTTTTTTATATGTTTCATAATATGGTTACCTATTATCAACGAGAATGCACTGATAAGATGTTTCGGTCTGCTAAAAGGTGTTTTCAGTTTCTTCATCAGAGTCTGAACTACTTAGTACCCTACACCTTTTCCTGGGCATATTGATGGCACTTTCATTTTCATCATTGGTGATCAACTCTTCATCGCTATCTTCAGTTTCAGATGTTTCAATTTAAATATGAACCGTTTCATCTTCAGATGATAGTTCAGAATTTATTGCATCTAATTCTATATCGGAGCACTCTTCACTTATGTTCGTTAACTTTTCCAATAACTCACTTCTATTCGACATTTCTTTCATGAATTTAGTTCACGCATCTGAAGGCAAATACCTTGAATTCTGAGATAGGTCAGAATTTATTGCATCCTCATACATATACAATATATGTATACATATACAATACCCCGTCTGGCAAGACAATCTATTAACATTCTCACATTGACTCCACCTAATTTCGACACAAAATTCCTATGTGACGTGTGCAACATCTGTACACTCATCGCGATATGGTACTTCATGCCAAAGCAATACCTGACTAGCCAACCAGGTATTTCCACCGATGATTGAATCACACACAATTCGCAACGTAACTGAACGTTTTAAACCAGGCAAATTTCATCTCGGTACAGCCAACAATATTCCACGCGCGGCCTTTGACAGTATAACGATAATTGCGTCCAGTCTTTTGCTTTCCGCGGCAATGCACAAAATAACTAATGGCTAAGTTCCCTTAACACGTTAAGTGCCGAGCGCATTTTCTGCATCTTTCCATTTATGCCGCCTAATCTTGTCAACTGGTGAGACAAGCTGGACAGAGATACAATTACATGTAGCCTTTGACATATGCCTTGGAGATGGTTTCTGTTATATAGCGAGTTATTTTTCTATCTTAATTTTTTGATGTCCATAACAGTAGTTTTCATCAGCCGATGATGAAAATATTAACACTAAACGTACTGGTACTTCACCTACTTATTCTTACCATGAGGGATCATTTTATGTTTTATGAAATAAACGTTGATTTTCAGAAAGAAATTCCTAATTTATTAACCCTTTGAGTGCTGAATACTTTTGGCCAAAGCGCTCGCTGGGGACGAAACACTTTTTGCTAGTGTGAACTTTAATGATCGATTATTTAAGGCGCAAATAAGTTTTAATGATAATTCTGTATTTACGCCAAATTAAATAATGTAAGAAAATGGTTTGGTAAAGAACGCATCTGTATTCATCTCATACATTTATAATTGTGGCTACAGTAGGTGAGAAATCGAAACGATTAGGGACGCATATATGCGCCCATAGTCGACACCGATAGATTTCGGCGGACGCATATATGCGTCCATAGCACTCAAAGGGTTAAAGCGAGAAATTGAATAATTGGATGATATAAGAATTTACCGAAAGTCAAATGAGCGAAAGAAATAAGAATGAATGTACGATTTTAAACTAAATTTTGAAAGGCGTCTTTTGACCCCGCTTGGTACGTTTAGTGTTAAAATTTCCAAGTTTTTCGTCATGACGCATACGGTGCGTCATCAGTTTTGTCAGAAGAAAATATTAAAATTTTTCGCCATGACGCATACGGTGCGTCATCAGTTTTGTCAGAAGCAAATATTAAAATGTTTCATTGCACACGGTGCGTCATCAGTTTTGTCAAAAGCAAATATTAACATTTTTCATCATGACGCATACGGTGCGTCATCAGTTTTTTCAGAAGTAAATATTACAATTTTTTGCCATGACGCATACAGGGCGTCATTAGTTTTGTCAGAAGCAAATATTACAATTTTTCGCCATGACGCATACGAGGCGTCATCAATTTTCGCGGAAGCAAGTATTAACACTAAACGAACCGGTACTTTATACCTACCTATTCTTACCATGAAGGGTCATTTTACGCCTTATGAAATAAATGTTAAAAGTTCAGAAAGAAATTCCTAATTTATTAAAGCTAGAAATTGAATAATCAGATGACATAAGAAATTACAGAAAGTCAAATGAGCGAAAGAAATAACAATGAATGTACGATTTTAAAGCAAATCTTGAAAGGGGTCGCGGGAACCCCGCTTGGTACCTTTAGTATTAAAGAAAATATTGTATATAACGAGCTAAATAAAATACGTAATTAATTCCAATGAAAGTGATATTCGCTTACATTCTTCCTCGTTCGTACTTTTCACAATTTTTAATCTATAATACCAGTATTGTATTAACTTTCGTATTTTCGTTCACCGGTGACTGACCCGATAAGAATGAAAAATTCCTCCCAGGTGTCCAACATGACACTTGACGCATTAACCGCGTCCCTTTTTACATTGCCTTCTTACAACTCCGACCAAACTAACACCGGCTTGGTAAATTTAGTGTTAAAGAAAATATTGTATCTAACGAACTAAATAAAATACGTAATTAATTCCAATGAAAGCAATATTTGCTTATATTCTTCCTCTTTTTTACTTTTCCCTTTGATAGTGCCTCCTTATAACTCCGAGCAAAGTAAGACCGGCTTAGTACATTTAGTGTTAAAGAAATTATAGTATGTAACGAACTAAATAAAATACGTATCTAATTCTAATGAAAGTAATATTTGCTTACATTCTTCCTCTTTTTCACTTTTCACTTTGACATTTCCTCCTTACAATTCCGACCAAACTAACACCGACTTGGTACATTTAGTGTTAAAGCAAATATTGTATATGGCGAACTAAATAAACTACGTAACCAATTCCAATAAAAGTGATATCCGCTTACATTTTTTATCCTTTGTACTGTTCCATTTTTACTTTACTTTACCATTTTTAATCTATAATACCAGTGTAATACCAGTGTGTGTACTAACTTTTTTATTTTCGTTCACCGGTGACTGACCCGGTCAGCATGAAAAATTCCTCCCCGGTGTCTAGTCTAACACGACACTTGACGTATTAACCGCTTTTGACATTGCCTCCTTACAACTCCAACCAAACAAACTCCGGACCAGCCCACAATTTCCATCAATGACAGTCAACATCAGTCACAATTCATACCCAAAGTTCAAAACCCATCGCGTCTCGCCCAGCATCGTTCCAAATGTAGCCACTCGTCCTTTGACATGCGACGATAATTGCCTTCGCCTCTCACCCGCGCGGTAATCCACAAAATAACGCCAATATTACCTTAAGAGGACCAGAAAGGTTTGGAATTTCAAAAAAATCGATTTTTAGGTTTTTACATAATCGGTTAGTACATTTTTTAAGAACATATTGGCGCAAGAAAAACTTCGATATTCGCAAAATTGAGTTGAGGAATGCCAAAAATGTGAGTAGCCGTAATCCTGTTCCCAAACTTTAATCGCGTTTTTCTCAAAACAGTATTTTCCATTAGTTTTGCCGCGATAACTCAAAAATGGTTGAAGATATCGATTTGATTTTTTTTTAAATTGAAGATAAATATGTATTCCATAAACTGAACCGATGTCTACATATAAAAATTAATTTTTTAATATCGTTTTTAACAACAATAACTTAAATTTGTCAACCTTTTGGATTTTTGGTCGCCATTGCTTCAATTGCGACGTTTTGTCACAGAATTTAGGTTCAGTCTACAGAGGGAAATCTCACCAACCAAATGGCGCTAAGAAAATCGGAAAACTCTAACTCGTTCACCCGGAATCCGAAGAAGAAAACAGCGCACGAATCACGCGGTCATCTTCAGATATAAATATTTCCTTTAATTATTAATATTTAAAACATTTTTAAAGCCTATTTGTTTGTTAAGAATGCAGAAAAACCTTTAAAAAATAAAATTTATGTATGTTTATTCGTTCGTCCACAATCGTTATTCGAATTTCATCCAGTTTTCGGTTGTTGAAGGCTTTCTGGTTCCCTTAACACATTGTTGACCGGCAATTTTCGGAAAAAGCTGTCTCAAATCACCGGCTATTATTTCGTAATTAAACGTGGAAGTGAAACGATGTAAATAATCCTCAATAAAGTTTGTTCGTGCATAATGAATTCAAATTGAACTTTGCACATCAATTTTATGTAACTTTTAATATTTTTTCGTATGATTAACTGTATAGCAGTCGTTTACGCGTAGCTGTAGACAAGAGGTTTTGCACATATATCTTATTTCGTTGCGCTTTCCTTTTAAAGAGCTATATTATGCCCTTGTTATTTCACTTTCAATAATCATTTTCCAAATGATTACCACTTATTTAAAAATCACTCGGGCAACTATATAAAGCATTCACGTACAAATTATTGAAAAATGCTTCACCGTCACGTTCCGTCGTTCTTGACACTTTCTAATACTAGAATTGTAATAAAAACCTCAGTACCAAGAAAAGTATACTTTTTTATAATAAAGCAGACGCGATTGAAGACAACGAACAAAATTTTGTTGCATTCTATATTGCCCTGCGTTTCAAAAATTAAACCTAAATTTGTTAACACTTTGACTGCCATGATGGTCACCGGTGCCCGACGCAAGAGATTTTACTGAAGATCCAAAATATTCGCAATGGGTAGCAATTATTATTTTATAAAGGCAGTTCATGTTAGAATAGTGATGCGATCCTTTGGTTTCCAATACGTGCACATTATTTACATTTTGCTTAATTCAATCAAACACTGTAGTTTTTCATAGCATCGCCTTTCTAATACACTAAAATACGCTTGGCAGTCAACGTGTTAAGAATGCACAAAAAACCTTCAAAAAAGAAAATTCGTGTACGTTTATCCGTTCGTCCGCAATCGTTATTCGAATTTCACCCAGTTTTCGGTCGTCGAGAGCTTTCCGGTGCCCTTAAGCGTGTTCCTTTCGAAATATCGCTGCAGTATTTCATAGTATCGCCGTTCTAATACAGTAAAATACGCTTGGCAGTCAACGTGTTAAGAATGCACAAAAACCTTTCAAAAAAGAAAATTCGTGTACCTTTATCCGTTCGTCCGCAATCGTTATTCGAATTTCACCCAGTTTTCGGTCGCTGAGAGCTTTCCGGTGCCCTTAACACTAGATTGCCCGAGATTTCTTGTATACCTATATTGCCCAAAAACAGTCAAAATGACTGCATTGTGAAAAAATAACAAATATGTAAAGAAATTTGTTTGAAATTAATTTTTAATATTTTTTATGTTATTTACAGTTATATAACAGGTTATTAGTAAATATTAACTGTACATATTGACTCGTTTTCAATGAACTTAACCCATATTTCCGAAAGCGAGGCAAATTTATTTGATTGTAGGCGCCTACTGCATTCGGTTCTTTTGTCAAAATGAATAAATCGTAGGATTTGCTTGAACTTTTCTCTGGCTATAGTTTTTCTAAAAGATTCGGGACCCCACTTCGCTGACCATAAATAACTCAATTTAAAATTTGTTGCCTCGTAAGCTCCACGAGCATATAGAATCCCAATAAATGCACGTATTTCCGGTAATGATATTGTCCAACCGTTCCGCAAAATTCGGCGACATTCTTCTGTGCACTTTCTTATATGTTTGATAATATAGTTATCTATTATCGAGGATAATGCACTGATAAGATTATCTGCCACAATGTTCCTTTTTGCGTAGCCTGTTGGCCCTTTCACACTCTTGAAAATACAAGCAGATGGTATCCTTCCAGGAATACCACCTTCGTCAATTTTTGTCCACACAGTACCATCAGCAGCTGTTTCGACCTCCTGAAACGTATTTTCAGTTTCTTCATCAGAATCTGAACTAGTTAGCACCCTACACCTTTTCCTCGACATATTGATGACACTTTCATTTTCATCATTGGTGATCGACTCTTCATCACTATCTTCAGCGTCAGATGTTTCACTTTGAATATAATCCGCTTCATCTTCAGATGATAGTTCAGAATTTGTTGCATTTGATTCTATATCGGAGCACTCTTCACTTATGTTCGTTAGCTTTTCCAATAACTCATTTCTGTGCGACATTTTTTTCATAAAGTTAGAGCGCAAAAGAAATAAAATAAACAACTTGTTAGAACAACACTTTATAAAGATTCGAATAACTAGTACTACTTTAGCTTATTGAGCAACTGACACTTATCAAGTATACGCCCAAATCGACAATTTATCATGCATCATATTTCAATACAAAGCCGGACAGGTCATATAAGAAATTTACTCAATTCAATACATAAAAATCTTTTGATTATTTAAAATTTACCAAGCAGTCAAAATGACTGCTTCTGGGCAATATAGGTATAACACATATATATATACGGAAATAAAGGAGGGCGGAAGTAACTACAATTATTCATAAACCCATTTATATGTTATAGAAAAAGTCACCAAATTCTAAGAAATTGTGTCATCAATTTCATAATTGTTTTTCTAATTGAAATTAAAAAACAGTGAAAATGACTGCCTTGGGCAATCTAGTGTTAAGCGTGTTCCTTTCGAAATATCGCTGTAGTATTTCATAGTATCGCCGTTCTAATACAGTAAAATACGCTTGGCAGTCAACGTGTTAAGAATGCACAAAAAACCTTCAAAACAGAAAATTCGTGTACGTTTACTCGTTCGTCCGCAATCGTTATTCGAATTTCACCCAGTTTTCGTTCATTGAGAGCTTTCCGGTGCCCTTAAGCGTGTTCCTTTCGAAATATCGCTAATGACATCGCTTCCGGCCGCTTTCCGGCTTCGACTAATTGTAAGCTGATAAGGGCTCGCAGCGTGCACACTCCCGTACGAAGATCACACGCTGGATCCTACGTGCATGTGCGCACACGCATCGGCGTGCGCAATATTGCCCTCGCGCCATAAAATTTTCAATATGCCGCGCACGGTCGAGTGGCAATCGCAATTAACGGTAATTTCATTTCCCTCTCAACTCGCGGTAACGAAATCACGGTTGGGGAATTGTTTATCGATCGCGGCACACGTACAGCGCCGATATCGTTAGGTTGGCAGCGCGTTCGACGGAGAACGAGAATGGCGGGAGGAATGACGAGTGGAAAAGGAGCGGTGGGCAGGTCGGCGAAAAGAGACGAGACGATCGACCGACAGGTTGGATGCGGTCGAGTGATCGAGAGAGCTGCGATTAGAAGCGGGGGACCGGAGTGGCGAGAGATGAAAGAGTGGGATTCGAGGGAAGAGAGAGGCGGAGGTAAATGGAGGAGCGCAATTTGAACGGGAGCAACAGAAAATTACTTACTGTTACTCCGTATTCGGTACACGCTGTTAACGACGTTAGTACCATTCCGTTTCTTCGTCCGTTCGCGGACGTGCAAGGCGCGAAATAACGTTTGCACAACGGGACGGCGCCAGGTGAGGCTTTGCGCTGAGAAATTTTTTTTACGATGCATTTTTCCGAATGGGCGACGAGATGAAATGTCGCTGAAGGATTTTCGGGCGGGTGAATAAGGTGTTTTCGGGTAACCCCTTTGGACCCTGTGCACATTGTAATGTACATAATACTTTTTGTGCTGTATTTTATTTTTGTATACAAATATTTCTCAGGATCTCCTTAACCTTTTGAGCGCTGCATTGTCAAACGTTAACACATTGACTGCCACGGTGGTCACCGGTGACCGATGCAAAAGATTTGACTGAAAATGCAAAAAATTTCCATTGAACCCCATTTGCAATCTTGTAAAAGCAATTAAGTAATATTGGGACGGTGCTTTAATACTTTGACTTCTAACAACTCTGCGTTACCTTCATGTTGCACGATTTAATCATATTCTGCAGTATTTCATTGCATCGCCGTTCTAAGATAGCAAAATACGCTTGAGCAAAATAAGCAAAAGATTTTACTATAAATGCAAAAAAATTCGCCTGAAGCCTATTTGCAATCATATAAAAACAATTGATATCGGGACGGTGCTTCAATACTTTGGCTTCTAACAACTCTGCGTTACCTTCATTTTGCACGATTTAATTATACTTTGCAGTATTTCATCGTATCGCGGTTCTAATATACCAAAATTCGCAAAAGATTTTATTAAAAATGCAAACAATTCGCAATAAAGATTATTTGCAATGTTGTAAAAGCAATTGATATTGGAACGGTGCTTCAATACTTTGGCTTCTAACAACTCTGCGTTATCTTCATTTCGCACGATGTAATTGTACTCTGCAGTATTCCATCGCACCGCGGTTCTAATATAGCAAAATACGTAAAAGATGTTACTAAAAATGCAAAAAAAATCGCCTGAAGCCTATTTGCAATCATATAAAAACAATTGATATCGGGACGGTGCTTCAATACTTTGGCTTCTAACAACTCTGCGTTACCTTTATTTCGCACGAATTAATTGTACTCTGCAGTATTTCATCGCATCGCGGTTCTAACATAACAGAATACGCTTGGCAATCAAAGTTTTAAGCGTGCGCTGTGGACTGCTCATTCTTTACGTAAAAGAATACCTCTTTACTGCTACGTACCTTTTACAAGAGCGCAAGTTGAGTAGACTGAATTTTCATTGTGAAATATATTGATTGTAACTGAAATAAATGATGAAACACGTTTTATTACTTGAATTTGCAAAATATGTCATTTTTTTATATGAATATTTAATATTTCAATAATATTTAATATTTCACGTGCCGTTAATTTTTGAGTGAGACATGTTTAATCATCATTCATAAATAAAAAACAAGAAAAATAAAAAATAAATAATAAGAAACAAAAACGTTAAGCTATTTCTTTATACCTCGTCGAGCTATTCCAAATTAAAAAAAAATCATGACTCTACGTTGATTGGTTGCTGAGATCATGCAAGGTGGTAAAGTTTGAACGCAATTTTGTAGGTATTCTTAATATACAAACATGAAACTATACAAACTATACAAAATATAGAAAATATACAAACATAAACATTTGGCATAGGTAATGGTTCACGTACACGTTTTGTTGAATTTTTGTTTTAAGTATAAGTAATTATGTTTTTTTTTTGTTATATTAATATACTGTTCTACGTAAGCAATGCAATGTTATTTGTCAATTGAAACATTTGAAACAAGCATTTTAAACATTTCTTAATATTATTACAGATATTGAAAAGAAGAACGTTCTTTCGTTCGTGTTTATAGAGATTCGCGCAAACACATTGTAGACACAACTGCAAGTGAGATAAGAAAAATTTAGACATGAATGAAATAGTAAGCTACAAAAATACACTAGAATGTATTGACGAGGATTGGGTTTATGAAGTATTCATGTGGGCCATCGACAGTAACGAAAATAGTCGCATGAGAATGCTCAATGTGTTTTTTTGAATGAGGTGAAAGACCTTTTCTGAAAGATTCAGGTAATCCGACGATACATTTTCGGTTGTATGTTCGGAGTAACCAATAGTGTATGTAATATATGTAATTGCTCATTTTAAATATAGTTATGTTTTTGTTCTTATTGTCACTTTGTATCGTACGCAAATAATGCGTTACCAATAATCGATGACAATGTTTGCATCAAGTGCCCTAAATTTCTACTGTTAATATTACAGCAATTATGGACGGCAGGTATGTTCTTTGACACCGTTTCACACAAGCTCTTAATATGTACGAATATCAGTAAGCTCAAAGGAATTTGAACATGAAAAAAATAGTAGGCTACCAAAATAAATTAGAATTCGTCAACGAAATCTTGCCTTCGGAAATATTTACGTTCACGAATCAATGTTGTTGAACTGTAAAATATACTGAAAACAATATCTTGCGTGATAGTACCATACATTACACATTGAAGCCATTGTATCGGTTGTTTATTGTACGTATTTAAAAAAGTATACAAAAAATAGCAAGCGAATTTGAATACTTCGCCACATTGCCTACACTGTGACAGCATCGAAATAACGCATTAACAAGCAAATCGTCAGAATATTACCCAAATATAATCCACTTACATCTTAATTTATCATTTAGTTCATTGTGTACAATTCAACATCTTCGAGCTCCTCAAAAAAATAAAACGTCTTCCGTTTATAAAAGGCCGTCAAACACCCCATTTTTTAATGCCCTATAACTGTCGGAAGAGTTTCAACCCATCCACTTAGAAGGGATCGAATGTTCGAAGAATCGATAGAAACGAGACGCGAGAGTGTCGGAAGACAAGAAATTAGTTGACGCGGAAGAAAATGAATTGAACATTACGATGGATGGCCGTTGAGAAAAAAGTGCCGTTAAATATCAAATTTTGAATGCCCTATAAGCCACGCAACGGTTTCAATGCATCCACCTAGCAGGGATCGAATTGACAATGTTCGAAGAATCGATAATATTCGAAGAATCGACAGGAGCGAGATGCGACAGTGTCGGAAGACAAGAAATTAATTGATGCGGAAGGAAAATTAATTGAACGGTACGATGGATCACCGTGGAGAGAAAAAGGTATTCAAACACCCACATTTTTAAGGTCCTACAAGCATCGAAAGAGCTTCAACCCATCCACGTAGCGGCGATCAAATCGACAATATTTGAAAAATCGACGGGAGTGTCGGAAGACAAGAAATTAGTTGACGCGGAAGAAAAATGAATTGAACATTACGATGGATGACCGTGGGGACCAAAAAGACTGTCAAACACCCACATTTTTAATGCCGTATAAACATTGGAACAGTTTCAACCCATCCATCTAAGAGGAATCGAATCGGCAATATTCGAAAAATCGACAGGAGCGCAGCGCGAGAGTATCGGAAGACAAGAAATTATTTAACGTGGAAGAAAAATGAATTGAACATTACGATGGATGATTGTGGGGACCAAAAAAACCGTCAAACACCAAAATTTGTAATGCCCTATAAACATTGGAACAGTTTCAACCGATCGACATAGCAGGGATCGAATTGACAATGTTCGAAGAATCGACAGGAGTGTCGGAAGACAAGAAATTAGTTGACGCGGATGAAAAATGAATTGAACGTTACGATGTAAAATCGTGGGGAGAAAAATGCCGTTAAATACCCACATTTTTAATGCCGGAACGGTTTCCACCTAACAGGAGTCGAATCGACAATGTTCGAAGAATCGACAATGTTTGAAAAATCGGTAGGAGCGCAGCGCGAGAGTGTCGGAAGACAAGAAATTAGTTGACGCGATAGAAAAATTAATTGAACATTACGATGTAAAATCGTGGCGAGAAAAATGCCGTTAAGTACCCACATTTTTAATGTTGGAACGGTTTCCACCTAACAGGAATCGAATCGGCAATGTTCGAAGAATCGACAATATTCGAAAAATCGACAGGAGCGCAGCAGGAGAGTGTCGGAAGACAAGAAATTAGTTGACGCGGATGAAAAATGAATTGAACGCTACGATGGATGACCGTGGGGAGAAAAATGCCGTTAAATACCCAAATTTTTAATGCCAGAACAGTTTCAACCCATGCACCTAACAGGAATCGAATCGACAATATTCGAAAAATTGACAGGAACACAACGCGAGTGTTGGAAGACAAGAAATTAGTTGACGCGGAAGAAAAATTAATTGAACATTACGATGGATGACCGTGGGAAGAAAAAAGGCCATCAAATACCACATTTTTAATGCCCTATAAACACCGGAACAGTTTCAACCCATTCACCTAACGACAATCGAATCGACAATGTTCGAAGAATCGAAAATGTCCAAAGAATCGGCAGGAGCATGGCGCGAGAGTGTCGGAAGACAAGAAATTAATTGATGCGGAAGGAACATTAATTGAACGGTGCGATGGATAACCGTGGAGAGAAAAAGGTATTCAAACACCCACATTTTCAATGCCTTATAAACACCGGAACAATTTCAACCCATTCACCTAGCGGTGATTAAATTGACAATATTCGAAAAATCGACAGGAGCCCAGCGCGAGAGTGTCGGAAGACAAGAAATTAGTTGACGCGGAAGAAAAATGAATTGAACATTACGATGAATGACTATGGGGAGAAAAATGCCGTTAAATACACAAATTTTTAATGCCGGAACGGTTTCAACCCATCCACCTAACAGGAATGTTCGAAGAATTGACAATGTTTGAAGAATCGGCAGGAGCGCAACGTGAGAGTGTCGGAAGACAAGAAATTAATTGACGCGGAAAAAAAATGAATTGAACAGTACAATGTAAGATCGTGTGGAGGAAAAGGTCTTCAAACACCCACATTTTTAATGTCCTATAAGCATCGCAAGAGTTTTAACCCATCCACCTAGCGATGATCAAATCAACAATATTCGAAAAATCGACAGGAGCGCAGCGCGAGAGTGTCGGAAGACAAGAAATTAGTTGACGCGGAAGAAAAATGAATTGAACGGTACGATGGATGACCGTGGAGAGAAAAAAGGCTCATACGACAGTCGCACGACGACTCTTGCGCCTCACGGAAGGTTCTCTCACACTGTGGCAACATTCCTAGCTCGCCTCGAGGCAAGAATCCGCTGCGTCGTCGAGGAAAGGCCCAGTGACCGAGATTCCCCTTTTCATTCTTCCTGTTTCTCCTTCGCCCGGATCTTCCAACGCTCGTGACGTCTTCGATGCCGACGACCTGCACGTACGGCGTTCGGTATCGCGTTCGCCATTAAGCCGGAACCTCCGGTTACCTTCGTCCCGAATTTCCGCGTGATTATCGTTTATGGACGAACCCGACAGTTCAGCGTCGGGTGTATGATAAGCAATCAGCGTTTATGAGCGATCGTTGTTCTGTCGGTGTACAATGTTTCGGACCTTTGTCGTCAATTTATGTATGGTTTGCACGTCGTTTATGTATGGTTTGTGTAACGTTTATGGACGTAGGCGCTGATGAAGCAATGGACGATGAGTGTTTACGCGATGGTTGGAAATGATGAGTGGTTTAGAATAATGGGCAGGTTCAAGAGTTTTGGTGTTGTAGTGGACGCTGGTTTATGGAGAATAATACGAAGTATGTCGGGAAAATAACGGAACTTTTTAAATTTATCGAAAATTATTAACGCCATTTATATTATTTTTCCATTATAATTTCGTATGAAAAAAAATTTTTTTTTTATGTTTGTATGGTTCCAAAGGGTGCATTATAAGATGCATTATTTTTTTGGCGCAGGCATTTCGGAGATTTCAAGGTCAACTTCATTTTTTTAACACTTTGACTGCTGTGATGCTCACCGCTGATCGGCGCAAGAGAACTTTCTGAATAATATTATAATAATTATAAAAATATATTATAATACTAAATAACGCTGGTTAGTGGAGAATAATACAAAGTATGTCGGGATAATAACGGAAGTTTTTAAATTTACAGAAAATTACTAACGCCATTTATATTATATTTGCATTATAATTTCGTATGAAAATTTTTTTTTTTTTATATTTGTATGGTTCCAAAGGGTGCATTATAAGATGCATTATTTTTTTGGCGCAGGCATTTCGGAGATTTCAAGGTCAACTTCACTTTTTTAACACTTTGACTGCTGTGATGCCCACCGCTGATCGGCGCAAGAAATTTTGCTGAAGATCCAAAATATTCGCAATGGGTAGCAATAATTATTTTATAAATGCAGTTATTGTTAGAATAGTGATGCGATCCTTTAGTCTCCAATACCTGCGCATTATTTACACTTTGCATTATTCAGACAAACGCTGTAGTATTTCATAGCATCGCCGTTCAAGTACGGCAAAATACGTACGACAGTTAACGTGTTAAAACAATATATAATTTGAAAGCTGTATGTTTTCGTCACAGAATGCGTCTCCGATCATTGTTATCGATCCACGGATTCTTAGATTATAGCGCTTAACCCTTCTTTGCATGATGGTGGGAATTTCCATTATAAAATTGAATGCCCAAAAATTATATAAACCCACCATGTGACTATTTCCTGTTCCCGAAACTCAAATTGGCTATGAAAGGAACGTTTTATGACGATGTTACAAGTCCAAAATGAGGGTCATTGAAGCGATTCCAAAAAATAACCTAAAAAAGTTTATGCAAGCATTGGTTGAACGTGCCCAGCGATATATCGATGCGGAAGGGATGTATTTTGAATAAAAATAAACAAAATTGCCAAAATAACTAATTCTTTTTTTTTTTTTTAATTTAAAAAGTTCCGCTATTTTCCCGGAATACTGTGTAAGTAAAATGTAAGATAGCTGTAACGTTTTGAGGAGCATGTTTAATGGCTTTGCTTAGAATTCTGGCATAAAGCACCTTTATGGACATAGATTATGTTTGGTAAACAATAAGTGTTTATGTTAGACGATTGTTTTGGGGTTATGTAAAGTGTTTTGTAGCTATGACCTGAATTTAATACCTTCTATGGACATGGGCAGTGTTCATTGTGTAAGCAGTAAATATTTGAGTGAGATCCTGGTCTTGCGATTATGTAAATCCTTAAGAGCTTCGTCAATAATTTCCCGAATATTGTCTGTAGACAGATGCCCTAATTGGACGATGTCAAGGTGGTTAATGGTAAGTCATTAAATAATTATTTTAAAGATATTATTTTCAATAAATATAATTAAAGAATATTATATTTTCAAGAATAATAATTTCAAATTATTATTTTAATGATAATTTACTTTAATGATAAGTCAAAAATCATTAAAAAATTTTGTCTTGTAGGTATATCACACGTTCAGGAACACTATCGCAAATTTTTTCTTAGTTACAATTTCTAGAGTTATGCCAAGAGTGAACATTTTTGAAACTAATAATAAAGAATACTTGCATAGGATGTTCCTTTGGTATATCCACACTAACTAATTTACTTCTATTACAATTGCTTTTAAACACGTTGCAAAATTTGCAACTTGTGCTTTTAAAACTTGCGCTTTTAAACGTGTCGCAAGTTTTCATTGCAAAAGTCGTTCACATAATTTCATTCTAGAAAAGGACTAGTTTTCGTACAACTCGCAACTAACTGTCATGCCTGCGGATAAAAGATTGTTAAACATACCCAAAGCTCATATAATTGTCTTTAAAAAGGACTGTAGCATTTTTTTTCAACAAATGCAAATTAATTACTACTGTAGCTCACCGGCAAAATGCTGTTAAAAATTCACAGGAATACTTTCCATCGTTATCCTTAATTCCAGAGAAATAAAGAGTTACCCATAACGAAGAAAAACGGATTTCAGATTTGTCGTGCGTGAATTCAAATCTGTCAGAGTGACTCACCGGATTCCGCGCGCAAAAAAGCGTCGATACTCGTCGGACAGAATAATTACTCGCGCTGCGCAGTTTCTAGTCCAAACATTCCTTGAATGCGGATGATTAAAGTGATAGTCTTTGTAACTGTACTCCCGCTACTATACTCGCTGCCGGTGAGAAACGGTTTCAACTTTGTACCAAGTTAAATTTACGCGTATAGCCCGCGGTACTTCATATGTAAGTAAGGAGAGCGAAAAAGTGGGAACTCGTGGCCGGAGGGCAAGGCGATGGAATTTATACGGAATACCTTAAAGCAAGTTGTACCGGCGACGGTCAATTCGGTAGCCGATATTAATTTTCTCCTTGCTCGCCACTCGTCCGCGAAGATATCACCTCCTTCCTCGGTTCGGTACCGCAAACGTATTAGTTTGGTGCAAAATTCAGGTTCTTATATTGTAATTTTTGATTTTGTCGTCTATTTTTCTGGATGCCGTTATCTTTCATTGGGGTCATGTGATACAGAATTTATCTGCAACTAATGAAATTGACATGGCGAGTGTATTATTATATATGGGTTGATGCAAAAAAATTGGGGATTTTATCATTTTGTATTATTCGCCGATTTTTATAGATGTTATTATCTTTTATTATAGATGTCTATATCTTTTATTATGGGCATATAATGTATTCGTTGTACGTGATACAGCATTCATTTGCAACTGATGAAATCCATATGGCGAATACTGGGTTGATACAAAAATAATTTGGGATTTGATAATTTATATTATTTACTCATTTTTGTAGATGTCATTATCTTTTATTATGGGCCTATGATGTATTTGTTGTGGTCACGTGATACGGCATTCATTTGCAACTCATGGAACCCATATGATGAGTCTATTTGGTGGATGCAAAAATAATTGGGGATTATATTATTCACTGATTTTTATAGATGTCATTATCTTTTATTATGGGCATATGATACATTCGTTGTGGTCATGTGATACAGCATTCATCTGCAACTGATGAAATTTATATGGCCACTGTATTGGGTTGATGCAAAAATAATTGAGAATTTTATAATTTTGTATTATTCGCCGATTTTTATAGCCGTCCTTATGTTTTATTATAGTTATATGATGTATTCATTGTGGTCACGTGATGCAGTATTCATTTGCAACCGATAAGATTTATATGGCGAGTGTATTGGGTTGATGCAAAAATAATTGCGATTTTTATTATTTTGTATTATTCCCCGATTTTTATAGATATCATTCTTTTTTATTATGGACATATGATGTATTCTTTGCGGTCACATGATACAGCATTTATATGCAATTGATGAAATCTGTATGGTGAGTGTATTGGGATGATGGAAAGATAATTGGGAATTTTACCATTTATATTATTCGCCGATTTGTATAGATGTCATCACCTTTTATTATAGAAGTCTATATCTTTTATTATGGGTACGTGATGTATTCTTTGTAGTCATGGGATACAGCATTTATCTGCAAATAATGAAATTCATATGGCGATTGTATTGGATTGATGCAAAAATAATTGGGGGATTTTATCATTTCATATTATTCGCCGATTTTTGTAAATGTCATTATCTTTTATTATGGGTATATGATGTATTCGTTGCGGTCATGCGATACAGCATTTATTTGTAACTGAAGAAATTTATATGGCGAGTGTATTGGGTTGATGCAAAAATAATTGGGGCTTTTATCATTTTATATTATTCCAATTGCCAATATTTATAGATCTTTTGTTATGGGCATATGATGTATCATTTGTTAGCAATAAATAAAATGCACATTGCAAATGTATCGAATCAGAGCAAATATAATTACGGATTTTCCGTATGGAGTAAAAAGACGCATGTATTAATGAAAAATTATATCTATTTCAGTATAAATGTTTTGCCTTCTCCTTAACGGAATTTTACATTATTTTTTTCATCGAAATACCTTCATTATTATATATGTCCTAGTCCATACATTTCCACTTCGGCAGAATTACAATAAAATAAGCCTTTCAAGTAGATGAACAATTATTCACACTGAAAGTGTAACCAATGTCGCGCGGTTTTGTTTTCAAATGATAATCATTAACCAAAATAACGACAATCACCATGCACACATTTCTCCCAACAGAGCACAAATATTTGTATTCCTAGAGACGGACTTCCGAATTGTATCAACAATTTTTCTTCCCTTTCCTCTGAACGATGCTCCTCTCTACCGCTAAAACCCAAAGAAAATCTCAATGCACGATAGCCTTCCGCTCCAGATACGATATAAAACCCCAAAACCGCTTCGTCTCCCGATACTAGTTTTCCATCGCGTTAGTTCAAAACAGAATGCCAACGCGGTACGCAGACAGACCACCTTGCGTTTCGGGATCCCGACTTCAAAAGTAGAAAATTCTCCGCGAATGTAATTCCCATGGGACGTATGTTGTATGAATTATTCGGCCGTAGAACAAATTTATGGGAGAAGGTAGCAGCGATGTAGTTCAGCCAGAAAATACGAAAGTGTAAGTGCATTTGTGTAAACATTAGAAGAAAGAAGAGAAAAAATAAAGAAGAAGAAAATAATTCACTCTTGTCTTTGACAGTTTTTGCAATTTTTCTGTAAATTGGTGGCATGCTGTTGATGTACTGTTGCCAATTCAAACGTATTTATTAGTGAATGTAGGTGAATTAGGTATCTAGTAGTGAAATGGAATAATTATTACTGTTATAAAAAAAAGTTTTTGTGATACATTACTTTTTTTCAATGTCAATATTTCAATTCAGTATGCTATTTTTCAAAAGATTGCTCACACACAACGGGACGATAGATGACGAAAATATAAATGCAGTTAGACTGTTTCTTTTTGTTGTTTTGACTTTCCTTTTTTTGTACTTCGGATAATTTAATGTTATCGTGATTGTGAACATAAGATATTAATTGATTATGAATATGATTATCGAATATACACGAAGTTATTTAATTTTCACGAAACGTTCAGACGGAAAACAGTAACTATGTGGCGAATAATTATCAGTAAAATTGAGCTCGTATCGCCAATAGCACATCAAGATAAAAGATGAAACTTCAATAAAGAACAAATAAAAATAAGATACAATAAAAAAAATAAATTAAAATTTCATTATAATTAGTAAGTAAATACATGCATACTTTTTTGTTAGCAATTAAATGACATTATGCATGTTTGTACTGCATAGTGTATCATTTTTAAACACTTTATTAAAAAAGTAAATAAAGTAAAACCACATTATTAAAAAAAAAATGAATACGTATAGACTACTTTATTTTTTTTTTTCGTAGACCTATATAATAATCTTCATATAATAAAATTTCCAGGGTCAAAATGAAAAATCATGCATTTAAAGGAACCCGTAATCTAAGCAAACTTTCTCAGTCTGAAAGTTAGGAGTGATAATAAAATAAAATTTCATAGTAATTAGTAAGTAAATACATGCATACTTTTTTCTTAGCAATCAACAATTTTTCTTCCCTCTAAACGATATTATCCATGTTTGTCCTGCATGCTGTATCATTTTTGGAAACACTTCATCTTTTCAAAGAAAAAAAGAAAATTAATACCTAGGTAGTATTCTCTTTTAATTTTTTATTCATAAACCTATATAATGACCTACATACAACATAATTTTTGGGGTCAAAATAAAAAAACCATGCATTTAAGCGTTGAAAGACACGTCTCAAAGCACACATTGAAGCAAAGTGCACTGATTTTTTCAGTAATAACCCATAATCTCTCCGTGTCTTCTCTGACAGGACAGCGAAGTGCCACGGATGAAGAGTGTGAATTAATTTTCGGTCGGCCGCCTGCTGTAATTCGTCGGCGGTCTTCTTCATTAGGTGTCGTGCATCGAATGTGGAGATTTTCGTGCTGGCCAAGGCGAAGTCCGTGTCGGAGGCGAGTACCGTAAGCCCGAAGGCGTAAAGCCCCGCGAGGATCGAATTCCGCGCGTGTTCGCGATGCATTCGTTCTGTTGCCAGAGCAAAAAAGAAACGCGGAATTTCCATCGAAGGTCGCGACGCGTTGGAACCTGGTGCGGACGACGGTTTCCTGCGGTTGGACGATTGTTAATGTCGGGTGCCAGGTTGAGTGCCAAGTGTAGGTTGCCTTTGTTACGTGGGGGGCCCAAAAGTCAAAGAATCGCACCGCGGGACGTAAATAATGTTGCTTGTCCTTTGGCTTTGCTCATAGGGATCGAAGTAAATGGCTGTGTTGAATTGCAATGAGAAAAAGGGTGGCTTTGGTCTGATCAGCTGGTTTCACAGCGATGAAACGGAAGAGTAGATTGAAAATGTAGCGAAAATTGAGTGTATGTTTCATTCTGAGAGTATTGGTTAGAAATGGGTTCATATTTTGTAAAACTGCGGTGAAGCAAATGATCAAAATTACGTTTTACGTGGAACTGAATTAATTATAACAATATTGTATTCGTAAGATATAGAAACAAATATAAAAATCTAGTTTCAGCTGGTCTCGTAGCAGCGAACCTGAAGAGTAGAGTGAAACGGTAGCGAAAATTGAGTATATGTTTCATTCTGAGAGTATTGGTTAGAAACGGGTTTATATTTTGTAAAACAGCGGTGAAGCAAATTATCAAAATTACGTTTTACGTCGAATTGAATTAATTATAACATTATTGTATTCGTAAAATATAGAACCAATTACAAAAATCAGCTGGGTTCATAGCATTAAAACTGAAGAGTAGAGTGAAACGGTAGCGAAAATTTAGTGTATGTTTCATTCTGAGAGTATTGGTTAGAAATGGGTTCATATTTTGTAAAACAGCGGTGAAGCAAATTATCAAAATTACGTTTTACGTGGAATTGAATTAATTATAACATTATTGTATTCGTAAGGTATAGAAACAATTACAAAAATTAACTGATTTCATAGGATTGAAACTGAGGAGTAGAGTGAAACGGTAGCGAAAATTGAGTGTGTTTCATCCCGAGGCAATTTCCTTAGAAGTGGGTTCATATTTTGTGAAACTGTGATGAAGCGAAATATCAAAATTACGTCTTACAAGGAATTGTTGGCAATTGAATTAATTACCACATTATTATATTCGTAAGATATAGGAACAAATACAAAAATTGTCGCTCTTTAAGTAAGTGAAATAATATTAATTTAATTTATAGGAAACATGGTAACGAAAATGTTAATCAGTGTGTGAGTGTTTTTGTTGTCGAGTGCCAGGTTGAGTGCCAAGTGGACGCTGTCTTTGTCACGTGGGGGGCCCAAAAGTCAAAGAATCGCACCGCGGGACGTAAATAATGTTGCTTGTCCTTTGGCTTCGTTCAATGCATGCGAAGAAAACGATAAATTCGAGCATAGGGATCGAAGTCAATGGCTATGTTGAATTGCAATGGGAAAGGGTGGTGTTGGTGTCTGATCACCTGATTTCATAGTGTTGAAACTGAGAAGCAGCAAAAATTGAGTGTATATTTCATTCTGAGAGTAGTAGTTAGAAATGGGTTCATATTTTGTAAAACTGCGATGAAGCAAAGTATCAAAATTACCTGTTATTAGGAATTGTTGGCAATTGAATTAGTTATAACATTATTGCATTCGTAAGATATAGAAACAAATACAAAAATCAGCTGGTTTCATAGTGTTGAAACTGAGAAGTAGAGTTTCATTCTAAAGAGTATTGGTTAGAAATGGGTTCACATTTTGTAAAACTGCGATGAAGCAAAATATCAAAATGACGTCTTACGAGAAAGTGTTCACAATTGAATTAATTACAACATTATCATATTCGTAAGATATAGGAACAAATACAAAAATTGTCGCTCTTTAAGCAAGTAAAATAATATAAATTTAATTTATAGGAAACATGGTAACCAAAATGTTAATCAGTGTGTGAGTGTTTTTGTTGTCGAGTGCCAGGTTGAGTGCCAAGTGTAAGCTGCCTTTGTTACGTGGGGGCCCAAAAGTCAAAGAATCGCACCGCGGGACGTAAATAATGTTGCTTGTCCTTTGGCTTCGTTCAATGCATGCGAAGAAAACGATAAATTCGCTCATAGGGATCGAAGTAAATGGCTGTGTTGAATTGAAATGAGGGAATGGGTGGTGTTGATGTCTGATCACCTGATTTCATAGTGTTGAAACTGAGAAGCAGCAAAAATTGAGTGTATATTTCATTCTGAGAGTAGTAGTTAGAAATGGGTTCATATTTTGTAAAACTGCGATGAAGTGAAATAACGAAAGTACGTCTTACGGGGAATTGTTAGCAATTGAATTAATTGGAACATTATTGTATTCGTAAGATATAGAAACAAATACAAAAATCAGCTGGTTTCGTAGCGTTGAAACTGAGAAGTAGGGATTCATTCTAAAGAGTATTAGTTAGAAATGGGTTTATGTTTTGTAAAACTACGCTAAAACGGAATGTCGAAAGTACGTCTTACGAGGAATTGTTGGCAAGTGAATTGGTTATAACATTATTGTATTCGTAAGATATAGAAACAAATACAAAAATTAGCTGGTTTCATAGCGTTGAAACTGAGAAGTAAAACTGCAATGAAGCAAAATATCAAAATGACGTCTTTCGAGAAATTGTTCACAATTGAATTAATTGCAATATTATCATATTCGTAAGATATAGGAACAAATATAAAAAATTGTCGCTCTTCAAGTAAGTAAAATAATATAAATTTCATTTATAGGAAAAAAGATGGTAACCAAAATGTTAATCAGTGCGTGAGTTTTTTTGGTTGGAGGATTGTTGATGTCAAGTGCCAGGTTGAGTGCCAAGTATAGGTTGCCTTTGTTACGTGGGGGCCCAAAAGTCAAAGAATTGCACCGCGGGACATAAATAATGTTGCTTGTCTTTGGCTTCGTTCGGTGCATGCGAAGAAAACGATAAATTCGATCATAGGGATCGAAGTCAATGGCTATGTTGAATTGCAATGGGAAAGGGTGGTGTTGGTGTCTGATCAGCTGATTTGATAGTGCTGAAACTGAGAAGTAGATTGAAAAGGTAGCGAAAGTTGAGTGTGTTTCATTCTGAGGCAATTTCCTTAGAAATGGGTTTATATTTTGTAAAACTGCAATGAAGCGAAATATCAAAATTATGTGTTACGTGGAATTGTTGGTAATTGAATTAATTATAACGTTATTGTATTCGTAAGATATAGAAACAGATACAAAAATCAGCTGGTTTGACAGCGTTGAAATTGGGAAGTAGAGTTTCATTCTAAAGAGTATTGTATAAATTTCATTCTAAAGAGTATTTGAGTATTTTACATTGAATTGAATTGATTATAACATTATTGTATTCGTAAGATATAGAAACAAATACAAAAATCTGGTTTCAGCTGGTTTCGTAGCAGCGAAACTGAAGAGTAGAGTGAAACGGTAGCGACAATTGTATGTATGTTTCGTTCGGAGACTATTGGTTAGAAATTGATTCATATTTTGTAAAACTGCGATGAAGTGAAATATCAAAATTACGTTTTACGCGGAATTGTTGGCGATTGAATTAATTATAACATTATTGTATTCGTAAGATATAGAAACAAATATGAAAATCAGCTGGTTTTATAGCATTGAAACTGAAGAGTAGAATGAAAGAGTAGCGAAAATTGAGTGTGTTTCATTCTGAGACAATTTGGTGAAAAATGGGTTCATGTTTTGTGAAACTGCGATAAAGCAAAATATCGAAAGTACGTCTTACGAAGAATTGAATTAATTGTAACATTATTGTATTTGTGAGATATAAGAACAAATACAAAAATGAACTGGTTTCATAGCAGTGAAACTGAAAAGTAGAGTGGAACGGTAGTGAAAATTGAGTGTATGTTTCATTGTGAGACTATTGCTTAGAAATGGGTTCATATTTTGTGAAACTGCGATTAAGCGAAATATCAAAATTATGCCTTACGAGGAAATGTTGGCAAGTGAATTAATTATAACATTATTGTATTCGTAAGATATAGAAATAGATACAAAAATCAACTGGTTTCATGGCGATGAAACTGAGAAGTAAAGTAAAACGGTAGGAGAATGGAGTGTATTTCATTCTGAGAATATTGCTTCGAAATGGCTTCATGTTTTGTAAAACTGAAATAAAGCGAAATATCAAAATTACGTGTTACGAAGAATTTCATCATAGCAGTGAAACTGAAGAGTAGAGCGAAACGGTAGCGAAAACTGAGAGTATGTTTCATTCTAAAGAGTATTGCTTAGAAATGGGTTCATATTTTGTGAAACTGCGATGAAGCGAAATAACGAAATTATGATTTACAAAGAATTGTTGGTAATTGAATTAATTATAACATTATTGTATTCGTAAGATATAAAACCAATTACAAAAATCAGCTGGTTTCATAGAATTGAAACTGAGAAGTAGAGTGAAACCGTAGCAAAAATTGAGTGTACTTACACTTAAATGTACGTCAAACATTTCTTTCTGTCCAACAGGAAAAGTATGCATTAAAGATTTACACGCGGGAAGGTAAAATTAATTTATGCACATGACATTTATCATAAAATTAATCAGTAATGTAAATCACGAAAATATCTGTAATTCTACGTAATGGGAAGCGGAGGCGAATTAAATTAATATACACAATAATGCCAATGAAACTGTAAATGTCTTTGCCGTCAACGTCATTTGACTAATTTACGCAGAAACACACTGGCGTCATTTCGCGCATTTGTCAAATGGACCGTTTACTTTTTTATTATTAATATTTATTTTTAATATTTATATTTAAAAATGTTTAATTAATATTAATATTATATATATATATATATTTTATAAATATTAATATTTATAAATGATAAATTACAAATTATGTGACATCTCACTTTTTTCAAAAATCGACTTACACCACTTTCAAAATAAGCGGTCGAAATAACAACGCGAACATCAGTGGTCGATTATAAATTACAAATTATGTGACATCTCCCTGTTTTTCAAATATTGACTTACATCACTTTCAAAATAAGCGGTCGAAATAACAACGCGAACATCAGTGGTCGATTATAAATTACAAATTATGTGACATTTCACTTTTTTTTCAAAACTTGACTTACACCACTTTCAAAATAAGCGGTTGAAATAACAACGCGAACATCAGTTGCCGATTATAAATGACAAATTATGTGACATCTCACTTTTTTTCAAATATCGACTTACACCACTTTCAAAATAAGCGGTTGAAATAACAACACGAACGTCAGTCGCCTCGAGAATCGAGCGTAAAACTTTGTAGCATCCTCGCGAGTGTTTCGGGTGTCAAACGTGGAAGCGCGTTTCTTCCCTGATTTGCTTTTCCATTTTCTCCGGCGCGAAGGAATGCGCCGTCAAATTCGATTTCGCGACGTCGCCCGCCAGGGGCGTAGGAAAAGGCCCTCGGGGATGATCCGCGATTGAAAGACCTTATCGCGACGATGCCTTCTCATCACGTCTCGATTTCCGGAAACGGCAAATTCGCCGACTTCTTTTTAACGCAACGCGGATCGCGGACAAATTTCCACGTTATGTCACGTTCATCGCAAATTCAAAGTGCAATAACTGATTTTTATTCAATATTCATGATTGTTGATGGGGTCGACGTGGGCGGAGCAAAAGGAAAGAAAATTAAAACATCGACTTAACCCTTTGCCGTAGTATTTAATACGTTAACATCGGTGGTAGATTTTTGTCTGTTCCATGGATATTATAGTATGTTACTATTATAGTATATATATATATTTCGGACCAATATAATGTAAGGTCTGGCATTTGTATGATGCGCGTAATTAATAACATACCGATAAAAGCCTTAGTTTCGGATAATGTTACGGAAACCCAGTAGCATTGATGTTTTTTGGTTTTCTTTTTGTAACAATGCGAATTAATTTGTTTAAGCATAAGTTGAATTATGCTGTCGGTGAGAAATCATTTATATATCTCCAACGGATCATCGCAATTAATATTTTCATTTAACGCACTTAATTGTTGACGATATCGACGCGGGGGAAGCAAACCAATATAATCTAATGTCGGGCATTTGCATGATGTCCGTAATTACGAGTAATTCTATGCCTTTATTTTGCTTAATCTGACGGGGAGACAGCAGCTCTGATGTTTTCTGTTTTTTTTTTTTGGTAATGACACTTTCGATGGCATATTCATTTGTTCAAGCACAAGTTGAATTATGCTATCGATAAGAAATCATTTATACATCTTCAACGGATCATCGCAATTAATATTTTCATTTAACGCACATAATCATTGACCGTATCGACGGGTGCGGAGCAAAAGGAAGGCAAATTAAAACATCGGCTTAACTTCTTGCCGTAGCATTAACACGTTTGCGACGGGATGTACCAATGGTGGTAGATTCTTGTGTGTCCCATGGGACAGAATGAGCCATTATACGGGTGTTACCGTATATTATTATTTTCGAACCAATATAATTTAATGCCAGGCATTTGTATGATGCGCGTAATTAATAATGTAGGATCCCGGGTACAGGGTCCTCTAACTGACGAGCAAAGGTTACCTATGATCCTCAATTATTATATTGTGATGTAATAGATGACGAGTTGTTGTTGAAAGTAGTTGAAAAATTTATGTAAATTATTATAGCACAGTATTAATTTTGTTAAAAGTATGCTAAAAGTATAAAGGGAGGAATTGGGAGGAAGTAGTTGAAAACTATATGTAAATTATTATAATATTAGGTGTACAAATGAATAATCCAATTTTTTCAGCTAAATTCAAGGTTTATTTTAAAACAAAGTAAACTAAATTTTTTAATCAAAGTACACGCCGTTGCTTTCTATGACTTTAAGCCATCTTTCAGGCAGCTGATGAATTCCATCTCGAAAAAATGTTACGTCTTTGGATACGATAAAATCGTCAAGCCATTTTCGGATCTTATCGATTGATTGGAAGTGCATATCGGACAAGGCGTTTTGCATCGACCGAAACAAGTGGTAATCGGTTGGAGCAAGGTCTGGTGAATACGCCGGGTGCTGCAAGACGTCCCAACCAAGGCTCATTATGATGTCTTTCGTATTGGAAGCAATGTGTGGCCTAGCGTTGTCATGCAATAATTTCACTGGACGTTCTCCTTTCCCGGTATACGGGCGTTTTCCTTCCAATTCCTGACTCAAGCAGATTAATTGGCGTTGGTAGCAGTCCGCGGTAACTGTTTCACCCGGTGAACAACAACTCATAATAAAGTACGCCCTTGATATCCCACCGAATGCAGAGAAGAACCTTTTTTCCGAAGCGATTTGGTTTTGCGACCGATGTTGATGGTTCGCCAGGATTTACCCATGACTTTCTACGTTTCGGATTGTCATAGAGTATCCATTTCTCATCGCCCTTCCACGATTTTCCACAAGAAAGACTTTCGACGCTGCTTATTGAGAAGAGAAAGACACGCTGCCACTCGTTGGTTTTTGTTGGTTTCACTGAGTTCATGCGGAACCCATTTTCCTTCTTTTCGGATCTTTCCCATCCCATGTAGGCGTTTGGAAATCGTTTGTTGCGTTACTCCCAACTGTTCTGCAAGCTCCTTTTGCGTTTGTGCCGAATTCTCAGCGAGCAGTTTTTCCAAATCATCGTTATCGCACTTCCGAGGGCCTCCAGGGCGTTGTTTGTCGATTAGACTGAAATTACCGCTTTTAAACCGCTTAAAGCAAAATGCGCACACATCGTATGATACAACACCTTCGCCGAGGAAGGAACAAATCGATTCGCATGCTCTTGCAGCATTTTTTCCTTCTTGGAATTCGTAAAGAATGCAATGTCGAATATGCACCTTATCTGTTGCCATTTTCGACTCTACTGAAGTGAATAATATTAAAGGTTATGTTGGACTTTTTGTAAAACTATTTGTTATTTTTAATAGCTATATGTCAACACTGCATAACCACAAAAGAGTGGGAAAATCTATTTAATTTAAAATTGATTTCATAACCGCTCAAAATAATTTGGATTATTCATTTGTACACCTGATACAATATTTATTTTGTTAAAAGTACGCTAAAAGTATAAAGGGAGGAATTGGGAGGAAGTAGTTGAAAAATGTATGTAAATTATTATAGCATAATATTAATTTTGTTAAAAGTACGCTAAAAGTACAAAGGGAGGAATTTGAAGGAAGTAGTTGAAAAATGGCGGGTCCAGTACTCGATTTTCCTGAAACAAGCTGTACCGCTTTAACCGTGAAAATGTTCGCGCCCACAATATGCGCAGAACGCGGCACGGATAATTTAAGGTAAAACCGGATGCATCGAGCGGTGAGACAAGTGGAAAAATTCTATGCGGTAGAACAAACTTCAATTAAAACACCGGTTTAAGTTTTCTGCCGTCGGTATCGTGCGCAATAAAATGTTCACATTGACAATACGCAGACACGGCAGCGCGGTCCGGGTAATTTAAAATAGAAGTGGACAGGTCGGCGGTGGTGCAAGTGGAAAAATATCGTGTACAGAATAAAGTTTAATTAAAATTTCGGTCCAACTTCTTCGCTGTCGGAATTGTTTATAATAAAACTTCCGCGTCGACGTTGTACAGGGATATCATGTGGCATGGGTAATTTGAAATAGAAGTGCGTATGTCGGCATTGAGACAGGTGGAAGGGTGTTTTGTAGTCAAACGAAATTCAATCGAAATAGGGTGAAATATTTACTGGCACCGCAATAAGATGTTCATGTTTATAATTCGCAGCTTTGAAATATGGCGTATTGGAGTGAAAATATGTGATCAGCAATGATGAAACAGTTGAAAGAATACTCCATTCGCGGAAACAAATTTATATTGAAGCATTGGATGAAGTGTACTGCCGTCAAAATACGCAGCTTTGAAATGTGACGTAGATGATTTGGAGTAAAAATGTGTAAACAGCAATAATAAAACAGGTGGAAAAGTAGTCCATTCACAGAAATAAATTTATATTGAAGCACTGGATGAAGTTCACTGCAGTCTAAAATATGCAGCTTTGAAATGTGGCGTAGATGATTTGGAGTAAAAATGCGTGATCAGCAATAATAAAACGAGTGTGAAAATACTTCATTTACGGAAACAAATTTATATGAAAGCACTGGAAGAAGTTCACTGCAATCAAAATACGCAGCTTTAAAATGTGGATGATTTGGAGTAAAAATGCGTGATCAGTAATGATGAAACGGGTGGAAAAATATTCCATTCATGGAAAGAAAATTATATTGAACCACTGGATAAAGATCACTGCAGTCAAAATATGCAGCTTTAAAATGTGGCGTAGATGATTTCGAGTAAAAATGCGTGATTCGTAACGATAAAACAGGTGGAAAAATATTCCATTCATGGAAACAAATTTATATTAAAGCACTGGATGAAGTTCACTGCAGTCAAAATATGCAGCTTTAAAATGTGGCGTAGATGATTTGGAGTAAAAATGCGTGATCAGCAACGAAGAAACAGGTGGGAAAATACTCCATTCATGGAAAAAAATTTGTATTGAAACACTGGATAAAGCTCACTGCTGTCAAGGTATGTAGCTTTGAAATATGGCGCAGATGACTTGAAGTAAAAATGCGTGATCATCAATGAAGAAACACGTGGAAAGATACTCGATTCACGGAAAAAAATTTATATTGAAGCACTGGATGAAGCTCACTGCAGTCAAAATACGCAGCTTTGAAATGTGGTGTAGATGATTTAGAGTAAAAATGGCTGATCAGCAACGATGAAACAAGTGGAAGAATTCTCCATTCATGAAAAGAAAATTATATTGAAGCACTGGATGAAGTTCACTGCAGTCAAAATCTGCCACAATAACATTTTCATGGTGACAATGCCTGTAGGACAATCGATTTGGTGTAAAAGGGTGTACGTGGATGATGAGACAAACGGAAAAATATATCCTGTAGTAACACATATCTGAGTAAAAAGTCCGATACGTTTCTTCTACCTTCGAAACCATCGCAATGAAAATATCATGTCGGGAGTGTAAAGATATAGATACTGTAACAGAGTAGAAGTGCATGTGCCGATAATGAAACAGACCGTAGAAAATATCACATGCCAAAACAAATGCAACCTCAGCTTCTCTATTAGCGCATCATCCATAGTAAAATGTTTATATCGGTAATAGACAGAAGTAAAAGGCAATGAAACAAGTGAAATAAGATTATGTGCAGTAAAATAAATTTGTTTGAAAAGTTTAGTATAATTTCTCTACTATCAGAACCAGTTGTAACATTTTTGTGTTGTTAAAATATGCAGTTGCAGAATTCTACTTTCAAAACCATCGCAATGAAAATGTCAGATCGGCAGTATAAAGATATAGATAGAGTACAGATAATTTAGAGTAGAAGTGCATATGTTGATATTGAAACAAACCGTAGAAAATATTAAATGCCGAAACAAATTTAATATTAGCTTCTCTCTTATCATGGCATCCACCGTAAAATATTTATATCGGCAATAAACAGAAGCAAAAAGCAAAGACAACGTGTGGACTAATATTATGTGGAGTAAAATATCTTCTATAAGAACCAGTTATAATAACATTTTTGTGTTGAAAATATGCAGTTGCAAGATTCTACTTTCAAAACTATCGCAATGAAAATATTATGTCGGTAGTATAAAGATACATATATATAGAGTACAAATAATCCAGAGTATAAGTGCATATGCCAATAATGAAACAGACCGTAGAAAATATTAAATGCCAAAACAAATTCAACCTTAGCTTTTCAATTAGCAAAGCATCCATAGTAAAATGTTTATATCGGTATTACACAGAAATAAAAGGCAACAAAAACATTATGCGCAGTAAAATACATTTTTTTGAAACTTTTAGCGTAATTTCTCTTCTATAAGAACCAGTTATAACAACATTTTTGTGTTGAAAACATGCAGTTTCAGGACTTTACTTCCAAAATCATCGCAATGAAAATGTCAGGTCGGCAATATAAAGATATAGATAGAGTACAGATAATTTAGACTAGAAATGCATATATTGATATTGAAACAAATCGTAGAAAATATCACGTGTCAAAACAAATTTAACATTAGCTTTTCTTTTATTATGGCATCCACAGTAAAATACTTATATCGGTAATAGATAGAAACAAAAGGCAATAAAAACATATGGAATAATATTATGTGCAGTAAAATAAATTTGTTTGAATATTTTAGCGTAATTTCTCCTCAATGAGAACTAGTTGTAACAACATTTTTGAGCTGCAAATACGCAGTGCATTTCAAGTAAAAACGTACAGCCATGGGACGAGTGAAAATGTATATTCTATGCAGTAAAACAAATTTAGAAAAAAAACATTCCCTTATGCAGGCGCACAATAAAATGTTTTCGTCAACAACATTTATATACGGGTCGATGTGCGTTCGTCATAGAAGTTTGTGTATTAGTAATAAAACCAGAAAAACATATTCTCTACTAAATGCATTCGGTGGTAAAATAAATTGAATTTGAAAGATTCATCTTCAAATCCGTCCACAATAAAATATGTCTATCAATAACAAACTCTCGTAAGAACCAGTGCATTTCTAATAGAAACCCGCACTTCAGGAATAAAATAACAAAAAACATATATTCTATGCACTAAATTTAATTTGGAATGCAAACCTTTGAATCCGCCTACAATAAAATTTGAACGTATATACGGAGTGTTGCGTATTTGGAATGCAAATGTGGGTATCAGCGGTAAAATAAGCAAAAACTTTCCCCACACACTAAAATAAATTTAATTTAGAACGCTGCCACTGAAATTTGCCCAACATAAAATTTTGACGTCGCGCACAGCCGGTCATAAGGCACACTATATTTTTACTAAAAGTGCGCACATCAATAGTAAATCCAGCCGAAACATATTCTCCGCGTTCCAACAAATTTCTCTACAAATCTGCATGTTGCGATTTGCTCGCAACATTTTTCCGTCGCACTTCATGTATTTAAACTAAAAATCCACGTCATAGAACTTCCAATTATTTTGTTTTACCCTTATTATTTGGACCGTTTATTTTGAAACTGGTGTAAGTCCATTTTCTCTCGTTTCAAGAAAATAAAAGGGTGGCATATCTGTTAATTAAAAAATGTAGGCAAATTATATGAAATCTGGCAATGTTTCTACTGATTTAACAATATATAATTTGATTATATGAATTTGTTTTAGGCGAATTACATAGCATCAACGTATTAAGGTTATTTTGAAATCTGTTATAATTCCTTGTACAATATAATGGTACTTTTGGCACAAGATCTTTTGGTCGAATATCGCTCGAGCTTATGCTAGGTTTGTTTCGATGTTTTCGCTCGATTTATGTTACTTAATTGACCTTGTGATACCGTCAAACTAATTAATGCCAGTGCTTTTGCGTCTTTTGAAATTAAGTCTCGCGAATTTTCCTGGGGTTTTATTCCAGTTCCCTCGACGAACAGCTATAAGTCATTGAAGACAAGGAATTTTCCACAGTTCGTTATTATCTTCTTGTGTTTTTTTTTTATAGTTGCGGTATTTCTCTCGGACGCTTTTTTCTATCACATTATTTACATATTACGTTTACTTTGTTATTTTTATACTTCTGAAATATACCGTGGGCCTATAATCTACGACAGAATGATTGGTTTGCGGGCAGATAAATTAATTGAAGAAAACGAACTGAGAATATTATGTTATACTCGTATAATATTAAGAATAAATAGCGAATTGCACGATTACACAAAACTGATTACTTGCAGGCTTGATTATGGCTTCATAATTTCAAATCGATGTAATCGATTGTGGCTTACACCGATTATAAGCATTTAACAACACTAGTACTAAAACAAACAATAATATATTTTGTACAATATAATCAATTTAACTTGTGATCCGTATTTTCAAATCTCCCTACAACAAAATTTTACGTTGATACCGCGTATATATGGTACACTGATATTTTGCATCAATAGTAACACAGGTGAAAATATATTATATACACGGAAACAAATTTAATTTAAAACCCGTCCACAACGTTTTGCAACGTCTAAAAGTAAGCGCATCAATATTTTTCTAAAATAAATTTATCTCAAAACACATGCTTTCAAGTTCGCCTACAACCAAATTTTTACACCGACCCACATATATGAGATGCTGTTACATGGTGTCAATAGTAAAACAACTACAAATTATTATAAACGCAAACAAATAATTTAATTTGGAACTTGCCAAAACATATTGAAACAAATTTACCCACAAATCCGCAGATCTCAGTTCAGCCACATTCTTTCGCACGCAATGTATTTGAACTAGAAGTGTGCAGATTACTACGAAAATAATCAAAAATACATTTTATATCATAAAATAAATTTAACTCAACACCCATATTTTAAATCTACCAGCAGCTAAATGTTTAAAATGACCCACATATATGTATATATTATAAACACAAACGAAAAGATAATTTGAAACTCGCCAAAACATACTCTAACAAATTTCACAAATTCACAGAAATCCGCAGAACCCAAGTCTACCCACATTCTTCTACCACTTCCTCGTCGAGCGCTCATAGTCCCATGCAGTGCATTTAAATTAGTAGTGCGCGCAGCACTATGGAATAATAAAAATGCAACTCTATGTGCTGAAATAAATTTAACTTAACATCCATATTTACAAATCTGCCTGCAACAAAATTTTTATACCGACCCACATATACGGGACGCTGATACTCGGCATCAATAGTAAAACAAGTGGAAATATATTACAAAAGCAAAAAAGAATTTTAATTGAAACTCGCCCAAACATACTCTCACAAATTCTCACATCTCAGCCTACCCACATTTTTTCACCATTTCCTCGTCGACCGCCCACAGTCGTACGCAGTAAATTTGAACTAGAAGCGCGCAGATTACTACGAAAATAATCAAAAATACATTTTATATTGAAAAATAAATTTAACTTAACCTCCATACTTTAAATCTACCTGCAACTAAATTTTTACACCAACCCACATTAATCGGACGCTGATACTTTGCGTCAATAGTAAAAACAACTACAAAAATATTACAAACACAAAAAAGAATGTAATTCGCAACTCGCCAAAAAATACTGTACAAATTTACCCGCAAATTCGCACATACTTTAAATTTACCTGCAACTAAATTTTACGTTGTCACCACGTATATATCGAACGCTGATGCTTGGCATAAATAGTAAAGCAACTACAAATATATTACAATCACAAAAAAAAGCGTAATTCGAAACTCGTCAAAATATACTATAACAAATTCATAGATTTCAATCCAGCCACATTCTTTCCCCATTTTTCCGTCGACCGCCCACAATCGCACGCAGTACATTTGAACTAGAAGTGCGCAGATTACTACGAAAATAATCAAAAATACATTTTATAATAGGTGTACAACTTTGCTCTCGCCGTTTTTTGCATTGGACGAATCCACGGGACTTGACAAAAACGTAAAACAAGGAGAAAGTTGTGTACCTATTACTATAACAAATTCACAGATCTCAGTCCACCCACATTCTTTCAACATTTCCCCGTCGACCGCCCACAATCGCACGCAGTGCATTTGAATCAAAAGTGCGCAGGTTACTATGAAAATAATTAAAAATACATTTTATATTACAAAATAAATCTAACTTAACCCCCATACTTTAAATTTACGTGCAACTAAATTTTTACACCGACCTATATATATATATTAATATGTGGATTGGTGTAAAGATTTAGTTATATACATATATATATATATACATATATATATACAGATCTCAGTCCAGCTATATATCTGTATATATTCATCCCCGTCGAGTGCAAACAGTCGTTACGCAGTGTACAGGTAACCCAAAAATAACACGGTATCTTATAACACGGTTTCGCTATAACACGATTCGTAAATTGCGGGATCTACAACACGGCATCCTATAACACGGTTGTTCCTCTTATCGTCGGCCTGTGTCCCACAGTAGGACATTGGGGACATATCCTTGTCGCTGAAAGAAATAAAAACATCAACCTTAAATCGTGTTGGAAGAAGATATGGCCCCTTCAGTTGAAACTTTAAAACTACGTGAAACATCAGAAAATTGGTGCCATATTAGAAGTCGCTAAATCAATCGGAGGCGAAGGTTTTGTGGATATGGCTACCAAAGACATACAAGATTTATTAGTGGAAGAAGAAGTTGACGAAGCGGATTTGATGGAAATGGCATCCCTAGATGCAAATCAAATCGATTTTGAGGACGCTAGCTCTGATGAAGATTGTGCAGTTAAGAATTTAACATTAAAAAAATACAAAAGACCTATGCTTAGTGGAAAATCTAGTCATTTTTCTTGAATACAGACCCTTCCACGGAAAGAAGTCGAAAATTTAAAGGGAGCTGCAAAACTGTTTTCCATACCGCATATATATATATATATATATTAGAACCAGCAAGCAAAGTTCGATTACAGAACAGACCAAAAATATATAAAAACTTCAAATAGAGAAAAAAAGGTCTGAAAGTGAAGGCTAATATCGTTCCACCGAAAAAACGTTCTCGGTTGATTATACTGAGCAGTGACGACCAATAAATTCATTAAATTATTTGGCGTTAGATTAAAATTTTTGTTTACTTTGTGTTGTACATACATTTATATTTTTAATAAAAATTAAGTTGTTTATATATATATATATATAAAATATTTGTTTTTAATAAATTTTTGGAACGTTAATCCCTCTTTTTGTACTAGCTATGTGTATATACATATATTCACACAACACGGCATTTTCTAGGAACCTAACTACCGTGTTATAGGAGGGTTACCTGTATTTGAACTAGAAGTGTGCAGATTACTACGAAAATAATCGAAAATACATTTTATATCATACAATAAGTTTAACTTAACAACCATACTTTAAATTTATCTGCAACTGAATTTTTATACCGATCCACATATATGTATATGGTTGGACTGAGATCTGTGAATTTGTTGTAGTATGTTTTGGCGAATTACGTGTGTTTTTTATGTTTATAATATATATACATATATTATATTTATAATATTTAATATATGTATTATAAACACAAAAAAAAACAATTCGAAAACCGCCAAAACATACTACACCAAATTCCCATATCTGAGTCCAGCCACATTCTTTGATTTCCCCGTCGGGCGGCCGCAGTCGCACGCAGTGCATTTGAACTAGCAGTGCTCGGATCGGTAGTGGAAGAAGCCTGAACGTCGAGTGTAGTCGGGCAGAAGTGCGCGCGTACGCCGGTGCCCATCGCACACCATCAGCCCACCATCAGCCCACCATCGGCCCGCCGCTAGGAACGGTGGCGGTGGCGGATCGTACGTCGTCAGGGCCGTAGAATTCTAGAAGGGGGTCATCATACGAGGCCGCCTCTCCGAACGTACCGTCGACCGACTCGCGGGACAGTGTACGAACGTCATTCGACGCGTGCTGAACGCGGGCAAAGCCGCACCGCTCAAAAACTAACAGTTTCCGAACCACACGTCGCCCGTTCCACCCGCGAAAGTCGATCGGAAGATCCAGCGAACCGCATCCGGTCGCGAATGCAATCGAAACTGCTGCGTTTTGAGGTGTCGCGGATTTTGGTAGTGCGCAAAAATTTGAAGAGCTGAAAAATCAGGGGAGTTTTAGTGCGACGTGCGTTTACAAACTGCGGATAAACGTTGAGGTGAGTGACTGTTTTTAAGACTTTGACTACCATGCGTAATTTTACTATATGAAACTGCAACGGAATGAAGTAGTACAGATACGATTGAATTGTGCAAAGTGAAAATAATGCGAAGGTATCGGAGACCAAAGAATTGAATCGCTGTCTAATATTAATTGCATTTACAAAATTATAAATATGACCGATTGGGTGTTTTTTGAATTTTTCGTGTGACCTTTTACGCCGGTCACCGATGACCACCATGGCAGTCAAAGTGTTAAGGTTCTGACGCTTTTTCGAAAGAGTGGCGCGCTTTCTGGTGATCGATGCGATCGCGATGTAATCGTAAAGAATCTTAGATGCGTTCAGGTCGATTGCTCCGAAATTCGGGATAGTGAAAGAAGCGGGGAGAGAAAAATTCGTCTTGCGGTTTCCTTCCATTACTGGATTGGCGGTTCGGGTTTCGAGGCTGGAATATTCGGCAGAAACCTCGCGCGGCCCTTTCAGGCGGCTCTTTCTCCCTTTCACTTCCTGTTTTTTCACCGGCCGCACGTCTCGGCTTTTTACATCGTCGTTACACGGGGAACTTCGGCCGCGTGTGCGGGTTGCAATCCTTTCGAGCGTGAGTTTAGTGAACGCACGCGGCACGGCGATTTGGATGGGATAGGAGTGGAAGGAGATTATCTGGGGGCATGGTGCTTTTTTTTTGGAGTGGTTTAATGCGACATTTTGGGAGAAAGAATGTATTTCTGGGAATAGTGGTGTAAAGTCATGAAGTAGGGGGTTATATGTAATTTGGGAAAGGTGGATGACAGTTTGTTTTTACGGCGATTTGGATGGGATAGGAGTGGAAGGAGATTATCTGGGGGAATGGTGTTTTTTTTTTTTTTTTTTTTTTTTTTTTTGGAGTGGCTTAATGCAACATTTTGGGAGAAAGATTGTATTTCTGGGAATAGTGGTGTAAAGTCATGAAGTAGGGGGTTATGTGTATGTAATTTGGGAGAGGTGGATGACAGTTTGTTTTGATGTGACGGACGTGTGCCGAGTTAAATAAAAATCGATTGAGAAAAAGTAAATCAAACCGTGTAAAAACGAACGATTGCTAAAAATGGAAAGTTCTTGGAAACAAATATTTTGAAGAAATAGTTGTTTTTTTGCGTGACAAACGTGTACAAAGTTAAAAAAAAACCGATTGAGGAGAAGCAATTGAACCGCGCAAAAACAAACCGTCCAGACAAAATGTACCGTTTGGGAAGGGATTTGTAATATTTTCAAAAAAGTAAAATAATCGTTTTTTTACGTGACAGACATCTGCCGAGTTAAAAAAAATGCCGATTGAGAAGAAGCAATTGAAACCGCGCAAAAACAAACCGTCCAGACAAAATGTACCGTTTGAGAAGAGATTTGTAGAGACGAATTGGAGGGTTGTTAAAAATGGTAATATTTCGAAAACAAATATTTTGAAAAAAGTAAAATAATAATTTGTTATTACGTGACAGACATGTGGTGACTTTAAAAAAAGCCGATTGAGAAGAAGTAACTGAAATCGTGCAGAAATTAACCGTCCAGACAAAATGTAGCGTTTGGGAAGAGATTTGTAATATTTTTAAAAAAGTAAAATAATCGTTTTTTTACGTGACAGACATGTGCCGAGTTAAAAAAAATGCCGATTGAGAAGAAGCAATTGAAACCGCGCAAAAACAAAGCGTCCAGACAAAATGTACCGTTTGGGAAGGGATTTGTAATATTTTCAAAAAAGTAAAATAGTAGTTCGTTTTTACGTGGTTGACGTATGGTGAGTTTAAAAAATGCCGATTGACAAGAAGTAACTGAATCCGCGAAAAAAACGAACCGTCTAATAAAATGTACCGTTTGAGAAGAGATTTGTAGAGAAGAATTTGAGGATCGCTAAAAATGGAAATTTCTCGAACACAATTATTTTGAAAAAAGTAAAATAATAGTTTCTTTTTATATGACCGACATGTGCCGAGTTAAAAAAATGCCGATTGAGAAGAAACAATTGAAACCGCGCAAAAACAAACCGTCCAGACAAAATGTACCGTTTGGGAAGGGATTTGTAATATTTTCAAAAAAGTAAAATAATAGTTCGTTTTTACGTGGCCGACGTATGGTGAGTTTAAAAAATGCCGATTGACAAGAAGTAACTGAATCCGCGAAAAAACGAACCGCTCAGACAAAATGTACCGTTTGAGAAGAGATTTGTAGAGAAGAATTTGAGGATTGCTAAAAATGGAAATTTCTCGAACACAATTATTTTGAAAAAAGTAAAATAATAGTGTCTTTTTATATGACAGACGTGTGGCGAGTTAAAAAAATTCTGATTGAGAAGAAGTAACTGAAACCGCGCAGAAACGAATCATCCAGAAAAAATGTACCGTTTGTGAAGAGATTTGTAGAGAAGGATTGGAGCGATTGCTAAAAATGGAAATTTCTAGAAAAACAAATATTTTGGAAAAAGGAAAATAATAGTTTATTTTTACGTGACAGACGTGTGCCGAGTTAAAACAAAAAAACCATTGAGAAGAAGTAACTGAAACCGCGAAAAGACGAACCATCCAGACAAAATGTACCGTTTGGGAAGAGATTTGTAATATTTTCAAAAAAGTAAAATAATAGTTTTTTTTTAACGTGACAGACGTGTGGCGAGTTAAATAAAAAGTCGATTGAGAAGAAGTAACTGAAACCGCGCAGAAACGAACCGTTCAAACAAAATGTACCGTTTGTGAAGAGATTTGTAAAGCAGAGTTTGAGATTGCTAAAAATGGATTGAAAACTAAAAAAAATGGAAATTTTTACGAAAACAAATATTTAAAAAAAAAAAAATAATGTAGCGTTTAGATTTTTTTTTTTAGTTTGTTTTTACGTGACCGACGTATGGTGAGTTTAAAAAATGCCGATTGAGAAGAAGTAACTGAAACCGCGCAGAAACGAAGCGTCCAAACAAAATGAACCGTTTGTGAAGAGATTTGTAAAGCAGAGTTTGAGGATTACTAAACATGGAAGAAAATGAGAAGAAGTAATCGAAACCGTGCAGGATTAAACCGTCCAGACAAAATGTACCGTTTGGGAAGAGATTTGTAATATTTTCAAAAAAGTAAACTAATATTTTTTTTTAACGTGACAGATGTGTGACGAGTTTAAGAATTGCCGATTGAGAAGAAGTAACTGAAACTGCGCAAAAACGAACCGTCCAACAAAATGTACCGTTTGTGAAGAGATTTGTAAAGCAAAGTTTGAGGATTGCTAATAATGGAAATTTCTTGGAAACAAATATTTAAAAAAAAGTAAAGTAATAGTTTGTTTTTCCGTGACAGACGTGTGCCGAGTTAAAACAAAAAAACCGATTGAGAAGAAGTACTGAAACCGCGCAGAAAAGAATCATCCAGATAAAATGTAGCGTTTGGCAAGGGATTTCTAATATTTTCAAAAAAGTAAAATAATAGTTTGTTTTTACGTGACCGACGTATGGTGAGTTTAAAAAATGCCGATTGAGAAGAAGTAACTGAAACCGCGCAGAAACGAAGCGTCCAAACAAAATGAACCGTTTGTGAAGAGATTTGTAAAGCAGAGTTTGAGGATTGCTAAACATGGAAGAAAATGAGAAGAAGTAATCGAAACCGTGCAGGATTAAACCGTCCAGACAAAATGTACCGTTTGGGAAAGGATTTGTAATATTTTCAAAAAAGTAAAATAATAGTTTCTTTTTACGTGGTCGACGTATGGTGAGTTTAAAAAATGCCGAACGAACCATTCAGACAAAATGTACCGTTTGTGAAGAGATTTGTAGAGAAGAATTGGAGCGATTGCTAAAAATGGGAATTTCTAGAAAAACAAATATTTTCAAAACAAATCGTTTTTTTTTTGCGTGACAGACGTGTGCCGAGTTAAGTAAAAGCCGATTGAGAAGAAGTAACTGAAACCGCGCAGAAACGAACCGTCCAGATAAATGTACCGTTTGTTAAGAGCTTTGTAAAGCAGAGTTTGAGGGCTGCTAAAAATAGCGATTTCTCGAAAACAAATATTTTGAAAAAAGCAATATTTATTCATTATCGCTATATATTATACGGCGAATTCGTTTGTTTTGTATTGCAGTACAATTTTCTTCATACGCGAAATATTTCTGTATTCTTGCCGGCATTAAGAAAAACACCGCGCAACAGTACGTAAAATATGGAAAAGAATTTTGTAATCATAAACAAAAGATGCAGAAAAAGCAGCGTAAAACGAGTAAAACGCGTATAAAAATCACTTAAAAAAGAATACGTAAAAAGAGATCGAAGTGTATTTCAATTTTTGCTAATATGAAAGATTCTTTAAGTTCGAATATATGCATTTCTGTTTTTGAACAATTCGACATATTTAGAGTAAGCGAACGTAAATAAATGGTAGTAAAATAAATACGAATTTTGATCGTTATACACTTTTTCTACAGTATAAGACACTGTAACAGAACGAAATAATTCTAGATTCCTTAAAACAGGACCCAAAGGGTTCCGATATATGACGAGTTTATTAAAAACATAGCAATGTACATACTCCAAACAGAACAAGGCCCTTAAGAATCTGTTATATCTAATGTATGCGTGAATTAATAACCATTCTTCTTTGTTGAACGTGCTAACTCGTGTTCTATGTATAACAATGCAGTCTACCTGTTTCAATATCAGAGATTTCCACATTGGGCGTCTGTGTACAGTACAGAAAGTGAATATATTTCCTGTTATTCAAATACTGCTATCGACGGAAGTGTAATTGAAACAAAAATAAATAACTTACGTTATTTTTAATTAAATTAAATATCATCGTTTATTGTAACATTTAATTACATATTCAAATCATTTATTTATTTTTAATTGATTATCTGGAACTAAATTAAACAGTGCCATTGATGAAATTGAAATTGAAAATAAAAATAAATAATATAATTTTTATTTGTAATTTAATTTTGACCAATAGCCTTATTTAAACAACAGAAAATGCAATCGTTTTATGCATCATATAGACGTTTGATGATGATATTTTCGATTTCGTACAATATAGCGTGAGTTTTTACGGAATAAAGAGTTAACACATTCAGGATTAATTGTCATTAATTTACGCATTCTCCAGTTGCGATTGAAACTGATATATCATTTTTACTTGCAATTTTATTTTCACCAAGAGCCTTATTTAAACAACAGGAAATACATTCGTTTTATGCATCATATCGACGTTTGATGATGATAGTACGATTTTTACCCAATATAGAGTTGACGTTTTTACATTAATAAAGAGTTAACATCGTTCTTACTTGCAATTATATTGTCAATTAATTTACAGGAAATACATTCGTTTTATCTCCAATTGCGATTGAGTTTTTACACAATAAAGAGTTAATATCATTTTGTCATTGCAATTTTATTCTCAGTTGCGATTGAAAATATAATATATTCTTGCAATTTTATTTTGACCGACAGTTTTATTTAAACAACAGAAAATACATTCGTTAAATGCATCCTATAGATGTTTGACGATGAAATTTTCCATTTCGTAACATACAGTGTGAGTTTTTACGCAATAGAGAGTTAACACGTTCAGTATTAATTTTCATTAATTTACGTATTTTCAGTTGCGATTGAAACGGAAATATCATTTTTATTTGCAATTTTATTTTCACCAATAGTCTTATTTAAACACCAGGAAATACATTCGTTTTTGATGATGAAATTTCCGATTTCGTAACATACCTACAGTACGAGTTTTTACGCAATAAAGAGTTAACACGTTTAGGATTAATTTCATTAATTTACGTATTATCCAATTGCGATTGAAACTGAAATATCATTTTTACTTGCAATTTCATGTTGACCAATAGCCTTATTTAAACAACAGGAAATACATTCGTTTTATGCATCATATAGACGTTTGATGGCGAAATTTCCGATTTCGTAACATATAGTGTGACTTTTTACCTAATAAAGCATTAATTGTTATTAATTTGCGCATTCTCCAATTACGATCGAAACGATTACACTAATATCTAATTTATATCGCAAATCCACGGTTCGTTGCACCAAAATCTATGCCACCGAACATTTTTTATACACGCGCCCTGTCCTTCCAGACGTTTTCGCTTAGAAGCCTCCTATTCACCGGCTGCATGATTTTTTCTCTGACAAGCTCAGTACGTCATGCATAAAACACATCAGTAATGTAGTTCGTCTACGAGCGCGAGCATCTTATTTGCTCTAAAGTCGCGATCTTTACCCTTGCCTCGCCGGTATATTATGTATAATGTATACCACTTACATAGTCCGTCACAGGATTACGTTCATCCACGCTTCTTTGCGCCAAACTCTTCCAAACATTCACTTTATCTGTCTGCAACCTCTCTGCCATATCCGCGCGTCGCAGCATCCTGATTTTTACCTTGTATAATACGTAAGTCTGGCGGATATATTTGCCTTATGCATAGTACTTGTATCTAGTAGTCGAATCGGTATAAAAATATCGCTAAAAAACTGGCATTTTTAGGTAACTGGTTTAGTATCCCGAAAGAAACCGAATTTCAGTAGAATCAGACGAGTAAAATGACGAAATGCATAAAACGACGAATATAAAAACAAATATAAAACAATAAATTACGAAATTATAAAAATTGATTATTGGTAACAGCTAAATTTTGAGGTTTTTGTTAGGTTGTCGAAAGTAAACAATATTTTTGGCAAATTCTGGTACAGATTCTGGTAATGGGAAAAACAGAAATGAGAAATATTACAAGAAATATATCGAGATTCTCGGACCTTTGGACCTTATTCGATTTTTATTCTGTCACAGCAAAAATAAAGAAATTACAGTTTACGGTTATGTTGACTAATGCAGAATAAAATGAATATTTTTTCCTTAAACATAGTTTCTTGCTTACTTGTGTATTCGTAAATGATACCTATATTTTGAAAATAACATTCTTTGCTCTAATATCGGTGTTATGCACGTACTATGGTATATATTTCGTTACATATATTAGTATACACCTCAACAGTAGTAAAACGTTTATGTTCACTTGTATATTCGTATACTTGCATATTAAAAAATTATTCGTATATTTTTACGAACTACATTCTTCCCCTTAATATCGATATTACAAATGTTTATCAAATAGCCGTTACCTTACGGTGATCTTAAAACAAACACCGACACAATAACGAAACCTCAAAATATACCGCTATTCGGTCATACCGGTCAGAATTATTGTTGTGTACATTTCAAAGCAACCCCCACATGCAATTTCGGTTTTCTTCTGCATGTCTCACAGTGCGCACATGAAATGCATCACCATTGCTTTGCATATCTATACATTAATTTCACTTCTCGCCTTAGACGTTTCAGGGTACAATTTTTGCAAATGTAAAAAACGCATAAATACCGAACATTGAACCCTAAAACAACAAACATCACATTCAGTCTGCATCCTATGCGAAGCAGAACAATCTTAACACGTTGACTGCCGTGGTGGTCAGCGATGACTGGAGCAAAAGTTCTCACGAAAAATTTAAAAAAAATCGGTAGCATTTATAATTTTGTAAATGCAATTAATATTATATAGTGATTCAATTCTTTGGTCTCCGATACCTTCGCATTATTTTTCACATTATATCGCGCGTTTTTAATACTGAGTAGCGGCGAAAATAGTGAAATACTGAAGCTGGTTGCCGCAAAATTGTATGATTGATGCAAGGATAAAAATGGTAAAATTTGTTTTGAAATATCAATGTTGCGACTATATGTGCCCATAATTATGAAAGTGGTCTAAGTCAAAATTTAAAAAAAATGAATTTATCAGTTATTTCATACCACATTATTTTTAACTAAATTTATTCAATGTAATTTTTACGAAATTGTCAAAAATGAACCATTAGATAGTGGTTGTAATGTATATGGAATTCATTTAGTTTTAATTATCAAACTGGTCTAAGTCAAAAATTTAAATAAATTATATAAACAACTTGAAAATGGCACGTGGCCTTCTTTGACGCGTTTCTGAACTACATAATAAAATAAATGACAATCAAATTTTAATAATAACGACAACTTCATTACTAGAAGAATCAATAACAAGAACCCCCACAAAAATACCGCGGGTGAATCTGTCTCTTGGCTACAAATTCAATGGATGAGATTGCTTTGAAAAATGAACCTTATAAAATGTTCTATAAAACATCTTTAGATGATTCTAAATTTCACGTTTTGGATCTGTAAAAAAGGAAGACCAAAATATACGGAAATATTAAAACTTCCATTATACACCACCATTAGACCAGTATCGGAAGAAAAACATAAAGATATTATAAGTTTACTACCGTACATCCCTCCAGTTTTTCAGGAACATTTTAAGAATCTTAAATACTCGAAATAATGATAAAAATGGATTACTGTTTAAAAATAATTAATAAATGTAATAAATGTTCACGAATTATTTCAATCAAATTATTGATTCAAATAAAACTCAAAGTTCTTTATTGCTTTAATTCATTTATAGGACATTCAGTTAATTTTGAAAATGGTCTAAGTCAATTCAATCTTTAAAAATAATATTATCGTATAAAATTCATACAAAATTTCATATTCATAGTAAATTTCCATTAATTAAGACTAATAAAATTATAAATTAAAATGTCGCATAATGTAAAAATATTTTTTAATTTATTCAAATGCAATTCATTAAATATCTCGAAACAAGAAATATATGACTTAGACCACTTTCATAATTATGGGCACATATGTAGTTTAAAATAAAAAAATGTTTGTAATTTGTATACCTGCTTCATAGGTAGACAATAGACAACTTGCTATTATTGCGCAGGGTGACAAATCGAAAAACAATGACTTTTGCATAAAGGAACTTTATATGATTTGCATGTATATGAAGTGTCACGATGTTTTCCACGAGTTTTGTAAACTCTACAATGTTTTTGTGGATATTTTGATTTGTCCGAATCTGCCGGCTAACACTTAGTGAAGCAATTGACACATTTTCATGTGTCTTGCTGAGATAGCGGTTATTATTGGAAGCGTTTAATGTCGGCGCATTCAGAAAAAAAATTTGCAGTACGTGAACTCAAGTCAGCGGCAATCAGGAATCAAACTTAAAATTATGTAAATTCACGTCAGCGGCGACCAGGAATAGAACTTCAAAAGATGTGATTTTATGTCAGCGGTTGTGAATGTGTTAATATAGTAAAATACGCATACCAGTCAACGTGTTAAAGCCAATTATTTTGAATTTTAATCTATATAACCTTAAGTTTTTGTAATTACTATACCTGTCAAGATAATGACTAACTGAACTAAAATATGAGAATCTGACTACCCTTATGAAATGTGTTTAATCAAATTACCGATATCACAACCAATTTAAAAATAAAATGACTCTCCATTTTTATACCTCTGAAATTTTTAATGTTTGCGAACGTGTTAACTGACTGACTCACAAAATCATAATCACTGTCCAATTTCTAAACAATCAAAATGCCGCGCCGGGAATATCCCGACATGCGACCACATAGGTAAAACAGCTTTACTGAAAGTCTCCAGGGATTCGACAGGAAAGAAATAATATGCAGTGCTCGTACAGTTCGTTACAGGATCGCCAGCGTGTGCTTTCGGCGCTTAAAATTTCGACGGGCAAAGCGTGTTAGGTGAAACGCAATGAAAGCTATTTTCAGTGAGCGCGTTGAACGGAAGTGGCCCATGCGACCGGGAGTGAAAATCTTTTACGTCCGCTCGTTCAATCGCGAACGGTCAGTACATAGCCCGTGGCATCATCGGACACGCGCCACTTTTCGTTTCTCCTTCCACTTTTTCCGTCCTCGGCTAATTTCGCGCAGCTCATCAATCGAACGCGCTGAAATAATTAGCATCGCGCGCTAATCCGAACGTAACGTTCGGACAAGCTTTAACACGAGTACCACGAGAGTTTTGAAGAAAATCTCTGAAAGACTAGGCTGCTGTACTATGGGTGAATTGTTTCTGATGGTGGTAGAAAATTGTTACGGTTGGAACAAAATGCCTAGGAATTTCTGTCGAGTTGAAAATTTGTATTGGAGGAAGTATAGGAACCATATATAACAACATATAGGGATATAGGAACTATGGGAATCATATATAACAAGATTTTTGAAGTAAAAATAAGCAATTGCAGGACTCTACTTTCAAAACCATCGCAATAAAAATGTCATGTGGGCAGTATAAAGATATAGATAGAATACAGATAATCAAGAGTAGAAGTGCATGTGTCGATAATGAAATAGAATGTAGAAAAGATCACATGCCAAAACAGATGCAACATTTTGTACTGAAAATACGCAATTGCAAGGCTCTACTTTCAAAACCATCGCAATAAAAATGGCATGTGGGCGATGTAAAGATATAGGTAGAATACAGATAATCCGGAGTAGAAGTTCATGTGTCAATAATGAAATAGAATGTAGAAAAGATCACATGCCAAAACAGATGCAACATTTTGTACTGAAAATACGCAGTTGCAAGACTCTAGTTTCAAAACCATCGCAATGAAAATGTCATGTTGGCAGTATAAAGGCATGGATAGAGTACAGATAATCCAGAGTAGAAGTGCATGTGTGAATAATGAAATAGAATGTAGAAAAGATCACATGCTAAAACGAATGCGACATTTTGTGCTGAACATACACAGTTGCAAGACTCTACTTTCAAAACCTTTGCAATGAAAATTTAATGTCGGCAGTATAAAGATATAGATAGAGTACAGATAATCCAGAATAGAAGTACATGTGTCGATAATGAAAGAAACCATAGAAAATATCACATGGCAAAATAAATGCAACCTTAGCTTTTCTATTAGTATAGCATCCACAGTAAAATGTTTATATCGGTAATAGACAGAAATAAAAGGTAACGAAAACAAGTGATATAATATTATGTGCATTAAAATAAATTTGTTTGAAAACTTTCGCGAATTTCTCTACTATGGGAATTGTATATAACAATATTTTTGCAGTGAAAATACGCAGTTGCAAAACTCTACTTTGAAAATCATCGCAATGAACATATCATATTGGCAGTATAAAGATATAGATAGAATACAGATAATCCACAGTAGAAATGCATGTGTCGATAATGAAAGAAACCGTAGAAAATATCACATGGCAAAATAAATGCAACCTTTGCTTTTCTATTAGCATAGCATCCACAGTAAAATGTTTATATCGGTAATAGATAGAAATAAAAGGCAATGAAAACACGTGGAATAGCATTATGTGTAGTAAAACAAGTTTGTTTGAAAATATACAGCAACATTTTTGCGTTGAAAATACGCAGTTGCAGGACTCTACTTTCAATACCATCGCGATAAGAATGTCGTGTCGTTAGTATAAAGACATAAATAAAATACAGACAATCCAGAGTAGAAGTGTCGATAATGAAATAGACCATAGAAAGTATGACGAGCCAAAACAAATTTAAATTAGCTTCTATATTATCATAGCATTCACAGTAAAATGTTTATATCGGTAATAGACAGAAGTTAAAAGGCAATCAAAGCATGTAGAATAACATTATGTACAGTAAAACAAGTTTGTTTGAAAATTTTTGCGTAATTTCTCTACTATGGGAACTGTATATAACAACATTTTTATAGTGAAAATACGCAGTTGCAGGACTCTACTTTCAAAACTATCGCAATAAAAATATCATGTCGGCAGTATAAAGATATAAATAGAGTAGAGATAACCTAGAGTAGAAGTGCATCTGTCGATAATGAAAGAAACCGTAGAAAATACCACCAATATGTATAATATTATCAATATGTCAAAATAAATGCAACCATAGCTTCTTTATTAGTACAGCATCCACAGAAAAATGTTTATATCAGTAATAGACAGAAATAAAAGATAACGAAAACAAGTCGAATAACAGTATATGCAGTAAAACAACTTTGTTTGAAAAGCAGGTTTAGAATGAAACGTTTCGGGACATGCATTTAGTTGAAAATCTTTCCTTAAGAAGGAAGTATCTAAGAAAGTATGTGGGATACGAAAATGATTTCTTGTTTCGCAAACACGTTTTTTGTAGTGACGAATTGTTAAAGCTACTTTCATAACAATTTAATAGTTCTATCATATTCTGCGAAATATCTTTCCAAGTTGTGATGCTTGTGATGCTGGAAGAATGCGTTTGTTAGATGATGTGCAAAGAAAGTTTTACAAGAGTTGCAATTTCTAAGAACGCGGATGGCGTGAGTAAACATCGCTTTTTATTTGAGTCTGTAAAGAGAAGGTAAATAATGCGATTTTCAGATTTGGGTCAATTATAGAGATGCCGGAAATTCAATTGTAATCAATTAACGTCCTTGTGAGTGGCATGGAAGATAATGAAAATCGCAGATTTTCGAGATTCTCGGTCTATAAGTGTATTTAGTCTAAAAATTGTTACCTCTTTCAATGCATATCGCATTATGCATACATATATATACATATATAATATATATATATATATATTGATTTTTTTAGTGTGTATATAATTGACCTAAGTCTACAAAATGTTTTTTTATATATTCATTAGAAGCTTTCATAAAACAGATGCAAAACGCGACTTTTGCGCTGTTTTTCATAAAACCTCCAAACTGCCATTTTTCGCGACATTTTTTATATTCCTGCTCGTAAACATAACTCTTCAAACATCTCAAAATAATTCAAGTCAATCTGTTGAAGTAAAAAAAGTTATCCTTAAAAAAATACAAATTAAAAAGGGTTTTAAAGAATGCCCAAATATTAATTGAAATCCTTATAAGTGGACGATATATACATGGAGCAAAATTGACCCCCTTCCCTGGCAAAATTGGTAGAATTGACGTTTCTTTTTTAGTGTAAAAAACAATAAGAACACCACGTGCAGAAACTGTGACCATTTTTACTAAAAAGAAGAAGTAGGTCAATTGTATTGAGTCGACGAGAATATCGTGAAAGACACCTGTTTCAATGCAACAAGATCGTTTTTATGGGGTCGTTTAAATGAATGACCGTACGCGAATAAACCACTAAACGCTGGCTGACTAAATAATGATATTAAACAATAATACAGAAATATACTGATTGAGATTGATGAGAGTTAATTTAAGCAGAGTCAATGAAGTTGAACTCATCACCAAAATTGATATTGTTATGCGCAGCAAATAAACTGAAGTTAAACAAATAAATGAAAAAATTATTTGATAAATAGAAAAAGCTTCATTTATCCTAAAATTTATGCTAAAATGTTTGGTGGAATTTATCGAAAAAATACTCTATAAATAACAAATTAAAATTTGCCTAAGCTTCGTTACTAATTTTTCGTATGCATTTTTCGTATAAAAAACTGGGCTTTTTTCTTCATTAAGGTTAATTTTATTGTTTGAAACTTCAATATTTTACATTATGTGGAAGCATTAATTGCCTTTCAGGAGTTTATGTGATAATAACCCGATTATCTACAAACGCTCCTTTAATGGGATTAATAAGAAATTAATTTAAAAAATTGAAACTTTTTGTTTAGTAATTACTTTTCATTTTTTAAATATTTTTTAATTTTTAGTTAATCCATAAATTTAATGAAACGTTTTCACATTTTCGATTTATGATCGTATAAACTCTTTAAGAGGAAAGGAATCGTTCCAGAAAATGTAGACGACTGAAATTTTCAATAATAAAATTAACTTCAATGAAGAACGGCTAGTATTTATACAGAAACTGTCGCTATAAATGATTTTATAACTGCCGCAGCAGTTCAATAATTAAATAATCACATTATTTGATAAAAGTAAAAATATCTATTTATCTCAAAAATGCAAATAAAATTTCGGAACAACCGCGGGGACTTAATTACCACCCATCCCGCGTCTGACAGAATTTCCCGCAAAAATCCTGTCTCCACAAATTACTTTGCAACCCACGCAACTGTTGCATAACTAAATCATCACATTATTTGATAAAGGCAAAAAAACCCTCTTTATCTACAAACTGCAATTTTGAAAATTTGCAGAAATAAAGTGAAGACCATTTAAAATTGCCGCATCAAAATCGACAATGCCTAAAGTTATGGAAATGTATTCACAAAAATACAAAATTCTCGTTTAAAAATTGACAATATTTAAATTTATCGGATTTAATCGTACTGCTTGACAAGTAGCAATATTGAAGTGAATATCATCTAAAATTGCCACTTGATAATTGATAATGCCTGAATTTATGAAAATATATTCGCAAAAATACAAAATTCTCGTTTAAAAATTGACAATATTTAAATTTATCGGATTTAATCGTACTGCTTGAAAATTAGCAATATTTAAGTGAAAATCATTTAAAATTGACGCATGATAATCGACAATGCCTAAATTTATGAAAATACATTCACAAAAATACAAAATTACACGTTTAAAAATTGACAATATTTAAATTTATCGGATTTAATCGTACTGCTTGAAAATTAACAATATTTAAGTGAAGATGATTTAAATTTGCCGCTTGATAATCGACAATGCCTAAATTTATAGAAATACATTTACAAAAATACAAAATTCTCGTTTAAAAATTGACAATATTTAAATTTATTGGATTTAATCGTACTGCTTGAAAATTAACAATATTTAAGTAAAGATCATTTAAAATTGCCGCATAAAAATCGGCAATGCCTAAATTCATGGAAATGCATTCACATAATTATAAAATTCTCATTTAAAAATTGACAATATTTAAATTTACATCCTCTTGAAAAAAAATAAATAGATCATTTAAAATTACCGCTTGATAATCGACAAAGCCTGAATTTATGAAAATACATTAAAAAAAATGAAAAATATGTTTTTTCATATTTATTCATCGATTTAATCGTATTGATTGAAAATTAGCAATATTTAAGTGAAGATAATTTAAAATTGCCGCATGAAAATCGACAACGCCTAAATTTAGAGAAACACATTCACAAAAATATAAACTTCTTATTTAAAAATTGTCAATATTTAAATTGATCGGATTTGATCGTACTGCTTAAAAATTAACAATATTTAAGTAAAGAACATTTAACACTGAATGTACCGGTACTTTACACCTACCAATTAATTTGACCCCTTATGAAATAAACGTTGATTTTCAGAAAGAAATTCCTAATTTATTAAAGTTCGAAATTGAATAATCAGATAATATAAGAATGTACACAAAGTCATATGAACGAATGAAATAAATATGAATGTACGATTTTAAAGTAAATTCTAAAAATTTGACCCCGCTTCGTACGTTTAGTAATAATTGTCATTCTTACAAAAAAAAAACTACGCGTATCTGCGCCGGCAGAGAAAATATAAAAGCCCCGGCGATACTATTTGCGCCGACGCGTTCGTAATAATTTGCATATGGAAGTTTTTAATGGAGGCGCGTTTGTAAAACGCTCACGAAAAGATAACGGGGAACTAATTAAGAAGGTCGGAAAACCGCGTTACTGCAATTTGTCCGTTCCGTTTTTCACCCCGCGGCTCGCATTCGTCTGGCGGCTGGAGATAGAAATAAGCTCGATTAAGTTAGGCGATCCTTAGCTCGTTTCCGGGGAAGAAAAATCTTTCGGGGCCGTGCGAGATATATCGTGCGGACGCGAGACGAATTTGTATCCGCCCGGCGGGGGGAATTTATGAATTTTTACGATCGCAATTTCGCGCGTTGGAGGAAAAGGGGACTGCCCTGGCGTTTTAGGCTGCTGATGAACAGGTCGCTTCCCAAATATTGCGCGCGTGCCATCGAACGCTGTGTAGAAACATACGTGGGCTGTGTGAAATTGTTTATGACGCTTAACACTTTATCGACCGCTATTGACTGAAGATTCCACTCACTAACGACCGACTCTGTTTTGGATATGTGTATGTGCCTATTTGTAAAGCTTTATAACTGAAAAATACTGAATGTTTTGTTGAGAATCCTTTGGTTTCAAAGCAGTGTAATTTTATTGTCATTTAGAATTGTCATAATATCATCCGATATTTATTTTATCTATTATAACCGTTGACCACTGAAAAGCCGATTAATCGGCTACCGGTAAATAGCATTTGGGACAGAAAAATCGGTTAATCGGCTAGCGGTCGTTAAAGTGTTAATAACTATTGCGGCATTGAATATTTGGGGTTAGAAACGATTTTTTATAGAACTAAGTTGCAATGTGTTGACAAAACCGCTTAGTACTCAACAGGTTCCAATGAATATTTGGTATTATTGCAAAAATCGGATGTGTGATGAAAGACGCAAGATGTAAATTGTAAAGGGTGTCTCAAAATGACCTGACATTTTAAATTACGGACCATTTTTTTTGTAGCGAACAAAGAGTACTAATCTTCGACAATGGTATCAGGAAGTATTCAGGTTTAATCATGCAGAATTACACGATCGAACAACGCATTGAAATTGTTTTTTAAATAAATAATACGATTTACTAATACATTAAAATGTCAGTCCATTTTTAGACACCTTTTATATCTCCTAAGTAAAATAAACTTTCGTTTAGTTAATAATTATTTTCCTATAAATTTTGGGGTCTCACCCAAGATTCGAAAATATTACATTATAAACGATTTTTTTGTCATAGCATGGGACCTATGACAGTAACAACCAATAGGTTCGCAAATACGTCGGCCAATACGTTAGGTAGTATATATTATAACAGGTATACATACTGGGTATGACGAAAATTTGTTTATAATGCCAAATATTTATTGGAGCCTGTTGAATACTGAGTGGTTTTGCTAATACAGTGTAATATAATACGGTGAAGAAGATTTTGCAATGCCAAATGTTCATTGAAGCCTATTGGATACTGTGCGGTTTTGTGAATATAGTATAGCATAGCACCATACAAATCGTTTATAATGCAACAAATTCAGTCCACGAGTTACTGTTAAATTATATTAATCTAGTGACACATAATAAAATTGTTTATAAAACAAATATTATAACCGTTGGCTGTCGTATGGTTTCATTAATATGATGCGATAGTGTAACACAGAAAATTATTCAGTTGTAGAATTAGAATTTATTCAGGTATAAAGAAAGATAATTCTCTCTTGCTCGTGTGCAGAATTAATCACCCGTTATGGAACAATATTGTTTAAAGTACGTTAAATAAGGACATCTTTTTTGTGATATGATGTAGCAATATTGCCATTACATACCCAATATGTTAGTGCCTACAAATCGGCAGAACTGGCAATTATTTTCATGCAGCATCTTCTACGTTTGTCAATTCTGTGATCTGATAAAGTTACATACAACATAACACAATAAATTTAATTAATTTTATGACATGCATGAATCTTGAATGAATGAACTGAATGAACTTGAATGAACTGAACTCTTCGACTCGGTAAATTGAAAATACATCATTAAGCAATTTATAAATATATATATTTTGCTTTCAATAATAAAGAACAGAATATAATGCAAAAAAAAAATTTTAAAAGTCGTAAAAAGTTATAACAAAATAAGTTGAATAATGAAAAAAATAACATACACCAGAAATAAATTTTTAGAAAAATGTCTAAAGATAATAAAGTCATGTAACTCAGTAATAAAAAAGAAAATATAATTTGTAAATAGATTTTTAGGAAATAGTACACTGATCGTAAAGTAATTATACATTAGTTGGTTGATGGTACCGCTTGAAACATTCTCCCAAACATAATCCAGGATTACCGATACAAGCAGGACAAGAGTAATTACTACGTTTATATTTTCCTTCTTTGTAGCACTGTCGGCAATTCATAGTATTTTACATGTAAGAAAGGCTTCAGATAATTTTTAGATTTTTTGGTACACAGTAAAACCAATGCCAAATTCTGTTTTCCTGTACTTTACAGATTTGATTAGTTCAAGAAAAATCTTATTTCGACGACTAGTTTACTCAGAATAACTGATAATTACACATTACAATTATTGCACACACGGTGTGCAGTCTGTCTTATAACCTCGGAAATCAATTGCACACACGGTGTGCAATCGGTCTCGAATGGGTTAAAGTACGTTAAACAAGAAGACACCTTTTTTTTTGCGACGTGATGTAGCATTATTGCCATTAAATAGCGAATACGTTCCTGCCTATAAATCGGCAGATAATACAACAGAACAAATTCGCTTAATTTCATGACATGAAGGTAGCAAATACATTGAAACACAGGAATAGAAAATATGCAAAAACATCCATTACAAAAATATAACACAAACACATACTGTAGAGTAACTATGATATAAATGTTCCTATACACTTTTCTAGATTTACATTTATTTTGACATTTATATTCAGCTAACGCATACACTCTCGCACTTATTCGAATCGGCTATCACGAAGCGTCACGTCCCAGTAATGACACCCCTATCCCCCAAACTTACCATCCACCCAAACTCTCTTAAAACAGCCACGCCCCTCCGACTCTCTCATTCCTTGAAAACTCTTGCACCACGAGCCGCTCTCCCATATATTTCTATTTCCAAGCGAAACGTTTCCTTCTGACATCGCGTTCCGCACGTTAAAACCCATCCGCGCTTCGAAATTCACGATTTCCGCCCCCATTCCTGTTTCCCTCGCATGCCCGAGCGATTGAGCAACGTTCAATCTCTCTCCGCGTCCCTTCAAACATCTCTGCGACCCCGGCATAAGGTCGGACAAAGGGTAAACGTCCACTTCAGCTCGCGAAACGCCTCGCAGCGACCTTCTCCGCCATTCGGAAACGTCGCCCGACGGACATATCGGAAATCGAGTCGTTCCATGCACGATCAACGACGCCGTGCACGACAGGCAAAAGACACGCCTCGCTGGCGAACACCGGATCGTACTCGCGAAAACGACGTTTCTACAATGACACTCCCCGCTTTCAATGTCCGTGTCCGAGCGACAGCCTGCATTTGGGACAATGCGGCAGCAGGAGTGTAAGGGGTATAATGCGATACCGATGGGACGCAGAGACAATGAGACGTATTTATTCGCATGCGGTCCGACGTAATTAACACTTTAAGGGTATTCCAATGTGAACGCCTAAAAAAATAAAATTTTCAACATTTTTTTGGTCAGAAACTGTTGCATGTGATTGAGCAAACTTTTTTTTTCTGAAAAGGTATGGTGTAGGAGAATAAAGGAACATTTTTTTTATTGTTTAACACGTGGATAGCCGAGCGTATTTTACTGTATTAGAACGATGGTGCTATGAAATACTACAGTGTTTGACTGAATTATGGTATATATAATTATGGTTATACTATATATATATATATATATATATAATAATATAAATAATGTGCAGGTATTGGAACCCAAAGGATTTGCATCACTATTCTAACAACAACTGCATTTATAATATAATAATTGCTACCCATTGCGAATATTTTGGATCTTCAGTAAAATCCTTTGCGTCGGTTGCCGATGACCACTATGGCAGTCAATGTGTTAATTATATTGGTGCGTTTACCCCCATCAAAAAAATTGTTGTTGTACTGGCGTAGACTATTCCGGCCTTCCTGGACATCTGAGATAGAAAATAGAACGAGATTCTTAATCTGTATGAATGTGGTTATCGCACCTCGGGTTTCAAAGTTCCATGAAAATTGACAAAATCGTGGCGTTTTCTAAAAAAGTGTAAAAAAAAGCATTTTTTTGCGCTATAAATAAGGCAAAATTATGGGTTATAATCAAAGTTTTAATGTGATCGAGCTTCATGCGATAGCCATAAGCATGCTGAAATTTGAAGGCGATCACAGTTGCATTATTTAATTTGGCGTAAATAAACAATTATCATTAGAAATTAGTTGCACCTTATATCATCGATCAATACAGTCCACACTAGTGAAAAGTGTTTCGTCCTCAACGAGCGTTTCGGCCGGAAGTATTCAGTAGTCAAAGGGTTAAAATACATAATTTTTTGAATAATACCTAAAATATTTCCAATTATACAACTTTCGAAAGTTTCACAAAAATTGACTTCATACATAAGAAAGTTATGATTTTTTGTAACGTACAAGTTTCCAAAAAACGTTCGGTTCAAGTCGTATTTCTTATAGATTTCTTAGTGGTCCTCAAAGTGTTAAAAAACGAAGTGCGCGGGCGCGTGCTAGCGCAAAATAAATTTGCGGCGAAATTCAAAGGGGTCTTAGGTAATGTCCGGCACTGAAGTAAACATTGTTGTACAGAATGCGATGATTCATAATCGAAAAACCTGTGATGCGCACCTATCACGAGAGGCCTCGCTACGAATTTTTGTTTGGTAAAGCGAAGGGGAACAAAGGGGTGGTGGATTATCGCATTCCTTGGCATCTCTGCATTCCACCGGAGAATTGTAAAGAGTTCGGCCTAGTTATTGCAAGATAAAGATTTCGCAATTTATCTATTCTCTTCATTCTAACACGCGTGTTAGCAGAAAATAAATTTGTGGCGAAATTCAAAGGGGTCTCGCTACGAATTTTTGTTTGGAAAAGGGAAGGGGAATGAAGGGGTGGTGGATTATCGCATTCCTTGGCACCTGGGCATTCCACCGGAAAATTTTAAAGAGTTCGGACTGGTTATTGTAAAGTAAAGATTTCGCAATTTATCTCTTCTCTTCATTCTAACATGCATGTTAGCGGAAAGTAAATTTGTGACGAAATTCAAAGGGGTCTTAGGTGATGTTCGGCACTGAAGTAAAGATTGTTGTACAGAATGCCATCAGTTATAATCGAAATACCTGTAATGTGCATACCTGTGTAAATTTGCTAGAAATCTTTATTTTGGAAAAGGGAAGCGCAATGAAGGGGTAGTGGATTATCGCATTCCTTGGCACCTCGGCATTTCACCGGAGAATTGTAAAGAGTTCGGCCTAGTTATTGTAAAATAAAAATTTCGCAATTTATCTCTTCTCTTGATTCTAACATGCGTGTTAGTGGAAAATAAATTTGCGGCGAAATTCAAAGGGATCTTAGGTAATGTCCGGCACTGAAGTAAACATTGTTGTACGGAATGCGATGTGTAATAATCAAAAAACTGTGATGTGCACCTCTCACGATAGGCCTCGCTTCGAATTTTTGTTTGGAAAAGGGAAGGGGAATGAAGGGGTTGTGGATTATCGCATTCCTTGGCACCTAGGCATTCCACCGGAGAATTGTAAAGAGTTCGGCCTAGTTATTGCAAGATAAAGATTTCGCAATTTATCTATTCTCTTCATTCTAACGTGCGTGTCAGCGGAAAATAAATTTGTGGCGAAATTCAAAGGGGTCTCGCTACGAATTTTTGTTTGGAAAACGGAAGGGGAATGATGGTGGATTATCACATTCCTTGGCACCTGGGCATTCCACCGGAGAATTGTAAAGAGTTCGGACCGATTATTGTAAAATAAAGATTTCGCAATTTATCTCTTCTCTTCATTCTAACACGCGTGTTAGCGGAAAATAAATTTGCGGCGAAATTCAAAGGGGTCTTAGGTGATGTTCGGCACTGAAGTAAACATTGTTGTACAGAATGCCATCAGTTATAATCGAAATACCTGTAATGTGCATACCTGTGTAAATTCGCTACAAATTTTTATTTTGGAAATGGGAAGGGGAATGAAGGGGTGGTGGATTATTGCATTCCTTGGCACCTGGGCGTTCCACCGGAGAATTGTAAAGAGTTCGGACCGATTATTGTAAAATAAAGATTTCGCAATTTATCATTCTCACGATTCTAACACGCGTGTTAGCGGAAAATAAATTTGTGGCGAAATTCAAAGGGGTCTCGCTACGAATTTTTGTTTGGAAAAGGAGGTGGTGGATTATCGCATTCCTTGGTACCTGGGCATTTCACCGGAGAATTGTAAAGAGTTCGGACCGATTATTGTAACATAAAGATTTCGCAATTTATCTTTTCTCTTCATTCTAACACGCGTGAAAGTTTTTGCGACGGCGTAATGATGGGAACGGGCTTTGCGGAAGACAGGGAAAGTGACGATGGGGGTTGGGTGGCTCAAGGGGGGAAGGTACTTGGAGTGTTATGAGGAACAGTTTCGTAGAGTGTCACTTCGGCGAAATTTTGCGGAGTCGCGGAAACTCGGTGCGGGCGTAAGTGAAGTGATAGACAGAAGAAGCGCGGGACAACATTTTTGTCGTTCGCCGCATCTGCCGGAAGACGACACCGTGGAGGGCTTGTTCCTGAAAGCTCGCTGAGGGTAAATGTTTCCGCGGCAAAATTCAGCGCGGCTCTGCTGCGCTGAAATACGGCGCGGGCTAAAATGAAATAATAGTCGGAACTGGCGCCGGATTAAATTTGCGTCATTCGCCGCATCTGCCAAGAAATAAACAGCGCGAAAAAGCACTTCGTCCGCAAAACCTCGGCGGAAACAGCCCGAAAATGTCGGGGCGGAAAAATTCTGGGAAATCTCCACGTAGATTCACGGTCCGGGAAAAAATGAAACAATACCTAAAAATACCACGGGATAAGATTTACGTTATTTCCCGCATCTGTCATGAAGTAACACCCCTCTAGAAATGACTTTTTCTGAAAACCTTAGCGAAAGCCGCTCGAAAATAAAATAAAGTAATACCTAAAACTAACACCGAATGAAATCGCACCGGATAAGATTTATATTATTTCCCGCATCTGCCATGAAGTAACATCCCTCTAAAAATGATTTCTGAAAACCTTAGCAAAAGCCGCTCGAAAATAAAATAAAGTAATACCCAAAACTAACGCCGAATAAAACTGGCACCAGATAAGATTTACATTGCCCGTATCTGCCATGAAGTAACACCCCGCTAAAAATGACTTCTTCTGAAAAACTTTAACGAAAGCCGCTCGAAAATAAAATAAAGCAATACCTAAAACCAACACCGAATAAAACTCACACTGGATAAAATTTACATTATTTTCTGCATCTGCCATGAAGTAACATTCTTCTAAAAATTACTTTTTCTGAAAACCTTAGTGAACGCCGCTCAAAAATAAAATAAAGTAATACGTAAAACTAACACCGAGTGAAACTTGCACCGGATAAGATTTACATTCTCCTCATCTGTCATGAAGTAACACCCCTCTAAAAATGAGTTCTTCTGAAAACCTAAGCGAAAGTCGCTCGAAAATATCGCGTTGGCCATATTCGCCAAACCCCCTTTCTCGCATGGCAATGCGGGTAAAAATAAAGTAACACCCAAAACTACCATCGGCTAAAACTCGCACCGTTCGTAGCATCTGCCAGCGAACAACGGCAGAAAACAGCATCTTCCCGGAAACCTTCGTGGAAGCATCTCGGAAATGTCGCGTCGGCAAAATTATGCAAACCCCCGAATCGCATGGCAATGCGCGCAAATATAAAGTAATACCCAAAACGAACACCGAATAAAACTCGTACCGCATAAGATTTACGTCATTGCCCACAAACTGCCTTGAAGTAACACCCCGCTAAAAATTTTTTTTTCTGAAAATCTCGAAACTATCGCATCGGCCAAATTCTGTAAACCCCCAACTTGTATGCGAATGCGAGTAAAAATAAAGTAATGTCCTAAACTAACACCGGATGAAACTCGCACTGGATAAGATTTACGTCATTCCCTGCATCTGCCACAAAGTAACACCCCTCTAAAAATGACTTCGTCTGAAAACCTTATCGAAGGCCGCTTCAAAGTATCGCGTCTGCCAAATGTTGCAAACCCTCGGCTCGCATGGCAATGCGGGCAAAAATAAAGTAATACCCAAAACTAACAGTGGATAAGATTTAACCCTTCTTTGCATGATGGTGGAAATTTCCATCAAAACATTGAATGCCCAAAAATTATATAAAAGAACAAGTTCACCTTAATCTAACTTTGCATGATGATGGAAATTTCCATCATATTGTTTTTTGCTAAGTTTATACTATAAATATATACTAAGATTTTTTTAACCATTTTCCTTTAATTTTGAACATGAATTATATCATCTTGATTTATTTCATCAATAAAGAAAAAACCATGCAAAGAAGGGTTAAATCATTCACCGCATCTGCTACAAAGTAACACCCCTTTAAAAATGATTTCTTTCGAAAACCTTAGCGAAAGTCGCTTGAAAATATTGCGTTGGCCAAATTCGCTAAATCCCCTTCTCACATGGCAAAGTAAGCAAAAATAAAGTAACACCCAAAACTAACACTGCATGAAACTCACACCGGATAAAATTTAAGTCATACCTTGCATCAGCCACGAAGTAACGCCCCTCTAAAAATGACTTCTTCTAAAAACGTTATCGAAAGCCGCTTCAAAATATCGCATCGTCCAAATTCTGCAAATCCTTGACTCGCATGGCAATGCGAGTAAAAATAAAGTAACATCTAAAACTAATATAGAATGAAACTGGCACCGGATAAAGATTTACATTCCCTACATCTGCCACAAAGTAACACCCCTCTAAAAATGACTTCGTCTGAAAACCTTATCGAAGGCCGCTTCAAAGTATCGCGTCTGCCAAATTTTGCAAACCCTTGGCTCGCATGGCAATGCGGGCAAAAATAAAGTAACACCCAAAACTAACACCGGATTAAACTCGCACCGGATAAGATTTACATTATTCCTCGCATCTGCCACAAAATAAAACCCCTTTAAAAATAACTTCTGAAAACCTTAGTGAAAGCCGCTCGAAAATATCGCGTCTGCCAAATGTTGCAAACCCTCGGCTCGCATGGCAATGCGGGCAAAAATAAAGTAATACCCAAAACTAACAGTGGATAAGATTTAACCCTTCTTTGCATGATGGTGGAAATTTCCATCAAAACATTGAATGCCCAAAAATTATATAAAAGAACAAGTTCACTTTAATCTAACTTTGCACGATGATGGAAATTTCCATCATATTGTTTTTTGCTAAATTTATACTATAAATATATACTAAGATTTTTTTAACCATTTTTCCTTTAATTTTGAACATGAATTATATCACCTTGATTTTATTCACCAATAAAGAAAAAATCATGCAAAGAAGGGTTAAATCATTCACCGCATCTGCCACAAAGTAACACCCCTTTAAAAATGATTTCTTTCGAAAACCTTAGCGAAAGTCGCTTGAAAATATTGCGTTGGCCAAACTCGCCAAATCCCCTTCTCATGACAATGGCAAAGTAAGTAAACCCAAAACTAACACTGCAAAACTAACGGATAAAATTTAAGTCATATCTTGCATCAGCCACGAAGTAACGCCCCTCTAAAAATGACTTCTTCTAAAAACGTTATCGAAAGCCGCTTCAAAATATCGCATCGTCCAAATTCTGCAAATCCTTGACTCGCATGGCAATGCGAGTAAAAATAAAGTAACATTTAAAACTAACATCGAATGAAACTGGCACCGGATAAAGATTTACATTCCCTACATCTGTCACAAAATAACACCCCTCTAAAAATGACTTCTTTTCAAAACGTTAACGAAAGCCACTCGAAAATAAAATAAAGTAATACCTAAAACTAACATCCAATGAAATTGGCACCGGATAAGATTAACATTCTCCACATCTAGCACAAAGTAACACCCCGCTAAAAATAACTCCTTTTAAAAACCTCGAAAATGTCCTGTCGGTCAAATTCTGCAAATCCCCTCCTCACATGGCAATGCGAGCAAAAATAAAGTAACACCCAAGACTAACACCGGCTGAAACTCGCACCGAATAAGATTTACGTCATTCCCTGCATCTGTTACAAAGTAACACCCCGCTAAAAATGACTTCTTCTGAAAACCTCGAAAATATCGCGTCGCCCAAATTCTGTAAACCCCCTCCTCACATGGCAATGCGAGCAAAAATAAAGTAACACCCAAAACTAACACCGGCTGAAACATACACCGGATAAGATTTACATTATTCTCCGTATCTGCTACGAAGTAACACTCCTCTAAAAATGTTTTTTCTAAAAATGTTTTTTTTTGAAAACCTTACTTTAAAAATGACTTCTTCTCAAAACGTTAGCGAAAGCCGCTCGAAAATAAAATAAAGTAATACCTAAAACTAACATCCAATAAAATTGGCACCGGATAAGATTAACATTCTCCACATCTGCCACAAAATAACAACCCGTTAAAAATGACTTCTTCTGAAAACCTTAGCGAAAGCCGCTGGAAAATAAAATAAAGTAATACCTAAAACTAACATCCAATAAAATTGGCACCGGATAAAATTAACATTCTCCACATCTGCCACAAAATAACAACCCGTTAAAAATGACTTCTTCTGAAAACCTTAGCGAAAACCGCTCGAAAATAAAATAAAGTAATACCTAAAACTAACACCGACTGAAACTCGCACCGTTAGTAGCATCTGCTGGCGAACAACTCCAGAAAACAGCATCTTCCAGAAACCTTCGTGGAAGCATCTCGGAAATATCGCTTGAGCAAAATTGTGCAGGGCCCGCGCGGAATCACAGTGCGGGAAAAATAAAAGCTTCGTCCTCTGGGCGGCACATTGTTCCAGCTTTGTCGGGTTCTGTGTCGAGCGAAGCACACGGGCCTCTTCTGCATGAGGGGCTATCGGAAATTCTTTCTACCCGGTGGCCCTCGTAAGGTCGCTTCTCCTTTCGTCCGCGAAAAGCGCCCGACAAACTCCCCCGCCGGTTCTGAGTCACGGTGCTTCGCTTTTCGTCGTGTTCGTTTAGAGAACGCGCATCGGCAGGCAGACACGGACCGCAGACGGGACACGGGGGAATTAATTGACTTCGGTAATTCACGTCCAGCGAGCGCCGTCGACGATTTATGCGCCGCGCCACGCCACGTCGAATTTTGCCGCCGTCCGAAAGGAAATACGACGCTCAAGCTCGCTGGCGTTAAATGTTGCAGCGGGTCGGGGGGCCGAAAATTTGATTGGTCCCGTGTTTCTGCGACTGCTACATCGTAATGAAATTGGGATTGCCTAATGATAGAAAGGTTACGAGTTTGTTGGGGCGGATTGGAGAGTAGTTGGCTGGATGTCCGGTAATGGAAGCGGAGTGTGGTGTAGAGCGGGATTGTGTCATGTATAGCGGAGGGAGAGTGTATTTTAGGTATGAGACCGCCGGGGTGTTTGAGTTCAATGTGTTTTAGGCTAGGTAATATGATTAGAAGTAGTGTCTTTCAGTGCGTTATAGCGAAATCGGGATTGCTCGGTAATATATGTAGGATTTAGATATGTGAAACTAGAGAGTATAATATTTATAAATAATAACAACACAATTAAGACAGTTTTGGTCTTATTTTCTAATCGTTTGTTTTGTTTTTTCGTCTTTACGTCTTATCATCTTTATGTTTCGTCGTCAACTGACTACTACGCAATCAAACAACACAATTCAACAAACTCGTCGTATATCTGAAGGGACAAAGTGTATTTTAGGTATGAGACCGTCGGTGCGTTTGAGTTCAATGTGTTTTAGGCTAGGTAATATGATTAGAAGTAGTGTCTCTCAATGTATCACAACGAAATCGGGATTGCTCGGTAATATATGGAGGATTTAGATATGTGAAACTAGAGAGTATAATATGTATAAAGAATAAGAAGGCGCATTTGGCACAATGGGGTTGCGGTAAGAAAACACTGATCTTTGAAGCAATTGATGTTTTTGTACGAAGTTTGGAAGAGGGCAACTGTGGTCATTGTGGTATTTATGAAGTTGGTACGTTTATTTGTGTAGGAATTAGATACGTGAAATTAGAGAGTATAATATTTATAAACAATAAGAAGTCATATTTGGCACAATGGTGTTACGTTAAAAAAACACTGATTTTAGAAGCAATTGACGTTTTTGAACGAAGTTTGAAAGAAAAAAAAATTAAAAATGTGGCGCTGTGATCATTGTGGTATTTATGAAGTTGGTATGTTTATTTGTGTAGGAATTTGACATGTGAAACTAGAGAGTATAATATTTATAAACTATAAGAAGGTACATTTGGCATAATGGGTTTACGTTAAAAAACGGTGATTTTTGAAGCAATTGATGTTTTTGAACGAAGTTTGGAAGAGGGCAAAATTAAACATTGTGGTATTTATGAAGTTGGTATGTTTCTTTCTGTAGGAATTAAATACGTGGAACTAAAAAGTATAATATTTATAATTAATAACAACACAATCAAAACACTTTAGTCTTATTTCCTAATTTTTTGTTTCGCCTTTTCGTCTTTACGTTTCGTCGTCAACTGACTACTACGCAACCAAACAACACAATTCAACAAACTCCTCGTGTATCTGAAGGAAGAGTGTATTTTAGGTATGAGACCATCGGTGCATTTAAGTTCAATGTGTTTTAGATTAGGTAACACGATTAGAAGCAGTGTCTCTTAATGCATCACAGCGAAATCGGGATTGTGCAGTAATACAAAGGTGGTAACTTTCTAGGGTACAAATTGGGTGTGACGTTTAGTGAATGTGAATAGAATATCTAGTAGAAGGATTGATACATAGTACCTGGCACGCGTTTCTCCACTTGCGATCAGAACTACGAAACTTTTGGAGCACTTAAAATCGGCTGAATATCATTCCCTAAAGAGTGTTGATCAACACGATCATCTAGACAATATCATAAAATAGTGAGTGCCCAATTCATCAAACACTCTTAACGAAACATATTTTACACAAATTAAATACCACGATGTACCATATTAAATTTTATTGCGACTCAACACTAGAATATACAAAACTTGTGTAACAGTTAAGATCTCAACAGCAAGAAGCAAGCGTTTTAAAACTAATAAAAAGTATTACCCAATGTAAATAATTAGATAATATCACAAAATTGCAAGTGCCCAATTCATCAAACATATTCAACAAAACATATTTTACACAAATTAAATATTGTGATGTACTGTAATATATTTTATTACGTCTCAACAGCAACAAGCAAGCATTTTAAAACTACTGAAGAGTGTTGACCAACGTAAATAACTAGACAATATCACAAAACAGGAAGTGCCCTATTTATCAAACGCTGTCATCAAAATATATTTTACACAAATTAAATACTACGATGTATCATATTAAATTTTATTGCGACTCAAGAATAGAACATACAAAACTTGCGCAGCAATCAACGTCTCAACAGCAACAAGCAAGCATTTTAAAACTACTAAGAAGTGTTGACTAACGAAAACAACTAGACAACATCACAAAATAGCAACTGCTCTAACACTTTCAACAAAACATATTTTACATCAATTAAACACCACGATGTCCCATATTAAATTTTATTGCAACTCAAGAACAGAAAATACAAAACTTGCGCAGCGGTCAACGTCCCAATAGCAACAACCAAACATTTCAAAACAATTAGTCCATTTCCAACTTTAATTTCACGTCCACCGTGATCAGTCTGCATATTTTCGGCCCGTAATTATTTTGCTTGAAACAAAATACCGTGGTCGCCCTGCGGAAAGAAGCCACAGTAACCCAAAGCTTCTTCCTGTCGGCATCGGTTCGAACCGCTAAGGGAGAGGAGCCAGTCCTGCGAAATTCATCCTGCGCGAAGTACAAAGCTTCCGGCGACACCCCGATGACGACGTTTCGGTGTCAAAGGGTCTGCTGGCTAGACGGTTCGGAATATTCGCGGGAAACGCTTTACCGGAAACACGGGAGCACGAGGATGAAATATGCGGGAGGCGGCGTATGACTTCGAATAACGAAAAAGGAGGGCGAAGAAGGGACGGGAAGGGTTGCGCGACCCCAAGTCGTTAAATCTTCGAGATATCGCTCGGCGAGATCGAAGAAAATTGGAAAACATTTTATGTTGCGTTCAATTGAGCTCAGATCAGTGCCCGGGTCGTATATATAACTTGCAACTGGAATCTTACTTTATTTTTCCTATTTCGGAGTGGTGTGTTTATAATTCAGTGGTTTCGATTTTGCAATTTTTTTTCTAGCGAAACGATAGGTATGTAAGATTTAAATACGTGAAACTAGAGAGTATAATATTTATACACAAATTGGTACAATGGGGTTACTTTAAAAAAAAACAGTGATTTTCGAAACGATTGATGTTTTTAAATGAAATTTGGAAGAGGGCAAAATTAAAAATGTGGCACTGTGGTCATTGTGGTATTTATAAAGTTGTTATATTTCTTTGTGTAGGAATTAGGTATGGGAAACTAGAGAGTATAATATTTATAAACAATAAGAAGGCACATTTCGCACAATGGGGTTACGTTAAAAAAACAGTGATTTTCGAAGCGATTGATGTTTTTGAACGAAATTTGGAAGAGGGCAAAATTAAAAATGTGGCACTGTGGTCATTGTGGTATTTATGAAGTTGGTATGTTTCTTTGTGTAGGAATTAGATACGTGAAACTAGAGAGTATAATATTTATAAACAATAAGAAGGCACATTTCGCACAATGGGGTTACGTTAAAAAAAACAGTGATTTTCGAAGCGATTGATGTTTTTGAATGAAATTCGAAAAAGGCAAAATTAAATATGTGTCACTGTGGCCATTGTGGTATTTGCAAAGTTGGTATGTTTTTTGTGTAGGAATTAGATACGTGAAACTAGAGAGGATAATATTTATAAATAATAACAACACAACCAAGACTGATCAAGATTTCAGTATACTCAGTAAATTATATATGTATATATATGTATTTATGAAGTTGGTATGTTTTTTTGTGTAGGAATTAGATACGTGAAACTAGAGAGTATAATATTTATAAATAATAACAACACAATCAAGACTGATCAAGATTTCAGTATACTGTAAGTCATATATGTATATATATGCCAAGCATTTTTTCTATTACATAGCAATGGTTCTTTATGCCATGACGCATACGGTGCGTCATACATTTCAATGCGTCATAAATTACACCAATTATGTATATGTAAGCATTCTTTCTATTACATTTAGCAATGCTTCTTTATCTTAACTCACACGAATTCTACCTATATGAGCATTTTTTCTATTACATAACATTTCTTACTTATGATGTGACGCATACGGTGCGTCATACATTGCAATGCGGCAAGTCACACGTATTGTATGTATATACGCAATTTTTTCTATTATACAAAAACGCTTTATATCGTCATGACGCATACGGTGCGTCATGAATTTCATTGCACCATAAATCACACCAATTATGTATATGTTAAGCATTCTTTCTATTACATTTAGCAGTGCTTCCTTATGCAATGACGCATACGGTGCGTCATGAATTTCATTGCACCATAAACCACACCAATTATGTATATGTTAAGCATTCTTTTTATTACATTTAGCAATGCTTCTTTATGCAATGACGCATACGGTGCGTCATGAATTTCATTGCACCATAAATCACACCAATTGTGTATATGTTAAGCACACTTTCTATTACATTTAGCAGTGGTTCCTTATGCAATGACGCATACGGTGCGTCACCAATTTTATCGCTTCAAGTTAAACGAAATATACATATTATATTAAGCTATAATAATGTGACTAGAAATACTTATTAACGGTACGCGACTAAACCTTTTTCATAAAATTTGCAATATATTCGCGGAACGTAATTGTTCGTATAATTATATGCATTGCTGTATGTAATAAATTTGCCGAACATTCGGTATTATATACTGCGTCTTCTGGGAATATGGATAAAGTAAAAACGTACAATATTTGCATTTACTGTTATTAAATCTGCAACATTGTGAATGCCTAGGCAACTCCTAGCTTAGTATTAACAGCGTATCGAAATATATTCATTAACAGCCCTCGACTGTGCTCTTCCCATCAAATTTGCAGTAAATTCCTGAAACACGATCGTTCGTTTAATTACAAGCGTTAGTGCACATAATAAATTTCCCTGAACATTCGCTATTATATGCCACACGTTATAGACCCGCGATCAAAACGCAAAACGTACTCAGTCACTATTACCGAATGTGCAACGATGTTAATGACGTATTAAATGATCCACCTGTCATTCACATGCGGAAAAAGTGAATTGGAAAAGAATGTGAAAACACGTCGAATTCTCTTCTTCCAAACACTTTTCAATTTCCACTTTTCCCCTTCAGGTCTGTTATTATCTACGGTTGAATCGCGTGCCTTTTCTTTGTTGGGAATCTCATAATCAATTGGCAACACGCTATCGAATTATAGAATGGAACTATAGCTGCACAGATGAACAATTTATGCGGCCGTAAATGTCGATTGCAATGTTCACACATGTGTAAGAGCTTCTTAAGTATTTCTTCCGTTTTTAAATATTGAACCTTAATAAATCTTATTATAAATCTTATATATATATATATATAAGATTTATATATACATATATGTATATACAACTATTTTTGAATTTTTATCGATTATACAAAAGATTTATAAATAATATATAATCTTTAAAATTTATTAAATCTTAAAATATAGTATATATGTATATATATAGGGCTAGAAAATACGATTAAAAAAGTATTTTATTTTGAAAGTTTTTTAATTGATATCCAATTTTACGTTTAATAAATATTGGTATGCTAAATACAGCTATATATATATGTATATATACAATAATAATAATAATCTTATATATATATATATACAAGGTTTATAATAATATAATAATATATAATAATGTATAATAATCTTATATTCATTTTATTAAATCTTCCATTTGTTCACTCGGCGTATATAGTCAGTTTATTGACACGGTTCTTTCATTCGCTCAGGACGAAAACGTTACAGTAAACAAGAACTACAAATACCGATCACTCCGTGTAGAATCTTCCTTGTCATCGTCTCTTGTAAGACTAGTGTTTAAGCTTCTTGCGACGAACTATACTTACGTTGAGAGTGCAAACGTTACGAGACTTGGCGAACTGTTTACAGTCAAATAAATAATAAGAAATTAAGACAAAATTGTAAGTGCCCTCACTTTTTGAACGGAACCGCGCGTTCTTCTAATAAGTCAAATAAATAATAATAATCTGAAATGCTTTCATTTGTCATATAGTCAATTCATTAACGCGATTCCTTTATTCGTCCAGGACAAAAATTAAAATCAAATAAATAATAAGAAATTAAGATAAAATTGTAAATGTCCTAACCTTTTGACTGAAGCCGCGCGTTTTTTTAATAATCCAAACAAATAATAATAATTTGAAATGCTTCTATTTGTTATATAGTCAATTCATTAACGCGATTCTTTCATTCGCCCAGGACAAAAATTAAAATCAAGTGAATAATAAGAAATTACGATAATATTGTAAGTGTCCTAACCTTTCGACAGAAGACATGCATTCTTCTAATAATCCAAACAGATAATAATGAAATACTTCCATTTGTTATATAGTCAATTCATTGACGCAATTCTTTCATTCGTCCATGACAAAAATTAAAGTACGCAGTACTTTTATACGGATGCTATCTAAGCTTTTTGCAACGAAACTATACTTATATCGAGAGCACAGCCATTATGAAACTTGGCAAACTGTTTACAGTCAAATAAATAATAAAAAATTAAGACATAATTGTAAGTGTCCTAACTTTTTGATAGGAGCCACGCGTTATTCTAATAAATAAAATAAATAGCAATAATCTGGAAAGTTTCCATTTGTCATATAGTCAATTTATTGACGCGATTCTTTTATTCAGCCAGGACAAAAAATAGAGTATGCAGTACTCTTATACGGCTACTATGTAAGCTTTGTTGCGACAAACTATACTTACGTCAGGAGCACAAACATCATGAAACTTGGCGAACTGTTTACAGTCAAATAGATAATAAAAAATGATGACAAAATTGTAAGTGTCCTCACTTTTTGACCGAAGCTCCGCGTTCGTGTAATAATCCATACAAATAGTAATAATCAGAAAGGTTTTGATTTGTTCACTCGATGCATATACGTGTAGTCAGTTTATTAAAACATTAAAGTATATAAGAACTACAAATACCGATCACTCCGCGTAGGATCTTCCTTGTCATCGTCTGTTATAAGGCTAGCTTGAAATAAATACTACGAAACTAGTTCAAAATTGCAAGTGTCCCACCCTTTCGACAGAAACCGCGTGTTCTTCTAATAATCCAAACAAACAACGATAATTTGAAAAGTTTCCATTTATCATATAGTCAATTTATTGACGCAATTCTTTCATTCGCTCAGGACAAAAATTACAGTATATTTTTAGTTTATACGGCTAGTGTCAAATAAATACTAAGAAAATAGTTCAAAACTGCAAGTGTCCCACCCTTCCCACAGAAACTGCGCGTTCTAATAATCCAAACAAACAGCAATAATCGAAAAGTTTTCATTTGTCATATAGTTCATTTATTGACGCAATTGTTTAATTCGCTCAGGACGAAAAATTAAAGTATATAAGAACTACAAATACCGATCACACCGCATAGCATCTTCCTTGCCACCGTCTCTTATACGACTAGTTTCAAATGAATACTACGAAGCTAGTTTAAAATTGCAAGGGTCCCACCCTTCCCACAGAAGCCGCACGTTCTTAGAATAATTCAAACAAATAGTAATAATCTGAAAAGTTTCCATTTGTCATATAGTGAATTTATTGACGCGATTCTTTCATTTGTTTAGGACAAAAATTACAGTTCGAAAGACGTACAAATTCCGATCACTCCACATAGCATCTTCCTTATCACCGTCTCTTATGCGGCTAATATCAAATGAATATTAAGAAACTAGTTCAAAATTGCAAGTGTCAGAAGTGTCAAAATGTCAAGGTGTGCTTTTCACAGAAACCGCGTGTTCTGCTAATAATATAAATACACAATAATAATCTGAAATGCTTTCAGTTATCACATAGTAAATTTATAGACCCGATTTTTTCATTTGCTCAGAACAAAAATTAAAGTACGCAAGACATAGAAACATCAATCACTCCACGTAGCATTTTCCCTGTCACCGCCTCTTATACAGCTAGTTTCAAATGAATACTAAGATTGCAATTGATTCAAATGAATACAAAGATTCAAAATTGCAAGTATTCCACCTTTCCCACAGGAACCACGCGTTCTAATCATCCAAACAAAACAGCAATAATCTGAAAACTTTCCATTTGTTTACTCGATGAATATAGTCAGTTTATTGACGCGATTCTTTCATTCGCTCAAGACAAAAATTACAGTATGCAAGACGTACAAATTCTGATCACTCCCCATAGCATTTTTCTTGCCATCGTCTCTTATACAGCTAGTTTCAAATAACTACTAAGATTGCAATTGATTTAAATGAATACCAAGATTCAAAATTGCAAGTGTCCCACCCTTCCGACAGAAACCGCGCGTTCTAATAATCCAAACAAAACAACAATAATCCGGAAACTTTCGATTTATTCAATCTACCTATACAACCCATTTGCTCACGCTTCCTTCATTTCACGAAAGTAACAACATCAGAACACGGAAGTGGCCAACAATCGCTCCCCGTAGAAACTTCCGTGCCACTGTCCACATTCGCTGAGACAAGCCAGACACGCGTCACGCATTCTTTCGCTATTATGCGAGGTTTCGTGTTCGTCGATATCGATCGACTCCGGCAACCGGCGTTTGAATGGATTTTGGCGGAACGCTAAGTGGCTTTCCTCTAAATACGTTCCCGCTGCTCAACCGTCACTACTTTACTCGCCGCGTTGCGTTAATACTAGATTTATCGGCTATTTAAGTATACTTATTTCTACCAAGCCCAGTCAAAATGACTGGTTTTTAGAAAAAAATGCTCAATGGTGTTTTCAGTATTTATTTACTTTTGAAAAATGACAAAAAAAAAGTTGAATAATATTAATTGTAATACAAAAATAGATTTATGGACATTAACGATTAATTAAACGCTTAATTGTTTTTAGTTCACCGGTCACAATTTTTACATATGTAGATTTTCCTCAGTGTACACTTTTTGCATACACTTTTTTTGCATATATTGCCTTCGTTGGAAAAAGTTGCTCATCCACCGGAATATAAGCTCCTGGTTTGAAGCAATTTTGGCTGTTTTCAATAAATTTGTTCCAAACTGTTGAAACTAAAGCGAATTTGTCTCTTTATAAACGTTGACTCCTCTGATTTTTTTTTTTGTCGAAACGAGTGCAACGTAGAATCTCGGTAAAATCACATCTACTCATAGTTGTAGAAAAAAATGTTGGTCCCTACTTGTTATTCCATAAATATTCCATAAGTGTCCATTTCCAAGCTCCAGCGCCGCCATTTTGAAGCAAAAACATACGAAATTTTTTTTTATACATTAAAGTATGCACATTGAACGCCTTTAAACCAAATTTCGATATGTTATATCATGTAATTAAAAAAAATCCTAAATTTACCCTATGTTTTTAGGCGTTAAGCTGAATGTTACCCCTTAATGTAGAAAGACATCTATATGGTGCAGGCATTGCAGAATAATCGTAAATATAACAAAACTAGTAAAATAATATGAAATAATGTTACTCAAAACTTTAAATGCGTTTTTCTCGGAACTACGTTTTTCAAATTGGCTTGCAGCATAACTTAAACAAATTTTCTCCGATTCACTTGAAATTTTTACTGTAGCTGTTAAACTACATTCTCCAGAGAAGTACACATGATTTTTAAAATCGGTTAAAAACTTTCGTTATTATAAATACTTTTTCGATGAATTCTTTGATGGAAATTAGAACTTTTCTCCACATGCTCGCCATTTCTACAAAAATCAATATTTTACCATATACGTGTGTACTTCTCTAGCAAATTTAATGTAGATTACGAAAAATAAATGAAAGTGTACGGCACTTTATTCAAAAATGCACTTTTACTTCGAGAGCTCTAGGGCCGCCATTTTTAGGCAAAAACATAAGAAATTTTTTTTATACATTAAAGTATGCACATTAAACGCCTTTAAACCAAATTTCGATATGTTATATGATGTAATTAAACAAAATTCCTAAATTTACCCTATGTTTTTAGGCGTTAGGCTAGATGTTACCCCTTAATGTAGAAGGACCCCTATATGGTGCATGCATTGTAGAATAATCGTAAATATGGCAAAACTAGCAAAATAATATGAAATAATGTTACCCAAAACGTGAAATGCGTTTTTCAAATTGGCTTGCAGCATAACTTAAACAAATTTTCTCCGATTCACTTGAAATTTTTACTGTAGCTCTTAAACTACATTCTCCAGAGAAGTATACATGATTTTTAAAATCGGTTAAAAACTTTCGTTATTATAAATACTTTTTCGATGAATTCTTTGATGGAAATTAGAACTTTTCTCCACATGCTCGCCATTTCTACAAAAATCAATATTTTACCATATACGTGTGTACTTCTCTAGCAAATTTAATGTAGATTACGAAAAAATTTTGCTTTTTGTGCTTTGTAAAAGTGTAACGGCAGCAAAAATGCACTTCTACTTCGCGAACTACAGCGCCGCCATTTTGAAGCAAAAACATAAGAAATGTTTTTTTATACATTAAAGTATGCACATTAAACGCCTTTAAATCAATTTTCGATATGTAATATCACGTAATTAAAAAAAATCCTAAATTTACCCTACGTTTTTAGGCGTTAAGCTAGACGTTACCCCTTAATACTGGATGTCGAAAAGCGAATGCGCCTCACGTAGAAACGGTTTCCCGCCGAAGCGGCTCTTACGCTAAGTATACAGGGTGTTTCCGGCGGGTTTTAATATGTGCCAGCCGTTCGGGGCCGGATTTCGACGGGGAAAATAACGGAAATACCTTCCCTGATTCTGGATCTGAAATTGAATCGCAGCCGGAAATGCGCGCGATAATTATTGCCGCGGGAATGAAATTTGTAGGCTTGATTTTCCGTGCGACGCTTTGAAGTAATGAACGTTCGGACGCGGTATACGTGTCGATCCCGTAAAATGTACCGCGGCAATTTGTTGCTTGTTATTGATTCCGAGCAATGTGTGTCGGGTAAATGCGCGAAATGAATTAGAGATGTAAACGTAATTATCGGATTGTGCCGAAGCTTTAAAAATGAAAGTACGTTTGTTACGTGTGGACGGAAATAGGGAAAATTAAACGACAACATTCGTTTTTGTCCCGGACATATTTCGTTTGATAGAAGAGATCATTTGCGCAGCTAGCTTTTTTTAGGTAGCTCATCTGTATTAACTCCGTATGGAAAGCGAATGGTGCGTGTGCAATTTGTTGAAAAGGCTACTGCCAGATATATCGCTGGCCAACAGTTTAGCTGTGAGGAATTCATAAAAAACATTGGGAGCTTTTCAGTGTATGACATTTCTGCGCACAAATGAAGGTTCTTTCATTCGCTTGCTCATTTGTTATATCGAAATGACTCGAAAACCTGAAAGAAGAAATATTATAAAATGAACTGTAGAAAGAAGCATAAAAGAAAAATGTACTAATTGAAAAGCCTCTTTGAGAACTAAAATAATGTGCAAAGGAGCAAAAACCGGGACTGCACTTTCAGAAAAATTCTGTTTTAGTCATATGGTCAAAGGTAAGTCAATTATACGTGGAAATACACATGTCGACCAACTATTATACAAGGGACAAAATTGTTCATATCTGCCATTGTTAGTTGTACTCTAATCATATTATGAAACGAATCGTATCAAATTTTCAGCTTCAAAATCGTATCAAATTTCCTGCTAGCCATGTACAGCGTACATGGAAGTCAATGTGTTCAATTTACCGTTACAAATGCCTTATTTACAAAATCTCTGACTTTCTGAAATTATTTTTGCCCAAATAATATACATAAACAGAATTTAAAATGAAAATTGATTGCCCTTGATTAATAGTGAATAAAAAATACCCTTTTTTACGGTTGAATGATGAATTATCGCCAACATTTTTTTAAACACCCCAAATGTTTCGGGATTATTTCCTTTCTCCGTCAGAATTCTATTTAGTGACAAATAATTCTTTATAGAGCAAAGAAAAAACACAGGTAACTTAGAGAATTTATTCATGAGTTTTCGCAAATTTCCATGAACGGTGTTCATTATTTTTTGACAACACTTCCGGAGAAATGTAAACATATTAAGTTTATCGGTATCATTAAATACTAATATAGTACACCAACCGGAAACGAGGCCATTTTCTATCGATTATAAATCCGAATTATATCCTTACAAATTTACATAAGCAAAGTTATTACCATGGACATAAAATATTCTAATGATCATAAATATCTCCGCACTGCAATTACTGTAACCACCCCAAATTAAGACTGATTCGCATCATGTCAGATTTCTGGAGAAGGAAATCCAGAAATACAACAGTTCAACCAAAATAAGTTCTCCAAAACTTTCTTCATTTGTATAGAATCGAACACGCGTGTGTTGTAAAATATAATTTATTCGATATTGGTATGATACATGTAAGTATATATAGTATAACGAAATAAGTCAGTGGAAGGAAAAACTAAAAAAATACTTGTAAGTCGTTTCGATATTATACACGGTCCACTTTGTAGTGATCGACACAATTTTTTCGCACTTTATCCTCTATTCTCAAAGTTCTTCGTTATTCTTCCCAAAAAATACAACTCCTCAAACCCTCTCGTTAGACATTGTTATGTCCTACGAATTGTTACACGATTTTAAGGATAGAACCTCTCCCTCTCTCTCTCTCTCTCTCTTTCACTCTGTAAAACTAGTTGGAAATGTTACGATAGTACACTCTGCATAAGCTACGAGTTAAATAAAAACGAATTACTGCAAAGGTGCAGCGGAATATATCACTTTTGATATCCCGCATTCTATGGAATGTCTATGTTGTCAGGATACCCACATTATTGCTCTTAATTTATGTGCCCAAAAGATGGCACCCAAAGTGAAGGAAGTAACAAATGTCAGGTACGAGAGAAGAATGAACTAAACGTTAATTTAGTCGATACATATAAACTCTGTTTAATTTTACATAAACGACAATATACCACAAAGTCAAAGTGTATTAAATTTAATTAACGAAACTACAGAACTCTAAACGCCTAACGCCAAAATCCAAAATGGCTAATCACGGAGCCGATGTCGCTTCGCTCAAAACTAAAATCGCAATCGTTCTTTGCTTTGTGAAGTGCATTCTACCCATCCTCTGAAGTTTGAAAGAACAATGATCAGGCCACCTACTTATCTTCATTCGCAAACACCCAAGTAGGACCAAAGTAACAAAATAAAACAGGGCCGTGACAAATATATTTTACATTACTTTCCTCGAAATCCTAAATATATTGTAGGAATTGTATATTAGCCGTTTATTTTGAAAGTGGCCTAACTCCGTTTCTCAATATTTTCCGGTTACCATGGTTACATGTACAAATTCATGTTATTTATGAGTAAATGTTATTTATCTCGATTTGAAGATAAATGGAGTTACGCCACTTTCAAAATAAACGGCTCATATTTTACATTACTTTCCTCGAAATCCTAAATATATTATAGGCATTGTATATGTGATAATGAGAATATTCTAGAATGAATCCGTTGTCATAGAGAAAAAAACAGAAAAAACGAACGAGGAGATGATCGGCAGTTAGTGCATTTCATGTTCAACTCGAGAAAAAGTACGATTTTCTTAGTCATAAAGAGACTACATATATATATTATATAGATTTTATCGAAAGACATAAGACGTGCTCAGTGTGTCGCGAGGTCATTGATTATATTTGACGTGAATCGAATTTCTCCCGAGAAAAATAAAGTTTCGTTTAGTTAGCAATCATTTTCCTATAAATTTTGGGGTTTCAGCCCACATTCTAATATCCTACAAAATCTATCCAGCCTCCCGCCTCCATTGTGTCCGCAACGAATGGCTTTTCGCGGTTCATACGTTCCTTCGGCTCGTACATTCATACGTTCCCTGTGAGCGTCAACAGCGCAATCAATGAACATGGCATCAAAAATGCATATGACAATTATTGGGACCCCTGCGAAATGCGTACGTCCGCCTCACATTCATCTGCCCCCTGCGTTTCGGCCAGCTGAATATTAATACTAAACGTACTAAGCGGGGGCAAATGGCCCCTTTCAAAATTTACTTTAAAATCGTACATTCATTGGTACTTCTAAAAAAAGCAAGACTCTTCAAATAAACCACGAACATATTTATTTAATGTATAGTACCTTCAAAGTAGTCCCCATAGGAGATCATACACTTTTGCCACCTTTTTTCCAATCTTCACAGCAACGGTTAAATTCGATTTCTAGAATAGTCTTCAAGGTGCGCAGCGTCTTTCAAAAATTACTTTAAAATCATACATTCATTGGTATTCGTAAAAAAAGCAAGACTCTTCAAATAAAACACAAACGGTGCATTTAATTTATAACTTATTTCATCTCCTTCAAAGTAGTCTCCATAGGAGATAATACACTTTTGCCAACGTTTTTTCCAATCTTCAAAACAACGGTTAAATTCGATTTCCAGAATAGTCTTCAAGGCGCGCAGCGTCTTTCAAAATTTACTTTAAAATCGTACATTCATTGGTATTTCTAAAAAAAAGCAAGTCTGTTCAAATAAAACGCAAACGGCTTATTTAATTTATAAATGTAGTTCATCCCATTTAAAGTACTCGCCGTTGGAGACGATGCACTTTTGCCAACGTTTTTTCCAATCTACAAAACAACGGTTAAATTCGATTTTTGGGATGGTCTTCAAGTCGCGCAGCGTCTATCAAAATTTACTTTAAAATTATACATTCATTGGTATTCCTAAAAAAAGTAAGACTCTTCAAATAAAACACAAACGGCTTATTTAATTTATAATTTAGCTGATTCCCTACAAAGTACTCCCCGTTGGAGACGATACACTTTTGTCAACGTTTCTTCCAATCTTTAAAACAACGGTTAAATTCGATTTCCGGAACGGTCTTGAAGGCGCGCAGCGTCTTTTAAAATTTACTTTAAAATTGTACATTCATTGGTATTCCCAAAAAAGGCAAGACTCTTCAAATAAAACACAAACGGCTTATTTAATTTATAGATTTTTTTCATCCCCTTCAAAGTAGTCCCCGTTTGAAACGATATACATTTGCCAACGTTTTTTCCAATCTTCAAAACAACGGTTAAATTCGATTTCTAGAATAGTCTTCAAGGTGCGCAGCGTCTTTCAAAATTTACTTTAAAATCGTACATTCATTGGTATTCCTAAAAAAAAGTAAGTCTCTTCAAATAAAACACAAACGGCTTATTTAATTTATAAATTTGGTTCATCCCATTTAAAGTAGTCCTCATTGGAGACGATACTCTTTTGCCAACGTTTTTCCCAATCTTCGAAACAACGGTTAAATTCGATTTTTGGAATGGTCTTCAAGTCACGCAGCGTCTTTCAAAATTTACTTTAAAATCGTACATTTATTGGTATTCCCAAAAAAAGTAAGTCTCTTCAAATAAAACACAAACGGCTTATTTAATTTATAATTTAATTCATCCCCTTCAAAGTAGTCCCCGTTGGAGACGATACACTTTTGCCAACGTTTTTTCAAATCTTCAAAACAACGGTTAAATTCAATTTCTGGAATGGTCTTGCAGGCGGGCAGCGTCTTTCAAAATTTACTTTAAAATCGTACATTCATTGGTATTCCTAAAAAAAGCAGGACTCTTAAAATAAAACACAAACGGCTTACTTAATTGATAAATTTACTTCATCCTCTTTAAAGTCCCCATTGAAGACAATACACTTTTGCCAACGTTTTTTCGAATCTTCAAAACAACGGTTAAATTCGATTTTTGGAATGGTCTTCACGGTGCACAGCGTCTTTCAAAATTTACTTTAAAATCGTACATTTATTGGTATTTCTAAAAAAATGTAAGACTCTTCAAATAAAACACAAATTTATAATTTAGTTCATTTCCTTCAAAGTAGTCTCCAATTGAGACGATACACTTTTGCCAACGTTTTTCCCAATCTTTAAAACAACGGTTAAATTCGATTTCCGGAATGATCTTCAAGGCGCGCAGCGATTCTCGTTGAATCTCTTCAATAGAATCAAAACGGTGACCCCGAAGCGGTCTTTTAAGCGGAGAGAATAGGAAGAGATGACACGGAGCAAAATTCGGCGAATACGGTGGTTGTGGAACGAATTGGGTCGAATTCTTGGCCATATAATCACGAATAACTAATGCAACGTGCGATGGCATATTATCGAGGTGTAAAAATGGTGAGTTGTGTCGTCACAATTCGGGCCTCTTTTCACGCAAACGACACATAACATTCAAATAATATTTCTTGTTGACGTTCGTCATCTTCAACGCGTCCTCTGCCTTCTTTGAATAATTTGTACCAATCAAACACACTTGGAGAGTGTATTGTTTCCAAAAATCTTTTTTAACGTTTCTAACGTGTCGGAAGCCAGAATTCCATTTTTTGGTAGCGAAATTTGATACAAATTCTTTGCTGAATTTCTTCATTCATACCGAAAATCGCCGAAAGTACTGTTTTTGGTTCTAAGAAACAAGCGTATCTCAACAACTACTACAGATATTGACATGAAGTTTATTACAGATGTCTCTTAGAGTACTATCAATCTAACATAAAAAATTAACTTGTTTGGATAAGTCTGCGCAATTTAAATGAAAAAGTCTTACTATTTTTTTTTATCACAGTAGTATATCATCTAATTATTCAATTTCTCGCTTTAATAAATTAGACATTTTTTTCTGAAAATCAACGTTTATTTCATAAGGGGTCAAATAATAAGAAGGCTCTTTACGGTAATAATAGGTAGGTGTAAAGTACAGGTACGTTTAGTGTTAAATGATCTCCACTTAAAAATTGTTAGTTTTCAAGAAGTACGATTAAATCCCGCAAATTTGAATATTATCAATTTTTAAAACAGAATTTTATATTTTTGTGGAATTGTTTCAATAAATTTAGGCATTGTCGACTTTCATGCGGCAATTTTAAATTATCTGCACTTAAATACTGCTAATTTTTAAGCAGTACGATTAAATCCGACAAATTTAAATATTGTCAAATTTTAAAAGAGAATTTTGTATTTTTGTAAATGTACTTTCATAAATTTAGGCATTGTCGACTTTCATGCGGCAATTTTAAATGATCTTCACTTAAATATTGCTAATTTTCAAGCAGCACGATTAAATTCCGTAAATTTAAATATTGAATTTTGAGATATGGATTTTTTTTTTATTTCGTAAGGGGTCAAATGATAAGAAGGCCCCCCATGGTAAAAAGAGATAGCTGTAAAGTACCGGTACTTTTAGTGTTAAAGTACTACACTACAAATTTATCCGCCGCTTCTGAATTTATCGCGGCCGGCATAAAACAGCTTATGTGTCACGGCCTCCCATTACCGGGTCGCTCGACTCCGACTTTTTAGCGGGCGTGCGAAAGAAGCGCGAAGAATTTCCAATAGCGCAGTTTCCCGCGACGCGCCTTTGACTCTCAAGAGAGAAATTTCTCGTTCGCTTCTTAACCCCCAGCCGCAGCCGGAATATCGCGGTGCAACCATCGGAGGCTTGTAACAATTTCCCTCTCGCGCCAGTCTTCGGCTTTTCTCGATTCCGTCCTAAAACACGACCGCGGCAGATCGCGGAAATAACAGCCGCCATCTTTCGATCTTGTGCAAGATTGCAGAAGAGTACCGTAGTGGTTATGGTGAGAAATAAATAGTTGCTTTTCCTCTCCAGCATGTTACGGTATTTTTTTTCTCTATAAACCGAAGCGGTTACTAATGTCGGTAGAGTACGGGAATTTTTAGGTAGTTGTTCTGTTAATCTGGAAGAAAACGAGTTCTGAGGGTATCAGTATGAAGACGTCAATAATGTATTTCGGTATAACAGGTGGAAAATATATTTTGTGTCGAATATATTATGGACGTGGAAAATATATTTTGTGTCAAACATATTATGAACGTGGAAAATATATTTTGTGTCAAATATATTACGAACGTGGAAAATATATTTTGTGTCAAATATATTATACACATGGAAAATATATTTTGTGTCAAATATGTTATACGCGTCTGAAGGATATTTTTGAGAAGAGAGTCCAGTAGATGTAGACTAATAAAATGATGAAATGCATAACATGCATTAGTAAAAACTGACTGTTGCGAAAGGCTAAATTGTATGATTGCCGTTAAGCTGCCGACAGTAAATAATAATGCCCACGCATATTACGTGTAGGCGCTTTCATACTTTCCATAGCTCCCGGAAATCTTACTACAAACAATAGATGTTATATGTTGAAGTATGTCAAACTTTGCGGACGTTTCGACTACATTCGTCGGTGAGAAAGGGGCAGTTTTTGGCATCTCTCAATAAATATAAACAAACTACGAATTGCCATGATGTTGAAGATGTTGAAGAATTGATTGTTGATCGGTACATAAAAAAGTTTATAGGTTTTAAGAAAACTTATTCACAATTTTCTCTTCTTGGCACATCCGTCTTGTTAATCGTTTCTGTGCGATCTGTTCAGTTTTTTATTTTTAACTTTTGAAATCACACCGTCAATAACCCTAGGACATAATTATCCGCAACATGAACTCCCCCCAATTTCGTACTCCACCACTTCATTTCGCAACGACCAAAACGCGGCCCCAATCTCAACAAACCTTTTCATCGCGCACGTTCTGTTGCGTTCGCTTGGTTTACATAACGAACCCGCGTCACATATAAAGGCACCCGTCTGCTTACTTATTTCTCAACCCGACCCAGTGCGCATCCAGAAACTTTTAACCACTTGCACTATTTTCACGAGACTGACTCGTGATGAAAATTTTAGGCCAAACTTGAATATCACGAGTCAGGCTCGTTGTTTAATTTCATGTCAAACGTGAATATCACGAGCCATACTCGTGGTCTTGATCTCGGGCCAAACTTCTGAATGGACTCATCTCTTCTTTTCTCTTCTTTAGATGAAGTTGTATTTTATATCTTGTGTCCCAATGCAGTTTACGTGCTACTTAGGATACATTGTCGTCGTCCAGATAACATTTGAAGACTGAGTAAACAGATGCATTCGGCGAGACCAAGAAAGCTTCAGCCGTTCTTCAGCTATTACTATGCGATTACACGAGCTGCACATGTTTCGTACAGTCTTCTTCGCAAAAAGTAATATTCTTGATAATTTTTAATTTTGTCAAACCCTCTAGCATGTATAAAAATAGGAGTAAAATTAGTAAAAAAGCAAGTACTTTGCGTGAAAGTAAGAGTAGTGCAAAGGCTTCCAATGTTTCAAGCAGTCAGTCGATAAATATTGAAAGAGTTATAAACAGTCATGGAAATTCTAGCGACAACAGTGGCATGATGCCAGTAATGAATCGCGCAAGAAGTTAACTCGTGTTTTCATGGCCAAACGTTGTTGACCGGTCACGGGTTAACTCGTGTTTGCACTTGCGTCGGCTGCTTTAATTTTTGAAACGCAAGGCAATATAAAATATAGCAAAATTTTGTTCATTGTGTTCCATCGCGTCTGCTTTATTAAAAAAATGTATACTTTTCTTGGTACTGAGGCTTTTATTACAATTCTAGTATTAGAAAGTGTCAAGAACGATGGAACGTGACAGTGAAGCAGTTTCAATAAATTATACGTGAATACTTTATATAGTTGCCCGAGTGATTTTTAAATAAGTTGTAGTCATTCGGAAAATTATTATTGAAAATAAAATAACAAGGGCATAATCTAGCTCTTTAAAAGGAAAGCGCAACGATACAAAATATATATGCAAAATCTCTTGTCTACATCTACGCGTAAATTACTGCTGTACAGTTAATCATACGAAAAAATATAAAAAGTTACGTAAAATTTATGTCCAAAGTTCAATTTGAATTCATTATGCACGAACAAACTTTATTGAGGGTTATTTACATCGTTTCACTTCCATGTTCAATTACGAAATAATACCGGTGACTTGAGACAGCTTTTGCCCAAAATTGCCGGTCAAAAATGTGTTAAGTGCCATTTTTGTGGTTCGCTTTTGATTCGTACGTGCCTTGACCTCCAGAAAACTCTGGCTTTTTGTTGCCACGCGTTGTTTCGCGCCTTTTCTTCGATATCGTGAGACGTTTACTGCACGCGCGATGTAACACGAATGGCGCGAAGAATTTCCAATACCGCTGCGCGTCAAGTGCCAGTCGACAGCGTCTTTTCCTTCGGCGTTCGGAGATTTTCGAAACGTAGTGGCCGAGGGCACAGAAGGAAGCGTGAGAAATGAAGCGGTCGGGAACGGTGGAAAAGATTTCTTTTCGGTGGATTCGGGGAGTGCGCCGCAGAGGATGGGACGTAATGGGCAGAACAATTGGAACGTGGGCGGCGGTGGATGAAGAAACGAAGCGAAAATACAGAACAATGGAGTCTTACGACGTGCTAAGCCGTGAGGAAGATGTTCGACGGCGATATGAAAATTTCACTTTGATCGATCGATCGCAGGTGGCAATTGGTAAAAATAATTCGACGGGGGTATGGGTGGGTTTAGGTGATTGATGAGATTGGACGGTAATGATTAGGTTTGGGAGAGAGTATGATTAAAGTTTGGATGTCATCAATTAATAGAAAATGGTAAAGCTAAAAAATAATTATGGATAAACTTAAGATTTAATTAAGTAACTTAATTGCGTCGTAGGATTATCGTCGGGATGCGTTAAAATTCAATTAAAACATATTTCCAAGGTAGCCATTTGAGTGATTACAAATCGCGGTTGCAAAAATAATTAAAGAAGTACCAAGTAAGTTTAGTTGATTGATGAGATTGGGCGGTAATGATTAGGTTTGGGACAGAGTGTGATTAAAATTTGGATTTTAACAATTAATAGAAAATAGTAAATTGAAAAAATAGTTACAGAAAGAATAAAGTAAACGATTGATTAGGTAACTTTACTGCATCGTAGGATTAACGTTGGGGTAGTTTCAAAACGTAAATGAAACATATTTCTATGGTAGCCAATTAATTGGTTGCAAATGGCGGGTGCAACAATAATTAAAGAGGTGACGAGTAAGTTTAGGTGATTGATAAGATTGGGCGGAAATGATTAGCTTCGAGAGAGAGAGGGTCATTATAGTTTGGATGTTATCGAGTAATAAAAAATGGTAAAGATAAAAAATAATTACAAAAAGCATAAATTGAAGGATTGATTAGGTAACTTTGCTGCATCGAAGGATTAACGTGGGGGTTGTTTTAAAACGGAAATGAAACATATTTCTATGGCTGCCAATTAAGGGATTGCAAATCGCGACTGCAAAAATAATTAAAGAAGTGCGGATTAAATTTAGGCGATTGATGAGATTGGGCGGTAATGATTAGGGTTGGGAGAGAGTGTCATTAAGTTTGAATGTTACCGTTTCATAAAAAATAGTAAACCTGAAAAAAATTATGAAAAGAATAGACCTAACAAGTAATTAAGTAACTTTACTGCATTGTATACTGCACTGCATAAGATTATCGTTGGAATGCGTTAAAACATATTTTAATTATTAAAACATATTTTTATAGTAGTCAATCGATTGATTGCGAATCGTAAGTGCAAATATAATGGAAAAAATGCGGAGTAAGTTTTGTTGATTGATAAGATTGAGCGGTAATGATTAGGTTTTTGAGGGAGTGTCATTAAAGTTTGGATGTTACCGATTAATAAAAAATGGTAAAGCTAAAAAAGAATTATGAAAATAATAAACGTAACAAGTAATTAAGGAACTTTACTGCATCGTAAGATTATCGTCAGGATACATTAAAACATAGTTAAAACATATTTTTACAGTAGTTAATCGATTGATTGCAGATGGCAGTTGGAAAAATAATTAAAAAGATGCTGAGTAAGTTTAATTGATTGATGAAATTGGGTGGTAATTATTAGATTTGGAAAAGACTGTCATTAAAGTTTGGATGTTGCCGATTAATAAAAAATGGTAAGTCGAAAAAATAATGACGAAAAGGAAAATTTAAGAGTTGATTAAGTAAACTTTGCTGCATCGTAGGATTAACGTTGGGATTCTTTTAAAATGTAATTAAAGCATATTTCTATGGTAGTCGATTGATTGGTTGCAGAAGACGGCTGCAAAAATAATTAAAGAAATGCCGAGTAAGTTTAGTTAATTGGAAAAAGCTTTAGATTGAAATTAGCTGTGTTGAAAGTGCAATTAAAATTTGGACGTCATCGATTAAAAAAAAATGGTGAACCTGAAAAAAATTATGAAAAAAAAAATCTAACAAGTGATTATATATAATAACTTTACTGCGTCGTAGCATTATCGTCAGGAAGCGTTAAAACGTAATTAAAACATATTTCCATAGCAGTCAATTGATTGATTACAGATAGCGGCTGGAAAAATAATTAAAGAGGTGACGAGTAAGTTTAGTTGATTGATGAGATTTAGCAGTAATGGCATGTTCCCGGGGAAAGTGCAATTAAAATTGTATTTGATGTAGATATGCATTCCTGTTACGTTGATTAATTATGAAAACAAAACGTTTAGGTGTTATCGATGACCCACAGATGATAAAGCTAAAACAATATTCAAAAAATATAAAATCCAACGATAAAATATGTAACGTCATCGCATCATGGTACGAACATCAAAATGATTAAGAATGCATCGTTAATTCCAATCAATAATTGCATCTGTCCATTGTAGCCAATTGATTGACTACAGATAGCGGTTGTTAAAATAATTGGAGAAAATCCCGACTAAGTTTAATTGATTTATGATATTGCATTTTTTGTATGTGTGCTAATGGTCAAAAATACATTTATATATAATGGATCATTGATTTAACGATTAAATATGTAACGTCATCGCATTATAGGATGAGTATCGAATCGCTTGAAAACATGATTGCGAATCGCAATTAATAATTGCATCTTCCCATTCCAGCCAGTAACCATTGACTCAATTGGACAATTTAGTTAAAATTGGCGTACTATTACTCTTTTTTAAAATCACACGTTGCCGAAACGTAGAGTTCAATTCCAAGTTGTTAATTTATATTTATTTCTGATTTTAAAGTTGTATATTATAAAACGCTTGGTATATCAGATGGATGTAGATCAGAATGGAGCCTTTTTTTATTAATTGTTTGTTTTATTACGAAACATTTATTTACCCGTCATGTTTGAAACTGTATGGACATGATATAATAATCCATATTATGGTGTAATGATATTTTAATCGTATTCGATAATGTTTTTATTCACAAAGTATGTGTTCAGTATTCTGTCCTTTACTATTTCAAGTGCAGTAGCAATATTTTTATTGCATATATAGAAACGCGTGTAGTAGCAAAATTTCTATTATATACATGAATGCGTGCAGTAGCAATATTTTTATTATATACGTAAACGCGTGCAGTAGCAATATTATTATTATATATACAAACGCGTGTAGTATCAACATTTTTATTATATACATAAACGCGTGCAGTAGCAATATTTTTATTTTATATATAGAAACGCGTGTAGTAGCAAAATTTTTATTATATATAATATAAACGCGTGCAGTAGCAATATTTTTATTATATACATAAACGCGTGCAGTAGCAATATTTTTATTATATATACAAACGCGCGCAGTAGCATTATTTTTATTATATATATAAACGCGCGTAGTTGCAATATTTTTATTTTATACATAAACGCGTGCAGTAGCAATATTTTTATTGTATGTATAAACGCGTGCATAGCAATATTTTTATTATATATGTATAAACGCGTGCAGTAGCAATATTTTTATTATATATATAAACGCGTGCAGTAGCAATATTTTTATTATATATATAAACGCGTGCAGTAGCAATATTTTTATTTCATATATAGAAACGCGTGTAGTAGTAATATTTTTACTATATATGTAAACGCGCGCAGTAGCAATATTTTTATTATATATATAAACATGGGCAGCAGCAATATTTTTATTATCTATATAAACACGGGCAGTAGCAATATTTTTATTATATACATAAACGCGTGCAGTAGCAATATTTTCATTATATATATATAAACGCTTGCAGTAGCAATATGTTTATTATATATATAAACGCATGCAGTATCAATATTTTTATTATGTAAATAAACGCGTTCAGCAGAAATATTTTTATTATATATATAAACGCGTGTAGTAGCAATATTTTTATTATATATATAAACGCGTGCAGCATCAATATTTTTATTATATATATCTAAACGCATGCAGTAGCAATATTTTTATTACATATATCAACACGTGGAATAGCAATATTTTTATTATATATATACAAATGCGTGCAGCAGCAATATTTTTATTATATATATAAACGTGTGCAGTACCAATATTTTTATTATGTATACAAACACGTGCAGTAGCAATATTTTCATTATATATACATAAACGCGTGCAGTAGCAATATTTTCATCATATATACATAAACGCGTGACTACACAAAGCTTCTAAAAAAACCTCGTGCATTTTCGCAACGAGTCAATGAAATGCTTCATAACAGATCAAACAACCAGTAATAAAAAAGGGCTTCAATTCATTCCAATTTCGTATTACGCACGTACCTTAATCCAATCAAACATCTAACTGCAGTTGAGGATCATTGAAACAAAGTGCCCCTCGTTGACCGCGCGAGCGGGAAATAAATTCGTTAATAAAATCGTTACCGCGGATATTTTGAAGCAGGAGCCGAAAATGTCGACATTTAAAAGCGAATGTAGGACGTGGATGTGGCGGCGGAGGGACAGATGCATGAGAAACGAGGAAGAGAAGGAGGAAAGAACGCATCCCCGGAAGTCAGAGGTCATCGGCACCGAGCGCCGCTCGTGGATGATTTTTATCTCCAAGAGAAGAGGTTTCTCTTTGTCCCGGACCGGATTCGACAACTATTTGTATGCGTTTCGGCTTCTCTTTCACTACGCCGACGCACCTTGAATGTGAAAAGTATCGTAACGGGCGACCAATGACTAAAGTTGGAGAGAGTGATGGTGTTTTAACACGTTGACTGCCATGGTGGTCATTGGTGACCGGCGCAAAAGACCTCACGAGAAATTAAAAAAATACCCAATCGGTAGCATTTATAATTTTGTAAACGCAATAAATATTAAATAGTGATTCAATTCTTTGGTCTTCGATACCTTCGCATTATTTTCATTTTGCACTATTCACTCATATTCTGTAGTACTTCATCACGTTGCGGTTTCAATATAGTAAAATACGCACGGCAATTAACGTGTTAACGTTTTTTCGTCTGAAACTAAATTTTTAGAAAGAAGCAATGCAAACTGTTGGCTACCAAATAATACACAATCAGTAGCATTTATAATTTTGTAAACGCAATTAATATGAAATAGTGTTTCAATTCTTTGGGTTCCGGTACCTTCGCATTATTTTCATTTTGCCAAATTTAATCATATTCTATAGTACTTCATCACATTGCGGTTTCAATATAGTAAAATAAGCACGGCAATTAACGTATTAACGTTTTTCCGTCTGAAACTAAATTTTTATAAAGAAACAATGCAAACCGTTGCCTACCAAATAATATCCAATCGGTAGCATTTATAATTTTTAGAAAGAAACAATGCAAATCGTTGCCTACCAAATAATACCCAATCGGTAGCATTTATACTTTTGTAAATGCAATTAATATTAAATAGTAATTCAATTCTTTAGTTTGCGATACCTTCGCATTATTTTCATTTTGCACAATTCAAGCATATTCTGTAGTACTTCATCACGTTCCGGTATTAATATAGTAAAATACGCATGGTAATCAATGTGTTAACACTTTAAGGGGGTATTCCAATGTGACGGGTAAAAAGAATCGATTTTTTTTTGCATTTTTGATAGTTTATAGTCATAGAATTTGCAAGTGTCGTAGATGATTACTCAAAAACGGCTTTATAGATCAACTTCAAATTTTAATACAATAATCAGTATACGTGTAGCTATCGTATGAAGTTCGATCATGTTAAAATTTTAATTGTAAGCCATAATTTTGCCTTATTTATAGCGCAAAAAATGCTTTTTTTACACTTTTTTTAGAAAACGCCGCCATTTTGTTAATTTTCATAGAAATGTGAAACCTGAGATTCATGCGATAACCACATTCATACAGAATGAGAATCAATATAATTAAATACACAAATATTTTTCAACGATAAAGAAATTTTTCTTTATTTTCCTAGGCCATACCTTTTGAGGAAAAAAAGTTTAAAAATAGCTCAGTTATATGCAACAGTTTCTGTGAAAAAAACGTTGAAAATTTGCTTTTTTTTAGGCGTTCACAATGGAATACGTCCTTAAGGACCGCTGACGAGTTTTCTCGTGTTTTCTATCTATTTTGTATCTATTTTGTCCATTCAACTTGATTGCCTTCATGTTTTTTTCGCTTATTTACTGGTACTTCACGCATTCTATAAATTTCATACAAATTTTGTTTTTTAAGTGTAAAACTTATGATAATTATTAAAAAAACATTTTTTTTTTAATGGTGGCAGATGCTTACTTGAAAGTTTCTGATGGAACGTGGACGTAGATTAGTTGACTTAGAAATTTCATTTTTTTTTTTTAACGGGTTTCACAAGTTTATTTTGTTCTCTTTGCGGCTGAATATTTTTATTTGCGACTTCATATAATCGCTTGGCGTGTGAAGGGATCCAATAAATCGCGGAACAGGTAGAATGATTACGTGAAGTTACAAATAAACATTTTTAACCAAAGAAACATCGCTTCCTATGTGAAAAAATTGAAACTTTCATGTAACGGTTCAGTAGATCGACGTTATTAAATGTTCGACATGCAAAGTTTGGTTTAAAATTGTCTAATGGTACGCGGACGTAAATTGATCGGTGCATACCTTACGGCTATTCGATGCTTAAGTATTTTTATGTAACATCGCTGCATCTGAATTCATGTAACATACTTGCATAACCCGGCATTATTAAACACCGTACCCACGGAGTTTGCTTAATAATTCTCTAATGGAACGCGGAGCCGAATTGTTCGACTTACAGCTTACAGCTATTCGAAGCTTAACTATTTTGATATAATGACGCCACACGCAAATGCTATGTAACAGAATTCTCCAACTCGACGTTCTTAAACACATTAATTATACCACTCCCAACACAATTACTCAAAACTTTCTCATCACTCCGTTACTTTGTCTAAACTCCTAAATGTCATCATTGAAATCTCAGTATCTTTCGGTGCAGCAAATATAACTTCAGTAAGTAAATAAGTAACGTACGATGTTCTTAAACACTCTACTAACCGAGTTCCCTTACGAATTTTCTAGCAAAATGCGGCTGCATATTATACTATTCTCGACACAATTACTCAAAACTTCCCCATCACTCCGTCAAAATTCGTGAATGTCGTCATCGTACACCTCAGTATGTTTTGGCACAGCAAATATAAGTTCAGTAACTAAGTAAATAATGTATGACCTCCTATATACTCTACTAACCGAGTTCTCTTACGAATTTTCTAATAAAACGCGAGTATCATATAGATACTACTTTTGATTACTTTACAATTACTCAAAACTTGTCTATCACTCCGTCAAAATTCGTGAACGTTGTCATCGTAAACCTCAGTATTTTTCGGTACAGCAAATACAAGTTTAGTAAGAAACTAAGTAACGTATGACGTTCTTAAACACTCTACAGTAATGTATGATGTTTGTAAACATTCTACAGATGCACATTGTACCGCTCTCAACACAATTACTCAACATTTTCCTATTACTGAAAATTCCTGAACAGCTACAGCAAATATAAGTAAGTAAGTGATGTACGATGTTCTTAAACACTCTAATAACCGAGTTTCCTTACGAAATTTCTAGCAAAACGCGGATGCATCTTATACCACTCTCGACACAATTACTCAAAACTTTCTCATCACTCCATTACTTCGCCAAAATTCCTGAACGCTGTTATTGTAATCCTCAGTATCTTTCGGTATAGTAAGCATAAGTTCAGTAAGTAAGTAATATACGATGTTCTTAAACACTCTACCAACCGAGTTTCCTTAAGAATTTTCTAGCAAAACGCGGATGCATCTTATACCACTCTCGACATAATTACTCAAAACTTTCTCATCACTCATCACTCCGTTACTTCGTCAAAATTCCTGAATATCACCATCGTAAATCTCAGTATCTTTCGGTACAGCAAATATAAATTCAGTAAATTAAGTAAGAAATGTAAGATGTTCGTAAACACTCTATAGTAATGCATGATATTTTTAAACATTCTACGGATGCATATTATGCCGCTCTTAACACGATTACTCGAAACTTCCCCACCACTCCGTCAAAATTCGTGAACGTTATCATTGTAAACCTGAGTAACTTTTGGTACAGCAAATATAAGTTCAGTAAATTAAGTAAGAAATGTACGATGTTCTTAAACACTTTACAGTAATGTATAATGTTCTTAAACATTCTATGGATGCATATTATACTGCTCTCAACACAATTACTCAAAACTTCGCCATTATTCCGTAAAAATTCGTGAACATCGTCATTGTAAACCTCAGTAACTTTCGGTACAGTAAATGTAAGTTCAGTAAGTAAGTAATTTATGACGTTCTTAAACACTTTACCAACCGAATTTCCTTACGAAATTTCTAGTAAAACGCAGATACAAATTATACCGCTCTCAATATAATTACTCAAAACTTCGCCATCACTCCGTCACTCCGTCAAAATTCCCGAACATCGTATTAGTATCTTTTGATACAGCAAACATAAGTTCAGTAAGTAACTATATAATGTTTAATGTTCTTAAAGATTTTACGGATGCATATTATAGCGCTTTCAACACAATTACTCAAACTTTTCCATCACTCTGTTCCTCCGTCAAAATTTCTAAACACCATTATTGTAAACCTTAATATCTTTCGGTACAGCAAATATACCACTTTCAACACAATCACTCGAAACTTTCCCATCACTTCGTTTCAAAAAATGAAAAATACCCAATCGGCAGCATTTATAATTTTGTTAATGCAATTAATATTAACTAGTCATTCAATTCTTTGATCTCCGATACCTTCGCAATATTTCTATTTTGCACAATTCAATCATATTCTATAGTACTTCATCCCGTTGCGGTTTTGATATAGTAAAATAAGCACGGCAGTCAACGTGTTAAACATTCTAAGGATGCATATTATACCACTTTCGACACAATTACTCAAAATTTCGCTAGTACTCCGTTACTCCGTAAAAATTTCTGAACATCGTCATCATAAACCTTAGTATCTTTCGGTACAGCAAATATAAGTTCAGTAAGTAACTAAACAATGTTTGATGTTCTTAAACATTCTACGGATGCATATTATACCCCTCTCAACACAATTACTCAAAACTTCGCCATTACTTCGTTACACCGTCAAAATTCCTGAACGACATCATCATAAACCTCAGTATCAATTCAATCAAGTAAATATCAATTCAATCATTAAGAAAGTAATGTATGATGTTCTTAAAATTCTAAGGATGCATATTATAACGCTCTCAAGACAATTACTCAAAATTTCCCTGTTACTCAAAATTCCTGAACTGCTACAGCAAATATAAGTTCAGTAAGTAATTAAGTAATGTTTGATGTGCTTAAGCATTCGACAAATGCATATTATACGGCTCTCAACACAATTACTCAAAACTTCGCTATCACTCCGTGACTTCGTCAAAATTCCTGATCATTACCATCGCAAACCTCAGTATTTTTCGGTACAGCAAATATAAGCTTAATCAGTAAGAAAGTAACGTATGATATTCTTAAACATTCTAAGGATGCATATTATACCGCTTTCCACACAATTACTTAAAACTTTCACATCACTCCGTTACCCCGTCAAAATTTCTGAACATCATCGTAAACAGTACCTGTACAGTATCAGTACAGAGTATGAATCTCAGTATCTTTTGGTACAGCAAATACAAGTTCAGTGAGTAAGTAAGCGATGTCCGATGTTCTTAAATACTCTACAGTAACGTATAATGCTCTTAAACATTCTACAGATGCATATTATACCACTCTCAATACAATTACTTAAAACTTTCACATCACTCTGTTACACCGTCAAAATTTTAGAATCATCATCGTAGACCTCAGTATCTTTCGGTATAGCAAAAATATAAGTTCAGTAAGTAAGTAACTAAGTAACATACGATGTCGCCGTGGGATCATTACCGAATCAGCTCCGAGATGTCCTCGAACTTGTATAACAGTAAATGCGCTTTTACGCAGCCGGACTTTGTCATGGCGTCGGAATGTGGCTCGTTTAAGAAAATAGAGACGTTGCATTGCGTCATCGACAGCTCAACCGGATCGAGACAATGACCTACACGGTTGAACTCTCGTTCGTGGTCGTTTATGCGGTTGATCAGCATTTCGCCTTGCACCAGGGAATGTGGATGATCGAGGCGATCGTGAGAAATCGGTCGCTCGGTTATTCGCACACACGCGGAAAGCACGTTTCCCTTATGGGAATCGGGCGCCGATTTCGTCGCGCGAATCAGTGCAGCCGAAGTGCGCTGCAACTGCGGGAACTTTAGTGTCGCAGTTCATTGCTTTTCTTATTACGAACTGCCATTCCGCTTTTTGACGTTCGCATAATACCTGCATGTCATCGCCAGTGGATTACGTGTGTAGTAATAATCAAAATATTATGATCGGACACTTCGGTTGACCGTTATATATTGCGGTTTATAAAAGAATTTTATTATGCTGCAGGAATTCAATCACGTAAGATACAAATACTTTTAACGCGCCAGGTATATTGTAAATTGTCGGAAAAGTCTAATACGTAAATGGAAATATAGGCGGTGTTTATTTAAATTTGTGTATCGCGTGTAATAATAACGAAAATATTATGATTGGTCAGTTCAGTTGACCGTTATATACTGTGGTTTATAAAATAATTTTATTCTGCTGCAAGAATTGTATCACGTAAGATACAAATACATTTAATGCACCCGGTGTATTTTAAATTCTCGGAAAAGTCTGATACTTAAATGAAAATATAATCGCGGTTTATTTAAATTTGTGTATCGCGTGTAATAATAATGAAAATATTATGATCGGACACTTCGGTTGACCGTTTCTACTGTGGTTTATGAAAGAATTTTATTACGCGAAATTTTAATATAGCCGGGGTTTATTTAAATTTGTGTATCGCGTGTAATAATAATGAAAATATTGTGATCGGACACTCCGGTTGACCGTTATATACTGTGGTTTATAAAACAATTTTATTATGCTGCAAGAATTATATCACGTAAGATACAAATACTATTAATGCGCCCGGTGTATTGTAACTTATTGGAAAAGTTTGATACTTAAATGAAAATATAGCCGAAGTTTATTTAAATTTGTGTATCGCGTTTAATAATAATGAAAATATTATGATCGGACTCTTCATTTGACCGATATGTATTGCGGTTCATAAAATAATTTTATTACGCTCCAAGAATTGTATCACGTAAGATACAAATTCTTTTAATGCGCCCGGTGTATTGTAAATTATCGGAAAAGTCTGATACGTAAATGGAAATACAGCCGGGGTTTATTTAAATTTGCCTATCTGAATCTATTGCATAAAATATACTTCAGGTGTTTCGGAATCCTTACGTCTAGGAGACTGCGTGAAATGTGTAGTGACATAAATGACATGCAAAAAAATTTAAACAATTCCACAACAATTCCACAATTAAACAATACTGTTATTACTAATATTAAATGTAACGAACACTTATGTACTTATAATCACTAATTTTATCTTCCTCTAAGTTGGTACTTAATTTATTGTTTGTCAAACTAATATTACACTCTACATACGTTTCGGAAACCACGACTTCCCTCTTCAGGATTCTATACAATAAAATTATTGTCCGAACAAAAATATATTTTTCTTTTAAAGACAATGATACAAAAATTTATCACTGTCTCTTAGCCAATCATATAAACTTTGGAATCTTATTGCACTCAATGTATCAGGATATCAAAAATCAAATTAAAATACAATTCATAATATTTATAACAAAGTTCCGTTTTATTTCAATCTTACTTATGTCCGAAACATATAGAATATAAAAATCCGTTCCGTAAATATTAAAATAAACCTCAATTGAGCATCAGCACAATCATTTACATCTATACATGAACACCTCGCGTCTTTCTTTTCAATATCATCTCTTACGAAACAAAGTTACGCTTTATTACAATCTTACTTATGTCCGAAACAATCATGTACATCAATACATGAACCGCTCGCAACTTTCTTTTCAGTATCATATCTTACGAAACGCGATCCAAAAATGATTCTGCGAAGGCCTCGCGCGTCGCAACTACGAAGCATTCTGAGAAGCGAAATTAATTTACAATCGATCACGGCGCGTGCGTTGCAAATTGATGTGGAAGCTAGGTCATGACGTTCTCTTGATACGCACTCCTCGTATTCCGGACATGCGTCACGTTATCGCTGTCGCTACCATCTGCTTCGCACCCTGCTCCTGCGTTTTGATTTCTCGCAACGAGGCTTGGGCCTGTCTAACTCAACGTTTATCAGCTCGCTAATTTGCATGCGCAAAAATCCCTGCGACTTTCGTCAAACCGGGAAACTACGAAACGAATGAGAACGAGGAAGGCTTAACTCTAAAGCTACCAAGCGGGGTCACATGACCCCTTTCAAAATTTACTTCAAAATCGTACATTCATTGTTACTTCTTTCGGTCATTTGACATTCATTAAATTTTTATATCGTTCAATTTCTTGCTTTAATAAATGCGGAATTCCTTTCTGAAAATCAACGGTTATTTCATAAGGGGTCAAGTGATCCTTCATAGTAAAAATAGGTAGATGTAAAGCACCGGTATGTTTAGTGTTAAATAATCTTCACCTAAATATTGTTAATTTTCAAGCAGTACGAGTAAATCCGATAAACTGAAATATTATCAATTTTTAAACGGGAATTTTATATTTTTGTGAATTTATTTCCATAAATTTAGGCACTGTCGATTTTCATGCGGCAATTTTAAACGATTTTCTCTTAAATATTGCTAATTTTCAAGCAGTACGATTAAATCCGATAAATTTAAATTATATACATTTTTAAACGAGAATATTATATTTTTGTAAATCTATTTCCATAATTTAGGCATTGTCAATTTTCATGCGGCAATTTTAAATGATCTTTACTTACATAATGTTAATTTTCAAGCAGCTCGATTAAATCCGATAAATTTAAGTATTGTCGATTTTTAAACGAGCATTTTATGTTTTTGTAAATGTATTTCCATAAATTTAGGCATTCTTGATTTTCATGCGACAATTTTAAATCATCTACACTTAAATATTGCTAATTTTCAAGCAGTACGATTAAATCCGATAAATTTAAATCATATAAATTTTTAACCGAGAATTTTATATTTTTGTAAATTTATTTCCATAAATTTAAGCATTGTCAATTTTTATGCGGCAATTTTAAATGATCTTCACTTAAATATCGCTAATTTTCAAGCAGTACGATTAAATCTGATAAATTGAAATATTGTCAGTTTTTTAAACGAGTATTTTATATTCTTGTGAATTTATTTTTATAAATTTAGGCATTGTCGATTTTCATGCGGCAATTTTAAATGATCGTCACTTAAATATTGTTAATTTAATTTTTTTTTAAAACGAGAATGTATTTCCATAAATTTAGGCATTGTCGATTTTCATGCGGCAATTTTAAATGATCTTAAATATTGCTCACTTTCAAGCAGTACGATTAAATCCGATAAATTCAAGAATTTTGTCAATTTTTAAAAGAGAATTGTGTATTTCTGTGAATGTCTTTCCATAAATTTAGATATTGTTGATTATCAAGCCGCAATTTCAACACTGAACGTACCAAGCGGGGTCAAATGATTTCTTTCAAAATTTACTTTAAGATCGTATATTCATTGTTATTGTGCGATATGACATGTACAATATATCATTCATGTATATCGTACATTATTTCGCTCCTTTGACTTTGTGTAATACTTATATGTGCCTGTCGGCTGAAGAAAACGTATTAAATCAATCCTTCATCGCAGACAGATAAAAAAGTGAGAACGCGATGTTGACAATTTCCCTCATTACTTCTATAGACGACAATTCGAAAAAAAAAAAAAAAATTTTTACCTAACTCTAAAAAAAACTCTTGTGCCGAATGATTAGTAAACAAAAAATTATGCTTTAATGTTTTATTAACCGTGTGGATTCAATTTTAGTTGGTATTAATAACCAATTGAGACTCAAAATAGCGGATTCAAAAAAATTGTGTGTGTTCAAACGTAAACCGAATTTTTCTAGTGTGGAATTCTACGCACTTCACAAACTTCACTTTGGCAGTTCAGTTAGTTCAATTATACTCCATAAAAAAAAATCTCATCACTTTTTCACCAAATAAAATTGCTCAAAGAGTTTCTGATCAAAAATGCCATTACTGCCATTACTGGTTCTCAACTTCCTTATTCTTCAACGAAAAACTTCGCTATTTTAATCGACGTACCCTATTATCGAAGTTACCATCTCTTCATATAAATGAATAAAATTGGCATTTTATTCGTGACATTGTACTATCCAAGCCAATATTTCTTTTTGCACAATATGCCTAAAAGCAGTTGTTAAAATGTAGCCAAGCATCGCACTATTTATATACACGCAAAATTTTACCTCAACGAGTTTTGTAGCAGAGTCCAACATGCATGCAGTCCGAGTGTCGATAATCCCGAAATAGAACAAGAGGATGCGAGCCTATTCAATTATTCCACATCCGATATACACGATATAAACGGAGTATAATTAAACCATTCATGGCGCATCGTTCATTTATTTCGATCGGTTAACATTCAACGACGCGACATATTCGTACACGCCTAACTATAAATAGAGAGTATCTGGAAATATTCAACGACGTGCATGTCACACGTCCATCGCCATTATCAAGCGATACAAGTATTCCCGAAGCCTTCGTCACGGCTGAAGTATGTTTCAAGAATCTTTTATATTATCCAAGGTTGAAATACGCTCGGTACTTTTTTATGCAACTTTTTTTTGCACGTTCTACTTGCATTCATGCTGCTTTCTTCTGCTACGAGCTTCGCTTGCTTTTGTGCGGTATCTTTAAATATTTTACTTAAGGTTACATGGCTTTAAAAAGTGTTTTATTTGTTGCAGGTGAGAAGATAAGAAATACTTTGCACGACGAAGATGATTTTGCTGCAGTGAAAATGTGCAGTGGCGGTAAATAAATGTTTGTTTTTTTCATATTTTTCGAAGCGAATTTCTTTTTTGGGTCATATTCGCTTCACAGCGGAAGGAAAGTGTTTCAAGTTGGATATGTATTGAGTGTCAGTAGCGAATCAATATTGAATATCTTTATATCAATTGAAAATCAATATGTGTCCTATAGGATTTCAAGTGTTTTAAATGGGATATTACATTGAATTGAATATAAATATGCCCCGATTTACACAGGATTTCTGTATACTTTCTACTTTTACGCGGTTTTCAAAATAACAGATATAATAATTGATAAATATTCATTTTTTAAAACGCTTTTTCCCTTATGTTTCTCTCAACAAATTTCTTTTTTGCGCGGTATTCGCTCCACAGCGGAAGGAAAGTGTTTCAAATGGGATATGTATTGGGTACCAATATATTGATTGAAAATCGATATGTATCCTATAGGATTTGAAGTATTTTAAATGGGATATTACAATGTATCGAATATAAATATGCCCCAATTTACAGGACATTTTTTATACTTTTCACTTTTACGCGGTTAACAAAATAACAGGTATAATAATTAATAAATGTTTATTTTTTTAAAGGCTTGTTTCTTTCAAATTTCTCTCAATATTCGCTCCACAGCGGAAGTAAATTGTTTCAAGTGGGATATGTGTTGAATATCAATGTCGAATTAATATTAAATATCATTATATCAATTACAAATCCATATCTATCCCATAGTGTTTGAAGTGTTGTAAATGCAATATTACACCGAATTAAATATGTATATATATCCCGATTTACACAGGACTTCTTTATACTTTTCACTTTTAGCGGTTTTCAAAGTGACAGGTATAATAATTAATAAGTGTTCATTTTTTTAAAAGACTTGTTTCCTTCATATTTCTCTCAATAAATTTATTTTTTTGCGCGGAATTTGCTTCACAACGGAAGATAAGTGCATTAAATGGGATATATATTGAATATCAATATCGAATCAATATTAGATATCATTATATCAATTGAAAATCAATTAATATCCTATAGGGTTTGAAGTATTTTAAATGGGATATTACACCGATATTAAATATACACATTTCCCGATTTACACAGACGTTTCTTACAGTTTTACGCGATTAACAAAATAACAGATATAATAATTAATAAATATTCATTTTTTAAAACGCTTGTTTCCTTCATATTTCTTTCAACAAATTTATTTTTTGCGCGGCATTTGCTTGTCGACGGAAGTAAAGTGTCTCAAATGGGATATGTATTGGGTATCAATATATTGATTGAAAATCAATATGTATCCTGTAGGATTTCAAGTGTTTTAAATAGGATATTACATTGAATTGAATATAAGTATGCTCCGATTTACATAGGGCTTTTTTATACTTTTACTTGGTTTACAAAATAACAGATATAATAATTCATAAATGTTTATTTTTTAAAATGCTTGTTTCCTTCATATTTCTCTCAATAAATTTCTTTTTTGCGCAGTATTTGCTCGACGACGAAAGTAAAGTATTTCAAGTGAGATATATATTGAATATCAATATCAAATCAATATTAAATATCATTATATCAATTGAAATCAATTAATATCCTGTAGGGTTTGAAGTATTGTAAATGGAATATTACACCGAATTGAATATACATATGCCTCGATTTACACAGGACTCCTTCATTCTTTTATGCGGTTAACAAAATAACAGATATAATAATTAATAAATCTTCATTTTTTTAAAAGACTTGTTTCCTTCACATTTCTCTCAATACATTTTTTTGCGTCGTATTCGCTTATCGGCGGAAGTAGTTTTAAATGGGATATATATTCAATATCAATATATCGATTGAAAATCAATATGTATCCTATAGGATTTTAAGTATTTTTAATGGGATGTTACACCGAATTAAATATTAATATGCCCCGATTTACACAGGACCTCTTCATACTTTTACGTGGTTAACAAAGCAACAGATATAATAATTAATAAATATTCACTTTTTACAACGCTTATTTCCTTCATATTTCTATCAACAAATTTATTTTTTCTACATTTCCATACACATACATACTTTCAAATATGTTTATCAACTAAAACATTCGCTTCGAATGCATCTTTAAGTTCTGCGCAGTTTACCTTAGTTTTCTACTATTCCACGAATCTCTTATCAAACTCTTCCTCCTTTTTCCCCCTTTTCGTCTTTTCTTTATTTTACTCCGTCTTCTGTCTCTCAGCAACAAAAGAGCGTAACGTACCTAAGTAATACGGTTTTGCATCGAACAAAGCATGCAGATTTGATGCGCCGAACGTTCGGCAGTAAGCTGTTTAATCGAAAGCCATGAAAATCAGAGCGCAGCCCGCCCGAAATATACAGCCGGAGCATGCATAAAGCAAATACCCGCGGATAGCAGTATTCCGAAAATTAGCCAGATGGTGTCAGTCGCAGATCCACACTAATCCCGTAGGAACCGAACAGTGGCTGCAAATTGTTCGAGTATTTATGCGCAGGGCTCGGATCTTCTGCACATTTCAGTCCGGAGTGGACAATTTTCTTTCGCACGACGTCTTAAATTAATAAATGTTTATTTTTTTAAAAGGTTTGTTTCCTTCATGTTTCTTTCAACAAGTTTATTTTTGCGCGGGATTCGCTTGTCGACGGAAATAAAGTGTTTTAAATGGGATATGTATTATCAATAGCGAAGCAATATTGAATATCAATATATCGATCGAAAATCAATATGTATTCTATAGGATTTCAAATGTTTTAAATGAGTTATTACATTGAATTGAATATAAATATGCCGTGATTTACACAGGATATTTACTTTTTTAAACAGCTTGTTTCCTTCATAGTTCTCTCAACAAATTCATACATTTACGCAGTTAACAAAATAACAAATATAATAATTAATAAATCTTTATTTTTTTAAAATGCTTGTTTCCTTCATGTTTCTCTCAACAATTTTTTTTTTTCGTGGAATTCGCTTGACAACGGAAGTAAAGTGTTTCAAATGGGATATGTATTGAGTATCAATATATCAATTGAAAATCAATATGTATTCTATAGAATTTCAAATGTTTTAAATGAGATATTACATTGAATTGAATATACATATGCCCCGATTTACACAGGATATTTTTATATTTTTCACTTTTACCTCTATGGTTTTCAAAGTAATATATATAATAGTTAATAAATGCTTATTTTTTTTAAAAGACTTGTTTCCTTCATATTCTTGTTAACAAATTTATTTTATATTTTTCTTTTGGCTTTATATTCTTTTACCTTTTTTTGGCTTGTTTCCTTCATATTTCTCTCAACAAATTTATATTTTTTCGTGGCAATTCGCTTGGCAACGGAAGTAAAATGTTTCAAATGATATATATATTGAGTATTAATATATCAACTGAAAATTAATACGTCTTCTATAATATTTGAAATGTTTTAAATGGGATATTACACCGAATTGAATATGCATATGCCACACTAATCGCCTAGGACCGAACAGTGGCTGCAAATTGTTCGAGTATTTATGCGCAAGGCTCGGATCTTCTGCACATTTCAGTCCGGAGTGGACAATTTTCTCTCGCGCGACGTCTCCCCCGCGAAAGCAGCTAATTTCGGTGTCTGCCGCGGAAAAAAGTTCGCGGCAGACGAAATTTAAATTTCGCCGCAGCGGCGCTTGCGAGGAAAGTCGGGGAAAAATTAATTTCGAAAGCAAGCCGAGTCGGTAAGCCAGCTGTCACGCTGCTGTTCCTATCGGCGAACTGTTTGAATGCTTTTACGTTCGGTCTGCGTTTTGTCGGATTTGATATCAACGAAATACGGAAGACATTAAAGCATGGGAAAGGCTTAACGGCTTAAGCGAAAAATGGAATTATGGAAGAGTTTTTTTTCGGAAGGGAACTGGGCGCGGAAGAATTTGTTGTAAAATTTGGACGAAATTTTGGTGGAGGAACGAAACCGTTTCTATGTTTTATTTAATGACAAAAAATTAAGAATAAGGCAAGAAAGAGCACTGATGATGTAACCTGCAATATTTACGACCTGCTTGTACAGTGCTGAATTGAAATGCGGCATCCATCCAGAAATCAATACTTTGTTAAGAATAAAAAGAATTATAAAAATTGATTTTTTCGAAATCGGAACGTCGGCTGGAAAAATGTATTGTGTCATTTACCCATATTTTTGCTTAAGAAACGAACTCATTTTACTACTTTTCATTTAACACGTATATATTTGGAAATAATCATTGTTTAATACATATATAAAAAAAAAATTGGCGGAAAAAGTAAATGAAACCTTCAACCTCTATATTTTCCCACTTATGCATTTGTCAATTTATATTTTGGTGGAGGAACGAAACTGTTTTGCGATGTTTTATTTAATGCAAACTGTATACGAAATGATTGACGGTACAATGGCCTTAAGAATAAGGTAAGAAGGAGCACTGATTATGGAAACTGCAATATTTACGACCTGTTTGGTCAGTGCTGAATTAAAATGCGGCATCTATCTGAAAGTCAATACTTTGGCAAAAAAAACAGGAATTATAAGAATTAATTTTTTCGATATAGTAACGTCGATTGAAAAAATGTATTATGTCATTTACCCATATTTTTGGTTAAGAAACGAATTCATTTTACTACTTTACATTTAAGACGTACTCATTCGGAAATAATCATTGTTTAATATGTATATAAAAAAAAATTGGCGGAAAAGGTAAATGCAAACTTCAACCTCTACATTTTGACACTTCTACGTATATTTGACAATGATTGTTCCTCGACAAGTTTTCTTTTAACCGTAAAATAAATATTCAAAGTAATTAACATATTTGATATTTGACGCCAAAGAATCCGAAACATTTAAAAAATGCAAGGAAAATTCTAAAGGAGCAAAACAGGAGTTTTCAAAACTGACATTCTGGGCCACGCATAGCATTTGTTCAATAATATTTGGTACTGATCCTGTTTTGGGTGCAGTCGGTGAAATGACATGAAATTCAATTTAAATGTCGTGATATAGTATTTTTTTTTTTTTTTTTTATACAAAACGTAAATTTAACGATAAACGACATCATTGAAACGTGAAATTGAAAACATATAACATAATTTAATATTTTTTTGGAACCTAATAACGTGAAAACGATATAAAATACATATTAAAATTTCTTTTACTAATAAAGTGTGCCTCAATATGAACAGACATTTTAAGTTGTCAATAAATCGTATTATTTATTATATAAAAAAATGGCTCATAATTTAAAGTATCAGGTCATTTTGAGACGCTCTTTATAATTTTTCGAAGTATACAGCCAACATGTTAACCTTTCCCAATAGCTTCAATTGCATTTACGCTACAAGTGTCATTGAAAATTATGTTTTACAAAAACATAAATGATTTGACGATAAATGACATAATTTAACTGAAAACACATAACGTACTTTAGTATTCTTTTGAAGTGTGATAAAAAATGAAATGACATTTTAATTTATTAATAAATCGTATTATTTATTATATAAAAAATGGCGCGTAATTTAAAATGTCAGGTCATTTTGAGACATCCTTTATAATACACGTATATACCAAACGTGTAAAACGTTGACTACCAAAGCTTTAATTGCATTTACGATGCGTTTCATTAAAAATGATGTTTTATAAAAACATAAAATATTTGACGATTTCCGCATAATTCCACTACAATCCCGTTTAAATAACACCCAAAAAAAGTAAAAACAATAAAATGCAATACGTTGTTAAGTAAAAATTCGAAGATTTCCACATTCGGTTGGTAAAGTTTCAAATTCGAAACATTTGACTTGAAACCGTTCAAATTTCTTGGTCTTCGCATACACGCCATACCGAAATGAACACGTTGCCTACCAAGCGTATTTTGTTATGTTAGAATCGCGATGCGATTTCATTAAACGCGATTTCATAAAAAATGATGTTTTACAAAAACATAAAAGGCTTGACGATTTGCGCATAATTCCACAACATTCCCGAAAAAAATAAAAACAATAAAAGGCAACGCGTTGTTAAGGAAAAACTCGGAGACCTCCACATTCGGTTTGTTAAGTGTCAAATTCAAAACATTTTGTTTGAAACGAAATATTCTCACAAAAAAAATTCACAAAATACCCAATCGGTAGCATTTATAATTTTGTAAATGCAATTAATATTAAATAGTGATTCAATTCTTTGGTCTCCGATACCTTCACATTCTTTTCATTTTGCACAATTCAATCATATTCCGTAGTACTTCATCACGTTGCGGTTTTAATATAGTAAAATACTCCCGGCAGTGAACGGGTTAAAAAGCGCGCGCCGAAAATCAGGAATCCGGGTCGAGTTTTCGGCGTGAATTGAGGAAACGTACGAAACGGCAGATGGTCGGAACGAGCGTTGTCAGCTGGGCGATTATTGCACTTTGTCCGGACTCCCACTCCGACGAGCTCCGGCTCTCGAATTAAACAACCCTTATTCCCGTCTTCCATTCTGGACCGTCCGTGACCGAGGCTCTTTAACAATCGGCCATTTTGCATATCTCGAAGGAAATTGATTCTCGGCCGGTTCGAGTGCTTCGGCCCTCTCTTTCTGTTTCGGTTTTATCGCTTGCCGCCGTCCACTTCTGTCGGCTAATTGCCGATGCTCGGAGTGGATTGTTGAAGAAGCAGGGAGCTAAGCAGGAAATAATCGTCGTGGGCTTTTCGGATGGATTTTGCGCGAAATTGCGCGGATTCGCTTCACGACGGAAGTTAAGTGTTCTAAATGGGATATGTATTGAGTATCAAGAGCGAAGCAATATTGAATATCAAGATATCTATTGAAAATTAATATGTATTCTATAGGATTTTAAGTATTTTAAATGGGATATTACGTTGAGTTGAATATGTTCGTATATATGGCCCAATTTACGCAGTTAATTTACGTGGTTAACAAAATAACAGATATAATAATTAATAAATGTTTATTTTTTTTAAAAGCCATGTTTCCTTCATATTTCTCTCAATAAATTTATTTTTTTGCGCGGATTCGCTTCACGACGGAAGTTAAGTGTTCTAAATGGGATATGTATTGAGTATCAAGAGCGAAGCAATATTGAATATCAATATATCTATTGAAAATTAATATGTATTCTATAGAATTTCAAGTGTTTTAAACGGGATATTACATTGAATTGAATATACTTATACATATGGCCAAATTTACACAGTTAATTTACGCGGTTAACAAAGTAACAGATACAATAATTAATAAATGTTTATTTTTTTTAAAAGGCCTGTTTCCTTCATATTACTCTTAATAAATTTCTATTTTTGCACGGGATTCGCTTGATGACGAAAGTAAAGTGTTCTAAATGGGATATGTATCAATTGCAAATTAATATGCATTCTATAGGATTTCAAATGTTTTAAATTGGATGTTACATTGAATTGAACATAAATATGCCCCGATTTGCGGACGACTTTTTTATATTTTTCACTTTTACGCGGTTTTCAAAGTAACAGGTATAATAATTCATGAATGTTTATTTTTTTAAAAAGCTTGTTTCCTTCTCCTGAAGTAAAGTGTTTTAAATGGAATGGAATAGCGAATCAGTATTAGTTATCAATATATCAATTGAAAATAAATATGTATTTTACAGGATTTGTAATTTTTTAAATAGGATATTACACCGAGTTGAATATACATATGTCCCGATCTACACAGGACATTTTTATATTTTTCACTTTTACATTTACGGTTTTCAAAGTAATAGATATAATAGTTAATAAATGCTTATTTATTTTTAAAAGGTTTGTTTCCTTCATACTTCGCTCAACAAATTTATTTTTTTTCGTGGTATTCGGTTGGCAACGGAAGTAAAGTGTTTTAAATGGGCTATGTATTGAGTATCAATATATAAGTTGAAAATTAATACGTATTCTATAGGATTTCAAGTGTTTAAATGGGATATTACACAGAATTGAATATATATATGCCGCGATTTACACAGGACTTCTTTATACCTTAGATACTCAATTTTTTACGTATCACCTTCAAATATAATACTTAATCACGTTTTACTTCGATTATTCTTATTTCAAGCAATGTTATTCTGTATGAATCTATGTAGAGTTATTCACATTAATATTTGGGCATCCTTTAAAACGGAATAACTTTTATTAATTTAAGACAACAACTTGACTTTCTAAAATATATAGTTTAATAAAGGTCGTTATGTACAACTGACATGTGCAAGAAATTTTAAACAATGAAATTGCATGGAAATCGTAGATTTCTAAGACATTCAGTCTATGAATGTAATATGTTTAAAGATGTTTATATTTTCTGTGTCTGTCGCTTGTTTCCGAATTAGCTGATTTTGATAACATTTTCAGCATGTACACTACTGACCTAAATCTACAAAGCGCACCGTTTAATTTTTTATTAAAGGCTTAGCTGAACAAAAGCTGTAAAAAACGACCTTTACCATTTTTCTCGTAAATCCCGTAAATCATAGTTTTTCCGAATTTTTTTTATATAACATCTAGAAAACGCACTTTTCCGACGTCTCAAAAATCTCACTCACACTTAACCCTTAAATGTATAGTGTCTCAAAACTGAAACCCTGTCTTAAACGCATAATTAAAGTATTAACCGCAGTGAAAGTTTTACTTTTGGCTGTATGCCATAATAGCTCGATGCATTCAAACGAAATATGAAAGAGAAATAAGAAAGAATTAAATCCGCACATTTTTTAATATGACCTTTACAAATGCAATTAAAATACAATAAAATAAATTAATTAAAATTTCATAATAATTACTAAGTAAATATTTGCATACTTTATTCTTAGCAATTCTTAACAACGATGTTATTTACGTTTGTACTGCATGTTGTATCATTCTTTAAACACGCCATTTCTTCTACTTTAAAAAAAAATGAATACCTATATACAAATTTATTTCTCATTTTTTTCATAAACCGGTATAATAACCTACATACAATAGAATTTCTTGGATCAAAATAAAAGAAAACACGCATTTAAGGGTGAAGTAACCCGTAATCTAAGCAAACTTTATATTATTTTTGTATATCACTGCATGTTGTATCATTTTTGCAATATTCCATTTCTTCAAAGAAGAAAACATGAATACCTATATACTAATTTATTTTTTATTTTTTCATAAACCGATATAATAATCTACATACAATAGATTTTTTGGGGTCAAAATTAAAAAATCAGGCATTTAAGGGTAACGGAACCCGTAATTTAAGCAAACTTTGTATTATTTTTATATATCACTGCATGTTGTATGATTTTTGCAATATTCCATTCCTTAAAAGAAAAAACATGAATACTCATACATTAATTTATTTTTTCATGAACCGATATAATAATCTATATACGATAGATTTTGTTGGGTCAAAATTAAAAAATCATTAGAATCAAACGTTAAATACATAATTCAACTTAAAGCCTGTCTTATCGACGCGTGTATGTGTACGACTCGAAGTTTCTCGGCGTGGTTTAGAAAGTGGCTGAAAAATTCGACACGATTGTTCGAACAACCGTTACCGCCTCCTCACGTTCCATTTTTTTTCATCCGTCCACGTGAATGCGCGAGGATCGCGACAGAAGCATCGCGCCACTTATTAGAGAAGAATGTAAATATCTAAGGGGCCTGAGATCGGTCGACTTTTGCGCCGGCGGCCACCGGGTCTCATTCATAACTTCCGGTCAATTTGGAGATCAAGGTCAGACGAAACCGGGACAGGCATCGATGGCTTTTCATGGAAGAAGAGCTCAACACGCCTCAGCGGATCTGAGGTGTGTCATTAAGTAACACTAAACGTACGACTACCGGTCAAATTGACAGTTTTCAATCTTTTGTACAACTTACGCATATCTAAACGTTATCATATTGCTATGAAACTCTATGACTTTCCTTAAAATATGCAAACAATATATTCTTCGGTATTTACTTTTATTTATTTTTTTTTTTTCTAAAAAATATTTGTGGATCTACGCTGTGTTATAAAATAACACTAAACCTACTACTACGGGTCAAATTGACAGTTTTCAATCTTTTTTACCACTTATATATATCTAAACGTTATTGTAACGCTATCAAACTTTATGACTTTTCTTAAAACATGCATACAATATATTCTCTGGGATTTACTTCTAATTTTTTTCTTTTTTCTAAGAGATATTTGTAGATCTGCGCGTCATTAATACTAAACCTGCCACTACCGGTCAAATTAACCATTTCCAAACTTTTGTACAACTTACACATATTTAAACGTTATCATATCGTTATCAAACTTTATGACTTTTCATAAAATATACGTACAATATATTCTTCAGTATTCACTTTTAGTGCTTTTTCTTTTTTCTAAGAAATATTTGTAGATCTGCGTGTCATTAATACTAAACGTACTACTACCGGTCAAATTGACAGTTTTCAAACTTTTGTGCAACTTACATGTATTTAAACATTATTGCATTGCTATCAAACTTTATGACTTTTCTTAAAATATGCATACAATATATTCTTCAGTATTTTCACAGCAGCATGAATTAGTACATTCACAGCAGATGTTTTGCTAGGTATATATACATATATACATATATATATATATATATATATTCCTATAGTATTGGGAGAGTTTAATATACTTCCAACTCCTGTTCTCATTTCGGAAATATCTGTCTTCAATTAAAAAGGTAAAACGCCATAAATTGTTTAATTGCTCTTCGTATTTCAAAGCAGACGTTTCGCGAGATGTCATATTAGAATATATTTGTGACTTAGATCTTTTATTTTGAAATTTTCTGTCTTGAGTTAAATGGATAATGCGCTGAATATTGTTAATTTCGAGAGATGGAATAGTTGAATATATTTGTGACTTCTTTTATTGCGGAATTATCGGTCTTGAATTACATGGGTATGAATGGGGTGAATCATAATTTTTTAAAATGTAACATTTTTTTTATAACGTTTTTCTACATTGTCTTCTTATATATGTTTTCCAATATATTGGAATCGACGATATTTATCTCATTTTCATAACTTTCTCCAGCGAACATTTTTGGAAGATGATTTTATTTACTTAAATAGGATTTTATTTACTTAATAGGATTTTTCTATCTATTTGTGTATATACGTATATGATGAATTTAATAATGAAAAAGTTTATTCAAGAGTTAATAATTTTCCGTAAGATGCGCGCTTTACATTCTGTTCGATCACAATTTCCTAAAGAACGATGGCATTTACGACGAATACTCTTAGAATTAAATATGACCCTAACTTTAGGTGCCAATTTATGCCTTTCCTCAGAGTTCATGCATAAGAATTTAATCGATTGGAAATATTGATGCCATCGTTTCCTCATTGTAACCTGACAGCCGATTGCTTCAATTTCTGTGACTTAAAACGATCCCTAGTATACATGTATAATTTACATCAAATATAATCTCGGAACGGAGAGCTTCCACACTCCAAATTACGAAAGTGTCATAAAAATTATCATTTCAAAATACGAAATTCTTCGAAATCAACAGTTTGCCGATTTAAAAAAAATTATAAAGCTCAAAAAATAAAAAAGCTCCAAAAATAAAAATGATCAAAAATAAAAGAAGTTCAAATTACTTTGCTAATTGTTGTTTTACAACGTGTCATCCCTTCAAATATTTCTACCGGAAGATCAATTGCAACACAGTTTTTCCAAATTACACGCTTTTCCTTGACTAGTAAATTTTACGAAAATTTCATAATAATATAATTAGCGATATATTGTAATGTAGAGTGAAAAAAGTTAGTCGCAACTTTGTGCTTATATATCACAGGTCAAGAAAAGACAAAGTTTAAGTAATCACGTGCCCGCCAGCATTTACGTTTCCACTGCTAATTAAGCGAACGACTAAATGTGTTTATACAGTTAGCGTTAAAAGTATTCGGACACCGATCAGTTTCGATTAAGGGGGTATTCTAATGTGAATGCTTAAAAAAAGCAAATTTTCAACATTTCGTCAATATTTTCAACATTTTGATACGTTGTATCAATTTTGTCTATTTAAGTATTTACATCAATATTCAATGCATTAAACTCGATTGCTTTTATGTTTTTTTTTCGTATTTTCATTTTTTCGTAAAAAAGTTGTAATAATGATTAAAAAACGATTTCTTTTTATACATAACGAGTTCATATATACTCTCGAAAATTCGTATAAGCATTACGACGCAAAAAAGTGCAAATCAATATTTTTTATTTCGTCCGTCGCGGTTCCCGGAAGTTTATTTCCAGGTTTCAATCATAATTTTCAATACTACAAACCTTCGAACTCGACTGAAGATAAAGCTATGACGTAGATATTGACGATGTCAATCATAATTACGAAGCAATAATATCATCTATTTACGTCGTAGGTTCTGATTACGTAGAAATAAGAACTGCCCGGATACTTATGACTTACATTTCCGTCGATATTTTGTGTCTCTTTTTAACCCCGGAAATTGTTTGAACAACTATTTTCTGCACAGAATCTATTGCAAAGATTTTTGAAAATACACACATATCCAGTAATAAAAAAAAATGTGTTAACCAAGTACAATTTTTAGAAGCGTTTTCCACAATTATTCAGCGAATACTCTGTACACAAAATGTAACATATATTTTTGTTTTACTCATTTACTACGAAAATTTCCGAAAATATGTACAGGCGGGTTTGTAAAAAGTTAATGAACAAACTGAAATTTCCAGGAGCCTCATTCAGATTTATTTTTAGAAACGTTATTCATAATTAATCAGCGAATACTCTGTACACAAAGTGTAACAAATTTTTTTATGCATTCTACTACGATGATTTCCGGAAACATGTATAGGCGGGTTCGTAAAAAGTTAATGAACAAACTTCAATTTTCAGGAGCCTCATTCAGAGTTATTTTCAGAAACGTTATTCATAATTAATCAGCGAATACTGTGTATACAAAATGTAACACATATTTTTTTTACTCATTCTACTACAAAAATTTCCAAAAACATGTATAGGCGGGTTTGTAAAAAGTTACTGAACAAACTACAATTTTCAGGAGCCTCATTCAGAGTTATTTTTAGAAACGTTAATCATAATTAATCAGCGAATATTCTGTACACAAAATGTAACACATATTTTTTTTACTCAGTCTAGTACGAAAATTTCCGAAAATATGTATAGGCGGGTTCGTAAAAAGTTAATGAACAAACTACAATTTTCAGGAGCCTCATTCAGAGTTATTTTCAGAAACGTTTTTCATAATTGATCAGCGAATACTCTGTACACAAAATGTAACATATTTTTTTACGCATTCTACTACGATGATTTCCGGAAACATGTATAGACGGGTTGGTAAAAAGTTAATGAACAAACTACAATTTTCAGGAGCCTCATTCAGAGTTATTTTTAGAAACGTTATTCATAATTAATCAGCGAATACTGTGTACAAAATATGTAACACACATTTTTGTACGCATTCTACTACAAAGATTTCCGAAAACATGTATAGTCGGGTTCGTAAAAAGTTAATGAACAAACTTCAATTTTCAGGAGCCTCATTCAGAGTTATTTTTAGAAACGTTATTCATAATTGATCAGCGAATACTCTGTACACAAAATGTAACACATATTTTTTTTTTACTCATTCTACTACGATGATTTCCGAAAATATATATAGGCGGGTTTGTAAAAAGTTACTGAACAAACTACAATTTTCAGGATCCTCATTCAGAGTTAATTTTAGAAACGTTATTCATAATTAATCAGCGAATACTCTGTGCACAAAATGTAACAAATTTTTTTATGCATTCTACTACGATGACGGAAACATGTATAGACGGGTTTTTAATGAACAAACTACAATTTTCAGGAGCCTTATTCAGGGATATTTTTAGAAACGTTATTCATAATTAATCAGCGAATACTCTGTGCACAAAATGTAACAAATTTTTTTATGCATTCTACTACGATGATTTCCGGAAACATGTATAGACGGGTTGGTAAAAAGTTAATGAACAAACTACAATTTTCAGGAGCCTTATTCAGGGATATTTTTAGAAACGTTATTCATAATTGATCAGCGAATACTCTGTACACAAAATATAACACATATTTTTCTTACTCATTCTACTACGATGATTTCCGAAAATATGTATAGGCGGGTTCGTAAAAAGTTAATGAACAAACTACAATTTTCAGGAGCCTCGTTCAGAGTTATTTTTAGAAACGTTATTCATAATTGATCAGCGAATACTCTGTACACAAAATGTAACATATTTTTTTACGCATTCTACTACGATGATTTGCGGAAACATGTATAGGCGGGTTCGTAAAAAGTTAATGAACAAACTACAATTTTCAGGAGCCTCGTTCAGAGTTATTTTTAGAAACGCTATTCATAATTGATGAGCAAATACTGTGTACAAAAAACATAACACATATTTTTTTTACTCATTCTACTACGAAAATTTCCGAAAACATGTATAGGCGGTTTCGTAAAAAGTTAATGAACAAACTACAATTTTCAGGAGTTTCGTTCAGAATTAATCGGTGTACGAATACTTTCTACACTAACTGTAATGTCTACCGTGTACGCTTGGCTATTTAATTATAACGGAAAAAGTAAGAGCGGCCACAGGTTTATACGTGCTTTTTCGAGCCTTCATCCAAAGTACGCGCTTAAACTTTTGACCAACAATTTGCCAGCGGCCGCGACGCGTAACACTAAATATGCCAACGTTTTACATGCTTCATGAGGGCGTCGCGTAGGTCAAAAGAGAAATTGGTCGAAAAAAGTGAATTTCGTGCGCCGGTCAGTTTGGTGAAAACGGTCGTTCTTTAATTACATCAGCGAGGGTTCGATCACTTTCGCGCAATTATTGGGTTGGTGATTAAATGATTGCGGGCTTTGTGGATAAATAGTTTTTGCGCGTTCTTTTGTTTTGGCAACGTGTACAGAAAATGTAACCTATATCGTTTTCTTGTTGTACGGACTTCCACCTTCAATTACTAAGAAAATTGTGTATAAACTAAAAATATATAATATAAATTGGGTTGATAATTAAATGATTGCGGACTTTGTGGATACATGTTTTTTGCGTGTTCTTTTTTTTTCAACGTGTATGAAAGACGTAACTTATGTTGTTTTCTTATTGTACGGACTTCCATCTTTAATTACTAAGAAAATTGTGTATAAACACAATATATAATATAAATACAAATATAAATACGTTCATATATATAATATAAAGACAAACATAAATACGCAATATATAATATACGTAAATACGTAAATAAATACAAATATAAAAAATTGTATATAACTACAAATATTTTGGTTTATTTTTATCTGAATTAAAAAATGGAAGAACAAAATGCGTATTTCAGACATATTTTATTGTATGATTTCTGAACGTATTGCAAGCATACAAAAGTTATGTGCCGTGTATGGAAATTAAGCATTGAAAAAGGGCTGTGTCAAAATTAGTGTACTAAATTTGATCATTGAAATTTAAAGAATTTGGGATTATACCTTGTGAAATTGTATTTTATTAATAAATTTATTGTATACAATGATTGTGTACGTATTCTCGGAAATGTCTATAATTGAACGATTTAACGTATTTTCGGTCTAAATTGGTTAAACTACGAATACTTTCTAAAGTAACTGTGTATTCATATCATTCCATTAACAAGGGTCAGCGAAAGTTGCTGAAAATAATGGTAAGAGTTTCTGTAATCTGTGGATGGAGACTAATTTTAAATATAGCAATTATTTCATGACACTTTCTTCCAAACATAATAAATAGTATTTACTAGCAAGAGTTTCTATAATCTGCAGATGGGTACATTTGGAGACTAATTTTAAATATAGCGATTGTTTGCTGTCGTTTCCTTCCAAACATAATAAGGAGTATATATCAGCAAGAGTTTCTGTAATCTGTGGATGGGTACATTTGGAGAGTAATTTTAAATATAGCGATTGTTTGGTGTCGTTTCCTTTCAAACACAGTAAATAGTATATATTAACAAGAGTTTCTGTAATCTGTGGATGAATTTTAAATATAGCGATTGTTTGCTGTCGTTTCCTTCCAATCATAATAAATACTATATATTAATTTGTAAATATTTTAATATAAATAACGAGAATATTTTTAATGCACTGGAAAACAGTGCCTAACTTCCTTTGCTGTATACAAAAAGAAAATTACTGGGATACATCAGCATATTTTTATTTGCCACTGAATCTTACTTTTACTAGAGTAGTCTAACACAAACAAATTCATAGAACTTGATTCCAAACGTGTGGGAATTGCGGAAGGGTGAATTTGAAGTGCAAAGTCTGTATGTATTAATACCAATAAACCAATCATAATAAATAGTATAAGACCAATACCACAAGATTATAATGAAGAGTATAAATTAATTAATACATATTTGAATATAAATAACGATAATATTTCGAATGCACTGAAAAACACTGGAAAACAGTGCCTAACTTCCTTTGCTGTATAAAAGAAGAAAATTACTGCGATACATGAGCATATTTTCATTTGCCACTGAATCTTACTTTTACTAGAGTAGTCCAACACAAACAAATTCATGCAACTTGAGATTTCAAACGTGTGAATTTAATCTACGAAAGGGCGAGCTTGGTCTGCGAAGGCGTAAGTTTGATTTGGAAAAGGGTGATCTGCGGAAGGATGAATTTGAAGTGCAAAGTTTGTATGTATTAATACCAAAAGACCAATCATAATAAATAGTATATATATTATAATGTATTATAATATTTTAATACAATATTTTAATCATTTTAATAATAAATATTTTAATATAAATAACGATAATACTTTAAATGCACTGGAAAACAATGTCTAACTTCCTTTGCTGTATACAAAACAAAATGACTGCGATACATCAGCACATTTTCATTTTTCACTGAACCTTACTTCTACTAGAGTAGTCTAACACAAACAAATTCATAGAACTTGATTCCAAACCTGTGAATTTAATCTGCGAAAGGGCGAGCTTGGTTTGCGAAGGCGTAAATTTGATTTGCAAAAGGGTGATCTGCGGAAGGGTGAATTTGAAGTGCAAAGTCTGTATCTGTCGGGTCCGCTCGCGAATTCGTTAGAACCTTTCGACACCTGCCGCTCCGCGAGCTTTCGCGAAAACGATTTTCCGCGCGGCCTAGAATACGCGCCGACTTTTCCTCCGCGAGCGTTTTCTCGACGATTTTAAATTCAGATACTCGACGCCACCGAAGGATCACGAGCTTTCTCGAGACGACGACCTGGAATGAACATTTCGCAGCTGCTGAGGCGTATAATATTCGAAGATAACATTTATTAACTGGATGATAACCATGCAATCGGACGAATATTAACGGAAAGTGAACGTGAAATACGTTTACGTTTGTGGCTCAAAGATTCTTTCCTCGATGTAGTCATAAGTGCCCTAAATGCGGGAATGATGAAAATAAAATAATAGACGAAAGTATATAATAACATAATAAATAAAGCAAATAGTATATATAAACAAAGCGAAAATACGTAATAAAATGTGTATAATAAAATAATAAATAAAGCAAAACATATTGAATATCATAAGGAATTAGACAATGTCGTAAAATAAAAAGTGCGTTGTTCGTTAATTATGGTCCTTTGAATGCGAGCTGCGTCCAACAAATGTTTGTTAAAATTGCAATTGTGTCCAAGAACAATATTTTATTATGTCTTATTAAGGAAGTCTATTTCATAAATATTGTTCGCAGTAGTTTATGTTTTATTAAGGAAGTCTATTTCATAAGTATTGTTCGCGGTAGTTTATTATGTTTTTATTAAGGAAGTCTATTTCAAAAGTATTGTTCGCGGTAGTTTATTATGTTTTATTAAGGAAGTCTATTTCAAAAGTATTGTTTGCGGTAGTTTATTATGTTTGTATTAAGGAAGTCTATTTCATCAGTATTGTTCGCGGTAGAAAATCTTTGAGCTAATTTTGAAATTATGCCCATTACCAATATAATGTGTTATTAAGGACAAGGATCCTGGTGCTGTTACATTTTTAAATACGCCCAAAGAGAAGTTCGACGTTTTATCGGAAACATGCTACTATTTTGCATGTTTAAGATCACTTTTTTTAGTTACTTAATTTCGTTGCTTACAAAATTAAGCTATAGTCCGACCGTGTACTCAAATAAAAGAAAACATCGTTATTGGCATCTACCGCTTCTAAAACTAAAACGAATGAAAAATTCCTTACAAATTTTGAAATTATATCCATTATCAATATAATGTTTTATTAAGAACAAGAATCCTTGTGCCGTCAAACTTTTAAGTACGCCCAAAAATAAGTTCGACATTTTACTGGAAATGTGCTACTACCCTGCATGTTTGAGATCACTTTTTTAGTTATTTAATTCCGTTGTTTGCAAAATTACGCTATACTTCGACGTGTACTGAAATGAAAGAAAACATCGCAATTGACATATACCACTTCTAAGAATAATACGATAAAAAAATTCGTTACAAATTTTGAAATTATGCCGATTACCAACATAATACTTTATTAAGGACAAGGATCCTTGTGCTGTTAAATTTTTGAGTACGCCCGAAAATAATTCCGACGTTTTACCGGAAACGTGCTACTACTCTGCATGTTGAGATCACTTTTTTTTACTTACTTCATTCCGTTGTTTGCAAAATCACACTATACTCCAACCGTGCATCAAATGAAAGCAAACATCGTTATTGGTATATACCGTTTCTAAGAATAAAACGAATGAAAAATTCCTTACAAATTTTGAAATTATGCCCATTACCAATACAATATTTTATATAGGATACTTATATATTTATAAGATAAGGATCCTTGTGCCGTTAAATTTTTAAGTACGCCCAAAAATAATTTCGACGTTTTACCGGAAACGTGCTACTACTATGCATGTTTGAGATCACTTCTTTTAGTTACTTAATTCCGTTGGTTACTATAACGAAAGAAAACATTGTTATTGGCATATACCGCTTTTAAAAATAAACCGAACGGAAAATTCCTTACAAATTTTGAAATTATGCCCATTACCAATACAATACTTTATTAGGGACAAGGATCCTTGTGCTGTTAAATTTTTAAGTACACCCAAAAATAATTTCGACGTTTTACCGGAAACGTGCTACTACTCTGCCTGTTTAAGATCACTTTTTTTAGTTACTTAATTTCCTTGTTTACAAAAGTGTACTCAAATGAAGACAAACATCGTTATTGGCATCTATCGCTTCTAAGAATAAAACGAATGGAAAATTCCTTATAAATTTTGAAATTATGCTCATTACCAATGTAATATTTTATATAGGATCCTCATATATTTATAGGATAAGGATCTTTGTGCCGTTAAATTTTTAAGTGCGTCCAAAAATAAGTTCAACGTTTTACCGGAAACGTGCTAATACTCTGCATGTTCGAAATCACTTTTTTTCGTTACTTAATTCCGTTGTTTGCAAAATTACGCTATACTCCGACTATGTACTCAAACTAAAAAAAAATATCGGTATTGGCATATACCGCTTCTAAGAATAAAACGAATGAAAAATTCCTTACAAATTTTGAAATTATGCCCATTACCAATACAATATTTTATATAGGATACTTATATATTTATAAGATAAGGATCCTTGTGCCGTTAAATTTTTAAGCACGCCCAAAAATAATTTCGACGTTTTACCGGAAACGTGCTACTACTATGCATGTTTCAGATCACTTCTTTTAGTTACTTAATTCCGTTGGTTACTATAACGAAAGAAAACATTGTTATTGGCATATACCGCTTCCAAGAATAAAGCGAATGAAAAAATCCTTACAACTTTTGAAATTATGCCCATTACTAATATAATATTTTATTAAGGACAAGGATCCTTATGCTGTTAAATTTTTAAGTACGCCCAAAAATAGTTTTGACGTTTTACCGGAAACTTGCTACTACTCTGCATGTTCGAGATCACTTTTTTTAGTTACTTAATTCCGTTGATTACAAAATTACGCTATACTCCGACCGTGTACACAAATTAAAGCAAACATGATTATTGGCATCGACCGCTTCTAAGAATAAAACGAGTAAAAAATTCCTTACAATTTTGAAAAATGCCATCCCAACCTTCCAAAAAATCACATCTTCCAAAAAAGCCAATCTTCCAAAAAAAAGCAATTTTAAACTGCTTTATTTCGTTTTGTCATTACATAACAGCACACGTCAATAACAATAATTACCTTCATTCCTGCAATCGGTCAATTTTCAAACCATTTGTGCTTCGAGCGATTTTTAACCTGTCCAACGTACACCTTGTTTTTTTCTCCCTTTTCTTATAACATCGCGTAAATCTCGCGTGTAATCGCATCTACGGTGTTCCAGTTTGTTCTTGTGGACGGAGAGCAGGAGTGTAATGAGACGAAAAAGCACCGGCATTTCGGTTGATCGGTAAATTGACATTCGCACAAGACCGCCCGCACATTTTTCCGCGACGTTTGTCGGCAGTTTCAAATATCGACTGAACCCACATGCGCGTTCACGCTCGCTTTGAAACGGTTATTAGTGCGCTTTAACACGTTAAGAGCACGGTTCGTTCATCTTTTCGTTTACGCTGGCCGACGCTGTGAATTAGAAAAACACGCGAGCTGGCGATTAGATTACACGTGGCCACTCATATGTGCCATGCTTTCCATTTCTCAGCAAGCTGGTTCTGTTGCCATTTTTCTTGTACTCGCGGTCGTCAGAAAAACAGTAGGCAAATAAAAAAAATATATTAAAAAACATATTATATAAAAATATTAAGTATAATATAAAAATATATAAAAGTTAGTTCTATTGCCACTTTTCTTGTACTGGCCGTCGTCACAAAAACGGTAGGCAAATAAGAAAAAATATATTAAAAAAAATATTATAAAATATATTACGTAAAAATATAGAATATAATATAAAAATACATAAAAGCTAGTTCTGTTGCAATTTTTCTTGTACTGGCGGTCGTCACAAAAACGGTAGGCAAATAAAAAAAATATATTAAGGAATATATTATATAAAAATACAAAATATAATATAAAAATATATGAAAGCTAGTTCTATTGTCATTTTTCTTGTACTGGCGGTCGTCACAAAAACGGTAGGCAAATAAAAAAAAATATATTAAAAAATATATTATATAAAAATATAAAATATAATATAAAAATATATGAAAGCTAGTTCTGTTGCCATTTTTCTTGTACTGGTGGTCGTCACAAAAATGGTAGGCAAATAAAAAAAATGTATTAAAAAATATATTATAAAGTATATTAAAAAATTAATAAAACGGATAAAGTAATGTAACTGATGGTGTAAATGAAATGGGTAATGTTAATGAATGCACGGCTCATTACCGGTTGAAGCGTTAGCACAATTTGCACAGTGCTACTTCTCAAACGGATCTTCTGACACAGTTCTATGGTGAGGATAACTCAATATCTTGTTCCTACATAGGCGCACAATCGATAGGTCTTGCGGTTACACAAGATTTTTTAAGAGAATTTACAGTTTGAAATTATTATAATGGTATGTATTGTTAACTGAGTATAATTATAAAATATTATAATCGATGTTATTTTGTAGACTGGGGAATAGTAGCACAGAAGGTAATTCACGTTTAGGATTGAAACTTTATAATTTAAAACGATTATAACAATTTACAATTTAAAAGTATTATAATTGATATTATTTTGTAGACTAGTAAATAGTAGTACATATGATAATTCACGTTTACGGCTGAAACGGTTACAATTGAAACTATTATAACAATTTAGAATTGAGAACAGTAAATATTAGTACTGTGAAATAGTAAATATTAACTGAGCATAATTATAAACTATTATAATTTATGTTGCTTTGTAAACTAGTAAATAGTAGTACAGAAGGTAATTCACGTTTAGGATTGAAACTTTATAATTTAAAACTCTTATAACAATTTATAATTTAAAACTATTATAATAGTATCTATTATTAACTGAATATAATTATGAACTATTACGATCCTAAAATATTACATACGATCGCAGTTTTCGCGTACGTGTAAGAATCTCTTAAATATTTATTGCGCCTTTAACCGATGACCAGTAATATACAAAGTAAGAAAATCGAAAAAGTTGTCTCAAATAAAAATTACTTCAGTCGTACTACAGTGCAAAATTTAATCTATAATTTTCGACGTGTCGACGGGAAATCTGCACTCTTATAAAAATGGGAATTACTATCTAAAGGAGCCAGAGTCCGATTCTTAAGCTGTTAAAATTTGAAATTCACCGGGGCTTTGGCATTGTTACCCATCTATGCTAGCACAAAAGAAAATGTCATTTGCGAATTTAAAAATTATTAGTAAGACATTTTTTATAAGAACTTCGGACAAAGTGTCCTAATTTCTTACAGCGTATTTTTTACTAATCATTTTTGAATTTGGGAAACGTAACTTTGCCCTAATTTCTTACGGAGTATTTCTTACTAATAATTTTTGAATTTGGGAAACGTAACTTTGTCCTAATTTCTTACGGCGTATTTCTTACTAATCAAAGGTACGTTTCCCAATTTAGTTTCTTTGAAGGCAGAGCAACTCGATATGAATACTGATGCTTAAACTTTTAAAACCTGACAATTTAATTGCCGCCTTTTAAGCTGTAACTTTTCATCGATCCGCACTTCGGCACTCAGAACCCGTGTGTGACCGAAGTACTGATCATTTCGACTAGTTCTTCGTCACTGCTCTTAAAACCTCCAACGTCCGCAGTCGCTGAGAAAAACTATCCACCGCACATTCAAACGCGTCGTGAAGTTTGTAACGGCAGCGTCCCGACATTCTTGGGTTCCGTAATCTATGGCCTACAATCGATAGGCTTTACGATCTGCTCGCCGACATTGAAGTATGCAGCGTGCACTCCTGCGATGATAATGCGGCCAGTCGTTTGCGCGGCAAGAGTGCACCTTCTCTAACTGCACACTCTCGAACCCGACATTTTGCCAATATGGCAGCTGGACGTCCGAAAGAGAGTTTAATACGTTGACTGCAAAGCGTATTTTGCTATGTTAGAACCCCGATGCGATTAAATACTGCAGTAATTAAATCGTGCAAAATAAAGGTAACGCAGAGTTGTTAGAAGCCAAAGTATTGAAGCACTGTTATAATATCAATTGCTTTTACAAGATTGCAAACAGGCTTCATTGCGAATTTTTTGCATTTTTAGTAAATTCTTTTGCGTATTTTGCTATGTTAAAACCGCGATGCGATGAAATACTGCAGAGTATAATTAAATCGTGCAAAATAAAGGTAACGCAGAGTTGTTAGAAGCCAAAGTATTGAAGCACTGTTATAATATCAATTGCTTTTACAAGATTGCATATAGGCTTCATTGCGAATTTTTTGCAGTTTTAGTAAAATCTTTTGCGTATTTTGCTCAAGCGTATTTTGCTATGTTAGAACTGCGATGCGATGAAATATTGCAAAGTACAATTAAATCCTGCAAAATAAAGGTAACGCAGAGTTGTTAGAAGCCAAAGTATTGAAGCACTGTTATAATATCAATTGCTTTTACAAGAATGCAAATGGACTTCATTGCGAATTTTTTGCATTTTTAGTAAAATCTTTTGCGTATTTTGCTATGTTAGAATCGCGATGCGCTGAAATACTGCAAAGTATAATTAAATCCTGCAAAATAAAGGTAACGCAAAGTTATTAGAAGCAAAAGTATTGAAGCACCGTTCCAATATCAATTGCTTTTGCAATATTGCAAACAGGCTTCATTGCAAATTTTTTGCAGCTTTAGTAAAATCTTTCGCATATTTTGCTCAAGCGTATTTTGCTTTGTTAAAACCGCGATGCGATGAAATACTGCAGAGTATAATTAAATCCTGCAAAATAAAGGTAACGCAGAGTTATTAGAAGCCAAAGTATTGAAGCACTGTTATAATATCAATTGCTATTACAAGATTGCAAACAGGCTTCATTGCGAATTTTTTACAGTTTTAGTAAAATCTTTTGCGTATTTTGCTATGTTAGAACTGCGATGCGCTGATATATTGCAAAGTATAATTAAATCCTGCAAAATAAAAGTAACGCAAAGTTATTAGAAGCGAAAGTATTGAAGCACCGTTCCAATATCAATTGGTTTTACAAAATTGCAAATGGGCTTCATTGCGAATTTTTTGCAGTTTTAGTCAAATCTTTCGCATATTTTGCTCAAGCGTATTTTGCTATGTTAGAACTGCGATGCGATGAAATACTGCAGAGTATAATTAAATCGTGCAAAATGAAGGTAACGCAGAGTTGTTAGAAGTCAAAGTATTGAAGCACCATTCCAACATCAGTTGCTTTTACAATATTGCAAACAGGCTTCATTGCGAATTTTTTACATTTTTAGTAAAATGTTTTGCGTATTTTACTATGTTAGATCGACAATGCGATAAAATACTGCAGACAATAATTAAATTGTGCAAAATAAAGGTAACGCAGAGTTGTTAGAAGCCAAAGTATTGAAGCACCGTTCCAGTATTAATTGCTATAACAAGATGCTGCATATTTATGCGAATAATATTATTTAAATTTACATTAATAAAAAAAAAAAAATTTAAATGAATAATAAAGAAAATTATAAATTTTTAATATAAAAATTATGAATTATAAAATTAATAATAAAAAAATTAAATTAAAATTAATAATATTATACAAATTTAAAATAATAAAAAATAATTTAAATATTATTCATTGCGAAATTTTTGTAGTTTTAGCAAAATCGTTTGCGTATTTGACTATGTTAGAACCGCGATGCGTTGAAATGGACTATTTATTTTGAGAGTGGTTCTCTTGTTTAGAGAAAATGAAAGGTTAGCATATTTGTTAATTAAAAAATTAATATGTAATTTGGTTATAGAAATTTGTTTTAGGCGAATTTGACTAAACAAATGTATATTTGCGGGCTGCAAATGGACTTACACAACTTTCAAAATTAGACAATTGTAAAAATCGTTTAACTTCAATTTTGAAAAATCAAATGATTTAAAAAAATTACATGATTGGAAATAGGGTTCATTGCGAATTTTTTGCATTCTTAGTAAAATCTTTTGCACCTGTCACCCATGACCACCACAGCAGTCAACGTGTTAAACTAACGACATGTTTTATGGACCCAGCGAGATTTGTCGTAAACTGTCCGACGCGTTAGCTGCTTGACGCTCACGAATTTTCCCTCTGCCGATGTATAACGGAAAGAAATTGCGCGAATATTCTCACGAGATAGAACTATCATGCCCGTTATATACAGTTACAGAGTTTAATGTTCGAACGCACTTTACAGTGGAATTATATGGACCGTTTATTTTGAAAGAGGTGTAAATCTATTTTCTTTTTTAGAAAAAGGAGGTGTCACATAGTTTGTGATTGTCATCATTTATTCAACACGTACGTGCATTTGTTCTTCCTGAAAGTGCTATTATATGTTATAAATATTGTAAATTGAAATATTTCTACGTTAACTGATTTCGATAAAATTCTTAGCATGTACATAAGTGTTTTAATCTACAGATCCTTTTCTCGGCATTCCTACAAATTATTATACATTTCAAAACTTCTTTTACACATTATCCAGTAAACGCAGTCTTAAAAAAAAGCCTTTTTGTCCAATCTGAGAAAATTCATTCTGTTTTAAAGAGTTCTGGCGTGTATGACAGAAAATATTCGTCTTGCGAAATAATGTATCAGACGCCGCAACCGATATTTCTCAAAATCCAATTTTCACCGGTCTATATAAATGCCGAATGGCGTGACACTTGTTCCGGAAAGCCGACGCACTGAAAAATTTGTGAGGCGCAATGTCCGCAACTGAATTATTTGCAGCACTCTGCCTAAATGGCGGGGTGCAGGAAAATACTTGTGCGAGGAGGCCGACGCGCTAAATTTCTAACGTACGAAACTGTTTGGCGAGCTTCAAGGTGCACGCAATATATATATATATATATATACACACAAATGTTTCAGAAATATATATATATATATATATATATATAAATGTTTCAGAAACTAATATTGACAAGAAATTTTGTTCGCTGATGTGTCGAAATGTTTCAGAAACTAATGTTGACAAGAAATTTTTTTCACTGATCTGTCGAAATGTTTCAGAAACTAATGTTGACAAGAAATTTTTTTCACTGATCAGTTGAAATATTTCAGAAACTAATGTTGACAAAAAATTGTTTTCACTGATCTGTCAAAATGTTTCAGAAACTAATATTGACAAGAAATTTTTTTCGCTGATCTGTCGAAATGTTTCAGAAACTAATATTGACAAGAAATTTTGTTCACTGATCTGTCGAAACGGCAATAATTAGCTAATTTTTAAACGCATGAAATATACGTATTTAGGGCTTTTTAGCAGAGTTAATAGAATAGCTAATTTCTCAAGATAATGTTCACGGCTTAGTGAATAATATTTAATGCTCTGTCTAACTGCTGGTATTTAACGTAATACACGGACCATAGCAATTATGCATATGTATGCACCATAAGCAATGTGTGGAACATGTGTATTTGAACTTCCAAGACAGACGATAACAAATTGCTTGAAAAGTACCTCATAATTAAATCAATTATTCCGATTGATATCACCAATCATCAATTTCGGTACGGAGAAACGTTCGCAGTGAATTGAGAGATGTATTGAACATGCGTATTTATGTTTTAGGAGAAACGGTAGAAAATTGCGCAAAAAGTAATTGAAGACTAAATAAATTGTTTTGACCACTAACTTTGTATGCAGTATAATACTTGCGGCATAAATTTTACATACTGAAAATGTTTGCAAACATTTCAGTGAATTAGAAACGATACAAAATTAAATAGTAAATTACTCAAAAATTAATTTGCAACTCCGATTACTACATCTAACTTGATACTCATCATAACACTTGTGATATAAAGCAACCGTATTAAAAAACGTCCGCAATGAATTAAACAGTGTCCAAAATACTCGTATTTACCCGATTCAGCAAATGCAACAGTAAATTCCTCAAAAAGTAATTCACAACTGAATAAATTATTCTGACCATTAACTTCGTACGCGGCATAAATCTGACGTACTGAAAACGTCGGTAAACTATTCAGTAAATTACAAAACGGTACAAAATACACATATTAAAAGGTTTCAGCACAGACGTTAGTAAGCTACTGAAAAAGTAATTTGTAACTAAATTCCGATTGCTATTCCTAAGTTAATATTCATCACAAAACTTACGATGTAAAGCAACTGTATGAATTAAATGAAATTAAACTTCCAAAATATTCGTACTTAAACGACAACAATAAATTCTTCAAACAGTAATTTACGACGAAATAAATTATTTTTACCACTAACTTCGTATGCAGCATTATACTTGCGGCATCAATTTCACATATTGAAAACGTCAGCAAACTATTTAGTAAATTACTAAACGGTACGAAATACACATATTCAGATACCTCGGCGGAGACAACAGTAAATTACTCAAATACTAATTTGCAACTAAATAAACTCCGATTGCTACATCTAACTTGATATTCACCATAACACTTGCGATATAAAGCAACCGTATAAAAAAAACGACCGCCATAAATTAAACAGTACCCGAAACACTCGTATTTATACGACGCAGTCAAGATAGCAGTAAATTCCTCAAAAAGTAATATACAACTAAATAAATTACTCTGACCATTAACTTCGTATGCAGCATAATACTTGCGACATAAATCTGACGTACTGAAAACATCAGCAAATTATTCAGTAAATTACAAATCAAATACGGAAGTAAATTCCTCTAAAAGTAATTCACAAGAAAATAAATTATTCTGGCCCCTAACTTCGTATGCAGAATAATACTTGCGTCATAAATCTGACGTACTGAAAACGTCTGCAAACTATTCAGTAAATTACAAAACGATACAAAATACACAGATTCAAAGGTCGCGGTAGAGACGATAGTAAATTACTCATACAGTAATTTGCAATTAAATATTTTGCAACTCCGACTGCTACATCTAATTTAATAATCATTATAACATTTGCGATATAAAGCAACCGTATTAAAAAACATCCGCCATAAATCAAACAGTTTCCAAAATTCTCGTATTTACACGATTCAGCAATGACAGCAGTAAATTCCTCAAAAAGTAACACATAACTAAATAAAATGTTCTGACCACTAATTTCGTATGCAGCATAATACTGACGTGTTGAAAACGTCGGTAAACTATTCAGTAAATTACAGAACGGTACAAAATACACATATTAGAAGGTTTCAGTAGAGATGATAGTAAATTACTCAAAAAGTAATCTGCAACTAATCTCCGATTGCTATGCCTACTTGAATATTTATCATAATACGCGATATAAAGCAATCGTATTAAAAACCGTTCGCAATGAATTAAACAGTGTCCAAGATACTCGTATTTACCCGATCCAGCAAATGAAACAGTAAATTCCTTTACAAGTAGTCCACAATTAAATAAATTATTCTGACCACTAACTTCGCATGCAGTATAATACTTGCGGCATAAAGCTGACATACCAAATACGTCAGCAAACTATTCAGTAAATTACAAAACGGTACAAAATACACATATTCAAAGATCTCAGCAAAAACAGTAGTAAATTCCTCTAAAAGGAATTCGCAACTAAATAAATTATTCTGATCATTAACTTCCTATGCGGCATAAACCTGACGTATTGGAAACGTCAACAAACTATTCAGTAAATTACAAACGGTACAAAATTAGATAGTAAATTACGGAAAAAGTAATTTGCAACTAAATAAACTCCGATTTAACAATATACTCCGTATTAAAAAACATCCGCAATGACTTAGTGTCCAAAATACTTGTATTTACCCGATCCACCAAACACTAAATTCCTAAAAAAAATAATTCACAACTAAATAAATGCTTCTCACCGCTGCACCCAACATCGTAAATCAAATAATTCTTGTGTCATCTATCACACATCGCAACATCCGCGATCCATTCCCTCCTTTAAAAACGCATCGAAAGTAGGCAAGAGAACTGCACACAGCAGATAGAAGTTGTGGAAATCCGATCGGGCGGACTTATGAAATTTTTCGAAGTCGGACATTCTGTCGGGCATCGAATTCCGGGCGACGTCGTGTCCGACACGGATCGGCGGAACGATCCAAAGTAACGGATCCTCCGGCCTCATCTCTGGATCCTCCTAGATCTCGCGGCACGAAAAGGCCGAGAGAGCGGCAAGCCACCAACGGATGTGGGTCAGTTCGTCATCGAAGTTCCTTCCGGGTCGCGTGTCTTTTATACAAGGTGCTCCGTAATTTCTGGCCACGATCGACGAGAAAACGATTCTCGAACGCGGCGAAAATACCAAACGGCAGCTGAGAGCACCAACGGTATCGGACGGTGTGCGTAAGGTTCTGACGTAGGATAAATATTTCGAGTGGGATGACGGGATTTGCGACGGGACAAGCTGGAAATGTAGGACGAAACGGTTTTCGAGTAGGACGCATATTGGCAGGAGGATGGGATTTTAGAGGAGAATAGAAGATTTGATGTCGGAGCTCGGGGTTTCGCAGTAAAAGAAACGTTATATCTAGGATATGGAGATTTTTAGCACAATAAATATTTGAGTAGGAGCTCAATTTTGTTGAATAGGATAGAGTTAAATTATAATATGGATATTGCTCGTATAGGAGAAATATTGCGCATAGGAGGAAATTTTAGAGGAGAATAGAAGATTTGATGTTGGAGCTCAGAGTTTCGCAGTAAAAGAAACGTTATATCTAGGATATGGAGATTTTTAGCACAATAAATATTTGAGTAGGAGCTCAATTTTGTTGAATAGGATAAAGTTAAATTATAATATGGACATTGCTCGTGTAGGAGAAATATTGCGCATAGGAGGAAATTTTAGAGTAGAGTAGAAGATTTGATGTCGGAGCTCAGGGTTTTGCATTAAAAGAAACGTTATATATAGGATATGAAGATTTTGAACAGGATAAATATTTGGGTAGGATCTGAATATCGTCGAATAGTAGGTATAGATTTAAAACATTATATGAACCCTTTACTTGTAGGACAAGTATTGTAGGCTGGATGGGATTTTAGAATAAAATAGATTTGCTGTCGGAGCTCAGAATTTCTCGGTATAAGAAACGTTATATCTGGGATATGAAGATTTTGAACAGGATAAATATTTGGGTAGGACGACAGTTTTATCGAATAAGACAGAGTTATCGTATAGTATGGATATTTTTCTTGTAGGACAAATAATGTAGGTAGGATGAAATTTTAGAGTAGAATAGAAGATTTGATGTCGGAGCTCAGAGTTTCTTGATAAAAAAAAAAACGTTATATGTAGGATATGAAGATTTTGGACAGGATAAATATTTGGGTAGGATGTGAATATTATCGAATAGGATAAATTTAAAACATTGTATGGATCCTTTAAATGTAGGACAAATATTCCAGGTACGATGGGATTTTAGAATAGAGTATAAGATTTGCTGTCGGAGCTCAGAGTTTCTTGATAAAAGAACCATTATATGTGGGATATAAAGATTTTGGACAGGATAAATATTTGAGTAGGATGCGAACATTGTCAAAATGGACAGATTTAAAATATAGTACGGATCCTTTTCATGTAGGACGAATATTGCAGGTAGGATGGGATTTTAGAGTAGAATAGAAGATTTGCTGTCGAAATTCAGAATATCTTAGTAAAAGAAACGTTATATGTAGGATATGAAGATTTTTGACATGATAAATGTTTTGGTAGGATGTGAATATTGTCAAATAGTATAGATTTAAAACATTATATGAACTCTTTACTTGTAGGACAAATATTGCAGATGGGATTTTAGAGTAAAATAGAAAATTTGCTGCCGGAGCTCAAGTTTTCTCGGTAAAAGAAACGTTATATCTATGATATGAAAATTTTCAGCAGGATACATATTTGAGAAGGAGATCAGTTTTGTCGAATAGGACAAACTTAAATTATCATATGGACATTGCTCATATAAGACAAACATTGGCAATATGATAGGCTTTTTGAGTAGAATGAAAGATTTGCTAACGGAGCTCAGGGTTTCTTGATAAAAGAAAAGTTATGTCTAGGATATGCAGTTTTTGGGACAGGATAGATAGTTGCGATCGACGTCAATTTTGCCGCATAGGACAAATTTTAAATATAGTATGGACACTTTACATGTAGAACAAGTATTAGAGGTAGGATGGAATTCTAGAGTAGAATAGAAGATTCGCTGTAGAACCTAAAGATTTCTTTGTACAAAAAAATGTATTGTGTCTAGGATATGAATATTTTGGACAGGCTAAATAATTAGGTAGGATCTGAATATTATCGAATAGGATAGATTTAAAACATTGTATGGATCCTTTACATGTAGGATGAATATTGCAGGTAGAATGAGATTTTAAAGTAGAAGAGAAGATTTGCTGTCGAAATTCAGAGTTTGTGGGTAAAAGAAACGTTATATCTACGATATGAAAATTTTTAGCAGGATAAATATTTGAGTAGGAGGTCAATTTTGTCGAATAGGACCAACTTAAATTATAATATGGACATTGCTCATATAGGACTTATATTACGCATAGGATGATATTTTAGAGTAGAATCGAAGATTTGCTGCCGGAGCTCAGAGTTTCTTGGTAAAAGAAACGTTATATCTAAGATATGAAGATTTTGGACAGAATACATATTTCAGTAGGATGTGAATATTATCGAATTGGACAGATTTAAAATAGCGAACGGACCCTTTACATGCAGAACAAATATGGCAGGTAAGATAGGATATTAAAGTAGAATACAAGATACTGTGTAGAACCTAAAAATTTCTTTGTAAAAAAACATGTTGTGTCTAGGATATGAAGATGTTGGAACAGCATAAATATTTAGGTAGGATGTGAATATTGTCAAATAGGACAGATTTAAAACATAGTACGGACATTTTTCAAGTAAGACAAATGTTGCAAGTAGGATTCAAACTTTCATTAAAGTAGGGTTCGATCTTACACTAAAATAGGAAATTCGCGGTGGAATTCCAACATTTCTTAGTAGACAAAACATCGTGTTTGGAATATAAAAACTTTTAAACAGGATAAATACTTTACGTAGAATATCAACATTTTCGAATAATACCAATTAAAATATAGCATACAAATATTTTCGTGCAGAACAAATATCGCATATCGACCACCAAGATTTTACAACAGAACAAGAATAGTGTGAGACAGAAATGTGTAGTTCTGAACATTTTGAAAAAGGGTAAACATCTCCAGCATATCAAAACTTCGCAATAATCCAAGTATTGCCCGTCAAACGTCAATTTTCAAGTAGGACGCATCATTTACGCAGAACGCTGAGGTTATAGATTGGAATAAATATTCGCTACCGGACGTGAAGCTTTTGGAAAGTCCGCGGAATTAACGGGATGTAGGACGTCGCTAATGCGAGAACGCGCATTTTCGATTTATACTGATCGTCGAATCATCTTCGCGGTTGTAAAAGAAATGCCGGAATGTTCGATGCGTGTACGGAGTCCTCATTTTAGTACGTACTTTTTCTCTCTGCCTCACTTACAATGCCTTCGCTTACTCATGTGACTTTTCGCAGTAAAACTTTCTATTGTCATACGCAGGCGACATTCGAACGTCACGGCCGGAACACTTTCATGAGAAGACCTGGAGTATGTCTGTATATAGCGTGGCCGAATAACTTGGTCTGCCTTAAGAATCTCCAAGTTAAGAAGTCTCACCTACATAAAACTCGCACGGTACCGTAATATCACGTCCATTGATATCTACAGCTCACTATACAAGCGCAAACCCATTAAACTATCGCGCATTTGTAGGAGGAAAAAGGATGTTGAAATGAATCGGGAAATTGAAGTAAAATGGAAAATTGAAATTTGAAATTAAAAATTGTTAGATTGAAATTAAACAGAGGTTTGAAATGAAATTCGAAATAAAACGGAAGTACGAAGTTGAAGTAAAGTAGCAAATTGGAATTTGAAATTAAAAATTGTCAATTGAAATTAAATAGAGATTTGAAATGAAGCTAGAAATAAAACAGAAGTAAGAAATTTAAGTAAAATAGCAAATTGGAATTTAAAATTAAAAATTGTTAACTGAAATTAAACACAAGTTTGAAATGAAGCTAGAAATAAAATAAAAGTTAGACATTTAAATAAAATAGCAAATTGGAATTTGAAATGAAAAATTGTCAATTGAAATTAAACAGAGGTTTGAAATGAAGGTAGAAATGAGACAGAAGTAAGAAATGTAAGTAAAATAGCAAATTAGAATTTAAAATTAAAAATGGTTACTTGAAATTAAACAGAAGTTTGGAGTGAAACTCGAAATAAAACAAAAGTTAGAAATTTAAGTAAAATAGCAAATTCTAATTTGAAATTAAAAATTATTAATTGAAATTAAACAGAAGTTTGAGATGGCAGTCGAAATAAAACAGAAGTAAGAAATTTGAGTAAAATAGCAAACTGGAATATCAAATTAAAAATTGTCAATTGAAATTAAACAGAGGTTGGAAATGAAGCTAGAAATGAGACAGAAGTTAGAAATTTAAGTAAAATAGTAAATTGGAATATCAAATTAAAAATTGTCAATTGAAATTAAACAGAGGTTTGAAATGAAGCTAGAAATGAGACAGAAGTGAGAAATTTAATCATTTAAGTAAAATAGTAAATTGGAATATCAAATTAAAAATTGTCAATTGAAATTAAACAGAGGTTTGAAATGAAGCTAGATATGACACAGAAATTAGAAATTTAAGTAAAATAGTAAATTGGAATTTGAAATTAAAAATTGTTAAATTGAAATTAAACAGAGGTTTGAAATGAAATTCGAAATAAAACAGAAGTACGAAGTTGAAGTAAAATGGCAAATTGGAATTTGAAATAAAAAATTGTTAATTGAAATTAAACAGAAGTGTGAAGTGGAACTCGAAATAAAGCAAAAGTAACAAATTTAAATAAAATAGCAAATTGTAATTTGGAACGAAAAATTGTTAATTGAAATTAAACAGAAGTTTGAAGTGAAACTCGAAATAAAATAGTAGTAGGAAATTTAAGTGAAATAGCAAATTGTAATTCAGAATGATACATTGAAAATTGCAATTATATAGAAATGTGAAATTTGAAGGGAAACTTGAAATAAAATACACGTAAGAAATTTAAGTAAAATAGCAAATTGTAATTTGGAATAAAAAATTGAAAATGGATATTGAAATCAATCGGGAAATTGAAGTAAAATGGAAAATTAGAATTTGAAATTAAAAATTGTTAATTGAAATTAAATAGAAATTTGAAATCAAACTCGAAATAAAACAGCAGTAAGAAATGTAAGTAAAATAGCAAATTGTAATTTGGAATTAAAAATTGAAAATGGAAATGATATAAAAATATTAAATCTGAAGTGAAATTCGAAGTGAAACAGACAACTTTTTTTAAATTGAAAATCGCAAACTGCAAATTTTTGCAAAATAGGCGATAAAAATAGAAAGTTGGAATACAGTAGGAAATTAATTGAAACATGGAAACTAAAATTCGAAGTTGGAAATCCATACAAACAGAAGCTTGAAATGTAAAATTCAAAATTGATGCGAACATAAAATTGAAATGTGAGTTTGACAATTGAAAATGACAGTGCTATTAAATATTGTAGGAAAGTTCGAAATTGAAAATGGATACAAACGGAAACTTGAAACTTAAAATACAAAATTGATATGAATTTAAAAATTGAAATGTGAATTTGACAATTGAAAATAACAGTAACATGCAAGATTGTAGAAAAGTTCGAAATTGAAAATTCATACAAACAGAAACTTCAAATGTGAAATTCAAAATTGATACGAACATAATATTGAAATGTGAATTTGACAATTGAAAATAACAGTGCTATTAAAGATTGTAGAAAGGTTCAAAATTGAAAATTGATACAAACAGAAATTTAAAATGTAAAATTCAAAATTGATACAAAGATAAAATTGAAATGTGAATTTGATTATTGAAAATGACAGTGCTATTAAAGATTGTAGAAAAGTTCGAAATTGAAAATGGATACAGACAGAAACTTGAAATGTAAAATTCAAAATTGATACGAACATAAGATTGAAATATAACTTTGACAATTGAAAATAACAGTAACATGCAAGATTGTAGAAAAGTTCGAAATTGAAAATTGATACAAACAGAAACTTCAAATGTGAAATTCAAAATTGATGCGAACATAAAATTAAAGTGTGAGTTTGACAATTGAAAATGACAGTGCTATTAAAGATTGTAGAAAAGTCCAGAATTAAAAATTGATACAAACAGAAACTTGAAATTTAAAATTCAAAATTCACATGAACTTAAAAATCGAAATGTGAATTTGACAATTGAAAATGACAGTGCTATTAAAGATTGTAGAAAAGTTCGAAATTGAAAATTGATACAAACAGAAACTTGAAATGTAAAATTAAATATTGATACGAAGACAAAATTGAAATATAAATTTGATTATTGAAAATTACAATGCTATTAAAAATAGTAGAAAAGTTCGAAATTGAAAATTGATACAAACAGAAACTTGAAATTTAAAATTCAAAATTCACATGCACTTAAAAATTGAAATGTGACTTTGACTATTGAAAATGACAATGCTATTAAAGATTGTAGAAGAGTTCGAAATTGAAAATTGATACAAACAGAAATTTGAAATGTAAAATTCAAAATTGATACGAACATAAAATTGAAATGTGACTTTGACAATTGAAAATGACAGTGCTATTAAAGATTGTAGTAAAGTTCGAAATTTAAAATTGATACAAACAGAAACTTGAAACATAAAATTCAAAATTGATACAAACATAAGATTGAAATATGATTTTGACAATTGAAAATGACAGTAACATAAAAGACCGTAGAAACTGACCGTCCGACAGGTGAAATAAGAACAAACGTTCCGCAATCAACGCCGCGAACAAATTCCTTCCGAATGTCGGCGCGACCGCGGGGTCGCGGAAAAATTCTTAAGCTCCAATAATTTTCGCGCCGCTTAACGTCGGATTTATTTGGATCGTCCGGAATAAATACGCCGACCAGCATGAGAGGAGCCGAGGCAAAATTATGCGCGCATTCCCACGTAAGGCATTGCGTGCGATAAATTGACCGTGAACCGTATGCCGCCGTAATTTTTCCAGTTACTAGCCCCGTTGTGAAATTATTACAATGCGGCCGGGCGGGGTTGTTTAACGCGCTTAACTGTAAACATTAGGCTGGCACTTTTCCAAAGTTTCTTCTACCAGTTCTACCTCACGCGCGTTCTGCGGTCTATTAAATTTACGATCCGGCCGGACTTTATGACGCGTACAGTTTACTTTCTAATGGCTGTAATATGTGGAGTTCACAATTTATAAATATTACCGCCTGCTCGCCGCGTTAAACTTCGCAGATAGTGGCTCTCTGCCGTATTGTTACCGCACGCTTGGTACACGCGAAAAAAGCAGAGGTCGGATCGGTGTTACGAATGTCTGAATTTTTATGGAGTTATCAGACGTAAGGGAAAGTTCTGTCGTTTTTTTCTAAAGAAAAAAACAACATTTTTTGTTTAATTTTTGTTTAAAATTTAATCCAAAATATATTTATAAAATATAATTATATAAAATATATTATATGAGCCGTTTATTTTGAAAGTGGCCTAACTCAATTTATCTTCAAATCGGGATAAATAACATGAATTTGTACATGTAACCATGGTAACCGGAAAATATTGAAAAACGGAATTAGGCCACTTTCAAAATAAAAATATAATTTGTTGGTTACAACTGTCTGCCTTCTATTCGAAGTTAACCCTCTATGGACCGAAATTTTTTGGTGGCTACACAAAATCTAGGTACCGTGAATCAACAAGTATCAACTCCGAAATACACATTAACAATGAATTTAGCAGTTTCAACAATTTTATTATAACGAATGCATTTTGTAACTTTGAAGTAATAACGGGTTACAATGTTTGCACTTAGTGTGTATAAGAGCTTAAGTATGGAATTCCATAAAACAGTTGGAGTTTGGCATGTAAATGTAGATATACGTTGCATTTCCTTATCTGATGTTTTTGTACTACTAAATTCATCGTTGCTATCAATGATATTTATACGTCGTCGGAAAAATATTATTGGATGATCTTCGTTAGAATCAGAATCTGATAAAAAATCTTCGGATTTATTACTGCTAATGCTTCTTATTCCTATTCCTCTTTTATTTTTATATGATTTTGTATCCATATTTTGGGCCTCTGATATATAAAATATATAAATCCTGTCTTTTTTTAAATGGGATATCATATAATGTCTGAAAATTTAGTGAGGACTTTTTATTTGTAAATAGTTAATATTTAATATGTTAAAAAATGCCAATGGTTTGTTCTGTTTAAAATTGGCCAAAAAAAAAAATTGTGTAGCGATAGATTATGATGTTATAAAACACACAGAACTATTATGATGTTGTAAAACAATGTAGAAAAAAAAGAATCAATTTATTTGACACGGAATGAAACGAGGTAATTTCGTTTCAACAAGAAATCTACAAAATGCAATTGAAAATCAGGTAAGAAAAAATTCTAACGAAGAAAAGGTAAACGAATATCTTATGTTAACTTTAACAATATATAAATATTATTAATATATTAAAAATTAAAAAATTCTTCTCCTATTTCATTTCTTCTTATTATTTATAAAGAAAAATGCATTAATTCAAAATATATTTTAAGAGACACTTAATTTTTCATAATTGAAATTATATGATTTTTACAATTGCCTAATTATGGTAACGGTGTAAGTCAATTTACAGCCCGTAAATACATATTATTTTGTTTAAATTCGTTTAAAAGAAATTGATATAATCAACTGATATATTGATGAATTAGTAGAAACATTGCCAGACTTGACACAATTAGATTATATTTCTCAATCGTCTAATACGCTAACCTTTAATTTTCTCGAAACAACGAAAAATAGACTTGCGCCACTTTTAACATAAACGGTCCATATGTCAAAATTACCGGACGTTCCGGCTTCTTTTGTCGATTTCTACCATCCAAAATAGCAAAGAGTCGATTTCCATTCTGTTTCAATAAATATAAAGGAACTACAGATTCCCGAGATATTGAGGTTGTCGGAGAATTCAATTCGCATTAGTACATAGAAATGTAGAATAAAATTAATACTTATTTCCTCAAATATTTTATTCTACTTGCTTGTATATTGAAAAATTATACCTATATTTTGGAAACTATATTCCTTCCTCTAATACCGGTATTATGTCGGTATTTTTCTCGCTATATACACCTGTATGGATCTCGAATAGTGGTAAGAAATATTTAAAACGACCTATAGTAAACGTGTAATACCGGTACTAAAAAGTTTTACCAAATTACCGAAACTTCTAATATATATATATATATATATATATCGTTTTATAATTTCGCGATAAAACCGATACAGCAAAATCCTTGCGCATTTATATATGTTAACGTTTCTTTCTCCAAGGACAAAATATATATTCTAAATATATATTTTATCTTATAATTTATATATAATATTATTATATATCTATCTCTTTTATCTAATATATATACATATATTCTGTTCTTGGAGAAAGAAATGTTAATATATTCAAATGCGCAAGGGTTTTGCTGTATCGGCTTTATCGCGATATTATTAAACGATGCATACGTGCAAGATGGCAAGAGCCGAGAAAATTGAAGATAAATTACGAAATTGAAACGCATCGGTGCTTCGATTTGAGTTTGATGTGGTTTGGCAGACGGTTTACATTTGCGAGGCAGCGAAAGCAGGGAAGGATGTAGATGAATGATAAAACTGCTAACGCATCTATATCTGTAGGAATAAAATTTCGTTCCACTTTAATGCGCCATTGCTACGTGACTTATACGTGGAAAGGGTGGAACAGAGAAGAATTTCGATAAATTACAAAAGTGCGGAACTGTTTGTCATGCTTTTATCGGCGAAATTCACCTTTAGTTCTGTGCGACATTCTTAGAGGAACTATGCATTCAGAACATTAAATACTGTAAGAAACGTAGATAACGTACAAAATTGCAGATATATCTATTTCGGTTAACAAAATTTTTATCCAATTTTGTCTGGCATTGTTTATGTGCTTTGTGTATGTAAAACACTGAATATGGAAAGGATGTCGATAAATTATTTAATGTTTGTCATGTTTTTACCGATGATATTAGAGAGTTTACTGTAAAATTTATGACTCTGTGACTTACATATATGTAAATTTTAGATGATTTACGCATGCAAGAATTAAATATCGTAAAAATGTGGGTAAATTACGAAACTGCTAACGTATTTGTATTTTTATCGATAAAATTCGTTTCTTATTTTATGCGGCATCTACATATAGACAACTTATCCACACAAGCCACTAAATACCGTGAAATATGCCGATAAATTAGAAACTTACATGTGTATCTTCATTCTATGGAGTAAATTAACTTCTAATTTTATGCGGCACTATAAGATAATTTACAGATGCAACATATAAAACACCGTAAAAATGTAGGAAAATGATGACTTGCGAACATAATTGCATTTTTATCGACGATTTTATATTTGTTCTATGCGGCATTATTAGTTGATTTATTGATACAAAACATTAAACGCCACAAAAATATAAATGAGTAATAAAACTGCCAACGTAGTTTTATTTTCATTGAAAAAACACTCTTTTAGTTTTATACCGCGTTGTTACATGATTTATATGCACAAACTATCAACGACTGCGAAACACTCTTTTAATCCCATACCGCATCGTTATATGATTTATAAACACAAAACAGTAAGCACCGCAAAATCATTGATAAATTGCAAAAATGCAGACCCATTTGTATTTTTATCGACGAAAATCACTTCTAGCTCTGCATTTCATAATTTAACCACGCAAAATTCTAAACGCCGCAAAACCATCGATAAATTACACAATTTCCCAGCAATTATATTCATCAACTCCCACGGTTTATACACACAAAACATTAAGCACCGCAAAAAGATCGATAAATTGCAAAACTGCAAACGCATTTGTATTTTTATCGACAAAATTCACTTCTAGCCCAACGTTTCATAATTTAACCATGTGGAATTCTATACATTGCAAAAACATTGCTAAATCACAACATTTTCGCCGCTTTAATATATTTACCAACTAACTTGTTATATACAAACAGAAATATAAGCATCCTAATAGCATTCATTAAATTGCAAAACTGCAGGCACATTTGTATTTTCATCGACGAAATTCCTTTCTAGCTCTACGTTTCATCATTTAACCGTGCAAAATTCTAAATACCGCAAAAGCATCGATAAATGGAAAAATATCCACCATATTCACTAACTAATTCGGTATATACAAACAAAAAGTTAAGTATCGCAAAAGCATCCATAAATTGCAAAACTACAGGCGCATTTGTATTTTCATCAACGAAATTCACTTCTAGCCTTACGCTTCATCATTTAACCGTGCAAAACTGTAAACATCGCAAAAGCATCGATACATTTCAAAATTTCCGCCGCATTAATATATTCACCAACTCACTTGTCATTTTATACAGCATCGCCAGATGATTTCAATGTGAAAAATATTAAGTACCGCAAAACCATTGTTAAAATGCAAAACTGTAGGCTCATTTGTATTTTCATCAACGAAATTCACTTCTAGCCTTACGTTTCATCGTTTAACCATGCAAAATTCTAAACACCGCAAAAGCATCGATAAATGACAAAATTTTGGCGGCATTAATATACTCACCAACTCCCACAGTTTATACACTCAAAACTATAAGCAAAAACATCCATAAATTGCAAAACTGCAAGCACATTTTCATCGACGAAATTCACTTTTAGCTTTACATTTCATAATTTAACCGTGCGAAATTCTAAACATCGCAAAAGCATCGATACATTCCAAAATTTCCGCCGCATTAATATATTCACCAATTAACTCGGTATGTACAAACAAAATTAAGCACCGCAAAAGCATCTATAAATTGCAAAACTGTAGGCGCACTTGTATTTTCATCAATGAAACTGACTTCTAGCCTTACGCTTTATCATTTAACTATGCAAAACTGTAAACATCGCAAAAGCATCGATACATTTCAAAATTTCCGCCGCATTAATATATTCACCAACTCACTTGCCATTTTATACAGCCCCACCAACTGATTCCTACATGCAAAATATTAAGTTCAGCAAGCATATAGATGAATTGCAGACGCATTTGTATTTTCATCTCCGAAATTCACTTCTAGCCCTACGTTTCATAATTTAACCATGTGGAATTACAAAAATTTAGCCACATTAATATATTCACCAACTAACACGGTATATAACATACAAACAAAAATTTAAACACCGCAAAAGCATTCATAAATTGCAAAACTGCAGGCGCATTTGTATTTTCATCGGCAAAATTCCTTTCTAGCCCTACGTTTCACAATTTAACCATGCAAAGTACCAAGCACCGGAAAAGCATCGATGAATTACAAAATCTCCATCATATCAATATATTTATCAACTCACTTGCCATTTTATACAGCATCGCCAGCTGATTTCTACGTGCGAAATATTAAGTTGTATTTTCATCACCCAGACTTCTAGTCTTTGATCCCACAATTCTCCCACCATGAGCCTAACCGCGCAAAGGCATCGGACGACAAAATTGCCGGGTGCGTATCATCATCGACCGCCGTCGAAGAGTGCATCGTCAAATAACGAAATCGCGGATACCTCGGTGATTCTCATTGCGCGTCTCTCCGTCTATTTACATACCCGTCCTTCATCACTCTTCGCCGTCTCTCTCGTTCGCCGCAATTCATCGGCCCCTCTCCGTCAGGCTTCATCTTTCTGCCGTTCTCGACTATCACCGCACCCTTTCCTCGCGTCCGTCTCCCTCTAACGTTGCATTATTCATACCTCGGGTACACCCTAAATTCGAAGGCTTCCCAAAGGATGTAACCGTCGGTAATTTCGGCCTGGAACCGCGGTTCTTCGACCCGTATGGGCCATGAGAATGCAACCGTTGCGGAGGAAAAAAGCGCAGACTGCCTGTATGCCTACTTTACTGCGGTCGCCATCTTTTTCGTCTGTGTCTTCGTTGACGTCAAGGACGAGCAGGAGGGAAGCTGAATTTGTATAGACGGTTTACAGGCTTTTGGGGCAATTTTTGTTTGGTGACTTTGTTTACTGTTGATTGTGCTTGGAAATTTAGGTGTTTTGGGATACGTAGGGTATACCCTAAATTTGAAAGCTTCCCAAAAGATGTAACCGTCCGTAATAAACCGTAATTTCGGCCTGGAACCGCGGTTCTTCGACACGTATGGGCCATGAGAACGCAATTGTTACAGAGGCGGCAAGTTAAATCTGTATAGATGGTTTACAAGCTTTTGGCAGAAGAATTTTTGTTGTGTGACTTTGTTTACTGTTAATTGTGCTTGGAAGTCTCTGTATTTTGGGATACGTCGGGTACACCCTAAATTCAAAGGCTTCCCAAGGATAATTTCGGCCTGGAACCGCTGTTCTTCGACCCGTATGGTCCATGAGAATGCAATCGTTACAGAGGCGGGAAGCTAAATCTGTATAGATGGTTTACAAGCTTTTGGCAGAAGAATTTTTGTTGTGTGACTTTGTTTACTGTTAATTGTGCTTGGAAGTCTCTGTATTTTGGGATACGTCGGGTACGCTCTAAATTCAAAGGCTTCCCAAGGATAATTTCGGCCTGGAACCGCGGTTCTTCAACCCGTATGGGCCATGAGAATGCAACCGTTGCGCAGCAAAAAGTGCAGACTGCCTGTGCGCCTACTTTACCGTGGTCGCCATCTTTTTCGTCTGCGTCTTCGTTGACGTCGAGGACGAGAAAGTGAGAAGCTAAGTTTGTGTAGATGGTTTACAGGCTTTTGGGGCAATTTTTGTTGGGTGACCTTGTTTACTGTTGATTGTGCTTGGAATACTACGTGTTTTGGGATACGTGGGTCCCACCTTCAGGAATCGATAATTATGTGTGGGAATAATGTGCAATGTCATGTTTGATATTATATCAAATGATATGATATTGCTTTTGGGGCAATTTTTGAGATTGGGGGAAGAATTTTTGTTGGGTGACCTTGTTTCCTGTTGATTGTGTTTGGAAATTTAAGTATTTTAGGATACTTGGATACAGCCTAAATTTTATGGCTTCCCAAAGGATGTAACCGTCGGTAATTTCGGCCTGGAACCGCGGTTCTTCAACCCGTATGGGCCTTAAGAATGCAACCATTGCGAAGGAAAAAAGTGCAGACTGCCTATGCGCGGCCGCCATCTTTTTCGTCCGCGTCTTCGTTGACGTGAAGAACGATCAGGCCGAAAGCTAAATTTGTATTGATGGTCTACAGGCTTTTGGGGGAAGAATTTTTGTTGGGTGACCTTGTTTACTGTTGATTATGCTTGGAAGTCTTGGTGTTTTTGGATATTTGGGTCCCACCTTCAGGAGTCGACAATTGTATGTGGGAATAATGTGCTGTGTAATGTTTGATATTATTTTTAATGTGTAAGTTACTTATTATTGCAGACGTTATGTAGAAGGTGTTTTCCCGGCGCGATAATTCACGGTGAATTATAATTTTTTTCTTTGGAATATGAAGGATAAAATCTTTTGCGCACAACCTCCTTCACTGATAGTTAAAACGATCATATCATGTATTACAAAGAAAGTTACTTATGTTGGTTACTGTGCGAAGTCGTCTATCAAAACAAACATTGTTCACAGCTCCAAGGTTTGCTTCACAAATTCATATTATCGCATTTATCGGTTATCCTTATACTTGCGGAAGGACATTGTTTAGGCATTTCTCTAATTCGAAACTTGGCACATATTTCTGTTTACTGACGTCGGCGTCCGTTTAAGTTTTTTCTATTCTGACGCTCTTCGTTCAATGGCAGCATTCGAATTGTTCTGGCTGAACGCTAAACATGCATTATTTTCGTGTATGGTATTCATCCGCTTAGAAAGTTAACATGTGTACACGAATATTGAACCATTACCCAGGCTTGCAATTAGCAACAACAATATGAATTACGATTGTGCTATTGTTCTGCATGTACTCTTTGTTCTCGACCGATTTGTTTATTCCTTATGCAACATTTCACATCATAATATGATTTGATTTATAAATTGATCCTTTGATTTATAAATGATTGAATTATATGAATCAATCATATATGATTCGATTTATAAATTTGATCGTTTAATTTATAAATCCTTCACGTCACCCACAACTAGCTCTAATAAAAGCCAAACGCGTGTAAATCTTCGGAACAAACAAACAAACAGGAAATGCGAAAAGTATTCGCCGGGAAAAAGTGGGCACAAAACTGAAATTCGTGTTCGTGAGATTCCATGTATTTCGTCTTATCCTCGCGTTACTTTCAGTTTACTTTCGCCATTACACTTACAGGCTTTCTTTCCGGACAGCCATACTCTCACTTTGGGCATGTGCAATTTTGAACGATTTTCTGTATTGTTTTTTTTTTATTGGCATCGTTTTAGTTAGCTGCTCAGACGATTCGATACCTTTTTGTTTTTGGTAAAGTGCGGTTTTTAGGCGGATCCCATTTGAGAGGATGCATAAAAATGATTGTCGAAACGCACGTGTCATATTGTAACGAGTGAAGCTGCTGGGAAATACGTAAAAAACGAGTCTGTCTAATCTTGACTTGCTTATTTCTGCGAAGTTGAGTATTGAGATACTATTGTGAGTAGTCAGAATATTTAGTCTAGTTGAGTCAAAGGAACTGATTTTAGTTTTTTTTTTACCGCTTCTACAACTTTTGTCTTCATTTTCTCGTGTATTATATTCCTTTTCATTGGAACTGATCGGTTAATTTAGAAAAGATCGCATCGGTGATTCTAATTCGAAATGGACCAGCTCTAATTTGAAATTGATCGATTTCAACCACAAAACAAAAAATATTAAACACGTGTTTTATTCTTCTTCTACTAAACATCACAATTCTCTCAACCATAAAAATATACGACTTCCCACCATGACGTATCCTTCTTTTTATGAGATACCTGAAAGAAAGCACGAAGAAAAGCGATTTGCTATTTCCGAGCCAATACTTGCTTATTTCGGGTCAAGACCCTATTAGCTACACAACTTTATTTTTCTACGACTTCAACGTTCGAACGAACAGCTTGGCCGAAACGTAATACGTCCGTTTCTCTAGGAGACACTCCCAGCAAGAAGCATAATGGCATCGGCATAAGAGGAAAACAATGAGCGGCGAATATTTCGTCCGGTCGAGCGACGATTTGTTCCGGACGAGTTAAAACGACCTCGTTTAACAGCTTGATCGCTCAACATCAATTTAGTATGTTTTCTACACAGCCAAAACGTCAACGCCCGGGAGCATAAGCTGCCAAAAAAAATTTATTTGTTTTTGCAATACAATTGGAGTTTAAATAGAGGATAATTTTACGGCTGTGTGGACTTAATGAATTTATAGAGGTTAACGGCGTATTGTTCAGTGCCTGGATGAATTTTGTTTCTTCACCTTCACCACATGTTTATAAACTTGTCCGGACGTTATAGCCAAGATTCGAATCCTCCTTAGTAGAATACTTAGAAATTTGTAATGTGAAAAATTTGCGTGTAAATATACCACTGTATGTAAAATGTTGAAATGAAAAGAAGACTGCAAGTGTAGTAATTATCAAAATCGATAACAATGAAAAATAAGTGAAGAAATGATACTTGGATTGCAGAAGAAAAATGCAGCTGTTCCAGTTGTCTTAATGATTGACGGAGAATTTGAATATTTGTGAAGTAAGAAATATATTAAATTAAAGGCGAAAAATGAAAAATAAGTGAAGAAATGATACTTGGATTGCAGAAGAAAAATGTAGCTGTTTTAGTTGTCCTAATGATTGATGGACAATTCGAATATTTATGAAGTGAGAAATATATGAAATTAAAGGCGAAACTAGAAAATATTCAGCTCAGAAAAATTCGTACATTGGTTGAAATATCCGGATAAGTTTGGGAATACATTTTTAAGGTGAAGAAATAAAATTTGGTTAGGGACCGAACAGTACACTGTTAATATTTTTAATTTCGTAACATTTGAGCTGTTCGGAACAAAGTAACACATACAAGATTTAGCGAACTTTTAATTACAGAGTTATTATGTCAATTACAAAGAAACCTGAGGGAAAAAGAACCAAAAGAATGTGTATCAAATATACAAATTCTTTTAATTGTCCTGCAATGTCATAATATTGCCAATGTGGTTTCGGAAAATATCGAAAATAGTTGCAATATTATATACTTTAACACGTAAACTACTTAAAGATACTTGAAAATACTTTCTTTACTATTAAAAACTTTTACAAATAATGCTGTGTGCTTCAGTTGTATAAAACACGAAATAAAGAAAAGAATGCAGATAAATTAAAAACTTACACTTCTATCGAGACATTCGCTTCTATTTATACGCGGCACCGTGATTTACAAATATAGAATGTTAAACACCGGAAGATCATAGATAAATTACAAGTCTGCCGATCTATTTATAGTCATCGGCGAAATTCACTTTATTCTCTCGTTCCACGAATTACCCACCCAAAATATTAAACACCCTAAAAACGGAGATAAATTGCAAAATTTTATGTCTTCCCATCATCAAAATTTCATTCTAGTCTTATGCGACATGATTATATAGGTATAAAACTATGTGAGTTTTTAACATTTCTATGTAGGTATGCTTTATAGGTATAAAATACTCGAAACTGCAAAAGCCGTCGATAAATTATAAAATTATAGAACGTAAAATAACAGCAGCAATATTATACATTTTATATATATAATATGTATTATTATATATACTTTAGTTCTATTAGTATATATATAGTATGTAACTATAAATATTTATAACATTATATACTTTACATGTATATATATATACGTGAAGTATACAATATTGCAACTCTTGTTTTACATTCTATAATTTTATAATTTACTAACTATATAACTATAATTGATTTATTATATAATTATAATTAAAACAGGAGCTACAATATTATATACTTTAAATATGTATATGTATAGTATGTAAATATAAATATTTACAACATTATATACTTTACATGCATATATATACACGTGAAGTATACAATATTGCAGCTCTTGTTTTACATTCCATAATTTTATAATTTATCAACGGCTTTTGCAATTTTCAGTATTTTATATCCATATCCATTATAACATTATATGTGAAATATATAATTTTGCAGCTCTTGTTTCACATTCCATAATTTTATAATTTATCAACGGCTTTTGTAGTTTTTAGTATTTTATATCTATATATATGCATATACATATATATGTACTTCTAAGCAGTTATACATACTTGTCTGCGTTGTTGCCATTAAATAACTTCGTTATTTTAAAAAATTTTTCCGAATACATGATAACTCGTCCGTCACCCGTATATGGGCGACACAGCATTGAACGAGCTAAAGGCCGCGCGTGAGCATGAGCCGTGAAATACGATCGCGTACGGGTGAAATAACACGAATAAATGTGACGCAGCGGGATAATGCAAATAAATGCGCTGCTCGATTGGTGCGCGTTAATATTTGCACGATTCGTGATTTCGTCGGGCTACCGGGGGCGATTATTTCAACGCGTCGGGAAGCGCAGTGTGCGGAGAGAGGAGAGGGTCGGGGATGAAATATCTCGGCGGTGTTGTAACAAGAACGATAACGGATGAGCTCGGCTGCGATAAGATAGAACGCGGTTAGAGCGAGAGCCGGAAGAAAAGGTTGATAGGCAAAAAGCAGATAAGTGGGAACGAAGACGAAGTCGAGGGAATCAATTGCCGAAGTATGATTAGGGAGAGGGTTTATGTTTGTGATGGTCCGCGATTTTGTGAGGTGGTTGGCAAAGTTTCGACGGCAACTTGTTTTGTGTCGGATTTTTTTTTGAATTTATTGAATTGCCAGTGACCGTTTAGCATGGATAAAATGACGACTTTGTATGTTTGTAAGGACAGCAAAGAGATGTTTGCAGAAACGGCCGTAGTCCACATTAAAATAAGTGTATTTTCTCATGTTAAAGGTGGAACAATAAACAAACATTTTCTTTTATACAGGCGCCGGTGGTACATAAATTCTAAGCATCTGCATAAAAATCGAAGTCAATCGCATTCATTGACATAAACTTTGTGATAGTCCGCGATTTTGTGAAACGGCTGGAAAAGTTTCGACGGCAATTTTTTTGCAACGGAATTTTTTTGAATTTTTTGAATTGCCGATGACCATTTAGCACAATTGAAAATACAACTTTGTATGTTTGTAAGGACAGCAAATAGATGTTTGCAGAAACGGCCTAATTTCGGATGAAAATAAGTGTATTTTATCATGTTAAAGGTGGCACAATAAATCAATATTTTTATTTACTACAGGCGCCAATGGTACATGTTTTTTGAACACCTGCATAAAAATCGAAGCCAATTGCATTCATTCAGATAATTCATTACAGAAATGATAAGGCGGAAAGTAGATAAGTGGGAGCGAAGACGAAGTGGAGGGAATCAATTGTCGACATATGATTAGAGAGAGGGTCGGCGATTTTGTGAAGCCGCTGGCAAAGTTTGGATGGCAAATTTTTCTTTTTTGCGAATAAATGTTGTTGAATTGCCGGTGATCATTTAGTATGGATGAAAATGCGACTTTCATATATTTGTAAGGACAGCAAAGAGATGTTTGCAGAAACGGCCTAAATTTGGATGAAATTAAGTGGATTTTATCATGTTAAAGGTGTCGCAACAAATCAATATTTTCGCTTAATGCAGGCACCGGTGGTACATATTTTCAGAGCATCTGCACAAAAATCGAAGCCAATCGCATTCATTGACATAATTCATCAGCTTCTGTGTGTTAAATACTATCTTACGAAGACGATAAGGAGGAAAGTAGATTAGTGGGAACGGAGATAAAGTTGAGGGAATCAACTGCTGAAGTATGATTGGAGATGAAATTTACCTTTGCAATTTACAGTTTGCAAAGTTTCAATGAAGTCTTTGGTAATGCGGCGTGGCATTTTGGTTGTTTGTTATGAATGAATTTGCGCATAATAAAAAGCTGAAGAAAATTCAGAATTAGTATTATTCGGCTGAAATAAAAAAGAAGAATTTTCCTTGTTCATAAATGCAACAAAAAAAGCTTTGTAAAAATTCCATTAGTCGAAATAATAACAACTATACTTTATTGACCTAGTGTACTTCTGTATATTAATAATAAATATATTAATAAAGACAAGATTGGAGGAACTAATTGCCAAAGTATGATTCGAGCGGTGTTTATTTTTGTCAAACCGGTGTACGATGCATTCATGCAAATTTGTGAAGAGACTATCGACGATTCGCTGAAATGTTTACCGTTGCTGCTGCGGCGTGGGATTTTTGTTTGTTGCCAACAACGATTGAATTTATACGTGATAAAGTCAGTCAGCTGGTTGAAGCGGTATTGATCGTTTGGCCGAAAAAAAGAGAATTTTCTTTTCCTTCCGCCTCTTAAATACCTTTGTAACAAATTAAACGCTTTGTCCCTCACATATGGGTGCTGGATAACTTTCTGCTGAACACTATCACCCAAATATAAATGCCGGATTTTTCATCTAATTATCAAGATTGTACGCTCATAAAAGTTTCCATTAATAGCGAAGCTATTTAACTGCACACTCAACTACATATATCTCGTTCTCTTTTATCTTATTCTTTTCCCGCGATTGACGTTTACGAAGTATTTATTTCAGGTTATATGTACTTACTTTTACACTGCTTTGTTTCTACACCTTTGTTTTACCTTTACGCCATTCTTTTACATGGTTCACCTACTATTCCACGCGTTTTACGGCGTTTTATTCAACAGAGACAATAACACAACAATTTGTTCGAGAGATGGAGATAATTTTGATATAGTTCGAAACAATGAAATCCGTCCTATAATATACAGCGAAAGTGAATACACATGGATTTTCTTTTAAATATCGGTTTTCTTCATATTTTTCTGAACAAATTGCCTTTTTGGTATACATATATATATGAACGTGGGCCGAATTAAAATGTTTTATTTAATAAACAGATGTCAAAGCATACACATACGTATATATGTACATATACATATGCTTTGAAATAGGTATATATATACATATATATATATATATACACATATGGATATATACATATAATTTAAAAACGTATATATATACAAACATATACATATTATACAACATATATATGCTTTGAAATCTGTTCATTAAATAAAATATTTTAATGGAACCTACGTTCATATATTAAACAGCTTTTCCTACGTTTCACCTCGGCTTTCCACTTTCCTACAAATCACTTTTCAAACGGTACATTTTGTCCAGCCGGTGCTTTTCATCGCGCGCGGTTCCTTTATTTCACACCGTCTTCTTTCGCACAGTACGCATCTACCATAGAAGAAAAAGCTACTAACATGCACTTTATACGTTAAACTCGTACAATATCACAGGCGGTTCTTATGATTTTTACCTTCGACCCTCAACGCGTCATCGAGTACGAAAAAACAACTTTTGCGCACCAGCAAACACAAACCTCGGACGTTCTGGAATTCGCGCTTCAAATTCTGTATGGAAAAGTAACTCTGAAATGCTAGATTTCATCCGACTTGCTGATACTCGCAACAGCGAAATCTGCCGACCGCAAAGGGTTAAATAATCGATCAATAGAGTTTACACGCGCAAAATTGTTTCGTTCTTAGCAATCGCTTTGGCCAAAAGTATTCAGCAGTCAAAGGGTTAAAGAAACTACACAATAACCGACATTCCATAACCATTCGTTTTCTTCAATAATTAAACTTGGTTTAACCTTTTGAGTGCTATGGACGCATATACGCGTCCACCGAAATCTATTGGTGTCGACTATGGGCGCATATATTTTAATTTATTATATTGTAGACGCCATCGAGTAAAAAAAAACTAAACTATTTAATAAAATATCGATTTATCGATATGTGCCTTCAAAGTCACGCGGCCCCATAGAGGGTTAATAGAGTTCACCCGCGCAAAAGTGTTTCATCCACAGCAATCGTTTTGGCCAAAAGTATTCAGCAGTCAAAGTGTTAAAGAAACTACACCATAACCGACATTCCATAACCATTCGTTTTCTTCAATAATTAAACTTGGTTTAACCTTTCGAGTGCTATGGACGCATATATGCGTCCACCGAAATCTATTGCTGTCGACTATGTGCGCATATATTTTAATTTATTATATTGTATACGCCATCGAGTAAAAATAAATTAAACTATTTAATAAAATATCGACTTATCGATATGTGCCTTCAAAGTCACGCGGCCCCATAGAGGGTTAATAGAGTTCACACGCGCAAAAGTGTTTCATCCACAGCAATCGTTTTGGTCAAAAGTATTCATACTCAAAGTGTTAAAAAAACTACACCATAACCGACATTCCATAACCATTCGTTTTCTTCAATAATTAAACTTGGTTTAACCTTTTGAGTGCTATGGACGCATATATGCTTCCATCGAAATCTATTGGTGTCGACTATGGGCGCATACATTTTAATTTATTACATTGTATACGCCATCGAGTAAAAATAAATTAAACTATTTAACAAAATATCGATTTATCGATATGTGCCTTCAAAGTCACGCGGCCCCATAGAGGGTTAATAGAGTTCACACGCGCAAAAGTGTTTCATCCACAGCAATCGTTTTGGTCAAAAGTATTCATACTCAAAGTGTTAAAAAAACTACACCATAACCGACATTCCATAACCATTCGTTTTCTTCAATAATTAAACTTGGTTTAACCCTTTGAGTGCTATGGACGCATATATGCTTCCATCGAAATCTATTGGTGTCGACTATGGGCGCATACATTTTAATTTATTACATTGTATACGCCATCGAGTAAAAATAAATTAAACTATTTAACAAAATATCGATTTATCGATATGTGCCTTCAAAGTCACGCGGCCCCATAGAGGGTTAATAGAGTTCACCCGCGCAAAAGTGTTTCATCCACAGCAATCGTTTTGGCCAAAAGTATTCAGCAGTCAAAGTGTTAAAGAAACTACACCATAACCGACATTCCATAACTATTCGTTTTCTTCAATAATCAAACTTGGTGTAACCTTTTGACTACTATGGACGCATATATGCGTCCACCGAAATTTATTGGTGTCGACTATGGGCGCATATATTTTAACTTATTATATTGTATACGCTATCTAGCCAAAAAAATTAAACTGTTTATTAAAATATCGATTTATCGATATGTGACTTCAAAGTCACGTGGGCCCATAGAGGGTTAACAAACTAAGATAATGTGACCCGAAATACATCAGCGGCGTTCTTAACGAGAACAAAGAGCGACGACCGGTTAAGAAAGCCAGGGCACTCGGGAAGAAAGGGGCGAGAAGCAGGGGAGTCGGCAGAAGGGCGAAGAACTATGAGAGCAAGGAAAAGAAACGAAAACGCCCTGACAATTCGTAGATCCCAAAGCCGACCGCGCCTCATGAATAACGTAGGAGGGCGCATTAGAATATTCCCGGCCGGTATAACGAGTAAGGAGACATAACTTTCATTGTTATTCCTCCTCTTAATGCCGGGAATTCTAACTCGCCGGCGACGTCAACGTTCGAAAGGAGCGGACGTTAAGGGTGTAACGCCCAGGCGAAATTAAAGTCCGCGAAGCTGCTTTTTTTCAGGACTCCGCGGCCAGAGGCGCTTATGAAAAATTGCCCCGGGTGCGGCACTTTTAATATTGCAACGTAACGCATTCAAACGGCCGCGGGTGGAATTGGGATGCAGGATGTATCGCGGTGTGTGAAGACAGATGGGGACAAACCGATTTTTGGTGCGTTTTTTGAGCGTTCGGGGTCGTTAGGTTGTTGTGTAAGGAAGTTATATTCGCGAAGGTGAATTTTAATCACGAGACGTATGTGGAAGGTGAAAGCTGAATGCGGTTATTTTTTTAACAGGCGGTTTATGGGAGAATTTGTAAGTATACGATATTAGACGGAAAAGTAAGTGTTGAGTTGAGCGAAAAATTAGTGGCGGTTTTTAGTAAATGGAATTGGGGTACGTCTAAATATATGGAGATTGTTGAAAATAATGAGATGCAAGATTATTCGCTGTGTGCTCAAAGAAGCGGGGGTCTGCGGGGTGACAAACCGATTTTTGGTGCGTTTTTTGAGCATTCGGGGTCGTTAGGTTGTTATTCTGTAAAGAAGTTATATTCGCGGAGACGGCAGAAATGGAAGTGAACTTGCATCGCGAGGCGCATGTAGAAGATGAAACTTGAATGCAATTATTTTTTTAACAGTAGGTTTATGGGGGGATTTGTAAGTACATATACGGTATTAGACGGAGAGGTCAATGTTGGGTTGAGCGAAAAATTAGTGCCAGTTTTTAGTAGATGAAATTCGGATACGTCTGAACTTATCAAAATTGTTGAGAATAATGAGATGTAGGATGTTTCGCGATGTGCTCGAAAAAACGGAGAACTACGGAGTGACAACTCGAGTTTTGGTGCGTTTTTTGAGCGTTCGGGGTTGTGTGTTTCTTCTTGTGTAAGGAAGTTATATTCGTGACGTTGATAAGGATGGAGGTGAATTTTGATCACGAGACGCATGTGGGAGGTGAAAATTGAATACGGTACATTTTTTTAACAGTAGGTTTATGAAGAAATTTGTAAGTATACGATAGTTGGGTTGCGCGGAAAATTAGTGCCGGTTTTTAGTAGATGGAGTTGGGGGATGTCTGAATATATCAAGATTCATGAAAATGATGAGATACAGAATGTTTCGCGGTGTGCTCGAAAAAAAAGGGGACTGCGGGGTGACAAACCGATTTTTGGTCCGTTTTTTTAGCGTTCGGGGTCGTGTGGTTGGTGTTCTGTAAAGAAGTTATATTCGCGGCAATGATAGGGATGGAGGTAAATTTCGATTGCAACACGCATATGAAAAGTAAAAGTTAAATGCGGTTATTTTTTTAACAATAGAATTATGGGAGAATTTGTAAGTATACGATATTAGACGGAAAAATAATTGTTGGGTTGAGCAAAAAATTAGTGCTGGTTTTCAGCAGGTGGAATTACGACACATCTGGATATATCAAGATTGTTCAAAATAATGAGATGCAGGATGTTTCGCGGTGTATTCGGAGAAACTGGGGACTGCAGGGTGGCAAACCAATTTTTGGTGCATTTTTTGAGCGTTCGGCTGTTGTGGTGTAAAGAAGTTATATTCGTGGAGATGATAAGGATAGAGGTGAATTTTGATCGTAAAGCGCATTTGGAAGGTGAAAGCTGAATGCGGTTTATGGGGAAATTTGTAAGTGTACGATATTAGACGGAAAAGTAAGTGTTGGATCGAGCGGAAAATGCGTGCCGGTTTTTAGTAGATGGAATTAGGACACGTCTGAATATATGAAGATTGTTCAAAATAATCAGATGCAGGATGTTTCACGGTGTATTCGGAAAAAAAGGGGATTGCGGGGTGACAAACTGATTTTTGGTGCGTTTTTTAGCATTCGGGGTTATGTGATTATTATTTTGTAAGGAAGTGATACTTGCAGAGACGGCAAAAATGGAGGTGAATTTTGATCGCAAGGCGCATGTAGAAGGTGAAAGTTTGAATGCGGTTATTTTTTTCACAGTAGGTTTATGGGGAAATTTGTAAGTACTTATATGATATTAGTCAAAGAAGTAAGTGTTGAGTTGAGCGGAAAATTAGTGCCGGGTTCCGGTAGATGAAATTGGGGCATAAATATATCAGGATTATTGGGAATAAATTACTTCTGTAAATCTGTGAAATGAGGGATGGCCTTTATGATGGAATTTTGTATGTATATTGAATTCATTTTTATGGGGGAATTTTGTAAGTATACGATATTAGATGGAGAAGCAAGTGTTGGGAGGAGCTGAAAATGAGTGCCGGTTTCCGGTAGGTGGAATTGGGGCATAAATATATTAGGATTATTGGGAATAAATTACTTTTGTACATATGCTGAAAGGTGAAATTTCGACAATATATGGAAAAAAGTTTGGTTACAATAAATTGATTTGTAGCAGTTTTATATTCTATTGGAAATGGAGGAAAACACAGTGAATTTTAGACATTTGATAATTTTCTATTACTAGAAAAGCAATAAATTGGACATATTTTTGGAGTTTTCCGAGAAAGTGTTTTAAATGGAAGAACTGTATGTAAGTGGTTCGCGAAGTTTAGAACTGGTCATTTCAGTCTTAAAGATCTAGAATACTCTGATAGACGCACCACTCGTAATGATGACTAAAACAAGATACCCATCAAGACTAACCCAGTGCACAACACGTCAATTAACAGAAATACTAAAAATAGTGCGCATAATTTGAGGAAAGAAAAATTGGATAGACCACATTTCAAAACATACCCATATATAGCAGATAATGTTCAGCGAAGAAGATCTCGAAGAGAAAGTCTTTGCTTTCCCTTACCGGCGAGGATCTTAACTTTTTAACTGACATCGACTTCGACAAAAACCGCAGTGAACAGATTTTCGTCGAAAAGGTTCAGAAATTCTGACAGGATAGAATATTTAAGTTGCATGAAAGATGGAGAAAGTTTGTGGACCAAAATTGGGCATTCATAATTAAATTATTATACATCGATATATAAAAGAATGGCCTTTGAATTTTTATGAAAGATCACCATGAAATTTTCAAACAAATCAGTACGTGTATAATGTACGGAATTTGAAAATTCGAAACTTGAGAAGGAAATGAATTTGAATATATCTGCGTATCTTTCCATTAATATAGGTCAGCAATAATTGCTAAAAGTAGTAATAATAACTTCTCCAATTTTTTTAAGAGGAAAAAATTACGTTTCCCGTGACAAAAGACTTTTGTATAGCGTTAACCGCAAGTTTTCAACTATTTAATATTCTCTTTTGAGTAATATCTATAATGGCGATATTTATAAATGGTGTCACATTTATTTTTGATAAGCATCGCGTCTTCAATATACAAGATACAACCCCGCAAAAAGTCACAGACAATTTTCAAGAATTAATTAAATCACTTTAATTTTTGCTTAGTTTCCTTTCTCCATTTTTGTTCCGTTTAAATGTTTACATTCCATATCAATGTTTTTACTTTATTGAAACGTATAATTTTAAATTGAATAAGTTAAATGCACAGAATTTGTTTTAGTTTCTACATTGGAACCTTGTTCCCACTTTTGTTCCTCCAAAGTTGCGAAAAAAAAACATTTTTTAAACAAACCCGCAAGCCTTCACGAATGATTTCGCGCGAATTTTATTTCGCAACGATTTCGGCGGCAACTTAACCGGGATGTTTCCATTCTGAATCCAATTTCCTGCGTCGTGCTATTTTTTCGTCCGAGCGAACGCGGGGCGGCGATAAAACGATTTTAGCGGTGAAAATCGCGCTGAAAATCGCGCACGGATATTTAAAAGCGACCGACGGTCACGAAATATCGCGTTTCTTCGCGGACATCCGGTCGCGCGTGTTTTTCAATTTCCGCAGGACACGCTCGTTTAATCATAAGGCGCGACAAACTCGATCTTCCTTGAACTATCTACTACCTCGATCAAAAAGTTTTAGGACTTTATTCATAAAATCGAAAATACAAGTTTATCCATTATAATTGATATCGTCCCCTTCAAAGTACTCCCCATCGACTATAACGCACTTATACCAGCGCTTGATCCAATCATCGAAACACCGCTGGTATTCAATTTTTGGTATGTCCATTAGAGCCGTCTTCGATTTTTCCATAAGATCCTTCCGACTACTGTAACGCGTACCGCGAAGCGGTTTTTTAAGTCGGTTAAACAGAAAAAAGTTGCAGGGAGCTAAATCAGGTGAATTCGGAGGCTGGTGAATAGTATTCGTATTATTTTTGGTCAAAAACTCGCGAATAAGGATCGCATTGTGCGACGGTGCGTTATCATGGTGCAAAATCGACGAGTTGTTTGCCCACAAATTCGGTCTTTTTTGGCAAATTACTTCAGGCAAACGTCTGATAACGCTCAAATAATACATTTTGTTGACTGTCTGTTGCTCTGGCAAGAATTCATGATGCACAACACCGTTGTAATGCATGAAAACCGTCAGCGTCACCTTCTTTTTCGACTAAAAACAACGTGGTTTCTTCAGAAGCGTTCGTGCCACCAAAAAACGTTTGATCTCGAAAGAGTATCGTTACCGAAACACTTCTCCAACATTTCCAAGGTCTGCGCACCGTTAAATCCGTTTTTCACACAAAATTTTATGCAAATTTGTTGATCCAAAGTTGATGCCATTTTCAAATATGTAAAAAATCGAAAACACGCACAAAGGTAGATGTATTCAGCACGGTATAACATTTACAAATGTCAAGTTATGACGCTGAAATTTGGTGGGAACGTTAATGACAGATGTGGCAATCTAACAAAAAAAAATTTCAATCGAGTGACTGAAAGCGCCATACGACAGCCGGTCCTAAAACTTTTTGATCGAGGTGGTATCCTAAAAGGTGAAATTTCGACGATATTTGGAAAAAAGTTTGGTTATGATAAATTGATGTGTATCAATTTTGTATTTTATTGAAAATGGAAAAACACACCGTGAATTTTCGACATTTGATCATTTCCTATTACCAGAAAAGCAAAATTGCCCCGTAAGCAATAAATAAGACATGTACTGGTTTCGGAGAACGTATTTAAACACATTGAAAGATTTTACTAAAAATACAAAAAAATTGAAATGGTGCTTCAATACTTTGGCTTCTAAGAACACTGCGTTACCTTTATTTTGCAGGATTTAATTATACTGATATACATATATCTGATATATTATGCGCCATACGGCGACCGGTCCAAAAAATGTTTCATCAAAGTAGTATAATACAGTAGTTTTTACGTATGGTCTAATTCTACCGAAATATTCGCTCGTCTTTCCACGTCAAATTTCCGTTTTTGCAAAATCTGTCGCAGATAACCTTAAATTGTCTCGCTGTAGAGACCGATTTACTGTCAAAAATAGTCTGCTATTTCAGCCCTTGGAAAACCAGATATACACCCTATCCTAAACTCAATATAATCACAATACGGGATATTCGGTTATATAAATTTAACGAATGTCCCGATTTTGTATAGACGTCCTCATTTAGTCGAGAAATTCAATCGATCGATTTCGCATTAACTTGTCGAGAAGGCCATTAGTACAGATTTGTAAATGCCGCAAAATGTCGCAATTCAAGTGGCATATTTACGTAACTATTGGATTGGAGGGAAAGTTCTGTCGTATTTTTAATAGGCAGGTAATTTTTCTTGTAAATAAAAAAAATATCTGGCTAGTGAGTCATTCGGATTTTTTTTTTTTATAGCTGCTGTATAATATAAAATGAGTCCTTTTTTACCGTTCATTATTTACTGGTGATATTTAAAGTGAAAAACATATCAGTAGATTAAGTGCATTTACAACACTGCATTTTGTATGAATTCCAAAAAGGAAGCAACGCATCGGTTGCGTGTAAAAATTTATGTGCGGTATTTGGAAAAGATATTGTAAATGTTCGTACTTGTCAAAGATGGTTTAGCAAATTTCGTTCCGGGGATCTGAGCCTCCAAGAAAGTGATCGATCTGGACGACCATCTAAGATCGATAATGATGTTTTACGATCCATGTTGGAAAATAATCCATATTTAACAAGTCGAGAAATCGCAGAAGAGTTTGGCATTCATCATACAACACATTAAATGTATTATGATCAATATTAAACACATATTTTTATAAATTAATTCAAATATTTTCTTTAAAATACGACAGAACTTTCCCTCCAACCCAATATATTCTTACGTTGGACTGAAACAGTCAAATATTATTAAAAATGTTAAAAGCCATCAAATATTCTCAGCCACGGCGTAACATTCAGCAAATTTTCCACATTCATCAACATAAGCAGTCACCTCTGTAGTCATAACTGCAGAAAATGTACGCTTATTTTCAGACACTCTCGCATATTTCAGCGCGCAACACATTTCCATCGGCTTCAATTAAACAAACACCGCATTCGCCAGCGCAAACTCGAATCATCCCAATTCATGCAAAATCTATTTCTGCCCATGAAGCTATTTCCGGTCGTACGTCGATTTTCATCGAGCAGCGGACTTTTTTTGTCCCAGACGCATTGATATATGATTCGTTGTTCGCAGATATAGACGGCCGGGAAAAAAATCACTTGATGCGCTGAGGATGCGCCGTGATCTCTACAACGGTGGGCTTGCCTGCGCCGTTGTGTGGGTGTCATCGACCTGCCTTCTCGTTCTCTCGCTGTCGTCATCGATCATTGCCGCAGGTAGGTTATTCTTCACCAGCTTCGTTCGCAGCCATCGGCGTCGAGAATTCTGCCACGACCCCGTCACCCGTGTCTTAACACTAAATGTACCGGTAGTTTACACCTACCTATTCTTACTATTATGATATAAACGTTGAACGAAAGAAATTGAATAATCAGATGATACGAGAGTTTACAGAAAGTTAAATGATGCGAAATAAATAACAATGAATGTACGATTTTAAAGTAAATTTGGAAACGCTTGGTACGTAGAATGTTAAAATTGCGGCTTGATAATCGACAATGCCTAAATTTATGGAAATAAATTCACAAAAATACAAAATTCTCATTTAAAAATCGACAATATTTAAATTTATCAAATTTAATTGCACTGCTTAAAAATTAGCAATATTTAAATGAAGATCATTTAAAATTGCCGCATGAAAATCGACAACGCCTAAATTTATGGAAATAAATTCACAAAAATGCAAAATTCTTATTTAAAAATTGACAATGTTTAAATTGATCGAATTTAATCGTACTGCTTGAAATTAACAATATTTAAATGAAGATTATTTAAAACTGCCGTATGAAGATTGACAATGCTTTAATTTATGGGAATAAATTCACAACAATACAAAATTTTTTTCTAACAATTGACAATATTTAAATTTGTCGGAATGCCTAAATTTATGGAAATACATTCACAAAAATACAAAATTCTCATTTAAAAATCGACAATATTTAAACTTATCGAATTTAATTGCACTGCTTAAAAATTAGCAATATTTAAATGAAGATCATTTAAAATTGCCGCATGAAAATCGACAATGCCAAAATTTATAGACATAAATTCACAAAAATGCAAAATTTTTATTTAAAAATTGATAATATATAAATTTATCGAATTTAATCGTACTGCTTGAAATTAGCAATATTTAAGTGAAGATCATTTAAAATAGTTGCATGGAAATCGATAACGCCTAAATTTATGGAAATACATTCACAAAAATACAATATTCTCTTTTAAAACGCGCAAAACGCGAAATATTTTTGAAATCTGCTTATTACTTCTCCATAATGGGAAATATTTGGAGAATTACCATATTGAAAGCACTATTCATTTCATCTCATTAACATATCTGCTTTGCTTCGAATAGGAACATCATAATTTCGCGTACATCTTGAAAATGTACCACAATTTTGAGTTGTTATTCAACTTTTGATGTAATGAAATCCTTGAAACACTTATTTTGGTTGAACTTGCTTTATCTGTGATTTTCTTATATTGAAATTCTATCTTGAAAATCTTTCGAGATTCTGGGAACTCCTCTACAGGAGTGTAATGTACAATAAAAATATCTTATCTAAAATGTTTAGAGTGCAATGGACTTCTTCCAAAATGTTACAATGCTTGTAGAATTACAGCCATATAACAAATAAAGGCAATAAAGCAAGTTCAACCAAAACAGACGTCTCAAGAAGTTGTTAGTTTAGTACTAATGGTATTCTACCTTTGTTTACTGCGGGGACTAAAAATCAACGAATCTCTTAACTCATGTCTAGATAGCATTTTTTCTCTTTTCGCTGCTTCGGTGCGCATATCAATAAGATGACAAGACGCGCCTTTGTCATCTCATATGTCTTGTCCGTACAAACAGCTGTCTTAATTCACAGTAATTCAAGCCATCTGCTGTGTTCGATTATGCTATGGGAAAAGGTGGCTTTGATCTTTCTGATCAATTGAATTATGCAAATTAGATGTGCATTTAATTCTGGGACTATCAGTTGCAAATGCGTTTGTAGTATAGAAAACTGCGATCAAACATAATATTAACACATTGACAGCCGGCCCCGTGAAAACGCGGGTTTCTGAGTCTGTCACTTAAATATTAAAACATTTGTTTTCTGTTTACGTTATATACATGTAATAATGCACCATGAAATGAGGAGCTGTATTTTTTTCTATAATTATAAATTAAAAATTTCGATTTTGTTTCCATTTTTATTTACCGTTAAATCATATATGACAAATATGTAAATAAAGTGTACTATTTTACGAAAATATATAATAGTTTGAATATTTCTTTTTGGCTATTCATTGATCAGAAACAAGCAAATAAGGCCGGCGTTTGGGATTTAAGTGGCCGATACGTTTCCGGCGCTCAGGCTTTAAATGTCTCTTGAGTCGCCGGCTGTCAATGTATTAAAATCGCATCTTCGAGATAATTGTTAGATTATGAATTACTTATTTCATTACCGTATTCAAAATATAGTATGCCTCAATAAATACAAACATCGTTGTTCACGTGCATAAATACTCTTTAACAAAATACGAGTATAATCATCTGCAATTTTGTGGAGTTGGGACTGTGGAAAAAGTCTGGAAGAAGTGGCATTCAAAGTTTTAACACGCCGGCTTCGAGGCCCGCCGGTTCGATCTTTCCCTCGCGTGGGTAAATTTCATTTACTTCAAACTTTGGAAATAGCGACAGGTGTGTAGAGTGACACGGAACTAGGTGGCCGAACTTTTCCACCCTGTTCTACTGTCGCTAAGGATGAGAAAAAGTCATATGAACGTAGGTCTGAAAATTACCTTTTCGTGCGATACAGGTAGTATAGAAATAGCCTACGATTCAACGATCTATAGACAAGTAGTTTATTCGTATATCGATCAATTTCAAACAATAATTCTTGAAATTATAGCTCGTTCACTCATTTTCATAAACAACAAGTTTGTATATACATAGATTAATTTTGAACTATATTTTGTGGAACTGTAATTTGTTAACGAATTTTTTTTTGTAAGTAGGACCTTGGTATTATATATATCTCATTTTTCAACGATGATTTCCAATAGTACAAAAATCCGAACTATACTAATATATTAATACATATACATACATATATACATATATATATATATATAATTTTTTACATATAATACAAATATAATGCTATATATATAATATATAAATAGCATTATAACTTTACGTGGATCATTAATAACTCCCATAACTATTTGGAAGTGAGAACTGTGCGAATACTTATTATTTTTATATTTGTGCCGAAGTTTTATTTCTTCTTGTTGATTTCGCACATTGTTTGATGAAATAATTTGTTTGTACCAACCGGTATACGAATACTTTCTACATTGACTAGTACACGTTCATTTACATAAAAGTGCTTTCAGAGATTATCAAGCGTATGCTATTTTTGAAATATCCAAAAATTCTCAATTCCCTTACATAATGCCTTCAATCACAACATATTCATTATTTACCATTTTCTATCACATTTAATTTATGAATAAGCAAAATAAAATCTATTTTTATGTGACACGAAGTAGCCTTCCCATAAAAAATAATTACTACACCCAGACCGTTCTCTTTAACTAACATCTTCAAAAAAAAAAAAAAATCCTACTTCCATCGGTATTTCGAGATGGCACGGCAAATATTTCGAAAAATATATTAAATTGCGTTTCTATAAAAAATTAAATTTTAAATTAAAAAAATGAAAATTTTAACCTAATTATAAATTAAAATTTCACGATGTATTATTCAAAACTGATCGGTATACAAATACTTTCTACATTGACTAGTACACATTTACATAAAAGTGCTTTCTGAGATTATCAAGCGTATGCTATTTTTGAAATATGCAAAAATTCTCAATTCCCTTACATAATGCCTTCAATCACAAAATTTTTTCACTATTTTCTATCGTATGTAAATTATGAATAACGAATATAAAGTCTGTTTTTATGTGCCATGGACTAGACTTCCCATAAAAAAATAATTACTACACCCAGACTGTTCTCTTTAACTAACATCTTCAAAAAAAGAAAAATTCCTACTTCCCTCGGTATTTCCAGATGACACGGTAAATATTTCGGAAAATATATGCAATTGCGTTTTTAAAAAAAGTTAGTTAACAAATAAAAATTTCACGACGTATTATTCAAAACTGATCGGTATACGAATACTTTCTACTTTGACCAATACCTGTTTATTTACATAAAAGTGGTTTCAGACATTATCACGCGTATCTTATTTTTGAAATATGCAAAAATTCTCAATTCCCTTACATAATAACTTCAATCACAAAATATTCATTTTTCACCATTTTTTACCAGTGTCCATCACATTTAATTTAGAAATAACAAAAGTAAACTCCGTTTTTATGTGAAACGAAGTAGCCTTCCCATAAAAAATAATTACTACGCCCAGACCGTTCTCTTTAACTAACATCTTCAAAAAAAGAAAAATCCCTACTTCCCTCGGTATTTCGAGATGGCACACGGAAAACGCTGAGCCCCTAAGCGGTTTAACAGCGAACACGTAGTCAGACATCCCACTTTATACATACAGCACGCAACCCGTCGAAACCCTATTACTATACTTAGTATGCTGCCACGCTCTGTACCGTTTAAATCAAGACTTAACGCCGCATTGTTCCAACATTTCATTTGAACCGCATTCACGTCGTTTACTTTCACATTCCGCGAACAAGGCTGCAGCCGCAGTCACTCGCAGTGTCCGCCTCCCGCGTGACATTGTTAAAATCTCTGACAAAGCGGAAAGAGATTCGCCCGTGCCCGCGAGGGGCCCTTTCAACATTTTCCTTGGCACGCGTTCACCTCGTTCCCAGCTTTTTCGCCCCGAACCCCCGGGAGAAAGCGTCGTTGTTCACGCGAGCGTAATGATGGGCGCCGAATCATTGAAAGAGCGGCCATTGGCAATCAATGGCGCTCGTGAAATTCGTGGGAAGTTATATACGCGGAGTTGGTAGGGATGGAGGCGAATTTCGATCATAAGACGTATGTGGAAGGCGAAATTTGAAGGATTTTTTTTTTAATAGTATGTTTATGGGGAGGTTTGTAAATATACATAAAATATATCAGGATTGTTGCGCATAAATTACTTTTGTAAATATGAGAAAGGTGAAAATTTGATAACATTTGGAAGAAAGTTTGGTTAGAGTACATTGATTTGTATCAGTTTTGTGTTCTATTAAAAATGGAAGAAAACTCAGTGCATTTTCGACATTTGATAATTTTCTATTATCGGAAAAGCAAAATTGCCAGGTAAGCAATAAATTATACATGTACTGTTTTAGGAGACAGTGTTTTAACTGGAAGAACTGTATGCAAGTGGTTTGCAAAGTTTAGAGCTAATTATTTCAGACTTAAAATTCATCTCCTTGGCAACTTTTTCATTCCAACCCCCAGAAGAAAGCATCGTTGTTCACGCGAGCGTAATGATGGGCGCCGAATCATTGAAAGAGCGGCCATTAGCAATCAATGGCGCTCGTGAAATTCGTGGGAAGTTATATACGCGGAGTTGGTAGGGATGGAGGTGAATTTCGAACGCGAGACGTATGTGGAAGGTGAAATTTGAAGGAATTTCTTTTTTTAACAGTATGTTTATGGTGGGGGGCGGGTTGTAAATATACATAAAATATATTAGGATTGTTGCAAATAAATTACTTTTGTACATATGCTGAAAGATGAAATTTCGACAATATTTGGACAAAGGATAAATATTTCGACAAAATTTGGTTAGAATAAATTGATTCGTTTCAGTTTTGTATTGTATTGAAAATAGAAGAAAACACAGTGCATTTTCGACATTTGATAATTTTTTATTATCGGTAAAGCAAAATTGCAACGTAACCAATAAATGAGACATGTACTGTTTTCGGAAAACGTATTTAGATTATACAGGTTTGGTTAGAATAAATTGATTTGTATCAGTTTTGTATTCTATGGAAAATGGAAAAATATACAGTGAATTTTAGAGATTTGATCATTTTCTATTATCGGAAAAGCAAAATTGCAACGTAAGCAATAAATGAGTCATGTATTTTTTTCGAAGAATGTATTTTAACACAATTAAAGATTTTACAAAAGAAGCAAAAAATTCGCAATAAAGCCTATTTGCAATCTTGTAAAAGCAATTGATATTGGAATGATGCTTCAATACTTTGGTTTCTAACAATTCTACGTTATCTTTATTTTGCACGATTTAATTATACTCTGCAGTATTTCATCGCATCGCGGTTCTAACATAAATATATCAGGATTGTTGGGAATAAATTACTTTTGAACATAAGCTGAAAGGTGAAATTTCGACGATATTTGGAGAAAAGTTTGGTCAGCATAAATTAATTTGTATCAGTTTTGTATTCAATTGAAAATGGAAAAATTGCAGTGAATTTTACACATTTAATCATTTTCTATTATCAAGAAAATAAAAATGCAACGTAAGCAATAAAAGAGACATGTACTGTTTTCGGAGAACGTATTTTAACACATTGAAAGATTTTACTAAAAATGAAAAAAATTTGCAATGAAGCCTATTTGCAATCTTGTAAAACAAATGATATTGGAACGGTGCTTCAATACTTTGGCTTCTAACAACTCTGCGTTACTTTTATTTTGCCCGATTTAATTGTGCTCTGCGGTATGTCATCGTTGTTGGGAATAAATTACTTTTGTAAATATGTGAAAGGTGAAATTTCGATAATATTTGGAAGAAAGTTTTGTTGGAATAAATTGATTTGTATCAGTTTTGTATTCTATTGAAACTGGAGAAAAATACAGTGAATTTTAGACATTTGTTCATTTCCTATTGCCGGAAAAGCAAAAATGCCACGTATGCAATAAATAAAACATGTTTTCGGAAAAAGTGTTTTAACTGGAAGAACTGTATGCAAGTCTTTTGCAAAGTTTAGAGCTGATTATTTTAACCTTAAAGATATAGAATACTCTGATAGATGCACCACTCGTAATGATGACTAAATCAAGACTAATCCAGTGTACAGCACGTCAATGGTGCAAAAGATTTTACAAAAAATGCAAAAAATTCGCAATGAAACCTATTTGCAATCTTGTAAAAGCAATTGATTATATATAGTAATATTATTATTATTAATCATATTAATTATACTCTGCAGTATTTAATCGCATCGCGGTCCTAAGATAGCAAAATACGCTTGCCAGTCAACGTATTAACCTGAAGAACTGTATGCAAGTGGTTTGCGAAGCTTAGAGCTGATTATTTCAGTCTTAAGGTTCACCTCGTTCGCAGCTTTTTTGTCCCGAACCCCCGGGAGAAAGCGTCGTTGTTCACGCGAGCGTAATGATGGGTGCCGAATCATTGAAAGAGCGGCCATTAGCAATCAATGTCGTTCGTGAAATTTGTGGGAGTTGATAGGGATGGAAGTAAATTTCGATCGTGCGGCACATGTGAAAGGTGAAAGTTAAATGACATTTTTTTTTTAACAGTATGTTTATGGGGAGATTTGTAAGTATACGATATTAGACGAAGAAGAAAGTTTTGGGGCATAAATATATCAGGATTATTGGGAATGAATTAGTTTTGTAAGTATGTGAAAGGTGAAACTTCGACAATATTTGGAAAAAAGTTTCGTTAGAATAAATTAATGTGTATTGGTTTTGTATTCTGTTCAAAATGGAAGAAAACACAGTAAATTTTCGACATTTGATAATTTTCTTTACTAAAGTTTGGTTTCTTCCAGTAAGTGGTAGTTTAGTAAGTGGTAAGTTAGTAAGTGGTAGTTTAGGAAAAAGTTTAGGATACATTGATTTGTATCAGTTTTGTATTCTATTGAAAATTGAAGAAAACACAGTACATTTTCGACATGTGATAATTTTCTATTATCGGAAAAGCAAAATTGCCACATAAGCAATAAATGTGACATGTTTTCGGAGTTTTCGGAGAAAGTGTTTTAACTGGAAAAACTGTATACAAGTGGTTCGCAAAGTTTAAAGCTGTTTGGTTGGAATAAATTGATTTATATCAGTTTTGTATTCTATTGAAAATGGAAAAAATACAGTAAATATCCGACATTTGATAATTTTCTATTACCAGAAATGCAAAAATGCCACGTAAGCAATAAATGAGACATATACTGTTTTCGAAGGAACTATTTTAACCATTGACTGCCACGGTGGTCACCGGTGACCGGTGCAAAAAGATTTGACTAAAAATGCAAAGAATTTGCAATAAACCCTATTTGCAATCTTGTAAAACCAATTGATATTATAACGATACTTCAACACTTTGGCTCCTAACAACTCTGCGTTACGTTTATTTCGCACGATTTAATTATACTCCACACTATTTCATCCCATCGCGGTTCTACCATAGCAAAATACGCTTGGCAGTCTTAAACTTCACCTCGTTCGCAGCTTTTTCGCCCCGAACCCCCGAGAGAAAGCGTCGTTGTTCACGCGAGCGTAATGATGGGCGCCGAATCATTGAAAGAGCGGCCATTAGCAATCAATGGCGTTCGTGGAAGTCGTCGTGTGGGGTGAGTCAGTCTGGCACGAAGGAAGCGGGCGCCGAAAAAGGCAGGCGGACTCTTCATTCTGGGTCCCTACTCCTGCTCGACTCGTCTCGTTGCGCTCCTCTTGTCTCCCGCTCGCTTTCTTTCCACGAACGTACGTGCATCTGCATACAATGGGACGACGCGGACGTGATCGCGTTTCGGAAATCGCCGGAGGGTCGTCCTTGACGCCTTTCCTCGAGGAAAAGGCCCGTCGGGGAGAAAAGTTCAAGGCGCGGGTGGCAAGTTGCGGTTCGAAACACGTTTTGGCGTCTGCCACCCCGCACGATGTCGGCAAGTTTCTGTCTGCATCGAATCGTCGAGATCAATGGCGGGAGCTTTTTAACACATTGCTGATCGGTCACGAGTTAACTCGTGTTTTCATGGCCAAACGTTGCTGATCGGTCAAGAGTTAATTCGTTTTTGCACTTGCGTTGGCTATTTTAATTTTTGATACGCAGGACAATATAGAATATGGCAAAATTTTGTTTATTGTATTCAATCGCGTCTGCTTTATTATAAAAAAAAAGTATAGTTTTCTTGGTACTGAGGCTTTTATTAGAATTCTAGTATTAGAAAGTGTCAAGAAACCGAACTTTTCTTGGTACCGAGGCTTTTATTAGAATTCTGGTATTAGAAAGTGTCAAGAACGACGGAAAGTGACAGTGAAGCATTTTTCAATCAATTATACGTGAATGCTTTATATAGTTGCCCGAGTGATTTTTAAATAAGTTGTAGTTATTTGGAAAATTATTAGTGAAAATGGAATAACAAGGGCATAATCTAACTCTTTAAAAGAAAAGCGTAACGAAATAAGATATATGTGCAAAACCTTTTGTCTATATTTCTGCGTAAATGACTGCTATATAGTTAATCATACGAACAAATATTGAAAGTTACATAAAATTTATGTCCAAAATTCAATTTGAATTCATTATGCACGAACAAATTTTATTGAAGATTATTTACATCGTTTCACTTCCATGTTTAATTACGAAATAATAGCCAGTGACTTGAGACAGTTTTTGCCGAAAATTGAAGGTCAACAATGTGTTAAAAAAAATCAGTGTCAACAGAGTTAAGCCACCCGAACTTATGCAACTCCCATTATTTGAAATGACTGGATTATTTTGAAGGAAGCCCCATCTTGGGCTATGTCAAGGGCTATGAATAAATTCCTAAACTATTAGAAATGTAACCTCCCTCTTTTATTTTGTTAACACATTGTTGACAGGTCACGAGTTAATTCGTTTTTGCACTTGCGTCGGCTATTTTAATTTTTGAAACGCAGGGCAATATAGAATATGGCAAAATTTTGTTCATTGTGCTCAATCGCGTCTGCTTTATTATAAAAAAGTATACTTTTCTAGGTACTGAGGCTTTTATTAGAATTCTAGTATTAGAAAGTGTTAAGAACGATGGAAAGTGACAGTGAAGCATTTTTCAATCAATTATAAGTGAATGCTTTATATAGTTGCCGGAGTGATTTTCAAATAAGTTGTAGTCATTTGAAAAATAATGATTGAAAATGGAATAACAAGGGCATAATCTAGCTCTTTAAAAGGAAAGCGTAACGAAACAAGATATATGTGCAAAACCTCTTGTCTACATCTACGCGTAAATGACTGCTGTACAGTTAATCATACGAAAAAATATTAAAAGTTACATAAAATTGATGTCCAAAGTTCAATTTGAATTCATTATGCACGAACAAATTTTATTGAAGGTTATTTACATCGTTTCACTTCCATGTTTAATTACGAAATAATAGCCGGTGACTTGAGACAGCTTTTGCCGAAAATTGCCGGTCAACAATGTGTTAACCCATTGGAATCATATGACGCCCTGAGGTCGTCATGCGATTTTTTGCCGTAAGCGTCATATTATGTGGGCGTCAAAATCAGGGCGTCAAGCTGTACCGCTGGGTATAAATGAGTGTAATTTAGTTTTTATCTCATAAATGGCCTATTGTATGTATTATTGCACTCCCAACCGTGTTGATAGGGTATTTAACCGGTTGACTGCTGAATACTTCCAGCCAAAGCATTCGCTGAGGACGAAATATGTACTTATTGCTAGTGTTGACTCTATTGATTGATTATGTAAGGTGCACCTAAGTTCTAATGATAATCCTTCATTTACGCCAAATTAAATGTACTAGATATTTTGTGACTCATATGCTAAGTGTTAAAAATATCAAAAAATTGTCACGGTACACGGTTCCTATAAAAAGCAATGTCAATTTATTGAATTAAGTATTCCGCCAAAAACTGCGTGAGACAAACATTGATGATGCTAATAATGTTTTTTAGTGTGATATTTATTGAAACATTGCCTATCATGGAGAAGCAAAATTAAAAAACATATCGTGTTTCGTCTCTTTTTCTGCAGCCTCACATTTTGAACATAGATTTCTTTGGTTTCCTTTACCGATATTAATTATGTATTCTATGTAATTATTATTCACTGTATCTTTCCGATTGAAGATTCATTTCCGATAGCATGTCAAAAACTGTACTGAAGGTTTACAAAGCTATTTCGTTAGAATCACGAAATCACCTAAATACAGTGATTACTATTCTTACAATGACAATTCAAACAATTTAATGGCAATTCAATCAATACCTGAAAACTGAAAAATGTCGGTTCGCGTTTACCGTCTTCTGTTTTCAAGAAATTAATGACGTCTATTCACGTCTCCCGCCGACAATCTGTTAATATAATTTTCAAATTTGCTCTTGCATATTAGTAAAATGGAGAATGACAGTAGTCAAGAAGAGCCCGATTTTCGCGATTTCGAAGTTATTGACATTTGTTCAACTTAGTCAATTCGGGGGAGAACGTTACGCTGTTCTGTCGCTTGTGACAATTTCTTCACCCGATATGTATAATCAGATTGCTTGGAGACTTCATCTCTCGGAGGGCGAGAATAGCAGAATACGCGTTTACTCAGACATGCTACACTTCTGTCATGTTAATGTCGCATTTAATGCAATGTGTAAGAAAATCAAATATTTCGATCTTAAACGTGGATTGTGTGGTATAATTAATTGTACTTACTGTAGTGTTATAATTACTAATCGGCAAAATAATATGTATTAAACAGTGTTTAAGCCATGGCTTGATAGCTTAAACCGTTACGTACTGAAAGAACATATTATGTGATGTATTTTTTTGTGGTCAATTGGTCATGACTTCTGATAGATTTCACATTCGCCGTGAAATATTACATAATGACAAATATAAATATTTTAAATCTATTTATTAACGTTATATGTGACTAAAACCTGAATGATGTATCACAAAAGTAAACATTAAATGAAAAAATAATGACGGGAAAATGAATCAAAGAATCTTAGATGAGTATAGGTTTTCCTACACATTACATTGAAAGGGGATACTTAGGTAATAAATGTTTTCGTTAATAACACAGTAGAATACAGTCTTTCTATATTGACTTCGCTCGACGGTTGTGTTAGAAACCCTATCGATTTGATTTTTTTTATACGACGTTCTTGATGATGGTTAGCATTTTTGTGTGCTCAAACTACCGATCACTTTGATTGGGGTAGAAATGGTCTATTGGTTAAAATCAAGGTCATATCTGTCCATTATTAGTACATATATGCTTATAATGTTTAATAGTCACTAATATGTTCATAAGCCATGTCTATGCCGTTTGAAGTTTCATAATATTTGGCATCCGGAAATATTTCTGCCAACCGCTTTAACATACTTACATTTTCCAATATTTAAAATAAAGATCAGGAATCCCTTAGATACTTCCTTCTACCCATTCTTTAAATACATCCTAATATTCTATTATTTACATTTAATATTTTCTAATATTTACAATGAAGATTAGGAATCCTCTAGACACTTCCTTCTACCTATCCTTTAAACACTTCTTAATATTCGCAAACTGCACATGCCTGCTTCTCCCAAAATCCAGTAACGTCTTAATTTTCTAATATTTACAATAAAAAATAGGAATCCCCTAGATACTTCCTTCTATCCATTCTTTAAATACATTCTAATATTCAAAAACTGCACATATTTGTCTCCCCCCAAATCCGGTAACTTTCTTATTTTCTAATATTTACAATACAGATTAGAAATTCCCTTAGATACTTTCTTCTATCCATTCTTTAAATACTTCGTAATATTCCAAAACTGCACACGCGTGCCTCCATCAAAATCCGGTAACTTCCTAATTTTATAATATTTACAAAAAAAATTAGGAATTCCTTAGATACTTTTTTCTACCCATTCTTTAAATACTTCCGAATACTCCAAAACTGGACATGCATGCCTCCCCTAAAATCCGGTAACTTTCTAATTTTCAAATATTTACAATAAAAAGTAGGAATCCCCTAGATACTTCTTTTTACCCATTCTTTAAATACTTCCTAATATTCCAAAACTGCATATATCTCCTAAAAACTGCACACTTTGCTGCCGTTTTTCCCTTTCGTGCGGGAGCACCTAATAATTTTCTAATATTTACAATAAAAATTAGGAATTTCCTAGATTAATCGTCAACGACGACATCTACCCATTCTTTAAATATATCCTAATATTCCAAAACTGCACATGGGTGCTTCCCAAAAAATACGGTAACTTTCTAATTTTCTAATATTTATAATGAACATTAGGAACCCCCTACATACTTCCTCCTACCCATTCTTTAAAGACTTCCTAATAATCCAAAACTGCACATTCGCGCCTCCCCCAAAATCCGGTAGTTTTCTAATATTTACAATAAACATTAGGAATCCCTTAGATACTTCCTTCTACCCATTCTTTATACATTTCTTAATATTCCAAAACTGCACACGTGTGCCTTCCCCAAAAATCCGGTAACTTTCTAATATTCTAATATTTACAATAAAGATTATGTCACCCCTAGATACTTCCTTCTACTGATTCTTACCTTTCTAATATTCAAAAACTGCACATGCGTGCTTGAAAATTAAATACTTTCTACCCATTCTTTAAACACTTCTTAATATTCCAAAACTGCACATATTTGTCTCCCCCCAAATCCGGTAACTTTCTTATTTTCTAATATTTACAATACAGATTAGAAATTCCCTTAGATACTTTCTTCTATCCATTCTTTAAATACTTCCTAATATTCCAAAACTGCACAATTTTCTAATTTTCTAATATTTACAATAAAAATTAGGAATTCCTTAGATACTTTTTTCTACCCATTCTTTAAATACTTCCGAATACTCCAAAACTGCACATGCATGCCTCCCCTAAAATCCGGTAACTTTCTAATTTTCAAATATTTACAATAAAAAGTAGGAATCCCCTAGATACTTCTTTTTACCCATTCTTTAAATACTTCCTAATATTCCAAAACTGCATATATTTGTCTCCCCTAAAATCCGGTAACTTTATAACTTTCTAATATTTACAATAAAAATTAGGAATTTCCTAGATTAATCGTCAACGACGACATCTTCCCATTCTTTAAATATATCCTAATATTCCAAAACTGCACATGCGTGCCTTCCCCAAAATTCGGTAACTTTCTAATTTTCTAATATTTACAATAAAAATTAGGAATCCCTTACATACTTCCTTCTACTCATCCTTTAAACACTTCTTAATATTCCAAAATTGCACATATTTGTCTCCCCCAAAATCCGCTAACATTAAAATTTTCTAATATTTACAATAAAAATTAGGAATCCCCTAGATACTTCCTTCTACCCATTCTTTATACATTTCTTAATATTCCAAAACTGCACATGTGTGCCTTCCCCAAAAATCCGGTAACTTTCTAATATTCTAATATTTACAATAAAGATTATGTCACCCCTAGATACTTCCTTCTACTGATTCTTACAATACTTTCTAATATTCAAAAACTGCACATGCGTGCTTGAAAATTAGGAATCCCCCAGATACTTTCTTCTACCCATTCTTTAAACACTTCTTAATATTCCAAAACTGCACATATTTGTCTCCCCAAAAATCCGGTACCTTCGTCAGCATTTATAACTCTATACCTTACAATTCTCCATTCCTCACAATTGAGCCATTCCCCGCTCATTTTATCACTCTCCCCTTCCAAGAGCACATAAAAAGCACATTGTCACCCCACAATCTTTCCATCTCCGTGAATCGTCGCGGCCAAAGTTGTTCCCGCACCGTCCGAATTTGCCATACGTCAAACAACCTTCCGACAGACACTCCCCAAATAATCCGGGGATACGACGCAATATCAGGCGGCTGTTAGGTCGGACCTTTGATGCGTATTTTACATTCGCCGCGCATAAAGGGCGTATTTTACAGTGTGCGCGTCGTAACGGATAGAAGCTGTAACATGAAGTAATATGCAGCGTTAAGTTTATCTGTTGCAAAGTGCATGTAACGTCGAGCGCATCCAATATGGCATCTTTGTACGTTAGGAAGACCGTCGAGTGTGCTGCGGACAGATCAAAGTGGGACTGCTCCTTTCTGCCGGATATTGTAGAGAGGAAGGAAGCTTTTCTCCCTAAACAAATGGAGAGCGACGTTTAAGGCGAAATTTCACTCCGCGTAAGGAGAAGTAAGAACGCGCGCTGCTATGCATATGCACATACGGGCGGGAGAACTTTCTTGAATACATCAGCCGCATTCAATATGGCCGCCGTCGATGCCTTAACACGTCGACTGGCGTGTCACCCGTATTCGGGCGACGGCTATGTTTTTGTGGAATCCGTGCCACTCATATATGGGTGACACTCTTCTTGTTCAAGTTCAATAAGATTTTCAATAACAATTAACACGTTGCGTACCAAGCGTGATTACGTTTTGTTTCCTACCGGCCCAAGTTTTTATCTCGGCGCACTAGAACGATAGCGAAGAGATGTGCGGGAAAACCAACAATGTAACTCGAGTAGATCCATGCATTGTCGATTATTTACATTTACAGTGCTATCGACCTATGTAATTGATACATTGTTTTGTTCCGAAATAATCTTATTGGTAAGTAGCTTATTTTGAATTTAGAAACGTTTATCGCTTTCCCTGGAATGGTCGAACGCCAACAAGCAAGAAAAAACCTTAAAAATACAACAACGTATTGTTTGAATTGCCCAAAATCGCCACAGATGTGCTTGGACTGTTTCAACAAATTTCATGCGACATAGTATAATATAATATGTTATCCTATATAAATGAATAAAAAGTAGAGTGTTATTTATGTATTTTTTATATTTTTACGCTGTATATTCTATGTTTATACTTCAGAACTTGTTCCATTAAATTTGTTTTCAAAATGCAACTGGAAATCTTATTTAACTTCAACAAGAAAAGCGTCACCCATATATGGGCGACACGGGCCCCACGGAAGCATGCCCATCACCCAAGTATGGGTGACGCGGTACGCAATGTGTTAAACGGCAGTACAAAAGTATTTAACCCTTTGACTGCGGCGCACTCTTGGACGAATCTATCAATATGGACGGTGCGTTTTTCGCATGGTTGTCCACTGACTAGTGACCGAAACAGTACCCGGAAATTTGATAACATTCTTATATTTTAAAAAATAATGTAGGTTCCAGGTATTAATTAAATAATTCTAATCAAAAAGCGCGTCTGCCAAAAGTGCGTCTTTCGTCTTTGCTGGTCCGGCTACGACTGCCCGTATGAAACAACAGCATCTTCAATCTTCTTTTGTTATATGCGTCGTCGCTTACGCTATATATCACACATACATCACACATACATCACACTCTCACTTATACGCATTCGATACGGCGCATTGTTCTTTCGCGAATCTTCTAATATTCGGTCCCACAACAATAATAGCAAAAAAATTAAGAATATCAATTTTTTATTTATCTTTAGTAACTTTTTGAATTATTTTAATTTACTTGACTTAATTTGTGCATTCCTTCAATGATAATCGGTAATTCAAAAAATAACGAATGGATAAATTCAAACACTGATCACAAAATGAAATAAATAAATACTTACATATACAGTAAAGAAACAGATTTGCAGGAATCAATGCACGAAGCGATCATACGAGAGCGTACGTACAAGAGCAGTGTAATATGAAGGCAATTGACTGAATCATATTGAAACAATTGCCGATATTTAGTTGCTATGTTACATAGGACGATAAACTGAATGTTGAATCAATCAGTAAAACAGTAATAAAGGTGTTATAGTACAAAAATACATAGGACGTATATTTACGCCTTTCGTATATATTGATGGATTTCTGAGGGCGTATATATACGCCTTTCGCAGTCAAAGGGTTAAATTGTCATAAAAGTAAGTTTAACCATGCGTCACTACAGAAAACGTATTTGAAAAAGCAGAAATAATTTTGGGCGCACATATGCTTTTTTAGATACTTTGTTCTTGAGGAAAGACTTTCAACTGAATGCATGTTCCGAAACGTTTCGATGTAAACGTGCTTATCTGCTGCTACAAGAAACAATAGGTCTTGTACGATTTTCCAATATAAATTTTCAACTCGATCGAAATCCCAAAGCATTTTGTTCAAAATATAATAATCTTCTACTACGATAAGAAACAATTCGCGCATGCTATAGCAACATAACTTTAACTATGCGTCACTAGAGAAAACATATTTGAAAGAGCAGAAATAATTTTGGGCGCACATATGCTTTTTTAGATACTTTGTTCTTGAGGAAAGATTTTCAATTGAATGCATATTCCAAAACGTTTCGATGTTTACGTGCTTATCTTCTGCTACGATAAGAAACAATAGGTTCAATACGATTTTCCAATATAAATTTTCAACTCGATCGAAATCCCTAGGCACTTTGTTCAAAATGCAATAATCTTCTACTACGATAAGAAATTGAGATTTTCTTATAAACATGCGTGGCAGTCAACGTGTTAAACTATATGAGCCGTTTATTTTGAAAGTAGCCTAACTCCCTTTATCTTCAAATCGAGATAAATAACATGAATTTTTACATATAATCGTGGTAACCGGAAAATATTGAAAAACGGAGTTAGGCCACTTTCAAAATAAACGGCTCATATATGCTTATGGGCGCTGCCGTTAATAGTAACTCATGAAGTTAACGAGGAAAGTGTGACGTCACTCGTGAGAAAGAGATTATATAGAATGGTGAATACTGCGAACGCATGTTACAAGCAACTCGCATATAAATGGGGTTATATCCGTTACGTGTAGAGAAAACGGATCTATGGGTGCAAACGAATGTGTTACGTGAGATAATTGTCAAATCGGTATTTAGCGAATGTTGTAGAATATGTACGATGGCAGTGGTGAATTTAATGACATATGTTTAAACAAGGTCAGAAGTTTTCGTTACTGTAACGTGCGATTATATTGGAAGGGAAACAATCTATTGACGTATTAGAATAGAATAAGAAGTAAAGGTACCAAAACTATTTTACTCTGCAATCAATAATTTTGAATCAATTATTTTGTCCTAGGTACCTCCGTATTATTCTTAGTGCTTTTTAAAACATGAACAAGTTATATGAAAACAATTAGAAATTGAATATTAGCAATACCTTAATTAAGATTTCTTTTTTCCGGAATGATATAATACGTTAAATGAATAGTATTTAAAATTGTAAACGTACAGTAAGAATAAGCAATTAATAAAGTAAAATGCATGTTTCAGATTTAACAATGATTAAATTGCATTTTCGAAATGTTTTTAAATTGCATTTTTGAAATGAAAAGTACTTAAAATTTAAAACGTACAGTAAAAATAAGTAATTAATAAAGTAAAATGCATGTTTCAGATTTAACAACGATTAAATTGCATTTTTGCAATGTTCGATTTATGTAATACGTTTTATACACGACCACAATTATAAACAAAAATGTACATTTCGCACACATTTGTAGAGTAACCTTTTAGTACGTTTCGTTTGCTGGGAGTGGCATTAAACTTAAAAAAAGGAAATTCTGCATCCTTTCTACACGAAAAGCATTCTCATTAAACAGTGTAATAATTCTTCAGTAACAGAAAGGTGCATAACGCTCTGCTTTTTCTAGTCAAAAATTCTCAAAGGTTCATATTTAATAGTTAGTGACGAATAATTATATTTTTTACAGCCTCTTTATAATCCGATTAAAATTTTACAAATTTCACACCATCGTGCAGTTCTACCTCTATTTCCCGTTTCTATAAAATGAGTTATGCATATCTTTATACATTTATTATTTCACGAATAGACTCATATTTTTTTTTAATTGTAGCATACGTCTGTTTGATGTTGAAATAAATTCATTTAATTAAGCTCTTTGCTAGGTTGGTTGTACGTATGCGTATGGTGGCGGGCGAATAAACTTGACACTCGTACCGAAGAGGTTTAACCCTTTTAGTACCGGAGAACGATATACCGCTGTTACTAACACTTGCCAGAATTATCGATGACGTTACGAATACGATAAATTAATTTATAAAATGTTTTGAACTGCTTTACTTCATTAATTTATAAAATGGACTTATAAATTATAAAATGTTTTAAACTGCTTTACTTTATTAATTTATAAAATGAACTTTTGAATTATAGAATGTTTTAAACTGCTATTAATTTATAAAATGTTTTTGAACGTACGCAATGCAGCATTGCATTGCCGTTGTGTTTTCTTGTTATTACATTAGTAATTTTACTCTAAAAACATTAGAAATAGATTCTTTACGGTTTATATCATATGTCCCATAAGAAACTATGTTCAAATGTTACAACTTTTTATATTTGTAAATACAGTTTAAAGAAGAAAATCGATTTTTCCATTTCATGGTATAATTTTCAATAAACAGTATTAGTACGATTTTATACTATTACTGACACAAGAGAATCATTAATCTATTGTCCCTTTATTTCGTACCATACACCTTTTTGAATTATGTAAATATCTGTAGGAATTTAATACGGGAAACTAGATAGTATAATATTTGAGCCGTTTATTTTTCTATATTTTTCAAATCGAGATAAATAACATTTATGATAATATAATTTGTAATATATTATATAACGGAGTTAGGCCACTTTCAAAATAAACGGTTCATTTATAAACAATAACAACACAATGAACACACTTTCGTCTTTTTTCCTAGTCTTTCGTCGTTTCGTCGTTTCGCCTTTTCGTCTTTACGCCGTTTCGTCTTCACGTCTTATCGTCAACTGACTCCTAAGCAACCATAATAACACAATTCAATAAACTCGTCACCTATGATACATCAATATAATAATTGAGGATCGTAGGTGACCTTTCCTCGCCGACTAGAGGACCCTGTATTTGAGATCCCACATATCATTCTTATTTTTGTTTCTCTGTTTATTTCTATACTCTCTATCAAAGTACCATTTCTTCGATCCGTACCAAAATTTCTCGATATTACATTAGCCATTCTGTTCTAAAGACATTAGAAATAGATTCGTTACGGTTTATATTATATGTTCCACAAGGACCTAAGATCAAATGATAACTCTTTATATTTATAAATACAGCTTAAATAACAGAACCGACTTTTCCATTTCATGTTATAATTTTCAAAAAATATTAGCACGATTTTGTAGTAATCTCAACACAAGAGTGTCATTAATCTATTGTCCATTTATTTCATAACATACACTTTTTTGAATTATGTAAATATCATTCTTACTTTTGTTTGTATATTTATTACTATACTCTCCGTCAAAGCACCACTCCTTTGACCGGTACCAAAATTTCTCGTTATTGCATTTGTTATTTTATTCTAAATAAATTAGAAATAGATTCGTTACGGTTTATATTATACGTCCCATAAGAAACTGTGATCAAATGTCACAACTTTTTATACTTGTAAACACAGTTTAAAGAGGAAAATCGATTTTTCCATTTCATGGTATAATTTTCAATGAGCAGTACTAGTACAATTTAATAATAATACTCACACGAGAGTGTCATTAATCCATTGTCCATTTATTTCATAACGTACACTTTTCTGAAATATGTAAATATCACTCTTATTTTTGTTTCTATATTTATGTCTGTACTCTCCATCAAAGTACCACTCCTTTAACCAACATGATTAAATAATAAACGGACAACTATACCATTTCATTTACTCTTCACTTTTCCCAGTCACGCCTTATTTACACGGTTTTCCCTACAAAAATCCATCGCGTTACACCGTATTTCATGGACCCAAGTTCCCGTGTAAATCGGGAGACAGCTCTATGTACGTTCTAACTTCTACATCCAATGGCAGACATCACGACTGACCGCTGACACCCTAAATCCACGCCTCATAACACACACTTTTCTGAATTATGTAAACATCATTCTTATTTTTGTTTCTCTGTTTATTTCTATACTCTCCATCAAAGCACCACTCCTCTGACCATTTTTCCATTTCATGGTATAATTTTCAATAAACACTATTAGTACGATTTCATACTAATACTCGTACAAGAGTGTCATTAATCTATTGCCCATTTATTTCGTAACATCCACTTTTCTAAATTATGTAAATATCATTATTACTTTTGATTCTATACTTATTTCTACACTCTCCACCAAACTATTACTCCTTTAACCGGTACCAAAATGGTTAAATAATAAACGGACAACTATACCTATTTCGCTTACTCTTCAGTTTTATCCTTATTTACACGGGTTTTTCCTATAAAAATCCATAATTTTGTTTCACACCATATTCCATGAATCCGATTTCCCGCGTAAATCGACAGACAGCTCTATCTGCGTTCTAACTTCTACATCCAATGGCGGACATCACGCCCAACCGCTGACACCTGAATCCACGCCTCGTCCGGAAACGCACGCCAATGTATTCCGGAGCCGTGTTTTTCTCGAAAACTGCCAGCGTTCTCTGTTCTCGTCTCCGCACGCTTTGCATTCGCATCCGTTCGTCTCTTCGCGTCTGCTTTTTCTCCCATCGTCTGGCACTTTCTCCCTTTTTATCAGCGTCTCTACCCCTCGTTCCACGACCGTTCTCCGCACTTTACATTTCCTTGCCTGTCTTTTAGCGTCTGCCTGTCCACATATCCTCGTCCCCGCGCGTTCTCCTTTTTCACGTGTCACGTCCATTCGCGTTTCTCCACTTGTTTGACATTCCTCCCATCCGCCGGCCCGACGTCCCGAAACTCGAGCCTGGACGTTAATGCATTTCTGCACGCCGGCGCTTTCTTGCGCGCTGTGTGTACACCTAATTGTGTCAATATAATTGAATCTCCGCCGTGTGCATCGCGCGTCATGGGAGCGCGTGTTTAACAGATTGCGTCGCGCGTTTCTGTCGGGCCTGGGCCATTTCATTAGGGGCATGAAAGGAAACGCGGCCGAGTTGCCGTAGGAGGCCTGCGTAAAGCATTTCGCGCGATACTTTCTGTTCGGCAGGAATTTGTGCGGAAGGAGGGGTAGAAAATTTTGGAGCTATTATACTGGTGGTTATTGGGGCGTGCTCAATTTTTCGGCGATAGGAAATGTGTTCTGCGCGAACGGTTTCGCGATAGAACGGAAAGTACGGTTTATGTAACTGTTAAGGTTTCTTTGTACAATAAATTTTCGGTAGAAAAAGATTGAAATAAATAAAAAAGAAACGTGTTTACGTATCAATGATCATATGTAGAAGAGTGTAATTATTTTTTTATGATACTGTGTTAACAAAACTTGCGTATACCTATGGAGGGATTGGCGAATAAAAGTTGAAAAAAATCGTTTTATGTGACAGTCGATGCGGCATATAATTAGAAAAGACGGTAAATTTTCAAAGAATATTGACCCAATCGTTAAATGTACACAAATTGATCCTCGTGGCGATTATTAGTGCATGTCGAATTTTTCGGCGATAGGAAACTGTGCGCGCAAAATGGAAGGAAAGTCTTTATAACTAGCGAAATTTTTACTTATAAAAAGATGAAAAAAGGTGGTTAAGGCGGAAATTATCAAGATTAAAACGAATTTGAAGGAAAGATATTTACGTATCAATGATCGTCAAAGAATGTAATTGTTTTTTTATGATACTGTTTTAGCTAAAATTACGTGAAGGGATCTGTGAATAAAAGTTGAAAACAATTGTTTTATGTGACGGTCAATGCGTCATATATGTAGAAAAGACAGTACATTTCCAAAAAATATTTATGCAATCGTAAAATATACACAAATCAATCCTCGCGGCGATTATTAGTGCGTTTGAATTTTTCAGCGATAGGAAACATGTTCGGCGCGAGTGGATTTGTAATAGAACGCAAAGTATAGTTACGTAATTGGCGCACAACATTGTACTTTCTTTGGAAGTAGTGATTTTCGCAAGAAAAACGTGGAAAGGTGGTTAGAACGGGAATTATCAAGATTAAAACGAATTAGAAGGAAAGGTGTTTATGTATCAACGACCATACGTCAGTGTAATTATTTTTTTATGATACTGTATCAGTTAAAATTACGTATACTTGTGGAGGGATATGTGGATAAAAGTTGAAAGCAATCGTTTTATGTGACGGCCAATGCGTAATATAACTAGAAAAGACGGTATATTTACAAAAAATATTGACCCAATCGTAAAATATACACAAATCGATCTCCGTGGCGATTATTGGTGCGCGTTGAATTTTTTGGCGATAGGAAACATGTTTGGCGCGAGTGGATTCGCGATAGAACGGAAAGTACGGTTTATGTAACTGTTAAGGCGGAAATTGTTAAGATTGAAAGAAATAAAAAAGAAACGTGTTTACGTATCAATGATCATATGTCGAGATTTTTTATAAAACTGCGTCAGCTAAAATTCGTATACTTGTGGAGGGATGTGTGGATGAAAGTTGAAAGCAGTTGTTTTATGTGATGCTCAATATGTCATGTAATTAGAAAAGTAGTTTGTAAGCAGGGATTTCCGCTAGAAAAACGTGAGAAGGTGGTGAAGGCGGGAATTGTCAAGATTAAAACAAATTAAAAAGAAAGATGTTTACGTATCAATGATCATATATCAAAGACTGTAATTGTTTTTTTTTTATGATACTGTGTTAGCTAAAATTACGTGGAGTGATCTGTGGATAAAAGTTGAAAGCAATCGTTTTATGTGACGGTCAATGCATCATATGTATATAACTAAAAAAGACGGTATATTTTCAAAAAATATTGAACCAATCGTAAAATATATGCAAATTGAATGCAGAATATTCTAGAACAAATCCATTAAAGAAAGAAGTATATGTTCTAAAACATATGTTCTGATGAAAAGTCATTTTAACCTTTTCACATTCTTCTAAATGTTTGTAGAGTACATAAAACAAACGGTAACTAGTCAATCTTCCGTCCACGTTTCTCACTTATACCTTATTCCATACATTTATTCCTAAATATTACTTATGTAGGGCCGAATTTGGTTTAGACAGGCACTTGGGATGTGTTTTGAGGGAGAGAATGCCTCGAAGGAGTTTCGTAATTTACGTGGCGGCGTAAGGTCATAGTGTATGAGCATGCATATATGTTTGTAGTAGAAATTCATGCGGATACTGAAGATTTAAATTGACCCTCACAAATTTTATATCATATTATTGAATATCAGTTTCCGATTTATTGTTTTATATCGAACAAGTCTCTGTAATTGTACATATATGCTCGTATAAATATGCATACATGGCTAATTACTCACACTACCTAGGTACTATTTATCCATATTTTAATAATTAAAGATGAACAAAAGCCTTTTGTTTAAGATATTTTGTAAGAATACGTATGAACTATATACTCTAATATTCTTATAGTAACTGTAAACACTATGTTCTTATGTATTTTCAACTATTTTCATATAGATACTACATATTATATATTTCAACTATTTACATAGAGATAGTACTTAGGTAGAATGCACTTGTGTGTATGCATAAATTATATATTTCTACACAAATTGTTCAACATACATACGAATTTAATATTCCCATATACCTAAACAAAGCCTAAAAAATACTTTCCTCAAAATACCCCACGAATTTCCTACAAACCTAAAATAAATTTACTTAAAACGCCCAAATTTCTTCCAATCTCCCAGGAATAATATCTTGGTATTACACACACATACGCATTAGCCACCCTGCTGCGTTCCAAAACATCGAACCTCACACTCCCGTGCCGTAACAAGAAACAAATTGACGGTATACCATTGAATCCGTTACAATCCATACGACCGCTCTCAACAATAATTCGCATATAACCACAAAGCACGGCGAAGCACGGTGTGCACTTATACGATTTTGCAGGACAAAAGCGTTCTCACCGTATTACCGTATACTGCGTGTTATTGACTCTGGCGTGGGAATCGGACTGGTCTCGATATTTATTGCGAGGACCCGTTTATCTTGCTGTAACACATCGGGAATCGATTACCGTTGGGAAGCTCGCCCCGGCTCGCGACCCAACCGGCAATTTAACTTCGTAATTAACGTCTCGTTAAGTGCGTCATTTACCCGTCTATATAGCGCTTGCCTGGCTCACCGCCATGTAATCCGCGGTAAATAATTAACCGACCGACGTTTGAGAGGATGTCGAAACATCCGAATTCCGACGCGAGTAAGCGGCCTGCGATGGAGAGCTTCGAAGCGGGAATTTGACGAAACGGAAATGGCGGAATTGACGAGCGAGGGGGTGGAAGGATATCCGGCTGGCGAGCGGCGGCTGCTGATTGGTCCGCGAGGACTCTTTGTACGGATTACGGATTGTGCCAGAAACTGAAAAGTTCCAGGCCATTCGATGATGAAGTAATGATGACGCGGTTAACACTTAGCCCACCGATTAGAGATCTCAAGATATTAACACGTTGACTGCCACAGTAGTCACCGGTGACCGCTGCAAAAGATTTTACTAAGAATGCAGAAAATTCGCAATGAAGCCTGTTTGCAATCTTGTAAAGCAATGGATATTGGAATGGTGCTTCAATATTTTTGCTTCTAACAACTCTGCGTTACTTTTATTTTGCACGATTTATTTACGCTCTGCAATATTTAATCGCACGATTTAATTACGCAAAAATTTTACTAAAAATGCAAAAAATTCGCAATGAAGCCTATTTCATCGCAATTGATATTGGAATGCTACAATACTTTTGCTTCTAACAATTCTACCTTCATATTGCATGAAATACGCAATATTTAATCGCATCGCGATTCTAACATAGGAAAATACGTAAAAGATTTTATTAAAAATGCAAAAAATTCGTAATGAAGCCTGTTTGCAATCTTGTAAAAGCAATTGATATTGGAACGGTACTACAATACTTCAGCTTCCAAGAACTCTGCGTTACTTTTATTCTGCACGATTTAATTATACTCTGGAATATTTCATCGCATCGCGATTTCATAGTAAAATACGCTCGAGCAAAATACGCAAAAGATTTGACCAAAAATGCAAAAAATTCGCAATGAAGCCTATTTGCAATCTTGTAAAGCAATGGATATTGGAATGGTGCTTCAATATTTTTGCTTCTAACAACTCTGCGTTACTTTTATTTTGCACGATTTATTTACGCTCTGCAATATTTAATCGCATCGCGATTCTAACATAGCAAAATACGCAAAAATTTTACTAAAAATGCAAAAAATTCGCAATGAAGCCTATTTGCAATCTTGTAAACGCAATTGATATTGGAACGGTGCTACAATACTTTTGCTTCTAACAACTCTGCGTTACCTTCATATTGCATGATTTATTTATACTCTGCAATATTTAATCGCATCGCGATTCTAACATAGGAAAATACGTAAAAGATTTTATTAAAAATGCAAAAAATTCGTAATAAGGCCTGTTTGCAATCTTGTAAAAGCAATTGATATTGGAACGGTACTACAATACTTCAGCTTCCAAGAACTCTGCGTTACTTTTATTCTGCACGATTTAATTATACTCTGGAATATTTCATCGCATCGCGATTGTACCATAGTAAAATACGCTCGAGCAAAATACGCAAAAGATTTGACCAAAAATGCAAAAAATTCGCAATGAAGCCTATTTGCAATCTTGTAAAGCAATGGATATTGGAACTTCAATACTTTGGCTTCTAGCAACTCTGCGTTATTTTTATTTTGCACGATTCAATTATACTCTGCAAATTTTCATCGCATCGCAGTTCTAACATAGCAAGATACGCAAAAGATTTTACTAAAAATGCAAAAAACACGCAATGAAACCTATTTGCAATCTTGTAAAAGCAATTGATATTGAAACGGTGCTTCAATACTTTGGCTTCTAAGAACTCTGCGTTACTTTTATTTTGCACGATTCAATTATACTCTACAATATTTCATCGCATCGCGATTGTAACATAGCAAAATATGCTTGAGCAAAATACGCAAAAGATTTTACTAAAATTGCAAAAAATTCGCAATGAAGACTATTTGCAATCTTGTAAAAGCAATTGATATTGGAACGGTGCTTCAATACTTTCGCTTCTAAAAACTCTGCGTTACCTTTATTTTGCAGGATTTAATTACTGCAGTATTTAATCGCATCGCGATTCTAACATAGCAAAATACGCAAAAGATTTTACTAAAAATGCAAAAAACTCGCAATGCAATCTACTTGCAATCTTGTAAAAGCAATTGATATTGAAACGGTGCTTCAATACTTCGGCTTCTAACAACTCTGCGTTACCTTTATTTTGCACGATTTAATTATACTCTACAATATTTCACCTATTAGCAACATACGCAACAAATTTTTGCAAAAAAGCAATTAAGCCCATTGATATTGAAACGGTGCTTCAATACTTTTCCTTCCATCAGCTCTGCATTACCTTTATTTTACACGATTAAATTATACTGCTGCTGCTGATCTATACATAAGGGCACACGAGAAGCGTAAAAAGAGGAAAAAATCGAAACTTGAGATATTATGGGGGAAAAAAGTTATGACAACTTGGTGTATGGTGCAATCGAAAAGTGATGCATTTAGGGTCCCCGTTTACTTCGACAAGCTATACTTGCTTCCCATAGAAACTTCTCAAGTTTCTCGTATTTTTCCTGCTTAAGGTGCTATTTTGTGTGGCTTAATTATAGAATTTTGCTCAATCTTGTATCTTATATAATATGATTGGAATGCATATCTTTTCTCTGTTGGAAGTATTCTAATTCATTTATGTGTGTCGTGAAAATCGCCAATAAAACATCCATGTCAATCACGGACAATATATGCGACGATGCACAAAATTGTATCGTCAGTAATATAGAAAATGGGAAAGAGTCTATTAGGGAAAAATTACTTACGCCGAAAGCGCAAATGTTTTCTTGAGGTCTGATGTATTGGTTATAGTGACATATACAAGGTAACCGGAGTTTTCCGGCCGAACTATGGGAGTAGATACTACAAGTAAAAATAAGAAAAAAGTGTTATTTACAGTTCGGCTAGAAACCCTTTATTATAAAGTTGAAAGCAAATGTAATAGGAATAGATAACAGCAGGTTTACTTCGCAGGATTTGAATGGTTCAACGTGTTTATTTTATGATTTGAAAATATCTTTATGGAAGGTATTGCAGCACCATTTTCCTGATATTTTAATGCATTTCAAGAACAGAGTTATTAATTCATTGTGCTATTTTTTCACGTGAGATCACTTGTGTATGCTAAAACTTATTTTTCCAAGTTCCCCATAGGTAAAAATTCAGAGATGTTACACTTAGTTTTTTTCGAATATTTTTATTATGTATTACCTATTTTAATTTCAATTGTTTGCAACTTTGTAATGGAGCGTTTCTAAGCGAACCTCAAATAATATTTTTTTTTCTTATTTCCACTTGAATAATGTGCTCCCACAGTGAAGTCAGAAAACAGCAGGTCAGCATGTATAATAAGATATTAACACAAAATCAAAAATTTCCCAACATTTCGATAAGAGACGTTTGTTCCCTTCATTGTTAGAATAAATAATAATAGCCTGAAAAGTTTTTATCTGTTCACCTGACATATATAGTTAGTTCGCTGGCGCGAGTTCTTTAATTCCCCAACAGCTGAAACATCAGAATATTAATCTCGTGTAGGACCTCCTTTGTCACTGCCCTAAAATGGCCAGGATCCACATTTGCTGAGACAAGCTTTACACATGTCCACTAAAACGTATGCCATTGCGTGTAATTACAGAGCTCTCCCGTATAATGCGAATTCCTAAAACACGCTGACGATATTGTAACGAACATTCTCTGTTTCAGATATATTTCGTTTTTAATATTATATTTCCTTAATGTTTATGTCAAATATACTCGTCATAGAAAGATGGCATTTTTTATTGACTAATAAATATATTCATCATGTAGTAAAAATATTTGCTATTTGATGGAAATTTATGTAGAACGAAAACATCTGTAATTTTAATACTATTAATATTTACGAACAATAATCAGAAAAAAAAGAATATTAGTAAAAAATTCCCTTAATAAAGAAAAGAACGCTTCATTTTTTTTATTTGTTACGGAATTGATCAAATATCAAGTTTTCTTCTTTGCGTACTCGAATTTGAAGTTGTCATTTATGAAATTGTACAATTTTAAATTCCGCAAGTACTCTCAGCAAATTCCTTTTTCCAATCAAAATATGAATTTATGAAAGACAACTAAAAAATTTGGAACGTCGTTAATTTTTAAATTTTTCATTTTACATTTTTAAATTTTAAATTTAAAAATTAAAAAATTTGGAACGATTAATTTCACTTTTATAGCAAATGCGTTTACTTAACTTTCGTCAAATATACTCGTAATCGCTTAAAGATAATTAAAGGCACAACTGCGCATTATCAAAATGAAATGAAACACTTAAAGAGTTAATATGTTATATATAGAACAGACATCTGACATGACAATATTCATCCCAAGCCTGCTATATGTAGGTATGCCATTCACGTTACACGAGGAAAATTCTCCTGTAACACGATTTCACATAACGCAATTTCGCAGAGCGCGTAACGCATTAAACGCGTTACACGAGACTCTACTCTGTACGAACGATAGTGTTTACTGGATTTATGCTAAATTTGCGGGAATAGCTTGACCGAGTCGCGTTAATGATTTTAAGCCCGTTGTCAATTCAGCTCAATATTCACGACGGCCATATTGCACATTTTCATTTAATAAACGCGCTCCACGGCGTGCGCCCGCGACTTCGCAAGTTAAATTCTAATTCTCCTCGAATAATCATGAACGGCGGCATAAATGCGGCACGCAATAAATAATCTACGTCCCAATAACCAGACATCCATTTCGCGAGTCGACCAAATATCCTCCAGTCTTATTCATGCAGTATTTATGCTTTGTGGAGTGAAATTGCTGTTAAATTTGCGGGAACGTCTTGACGGAGTTATTTTAGTGGTTTCACGTGTATCATTAACTAAACTCAATTGTCACGATAGCATTATTACAAGTTTGGATTTAATAAAAGCGTTTTGCACCGTTTGCGTTTGCGACTTCGCAAATTAAATTTTAATTTTCCTCGAATAATTATGAATGGCGGTATAAGTTCGGTATCCAGTAAATAAGCTGCGTCCCAATAACCATACATCTATTTTGCGAGTCGGCCAAATATCTTCTAGTGTTATCCATGGAGTATTTATGGTATACGAAGTAAGATTGCTGTTACTCAATTGTTACAATAGCATTATTACAAGTTTCGATTTAATAAAAGCAATATACAAAGCAATATACCAAGCAATATTCCAATAACCAGACATCCATTATATTCATGCAGTATCTATGCTATGTGAAGTAAGATTGCTGTTAAATTTGCGGGAACGTATTAACAGAGTCATTTTAGTGATTTTACGTGTATCATTAATTTAACTCAATTCTTGCGATGGCATTATTACACGTTTCGATTTAATAAATGCATTTGCGACTTTGCAAGTTAACTTCTAAGTCACTTCGAGTAATTATGCACAGCACATATTCGGCATGCAATAAATAATTTGCGTCCCAATAACCACACATCTATTTCGCGAGTCGACCAAATATCCTCCAGTCTTATTCATGCAGTATTTATGCTTTGTGGAGTGAAATTGCTGTTAAATTTGCGGGAACGTCTTGACGGGGTTATTTTAGTGGTTTCACGTGTGTCATTAACTAAACTCAATTGTGACGATAGCATTATTACAAGTTTGGATTTAATAAAAGCGTTTTGCACCGTTTGCGTTTGCGACTTCGCAAATTAAATTTTAATTCTCCTCGAATGATTATGAATGGCGGTGTAAATTCGGTATCCAGTAAATAAGCTGCGTCCCAATAACCATACATCTATTTCGCGAGTCGGCTAAATATCTTCTAGTGTTATCTATGGAGTATTTATGGTATACGAAGTAAGATTGCTGTTACTCAGTTGTCACAATAGCATTGTTACACGTTTATTAATAAATGTTTCGATTTGCAATAAAAGCAATTCTAATACGAGTAATTATGCACAGCATATATACGGCACGCTATAAATAATTTTCGTCCCAATAACCAGACATTCATTGTATTCGTGCAGTATTTATGCTATATGAAGTAAGATTGCTGTTAAATTTGAGGGAACGTATGAACGGAGTCATTTTAGTGATTTTACGTGTATCATTAAATTAACTCAACTCTCACGATGACATTATTATACTACATTGCCATATATCCATTTTGTGACTCGACCAAATATCCTGCGGTCTTATCCATTGAGTATTTATGCTATATGGAGTAAGATTTCTGTTAAATTTGAAGGATCGGCTTTGACCGCGTCGTCTTACTGATTTTGAAAATCATTTACTTAACTCAATTTTCACGATGGCATTATTACACGTTTCAATTTAATAAATGCATTTGCGACTTCGCAAGTTAACTTCTACGTCATCTCGAGTAATTATGCACAGCACATATGTGGCTTGCAATAAATAATCTACGTCCCAATAACCATTATATTCATGCAGTATTTATGCTATATGAAGTAAGACTGCTGTTAAATTTGCGGGAATGTCTTAACGGAGCCGTTTTAGTGATTTTATGTGTATCATTAATTTAACTCAATTGTCACGATGGCATTATTACACGTTTCGATTTAATAAATGCGTTTGCGATTTCACAAGTTAAATTCTAAGTCACCTCAAATAATTATGCACAGCGGCATATGCGGCACACAATAAATAATCTACGTCCCAATAACCACACATCTATTTCGCGAGTCGACCGAATACCCTCCAGTCTTATTCATGCAATATTTATACTATATGAAGTAAGATTGCTGTTACTCAATTGTCACAATAACATTGTTACATGTTTCAATTTAATAAATGCGCTTCACACCGTTTGCGTTTGCGACTTCGCAAGTTCAATTTTAATTCTCCTCGAATAATCATGAACAGCGGCATAAATGTGGCACGAAATAAATAATCTACGTCCCAATAAGGATACATCAATTTTGCGAGTCGACCAAATATCCTCTAGTCTTATTCATGCAGTACTCATGCTATATGAAGTAAGATTGCTGTTACTCAATTGTCACAATGGCATTGTTACACGTTTCAATTTAATAAATGCATTTTGCACCGTTTGCATTTGCACTTTCGCAAGTTCAATTCGAAGTCACCTCGAGTAATTATGCACAGCGCATATGCGGCTTGCAATAAATAATTTGCATCCCAATAACCATACATCCATTATATTCATGCAGTATTTATGTTATATGAAGTAAGATTGCTGCTAAATTTGCGGCAACGTCTTAACGGAGTCGTTTTAGTAATTTTACGTGTATCATTAATTTAATTCAATTCTGAAGATGGCATTATTACACGTTTCGATTTAATAAATGCGTTTGCGACTTCACAAGTTAAATTCTAAGTCACCTCAAATAATTATGCACAGCACATATGTGGCTTGTAATAAATAACTTGCGTCCCAATAACCACACATCTATTTCGCGAGTCGAGCGAATATCCTCCAGTCTTATTCATGCAATATTTATGCTATATGGAGTAAGATTGCTGTTACCTAATTGTCACAATGACATTATTACACGTTTCAATTTAATAAATGTGTTTCGCACCGGTTGCATTTGCGACTTTGCAAGTTAAATTTTACTTCTCCTCGAATAATCATGAACGGTAGTATAAATGTGGTACACAATAAATAATCTACGTCCCAATAACTATACATCCATTTAACGAGTCGACTAAACATCCTTCGGTCTTTTCCATGCAGTATATATGCTACGTGAAGTAAGATTGCTGTTACTCAATTGTCACAATGACATTATTACACGTTTCAATTTAATAAATGCATTTGCGACTTCGCCAGTTACCTTCTAAGTCATTTCGAGCAATTATGCACAGCACATATGCGGCTTGCAATAAATAATTTACATCCCAACAACCACACATCCATTTCGCGAATCGACCAAATATCCTTCAGTCTTATTCATGCAGTATTTATGCTTCATGAAGTAAGATTGCTTTTTACTCAATTGTCACAATGGCATTGTTACACGTTTTAATTTAATAAATGTATTTTGCACCGTTTGCATTTGCGACTTCGACAGTTAACTTCTAAGTCATCCCGAGTAATTATGCACAGCACATATTCAGCGCGCAATAAATAATCTGCGTCCCAATAATCACACATTAATTTTGCGAGTCGACCAAACATCCTTGAGTCTTATTCATACAGTATTTACACTATATGAAGTAAGATTGCTGTTACTCAATTGTCACACTAGCATTGTTACACGTTTTAATTTAATAAATGTGTTTTGCACCCTTTGTGTTTACGACTTCGCAAGTTAACTTCTAAGTCACCTCGAATAATCATGAACGGTGACATAAATGCGGTACACAATAAATAATCTGCGTCCCAATAACCATACATCAATTTCGCGAATCAACCAAATATCCTCTAATCTTATTCATGCAATATTTATGCTATATGAAGTGATATAATTATTAAATTTGTGAGAACCGCTTGACCGAGTCGCGTTAATAATTTTAAGAATCATTAACTTAACTTAATTCTCACGATGACATTATTACACGTTTCGATTTAATAAATGCGTTTGTGACTTCACAAGTTAAATTCTAAGTCACCTCGAGTAATTATGCACAGCACATACTCAGCGCGCAATAAATAATCTGCGTCCCAATAACCACACATCCATTTCGCGAGCCAACGAAACTGCGCTCCGCTATTATTCACGAAGTACATAAATTACATATGCGCCCGCGTTAAGAAAACACATCCAACACTCGGCGACATATTTATGGTTGGCTTTCTTTCCAACTCCCTCCGCGCCGTGTTACGGGGCAACATGGGATGAAGGGATGTCTGTCGGATGCGAAAGATCATTCTTCCCGTTTACGGGGATTTGCGACAATGGGGCGGTTCGAGTTTGTCGCGCTTGTTTTCCCCGAGAATTGTGTCGGACGTGTCGGTTTATACGGAGTTTATACAGAGCGGAAACTGATGGCTCGACGCGTTGACTTCCACGCGAAATTCACCACGGCTTCTTCGAACGTTCGCATTTCGTTTTTGATACGACTCCTCGAGATGCATTGGAAATGACGGCCCGCGACTGGATTAGAACTGTCGAGAGAAACGTTGACGGGTTTCGAATTGAAATAGACCGTTAAGGTAAAAAGTGTTTGGGAAATACCGACGCTTTCGTGACGTAGACGCGATATTTCATCGGTAGAAGGTTCCGCGGAGCGGGGTTTTGGCTGTTTTTGCTGAAAAGTGGAAGTGACCTCATTTGCTTGCACTTTTAAGACGTCAAAGAGAATGCAAAGTGACTTCGCGAATGGAAATCCGGAAATGGAATTGCAAAAGTTGTAATTATGTTGGAAATATATGCAACGGTATTAGTGGGGTGTGTTGGATGCTGTATGAGTTCTTCGATATCGTATAGTATTATGTTAAATAGCACTATTAACGAGATAAATTAGAAATTTACTCGAGATTTTACTATTTCAATTTTCTAAATATATAATATCTAATAATATATATCTAATACTACCTAAATTTACTCGAAATTTACTATTACGAGATAAATTAGAAATTTGTTTGCTGTCTGCCGATGAAGTTATTAATATGTATATTTACTATTTAAAGAAACCTGACGTTTCGGTATGCCCTTATCGAACCACTAAATAAACAACTGAGTACAAAAGTATGTACATTTGGTACACATTGATAATGACACTTCTGCCTGTTGATACGTCAGGTTTCGTTGGATATTAAATTTCAGCATATTAATTATGTGACCGAAATACGCCAAACAAATTATTAATTTCAGTAACAATAACGGTTGAAATAAAACATTATATCATAGCATTACACAATGTCATACAAGCTATGTTTCCCATGGGATTCTAGGGGGTTTCCCAGAAAATGTTTATCTAAATCGACCAAACAATTTAGGAGATAATACTCAATAAGCATATTCATGCTGAATTTTAAATTAATTGATGAAGCAGAGAACGTTATTCGTTAACGTTAACTACTTTATCCAACAGAAATACATTTGTAATGTAGTAATAAGTTACATCTCCCATGGGATCCTAAAATGTCACTATGCAAAATTTTAACCAGGTCGGTCAAACAATTAATGAGTTAATAACAAGAGTAGAAGCGTGTTTCAATATGATTAAATGCATAAAGGCAAATGACCTTATGAACGTTTACTACATTATACCACGTAAATACATTTATAACGTACATTCTGGTGGTACCCTACATCATCCATGGGATCTTACAACGTTTACGAGTTTATAATGAATACAAAAGCACATTTTTATTTTGAGTAAATTACTAAAGAACGGGAACCATATAAACATTAGTATACATTACCCCATAACATGATTTGTAACGTGCAATTTTTTGATAATCTCTCTTTCACGGGATTCTAAATCGTTACCATAGAAAATTTTGCCGAAATCTCTCGAACAATTTAGTAGTTCATAACGGACACAAAACCACTTTTTTTTAAATAAATTAGAAAAGAATGGGAACGTTATAAACATTTACTAGACTTTACCCCGTAAAATTGTTTATAACATGCAATTTTGCGGTAATCTATCTGTCACAGGGTCCTAAAACGTTATCCTGCAAAATTTCGCCGAAATCACTCGAACAATCTCGTAGTCAATAACGAACATTTTTTCAATAAATTAGAAAAGAATGGGAACGTTATAAACATTTACTATACTTCACCTCATAAAATTATTTGTAACGTGCAATGTTGTGGTAAACTATCACTTACAGGATCCTAAAACGTTACATGCAAAATTTTACCGAGATTACTCGAACAATTTAGTAGTTAATAATGAACAGATAATCACGTTTTTATTATAGATAAATAAGTAAAGAACAGGAACGTTATAAACATTTACTATACATTACTCCTCGGAATTGTTTATAATGTGCAATTTTGCGGTAATCTATCTCTCACAAAGCCCTAAATCGTTACCATGTAAAATTTTGCCGAAATCACTCGAACAATTTAGTAGTTAATAACGAACACAGCGGCACGTTTTTTTTTAATAAATTAGGAAAGAATGGGAACGTTATAAACATTTATTACACTTTATCCCGTAAAATGATTTTTAACGTACAATTTTGTGGTAATGTATCTCTCACGGGATCCTAAATTTTCACCATGCAAAATGTTGTTAAAATCACTCGGACAGAGTAGGGGTTAATAGCGAACACATAAGAACATTTTCTTTTTTTAAATGAATTAGAAGAAATGGGAACGTTATAAACATTTACTATACATTACCCCATAATATGATTTATAACATGCAATTTTGTGATAATTTGTCTCTTACGGGATCCTAAATCGTTACCATGCAGAATTTTGCCGAAATGAATCGAACAATTTAGTAGTTAATAACGAACAGATAATCACGTTTTTATTTTAGTTAAATAAGTAAAGAACGGGAACGATATAAACATTTACTACACATTACTGAACACAATTGTTTATGATGTGCAATCTTGCGGTAATCTATCTCTCACAAAGCCCTAAATCGTTATCCTGCAAAATTTCGCCGAAATCACTCGAACAATTTAGTAGTTAATAACGAACAGATAATCACGTTTTTATTTTAGATAAATAAATAAAGAACGCAAACGTTATAAACATTTACTATACATTACTCCACACAATTATTTATAATGTGCAAGTTTGCGGTAATCTATTTCTCATAGAGCCCTAAATCGTTATCCTGCAAAATTTTGCCGAAATCACTCGAACAATTTAGTAGTTAATACCGAACAGATAATCACGTTTTTATTTTAGATAAATAAATAAAGAACGCAAACGTTATAAACATTTACTATACATTACTCCACACAATTATTTATAATGTGCAATTTTGCGGTGATCTATCTCTCACAAAGCCCTAAATCGTTATCCTGCAAAATTTCGCCGAAATCACTCGAACAATTTAGTAGTTAATAACGAATAGATAATCACGTTTTTATTTTACATAATTAAGTAAAGAACGGGAACGTTATAAACATTTACTATACATTACTCCACACAATTATTTATAATGTGCAAGTTTGCGGTAATCTATTTCTCATAGAGCCCTAAATCGTTATCCTGCAAAATTTCGCCGAAATCACTCGAACAATTTAGTAGCTAATAACGAACACAGCGGCACGTTTTCATTCTGCATAAATGAATAAAGAAAGGAAACGTTATGGGTGCTTATGCATCTCGAACAGAACGCGCTGTACACGCGAATGGATGAAATAATAGAGTGAAAAGTGGCTGTTAAAGTTGGTAGCTGCGGATGGACACGGTCGGCGAACCAGAAATTCGGGTAATCGGATGCTACCCAAGAAGTTTCACTGAACTTTTACGAAACTCCGCGTAAAACGAACACTCCATTCCGCGCGCTGAGACACGTACGGAAAGTAAAGCGCGCGTAAATAAATGTAGTAAGTTTCCCGTGGCGTCGGTGAAAACGCCTTGCGACATTCTACGTTACGCTTTTCTTGGAAATAGGGTGAATTTCAGCGTGCTATTATGCAGAGTGCTCCTTAATCCGTGGTACATACGGGAAAAAAGATGTTTGCTCGCGGGAATAATGCCCTGTTTAAAGCGTAGAATTACATCAGTCGAGTGTCATATTTTCTTTTCAAAAAGGAGACGCGATACATCAGTTTTCGGCGGAAAATATATACGGAAAAACGCAAACTGATGCTCAGTGAGGGTGATGTTTTATTTTCGAAAAAAGAACATACGTTGTCACTGCGTATGGCTTAATCCCGAAACACTATTTGTTGTAGTTTCTTTAAACGAAGGGTTAATTACTGAACAAGACGAAGTTTAAAATACAGTCAAAAAGACTAAAGTTGGTTTTTGTTTAAAAAAAAACGATGTTTGTCACTGTGTATGACTTAAATCTGCGGCATTATTTATTGTAGTTTCTTTAAACGAAGTTTTAATTACTGGAACAGACGAAGTTTAAAATATAGTCGAAACGAATAAAGTTGTTTTGTTTTCGAAAAAAAAACATACGTTTGTCACTACGTATGGCTTAATCCTGAGACAATGTTTGTTGTAGTTTCTCTAAACGAAAGTTTAATCACTGAACAAGACGAAATTTCAAATATAGTCAAAACGAATAAAGTTGTTTTGTTTTCGAAAAAACGATGTTTTGTTTTTGAAAAAAAAAACGTATGTTTGTCACTGCATACGACAATCCTGAAGCACTATTTATTGTAGTTTCTTTAAACGAAGTTTTAATTACTGAACAATATGAAGTTTAAAATAAGGTCGAAACGAATAAAGTTGGTTTGTTTTCGAGAAAAAAGAATATATGTTTGTCACTGCGTATGACTTAATCCTGAAGCACTACTTGTTGTAGTTTCATGAAACAAAATTTTAATTACTGAACAAGATGAAGTTTAAAATACAGTCAAAACGAATAAAGTGGTTTCGTTCAAAAAAAAAAAAAACATACGTTTGTCACTGCGTATGACTTAATTCTGAGGAACTATTTGTTGTAGTTTCTTTAAACGAAGTTTTAATTACTGAACAAGACGAAGTTTAAAATACAGTCAAAACGAATAAAGTTGTTTTGTTTGCGGAAAAAAACGCTTGTCACTGCGTATGATTTAATCCTGAAGCACTATTTGTTGTAATTTCTTTAAACGAAGTTTTAATTACTGAACAAGACGAAGTTTAAAATACAGTCAAAACGAATAAAGTTGTTTTGTGTTCGAAAAAAAACATACGTTTGTCGCTGCGTATGACTTAATCCCGAAACACTATTTATTGTACGTTCTTTAAACGAAGTTTTAATTACTGAACAAGACGAAATTTAAAATATAGTCAACACGAATAAAGATGTTTTGTTTAAAAAAAAAACATAGGTTTGCCACTGTGTATGGCTTAATCCTGAGGCAATATTTGTTGTAACTTCTTTAAACGAAGTTTTAATTACTGAACAAGACGAAGTTTAAAATACAGTCAAAATGAATAAAGTTGTTTTATTTTCGAGAAAAAAGAATATCTGTTTGTCACTGTGTATGACTTAATCCTGAAGCACTACTTGTTCTAGTTTCTCCAAACGAAGTTTTAATTACCGAACAAGATGAAGTTTAAAATATAGTCAAAACGAATAAAGTTGCTTTGTTTTCGAAAAAGAAACATATATTTGTCGTTGCGTATGACTTAATCCTGAGACACTATTTGTTGTAACTTCTTTAAACAAAGTTTTAATTACTGAACAAATCAAGTTTAAAATACATTCAAAACGAATAAAGTTTCAACAAATATATCGAATTTATTATGACTATTTGGAGCTTTTCTTTTCTTGTGGCATATCTAATCAATCTTTTATTTTAACTCTTCTGTTGTTACCCTTTTTTTTTGTCTCTTTGCTATAACATCGTCGGTAACATAAGATATAATTATTCCCAGTACTATTATTGCGAGAACAGATTATTACATTTAAAAGAGTATACAATAATATTCGTCGAACGTGACATTTTGTTTCCAAAGAAAAGGACGTTAAGAGAGATTCATCTTAATTGTGGCATATAACTAATTGCTAAGATAACATCAATGCAAGGACGTATTATCACATTTGATCGTATTTAAAAAGAAAAATATTTGGTACAACGCTCTGTTGTCAAACAGAAGAGATTTAAATTATATCTTATATAACCAATTACCCATTATTTTATTACCTTTATTATTGCGAGAATAGCCTAACATATTATGCAACTCCATAATTAGACAAAAATAGTTTTCGTTTAGCATGACATTTTTTTTCGAAAAGCAGAAGAATTTAAAGTATATCAATTTTCATGCTTGCATGCAGCAAAATTTCGAGGCATTAATATCGCAAATCCAGATTACCGTATTTGAAAAAAGGTAGAATAACATTTGTCCGGCATGACAGTTATTTTCCGGACAGAAGCGACATATAAAATATACGAATTTTGGTTGTCCCGCGTAATTAATCGCCGAGGCGATATAATCGCGAGAATTTCCTGTCACATCGAGAAATTGGAAGCGGCACAATAGGAAGCCGACGGATTGCCGAGCTAAATTGTCAGATTACACGGTAAAAGTACAGATCACATCGGGGCGCACGCTTAAGGTGTTAAATTATACAGCGACGGTAGAAATCGCCTTACGCGGACACTGGAAAACGGTCTGTTGCATCAATCACCGGAATTACCGCATTGGAAAGTACGACAATTTAGCGTCGAAACCGTACGTCAAATTATTCACGGTGCACTTAGCGGAATATTCGCCGAAGTGCAACGCATTCCTGGATCCTAAATTTCCTGTCGGACGCGGGAAACGTTTGCATGCCGCGTTAGATGTCGTAAGCGAGTGCTGCTGAAGGAAAGAAAGCTGCCACAATTCGTTCGCATACGTCATCTTGACGTACGGTTACTCACATTAATGTCCGGACGTTCTTCGGAACAGTTCTAAGTTTAAACATTCGAAAGTTTTTGTGGTTAAAGTTTTATTTTTTGCCGTACGGTATTAAAATAAATGAAACTTTATTCACAACAGGGTTTCGAATATATTTATTTAATTAAAAATTTCAACCATAATAAGGCTACGATATTTTTAATTTACTGAAAGTTAAAATAAATTAAACAGATGGAATTTTAAAAAAATTAGAATAAACGATTCGAATTAGAATTTAAATTAAAAAACGAATTAAAATTGATTTACATTTGTTTGATTTGATATGGAGAAGAAATATTTCTAGAACTTTTTTTTAAAGACGTTTCAAGATATTTCGTGCAATTTTAAAATCGTTATACGGTTTCAAGATCCGAATACTAATGTCGGTAACTATAGACGCAACGTAGAGTCACAAGTTTTATTACGAAATTCTATTATGAAACGAACGCCATGTCAAGCGTTCGCGACGAATGAAGAAAAGTAATTGCTGCAAGCCGCAGTGCTTATGTGATGGATCTTTTTTGCGGTTGTGCAAATTTTGTAATGAATCAACGGAGAAAATGTGTGAATAACGAATGCAACAGTGTTCGAATAAAATTCAAATAATATTCGTGAATCGAAGTACTTGCATTAGAGTTTTGAAGAAAGAAGAAGGAAAGAAAACTAGATAAAGAGATTCTGATTATAAATATAAATTAAAACTAGTCCTATTAGTTTAAAAACGAAGTGATAATGTAAGACTTTTCGTTCTAAATAAAAATGAATATTATAGCTTTAGCAAGTAAACATAAGAGTTTACGTAAACAGAAATAGAGAAATTCATAATACATTCGTACGGTGTATCGACGAAATACCAATTTGTTATCATTTTGTATTATATTATATTATATTATAATTCTTTAATAAAACATTTAAAAGCATATGTTCATTGTATAACATTTCTTACTTTTGCGTGTAGAATACGCTGGCAAAGTTTGGCCGGAAAAACTGGGACCCCCTGTATATATCCCACTGTTTTTATACGTAAAAAACTAAGTAATTTGAATTGGCTACATAAAATATTCAAAAGAGCGCTAATAAAATACAGACCGAAAAAATTACCGGCTCATTTTATCTATATACCGTAATCACTTTTTGAAAACTGCCTACAAATGATGTTACCGCGCTGATATTTTACGTTTAACGAATTTTTTGACAGGAAGATATTGTGGTGCTAGGTTTTAAGGAATGTAACAATAGAGATTCGCAATGAAGCAATGTGCAAGAAATTTTAGTAGATGGATAGTTAGAATCTAGGATTAAACTTGTTTGGACATATGTGTTCCAGTCTCGAAAGGGTTAAGGCGTCAACACTAAACTTGTTAACTTTTAAAAACAATATTTAAAACGATTTGTCTTTAAAATGATACTTTACTTTACATCTACCTATTCTTACCATGAGGGGTCATTTGAACCCTTATGAAATAAACGTTGATTTTCAGAAAGAAATTCGTAATTTATTAAAGCAAGAAATTGAATAATCAGATGATATACTACTGTGATAAAAAAAAATAGTAAGACTTTTCCATTTATAATAAATCGCGCAGGCTTATCCAAACAGCGTATTTTTTTTTGTTAGGTTGGTAGCACCATAAGAGACATTTGTAACAAATTTCATATGAATATCTTTAGTAGCTGTTGATATACGCTTGTTTATTACAACCTAAAAAGTGCTTTTGGCGATTTTCAGTATGAATGAAAAAAATCAGTGAAGAATTTGTATCAAGTTTTGCTACAAAATGGAATTTCAACTTTGGGCACGTCAGAAATGTTAGAAAATGGTTTTAGAGACAATTCACTGTCCATAGCAAGTGTTTTTGATTGAAGGGTTAACACGTTTACTGCCAAGCGTATTTTACTATGTTAGAATCGCGATGCACTGAAATACTGTAGAGTATAATTAAATCGTGCAAAATAAAGGTAACGCAGAGTTGTTAGAAGCAAAAATATTGAAGCATCGTTCCAATATCAATTGCTTTTACAAAATTGCAAATAGGCTTCATTGCGATTTTTTTGTATTTTTAGTAAAACATTTTGCGTATTTTACTATGTTAGAACCGCGATGCGATGACATATTGCAGAGTATAATTAAATGCAAAATAAAGGTGTGCAAAATAAAGATTTTACAAGTAACTTCATTGCCAATTTTTTGCAGTTGTAGTAAAATATTTTGCGTATTTTGCTATGTTAGAACGGCGATGCGTTGAAGTAAATCCTTCAAAAATATTGAAGCAAAAGTATTGGAGCATCGTTCCAATATCAATTGCTTTTACAAGATTGCAAAAAGGCTTTATTGCGAATTTTTTGCAGTTTTAGTAAAATCTTTTGCTTATTTTGCTTAAGCATACTTTGCTATATTAGAACCGCGATGTGATGTAATACTGCAGAGTATAATTAAATCATTCAAAATAAAGGTAACGCAGAGTTGTTAGAAACAAAAGTATTGAAGCACCGTTCCAATATCAATTGCTTCTACAATATTGCAAATGTGCAAAAATGCAATTTTTTGCAGTTTTAGTAAAATCTTTTGCACCCGTCACCAGTGACCACCATGACAGTCAACGTGTTAACGCACTCCCCGTATTCGTAATTCGCCTGACGTCACGTTTTCCCTGCTCAAGGCGTATTTTTTGACGCACGTCGCCTCGAACCGGTAATTCAGCGGCCGGAATGCGCCGCGGAGAAAAACGTACGACCTCTCGGCTTAAATAGACGGCAAACTTTCTAACGAAAGTGCGACGGTATGCGTCGCATGTCGATCGGGTCGCCTCGCGCACTTCGAGCCCCGAAGAATAGCGTGGAAAATTTTTTGACGCCGAGCCAATCGAACGGAAACGCCCGTCGTTGCACATGCATTTTTTTCGATCTCGCAGCGAACCTTCCGGCGTGCGCTATTTCGCGTGACTTCGCAGGCAAATAAACGTCGACGAGTCTATTCCGATCTCGCGAAAATGCCGTCGAGCATTTTGTCCCTTATAATTGGCCCGCTAGCGCGTCTTTTTCCGTTTTGCCGATGCATTCGCTGCGTTTGACGCCGAGAGAAATTCTAACTAGTATTGGAGACGACGTTAACGCGAGGGCAGATTATTGCATTTGAAAAAGCGTAAAGCAGTATTTGTCAAGCGTAATATTTTCTTTGTGACAAGAATTTTGCCGATGCATTTGCAGCGATTGAGGAACGAGAGAAATTTAACTAGTAACGAAGACAACGTTAATGTGGTGACAGATTATTGCATTGAAAAGGCGTAGAATAGTATTTATCAAGTAGGACATTTCCTTTGCAAAAAGAAGACAGTTTAATTTTATCAATTTTAACTACTGTGTGTAACGTATTACTGAGATATTATTGTTAGTAAGATAGTCGAAAAAACATAGATAAGAATAACATACGTTAAGTGTGACATTTTGTTGCCGAATAAAGGAGACAAAATAATTTTATCAATTTAATTGCTGTGCAACCAATTACCGATGCATTATTATTAGTTCAAGAACAGCATAACATATTTAAAAAAAAAACATAGATAAGAATGATATTCGTCACGTGCCACATTTTGTTGCCGAATAAAAGAGCCAATATGATTTTATCACTTTGATTTTTGAAAAAACTGTGTATATAAACCAATTGCCGGTGCAATATACTTTTACCAATTTAAATGATAATATGTGTAACCTGCAAACCTGTGTAACCAATTGCCGATACATTACTATTAATGCAAGAACATCATAACATGTTTGAAAAAAAAAAACATAGACGAGAATAATATTCGTCACGTGCACTTTGTTCCCGAAAAAGAGACATCCAATTGCCGATGCATTATTATTATTGCAAGAACATCATAACATATTCGGAAAAAACACGTAGATAAGAATAATATACGTTAAGTGTGACATTTTCTTGCCGAAAAGGCGACGTAATATAATTTCATCAATTTCATTTGCTGTATAACCAGTTGCCGATGCACTTTTATTAGTCCGAGAACCGCGTGATATATTTAAAAAAACATAGATAAGAATAACATACGTTAAGTGTGACATTTAGTTTTCGAATAGAAGGGTCAATATACTTTTATCAATTTAAATGATAAAATGTGCAACTTGCAAAGCTGTGTAACCAATTGCCGATGCATTATTATTAATGCAAGAACATCATAAGATATTCGAAAAAAAAACATAGATAAGAATAATATACGTTAAATGTGACATTTTGTTGCCGAATAGACGTGGTAATATAATTTTATTAATTTTATTTGCTGTGTAACCAATTGCCGATGCATTTTTATTAGTCCGAGAACCGCGTGACGTATTTGAAAAAAGATAAGTATAATATACGTTAAGTGTGACATTTAGTTGCCGAATAGAAGAGACCATAGAATTTTATCAATTTCAATTGGTGAACAACCAATTTCCGGTACATTATTATTAATGCAAGAACATCATGACATATTCGAAAAAGAAACATAAATAAGAATAATATATGTTAAGTGTGACATTTTGTTTTCGAATAAAACAGACAACATAATTTTATCAATTTGATTTGCTGTGTAATCAATTGCCGCTGCATTATTATTAGCCCGACACGAGCATGACATATTCCAAAGCACTTAGATAACAATAATATTCGTAAAATCCCACATTTTGTTATCGCATACAACAGACATTTGACACATATAGACTTTTCCGACTGCAAACTAAAATCCGGGAGACTGTAACTAAATTCGGAGACACTCTTCCTGCGCCAGCAGCCTATCACATTCGAAAACGTCTGGAATAATACCCGTTGAATGCGGAGTTTTGTTTTCGAAACGGAGAGACATTTAAAACACATAGATTTTAATTGCTACCAAATGATCTCGCGATCTCGCGAAAACGCCGACTCGCATTTCGTCGTTTATAATTGGCCCGGTCGCGCGTTGCTTTCCATTTTTCCGCTCCAGTTGCCGCGATTGGCGGAGAGTGCCGCGAGGCGGGAGAAATGAATTCGGCGAAGAGCGCAAAATTCGTTCGCGGGCAACGACCGACGACGAGGCAGTCCGCGAAACCGTTTGTGCAAGAGGAAAATGGCCGAGAAAGATCGTTTGGCCGTGCTCAATTGAGATTCGCGGTCACGCGAACCTCCTTTTCGTCGAATCTTCGGCAACTATCTGGAATCGCCGGCAAAAAGCATCCAGTACTGACTGCGCACCGATTTATTCTAGCAGCGAGGAGTTCTTTGTTCTAACGCTGAATATGTACAGTGGGTTAAAAGAGTTTTTTGTTGAGAATTGTTAGAAGTATTTTATGGTGCCAAGAAACACCGCACGTTTTAACCTAATTAAGTTCTTAGATCGCGGGTTAAAAAATGATTATTTTCATACCATTAAATGAATACATTAATTTATATGTACAGTGTGTAAAAGCATGATGGTAGCTAAATGGAAACCGGACTGTTTTTTGTTGATAATTGTTAGGATTATTTTATGGTGTCCAGGAACACCACACGTTTTAGACTCGTGAATTGCAATTTGATCTCGGGTTAAAAAATTCTTGTTTTCATACCATTAAATTAATACATTAATTTATATGTACAGTGTGTAAAAGGAAGTATGATTGCAGCTAAATGGAAACCGGATTGTTTTTTGTTGATAATCGTTAGGATTATTTTATGGCGTCAAGGAACACCACACGTTTTAGGCTAATTAAGATCTTTGATCGTGAGTTAAAAAATTATTATTTTTAAACCACTAAATTGATTCTTTCATTTATATATACAGTGTGTAAAAGAAAATATGATGGTAGTTAAATAGAAACCGAACTGTTTTTTTGTTGATTTTCGTCATTATTATTATTTGATGGTGTCAAGAAACTCCACACGATTTAGGTTAATGAAATGCTGTTTGTTTGTGGATTAAGAATAATAATTGTTTAATATAATAATAAACGGCGATTCTCCCTCCTTTAGACCACCATTGAAATGTTTAATTAATTTATTCATTGATATGTAGAGTGTGTAAAAAGAAGTGTGGTGGTAGATAAATAGAAACCAAATTGTTTTTTTTTATATTCGTTAAGATTATGTTATGGTGTCAAGGAACACCACACGTTGTAGGCTAATGAAGTTTTTTAATCGTGAGTTAAAAAATTATTATTTTTAAACCACGAAAAAAACGGTAATCCTTCTTCCTTTATACTATTACTGGAGTCTTTAATTAATTGATTTATTAATGAATATGTACAGTGTGTAAAAGGAAATATTATGATAGCTAAATGGAAACCGAACTGTTTTCTTGTGATTTTCATTATGATTATTTTATGGTTTCAAGGAACATCACACGTTTTAAGCTAATGAATTGCTGTTTGTTCGTGGAATAAAAATTTTTTATTTTTAATCCGCGAACAAATGGTGATCCTGTCTCCTTTAGACTATTACTAGAGTCTTTAATCAAATAATTCATTAATTGACATGTACAGTTAACACATTTCGTTCTTTACTAATGTGAGTTTCATAAAAAAAAGTAATGTGCGCTTGAAATATAGTTCTGTGTGATGATTAAGCAGAAAACAGCGGGTTCATGGTTAACTTTCTTTATATTTATTTTTCTGTGTTATTGTATAAAAATTATGATTTTAAAGACCACGATGAATTACGAGATTCGTCTCGTTATTGGAATTACTCGAGAGTCTATAATCAATTAAGTCATTAATTTATATGTATAGTTAATTATAAAAAGGTCACACAAATCAATTTAACTATTGAGTTTGATAAAAGGAATGTGCTTGGAATATAGTTTTGTGTGATGATTAACTAAAAACGGAGGGTTCTTCATATTTATTTTTCTGTGTTATTATATAAACGAAAATGAATTAAACGTAAACCGATTAGAAAATCATTCGTTACTTTAATTAAAAATATTCATTAATAAGATGGTCAAACCAAATTACGATTTTTCTAATTTCTGTTTCAACTAATAAAGGTCTAACTTCAATTAACTTAACTATTATCCAACTGCACTTTTAACACGAATGTAAAAATCTATTTACATCTTGATGAAACTAAAAAAGAAACGTTTTCGAAACTGTTGAAACTGAAAAAACGAAACGATGAATCTATAAACGAAACGTTAAAAGAAAAACAACTTCTTACTTTAATTTATATTGCATATTCATTAATAAGATCATAACAAACCAACTATTACGATTTTTCTAATTTCTGTTTCATACTAATAAGTAGGTCTAACTTCAATTAACTTGATTGATTGATCCAACTGCATCTTTTAGATACCCTACTTCTTACCGCCTGTATCTATTTACATTTCCCCTCGACAACCTGACCTTTTCAAACTCCCGTGCGAAGTGGCGTCGAGACTCGATAAAATATTCGAAACAATTCGAACAATGCCAAACACCGAGATCGCGTGACTCGATAATCAGTGCCATTAATCGACGACTTTCTAGTCTTTTCCCTCTTACGTTCCTCGATTTCCGCGTTGGACTTTTGTTTCACGCTATACCGGCCGAAGACGATACGCCGACAGGAACTATCTTTTACAACTATCTTCGATCCGGACACCGTAATTATTTCCCGCGAGAGCGTAGCGTGACCTGATAATCTCAAGAGTTTAATGGACGCTCCGGGGCTGTTTACTCTTACGTCGACAACTTAATTCGTACCTTCGTTCTTTAATCGATCTGAGCAAGTGCGATTCAACGTCTACACACTTCAAGCGACCCACAGCAATGTTCTTTGACATTCTGCACGCTGCAGGTCGGGGTCCCATTGTGCGTCAAGTGTCAAAGTGCATTTTTGGCGATTGTGCGGGATATCGTAGTGCCGAAATGTACTTCACGTGTTACATGGAAGTAAAGCTTTTTTACCGGCCAGTACCGGTGGCTGATAATCAAAGCAAATTGAATTCTTTAAAAGGTTAGAAAGTAAAAAATGCTTTAAAAGGCGGGAAGGTGAAAAAACCTTTTACATGTTACGAAGTAAAAAAGATTGTAAAGTTAAATTTAAAGTTTAAAAGGTACAGAAAATTATTCTGTCCCTACGTAAAAGGTCGAAATTTCAAAAGTCGCAGGTTAGTTTAAAACGTATTTATGCTCTTTGAAGAGGGCAGATAGATAGTATCGCAACGTGAAATGCATGTTTTACTTTTTATGCTTTTAAAAAATTAAATTCCATTCGTTTACCTGTAGCCAATTCTCGTCAATAATAAAGTTTCCGTTTCATTTGATTAAAAACAAATTCTCGCATTTAGATGTCATAGGATGTAAACTAGTTACGTGTATGTTTGTTGAATTTGTTTATTTTACTTTTATCATTTCGTCGCCATTTTCAAAGCACCTAGAATTCCTCTTCAGAAATCTGGATTAATAATAACGTAAAAATTCTGTAATAGCGTCATTGTAATAACTGAACATTTAATATGGTACCTAAAAAATCCCCGTAAAAAATTAGGAGTCTGAAAACTAAATAAATTTATATTTATATTTGTATCATCCTATTAATACTAGATTTACGAAGAAATATGTAGATATACAGTACATAGAATTTGAAAATTAAAAGCCTCAGGTAAAACTGAATTATATACATTCACATCATTCCATTAATAAAAGCCACCAAAAGTTCCGAGAAAATAAAATAATACTTCCAGCAGCCTTGCTTGACGGGTCTCATAAATCTACTATTGACTGTCATTATGGTCCCCACAGACCACTACTCAATTTTGCAATGACATTCTGATGCGCCACAACTGACCGATGCAGCCGTTCGATAAAAACGCACTAAACTCGCAAACCACAACGTTTATAATTTGACAAATGCAATTACCCTCAAAATAATAATTTAATCCGTTCACCTCCAACACCTCCCGTTACCCCAATTTTATACGATTCAACCACATTGTCTAAAAATTCATCACGCGATGTTTGGAATGCGACCATTTCACTCCGGCTTTCGGCAAATCCGACAAAATACGCTCAACATTCAACATGTTAACACTAAACGTATTAAGCGGGGTCAAATGATCCCTTTCAAAATCTACTTTAAGTAGTATTGTATATATATAATAGTATTTACTGTAGTTATTTCTTTCACTCATTTGAATTCATGTAAATTCTTGTATCATCTGAGTATTCAATTTCTCGCTTTAATCATTTAGACATTTTTTCTGAAAATCAACATTTATTTCGTAAGATTTTTTTCATAAGAATTCAAATTTTTTCATTTATTTCATAAGAATTTCATAAGAATAGGTCAATTTAAATATTAGAATCGGTATTTCATAGATTTAAATATTGTCAATTTTTAAAAGAGAATTTTGGATTTTTGTCAATTTATTTCCATAAATTTAGGCATTGTCGATTGTCAAGAGGCAATTTTGAATGATCGTCACTTAAATATTGCTAATTTTCAAGCAATACGAGAAAATCCAATGAATTTAAATATTGTCAATTTTTAAACGCGAATTTTAGGTTTTTGTGAATTTATTTCCATAAATTCAGGCATTGCCAATTATCAAGCGGTAATTTTAAATGATCATCACTTAAATATTGCTAATTTTCAAGCAGTACGATTAAATCCGATAAATTAAAATATTGTCAATTGTTAAACGAGAATTTTATAACTTTGTGAATTTATTTGCATGAATTTAGGCATTGTCGATTTTCATACGGCAATTTTAAATGATCTCCACTTAAAAATTTCTCATTCTCAAGCAGTACGATTAAATCCGATAAATTTAAATATTGTCGATTTTTAAACGCGAATTTTGTATTTTTGTGAATGCATTTACATAAATTTAGGAATTGTCGGTTATCAAGCGGTAATTTTAAATGATCTTCACTTATATTGCTAATTTTTAAACAGCACGATTAAATCCCAAAAATTTAAATATTGTCAACTTTTAAAAGAGAATTTTCTATTTTTGTGAATTTATTTCCATAAATGTAGGCATTGTCGATTTTTATACAGCAATTTTAACACTGAATGTACTAAGAAGTGTCAAATGACCTTTAAAAATTTAAACTTTAAAACCGTACATTCATTCTTATTTCCTTCTCTCACTTGACTTTCCCTAAATTCTCATATCATCCCATTATTCAATTTCTCGCTTCAACAAATTAGTAATTCCTTTCTAAAAATCACCGTTTATTTCATAAGAGGTCAAATAGGTCGAAGACCCCCCATCGCACACGTTTCCCTCCAATCTTCCAAATTCACATTGCGCTATTCCTGAAACTTCGTCTAAAAGTTCCGTGTTAGGCCGTTAACCGGTCAGCCGGAAGTCTGCTCGCCAGCCGATTCCCTAAACGTTTTCTTTCTCCTCTCCATCATCGTCTCTCCGGCACTTTAAGCCTTCTTCTTTCCTTCCGGGCGCCGCCTACGGCGCGAATGAGAGCTCGAGTGTCTGAGTCAGGCACTTGGAGGCCTCGGAGTGGTCAGGAAACGTGCTCCGAGAGCACCGTACGCCGATGCACGTTAGGTAACCGTAGTAAGTAAGCGCGGCAAAGTGTGGCAGTAGGATGCGAGGAACCGTTAACTCGACTCGAGGCTATTTTTATTATTATTATTATCGCCTGCCGGTGTGCTACACTTCGAAACGAAAGCGGGATGCCGAGGAATATCAATGGAAATGAGCGAGACGGTGCAGGATAAAATGCGCGAGAGCGTTGGGCGGAATTCGAGTTGAAAAAATGGCGAATTTATGGGTGGAACGGTGATTTTGCGGGTGTTGGGCGAAGTTGAGGAAAAGTAGCGATCTGGGCACGGTGGTGGGAAGATCTTGGTGATAAGACGAGTAATGGTGAGAGGGATCGCGCATTTATCGCGGCACGGAATTGGAGGTTATTGGGGTTGTTGTTCGAATGAATAAGTGGAAGGATTTTGTGAGAGCGACGGGTAATTGTTGCCAGGGAAATGGTCGAATAAGAATATTTTGTGTAGAAGCTACTTCTTATAACACTTTGACGTCCGCATATTTCAGCTAAATTTTTATGTTTGGTGCTGGCAAAATTGCCATGAAATTTTTAATTTTCATAGACGTCTTTTAGAAATCAGACGCAATATAGGCTCTGTGTATAATAAAAAAACATTTCAACACCGAAGTTTAATATTATTACAAAAACGAAAGGCACGAAAAAGGTGTTTTTTATGGTTTTTTGGCCTTAAAGACAGCACAGATTTGGGTCATCTGTTACTTTTTAATTGTAAAAAATGACACCAATGTGGTGTCTCCGGACGGCAAAATGTTAACATATAAATATGAATTTCCGTAAGATCTGATCATGGGTGAAAAATACCATCACAGAATAAATTAATTGTTTTTCTCATATAAAACTATGTAAAAAGTCTCAAATTCCTCCAAACTGAATCTTGCTTTCGAAAATAACAGCAAAATTATCGTTCCCATAATAAAATCTACGCGACTACCTACATATTAACAGTAATGTTCGAATAAAAATATTGTGTTTGGAAGCTACTTCTTCTTTTATATAAATATGAATTTGACTAAGACCTGATGATGGGTGAAAAATACCATCACAGAATAAATTAGCTATTTTTCTCAAGTAAAACTATATAAAAAGTCTCAAATTCCTCCAAGCTGGTGCTTGCTTTCGAAAATAACGGAAAAATTATCGTTATCATAATGAATACTACGCGACCACCATTAACGATAATGTTCGAATAAAAATATTGTGTCTGGAAGCTGTTTCTTCTTTTATATAAATATAAATTTTACTAAGACCTGATGATGGGTGAAAAATACCGACACAGACTGAATTAGTCGTTTTTCTCATGTAAAAGTGTCTAAAAAGACTTAAATTCTTCCAAGTTCGTGCCTGCCTTCAAAATTAACAGCAAAACTATCATTCCCATAATGAATTCTATGCGATCATCTACATATTAACAGTAAATATTATTTACTGTTAATCCAATTCGACATATCCAGCCTACAACAAAATACCGCATCAATTTAAATATAGAACCAAATACTACGAATAAATATCATTCCTCTAAATATGTATCTGCCTTTAGCAATAACAACAAAATTATCGTTTCTACAACAGTTTCTACAGGACCACATATTAATTAACAAAAAATCCTATTTAGTATCATTCTTGCGTTATATTGGCCTATAATGCAATATTGCATCATTTAACCTCTTCCAGTACACCACCACCTATCTATACGTTTAATTTCTTTAAATTAAAATAACGTGTATTGATTAAAAAAACGAGGAATTTGATAGTAAGTTATTCAGTACAAAGATCCTCAGCAATGAAAACCTCAAATAAAACCAATGAAATTTTCATGAAACAATATCTATCAATATGAAATTTTTATGAAACAATATCTATCAATATGACATTTTTATGAAACATTATCTATCAATATGAAATTTTTATGAAACATTATTTATCAATATTAAATTTTTATGAAGCAATATCAATCAATATGAAATTTTCATGAAACAATACCTATCAATATTACATGTTTATGAGACATTATCTATCAATATGAAATTTTCATGAACCAATATCTATCATTACGAAATTTTCATGAACCAATATCTATCATTACGAAACTTTTATGAGACATTATCCATCAATACGAAATTTATATGAAACAATATCTATCAATATGCAATTTTTATGAAATAATATCTATCATTACGAAATTTTTATGAGACATCTATTAATACCAAATTTGTGTGGAACAATACCTATCAATATGACATTTTTATGAAACAATATCTATCAACATGAAATTTTTATAAAACAAGAAACAATATCTACGAGTATTCGGGCTTACAGAACGGAAACTGAAAAATCATCTATTACAAACTTCCACCTTTTCCCAAACTCGAAAGTATTAATCATCTACCACGAAAACTATTCTTGCCATAATTTCTACGCGACCGCCTAATAATGACCAACGAATTGTTCTCAGAGCCATCCCTGCGTTACGTCGGCCGATGTCCAAGTTACGCCGAGCAAAACGTCTGCCCGTCCCGTTCGCCAGGATGTAAAAACGACTTCGAGTGTGCGGCGCCAGGCGAGCGTTGTTGCAAAACCGCGTGCGGCCAAAGATGCGTCCTGGGCGAGATGTCAGGATGCGAACAACTGGCTCTGGCCGCAATGCGAAGGTCCAGGGCCCTGGGTGCCCGAGGACCCGCGCAGTTCGTTCCGCGGTGCAACAACGTGACCGGCGAATTCGAGGAAGTGCAATGCGACCCGCAGAAGAAGAGCTGCTGGTGCGTCGATCGGATGGGAGAGGAACGACCTGGGACGAGGGCGAGTAGCAAGGATTCGGTGGACTGCGAACATCCGCGGTCCTGCCCTGCGCACACTTGTCGCATGCTTTGTCCCACGGGATTCAAGGTAATTCGAGGGGAAGGTGTTGGAGGGAATAGGTGTGTGTGATGAGAAAAGCTGAGAAGCTTTGAAGAGTGGTTGTTGAGAAACGTGGGATCTAGTGGTGAAGACTTGCAGTACTTTGATTTTGATAAAAGTATCATTAAATCATTGAAATAGAAGAATCAATCAATTTGATAGAGGTATCAATAAGTTTGTTAAAAAGTAATGAATTTACAATAGAAGAATCAATCAGTCAATTGGGAATTTGAAATAGAAATATTAAGCAATCAATATCAAATATCAAACGTGGGATATAGTAGTGAACACTTGCAGCACTTTGATTTTGAAAAAAGTACCAGTGAATTTGTAAATAAGTAATGAATTTAAAGTAGAAGAATCAATGAGTCAAATATGAATTTGAAATAGAAATATCAAGCAATCAATATCAAATATCAAACGTGAGATACAGTGGTGAACACACGCAGCACTTTGATTTTGATAAAAGTATCATTAAAATCATTAAAATAGAAGAATCAATCAGTCAAATATGAATTTGAAATAGAAGAATTAATGGTTCAAATATGAATTTGAAATAGAAGAATCAATGAGACAAATATGAATTCGACATAGAAATATCAAGCAATCTATATCAAGTACCAAACGTGGGATATAGTGATGACCACTTGCAGCATTTTTATTTTGATAAAAGTATCATTGAATTTAAAATAGAAGAATCAATCAGTCAAATATGAATTTGAAATAGATATATCAAGCAATCAATATCAAATATCAAACGTGGGATATAGTGGTGAACACTTGCACCACTTTCATTTTGAAAGAAATATCAGTGAATTTGTAAATAAATAATAAATTTAAAATAGAAGAATCAAGCAGTCAAATGTGAATTTGAAGTAGAAATATCAAACGTGGGATATAGTCGTAAACACTTGCAGCACTTTGATTTTGATAGAGGTATCAGTGAATTTGCAAATAAGTAATTAATTTAAAATAGAAGAATCAATGGGTTAAATATGAATTTGAAATAGAAATGTCAAATATCAAACGTGGGATATAGTCGTAAACACTTGCAGTACTTTGATTTTGATAGAGGTATCAGTAAGTTTGTAAATAAGTAATGAATTTAAAATAGAAAAATCAATCAGTCAATTGGGAATTTAAAATAGAAATATTAACCAATCAATATCAAACGTGGGATATAGTGATCAATACTTGCTGCACTTTCATTTCGATAAAAGTATCATTAAAATCATTAAAATAGAAGAATCAATCAGTCAAATATGAATTTGAAATAAAAATATCAAGCAATCAATATCAAATATCAAACGTGGGATATAGTGGTGAACACTTGCAGCACTTTGATTTTGATAGAGGTATCAGTGAATTTGTAAATAAGTAATGAATTTAAAATAGAAGAATCAATCAGTCAAATATGAATTTGACATAGAAATATAAAGCAATCAATATCAAACACGAAACGTGGGATATAGTGGTGAACACTTGCAGCACTTTAATTTGGAAAGAAGATCAGTGAATTTAAAATAGAAGAATCAGTCAGTCAAATATGAATTTGAAATAGAAATATCAAATATCAAACGTGGGATGTAGTAGTGAAGACTTGCAACAGTTTGATTTTGATAGAGGTATCAATGAGTTTGAATATAAGTAATGAATTTGCAATAGAAGGATTAACGGGTCAAATTTAAATTTGAAATAGAAATATCAAGTATTCAATACCAAATATCAAACGTGGGATATAGCGGTGAATACTTGCAGCATTCTCATTTTGATAACAGTATCATTAAAATCATTAAAATAGAAGAATCAATAGGTCAAATATAAATTTGTAATTGAAATATCAAGAAATTAATATCAAGTATCAAAATTGGGATATAGTAGTGAACACTTGCAGTACTTTGATTTTGAAAGAAGTATCAGTAAATTTGCAAATAAATTACGTATTTAAAATACAAATATCAAGCAATCATATTATGAATTTGAAATAGAAATACCAAGCAATCATTTTATGAATTCGAACTAGAAATATCAAGCAATCATATTATGAATTTGAAATATCATCAGGAAAGAATAGAATTTGCAATAGTGACGTCAATCGTATTTGAATTATGACAACGAGTAGATAACTAGATTTACGAAAGAGAGACATTTGAAGAAATAAAGCCCACTGTTATAACGACACGTATATATAGTTCACCACTTGCAGCGCTTTCTATATTCAACAACTCCAAATCTGATTCCACGACGTCAGGAATCTTTCACGAACTTCTTGCTTTTCAAAAGCGTAGGACAACGACATTTGAATAGCTATACTCCTTATCTTCAATGCCACGCTATCAAACAATTCTCCTACTGCACTTATTTCGTTCCAGATAGACTTCAAATCAGGCTATCGACCAATCCTCCTAAACTGCACTTATTTCTTTCCAGATGGACTCCAAATTAGGCTATCAAACAACCCTCCTAAACTGCACTTATTTCCTTCCAGATGGACTCCAAATCAGGCTGTCCAAAATGCGAATGTCGGGATCCTTGCAGCGGGGTCACGTGTCCAGGACCGAATCAAACCTGCGAGTTGGTCGATGTTTCCTGCGCACAACCGCCATGTCCTCCCGTTCCGCGTTGCAGAAAAGCAAAATCCCTCTCGACGATCTGCCCAGCCGGCGAGCCTCTTCAGATCACAGATTCCATCCGGCCATTTTTATGCGGCGACACTCCTGGCAAGCCGACCTGTCCGCCGATGTACAGATGCTTAGTCGAACCGAGGCAGGAGTACGGAGTCTGTTGTCCTTCGACGATGGACTTGAAAAGACCCGGCACGTGTCCTGCGGATGAGCCACTCGTCTGCACCTCCACGTGTCAACACGATCTCGAGTGTCCTGGACCCCAGAAGTGCTGCAGGAGCGAGAAATGCGGCGGTGGTGTTTGTACGGTGCCCCAGGGGTTGAGTGCGTGCAGGAGGGATCGCATGCTGGCGGAAATGCTGAGTGTTTCCGAGAGACAGGGCAGAGGATACATTCCGCAGTGCACGGAAGGTGAGTTTTTGCAGATGCGGGTTCGGGTTTGTTTGAAATTGTCCGGGATTTCTAAGTTGGGTTGATCTCGGGTTTTTAGATTTGGAAGTCGCGAGGGTTTGGATACTGATGATTTGAATTATTGAATATAATATGTATTGGTACGAATTATAATACGTATTGTAATATGTATTGATATAATATTATATATTGATATGAATTACTGAATATGACTGAAATATTAAATCATGGGTTACCGGTGCCGTTTAAAAGACTCTTGATAATGTTCTTGATTTTTGTAAACTGAACGTTTATAAAATCTCTATTCATTATGGTGGCAATGGTTTAGATGTTGATAATTTGAATTATTGAATATAATATGTATTGATATGAATTATTGAATATGATTGAAATATTGAATTATGGATTACCGATGCCGTTTGAAAACTCTTCATGATATTCTTGATTTTTGTAAACCGAACGTTTATAAAATCTCTATTCATTATGGTGCCGATGGTTTAGATACTGATGATTTGAATTATTGAATATAATACATATTGATACGAATTATAATATGTATTGGTATAATATGTATTGATGTGAATTATTGAATATGACTGAAATATTGAATTATGGATTACCGGTGCCGTGTGAAAACTCTTAATGATGTTCTTGATTTTTGTAAACCGAACGTTTATAAATTCTCTATTTATTATGGTGGCGATGGTTAAGATATTGATGATTTGAATTATTGAATATAATATGTATTGATACGAATTATAATATGTATTGGTATGAATTATTGAATATGATTGAAATATTGAATTATGAGTTACTGATGCCGTTTGCAAACTATTGATGGTGTTCTTGATTTTTGTAAACCGGACGTTTATAAATTCTCTATTCATTATGGTCGCAATGGTTTAGATACTGATCATTTGAATTATTGAATGTGATTAAAATATTGTGTTATGGGTTACCAGTGCCGTTTGAAAACTCTAGATGATGTTCATATTTTTGTAAACTGAACGTTTATAAAATCTCTATTCATTATGGTGCCAATGGTTTAGATACTGATCATTTGAATTTTTGAATATAATATGAATTGAATATATATATGGCGCCAATGATTTAGATACTGATCATTTGAATTATTGAATATAATATGTATTCATATGAATTATTGAATACGATTGAAATATTGAATTATGGGTTACCGGTGCCGTTTGCAAACTTTTGATGATGTTCTTGATCTTTGTAAATTCAACGTTTATAAAATCTCTATTCATTATGGTGGCGATGGTTTAGATACTGTTAATTTGAATTATTGAATATAATAGGTATTGGTATAATATGTATTGATATGAATTATTGAATATGATTGAAATATTGAATTATTGGTTACCGGTGCAGTTCGAAAACTCTTAATGATATTCTTGATTTTTGTAAACTGAACGTTTATAAAATCTCTATTCATTATGGTGGCAATGGTCTAGATGCTGAACATTTGAATTATTGAATATAATATATGTGTATTGATACGAATTATAATGTGTATCGGTATAATATGTATTCGTATGAATTATTGAATATGATTGAAATATTGAATTATGAGTCACCGATGCCGTTTGAAACACTTGATGATTTTCTTGATTTTTGTAAACCCAACGTTTATAAATTCTCTATCCATTATGGTGGCGATGGTTTGATTATTGAATAGGATTGAAATATTGAATTATGAGTCACCGATGCCGTTTGAAACTCTTGATGATGTTCTTGATTTTTGTTAAATTGTACTTATAAATTCTCTATTCATTACAAATTCTCACTGATTTTATGTTCACGTTCATTTTAAACACCGCACGACTTCTACGTCTCAGTGATTTAACGTTATCGTTAATTATAACTGCAGGTAGCCGGTTTCAATAATACGGGTTCTTTTTGATATCAAATTCTTCTTGATTCCAAATTTCCGTTAATTTATTCATTGCGGCCAGACATTTTAAAAGTGGAATATGATGCATTATTTTAGATGGAAATTATGAGTCAAGGCAATGTTCAAGGAACAGTTTGGTCTGCTGGTGTGTTGACGAAGACGGTCGAAAAATATCCGGTTCTATGGGACCATCCAGCAAGGTGGATTGTAATTCAGTTGGAAAAGGAGCACGATCGTTGTCAACATTTTGTGCACCCCAACAATGTGCCCAAGTTTGTCAGTACGGCTTTAAGACAGACATGACTGGATGCCCTAGTTGCGAATGCGATAATCCTTGCGAGGGGTAAGTATCAAGCCAATCGATCTATCTTTGTATCAAAATTGAATGAGAATGTTCAATACGCTTATTTAATTTTCTCAGATTCCCATGTCCGCCTGGACAAGAATGTTCATTGAAAAGCGAGGACGGATGTCCTGATTTCCTCTGTCCAACGAGACCGGAATGCCGACCGAAAAAGACCTACAAGAGTCCTTGCGTGTATGGCGCTCCTTTAAGCGACGAAGAAGGCAATGCCGTCACTTGTTCAACGAACGACACTTGTCCGTACGATCATGAATGTACAGCTGTCTCCGAAGCCGGCCAATCAGTTTGCTGTTTGATCAGACCAACAACGGTGAAGTCGTTTACAAGTAAGTACACGAAGAATTGAATTCTTAGACGAACGCATGGATGACAGAATATCGGAAGCCTATAAGTGATTTCCACCGAGTATCATAGGTTCAAAAACTATTGGACATCTTCGTATGACAATTTCCTTACTTTCATACTTCCTAGAACCAAATATGATTAAATATGACTATATAATATATAAGCCTACAACTGATTTCCACCAAGTATCATAGTTTCAAAAACTATTGCACATCTTTGTATAACAATTTCCTTACTTTCATACTTCCTAGAACCAAATATGACTATATAATATATATGACTAAATATGAATATATAATATATAAGCCTACAACTGATTTCCACCAAGTATCATAGTTTCAAAAACTATTGCACATTTTCGTATAAAAATTTCCTTACTTTCATAATTCCTAACACCAGATATGACTATATAATATATATGACTAAATATGAATATATAATATATAAGCCTACAACTGATTTCCACCAAGTGTCATAGTTTCAAAAAGTATTGCATATCTTCGTACAACAATTTCCTTACTTTCATACTTCATAGAACTAAATATGAATATATAATATAAGCCTACAACAGATTTCCACCAAGTATCATAGTTTCAGAAACTATTACACATCTATGTATAACAATTTCCTTACTTTCATACTTCCCAGAATCAAATATGACTATATAATATATAAGCCTACAACTGATTTCCACCAAGTACCATAATTTCAAAAACTATTGCACGTCTTCGTATAACAATTTCCTTACTTTCATACTTCCTAGAATCAAATATAACTATACAGTACATAAGCCTACAACTGATTTCCACCAAGAATCATAATTTCAAGAACTATTACACATCTTCGTATAACAATTTCTTTACTTTCATACTTCCTAGAACCAAATATGACTATATAATATATATGACTAAATATGACTATATAATATAAGCCTACAACTGATTTCCACCAAGTATCATAGTTTCAAAAACTATTGCACATCTTCGTATAACAATTTACGTCCTTTCATACTTCCTAGAGCCCAATATGACTATATAATATATAAGCCTAAAACTGATTTCCACCCAGTATCATAGTTTCAAAAACTATTGCACATCTTCGTATAAAAATTTCCTTACTCTCATAATTCCTAACACCAGATATGACTATATAATATATATGACTAAATATGAATATATAATATATAAGCCTACAACTGATTTCCACCAAGTGTCATAGTTTCAAAAAGTATTGCATATCTTCGTACAACAATTTCCTTACTTTCATACTTCATAGAACTAAATATGAATATATAATATAAGCCTACAACAGATTTCCACCAAGTATCATAGTTTCAAAAACTATTGCACATCTTCATATAACAGTTTCCTTACTTTCATACTTCCTAGAGCCAAATGTGACTATATAATATATATGACTAAATATGAATATAAAATACATAAGCCTACAACTGATTTCCACCAAGTATCATAGTTTCAAAAACTATTGCACACCTTCATATAACAATTTACGTCATTTCATACTTCCTACAGCCAAATCTGAATATCTCCAAACACTAACGTCTCACCTCCAAAGATGAAAATACCCAAACGTCGTCATCTTCAACCACAATTTCAGAATCAAATATTCAATTACTCAAGTACGACATTTCTCTCTTCCCCCCAGTGTGTGAGTACCTACGAGACTTCAACGACCGTATGGAAGGAACTCGCGAAGGCATGTCCCTTGCCGTCCCATCCCCCCAATGCGAACCCGACGGCACCTACAAACCCGTCCAATGTCACAACAACGTCTGTTCCTGCGTGAACGAGCGCGGCGTCTCTCTAAAAACCAACATCAACACCGACACCGACTGCCAACAAATAAAGGACCTGCAACGCATCTGCGACCCTCTATCCTGCGACCTCGGCTGTCCTTACGGCTACGACCTCGACTCAGCAGGCTGCGAACAATGCCAATGCCACGACCCGTGCAAAGACGTGGCTTGCGATAACCACAAAAGCTGCACCATGGTCGACGTCAACTGCGGCCCAGGACAATACTGTCCCCCCGTTCCCGCGTGCCTAGCCGCGAAAGCTGGCCAATGTCCTTATCTCGTGCCAAGTTCTTCCAGCTGCGAACTCCAGTGCGGCAGCGACCAGGAATGCTCGGGCGATGACAAATGCTGCTCCACAGGCTGCGGAACCCAGTGCGTGACGCCTGTAATGGCGACTGCGTGCCAACACGCGCGAGCAGTAGCAGAACACGCAGCCAGGGAATCCGGGGAACCCGCTCGCAGGACATATATACCGAGATGTGACGCTAATGGGGCCTTCGAACCGGTGCAATGCTTAAATGGTATGTGTTGGTGCGTGGACGAAGAAGGACGAGAAGCGGCGGGTACCAGGGTTTTGGAAGGAATCGTGCCTAGGTGCAGTACACCACTGAGGTGTCCTGAGATCGATTGCAAGCTGGAGTGTGCGGAAGGATACGAGCTGGACCCTGACAGCGGGTGTCCAACTTGCTCGTGCAGGGATCCGTGCAAAAGTGTGACTTGCAGGGGAGAGAATGAGGCTTGCAGAATGGTGGAGGTGGCTTGTAGTGTGCCACCTTGTCCGCCGGTACCTGTTTGTTTGCCGAAGAAGGACAATCCTTGTCCCAACGGTTCGCCGCTTCTGGATCAAGACGGTTCGCCTGCCACCTGCGGACCCCATGGACGTCACTGTCCGTCGACGCATAAATGTGAACTGTCTCCTCTGGATGAATACGCGGTTTGCTGTCCGAAACCTCGGGACGTTTGCTTCGAGCCACCTAGAAACATTCCTTGCCCTATTGGCTTGAATGAGACGGAGCGATGGTACTTCGACCCGGAGCGGAATGAATGTAGAAGGAAGAGCGAGTGTTCGCTGGGGCATAACGATTTCACCAGTAAACTAGTTTGCGACACCGTCTGCCCGGTTTTATCGCAGTGCGAGAGGTTGAGGGAGAAGAATGTGAAGACGTCACAAAGGCTGAAGCAGCCGACATTTTTGCCGAGATGCAATCCGGACACGGGGTCTTGGGAACCGGTTCAGTGCTTGGAGCATGTGGGGGTCTGTTGGTGCGTGAACAGAAAAGGGCAGCCTGTGAAAGGGTCGTTGACTAGAGGTCCGGAACCGAAGTGCAATTTTAGGCAGGCGAGAGGAAGAGGAAGTCGCGGTCAAGTGGTCGAAGTTGACAGAGAAATTCAGGCGTTTATGGAAGATGCTCTGATGAGCTTGGAGACGGATGAGAAGAAGTTGAAGAAGGTACTGGGTACCAGATGCCAGGCGATGAAGGACAAGGGACATGTACCGGCGATCTGTGATCGTGAAGGAAGATTTGAACCTATGCAATGCGCGGGAGATACCTGCTGGTGTGTGGATGAGGCTGGAAATCAGTTGGTGGGGTCCGAACCCTTCTTCAAGGGGATCAATGTGTGCCGTAAGTATATGAGATTCATAAATATAAAATGGTCCGTAACTTAGAATAGATTCCGAAAATTCAGTTAAACTCATGTCAAATACACGATGTATATATTGTATTATTATTTATATATTTATATATATTATATTGCATTATTACCCGTTACACTGACTACAATTGCACTATACATTGCGGATAAATTGCGTATATGTACATTATATACCCGTTACAACATTTTTTGATTTACAAATTTCGAAATACTCGATATATATAATTGTTATAAATATAATATATAATATATATATATCGAGTATTTCGAAATTATATAAATCAACACTCGATCTATATACAATAGTTATAAATATAATATATAATATATATATATATATCGAGTATTTCGAAATTATATAAATCAAAATATGTTGTAACGGGTATATAATGCACATATATTTCAAAATTATGTAAATCAAAAAATGTTGTAACGGGTATATAATGTATAGTGCAATTGTAGTAAGTGTAACGGGTTATAATGCAATATAATATATACATAATAATAATACAATAATATAATCAAGTTTCAGAATCTACGTTTTTCCAACTACTAACATTATTGTTCTATACATTTAAATTAAATGAAGTAAATGTCGTGCGCGTAATTTCAATAGCATATATATTATATAGTATATATTATATTGCATTATTACCTACAATTGTTACATTGCGGATAAATTGCGTATACTACAATTTTGTTTTTTGCGATTTTACTATACGATTTATTTTTTGCGGATAAATTGCGTTTAATATTTCCTATCCATGTACATATATGGACGAAATATATATATAATCGAAACGTTACGAAAACGCGTCAACGTTATCATTTTTTGATTTACAAATTTTGAAATACTCGATATATACATATATATATAGTTACAAATACAATATATATTGAGTGGAAACGCATTTTCTTAAAATAGATACCAAAAATTATTGTAATCGTGCATGTCTCACAAAAAATCACCGAGTTTGTACCAAAAAACAAATCAATTGAAATCCTATCTTCAAGCGACGAAAGCGATTTTATATAGGTGCGCGTTTTGGATTGTACATACAATTTGAAAATCCATGTATACAATTTAAATACAATTTCTTTAGGTCTAATTTAATTATGTAATTTAATTGAAAGCATTCTCTCATCTACCTCATAAATCAATTGTAGTACAAAATTGTTTATTATATGTAGGAATTTATAAAATTTTCGAATATTTTTTTGTACGATTTCTTTTATTCGGTCCCTATCCACCGCACAAAAACAGGTTTTACTGTATACGGGTAATAATGCGTATATATATATATATATATATATATATATATATATATATATATATATATATATATATATATATATATATATATATATACCATATACAAATACAATATATATAATCTAACATAATAATGTATAATATTGGATAATACTACAATAGTATAATCAAATTTCAGAATCTACGTTTTTCCAACTACCAACATTATTGTTCTATACATTTAAATTAAATTAAATAAATGTCGTGCGCGTAATTTTAATATCATTTAAATCAAATTAATGTTTTCTCTCATTTCAGTGCCCACTCCAGTTGAAGCAGTTGAGGTAACTCTACGTTTCCCGGGCAGATTCTTGATGTCCGACGAATCCCGCTTCAAAACCGAGGCCGAAACTTTCCTCCACGATCTCGGCGCTTCGATCAAAGGTGAAATAAGCGTAAATATCGGCCAGGACTCGGCGATCCTCGGTTTTGAAGTGATCGGACCCAACAAAGTTGACATCGCCTTTCATCTCGAAGAACTAACGAGGATTCAAAAACTTACGATGCTGAACTCGATAGCCGACGCGACTACTTCAAGATTCACTCATCGCTCGACTCCGATCGCGACGCAAAGTCGGATTGTCGCTTTGGAGCAAAGAGAAATCCTGACGGAAGTCGAGGCGCCTGTTTATCAAACAGCGACGCTCGTTTTGGCCGCTGCCAGTGCATTCGTTATCAGCAGTCTTTTGATTCTGCTGATGTTGTATCGAAAAAAGGTATGAAAATGGGTCTGATAATGCTAGAAGCTCAATCTAATCAAGAACTAAATTTAAGGTTCATTTAGATTTCTAATATTAATAACTCCGTACGTTTACGACATATACGTCAAGCGTGAAAATGGTTCAAGTGACAAATAAACAGAAAAAAATTATGTAAATCATTAATTTAAAAAAAAATTGTAATTAAAAAAAAATGTATTGAAAGAAGGTATGAAGAAAGTTCTGACGCTAGAAGCTCGACCTAATCGAGAACTGAATTTAAGGTTCATTTAGCCTTCTGATAACAATAACACCGTACATTTCCGACATATACGTCAAGCATGAAAATTGTTTAAGTGACAAATAAACAAAAAAAATTAAATAATCATTAATCTAAAAAAAAATTTTGTATCGAAAGAAGGTATGAAAATAGTGCTGATGCTAGAAGCCCAACCTAATCGAGAACTGAATTTAAAATTCATTTAGCTTTCTAATAATAATAACACCGTACGTTTCCGACATATACGTCAAGCGTGAAAATGGTTCAAGTGACAAATAAACAAAAAAAAATTAAGTAAATCATTAATTTAAAAAAAAATGTTTTATCGAAAGAAAGTATGAAAATAGTTCTGATGCTAGAAGCCCAACCTAATCGAGAACTGAATTTAAAATTCATTTAGCTTCCTAATAACAATAATACCGTACATTTCCGACATACACGGCAAGCGTGAAAATGGTTTAAATGACAAATAAACAAAAAAAATTAAGTAATCATTCATCTAAAAAAAAATGTTGTATCGAAAGAAGGTATGAAAATAGTGCTGATGCTAGAAGCCCAACCTAATCGAGAACTGAATTTAAGGTTCATTTAGCTTTCTAGTAAAATAACACCGTACGTTTCTGACATATACGTCAAGTGTGAAAATGGTTTAAATGACAAATAAACAAAAAAAATTAAGTAATCATTAATCTAAAAAAAAATTTTGTATCGAAAGAAGGTATGAAAATAGTTCTGATGCTAGAAGCCCAACCTAATCGAGAACTGAATTTAAGGTTCATTTAGCTTTCTAATAATAATAACACCGTACGTTTCTGACATATACGTCAAGCGTGAAAATTGTTTAAGTGACAAATAAACAAAAAAAATTAAAAAATCATTAATCTAAAAAAAAATGTTGTATCGAAAGAAGGTATGAAAATAGTGCTGATGCTAGAAGCCCAACCTAATCGAGAACTGCATATAAAATTCATTTAGCTTCCTAATAACAATAATACCGTACATTTCCGACATATACGTCAAGCGTGAAAATGGTTTAAGTGACAAATAAACAAAAAAAATTAAGTAAATCATTAATTTAAAAAAAAATGTTCTATCGAAAGAAAGTATAAAATTAGTTCTAATACTAGAAGCCCCACCTAATCGAGAACAGAATTTAAAATTCATTTAGCTTCCTAATAACAATAATACCGTACATTTCCGACATACACGGCAAGCGTGAAAATGGTTTAAATGACAAATAAACAAAAAAAATTAAGTAATCATTAATCTAAAAAAAAATTTTGTATCGAAAGAAGGTATGAAAATAGTGCTGATGCTAGAAGCCCAACCTAATCGAGAACTGAATTTAAGGTTCATTTAGCTTTCTAGTAATAATAACACCGTACGTTTCTGACATATACGTCAAGTGTGAAAATAGTTCAAGTGACAAATTACCAAAAAAAAAAAAGTAATCGTTCATTTAAAAAAAAGTATTTTATAATATATATATATATTATAAGTAGTAATTTTTTTTTAAATTAAGTAAAACATTAATTTTTTTTAATGTCATCGCACATAATATAACAAATGTTTTTTCACATTGATTTAGGTTTCTTTTATAATGATCGGCACGTACCACTTAACGGCTTCATTAACCGAATAATATCAGAGTGCACAGTAATTTGTCATTTAGTTGACGCGAAATAAAGAGGAAATTTTCTTTTTCCCCAGATAAAAATGAAAGACCCCACGAAAGCCCTTCCGATGGACCAGCATTTTCTCGCCTACAGCCAACCTCCGGTGTACGTGATATCGGGAATGGAGAAGGACGAAAAAGATAAGGAGGCTGCGATTCAAACGCACGACAATATTCACGCGCAGGAGAATGTCGTCGGCGCTTGAACGAAATATCGAGAGTCGTAACGACTTCCATTAACTCTCGCTTCTTAGATCCAGGCAGTCGCGAGCGCGACTTCGGATCACCCTCACACCTTTCATTTCAACTATATTTATTCTTTGCATGAGATTCATCGCGACTTCGTAGAACCCGCCGGTCGACCGAAGAAAACTGTACTTGGTACTTCTGCCCATCGTGGAACAACGGTAGAAAGTGGTCATTCCGATCGTAGAAACACCTGGCCAGTTTCTATCGTTCGAAACGTTCATTAACACCTTGACTGCCGTGCGTATTTTGCTGTATTAAAACGGCGACGCTATAAAATACTACAGCGTTTGACTGAATTACGCAAAATGTAAATAACCTGCAGGTATTGGAGACCAAAGGATCGCATCACTATTCCAACAATAACTGCATTTATAAAATAAAGATTGCTACCAGCTGCGAATATGTTGGATCTTCAGTAAAATTTCTTGCGCCGATCACGGCAGTCAAAGTGTTAACTTGCATCGTTTCCAACTTACGTCACTTTTTGTATGATAAACAGCGCATCAAGATGTGCAAAAATAGTAAGGCTGACTTAAGGCGTCTTACGTGGAAGCTATTACAATTTTTATCGCTTCCGTTTCATTATCGCGGGGATTCCCCGTTATAGGTCAGCTATTATTACGCAGGAGTCGTTTTCTGCGAATGGAAAATGTGCTTGGATTGACTCACCGATACAGGAAGTGCCAGGACGCGTCGCAAATGAGATTCGGTCCATCGTCGAGGAGCGTAGTTCTTTCGTAGAACGAATTCGATATTCTCTCGCGGGTATCTCCTTCATCAATGCGTGGGAAAATCGGCTAACGCGGGAACGTCCTCCCTGGAAATAACGGAATCGATTATTATCATTAGCCGAGGCGAGGACATCGTCGCGTTGGCGACGATTATGGGTGTACATATTAGATTCGTACTGTGTTTGTTTATTTATATAGCTCAATAAAGAATCGGAAATTGTCTTGTTCTCCAAGTGGTTCTTCATTCTTGACTGCACCCCGCTCGGGACAGAGTGATTCCTGGAATATTTTGGAATTAGTCATCTAACCTTGTAGACATGATGTAATAATGTGTTAAGGGGACATTCTATTGGGTTGGAGGGAAAGTTCTGTCGTATTTTTAATAGGCAGGTAATTTTTCTTGTAAATAAAAAAACATCTGGCTAGTGAGTCATTCGGATTTTTTTTTTGTTTTCTATAGCTGCTGTATAATATAAAAGGAGTCCTTTTTTACCGTTCATCATTTACTTGTGATATTTAAAGTGAAAAACATGTCAGTAGATAAAGTGCATTTACGACACTGCATTTTGTATGAATTCCAAAAAGAAAGGAACGCATCGGTTGCAAGTAAAAATTTACGTGCGGTGTTTGGAAAAGATATTGTAAATGTTCGTACTTGTCAAAGATGGTTTAGCAATTTCGAAGAAAGTGATCGGTCTGGACGACGATCCAAGATCGATAATGATGTTTTACAATCCATGTTGGAAAATAATCCATATTTAACAAGTCGAGAAATTGCAGAAGAGTTTGGCATTCATCATACAACACATTAAATGTATTATGATTAATATTAAACACATCTTTTCATAAATTAATTCAAATATTTTCTTTAAAATACGACAGAACTTTCCCTCCAACCCAATACTTTCTCATCGAAAAATTTTACTGATTTTCAATAATTTTTTTCTTATCGAAAATAGAAACGCAGCAATTTGAAACTTTCACATTGTATCATATCGACCTTTATTTATACAAAAATATTTTCTTTTTATGTTTTTTCAAATTTTTTCATATAAATTTTTGTTGATTGCTGGAGCACCTCCAAAAAATTCATACTCACTGGCGTGCGTGATTGCGGTCGTTGGGATAATCAGAAAAAAAAACAGAACAGGAATCTTAATTTACATACTAACCACTATCGCATGAACCATGGAGAAAGAGTTTGCATGAAAACTTGCAAAATGACTGACTTTCCAAAATTAGGTTCACGAAAATGGCACTTTTTCCGTCTTTTTATGATGGAAAAAAATGAGAAAATATTGATTTATTAACACACCCGTGGTTCATACGATAGGCATAAGTATGTAGAATAATATATTAAAATCTCGGACCGATTGGTCGAATAGTTTTTTTGGAATCGTGCACGCCAGTTGAAAAAAATATAGTACTGAGAAAAACGCATTTAAAGTTTTGCATATCGAATTTTTGTATATAAAAGATTCTTACGTAGTAAATTGTAATATACAATAATTCATAGCCGGATCAATGTTTACATGCAGATCAACATTTTCTTTTAATTTTTCTGCCGATGTACTAGCGTACTCTAAAATGCATTCACTTGTATGCTGATTTCCAATAAACGTTCTTTTTCGCGAACGACAGGGTCTCGAATTGACAAATTTACTTTGTTTTCGATCCATATTAAAACGATACGTCTCTTTTGAAAACTGTTTGAATACTGAATGCATGTTCAGAAAGCAATAAACATAACAGACATCGTCAAGGTCAAGGGTAAGATGATATTTAGATGTTATTTTGGTGCTTTCAAAATGACTGACTTTCCAAAATTAGGTTCACGAAAATGGCACTTTTTCCGTCTTTTTGTGATGGAAAAAAATGAGAAAATATTGATTAATTAACACACCCGTGATTCATACGATAGGCATAAGTATGTAGAATAATATATTAAAATCTCGGACCGATTGATCGAATAGTTTTTTTGGAATCGTGCACGCCAGTTGAAAAAATATAGTACTGAGAAAAACGCATTTAAAGTTTTGCATATCGAATTTTTGTATATAAAAGATTCTTACGTAGTAAATTGTAATATACAATAATTCATAGCCGGATCAATGTTTACATGCAGATCAGCATTTTCTTTTAATTTTTCTGCCGATGTACTAGCGTACTCTAAACTGCATTCATTTGTATGCTGATTTCCAATAAACGTTCTTTTTCGCGAACGACAGGGTCTCGAATTGACAAATTTACTTTGTTTTCGATTCATGTTAAAACGATACGTCTCTTTTGTAAACTGTTTGAATACTGAATGCATGTTCAGAAAGCAATAAACATAACAGACATCGTCAAGGTCAAGGGTAAGATGATATTTAGATGTTATTTTGGTGCGCGGAACACACTCCTTCGTAATGTTTACCAATGCAATGTTTACATTTGGATGATCTTCTCTTTTAAATCGTTTCCAGAATTAGATAATTTCTTAGAATAAATAAAGATCGCCGAAAGAGAAAAACGGCCCTTCTATCTGCGCGAGGTGGGTTAGATGCGGGGCCTATAACTTTCCCAATTTTTCGAATTTATCGCTGCAAATTTAAGGACATAATCTCGAAAGTATATACAGGTAACCCTCCTACAACACGGCATCCTATAACACGATTGTTCCTCTTATCTAATATCCTATATTAAAGAAATAAAAACATCAACCTTAAATGCGTGTTGGAAGAAGATATGGCCCTCTTCAGTTGAAACAGAAAACATGCGTGAAACATCAGAAAATGAAATTGGTGCCATATTAGAAGTCGCTAAATCAATCGGAGGCGAAGGTTTTGTGGATATAGCTACCAAAGACATTCAAGATTTATTAGTGGAAGAAGAAGTTGACGAAGCGGATTTGATGGAAATGGCACCCCTAGATGCAAATCAAATCGATTTTGAGGACGCTAGCTCTGATGAAGATTGTGCAGTTAAGAGTTTAACATTAAAAAAATTCAAGAAGGCCTATGCTTAGTGGAAAATCTCGTCATTTTTCTTGAATACAGACCCTTCCACGGAAAGAAGTCGAAAATTCAAAAGGGAGCTGCAAAACTGTTTAGCTCCATACCGCGAAATTTACAATGACCTAGTTAGAACCAGCAAGCAAAGTTCGATTACAGATTTTTTTAAGAGGGGAAAACATACAAAAACTTTAAATAGAGAAAAAAGTTCTGAAAGTGAAGGCAATATCGTTCCACCGAAAAAACGTTCTCGGTTGATTATACTGAGCAGTGACGACCAATAAATTCATTAAATTATGGTGGCGTTAGATTAAATTTTTTTGTTTATTATACATTTACATTTTTAATAAAAATTAAAAATAAAAAAAAAAAATTTGTTTTTAATAAGTTTTTGGAACGTAACCCCCCTTTTTGCACTAGCTCAGGGTCTCATGCAATACGGTTTCACACAACACGGCATTTTCTAGGAACCTAACTACCGTGTTATAGGAGGGTTTACCTGTACTTTCGAATAAGGCAACAAAAAAAAATCGATTTTTTCGACCCGAGAAAGTAGAATGTCCCCTTAAGTAAAAAAAAATTGTGGAATGTTTTATGTGACACACCGATGCTTTGATGCGTACATTTTGATGTATCCTTTTTGGTTGCTCAGTTAGGAGGATTACAATAAAATGTTGATTACAAATTCTTGTGTAATTGCAAAAGGTTCTCCGGAAATGGGATGCTTATTGAAGCACTGTAACAATAGAAAATTTCCTTTGAAACTGTTACAAATCGCCGCAATGTCGTATAGAGTGCGCCACAATCCACTGTGTTGGTCGACTCGAATTCGCGCCAATTTTCCGCGAATACTTCCGACACATTGTCGATGTGTGCGAAATTTTTGTCAAACGACTGACGTTACGCTTATTATCAAAGCTAAGTGAATAATATTGCGCATATCAACTAAACCGCTCTGATGATCGCAGATTTGATCGGATTCTGTGTTTTGTGCCGTAGTCAATAAAATCATTTGTATCATGCTTTTGGTTAATACGGAAATTCGCAATTTTTTGATATCTTCGAATACTTTGGCACAGGTTATTAGTATCTGCCGCAATAGTTATGATCATTAACTTGGGTGAATAACTACAGATCGCCACAACAATTTTTGTCAACTTCCAGAATTTGTATGCTCGAAATACAGGTATATTTGCTCAGTTATTTGAGCATTCCATTGCTCACAATATTTATCTACCTATTCCTAACTATGTGCAGCTTTATATACTTACAAAGTAACCCGCAATGATCAGAAAATCTTGAACACTCCCGAAACCGAAGGAAAATAACGCGAAACTTCAACGATCGAAGCTACGAACTGCAGTGATCGTTACTAAAACTATCGAACTATCGAAACAGGGAGTATCGAAAAACTAGAGTGTTCGCATCCCAAACTTCTCAACAACAAAGTGCCCACCAATGAAAATGCCCCGCGAATGGGGCGCTTCGGTGGCGGTTTCGAAAATGTGCCTGTCTTCCTAAAACCTAAATTTCCTAACTCATTATTTTCTTTACCAGGGTTCGCTAACGATTCAAGCTTCGTAGCATCTACGAAAAAAGGAAATCCATAATTTTATGATGGAGAAATTGATATTTCGATGAAATAAGCTTGAAATGTGCTTCATTTAATCATGCTTGATAATCAAGCAATAATATGTAATAGGTAGGTATGCAAAATATGTCTAAATTGTGTAGAAAGTAACCTTTTCAAATCAATTTGGCAGAGTACATTAAACAGACGCTGCAGAATTCAAAGCTCCGCAGTCCCCCTTCTCCAAAATCCAACCGAGTATCTATCAAATTCAACTGCAAACCGCATCACCGCTAAAAAATTCGACCCCATCTTCCTCCACCCGTAAATATCCTCTACACCCGAGCGATCACAAATCTGGAGCAGCTTATCGATTTTAGTTAAATTTAATTTTTCATACCCACCTCCATAATCGCTTCTGCCCAAAATCCCTTCTCGCCACCCACCCGGGGTAACCAAACCCCCCAAGTCCCCCGCATCAAACTTAAAGCCTTTCGAAATTTGGTGCACCAGGTCCTCGGACCGTCCAGGGGTGCCATGGCCCCGTGTTCGACATAAAATTTCGCGGTCACCAAGCCGTGTGAGAACGCCGCCTGAGCTTTCGGCGGAAACACACGAGTTATTCCGAGAGTCGTTCGAGCTGGAGAATCGCGTCGCCCTTTAGGCGAAGCGCGAGTGACCAATCGAGCGGTTCTCGGGTCGGTGGGGCAGTCCAGGGCCAGCAAACCGAGATTATCGTTGACGAAGCTCGTCCTCGTCGACGTCCATCCGCCGAGGAGCGCGTCGTCCTGCTGACCGAGCAAATCGCAAGGACCCCGCGGCAGGAGAGGAGGGGCCCTAGAAGAGGAGGACCTTAATGGCTCTGAGCACGGACGACCAGGCCTCGCGCTTCTCAATCGCCGCTGGAGCCCTCTTCGAATCTGCGTCGCTCTCATTCTCGACATTCCCGACATTCTCGCATGAACGTTCTGCGACAGGCGTCTTCGATGTCGGCCCCTGCTCGGCGTCCAGGTCCCCGCTGATCCCGCTTCCGTTTCCGTTTCTGTTATGTGCGAACGCGAAGCGAGCCGAGTGTTTATAACTGCACGGCTCTCGTGGCGGTGACGAAGGGACAGGGAAAGGGAACCAGGAGCTTGAGGGGGGAAGAGGCTTGACAGAGGACTGTAAGCGGGAACGAGAGAGAAGACGGGAGGGAGAGAGAGAGGAGACGGAAAAACGGCCAGAATCGAGGGGCGAGAAAGTCGAAGTCGGTCGGCGACGGGAGGTGCGTGAGTTTTCGCTTCCATCTTACCCGCGGAACCTAGGTCGGAGTCTGGATAACCTGATACCTGGGGAAGGGGTCGGCTGGTCGACAGGCGTCGACGGGCGAGTTTGCGTCTCAGGCCACGATGTTTACCGGCACGGTGAAGATCAAGATCTGCGAGGCGGTTGGGTTGAGGGCCACCGATAAGCAGAGGAAGTTCTGGCAGGACGAACCGATACTGGACCCCTACGTGCAGTTGGACGTGGACGAGAATCATCTGGACCGCTCGTCCACGAAGGCGAAGACGTTCGATCCGGTGTGGAATGAATGCTTCACGCATGAGGTACAGGACGCTGTTATGCTGGGACTCACCGTCTTCCACAGTGCTGCACTTCCTCCGGACTACTTTGTGGCCAACTGCAGTATACCGTTCGAGGAACTGGTCAGCAGAAATGACAAGACTGCAGACTTCTGGGTTAGTGTCTAAAGGGTACTGCGTTGATGCGCAGTGAATTGTCGCATGCTGCGTCAGCTGTTTGGAAGTAAACAGCTGCGGCGGTGTGGGTATATGTGTTGTTTCGAGTAGAAAGACAATGTCATTATCTGAGATTGTAGCGTATCTACCTATTTATAAATATGTATGTCTCGGTCGTCAAATCTGTATCTAGATTGCAGCTATCTTTGTGTCTGCTAGTTTACGGTAGTTCGAGGTGGTCAGATAAGACTATGTCAATAAAGAGACAAGGAAAGATACGTAGAGTAGTTGAGTATAGTATTTCAGTCAGTGTACCGAGATACCTTGTCTCACGTAGTTGCTGTTAACAAGTAAATGCAGAATAATTGTTTCTAAAAACACACAGATCTTTTGCACTACCACAAGATGCTGCAAACGCATACTAGAGTTTGTCGATTGGTAAAGTGCCTATACAACTATGACCGCAACAACACTCCACTTTAAATGACTTGCTTCGGTTCTAATCCAGTAATATGATACCATTATCCTATTAGCGAATTGCAGTACTAACTGTCATCCGTGTATGTCATCCCCTAGAATAATAGACGCGTACAATTACATTGTCTCGTACATCATTCTGCATACCACTAACATCGCGTCAACCAATTTCTCCCGACACTCAATGTTACTTAAGATAAAGACTTGCGAAATTTGTTTCAGGTTGACCTAGAACCTCAAGGGAAACTGAGAGTAAGGATAGACCTCAAGTGGACTGACCCAGGTACGAGAATTATGACCCTTAAATCAACTAGTTACCAAATTGTCGAACTGAAAATCAAACAAGCGAATGTCAATATTACAGATCAACAAACCGGCTGCGGTGCAGGTGGCGATGGCGATGGAATCAGCATTAGAGGTGTCGGTAGTACTGCCGCAGGCAAAGAACCGCGGCGAGAATTCAAGGAGAGGCAAGGATTCAATCGGCGGAGAGGTGCTATGCGTCGTAGGGTTCATCAAGTAAACGGTCACAAGTTCATGGCCACGTTCTTAAGGCAACCGACATTCTGCTCCCACTGCCGTGAATTTATATGGTACGTATGAACTCGTCGGTTAGCATGCCACTGACGACTCCCTCGACGCTTAGGTTTCCATGAGAAAGAGAAGTATACTTGGATTGCGAAGTTTTGAAACACGAGTGGGTGCTGTACTAAGACATTTGGTTAGGGGATAACGATTTGCATGCTCGATTTGGTGTGCATTATGTTCTGTCGAATTCGAAATGATACATTGATGAATATGTAAGTCCAGATTACCTTGGGAAGACAGTAAGAAATGATGCACACCGAATCATTGGGGTATGGCTACTTACAATAACTCCCGGAGGAATCGCATGTTTGGGTACTTGGTTCCTTCGCAATTAACTTTGGTGATACCAAATGGATACGAAAAGTCTCTGTCGATGGTGTTTTCCTCGGTCACAACCTGATATTTTCCGTTTTAATGCTGAAATGGACGTACGTCAGGATAACTTGGTATTGCTACAAGTGAGGAAATGAACTACTGTTGTGTGTTACTTCGCAATTAATTACGTCGGCAGGTCATCCCATAAGTACGCTTAATTTTCGTAAAAGTCAGTAAAAGCAGCACGATTCTTCGGCGCCAATTAGACTCTTTATACATGCTCAAAATATAAACCTTTGTCAATATGATTTGACACAGTAATCACAATATAAAATAACGCCAAAAATATTCAGAACGTGTGCAACTTGGAACCCCTTTTTGTATAGATACAAAAATGTTATAGCCTGTGGCAATGTACACCGATTTATAATTTCAAGCGAAATTCCTTTAGTCTTCTAAAACTACACAAAATTTTGCATTACCCATGGGATGACCCAATACTTTAATGGGCTGCATGTCTCGGGTTCTCACAACGAGCGTACACCCTGTTCGTACGGTTCACTAAACTTGACCCAAGATTGACAAAGGTGTTGGATCTCTCAACATTGGAGGAACATTTTATTCCACGTACACACGGCAACGTGGTCTTTTAACGATTTTCAATAAATTCTTCTCATTCGGCGAACAACTTCTTCGCTCCTCTCTTCCACACGCGCTTTTTGTATTTATTTTTTTTAAGAGACTACTCTTCGTCTTTTTCTAAGTACGGTTTTATGTACGTGAGGAAGGTATACGTATGCGCTTTTAGAAGGGATTATGAGGAGATGATGTGACGTGTTTTGTCTGTTGTATTTCAGGGGCTTGGGCAAGCAGGGCTATCAGTGTCAAGGTGAGAAAGACACAATACACGTTATTAACAGACTTTTTTGATTATGTACCCGCTTGCTGAACCTATGTGTGTGTGTGTGAACGTGGTGTATAAATTATTTTAGGCGTGCGTATGCGTTACTTTAGTTCATCGCTGCGATTAATTTGTCGTGAGTTTAGGTCTCGATCTGCGGCACTCACTTTCTTTCCTCGACAGCCTATTTATGGATTCTCTCACGACGATAGACTTTATTGGACAAATTCATTTAGCCTTTCCGCCTTGGTATTTCCATGCTTCCCACACGATTCTGCACCGTCAGTCGCGAAATTTCCCGTTGAACGTCCGGCGTCAGCGCGGAAATTTCCGGCAGAAGGCGTCCGCTTTGATTTTTAACGTGCGTTCGACTCGAGAAGACGTCCTGAATTGCATGCCGTTGTTGATTGTCGAGAATTTCGACCGAACCCGCGGGGAGGGTTTCGAGGAGACCCACTTAATCACGTTATCTTTTACTCCATAACATATTCTTTAACGTTCAAGCTTACTTCTGCTGTTCCTGTTGGCAAGGGTGCATTGGAACCTATCATCAGTTTATTTATGCTTGCTACAAAATTTCACATATAAGTTGGGTGCGTCTAATCACGCATGCGATCAGCTTTATTGTGCCATATTTAATGTTCGATCAACTAACAGCGATGGGCATCGGTTCAATGGGATTGTCATTGCTGTTTCAGTGTGTACCTGCGTAGTTCACAAACGATGCCACAAGTTGGTGATCACAAAATGCCCAGGGATGAGGGATGAGGTGAGTTTATTTTCCGCTTCTCTCACTACAAACTTTTCTTCCGCAATGCGGACGAATCGCTTGCCCCTCAATATGTTTATACATATTAGCCGATCTCGTATTTAGGGAAAAGGCGTGCAGGGAACTCAAGACACCGAGAGTCCTCGATTCAGTATAGACCTACCGCACCGCTTTGTCGTTCACAATTACAAACGGTTCACGTTTTGTGATCACTGCGGTTCCTTGCTGTACGGGCTGTACAGACAAGGCTTGCAATGCGAAGGTAAGATCTCAATAATGCATCATTCGGAGGGACCTCACGTTCAACGTTCCGTTTTCCTACTTTACGCAGCTTGCAACATCAACGTCCACAAGAGGTGTCAGAAGAATGTGGCGAACAACTGCGGCATCAACACAAAAGCGATGGCAGAAATTTTGAGCACGCTGAACATATCGCCTGACAAACAAATCAAGACGCCGCGAATTAATTATAGAACGACAGCCGATCAGTCGGGTCAGGTTCCGATCGTAACAGCGACTGAGACGTTGGCTGCTGACAATTTGCAACAGACTCAGCATGCGGAAGATACGCCCCTTATTACCACGGAAAATACTATGAGCGCGAGCGAGAACGAGGCGCGAAAATTCGGACTGGAGGATTTCAATTTCATCAAGGTGCTCGGTAAAGGAAGCTTCGGCAAAGTGATGCTGGTTGAACGGAAAAGCAATCCTGACGAGGTTTACGCTGTTAAGATACTGCGTAAGGATGTCATTATACAGGACGATGATGTTGACTGTACGATGACGGAAAAGAGGATTCTGACACTGGCAGCGAGACACCCGTTTCTGACGGCCATACACAGTTGCTTTCAGACTAACGACCGACTCTTTTTCGTCATGGAATACGTGAACGGCGGTAAGTGTTTTTTAGTCCTATGCAATGTGTTTGTATGTATCTATAATTATGGCAAACGTGTTGTCACATTTTATATTTCCTCTTCTATTTTTCTGCGAAACGATTGGCCAGCAGCAACTTTTAATTTTACTTGAGAGAAATCAAATATATTTATTACACGTTTCATTATGCATCACAAAATGGTCCGCGTTTTATCATATTGCCTTTATATATATTATCTTATAATTTCTGCTTTGCTTTAAGTACGTATAAATATTAGCACGTTCTTACGTTGAATTTCAATCGTTTAGAATCGGGTTCTACAGGTTTCTAATCGTCATTTTTATCATATTATCTTTATATATATTATCTTATAATTTCTGCTTTGCTTTAAGTACGTATAAATATTAGCGCGTTCTTACCATTGTATAAATTTCACGTTCTTGTGTTGAATTTCAATCGATTACAATCGGGTTCTACAGGTTTCTAATGTCATTTTTTTATCTTTATATATATTACCTTTATATATATTTTATAATTTCTAAACTTACCACGTTCTTACGTTAATTTATCGTTTAAATACTAGCATGTCATTTTTTTGCGTTGAATTTTAACAACGTTTACAATTTCAATCGTTTCTACAGGTTTCTAATGGTCATTTTTATCATATTGCCTTTATATATATTTTATAATTTCTACTTTGCTCTAAGTACGTATAAATATTAGCACGTTCTTATGTTGAGTTTCATTTTTATCCTTTATATTCTTATCATTTATGCTTTGCTTTAAGTACGTATAAATATTAGCACGTTCTTACGTTGAATTTTCGTTTACAGGTTTAGGTTTTAATGGTCATTTTTATATATATATTACCTTTATATATATTATCTTATAATTTCTACTTTCATATTACCTTTATATATAAGTGCGTATAAATATTACAACGTTCTTACGTTGAATTTCAATCGTTTACAATCGGGTTCTGCAGGTTTCTAATCGTCATTTTTATCATACTACCTTTATATATATTATCTTATAATTTCTACATTGCTTTAAGTATGTATAAATATTAGCACGTTCTTACGTTGATTTTCAATCGTTTACAATCGGGTTCTATAGGTTTCTAATGGTCATTTTTATCATATTACCTTTATATATATTATCTTCTCATTTCTGCTTTGCTTTAAATATGTAAAAATATTAGCATGTTCTTACGTTGAATTTCAATCGTTTACAATCGGGTTCTACAGGTTTCTAATCGTCATTTTTATCATATTACCTTTATATATATTATCTTATAATTTCTACTTTGCTTTAAGTACGTATAAATATTAGCACGTTCTTACGTTGAATTTTAACCGTTTACAATCGGGTTCTACAGGTTTCTAATGGTCATTTTTATCATATTACCTTTATATATATTATCTTATAATTTCTACTTTGCTTTAAGTACGTATAAATATTAGCACGTTCTTACGTTGAATTTCAATCGTTTACAATCGGGTTCTACAGGTTTCTAATGGTCATTTTTATCATATTACCTTTATATATATCATCTTGTAATTTCTACTTTGCTCTAAGTACGTATAAATATTAACACGTTTTTACGTTGAATTTCAATCGTTTACAATCGGGTTCTACAGGTTTCTAATGGTCATTTTTATCATATTACCTTTATATATATTATCTTATAATTTCTACTTTGCTTTAAGTACGTATAAATATTACAACGTTCTTACGTTGAATTTCAATCGTTTACAATCGGGTTCTACAGGTTTCTAATGGTCATTTTTATCATATTACCTTTATATATATTATCTTATAATTTCTACTTTGCTTTAAGTACGTATAAATATTAATTTCTACTTTGCAGGTTTTAAGTCATTTTTATCATATTACCTTTATATTTATTATCTTATAATTTCTAGTTTGCTTTAAGTACGCATAAATATTAGCACGTTCTTACGTTGAATTTCAATCGTTTACAATCGGGTTCTACAGGTTTCTAATGGTCATTTTTATCATATTGCCTTTATATATATTATCTTATAATTTCAGTAGTATAAATATTACAACGTTCTTAGGTTGAATTTCAATCGTTTACAATCGGGTTCTACAGGTTTCTAATGGTCATTTTTATAATATTACCTTTATATATATATTATCTTATAATTTCTACTTTGCTTTAAGTACGTATAAATATTACAACGTTCTTATTGCCATTCTTATCATATTACCTTTATATATATTATCTTATAATTTCTACTTTGCTTTAAGTACGTATAAATATTAGCACGTTCTTGCGTTGAGTTTCAATCGTTTACAATCGGGTTCTACAGGTTTCTAATACTCATTAAATAATTAAATAACACAGAGTCACGCGGAAGCTATGCTTGGACTGTAAAAATTCACATTATCCAATTCAAATAGTGTTCCACAGATATTTTATTTTCACACACTCTGTCCACAGGCGATCTGATGTTCCATATCCAAAGAGCTCGGAAATTCGACGAAGCCAGGGCTCGATTTTACGCGGCCGAAGTCACCCTCGCCCTCCAGTTTCTTCATCAGCATCACGTCATCTACAGAGACCTAAAACTGGACAACATTCTTTTGGATCAGGAGGGCCATTGCAAGTTGGCCGATTTCGGCATGTGCAAGGAAGGAATCGTCGAGGGGAAGACGACCACGACCACTTTTTGCGGAACGCCAGATTATATAGCACCGGAAATTCTTCAAGAGCTGGAGTATGGAGCCAGTGTCGATTGGTGGGCACTGGGGGTTCTAATGTATGAAATGATGGCGGGTCAACCGCCGTTTGAGGCAGATAACGAGGACGACCTTTTCGAATCTATTCTACGGGATGACGTCCTTTATCCAGTTTGGATATCTAAGGATGCCGTGTCCATATTGAAGGGATTTATGACCAAAAATCCAGCCAAGAGACTAGGCTGTGTTGCGGCAAATGGCGGCGAAAGTGCCATAAAAGTCCATCCGTTCTTCCAGCATATGGACTGGGACGCTCTCGAGGCGAGAAAACTAAAACCGCCTATTAGACCAAAAATTGTAAGTAATAAACACGTTAATATATAGTAGATAGTATGTATTATAGTATAGACAAATATTCGATGCAGGTACCACACCGTCAAGTCGTAAATATTTGGATATAACTGAAATTATAGATTCGGTATATACTATTAGTATCACACCCTCTTAATATTCACATATTATTATACATGATACGCTAGATATTCAATTTGCATTCAGAAATTGATGTCACCGAAAATCATCCTTTAACCCTTTGCACTCGGACATGTTTCTTCACGAAGTAGCGAATAGCGCCACATTTCGTTTAAAATAGTATAGTTTTGAAAAAGATACTCTGCTGAAATCATGTTTCGCATATAACTTTGCTGATACATTTATTATGAAACAAAATCGGAATTTTATAGCCTATTCTTTTCGAATGCGTCATAGTTCATTCACCAATATGCATTGAGGATTTGTTCAACACGTATCGCAGTAATACGTTGTTTATTGTCTTTCATGTGACATTTTTTCTTCCGAACATATATAATGTTCATACAATAATTTGCAGTTTGTCATTCAACCTATTGCAGATATATGACGTAGGAGGTTCTCGCAGTTGCTAGAATTCACTTCTCAGTATATTGACCACAAATTAATAAATATGAAACAGGACCCAGATTATTAATTTTATCTCATTGCCTTAACGTGTATCTCCCCGGAAATATCTTAGGGAAACAAATGTTTGAACAAACATTTTCTGTACACACATTTTCCTCAGTAATAACACAAAATAACTTCGGGCCCCTCAGAGGGGACAGTCGAGTGCAAAGGGTTAAAAGTAGTTTTACACCCTCGACAACTATCGAATTATTTCTTTGCTTTGTGCTTGCAGAAAAGTGCAACACAGATTATTAATTTGATCTCATTGCCTTAACGTGTATCTCCCCGGAAATATCTTAGGGAAACAAATGTTTGAACAAACATCTTCTGTACATACATTTTCCTCAGTAATAACACAAAATAACTTCGGGCCCCTCAGAGGGGACAGTCGAGTGCAAAGCGTTAAAAGTAGTTTTACACCCTCGGCAACTATCGAATTATTCCTTTGCTTTGTGCTTGCAGAAAAGTGCAACACAGATTATTAATTTGATCTCATTGCCTTAACGTGTATCTCCCCGGAAATATCTTAGGGAAACAAATGTTTGGACAAACATCTTCTGTACATACATTTTCCTCAGTAATAACACAAAATAACTTCGGGCCCCTCAGAGGGGACAGTCGAGCGCAAAGGGTTAAAAGTAGTTTTACACCCTCGGCAACTATCGAATTATTCCTTTGCTTTGTGCTTGCAGAAAAGTGCAACACAGATTATTAATTTGATCTCATTGCCTTAACGTGTATCTCCCTGGAAATATCTTAGGGTAACAAATGTTTGAACAAACATTTCCTGTACATACATTTTCCTCAGTAATAACACAAAATAACTTCGGGCCCCTCAGAGGGAACAGTCGAGCGCAAAGGGTTAAAAGTAGTTTTACACCCTCGGCAACTATCGAATTATTCCTTTGCTTTGTGCTTGCAGAAAAGTGCAACACAGATTATTAATTTTATCTCATTGCCTTAACGTGTATCTCCCCGGAAATATCTTAGGGAAACAAATGTTTGAACAAACATTTTCTGTACATACATTTTCCTCAGTAATAACACAAAATAACTTCGGGCCCCTCAGAGGGGACAGTCGAGTGCAAAGGGTTAAAAGTAGTTTTACACCCTCGGCAACTATCGAATTATTCCTTTGTTTTGTGCTTGCAGAAAAGTGCAACACAGATTATTAATTTGATCTCATTGCCTTAACGTGTATCTCCCCGGAAATATCTTAGGGAAACAAATGTTTGAACAAACATTTTCTGTACATACATTTTCCTCAGTAATAACACAAAATAACTTCGGGCCCCTCAGAGGGGACAGTTGAGTGCAAGGGTTAAAAGTAGTTTTACACCCTCGGCAACTATCAAATTATTCCTTTGCTTTGTGCTTGCAGAAAAGTGCAACACAGATTATTAATTTGATCTCATTGCCTTAACGTGTATCTCCCCGGAAATATCTTAGGGAAACAAATCTTTGAACAAACATTTTCTGTACATACATTTTCCTCAGTAATAACACAAAATAACTTCGGGCCCCTCAGAGCGGACAGTCGAGTGCAAAGGGTTAAAAGTAGTTTTACACCCTCGGCAACTATCGAATTATTCCTTTGCTTTGTGCTTGCAGAAAAGTGCAACACAGATTATTAATTTGATCTCATTGCCTTAACGTGTATCTCCCCGGAAATATCTTAGGGAAACAAATGTTTGAACAAAAATTTTCTGTACATACATTTTCCTCAGTAATAACACAAAATAACTTCGGGCCCCTCAGAGGGGACAGTCGAGTGCAAAGGGTTAAAAGTAGTTTTACACCCTCGGCAACTATCGAATTATTCCTTTGCTTTGTGCTTGCAGAAAAGTGCAACACAGATTATTAATTTGATCTCATTGCCTTAACGTGTATCTCCCCGGAAATATCTTAGGGAAACAAATGTTTGAACAAACATTTTCTGTACATACATTTTCCTCAGTAATAACACAAAATAACTTCGGGCCCCTCAGAGGGGACAGTCGAGTGCAAAGGGTTAAAAGTAGTTTTACACCCTCGGCAACTATCGAATTATTCCTTTGTTTTGTGCTTGCAGAAAAGTGCAACACAGATTATTAATTTGATCTCATTGCCTTAACGTGTATCTCCCCGGAAATATCTTAGGGAAACAAATGTTTGAACAAACATTTTCTGTACATACATTTTCCTCAGTAATAACACAAAATAACTTCGGGCCCCTCAGAGGGGACAGTCGAGTGCAAAGGGTTAAAAGTAGTTTTACACCCTCGGCAACTATCGAATTATTCCTTTGCTTTGTGCTTGCAGAAAAGTGCAACACAGATTATTAATTTGATCTCATTGCCTTAACGTGTATCTCCCCGGAAATATCTTAGGGAAACAAATGTTTGAACAAACATTTTCTGTACATACATTTTCCTCAGTAATAACACAAAATAACTTCGGGCCCCTCAGAGGGGACAGTCGAGTGCAAAGTGTTCAAAGTAGTTTTACACCCTCGGCAACTATCGAATTATTCCTTTGCTTTGTGCTTGCAGAAAAGTGCAACACAGATTATTAATTTGATCTCATTGCCTTAACGTGTATCTCCCCGGAAATATCTTAGGGAAACAAATGTTTGAACAAACATCTTCTGTACATACATTTTCCTCAGTAATAACACAAAATAACTTCGGGCCCCTCAGAGGGGACAGTCGAGTGCAAAGGGTTAAAAGTAGTTTTACACCCTCGGCAACTATCGAATTATTCCTTTGCTTTGTGCTTGCAGAAAAGTGCAACACAGATTATTAATTTGATCTCATTGCCTTAACGTGTATCTCCCCGGAAATATCTTAGGGAAACAAATGTTTGAACAAACCTTTTCTGTACATACATCTTCCTCAGTAATAACACAAAGTAACTTCGGGCCCCTCAGAGGGGACAGTCGAGTGCAAAGGGTTAAAAGTAGTTTTACACCCTCGGCAACTATCTAATTATTCTTTTGCTTTGTGCTTGCAGAAAAGTGCAACACAGATTATTAATTTGATCTCATTGCCTTAACGTGTATCTCCCCGGAAATATCTTAGGGAAACAAATGTTTGAACAAACATTTTCTGTACACACATTTTCCTCAGTAATAACACAAAATAACTTCGGGCCCCTCAGAGGGGACAGTCGAGTGCAAAGGGTTAAAAGTAGTTTTACACCCTCGGCAACTATCGAATTTTCCTTTGTTTTGTGCTTGCAGAAAAGTGCAACACAGATTATTAATTTGATCTCATTGCCTTAACGTGTATCTCCCCGGAAATATCTTAGGGAAACAAATGTTTGAACAAACATTTTCTGTACATACATTTTCCTCAGTAATAACACAAAATAACTTCGGGCCCCTCAGAGGGGACAGTCGAGTGCAAAGGGTTAAAAGTAGTTTTACACCCTCGGCAACTATCGAATTATTCCTTTGCTTTGTGCTTGCAGAAAAGTGCAACACAGATTATTAATTTGATCTCATTGCCTTAACGTGTATCTCCCCGGAAATATCTTAGGGAAACAAATGTTTGAACAAACATTTTCTGTACATACATTTTCCTCAGTAATAACACAAAATAACTTCGGGCCCCTCAGAGGGGACAGTCGAGTGCAAAGGGTTAAAAGTAGTTTTACACCCTCGGCAACTATCGAATTATTCCTTTGCTTTGTGCTTGCAGAAAAGTGCAACACAGATTATTAATTTGATCTCATTGCCTTAACGTGTATCTCCCCGGAAATATCTTAGGGAAACAAATGTTTGAACAAACATTTTCTGTACATACATTTTCCTCAGTAATAACACAAAATAACTTCGGGCCCCTCAGAGGGGACAGTCGAGTGCAAAGGGTTAAAAGTAGTTTTACACCCTCGGCAACTATCGAATTATTCCTTTGCTTTGTGCTTGCAGAAAAGTGCAACACAGATTATTAATTTGATCTCATTGCCTTAACGTGTATCTCCCCGGAAATATCTTAGGGAAACAAATGTTTGAACAAACATTTTCTGTACATACATTTTCCTCAGTAATAACACAAAATAACTTCGGGCCCCTCAGAGGGGACAGTCGAGTGCAAAGGGTTAAAAGTAGTTTTACACCCTCGGCAACTATCGAATTATTCCTTTGTTTTGTGCTTGCAGAAAAGTGCAACACAGATTATTAATTTGATCTCATTGCCTTAACGTGTATCTCCCCGGAAATATCTTAGGGAAACAAATGTTTGAACAAACATCTTCTGTACATACATTTTCCTCAGTAATAACACAAAATAACTTCGAGCCCCCTCAGAGGGGACAGTCGAGTGCAAAGGGTTAAAAGTAGTTTTACACCCTCGGCAACTATCAAATGATTGTTCTGCTTTCTGCTTGCAGAAAAGTGCAAAAGATGCGATGAACTTCGACACCGAGTTCACAAAGGAGGACCCAGTGTTAACGCCGGAGGACCCCGAGGAAGTGAGCTATATCAATCAGGACGAGTTCCAGGGCTTCTCGTTCGTCAACAAAGACTTCAATCCAGCGAGGTTCGGGGTGCTGTAAACGTGAAAAACCTAGCCGGATCATAGCGCAGGATGAAGCGAAAACCGTGGAACCAGAATAATTCAGCGTCGTCGTAAGAAATTCTTCTCGCTTAAATAAGTTTTGGCGAGCGTGCCAACGGAACTCCGCAAAGGGAGCTGATAAATCGGCATTTTGAAGTTGCTCGGGGTCTCCTTTGCCCATTGTCTTGCGGAAAACGATATGAAGAGACGCCTCGCTCGGGGGGCGTCGAAATCACGAGCTCTCGCATCGCAGTTCGGCGAAGATCAATCGATAGTTCGGGAACTTCGGCCAGGCTCCGAAGTTTCCGTTCGATCTTCGTTACTTCGCGGCAACATGTACGGCGTGCGTACCGCGAAATATGACAGCGAAGAAGAGAAGAGAAAGAGAGTGACACTGAATTGCCGCGAGACAAAAGAGGAAAATGATCCGAGAGAAGCAGCGTTCATTGGGCATAAGCGTCATATCAGTTTTGTTGGCAAGAAGTCGAAGTTTCTTCTTATTTCATTGAAGAACGAGGGGCCTGAGTTTTGTCGAGTGGAAAACAGGAACGAACGTGACAAAGTTCTCACGCCAAAATGGGAGAGTAGGAAATGGATCGCTGAGATAATAGGCGCAGTACAAAACGAAGAAATGAAGTAAATGAAGAAAGTGGAAACGGTGAGAGCGGAGGGATCGCTGGGCGATTACACACACTCCGTCGAAGTGATATTCTTAAAAAAAGAAGAGGAAATGTATAATATTATTAGATGCAACGAGAACATAGATTTTCGTCACAGGCGGCAGTGCAATATGGAGAGGACAGCGGATAGTATTGGAAAAGGGGGATATAATCTGAACAACGGCTTTTCTTGCTTCGCGGTCGTATACGATTTCGTTTTCTCTCGATTTTCGTGACTCAAAGAATGCGCACGCGGTCGACTTCGAAATTCACTTTCCCCCGGCACCCTGGTTTTACATTCGAACGTGATGCGTTAGCCTGGAATTGGATTTCAAGGTACTTAAAAGAAAAGTATATATTCTTCTTGTAGGAAAAGACTGCGCGAGAGATAATTCCTTATTAAATCCTAGAGAGTGAATACTTTTAAGTGCGAAGTCAATCGCGTGTGCAAGGATTTGACGTCAACACTTAAGTTATTCAAATTCGAATAACTTTTCCAATTTCGTGCAACCCTTTCCGTCGCATAATTTCAGACCTCCAAAGAATTGATTCCAAACATGGTGAAGCAAGCAAAAACAACCGTCGAACCTAAATCAAAATTGCACAAGCCTATACGAAAGTGGTTGCACACAATTTTTGCCATAACCCGACGAACTTGTCGTCGAGCAAATCATCGAGGGAGAAAGATTCAAAAAAACAAACGGAGAAAAGAGTCAAAGAGAAAGTGTGCCCCGATTGTTTCGGGGCGTTGCTTACAAAATTAATTCGAGTTTAGGTCTTAGCGTAGTGTCGACGCTAGTGTATCAAGACTGAATGTAAGCTGGGCTTAAGTTTTAAGCGAAGAGGACAGTGCACGTGGAACGTCGGAAATATTGGATGACAAATTCTCTTGAAGAGGCGCGTATAGAAAGTAAAGCAACGATTTCGGTACTTTTTTCTTACTAAACACACGTAAGGAAAAGCAAGACGGTTGAGGGTGGAATACGATTGGGTAGAGGAGGTCTAGACGTTTTCGAATGAAAACGGAGTCTGACGCCTGTCGAACGATTGAGGAACTCTTCGTCGAGCTTTGCCCAGAGGAGCATCTCGTAGCGCTTCTCCGACATAAATTAGGGTCTATATATTATGGATCGCGAGCGTGCGGTGAAGATCGAGCAGGATACGATCTGATCGGACGTTCGCGGCGATTTCGTACTTAAGTAGAGATTTTAATGAAGAGGGCAACCATAGCGATCCGTGGGGTCCACGGGTGGACCCCATCAAAGTGCATAAAAAAATATATATATACATAAATATATATATATATTATACACAGCGGGTATGCAAGCATACACGCCATTAGACGCGTGCGACTGATTAAAAAAAACATACACAGGACAACGGACCGTACTATTTTTTCGCCGTGTATACTTGCGTACCGACATAAATATTATATATTATACGTACGTGTGTGTCTGTACACATATGCAATTTAACTTATTTTAGCATACGCCTAAAGATCATTGGACAGTTGAGATTCGTAATTACGTAAGGACTACCGATGGGGAGACGAGGATCTGAAACGCTCGTAAGCGTTTCGACCGAATCGTTTCCTCGGCAGTTGGAGCAAAAATGTGCGAAATGTACAAAAACGAGCCGCGAACGGAATCTCGAAAGTGCGTTCTTGACGAAGGAAGGAAGAAGATGCGGCAAACTATTACTAAAATCACCGAGCACAAGCGACAAAAGTAGAACCGACGAGGTGGCAGGAGAAGAAGCGGAGAAGAGGGAGGGGTGTGAACTTGTAGCGATATTCGATTGCACATCTTGCAGAAAACAAAAAGTTCTACGTACGTGTTGTCTCTAGTTAGGTGTCTTTAAAGGCTTGAAAGCTCGTCAAATACGTGTACTTAAATATTCTATAGAGACGCTGGAGAGCCCGTTTAGGAGTAAGAAGTAAGATAGTCGAGAGCCTTATACCCCAAGAATGGATGCATGTTCGTTTTTCTTTCCTTCATTTCTTTTCCGATCGTCGTCTTAGTCACTTCGGAATCTCGGCATTACGAATCTTCGGCGAATGCGTGTAGGATACACGGCGTATGTATATAACGCAAAATATATGCATATTGCGCACGCACGTATACGTAAAATAGTCCAAGATGGTAATGACGCATTTTCTCGAAACGGACAAACAGCCTCGAGCAAAAAGAGAAAGAAATCGAGTCACGGCGGCCAGCTGATGTGCGAGTGTGTTTTACGGAGCGTAGTTAGACCGTAGGTAGCGATACTTGATAAGTGTGTTAGCGTTATTACGTAGACGATTTTCGGTCGCCGGCGAGGATGAGAAAGTGGCGCGGAAAAAATCGTCTTCGTCTCTGCGCGAGTCGCTTTTCGGGACAATTGTCAAGCCCCTGATTGTAACGAAGAGTGGGTCGTATTGCGGACGAAGCGGAAAAGGACGTTCCCGAGAAGGTCGGATCCCAAACAAAGGACTGAAAATTGACAACAGAACCCGGCCGAATGTAAATTCAGATTCTTGACAGTACGTCGTGCTTATTTACTGTCACGAAGTTCGGATTCTAGACTGCAGGTTTTTGTGTTCGTAAGGTCCCCCATGATGACATCAGCCTGCTGCATCACCCCCAAATTCCAGAACAATCGTCGAAGGTACCGAACTCGGGAACGTTCGAAATCGTGTAACAACTCGATGTCGTGATCGTTGTCAAATTTTTATGTCCTCCATAGGTGTGCTTAGGTTCGCGCCCGACGAGCAAAAATCGCAGCCGATCGTCGACATCTCCGCTTCCTCGGCGACAGGAGAGACTGAAGGATTTGCTCTCAGATCGACAGCCTTCCGTCACGAGTATGTGCAGGACTCGTTTCGCAAGGCAGGGAACTTCTTCGCTGTTGAAGAACGGGAAGAGCGCGTCGGCCAGCGAAAATAAATTTGCCGGTCGTCCGAGAAAGCGCGATGTCGGGCGGAGATGCGAATCATAGTGATAATAAACGTAATCGCGAGATTAAGCAAACAGATCGATGCACGGAGAAGCGAGACGCGTCCGACGGTGTCCTATTGAGTCCTGCGATTTAATACTCGACATAATTTTGTGTTGCTTGGTCACGTAACGTCGCGTTACGTTCTAGGGTTCTAGGGTCAAAAACGACCCCGGGACAGGGTCTGTGAGATTAGAAATCCTGATGTACCTGCCGAACTTTTTTTTACCTCTTTTGTAACGTTTATTTGAAATAGTTAAGACCGATGCCGACAAGTAGTTTCGAAGTTATATGAGCCGTTTATTTTGAAAGTGGCCGAACTCCATTTATCTTCAAATCGAGATAAATAACATGAATTTGTACATGTAACTGTGGTAACCGGAAAATATTGAAAAACGGAGTTAGGCCACTCAAAATAAACGGCTCATATGCAGATTCGAAACGTTTCCGATATGAAACGAGTTTTAGTTGTCACGCAATGCTCTTGTAATGACATTTAATGAAATGGTTTGTCCTTAGAAAGTTTTCGGAACGGGGACCGTTTCGTCGACGATTATTTTTGCGTTGATTTCTCGGAAGGGGGTTGAGGGCACCGTCTCGATAAATATACGTCGCTTTCGTAAGTAGCGAGCATATGAAAGAAGACAAAAAAAATATATATATATAAAACACAGTCGACACGATGACACGTAGCGCCGAGTGAGGAGAAAAGTTTCTACAGCTTTCCGCTTGCAAAAGAGCAATAATTAATATCGTCGACCGACTTATGATCGATCATCCGCGTCCGTATATCTATGCACGTGCGTATATACATATGCGTACAGCGTTGTATACATATGCGTATACGTATACGCATGTATGTACATTAATATAAGTGCATCTCTACACGTGCATATACACAAACGTTGGGTAAAGAACACGCATGATCTTGCTTGGCAAAGCGCAGACCCGGTTTCAAACGCCAAGAGCAAAATATTCGGACACTATGCATTACACCGCTCGTATCATGTGCCATGTCTAATTAGTTAGCTACGACAAAACTGCGCAGAATTTACTAGTTTGCAGATACGTAACTTCGCGAAAGCTAATAACGTACAATTTGGTGCAGCTCGGTTACGCAAGTTTTGTGCACGTGTTTTGTGCAGTGTTGTGTCGTATGCACGCGCAGAAGTGTTGCGTGCGTGTACGTATGTATATTGTATATATGAATGTGTATGCACATATACTGTATATAATACCGTATCGATAAACGAGAACGACAGCGACTGGTTTCCCCGTGCATTGATCACACGAAAGCGTCGTTTCCTCGTCATTCGATCATGTGAATTCTTCTTTTCCGTGTTTTTGCTCTTACTTGCGCCGTTCTTTAATTCGTAAAATCGCATTTTACATTATACCGCGTTTTATTGCATTATTACTTACTAAATATTCCTTCCCCTCATATCGATCTGCAAAATATCAATGGGTCCGCGGATTCTTTTGAAGTCCCTAAAAAAATATTATCAAATTGAAGTTCTTCAAAAAATCGCATTTTATCAAACGTTTATTGCATTATTTACTAAATACTCCAATCAAAATATCAATGGGTCCGCGGATTCTTTTGAAGTCCCTAAAAAAATAATATCAAATCAAATCTACCGACAAGCCGAGAGTCTGAAATATCAAAATCATCAATCGCAATTTACCATACGAAAACCGAAGAATTCACTGACGAGGCAAAGGACGCTCGAGGATTCGTTGGTGTGCGTATAAAGCAGAAAACCACTTACTGTAATATCTAGTCATAATTTCGTGGATCATTCAGGCAGGTCTGACACTCGAGTCGGACTCGAGTGACAACAGCGAGAAGCGGCGAGTGATAGGTCGTATAAAAGGGTCCGCGACAAAAAGAGAGAACAAGTCGAGAGAAAATGTGAGCGAAGAGTGCGTGTGTGCATGCATGTAGGCGTGTCTGTCTGTGTGTGTGTGTGTGTGTGTGTGCGAGAGAAAGAGAGAGACGGGTTAGTCCGGCCTACGCTTTAAAAAAAGACGGTCTTGCGCGTTAATTAGAACCAACAAAAAAATAATACACACACACATACGAGAAATAGTAATAACGCGGCGGAAGTAATTGCTATACCAATGTAACTATTGTTAAACACGTAGGATTACGGTGTCGCGTGTGGCGAAGTGATTTAACCGGTGACGGGAGGCGAAAAAAAAGTAATGTTAAACGGTAATATTACCCGAACCCCACCCCCCAAACACACACATACACACACAGTGAGCTCCCCGATGTACGCGGGCGTAGAGAGAACAAAAATCCTATTCGTCGTGTTTAGGGCGTAGTCGGCGGAAAGTGAGACTAACACAAAAAATATCGTTTTAGGCTTAGCAAACTAATCGCTGGCTGAGGACACCTCGCGTCAAACGTTGGCGAGGAAACGCGAGTCGAGGAAAAAAGGGTGAGACCTTGGTTCTTCTCGCGGGCAGATTCGCGGGAACTTTTTCCGGAAACTTTCGGGCATTCTTAAGGGTTTAGTTAATTTAGCAGAACGGTGACGAGTTTCGCGGGTCGCTTGCGGAGAATTCTTGGCGGACGGGCGCTCGGAAACTGTCGAGAATTTTGTGGGAGATGAAACGACTGCCGTCCTGGACACATCGACTCCGAACGGATCAATTGCCATGAAGGAATTTTTATTTGCCGGGCTAGTTTGCCGCGCCGATCGATCGTGGTGATTAAGACGGATGAAAATTATGGCTGTGTCTCGTAAGGCGACGGAACAGAAAGTCTAGAGTCCGCAGAAGTGTGGATTGGGTGATCTTGACGGAAAAGTCTAGCTTTGCTACGTTTTATAGAAGTTTTATGTGTACGTTGTCACATAACAGATTTATGATGTTCTTACTATAAAACGACAGTGTCTATATATACGTATATATTATGAAGATGGAAATGTATAAGTGTTAACGCAACTTTCGATTTAATTCACTAGCGGAACAAACTTCTGTGTTTTGATTATGTTATGCATTTGGGGAGTTCCCAATTTACAAGCTACCATATATAAATAATCAGTTACAAATTTCAACTGCAGACACGCGTCCTTATTTCTTCGAGAAGCTATGTTTTATAGAAGTTTTATGTGTACGTTGAGAAATAACAAATTTATGACGTTTATGCTATAAAATGACAGTGTCTATATATACATATATATTATGAACACGGAAATGTGTAAGCGTTAACGCAGCTTTCAATTTATTTTACTAACGGATCGAACTTCTATATTGATTATGTTATGCATTCGAAAAGTTTCGAATTTAGAAGCTACCATATATAAATAATCAGTTACAAGTCTCAATTACAAACGCGTCCTTATTTCTTCATGTACATTGGGATATAACAGATTTATGACGTTTATGCTATAAAATGACAGAGTCTATATATACATATATATTATGAACATGAAAATGTGTAGGTGTTAACGCAACTTTCAATTTATTTCATTAACGGAACGAACTTCTGTGCTGATTATGTTATGCATTTGCGGGGTCCCGAATTTACAAGCTACTATATATAAATAATATGTCGCAAGTCTCAATCAGTCACACGACCTCATTTCTTCGGTAACTGTTAGACCACTGCACGAAAAAAAAGATTTGCCAATTAATTACAATTAAGCGCACAATCGAGAAGCTACGTTTTATAGAAGTTTTATGTCTACGTTGTCACATAACAGATTTATGACATTTATGTTATAAAATGACAGTGTCTATATATGTATATATATATTATAAACGCAGAAATGTGTAAGCGTTAACGCAACTTTCAATTCATTTTACTAACAGATCGAATTTCTGTCTTTTGATTATTTTATGCATTCGTGGAGTTCCGAATTTACAAGCTACCATATACAAATAATCAGTTGCAAGTCTCAATTACAAACGCGTCCTTATTTCTTCATGTACGTTGGGATATAACAGATTTATGACGTTTATGCTATAAAATGAAGGTGTCTATATATGCATATATATTATAAACACAGAACTGTGTAATACTTAACGCAATTTTCAATTTATTTCACTAATAGAACGAATTTCTGTGTTTTGATTATTTTATGCATTCGAGGAGTTCCCAATTTACAAACTACCATATATAAATAATCAGTTGTAAGTCTCAATTAGACACGCGTCTTCATTTCTGCGGTAACTGTTAGACGACTGCACAAAAAAATTATTTGCTATGAATTAAAATTAAGCACACGATCGAGAAGCTACGTTTTATAGAAGTTTTATGTGTACGTTGCCACATAACAGATTTATAACGTTTACGCTATAAAATTACAGTGTCTATGTATACGTATATATTATGAACACAGAAATGTGTAAGTGTTAACGCAACTTTCAATTTATTTCACTAACGGATCGAACTTCTGTATTTTGATTATGTTATGCATTCGAGGAGTTCCGAATTTACAAGCTACCATATATAAATAATAAGTTGCAAGTCTCAATTAGAAACGCGTCCTCATTTTTTCGTGTACATTGGGATATAACAGATTTATGACGTTTATGCTATAAATTGACAGTATACATACATATATATTATGAACACGGAAACGTGTAAGCGTTAACGCAACTTTCAATTTTACTAATGGTATAAACTTTCGTGTTTTGATTATGTTATGCATTCGAGGAGTTCCGAATTTACACGTTACCATATATAAATAATCAGTTACAAATCTCAACTAGACACTCATCCTCATTTCTTCGGTAACTGTTAGACAACTGCACGAAAAAAAAGATTTGCCAACAAATCACAATTAAGCGCACGATCGAGAAGCGTGGCAGCGGAAATAAGTCTTAACTCAAACAGCCCGATTCTATAACCGGCCAAACAATCTCAAAAAAAAAGCACGAGAGACGATCGCCAAGAATTCCGCACGTCGCCCCGGTCCTCCTTCTTTTCGATGTTTCGTCCCTTTCTCGCAATAGGGTTGTATCTTTCCGTAGTACCTATATGCGTAATATTAAGTCCGAAATCTCGTTGAAAACGAGAGAACACAGCGCGGAAGGTCGATCGAGTAGAAGGAAAGAAGCGGGGAATCGGGAGGCAGAAAATTTAACCATTAAACGTCCGGAAAGCGTATTATCAATGATTTTAAAACTGCGTGTTCTCGAATTTCGCCGATAATGAATTAGCCGATAATGATTTGACCCGAGTTCAGTTGGCGGGACGAGCGTAGTATACGGCCATTTTGTTTTCACTTCGGACTGATTCATTTCCGCATCTCGGTGTTCGGCATTTTTTCCAACGAATCTCCGTTCTTTCATCGTGTACTATCCCCTCGTTCTCCTTCGTGGTTGTCTCGTAGGCCATTTTATTACGTGTCTGACATTCGTACGTACGTTTTTAACTTCGCTAATCTGTAATAAGTGATGTGTGAGAGCGAGAGAGCGTTGATGAAGATGAGAGAGAAGATAGTATGTCATAATATATCGGATACTTTGCATAATGTGGCTTTTGTCGTCGTTGCGCACGATTCAGAGTTTCTATTGCTATTAAGAGAGTATATATATTATATATATATTATATATATTATATTGCGATACGGTGGAGAGAATAGTGTTGGTTGAATTTTTTTATTTAGAGACTTTTATCGTCGTTCATAAAGCGCAGTTATTGTAAGTTCGACGGATAACGCCGCGGCGGTCGATGGGTATTGTTGATGTGCAATTCGTTTCGTTGAACTTTCCGCTCCCGTTGACAGAGAACGTTTTTATCATGCGACACAGAATATCGGAGTTTTCTATTATTGTTATTCGAAGGAACGCGATCTCAGAATGTGAAAGTACGAAATCATCGATTCCGTTGACAATTGAGCAATGGTGATGCAAAGAACAATAGTGATTTTTCTGGATATTCGAATGTCGTGTATTTTTAATGCCAATATGTAAAACTTGTCTTATGTATTCGTTGTTAACATAAAACAGGTCTTATGTACTAGCATAGTTTGTGTCAGAAGAAGGTTTTGATTCTTTAATGAGTTTCACATTGCAATCAATGTGCTGGTCAATGAAAAACGCAAAAGATTGTTTACTTAAGGTTCGAAGCATGAAATGGATAGGGTAATAATGTATACGCTAATACATAAAACTGCTATTCTATATTTGCAATGTGTTCGTCACACAAATCGATTATCTTAAAATAAAACAAACATGAAATGGATAGTGTAATAATGTATGCGCCAATACATAAAATTGCTATTCTGTATTTGCAATACGCTCGTGACACAAGTTAATTTATTAACAATTTAAACTTTGCCCGAAACAAACTTTACATTATTTAACGGATTTCATTGCAACTAATTATGAAGCAGTAAGCAATGCAAAGGTAGTTGTATATAATGCTCCAAGCATCAAGTGATTTATTTAACAATTTATATGCCAATACATAAAACGGTTGTTTTATAATAGCATTGCTTTCGTCACACAAATCGATTATTTTAAAATAATATAAGCATAAAATGGATAGTGCAATATTGTACGCGCAAATACCTAAAACTGCTGTTTTCTATGTGCAATGCGTTCGTTATACAAGTTAATTTATTAACAATTTAAACTTTGCCCGAAACAAACTTTAAATTAATTATCGAGTAGTAAGCAATGCAAAAGTAGTTGTATATAATGCTCCAAGCATCAAGTGGTTTATTTAACAATTCATATGCCGATACATAAAACGGTTGTTTTATAACAGTATTGCGTTCATCACACAAATCGATTATCTTAAAACAAAATAAACACGAAATGGATAGTGCAATAATGTATGCGCCATTACATAAAACTGCTATTTTATATTTGCGATGCGTTTGTCACACAGAATAAGTTATTAACAATTTAAACTTTGCCCGAAACAAACTTTACATTATTTCACGGATTCCACTGCAACTAATTATCGAGCAGTAAGCAATGCAAAGGTAGTTGTATATAATGCTCCAAACATTAGGGGATTTATTTAACGATTCATATGTCAATACATAAAACGGTCGTTTTATAACAGCATTGCGTTCGTCACACAAATCGATTATCTTAAAACAAAACAAACATGAAATGGATAGTGCAATAATGTACGGGCCAATACATAAAACTGCTATTTTGTATTTGTAATGTGTTCGCCACACAAGTTAATTTATTAACAGTTTAACTTTGCACGAAACAAACTTTACATTATTCAACGGATTCCACTGCAATTAATTATGAAGCAGTAAGCAATGCAAAGGTAGTTGTATATAATGCTGCAAGTATCAATTTATATGGCGATACATAAAACGGTCGTTTTATAACAGCATTGCGTTCGTCACACAAATCAATTACCTTAAAACAAAACAAGCATGAAATGGATAGTGCAATCATGAATGCGCCAATACATAAAACTGCTATTCTGTATTTGCAATGCGTTTGTCACACAAGTTAACTTATTAACAATTTAAACTTTGCCCGAAACAAACTTTACATTATTTAACGGATTCAATTGCAACTAATTATCAAACAGTAAGAAATGCAAAGGTAGTTGTATATAATGCTTTAAGCATCAAGTGATTCATTTAACAATTTACATGCTGATACATAAAACGGTTGTTTTATAACAGCATTATATTCGTCACACAAATCTATTATTTTAAAACGAAACCGCTCAATCCTGATTAAAATATTGGCATAAATTACTGCCGTTGTTGGTTGAGATTTATTTTATTGTTAACCAAATTAAGTTTTATTCTTTACATATGCTTTGAAACCACAACTTCTTCTTCAGGCATCTACTTAATAAAAGATAAATAAAAATAAACATTTCTTGTTTATAATATACACTCCTGAAGACTCGTTGTTTCAAATTCATATGATATGATTACAGTTATTATTATAATTATTTTTTATTATATATATATGTTTAATATATATTATATTACATATATTATTATAGTATTATAGTATTATTATAATATTATATTAAATATATATAATAATAAAAAATAATTATATAAAAATAACGATAAACTATATGAATTTAAATAATATATGTATATATATATATATATATATATATTATAAATATATAATATAATATAAGAATATATATATACATTTTTTTTAAATTTATTATTACAGACATTATTTAAATTTATATACTTTATATTTATTTTTAAAAGAAACTCTTTTGTTTATTACATAGAATTCCGCAAAGGAAACTTTCTTTAGTCGATAATCAAATAAATCTCAAGCACACGGGCAACAATTTCGTATCAACGCTTTGCATTTCACTCCGAAACAAACTCGCGACCTAAAACATCGCAAGCAGCTTTACGGCCGGTTAAAGTTTCAACGGCAGTGCTCTTTAAAGCAACTGTTTGACATGAAAGAGGCACAGGGAAAGTGTGTAGGTGGGATGGCGAGAGATTTTTGTACCCGCTGGGTCAATCGTGTTTAGTCGATTGTTAATAAACGTCCAGCACCGTTTGCGGAGCAAATCGATAAAATGGCGACCCCGTCGGCGTATATATATTGCGTCCAGACTCCGTGTGCAAGAAAGGCCGGTTAAACTTTGAAAACTTGACCACGGGTGCCTTCGAAACTAAACATTTAACGAAAATATGAACCATCACGTCGAAAATTTTGATTTGAATCCTTTTAGACGTTTATTCCCGATCGCACAAAGTGGTCAACAGAAAATTTGGCTGCACATTTATGATTATTAAATGTCACGGAGTCCCGTGAAAAAGTCGGTCAGGATCGATTATCGGCTCTGCTTTCGGCTCATGTTTTGTCCTTGGCGCGAAAAAATTCGGGAAAAAGTGCAGAAGAAAATGAATGTGTGCGGATGCGTTGCAAAATATAATATAACAGGAAACGATTGAATAGAAAAGTTTAATGTTAGTTGGCATGTACTTGGTCGACGACGGAATCGATGATTGTTACGGTAAAATTAATTTGTAACCCCTCGTCATGTGACTTGATACCTGATCTTTTCCGAAAGAGATTTCTTCACATTTTACGAAGCACAATTGTTCTTTCTATTTATTTCGTAGAATACATGCGTTGCGGTACTTTTAAGTTTAGGACGGATTGCGATAGTTTTAGTTTAGGGACGTAAGGATATGACCATTTTTGTTTAGGTTATTCTTAAGTAAGCGCGCTAGTGGCATTTTTTGAAGCTTAATACGGGAGGTATTTAGTGTACGACGGTGATGACATGTATTTAAATTTTTATTAGATTTTTATTTTCGCTGTATTTATTGAATCTATTTAAATCGAGATCTTATTAGTGCGTAAATTATTGTTTAATTTTTGTAGCTAGTTTTAGTAACCGTTCGTGTACGCATATTGTTTAACGGTCTTAAATGTCGACACGCTTCAGAGCCCCTCTGAAAAGCTGAATTCTGCGTCGAGCAGTCGAAGAAATCGATTTCACGAAACCCAGTACAATTACATAAACCGTAGAAACTAACGTAAAAATCGCAAGAATTCTTCTGCGCAGGTGCCAAATATATTTCGAGAATTCCACCGCACAAATAGCGACCTCTCTACGAACAAAATTTCTACTCACGGAGCGAATCGCCGGCAAACGCAATTCTTTTCGCGTACACAAGTTCATTCCTTGCATCGGATGATTCTATTTTCTACCCGCATTCATTTTGTACGCGGCAACCCTCGTCGCGTCTGGCGCGCATTTTACAAATTTGAGCGTCGAAGGAACGAAATTAGCAGCACAAATTCGTCGACATGCGATCAAAGGCTGTTCCACTGACGCTCAGTGCAAGACTAACGGCCAAAATGATTTCTCGACCTTCAGATCTGCAGTTAACACTTTAAGGACCGCTAAAAATCATAAATAAAACAAATCATAACTTTGTTATTTATGAAGCAATTTTTGTGAAACTTTCAGAAATTGTATAATTGGAAGTATTTTAGGTATTATTAAAAAAAAATATGTTTTTTTTTTAATAATTATAACTTTTTTTTACTTAAAAAATAAATTTGTATGAAATTTATAGAAATTGTCAAATAGGGTGTGTTTTAGGTTTTATTTTAAAAGTTATTTAAAGAAATTATCATGAAATTTGATTTAAAAGTCAATTTTATCAGAATTTCTGGTAGTTTTTTAAAGTATGATATTGGGTGAAGCATTTTTTTCTGTGGAGAGGAACCATACGAAATTTGCATATGTATCGTGATTCGCTTCGTTTGTCATTGAATACTGATGTAAATATTTAAATAGACAAAATAGATACAATGTATCAAAGTAAGTGACATCTAAACACAGCGTGTAGAAAACACGAGAAAACTCGTGAGCGGTTCTTAACACGTTCGCGGATATCAACAGTTCCAGTGATGTGCAAAAATTGACACTCATTTCCATCCAAATTATTTCATATCCAAGATATCCAAAATTATTTAAACACATTTTGTAAGGGCAATCAGATGATCATATTTTAGTTAAATTAGTCATTATCTTGACAGGTATAAGAATTACAAAACCTTAAGGTTATATAAGATTAAATTCAAAATAATTGATTTTAACACGTTGACTGCCAATTGTATTTTACTCTTTTAAAACCGCAATGAAATACTGCAGAGTAAAATTAAATCGTGCAAAATGAAGGTAACGCAGAGTTGTTGAAAGCCAAAATATTGAAGCATCGTTACAATATCAATTGCTTTTATAAGATTGCAAATAGGCTTCATTGCGAATTTTTTTGCATTTTTAGTAAAATGTTTTGCTTATTTTGCTACGTTGGAACCGCGATGCGATGAAATACTGCAGAGTATGATTAAATCGTGCAAAATGAAGGTAACGCAGAGTTGTTAGAAGCAAAAGTATTGAAGCATCGTTCCAATATCAATTGCTTTTACAAGATTGCAAATAGGCTTCATTCTGAATTTTTTGTATTTTTAGTCAAATCTTTTGCGTATTTTGCTATGTTAGAACCGCGATGCGATGAAATACTGCAGAGTATAATTAAATCGTACAAAATAAAGGTAACGCAGAGTTGTTAGAAGAAAAAGTATTGAAGCATTGTTCCAATATCAGTCCCTTTAACAAGATTGCAAATAGGTTTCATTGCTAATTTTTTATATTTTTAGTAAAATTTTTTGCTTAGTTTGTTCAAGCGTATTTTGCTACGTTAAAACCGCGATGCGATAAAATACTGCAAAATACAATTAAATCGTGCAAAATAAAGGTAACGCATAGTTGTTAGAATCCAAAGTATTGAAGCATCGTTTGAAAATCAATTGCTTTTACAAAATTGCAAATAGGGTTCATTGCAATTTTTTTGCATTTTTAGTAAAATCTTTTGCATATTTTGCTATGTTGGAACCGCGATGCGATAAAATACTGCGGCATATGATTAAATCGTGCAAAATAAAGGAAACGCAGAGTAGTTAGAATCCAAAATATTGAAGCATGGTTCCAATATCAATTGCTTTTATAAGACTGTAAATAGGTTTTATCGCGAATTTTTTGTATTTTTTTTAGTAAAATCCGATGACTACACGGCGTCAATTTTACGTCATTTTACTTTTAAATCGGTTGCAATATCTAAAATTTGATTAAACACATATTATAAAGGTAGTCAGATTATCATGTTTTATTTCAGTTCGTCTTTATCTTGACAGGTATAATGATTACAAAAACATAAGGTTATATAAAATTAAATTCAAAATAATTGACTGCCAAGCGTATTTTGGCATGTTAGAACCGCGGTGCAATGAAATACTGCAGAGTATAATTAAATCGTACAAAATTAAGGTAACGCACAGTTTTTAAAATCCAAAGTGCTGAAGCGCCGTTCTAATATCAATTCCTTTTACAAAATTGCGAATTTTTTGCATTTTTAGTAAAATGTTTTGCGCCGATCACCATACCACGGCAGTCAACGTGTTAACACGTCATTTTACTTTGAAATCGGTTGTAATTTGATTAAACACATTTTATATGGGCAGTCAGATTATCATGTTTTAGTTCAGTTCATCATTACTTTGACAAGTATAATAATCACAAAAACTTAAGGTTATATAAAATTGAATTCAAAATAATTGGCTGCCAAGCGTATTTTGCTATGTTAGAACCGCGATGCGATGAAATACTGCAGAGTATAATTAAATCGTACAAAATTAAGGTAACGCACAGTTTTTAGAATGCAAAGTATTGAAGCATCGTTCCAATATCAATTGCTTTTACAAGATTGCAAATAGGCTTCATCTCAAATTTGTTGCATTTTTAATCAAATCTTTTGCGCCGGTCACCGATGACTACCAACACAGTCAACGTGTTTACACGTCATTTTACTTTTTTCACACGTTTTACACGTCATTGTTTTGGCAGGTATAATAATTACAAAAATTTAAGTTTGTATAAAATTAAATTCAAAATAATTGATTACCAAGCATATTTTGCTATGTTAAAATCGCAATCCGATGAAATACTGCACAGTAAAATTAAATCGTGCAAAATGAAGGTAACGCACAGTTTTTAGAATCCAAAATATTGAAGCATCGTTCCAATATCAATTCCTTTTCCAAGTTTGCAAATAGGCTTCATCTCAAATTTTTTGCATTTTTAATCAAATCTTTTCAAATCACCAGTAACCACTAGCAGTGAACGTGTTAAAATTTAAATGCTACACCATTTATATCATTCCGCATCATCCTGAAACTGAACACCACATCATTCTTGTCCGCGAACGTGTTAAAGTGTTAATATCCCGAGGAAGCAGAGAGTTCGAAAAATGAGCGCAATACCTAAGACTCCTAAAAGATCAAACAAGCCTGCGCATTCGCCGATTACTCTGACCCATAAACCCCAGGACCCCAAAAAGGTGCTCTCAGGCGACAGCGCACGCTCGTTCGATCGACCTTTATTCGTCGAACCTGAATGTACTTCCGTTGATTTGTAATATCACGTTTGTAACATACGTCCTCGACCATCCGCAAGAAGAGAACGGTTCAAAGACAGAAGGAAGACGAGACAGTCGGCAGATAGCAACGAAATCTTGCGCCCGACGAATGTCGCGACTTTGGATTTCGGGGTGCGTCTTTTTTTCTTAAATACGATTCTATTCACTGTTTGCGTTGTACGGTTAGCGCACGGAATTTAGCGTTACTCTTGAACCCGTCGTCTTGCGTATCGAAGGGAAGGCTGTAACGGATGGAAAGTGAGAGTGGGAAGAGAAAGGGAAACACTAAACACGTGAGTTCGTCTGGCTCGCTTTACTGTCGTCATATTAGTTGTTGTTGTTGTTGTTGTTAGCGCCAGAGATGGGTGTCGTCGTCGTCTACGATAAAAAACAAAATGCGAAGAACTCTTGTATCGACCCTCTATCATTTTTCGAATTATTATGGGATCCTAGCAGAATGCGGACGAGACTCCGAACGGATACGCGGTGTCCTCCACGTTCGGAGCTATGGGAAAGACAACAGAAAAATGTAATCCTTATTCTGAATAAAAATTCGCCCGTCTCCTCGTGGTACGTTATTTTATTCGGCGGAACCTTTTCAGGATGTACAACGCAGTGAGTGCTGTGTTCTCTTGTTAATTAGGTTTGACATTTATCTTTTTTGCGCTGTCTGTATTTGTTTCGTTTTTTTATTGAAAGAAACTAATTTTTTCGTAACGTTAATCTGTGATGTATGTAGAATCTTATTATAGTTTTAATGCAACATTTGAGACCAGGAACACAGCTTTGTGTGTCATGTACAATATTATCGTTCTTAATTGTTGTGACTTCTATTGTCAATAGGTATTAACATGATGTTGATATTTATGTTTTTTGAGATGCCCATATTTGTTTCGTTTTTTTTATTGAAAGAAACCAATCCTTTCGTAATGTTAATCTGTGATGTATGTACAATGTTATTACAGTTTTAACGGAACATGTGAGACCAGGAACACAGCTTGTGTATCATATACAATATTATCGTTCTTAATTGGACGATGACTCAGCATATGGGTCATATGCAAATCAATCTTAAAAATCGGTTGTTAAACAGCAAAGAAAAAAGTGATACAATTAAGGGTGTAAAATGTACAGTAAAGTACAGAAAATAAATTTGCCATTGGTTTTATATGGTTGTATCAAAATATAAATAGTTCCATCATAAGATTTTGATTTCAAAAACGTTAATACTAGTTTTACAGAAAAATAAGTGAGTATACAATATATAGAATTTCAAAATAGGTGGGTATACAATATATAGAATTTGAAAATTAGTATCTTAGTTGGGAAATTAATTTACACATATATAATTCCATTAATAAAAATCAGCACCGGTTACCAGAGAATAATAGTAATAGTTTCTGTAATGTTGCTTGTAAAATCCGAAATATCCATAATAATAGTTGCTATGTCTTTCAAGAAATGAAATAAATCGTAATAATTTGCTGTCATTTCAAAAATGCGTAGTTAAATCAGATTTTTTAACATCCTAAAAATACGTAGTTGCGTAGTTTTTTATTCAAAGAAACTAATCGTTTCGCAACATTAATTTGTTATGTATGTAGAATCTTATTACAGTTTTAATGCAACATTTGAGACCAGCAACACAGCATGTGTGTCATATAGTATCGCTCCCGATTGCTCGATGACCCAGCATATGGGTCATATACAAATCGGTTATTAGACAGCAAAAAGAAAAGTGATACAATTAAGAGTGTAAAATTTACAGTAAAGTACAGAAAATAAATTTGCCATTGGTTTCATATTCATGTCGTATCAAGATATAAATACGTTAAAACTTGTTAAAAGTACCATTAGTATCACTAGTATCAAAATATATATACGTTAACACTACTTTTACGGAGAAATAAGTGGATATACAATATATAGAATTTGAAAATTAGAACACTAGTTGGGAAATAAATTTACACGAATATTCGTATCATTCCATTAATAAAATTCAGAACCGGTTACCAGAGAATAATAGTAATAGTTTCTGTAATTTTGCTTGTAAAATCCGAAATAAGGTGCCGTAATAATTTGCTGTCTTTCAAGAAGCTGCTTAAATAAAATTTTTAGCATATCCAAAAAATGTGTGATTACATAGTTTTTCTTAACGTTGTTTTTTGTGACAGTCAAAGTGTTAAATATCGAATTAGCTAGAGTTCATTCGGTTTTTATGCAAAAAGGAAACCCTTTTTCATTTTCATCAATATCTTTATTAAGCAATATTCACTGTTCTGTTTCATTGTCTTCTATTAACTATTAATATATTAAGATTGATATAAACACATTTAATAATTTAATATATACACGTTAATATATTAACATTAATACATAAATATAATATATTAATATATTTTTTATTAATATATTAACATTGTTTCTTATGTAACAAACCGAACGAATTTTTCGATCAATCTAATATTTTCAAAACTCACCTTTAGCCAGTGTCACTCTGGATCTTCGATGCAGATCTTCGACTGATTGGAGAACTGTGGAACTAAAGGCACGATCGGAAGGTAAACCAAAAGATATAGACTGAAGTTCGCACCTACTTTCTGATGTAGATGTCAACTGCGACTGAAATGCATAACGCGAACGAAGGAAACAGTGACAATCATTAAAGCGGCATCCTTGAAGACCGGCAAGAAGTGTTTACAAGTCGTTTGAAATCGTAAATGGTTGCAAAACCTTAGGTGAAAGTCCTTGCGCAGAAATAACGACTGGGAATATTCATTTACCCGTTCCGCATTAATGTTATTGATACGGTATACGTGCAGCAACTACATGAAATTAATTTTCGTTAGTAGAAGTAATAGAGTAGAAGGCTAAAATGATCTAGGATAAAGTATACAGTGATTCACCGCTTAAGAATAGTGATGGAATTAAAGGAGTGTAATGTTGCATTCTTTATTTTTTTAGCATATTAGGACAGACAAATATTGTAAGAACATGTTCAGCTTGCAAAGAAACAGAAACAAAATTTTATTTATTAATAACTTAACGATAAATTTAATATTGCCAATTAATAGTGATTGACCACAGAAATCACAATTATTGACCGTGTTATTTACAGTTATTAACCACCTTGTAAACTTGTGAGAAATGAGAAATATTTAAGCGGTTAGTTTTACTGTATTACCTTTAAATACCTTTTCGATGGTAGCAATATTCTGGAACGTATCAGCATATTGACATAAAAGCGCAAAAAAATAAATAAAATGTGCCTTTTAGTTATGCGCATAAAAAATAACAAAAAAATGCTAAAAACAGAAGCCTTTGTACATTATGACAACCGCAAACAAGACGGTTATATAGACAAATTTAAGTTATTAACGATATTAAAAAATTAATTTTTATATGCAGACATCGGTTCAGTTTATAGAATACATATTTATCTTCAGTAAAAAAAAATCAAATCGATATCTTCAATTATTCTTGAGTTATAGCAAAACGTCACAATTTAAGCAATGGCGACCAAAAATTCAAAAGGTTGACAAATTTAATATTAAAAAAATTAATTTTTATATGCAGACATCGGTTCAGTTCATGGAATACATATTTATCTTCAGTATAAAAACAAATCAAATTGATATCTTCAATCATTCTTGAGTTATTGCAAAACGTCAAAATTGAAGCAATGGCGACCAAAAATTCAAAAGGTTGACAATTTTAAGTCATTCGTTGCTATAAACGATATTAAAAAATTAATTTTTATATGCAGACATCGGTTCAGTTTATGGAATACATATTTATCTTCAATTTAAAAAAAATCAAATCGATATCTTCAATCATTCTTGAGTTATTGCAAAATGTCACAATTGAAGCAATGGCGACCAAAAACCCAAAAGGTTGACAAATTTAAATTATTTGTTGTTAAAAATGATATTAAAAAATTAATTTTTATATGCAGACATCGGTTCAGTTTATGAAATACATATTTACTTCAATTAAAAAAAAAATCAAATCGATATCTTCAATCATTCTTGAGTTATTGCAAAACGTCACAATTGAAGCAATGGCGACCAAAAACCCAAAAGGTTGACAAATTTAAGTTATTTGTTGTTAAAAATGATATTAAAAAATTAATTTTTATATGCAGACATCGGTTCAGTTTATGGAATACATATTTATCTTCAATTAAAAAAAAAAATCAAATCGATATCTTCAATCATTCTTGAGTTATTACAAAACGTCACAATTGAAGCAATGGCGACCAAAAATCCAAAAGGTTGACAAATTTAAGTTATTTGTTGTTAAAAACGATATTAAAAAATTAATTTTTATATGCAGACATCGGTTCAGTTCATGGAGTACATATTTATTTTCAGTTAAAAAAAAAATCAAATCAATATCTTCAACCGTTCTTGAGTTATCGCGGTAAAACTAATGGCAAATACTGTTTTGAGAAAAACGCGATTAAACTTTGAGAACAGGTTTTACGGCTACTCACATTTTTGGCATTCCTGAACTCAATTTTGCGAATATCGACGTTTTTCTTGCGCCAATATGTTCTTAAAAAATTGTACTAACCGATTATGTAAAAAACCAAAAGTCGATTTTTTAAAATTTCGAACCTTTCTGGTCCTCTTAACCCTTTGACTGCTATGGACGCATGTATGCGTCCACCGAAATCTATCAGTGTCAATTATCAATTTACACAATTATCAATATATCAGATGAATACAGATGCGTTCTCTATTAAATCATTTTCTTGCATTATTTCATTTGACGTAAGTAAAGAATTACCAGTAGAACTTAGTGGCGGCTTACATAATCAATCAATAGAGTTCACACTAGCGAAAAGTGTTTTGTCCTCAGCAAGCGCTTCGACCAAAAATATTCTGCATTCAAAGGGTTAATCTAATAAGGTCCGGAATAAAGAACAACGAATCCTGTACCTGCAATATTAAAGCTTCGCTTTCTCTTTTATTGTATCCTTATACAGAGCTCGAGTATATTAATATTCTATATATTTCGTGTGTGTATATATATATATAAGTATGTATATATATATATATAATGTATGTATATTTTATTTTCATATAGATCCTCGCACACTTTCGAGGTACGTGCGTGTTGCGTGTAATGTCTATGTGTTAGTGAATCTGTAAATGCCTGTTACGTGTACCTGTACGTGTACGTATTACGAGTCGCTATTTTCATTTATATAATTATATACAGTACGTCTTCCGTTCTTATATATAATTCAATAACATCGTCAACCAATAATTTATTTCGCTTAAAAGCTACGCGCAAACGTCACCCCCGCCTCTTCGTCGTTAGTTTACTTCTTCATTAATTATTTATCGTTCTCGCGTCTTTATTCTTTAGATTAAGTATCATGCATGCGATTATTCACTCAGGTCTTTCTCACACTTTCAATGCTTTTATTCCTCGCTCATTTTCGCTTTCACTCACACTCGACGTTCACACAGATTTTTTCTTTTTGTTGTTTTTACTTTAATAATAACACGAATCGTAGTCTCACTCGTAAAACAGCTCTCGAAGACTAAGGACACCCAAAGCGGATCACAGTCTGTCTCTACGTTCAACTTTCTTCGGCTTAACGGATCCGTTAAGCACTTTTTTTCTTCATCCGCCGTTTGCCTATCGCGCGCGGTAGCTTCACTCGTCGAAAGAACGGAAATTTGGTCCGAAGAAAAATTAGGATCGCGCTCTGATGGTGGTGAACTAAGTTTCCGCAGGGGTTTGTGCCGGAATCATGTTATGTTGGTAGAACTTAACCCTTTGACTACAACAGACGCATATATGCGTCCGGCCAAATTTGAGGGTTTCGATTTCTTATCTACTGCAGCCATAATTATCAATATATGAGATAAATACAGATGCGTTCTTTATGAAATAATATACTTGCATCATTTAATTTAGTGTAAATGAAGAATTATCATTAGAACTTCGTTGCGCGTTACAAAATCAATCAATAGAGTTCAAACTATTGAAAATTCCGGCTTCGGCCGGAAGTATTCAGCAGTCAAAGGGTTAATGTCACAAAGAAATGAGAAGTAACAGAGATTTATGCATGTGTTGCGATTGGATTTGAATCACATGGCGAAATTTATGATTAACACATTGACTGTCATGGTGGTCATCGATGACCGGCGCAAAAGATCTTAAGAAAAATTCCAAAAATACACAATCGGTAGCATTTATAATGTTGTTAATGCAATTGCTACTAAACAGTGATTCAATTGTTTGCTATCCGATACCTTCGCATTATTTTCATTTTGCATAATTAATTCATATTCTGTAGTACTTCATCACGTTGCGGTTTTAATATAGTAAATACGCGTCTGGCGAACGTTTTTCGCCTCAAAGCAAATTTTTGGAAAGAAACAATGCAAACCGCTGCCTAGCAAATAATACCCAATCGGAAGCATTTATAATTTTGTAAATGCAATTGCTATTAAACAGTGTTTCAATTCTTTGGTCTTCGATACCTTCGCATTATTTTCATTTTGCACAATTCAATCATATTCTGAAGTACTTCATGACGTTGCGGTTTTAATATACTAAATACGTGTATAGCGGACGTTTTTTCATCTCAAGCCAAATTTTTAGAAAGAAACAATGGAAACCGCTGCCCAGCAAAAATACTCAATCGGTAGCATTTATAATTTTGTAAGTGCAATTGCTATTAAAGAGTGTTTCAATTCTTTGGTCTCCGATACCTTCGCATTATTTTCATTTTGCACAATTCAATCATATTCTGTAGTACTTCATCATGTTGCGGTTTTAATATAGTAAATACGCGTGTAGCGAACGTTTTTCGTCTCAAAGCAAATTTTTAGAAAGAAACAATGCAAACCGCTGCCTACCAAATAATACCCAATCGGTAGCATTTATAATTTTGTAAATGCAATTGCTATTAAACAGTGTTTCAATACTTCGGTCTCCAATACCTTTGCATTATTTTCATTTTGCACAATTCAATCATATTGTGTAGTACTTCATCACGTTGCGATTTTAATATAGTAAAAACACATGTAGCGAACGTTTTTCGTCTCAAAGCAAATTTTTTGAAAGAAACAATGCAAACCGCTGCCTACCAAATAATACCCAATCGGTAGCATTTATAATTTTGTAAATGCCATTGCTATTAAACAGTGTTTCAATTCTTTGGTCTCCGATACCTTCACGTTATTTTCATTTTACACAATTCAATCATATTCTATAGTACTTCATCACGTTGTTTTTTTTAATATAGTAAATACGCGTGTAGCGAACGGTTTTCGTCTCAAAGCAAATTTTTAGAAAGAAACAATGCAAATCGCTGCCTACCAAAAAGTACCCAAGCGGTAGCATTTATAATTTTGTAAATGCAATTACTATTGAACAGTGTTTCAATTCTTTAGTCTCTGATACCTTCGCATTATTTTTATTTTGCACAATTGAATCGTATTCTGTAGTATTTCATCACGTTGTGGTTTTAATACAGTAAATACGCGTGTAGCAAACGTTTTTCGTCTCAAAGCAAATTTTTAGAAAGAAACAATGTAAACCGCTGTCTACCAAAAAATACCAAATCGGTAGCATTTATAATTTTGTAAATGCAATTGCTATTAAACAGTGTTTCAATTCTTTAGTTTTCGATACCTTCGCATTATTTTCATTTTGCACAATTAAATCGTATTCTGTAGTACTTCATCACGTTGCGATTTTAATATAGTAAATACGCGCGTAGCGAACGTTTTCCGCCTCAAAGTAAATTTTTAGAAAGAAACAATGCAAACCGTTGCCTACCAAATAATACGAAATCGGTAGTATTTATAATTTTGTAAATGCAATTGCTATTAAGCAGTATTTAAATTCTTTGGTCTTCGATACCTTCGCATTATTTTCATTTTGCACAATTCAATCATGTTCTGTAGTAATTTATCACGTTGCGGTTTTAATATAGTAAATACGCGTGTGGCGAACGTTTTTCGTCTCAAAGCAAATTTTTAGAAAGAAACAATGCAAACCGCTGCCTACCAAAAATACTAAATCGGTAGCATTTATAATTTTGTAAATGCGATTGCTATTAAACAGTGTTTCACTTCTTTGGTCTTCGACACCTTCGCATTATTTTAATTTTTTGCACAATTAAATCACATTCTGTAGTCTTTTATGACGTTTCGGTTTCAATGTAGTAAAATACGCACGGCAATCACAGTGTTAACAAATTGCATGCTGATATATTCCACGAGTAGCGGACGTTTTTTCGTCTCGAACCAAATTTTTAGAAAGAAACAATGCAAAACGCTGCCTACCATATAATACTCAATCAAATAACAAATAATTCCCAATCGGTAGCATTTATAATTTTGTAAATGCAATTGCTATTAAACAGTGTTTCAATTTTTTGGTCTCCGATACCTTTGCATCATTTTCATTTTGCACAATTCAATCATATTCTGTAGCACTTCATAATGTTGCGGTTTTAATATAGTAAATATGCGTGTAGCGAACGTTTTTTCGTCTCAAACTAAATTTTTAGGAAGAACAATGCAAACCGCTGTCTACCAAAAAGTACTCAATCAGTAGCATTTATCATTTTGTAAATGATTGCTATTAAGCAATGTTTCAATTCTTTAGTCTGCAATACTTTCACATTATTTTCATTTTGCACAGTTCAATCATATTCTGTAGCACTTCATGACGTTGCGATTTTAATATAGTAAAATACGTATGGCAGTCAACGTGTTAATAATCATTCGAATGTTTTCACAGATATTTAGTAATGAATTGAATGTTTTGATAGACGAAGAAATAACTGGCATGCACATAATTTAGAATTTATTTATGATATATTATATATAAGGTCTGCCGGAAAGTTCTGTCCGGAAATGTTATTTCAAATTTCAACACATATGAAAGTGTTCACTTGAAACATACATTGCTACCTTTGTTTACCATTAAATTTCTACATATGCGCTCATTAAAATGTACTGCAACAGTGATTTCGTAATTTCAGTAGTATATATTGAAAATTTGTTATTACGTATCAACTGCAAAATATGGTATCTTATGGTGATTTTCACTCTAAATGGACTTACATATATAATACTAAGTATATAAACTTAGTATATAATATATTACACATATTCGATTAAAATCCTCCAAATTTAGCAACGGGCAATACGTAACTTCCTTCAGAGTGAAAATCCCCATAAGATACCATATTTTGCGTTTTTACGTAATAAACAATTTTAAATACATACTACTAAAATTACGAAATTATTCTTGCAGTACATTTCTATGAGCGCATATAGAAATTTAGTGGTAAACAAAAATAGCCATACATGTTTGAAGTGAACATTTTCATACGTGTTAAAATTTGACATAACATTTCCAGACAGAACTTTCCGGTAAACCCAATATATATAATATATATTATTATATATTATTATACAGATTTATGAAAAGACCTGCAAATCTCTTCATTAATTCGTCTGAGACATTTTCAATTGATTCCTCCAACATCAGAGTGCACGGTCGCGAAACCTATTGTTAGATTATCGTAAAACGTTTCGTCATTATTTACAGATAACGCCGAGCGGATCCCTTACCTGGAGTTAGAAAAAGGAAATATTACTCTGGACGCAATTTCGTGGCGTTACCGATCGATGCGATCGCGTCTGCGGACATTTCTCCACTTTTCTCCAATTTTCTCCTAATACGTGTCGCTCACTTTCCGCTTGAGTATCTCAGAGTTGAGTCGTTACAACGTTAACGTATGTCGGCTGCTCACATTATCCATACCCAAGATTTTCCTTGGAAATTACAGACTCCGAAAAGAACATGACACAAATGTACGCTTGATTCTTTTTCTATAGAGATCTGTCACTTACAAGTAAAAGATTGGGTAGCAATAAGGCAAACATCCTGTATAAGGATAGGCGATTATAAGAATTCGCGTGTAAAGCGACGATAGCGCACAAAGATTGTCCGTAAGACGTATTAATAGTTAAGCAAATATCATACAATTTCCCTTTTCTCAGACAAAAATCACTGGTCGGTACAATTTCACGACTAAAAGCATCGGACATTCTATATCTTTTCTGTCAGTCCGTGCAGGCATCGGTTTTTTAGTCGTCTTCCACGTTTCCTCTTCCTACGATTTCCCACGTCATTTTAAAACGCTGTAGTCTCAGTTTCATGGCTTTTATGCAGATTTTTATCGCTCTCGAGACGCTATCGTCGTATTTTTAATAAAGTGCAAGAGACCTTAACAAACGGGTAATAAGAATCGTATTAAGAAACGGTAAGAAATGTATCAAAAAACATCGGTGTTCCCTATTACATGAAATTTCAGAATTTCAGAAAGTATCGTTAAATATTATATGGAGACGATTAACGAGCTGAATTATGTCAAGAAAGAAATACAGAACAAAACTTCGGAGTTGGTACAGTTTGCGGTTCTATCGTTTAAAACTAAAAATTAAAAACTTTAGTCGTTCTGACACACCATAAAATATGGTCGTTACTTACGTTGAAGCTCGTCAATCGTTTTCTCGGTAAGAAATGTATCAAAAAACATCGGTGTTCCCTATTACGTGAAATTTCAGAATTTCGGAAAGTATCGTCGTGAAATATTATATGGAGACGATTAACGAGCTGAATTACATCAAGAAATCAGTACAGAACAAAACTTTGGAGTTGGTACAGTTTGCGGTTCTATCGTTGAAAACTAAAAATTAAAAACTTTAGTCGTTCTGACACACCATAAAATATGGTCATTGCTTACGTTGAAGCTCGTCAATCGTTTTCTCGGTAAGAAATGTATCAAAAAACATCGGTGCTCCCTATTACGTGAAATTTCAGAATTTCGGAAAGTATCGTCAAATATTATATGGAGACGATTAACGAGCTGAATTATGTCAAGAAAACAGTAAACAGAACAAAACTTCGGAGTTGGTACAGTTTGCTGTTCTATCGTTTAAAACTAAAAATTGAAAACTTTAGTTGTTCTGACACACCATAAAATATGGTCATTACTCACGTTGAAGCTCGTCAATCGTTTTCTCGGTAAGAAATGTATCAAAAAACATCGGTGTTCCCTATTACGTGAAATTTCAGAATTTCGGAAAGTATCGTCAAATATTATATGGAGACGATTAACGAGCTGAATTATGTCAAGAAAGAAGTAAACAGAATAAAACTTCGGAGTTGGTACAGTTTGCGGTTCTATCGTTTAAAACTAAAAATTAAAAACTTTAGTCGTTCTGACACCATAAAATATGGTCATTACTTACGTTGAAGCTCGTCAATCGTTTTCTCGGTAAGAAATGTATCAAAAAACATCGGTGTTCCCTATTACGTGAAATTTCAGAATTTCGGAAAGTATCGTCAAATATTATATGGAGACGATTAACGAGCTGAATTATGTCAAGAAAGCAGTAAACAGAACAAAACTTCGGAGTTGGTACAGTTTGAGGTTCTATCGTTTAAAACTAAAAATTAAAAACTTTAGTCGTTCTGACACACCATAAAATATGGTCATTACTTACGTCGAAGCTCGTCAATCGTTTTCTCGGTAAGAAATGTATCAAAAAACATCGGTGTTCCCTATTACGTGAAATTTCAGAATTTCGGAAAGTATCGTCGTGAAATATTATATAGAGACGATTAACGAGCTGAATTATGTCAAGAAAGCAGTACAGAACAAAACTTCGGAATTGGTACAGTTTGCGGTTCTATCGTTTAAAACTAAAAATTAAAAACATTAGTCGTTCTGACACACCATAAAATATGGTCGTTACTTACGTTGAAGCTCGTCAATCGTTTTCTTGGTAAGAAATGATATCGACAAAAACATCGGTGGACCCTATTACAAACGAGTGTAAAAAATTTCAGTAATTCGGAAAGTATCCATCAAATATTATATGGAGACGATGTAATGGTGCTCTCAGTCGAAAGATTGAAATTTTTTTTTCAGGTTTACAGTTTGGGTTCTATTTTAAAACTAATATTTAAAAACTTAGTCGTTCTGACACACCAGTTTTAACGTTTTTGGTCATTCTTACGTCGAACTCGTCAATATTTCTGATACGACATATATTATAAAAACATCGGTGTTCTGTATTACTGTGAAATTTCAGAATTTCGGAAAGTATCGTTAAATATTTATTGCTGTCTGACGAGCCGATTGTTAATACTGAATAATACAGAACAAAACTGAGTCATCGACCAATCGGAAGCGATACTATTGTTGAAAAACACATAACTAAAAAAAATCGTCGTTCTGACACACCATAAAATATGGTCATTACTTACGTTGAAGCTCGTCAATCGTTTTCTTGGTATGAAAAGTATCAAAAAACATCGGTGTTCCCTATTACGTGAAATTTCAGAATTTCGGAAAGTATCGTCGTGAAATATTATATAGAGACGATTAACATAGATCATGTCAAGAAACGTTACAAAACAAAACTTCGTTCTTTTACAATATGCGGTTCTATCGTTAAAAAACTAAAGGAGACGTTAATAGTCGTTCTGACACACCATAAAATATGGTCATTACTCATATTGAAGCTCGTCAATCGTTTTCTCCTTGTCAGACGTAAATTGATATGCCGACATTACTTAAAGATCGAATATGGAAAATTACAGAAACTATTTCTATTATTCTCTGGTATCCGTTTTACCACCTCGATCAAAAAAGTTTTATTCCGGCCGCCGTATGGTGCTTTTTATTCGATGGAAATGCTTATATTTTTTAGGTTTCCCAACAGGGATACTAATTTTCAAATTCTATATATTGTATACCCACTTATTTCTCCGTAAAACTAGTATTAACGTTTTTGAAATCGAAATCTTATGATGGAACTATCTATATTTTGATACGACATTATTATAAAATCAATGGCAAATTTATGCTCTGTACTTTACTGTAAATTTTACACCCTTAATTGTAACATTTTTCTTTTTGCTGTCTCATAACCGATTGTTAATACCGATTTGTATATGACCCATATGCTGAGTCACCGACCAATCGGAAGCGATACTATATGTCACACATGCAAAAAAATCGTCGTCTCGAATGGGTTATTAACACTTTTATGGGTTGTTAATACTGATTTGTATATGACCCATATGCTGAGTCATCGAACAATCGGAAGCGATACTATATGTCACACATGCAAAAAAATCGTCGTCTCGAATGGGTTAACCGACTTAAAAAACCGCTTCGCGGATTTTAAAAAAAAATCGAAGATGGCTCTGATGGACACATCAAAAATTGAACACCAGCGGTGTTTCGATTACTGGATCAAGCGCTGGTATAAGTGCATTTTCAGTCGATGGGGAGTACTTTGAAGAGGACGATATCAATTATAGTAGACAAACTTGTATTTCCGATTTTACGAATAAGGTCCTAAAACTTCTTGATCGAGGTAGTAAGTTGGATCAAACTATCGGAACGGTTAATCGAAAAACCCTTTTGCAGGCGTGCCTGTATAAAAATCCCTATCAAAAAACGGGTTTCGGGCGATCGCTCGCGTAAAGAAGGCAACGACGACGGGGAAAATATATCGATTATAGAAAAAAGTCTTCGACAGCCCCTCCCGCGGTGTCTTCCCATTTAAAGTCGCCTAATTAAATGGCAGTTACGTTGTTTCGCGCTAGTTGAAATAATGTTACCTAAGTATCAACGATTCTTCGTTCACGTGGTTCGCCTAAGCTAAGTCGAATAAATAGTGGAAGAAAGAATTATTCGTAGGCCGGCACCGACTGGACGTCAGCCGTTTAGGCCTCAAAGATAAAGCATTGTCATTAACTAAAGACGTCATCTCACCGCAACCTGGTATTGAAATTTCACTATCGACCAAGGACTACCTTTCATTTACCTTTTAACCCAACGAATTAATTGGATTAAGCATCCGACTGCAGTCATAAACCAAGGATCTTATTCAATTGAATATCAAAATGACTCCATTATATAAATTATGTAATGTAACTAGACAAATAGAAGAGGAACAACAGCTAATGGTAGTTCTGTAATAAGTTAAGCTAAATTAAGTATCTTGTTCAACAATATCAATAACAGCCCTTTATTGGGATTGTTTCTTGAATTCATGCCCAAGCCTAACTCGATATATAAATACCAACGAGGAGAGATCAGAAAGTGGAGAGACAGATCTAGGATAGAAAGATCTGGAAATCCCTAATCGTCTAGACATAGTTGGTCCAACATTGATGTTGATGGAGAACGTTTGGCTTCTAGTATTGTATTCTTATGGCACTTCGATTATTAACTGCTTAATAAAGATGCGCTCCCGCAAAATCGATCGCGTAATTTGTCTTGTATACCAGGTTGGGGAAAATCGTCTTGCTTAACGAGCCACTTAACATCTCGGCTTTTTGAGACGTCACTCGACATCTTAACTAGCCTGAGACTGTATCACCGGGGCGCCCCTGTGCAACATCGAGGCTGGCCTCGATTTTCTGCCTCCGCTCGTGGGAATCCCTGTTGGAGGCTGCTGATGTTGCTGCTGCTGCTGCTGGAGCTGTTGCTGGCTGATTTGCTGAGCTATCGTCGAATCTCGTTTCGGCACCTCCGGCGGTGATTGAAGCACGTCCATGTATTCGCGAATTAAGTTCGCGATTTGATGTGCCTGAAACAAGGATCCAGATTTTAGCCATTGCAATTCAATAATATTCTGATTTAAGGACTTCTACTTGTCTCGCACAAAAAGATAAACGTGCACTCAATAATTTATATATCATATATATATAAAGGTTATATATGCTCCCGCCGTTTTTCCGAAAATTCGTAATGCATTCGTGGTCGGTGTTGTAACTGGAATTATATATATATATATATATATTTATATATATGTATAAAAAGGTTATTTATAAAAAGGTAATATGAGTAATGTTATATATGAAAAGGTAATTGCCGAAAATCTAATGCGTTTGACTGAATTATACAAAATGTACAATTAGAAGGATGGCATTGATTTTTAATGCGTCAACTTGCAAATCGGGGTAATACTGGTTAGTAACTATTTAACACATCCATAATGTTTACATAATGTGCAGGTATTGGAGACCAAAAGATCGTATCATTATTATAAGTTCGCAATTTGATGTGCCTGAAACCAGGATGCAAAGTTTGGCGATTGGAATCAAACAATATTGCGATTTACGGACTTGTCCTGCACAAAAACATAAACGGGCACTCAATAGTTCATATATGGGTATTCAAAGGATGTACTGCAAAGGTAATTGTCGAAAATCTAATGCGTTTGACTGAATTATACAAAATGTACATAATGTGCAGGTATTGAAGACCAAAGGATCGCATCACTATTATAAGTTCGAAATTTGATGAGCCTGAAACAAGGATCCAGACTTTGATTGGAATGAAACGATATTTCAATTTACGGTCTTCTACTTGTCTTGCACAAAAACATAAACGGCCACTCAATAGTTCATATATGGGTACTCAAAGGAAGTACTGAAAAGATAATTATCGAGAATCTAATGCATCCATGGCCGATGGTGTAACTGAAATTATTTGTGGGTTCCGAGTGGGAAGCGTGGTATTGACTTTTTAATGCGTCAACTTGGAAACCAAGAGTAATAGTAGTTAGTCACCATTTGGTAGTTTGTTATCACATGTTCATATAACGATTTTTTAGTTTTTACATATATATGACATATATCGTCCATCTCTTGTTATTCATCTTATATGACTGGTATATATCTTATTAACACATTGACTGCCACGGTGGTTAGCGGTAACTGGTGTAAAAGATTTTACTAAAAATGCAAAAAATTCGCAATGAAGCCTATTTGCAGTCTTGTAAAACCAATTGATATTGGAACAGTGCTTCAATACTTTGGCATCTCACCACTATGCGTTACCTTTATTTTGCACGATTTAATTATACTCTGCAGTATTTCATCCCTTCGCGGTTCTAACATAGCAAAATATGCGACTGGTTTTACTAAAAATGCAAAAAATTCGCAATGAAGCCTATTTGCAATCTTGTAAAAGCAATTGATATTGAAACGGTGCTTCAATATATCTGGCACAAAAACAAAACAGCGTTACCTTTATTTATACCATTTAATTATATTCTGCAATATTTCATCGCATCGCGAATCTAATGCATTCATGGTCGGTGTTGTAACTGGAATTGTTTTTAGCTTAAAAATGCAAACAATTGGCATTGATTTTTAATTTGCAATCTTGTAAAAGCAATTGATATAAACTGGTGAGTCACTATTTAGCAGTTTGTTATCACACATTCATATCAAGATTTTTTAGTTTTGACATGTATATGATATGTATTTAATCGTATCTCTTATTATTCATCTTATACGACTAGTATATATTTTATTAACACATTGAACGCCATGGCGGTCATATATGATCGCAATTTGTTTCTCCTGCAGCACCATAGTGATCATTAGTGACCGGAATGCATCAAATACTTATAATTACAAAAGTTGAATAAAAATTAGATAACTAGAGAATGCTTTGAAATAAAATCTGCAGTATTAAAAAATTAAAAGTTTTTATTACCTTTATTTTGCACGATTTAATTATATTGAGTATTTCAACGTGATGAAGTACTAACATAGCAAAATGGTTGAGATTTTGCTAAAAATGAAAAAATGCGAAGAATGAAGACCAATGAATTGAATCACTATTTAATATTAATTGCATTTACAAAATTATAAATGCTACCGATTGGGTATTTTTTTAATTTTTTGTGAAGATTTAATTATACTCTGCGATATTTCATCGCATCGCAGTTTGTTAACATAGTTCAAAATATTTTTTAGTCTGACATGTTAACATGTTATCGTCCATCGGTGAGTATGATCGTATATATTTTATTTCTACGTTGAACATCATGGTGGTCATCAATGATGGGAATGCATCAAGTACTTATAATTGCAAAAGTTGAATGAAAATTCGCTAATTAGAGAATGCTTTGGAATAAAATCTGCACTTTTTGAAAAGTTTTACTAGTATTAAAAGTATTGAATTGGACGAAAGGGAAAAAATCAAAAATTAATTTTTATCGAATCTTTCATCTACCGGTGCATTGTATTGACGCATTTTTAACATATGTAAGTGTGGCTCGGTAATGTAATCTTGAGAGTATTTAGTGACCTTTTTGGTCCGAGTTTTTGCACTTTGTGTTCCAAAGTTTGCAACATTTTATTGCTAATATTGTTTGCAAAATTTGCGAACTAAACACATTGGCCCTTCCTTCTTTTGCAATTTATGCCGTATTATAAATAACGAAATGAATTATCATTTTGCCCTTACACGCACAAAATAGTAAAAATATTTTCGTAGCGTTCTAAGCGAAAAAGGTGATTTCGGCGTAGCAGTCAACGTGTTAAAACACCAATCAAGAATCGCTTTTATAAATTACCTGTGACGTTGTCAGGATGACTTTGCTCTGCTTTTTATCAGTCCCGGTGATAATCATCAGGCAGCTAACCGCTGGATTGTAACTAAGAATGCTACTGTATTCGTAGGTACAAAGTGCATTTCTGGAGCGGTGCTCCAAAAGGTGAAGTCCTTGCTGATTGACGGCCAACCAGAGAACGCGCGGCCAGTTCGAGGTAAACGACTGCATAACGTCGAAAATGGTCGCCCTGTGCAAAGGCCACGATTGTATAAGATTAAGGAATGCCTTCTTGGCCTCCGGCGGCGTCATTCCTCTTAAGGATTGGTGATGCTGGAGTACACCGTCCACACATAAACTCGGAACCAGTCTGGTGGGTAGGCAGTGTGTTGCTATTGTGCGATATTCCTGATCCGTCGCGATTTCTGAAGTGCAGTCACCGAGTTCCAGTTGTGCTTGAAGGGCTGTCAACATTATCTGTAAGGAGACATATAATCATAAATACTCGCGACTGTACACATTATTCCAGGAAACATCTAATAGTGATTTGAATTTCAAAACATTGCACACTCCTAGTCTTCAAGGACATATGCGTTAAACGAGAGTACAATAAAATGAGATAGAATTAATAATCTCAGATATAGGGTCCTCTGGCAATTGGAGGAGAATTCTAGCGACTGGTCACTTCTATATATCCTCAATTATTATATTGATGTATCATAGGTGATGAGTTTATTGAATCGGGTTATTTTGGTTGCTAAGGGGGCAGTTGACGATAAGACGTAAAGACGAAACAGCGTAAAGGCGAAATGACGAAACGACGAAAGATTAGGAAATAAGACGAAAGTGTCTTGATTGTGTTGTTATTGTTTATAAATATTATACTATTTAGTTTCACGTATTAAATTCCTACATAAACTTGAATATACTATTAGGTATAAGGGAAAGTTTTGTCGTTTTTAAACAGGTGCACTTTTATGGGTTGTTGATCTTTAGGAAGAATTCTGATCCGACTGAAACCGGTTTAAACAGTTAGATTAATATATCATTCATGATTTATACAAATTTTTTCGTATTTTAGTCAGTTTTTTTAAACTTGTAAAACTGTCAACATGTGTGAAAAACCCCTTCGGACCCTGTGCATATTAAAATGTACATAATACTTTTCATGCTGCATTTTATTACGTACATTATTTTTATGAATGCGAATTTGATTTTTTTATGAAAATATTTCTCAGAATCTCGTTAATGTTACAAATTTTGCTTAAGGACCATATACCCATTCAAATCTACATTTACAAATTATAAATAAATAAATAAATATTTCTGTAAAAAGTATATTCTTGCCATCATTCATATGAATTAAGTTAATTTTAGTATAAAAAATAATTTTTCTTAAATGAAAAAAATCGGGTCTGAAGGGGTTAAGACATTGTATGTTGTATTCGTTCCAAAAAGGGGAATAACGTGATGGAAACAAAAAAAAATTGTGTAATGTGGTAGGGTAGGACGCAGTAACAAATCGAATATGCCAAAGATGGTTTGCGAAATTTTGTTCGGGTGATTTTTCTCTAAAAGATGAACCCAGATCAGGAAGACCATCAAATATCGATGAAGAAGTGCTACTCAATATGATCAGAGCAAATCCCACGTTAACCTCCAATAGAAGGCAGACAGTTGTAACTAACAAAATACCTTATATTTTGGACCTTATATTATATATTACCTTATATTATTCATTAAACAAAAATTAAAAAACCTTATATTATATATTAAACAGAAATTACCTTATATTATATATTGAACAAAAATGAAAAAAAATGTTGTTTTTTTTATCTTTAGAAAAACAACGACAGAACTTTCCCTTACATCTAATAGACTAAGATGTTGCAAAAGAGTACTTACAGATTCTTTTTCGGTAATTGGATACCGATCAGCCCGAAGATCGTGCAGCACTTGATGATAGAGAAGTTCCTTCTCCACCGGGTCGTCGAGATTCATATACTGATCGAGGAACAAGTGTTTCTTAAATAGGAAAAAGTGATGTGCGTGCTTCCGCTGTGGTTGTTGGCCTTGAGCGTTTGCCGTTCGATAACGTTCCCACTTTGACATTACGTCCGCGATTTTTTCCTCAGGTATCAACGCACGTTCCGTTGGTCCAAGCACTTCATATATGGCGTATCCTGTGGATAGTAAATATCATAGTATTTTTTACTTTGAAACACTATATAATATAATACTAAGGACTAGAGTAAAGTAGACAGTGATTGACCGTTCTGCGTTCATGAATGAATATCTGAAGATCGGTACAGGTGTTTTTTCATTATTTTGAATATCAGTCTAAAGCGCATTCTGTATGTGACCTTCTTCCAATACAGAATTCTTGTGTAGATTACTTGTGATTAATAACATGCTGTGAAAGAATTGTTACAGATTTCTTAAGAGAAAGAGGTAAGTGCTTAACGATATCTTTTAGAAAAGACTAGTGAATTTGTAATCATTTTGCAATCTATATAGTATTTCTGAAAAAATATATGATTTGTATGTGATGGAGTAAACTCACTAAAGGTTTTGTATCAGTCCCGGTTTCCTAATATCGTAATTATTCGATAGTACTAGGGTGGTAAATCACCATATTCGTGGCAGTGGATTTTGACAGTAACTGACCCCTAATAGATTTAATCAGTTTAATCGCGTAAAAATCATTGTAATTCAATAACCGTATGCTGCATCGAAATCGTATTGTTAGCGGTTGTCATGATGTGTAAAGGCTTCTATCTTTAGTATTTCTTTGTTATTTTTTATGAGCATAACAAAAAGTTGCATCGTGTCGCATTAGTTGCATACCTGAAGGTACTACGTCATTTTTGCGCTTTTATTTTAATATGTTGATACGTTTCAGCGTGGTGCTACTGTCTAAAAGGTATTTAAAGGTGATACAGTAAAACTAACCGCTTAAAAATAACAAGTTTACAAGGTGATCAATAACTGTAAATAACACGGTCAATGACTGTGATTTCTGTGATCAATCACTATTAATTGGCAGTATTCAATTTATCATTGTGTTATTAATAAATAAAATTTTGTTTCTATATTGTTGCAGGCTGCACATGTTGTTACAACATTTTTCTGTCCTAATATGCTAAAAAAATAAAGAATGCAACATTACACGTTTAACACATTGACTGCCAAGCGTATTTTGCTATGTTAGAACCGCGATGCGATGAAATACTGCAGAATATGATTAAATCATGCAAAATGAAGGGAACTCTGAGTTATTAGAAGCCAAAGTATTGAAGCACCGTTCCAATATCAATTGTTTTTACAAGATTGCAAATAGGCTTCATTGCGAATTTTTTGCATTTTTAGTAGAATCTTTTGCATCGGTGACCACCGTTAAGTTATACATCTGTCATTGAATCACTATTCTTAAGCGGTCAATCACTGTATACTTTACCCTATATATTATATAATACTAAATAATACTATATAATATATATATTATAATGTTGTATAATATATTTATATATTAGTATTATATATATTATTCTAGTATTAATAGTATTAACATTATATAGTATTAGTATTACTTAGTATATAGTATTGCTTTGTATTAAAAATAATAATATATATAATACTAAGTAATACTATATAATGTAATACTAATATATAAATATATTATACAACATTATAATATATAGTTTTCTGTTATATAGTATAGTATAGTATAGTACTAATATAATACTAAAAACTATATATTATATATTATAATATAAAACTATATATTATAATGTTGTTTCACGCATAATCCAAGCTTCAATCTATGGCAAACAAAATTAATTACCCATAGCAGTTTCTTCCAAACCGATCTTCGTCTTAATAAGCTCCATAACATCTCTGGCAGTGGCTGACGGATGAAACTCTACAGCGTGATACTGTCCATCCATAAAGTGAAACCTCGCATAGATTGGCCTACGATTAATTGTGCACATAATTTCCTCCCTACTCGGCGGCCATTGTCGCCTGCGAGTTCCCTGCGTTTTATTGAAACATTTCTCCGCGAATCTCGCATATTTTCCTTCCTCCGTAACGTAGTCACTGGCACAACGCTTCAAATGTGCAATCAAATATTTCCTGATGACCTTCTGTGGGGGCAGTATTACTGAACAAGCCAACGACAAAAGAGCCCAGTGTCTGAGATTGACTCGACTATTCGGATCCGGGTGATCGGTAGTCTGCTTAATAAGCTGTAGATAAAGTTCGCCAAGAAGATTTTCTTTTCTTATACAACGCTCCATGACAGTCTGAATGAGATTTACATGCTCGTCCTCTACTCTTCGAACTGTATCACCGTTTTGACCCAAACCAGCGTAGGTCAGGATCAGCTGGAACACGCTTAGAGACATTTGCTCATCGGGGTCCGGTAATTTGGACAAACTCTGAGGAATCTGCTGCCTACTGAATGCCCAGTAAGCGTAGGGGAAACCTTTGTACGTTTCTCCATGATCAGCACTTCCGTGTTCTTGCCTCAACTTCTCTATCCTGTGCTTAGACAACCTCCTGAGCGTGTTCCGTAGGAAACCACCCCCGGAGTCTTGTGGTTTTCTCAAAATCTCAGCGTCCACTAATGCCCTTCTCGTGTTCACCAAATTATGATAAAGTCTAATACGATCCTCATTTGTGATGCCTTTTAATTTCTTCGTCGGAACTTCGTTCTCTGTAATCCACGCTGCTAATGCCGGACAATAACTGACGATTAAGCTACCGATTTCGTTCTTCTGCGTTGTCTCGAAAACGAAACACTTGTGAGAACTGTCCGGATTGTGTCGTAGAAGGGAAAGCGTGATGAAAGAATCGCTTGGGTCTAACATGATGCTTTCTACGTCACTGTAGCGGTATTCAGAGAGAACGAATTTGTCGTCTGGCTTGATCAACATGAGTCCGTCACAATTTATGCCGAGGATTAATTGATTTCCATAAGACCAGTAGCCTCTATACGTGACGTTGAACATTGTGGTACCGTAAAGGGGGTACTGCATGACACAGGATAAGTAAAGGACCTTCGCAGCTAATTCTTTTCGTCCAGCGCCATATTGACGATGCGCTTGCGCGATTATAGGAACCCAAACGTCTTCGCCTCGAGCTCGACTAATACGATATGGCAAGAAACTGTCGATTTCGCTGTAATAGTCCAGACGATCGTTGTCCTTTGGATCGCCCAGGGATACTTGGGCCTGTAATCCTGCGAGTTGCAGGGCGACTTTTTCCGAAACTGGGAAGTCGTCGCACTGGAAAATTAATACAGAATTTGATATAGACCTTGATATATTCTAATATCGGATCTACCGGAAAGTTCTGTCCGTTTCAATGACAACAATTGTCGACACGTAAACACATGTTTATTTGGCGCATGTTCGGTTCTCTACTTCTATCGCTTAAGGGGTAAACTTAAACTTTCAAAAAATCAAAAAAAAAAAATTGTCTTATATGATACTTTAGAGCCTTAAAAATGAGGTGCAATTTGTCTTATAGGCAAAAATGTTTTTTAAAGTGGTTTTACAGCTTATTTTATAAAGCAAGTCCTGATGCCTCAGAGCGGTTCAAAGTACCTGGTACTGATTCTAAAGGTTCTGAAGGGACATAATACCAAGCGAAATCCAGATTCCATCGAAAAAATGCGAACCGAAATTTTGGCAACTCTTTACCATAAACTTTCCACGGATGAAGTGCCGCAACACGAGAATTGCCCTGCATCGGCATAAATATTGCGTCTTCTATTTTTCACGATCAATTTGTAAGCATAATAGCAATGATGCGGGTGTTACAATTGACTATGTGTCGTAATTGTTACAATTTCTTCTTCGCCGCATCAAGTTTTCCAGGAAAGAGAAAGAGGAAGAAAATATTAATGTGGAAGGACACCTATATGGTGCAGGCAATGCAGAATAATCGTAAATATGGCAAAATTAGTAAAATATTATGAAATAATGTTATTCAAAACTTTAAATGCGTTTTTCTCGAAACTACGTTTCTCAAATTGGCTTGCAGCATAACTTAAACAAATTTTCTCCGATTCACTTGAAATTTTTACTGTAGCTGTTAAACTATATTCTCCAGAGAAGTACACATGATTTTTAAGATCGGTTAAAAACTTTCGTTATTATAAATATTTTATAATTCAATTCAGAGTGTCCTCTTCGTCGTTTTGGAAGTTAGTCGAAGGAAAGGGCTCATGGAAAATTTTTGGGAAAGCAGAGGAATTCGCCAATCACGGTGGTTTTTTCTGGTGTCGTTGTTAACTGATGATTGGATGAAAATTTATCCCACTCATTGCAGAAAATACAGCGTTTCCATTTTTTTGCTGTTGAGTGGGGTGACATGTGGTTGCCACAGGTCTTTACCGAAAGAGAAATCGGGTACTTGTACTTGACTGAAGATTAACACTAGGTTTCCTGGACCCGTCAATTTGACGGATTTCAAACTTTGAAATGAAACACGCAAAAAACCATAGCAATAATCTTAACTACTTTGCATCGTAGATTCATAATTTCATTAACAGAGTTTATAAACACAATTTATTATTTAATAAAGTTTCTAATTTTGAAATTTGTCAAACGGTAGAATCGCGTATCTGTGTCGTCAAATTGACGGGTTAGTAAGTTCTCGACGTAAACAATCCTTATATATTTGCGTTTCGTTTGTGAAAATAATTTTGTAAATATAAGGTGAAAAAAAAAAACGTATATTTTCTCTAAAAAAAGATAACAATCGGTCTTATTGGATTATCTAAGTTATTTTCTCTGTGATTGAATCGGATTTTGTCAAAACGGACAATTGGTTCAGTTTATTTTGTTTTGTTAACGTGGTTGCATTTACCTGTATTTTTTTCTTACATATTTGGATCTTCAACCTTTAATTTAAAAAAATTTAAATCGATATCTTTACTTTTGTTTTTATCGCGGCAAAATTGGAAAAATGGAAGAACAAGACGATTAAAGTTTGGAAACAGGATTACATGTGAAAATTACAATTTAGTTAACAATTAATCGACAATTTAAATGTACTGAACTCAATTTTGCGAATATCGAAGTATTAGTTTGAATAAATTGATTTTTTAATGTAAATATGTATTTTCTCCTATCCGTCAATTTGAAGGGTGCTCGTAGAGATACGTATATAAGAAACACCCGTAAACCTAGTGTTAAGACTAAGAGCGACGCTGAAGTAATAAAGAAGTTAGAAACGTGCTCGAAAATGGTAACGGAATTGTGGAACCATTATGAATGTATTGAAAGCTATTTTTGGAGAATCTCTGGAGTGCAGGTATGAAGGCATTGTTTTGGGGATGAGACAGGACTCCGGGCGGATCTCCGGTAATAAAAATATGTATTTTGTTTTACTCCAAGAACGGACAGAACTTTCTGGTAGACCTGCTAAAAAGCTGGCAAACGTAAAATGTTCATAAAATTACCTTAACGACATTATAGACCGCTTGAGCATAAAGCATATTAACTTCCACAGGATCCTGCGATATTTCGCGGGGGTTGCGGAACAGTCGTCGTTTGAATACGAACCGATTGTCGCCACTGCCCAAAGTGGTGTTGTTGCCGCGTCTAAGGGTGGAGAATGTCGATTGTGAGGTGTTCAGTTTGCACTGTTTCCTATAAGAGAAATTTGCTTATACACTACTAAAGTTTACCGTGCAGTTGAGCAAGGCCACCAGGCGAGGATCAGGGCATTAATACTTGCCTAGACTCGCGTTAAGTCGACTGACGTATTTTATCGCGAGCAATGTACTTTAAACCGTCTTCCATACCTACAATTCTTTGCGTTTGACCGATGTGAATAGAGAAATATGAGCAAGAATGAAAGAGCATAACAGACGCTTGATACAAAACGCTTTAAGAAACATTGCTAAGATAATGCATCAAGTACAACCTAAATATAAAGCACTTACATTTCCCAAGCAGCGATGACGTCGTATAAATAATCGTGTGCTCGGACATGTTCTTCGCCATCTGGTCTGCTTTGGTAAATCGCCCAACCTTCAAGCGACCTTAGTCCCAACTTATCAGCTAATTTAGCAACTGCATCCGCTGCAGTATCTGTTGGATGGACGTCGATGGCCTTCGTTCTACCGTCTAAGAAGAAAAATCGACAAACTATCGTTCCCAGTCTCTTCATTGCTGCGATTTCCACAGTCGAAGGTGGATATTGTCTGCAGGAGACTTTCATGTTTTTGCAATTGTCGATGCACCATTGAACGTATTGCCGCAGTTTGCCTTCTAGGCGAAGATTTTTCTTGAGGAAGGACACGAAGTATTTGTATAGGACTTTTCCTGGTTGGAAGGCGACGATTGCGAGGCAAAGGAGGAGCCAGACTCTTTCGGCCCATTCGACGTTGGGGTTGTTTGTTGCTTGACGGATGCACTGGACGAAAATCTCGTCGCGAAGCTCCTCTCGTTCGATGCCGTAGCCTATTATGCTTTGGATTGTGGCTATTTCTTGGTCTAACTTCATCTCGCCGCGTATGTACTTGCAGAGGTCCTGGGAAGTAAATGTTAAATGGATATTAAAAGGATATTCGCATATTCTTGAGTTTTCACAGGTTTCTGACGGTCAAACAACTGATGTTAGACTTTAACACGGCTCATATATTTGTCATGCGTTTGTTTCATGTAAAAAAATTAGCTACTATTTGCAACAAAAACAATTGGTATTGGAAGCTTCAATACTTTGGCTTTTAACATGATGACCTTCATTTTGTACGATTTAATCATACGGAATACATCGCACAATTTAACGTAACAAAATAATACATTGTTGACCACATATTTATCATGTGTTTGTTTCATGCTCGGAACATTAGCTACTACTTGCATATAACAATAAAAAAGAAAATGATGAAGTACAATTTGGTTGACCAAAATATATGATAATTTGACCTTAACACATTGTTGATCGGCAATTTTCGGTAAAAGCTGTCTCAAGTCACCGGCTATTATTTCGTAATTGAACATGGAAGTTAAACGATGTAAATAACCTTCAATAAAGTTTGTTCGTGTATAATGAATTCAAACTGAACTTTGGACATGCATTTTATGTAACTTTTAATATTTTTTCGTATGATTAACTGTACAGGAGTCATTTATGCGTAGATGTAGACAAGAGGTTATGCACATATGTCTTGTTTCGTTGCGCTTTCCTTTTAAAGAGCTAGATTATGCCCTTGTTATTTCATTTTGAACTTATTTAAAAATCACTCGGGCAACTGTATAAAGCATTCACGTACAATTGATTGAAACATGTTTCAACGTCATGTTCCGTCGTTCTTGACATTTTCTAATAGTAGAATTGTAATAAAAGCCTCAATACCAGGAAAAGTATACTTTTTTATAATAAAGCAGACGCGATTGAACATAATGAACAAAATTTTGTTATATTCTACATTGCCCTGCGTTTCAAAAATTAAAATAGCCGACGCAAGTGCAAACACGAATTAACTCGTGACCGGTCAACAATGTGTTAAAAAACTTTCACTATTGATTTTGCTGAAGATCCAAAATATTTGCGATTGATAGCAAGAATGATTTTAAAAATGCAATTATTGTTAGAATAGTGATGCGTTTCTTTAAGCTCACATATTTATCATGTGTTTATTTCATGTATGTATTATTAGCTACTACTTGCATACAATATCAAGAAAGAACATGATGAACTACGATTTAGCTGATCGAAATTTTACTGAAAATCCAAAATATTCGCAATGGATAGCAAAAATGATTTCAAAAATGCAGTTATTGTTAGAATAGTGATGCGATCCTTTAAGCTCACATATTTATCGTGTGTTTGTTTCATATACGTAACATTAGCTACTACTTGCATACAATAACAAGAAAGAAAATGATAAAATGCGATTTAGTTGACCGGAATACATGACAATTCGATTTTAAAACTTTGACTACTGTGATGGTCACCGCTGATCGGCGCGAGGTTTTGCTGAAGATCCAAAATATTCGCAATGGATAGCAAAAATTATGTTATATATGCAGTTATTGTTAGAATAGAGATGCGATCCTGTGGTCTCAAAAATATTCGCAATGGATAGCAATAATTCTTTTATAAATGCAGTTATTGTTAGAATCGTGACGCGATCCCTTGGTCTCCAAAATATTCGTAATGGATAGCAAAAATTATTTTATAAATGCAGTTATCGTTAGAATAGTGATGCGATCCATTGGTCTCCAAAATATTCGCAATGGGTAGCAATAATTATTTCATAAATGCCGTTATTGTTAGAATTGTGACGCGATCGTTTGGTCTCAAAAATATTCGCAATGGGTAGCAATAATTATTTTATATATGTAGTTATTGTTAAAATAGTGATGCGATCCTTTGGTCTCAATAATATTCGTAATGGGTAGCAATAATTATTTTATAAATGCTGTTATTGTTAGAATAGTGATGCGATCCTTTGGTCTCCAAAATATTCGCAATAAATAGCAATAATTATTTTGTAAATGTGGTTATTGTTAGAATAATGATGCGATTCTTTGGTCTCCAAAATATTTGCAATGGATAGCAAAAATTATTTTATAAATGCAGTTATTGTTAGAATAGTGATGCGATCCTTTGGTCTCAAAAATATTCGTAATGGGTAGCAATAATTATTTTATAAATGCCGTTATTGTTAGAATAGTGATGCAATAATTATTTTGATGCAGTTATTGTTAGAATAGTGGCGCGATCCTCTCAAAAATATTCGTAATGGGTAGCAATAATTATTTTATAAATACAGTTATTGTTAGAATAGTGATGTGATCCTTTGGTCTCCAAAATATTCACAATGAGTAGCAATAGTTATTTTATAAATACAGCTATTGTTAGAATACTAATGCGATCATTTGGTCAAAAATATTCGTAATAGCAATAATTATTTTGTAAATGCCATTATTATTTATATTTTGCTTTAAAATATTCATTCAAAAATTATTTTATACGTTATATTGTTAATATAATGACGATTTTGCATAATTCAGTCCGTTCTAATATAGCAAAATACGGCAGTCAACATGCTAAATAATATTGTCAACACTTTACCACTTACCCTAAAGACCGAACATGCTACGTTCACGTTATCAGGATCGTACATATGTATGTGTGAGTTCGGTATGCTGGATCCCTTATAATACGTGACCATCTCATATTTCGGAATATACTCCACACTCTTCCCTCTCGATCTCCTCGTCAAAGTAGCCATTATCGTTCCCTCGGGCGAACGTTCGTGACTATTGAAATTGTTCTGCGCGAACTCGACGATGTCGTGATAAGTCTCATTGTCCTGCTCCTTCTTATCTTCCAACTCCATAAGTTTCCGCTCGACTCTGCATTTTCGTCTTTGCTCCCGCTCAACCGGCGGTTGAGGTGGAATTTGTTGCTGAGACTGGGACTGCGACTGTGGGACGGTTGTCTGCTGAGATTGTTCGTGGCCATTTTGTTGAGGCGGAGGAATCGGCTGGTGATGTGAATGGTGATGATTATGGTGTAGGTGCAGACCATTCGAATTCCTGGATTCTGGCCTCGACGGCGGACTACCCACTGGCGGTTCTTTGATGATTTTCCCTACGAATGCATAAATCATCTTCAATATTTTCAGTTTTCCACTCTTGCATACAGGGGTATTTAACAATTCCCACTACAACGCACGAAGTGTATGTTTTAAATTACGGACGCCTACTTATTTAATCATTCTACTCGCTCTTGCGAACGAACAGTGAAGAATACAAATGAAGTTCAAAGATATACGAGGGCCATTTGAAAAGTTTCCGGCCTTATCGACATAAATTAACTGTACAAAAAAAAAGTTTTCGCCGTCTTAACTGTAGAAACTAAATGCAGAGAAAAAGCATTGACATATGTAAAGTGTAAAAATTTCAAGTCATTTTGATCATTACTTTGTCTATGGCATTCTTCCAAAGTTGTCAGCTGACATTGTTTATCAACAATGGAGAAAATTGAGTATATTCTCTTGTTGACAGATCCGTCTTGTTAGGCGTTTCTATGCGATGCGATGCTTAGTGAGTGTAAAGTTTTGTTTTCGAAAAAACATACGTTTTTTACTGCGTATGCCTTAATCCTAAAGCACTATTTGCTGTAGTTTGAATTACTGAACAAGTTTACTGAAGATTCTACCTCTTCTACTTTTACATTTCGTTAATTTGTTTTTCATAGTGGGATTATCTTTATCGTCCGATTGTAAAATTATTCTTTTGTTTATATTCATGGGCTTTATTTCTGTGTGAATTTATTTAAAATTAAATAAAATAAATATTTTCAATCGTCATAAAATAATATTGTTATAAAATAATATTGATTTACCATTTGTTCTTACCTATATCACTATCTGATGTTTATATGAAAGTATCCATTTTAGGAGGAAAATAAGTAATTTAAACTAATAACTTTGACACGTAATATAAAACAAATGTAAAATAACAGGCAACCATTTGCTAAGTCACCTATCTCTGGAAATTGGACTTACACCACTTTCATAATCAATGATTACGCAATTTCTTTTACCGACCAATTTTAAATTGTACAAAACATGGGCATTTTTTAGGAAATTAACACTATATTAGTTGAACGCCACGGTGGTCATATGTGACCGAGTACATCAAATACTTATAATTGCAAAAAGTTGAATGAAAATTCTCTAATTAGAGAATGCTTTGAAATAAAATCTGCAGTATTGAAAAATTAAAAGTTTTTATTAAGTCGAAAATTAATTTTGTAATCATTATTACGGAATTTCTTTTACCGACCAATTTTTAATTTATTATACTATTATATTAATTTTATATTATTATACATAAAAAATGTATATTAAATTAAGCAAAAATTGCATGATATCTCTTTTTTTTTTAAAAATGGAGTTACTCCACTTTCAAAATAAAGGGTCCATTTATCTTCAACAGTACGAAGTGTTAAAACGATGGTAGAAACCTTGGACCAAATGTATCAAGGTGCACAGATACTTCGGCGAAATAAATTTTGTTTTGCATCGAAACGTGTTTTCCTTAACCACTTGACATACAATGACGTCTCGGAAACGTCATTCATTGCATGTACTATTAGATTATCTGTTTCGGTCGTGCATCGATGCTGTTTTGTTTAAACTGTTGAAGATGCTAGTCCAAATTTGGACAGTACCTTATTGAATGTTATCGGTATTTAACCCTTTCGTTACTATGGACGACTATACTCCACAATACACTACTTATATATATCCTGGCACATTTACCATGGACCTCTTGTCCCGTATGTTGCCTTTTTTTAGAGAGCATAGCATCGTTGCACGCGTCTATTCTCAATCAATCGTGCCTTCCGTCAGAAATGTTCTTTTCCTCAACAATTTGTTATCGAAACATTTTTAAGCGTAAGCATAAGTCCAAATTGTGGACAGGACCGCCGTAGCGAAAGGGTTAAATTAAATGGTATCCTACGGACGCGTTGACGCGCATTTTATTTGTATGTATATATATATCTTGGCATATTTACCATGGACCTCTTGTCCCGTATGTTGCCTTTTTTTAGAGAGCATAGCATCGTTGCACGCGTCTATTCTCAATCAATCGTGCCTTCCGTCAGAAATGTTCTTTTCCTCAACAATTTGTTATCGAAACATTTTTAAGCGTAAGCATAAGTCCAAATTGTGGACAAGACCGCCGTAGCGAAAGGGATAAATTAAATGGTATCCTACGGACGCGTTGACGCGCATTTTATTTGTATGTATATATATATCTTGGCATATTTACCATGGACCTCTTGTCCCGTATGTTGTCTTTTTTTCAGAGAGCATAGCATCGTTGCACGCGTCTATTCTCAATCAATCGTACCTTCCGTCAGAAATGTTCTTTTCCTCAACAATTTGTTATCGAAACATTTTTAAGCGTAAGCATAAGTCCAAATTGTGGACAAGACCGCCGTAGCGAAAGGGATAAATTAAATGGTATTCTACGGACGCGTCGACGCGCATTTTATTTGTATGTCAAGTGGTTAAAAAGGCCGCAAACTTTTCAAATAGCCCTCGTACTTCATCCAGTCTCCCATAATACAACTTCGTACATTCATGAATCTTACCACTGGGTACAGGAGGCGGTGAGCCACAAGAATCTCCATTGACCATCGACCCGGAACTTCCATTAACTACGATAGGACTACTCGGTCCGTTCTCTTCCCTCGGGAGGACAGATTCGTAAATCGGCTCCCCGTTATCAGACGACGAATCTCCATTCAAAGTCAACGGAGGTGCAGGCGGGGGTGGAGGTGGCGGCGGTTCAGTCGGTTCAGGAAGACTTGGCTGGCCCAATTTTCCACTCGTCGACGTAATCCGCTGCTGCGGCTGCTGTTGAGGTATCAAGGGAGGCTCCTGACCATTCTGCGGCGTCAGTTTTGCAGAACCCGGCGCAGAATTCATCTCCAACTCCTGCTGAATAACAGTCTCAAGCTCCACATCTAAATCCTCCACCAGCTCGTCCATTCGCTCGCCGATTTCTTCGATTATCTGGTTGCTTTTGGTGGACTGCACGTCGGAGAGGAAGGAGAAAAGATTGTCGAGGTCGACCGACTGCAAGTCTGACGCCGCCATCTTGGAATTCATCTGCTCGGCCATTTGCGACAGAGCAGCGATTTCTTCTTGCGCTTTCCTGGAAAAGGAACCCGCATGAGTGATAAATTCTGGGTGGTCGGCCAGGTGGTCTTTGGAATGGAAGCGTCGTGCGTACAGTAGACTGTTCGTTCGGTTTATGAAAAAAACTGGAGCTGATTGTGTTGAATCGCTACGGTCACGCGTTAGGTGCTAAGATGAACATTTCACTCGAAATTTCGCGTCTAAGGAAATCTTTTCTGCCGCTTTAATGCGCGCAAAATCGGCCTCTGTTCTCAAAGCTGCGCATGCGGGGAGGGCAAACATCAAATTCGCTCATTGTACGACGAACTTACCCAGGCTCCATTCCGACAATACCATTGTACTGCGCGCTACATGGGCAAGAAACGGAGAAATCCCATTAATTGCGATTACGATCGAACGCGACGCCGATCCGGGGCAAAACGTCACGTGAAAACGTAAATCGGGATGTGGACGGTTAACGAAAAATAGAAAATGGTTCAGTATTATTTTTTGGCCGTGAGGAATAATCGGGTAGTAACACATTAGACGATACTGACGTATGCTAGTTTATATAAGCCCACTTTTATGTACCTTTGACTTTCTTCTAGAGCTTTCTTGTCCTCCATCAATCTTCTCTCTTCCTCCAGCCTTTCTCTCTTCCTCATTTCTTCGTCGACTCGCCTCATTTCTCGCAAGGCAGTCGCGACTTCTCTGGCAAATACTCCTCGTAGATGACTTTGGATCACGATCGCGGCTCTTCGCTTTCTGATGAACATTATTCGCAGCTTCCATCCTCGGTAGGCGTGCTGTACTTTTAGCGCGGCATCTCTTACACGTTTGTATTCTGTAAAACGTCAGCAATCTGTCAGTATTTGCGATTTTATTATTAGGTATTCGGTAGTTTTCCGTTTTAATGCTTGCAGTGCGGCAGTTACAGTCGGTGGAAATGTTACTTTTGCAACAATCGATTTTACAATGACTTTTTTAACGGTTTTTGATACCAAAGTTTTTAGTTCCGTGGTTACCGATGTAGCGCGTTTAAATTTGAAAATACAGTATGTATATATATATATATATAGATATAGTTATATATATATTATTAGCTATATATACATATATATAGTTTGCTATTTTTGAATTGTTGCTATCGATTATAGAATTTTTTATTTTACAGTTTTTAATTGGACATCTTTCAATTTTACAGTTACCGATACAACACTTCAAAATATAGTATATATATATATAGTTTTCTATTTTTGAATTGTTGCTATCGATTATACAATTTTTATTTTGCAGTTTTTAATTGGACATCTTACAATTTTACAGTTACCGATACAACACTTGAAAATATAATATATATATATATATATATATATATATATATATATATATTGCTATTTTTGAATTGTTGCTATCGATTATAGAATTTTTTATTTTGCAGTTTTTAATTGGATATTTTACAGTTTTACAGTTACCCATACGACACTTGAAAATATAGTATATATATATATATATATTTTGCTATTTTTGAATTGTTGCTATCGATTATAGAATTTTTTATTTTGCAGTTTTTAATTGGACATCTTACAATTTTACAGTTACCGATACAACACTTGAAAATATAATATATATATATATATTGCTATTTTTGAATTGTTGCTATCGAATATAGAATTTTTTATTTTGCAGTTTTTAATTGGACATCTTTCAATTTTACAGTTACCGATACAACACTTCAAAATATAGTATATATATGTATATACTTTGCTATTTTTGAATTGTTGCTATCGATTATAGAATTTTTTATTTTGCAGTTTTTAATTGGACACCTTACAATTTTACAGTTACCGATATAACACTTGAAAATATAGTATATATATATATACTTTGCTATTTTTGAATTGTTGCTGCCGATTATAGAATTTTTTGTTTTGCAGTTTTTAATTGGACATCTTACAATTTTAAAGTTACCGATACAACACTTGAAAATATAGTATATACGTATATATCCATATTTGCTATTTTTTAATTGTTGCAATCGATTATAGAATGTTTTATTTTGTAGTTTTTAATTGGATATCTTACAATTTTACAGTTACCAATACAACCCTTGAAAATATAGTATATATATATATTTGCTATTTTTGAATTGTTCCTATCGATTATAGAATTTTATATTGCAGTTTTTAATTGGACATCTTACAATTTTAAAGTTACCGATACAACACTTGAAAATATAGTATACCTGTATATACTTTGCTATTTTTGTATTGTTGCTGTCAATTATAGAATTTTTTATTTTGCAGTTTTTAATTGGACATTTTTCAATTTTACAGTTACCGATACAACACTTGGTATATATATATATATATAATATAATATATATATATATATATATATATATATATATATAATATAATATAGTATATATATATATATACTATATAATATTATTATATATATATATATATATATATATATATATATATATATATATATATATATATATATATATATATATATATATATATCGATACGATGGGTAACTATAAAGTATATATATATATATATATATATACTTTTACAGTTACCCGTTACAGTTACAAGTATATATATATATATAGTATATATATATATATGTATATATATATATATATATATATATCCTTTGCTACTTTTGAATTGTTGCTATCGACTATAGACCTTTTTATTTTGCACTTTTTAATTGGACATCTTACAATTTTACAATTGCAAGTCTTGAGTAGAACGTTTTTAATTTTACAACACGACAATATAATTGTTGATACTCACCCCGTCGCACAACGAATCCCCTCCAGATCTTCTGTATAATAACAGCGTTGCTCGTGACCATTTGATTTCTGCAATCCTCTAACGGTTCATGAACATAACTCCTCAGGAACACTTTCGTCTTTCCGATTTGCCACTCCGTTTCGGGTATGCCTTGAGTAGCGATCAATGAACTCACAGCTTCTCGCTCCTCGGGCGAAAGGCAAATACGACCCTTGTCAAGACAGCGATAGCGTGTCACGAAATCTCGAAACGTCATGTGGATCGGGAAGCCCTCTTTCCGAATTCTAATAATATCCAACATCCCCAGGTACTTCAGTTGATCCAAGACTAGTTTTTCGTCGTAATGGTTAGCGACCTTCTGCATGTTCGGCTTAATGCACCTCGCGTACCTAAAAGCATTCGTACAAATTACAAAGCACTGCTATTTAGCACATTAAATAGCTCAGTAAATTTGGTTTCGCTTAAAATTATTAATGCCTTTAATAGGTCATTGTAGCGAACTCTTTCTTTTCTAAATTATCGAACCATTTTTTTCTATAGTAACGCGCCGCATCAATGCCTTTCAAAAGTCATTCTGGCAAACGCTTCGTTTTTTAATCTAACGAACCATTTTTTTTCTATACTAACGCGCTTTATCAGTGCCTTTAAAAAGTCATTGTGACAAATTCTTCTTCTTTTCTGACCAACGAACCATTTCTTTTCTATACTAACACGCCTTTTTAAATGTGTTTAAAAACTCGTTATAGCAAACGCTTCGTTTTCTAATCAAACGAACCATTTTTTTCTACTCTAACGCGCCTCATGAATGCCTTTAAAAAGTCATTGTACCAAATTCTTTCGTTTTTAACCATTCAAACCATTTTTTTCTACACTGCCGCGCCTTATTAATGCCTTTACAAAGTCATTGTAGCACTCTCTCTTTCTTTTCTAACCTTCTGAACCATTTTTTTCTATACTAACGCGCCTTATCAATGGCTTTAAAAATTTATTGTAGCGAACGCTTCGTTTTATAATCTAACAAACCATTTTTTTTCTATACTAATGCGCCTCATCAATGCCGTTAAAAATTCATTATAGCAAACGCTTCCTTTTCTAATATAACGAACCATTTTTTCTACACTGACGCGCCTCATCAATGCCTTTAAAAAGTCATTATACCAAACGCTTCGTTTTGTAATCTAACAAACCATTTTTTTTTACTAACGCGCTTTATCAATGCCTTTAAAAATTCATTATAGCAAACGCTTCGTTTTCTAATCTAACGAACCATATTTTCTATACTAACGAGCTTCATCAATGCCTTTAAAAAGTAATTGTAGCAAACTCTTTTTCATTTCTAACACTAACGAACCACTTTTTTCTATACTAAAGCGTTTGCTACAATGCCTTTAAAAAGTCATTGCAGCAAACTCTTTCTTTTTTAACCAACGAACCATTTTTTTCTATACTAACATTGTACCATTGTAGCAAATGCTTCGTTTTCTAATCTAGCGAGCCATTTTTTTCTATAGTAACGCGCCTCATCAATGCCTTTAAAAAGTAATTGTACCAAACTCTTTCTTTTTTAACCTTCCGAACAATTTTTTTTCTACACTAATGCGTCTCATCAATGCCTTTAAAAATTCATTGTAGCAAACGCTTTCTTTTTTAACTTTTCAAACAATTTTTTTCTATACAAACGCGCCTTATTAATGCCTTTAAAAAGTCATTATAGCAAACGCTTTCTTTTCTAGTCTAACGAAGCATTTTTTTTTATACTAACGCGCCTCATCAATGGCTTTAAAAAGTCATTGTAGCAAACTCTTTTTTTTCTAACCTTCCAAACCACTGTTTTTCTACACTAACGCGCCTCATCAATGCCTTTAAAAATTCATTATAGCAAACGCTTCGTTTTCTCATCTAACGAACCATATTTTTTCTATACTAACGAGCTTCATCAAGGCCTTTAAAAAGTAATTGTAGCAAACTCTTTTTCATTTCTAGTACTAACGAACCATTTTTTTCTATACTAAAGCGTTTGCTACAATGCCTTTAAAAAGTCATTGTAGCAAACTCTTTCTTTCCTAACCAACGAACTATTTTTTTTCTATACTAACATTGTACTATTGTAGCAAATGCTTCGTTTTCTAATCTAGTGAACTATTTTTTTCTATACTAACACGCCTCATCAATGCCTTTAAAAATTCATTGTAGCAAACGCTTTCTTTTCTAATCTAACAAATCATTCTTTTTACTAACGCGCCTTATCAATGTCTTTAAAAAGTCATTATAGCAAACGCTTTCTTTTTTAACGTAACGAACCATTTTTTTTTCTATACTACCGCGCTTTATCAATGCCTTTAAGAAGTCATCAGAGCAAACTCTTTCTTTTTTAACCTTCCAAACCATTTTTTTCTACACTAACGCGCCTTATCAATGCCTTTAAAATGGCATTGTGGCAAACGCCTTCTTTTCTAATTTAACAAACCATTTTTTTCTATACTAACGCGCCTCATCAACGCCTTTAAAAAATCGTCGTACCAAACTCTTTCGTTTTTAACCTTTCAAACTATTTTTTTTCTACACTACCGCGCCTTATCAATGCCTTTAAAAAGTCATTATAGCAAACGCTTCGTTTTCTAATTTAACGAACCATTCCTTTTCCACATTAACGCGCCTCATCAATGCCTTTAAAAATTCATTGTAGCAAACTCTCTTTCTTTTCCAGCCTGCGAAACCATTTTTTTACACTAACGCGCCTCATCAATGCCTTCAAAAAGTCATTACAGCAAACTATTTCTTTTCTAATCTTCCAAACCATTTTTTTCTACACTAACGCACCTCATCAATGTTTTTAAAAAGTCATTATAGCAAACCCTTCGTTTTCTAATTTAACGAACCATTCCTTTTCTACACTAACGCGCCTCATCAATGCCTTTAAAAATTCATTGTAGCAAACTATCTTTCTTTTTTAACCTTTCGAACCATTTATTTTCTACACTAACGCGCCTCACCAATGTCTTTAAAAAGTCATTGTAGCAATCTCTCTTTCTTTTTTAACCTTCCAAAGTATTTCTTTTCTCCACTAACGCACCTTATCAGTGCCTTTAAAAATTGTAGCAAACTCTTTCTCTTCTAACCTAACGAACCATTTTTTTCTACACTAACGCGCTTCATCAATGCATTTAAAAAGTCATTATAGCAAACGCTTTCTTTTTTTAACGTAACGAACCATTTTTTTTGCTATACGAACGCGCCTCATCAATGCCTCTAAAAAGTCATTGTAGCAAACGCTTCGTTTTCTCATCTAACGAACCATTTTTTTCTATACTATACTTTATATTTTCTATACTAATGTGCCTCATCAATGCCTTCAAAAAGTCGTTGTAGCAAACTCTCTTTCTTTTTTAACCTTCCAAACCATTTTTTTTCTACACTAACGCGCCTCATCAATGCCTTTAAAAAGTAATTGTAGCAAACTCTCTTTCTTTTTTAACCTTTCACACCATTTTTTTTCTATACAAATATTGTACTATTGCAGCAAACGCTTCGTTTTCTAATCTAGCGAACCATTTTTTTCTATACTAACGCGCCTCATCAATGCCTTTAAAAAGTCGTTGTAACAAACTCTCTTTCTTTTTTAACCTTCCGAACCATTTTTCCTACACTAACGCTCCCCATCGATGCATTTAAAAAGTCGTTATAATAAATTCTCTGTCTTTTTTAACCTTCTAAACTATTTTTCCTACACTAACGCTCCCCATCAATGCCTTTAAAAAGTCGTTGTAACAAACTCTCTTTCTTTTTTAACCTTCCAAACCATTTTTTTCTATACTAAAACTCTCACCACTACCTTTAAAAATAAAAGCCACAAAATAAAATCATACCAAGGTGTCGTCGCTTGCAGAACATCAACCAACGCCTGCAGCTGATGCCTAAACGAGTCGCACAAAGTAGGTTTCCCCTTCGAAGTTCCTCTCGACATCGTCGTACTGGCGTTGCCGGTGGCTCGTGCCACAGTGCAGCCCAAAAGATCTTGATAAACAGTTATCTCCTGCACAAACTCGTTCGTACTTCTCGACATGAAGTCGAAGAAGACGTCCTGTTGCACATCCCTGTTCTTGTCGACGAACCCTTCCACGGTGTAGGTGACGCAGCCGGCGTAATGACGAACGCCGAATTCCTTCTCCCATTTCCGACGGTCGTCGCCTTTGACATAACACGGATGGTTCTCGAACTCGGCGTGCAGATTCGTCAAGTATGCCAGATCTGAGCCCTTCGGCATATGACACTGTTCCGTGAGAAGTTTCAAAACACAACGCGGCGGCTTTTCGATCAGCTCCAAACACATCGTGTTATCCGTGAAAGTGATGTGCGAGTATTGGATCTCCTCTTGTCGGTACTGAAAGTGAGAACGTGCGGATTAGAAAATTAGGACATTTGTGGTCATTGTTACAAAGCAGTGTTATCGTATAATGTTGTATGGAGTAACGTGCTTTTTTATTGCTTGAAATTATAGTAAGGGTCTATATTTCAAATTTTATAGACATTTTGTGGCTCTAGAATTAATTCAGCGTTAACAAATTTAAAAATGTATCTTCTAAAAGCAAGAATGTTGCGTAGAATAATGTGCCTTTTTCTTGCTTGGAATGTTAAGAAGAGACTATATTTAAACAATCTTATAGACATTTTATGGATCTAGAGTCAATTCAGCGGTAACAAAATTAAAAATGTAATCTTTTAAAATACAGCAATGTTGCGTAGAATAATGTGCTTTTTTATCGCTTGAAATGTTAAGAAGAGACTATATTTAACCAAACTTATAGACATTATATAACTGTAGAATCAATTCACCGTTAATAAAATTAAAAATATATGTTTAAAAACAGCAATTTTGCGTAGAATAATGTGATGTAACAAAATTAAAATAGTATCTTTTAAAAACAAGAATGTTGCGTAGAATAAAGTGCTTTTTTACTGCTTGAAATATTACGAAGTGACTATATTTAATCAAACTTATGGCTCTAGAGTCAATTCAGCATTAACAAAATGTAAAATGTATCTTTTAAAAACAGAAACTTTGGCAGTATATATGTACGTTAAAAAGGCAGGACGCGACTTAAACCCGGAAATCGTGAACAGTGATAATATTTATTATAATTTTAATATAGCATTTGATGATTTTTATATGCATATTACGACACTCTCCAGACACAATTATGACCCGTAGAAATAGGTACTTTCAACAGTATGTAATGTCCCTACTAACGATAGAACCTATGACTTCCTCCCTTTTACTGAAACCTTCTTTCAAAATACAATATCCTACTCCAAAAATCGTCTAGAACCAATCATACAACCGGGACAGACCATAAAAAGTAGTTATCACTTGTATATTTAATCAATCTTATAGACATTTTAGGGCTGTAGAGTCAATTCAGCGTTAACAAAATTAAAAATGTATCATTTAAAAGCAAGAATGTTGGCAGTATGTGGGTACGTAAGAAAATTAGAGCGTGATTTGAATCTGGAAATCAAGAATAGTGATACCAATATGCAAATTAATATAGCGCTTGATGCTTTCTATATGCATATTACGACACTCTCCAAACACAATTATGACCCATAGAAATAGGTACTTTCAACAGTATGTACTGTCCCTACTAACGATAGCACCTATGACTTCCTTCCTTTTACTCAAACCTTCTTTCAAAATACAATATCCTATTCCAAAAATCATCTAACACTAATCATACGACCGGGACAGACTTTAAAAAGTCCTATTTCTAGTATATTTTTACTATATCAGACTTTTAAAAGTCCTATTCCTAGTATATTTAATCAATCTTATAGATATTTTATTTTAAAGAATAAATAATGGACATTTTTAAGAATAGCAATGTTGATAGTATGTATGTACGTTAAAAAAGCAGGACGCGACTTGAACCCGGAAATTAAGAATAGTGACACCAACATGCAAATGTTTGAAAATTTCGTTTTGATAAGACTAAGCCCTAAATTATGATTTTAATATAGCGGTTGGTACTTTTTATATTACGACACTCTCCAAACATAATTGTGACCCATAGAAATAGCATAGCACCTACCACTTCCTCCCTTTTACTCAAACCTTCTTTCAAAATACAATATCCCATTCTTTTTAACTAATAAAATTATAATATAATCTAAATACAAGTAAAATAATTATTTAACAAATAGTAAATAATAAAAAATATTAATTTAAAGAATTAGGCAAAATAAATCATTTTTAAATGTTTAACAAAACCATTGTTTCTAGAAAAAGATTTGAAATAAATTCTGCTCACTGAAAAAAAATGGAAGAGCTGCAGTAACTCAACTGTGAGAAGGTAGCATAATAAATAGCTTTCTGATTAAAATCTAGAATGAAAGAAAAAATGAATAATTAACTGTCCCAAAATAAAATATTGAAACTTAAATTTCAGTTGGAATGCTGAAATGGAATTGTTAGACGATAAGACCGTATAGAATTTTATAATATAATAACATATGTATAATATTATAATATACATATATATATATATATATTATAATATATTCCTACTACATATTTTTACATATATATATATATATATATATATTATAATAATATATTCCTACTACCCCTGCCTATCAAGTCACATTCTTAAAGCCACTTCGTCAACCGAAAGTTGTATATAAATTTAAACAAAATTAGTAGCCGAGTGGTAAGAATAACCTTTTTTGCGAACTAACCTACACTTCGTAAATTCAAAAACCCGTTACATTAAATTTCAGTTAAAATACTGAAATAAAATTGTTAGACGATAAGGCCCTATAGAATTTTATAATATAATAACATATGTATAATAATATAATTTATATATGTGGTAATGAGAACATTCTAGAACGAATCCGTTGCCATGGAGAAGAAAATAAAACAAACGAACGAGGAAATAATCGGCAGTTTAAATCAGTTGAGGTTGAACGCGAGAAGTATGACGTAAATTACAGAGACACTTACTCTCATCAATTAATTTATCCCTATTCATTCATTTGTTAAATAATTATTCTCTTAGCCATAAAGAGACTACATATATATATATATATATATATATATTATTATAATATATTCCCACTACTCCTGCCTATCAAGTCACATTCTTAAAGCCAATCTTCGACCTAACGTCAATCGAAACTTGTATATAAATTTAAACAAAATTAGTGGCCAAGTCCCAAGAATGACTTTTTCGCCAACTAACCTACACTTCCTCAATTCAAAAACCCATTACATATTTTAGAGACGAAAGTACCCAAAAGCGGCCGACATAATTCATCTACGCGAACAAACGCCAAACTGCCGTATCGAAGTTTCGAATTTCACGTCACGTGCAATCGATGACTCACCAGCTCCTGTTCCAGCGCGAAGACATAATGATTGAAGAACTTGTGCAGCTTCTCGTTCGTGTAATTGATACACAACTGCTCGAAGCTGTTGACCGCGAAGTTCTCGAAGCCGAAAATATCGAGGACGCCCAAAAATCGCGAACTATCCTGGCCGGGGTTGGTGCAATTATTGATGTGGTTAATGAGCCACGCGAACGTTCTCGAGTAAAGGGCCTTCGCCATCGCGTGCCTGTTTTCCCTGGCCTCCTGCATCTTCAGGGGAATTTCCGTGATGTTGCCGCGCACGTTGATTTGTCTTATGAGGACGACTTTCGTCAAGTCCTCCACTTGCAGACCCAACAAAGGGGCGACTGTGGCGACGATCTCGTGATCCTCCTCTGTTAATTCGCATCTCTCGCCGTCGATGTCTTCGAAGTGCAGGTTCCCAAGCCAGAGAATGGCGGAGAGGACGCGGAAGATGCCTTCGCACATTTCCGGGGCGACCTGCGAAGCAAAATTGGCGAATAGTGGGGTGTTTCGGTTAGGATTAAGGTAGTAGAGGAAACTGGATTAGTGCGATGATGTTTTTAGAATCTGGTAATTTGTAAATTATGACGAGGAAGTAATGTATTAACCCTCTATGGGCCGAATTTTCTTTGGTGGCTATAGAAAATGTATGTAACGTGAAGTAAATAAATATCAACCTCGAAATACATATTAACAATGAATGCAGCAGTTTTAATATGTATTTCGTGTCATGTATTTATTATAATAATAACGGCTTACAACGTTTGCACTTGTTTGTATTATCAATTTTTAAATGAGAATTTTGTACTTTTGTGAAGGCATTTTCATAAATCTAGGCATTGTTGATTGTCATGCGGCAATTTTAAATGATATTCACTTAAATATTGCTAATTTTCAAGTAGTACGATTAAATCGAATAAATTTAAATATTGTCAATTTTTAAATGCGAATTTTGCATTTTTGTGAATTTATTTCCATAAATTTAGGCATTGTAGATTTTCATGCGGCAATTTTAAATGATCTTCACTTAAATATTGCTAATTTCCAAGCAGTACGATGAAATCCGATAAATTTAAATATTGTCGGTTTTTAAACGACAAGTTTTTATTTTTATGAATGTATTTGCATAAATTTAGGCATTGCCGATTTTCATGTCGTAATTTTAAATGATATTCACCTAAATATTGGTAGTTTCCAAGCAGTACGATTAAATCCGATAAATTTAAATATTATCTACTTTTAAACGAGAAATTTATATTTTTGTGAAGGTATTTCCATAAATTTAGACATTGCCGATTATCAGGCGGCAGTTTTAAATTATTTCCACTTAAATATTGCTCATTTTTAAGCAGTACGATTAAATCCGATAAATTTAAATATTGTCAATTTTTAAATGAGAATTTTGTATTTTTGTGAATGTATTTTCATAAATTTAGGCATTGTCGATTATCAAGCGGCAATTTTAAATTATCTTCACTTAAATTTTGCTCATTTTCAAGCAATACGATTAAATCCGATAAATTTAAATGTTGTCAATTTTTAAATGAGAATTTTGTATTTTTGTGAATGTATTTCCATACCTTTAGGCATTGTCGATTATCAAGCCGCAATTTTAACACTAAACATACCAAGCGGGGTCAAATGATCCCTTTCAAAATTTACTTTAAAATCGTACATTCATTTTATTTCTTTCGCTCATTTGACTTTCTATAAATTCCTACATTATCTGATCATTCGATCTCTCGCTTTAATAAATTAGAAATTTCTTTCTGAAAATCAATGTTTATTTCATAACGGGAAAAATGACTCCTCATGGTAAGAATAGGTAGGTGAAGGTACGTTTAGTGTTAAAATTTAAATATATGTAATCTAAACTCTCCAAATAATCTCTTAAATCTCTGTTGTTGGATATGTAACGAGATAAAATTGGAAGTTTACTTTATGCCTTTCAGAGTTGTGATAAAATGATTATCGATTCGTATGGCGACTGATAGCTAGTTTTTTATTGTTTTTCACTTGGTGCTTTCCTTTCAGGACTGGCAGTACGGTTTGTTTCCTCGCGAACGGATAATATGTAATTTATCATGTAGCCTATTGTTTGAATATCTTGTAAAAGAACATTCTCGCAGTTGCTGGAATTCGTCTCTGAGTTAATTGACTGGAAATTTTATAAATTTTAAATGAGCCAGGAGTGTTCCAGTCTTTTTTTTTGTAAAGTACACTTGCATGAATCTAAAATATTCACAACTCCAAGGTATTTTTCAGCTGGTGAACATTAATCAATATGTTGTTTTGAAATTGTGTTTAAAATTATATTTTATACTTGTAATTTTCATTCTCTTGTATTGAAGAAATTTTTACTTTTATGTTTTGAAGTCTGCTATAATGTGTTATAAATATATATAATATATATAATATATATATATGCAATTATATAATAGTTACATATATATTTATAATACATTATAGCAAACTTCAAAATATGAATGTCAACATTTCTTCTTGACAATAAATCATTTAACGGTTGTGTTTAAAATTATATTTTGTACTTGTAATTTTTATTCTCTTATATTGAAGAAATTCTAATTATAATATAGATAAGACAATATATAATATTTATAGAAAAATAATTATATGTATATTTATAATATATATATGTATATATATATATATATACATATATATAATACACACATATATATCCATCCTTAATAGCATGCTCAAAATACCCAAAATTTTCATCAGCTCCCTATGAGAATCTTCTGAATCTGACACGGCAGTAATGTCAAGATCCATCAACCGCGCATAATGAACATTTCGATTACCTGTAACACGTTGAACGCCAATCGAAGGGCGTCTAGCTTCTTGGCATCGGAAATTCCCTCGATCTTGACGCATCCCGACTGGTTAAGATATTTGTAGTGTCCAGCCGGCATGAGTTTGTACTGTTCCGCAAACTCCTTATCATTCGTGCCGGCCTCGACCAGCTGATAGAACACGTGGTAATTCCTCTCGCCGGGGCTCTGAAAAGTTATCCGGCTCTGCTCCAAGAGGTAATCCTGGATAATGCACCCTTTGATCATCCACTTGCTGTCGAAGCAAACCTGCATGAACTTCCCGAACCGCGAACTGTTGTCGTTCCGGACCGTTTTTGCGTTCCCTGTAAATTCGTTAGATCAAGCTTTTAGCTGACTGGCTTTCACACGATTAACGGGGCGGAAAACTCGGGCAAATACGCTTTCGATTCTGCAGTTCAACCGTTCACGGGCGTACGTCGGACGGGATTTAGGCTGTATTCGATGTTATCGCTTGAAATGTTAAGAAGGGGCTATATTTAATCAAACTTATAGACATTTTATGGATATAAATTCAATTTACGTTAACAAAATTAAAAATGTATCTTTTAAAAACAGCAATGTTGCGTAGAAATGGTGCTTTTTTACTTTATTATATTTAAGAAGAGACTATATTTAATCAATTTCATAATCATTTTGTGGTTCTAGAGTGAATTCAGTGTTAAGAAAATTAAAAATTTATCTTTTAAAAACAGCAATGTTGCGTGGAATAATGTGCTTTCTTTTATTGCTTGAAATGTTAGGAAGAGACTACATTCAATCAAAAATATATACATTATATGAATGTTTAAAACCTTCATTTTGTCCTAAATTATAATTTTAATTAAAAATGATCTTTATATATGCATATGTTATCGTAGAATGTTCACGGGCGTGTATTTAATCAAATTTAGCTGTTTATGGATATAAATTATGTTAAAAAAATGTGAATGTGATATCCTGTTTAAAACCAAATGCGGATGTATATCGGGGGTTTGTTTCGAAAATGTTAAGAAGAGACTATATTTTAACTTATAGATATTTTTTTAATTCAATTCAGTACGTTAACCATGTGTAAAAATGTATCTTTTAAAAACAGAAATGTTGCGTAGAGTAATGTGCTTTGTTATTGCTCGAAATGTTAAGAAGAGACTATATATTTAATCAAACTTATAGACATTTTATGGCTTTAGAGTTAATTCAGCGTTAACAAAATTAAAAATGTATGTTTTAAAAATAGGAATGTTACGTAGAATAATGTGCTTTTTTATTGCTTGAAATTTTAATACGAGACTATATTAAATCAAACTTATAGACATTTTATGGATCTAGATTCAATTCAGCGTTAACAAAATTAAAAATGTATCTTTTAAATATAGGAACGTTGCGTAGAATATGGTGCTTCTTTATTGCTTGAAATGTTTAAGAAAAGACTATATTTAACAAATCTTATAGACATTTTGTGCCTCTAAAGTCCATCCAGTGTTAACAAAATTAAAAATGTATCTTTTAAACGTTATATTTCTTATAATTGCACCACCGTTAAAATGCAATTATAACATAGCATCTTGATACATACAATAAGATGCAATATATCTACAGGACTTGTGTCTAAGCGTTTACAAAAGAATTGTACACGTAAAGAGATCACGTCAATGCTTCCTAATTATGATTAATATCCGTATGTTTGGAAACGTTATATTTCTTATAATTGCATTACCGTTTTGTGCAAGTATAACATAGCATCCTGATACATAGAATAAGATGCAATATATCTATGTGATTTATATTTAAGCGTTTGCAAGAGAATTGTACACGTAGAGAAATCACGTGAATGCTTCCTAATTATGATTATTATCGTCCCTATGTTTGGAAAAGTTATATTTCTTATAATTACATCACCGTTAATGTGAAAGTATAACATAGCATACTGATGCATAGAAAAAGATGCAATATATCCACAGGTCTTGTATTTAAGTGTTTACGAAAGAATTTTACACGTTGAGAGATTACATCAATGCCTTCTAATTATGATTAATATAGTCACTTCGTTTGGAAACGTATTTCTTATAATTGCATCATCGTTAAAGTGCAAATATAACATAGTATACTTATGTATACAGTAAAATGCAATATCTACAGGGAGTTTTTAAAAAATCAAATTATCTGCAGGAATTTTTTCTTATTTCATTGCATTCGAATTGCCAGTACAGTGCGAAACTATTCATCAGCAGATACTACTGTAGTTTCTTTAAACTAAGTTTAATCATTGAACAAAACAAATTTTAAAATACAGTTAATAAGAGCAAAGTCTCAAGAAATATAACGCTTTCAAAATTACTGTAGGATTTAGATACGTGAAACTAGAGAGTATAATATTTATAAACAATAACAACATAATCAAGACACTTTAATCTTATTTCCTAATCGTTCATAATTTCGTCGTTTCGCCTTTTCGTTTTTACGTCTTATGATCTTTACGTTTCGTCGTCAACTGACTACTACCGAACCAAACAACATAATTCAACAAACCCTTCACCTATGACACCTCAATATAATATTTGAAGATCATAGGTGATCTTTACTCGCGAACTAAAGGACTCTGTATTTAAGATCTACATAGCTAATTCACTATTTTCTCTTCTTGTCACATCCATCTTATTAGGCACTTCTATCCGATCTCCTCTTTTATTTTTAACTTTCCGTTCTTTCCCTTTCCTCTATCCTCTTGCAATCACACAGTCAACAATATACTACATAATTATCCCCAACAGACACCACAATCCACAGCCCACTAGAATCACAACAACGAACGCAACTCCACCCGACAGAAGGGGGTTAAACAAATCTCCGTGCGCTGACACTCCAAACGTCGCGATTTCACACAGAAAAGAACAACTGGCAGACAAGATAACGTTAGACAGCGGGGAACAAAGCGAAACCGGCACACCTGAAGTGTCGCATTCAACGCATGCACAAATATGACACACTTCACGAAAACACAAGAGTCGTCGGATCGGATGAGAGCGAAGGAAAGCGAAAGAGGGCTGACGCGGCATTAGTAACGGCGTTTACAAGTGAGGGGGGACAAGTCAGGTGTAAAACGCGCGAGGGGTGCAAACTGGGTCACCGGGGGCAGAAAAATGGAACGGCTCCGGGGCGAAAAACGCGGGACAGGCGTCAAGGACCAACAAGTTGCGCCGAGCAATTAGCGAAAATTAATGTTCCGCGATTCGACGCCATTGCGCAATATTCCGTCCTCTTCCCGCGTGCCGATTAAGGGAGAGGCGATGGAACTTTTCGGTCAACAGTGTCGATGCGTGTCAACGGCGAAGTGGGATGTATAGATAACTATAGATAACTATCGACCGGCGTATGTGGAACGTTATTAATGACGATGCGCTGGGGAAATCAGATTAACCCTTCGCGGTCGGCAGATTTTGCTCTTAAGGGGTAACATCTACATTAAATTTTTAAAAAATCGATAACAATTTTTTTGTATTATATGATACTTTAGAGCCTTAAAAATGGGGAGCAATTTGTCTTATAGGCAAAAATATTTTTTAAAGTGGTTTTACAGCTTATTTTATAAAGCAAGTCGTGATGCATCAGAGCGGTTCAAAGTATATGGCACCGATTCTAAAGGTTCTGAAGGGACATAATACCAACCGAAATCCAGATTCCATAAAAAAAATGCAAACCGAAATTTTGGCAACTCTTTACCATAAACTTTCGACGGATGAAATGTCGCAACACGAAAATTGCACAGCATTGGCATAAATAATGCGTCCTCTATTTTTAACGATCGATTTGAAAGCATAATGGCAATGATGCAGATGTTAGAATTGACTATGGGTCGTAATTGTTTTTCGACAGCTTATTTTATAAAGCAAGTCGTGATGCCTCGGAGTGGTTCAAAATACATGGTATGGATTTTAAAGGTTCTGAAGGGACATAATACTAACCGGAATCCAGATTCCATAAAAAAAATGCAAAACGAAATTTTGGCAACTTTTTACCGTAAACTTTCAACGGATGAAGTGCCGCAACACGAGAATTGCCCGGCATCGGCATAAATATTGCGTCTTCTATTTTTAACGATCGATTTGAAAGCATAATGGCAATGATGTAGGTGTTACAATTGACTATGGGTCGTAATTGTTACAATTTCTGCCGGGAAAGATGCACGTAGAGTCTCCACATTTTCCAGGAAAGAGAAAGAGGAAGAAAATATTAATGTAGAAAGACACCTATATGGTGCAGGCATTGCAGAATAATCGTAAATATGGCAAAACTGGTAAAATAATATGAAATAATGTTACTCAAAACTTTAAATGCGTTTTTCTCGAAACTACGTTTTTCAAATTGGCTTGCAGCATAACTTAAACAAATTTTCTCCGATTCATTTGAAATTTTTACTGTAGCTGTTAAAATACAGTCTCCAGAGAAGTACACATGATTTTTAAGATCGGTTAAAAACTTTCGTTATTATAAATATTTTTTCGATCAATTCTTTGATGGGAATCAGAACTTTCTCCCACATGCTCGCCATTTCTACAAAAATCAATATTTTATCATATACGTGGGTACCCCTCTAGCAAATTTAATATAGATTACGAAAAAATTTGGTTTTTGTGCTTAGTGAACGTGTCAATGCAACATTACACGTTTAAGTTATACGCCTTTACTTCAATCACTATTCTTAAGCGGTCAATCACTGTATACTTTACCATATATTGAGATTAAAACACATAGAATTTGTTGAAACTGATTTGTAGTATTTATTACTAATTGTGTAGGATTTAAACACGTGAAACTAGAGTGTATAATATTTATGAACGATAACAACACAATCAAGACACTTTAGTCTTATTTCCTCATTTTTCGCCGTTTCGTCGTTTCGCCTTTTCGTTTTTACGTTTCATCGACAACTGACTACTACGCAACTAAACAACATAATTCAAGAAACTCGTCAATTAGATGACCTTGTAATTGAGATCCTATACTTGTAATACATAAGAATACAAATTTTTAATCTCTGTAATATTCTAAAGTATGATGTGTTAGTGGCTTGTCGTTGTTCTGTTGTTTCGTCATTTTATAGATATTAAATGTATCGTTGTGTTATTAATAAAAAAAATTTTGTTTCGGAGGTTGCAGGCTGAACATGTATCGACATTTTTCTGTACGAATATTAAAAAAAATGTGCTACATTACACATTTAAGTTATACGTCTTTCGATGCTCGATCACTATCCGTTACGCGGTCAATCTTACTCTCGCTGTTTGATATTAAAAGTGGCGAATTTGTTGAAAATTTGTTGGTTTAACTCCATGGAATCCGATTTAAACGGGTGCGTCGTAGGAGCAAAATTTATAAACGATAACAACACAAAACGACAAATCATTCAATCTTTCGTTATTCTTGACATTTCGTCGTCAACATGAAACGCAACCAAACAACATAATTCAAAAATGTCATGTTTAACACGTTGAATGAGTGCCTATACTTTTTAAAATTTTTTTTAATCTTTTTAATATTTTTAATAATATTTTCATTTTTGTTGTTTCAAAATCCTTTTATACAGTATGTATCAGATCAATGATGGACGACTGTTTAATATTAATTGCATTTACAAAATCATAGATGCTACCAATTTGGTATTTTTTTAATTTTTCGTGAGACCTTTTGCGGCGGACACCGACTTCTATGACGATTGAGAAATATCGATCGCAAAGGGTTAATAAGGAATTTCGCGGTTTTTATTTTATTTTTATTATAGTAAGTAGAATTACGTAAAGAATCGTAGGGTGAGCTATGATGAAGAATGTAGGGGTCTGGGTGGAAAACGTTTCATGAATCGTTTTCGAATTCGAGTGAAAAGTGCCTTACCGAATGCTTCTAGGATGGTGTTCGCCTCCAGGATCTGTTGCTCCACCCATGTGTCGACGTTGCTCGTCACCGAACATAAGTACTGCAGGATAAACTTCGTTGTCTCGGTCTTCCCGGCACCGCTTTCGCCGGATATGACGCAGGACTGATTGCTTTCCGTGTCCTGCAAGGATTTGTACGCAGCCTCGGCCAGAGCGAAGACGTGCGGCTCCAGGGAGCCCATCTTTTGCCCATGGTAACGGTTTACGTACTCCTGGAAGCAGAAGAATTGGTTCAATTAGTTTCTAGGGACGCACTTTATTGCTTGCTTTGAACGCATAAGTCAGTGGGGGGTATTAAAATGGGGTCAGTTATAAATGTTTACGGGTTTCAGATAAGTTTACACGTTAGCGTGTTGAGATAATTATATCCTATATTACCGAGTGTGTAATTGCAAAAGGGTAGAGGAAAGAGAAATAACGAAAAATTAAAAGTAAAAGATCAGACCAAATAGAAACATAGAGTAAAAAGGACGTGTCAAGAAAAGAAAATAGCGAATTAATTATTTTAAAACCGTTATATTTCTTTAGAGTTTGTTCGTATTGACTATATTTTAAACTTCGTTTCGTTTAATAATTAAGTTTAGTTTAAAAAAACTACAACAGAGTATACTCATTAAACACAGTGTATGTGTCACTGTGATAGTATAGAATTAAGTTATATTATATAATGAAATTATCGTTTTATCCTGTAATTTTACTACTAACAAAGCTTTTTGGTAATGATCCTACGGTGATTAACGCGTAAAGAAATGTATTCGTTAAAATTTGTCAAACAATCCTACTATAATAAATTACTGTACCGAATACGTATGCGTGACAATTATGCTATACACAATTACTTTATAATAATTTATATTTTTTTATACAATTATTACACTTCGTCTCCAAATATTCGGCATACCTCCAAATTTACGAATGTACTTCAGTTCCACTAAAATGGCAATTTAAACAGGAACCTGAAAGTACTTACTGTGTAATTGCAAAAGGATAGAGGAAAGGGAAATAACGAAAAGTTAAAAGTAAAAGATCAGATCAAATAGAAACGCCTAACAAGAAGGACGTGGCAAGAACAGAAAATAGCGAATTAATTATTTTAAAACCGTTATATTTCTTGAGAGTTTGTTCGTATGAACTGTATTTTAAACATCGTTCCTTTCAATTATTAAATTTAGTTTAAGGAAACTACAGCATGGCGTGTGTAAAAATGATTTTATTCTGGAAGAAAATAGTATACTGTGTAATGTAAAGTTTGGAGGATTTTATACGGAAATGTAATGAAGATGGTAACGATACACATGTTGAGATAAAGAGAGAAATTGGTTCAGTTAGTTTAAAATGAAATGTTTAATTGCATGCTTACGAGCGCATAAATATGTCGAAGATTATTGTAGTGGTTTAGGTTAAAAATGCTTTTAGAGTTACAAATATTCTCCGTTTTGGGACAGACTTTTGTTCCGAGTGTATGCAAAAATTAATTTTATTATGTAACAGAATATTTGCAGTTGTAATGTAAATTTTGGAGGGACTTGTATGAAAATATATTACCCACCGTAACGATTTACGGAATTTTGTAAAGAGAACAATTTGTCTGACAACTTTAAAAGGTTTTCTTCTAATTCACATAAATCTTCTATAATAATTAAAACGGTTAAAATTACAAACATCTTCACTTTTGACACATATGGTAACAAAAATTAATTTTATTACGCAACGAAATAGTATCTATTGTAAATGTGTATATTGGATGACCTCATACCAAAATGTTTCCTGACATTTCAAACGACAATTCTCTTCAGAACAGACACATACAACCGATCGATTTCTAACAACTTCATAAACATCACTTCCATTCTTCTAATGTATATAAACGTAACCCAATGTAACTCAATAATTTTTGAAACTTCCATCGACCTTCACTTTTGCAACAATCGACATCAATAAATTCCGACATTCAACGCCGATCCAAATTGAATAAAGCCCCATAGAATTATTTTTAAAACAAACATACAACAGGTCGATTTCTAACAACTTCACAAAAACCACTTCCATTCTCCTAATGTAAATAAACGCAATCCGTTGTAACTCAATAATTTTTAAAATTTCCATCAATTTCACTTTTGCAACAACCAACATCAATAAATTCCAATATTCAACGTCGACCCAATTTGAATAAAGCCCTGTGCAATTCTTTGCAAAATAAACATACAACAGGTCGATTTTTAACTTCATAAACACCGATCCCCATTCTCCTAATGTAAATAAACGCAACCCGTTGTAACTCGACAATTTTTTAAATTTCCATCGACCTTCACTTTTGCCACAACCTACATCAATAGCTTCCGACCACTTCCATTCTCCTAATGTATATAAACTTAATCCGTTGTAATTGAAACATTTTTTAAATTTCCATTGACTTTCCCTTTCGCAACAAACGACATCAATACATTCCGACATTCACCGTCGACCCAAATTGAATGAAGGCCCATAGAATTCTATTCAAAACAAACATATCTCTATTTTAATGCAAACATATATAAACTTAATCCGTTGTAATTCAAATATTTTTTAAATTTCCATTGACTTTCACTTTTGCAACAACCGACATCAATAAATTCCGACATTCAACATCGACTCAAATTGCATGAAGCCCTATGCGATTCTTTTCAAAAGAAATATACAACAAGTCGATTTCTAACAACTTCACAAATACCACTTCCATTCCCCTAATGTATATAAACTTAACCCGTCGTAACTGAAAAATGTTTTAAATTTTCATCAACCTTCACTTTTGCCACAACCAACATCAATAGATTCCGACCACTTCCATTCGCCTAATGTATATAAACTTAACCCATTGTAACTGAAAATTGTTTTAAATTTCCATTGACTTTCACTTTTGCAACAACCTAAATCAATAAATTCCGACATTCACCGTCGACCCAAATTGAATGAAGCCCCATGCATTTTTAATACCCTCCCAGTGCCGCAGATACCCATCCAAAAGCATCGACTCCCATTTTGCCGATTAATCCCCCCTCAAAGCCTTGCGACGTTGAAAATTCAAAAATGCCGTTCCGTTAATTTTGCAGGCCTAAATTTTGCTGCCGAAGGGCCGGGAAGAAATTAGCGAACGTCGATCGACGGATCGTCGTACGGGCCCTTTGAAAAGCGAGCGGAAATGGGTAACACGAGGGCCGGTAACCTGATTAATGGCAGCATCATTCGATAGGCGGATCCGCGGCCGAATTTCATCGTTTCCAGCCGAACGGCGTCAGGCCTAAGTACCGTATGGCCGCACGTGCTATTTAACTCCCCCGAGCTAACAACGTGATTAAGTTTGAAGTATACGTTTCCGTGGTAATTGGCTCCGAAGCGGTTGATGGCGCGCAATATAGGGAAAACCTGCTATGCTCGCACTACCTAAGGTATCTCTGTTATGATAGCAATTTGCGACTTTATATGCAGCTGGAACGCGGCAAGCGTGAAGTTTCATATTTTGCGGTGTTTGTGTTTGGATTGCGAATGTACGTTGGAAAGGTTTGGGCAGTGTGTTAAACGTTGAATGTTTTTTAAGAAATTTATTTATAATTGGCTCCCAGGTGCTTGATGTCGGTGGGCAATATAGAAGAGAGTTGATATGATCACACTGTGTAAGGTGTTTTTTTTTTTTTGGTATTTTAACTATTTGTTACTTTGTGCGCAGATGAAAAGTGTGAAGCTCCATGGCTGATATTTGCTGTGTTTTCTATTTGCACAAGAGCAAATAGAAAACACAGTTGTTTATTGAATGTTTGCACAAGAAATTTATTTGTAATTGGCTCCCAGGCGCTTGATGTCGGTGGGTAATATAGAGGAAAATTGATTTGGTCACGTTGTATACGGTGTTTCTGATATATTAGCCTTTTGCTACTTTCTGCGCAGATAAAAACTTTGAAGTTTGATGGCTAATATTTTATATGTTTTCTATTTGGACAGGAGCGAACATAGGGGTGATTTGGAAAGCATGTTGTTTATTGAATGTGTTTTAAGAAATTTATTTATAATTGATGCCTAGACGCTCGATGGCAGTATGTAATACAGAGAAAAGCTAATAATATCACACTCTATAAGATGCTTTTTTTCTGTTATACTAGCTATTTACTACTTTGTACGCAGGTAAAAACTTTGAAGTTTGATGTCGGATATTTGCTGTGTTCTCGATTTGCACAAGAGCGAATATAGAGAAGGTTTAGAAAGAATGTTGTTTATTGAATGTTTGAACAAGAAATTTATTTATAATTGATTCCCAGGCGCTTGATTGCAGTATGTAATACAGAGAAAAGTTGATAATATGACACTGTATAAGATATTCTTTCTGTTATATTAGGTTTTTACTACTTTGTGCGCAGGTAAAAACTTTGAAGTTTGGTGTCGGATATTTTATTTGTTTTCTATTTGTACAAGAGTGAACATAGGAATGGTTTGAAAAGCATGTTGTTTATTGAATGTTTGGACAAAAAATTTATTTATTTCATGGCAGTATCTAATTCAAATAAAAGCTGATAATATCAAACTGTATAAAATGTTTTTTTCTGTTATATTAGGTATTTGCTACTTTGTGCGCAGATGAAAAGTGTGAAGCTTGATGTCTGATATTTGCTGTCTTTGATTTAGAAAGCATGTTGTTTATTGAATGTTTGGACAAGAAATTTATTTATGTAATGTCAGTATCTAATACAAAGAAAAGCTAATAATATCACATTGTATAAGATGTTTTTTCTGTTATATTAGCTATTTGCTACTTTGTGCGCAGGTAAAAAGTGTGAAGCTTGATGTCTGATATTTGCTGTTTTTGATTCACACAAGAGTAAATATAAAAAAGGTTTACAAAGAATGTTGTTTATTGAATGTTTGAACAAGAAATTTATTTATATAATGGCAGCGTCTAATACAGATAAAAGCTAATACCACACTGTATTAAATGTTTTTTCTGTAATATTAGCTATTTGCTACTTTATGCGTACGTAAAAACTTTGAATTTTGATGGCTGATATTTTATTTCTTTTCTATTTGTACAAGAGCGAACATAGGGATGGTTTGCAAAGCATGTTTATTGAATTTGTGGAATGAAATTTATTTATAATTGGCTCCCAGGCGTTTGGTAGCAGTATGTAATACAGAGAAACGCTGATATCACACTGTATAAGGTGTTTTTTTTTGTTATATTAGCTATTTGCTACCTTGTGGGCTTGCAAAAAGTGTGAAGCTTGATGTCTGATATTTGCTGTTTTCGATTCGCACAAGAGTAAATATAAAGCATGTTGTTTATTGAATATTTCAAAAGGAAATTTATTTATATAATGGCAGTATCTAATACAGAGAAAAGCTGATAATATCACACTGTACAATATGTTTTCTGTTATATTAGCAATTTCCTACTTTGTGCGCGGGTAAAAACTTTGAAGTCTGATGTCGGATATTGTCTTTGTTTTCCATTTGCACAAAAGTAAATATAAAGAAGGTTTAGAAAGCACGTTGTTTATTGAATGTTTGGACAAGAAATTTATTTATTTAGTGGCAGTATCTAATACAGAGAAAAACTGATAATTTTACATTGTATAATATGTTTTTTCTGTTATATTAGGTATTTGCTACTTTGTGCGCAGATGAAAAGTGTGAAGCTGATGGCTAATATTTGCTATCTTTTTCATTTGCACAAAAGTAAATATAAAGAAGGTTTAGAAAGCATGTTGTTTATTAAATGTTTGGACAAGAAGTTTATTTATATAATGGCAGTATCTAATACAGAGAAAAGCTCTTAATATCACATTGTACAAGATGTTTTTTCTATTATATTAAATATTTGCTACTTTGTGCGCAGGAAAAAACTTTGAAGTTTGATAGCTAATATTTTATTTGTTTTCTATTTTTACAAAAACGAATATAGAGAAGGTTTAGAAAGCATGTTGTTTATTGAATATTTGGACAAGAAATTTATTTATAATTTACTTCCAAGCGGTTAATGGGTCGCGTAATCTAAGAAAAAGCTTCAATAATCACATGGCATAAGGTATTTTTATTATGTCGGTTACTTGTTACTTTGTACAAACGTGAATATGGTGGAACTTAATTTTTCGTACTTCTTATAAATTCCCTATTTCATTTTATTTCATGTACAAATTAATAATGACAAGATTGATATTGCGGTAGCGTAGAATGTGTTGAATATTTTACCAAGAAACTGATTCATGATAGTCGTTTCAACGCTATAGTGCAGAATGTATGATTAAAGTGACTGATATACTGAAACATGCCTCGCTTGGGAGTAATACGGCGTGTACTGAATTGGTTACATTAATAAAAGTTGTGCTTTAAAAGAATATTTATGTATAGCGACGAATCCAAGCGATAAAAAAACGTAGCAGATGACACAACATATAATATAACATAAGCTGACGTAATGACACAAAAAGTTATTGCTGTAGCGTGCTTCCGATTGAATAGATTGATCTATATGATAACCACATATGCCTGACACGACGAATATTACTGAACATCATGCGAGGTATGTATGTTTATACAAGAATGTGATTATTGTGGATTTAACAATAACGCACACGAATGTAAAAATCCTGTAAAAATGGTTTTTCGTATTTTTATGTCTATTTTGGCAATATGTACAGAGATAGTGTGAATACCTCAGCAAGAATACTATTTTTCTGAGTCCCATTGTACACGTTTTAATTACCCAGTAGCCCAACGCGATCGATGACTTTCATGTTTTTCATCTCAAGTCCCAGACTATTTGCACGCTTTTCACGTGTTTTTTTTGCTGCATCTTCTGAACTATTGTGAATTTTGCAGTATGGCGTATCTATTTCTTACTCTTTATGGATCTATGTCATATACTTAAATGCTTTTAAAAACTCTATTATTCTTTCACGGGTTTCTTCTGATTATACTTCTGGTTATACGTTGCTTCAGTCGTTTTAAAACATTTTTTTTAGTGCTCGCTCAAGCAGAATTAATCACAATGAGATTAATCTCTTCCTTGAATATCAATTACATTTTTTAAGCCGAAACTCTTCTTTCGTGCGAAGAAAATTCAAAGATTAAAAATATGAAAAATAGCTAATATTGCATGTCCTTGTTAACTTCGCAAATACTTTGAAAAACTCATTTTTGGCACTGGGTTTACTATAAATATTTTTCAGTGAATATGTACAAATTCGTGGTTCAAAAATTTTGAGAATCATGAAATATAATTTTGGAAAGTATTAATAGTATTCATAAAAAAATTATAAGTAGTTGTAGTATTTAGAGTTTTGGTAGTTATTGTATGTTATTTATAAACTAAAACTGTGGTATACCTCAGTCATAATTTTCCTAAATCTTTTTTTTCCCAAATTTTCGCAATTATAACATCCGCATACAATGCGTAATCCAACACAATTGTAGCAAAGCAAATGATCGGTATAGATATTATAGTATTTATAAACTAAAATTGTATTATAACTACAATGTTTCAAAATTTCGCTATATGGCCCCGAGCGCATAACTTTTACAAAAGTATTGATATAATTTGCACAATTGACACCCGCAAAAGTAACTGATTCGTATAGTTATTGTAGCGTTTATGAACTGAAATTGCTGTACAGCAACAATTTTTCAAAATGCTGCAATATGACTTCGAGCCCATCAGAATTCTTACAAAAGTACTGATACAATTTGCACAATTATAATACCCGCAAAAGCAAATGATCCATATAGTTAAAGTGGCGTTTATAAACTGAAATTGCAGTACAACTAAAATTTTCCAAAATCTAGCAATGACTGTGAGCGCATGACAACTCTTACAAAAGTATTGATATAATTTGAGTAATTATGACACCCGTAAGAGCAAATGATCCGTATAGCTATACAAGTATTCATAAACTGAAATTGCAGTGTAATTAAAATTTTTTCAAATGTTATAATATGATTTCTAGCGCGTCGCAGCGCTTGCAAAAGTATTGAAATAATTTTCGCAATTATGATACCCGCAAAAGGAAATGATCCGTACAGTTATTTTAGCGTTAATAAACTGAAATTGCAGTATAACTACAATTTTCCAAATCTTGCAATGACCCCGAGCGCGTCACAGATCTTACAAAATTAATACTATAATTCACGCAATCGCAACCCCTTACACGAAGTGAGTTACTATGCAGACCAAGTGCCAGTAGACGCTTTACGTAATCCGGCGCATCCGTAGAAAAGCAAATCGCACGTGTAGAGCAGAAGCTCGAACTTTCTTTCGCGAAACTTCGTTAGCCGGAGGTGAGGTTTTACGAAGAGCCGGTGAACAAAGAGCCAGAAGGCTCGCGCGGAAACAGTCCCAATCAGATTGCATTTCCTTCTCCGGCGATGCGGAGGAACGAATTCTAACCCGCTTACCTCCGGCATCGCTATTGCCGGCGGGATGGGAGGATCGTTGGAAATTTGCAGCGATTAATCGTCGCGACCGAGTTTCGTCGTTCCCTTTTCATTATGCGCGTCGACTAGATCCCGCGGGATTGGACGCTTTCCTACGTATTCGATACTGGCGGTATGTAGGGTGTCGCAAAATTCCAGGTATGGGTATTCTCAGCTTCAGTAGGGGGTGTATATAGTAACTAGGCCAAACAATGTTCGTGGTAGAGATACAAGGGCAGCTTAAAAAGTTTAAATTTCGAAAATAATTATTTTATTGATTTGATTGCCTTAAACTTCGAAAATAATTATTTTATTGATTTGATTGATTTAAACTTTGAAAAGAATTATGCTATGCAAATTGTCAGCGTGAAATATTATTGATTTAAATTTTGAAAATAATCATTTTATTGATTTTATTGATAGATTTTATTGATTTAAATTTCGAAAAGAATTATTTTATTGATTTTATTGATTTAAATTTGGAAAGAATTATTTTATGCAAATTATATCAGCGTGACATTTTATTGATTTAAATTTTACTAACCTTTAATTTATGGGTCCGCGCGACTTTGAAGTCACATATCGACAAATCGATATTTTATTAAATAATTTAATTTTTTTTACTAGATGGCGTATACTTCTTGTTATATAAAGTAACAAATGCGGTTATGAGCTCTAACCTGAAATGTCAAAGTAAATGCTTTTGTAAGTTGTTTGCAAATAGAAGCCAAAGGAAGCGTCTTATGCAATTGTCATTATTTGTTGTTCTATCGGTGTTTGTTAAACAAAAAAGCGTACTTAATAGCTTTTAGTTTATATATCGATAAGGTCTTATTTGTTTGCATTTAAGCAATCATTTTATTACTATTTTCATGTGATATAGCTTTGTGATTTTCAAGATATAATGGGCAATAATGGTAGGGTTTGGTGTATTTGCGATAACGTTTGTGTTTTCTTTACTTTTTAGTTTTGTATATCAGAAGCCCAAAATATGGATACAAAAGCATATAAGAGTAAAAGAGGAATAGGAATAAGAAGCATTAGCAGTAATAAATCCGAAGATTCTTTATCAGATTCTGATTCTAACGAAGATCATCCAATAGTATTTGCCCAACGACGTATAAATATTATTGATAGCGACGATGAATTTATTAGTAAAAAATCATCAGATAAGGAAATGCAATGCGTATCTATGTTTAACGCCAAACGCCAATTGTTTTATGCAATTCCATACTTAAGCTCTTATACACACAAGTGCAAACGTTGTAAGCCGTTGTTACTTCAAAGTTACAAAATGTATTCGTTATAATAAAATTGTTGAAACTGCTGAATTCATTGTTAATATGTACTTCGAGGTTGATATTTGTTGATTTAACGTTACATATAGTCACACACGATAGTCAATAATAATTTTTTATTTTACACGACGAATATGTAATTGGTTTCGTAATATAAAATACTTAGTAGTTCTATTGCTAATATAAAAGAAAGATACCACCGAATAATATTCTTATTGTATTTTATGGAAATTTCGAGTTTTGATAGTCAATGGTAATTTTTTATTTTACACGACGAGTATGTAATTGGTTTCGTAATATAAAATATTTATTAGTTCTATTGCTGATATAAAGGAAACATGCCGTCAAATAATATTCGTATTGTATTTTATTGAAATTTCGAGTTGTGATAGTTAATCGTAATTTTCTATTTTACACGTCGAGTATGTAATCGGTTTCGTAATATAAAATACTTAGTACTTCTATTGCTAATATAAAGGTAGCATACCGTTAAATAATATTCGTATTGTATTTTATTGAAATTTCGAGTTTTGATAATCAATAATAATTTTTTATTTTATACGACGAGTATGTAATTGGTTTGAAATATAAAATACTTAGTAGTTTTGCTAATATAAAGGAAATATACCACCAAATAATATTCCCATAGTATTTTATTGAAATTTCGGGTTTTGATAGTCAATAATAATTTTTTATTTTACACGACGAATATGTAATTGGTTTCGCAATATAAAATACTTAGCAGTTCTATTGGCAATATAAAGAAAACATAAAACCAAATAATGTTCCCATAGTGTTTTATTGAAGTTTCGAGTTTTGATAGACAATAATATTTTTTTATTTTACACGCCGAGTATGTAATTGGTTTCGTAATATAAAATATTGAGCAGTTAAATTGCTAATATAAAGCAAACATACCACCGAATAATATTCTCGTAGTGTTTTATTGAAATTTCGAGTTTTGATAGTCAATAATAATTTTTATTTTGCACGACGAGTATGTAATTGGTTTGTAATATAAAATACTTAGTAGTTTTGCTAATATAAAGGAAATATACCACCAAATAATATTCCCATAGTATTTTATTGAAATTTCGGGTTTTGATAGTCAATAATAATTTTTTATTTTACACCATGCGTATGTGATTGGTTTCGTAGTATAAAATAATATACATACACATACACCAAATAATATTCTTATTGTAATTTATTGAAATTTCGAGTTTTGATACTCAATAATAATTTTTTATTTTACACAAGTACATACATCATACGCACCGCAATAAAGATTTGGTCCGACGTGTATACACGTCAAACGCGCTTAACGTCTTAATCTTCCGAAAGTGTACACAATACATATCTCAGTCGTTAATGAAAACAGCAGAACAGAGAGAGACGTACGTGTTATGTCGCATTACGTATGCAAACGCGTACGTTGACGTATGAGTTTCGCGGGAACGTGTGCGATGAGTATTGCGGCGGGAGAATGGCAATGCACCGGAGCAAGTAGTGCAACCCAGTTTCAGATCGGACGTTGTCCTGTGCCAACGGGAATGCAGCATCCAGCCTTCGACCGCCTTTGACCGACTTTAACGATTCTTCGCTTCGCGCAACAGGGAATGGACCGTACTTTCATTGGTACGTTCGTAATCACTGATCAGAACGATGGACAGACGTCGGTGAAATTGTTCGTGTGACAACGTGGAATTTTTTTGGTGGTCGATGACAGTTTTTGTAAGATGAAAATAGAAATTCGTTTGATTCATACTGGTCGATGAATTGAAATGTTGAAAGTTAGTATTTGAAGATGTGTGACATGGCGATACTAGGTGTATGCTTTTAATGACGAAGGAAATTTGTATTATCATATATATATATATATATATATATATTGCTGATCAATCGACTGGTGCACGCTAAATGAATGTCTAATTTTATTGGTAACGACAGTCTTAGTAAAACGTTATATTAGGTTTTTTCAAGATGGGTATTTTATGACAAGAAAACATCTACGTGGGAATACATTGCGAAGTGTTGACATTTAATATCTGGAGAGATGTGAATTATCGATACTAGGTGCATGCTCTTATCGACAAAGGAAATTTATGTTAATTTTGACCAATCGACTGGTGCGTGGTAAATTAATCCGTAATTTTATTGGCAACGGCGGTCGTAGTACGACGTTATATTAAGTTTTTTAAGAAAGGTATTTTATGATAAGAAAACACCTATATGGGAAAGTATTGAGAAGTGTTGACATTTAATATCTGGAGAGATGTGAATTATCGATACTAGGTGCATGCTCTTATCGACAAAGGAAATTTGTGTTAATTTTGATCAATCGACTGGTGCATGCTAAATTAATCTGTAATTTTATTGGCAACGACGGTCGTAGTATGACGTTATATTACATTTTTGAAGATGGGAATTTTATGATAAGAAAACACCTATATGGGGAAGTATTGAGAAGTGTTGACATTTAATATCTGAAGAGATGTGAATTGTCGACACTAGGTGCAAGTTTTTAACGATGAAGGAAATTTGTATTAACGCTGATCAATTGACTGGTGCGCGCTAAATTAATTTCTAGTTTTACTGGCAACAACGGTCGTAGTAAGAGGTTATATTAGATTTTTCAAGATGGGTATTGTATAATAAGAAAATACCTACATGGGAAAGCATTGCGAAGCGTTGAAATTTAGAATTTGAAGAGGTGTGACTTGTCGAAATTAGATGCATGCTCTTATCAACGAAGGAAATTTGTATTAATGTTGATCAATTGTCGGGTGCACGCTAAATTAATCTCTATTTTTTTGCCAACGGCGGTCTTAGTAAAACGTTATGTTTTAAAATTTGTATTAATGTTGATCAATCGACTGGTGTACGTTAAAGAAATATCTCATTTTATTGGCAACAACGGTTATAGTAAGACGTTATATTAAATTTTTCAAGATGGGTATTTTATGATAAGAAAACAACTACGTGGAGAAGCATTACGGCGTATTTAGAATAAATACATGTCGCAGGCGAAAGTTTTAGGTTAATGTGGCCGAATAATGCAAATATTTTTTGGTGGTCGATGGCAGCTTTTTCAAGATGCAAATAGAAATTTGTTTGGTGCATACTGGGAGATGAATTGATATGTTGAAATTCAGTATTTCAAGAGGCGTGACTTGTCGATATTAGATGCACGCTCTTAATGACGAAGGAAATTTGTATTAATGTTAATCAATCAACTGGTGCACGCTTAAAAAATCTCTAATTTTATTGGCAACGACAGTCGTAGTAAAACTTTATATTAGGTTTTTTCAAGATGGTTATTTTATGATAAGAAAACACTTACGTGGGTAAGCATTGCGAAGTGATGAATATTAGTATTTAACATTTGTATTAATGTTGATCAATTAACTGGTGCACGTTAAATGCATCTCTAATTTTATTGATAACAACAATCGTAGTAAGATATATTAGGTTTTTCAAAATGGATATTTTATGATAAGAAAACACTTACGTGGGTAAGCATTGCGGTGTGATGAATTTTAGTATTTGAAATTTGTATTAATGTTGATCAATCGACTGGTGCACGTTAAATGCATCTCTAATTTTATTAGCAACGACGGTCGTAGTAAGATGTTATATTTGGTTTCTCAAGATGGGGAATTTTATGATAAGAAAACGTCTATGTAGGGAAGCATTGCGAAGTGTTCACATTTAATATCTGAGGAGATGTGAATTGTCGATTCTAGGTACATGCTCTTATCGACGAAGGAAATTTGTATTAATGTTGATCAATCAACTGGTGCATGCTAAATGAATCTCTAATTTTATTGGCAACGAAGTTATATTAGGTTTGTCAAGATGGGTATTTTATGACAAGAAAACGTCTACATGGGGAAGCATTGCGAAGTGATGAAATTTAGTATTTGAAAAGGCGTTACTTGTCGACATTAGATGGATGCTCTTATTAACGAAGGAAATTTGTATTAATGTTGATCAATCAACTGGTGCATGCTAAGTGAATTTCTAATTTTATTGGCAACGATGGACGTAGTAAGACGTTATATTACATTTTTGAAGACGTGTATTTTATGATAAGAAAACACTTACGTGGGAAGCATTGCAGAGTGATGAATTTTAGTATTTGAAATTTGTATTAATGTTGATCAATCGATCAATTTACGCTAAATTAATCTCTATTTTTTTTTGGCAACGGCGGTCTTAGTAAAACGTTATATTAGATTTTTCAAGATAGGTATTTTATGATAAGAAAACACTTACATGGGTAAGCATTGCGAAGTGATGAATTTGAGTATTTGAAATTTGTATTAATGTTGATCAATCGACTGATGCACACTAAATGCATCTCTAATTTTATTGGCAACGACAGTCGTAGTAAGGTGTTATATTATGTTTTTCAAGATGGATATTTTATGATAAGAAAACACTTACGTGGGTAAGCATTCCGAAGTGATAAATTTTAGTATTTGAAATTTGTATTAATGTTTATCAATCGACTGGTGCACGTTAAATGTATCTCAAATTTTATTGGCAAGGACGGTCGTAGTAAAATGTTATATTACATTTTTGAAGATGGGTGTTTAATAATAATAAAACACGCGGGCAAGCATTGCGGAGTATTTAGAATAAGTACCTGTTGTAGATGAATGTTTAGGTTAATGTGACGGAATGAAGGAAAAATTGAGCCGTTTATTTTGAAAGTGGCCTAACTCCATTTATCTTCAAATCGAGATAAATAACATTTACTGATAAATAACATGAATTCGTACATGTAACGATGGTAACCGGAAAATATTGAAAAACGGAGTTAGGCCACTTTCAAAATAAACGATTCAATTGACGGTCTGGATAATCTTGAAATTAGCATTTGCAATGAGAACTGTAACTATACGACACAGTATATTTATGCCGCCAGCACAAAGCAAGATATTACATCCCATGGAATATCTAGTATTTTTATGCGAGAAAACCTTGTTTCGTTCTGAATTTATTACATACACCACCACCGTATTTAATTCGCCTCCGGCGTTCATTCCCTCAAGCATAATACAACAGACAGCTCTCTACACAATATCCACTCCAGGACATTTTAATAAATCAAAACCTCTAAAACCACCTTCCTCCGCCACACTTCCGCAATTTTCTGCACTGGAACTCGCGATCCACGGAACATCCACGCAACGTCTACTCCCCAGTAGTCCATGCATTTCAATTCAAGCGCTCGGCGTCCTTTCACATTACACCATTGCCCATCTTTAACGATTTCCACTTACAAGCGCACCTCTTTCACAACTTCGCCGTACACATTATACGTATCGATGCGCGCAGCATCCACGTACATTCACGCGGCAGCCCGTTTACACGTACCCGCACGCTGAATGCGCATCACAAAAGCGCCCCGATGCATCTGAAATCCAAACGAGCCGAGTTGAACGCAGTGGCGCAACCCGGTTTCAGCTCAGACATTCACGGCGGGCAAACTCTCTTGCCGTGCGCTAATCCATTAACCCTGGAATCGGACAGAACTCATCGGCCGCGATTCACTTTCATGAGATCACGAAAGTTGAAGCAAGCGTCTGCCGAGGCGGAGTCTTGTCGTCATGGATATTCAATTCGCGAATCACCTGGGTGGTATGTAACACGTTGACGTACTAGTGTGATCAAAAAATAGTATTAGGTCTACCGGGAATGTTCACTTCAAACATATATGGCTACTTTTGTTTACAATTAAATTTCTATGTGGGCTATCGAAATGTACTGCAACAATGATTTCGTAATTTCAGTAGTATGTATTGAAAATTGGTTATTACGTAAAAACCGACAAATATGGTATCTTATGGGGTTTTTCACTCTGAAGGGAATTTCGTATTGACCGTTGCTAAATTTACAAGATTTTAATCGAATACGAGTAATATACTAGGAGTACAGGAAAGTTCTGTCTGGAAATGTTATGTCAAATTTTAACACGTATGAAAATGTTCACTTCAAACATATATGGTTATCTTCATTTACCATTAAATTTCTATATGCGCTCATCAAAATGTACTGCAACAATGATTTCGTCATTTCAGTAGTATATATTGAAAATTGGTCATTACGTAAAAACCACGAAATATGGTATCTTATGGGGATTTTCACTCTTACGTATTGCCCGTTGCTAAATTTAGAAGATTTTAATCGAACATATGTGATATATTATATACTGAGTTTATATACTTAAGATACCATATTTCGCAGTTTTTACGTAATAACCAATTTTCAATATATACTTACTACTCAAATTACGAAATCACTGTTGCAGTACATTTTGATGAGTGCATATATATATGAGGCATCCACACGGTGACCTATATCCACGGCATCCATATGTAAATTTTTCTTCCACCTTATCGATGTCTGCATGTGGACCGCATATTGTTTATATAAATACAAATGCGGAGAACACATATCTATGGCAAAATTTCAGTTAGCCTTAATAAAGCAAATAATCTCAAAATACCATTATAATGTAATTCGTTGTCAAAGCAGCGCCGCTGATAATCCAGCGAGATTAACAGAGAGGCATTTCCCCTCACTGTATATATCAAAATGTAAAAACCGAAGTCGAAGGTGTCTCATGCGTAGTAAAAATGATAAAAGGTTTGATTCGCAATATGAATGTAAAAATTGTAATTTTGGGTTGTGTATAGACCCATGTTTTAGGAAGTATCACACAGAATTACATTACCAATTTTTACATATTAAACTACTAACTAATTTGTGTTAATTTATTAATAATATTAAACGTTCAATCGTAACGTCTTGTAAATATGTAAATATCTAAAACTATGTCAACTGTAATTGGTCTAATGTCTTTAGAGTAACTAATATAACTTTGTATAAATGTTTTCATATTGAAAATGTGAAGAATACGTGCTATATTAGAGCAACAATTGTTTTATTAAGCATAGTAATTATTTAAGACTTAAAAAATGTACATACAAAAACTACGCGCATTGTGCACATTTCTGGTTCTTGGGAATGTTAAAAAAGGATTTTGGAGTCAATACACTGTCCAGAGCAAATTGATAAAAAAGCATCGAATCGTTCAGATGTGAGCGACAAATGGGTTAGTATATGTCACCCAGATGTGGGTAACTACTAGAATCACAGTGGTTCGTCACCCAGGCATAGACGATGGATGAATAAGCAACGAATCATCGTTCAGATGTGGGTACCAGTGTGAGTCACCCAGATATGGGTGACGGGTCGATTTTCAGTGGTATGTCATCCAGGTATACCCGGTGGATGAATTAGCAACAAATTGTCGTTCAGATATGGGCAACAAATGCGTTAGTATATGTCACCCAGATATGGGTCACTGGTAGATTCACAGTAATGTCACCCAGCATACGCGGTGGATGAATTGTGGATGAATTTGCACGAGTATTTTGCAGTGAATTAAGCATTTAATAATAATAGTACGCTGAACGATGTGTACATTTTATTTGCGAAAGAAACTTTTGTTTCTTGGCTCTTGTTCTTGGAATGAGATTTTACGGTGTAACATATTATATTAACTGTTTTTTGTTTTGTTTAAATTAATTAATTTTAAGATATTGTTGTGCGGAAAATCATTTATCCTTGTATCAATAGGATTCAATGTACATTTGAATGCAACTACTACGTGTCATCTAATAAGAGACCTATTGTTACACTAGTTTAGTAAAACAACAAATGTAACACAGTAAACAAAATGTATCAGTCGTATATATACGCCTTTTGTATACATTATTGACTACTGAAAAGTAAATGTAAACACATGTAGCAGTCAAAGGAATCAAGAACTGATATGTAAATGTTTGAAAAGAATTAGTACACCTTGTTCAAGTTTGCCTCTTTATGTCAAATATAACCAATACGACGTTTAAATAATTTTGTTGTTATAATCTGATGCAGTATTATTTGCACTTTAAATTTCTCTTAATTTTGCACCGTCAAAGATTTTGCCGTTGACAGTAGACTATTGTACAAATATCACGATATCTTATAGACTGTCGTCTCTTTAAACTTCGTAATCGAGTTTACCCAATTCATGGCTAGAAAATATCTGCGAGTATTTGCTAAAAATTGAAAAGAACCGTTTAAGACCGTCATCTCTAAAATTCGACCTACCCGACGATCGATTTATCAGTTTGCAATAACTTGATGCAGCACTATCCGCACTCTGAATTTTCGATAGTCGCGCATAGATTCTACGAAAAGTGAGCGTAACGTATTTTACCGCGGCGCAGCGTTGAGCGTTAAACGACTTGAGCTTTTTATAACGCGTGCGCTCCCACGTTCGTCACACTTTTGAAATATCAAAGGGCCAGAGGTGGGGATCCGTAAATAAACGCATCCCATGTATTCCATGGCACAATATTGATAACCGCGCTGCAGCTTATATTCCGGGCATGACAATGTGCAGCTCCACTTATAGAACGACCCATCGCGGTTCCGCTCCTAAGTACAGTCTAGTCCTGCTCTTTAATCCTGAGCTATTTAGGACGTTTACATACGCGGCGTATCTCTTAAGCGCGTCTCTTAAGATAGACACCATCCGCTTGAAGGAGGGCCCGAGGTTGTTTGCTTCCTGCAAAACAAAACTTTTCCCGTTCCTTCTTGGCCCGTCCTTTTTCGGACGGACAGATTTGACCACCTTTCGATGCACGAGTTATCTCTTCTACGTATACAGGGTGACCAATTGTATATATGAATTTGCCTGGCATTCTATGATGCATGGGAATGGATTCTTAGTTCATGTTGAAGCTGTCCAAAATTTTTCAGTGACTTCTAACGTGTTGTAGCGTACACAATTTGTAAGGTGGATATTCTTTGCTTAACACTAAAGGTACCGATTTGTTTATAACTACCTATTCTTACCATGAGGGGTCATTTGACCCTTTATGAAATGAACGGTGATTTTAGGAAAGAAATTCCTAATTTATTAAAGCGAGAATTTGAATAATCAGATGATGTAAGAATTTACAGAAAGTTAAATGAACGAAAGAAGTAACAGTGAATGTACGATATTAAAGTAAATTTTGAAAGGGCTCATTTGAACTTGCTCGGTACGTTTAATGTCAGAATTGAAGCTTGATAATTGATAATGCCTAAAGGTATGAAAATACGTTCACAAAAATTCAAATTCTGTTTTTTTAAATTGACTAAAGTTATTGGATTTAATCGAAGTGCTTGAGAATTAGCAATATTCAAGTGAAGATCATTTAAAATTGCCGCATGAAAATCGACAATGCCTAAATCTATAGAAATACATTTACAAAACTATAAAATTCTAGTTTAAAAACCGACAATATTTAAATTTGTCGGATTTGATTGTCCTACTTGAAAATTAGCCATATTTAAGTGAAGATGATGTAAAATTGCCGCTTGATAATTGACAATGCCTACATTTATGAAAACACATTTACAAACATATAAAATTCTCTTTTGAAAATTAACAATATTTATATTTATGGGATTTGATCGAACTGCTTGAAAATTAGCAATATTGAAGTGAATATCATTTAAAACTACCGCTTGATAATCGACAATGCCTAAATTTATGAAATTACATTCATAAAAATACAGAATTCTCGTTTAAAAATCGGCAGTATTTAAATTTTATCGGATTTAATTGTACTGTTTGAAAATTAGCAATATTTAAATGAATAATAATTTAAAACTGCCGCTTGATAATCGACAATGCCTAAATTTATGAAATTACATTCATAAAAACACAGAATTCTCATTTAAAAATCGGCAGTATTTAAATTTTATCGGATTTAATTGTACTGTTTGAAAATTAGCAATATTTAATTGAAAATAATTTAAAACTGCCGCTTGATAATCGACAATGCCAAAATTTATGAAATTACATTCAGAAAAATACAAAATTCTCGTTTAAAAATTGGCAATATTTAAATTTATCGGATTTAATCGTATTGCTTGAAAATTAGCAATATTTAAGTGAATATCATTTAAAATTGCCGCTTGATAATCAACAATGCCCAAATTTACGGGAATACGGTCACAAAAATATAAAATTCTTGTTTAAAAATTGACAATATTTAAATTTATCGGATTTAATCGTACTGCTTGAAAATTAGCAATATTCAAGTGAAGATCATTTAAAACTGCCACTTGATAATTGACAATGCCGAAATTTATGAAAATACATTAACAAAAATACAAAATTCCCGTTTAAAAATCGACAATATTTAAATTTATCGGATTTAATCGTACTGCTTGGAAATTAGCAATATTTAAGTGAATATCGTTTAAAATTGCCGCATAAAAATCGACAATGCCTAAATTTATGAAAATACATTCACAGAAATATGAAATTCTCGTTTAAAAACTTACAATGTTTAATTTTATCGGATTTAATCGTATTGCTTGAAAATTAACAATATTTAAGTGAAGATCATTTAAAAACGCATAAAAATCGACAACATACACCAGAAATATGGTTTAAAAACTTATAATATTTAAGTGAAGATCATTTAATAATGAAAATACCGGTACTTGATATCTATCTATTCTTATCATATGGGGTCATTTGAACCCTCATAAAATAAATGTTAATTTTCAGAAAGAAAATCCTAATTAATTAAAGCGAGAAATTGAATAATCAGATGATATAAGAATTCACAGAAAGTCAAATGAGGGATAGAAATAACAATGAATGTACAATTTTATAGTAAATCTTGAAAGGTGTCATTTAACCCCACTTAATACGTTTAGTGTCAAACATGTGTCCAACACGTAAGTACTTTCTTTCAATGTTCACTGAACAAAATATATGATTTTGTAAAACCCAAAGATTCCCACATTTCCCTACTGTCATAGAACACCAATTAGTAGCAATCATCCGCTTTAACAGTTATCCCCACAAAGTACAAGAATTCAGGTTTTTCCCAAATTTTCCAAGTACCCATCACAGTATACTTCCCCAGCAATCACCAATCACAACTTTCTTTATGCATTTTTCTACAACCCACCAATCACAGCACATCCACCACACTTCTCCAACAAAAGCCCTCCTGCAAGCCGACTAGCCATAGAAACAGCGCGCAATAAAAATACGGCCCGAGAACACAGTGCACACACACACAAACACACACGTCTCGTAGAGCTTACGCAAGCTTAAGTGTAAACTCGCAGCAGTCAAACAACAACAAACGCCACTATAGAGTTCTCTTCGGAAACGTCCTGTAAATATACACGCATATATAAATGTCAACAAAACATACACATATAGCTCATCAGCAAAAACGCAACCTGCAACAGTTGTGTAAAATTAATTTAGCGCACGACGTTTCAGGAAACAGTAAAACGGAACACGACGTGTCCGGTTTGGTACGATTATTCAAATTTGTAACTGGGGAATTTAGAGTTACTGAGGGATTTAGCAGTTGTTTGTACAGTAATACATTTGTGGTAGTCAAGTCAGGTAAGGTCTCTGTGTTCTTTAGCTTTTCGCTGGAAATTCGGGAGTAGCCATATCAGTATGTTACCGTGAATGACCGAAATTGGAGAATGTCGACTTTCACCGGTGAATGTCAACAGATACCAAATACGTCGGTGAAAGATCGAATATTTCATTACATTGTTGTACATTCGGACTCTCTCCGGTGTGTGTCGACAATCACAGATATGCTCTGGTGGAGGTCCGAAACAGATGAGTCAAAAATGTGTCATAATAATTTAAGTTGTAAAAGCAAGGGATTCTTGTGCAATGCAAAGTGTCATAATAGTTTAAGTTGTTGCAATAAATAAGATTTGAATCACATGAGTAAGTAATTTTTTTATTACTATTATTTTCTTTTCTCATGTAGAATGTACTGTGTATTTTAAATCCTTGGTCATTCCTTTTAGAAAAAGAGGCGAAAAAGTTACGTCACTCTTGTGACGTTTTATAGCGACTGAATTACAGAGAAGAAAATATAAATCTCCAACATGTTCAACATTCACCATTAGTGCATGGTGAATGTCAACATTTACCGGTGTAAGTCAGAAATAAGGGTATTTAGCAAATATTTCGGACATACACCAAGCGACTATGTCAATGTTGACATTTACCGGTGGCAGTCGATATTCTCCAGATTACGGTGTTTCACTGTAACAAGTATATAAAGTGAATTTGCGAGAGTATATAGTTTCTGATTTTGAATAGGACAATAAAGCATTAGTTGGTACTGAACATTAACATTGTATAAGTCACGTTTCGGTTGAGGCAGTGCAAATTGCGCAGTAGTAAGTATTTAAAAATTTGTGAACAACCTCAATTTTGTTCGGGATGGACATTAAAATGTCACGAGGATATTTTCGCGTAAATTACTTTCGAAAAAATCTAATTTGGCATCGGCGGAAATTGCGAAAATGTTCGAAGCGACACGTTCAAGCATTTAGGAGTAAGCATACATAATTCAATGACGCCATATAAAATTCACTCATCAGAAGTTCGTTTCAAACTTCAAATTTAAGCATGAATCAATGTAACGTGGTAGAAAAAGTTTGTGTTACATTCGTAACAAAACAGGCCGGCATTTGAACAGAAATGTAATCAGAATTCGACACAACGTAGATAATTAAAAAATATGCACAGTTTTCCCACCGAGATCTCGAAGGTTCGATTGCAGATAATTTGCGCTGCGAATATATGTTTGCTAAGTAACAAATTTGAAATATATTTGAACGCACGATGACTTACAGGCGATAATAACATTTATTTCAGGTTTACTTAAAATTGTCAATTTCATGAAAAAGGACGTGAAATATCTTTAAAAAAGTTTGTTACAACTTGTAGCCTCGGATCAATAGTTTACCTGTAAGAAGCCTGTAAAAAGTTTATATTACCGTAACATTTTTTAACCTTAAATGTAGTATGCGTGAAACAATAATCCTTCTTTTCGGTTGATTGTCAACACAATTTAAAATAACAAGAAATATCATGCAGAGCACAAGCTCAAATAATAAGATATCCAAATCCGTCAAATAATATTCTTATTGTATTTTATTGAAATGTCGAGTTTCGATAGACAATAATCATTTTTTATTTTACACAACGAGTATGTAATTGGTTTCGTAATATAAAATACTTAGTAGTTCTATTGCTAATATAAAGGAAACGTACCGTAAAATAATATTCGTATTGTATTTTATTGAAATTTCGAGTTTTGATAGTCAATAATAATTTTTTATTTGACACGACGAGTATGTAATAACTTTCGTAATATAAAATATTTACTAGTTCTATTGCTAACATAAAGCAAACATACTTAACAGTTCTATTGATAATATGAAGGAAACATACCACCATATAATTCTCTTATTGTATTTTATTGGAATTTCAACTTTTGGTAGTTAATGCTAATTTTTTATTTTATTCGAGTATACACGTCATACGCACCGCAGTAGAATCTAACTGGTTAACCCCTTTAGATTCGAATTCTTTTCGTTTAAGAAAGATTACTTTTTATACTAAAATTAACTTAATTCATGTGAATGAAGGCAATAATATACTTTTTACAGAAATATTTATTTATTTATTTATAATTTGTAAATGTACATTTTAATGGACATATGGTTCTTACGCAAAAATTTGTAACATTAAAGAGATCTTGAGAAATATTTGTATAAAGAATAAAATTCGTATTCGTAAAAATAATATGCGTAATAAAATACAGCATGAAAAGTATCAGAGCCGAACTGGTACACACCAGAGATTTTTTGTCGTTTCGGCCGGAAAAAAAAATTTTTTATTGAGCCGATTCGACGCCGAATTAAGGAAAAAACAGCCCCATTTGGCGAAGAAAAAAGTGCTCTTTCACCACGATAACGCACCGGCTCACATTTATACTAAAATTAACTTAATTCATGTGAATGGAGGCAACAATATACTTTTTACAGAAATATTTATTTATTTATAGAATGTAAATATATATTTGAATGGACATATGGTCCTTACGAAAAATTTGTAACATTAAGCAGATCCTGGGAAATATTTGTATAAAAAAATCAAATTTGTATTCACAAAAATAATATACGTAATGAAATGCATCATGAAAAGTATTATATACATTACAACGTGCACAGAAAGTAACTGAAAAAATTCCGAACGAAAGCAGGAAACTGGGGTAACAAGAGAAAGCCACGAACAGACTGAAAAATGACTGAACATATTTGAAATCTCGCCGAAGAAGGAAAGCCTTGCGATTGACGCTCTTTTTTGAGATTACGAAAGACTCGAGAGTATTTGAGTGCGTGTATGCCGTCCTGAATTCCGATTAAGATCGACGTTTGATGCCGGCGCGAGGCTCTTGGGCTGAAAAGTGATAGAACCCTCCGACGTGCCTGACACATGTAATTTACGGAAGTAGAAATACACGCGTGCAACGTGATTGGCGAGATGATGGTGTGGATCGATGGGTACACCGATTATCGAAGTACGAAACTAGGTCGATGCATTGATGATACTGCGCCGATGTGTATATAGAGTGCGTGCGCAAGGGATTATCAAATGGTATGGATTCGCAGACGCTGGGGACGTGTCGATGTGTACGATGGCTCTTTTGATATGTGTTATTAGTGTATCGATGAATGCTGCTGCCATTTAGCGTAGGAATCGTGTACCTGCGAATTCTTGAGGGTGCAGATTTATTGAGTACATTTTGTGTTGTTGCGTGTTGCAATTGCTGACATATGGTACTACTCATGTTTGTTGGAATATTGTAAAATTGTGTTCTTATTGATGTATGAATATTGTAAAATTTATGTTTATCACAGATATATATAATACATAGTGTGTATATAGTATATGTATAATATATAATAATTATCATATATATATATTTATATAATAGTATCCATATAAGATATATACAAGTATATATTCTATGTATACATTTTGTGTTATTGTAATTGCTGACGTATGGTACTATTTATGTTTGTTGGAATATTAGAAAATTTTTATCACAGATATATATATATATATATATATAGTATCCATATAACATATATGTAGGTACATAGTATGTGTATACTATATATTAAATTATATGTATATTTGATTATTGAATCATGTATCTACTTATATATATAATTGAAATATTGTAAAATGTACGTATTGTAAATGCTGACGTATGGTACTGCTCATGTTTGTTCGAATATTAGAAAATGTTTATATATATATATATATATATACATATTATATATATATATATACCATATAAGATATATGTAAGTATATATTATTTTTATACTATACATTGAATTATATGTATACTTGATTATTGCATCATGTATCTACGAAGTCTTGAGAATACTTTTATATAATACACTGCAGATTTATTGAGTACATTTTGTGTTGCTGCGTATTGTAATTGCTGACGTATGCTACTATTTATGTTTGTTGGAATATTAAAAAATGTTTATCACAGATATGTGCTATATATGTATATATAAAATATATATTATGTACACATATAATATATAATATATAATACACATGATTTATAATATATATCTTATTATATTTAGGTATATATTATATGTATACTTGATTATTGAAGCATGTATCTATGAACTCTTGAGAATATTTTTTGTAATACATTTTCTGTTGCTGCATTTTATAACTGCTGATCCATAGCACTAAACGTGATTATTGTAATAATCTAAAGCATTTGTATTAAATATGTGGTGTGTATTGAGTGTATAATGCATATTACTGCTGGTGATTATTCGAATATTGTAACAAAGTGATATTGAATATGTTATGTATATTAAATATATGATATACTACCTGTGTTCCATAATAATAGTAGCAAGTGAATATTTAAACGGGAATTATGGGCTAATGCAGCTATAAGTTACGTTGTAGCGCATTATAGCTTTAAACAAAATTAATGGTTCATGACATCTGCCATTTGTGTTAACACATTTTTCAATTTCTAGGTTAACCTAATTATTACGGATTTACTATTATTATGGGATAGAGGGACTAGACGATTGAACCATGCATTTAAGAATTTTTCGGAATGCAGATTTAATGACTACAATTTGAATATTTAATTTGAATGCAACTTTCTTTTGCCGAGTCATGTAACTGCTGATGTAGGATACCATTCATGATTAATAAAAGATTGTAAAGTTTTATATTGAATAAGTGCCGTATAGCGCTGATTATGATTATTGCAATATTATAAAATTCATATTCTGTATATTTATTGACGATCTTTTTTTAATATACATAAATGGTATTCTCTATGTCAACAGGGTCCATAATGGCAATACTATTCATGATTACTAAAATATTGTAAAGCATTTATATTAAATGAGTGATGTATAGCGCCGATCATGATTACTGTAATATTATAAAATTTATATTCTATATATTTATTGACGATATTTTTTTAATGTATATAAACGGTACTTTCTATGTCAACAGGGTCCATAATGGCAAAACTATTCATGATTACTAAAATATTGTAAAGTAAAGTATTTATACTGAATGACTGATGTATAGTGCTGATCATGATTATTGCAATATTATAAAATTTATATTCTATATATTTATTGACGATATTTTTTAAATGTACATAAACGGTATTTTCTATGTCAACAAGGTCCATAATGGCAATACTATTAATGATTACTAAAATATTGTAAGGTATCTATATTGAATGAGTAATGTATAGTGCTGATCATGATTATTGGAATATTATTAAATTTATATTCTATATACTTCTTGACGATTTTTTTTAATGTACATAACCGGTATTTTGTGTATCAACAAGGTCCATAATGGCAATATTATCCGCGATTACTAAAATATTGTAAAGCATTTATATTAAATGAGTGACGTATAGTGCTGATCATGATTATTGCAATATTATAAAATTTATACTCTATATACTTATTGAATATATTTTATTAATTCACATGAACGGTATTTTCTATGTCAACAATGTCCATAATGGCAATACTATCCGCGATTACTAAAATATTGTAAAGCACTTATATTAAATGCGTGATATATAGTGCGTATTATGATAATTGGAATACTATAAAATTTACATTCTATATACTTACTGGCGATATTTTTTTAATGTACATACACGGTATTTCTGTGTAAAAAAGATTCATAATGGCAATACATTTTATTTATTTATGACTCGTACAACAATGGGCAGCAGTGTACAGTAAAAGCTCGGAAAATTGAAAATTCCTACAAAATCACACTATTTCGTAAGTCTACACTTTATTTTCACACTAACGACGCTATTTCCGACGTTCCACAACTCTACCTATCACCGCCACTTGTCACAAATCCTAATTTAAAGGAAAGTCAATCATTTAAAAATTTGCGTCCCAGACTGTGGCATGCGGGTCTCGACTCCATTATTCAAACAGACTGCGTAAATACAAGTACATGACCCACTTTTGTCAGGAAAATACTGAAAATGACTGATTTAAACCCCATAAATTATTTAAAAATTTGTGTCGCGACTGTGGATCATTGCGGACACTCTTAACGATCGCTCTAAGTCATTAAAAACGTCGAATATGCGCATGTTACTTTTTTTCCCCGGCCGAATATTGTTTTTTAAAGGAAAGTCACATCCGTCAAAATTTTATCTTCTGCGGATCTCGAGATTTGTACGAGCGCTTTAGGGTTCCGTTAAAAACTGTGTAAATACGCAGCGCATGTATAGTACTTTTGTTAGAGTGGGCGAGTACTGAAAAACGGCTAATTTACAGGAAAGTCAATTATTTAAAAATTTGTGTCGTAGACTGTGGTCATTGCGGAACTGGAGACTTATACGATCGCTTTACAGTTCCGTTAAAAACTCTGTAAATACTTTTGTTAGGGGTGGGGAAGTACTGAAAAAAACGACTGATTTAAAGGAAAGTTAATTATTTAAAAATTTGTATCGGAGACTGTGGTCATTGCAGATTTCGACACTTATATGATGGCTTTAGGGTTCCGTTAAAAACTGTGTAAATACGCAGTGCATGTACTTCTGTTAGGAGGAGCACTAAAAAATTACTGATTTGAAGGAAAGTCAATTATGTAAACATTTGTGTCGTAGAGTATGGTCATTGTGGACCTCGAGATTTGTACGAGCGCTTTAGGGTTCCATTAAAAACTGTGTAAATACACAGTGCATGTACTTCTATTAGGGGAAGCACTGAAAAATGACTAATTTAAAGGAGAAGTCAGTTATTTAAAAATTTGTCCCATAGACTGTGATCATTGCGGATTTGGAGACTTATATGATCGCTTTAGGGTTCCGTTAAAAACTGTGTAAATACGCAGCGCATGTATGGTACTTTTGTTAGGATGGGAGAGTACTGAAAAATTACTGATTTAAAGGAAAGTCAATTATTTAAAAATTTGTGTCGTAGATTGTCATTATTGCGGATTTTGGGATTTATACGATTACTTTAGGGTTCCGTTAAAAACTGTGTAAATACGCATTGCATAGCAAACTTTTGAGAGAATACTGAGACTGATTTAAAGGAAAGTCAATTATTTAAAAATTTATATCGGAGACTGTGGTCATTGCGGATCTCGAGATTTGTACGAGCGCTTTAGGGTTCCGTTAAAAACTGTGTAAATACGCAGTGGATGTACTTCTATTAGGGGAAACACTGAAAAATGACTGATTTAAAGGAAAGTCAATTATTTAAAAATTTGCGTCGTAGAGTGTGATTATTGCGGATCTTGAGACTTATATATACGATCGATTTAGGGTTCCGTTAAAAATTGTATAAATGCGCGCTACATATACTTTCGTTAGGAGTGGGGGAGTACTGAAGAATGATTGATTTAAAAGAAAGTCAACTATTTAAAAATTTGTGTCGTAGACTGTGGTCATTGCGGATCTCGAGACTTATACGATCAGTTCAGAGTTCCGTTAAAAACTGTGTAAATACGCAGTGCATGTGTAGTACTTTGTTAGGGTGGAGGAATACTAAAAAATGACTGATTTAAAGGAATGTCAATTATTTAAAAATTTGTCTCGTAGAGTGTGGTCATTGCGGATTTTGAGATTTGTACGAGCGTTTTAGGGTTCCGTTAAAAACTGTTTAAATACGCATTGCATAGCATAGTACTTTTGTTAGGGTGGAGAATAATGTAAAATGACTGATTTACAGAAATGTAAATTATTTAAAAATTTTTATTGTAGACCGTGATCATTGCGGATCTCAAGATTTGTACAATCACTTTAGGGTTCCGTTAAAAACTGTGTAAATACGCATTGCATGTATAGTACTTTTATTAGGATGGGGGAGTACTGAAAAATGATTGATTTAAAAGAAAGTCGATTATTGAAAAATTTATCTGACACTCCAATGAATAGTTTCACAACTAACTTAAGACACAATATAATGAAGTTTAAAACCGGTAGTATTTCGGGAGACGATGGACATTAATGAGGAAAGTATCGTGGATGCACGAGTTCGTTAGGGTTCCGTTAAAAACTGTGTAAATAGGCAGTGTATGTATTTTTTTATGGTGGGAAGTACTGAAAAATGATTAATTTAGAGGAAAGTCAACTATTTAAACATTTGTGTCGTAGACTATCATCATTGCAGATTTTGAGACTTATACGATCAGTTCAGGGTTCCGTTAAAAACTGTGTAAATACGCAGTGCACGTATAGTACTTTTGTTATGGTGGGGGAGTACTGAAAAATGACTGATTTATAGAAAAGTCAATTATTTAAAAATTTGTATTGTAGACTGTTGTCATTGCGGATCTAGAAATTTGTACGATCACTTTAGGATTTCGTTAAAAATTGTATAAAAACGCATTGCAGTACTTTAGTTGGGATAGGGAACTACTGAAAAATGACTGATTTACAGAAAAGTCAATTATTTAAATGTTTGTGTCGTATACTGTGGTCATTGCGGATCTGGAGACTTATACGATCGCTTTAAAGTTCCGTTAAAAACTGTGTAAATACTTTTGTTAGGGTGGGGCAATATTGAAAAAGGATTGATTTAAAAGAAAGTCGATCATTAAAAATTCGTGTGATCCTCCAATGAACAGTTTTACAACTAACTTAGGACTTGTGTTTGATACAGAATAATGAAGTTGATTTGGGAGGCGATTGGCGTTAATTTGGAAAGTATTGCGGTAGCACGAATTCGTTAGGGTTCTGTTAAAAATTGTGTAAATACGCGTTGCATGTACTTTTATTAGGATGGGAGAGTATTAAAAAATAACTGATTTAAAGGAAAGTCGATTATTTACAAATTTGTCTGACACTCCAATGAACAGTTTCACTTTAAGTTTTTGTTAACTTAAGATATGTGTCTGACACAAAATAATGAATTCCGAAACCACTAATGATTCTGGAAGCGGTTGCCGATAATTACGAAAGTATCGTAGATGCACGAAATTGTTACGCAGGTACATGGATTCTGCGGTAACGTGAGTTTACGGGTTCGAACGGTAATATTGAGGGATTGTGGTAACTGCAGGTTCCGAAATTTGTGCACTCGGTTTGCGTAGCCGTCAAAAATCTGGCAAATGCATATCTCATGTATTTTAACCACAGGTGACCGATCACTGGGAAGTAACGGTTAGATTTATTTAACAGCAAACGTACCAACCGTCACATGACTCCTTTCAAAATTTGCTGTAAAATCGTACATTCATTCTTATTTCTTTTGCTCATGTGACTTTCTGTAAATTCATATATTATCCGATTATTGAATTTCTCGCTTTAATAAATTAGTAATTTCTTTCTGAAAATCAACGTTTATTTCATAATACTCATAAGTATGTTATGGTTTTCTTAGCATTATTAATTTACTACCGTCGCTATTGTTTTCAGTATCATAAATAATTTCATTATAATCTTCTGCAGTGTCCATTAAATTGCTTCAACATATATCAAAATTAAAATCGTCTTCATTGCTGTATAATTGAAAACCTTCAGGAAGTTTTCTGTGTCCTTGTTTTTATGATAAAACGCAGTAAAAAATAAGATATTCAAAATTTATCAAAACGACCAAATTTTTGATTTTTTAATATCCTACAGAAAACTTGGTTTACTACAAGGCGTGGAAATTCAATTTTTTTAAAAATCCACTTCCTAACAATTAAGAAGAAAATAGCAAGAGTCGTTTCGTAAAATTTCGCCGAAATAGGTTAATATGAAAACAAGCAACTGGCATTAAAAAAATAAAATCTGTGGCAAAAATGTTTAAACTTATTATATTTAAATTCGGTAAAATTCGTAAAGTATCCGACTTTCAATATTTTTAATTGTCTGCCCCTTATATAAACATTAAATGATTTCGGTTATATCTTCAATATATAAATAATTCGCCGTTCGTACAAAGCAGAATGCAATAACATTTTTTATGGCATAGAAATAATACATACGGTTATAAAAGATGAAGGTAAATTCTGGGCAGTGAATAGGAAGACACACCGTAATCTTCGAGTAACGTGAAACGATGACAAATTCAAGGCACGAGAACAAGAAATTTACTCTCCGCAAAATTCGTAAAATGTGCGACTTTCATTATTTTTAATTGTCTGCCCCTCATATGAATATTAAATAATTTCGCCGTTTGTACAAAGCAGAATGCAATAACATTTTTTATGGCATAGAAATAATACATACGGTTATAAAAGATGAAGGTAAATTCTGGGCAGTGAATAGAAAGATACACCATAATCTTCGAGTAACGTGAAACGATGACAAATTCAAGGCACGAGAACAAGAAAATGATATCAGTGTGTACGATCAATGAAAAGAACACAATAGAAAAACCAACCAAATAACAAGATAACAGGTAAGGAAAAAGTACCATAATCAGGAGTTGTATGACATAACGAGGAAGACGGAAAATGGAAAAGACAAAAAATAAGGGACACATGAGCAGACAATAAAGCACGACAAAGCCAACGGTCTCGCGGCCAAAAAGAAAAGAAAGAAAATCGCGATTGCGAGGAATCGGACCGGGAAAGCAAAAGTTATGGAAATATATACGACCAAATCATAGAGCGCAATAACGGAAACAGTCTCGGAGTTCAAGAATAATACACGTAGTCAGTGCAAGAGAAGAGAGATTGTAATCGCGGCGTAAGATAATATGATAAGGTAAGCGAGAAACTGGAACAACGCAATTATGGAAATATATGCAGTCAAGGAATTCAACGCAACAAGAGAAACAAACTGGCGCTCCGAGATTTTGATAAACGTTAAAGGAACGGGAACTGCGGACGTAAAATAACATGACAAGATAACGACGGCGAGAAACTGGAAGAATGAAATACACTCGGGGCTTACTCGTTGATATTAGCAATAAAGAATGAAGCGAAACTTATGGAAGTGTGTAAGTAAAACAAGTGTGCGCGGTGAGAACGAATTTCGTCCCTAAAGAATTTAATAAAATGTTGAAAAGGGGGGTCGCATAGAGTTAGATGACACGATAAATAAAACATACGTAGACGAAATACAATTAGGAACAATACTTGCAAACAGTACATCGCTATAGAAGAAACAGACGTAATATCGAAGAGTCAAAGAAAAATCTGATAAAATAGAAAAACGAGTAATACAAGGAACTAAATTAAGAAAGTAAAAATATCTCAAATGTACAATTTGTTGGTAGAATGAAAGTTGGAGCGAACAGGTTTGCAATTACACAGTGTAGAATGACTAAATAAAGAGGGACAATATTTGAAAATAAGTAACTACGATAAAAACGCATAAGTGCCAAAAGAATTACAAAAAAAATATAAGAAATATATATTATAAGAATAGAAGAAACAAAGGAAATAGACAGATACAAAAGAGAGAAAATAAAAAGGCGATGAATAGAAAAAAAAGGAAACAATACAAAATGGGAAGAAGAATGACAAGAATAAATACACGTTAGACTATAACGCACAGTTTGAGAACGATTTTATGCTTGTGGAATAGAAGCTGCAATCACGGGTGAAAGGAATGTTATGAATAAAACAAATGCAAAAACACAAAAATTAGGGACAATTCTTGTAAATAATAAATCACAATAAAAGAAATAGACACATACCCAAATATAAAGAAAAATGACAGACATGGGAATAGAAGAGAAAAAAGACGAAACTTACAAGAAAAATATAGAAAATATAAAATATCAAAAGTATAAAGTAGAAACAAAAATGAAAACAGTGAATTCATGTAATGTCAAACAATAATTCCCGCTTTAGGGAAGTCTGCCGCGTAAAGGCTGGAGTCAACGAGATTGCAATAGTAGACTAAGATGACACCATAAGAAAGACATGGGATGTGATAAATAATAAACCACGATAAAAGAAACCGAGACGTACCGAAAGTCTACAAGAAAAATTCCAGAAATGGGAATAAAACAATGAAAAGTAGAAAGTAGAAACAAAAATGAAAAGTAAATCCATGTGAAGTCAAACAATAATTCCCGCTTTGAGAAGCAACGGACACATATTCAAAGCCTACAAGAAAAGTGCCAGAAATGGGAATAAAGGAGAAAAAATCGAAAAATAGCAAATATAAAAAACGAAAAGTAGAAAGTAGAAACAAATATGAAAACAGTGAATGCACGTAATGTCAAACGATAATGTCCGCTTTGAGAAGAAACCGACACATACCCAAAGGCTAAAAGAATGACAGTAATAGGAATAAAACAGAAAAAAACGAAATACACAGGAAAAATATAGAAAATATAAAAAATGAAGAGTAGAAAGTAGAAACAAAAATGAAAACAGTGAATCCTCGCGACGTCAAACAATAATGCGCGCTTTGACAGACGATCTGATATCTTCCGCATAAAGACTGGAGTCAACAAGATTGCAATCGCAAACTAAGATGACACCATAAGAAAGACGGGAGATGTGATAAATAATAAACCACAATAAAAGAAATCGACACGTACCGAAAGTCTACAAGAAAAATGCCATAAATGAAAATAAAATAATAAAAAGTAGAAAGTAGAAACAAAAATGAAAACAGTGAATCCACGTAATACCAAACAATAATGCCCGCTTTGAATAGAAACGGACGCATACCCAAAGTCTACAAGAAAACTGCGAGAAATGCGAATAAAGCAGGAAAAAACGAAATATAGCAAATATAAAAAATGATAAGTCGAAAGTAGAAACAAATATGAAAATAGCGAATCCACGTGGTGTCAAACAATAATGCGCAATTTGACAGACGATCTGATATCTTCCGCGTAAAGACTGGAGTCAACGAGATTGCAATCGCAAACTAAGGTGACACCATAAGAAAGACAAGGAATGTGATAAATAATAAACCACAATAAAAGAAACCGACTCATACCCAAAGTCTGCAAGAAAAATGCCAGAAATGGGAATGAAACGATGAAAAGTAGAAAGTAGAAACAAAAATGAAAACAGTAAATCCACTTAATGTCAAACAATAATATGCCCGCTTTTAGAAGAAACAGACGCATACCCAAAGGCTAGAAGAAAAATGCCAGAAATGGGAATAAAGCAGAAAAAAAACGAAATATAGGAAATATAAAAAATGAAAAGCAGAAAGTAGAAACACAAATGAAAACAGTGAATCCTCGCGATGTCAAACAATAATGCGCGCTTTGACAGACGATCTGATATCTGCCGCGTAAAGGCTGGAGTCAACAAAATTGCAATCGCAGAGTAAGATGATACCATAAGAAAGACAGCAGATGTGATAAATAATAAACCACAATAAAAGAAACCGACACATACCGAAAGACTACAAGAAAAATGCCAGAAATGGGAATAAAACGATGAAAAGTAGAAAATAGAAACAAAAATGAAAACAGTGAATCCACATGAAGCCAAACAATAATGCCCGCTTCAAGAAGAAACAGACACATACCCAAAGACTGAAAGAAACACGACAAAAATGTGAATAAAATCGAAAAAAACGAAAAATATAGAAAATATAAAAATGGAAAGTAGAAAGAAGAAACAAAAATGAAAACAGTGAATCCTCGTGATGTCAAACAATAATGCGCGCTTTGACAGGCGATCTGATATCTTCCGCATAAAAACTGGAGTCAACAAGATTGCAATCGCAAACTAAGATGATACCATAAGAAAGACGGGGGATGTGATAAATAATAAGCCACAATAAATCGACGCGTACCGAAAGTCTACAGAAAAAATGGAATATTTGGGAATAAAACAATGAAAAGTAGAAACAAAAATGAAAACAGTGAATCCACGTGAAGTCAAACAATAATTCCCGCTTTGAGAAGAAACCGACACATACCCAAAGTCTACAAGAAAAATGCCAGAAATCGGAATAAAGCAGAAAAAAACCGAAATATAGCAAATATAAAAAATGAAAAGTAGAAAGTAGAAACAAAAATGAAAACAGTGAATCCACGTGAAGTCAAACCATAATTCCCGCTTTAAGAAGAAACCGACACATACCAAAAGACTAAAAGAAACACGACAGAAATGTGAATTAAATCTAAAAAAAAAAAACGAAAAATATAGAAAATATAAAAATGGAAACTAGAAAGTAGAAACAAAAATGAAAACAGTGAATCCTCTTGATGTCAAACAATAATGCGCGCTTTGACAGGCGATCTGATATCTTCCGCGTAAAGGCTGGAGTCAACGAGATTGCAATCGCAGACCAAGATGACACGATAACGAAGACGAGGAAGGTGAGCACTGATCAAATCCGTCCGTTATCAGTAACCGTGGGGCTGCACCGGCAGCGAAGGGTAGGAAGCGGCGAGGAAAGCGACAGGAGGGTTGAAAAGGGTGACTCCGGGGGTGAGAACTATCGGACGCGTGCTCGTTAATCGCCAACCGTGATCCGTCGGCATCCACCGATGATGGATCGTCGACTGGAGAACCAATGCAATTTCCGTTTCGCTGCCGGCTCGACGACCGAGTTATGTATCCCGCGATGACGACTCCGCGAACGACTTTGCAAAACGAACGAGGGGGACGAGGCGCAGGAAAAATACGAAGACGTCGCGGCAAGCTGAAGAACAGACTGGTTTGTGGATTCTGGCTTGCTGGATGGGGATGGAGTAAAAATCTATGAGTCTGGTGGACGCATACTGATTAAGGGGTAACATCTAGCTTAATGCCCAAAAACATAGGGTGAATTTAAGATTTTTTTTTAATTACATGATATAACATGTCGAAATTTGGTTTAAAGGCGTTTAACCCTTTGACTGCGGCGCGCTCTTGGACGAATTCATAAATATATGGACGGCGCATTTATCGCTGCGGCTGGTTGTCCACCGATTAGTGATTAAAACAGTACCTGGAAATTTAATACTATTCTTATGTTTTAAAAAACAATAATGGCAAATAAATTAAAAATATCAATTTTTTAAATTTATCTTAAGTAACTTTTTAAGCTATTTTAATATGAAGCAGTGTAATATGAACTGTGATATTTTAATACGAAGCAGTATAATATGAAGGCAATTGACCGAACGATATTGAAACAATTGCCGATATTTAGTTGTGTTACATAGGATGATAAATTCCATGTTCAATCAATCGGAAAAACATTCATAAAGGTGTTCTAGTAAAAAATACAGAGAGCACATATTTACGTCTTTTGTATACATTGATGGATTTGTGACGGCGTATACATATACGTCTTTAGCAGTCGAAGGGTAAATGTGCATACTTTAATGTATAAAAAAAAATGTTCTTATGTTTTTGCTTAAAAATGGCGGCGCTGAAGCTCTCGAAGTAGAAGTGCATTTTTGAATATGGCCTCCGCGGCTTGCAGCAGAAGCGCCGTACACTTTCACTAAGTACAAAAAGCAAAATTCATTCGTAATCTACATTAAATTTGCTAGAGAATTACACACGTATATGGTAAAATATTGATTTTTGTAGAAATGGCGAGCATATGGAGGGAAGTTCTAATTTCCATCAAAGAATTCATCGAAAAAATATTTATAATAACGAAAGTTTTTAACCGATCTTAAAAATCATGTGTAGTTCTCTGGAGAATGTAGTTTAACAGCTACAGTAAAAATTTCAAGTGAATCGGAGAAAATTTGTTTAAGTTATGCTGCAAGCCAATTTGACAAACGTAGTTTCGAGAAAAACGCATTTAAAGTTTTGAGTAACATTATTTCATATTATTTTACTAGTTTTGCCATATTTACGATTATTCTGCAATGCCTGCACTATATAGGTGTCCTTCTACATTAATATTTTCTTCCCCTTTCTCTTTCCTGGAAAATGTGGAGGCCCTACATTCATTTTTCGCGGCAGAAATTGTAACAATACGACCCATAGTCAATTGTAACACCTGCATCATTGCCATTATGCTTTCAAATCGATCGTTAAAAATAGAAGACGCAATATTTATGCCCATGCCGGGCAATTCTCGTGTTGCGGCACTTCCGTCGAAAGTTTATGGTAAAGAGTTGCCAACATTTCGTTTCGCATTTTTACGATGGAATCTGGATTTCGGTTGGTATTATGTCCCTTCAGGACCTTTGAAATCGGTACCATGTACTTTGAACCGCTCTGAGGCATCACGACTTGTTTTATAAAATAAGCTGTAAAACCAGTTTGAAAAATATTTTTGCCTATAAGAAAAATTGCACCTTATTTTTAAGGCTCTCAAGTGTCATATAAGACAAAAAAAATGTTTTCGACCGGTGAAGATAAAAGATTTTTTTGAAGCCCATTTGCAATCTTGTAAAAGCAATTGATACTGGGACAGTGTTTCAATACTTTGGCTTCTAACAACTCTGCGTTACTTTTATTTTGAATGATTTAATTGAACTCTGCAGTATTTCATCGTATCGGAGATCTAACATAGCAAAATACGCTTGAGCAAAATACGCAAAAGATTTCCCTAAAACTGCAAAAAATTCGCAATGATGCCCATTTGCAATCTTGTAAAAGCAATTGATATTGGGACGGTGTTTCAATACTTTGGCTTCTAACAACTCTGCGTTACCTTTATTTTGCATGATTTAATTATACTCTGCAGTTTTTCATCGCATCGCGGTTCTAATATAGCAAAATGCGCTTGGCAGTCAAAGTGTTAACAGTTTAACTTTAAATCGCAAACTTTAAACACGGTATTTTATAGCCGCGCTCGTGTTCTTCACTGCTGTCATATATAATTGACCTTCTTGCGCGATTCATCACTGGCATAATGACACTGCTGTCATTAGAATTTTCATCACTGTTTATAACTTTTTCAATATCTATCGATTGATTGCTTGAAACATTCGAAGCCTTTCCACTACTCTTACTTCCACGCGAACTACTTGCTTTTTCGTAATTTTACTTCTTTTTTTATACATGCTAGAGGGTTTGACAAAATTAAAAATGATCAAAAATATTGCAATTGTGAAGAAAACCTTACGAAATGTGCACATCTCGTGTAATGGAATAGCAAGAACTGAAGAACGACTGAAGCTTTCTTGGTTTCGCCAAATGCATATGCTTACTTAATTTGCAAATGTTATCTGGACTACGTCAACGTATCCTAAGTAGCACATAAAATGCAATGGCACACAATATATAAAATACCTATTCATATAAAGAAGAGAAAAGAAGATATAAGGTCCCATTCAGACGTTCTTCTTTGGCCCAAAATTAAGACCACGAGTACGGCTCGTGATATTCACGTTTGACATGAAATTAAATAACGAGTCTGACTCGTGATATTAAAGTTTGGCCCAAAATATCGATCACGAGCCAGACTCGTGATATTCACGTTTGACATCAAATTAAATAACGAGTCTAGTTCGTGATATTCAGTTTGGCCTAAAATTTTCATCACGTGTCAGGTTCGTAAAATAGTGCAAGGGGTTAAAGTTTCAGTTAATTCTACCATTTGATGCCTATACTACTTCGTATCGGAACGTGTCTACATACGAGGGGTCCACTAAGATCCACTGTACATTTCCATCATTCCCCTCCGATTTCCACAGTCTCATTGGCCCACAATACCCAGCACCTAATCTGGATTGACGAACCACGTCAATATTTACGTGCGTTAACGTTCGGACGCAACGCGATCGACCTGTTTGCCTCGTCGAAAAGTTGCCCGCACTCGATGACGTTCTGTTGATCATTACTGCCCCCTTCTTCATCAAGTCCGCGAGTTCTGATATGTGCCCATAATTATGAAAGTGGTCTAAGTCATATATTTCTTGTTTCGAGATATTTAATGAATTGCATTTGAATAAATTAAAAAATATTTTTACATTATGCGACATTTTAATTTATAATTTTATTAGTCTTAATTAATGGAAATTTACTATGAATATGAAATTTTGTGTGAATTTTATACGATAATGTTATTTTTAAAGATTGAATTGACTAGGACCATTTTCAAAATTAACTGAATGTCCTATAAATGACTTAAAGCAATAAAGAACTTTGAGTTTTATTTGAAACAATAATTTGATTGAAATAATTCGTGAACATTTATTACATTTATTAATTATTTTTAAACAGTAAACCATTTTTATCATTATTTCGAGTATTTAAGATTCTTAAAATGTTCCTGAAAAACTGGAGGGATGTACGGTAGTAAACTCATAATATCTTTATGTTTTTCTTCCGATACTGGTCTAATGGTGGTGTATAATGGAAGTAATTTAATATTTCCGTATATTTTTCGTCTTCCTTTTTTAGGTGAAAGATCCAAAACGTGAAATTTAGAATCATCTAAAGATGTTTTATAGAACATTTTATAAGGTTCATTTTTCAAGAATCTCATCCATTGAATTTGTAGCCAAGAGACAGATTCACCCGCGGTATTTTTTACTCTTCTTGTTATTGATTATATTTCGTTAAAAATGAAGTTGTCGTTATTATTAAAATTTGATTGTCATTTATTTTATTATGTAGTTCAGAAACGCGTCAAAGAAGGCCACGTGCCATTTTCAAGTTGTTTATATAATTTATTTAAATTTTTGACTTAGACCACTTTCATAATTAAAACTAAATGAATTCCATATAATGTTGAAATTACAACCACTATCTAATGGTTCATTTTTGACAATTTCGTAAAAAATTACATTGAATAAATTTAGTTAAAAATAATGTGGTATGAAATAACTGATAAACTCATTTTTTTTAAATTTTGACTTAGACCACTTTCATAATTATGGGCACATATTACACAACGCTGTTGGCATTCTGACGTCGGGCGGTCGCTATTTGCGCACCCGAGTTGCATGCAAAGATATTTTCGGTGGAATCAGTGCTCGGCGCGGAATAACTTTCGGATGTTGTCCTATGCAAATAGAAACGTCACGGCTGTTTCGGGAAAACGTGAGGACGCTGCTGATAATTGCTGGCAGGAAGTCGAACGTGCGAAGCTTCGGTGAATGGAAATTGGGTGCGTGACAAAGAGGATCGAATTGAAGGTATTTTTGGGAGAGAGTTTGAATGATTAGTTAGAGAAAGTAGGACGTAGAGAAATCGAGTAAGCAATGACGGAGAGAGATCAATGAATTGAAGAAAATTTTTTGAAGAAATAAAGAGATAGAAGTAGGAGATACAGAAATGGTGTAAGCAGAAGAAAAGGATGATAAATGGCAGTTTTAAGTAAAATGTGTTGATGCATGCATTTTGATATTTAATTATGCAAAGTAAGATTTCTGAAGAAAGAATGTTGAAAATCAAAGGGTTGCTAGTCAGAATAGGATGCTGATGGTCATTGAAAGAGAAGCAGAATGTACAGAAATTGTGTAAGCAGAAGGAAAGGATGAGAAATGACAATTTTAAGTAAAATGTGTCAATGCGTTCATTTTGATATTTAATTATGCAAGCTGAGACTTCAAAAGAAAGAATGTAGAAAATCAAAGAGTTGCTAGTTAGAAAAGGATGCTGATAATTATTGAAAAAAAAAAGGCAGAACGTACAGAAAATGTGTAAACAGAAGGAAAGGATGAGAAATGGCAATTTTAAGTAAAATGTGTCAATGCATTTATTTTGATATTTAATTATACAAGATAAGACTTCTGAAGAAAGAATGTTGAAAATCAAAGGGTTGCTAGTCAGAATAGGATGCTGATAATTATTGAAATACAAGCAGAATGTATAGAAATCGTGTAAACAATGGAAAAACAGAGGAATGGATGAGTTTCTGGTAGAATATATGTATTAATACATTCTGATCAATATATATTATTATGCAAGATGAGGTTTCCGAAGGAGAACTGTTAAAAAATAAATAGAAGTAGAACATGCAGAAACTGTGTAAACAGAAGGAAAGGAATGGCAATTGTAAGTAAAATGTGTCAATGCATTTTTGCATTTTTAGTAAAATGTGTCAATGCAAAAAGATAGAAGTAGAACATACAGAAATTGTGTAAACAGAAAGGAATGGAAATTGTAAGTAAAATGTGTCAATGCATTTAGCAAATTGTGTCAATGCATTTTTGCATTTTTAGTAAAATGTGTCAATGTGAAAAGATAGAAGTAGAACATATAGAAATTGTGTAAACAGAACGGAAGGATGAGGAATGGCAATTTTAAGTAAAATGGGTCAATGCATTTTTGCATTTTTAGTAAAATGTGTCGATGCAAAAAGATAGAAGCAGAACATACAGAAATTGTGTAAACAGAAGGGAAGGATTAAGAATGGCAATTTTAAGTAAAATGTATCAATGCATTTATTTTGATATTTAATTACACAAGATGAGGAGGAGTGAGGAAATTAGGTTTTTGAAGGAGAACTGTTAAAATAAAGATAGAAGTTGAATATACAGAAAATGTGTAGACAGAAGGAAAGGATGAGGAATGCTAATTTTAAGTAAAATGTGTCAATGCAAAAAGATAGAAGTAGGACATACAGAAATTGTGTAAACAGAAGGAAAGGATGAAGAATGACAATTTTAAGTAAAATGTGTCAATACATTTATGCTGATATTTAATTACGCAAGATGAGGAGGAGTGAGGAAATGAGGTTTTTAAAGGAGAACCGTTAAAATAAAGGTAGAAGTAGGATATACGGAAATTGTGTAAACAGAAGGAAAGGATGAGGAATGACAAGTTTAAGTAAAATGTGTAAATGCATTTTTAGTAAAATGTGCCGATGCAAAAAGATAGAAGTAGAACATACAGGAATTGTGTAAACAGAAGGAAAGGATGAGGAATGGCAATTTTAAGTAAAATGTGCTAATGCATTTAGCAAAATGTGTCAATGCATTTTTGCATTTTTAGTAAAATGTGTCAATGCAAAAACATAGAAGTAGGACATACAGAAATTGTGTAAGCAGAAGGAAAGGATGAGAAATTGCAATTTTAAGTACAATGTGTCAATGCATTTATTTTAATATTTAATTATGCAATGTAAGACTTCTAAAGAAAGAATGTTAAAAATTAAAGTGTTGCTAGTCAGAATAGGATGCTGATTATTGGAAGAGAAGTAAAACGTATGTACAGAAATCGTGTAAGTAACGGAAAACAGAGGAATAGGTGAGTTTTTGGTAGAATCTATTAATACATTCAGGTCAATATATTATTATGCAAGATGAGGTTTCCGAATGAGAAATATTAAAAAAATATATTAAAGTTGAACGTACAGAAATTGTGTAAGTAGAAGGAAAGGATGAGGAATGCTAATTTTAAGTAAAATGTATCAATGCATTTATTTTAATATTTAATTACGCAATGTAAGATTTCTAAAGAAAGAATGTTGAAAATCAAAGGGTTGCTAGTCAGAACAGGATGCTGACGATTATTGGAAGAGAAGTAAAACGTATAGAAATCGAGTAAGCAACGGAAAAAACAGGGGAGTGGGTGAATTTTTGATAGAATCTGTGAATACATTCAGACCGATATATTATTATGCGAGATGAGGTTTCCGAAAGAGAAATATTAAAAAAAAAGATAAAAGTTGAATGTACAGAAATTGTGTAGGCAGAAGGAAAGGACGAGGAATGCTAATTTTAAGTAAAATGTGCCAATGCATTTATTTTAATATTTAATTATGCAATGTAAGACTTCTGAAGAAATAATGTTGAAAATCAAAGGGTTGCTAGTCAGAATGCTGACGATTATTGCAAGAGAAGTAAAACGTACAGAAATCGTGTAAGTAACGGAAGTTTAAAGAATCGTTAAAAAAAAAAAGATAAAAGTTGAACGTACAGAAATTGTGTAAGCAGAAGGAAAGAATGAGAAATGTTAATTTTAAGTAAAATGTGTCAATCCATTTATTTTGATATTTAATTACGCAATATAAGACTTCTAAAGAAAGAATGTTGAATATCAAAGGGTTGCTAGTCAGAATAGGATGCTGATAATTATTGAAATACAAGCAGAATGTATAGAAATCGCGTAAGTAATGGAAAAACAGAGGAATGGATGAGTTTTTGGTAGAATCTGTTAATATATTCAAGTCAATATAAATTATTATGCGAGACGAGGTTTCCAAAGGAGAAATGTTAAAAAAATATATAAAAGTAGGGCATACAGAAATTGCGTAAGTAGAAGAAAAGAATGAGAAATGGCAATTTTAAGTAAAATGTGTCAATCAATTTATTTTAATATTTAATTACGCAATCTAAAACTTCTAAAGAAAGAATGTTGAAAATTATGAAGAAAGGATGAGAAATGACAATTTTAAGTAAAATGTGTCAATCCATTTATTTTGGTATTCAATTACGCAATGTAAGACTTCTAAAGAAAGGATGTGGAAAATCAAAGGGTTGCTAGTCAGAATAGGACGCTGACGATCATTGAAAGAGAAATAGAACGTGCAGAAATTGAGTAAGTAACAAGAAGGGCAGAGGAATGGTTATCATAGATAGAATATGCCAATGCATTCACTTCGGCATTTAATTACGCGAGACGGGGCTTCTGAAGGAGGGATCTTGAAAATCAAAGGGTCAGAGTAGAATGTTCCCGGTCATTGAGAAAGAAGTGGAATGCGAAGTCTGGTTAAATAAAAATTTAGTGCACGGTAAAGGATGGATATTTTAGTTAAGACGCTTCGATGCATGAAGTTCGATTTTTAATTGGGTCAAATAAGGATTTCAAAAGTGGATGTTTGGTAATTAAAATTACGACAATCAGAATACGAGTTTGTAGCATAATAATTTCTGGTAATCTGATAAAAAAATTTAATTTCTTGTCCAAAGGAAGAAATTATTTTCTAAAGTTACATATTCAATTACATTGATGTAATTTGCAATTCGCATGTGAAATTGAAAATTGCAGAGCAACAGTTGCACGCAGACGATTCGTGAAGCTATTAACTTCGGATTATTGTTCCAAAACTCTGCTCCACTCATTTGCATCTGGAGTTTCTCATTGCATAACATGCGTCTTACATAGATGCTTCCTCGTGACAAATTTCGATTATCACCCAAATGCTCTAATATACTCTTTTGCATCAAAATGAAACCGAAATATCTCATTATGCACCAAATATTATATCTTATATAGACCTCCGAATATAGACCTCACAAATATAGACTTATATAGAATTTAGACATATACTAACTTATAGATATATAGATTTATATAGAATATAGACTTATAATCGCGCATGCACCACCTTTTCGGATTTCTTGAGTCACTAACAAGTCTCGATAATCCTCCGAAAATGATTAATGTCACATAATTTTGATCTCTCATCACATAGTAAGCATCTTATACCGTACCGAGCAACACATCTCGTCTATCCATCAAAAATTCTTACCCCATAACGCGTCCAAATTATTTTCCCCAAAATTCTACTGCGCTCTCATTACCCACCACTAAACCCACCCTAATTGCACAGCCAGCATTTTACACGGACGTAATACATAACAAATCTCCTTTATACCTCGAAAACTCTTTCCTATCAACGCCAAACTGACTTCTAATTGCACATGCCATTTTTCACAAACCTTCTGAAATTTTTTGGGTTTTGATAATGCCCCGAAAACTATCAATGTCACATGGTATCGATGTTTCATTATATAGTAAGCATCTTATTTACACCGTATCGGACAACACATCTCATCCATTCATCAAAAACGCTACCGCATCAACACTAAACGGTCTGTAACTCCGTAGCAAACATTTTATACACATGTTACCGCATAACGCATCCAAATTATTACTCAAAAAATTCTACTGCGCTCTCACGCATCATCCTAATTGCACAGCAAGCATTTTACACGGACATAATGTCTTGCAAATCTCCCTTATAACTCGAAAACTCTTTCGTATCACCGACAAACCGACTTCTAATTGCACATATGCAATACCATTTGAGATTTTGAGTCTCAATAATCTCCCGAAAACTATCAATGTCGCATAACTTCGATCTCTTATTACATAGTAAGCATCCTACACCGCCGTATCGAGAAACACATCCCATCTATTCATCAAAAACTCTACCGCATCACCACTAAACGGTCTGTAACCCTGCAGCAAACATTTTACCGCATAACGCCTCAAAATTGTTTTCTCAAAAATTCTGCTGCGTTCTCACACATCACCCTAATTGCACAGCAAGCATTTTACAGGGACGTAATGCCCAACAAAGCTCCCTTATAACTCAAAAATTCTACCGCATCACCCTTAAACCATGTGTAACCCTGCAGCAAACATATAATACACATATTACCGCATAACGCATCCAAATTATTTCTCCAAAAATTCTACTGCCCTCTCATGCATCACCCTAATTGCAGTCAGCAACATATTCAACAAATTTCCCTTATACCTCGAAAACTCTTTCGTGTGAACGGGAAATCGGTCTCTAATTGCACAAGCATCACCTTTTCAGACTTCTTGAATCGCTAACGAGTCTCAATAATACTTTGAAAACTATCAAAGTCACATAACTTCGAGTTCTCATTACATAGTAAGCATCTTACACCGCCGTATAAGGTATCATACCAGTATTCATTTTATTCATCAAAAACTCTACCGCATCACCACTAAACGGTCTGTAACTCTGTAGCAAACATTTCATACACATGTCACTGCATAACGCATCCAAATTCTTTCTCAAAAAATTCTACTGCACTCTCACGCATCACCCTAATTGCACAGCCAGCATTTTACACGGACGTTATACTTAACAAATCTCCCTTATAACTCGAAAACTTTTCTTATCAACGCCAAACTGACTTAATTGCACACTTCTAATCTTAATAATCCCCCGCAAAATATCAATGTCACATAACTTCGATCTTTCATTACATGGTAAGCATCTTATTTACACCGTATCCGACAACACATCTCGTCTATTCATGAAACACTTTAGCGCATCACCCTTAAACGGTCTGTAACCCTGCAGGAAAATCTAATGCACATTTTACCGCATAACGCCTCAACATTATTTCTTCAAAAATTCTACTGCGTTCTCACGCATCACCCTAATTGCACGGCCAGCATTGTACACGGACGTAATACCTAACAAATCTCCCTTATAACTTGAAAATTCTTTCGTATCACCGAGAAATCGGTCTCTAATTGCACAAGCATTACCTTTTCAGACTTCTTGGGCCGCTAAAAAGTCTCAATAATTCTCTGAAAACTATCAATGTCACATAACTTCGATCTTTCATTACATGGTAAGCATCTTATTTACACCGCATCCGACAACACATCTCGTCTATTCATGAAACACTCTAGCGCATCACCCTTAAATGGTCTGTAACCTTGCAGCAAACATTTTACAGCATAACGCGTCAAAATTATTTCCTCAAAAATTCTCTTGCGCTCCCACGCATCACCCTAATTGCACAGCAAAAATTGTACAGGAAAACTATCAATGACCGTTGTATTGGGCAAAAATACCATAACAAATCGTCCTTATAACTCGATAAACAGATTTTTCTTATCACTCACGCATCACCATATCACCATTGACTAATTCTAATTGCACATGCATTCGAAAACTATTTTGTATCACCGTCAAACGGACTTCTAATTGCACATGCATCACTTTTTCAAATTTTTTGGGTCTCGATAATCCCCCGAAAACTATCAATGTCACATAACTTCGATCCCTCATTACATAGTAAGCATCCTACACCGCTGTATTGGGCAACACATCTCGTTTATTCATCAAAAACTGCACCGCATCACCATTAAAGCGTCTGTAACCCTGCAGCAAACATTTTACCGCATAACGCCTCAAAATTATTTCTCCAAAAATTCTACTGCGTTCTCACGCATGACCACTGAACCCATCCTAATTGCACAGCAAGCATTTTACGCGGCCGTAATGCTTAACAAATCTCCCTTACACCTTGAAAACTCTTTCGTATCACCGGGAAACCGGTCTCTAATTGCTCATGCTTCACCTTTTAAGATTCCTTGTGTCGCTGACAAGTCTCGATAATCCCCCGAAAACTATCAATTCGGTATAAACGTCGATCTCTCCTTACGTAATAAGTATTCTACACCGTCGTATCGGCAATACATCTTGTCTATTCATGAAACACTCTAGCGCATCACCCTTAAACGGTCTGTAACCCTGCAGCAAACATCTAATACACATGTTATCGCATAACGCATCCAAATTATTTCTTCAAAAATTCTACTACGCTCTCACGCATCACCCTAATTACACAGCCAGCATTTTACACGGCCATAATGCTCAACAAACCTCTCTTATACCGAATTCTAATTGCACATGCATCACCTTTTCAAATTTTTTGGATGCCAATAATCCCCCGTAAACTATCAATGTCACATAATTTCGATCTCTTATTACATAGTAAGCATCCTACACCGTCGTATCGGGCAATACATCTTGTCTATTCATCAAAAATTGTAGCGCTAAATGATCTGTAACCCTGCAACAAACATTTTACAGCATAACGCGTCAAAATTATTTCCTCAAAAATTCTCCTGCGCTCCCACGCATCACCTTAATTGCACAGCCAGCATTTTACACGGCCATAATGCGCAACAAACCTCCCTTATACCTCGAAAACTCTTTCGTATCACCGGGAAACCGACTTCTAATTGCACATGCATCACCTTTTGAGATTTTGAGTCTCAATAATCCTCTGAAAACTATCAATGTCACATAACTTCGATCTCTCACTACATAGAAAGCATCCTACACCGTTGTATTGGGCAAAACATATCGTATATTCATCAAAAACTCTACCGCATCATCACTAAACGGTTTGTAACCCTGCAGCACACATATTACACAGATATTTTCTCAAAAATTCTACTGCGCTCTCACGCATCACCATATCACCATTGAACCCACCCTAATTGCACATCCAGCATTTTACATGGACATAATGCTTAACAAATCTTCCTTATAATTCGAAGACTGTTTCGTATCATCGCCAAACCGACTTCTAATTGCACATGCATCACCTTTCCAAATTTTTTGGGTCTCAATAATCCCCCGAAAACTATCAATGTCACATAACTTCGATCTTTCATTACATAGTAAAAATCGTATCAATGTCTATTCATCAAAAATTGCATCTGTAACCCTGCAACAAACATTTTAACATAACGCGTCAAAATTCGATCTTTCATTATATAGTAAGCATCTTATTTACACCGTATTGGGCAACACATCTCGTCTACTGATCAAAAAATCTACCACATCACCCTTAAACGGTCTGTAACCCTGCAACAAACATTTTACAGCATAACGCGTCAACATTATTTCCTCAAAAATTCTCCTGCGCTCCCACGCATCACCTTAATTGCACAGCCAGCATTTTACACGGCCGTAATGCGCAACAAACCTCCCTTATACCTCGAAAACTCTTTCGTATCACCGGGAAACCGGTGTCTAATTGCGCAGGAAGCATCGCAGATAGAAGATTCGTGAAGTTTCGCCTCCGCGGACGAACGGCACCAGGTCCGCACCAGGACGAGAGAAAAGGACGAGGAGGCTCCGGGCACCCAGCACGACGAGTCTCCGAATCCGATGTGCGCTCGGGCCGATCAATAACGCGGGGCGTGCACCACCGACGGCAAAACGCCCTTTTCCTTCTCTGCCAGGGGTCCCGTCCAGCTGGTACCCCGGCATGACCTTCAATCCAGCCCCAATCAGCCTTGGACACCCCCGAATCTATGCCCTTGTGCGAACCAGGGTCTAACACACTTTGGGCGCTATGTGGAATATTGTGATTTTTTAGAATTTGGGTAGAGAAACGGATTTTTGTTGTGGTGGGTGCTGCGAGTTTTATAATTATTTCATTGTTTTAAGTAATATGCGGAATATTGTGGATTTTCTAGAATTTGGGTAGACGAACGAAATTTTGTTATGGTGGATGCTGCGAGCTTCAGAATTATTTCATTATTTAAAGTAATATGCATAATATTGTGGATTTTTTACAATTTGAGTAAAACAAATTTTGTTGTTGTGGGTATGGCGAGCTTCAGAATTATTTCATTATTTTAAGTAATGTGCGGAATATTGCGTATTTAAGTATTATGCCTCTTAAGTAGTATGCGCAATATTGTGGATTTTTTCGGATTTGAGTAGAGAAACGAATTTTTTTTTACTGTGGTCGATATGGCGAGCTTTAGAATTATTTAATTATTAAAGTAATACGCTTCTTAAGTACTATTTGCAATCTTGTGGATTTTTTCGGATTTGAGTAGGGAAACGAATTTTTTTTTACTGTGGGGGGTATGGCGAGCTTTAGAATTATTTAATTATTTAAAGTAATACGCTTCTTAAGTACTATTTGCAATGTTGTGGATTTTTTAGGATTTGAGTAGAGAAACAAATTTTTTTTGCTGTAGTGGGTGTTGTGAGCTTTAGAATTATTTCATTAGTGAAAGTAATACGCGCGTTAAGTAGTATGCAGAATATTGTGGATTTTTCAGAATTTGGGTAGAGAAACGAATTTTTTTCTTGTGGTGGGTGCTGCAAGTCTTAAAATTATGTCATTAGCTGAGGAAATGCGTATCTTCAGTAACATGCGTAATATTGTGGATTTTTTAGAATTTGGGTAGATATCAATTTTTCCGTTCTGATGGGCACTGCGAGCTTTTTAATTTAGTAATTTCTGAAGTAATATGCCTCTTAAGTAGTATGCGGAATATTGTGATTTTTTAGGATTTGAGTAGGAAAACGATTTTTTTTGTTGCGGTGAGTGCTGCGAGCTTTAGAATTATTTCATTATTTTAAGTAACATGCGTAATAGTGTGATTGTTTAGAATTTGAGTAGAAAAACAATTGTTTGTTGTGGTGGGTATGGCGAGCTTTATAATTATTTGATTATTTTAAGTATTATGCGGAATATTGTGCATTTTTGTCTAGAATTTGAGAAGAATTTTTTCTTTGTGATGGGTGCTGTGAGCCTTAGAATTATTTCATTACATGAAGTAACATGCGTAATATTGTGTACATTTTAGAATTTGGGTAGATATTAATTTTTGCGTTCTGATGGGCATTGCGAGCTTTTCAATTATTTAATTTCTGAAGTAATATGCCTCTTAAGTAGCAGGCGGAATATTGCGGATTTTTTGGAATTTAAGTAGAGGAACGAACTTTTTTCTTCTAATGGGTACTGTAAACTTTTTATTATTTGAAGTAATATGACTCCTTATGGTTAAAATATAGAACTAGTTGGTAAGTGGACACGGTCAGAATCACGGGAGTGTTTTTGAAGGGTCTGTCATATTTGTGAATGAATTGGTGGCTGAGTATTTTATATACTCACTCACGTGCGTATGGTTTAATTGTTTCAAATTTTGCCCTCATTTCTTACATATCTTGTATTATGTGCAATGCACTAATTTATCCATAAATATTATGTACAGCGTCCTGAAGAAATAATTCGTGTGAACCCGAAACATGACAAGTTGATAAATAAAGTTTCAACTATAATACAAAAAGTCGTATTATTAAAAAACAGGATCGGATGACGGATTTGACGATGTGGTTTTCGGGAAATTGTCTGAAATATGAGAATATTCGAGGGGAAACGCGCAATCGATTGTTGTGGGCCCACCCGCTGAGTTTTCGGTGGTTTTCGTGACGGCGTATTGAGCGTGTGGGTTAATTATGGAGAAATAGGACATTTTGGGCTGTTAAGGGGCGGGTGACGAGTTTTGCTCGTGGTTGGGAGACTGCTGGGGCGTGTGACGTGTAATATCGTTCGTAGGTGGGTTTGTTTGGCGGTGTGTTGGTTTTGTTGATTTCGAACTTGTCGGCTTCGGTTTATTGGAAACTGAAGCTAAACGAATTGAAGAAACAGTCGACATTAATCTGCGCAAACTGCGAGATATTGACAGATTACATAACAAATGTGTTTGATTGAACAACAGGAGTGAAATGGCAAAACGATAAAACGCTACTAAACGTAAAACTTTCGTGACTATCAATAAAAAAATTGTTCTGAAAACAATAGTTTCTTTATTACACCATAGAACACAGTTATGGATTTGTTGTACTGCGAGGGCAATTTTGGGCCGAGAAAGAAATAAATCAACGAAAATTGGTGGATAACGAAAGTTCTACTTCTATTGACAGATTACATAACAAATGTATTTGATTGAACAACAGGAGTGAGATGGCAGAACCATAAAACGTTAATAAACGTAATACTTTCTTGACTACCGATAAAAATATTCTAAAAAAGAATAGTTTCTTTATTACACCATATAACATAGTCCTGGATTTGTTGTATTGCGAGGGTAATAACGTAGTGCGTAAACGAGGGCAATTTTGGACCGAAAAAGAAATAAATAAACGTGAATTGATGGATAACGAAAGTTCTACTTCTATTGACAGATTACATAACAAATGTGTTTGATTGAACAGCAGGAGTGAGATGGCAGAATCATGAAACGTTAATAAACGTAACAATTTCTTGACTACCGATAAAAAATTCTAAAAAACAATAGTTTCTTTATTACACCATAAAACATTATTCTGAATTTGTTGTACTGCGACGGCAATAACGTAGTAGCAATTTTGGGCCGAGAAATAAATAAATCAAAGCGAATTGATGGATACCGAAAGTTCTACTTCTATTGACAGATTACATAACAAATGTGTTTGATTGAACAACAGGAGTGAAATGGTAGAACCATAAAACGCTAATAAACGTAATAATTTCTTGACTACCAATAAAAAATTCTAAAAAACAATAGTTTCTTTATTACACCATAAAGCATAGTTTTAGATTTGTTGTGCTGTGGGGGTAATAACGTAGTGCGTGAACGAGGGCAATTTTGGGCAAGAAATAAATCAAAGCGAATTGATGGATAACGAAAGTTCTACTTCTATTGACAGATTACATAACAAATGTGTTTGATTGAACAACAGGAGTGAGATGGCAGAACCATAAAACGTTAATAAATGTAATACTTTCTTGACTACCGATAAAAAAATTCTAAAAAAGAATAGTTTCTTTATTACACCATATAACATAGTCCTGGATTTGTTGTATTGCGAGGGTAATAACGTAGTGTGTAAACGAGGGCAATTTTGGACCGAAAAAGAAATAAATAAACGTGAATTGATGGATAACGAAAGTTCTACTTCTATTGACAGATTACATAACAAATGTGTTTGATCGAACAGCAGGAGTGAAATGGCAGAACCATAAAACGTTAATAAACGTAATACTTTCTTGACTACCGATAAAAAAATTCTAAAAAAGAATAGTTTCTTTATTACACCATATAACATAGTCCTGGATTTGTTGTATTGCGAGGGTAATAACGTAGTGTGTAAACGAGGGCAATTTTGGACCGAAAAAGAAATAAATAAGCGTGAATTGATGGATAACGAAAGTTCTACTTCTATTGACAGATTACATAACAAATGTATATGATTGAACAGCAGGAGTGAGATGGCAGAATCATGAAACGTTAATAAACGTAACAATTTCTTGACTACCGATAAAAAATTCTAAAAAACAATAGTTTCTTTATTACACCATATAACATAGTTATGGATTTGTTGTATTGCGAGGGTAATAACGTAGTGTGTAAACGAGGGCAATTTTGGGCCGAAAAAGAAATAAATCAACGCGAATTGATGGATAACGAAAGTTCTACTTCTATTGACAGATTACATAACAAATGTGTTTGATTGAACAGCAGGAGTGAGATGGCAGAACCATAAAACGTTAATAAACGTAATACTTTCTTGACTACCGATAAAAAAATTCTAAAAAACAATAGTTTCTTTATTACACCATAAAGCATAGTTTTAGATTTGTTGTGCTGTGGGGGTAATAACGTAGTGCGTGAACGAGGGCAATTTTGGGCCGAAAAAGAAATAAATCAACGCGAATTGATGGATAACGAAAGTTCTACTTCTATTGACAGATTACATAACAAATGTGTTTGATTGAACAGCAGGAGTGAAATGGCAGAACCATAAAACGTTAATAAATGTAATACTTTCTTGCCTACCGATAAAAAAATTCCAAAAAACAATAGTTTCTTTATTACACCATAAAACATAGTTATGAATTTGTTGTACTGCAGGGAGTAATAACGTAATGCGTAAATGAGGGCAATTTTGGGCCGAAAAAGAAATAAATCAACGCGAATTGATGGATAACGAAAGTTCTACTTCTATTGACAGATTACATAACAAATGTACTTGATTGAACAACAGGGTTGAAATGGCAGAACCGTAAAACGTTAATAAATGTAACAGTTTCTTGACTACCGATAAAAAATTATGAAAAACAATAGTTTCTTTATTACATCATAAAACATACTTATGGGTTTGTTGTACTGCTGACGCAATAATTTAGTCCGTAAACGAAGGCAATTTTGAGCCGAAGAAGAAATAAATCAAAGCGAATTGATGGATAACGAAAGTTCTACTTCTATTGACAGATTACATAACAAATGTGTTTGATTGAACAACAGGAGTGACAGGGCAGAACCATAAATCGCTAATAAACGTAAAACTTTCGCGAATACCAATAAAAAAATTGTTCTAAAAACAATAGTTTCTTTATTACACTGTAAAACATAGTTATGGATTTGTTGTACTGCGGGAGCAGTAACTTAGTCCGTAAACGAGGGTAATCTTGGGCCGAAAAAGAAATAAATCAACGCGAATTGATAGATAACGAAAGTTTTCGAGACTTAAGTTTACTATGAGCCATAAGTTTAGCACTTTCTAAATAAAGCATACCAAATAACTGCAAAAAAAAAATATAATTAACCGAACGCCATCACGTGAGGAGGCAATACTATAACAATCGCATAAACAGAATATTTCCTTGGTTGCCGACGAAAAAAATTGCTCCAAAAACAATACTTTCTTTATTATATCAGAAAACATCGTAGTGTTGAATGATCAATGATCGTACTGTTCGCTTTCATTTATCGCCAAGTACTATAATTTCTAGTTATAGAAAAAGTAGAAGGATTATATAATATATATAAAAAAATCTATATAAATATAAATACATAAGTATATAAAGAATAAGTAAAAGTATAAATATAAAAGAATGTAAATCTACGTCAATTGATGAATTCTAAACTAAGAATTCCATACTACAAGCCATAAATTTAGCGTCTTGTAAGGGAAGGATAAAATTGATTATTCAAGAAAACATGTCTAATACGACACCATAGCCTGAAGGAAAACTACCACTACACATTAATAAACACAACATTTCCGTGAGTGCTACTGAAAAGAATTTGTTCCAGAAACAATAATTTACTACATCAGAAAATTATTGCAGTTTGTTGCCATTTGAGGCAACCTTTAATTACAGGAAAACTTCATAATAATCTACGTTTCAATAAACTACGAACAAGAATGATAAATAGCGACTTGACAAATATAATTTCGTAGTGCTGCGTTGAAAGTTTTTCGGACTAAAATCCGCACCTTGCAATGCGAACTTCGATAAAATTATCCCTTATAAATTCCACGTTCTTGGCAATAATTCTTCGTACAATTTCCCGCGATCCATGTTTATGTAAAATGTTTTGCTTACTTTTGTCTGATAATATACACACGGGATGTTTGCACAGTAATCTTTGCGGCATCCTGTATTAATCACTGCTCGCAGAATTAACGGCATAATTTGCGGTGTTTAGTATATATACTAGCACATTGCTCAGTGTATCTTGTCGTTAACACAGTATTACATAAAATACATATTATGCAATCTCCGAATATCTATTGTGGAATATTACGGACTATATGACTTCATTACTACAGATCCGTAAATCTCGCAAAATCATTGAACACATTCTAGCATTTCATTATGATATTATTAATATATGCTATTTATTTATACATTACATCCTGAAACAGTGGGATGAAGCATTGAGAGGAACATAATTAACAATTATACAGAATAACATGCACATTTAATCTAAAACAGCGAAGTTCATATTTGACCCATTTTATTAATGTTTATCTAATTTTCTCTTAATTTATTCCATACTGCATTGCAAATTCCATAAACCAAAATGGACACACATTTTAATTTATTAACAAATTGTATTATTTATTTAAAAAACACGAATATTTTTATTTTAATATAGTACAGTTTCAGTTAAATTAGTTTTTACTTTAATATAGATTAGTACTCTATGTTCGCTACAAAAAAAAAATGGCGCGTAATTTAAAATGTCAGGTCATTTTGAGCCACCGTTCATTTCACCAATTGTTTGTCTTCATCTGTTTAATTTACGTATACGCGAATTTTTACTTATTCATTAAACACTAACGTCAAAAAAAAGCATAAAATACAAAATGTAAAGCTATACTTTTATGTGACTTACTCAACAATTTACGCACTAGATGCCGTCCAATACAAAGTCCCACGTCGCAACGGTTAGCGTATTAATACATTCGCGACCGGTAGATTTTTTTCGTTTCTAATACTGAGTATCGGCGAAAATAATGAAATACTGAAACTGATGGCCGCAAAATTGTATTGTTGAAGCAAGGGTAAAAATGATAACATTTCTTTTGAAATACCAATGTTGCGATTATGTTATTATTATTTATATATTATGGAGGTTTATCAGGACAGGTCGGACAGTAATATCGAGTCTCCCTTCAACTGTTGTACAACAATGTGTGATATCACTGGGCAAAATTTGTTCAAATTTTTATTTCGCAACTAATAATTTGTTGATCTGAACTCTACAAAACTGTTACGATCACTGACAGGAGATGTTGCAGTTACTCAGCTCGAAACTAAATCAAAGTACGCTGTACTGCATTATCCAGTTATCTGCTGAGACACTGTAATCGACAATAGTGAATGCCTAGCTTGTGCCAATTTACAGAAAGTTGTGTCTCGTTTTATTGCATTTTCATTATTTTATCCATCTGCGCGATTTCCGATTTCCTACTAAAACGTACACAAATACAAAAAAGGATGTCGAGTCCTGTTGCCTTCCCATTGCCAACGATGAGTGTACTCGTCTTTGATTTTATGCTTGTAAATGATTACCTATGATAATATATGTCCTCTTACCAATAAATAAAGAAACTTTGGTAAACAATAACACTCAAAATATAAATCGCAATGGGAATGACTTCATATAATTTAGTCTTGACAGCAAATGTGTTAATCGTGTATCACAGGACGATCGTTTTAAACACCACGGTCGCCATTTGCATTAGGATTCTCGTAATGAAATTTCTGCTGCAGCCTCGTTTGTAGTTTGAAAACTCGCTTAACCGCGGGAACGCGCGAGAACAACAAGGCAGGCCGCGCCGTCATAAAAATTCATCCTTGCTCCGTGCAGTTTTTGCAGTTTTTGCACTTTTCGCCCGCCCTCGTATTTCTCCCCTGCGATTCATTCCCGACGCTCATTTCCCATCCTGACCGTTATTACCGTATTCGAAACTTTCCAACTGCCCGAGGCGCACACGTCCGCGAAGTCCTACCGATTTTCAGAGACACCCCCGCTTTCTGTCTACTTCGCTCCTCTTCTTCGCTAACAATCCTGCCGGGTTGTACCGGCTGAAATAGACCATGGCGTGGATTTATGCCCAGTTCTTCTAAGGCAAGATATTGCCCCAGTTGCCAATAAACGAAAGCAAATAGAAGGACAAATTGGGAGCATTCGATATTAGGTGTTTTTCTGTTATAATAAAGAAAGTATTATCACTTCTAATTTTGACGAACTTCTTCGATCGCGTCAAAACAATTCGTGAATCTAAATGTCATATTGAAAAGCACGCAAATTACAACAAATACAATTACTACAACTGCGCGTAAATGATTGCTGTACAATTTATCATACGAACAAATATTAAAAGTTATATAAAATATGTGTCTCCAGTTTAATTTTAATTCAAACGCAGACGCGTGGAACGCACTGCAAAATTGTGAGTACACGTGTAATTCGGTATAAGTGTGTTTTGAACTGCGTACTTAACTATTAAATGCATGACTTTTTAATTTTTTTTTAATGAAATATTTCAGAAATGATACAGCATGCGGTACAAACATAAATAATATCGTTTAATTGCTAAGAAAAAAGCATTCATATTTTTACTTACTAATTATTACGAAATTATTATTAATTTATTTTATTCTATTTTATTGTTATTTGTATTCCATTACATTTTATTTTATTGTCACTTCTTCGGTCGCGCCAAAACATCCCATCAATCTAAATATCATATTAAAAACGCGCGAATTTACTTTTTTCTCTTTTTTCCATATTTCGTTTCAATGCATCGAACTACTACGGCATATAGCCAAAAGTAAAAATTTCATTACGGTTAATACTTTAATTACGAGTTAAAGGCAGTGTTTCATTTTTTAAACACTATGCATTCAAGGGCTAAATAATTATAGAACTTTATAATTTAATTAAGTTCTTTAATTTAATATTGTCTTTACATTTGTTCTATATGTTTGTCTTAAAATTTGTAATTATGATATGGCAGTGTTTCATTTTTGAAACACTATGCTATTCAAGGACTAAATAATTATAGGACTTTATAATTTAATTAGGTTCTTTAATTTAATGTTGTCTTTACATTTGTTCTATATGTTTGTCTTAAAATTTGTAATTACGAGTTAACGGCAGTGTATTCATTTTTGAAACACTATGCATTCAAGGGCTAAATAATTATAGGGCTTTATAATTTAATTAGGTTCTTTAATTTAATATTGTATTTAGATTTATTCTATAAGTTTGTCTTAAAATTTGTAATTACGAGTTAAAAGCAGTGTTTCATTTTCGAAACACTATGCATTCAAGGGCTAAATAATTATAGAACTTTATAATTTAATTAAGTTCTTTAATTTAATATTGTCTTTAGATTTATTCTATAAGTTTGTCTTAAAATTTGTAATTACGAGTTAAAGGCAGTGTTTCATTTTTGAAACACTATGCATTCAAGGGCTAAATAATTATAGGACTTTATAATTTAATTAGGTTCTTTAATTTAATATTGTCTTTACATTTGTTCTATATGTTTGTCTTAAAATTTGTAATTACGAGTTAAAGGCAGTGCTTCATTTTTGAAACACTATGCATTCAAGGGCTAAATAATTATAGGACTTTGTAATTTAATTAGGTTCTTTAATTTAATATTGTCTTTACATCTGTTCTATAAGTTTGTCTTAAAATTTGTAATTACGAGTTAAAGGCAGTGCTTCATTTTTGAAACACTATGCATTCAAGGGCTAAATAATTATAGAACTTTATAATTTAATTAAGTTCTTTAATTTAATATTGTCTTTAGATTTATTCTATAAGTTTGTCTTAAAATTTGTAATTACGAGTTAAAGGCAGTGTTTCATTTTTTAAACACTCTGCATTCAAGGACTAAATAATTATAGGACTTTATAATTTAATTAGGTTCTTTAATTTAATGTTGTCTTTACATTTGTTCTATATGTTTGTCTTAAAATTTGTAATTATGATATGGCAGTGTTTCATTTTTGAAACACTATGCATTCAAGGACTAAATAATTATGGGACTTTATAATTTAATTACGTTCTTTAATTTAATATTGTCTTTACATTTGTTCTATAAGTTTGTCTTAAAATTTGTAATTACGAGTTAAATGCAGTGTTTCATTTTTGAAACACTATGCATTCAAGGGCTAAATAATTATAGAACTTTATAATTTAATTAAGTTCTTTAATTTAATATTGTCTTTAGATTTATTCTATAAGTTTGTCTTAAAATTTGTAATTACGAGTTAAAGGCAGTGTTTCATTTTTGAAACACTATGCATTCAAGGGCTAAATAATTATAGGACTTTATAATTTAATTAGGTTCTTTAATTTAATATTGTCTTTATATTTGTTCTATAAGTTTGTCTTAAAATTTGTAATTACGAGTTAAAGGCAGTGTTTCATTTTTGAAACACTGTGCATTCAAGGGCTAAATAATTATAGGGCTTTATAATTTAATTAGGTTCTTTAATTTAATATTGTCTTTACATTTGTTCTATAAGTTTGTCTTAAAATTTGTAATTACGAGTTAAATGCAGTGTTTCATTTTTGAAACACTATGCATTCAAGTGCTAAATAATTATAAGACTTTATAATTTAATTAGGTTCTTTAATTAAATATTGTCTTTACATTTGTTCTATAAGTTTGTCTTAAAATTTGTAATTACGAGTTAAATGCAGTGTTTCATTTTTGAAACACTATGCATTCAAGGGCTAAATAATTATAAGGCTTTATAATTTAATTAGGTTCTTTAATTTAATATTGTCTTTACATTTGTTCTATAAGTTTGTCTTAAAATTTGTAATTACGAGTTAAATGCAGTGTTTCATTTTTTAAACACTATGCATTCAAGGGCTAAATATTTATAGGACTTTATAATTTAATTAGGTTCTTTAATTTAATATTGTCTTTACATTTGTTCTATATGTTTGTCTTGAAATTTGTAATTACGAGTTAAAGGCAGTGCTTCATTTTTTAAACACTATGCATTCAAGGGCTAAATAATTATAGGACTTTATAATTTAATTAGGTTCTTTAATTTAATGTTGTCTTTACATTTGTTCTATATGTTTGTCTTAAAATTTGTAATTACGAGTTAACGGCAGTGTTTCATTTTTGAAACACTATGCATTCAAGGGCTAAATAATTATAGGGCTTTGTAATTTAATTAGGTTCTTTAATTTAATATTGTCTTTACATTTATTCTATACGTTTGTCTTAAAATTTGTAATTACGAGTTAAATGCAGTGTTTCATTTTTGAAACTCTATGCATTCAAGGGCTAAATAATTATAGGGCTTTATAATTTAATTAGGTTCTTTAATTTAATATTGTCTTTACATCTGTTCTATAAGTTTGTCTTGAAATTTGTAATTACGAGTTAAATGCAGTGTTTCATTTTTGAAACACTATGCATTCAAAGGCTAAATAATTATAGGACATTCTAATTTAATTAGGTTCTTTAATTTAATATTGTCTTTACATCTGTTCTATAAGTTTGTCTTAAAATTTGTAATTACCAGTTAAATGCAGTGTTTCATTTTTGAAACACTATGCATTCAAGGGCTAAATAATTATAGGGCTTTATAATTTAATTAGGTTCTTTAATTTAATATTGTCTTTAGATTTATTCTATAAGTTTGTCATAAAATTTGTAATTACGAGTTAAAGGCAGTGTTTCATTTTTGAAACACTATGCATTCAAGGGCTAAATAATATAGGACTTCATAATTTAATTAAGTTCTTTCATTTAATATTGTCTTTACATTTGTTCTATAAGTTTGTCTTAAAATTTGTAATTACGAGTTAAAGGCAGTGTTTCATTTTTTAAACACTATGCATTCAAGGGCTAAATAATTATAGAGCTTTATAATTTAATTAGGTTATTTAATTTAATATCGTCATGTAATTACGCTATATAAATTAATGTAATTAGGCTTTTTAATTTAATATTTAATTTAATATTAAATTTAATATTAATTTAAGGGCTAACTAATAACATAGCTTTTGATTTTGCTTTTGAGTACCGCCTTTTTTTATATATACAGCATTAACAATTGAACGTTTTTTCTTAACACCCTGTCTTAACTAATAATTCAGGAGGGTAGTCTAGCTAACAGCACCCCAATAACTGCTGCCTCTCCATATTCTGCACCGTACGTCTAATCTAACGTGTGCCAAACTTAGCGAACACTTTAATGGGTTCTCGGAGTTTTGCAATTTTGCGCCGCGACCGGAAATTTTTATGCCGACTTTGACATGATCGAGATTGAACTCCCGAGCGAAGCCTACACTCTAACGCTATTTCCGGGGCACCGTGCGCAGGTCGTAAAATCTATCGTTATCCATGGCAGAGTGCACCCTATTCGCTTTATCAGTCCCAAGAGAAAACCACTTCGCGAAGTGCGTACTTCCGCAAGAACCGACGCGCGTTTTTCCTCTTTTTATCTGGCTTTCCTCATGAGGTGCGCTATCAGTTGCGTTCCATTCAAACCGCGTCGAACGAACTGCATATCCGCGGAAAGCAAATGTACCGAAAAATGGTAGAACAGCGCGTGCTAGGCGACGAGTACAATTTGCATGGCGTAAATTGTAAGATGAACGCTGATTGGGTCAATTTAGTATGATTTTTGCAGGGTCTGAAAAAAACGTGCTGGAACCAAAGTTGCTGAACACCATTTTTTTTCAATATAACTATAGCTATCAAAAAGCAAAGTAACCAGTTAACACTAGATTGCCTAAGGAAGTGATTTTAACTGCTTTTCAATTTCGATTAGAAAAACAATTATGTATGTAATGACACATCTTCTTATAATTTTGTGACTTTTTGTACAACATATAAATGCGTTTATTAATCATTGTAGTTGCCTCCCCTCTCCTTCATTTCCGGTATATATAAGGTGTATATATATCCCGCCGTTTTTTGCATTCAATTTAGTACCTATTATATATATAATAAAAGTCATTCGATTATTTAAAATTTTCCAAGTAGTCAAAAAGACTGCTTTTTGGGCAATACAGATACAATATATATATATATATATATATATATATATAATATACTTGGAAAATTTTAAATAACCAAATGACTTTTATTATTGGATTAAGTAAATTTCTTATATGACCAGTTCGGCTCTGGATTGGAATAACAGTTTATATTTTTTTTTATACAACTTCATACAAGTTCATAATAAGTTGTGGATTTGGGCATATACTTGATAAGTTGCAGTTGTTCAATAACTAAAGTAGTTCTTGTTATTCGAATCTCTAGATTATGGCAGATAATCTCGTCAGTGCATTCTCGTTGATAATAGATAACTGTATTATCAAACATATAAAAATGTGCACAGATGAAGAAGACCGCCGAATTTTGGGGTACGATTGGACAACAACATTACCGGAAATACGTGCATTTATTGGGATTTTATATGCTCGTGGAGCCTACGAGGCAAAACATTTAAAACTGAGTTATTTATGGTCAGCAAAGTGTTTGACGACTATATTCGTCATGGAGATGTGGCAGAATTTTGTGTTATGACGATTATATCCGTCGTGCGTCAATTTTTGTTGCAATTTGATATTCAAATTGTAATTTTGGCAAAACATAAATTATATTCGTAAATTTTAATATATTTTATATAATTTCTATAAAATAAATTAAGTATTACATTTCAAAATATTAACATTTATTTTATATAATTTTTAAAATATTAAAATTTACTTTATATAGCTTATATATAAAATAAATTAAAATTAATACAAATTATATATTTTATATAATTTTAATATATATAAATATTTAGAGGTTTTGTATAAATATTTAGACATTTTGTTACAATTTGATATTTAAATTGCAATTTTGGCGAAACGTAGACTATATTCGTAAATTTTTATATATTTTATATAATTTATATCAAATAAATTAAATATTACATTTCAAAATATTAAAATTTACCTTATATGACTTATATATAAAGTAAATTAAAATGAATAGAAATGGTATATTTTATATAATTTTAATATATATAAATATTTAGAGGTTTTGTATAAATATTTAGAAATTTTGTTACAATTTGATATTTAAATTGTAATTTTGGCGAAACGTAAACTGTATTCGTAAATTTTAATATATTATATATAATTTATATAAAATAAATTAAATATTGTATTTTAAAATATTAAAATTTACTTTATATAACTTACATATAAAACAAGTTAAAATTAAAATTAATAAAAATTATGTATTTTATATAATTTTAATATGTATAAATATTTAGAAATTTCGTTACAATTTGATATTTAAATTGCAATTTTGGCGAAACGTAAACTATATTCGTAAATTTTAATATATTTTATATAATTTATATAAAATAAATTAAATATTGTATTTTAAAATATTAAAATTTACTTTATATTACATATTTATATAAAATTAAAATTAATAAAAATTATGTATTTTATATAATTTTAATATGTATAAATATTTAGAAATTTCGTTACAATTTGATATTTAAATTGCAATTTTGGCGAAACATAAACTATATTCGTACATTTTAATATATTTGATATAGTTTATATAAAATAAATTAAAATTAATACAAATTATCGCAAATAGATCGCCACAGTTAACTGGTTAAGAATGCAAGATTTAAAGAACTTCTCGTTACAGAATTATCGTGTTCTCAAAGTAATGACGCCGGTAATATGCGTCAAAGTGTCGAACACTGTTTGATAGTAAGAAAAAAGTTTTAATGAAACACATTTAGGCGAATGTGGATTTTTTTGTGGCTACCCTATCAATTTTGAATCGCAGCAACTGTTTTGAAACGACCTAATCTTATCAAAGTGCTTTCGCGGAACATCATGAAATATAACTGTAACATTAAATTTTTACATATGAAGTACTTAGAAAGACTTATATATAGCTGTGCGTGTTATTACAATTAAATACTTTCGTCACTATTAAATATTTTTCGTGTTCAACATATTAGCAAATTAACGGAAAAACATGAATATACTAAGAAAATAATTTTCTGTATGCGTATCAAAGTCTTTAGGAAACGAATCAATATTCTCTAAGTTCTTTCACGGAACATCATGAAAAATAACTGTGACATTCAATTTTTACATATAAAGTACTTAGAAGGACTTATATATAGCTGTGCGTCTTATTACAAGTAAATATTTTCGTCACTATTAAATATTTTTCGTGTTCAACATATTAGCAAATTAACGGAAAAACATGAATATACTAAGAAAATAATTTTCTGTATGCGTATCAAAGTCTTTAGGAAACGAATCAATATTATCTAAGTTCGTTCGCGGAACATCGTGAAAAATTACTGTAACTTTAAATTTTTACATATGAAGTACTTAGAAGGATTTATATATAACTGTGCGTGTTGTTACTACTAAATACTTTCGTCACTATTAAATATTTTTCGTGTTCAACGTGTTATGGAATGAACGGAAAAATATCTATATGCTAATCAAATAATTTTCGCCACGCGTATCGAAGCATTTAGGCTTCCACTTCATGAATCGATATTAATAAAAAATTGTACAAGTGTATGCGTATAATTATTGTATGTGCATAATTAATGTAGGTATGTGTTAAGTGAAGAACTAAGGACGAATTACAAAAAAAAAAAGGGAAAGACCTCCCGCATTAAAGCAAAATAAGCCAAAAGTAAGTCGATTACATATACACAAATACCTACTAGTGTATAAAGACTATATGTGTATAAATACTAGTTCCTAAAGAGAAAGTCTAAGGGCTTCGAAGCATATAGAGAATAGAAATTCATTAATAAAGTAAACAAGAAAACAAAAAAATATCACTATACAAAATTCGATGTTTTAAGCTGCAGGTGACGCATTATTTGGTATCATTTTTTACGTTGGTATTTAATGAATAAGTAAAGAGTCGTGTAAACAAAAGAGCAACATTTTGCTTTACGAAATTTCCAATGCTTATTTTCTTGCCGCGGTACACAATGGACAAACAGAAAATTACACAAACATTAATAAAACGGTTCAAACACGAACTTCCATATTTCAGATTAAACCTTCGTGTTATTGTGTAATTATGAATTCTGTTCCTCTCGATGCTTCATCTCCCCGTTTCAGCGCTTAGCGTATAAACGAAAAATCGCACAAACGCTAACAAGATAAAAGAAGCGACAAAAATCATTACATCACAAGCCCCGCATTCTATATCCCCGGCGCGTATTGTTGATTTTGATTTTTCTTGCTTTAGTGCGCCGACTTCAAAGATTCGTACGTGCTCGAATTAAATGTCGAATAAATTGGCTCACCTAACGCGACTTGTAATTAGCACAGTGGAGGGGTAATTACGCTTCTTGTATCAAAAGAAGAACGCTTTCAGAGGTAGGCCAGCCACTCGAGGCGAGGGAAAGATGAAAAGAGGAAGGACACACTTTCGTCCTCCGACCCTACGCAACCCCGTTTGGACTTTGTCGATTCAGTCTTTGCTCTTAATGCGCCGGCAAACAAAATAGCCATTCATACGGAAGTAAGTAAGAGCCGTGACACGTTTCATTTTTTTCCATGGTCATCATGACGTACAGTGTCGGTCAGAAGTTTTTAGACCACCTCGCGGGAGGAGGGTGACAAGCGATTATGCATAAGTTTATTTAAATGAGGATGAAAGTGTGAAATACCCCCCAGGGGATGGGGAAGAAATTTTTCTAACAGTCATTCTGGCATTATTGCATTATAGAGTAAATGTGAATTAATTGGCTGCAAATTTATGGGTGGCTATTTAGAATATAAAATCATAAATATCATACATGTATACATAAATATATATATGTATGATATTTATGGTTTTATATTCTAATTACAGCTAGTTAATTGCATTTTTGTATATATGTATAATGCAAATATACATGCAAAATGCAAAATTATATATATGATATTTATGGTTTTATATTAGAAGATCGTAAAATTAAAGTCTACAGAATCTTTCAAAAATTCACTGTTCAACAAATATATGTATATACATTATGTATATGTATATGCATTTTTGTATATATATATAATGCAAATGCAAATATATATGCAAAATGCAAAATGCAAAATTATATATATATATACTTTTATTCTACGGTGAAAAATTTACGATTGATTTAAGAGGGTTATGGCAGGTGACTTATACTATATATACTAAATATATAGTTACAGCTAGTTAATTGCATTTTTGTATATATGTATATGCAAATGCAAATATATATGCAAAATGCAAAATGCAAAATTATATATATGATATTTATGATTTTATATTAGAAGATCGTAAAATTAAAGTCTACAGAATCTTTATATATATATATATATATGTATATGTATATGCATATTTGTATATATGTATAATGCAAATGCAAATATATATGCAAAATGCAAAATGCAAAATTACATATATATATACTTTATTCTTTAAAAATTTATTGATTTTCTAATATAATTATACTATATATACTAAATATATAGTTTCAGCTAGTTAATTCATTTTTGTATATATGTATAACAAAAATATATATGTATATATATATATATATAATTTTGCATTTTGCATTTGCATTATACATTGCAAATATATATGCAAAATGCAATATTATATATATATATAATTTTGCATTTTGCATTTGCATTATACATATATACAAAAATGCAATTAACTAGCTGTAACTATATAATTAGTATATATAGTATAAGTCACCTGCCATAAGCCTCTTAAATCAATTGTAAATTTTTCACCGTAGAATAAAAATTCTCAGACGCAAGTTCTATGGTGCTACGACAGCATTGCAGTACAATAATCAGTTTTATCCCACGTTACTTTTCTATCCACATATTGTATGGAGGGTGCCTAACATTTTTGGGGGAATCTTCATGAAGTATCGAATACTAAATAAAAAAGTTCAAGTCCAAAGTTAATACTTTCTGAAATATTTGTGAAAAAACTATTTATTGTATCTGCATTCAATTCATGTGACTCTTCGAGCGATGAGTTATGTAAAAGAGTCATGTGTGTAAACAGAGTTTTTACTACACGCAACACCTCAGGAGTAGCTATCAAAATTTATTCAGTGAGCATATCAAAGTAAGAGCGTCAAAGCATAATCATGGAATTTATCCACAGTGTAAAATCGGCATAACAATTGTCCATGGCGCGTGCCTAATCGCATACCGAACCTTCACCACTTCCGGCCTTTTTACATTACTAATTACAATTACCGGCCATTGCCCTTCTTCAACCCAAACATTACGCATGCCGACTTGGCCCAGCTGTTCGGCCTTCCATTCAGTCACCCCGTCCAGCAGTAAGTTTGAGTGTAAGAGTAAACATGAGTTTTGCATCGTTTCCACCCATCGCTGTCTCGACAAAATTTTAAAAAGTTTAATTATTGAACAAAACGAAGTTTAACCCTTTGACTGCTGAATACTTTCGGCCGCTGAAGATGAAACACTTTTCGCTAGTGTGAACTCTATACATTGATTATATAAGGCGTAAGTAAATTCTAATGAAAATTCTTAATTTACGCCAAATGAAATAATGCAAGGAAATTATTTGATGAAAAACGCATCTGTATTCATTTCGTGCATTGGCAATTGTGGCTGCAATAGGTAAGAAAACGAAACTATTGGGGACGCATATATGCGCCCATAGTCGACACCGATAAATTTCGGCGGACACATATATGCGTCCATAGCAGTTAAAGGTTTGAAATACAGTTAAAATGAATAAAGTCTCAAGAAACACATCCGTTTTTAAATAACCAATTGACAATTTTCTCTTCTTAACACATCCGTCTTGTTAGGCGTTTCTTTGCGATCCCGATGTTCAGTGAGGGCGAAGTTTTGTTTTCGAAAAAAACATAAGTTTGTCACTGCGTATAACTTAATCCTTAGGTACTATTTGTTGTAGTTTCTTTAACACTAGGTTTACGAAGAAATATATAGATGTACAACATTATCCGAAGAAATCTGTAGGTGTGGGACATACAAAATTTGGAACTTGGAAGCCTGAGGAAGAATTGACGATGACATTAATGCAAATCAGCAAATCTTGCCAGAAGACAATATTAACTCATTCTGTAATTTTGCGAAATTCACAATACGTCAAATTTACGTGTTCCGTACATCTAGTGTTAAACAAAGTTTTGATTACTGAACAAGACAAAGTTTAAAATACAGTAAAAACTAGTAAAGTTTCAAGAAACATATCGGTTTTAAAATAACCAATTGACAATTTTCTCTTCTTGACACATCCGTCTTGTTAGGCGTTTCTATGCGATCCAATGCTCAGTGAGTGTGAAGTTTTGTTTTCGAAAAAAACATACGTTTGTCACTGCATATGACTTAGTCCTAAGGCACTGTCTGTTGTAGTTTCTTTGAACGAAGTTTTAATTATTGAACAAGACGACGTTTAAAATACAGTCAAAACTAGTAGTTTCAAGAAATACCACCTTGATCAAAAAGTTTTATCAATCCGCCACCGTATGGCGCTCTCAGTCACTCGATTAAAATTGTTTTTTTTTTAGGTTGCCACATCTGTCATTAAAGTTCCCACCAAATTTCACCGTCATAGCTTGACATTCGTAAAAGTTATACCGTGTTGAGTACATCTACCTTTGTGCGTGTTTTCGATTTTTTACATATTTGAAAATGGCATCAACTTTGGATCAACGAATTTGCATAAAATTTTGCGTGAAAAACGGATTTAACGGCCCGCAGACCTTGGAAATGTTGGAGAAGTGTTTTAGCAACGATACTCTTTCGAGATCAAACGTTTTTTGGTGGCACGAATGCTTCCGAAGAAACCACGTTGTTTTCAGTCGAAAAAGAAGATGATGCTGACGATTTTCATACATTACAACGGTGTTGTGCATCATGAATTCTTGCCAGAGCAACAGACAGTCAACAAAATGTATTATTTGGGCGTTATGAGACGTTTGCCTGAAGCAATTCGCCAAAAAAGAACGAATTTGAGAGCAAACAACTCGTGGATTTTGCACCACGATAACGCACCGTCGCACAATGCGATCCTTATTCGCGAGTTTTTGACCAAAAATGATACGAATACTATTCACCAGCCTCCGAATTTACCTGATTTAGCTCTTTACAACTTTTTTCTGTTTAACCGACTTAAAAAACCGCTTCGCGGAACGCGTTACAGCACTCAGGAGAATCTTATGGAAAAATCGAAGACGGCTCTGATGGACATACCAAAAATTGAACACCAGCGATGTTTTGATGATTGGATCAAGTGCTGGTATAAGTGCGTTACAGTCTATGGGGAGTACTTTGAAGGGGCGATATCAATTATAATGGATAAACTTGTATTTTCGATTTTATGAATAGAGTCCTAAAACTTTTTGATCAACATGATATCTGCTCTTACCAACAATTATGTTTCACAGCTTCATTCTTTGCGATTTGTATTTGTATTTACATATTGTAGCAGTGCCTCCTATGGATAATGCCTTCTATGCCTCCTTTATGAATAAAGTCCTAAAACTTTTTGATCAAGGTGGTATATCGAATTTATGACTATTTGGAAGTTTTCTTTTCTTGTGACATATCTGATCAATCTTTTATTTGTAACTTTTCTCTTGTTTCCCGTTTCCCTGTCTTTTCGCAATCACACCATCGGTACATAGAACATAATTATCCCCAACAGTGTGAAGTTACGCACGTGAAAAAGTGCGAGCGCCTGCTGGCAATCGTGACCCACAAAACGCCTTGTCCATCCTCCTCTTCCCTTTTCGTCCCTGACGCTTCTTCTGGCGAAACGCTGATCGCCCGTTCGCGATATCGCGCGAAAGGCACGTCGCCGCTTCCGTTTCCTGTTTTCAAACGGCGACGCAACGCTTCGAATGCCGATAAAGACGTCCTGTTCGGATAAAGACGGCTGCGGCGCCTTTTTGCGGATCCGCGAGGAACCGCGCGGATAAGAATGACCGCAGATTGCATGGAGATTGGCGGGGTTTATGTAATGGGTAGTTACGGGGAGTAATGAGAGGGCGAGTGCAATGGCGGTTGGGTGGAAGACGAATTTTTGCGTGTTGGATACAATTGTCAAGAGAATACCGGACGATTTTACGGGGTAACGATCGTATTTTGAGACTTTGTCCATAAAAGATCCGGTGAAATTGTCCATAATATAACCGCAATAATTACGATAATAATGGGATCTGAGCTTGCGTATTTATGTTATTCTCATAGTGGTACTGCACCAATCTTTATGTCTTTCGACACGTAGTATTGGAAAAGAAATATAGATGGACTTTGCCTATAAAACATGCGGTGAAATTGTCCATGCTACAAATGCAATAATTACGATAATAATGGGATCTGAGCTTGCGTATTTATGTTATTCTCACAGTGGTACTGCACCAATCTTTATGTCTTTCGACACGTAGTATTGGAAAAGAAATATAGATGGACTTTGTCTATAAAACATGCGGTGAAATTGTCCATGCTACAAATGCAATAATTACAATAATAATTAGATCTGAGCTTGCGCATTTATGTTATTCTCACAGTGGTACTGTACCAATCCTTATATGTTTCGACACTTAAAACTGGAAAAGGAATATATTGTATAACAGGGTCGGCGGTCGTATTTTGGGTCTTTGTCCATAAAAGACGCAGTGAAATTATCCATGTTACAACCGCTGTAATTACGATAATAATTAGATTTGAGCTTCCGTATTTCTGTTATTCTCACGGTGGTACTACACCAATCCTTATGTGTTTCAACACTTAAAATTGGAATAGAAATATATTGTACATCAGGAATATATGGTATAACAGGGTTGGCGGTCGTATTTTGAAGCTTTACCTATAAAAGACGCGATGAAATTGTCCATGTTACAACCGCTATAATTACCATAATAATTAGATCTGAGCTTGTGTATTTATGTTATTCTCACAGTGGTACTGTACCAATCCTTATGTGTTTCGACACTTAAAATTGGAAAAGGAATATATTGTATACCAGGAATATATGGCATAACAGGATTGGCGTTTGTATTTTGAAGCTTTGTCTATGAAAGACGCGATGAAATTGTCTATGTTACAACCGCTATAATTACGATAATAATCAGATCTGAGCTTATGTATTTATGTTATTCTCACAGTGGTACTGCATCAATCCTTATGTGTTTCGACACTTAAAATTGGAAAAGGAATATATTGTATACCAAGAATATATAGTATAACAGGGTTGGCGGTCGTATTTTGAGACTTTGTCTATAAAAGACGCGATGAAATTGTCCATGTTACAACCGCTCTAATTACGATAATAATCAGACCTGAGCTTGTGTATTTATGTTATTCTCACAGTGGTACTGCACCAATCTTTATGTGTTTTGACACTTAAAATTGAAAAAGGAATATATTGTATAATCATATATTGTATACCAGGAATATATGATATAACAGAGTTGGCGGTCGTATTTTGAAACTTTGTCTATAAAAGATGCGGTGAAATTGTCCATGTTACAACCGCTATAATTACGATAATAATTAGATCTGAGCTTTCGTATTTATGTTATTCTCACAGTGGTACTGCACCAATCCTTATGTGTTCCGACACTTAAAATCGCAAAAGAAATGTTTTAATTTATTGACCGGTATAACAAAATTGAAATTCCATTGACAAAAGTGGGAAAAATATATATATTAAATGCATCGAAGATTTTCAATTCCTTTAAAATAACGAAAACTTTGATTTCTATATGTATATATATATATATATATATATATATATAAAGTTGTAAATTGGCATATTTAAAATGGTATTATGTATTTTTTATCTGAATGTTTTCGGTAGAATAAATTTCGAAATTTATGTTTTGAAGTCTATTATAATCTGTTATATATATATATATAGAATATCTATTTCTATATATAAACCCGCACTATATATAACAGATTATAACAGACTTGAAAACATAAATTTCGAAATTTCTTCTACCGAAAAAATGAAGATAAAAAATACATAATACCATTTTAAATATGGTCATATAAATTATTTTTTTTACGTCAAAGTGACACTTTGTTTAGTGTTTACGAGAGGTAACACAAAGATGATTCATAATTACTTGTAGATCGCAAAACAAAATTAACTGGAGTGCAAAGGGTTAATACATGGCGAAATTAGGATTTTTAGGTAAAGTGAAAAGCAGTAGTGAGATATTTCCGGAAAAAGTTCATAGTTAAATTACGTGACATGTATAGAATTTGAATGCATAATTCGAACACGCAGAATTAATCAACCAAATGGCACACGTATACTTTCTTATGGAGGATGAAAAAGCGACAAGAATGAAATTTTTAGCAATGAGACACTTTGGGGGAAACTTTCGTCACAGCGAAATTATGCGGAACGTACAGAATTGAACTACAAGTTTCAGACGTGAAAAATTAATCCAATAAGGCACGTATAGATTCTTACGCAGAATAAAAAAGCCACAAGAACACGAACTGTACTGGTGAAATGATTCTCGAGAATCTTGATTCATAGCGATTATCTGTGCAATATACAGAATTTCTCTTTTCAAAGCAAAATAAGTATTTCGCAGTAAGTATAACATAAGTTTCGTAGTAAAACTCTTGGAAAAAATTTTCATTCACCTTGGAATTAGTTGAAACGTAAAGAAAAATGTTATCGCAAGTTTTTGACGTGAAACATAAATCTAATCGGGTAAAATAAGTATACGTTTTTATGTAGGATAAAAACTGACAAGTAGAACACAGCCTTCATCAATAAAACGCTCCGAAAGTAACTTAATTCATACCGGAATTACGAAGAACGTAAAAAAATTTCATCGCGAATTTTGGCCGTCAAAAATAAATTTAGCCGAGTGATGAAAGTATACGTTTTCATGCGGAGTAAAAAAAAGTGACAAGTGGACCCCAACTTTTATCAGTAAATGGCTTCGGGAGAAACTTCGTTCATACTGTTATGACACGGAGCGCGCAAAATTTGATTGCAACTTTTGGAAGGGAAAAACTAATTTGGCTAAGTGAAATAACTGTGAGCTTTTACACAAGATACACAAAGTGACAAGTAGAATATAACTTCCAGCCATGAACGGTCGCTTGAAGGAAAACTTAATTTTTATGACAGATAGGTTTTTGCATGTATAGAATTTCTGAGTATCTATTAAGCGATCTTATTCAATCGAATGTTGATAATTTGCTTTAAGAACATAGTTTCACGATGTCTTCATCAATGTGCTGCTATAAATTTGATGATTCGTTACTATACATATGTGTATAATACATGTGCGGTGCCATGTTAGGAATAGAGCACAGAAGGTACAGTAAAAAATAAACGAAATTATAGCAGTACATTAATGAAAACTTCAAGAATCTATACTCCAATCACAAATTATCAACTTTTGCTCGAAGAACATCGATTAATAAATAATAAATAAAATTCTTCCAATGTGTGTAGCTGCTATATATATAATTTACTGCTAATTTACGTTATATAAAAACCAGCAACTAATACCAAAGCATTAGTTGATCTGAAAACTACAATGTTTCACTTGCGTAACTACACAAAATTTAGAAATATGTGTATTAAAAGTTTAAACTTTTGTATAAAGCAGGAAATAACAATATACGTGTATATATACAGTTAATTTATGTTATAGATTATATATATGTACATATTAGATGTACACTATATACATACTATATGTATATATATGCATTAGTAGATTCGAAAAGTAACAGAATTGCAATGTTTTACAATGTATATTGTAATGTATATGTAGAAATATACTTATTCCAATTTCCAGCATTTGCATATGTAATGCTATATATGTATATATTACATACTATACATATACAAGCATTACACATGTACAATCCATACATTTATAGCATTACATATGCAAATGTTGGAAATCGTAATAGGTATATTTCTGCATATAATATAATTATGCAAACAAAGCATATATAATATATATATATATATATATATATATATATATGTATATATATATATATATATATATATATGCAAATGCTGGAAATTGTAATAGGTATATTTCTACATATAATATAATTATGCAAATAAAACATTGCAATTCTGTTACTTTTCGAGTCTACCAATGCATATATACTAGGTCTCGGTCTTACAAAACGTGAATTGGCACAATACAGCATTTTTCAGGAATCTACCTGCGTCTTACATTGGATTAGCGATGCATCCGTTCGTCATTCGTCGCGCTACCGTAGTTTAAGAATGGGCCGTTCGAATGTGTTTTATCTGAACGAGGACATCGGCACGTGAAACAGCCGAAGGCAAACGGCCTTCTTTAGGCACGCTGCCATTGTGCGCTCGATGTTTACTATTCTTCGCCGGTACTTCCGGTTTACGTTGCTGCGCAGGAAGCTTTATACGGCCGCCACTCGATACCTTCGCTTTTCATGTAAAATCACCTTCCGAGCCGTACACTTTTACCAGCTGACGCATTAGCGGCTCTTAATGGAGCCTGATTGCACGCGAACGCTGTGCTTAATAATCTTTGGTGCTTCCGCAGCCTTTCGTTACTGTTCCTAAGAATATGCGATATCACGTGCGAACCGAATTTAATCGATGCCTCGACAGCGAAGTGCCTTTAATAATGCAGGCGACATTGCGTCAGTGAATGCTGTATCGTTTATGTCATTTTTGAAAAGTTTTATGGATGTGTTTTTTTACACAACGTTATTTAACGCGTTGAACGCCATGACATCTGTATTTAACACATTGTTGACCGGCAATTTTACGCAAAATATGCCTCAAGACACCCGTTATTATTTCCTATTTGAACGTGGAAGTGAAAGAATCGAAATAAACTTCAATAAAGTTTATTTATGCATTATGAATTAAAATTAAACTTTGAACATATATGTTATGTATATTATACTTTACTTATATTATACTTATACATTTTATATATATTATACTTTTAATATTTTTCGTGTAATTAATTATACAGCAGCCATTTACGCGTAATTATAGATAAGAGGTTCTCCACATATATCTTCTTTCGTTGCGTTTCCCTTTTAAAAAGCTAGATTATTCCCTTGAGCGTAATATTAAATTCATAACTATCTTCCGATAAGCAATCATTTTCCAAATCATTATAACTTATTTAAAAATCACTCTGGCAACCAGATAGACCGTTTGCGTATAATTCATTCAAAAATGCTGCATCGTCACTTCCTGTCATTGAGAGTTTCCAATACTAGAATTTAATAAAAGTCTCAACACCAAGAAAAGTGTACTTTTTATAATAAAGCGGACAGGACTAAATACGATGAACTAAAGTTTTGCAATATTATATATTGCCCTGCATTTCAAAAATTAAAATAGCTAACGCAAGTGCAAACACGAGTTAATGGAAGAAAACGTAACAAAAAAACTCGTGGCTGGAAAAAAACGTATTACGTGACGGACAATTGACCACAGATTTATCAGGGGTTTTAATTGTAACAACGCACACAAGTGGATGTAAACGTCTACAAATAGTTTAGACGTTTCAAAAATGTATTATATTTTAAATGATCTTTGATACTTTCTGCGAAATAAGGTATGCAAAGTTGTGGTGTTTTACGAAAATTATGATGCAGACATTATTTTGCTAACGTGAAATTGTACCGGATTTGTAAATGGTCTTGTACCGGAAGTATGGTTGTCCACCATATATGACTGATGCGTCGGTGAATGTGTTACGCACATACAAATAATTCATATATAATATATATTTAATATATGATTATATAATATGATATATATTTTATATATGAATGTATAATGTAATATATATTTTATATATATCATAAATACTTGTTATAATATAATAAGTATTTTATAACTTATGTACTCACGTTTGTGTAGTAGTCGACTTCTTTGTACGGATTCACAGCCACCAGTATGGATCCCGTGTACGTCTGCGTCGTTGAGAATACTGAGTTAAGGAATTTCATTCAACAACATTTCGTCAGCGACCTTTACGCCTCGCGTCATGTCAATTTAATCCACGACATATTGGGTTTGACCGGAGAATAAAAAATGCTGGGAGTATGGAATCGCGAAATTGCCTGGCTGATGGCAGAAGGTAATGCAACGAAATGAGGGCATGTGTTGTTACGAGTTGCAATACTGCGAAAAATTTGTCCATATTATCGTCCACTTCCGTTCAATTTTTGTCACGTGCCACTACATACTAAGTCCTGATAAAACAGGCCTTTAAAACGCCTCTCTCTTTAGAAAGAAAGTGCACTAAGAATTCACATCCTACCATTTATTGGCAGTGCTCAATTTATACCGGTCAGCTAATGTTTTGTGCTTTTGCAGAATTTTTGCAGAAACCATTCAATTTGCGTGGTGCCTTGTATATCTACATAACTAACGTTTTATAATCTGCATAGCTAATATACTTATATAGCTATAAGTGTTGTTCCATTGCTATTTTAGCACGTTGCAAAAAGTACGTAGGAAGATTAAAAACTATAAGAGTAATGACGCTTTGTAACAATTTCCCGATAAAGTATCTGTTGCTTGTATTTGTAAAATCCCGATATGTATCTCTTGCTTCAAGAAAACCAACCATTGCATGTAATTATTAATTATTGTAAATATAAAAATTAAACAAACTTATGTGCTCCGTTTTATACTGCATTTTGTATAATGCCTCAATCTTTTAATAGAAATATTTTTTTTATAGAATTAACTTTGTCATAAACATATATTTACAGTGCATGATTATGCACATATTGAAGTGTCCTGAAGATCAAGTTTAACGTGTACCACCGGCGGTACACGCAGACCTATTTATTTAATGCACTGAAAATATGGGCTTGAGTCGTAACAACGCTTTGAATTTTTTAATTCACTATTTTTTGTAATTAATGGGTTTATATGTACCCACAATAGTCTGCATATGTGATGATATGAAATTTTTGTGGAATTCTAATGACAGACTCCGAGGGTCTCGAAAAAAAATAAATATAGAATATTAAATATACAAATAATAAAAAATAAAAATAAATAAAACTTCAACCATAATAAGTCTCCGAATTTCCAAGTTTATCGATGGTGAAATAAATGAAATAAAGTCCTACATAAAAAATATGAAAATATAATAATAATATTGAATATAAAATATAAGTACAATATTATAATATAAATACAAATATAATATCAAACATAAAAACAATAAAAAATAAAAATAAATGAAACTTCAACCGTAACAATCTTTCGAATTTTCAAGTTTATTAAAGGTGAAATTAATTAAATAATGTCCTACATAACACCCGGATATTTTGGCCACGTTTTGGCCACGCCAAAACAAACACGCACGATTACGTAATCAACCGAGACACACCAGGGTGTCAGGTTATTTGAGCATCAAAGACCTCAAAGGGTTAATTAAAGTCGCGTCCCTCTGTTTGTGCGCGGCCAATCAATACAACAATTAATAGAGTGACATCATAAACGCGGACTGACAATTGGCACGTTTCCGCGTTCTCGATCTCCCGATTCGTCACGGACGCCCGAATCAAAGCGAAACTGGAGCAAAACAAACGCAAACGGACGAGGAAAAAATCTGCGGGAAAGCTTAATTCTTTTAGCACTTTACAATTTTTCTGCGTATTACAGGGGAATAGTTTGGAAAACATTAACACATTTTTTTCGTAATATAAATATAACGTTGCAATGTTTATTTGACGTAAAAAAAGAATTTATTTTACCATAAACTAAAACCACGTTGTTCTTCGGTATTTTATTGCGGTGTGTCTTATTTAACGTAAAAAAAATAATTTATTTTCCGATAAACTAAAGCTTACGATAAATGGTTAATTATATTTTTTTAATTCAAAATGTGTAAGCGTGATTTATTTTTGAAGGCACAATGCAAAGGTGAAAATCTACTAAAAAGTTTATCGATGCAAAGAACATTGTAATTTACAGAAAATTCGGTTAAGACGTATTATTTTCCATTCTGAGAACGTTTTCGGAAAATTGCGAGGAACCGAAATATTGTATACGAAAACCTAAAATACCGAGTTGTTTGTGGTAAAGGTTGGATCGATATTTCGGCTTTTGAGTATTAAGAGGTTTATTTTTGAAGGCAGAATGCAAAAGTGAAAGTATATTAAAAAGTTTATCGATGCAAAGAACATTGATAATCACACAAATTCGGTAAATGCGCATTATTTTTCATTCTGAGAAAATTTTCGAAAAATGCGAAGACTAAAATATTGTATACGAAAACCTAAAATGTTATATATGTTGTTTATATAAAATGTTAAACAATTTATCAATGCATAGAACATTCAAAATCACACAAATTCGATAAATGCACATTATTTTCCATTCTGAGAACTTTTTCGGAAAATATGCAGATCCGAAATATTGAGGTGTTTATGGTAAAGGCTGGACCGATATTTTGGCTTCTGAGTATTAAGAGGTTTATTTTTAAAAGAAAAATGCAAAGGTGAAAGTGTACTAAAAAGTTTATCTGTGCAAAGAACATTGAAAATTACACAAATTCAGTAAATGCATATTATTTTCCATTCTGAGAACTTTTTTGGAAAATACGCAGATCCGAAATATTGTATACGAAAACCTAAAATAAAGAATATGGTAAAGACTGGATGGATATTTCGGTTGTTGAGTATTAACACGTTGATTGCCACGCAAGTTTATAAGAAAATAATGGTTTCTTATCGTAGTAGAAGATTATTACATTTTGAATAAAATGCCAAGGGATTTGGATCGAGTTGAAAATCTATATTGGAAAAACGTGCTGGACCTATTGTTTCTTATCGTAGCATAAGATAAGCACGTTTACATCGGAACGTTTCGGAATATGCATTCACTTGAAAACCTTTCCTGAAGAACGAAGTATTTAAGAAAGCGTGTGCCCCTAAAATGATTTTTTCTTTTTCAAATACGTTTTCTGTTGTGACGCACGGCTAAAGTTACTTTTATAACAATTTAATAGTGTTATTAAATGTAATAAAATACAAATAAAAATAAAGTACAATAAAACAAATTAATTAAAATTTCATAATAATTAGTAAGTAAATATATTCATTCTTTTTTCTCAGCAATTAAACGATATTATTTATGTTTGTACTGCATGGTGTATCATTTTTAAAACACTTTCTTTAAAAAAAATGAATACCTACATATTATGTTTTTTCATTTTTTCATGAACCTATATAATAATCTTCGTATAATAGATTTTTTGGGGTCAAAATTAAAAAATCATGCATTTAAGAGTTAAATAAATCCCTTTCGCTCGCTTAATTTCTATTATCATATTTATATAGCCTCACACAATACTTAAGATAAATATTTTTTATTTGCTCTTAGATAGAAATAGTAACGTTTACCTGAAAACCCTTTTGAAGTCTAGGTTTACGGAATTTATTAACTTCGTAAGTACACAAGCGCGGTAACTCAAAAATTAAGATTTTAAAGTCAACGTTTTAACACATTGTTGACCGGTTACGAATTAACTCGTATTTGCACTTGCGTCGGCTATTTTAATTTTCGAAACCCAGGGCAATATAGAATACAGCAAAATTTTGTTCATTGTATTCAATCGCGTCTGCTTCATTATAAAAAAACGTATACTTTTCTTGGAACTGAGGCTTTTATTACAATTCTAGTATTAAAAAGTGTCAAAAACGGCGAAATGTAACGGTGAAGCATTTTTTCAATAAAATATACGTGAATGCTTTATATAGTTGCCCGAGTGATTTTTAAATAAGTTGTAGTCATTTGGAAAATGATTATTGAAAATGAAATTACAAAGCCATAATTTAGCTCTTTAAAAGGAAAGCGCAACGAAACAAGATATACGTGCAAAACCTCTTGTCTACATCTACGCGCAAATTACTACTGTACAGTTAGTCATACGAAAAAATATGAAAAGTTACATAAAATTTATGTCCAAAGTTCAATTCGAATTCATTATGCACGAAGAAACTTTATTGAAGGTTATTTACATCGTTTTACTTCCACGTTCAATTACGAAATAATAGCCGGTGACTTGAGACAGTTTTTGCCGAAGATTGCCGGTCAACAATGTGTTAAGAGGTTCAAGCGATATTTCGCATCGTTCCACTGTTATAACAATTTCGTGTCACCATTTTCACTCTCTGCGCTCCCCTCCTGGGGACCCTTAATTCAACCCCTGGCACAATAACGCACCAGGCATTCCCGGTAGGGACGTTCTCGCATATGACGTCATTGCAGACACTGATACTGTCGGGGTGTCGTCGCAATTTTGCATAAATGCAGTGTTCGTCCGATAATGTGCCTGACGGCAAAAAAAAGATTGATGTGCGGAGTAAAACGATATTGTGTATAGAGTGATGTTTAATAGAGCGCGCAAAAATTATTTCTGTAGACATCAGAGATTTTCCTCAGTCCTGAAGACTCAGACACAATCATCTATGAAAAGTCGGCAAAAAGCTGAGTTTAGAGGCGGCGAAGGTCCGGAAAACGACGTATTTTCGTAATTTTGGTCGCAAAAGTCTTAAATGTTAACCCCTTTACACCCGAATTTTTTTTTCGTTTAAGAAAAATTATTTTTTATACTAAAATTAACTTAATTCATGTGAATGAAGGTAACAATATACTTTTTACAGAAATATTTATTTATAATTTGTAAGTGTACGTTTTAATGGACATATGGTCCTTACGCAAAATTTGTAACATTCAGGAGATCCTGAGAAATATTTGTACAAAAAAATAAAATTCGCATTCGTAAAAATAGTATACATAATAAAATACAGCACGGAAAGTATTATGTACATTACAATGTGCACAGGGTCCGAAGGGGTTAAATTAGTCTCTTGTGTCGAATGTAGAAAAGTTTCGCAGAAACAGCTGTATTAGTAAGATTGCTACAAACGTTTTATATACTCTGAATGAAATGATATTTCGCGAAGTTATACCATACAATGATGTTTAAATGAAAATGTTTGAAAAATACTGACTTCCATTGAATATAAGAAGGTTTCATAGAAACCGTTATATTAGTGTAATTGCCATTAATCTTTCCTATATCTAGAGTTTGTGCTTTAAGAAATTATATTCTGTAGCGTTATGCGATATTTAATACACAGTGATGTTGGACGAAATATTTAAAAATTGCTGCATTGTGCCGAGGGTACGAAAGTTTGATAGAAATTATTATACTAGGGTGACCATCAGTAATTTTGTACATCTAATGTTTGTTCAATGTCTAGGATATTAAAATAAAATGGGGTACATAAAAATGTTTTTCAATATATGGCATTATTATACCTAGCGGATCTATTAGATTTATATTTCCTACACGTATACTTTATGCTTCAAGAAATTCTATTCTATAGAGTTATGCGACATTTAATACGTGATGTTGGACGAAATATTTGAAAATTGCTGTCTTGTGCCAAGGGTACGAAAGTTTGGTAGAGATTATTGTACTAGGGTGATCATCAGTAATTTTGTACATGTAATGTTTGTGCAATGTCTACGATATTAGAATAAAATAAAGTACATAGAAATGTTTTTCAACACCTAGCTGATCTACGGGATATCTTCTATGGAACAAAATTTAACCACATGTTTTTAAATTCTGTTTAGTATAAAAAAAATATGTAATTAATTTAATACGTCTGCTACCATTACGTGAATATTAATGTTGCACTGTCTGCTACCATACGTCTGCTATCATTACGTGAATGTTACAAACTTTGCGAAAACATAGTGCTCATACGACCCCATGCACGGCATTGCAAAGAACTAGATGCATGAGGACGCGTCAAGTACTAAGCTTCATTAACCCATTGCATCCTGGTATATTTTGCCGTGGATTTACGCGTGTAGTGAACGTTTTTCGTCTCAAACTAAATTTTTAGAAAGAAACAATGCAAACCGCTGCTTACCAAAAAATCGGTAGCATTTATAATTTTGTAAATGCAATTAATTTTAAATATGTATTCAATTCTTTGGTTTCCGATACCTTCGCATTATTTTCATTTTGCACAATTCAATCATATTCTATAGTACTTTATTACGTTGCCATTTTAATACAGTAAAATACGCACGACAGTCAATGTGTTAAATCATGAAATATATGTCACATACCAATATTTAACTAAATCTTCTAAAATCACCATCTTCCACCGATAATATGTGATTAATTTCAAACTTTTACTATTCCCAAATTTATTCTCAACTTCATAAAAATCCAAAACTCCCGCAATCACTTGCATCACGTCCCAAAAAATAAACATACGTCACACATAGCCTTTGTTAATATAATACATTCTTCAACCCTTTTTTCTGTTACTCTCAAATTATATACAGCGTCATTATCTCTCCATTGACTACTGAAAAATTGGCCCCAGGCCAATACTTGTCGAAACCTTCAAAAATGACTGTCGTCCATCGAACACATGAAGTCTTCATCAAACCCCCTGTACTTTTGCATCTTTATCGCCAATGCGTCAGTAAATTTTCGACAGCCAACTGTTCACCCCACAATCTTGCTGACACGCATAAACCATAAATATCACGATTCGCCCGCCGCCCCCCAAAACCACTCCGCCACCCTTCGTCTCTTAATAGTAGACGACGAAAATGCAGAGAACCTTAATCCAAAACCTTAAGTACGTATTTCTTCTGCGTGGAGAGCATGGAGGCCAGAACATGACGTCACAGTTGAGGGGTTCCCGGGGGATGACTCATGGACTGAATGCCGCCAGGGGGTGAAGAAAGGGAGAGAAGGGGTGGAATTGTGCTGGTAGCTCGTAATATACCTATAAGCGAACCCTTGCACATCGAACTGCACGGGGTGGAGTTCAGAATGGTCGAATGTTCGTACGTATTTTTATAGCTGGCATAATTTTTCTGTTTAGTTACCGAATAAAATTGATTAGGTCGATTCTCGACGTTCTCGTTCTTTGTCTGTTTGATGTAAAAATAATAAGCCTGATGAGACGATAAATGTCGCGGTACGTTGATTAAAAGAATGTGCGTAATGGGCATGTTTTATAATTAATACAGTTAAGTTCATTGACATGATTAATAAGTGTAATTATGAAATAGTTCATTTACATTGTCGGAAGATTATTCATAAGTGTAAGCTCATTTTTTTTTTAAATTAGATGTCATATAATTTGTCATTAATTCAGTGTAAACTTATTGTTTATAACTAGTTTATTATGGTTCTTGACGTTCTCCTTTTTTATCGTATCATCGGAACGTCGAATAAAAAAAATATATACGGGCATGTTTATTTTCGACCGAAGTGCTAGTTATAAGATCATTTGCACGATTAATAAAAAAAATTCAGATGTGATATAATTTGTCATATAATTTGTCATTAATTTAGTGTAAACTTATTGTTTATAACTAGTTGATGTTTGATATCTTAACAAATAAAAAATAATGCTCCTAATTTATTTATTGTTGTTATTTATGAACAAAATTTGATTAATATAGAATATATTTTAAATAATATTAAATTCGTCTACATTATAATTAAATAATTTTTACAGTTGACTAATTAACAAAATAATGTAACTCCGTTTACGGCCCGTAAATATACATTATGTTACTTAAATTCGCCCAAAATAAATTTATGTGATTAATATACATGTTCGTAAATTAGTAGAAACATTGCCAGACTTCAGATAATTAATTTACATTTTTTAATTGACTAATAAGGCCGATCCTTAATTTTCTTGAGACAATAAAATAATAAACTCGCATCACTTTCGAAATAAACGGATCATATATTAAGTTAAACGAAAAGAAAAATGAATGTGATCCGAAGAGAACGCTAGAAATGTAAAAATCATAAGTGTTGTGAGTTGTAGTTTTAAACAGACGAATAAAACTCAGTTTCATAACAAGTGACATTTTTAAATGAGATTACCGTAACCGAATCTTCTGGTACTGACAGCTTGTTCGAAGTTTCGCTTCTTATCTCTGTAGTTTGTGTTCAAAATGGCGTAGTAAAATGGAAACATCAGAGCTGTTGACAACTTACGAGCCCTTGTATTTAATTACGCGATCGAAACTTGCAAGATGCTGTCTGTTGTGGTGAAAGGTGACTGACATTTCAAAATTGCTAACTAATCGAAATTGTAATTAACAAGTGCTTCTTTCAATTTAACTTACTCATAATATATGTTTTTACGATTACACAATTAATGTATCGAAACAACGTGTTCAAATAGTTCACATAATTCGTAAACTTATTTTTGACTAAAATTCAAATCCTATATGTAAATCGAGAATGCAGAATCCACTGTCCTTTGTATCGTAACTAACTTTGAGTAGTGCATGAATATTCCCGGTGTTTTCAATTTAACTCTTTACACACCAGTTAATTTTGTCGTATGACCTACCAACGACTCCAAGGCGTTTTTATGGTACTTTCGGTGAACAATAAACAAGGTATTATTTGAAAATATAAAGTAGTTATAATAGAAATTACATTACATACTTGTTACTTTGTTTTTTTGAATTTGATATACATCGAATTTTATGTTTTTAAATCTGTTATTATATATTATTTAAATAATCTCACTATAATCGACTGCAGTGCCCATAAAAGTATCCTTATATATATAAGCATACTTTTATGTATATATACTATTGTGTCTTTTACTTACTCTTATGTCTTTATACATGTATACATACATACATATTTATTTTATATTTATATATATATATATATATATATATATATATAAACTGAAAGTCACATCCACCGTCGCATAATTAAATATATTCAAAACATTTTTGTATTTCCATTTTTTAACGATAAAAAATTAATTCTAGCATAACAATTTTTTAGACACAGCTGTTGTCGTTTTATCAGCAAACTACGTAAATATCTTACGCATACACATTTACTATCTCTCCGTGATACAATAATTACCAATATGATATAATGCATTTTTCCGACCATTGTTATCAATTAAATTCAGAGTTTGTTTTGTGTCTATCGACCACAAACTAATATACTGACACACAATATTAATAAAACTCGACATTTTGACACTGGGTGCCTGCCTTCATCAAAATAGAGGCTTTTTTGTACAAACGCACTCACCAGAACGTCAGATTTTTTAAAATTCTTTTAATATTAAATATAATTGTAACTATATTTAATATTATTACTATATTTATAAAATTAAATATATATATTTATATTTATATTTATATTTATTTATTATTATATTTATAATTAAATATAATTATAATTATATTTAAAATAATATATTATAATTTAATATATATTATATTATAAAATGTTTATTATAAAGTATAATTAAATATATAATATAACTTTTTAATATTAAATTTCAATATATAGCAACCTATTATTCAAATTATATGTGGATATATAAATATATTAATCTAATATCCAAATTTCTCATTTCCATAACGAATCTTAGCGGTCGCCATAGTGGCGCCACTAAAGTTATGGTACAAAACACGTTTGTCACCCTAACAGCACCTACGGACGGTGAGTCAAAAAGATTCGTAGAAAGAAAAGTGAAGCTTTTTCTCGAAAAAAGCACGGGGAAAATTTCTGCCTGCTGGATTCGTTCGTTCACAAAGAATCACGTTGACGTTATATGGCGCTTTATGATCCGTCCTATGCGAATGTAGAGTATAGGGGTGGCAGCGGGGTGGTCGTAAGTTTCTAGACGGCAGAAGAGAGGGTCGAAAACTCGATTTAGCCTCTGGCACGGCCAGACGCTGGCCATTTCTTTTTTCCGATAATTGAGGCGAGTTTCGTCGGATCGACTCCGCGAAAAACAACGAAGTTCTTTGTCGTCATTATTCGCAGTTAATTGTGTCGGTGATATTTCTTGGTAAATGCCATAAGAGACGACATCGCTCTTCTGTCACGTTCAGTGCCGGATTTCGTAGAAGATTATCAGCGGTGAGTCGACGTATTTTAGGCGAACGGTAATAAAGGTGGCTTTTAACACTAAACGTACCAAACGAGGTTAAATTACCCCTTCCAAAAATTACTTTAAAATCGTATATTACTTGTTTTTTCTTTCGCTCCTTTGACTTTCTGTAAATTATTATATCATCTGATTATTCAATTTCTCGCTTTAATCAATTAGGAAATTCTTTCTGAAAATCAACGTTTATTTCATAAGGGGTCAAAGGACAAATGATGTAAGAATAGGTAAGTGTTTAGTACCGGTACTGTTAAATGATCTTCACTTAAATACTGTTAATTTTGAAACAGTACGATTAAATCCGATAAGTTAAAATATTGTCGATTTTTGATAATTTTTAAATATTGTCAATTTTTAAACAAGAATTTTGTATTTTTGTGAATGTATTTCTATAAATGTAGGCATTGCCGATTATCAAGCGATGATTTTAAATGATCTGTACTTAAATATTGTCAATTTTCAATCAGTACGATTAAGTCCGATAAATTTAAATACTGTCAATTTTTAAATGAGAATTTTGTATTTTTGTGAACATATTTTCATCAATTTAGACATTGCCGATTATCAAGCGGCAATTTTAAATGTTCTTTACTTAAATATTGCTAATTTTCAAGCAGTATAATTAAATTCGAGAAATGTAAATATTGTCAATTTTTAAAAGCGAATTTTATATTTTTGAAAATGTATTTCCATAAATTTAGGCATTGTCGAGTTTCATGCGGCAATTTTAAATGATCTTTACTTTAATATTGCTAATTTTCAAGCAATACCATTAAATCCGATAAATTTAAATAATGACTAAAGATGAGGAAAAATCGATCATTGATATAAGGAATGAGGAAGAGCCTTAAGAATAATTGGTGTATAATTTGGAATGATTGATCCTTACTACGATTATAAGTAATTCCTGACGTTTTGCTTTGCGGTAAAAAAAGAAGACGTAAGGCTACTCAGTTTTCATTCCTACAGTTTGACTGTATAATAGAATGTCAAGAATTGTTTACGTTTACTGAGACTATGTTGCAGTAATTCGTTATTAAACTATGTTTACTTTTGGACAACGTGGTCTTCCGAACAGGACACCAACAGGAAGAAGTTTCCAGAAAGTATATCTACAGAAAAGACTTGCTACGAAGTTTTCTGCCGGGTGACATCCGATACCGTTACAAAAACAATAAAACCAAGCAGAGAAGCTTGCGACAGCACCATACATTTTCTATGATGTAAACACAAATGTTTCTTCATAAATGGACCGTTTATTTTGAAAGTGGTGCACGCAATTTTTTGTTGTTTCGAAAAAATGAAAGGTTGGCATGTGCATTAATTATGTTAAGTCTGGCAATGTTTCTCCTATTTTATTAATATGTAAATTTATTATATCAATTTATTTTAGGTGAATTTAACTAAAATAATACATGTTTACTGGCTGTAAATGGACTTACACCAGTTTCATAATCAATCGCTATACAATTTCTTCTATTGGCTAATTTGAAATTTAACAAAACATTGGCATTTTTTAAGATATTAAATATAATAACTAGTTATGAACAGTTATAAATATTATAAAATATTATAACTAGTTATAAATAAAAAGTTTACACTAAATTAATAAAAAATTATGTGATATCTCATTTAAAAAAAAAATTAACTTACACCACTTTCAAAATAAACGGTCCATATTTTTCACTTTTTGTTTCACGTATATAGTGCGGTTTTTATTCTAGTATATTATTAATATATTCTTTAGCTGCACTAGCATTATTGAAAAAATATTGGAAGAGCTCGTTGTGTTATACTACCATATTGCTCAGCTGTAGTATCGTTACTGGCCGAAATGACAAAAAAGACCCAGTTTCTTAGTTTCCATCCATATGGCGCCATAAGTGTGCTACTTTCTACCGCCACTTGTGTTATATTAATATATTTTTCAGCCACCCTATTTCCATTGGCGAAAACTCAGAAAAGGGTCATATTCTCAGTTTCCATTTACACCGTGTTTAAACTAATTCCTTTATTGCTCTTTGCATCGTATTAATGTATGTTTCTATTAAATGCAATCGAATGCAGAATTAATTGCGAGAATAAGATAGAGTGACACAAATAGCAAAAAGCTAAGTGTTTCAACAAAAAGTAACAAGTAATAATGTAAGCCAAGTCATATTTTTTGGAACGCATGGGTCGAAAGAAATTAAATACTATTAATATTAGATTCATCTACTGACAAATGTTAAAAAAAATTGGCCGTTCCTTGGTTACTACTCGTGATGTAAACTTTTTTTTTGCGTCTATTAATATATTGTTCCCCTACACTATGTCTGCTGATTAAAATTTGATAAAATAACCACTTCCTTAGTTACCACTCATATCGTGTATCAGATACACAGCTTCCTATTGCTCTTCGCGTTGTACTAATATACTTTTTCCCTATGCTACTCTTACTGGCTAAACATTAATAAAATGCATACAATTTTAATAAATTATAGTGTTTCACCGTAAATACCGTTCGATATAAATATTAATCAGCTGGTGAAAGGATAAAAATTTTACAAAAATGTTATCATAATTTCTCTTATAAAATGTCACTATAATAAACGAATATTTTTATCTTTAAGCTTTGAAGAATATACTAAAATCATTTTGACTTCCTTAACCCTTTCGAGACGGATTTTTCTTTTTTTAAGGAAATAAAAGAGGTAGGTTGCATTTCTAATACTTCAGGTGAAGAATTTATTCATTATAATAGGTTAAAAGAAAAAAAATGATTATTTTTACATCAGTGCAAAGTTAATTATAAAGACTAGATAGCATAAGTTAATTTTATAAAGATTATGACAAAATTTATTCTGAATTTATACATATGCAGTGTACTATATGTAATAGCAAAACAAATTAATATAAAAACAGCGTTTGGAACATATATGTATATATATCCCACCGTTTTTCGTACATATAGAACTAAGTAATTTGAATCGGATTTGATACATTTAGCGGATTTTTTGACAGGAAAAAATTGTGATACTAGATTATTAGATAAGTACGGTATATATGCCCATTCACAATGAAGCATCGATGCTATAATACATTTTTAGTAGTTTATATGTATATAGAATCTATGATTAAACTATAGTATATATGACATGTATATACAACAGACTATATTATATACGCTACGGTATATATGCTCCGATACTATAGTATCGATACTATAATACATATGCTGTAGTTTATATATATATAGAATACTATAGTATCGATATTATAGTATATATGCTGTAGTATACATACTCCGAGACTATATTATATACGCTACGGTATATATGCTCCGATACTGTACTATGGATACTATAATACATATGCTATACACAATAATATCGATACTGTAGTATGTATGCTATAGTATCGGAGCACTACAGTGTCGATACTATAGTTTACATGCTATAATATACGTGTATATACCCCGATACTACAATACATATACTATAGTATATATGCTCTGATACTATAGGTTCCAACTGTACTCGTCAAGCATTTTTCCCCAAATTCCCCAGCCACCTATTTCGACTCGCAGCAAACCGCGCAGCCCCAATCACGCTGCGTCAAATTCCGTTTAACCGCGCCGCGACTCGGGACCTCCCTCGCGGCCGGGAAAGTTCGCATTTCGGACGGGAAATGAGCGTAGAAGCAGGACGACACGAAATCGCGGCACAAAAGGATCGATACTATCGGTCGTCCGACAAAAGGCAGACTAACGGTCAGTCCGCCGCAGCGTGTCGACGGAAGATCCGATTCGTACAAACGTCTGGACGTCGCGACGCGTGAATCGAAGCCCAGAGAACCGTGAGAGAAGTGAATACGATCGCGCGACAGAGCAGACAGCCTCCCATACACTTTACTCGCTTACAGTAACATTCTCCATAAAAAATGTCGGCAAAATTACAGTAACATTTCTATGGGGTTGATACCGCGGCTAAAGAGTATGGGAGGCTGGGAGAGACAAGGGTGTAGGTATTGATGGGATGCGTAGATGCAATGTTTGGGAGGCTGAAAAAGTGGCCGTTTTTTCGAATTTTGGTCAGTGGGGATGGTGTGGAGAAAGAAAACGGTGCTGACGGTCAGCACGTTGTTTTCTACCCAGTACTAACCGAAATCGAAAAAACAGGTGATGCTCCCAAACATTGCCTCTACGCATCCCATCAATACGTACACCCTTGTCCAGCCTCCCGATATTTTAGCCGCGTATATACCCATAAAATGGTATACAATTTTGCTCCGATACTATGATATCAATACTATAGTACATATGCTATAGTATATATGAGCCGTTTATTTTGAAAGTGGCCATTTATCTTCATTTATCTGTCGCAAATCGATAAATAACATCTCTCACGATAAATCTATGAATTTGTACATTCACGCGTCGGTAATCGGAAAATATTGAAAAACGGAGTTAGGCCACTTTCAAAATAAACGGCTCATATATAGGATACTATAATATCCGAGCACCTTAGTATCGATACTATAGTGTACATGTTGTAGTATATGCTGTGACATATATATGCTCCGATACGATAGTGTATATACATATATAGAATACTATAGCATCGGAGTACTGTAGTGTCGATATTATAGTATATACGCTATGGTATATGTGCTCCGATACTATGGTATCAATACTATAGTACATATGCTATAGTATATATGAGCCGTTTATTTTGAAAGTGGCCATTTATCTTGATTTATCTTCAAATCGAGATAAATAACATTTACTGATAAATAACATGAATTTATATATGTACTATAGTTATCGAAAATATTGAAAAGTGTATATACGAGAGCATATATTCAAAATAAACACTCATATATAGGATACTATAATATCCGAGCACCTTAGTATCGATACTATAGTGTACATGTGTAGTATATGCTGTGACATATATGCTCCGATACAATAGTGTATATATATATATATAGAATACTATAGCATCGGAGTACTGTAGTGTCGATATTATAGTATATAGGCTATAGTATTTTATATACTCTGGTATCAACTATAGAAATGTCAACACTATAGTAATTTTGCCGATATATATACCACAGTATATATACTGTAAACGTATATATAGTGTATGGGAGTATCTAGGCGAGAAAAGGTTGGTCATATATAGATAGCATATATACTATATTTGGGAGTATATATATACGGATGACAAGTGGCTGTTTTTTGAATTTCATATATAGTAGGGATGGTATAGAAAGTATATATACGGGGTGCCTGCCAAGTGCTGTTTGCTATAAGTATTAAACGGCAGGTGATGCACAGAAATGATACTGTCATTTTGTTGACACTTTTTATGGAGAATGTTACTGTAAGCGAATAAAGTATATAGGAAGCTGGGCGAGACAAGGGTGTACACAGTATGTCGGGAGAATAACGGAACTTTTTAAATTAACACTTTACCGACCGCTATTGACTGAAGATGCCAGTCACTAACGACCAACTCTGTTTTGGAGCATATATCGCGCAGTATATATGTGTATGTCCCTGAATATATATACTGAAAAATATCAATGTGTTGTTGAGTATTGGAGCATATATTTTATTGTCATATATAGAATTGTCATAATATCATCTGATATATATATCTAATATAACCGTATATACTGAAAAGCCGAGTATAGCCGATAATCTATAGCATATACAAGTGTTAAAAAGTATATTCGCACATTATTTTGGCAATTTTGTTTGTTTTTATTCAAAATACATCCCTTCTGCACCGATACACCACTGGGCACGTTCAACGAATGCTTGCATAGATGTTTTCAGTCATTTTTGGAACGCCTGAAACATCGTACATATATGTACTAGTAAAGTCGCGGTAATCATCCGCAAGGGATAACTTTAATGACTTAATTATGTAACAATTGCGTAAGCGACTGGCATTAAAATTGTTATAACTGTACAGTTTTGAAGCATGGCTATTATTTTCACGTCTTTTGCCTAAGTCGCATAAGTCTCGCACACTCCTGACCTGCAACTTCTGTTTTTCCACAATATTTCTTCCGATCACATCTATGCTTTTTCAATAACCCCTAAGAAACTGAGCCGTTCCTGTCGGTTGCTTCCATTTTTACGCGTCCCCATATATACTTCAACTGAAGATGGCGCTTCGACAATCGCCATTTTATGACAAATACAGAACGAATATGCAACCGTACCCTCATCTCTCCCAAGTGACACACTTCAGCGCGTAAGGATCAAGTTCCCAGACATTCTGAACCTCGGGGTTATAGCTAAGAAACAAGAAGCGACTCTGTAGTCGCAGAAACGTTTAGCATCGTCCCGTTAAGGTTCCATCTTTGATCCTGGGAAATCAGCACGTCAAAGCACGCTTCTACTTGTTCCCCCTCGAAAAATCGCGTCGCATCCACACAGAGAGACACGACGCTCGTTGTCGAGTGTGGCGAACTTTCAATTTCCCTAACGAAATTGCCGATGGCGTCGGCAAAACTATACCGGATCGCAGTAATTAGCCTGGCCGTGCTTTAACGAGATTCGATCGTCAGGGATGGCGAGTCGAAGAGAGAATATTGCGGAAAATGAGACAAAGAGCGGGACGGGAATGTTGCAAGCGCCAGAACGAGGCGATAAAGGGATAAGAGAGTCAATGAGGGAATGAGAGCGAGTTGAGGAGACGCTGGGAGAGTGGGAGGAAGAATTAGGGCTAATGAGAGCGAAAAAGAGAGAGAATGCCGGGGACTAATGGTGCCCCGGAAAATGAGTGAAGCGGAAATGGAAATTAAGAAAAATATCAGCGCGCTGCTGCCAGCAGATTCTTGCGCGGGAGGCCTCGTGATAGATTGCGGCGATGCATTAATTAATGCGTCTCTTCGCGGGGTTATGAACAGCGCGGCGTTTTGCATAAAATGATGGAGTTTCGGAAAGAATTATTCTATGCAAATTGTATCAGCGTGAAATTTTATTGATTTAAATTTCGGAAAGAAATATTTTATTGATTTTGTTGATTTAAATTTCGAAAAGAATTATTCTATGAAAATTATATCAGCGTGAAATTTTATTGATTTAAATTTCGAAAAGAATTATTTCATTGATTTTATTGATTGATGTTATTGATTTAAATTTTGAAAAGAATTATTCTATGCCAATTATGGCAGCGTAAAATTTTATTGATTTAAATTTCGAAAAGAATTATTCTGTGCCAATTATGGCAGCGTACAATTTTATTGATTTAAATTTTGAAAAGAATTATTCTGTGCCAGTTATGGCAGCGTAAAATTTTATTGATTCAAATTTCGAAAAGAATTATTCTATGCAAATTATATCAACGTGACATTTTATTGATTTAAATTTCGTAAAGAATTATTCTATGCAAATTATATCAGCGAGAAATTTTATTGATTTAAATTTTATTAATCCTTAATTTATGGGCCCGCGTGACTTTGAAGTCACATCTCGATAAATCGATATTTTATTAAATAGTTTAATTGTATTGACTAGATAGCGTATACATCTTGTTATATAATGTCTCCTTAGTAACCAATAACATGCTTCATGCGGTTATCGGCTCTAACCTGAAATGTCAAAGCAAATGCTTTTGCAAGTTGTCTGCAAATAGAAGGCAAAGGAATCGTCTTGTGCAATTGTCATAATTTGTTCTTCTATCGGTGTTTGTTAAACAAAAGAAGGGTACGTAATAGCTTTTAGTTTGTATATCAATAATGTCTTATTTGTTTGCATTTAAATATTCATTTTATTATTATTTTCGTGTGATATAGCATTGTAACTTTCAAGACACAATGGGCTATAATTGTAGGGTTCGGTGTATTTGCGATAACGTTTGTGTTTCCTTTGCTTTTTAGTTTTACATACCAGAGGCCCAAAATATGGGTACAAAATCATATAAAAATAAAACAGGAATAGGAATAAGAAGCATTACCAGTAATAAATCCGAAGATTCTTTATCAGATTCTGATTCTATCGAAGATCATCCAATAGTATTTGCCTGACGACGTATAAATATTATTGATAGCGACGATGAATTTAGTAGTAAAAAATCATCAGATAAAGAAATGCAACGTATATCTATGTTTAATGTCAAACACCAACTGTTTTATGGAATTCCATACTTAAGCTCTTATACACACAAGTCCAAACGTTGTAAGTCGTTGTTACTTCAACGTTAGAAAATGTATTCGTTATAATAAAATTGTTGAAACTGCTGAATTCATTGTTAATATCTATTTCGAGGTTGATATCTGTTGATTTCACGTTACATAGATTTTGTTGTTAAATAAAATTGTAGTGTTGTAAGTTACGCTTTTCTAAAGTGTGATAAGGTTCGAAACAAGCACAAGTATGCATTGCGACTATGATTGAACATGTATCGTGATAATAAGTTGCTTATCGTTTTCCACTTGATGTTTCCTTTTCGAACTTTTAATACTGTCCCGTTTTACCCCTCGCACACAGGTAATATATATCGTTAAATATGACGATAACACGTATAAACGAATGTTCTTGCAGTCGCTGGAATTAATTTCTCAGATGATTAACTAAAAATCTGATAAAATTTCATGGGACAGAAGTCTTCCATTTTCTGCAATTGCTTTTACTCGCCGTCGATTAGAAAGGTTTAAGAAAACAAATATTGAAAAATTTTGGGCTGCACACATTTTTCTCCATGATGACGTGCAATACTTTCATGACAGTCGAATGTAAAGCGTTGTTGCATTAAAATATTTTCTGACTATAGGCAGTATAAAGAGAGGTAATTTTTACTGTTACGACACACGTTTATTTGTAGAATGCAAATGAATTTGTAAATTGTGCGCATTAAATATAATAGTGTAGTGAAAGGATAATAGAACTACAGCAACTCAATTTAGACTTAACAAGTTTAGATATAAGAAGTAATAGAAATTACATATAATTATATATTATAACAACAAAACTGATGAATTTAACTGAGACATTTAACAAAAGACTTTAAACAAAAAATATTAGGCAGCCCGCCGTGCAATAGAAATGACATGTAATTACATATTATAATAACAAAACTTCAACTTCAATGTCACATCTAATTGAGACACGTGTAATACTGAAACCTTAAGTATCAAAAGATCGTGTTTCAAAAAACGTAAAATAAAAACAGGAAAGATTATAATAGATGAAAATGAAGAATGGAGTATAACGAATCACTAAACATTACAAAAAGAAGCCATAAGAAAACGTACTCATAGCACAAGATAGCAAAGTGAAGGAAGGAAGATAAAATAAAACAGCATAACTGCAAAATGGGATCAAGATGCAATCCGATAAAAATGAAATGAGATTGCACAAGAGCAAGATGGTATAAGATACAGCAAGTAGACGGTAGTGTAAGATAAATCGAAGATCCGCTAGGGAAAGAACGAGATCAAAACAAAATCAAGTAAAACAACATCAAGATAGAATCAGATAAAACGACAGCAAGATAGAATCTCATAAAACAACAGCAAGCAAGATTCAAGCAGAATAACATCCAAATCGAGGAAGACAGAACCACTGCAACACGAAGCAAGATAAAATCGGCCGATAAAACAAGATAACACACGGTTACGATAAAATCAGATAGAACGAGCGCGCGACAGTAGAATATAAAATAGGATCAAGCCAGATTCAGATGCATCGCGCCAGGAAGATTTAAGTAGAATAACATCAAGACCGAATAAAACAGCACGAGTTGAAAACAGCCTAAGATAAAACTGTAGCCAAATAGAACAGGTTGCGCCTATATTACGATGGAATCATAGAACAAAAGCACCGTAGTGACATATGGATTTGAAAGTGGATTTTGAAAGTGGTGCAAGTCCATTTATTTTTGTTTTGAGAAAAATAAAGGTTAGCATATCTGTTAATTAAAAAATTTAGGTAAATTATATGAGGTGTGGCGATGTTTCTACTGATTTATCAATATGTAATTTGGTTATATAAATTTGTTTTAGGCGAATTTGATTAAATTATTGTACATTTACGGGGGTGCAAATGGTTTACACCACTTTCGAAATTAGACAATTGTAAAAATCGTTTAATTTCAATTTTGAAGAATCAAATATTACTTAAAATATACTTCAGATTATTTCAATTTTGTTTACAAATAATGGCAAGATATAAAATAGAAGTAATATTTTTAATTTTAGGCGTTAATTAGATTGTTAAAATTACAAGATATTGGTAGTATTTACTTATGCTCTGCATGTGGCAGTGTTTTGAAATATTCATGATGCCCCGGAGGTATATAAGATAATAACTGCTTGATATCTTTATATATTTCATAAGAAATAGGCCTGTCATCTTGGTACAAAGGCGCCAGGGCGGTTTTTTCAAATTTTATTTGAATTGCTGGAATGAATTTTCCTCTTTTTGTATAGTACTTTTGTCCGGTATTTCGCTTAATTTTGTTTATTCGTTGCATATATTTTCTTTTATTTTGTTCTGCAGAATCTAAGTTCTCAGTAACAATATCATCATCTGATGAAGATTATCTATAATTCTCTATAATTCTTTGTCTGTTTTTACGTTTCGTTAATTTCTTTTTCATAGTGGTATTATTTTCATCCTCCGATTCTAAGATTGTACTTTTGTTTATATTCATGGGCTTTAATTCTGTGTGAATTTATTTAAAATTAAATAAAATACATATTTTCAATCGTCATAAAACAATATTTTTATAAAATAATATTGATTTACCATTTGTTCTTACTTATATCACTATTTTGATGCCAATATGAAATTATCAATTTTAGGAGGAAAATAAAATAAGTAACCTAAACTAGTAACTCTTTTGCAATTCGTAATATAAAACATTTTTATAATTGACGAAATTAATTATTATTTTGCCAGTACATAATCACATGAATACGTAAATTTATTTTTCCAATTTTTTTCCAAAATTATTTTTTTGAGAAATTAACACGTTGAATGTCACGATGGTCATATGTGACCGAAGTGCATCAAATACTTATAATTGCAAAAACTTGAACGAAAATTCTCTAATTAGAGAATGCTTTAAAATAAAATAGCAGTATTGAAAAATTATAAGTTTTTATTAAATCATGACCATTTTTATCGATCTTTTATTTTCCATTGTTCAGTATTTTCAACATAAAATATATTCCTAAACGGCAATGCAAGTTTGGAATATTTTTGACCGTTTTGATCCAATTTTTTGTTGTAAAAAAAATTATAAATTTTATTATGAAAAATGTTTAAAAATTTCATTGAAACCGTTAATTTCATATCAAACACGTATTCTGTGTTTGAAGAATATAATATTTGATAGAGAATATAATTATTATTTTGCCGTTACATACACAGAATAGTACAAATATTTTCGTGGCGCTCTGAGCGAAACATGTGATTTCGGCGTGGCAGTCAAAGTGTTAAAAACTAACTAGTTGTACATAAAAAGTTTGCGTTAAATTACACATAAATTGCCTGACATCTCATTTTTTTAAAAATGAACTTATATGACTTTCAAAATAAACGGTCCATATAGCACATCAAGATACAATCAGTTAGGAATACTAAAAATATTTTTGTGGCATTTTGAGCGAAACATGTGATTTCGGCGTGGCAGTCAAAGTGTTAAATACTAACTAGTTACACATAAAAAGTTCTCATTACATTAAACATAAATTGCCTGACATCCCATTTAAAAAAAAATGGACTTATATCACTTTAAAAATAAACGGTCCATACAGCACATCAAGATACAATCAGTTAGGAATAGTAAAAATATTTTTGTGGCATTCTGAGCGAAACATGTGATTTCGACGTGGCAGTCAAAGTGTTAAATACTAAGTAGTCACACATAAAAAGTTTCCATTAAATTAAGCATAAATTGCCTGACACCTCATTTTTTTAAAAATGGACTTACACCACTTTCAAAATAAACCGTCCATATAGCACATCAAGATGCAATCAGTTAGACCTCCATCAAGATAAAATGACACAGTATGAGATCAAGATAAAATAACGTAGACCGTCAGCACAGATCATGATTGTGTGAGTATAGACGCCTATATATGTAGGCATATGAGGGTATGACGGATACTTTTGCTGAGCAGAAGGGTGGCTCGCTCTCATTAACCTCTCGCTAGGAAAGCGCTCTTAGCTGGCTTCAATTGCTTTCATCGAAGAGGACGAGCATGAGCCCACCTTTTAGCACGGTTCTCAGTCGGGCCAGTATATGTGCGGCCGAGGAAGGAGGAAAATTTAAGCGTCGCGCTAGGAAGAGTGAGACGGAGCGGAGGGGTGAAACAAAAAGACGGAACAGCGCGGATTATGTATGGAAAGGCGGAAAATCGAACGGCAGAGAGTTATGAAGCATTAAGGAATGGAAATGAGCGGAGGCAGAGGGGGAAGTGTAAGTGTTGTGCAGGAAAGATGGAGAAGAAGGGGATGGAACAACGAGACAAAAGTAGGAATTATGTTCAGTAAGGAGGGAAAATTGAATGGCAGAGAATTAGAAGTGAAGAAGACTAAGTCGAGAAGCATGTATAGGAAAGCGATAAAAATGTGAAGAAATAGAAAAGAAAATAGGGAAGGGCGTAACACGTGTCCAAGGATCAACGAATAGAAGAAAGGCCGTGAAAGAAAAAGACGGAACAGCGCGGATTATGTATGGAAAGGTGGAAAATCGAACGGCAGAGAGTTATGAAGCATTAAGGAATGGAAATGAGCGGAGGCAGAGGGAGAAGTGTAAGAGTTGTGCAGGAAAGATGGAGAAGAAGGGGATGGAACAACGAGACAAAAGTAGGAATTATGTTCAGTAAGGAGGGAAAATTGAATGGCAGAGAATTAGAAGTGAAGAAGACTAAGTCGAGAAGCATGTATAGGAAAGCGATAAAAATGTGAAGAAATAGAAAAGAAAATAGGGAAGGGCGTAACACTTGTCCAAGGATCAACGAATAGAAGAAAGGCCGTGAAAGAAAAAGACGGAACAGCGCCGATTATGTATGGAAAGGTGGAAAATCGAACGGCAGAGAGTTATGAAGCATTAAGGAATGGAAATGAGCGAAGGAAGAGGGCAGGTGTAAGTGTTCTGCGAAAAAGATGGAGAAAAAGGTGATGGAACAACGAGACAAAAGTAGGAATTATGTTCAGTGACGAGGGAAAATCGAATGGTAGAGAATTAAAAGTGAAGAAGACTAGCTGGAGTTGCGTGTATAGGTATGGGGATAAGAAATGTAAAGAAACGGAAAAGAAAATAGCGAAGGGCGTAACTGTTGTCCAAGGATCAAGGAATAGAAGGAAGGAAGTGAAGGGAAAATATGGAAACATGGAAAATCGAACGGCAGAGAGTTATGAACCATTAAGGAATGGAAATGAGCGGAGGCAGAGGGGGAAGTGTAAGAGTTGTGCAGGAAAGATGGAGAAGAAGGGGATGGAACAACGAGACAAAAGTAGGAATTATGTTCAGTAAGGAGGGAAAATCGAATGGCAGAGAGTTAGAAGTGAAGAAGACTAGTTGAAGATGCGTGTATAGGAAAGAATTATGAAATGTGAAGGAATGAAAAAAGAAATAGCGAGGGGTGTAACTGTTGTACAAGAATCAACAATTAGAACGAAGGCCGCGAAAGAAAAAGACGGAACAGCGCGAATTATGTTTGGAAAGGTGGAAAAATCGAACGACAGGGAAGTAGAATGGAGGAGAGTTATGAAGCATTAAGGAATGAGAATGAGTAGAGGAAGAGGACAGGTGGAAGTGTTTTTCAAGAAAGAAAGAAAGAAAGAAGAAGATGGAACAAGGGAAAAGTTCAAATTATATTCGAAATGGAGGAAAAATCGAATGGCAAAGAGTTATGAAGCATTAATAAATGGAAATGAGCGGAGGAAGAGGAGTGGATATAAGTGTTATGCAAGAAAGAAAGAAAGAAAGAAAGAAGAAGATGGAACAAGGCAAAAGTACAAATTATATTCGGAAGGGAGGAAAAATCGAATGGCAGAGAATCAGAACTGAAGAAGATTAGATGGAAATGGGTGGATGGGAGAGTATTATGAAATTAGAAGGAATCAAAAAGGGAAGAGCGAGTAGTGTAAGTGTTGTCTAAAGAACACAAAGTAGAAGGAAGAAGGTGAAACAAAAAGACGGAACAGCGCGGATTATGTATGGGAAGGTGGAAAATCGAATGGCAGAGAGTTATGAAGCATTAAGGAATGGAAATGAGCGGAGGAAGAGGGCAGGTGTAAGTGTTGTGCAAAAAAGATGGAGAAGAAAGGGATGGAACAATAAGGCAAAAGCACAAATTATGTTTGGAATGGTGGAAAAGCGAATGGCAGAGAGTTATGAAGCATTAAGGAATGGAAAGGAGTAGAGGAAGAGGGGGAGATGTAAGTTTTGTGCAAGAATGAAAGAATGAAGGAGATGGAACAACAAGACAAAAGTAGGAATTATGTTCAGTGAGGACGAAAAATCGAGTGGCAGAAAATTAGATGTGAAGAAGACTAGCTGGAGATGCGTATATAGGAAAGAGTTATAAAATGTGAAGCAATGAAAAAGGGAAGAGCAAGCGGTGTAACTACTGTCCAAGGATCAATAAACAGAAGGAAGGAAGTGAAGGAAAACGATGGAACAGCGCGGATTATGTATGGAAAGGTGGAAAATCGAATGGCAAAGAGTTATGAAGCATTAAGGAATAGAAATGAGCGGAGGAAGAGAGCAGGTGTAAGTGTTGTGCGAAAGAGAAGGAATGAATGAGACGGAACAATGAAGTAAAAGTACGAATTATGTTTGGAATGGTGGAAAAGTCGGACGACAGGGAATTTTAACGGGAGGAGAGTTATGAAGCATTAAGGAGTGGAAACGAGCAGAGGAAAAAGGCAGGGGTACGTGTTATTCAAGAAAGAAAGAATGAAGGAGATGGAACAACAAGACGAAACTAGGAATTATGTTCGGAGAAGACGAAAAATCGAATGGTAGAGAATTAGAAGTGAAGAAGACTAGCTGGAGATGCGTGTATAGGAAAGAGTTATGAAATGTGAAGAAACGAAAAAAGAAATAGCGAAGGGTGTAACAACTGTCCAAGGATCAATAAATAGAAGTAAGGAAGTGAAGGAAAAAGATGGAATAGGGCGAATTATGTATGGAAAGGTGGAAAAATTGAACGGCAGAGAAATAAAAGAGAGGAGAGTTATGAGGCAGGACGGAATGGAAATTATCAGAGGAAGGGGAGGAAGTCTAAGTGTTGTACAAGAAAGTTGGAGAAGAAGAAAGGAGATGGAACAACGAGGCAAAAGTAGGAATTATATTCGGAGAGGACGAAAAATCGAATAGTAAAGAATTAGAAGTGAAGAAGACTTGCTGAAGATGCGTGTATAGGGAAGTTATGAAATGTGAAGAAATGAAAAAGGAAATAACGAGGGGTGTAATTGTTGTCCAAGGATCAACGAATAGAATGAAGGAAGTGAAGGAAAAAGAAGGAACAGCGCGGATTACGTTTGGAAAGGAGAAAAGAACGAATAGTAGAGGATTAGAAATAAAAGAGAAAAATTGAAACGTGTATGTGAGGAAAAATTGCGGAAGACCAGAGAAAGATGAGAGTTATTTGAAGGCTGCGTAAGAAAGAAAAGTAAATCGCAGCAGTGAAGTAGAAAGACAAAACAGATAAATGAAATAAAAGAAAGAAGCATCGAATGTAAGCAAACGTCAGGCGAAGAATGCAATTTAAAGACATATGCGTGTGAATGCCTGACGAAATTATATTTCGAAAGATAAGATGGTACAGAAAAGTCAGGTGACCTGCCACCCGGTAAAAACCAAGGGAAAATTTCAAAGAATCGAGAGAAGCAAGTATTAATAACGTCAGGGTAGGACAGAGGTCGGCAAACCGTGACTCTACGTGGCTCCAAAGTTAAATTGAAAACGAAAATAAGTCTATAATTGTTTAACTAAAAATAAGATACCGACTCATATCACCAATTGAACAAATTTACATTTAGTCTTTCCAGTATCTTCTGATGTACCTATTTATATAAACAATCGTTTTCTAACATAAATGTCATTAAATGTAAATTGAAGAACCAAACTACTAATCATCGATTCGTGTTTTAAATTAAAAACGACTATATTTATAAACCTATTTATAAAACTATATACTGAAATTGTCTAAGAAAATGCAAGAGAACTACTCACACTGATTAAAACCATTGATACCAATTATTCGTCCGATTTTTTCTCCGTTTACTTACGATACGATTAATATTATAATATTTTATACTACTACTTAAATTTTCCTTTCGTTTTAAAAATGTTTAGGTAAAGATAAGTTACCGACTCATATCACGAATTGAACAAATTTACATTTAGTCTTTCCAGTATCTTCTGGTGTACATATGTAATCAGCAATCGTGTTCTAACATAAATGTCATTAAATGTAAATTAAAGAACCAAACTACTATTCATTGATTCGTGCTTTAAATTAAAAACGATTATACTTATAAATCAGATATACTGAAAGTGTGTAAGTAAATGCAAGACTGATCATATTGATTAAAAGCACTGATAACAACTGTTTATCCGTTTTTTTCTCCATTCACTTGCGATACGATTAATATTATAATTTTTTATAGTATTACTTAAATTTTCCTTCCGTTTTAAAATTGTTTAGGTAAAGATAGGTTACCAAGTTATATCACGAATTTAACAAAGTTACATTCAGTCTTTCCAATATCTTATAGTGTACATATTTAATCTGCAATAGTTTTCTAACATAAATGTCATTAAATGTAAATTAAAGAGCCAAACTACTAATCGTTGATTTGTGTTTTAAATTAAAAACGTCTATATTTATAAACCAGGCATACTGAAACTGTCTAAGAAAATGCAAGATAACTATTCGCACTAATTAAAACCACTGATAGCAACTGTTTATCTGATTTTTCAATATTTACTTACGAAACGATTAATATTACAATTTGTTATACTACTACTTAAATCTTCCTTTCGTTTTAAAAATGTTTAGGTAAAGATAGGTTACCGACTCATATCACGAATTTGACAAAGTTATATTTAGTCTTTCCAATATCTTCTAGTGTACATATTTAATCAGCAATCGTTTTCTAACTTAAATATCATTAAATGTAAATTAAAGAGCCAAACTACTGATACCATCATCGATTTGTGCTTTAAATTAAAAACGAGTATACTTATAAACCAGACATACTGAAACACTCTAACCAAATGCAAGATTGATCACATTGATTTAACCCACTGATAGCAATTGTTTATCCGATTTTTTCTCCATTTACTTGCGATACGATTAATATTATAATTTTTTATACTACTACTTAAACCTTCCTTTCGTTTTAAAAATGTTTATATGACTATTGTCTAATTTTGAAGTCGCCGCAAGGGACACGTTTCGTTCTTCCACCTCAAAATTTGCCGACCCCTGTGCCAAAAAAAAAGAAAACCCGAAAAGATTTGAAGATGTACGTGTGATAGCGAATAATGAAGCAGCATTACGCAACACGTGAAAATAGGAGAAAGAGAGAGGGACTTAGGGATGGAAATTTGTAAGTCTAGGAGCACCGCATCCCGTGTTTACAGAAGCCGTCAATGCATGGAAATTGGGTCACGTGGCTGAAAGAAGTGCTGGAAGCGGGAACGAGGGAAAGTGGAGGGTCGCAAAAATTTGTAGGCGGGTTAACGTTAATAAGCGAACGTTGGCAAATGCAACGATGTCCCGAGCTTCCATGTATCAACGTATCTATTCATTTTCACCCCCATTTCATACGCTGTATTTGTCAATGGCCGCAATTAACCTCCTTTCGACGATTCGACTTTCAAATCAAAGGCTGTTTTCGCGCCAATTTCAGTGCTCGAAAATTGCCAAAAACATTTTGATACAAGAATCCGGATGTTTTTCTCAAAGTAAATTCAAGAGAGTAATTCTTGTATTACTCGAGAACCTTGACGCTTATTAATTTCATTAATATACGCCGTAACTTGCAAAGTTTGAAATTAATACGCAAGAAATACATAAGAAAAACTGCATGATAACTGAGTATGAGAAATATCTATTTGCCATCAAAAATATCTGTTTTTGTAAACTGTAAGCTAGACCTCTTCAACAGTCATGTATAAAACCTTTACCTGATGAATATTGGATTACTCGTATTATGTTTCCCCGTGTTTAAGGATTTCTTTTGCAAAATTACGGAAAAAGATCTATTTTTTGTGGACAACGCCTCAGGCCTCCGTCTTATTCCTACAAAAAACCTTTACTTAACGAATATCAGGTTAGTTATATTTAAGTTAAGTTAACATCAGATTACTTATACAAAAAACCTTTACTTAATAAACATTAGATTACTTATATCTTGTATTTACGTGTTCCAAGTTAATTTATATTGTATATTTTGTTACATTTCCAAGAAAGACCAATTTTTCTAAATTGGAAATAATATTCCCCCTTAACATCACACATAAATCCTTTACCCGCGAAACATTTGATTACTCGCACTTGCTATCTATGTACATGCTTCAAATTCATTCAAGTATTTTTTCCCCAAATGCCTCAAATACCACTTTTTGTAGATTAAAAACCAGATCCCCTCAATATGCACGCACAAAGTCTTTATAATGAAAATGGAATCATTCGTATTCTGCATCTAATTGTTGTAAATTGAATCACCAAATGTTTTGTTTTAAAGATTTCCAAAAAAGTTCTCTTGTTATTTGCAAAGTAGGGCCTTTCAACCCTTTGCACTCCAATTAATTTTGTTGTGTCATCTATCAATAATTCTAAGACATCTTCGTGATACCTCTGATGCAACCTAAATATTATTTCGAAATAAAAAAATCTATAAACCGTCACGTTTAAAATGTAATTATATATTAGATATCTTAACTTTTTTATTTAAAATCAATTTTAAATTTCACATTTTTAAGTCTATTACAATCTGCTATCTATGGGATATGGTGTTCTTTGCATTATTATTTCGCTACCGTCCCACCGGTTTTCAGTATCTCATAAATAATTTCATTAAAAATCACTACAGTGTCTATTAAATTGCGTTTGTTTAGATCAAAACTTATCAAGACCATAAAACTTATCTTCATTGCTAAATAATTAAAAGTCTGCAGTATGCTGTTCAATTTTATGTTTTATAGGCGAAAAAAGATTTTCATTGCCGAATAACTCAATATTTGCAGGGTACATTTTTTTAATTTTTTTTTCAACGATAAAAAATTATTTCAGACGACAAAATTCTGTACACATAATTGTTGGCGCATCATTAACAAAGTACGTGAGTGTCATGACATACAAGTGATGCAATAATTACATTTGAAGAAATGTCTATGACGTGCGGAGTTAAATTCCTAATTCAAACAGATAACAAAAAGTTCACCGTGATACGCGTATGGAGTTAAATTCCTAATTCATACACATAAAAAAAGTTCCCCGTAATATGATTATACGAACTGGCAGGCCAAAAGTATTGCTTCGCACGCGTTCACTCGAACATTTTTGAGCTACGTACGGATCTGATTATCGGAAAAAGTAGGGGAGCCTATTTATGGCCGACATAGAAACGCCTGAATGTCCCCCTTTGTCGAGGCTATCTGAAAAACACGTGGCCTATCTTAACGTCGCGTCATCCCGCAAAAAGCGTAACGTAATTCGAATTCACGAAATGATCTAAGCGCTTAGGGGGCCGGATCCCATGAATCCCGGGGGACCATGTGAGCCGAGCCCTGCGACGCCATTTATGCTTTTGCCATTGAGCACAATGAACACACGAAGAAATTCGTATCACGCGCAGAAACGACGTCACGTAAACAGTAATCGTAGATTTCGTCGACTTTTTCGTAAAAAAAACCATCTGCGTGGAGACCTTTCGATGAATTTTCATTTGGGAAACAGTTGTTTTAGTCGGTATATTTTCTGTTTCTTTTATAAATTTATTTTTAAATGCAACTTCAATCGAAGTCTTCATCGAATCAGTTCTACGCTTATTAAAAGCTTAAGAAACCTCGATAAACACTAATCCTAGATTTTGTCGACCTTTTCGTATAAAAAACCATCTGGCGCCAAGACATTTCGATGAATTTTCACTTGTGAAACAGTTCTGTTACCCGTGTATTTTCTGCTTTTTTTAATTTAATTTTTAAATGTAAATTCAATCGAAGTTCTCGTCGAAAGTTGTATGCTTATTAAAAGTTGAAGAAACCTATGTAATTTCGTGATACTTTTAAATAAACATAATTCACAAAGTTGGAAGCAAATTTGTACAAATTGTGTACATGATTAATTTTAACTTCATCGGCTGCCTCATATTTCACTGCATTCGATTTATTCGTTATATGGAGTTAGGTGAATTTTTACTAGGTAACCAAAAAGAATCACTTGTTTTTTTTAAGTTCATTTTTAAATGTAACTTCAATCAAAGTCCTTGTCGAAAGTTGTACGCTTATTAAAAGCTTAAGAAACCTCGATAAACAGTAATCGTAGATTTCGTCGACTTTTTCGTAAAAAAGAAACCATGTGGGGCGAAAACATTTTGATGAATGTCACTTGTGAAACACATCTGTTACCCGTGTATTTTCTGTTGTTTTTTTTCAATTTCAATTTTAAATGCAACTTCAAACGAAGTCCTCGTCAAAAGTTGTACGCTTATTAAAAGTTGAAGAAACCTCTGTAATTTCGCGATACTTTTACATAAGCATAATTCACGAAGTTGTAATAGTTGTAAGCAAGTTTGTACAAATGGTCTACATGTTTAACTGGCGTGCCATAATAGCATTGTGGTTTTAACTTAATTGGCTGCATCATGTTTCACTGCGTTTGATTTGTTAGTTTTATGGATTTAGGTAAACTTTTACTAAGTAACTAAAAAAGTTCGTATGGTGTTCCGTAATCGACGTTGCGAAAGTGATAAAAATGTTTGTTGCCCGTTGAAAATAATTGTTTGCCATCGTAATATATTGCCGAATGTCACACATTTTCACGTTTGTAAATTCCTCTTTTATCAAACTGTTATTTTGTTAATAAAGAAATCAGGTATTTCTGAAGGGGAGGTTTTTAAGGCATACAATAAGGCACATTCACGTTTGAACTCTTGGATAATATTTAAATTTGCATGTTAAATATACCTACATGATTTACGTTTCTCCTGACAAAGGTTTTAATTTTTTTTAAAACGCTGCCACATAAAGGGTATAAATAAATAATAGCAATATCTTATGCTAACTTTAACAATATGTAAATATAAATAAGGTTCAAAATAAAAAATTCTACTCGTATTTCATTTCTTCTTATTACTCATAAGCAAAACTGGATTAATAGAAAATATATTTTAAATGATATTTAATACTTCATTATTGAAATTAAATGATTTTTACAGTCGACTAATTGTGAAAATAGTCTAAGCCCATTTACAGCCCGCAAATATATACTATTTCACTTAAATTCGCCTAAACGAAATTTGTATCATCAATTCACACATTGATCAATCCGTAGAAACATTGCCAGACTTGACACAATTAATCTATATTTCTTGAACTGACCAATATGCCAACCTTTCATTTTCTCGAAACAATAAAAAAATAAACTTACACAACTTTTAAAATAAACAGTCCATATATTCTCTATAATACATTCGGATAACAAAGATGCAATACAATTTTAAATATGCGTTTTTATAGACATTTTTCCAATATAAAGCTTCGTTCAGTATTTACCAAAGGTGCCATAAAAATGCCTCGACCTTTATAGGTCGCACAAGAAAATTAATTGAAGTGCAGCGATTTAAATCTTAATCGCACACGGCTCGTGACACATTCGACGACTGTAAATTAAATTAACGGCCCGCACGTCTGAAAAGCTCGTTTGCCGCGTGTTAAATGCATACAAACAAGAAGCGCTGGTAAAAAACGAGAACCGTACTAGTAGCGTGGAAGCGTGAATGTGTTATCGTTTTTTTTATTAGATCAGCGCTGCAAGATGGCACGTCTGAAAAATTGAACGTTCACCCAGCGCAGAATTCAATCAACCCGCACTCCGCGCGTTCAAATTCGCGGGGCAATTTCGTATAAGATAATAAATATGCGGAAGTGGCATAAAATACCGACGTGCTAACCCATCGTGTTACAGAAGTGATTCGTAAAAATTGAACGAACGTTCTTCTGACAGTTCACAGTTTTTCTGATACTCGCTCGAGGATGACGGAAAACGAAAGTCGACAAGTGTATTTTTCGACGCAGTCGAATTAACTAGTTAAGCGCGGAATTTAATTTTAGAAATCCCTCACAGGGTGCGGAATTAAAATGAATAAATTACGTGTATATGCTACCGTAAATAACCGAAATTGGAGAATGTCGACTTTTACCGGTGAATGTCAACGGATACCAAATACGTCGGTGAAAGATTGAATATTTCATTACATTGTTGTAAATTCAGACACTCTCCGGTGTGTGTCGACAATTAGTGCATGGTAAATGTCAACATTTACCGGTGTAAGTCAGATATAAGGGTATTTAGCAAATATTTCGGATATACACCAAGCGACTATGTGAATGTTGACATTCACGGGTGAAAGTCGACATTCTCCAGATTTCGGTGTGTCACGGTAACATATATACGTCGAACGCAGAACAAATGGTCCTATTATAAAATTCGCTAATATTGCTGTCTGAATCACCAATTTGGAGGGTAAATTTAGCAATTTATTGTATCATCATTATTAATATATTATACGTATTTAGCTATTTTTCATAGCTTTTGCTTTATTTTGATAAAAACTGTGAAAATGCAAAGATTTGCTTTAGATGCTTCAAAAGCGAGGTAGAGAGAGCTTTTGGATCGAATGTTTCGGATTCTTGTGTTCAATTCAAGAATATCTAGAACTCCGTCTCGTAGATCAAAGTATGTATGTAATTTGTTTTACAATATAAAATACGTAGCAATTCTATTGGTAATATATATAAAACATACCATCAAGTAATATAAAATAGTTAGCAGTTCTATTGCTCATATAAAGGAAACGTACCACCAAATAATATTCTTATTGTATTGCGTTTGACGTATATACACGTCAAACGCATTCAACCCCTTCGGACCCTATGCACATTATAATGTACATAATACTTTTCGTGCTGTATTTTATTACGTATATTATTTTTACGAATTTTATTTTTTTGTACAAATATTTCTCAGGACCTCCTTAATGTTACAAATTTTGCATAAGAACCATATGTCCATTAAAATGTAAATTCACAGATTATAAATAAATAAATAAATATTTATGTAAAAAGTACATTGTTGTCTTCATTTACATGAATTAAGTCAATTTTAGTGTAAAAAAATAATTTTTCTTAAACGAAAAAAAATTCCGGTCTGATACTTTTCATGCTGTATTTTATTACGTATATTATTTTTACGAACAGGAATTTTATTTTTTTATACAAATATTTCTCAGGACCTCCTTAATATTACAAATTGTGCGTAAGAACCATATGTCCATTAAACTGTACATTTACAAATTATAAGTAAATAAATAAACATTTCTGCACAAAGTATATTGTTGCCTTAATTCACATGAATTCAGTTAATTTTATTATATAAAAAATAATTTTTCTTAAACGAAAAAAGTTCGGGTCTGAACGAGTTAAGAGGTTATTCCAATATAAAGGGGTCGAAAAAATTGACTTTCTTTTTCATTTTTGGATAGTTTATAGTCTTAGAATGAATATCCCAGTGTCGGTTTAGGCGATTCGCCCTTTTTGACTATGAGATTTTTTACCATTTTGACTGTATGAGATTTTTGCAAGTGGCATAACTGATTGCTCAAAAACGGCTTTATACATAGACTTCAATTTTAACATAATATTCAGCATACTTATGGTTATCGCATGAAGCTCAATCATGTTAAAGTTTCGATTATAACCCATAATATTGCCATATTTATAGCGCAAAAAAATTGCTTGTTTTACAAAACACTTTTGTGTGGCATTTTGTGTGACATTTTGTTCATTTGCATGGAAATTTGAAACCTGAAGTTCATGCGATTGTCACATTCACACATATTAAGGATCTCTTTCGATTTTCTATCTCAGATATCCAGGAGGGCCAGAATTGTCTATCCCAACACAAGAAACATTTTTTTGATGGGTGTAAAACCCATTAAATATATTAAATATACAAATATTTCTAAACGATAAAAAAATTTTTCTCTATTGCCCCAGGCCATACCTTTTCAGGAAGTTTGCTCAATTATAATTAATTGCTCAAGTGTAGTTGAGTAGTTGCTCAAGTAAAGTTTGCTCAATTATATGCAACAGTTTGCGAGAAAAAAAAATGTTGAAAATTTCCTTTTTTTTTAGGCGTTCACATTTTAATACCCCCTTAACTGGTTAAATGTTCGAGCCGCGGGGCTGGAGGTGGCAATTTATTATTGATATTTCGGTTTCGACTCTGAACCGACGGTAAAATAGATTACAGGGTAAATAAAACAAAGAGAGATGGCACGCCGACAAAACTGAACAGCGTTCAGTTCGTAAAACCAAACGGTTGATCGAATGGGAACTGACAGACTACCGTTATTGACAACTGCATTAACCAATCGTCCGAATTGTCGTTGTTATTTCATGCGTCAAAATGACTGGTGTGAACTAATCGTAACTACTTTTACCCTGAAATCTGATCTCCGATCTACATAATGAAATTATTTCGTAAATATGCATTCTATCGTTTTTATTTTAATTTTCGCTAAAATCAGTTTGTCTTCATTTCGCAGAGATTCATTTTAAATAAAAGCAGTTACGGCTTCCTGCGTACCATTTTCCGATTCTTATGCGCAACGTTGAAAAACTAAACCCTCTGAATTGCGCAGAATTGTCTCATCCGACTGTTTTCCATTTGCAAACAGCCCGACGTCTGTTTATCCCGCGGAAATCTATTTCAAACGAAAATGATTTACTAGACGCCATTCTCCGACTTTATAACGTTCGCCTGAAAATAACCGACGGAGAATTTAAATACGACCGCCACCCGAAGCGTTTCCACTCAATTAAATTTTATCGTCCTCGAGCAAAGTGGATTCGGTTAATTCTTGTACTTCCATTTTTACTTTCGTTTCCCCCGAAGGGCGTGTTTTTCTTGCTGTCGCCTTTTTTGTTCGCTTTTTTTGGCAGCTCAGGCCGCGACGTGAGATTTTTCGATATCGGTGATCTCGTATTCGGTTTCACGCGCGGACGAACGTTTGAGCTGCGGATCGATCGATGTTGCGAGACGGGGGGGTGTAATTCGTTCAACTTTTCGATTTACGCCGGCGTACCGTAAAAAACGAGCACACGACGACATAGCGAACGCGCAATTTCGCCGGCAAGTGCCTTAGAATCCGCGTTCCATCACTGACAGTAACTGAATTTCTACTTTACGACGTTTTATGCGCGACGAATATCAAAGCATTATTGTAGGATTAGAGTGTTCGGGGAATAACGTTGAAAACAAAGTTGCAAACGTCCTGTGGAACATTGGAGAAGCAAAAATTATTCGTGTAGATGTGAATGAAGCGCAGGGAGTGTGGATGTTAAAATATTTTATATGCAATGAATATCAGAGGGTTTTGTCGGATGAAAGTGTCGAAAAATGGCCGACAGAAATGAAACTGTAAAATTTCTGCAGAACGTGTGTACATGTAGCGTAAGGAATGAAGAAATAAAAATTATGTATGTAAATATAGAAAAGGGTTTAAATAGATAGTTGCAGAAGCTTTTATGCGCGACGAATATCAAAGCATTATTGTAGGATTAGAGTGTTCGGGGAATAACGTTGAAAACAAAGTTGCAAACGTAGTGTAGGACATTGGAGAAGCAAAAATTATTCGTGTAGATGTGAATGAAGCGTAGGGAGTGTGGATGTTAAAATATTTTATATGCAATGAATATCAGAGGGTTTTGTCGGATGAAAGTGTCGAAAAATGGCCGACACCGAAATGGAATTGTAAAATGTATGCAGAATGTGTGTACATGTAGCATAAGGAATGAAGAAATAAAAATTATGTATGTAAATATAGAAAGGGGTTTACATAAATAGTTACAGAAGCTGGAATCGCGGTTTTCAAGTATTGTAAGATATAATTTAAACAAAAGTATTGATACGGAATTTGCCAAACTATATATTGAAATATATTGAATATGATTCAATATATGAATATTAAAATATATTGAATATGATTCAATAAATGAATATTCAAATATGTTGAGTATAATTCAATATATGAATATTGAAATATATTGAATATGATTCAATATATGAATATTGAAATATTTTGAATTTGATTCAGTATATGAATATTGAAATATATTGAATATGATTCAATATATGAATATTGAATTATATTGAGTATGATTCAATATATGAATATTGAAATATATTGAATATGATTCAATATATGGATATTGAAATATATTGAATATAATTCCATATATGAATATTACAATATACTCAGTAGTATTATCCTGAAAATGTGCAAGAAACATGACTTTTCTTCAGCCGCTGAAACACATGTATTTTCACGTTTATCGGGTATTTTCGACTATAAATCCTAAAGTATTGCGAATTTCTACTCCCGGTTGAAATTTATGAGTCTTAGCATTTCCATTAAATTGTCAAATTATTAGTCAGAAAATTTTATTTTCTGTGTTCCGTTCTAGATATTATTTTTTTCCTTCCTTGGTATGTCTTTTATTATATATATTCAACTATTATCAGTCTCACTTCTGCTTGCGCACGTGTTGTAAATTACTTTAAACTTCTTCCACTATGTTAAAAAGGCAAATAAATCTGTGATTCTTCATTTTTGGCAAATACGGCAACTTAAAAATATTCTGTATTTCTTTGACTCGATCAAATTAATAATTCAAGGTTCTAAGGTGTAGCAGCCACTTTTAAGGACTGTTTCACGTTCTTCCACAAAAAAATGAAAACCTGTGTGTTCCCTCAGAAAAAAATACATGCAAAGTAGCATTAAATTGATTGTAACTATTAAATTATTAACATCTATGAACTTATTAACATCGTCACTATTACAATTTCGTCGAACAGACGTTGATGAATTTTTGAACACAATTTGCATATTTTCGAACGATACACACTCGAGGCAAATGAAATTTGGAATTTTTTACCTATTTTTGTCCATTCTGAATATATTCCATTTCCGATGGTTCTGCATTTGGTGACATTGTTATACTTTATGGCGTATTAAACGTTAAAACATGTGGATTGCAAATTTATATTTATTTTGTTAAGTGGCAACACCACCCAAATTTTTCTATTGGAAAGTGTATTGGAAGTAGTGTCACGTCATCTGGGATTTTTGAGAGAATTCACCTAAACGCCGATAGTCTGCGCAAGGTATAAACACAGAAGGCAAAAGACGTCTTCGGAACCATCAATTTTCGGAATTACCCACAAGTTCAAATCATGTTACGTGATACAAATGACGTAGGAACCGAGGTTCCAATAGAAGTAATCTGACGTCATAAACAATTTTTGAGAGCCTGCACACAAAATAAACGCAGGAGGCGGAAGACACTAAAGACTTCGGAACCAACAGTTTTCAGAATTAACCAGGAGTTTAAGTCATGTTACGTGATACAAGTGACTTAGATGGCGAGGTACCGACAGAAATAATCTGACGTCATAAGCGATTTTTTAGGGTTTCGCGCAAAATAAACACAGAAGGCGAAGGACATTTTCAGAACTAGCAGTTTTCAAGATTATCCACAAATTCAAGTCATGTCACGCGATGCAAGTGACGTAGATAGCGAATTGGTAATAGAAGTAACCTGACGTCATAAGCAATTTTAGAGAGTCTGCGCACAAAATAATCACAGAAGGCGGAAGACATCTTCGGAACCAGCAGTTTTCAAGTCTACCCACGAGTTCAAGTCATGTTATATGACACAAGTCACGTAGATTGCGAGATACCAATAGAAATGATCTGACGTCATAAGCGATTTTTGAGAGCCTGCGCAAAAAATAAGCACAGAAGGCGAATTACATCTTGGGAACCATCAATTTTCGGGATTAACCAGAAGTTCAAATCATGTCATCCGCCACAAGTGAGGTAGTTGCTGAGGTACCGATAGAAGTATTCTGATGTCATAAGCAATTTTTGAGAGTCTGCAGTCAAAATAACCACAGAAGACGAAATATATATTCAAAACCAGCAATTTTCAAGATTATCGATAAATTCAAGTCATGTTACATGATACAAGTCACGTAGATTGCGAGGTACCAATAGAAATGATCTGACGTCATAAGCGATTTTTAAGAGCCTGCGCACAAAATAACCACTGAAGGCGAAATACATCTTCGGAACCATCAATTTTCGGGATTAACCAGAAGTTCGCGGGCGGAGAGTGCTCCGGGAAGCGAGCGATTTCCTTAAGTCCGACTACTTCGTCTTTCCGCTTTCCGGGCGCAAACGTTTCTGCTGTTTGCCGTCCCACGCGGTTCGTCATCAGACGGCGACGTTCGTGACACACGAGGAAGTGTCCACTAACGAGTGCATTGACGACGACGACCTAAATCGTTCGCCGCGAACGCGTCCCGTGCCTTTCAATTGTGCAAGGCGATTCACGGTCTCGCGGCTTCCTGTTTTCATCCGCCGCACTTTCGGATGGCGTTAACCCTTTGCGCGGCTTTGTAGTGAGTAATACGATGTCAATTGGCTCTGCAGGTACACTTACGTTGAGTCCTACGCGACAATTATGAATTGCCATTATAAATCCTTTAAATATATATTGTATTTTTTTAGTTAAAATTTACGAGATGTAACATTTTCTAATATAGTATTAGGTGTACAACTTTGCTTCCGCCGTTTTGCAATAGATGGCTGTAGCGGTAAGTGGTAGTCGAAATAAATAGATCGTAGATGTCATACAATAAGCTTAGGCATTTGTAAACATAACGCCATCGAAATATTAGTCGATTTGTGTCTGCATCATAAAGTCATTCTCGATTAAACATGTCAGCTTACAAGCCAAATTCTCGTCATTTGCGGGAGGTTTTAATTTTCTGCTTTAATATGAAGAAATCTGCGGCTGAGGCTCATCGAATGCTCTCAAATACCTATGGTGAGGCCGCTATTAGTGAAAGAACGTGCCGAGAGTGGTTTCAACGCTTCAAGAACGGTGATTTTGACGTCGAAGACCGGCAAGGCGGTGGAAGAGAGAAGGTTTTCGAAGATGCAGAATTGGAGGCATTACTTGATCAAGACTCGTGTCAAACGCAACAAGAATTCGCAGTATCATTGGGAGTGACGCAACAAGCCATTTCAAAACGCCTGAAAATCATGGGAATGATTCAGAAAGAAGGAAATTGGGTGCCGTACGAGTTGAAGCCGAGAGATGTTGAACGGCGTTTGTTTGCTTGTGAACAGCTGCTTGCAAGGCAAAGACGGAAAGGATTTCTGCATCGCATTGTGACTGGGGACGAAAAATGGGTTCATTACGATAATCCCAAGCGCAGAAAATCATGGGGATATCCCGGCCATGCTTCCACGTCGACGGCCAAACCGAATATTCACGGTTCCAAGGTCATGCTCTGTATTTGGTGGGACCATCTCGGCGTAGTGCATTATGAGTTGTTAAAACCGACTGAAACAATCACAGGCGATCGTTATCGAACGCAATTAATGCGTTTGAGCCGAGCATTAAAAGACAAACGGCCGCAATACAACGAGAGACATGATAAAGTGATTTTACAGCACGACAATGCTCGACCCCATGTTGCGAAAGTGGTCAAGACATACTTGGAAACGTTGAAATGGGAAGTCCTACCCCACCCGCCGTATTCTCCAGACGTTGCTCCCTCGGACTATCACTTGTTTCGATCAATGGCACACGGCCTGGCTGACCAGCACTTCCGGTCTTATGAAGAAGTAAAAAATTGGATCGATTCGTGGATCGCTTCAAAAGATGACCAGTTTTTTCAACGCGGGATTCGTACGCTGCCCGAAAGATGGGAGAAAGTAGTGGCCAGCGATGGACAATACTTTGAATCATAAACGTATAACCAGTTTTTTACAATAAAGCCTCGAATTTCGGAAAAAAACGGCGGAAGCAAAGTTGTACACCTAATATAAGTTTGCTTAGTGGCGAACGAAGTTTATGCGACTCATTTTATTCGGGACTGTTTATATTTTGATGTGATGTCAACGTAAAGCCAACGCCAAAGTTAGTTTTATATGCTTTATTGAAAATTTAACACCTGGAATTGTACCACATGGCTGGTATTTAATAAAAAATGTTGTAATACCAATATATATATAATCCATACAGCTACGTTGAGTTATGCGGGCCGATTATGAATTCCTATTTTCATTCTTTAAATATGTATTGTATTTTGGAGTATTTTTTTAGTTAAAACTTACGAGACATTTTATAATAGCAGTGTACTCACTGGCGGAAGACGTTTATTTTATTTAACGCTGTTTATATTTTAATTATGACGTCAACGTAAAGCAAACGCCAAAATTTGGTTTGTATGCCGAATTGAAAATTTGACACCTGTATTTGTATCACATGATTGCTATCTGATAAAAAAAGTCGTAATACTGATATGTATATGACCCATACGCTGAGTCATTGGCCAATCAAATCACATTCGTGTGTGACACGATGTCAATTGGCTTTGCAGGTACACTTATGTGAAGTCCTACGCGACAATTATGAATTACCATTAACATTTGTTTAAAAAACTCTTGCATTTTGAAGTGTTTTTTTACTTAAAAGTTACGAGACATTTTATAATAGAAGTGTGCTCACTGGCAAACGACATTCATTTTATTTAACGCCGTTTATATTTTTATGTGACATCAACGTAAAACCAACGCCGAAATTAGTTTTGTATGATGTATTGAAAATTTGACACCTGTAGTTGCATCACATGATTGCTATCTGATAAAAAGTGCCATAATACTGATATGTACCATATATGACCCATACCTTGAGTCATTGGCCAATCAGGAGGATCATTTTATTTGGCGCTGTTTATATTTTGATGTGACGTCAACGTAAAGCCAACGCCAAATTTAGTTTTGTATAGTTTATTGAAAATTCGACATCTCTAATTTTATCACATGATTGCTATCTGATAAAAAAAGTCGTAATACTGATACGTGTATGACCAATACGCTAAGTCATTAGCCAATCAAGAAGCTCATTTCATTCATCTCTGTTTATATTTTTATGTAACATCAACGTAAGCCAACGCCAAAGTTAGTTTTGTATGCTTTATTGAAAATCTGACACCTGTAGTTGTATCACATGATTGCTATCTGATAAAAAAAATTCGTAATATGTATATGACCCATACGCTGAGTCATTGGCCAATCAAAAGAGGTATTGCATCGCACACATGCTATGTTGTTGGTCTGCCAAAGGGTTAAAGTTACGTGTATATCAAGATCTTTTTTGCTCGGTGCGCATTCATCGTGTAAAAAGTGATGTAGGTACACACGATCAGCTATAGCATTGAAACTAATTCAATCTTGATTGTAATACACGTACACAGAACAAACGAACCCTTCTTCCGTTGTCTACATTTCTGACATCAGTAATCAGATCAATCTTATTGATCAAATAATGCGCTGTTGAGAAATTTAATGCAATAAAAAGAGTAGATGCTTTTAATCGAGAAAAAAGTTAACGTTTTAGATACATGATTATTTTTATAAATGTCATAAATGTCATAAAATCAGTAATACGTTTTTGTGCTATGCAAACCGTGCGATCGTTAGCTGAAAATGTTTATAACTACATCGTTTGTAAACATTTCCTCTCACAAGAGGCATCAAAAAAGCCTCGTATGTTTTTTTCCAATTTTTCTCCATCCATCAGAATGTTCAAATAAAATGCTCAATTGCCATCCAATAAAAATATCAGTTTTCCGCAAAGTTTTAATAGTGTTTTCAAAATAATTAGTAAAAAAAAAGTAATTTACATTGCGTCCAATAAACCGACGGTCCGTCGATGTAAATAAAAATAAAATATTTGATAAAGAGGTACTAAATTCCAAAGGCTCAAAGGATATAAATAACACATTTAACGTTGCTCAGAAGTTTGGTATTTGAAGGAAAATTGTTATTAACAACTTTTAATGCCATGCTGATTTTTTTGTGACATTATCTAAATAAGTTGTTTATAAGGCAAAACGTAGTTTGTTTATCACTTAATATTTTCAAAATACGTATTTTTGGTAAATGAAGAGTTTAATTTAAAAAGAACCAATTTGAAATATTTGGAATATTCACACCTGTTGGACGAATATTCACGACTTCATACATTTATATTTGTAAATGCATTGGCTAAAAAGGAAACGTGGCCAATTTTTATGATTAATTTCTTTGTACCCATTGCAGGTAGCATGTAGAAATAAAAATACCAGCCAATAACAAAATTATGAATGATTGAAAAAACTTTTGATTTTTAAGCAAACATTTATTCCTTTCATGTTTACCGAAAAATAAAACGTTGTATAAATAACATTGGCAGTGATACGACTAGTGGATATATATTTGATACGTCAACAAAGTTTCAATAATCAAATTTATAGTTTTTGAGAACTTGTCAAAGTGCAATTATTCGTTATTACTATTTTGTTTTACTTAAAATATATGTTTTCTCAACGTTGTTGCAAATGGAAAAAAAATGTATACGTTTTGGAATTTTATTGGCCTCCGCATCTTAACATTTTGTAAAATCCCACGTTTGTAAAATATACACTGACAGCAAATTTAAAAATTGTCGAAAAGCTTTGAAGGATGCAAACACCTAATCAAACATATTTCTAATTAAACATCTCAACTAATAAAAAGGTCGCCATAATTATTTTCGTCTATTTAATTCCACATACACAAGGCAAGCCTTCATCTTTGTAATTTTTGTGAATATTAATATTATCGTTCAGAATTGTCAAAAACAACCAAACATATTTCTATTTAAACGTCTCATTTAATAAAAAGGTCACCATAATTATTTTCGTCTATTAAATTCCACATAGACAAGACAAGCTTTCATCTTTGTAATTTTTGTGAATATTAATAGTTTCGTTCAGAATTGTCAAAAAGCTTTGAAGCATGCCAACACCTAATCAAACATATTTTTATTTAAACATCGCAATTATAAAAAGGTTACCATAATTATTTTCGTCTATTTAATTTCACATACACAAGACAAGTTTTCATCTTTGTGATTTTTGTGAATCTTATTTTTTTTCATCAGATTTGTCAAAAAGCTTTGAAGCATCCAAACACCTAATCAAACATATTTCTATGTAAACGTCTTAATTATAAAAAGGTTGCCATAATTATTTTCATCTATTTAATTCTACATACACAAGACAAGCTCCTCTTTTGTCATTTTTGTGAATATTAATATTTTTGTTCAGAATTGTCAAAAAGCTCTGAAGCGTGCAAACACTTAATCAAACATATTTATATTTAAACGTATCAATTATAAAAAGGTCGCCATAATTATTTTCGTATATTTAATTCCCCATACACAAGACAAGTCTTCATCTTTGTAATTTTGGTGAATATTAATATTTTCGTTCAGAATTGTCAAAAAGCTTTGAAGCATGCAAACACTTAATCAAACATATTTCTATTTAAACGTCTCACCCAATAAAAAGGTCGCCATCATTTTTTTCCTCTATTTAATTCTACATACACAAGACAAGCCTTCATCTTTGTAATTTTTGTGAGCATTAATATTTTTCTTCAGGACTTAAAACTCTTCTTTAAAGCAATCTTAATATCTTGAACTCAATCATATTTAATTTATTCGATTCTACAAACAAGACCCCTTTTTAAGTTCGCGCATTATTTTATTCGCCTTTCGACACCGTTCTGCAGATATGACAATGCATGGAGACAATAAAACAAATGACAACAACAGCGACAGTAGTGGAGCCAGTGATACGCCAATGATAGTGACAGTGATAATGTTTGCGATACTAACGATATCACTTACATTGCTGATAGGGCAGGCAGTGGTAACAATGAAGTTGCAGCAATGATAATAACAATAGCAATTGAAGCGTTTAGTCGAATAACGGTTCATATTACGATCTGCTCATTTTAGAGGGGGAGTAGTAGTTATTTATTAGAGAAAGTGGTTCTTAACTTCAAGTGGTCCAATAACTTTTTGACATTTTAGAAATGACATTGATTATTTCCAATTATTTTAAATTACATTGATTATTACACGAGTCGTTGGCCGAATAAAATGATTAATTTCTTTTAGAATTTTTTTTTTCATTTAAATGCCGGAATACTTGAAACGAAACTCTTGAAACTTTGGATAAATTTGAAAATTTTGATTTTGTGAGCTAATCAATTTTTTAAATTAACATATATGTATTAATACCATTTAATATAATTTAATAAGATTTAATGTTATAATTTAATGTTATTATATGCAATATAATAGTATTTAATACTATTTAATACAATTTGATACCATTTAATATTATAATTTAATATCATTATATACAATATAATAGAATTGAATACTATTTAATACAATTTGATACCATTTAATAATATAATTTAATATCATTATATGCAATATAACAGTATTTAATACTATTTAATGCAATTTAATACCATTTAATATGATAATTTATTAAACTATATGTGCAATTAGATGAACACAAGAAAATATACGGTCACAATACTAGCACTACGCATTTTATTCGTTGTTTTATTACTTTGCCTTCAATCTACCAGCAACTATAAGCGCTTCCTTTGGTGACATCATTAAATAGTATTAAATACTATTTAATACAATTTGATAACATTTAATACTATTTAATACAGTTTAATACCATTTAATATGATAATTTATTACACTATATGTGCAATTAGATGAACAGAAGAAAATATAAGGTTACAATGCTAACGCTACGCATTTTGTTCGTGGTTTTATTACTTTGCCTTCAATCTACCAGCAACTATAAGCGCTGCCTTTGGTGACATTATTAAATAGTATTAAATACTATTTAATACAATTTGATACCATTTAATATTATAATTTAATATCATTATATACAATATATTAGTATTCAATACTATTTAATACAATTTAATACCGTTTAATACGATAGTTTATTAAACTATATGTGCAATTAGATGAACAGAAGAAAAGTTAAGATCACCATGCCAACGTTACGCATTTCCTTCGTGGTTTTATTACTTTGCCTTCAATCTACCAACAAATATAACCGCTGCCTTCGGTGACATTATTAAATAGTATTAAATACTATTTAATACAATTTGATACCATTTAATATAATATTATAATTTAATATTATTATATACAATATAATAGTATTTAATACTATTTAATACAGTTTAATATCATTTAATATGATAGTTTATTAAACTATATGTGCAATTAGATGAACACAAGAAAATATACAGTCACAATGCTAACACTACGCATTTTGTCCGTCGTTTCATTAAGTTGCCTTCAATTTACCATCAATTATAAACGCTGCCTTTGGTGCCGATTTTAGCGACGACTTTTCATAAAAAACGTACTTTAAAAAATATGCAACGTAGACTGTCACGCGGCGGAACACTTGAATGACGTCGATCCGCCTATTCTTTACTGACTGTATAATGTGATCACCGTGGCTGAAATTCACCCCCGATACATTAACCCACTGCTCCACTACTAAAAAAGAGCCCCGTCGAGAAATCGATCGCGGATAAAGGGGGTAAACAGGTCTCACGAAGCGTGTTGAAGCGAAGAGTCTTCCACTGTCATCGACCACGTTGCTACCGACAAAGAATCTATACCCGTCGCAAACGGGATAACGCCAAGTGGTGCTTTATAAATGGACTTAGACGTACCGCTATTTTTTCCGCTCAACAGCCCAAATCTAGGCTAAAGTAGGCAGTGATTGACCGGTATACAGTGATTGACCGTTCTGCGTTCATGAACGAATATCTGAAGATGGCTATAGGTATATTTTCATTGTTTTGAATATCAGTGTAAAGCGCATTCTGTATGTGGCCGTTTTGCAATATAGAATTCTTGTGTAGATTAGCTGTGATTAATAACGTGCTGTTATTAAAGAATTTTTACAGATTTCTTAAGAGAAAAAGAGTAAGCCGCAACTAAGTTCTAATGGTAATTCTTCATTTACGTCAAATAAAGTAATGCAAGAAAATGATTTGATAAAGAACGCATCTGTATTCATCTGGTACATTCATAATTGTGGCTGCAATAGATAGGAAATCGAAATGATTGGCGACGCATATATGCGTCCATAGCAGTCAAAGGGTTAAGGGGACCAGAAAGGTTTGAAATTCCGAAAAAAATCGATTTTTGGTTTTTTACATAACCGATTAGAACAACTTTTTAAGAAAATATTGGCGCAAGAAATACTTCAAAATTCGCAAGATTGAGTTCAGGAATGCCAAAAATGTGTTCCGAAACTTTAATCGCGTTTTTTTCAAAACAGTGTCTTCCATTAGTTTTGCTGCGATAACTCAAGAATGGTTGAAGATATCGATATGATTTTTTTTAAGCTGAAGATAAATATGTATTTCATAAACTAAAGCGATGTCTGCATATAAAAATTAATTTTTTAATACCGTTTTTAACAACAAATAACTTAAATTTGTCAACCTTTTGGATTTTTGGTCGCCATTGCTTCGATTGTGACGTTTTGTCACAGAATTTAGTTCAGTGTACAGAGAGAAATCTCACCAATCAAATGGCACTAAGAAAATCGGAAAACTCGAACTCGTTAACTTGGAATCCGGACAAGAAGAAAACAGCGCACGACTCACGCGCTCACCTTCAGATATAAATATTTCCTTTCATTATTAATATTTAAAAAATTTTTAAAGCTTGATTTGTTTCTTAAGAATGCACAAAAAAACCTGCTAAAAAGAAAATTTGTGTATGTTCATTCGTTCGTCCACAATCGTTATTCGAATTTCACCCAGTTTTCAATCGGTGAAAGCTTTCTGGTCCCCTTAATAGGGTAAAGTAGGCACTGATTGACCGTTCTGCGTTCATGAACGAATATCTGAAGATGGCTATAGGTATATTTTCATTGTTTTGAATATCAGTCTAAAGCGCATTTTGTATGTGACCGTCTTGCAATATAGAATTCTTGTGTAGATTAGCTGTGATTAATAACGTGCTGTGAAAGAATTGTTACAGATTTCTCAAAAAAAAAAAGAGGTAAGTGCTTAACGATATCTTTTAGAAAAGACTGGTGAATTTGTAATTATCTTGCGGTCTATATAGTATTTCTAAAAAAATGTACGATTTGTATGTGATGGAGTAAACTTATTAAAGATTTTGTATCCGTCCCGATTTCCTAATATCGTAATTATCCGATGGTACTAGGGTGGTCAATCACCATTTTCGTGGCAATGGATTTTAACAGTAATTGACCACTGATAGATTTAATCAGTTTAATTGCGTAAAAATCATTGTAAAATCATTGTAAATCTTCTTAAGAGAAAGAGAGTAAGCCGCAACTAAGTTTTAATGACAATTCTTCATTTACGTCAAATGAAGTAATGCAAGAAAATGATTTGATAAAGAACGCATCTGTATTCATCTGGTACATTGATCATTTTTTTCTAGCCAAAAATTTCCCAACCATAAAAAACATTAAACACACGGTTTGTAGTTAAAGAAAAGTAAATAATTAATAAGGTAAGTGTAGGATTTAAACACGTGAAACTGGAGAGTATACTATTTATAAACAATAACAACACAATCAAGACATTTTAGTCTTATTTCCTAATCTTTTGTCATTTCGTTTTTATGCCTTATCGTGTTTATGTTTCGTTGTCAATTAGCTACTACGCAATCAAACAACATAATTCAACAAACTCGTCACCTTTGATGGGGTAAAGTAGGCAGTGATTGACCGGTATACAGTCATTGACTATTCTGCATTCATGAACGAATATCTCAAGATGGCTATAGGTATATTTTCATTGCTTTGAATATCAGTCTAAAGCGCATTCTGTATGTGGCCGTTTTGCAATACAGAATTCTTGTGTAGATTAGCTGTGATTAATAACGTGCTGTGAAAGAATTGTTACAGATTTCTTAAGAAAAAGAGATAAGTGTTTAACGATATCTTTGCAGTCTATATAGTATTTCTGAAAAAATATGTGATGTGTATGTGATGGAGTAAACTCACTAAAGGTTTTGTATCCGTCCCGATTTCCTAATATCGTAATTATCCGATAGTACTAGGATGGTCAATCACCATATTCGTAGCAATGGATTTTGACAGTTATTGACCACTGATAGATTTAATCAGTTTAACCCTTAACGAACGAGCGCATTTTTCTAGAATAATGACGGGTTTTTAAGATATTTAGTGCTATATTTCCAGAGCGAGAAAAAGTGCATAATTAATATTGCTTTATTGGATTTTATGGAAATTTGCAGTAGTAATAGGTAGTACATGAACAGATTTGTCCATACGAAAGGATACCGAAGTGGAAATTACAGAAAAATAATCAGATTTGAAATAAACAAATAGATATATGTATGTAATATATAAATTTGTATACATTTATTAATTTATTTTTTATAGATTTACAATTTATTCATACAAAATTACTTATATTTTTGTTGAGTGTGGTACTTTTTCCAACAGTCCCCTATGTGGATACCAGGTTTTTGAAATTCTGGATAGAAAAATTAGCACGCAGAACTCTGTGTCTCCTTCTTCTAACAGATATTGCTCGTCGGAAAATCACGATAATAAACTTTACTGAACGTATAAAAAACGGTGTATTCTCGGTCAATGCTCGGAGAAGAATGCTCCAGAATGCGTCAAGAAACAATTGCCGATCGCCCTTCATTGTAACGTACACAATTAAGGCAGAACCTAATAGACGTTCTACAATATCATGTCATGCCGCCTCTATGGCGGCATTCGATTTTTCTGGAATACTTATGATGTAGCGAGTATGGCGGCATTCGTTCGCTAAGGGTTAATCGCATAAAAATCATTGTAATTAAATACCCGTATGCTGCATGGAAACCGTCTTGTTTACGGTTGTCATGATATCCACAGGCTTCTGTCTTTAGCGTTCCTTTTTTTTATGAACATAAATAAAAGGCGCACCGTGTCACAGTGGTCGCAAACCCAAAGTTCTATGCCATGCTTTCGAAGCGGCGTATTTCATTTTTGCACTTTTATTTCAACCTGCTGATACGTTTCAGCATGGTGCTACCGTCGAAAATTATATCCGATAACATTTAAAGGTAATACAGTAAAACTAACCGTTTAAATATTTCTCATTTCTCACAAGTTTACCAGGTGGTCAATAACTGTAAATAATACGGTCAATGACTGTGATTTCTGCGGTCGATCACTATTAATTGGCAATATTAAATGTATCGTTGTGTTATTCATAAATAAAATTTTATTTCTGTTTCGTTGCAGGCTAAACATGTTCTTACAACATTTTTCTGTCTTAATATGTTAAAAAATAATGAATGCAACATTACACGTTTAAGTTATGCAGTAAAACTAACTGCTTAAATATTTCTCATTTCTCACAAGTTTACCAGGTGGTCAATAACTATAAATAATACGGTCAATGACTGTGATTTCTGCGGTCAATCACTATTAATTGGCAATATTAAATGTATCGTTGTGTTATTAATAAATAAAATTTTGTTTCTGTTTCGTTGCAGGCTAAACATGTTCTTACAACATTTTTCTGTCTTAATATGCTAAAAAATAATGAATGCAACATTACACGTTTAAGTTATGCAGTAAAACTAACTGCTTAAATATTTCTCATTTCTCACAAGTTTACCAGGTGGTCAATAACTATAAATAACACGGTCAATGACTGTGATTTCTGCGGTCGATCACTATTAATTGGCAATATTAAATGTATCGTTGTGTTATTGATAAATAAAATTTTGTTTTTGTTTCGTTGCCGGCTGAATATGTTTTTACAACATTTTTCTGTCTTAATATACTGAAAAATAATGAATGCAACATTACACGTTTAAGTTATACGCCTTTCATTTAATCACTATTCTTAAGCGGTTAATCGTTATATACTTTACCCTATTGGGTTGTCTGAAAATTTCGTGCCGATTTTCGGTAGGTAGCATGAGAACAGACCTGAATACATCATCATTTTTGAAAACAAATGACATGTGTACTTATTCTAATGGACGGTACTTCAGGCATATTTGGAAAAAAGTTTGGTTACGATACGTTAATTTTTGTCCGTTTTATACGTCTTAGAATATGGTAGCAAACAAAGTGCATTATGCAAATTCGTGAATTGCTTAAAAAGATCTGTATATAGAAATAACATTTACAAGAATACTAGACAGTATTTACACGCGGTAAATGTTCCGTTAATTCCGAAATACAGAAATTAACGTCCATAAGATGCTGCGAATGTGCATTTATGCTTATTGTAAAGAAGATAATACAAAGTAGTATTTATTTTAAGACTTTCTCGATATCACTATATTTTTTCTAAAGCGACCAAATAAAACCGCCCAAGCAATATAAAAACACAATTACTGGCGATGAAATAAATTTAAAAATTAAGGTCATCACGTGCTTATTTTCAGTCGAATGTGAAAATATTGTAAAAGTTTTCTGTTGTCGCTGAATCGAGTTCAGTGATAAATTATACATAGTCTAATCAACAATTACAAAGTCAACGTTAAGCGATATACAACGATGTGAGTGTACGTGGCCGTGGGTACTTCTGTAACTTTGTCTTATCCGCCAATTACAGCGCACACTTCCAGTGGTAGGATATCGAAGCTTTGAAGGGGTCTTAAACACGGTTGAGGGTATTAAGCGTAATTCGATGTAATCGAATCGATTGATGCGGTACTTAGAATGGAGTTAATTAGTGTCATCCGACCGAATCGAAGACACTGAAACGACACGAACCGTTGAAATATGGAGACACATGTATGACGACTATTCACTAACGTGCGACAGGAAGAGAAGGATCGATGACGAAACCAAAAATCCACAAAATATCCTAGAATTTACCGGACAAAGTTTAGGTGTATGTTTTACGGATAAAAGGAATTGAAACATGAAACGGAAGCACTAAAGTATTTGAGTGAACTATATCTCTATTTACTGAATATAAAAAACCGAAAAAAAAATTGAAAATGTATTCCGTATGGTTTTCTTTAATTATGTTTCGTATTTGAACCGATTGAAGTGATCGTCGAAATTAATATAAATGCTAGTAGCAAAGAAAGAAAGCAATTTAGAATGTAAACTTCGATGGAGTTCAGTTGTATGTTTTACGGACAGAAGAAAGCGAAACATGTAACACAAGCACTAAAATATTTGGACTATATCTGTATTTACTAAATACAAAAAAAGGAAAAAAATTTGAAAATTTATTCTGTACGGTTTTCTTTAATCGGGTTTCTTATTCGAACCGATCGAACTGATCATGGAAACTAATATGAATGCTAATAGCAAAGAAAGAAATCAATTAAGAATGTAAACTTCGATGGATTTGTTATGTGGTTTTGTTACTTCGATGTTGTTGTGTTTCATATTTATGTTTCTCCTATAGCTTTTTGTTACAGCATGTTACGACCCAACATTTAATACTCATCTTTTGTCACAAAACATACTATTAAACATATTGCGGTACGCTTCGAGATACGTTTTACGCAAAAACTCTCCTGAATCGTCAGAGAGTATATTTCATTCACAACAGAGTATCATTCTCCCATTGTCATACGCTGCATTGTGGTAATGTGAAAAGATGCGATTCTACCTCGTAGAAGAACAGACACACATACAGCTCACTAAAGAGTGATAAGCATAAAGACCTGAGTTTGAAAGCATACTACAGCGCATTATCAATTGCCCAAAGCGGATCATCGAGTATTTATGTATACTTATATTTAAACACCACGACACGCGAATTATCAAACAGCATCATTCATTCACACCAGAACCTGATTCCATTATTTTTAACGGCATTACCGCGTATGTCAATAAACAAAACTTCACTTTGGAAAGATAAAATATAAGGACGAGAATTTCAAAGCACAAATTGCCATATCAATGCTTTCAGACATTCAGTATTCATCTTCCCTCATAAACTGCGCCATAAAAATGTTCATAGCAAACTTTAAGACACCCGAATCTTCAAACAGCATCATTTATTCACACCAAAATCTCATTCCATTATTATTGATAGCATTGCGGCGCATGTCAGAAGACACAATTCTACTTGGCAAAACAGAAAAAAATATAAGGCGCCGAGTTTAAAAGCAGAATACCACACATTATCAATTGCCATATTTTATTGCCCTATCAATGCTATTCACATATTTGCTATTCCTTTCTCCTTATGAAACACGCCATAAAAATGTTCACTGCAAACTCTAAGCCACCGAAATCGTCAAACAGCATCATTCATTGACACCAGAACCTCATTCCATTATTATTGACAACATTCGAGCGCGTATTAGAAAACAGGATTCCACTTGGCGAAACAGAAAAAAATATAAGGCTCCGAGTTTAAAAGCAGAAAACCGTACATTATCAATTGCCATCTTTTACTGCTATATCAGTGCTATTCACACATTCACTATTCGTCTCTCATGAAATGCGCTATAAAAATGTTTATCGCAAACTCTAAAACACTCGAATTGTTGAACAGCATCATTCATTCATACTAGAACCTCGTTCCATTATTATTGACAGCATTGCGGCATCAATTGCCATATCAGTGTTTTCACATATTCGCTATCCGTCTTCCCTCATAAACTGTGCCATAAAAATGTTGACGGCAAATTCTAAGACACCCGAATCGTCAATCACACCAGTGAAACATTCCATTATTATTGATAGCATTGCAGCGCGTGTCAGAAGACACGAATCCACTTTGCAAAGCAAAGAAACTATAAGGATCCAAACTTAAAAGCGCAATACTATTCATTATCAATTGCCATATCAGTGCTTTCACATATTCGGTCAAAACCCGCGAAATAAAAATATTCATCGCAAACTTTAAGACACCCGAATCGTCAAACAGAATAATTCATTCACACCAGAACCTCATTCCATTATTATTAACGGCATTGCGGTATTCAACTTTGCAAAACAGAAAAATGTGCAAGTACCCGAACTTAAAGCACAATAGCATACATTAATTGGCATATCAGTGCTTTCACATATTGATTCGCCTTCCCTCATAAACCGCGCCACAAAAATGCTCTCGGCAAACTCTAAGACACCCGAATCGTCAAACAGTATCATTTATTTATACCAGAACCTCTTTCCATTATTATTGACAGCATTGCGGCGCGTGTAAGAAGAGATAATGCAATTTGCAAAGCGAAGTATAAAGACCCGAATTTAAAAGCACAATGTCGTACATTACCAATAGCCATATCAGTACTTTCACACATTCAGTATTCGTCAACCCTAATCAATCGCGCCACAAAAATACTCATAGCAAACTCTAAGACACCCGAATCGTCAAATAGTATCATTCATTCATACCAGAACCTCATTCCATTATTATTGACATTATTGCAACGCGTGTCAGAAGACACGATTCCACTTGACAAAACAGAAAAAAATATAATTCCCCAAACTTAAAAGCACAATACCATATCAATGCTTCCACATATTCGCTATTCGCCTTCCCTCACAAACCGCTCCACAAAAATGCTCATGCCAATCTCTAAGACACCTGAATCGTCAAACAGCATCATTCATTCACATCGCAGCCTCATTCGTCCATTGTGAAATTTTCGTCCGTGTGAAAAGACACGATTCTACTTTGCGAAACAGAAAAAAATATAACTCCCGAACTTAAAAGCACAATACCATATCAATGCTTCCACATATTCGCTGTTCGCCTTCCCTCGCAAACCGCTCCACAAAAATGCTCATGCCAATCTCTAAGACACCTGAATCGTCAAACAGCATCATTCATTCACATCGCAGCCTCATTCGTCCATTGTCATAGACGGCATTGCGGCACGTGTAAAAAGACGCGATTCTAATTTGCGAAAAAAAAAATGTGTAAGTACCCAAACTTAAAATCACAATACCGTCCATTATCAATTGCCATATCAGTGCTATTCACATTTTCACTGTTCGTTTGCCCTCATAAACCGCGCCACAAGAATGCTCATGGCAAACTCTAAAATACCCGAATCATCAAATAGTATCACTTACTCACAGCTGAGCCTCATTAAATTATTACTGACAACATTGCAATGCGTGTCAGAAGACACGATTCCACTTGGCGAAACGGAAAAAAACATAAGGCGCCGAGTTTAAAAGCAGAATACCATACATTATTAATTGCCATATTTTATTGACATATCAGTGCTATTGACATATTCGCTATTCGTTTGTCTTTATGAAACACATCATAAAAATGTTCACCGCAAACTCTAAGACACCGAAATCGTCAAACAGTATCATTCATTTACACTAGAACCTCATTCCATTATTATTGATAGCATTGCAGTGCGTGTCAGAAGACACGATTCCACTTGCCGAAACAGAAAAAAATATAACTCCCCGAACTTAAAAGCACAATACCATATCAATGCTTCCACATATTCGCCATTCGCCTTCCCTCACAAACCGCTCCACAAAAATGCTCATGCCAATCTCTAAGACACCTGAATCGTCAAACAGCATCATTCATTCACATCGCAGCCTCATTCGTCCATTGTCATAGACGGCATTGCGGCACATGTAGAAAGACACGATTCTAATTTGCAAAAAAAAAATGTGTAAGTACCCAAACTTAAAATCACAATACCGTGCATTATCAATTGCCATATCAGTGCTATTCACATTTTCACTGTTCGTTTGCCCTCATAAACCGCGCCACAAGAATGCTCATGGCAAACTCTAAAATACCCGAATCATCAAATAGTATCACTTACAGCTGAGCCTCATTAAATTATTACTGACAACATTGCAATGCGTGTCAGAAGACACGATTCCACTTGGCGAAACGGAAAAAACATAAGGCGCCGAGTTTAAAAGCAGAATACCATACATTATTAATTGCCATATTTTATTGACATATCAGTGCTATTGACATATTCGCTATTCGTTTGTCTGAAACACATCATAAAAATGTTCACCGCAAACTCTAAGACACCGAAATCGTCAAACAGTATCATTCATTTACACTAGAACCTCATTCCATTATTATTGACAGCATTACGTCGCCTATCAGAAGACACGATTCCACTTGGTAAAACAGAAAAAAATATAAGGACCCGAACTTAAAAGCACAATACCATATCAATGCTTCCACATATTCGCTATTCGCCTTCCCTCACAAACCGCGGCACAAAAATGCTCATGCCAATCCCTAAGACACCTGAATCGTCAAACAGCATCATTCATTCACATCGCAGCCTCATTCGTCCATTGTCATAGACGGCATTGCGGCACATGTAGAAAGACACGATTCTAATTTGCAAAAAAAAAAATGTGTAAGTACCCAAACTTAAAATCACAATACCGTGCATTATCAATTGCCATATCAGTGCTATTCACATTTTCACTGTTCGTTTGCCCTCATAAACCGCGCCACAAGAATGCTCATGGAAAAATGAATTAATCACTCGATCACACAGATCCTTATCCAATTAACTGACAGTCAAATGAACGATTCCCTTTCAGGAAATTAAAAGCACAATACCTGCAAAATTCATTCGCCTTCCCTCACAAACCGCTCCACAAAAATCATGCCAACTTTCGATTATTTGATTTTTGGAAAAATTCTTATATCATCTGATTATTCGATTTCTCGCTTCAATAAATTGGGAATTTCTATCTAAAGATCAAAGTTTATTTCATAACGGGCAAAAAAAAAAATGATTCTTCATGGTATCAAGAATAGGTCACATTTTCACTGGTTTGTCAAAGTACCGGCAAACTCTAAAATACCCGAATCATACGTTCAATGTTAAATGATCTTCACTTAAATATTGTTAATTTTCAAGGAATACGATTAAATCCGATAAATTTACATATTGTCAATTTTAAAACAGAATTTTGTAATTTTGTGAATGTAATTTCATACATTTAAGCATTATCGATTATCAAGCGGCAATTTTAAATGATCTTCAATTAAATATTGCTAATTTTTCAAGTAGTACGATTAAATCCGATAAATTTTAATACTATCAATTCTTAAAGGAGAATTTTGTATTTTTGTAAATGTATTTCCATAAATATAGGAATTTTCAATTTTTATGCGGTAAGTTCGAATTATTTTCTGTTGAGTACTGCTAATTTTCAAGCAATACGATTAAATCCGATAAACTTAAATATTGTCAATTTTTAAATGCGAATTTTGTATTTTTGGGAACGTATTTTCATAAATATAGGCATTGTCGATAATCAAGCGACAATTTTAAATGATATTCACTTAAATATTGCTAATTTTCAAGCAGTACAATTAAATCCGATAAATTTAAACATTGTCAATTTTTAAACGAGAATTTTGTATTTTTGTGAATGTATTTGCATAAATTTAGGCATTGTCAATTTTCATGCGGCAATTTTAAATGATCTTCACTTAAATATTGCTAATTTTCAAGCAGTACGATTAAATCCGATAAATTTAAATATTGTCGATTTTTAAATGAGAATTTTCTATTTTTGTGAATCTATTTTCATAAATTTAGGTATTGTCGACTTTCATGCGGCAATTTTAAATGATTTCCACTTAAATATTGCTAATTTTCAAGCAGTACGATTAAATCCGATAAATTTAAATACTGTCAATTTTTAAACGAGAGTTTTATATTTTTGTGAATGTATTTCCATAAATTTAGGCATTGTCGATTTTCATGTGACAGTTTTAAATGATCTTCACTTAAATATTGTCATTTTTCACGCAGTAGGACTAAATCCGATAAATGTAAATATTGTTAATTTTAAAAATAGAATTTTGTATTTTTGTAAATGTATTTTCTTAAATTTAGGCATTGCCGACTTTAATGCGACAATTTTTAATGATCTTCACTTAAATATTACTAATTTTCAAGCAGTACGATTAAATCCGATAAATTTAAATAGTATCAATTTTTAAATGAGAATTTTGTATTTTTGAGAATGTATTTTCATAAATTTAGTCATTGTCGATTTTCATGCTGCAATTTTAAATGATCTTGATTTAAATATTAAACATTTTCAAGCGGTACGATTAAATGCGGTAATTTTAAATATTGTCAATTTTTAAATGAGATTTTTCTATTTTAGGGAATCTATCTTCATACCTTTATGCATTGTCGATTATCAAGCCGCAATTTTAAGTCATCCATATCGAAACGCTAAATGTACACGTACAAATAACTTTGAGGACGTTTGGAAATACGAAGAATGGTGAATCTTTTTACTGATTGAAAAGCAGATTGCGAGTTTGTTAGAAAATTTCTTAACGGCTGGGGACTATTTTGGTTGACTCTTTTGGTCCTTCGCATTCCGCACAGCAATTTTCATTGTTTTCAGAATTGACGTGTCGATTCAAGGCATATTTTGAACGAAGAAAAGGACTTAAGATTCTTTGATATTTCGAATTAGAGGGTTGAAAGAGGACATTATTGAATGCTCAGAGATGTTCAAGTGACCTACTGCTCGGAAGACGGTAGCGGAATGTTTGACATTTGACAAAAAGAGAACATCGCTCCGAGCGTATTATTTCGCGATTGCTAACAAATGAACTTGTGTCGGGTTAGTGGCGTGTATGTTTATGTTACGTCGGCACTTTTTTGATTTCGATATAACATGACAGTAAAATCAATGATAACTTTATTTTTATGTATTTCATTCGAATTTCGACATATCTAATTTTAAGCTTCATGCTCATTGCTTTCTGATAGACAATTAGTAATACTGATCTGCATATGACTCATATGTTGAGTCAGCAATCAATCGGTAAAGGTATTACATATTACAGATTTTGTTTTTTATAATTCAAAAATGTTAAGCACCGCCTGATAATTCGAGGTTTCGACACTTTTATCATTTACATTTACATTACATTTACATCGTGTCATTATCGTGTCGTGTAATCAGTTTTTTAATCATTATATAGGCTGGAAGAAAAACGAAGTGAACTGAAATAAATTTGATACGACTATCAAAGAGAAAATAAAAAAAGTGTGAATGGTACAAGTTGCGGTTTAAATTAGTAATGTTTTCGAGGTAGATAAGAAAAAGAACGGGTTCTCTGTCTCGCTGGCAGGCGAGTGGCTCTTGTCTCAGCCTTGACGTCACATTATTCTACTACCCCCGAGCACTGCCGCTTTATGGTTGTTACTGTCGCTGTCGGTGCTTATTCAGGATATGAACACGTTGAGTACCGCATCAGTCACCGGAGACCAACAATACAAGATTTAATGTATTACATTCTCAAGTCTTAAGTTTATAAAAAAATAATAATATAGCAGAATAATGTTGGGGACAATTATATCCTATGTCATCGATGATGTGATTGCAAAAGGACAGAGAAAAGTTAAAAATAAAATATTGATCAGATCGCATAGAAATGCTTGACAAGACAAATGTGTCAAAAAGAGAAAAGTGTCAATTATTTATTTTAAAACTGTTATATCCCTTGAAACTTTATTCGCTTTAACTGTATTTTAAACTTAGTTTTGTTCAATAATTAAACTTGGTTTAAAAAAACTACAAGAAATAATAGTTTTATTTATAGTGGTCACTTCATTTATTTTACGAATTCTGTTACTTTTTTCCCATTTCTTCGTCATTCTGCAGTGACGAAATTGTTTAAACGACGACACGTTTTCTAAGAAGCCGTAAACATATGTAACTTTAATCAGGATTGTATATGTCTTCCATAGTTTGTTGCTAATATGTGTACAAAAATATGCTTTCTTAGTCTAGCAAAGAACGACATACTATGTACTACAGAATAGAACGCATCTTTGAGGAAACGTAAAAATGTACGGAATATGTTAATTGCACGCGTGATAGTTAGTTAACCCATTCGCTGCCAAGGACAGGTACACTCGTCCTATTTTAACCCATTCGAGACCGGTTGCACACCGTGTGTGCAATTGATTTCCGAGGCTATAAGACGGCTTGCACACCGTGTGTGCAATAACAGTAATGTGCAATTATCAGTTATTCTGAGTAAACTAGTCGTCGAAATAAGATTTTCCTTGAACTAATGAAATCTGTAAAGTACAGAAAAATAAAATTTGGTATTGGTTTTACTGTGTACCGAAAAATCTAAAAATTATCTGAAGCCTTTCTTACATGTAAAATACTATGAATTGCCGACAGTGCTACAAAGAAGGACAATATAAACGTAGTAATTACTCTTGTCCTGCTTGTGTCGGTAATCCTGAATTATGTTTGGGAGAATGTTTCAAGCGCTACCATCAACCAATTAATGTATAATTACTTTACGATCAGTGTACTATTTCCTAAAAATATATTTACAAATTATATTTTCTTTTTTATTACTGAGTTACATTACTTTATTATCTTTAGACATTTTTCTAAAAATTTATTTCTCGTTTATGTTATTTTTTTCATTATTCAACTTATCTTTTTTTAACTTTTTACTACTTTTTAAAAATGTTCTGTGCCTTATATTCTGTTCTTTATTATTGAAAGCAAAATAACGATTTTATATTATCTAACTATTTTTTAAATAAATGTTCATAAATTTTTTAATGGTGTATTTTCATTTTACCTTACATTGCACACATGGTGTTCAATCCGCTCCTCGCAATAAAAATTTTCCGAGGAGCGAACTGCACACCTGGTGTGCAATGATCTTATTTATGTGAATTCACTTGCGAATTGGGTGATTTCCATAGTAAACATGTTTTTTTATTAAAAACGAACAATATAAAGAAAAAAAAATGTCGCTCCTGGGGACCGTGTTCGAAAAAAATCGTCGTCTCGAATGGGTTAAATATGTTATAACATGCAGCCCTTTGAATTAGCAAATTTTTTTGGCAACAAGCATAAATATACAAATGTAAAAAACTTGAAAAAATACTACAAATAAAATTTCCTAAAAAATTATACTTTATGTATTATTTAAAGAGAATAATCTTTTACAAATTTAAATTAAGCAAAAATGAAATTTATCGTGTATTTATAACAAAATTGTATAGCAACATAATCACTTATAATTAATTATCTTCATGATAGGATTTGAAACATAGAATTAAAGTTTCAATTGCTTCCGCATCCACCCTATTCGCCAGATTTAGCTCCCAGCGACTTTTTCTGTTTCCTAATTTGAAATCATTTCTTGGTGGAAAGAAATATAAGTCAAATACAGAGGTGGAAAACGCTGTAAACCGGTATTTTCCAGGTTTAAACGATCAATTTTTTTCTGACGGTTTACAAGGATGGGAGAAACGTTGGACCAAATTTATCGAGTTGCAGGGAGACTTTGTCAAGAAATAAATTTTGTTTTGCATCGAAATATGTGTTTTTCTTAAAAAGGCCGCAAACTTTTCAAATAGCCCTCGTAGAATTAAAATTTCGTTTCTCGTGTACCGGTCAAAAGAATATGTTGAATTATTCTATTCAATTAAACCTGACCTTTCGCTACTAAGTTCTCGCCCTTACCAAAGGCGTCTATTTTTGTACACGTGTTATCCACTGAAGTGTAGCGATGCGGCACGGAAATTAGCATATTGCATTTTCATGTAATTGAAGTTCCTAGGTAGTGTGTTACGAGGCTTTGTCCAACGAGCATGAATGGCACGTGCTACGATATTCGCAGAATACATGTGATATACACTACAATATGCACAAAGTGCCAAACTGCACCGGCATAACTCGGAAATTAATGTTTAACGTTTACATATAATTGAAGTTCGTAGTTAGCGGAGTTACGAAGCTTTGAGTGAGAAACTGCGAATGATACGCGCTGAGATATTTGCAGAATATATCTGACATATGCTACAATACCCACAAAGTATCTAAGTGTGCTGACATATCACCTGAAATTAATGTTCAACATTGTCGTGTAATTTAAGTTCTTAGTTAGTGGAATTATGAAGCTTTAACAAATGCTATGGCATTTGTGGAATAATCGTGACATTTGCTGTAATTGCATAAAATAGTGTCGAAGTGTCCTAACACAGTTTGGAAATTAATGTTTCACCTTTTTATCTCATTTAAATTCCTGTGAGCCGTTCATGAATAAACTGACGTCAAAAGTGATGCATTTGATCACCGAGACTTTGGTACGCCGTCAATTTTGTATGGACCATAAGTTTCGACCTAACCCGGTCTCGCGTTCATAAATGAAATATGAGTCCGCTTACGTTGCGGATCTCACGTAAATCTTTCTATTCAAAGGATACGTATATTTGGTCCCGCCCGTACCGGACCTGAAGATTCCTGTTAATTCCGGTCTCATCGATGTCGCTGATGACCGTCATGTCCGGCACGCCAAACTCTGGGCTAGAACCTGAAACAACAAACAGGAAAGTGTTAAAACGAAAAATAAAAATAGATGAATTATCAAAAATTCGAAATAAAAGACTATAAACGCAAAATAGGGACTTGACGCAACTTGACCAAAGGGACGCCAGCATTTTTAGCAAAAACATTGCCATTGTTAATTTAGCATAAAATATTTCGGTGTTATTAGCGTATTGTTATATTAGCATTTATCATTTTAATATATATATTTATATATATTGGTCTCCGGTATTATTTTCATTTTGAACAACTCAATCATATTCTGTAGTAATTCATCGCGTTGCGGTTTTAATATAGTAAAATACGCACGGCAATGAAGGTGTTAAATCATTGCATGCTAGTATATTTCGCCGTGGATTTACGCGTGTTGCGGACGTTTTTCGGCTCAAACTAAATTTTTAAAAAGAAACAATGCAAACCGCTGCCTACCAAAAAATAGCTAATCGGTAGCATTTATAATTTTGTAAATGCAATTAATACTAATTAGTGATTCAATACTTTGGTCGACGATACCTTCGCACTATTTTCCTATTGCACAGTTAAATAATATTCTGCTTGGCAGTCAACGCGTTAAAACGGTAAGCGGTGCAAAAGGTCTCAGAAAAATGCAAAAAATACCCAATCGGTGGCATTTATAATTTTAATTTTGTAAATGCAATTAATATATAATAGTCATTCAATTGTTTGGTTTTCGATACCTTCGCATTATTTTCATTTTTCACAATTCAATCATATTCTGCTTGGCAGTCAACGTGTTAACACGGTGACCGGTGCAAAAGGTCTCACGAAAAATTAAAAAAATACCCAATCGGTGGCATTTGTAATTTTAATAAAGTAAATGAAATTAATTTTAAATAGTGATTAAATTCTTTAGTCTCCGATACCTTCGCATTATTTTCATTTTGCACAATTCAATCACATTCTGCTTGGCAGTTAATGTGTTAAAACGGTAACCGGTGCAAAAGGTCTCACGAAAAATTCAAAAAATACCCAATCAGTAGCATTTATAATTTTGTAAATGCAGTTAATATTAAATAGTGATTCAATTCTTTGGTCTCCGATACCTTCGCATTATTTTTATTTTGCACAATTCAATCATATTCTGCTTGGCACTCAACGTGTTAAAACAGTGGCAGGTGCAAAAGGTCTCAAGAAAAATTGTAAAAATACCCAATCGGTGGCATTTGTAATTTTAATCAAATAAATGCAATTAATCTTAAATAGTGATTCAATTTTTTGGTGTCCGATACCTTCGCATTATTTTCATTTTGCACAATTAAATCATATTCTGCTTGGCAGTCAACGTGTTAAAATGGTGACCGGTGCAACAAGTCTCACGCAAAATTAAAAAAATACCCAATCGGTGGCATTTGTAATTTTAGTAAACTAAATGTAATTTATTTTAAATAGTGATTCAATTCTTTGGTTTCCGATACCTTCGCATTATTTTCATTTTGAACAATTCAATCGTATTCTGTAGTACTTCATCGCGTTGCGGTTTTAATATAATAAAATATGCACGGCAGTCAACGTGTTAACGTTGGGATTTCCATACAAAATAACAAGAAAACTGTTCTCTTTCAATACGCCTTCAATTGTACGAGATTATAAATAATGGCATTAAGTACCTACTAATATGAGATTTAACAGCAATGCAAACCACACATTCCAGGTATTTGCGCGGCATGAGGCATCTATGGTGTTTTTAGGAAAATAGGGAAATGCTGTTTAGTGCAAAATGACGCGATACATAAATTAATTTTGGTATAGCCAATTTTACAAATGGCTTGATATATCGTCACATCAAAGATGATAAAGAACCTGTTATATTAACACATTCACTTTGCAAATGCAGTTAATATGAAATAGTGATTTAATTCTTTGCTCTCCGATACTTTTGCATTATTTTCATTTCACACAATTCGATCATATTCTGTAGTACTTCATCACATTGCGGTTTTAATATAGTAAAATACGCACGGTAATCAAGGTGTTAACACATTGCATGCTGATATATTTTGCCGTGGTCCTACGCGTGTAGCGGATGTTTTTCGTCTCCAACTAAATTTTTAGAAAGAAACAATGCAAACCGCTGCCTACCAAAGAATACCCAATCGGTAGCATTTATAATTTTGTAAATGCAATAAATATCAAATAGTGATTCAATTCTTTGGTCTCCGATACCTTCGCATTATTTTCTTTGCTGCACTTTATCACATTCCGATTTTAATATAGTAAAATACGCACGGCAGTCAATGTATTAAATCATGAAATATATGCCACATACCGATATTTAACTAAATCTTCAAAAATCACCATCTTCCACCAATAATATGTGATTAATTTCAAACCCTCACTATTTCCAAATTTGTCCGCAACTTCATAAAAACTCAAAGCCCCACAATCACTTACATCACATCCCAAAAGATAAACACACATCATCACACACAGCCTTTGCTAATATAACAGATTCTTCGATCCTTTGAAGATGCTAAATGATGTATTGGCCATTTTGTTTCGTAACTATTTTCCTTTCAGAGAGTTTCGTAATTCCATTCGCCCGCAAGATGACGTCTTTTCTTACAAGAAATCTTGAAGAGGACATTTCTCAAGGCTCCATACAATAAGTTTTCTACCTTACCCAATATATTTTGTGCTCGACATAATGCTAGGCAATCTATCTTTCATCGGTCGTAGTAATCTGCTTATAAAATAGCTCATTCTTACGTTTCAGTAGTGAATGACAACATTGTGCTCTTTCGATAAAATGTTGTTCAATTAAATTATTTTATCTCACTTCCAAAAATAAATGGGAACCCCAGCGAGTTGCTATTTTCAAGCCATAAAGCAGTTAGTTATTTCAAATCAAGAGTGTACAGTTAGACCTCTTATAAAGCGATTAATTTTGTACCGCGTGATAAGAAACTCAAAATTAGCACAAGTGAAATTTATTAGTACTGGGTCGTATGGAAACTAGATTAAATGAAACATAAAAGTCAGATTAACTGGTACCGCATTACATGGAAATTACGTCAACAATTTTTCAACAGATGATACTTTTTTCTCCATCGTCTGAGTGGTTTTAAATTTGGATTTTATCCTCGAGAGATATCAATTTTTTTTTCGTTAATGCCAGACATTCTGTAAACCTAGGGTTTGAAACGATTTTCAAATAAATGTTATTATTTCTATCTAAGAGCAAATAAAGAATATTATCTAAAGTATTGTGTGATGGTATCCAAATGCAATTTTTTAATTTTGACCCTAAAAGATTAAGCGAGCGATTACATAGGATTTATGAAAAAACTCTTAAATGCATTCATTTTTTTTTTTTAATTTCAAAAATGATACACCACGCAGTAAAACATAAATAATATTGTTTAACTTAGAGTATTACATTTACTTTATAAAAAAATAATTAATAAATAGTATATTGGTAATCGTTTTTTTAAAGGTAAGTTAGTGTATATTTGCAGAAAATATATTGATACACATAAGTTTGCACACACGCTTTCTTAAACATGAGAAAAATAATATCGTTTGATTGCTGAGAAAAAAGTATGTATATATTTACTTACTAATTATAAGGAAATTTTAATTAAATTGTCTTACTGTATTTCTATTTATTTGTATTTTATTGCGTTTAATAACACTATTAAATTTTTATAAAAGTAGCTTTAACCGTGCGTCACTAGAAAAAACATATTTGAAGAAAAAAATTCAGTGCTTTTTTAAATACTTCGCTTTTTTGTATATCGGAGAATGTGTTAAGTTTTCAACTTTTTGATGAATGCATGTTCCTAAACATTTTTCATTTTGATGTAAACGTGTTTATCTTCTGCCACGATAAGAAACGATAGATGCAGTACAATTTTCAATATAGATTTTCGATCGAAATCCCTAGGTACTTTGTTCAAAATCTAATAATCTTCTACTACAAGAAACAATTTGCGCATTTTCCTATAAGCTTGCGTGACAGTTAACGTGTTAAACAGAAATACCCTAGAACTCTGCGCGCACTAATGCTTTATCCATTCCGAGTATATCGTCGAGAAAGTGTTAAGACTACTATCCAAACTTTTTGATGATATTACGCGGAAGAGTACAGTTATCGACTAAATGCATGTTCCGAAACATTTTGATGTAAACGTGCTTATCTTCTGCCACGATAAGAAACAATAGGTCCACTACGATTTTCCAATACAGATTTTCAACTCGATCGGAATCCCTAGGCATTTTGTTCAAAATCTAATAATCTTCTACTACGACAAGAAACAATTTGCGCATTTTCCCATAAGCTTGCGTGACAGTTAACGTGTTAAACAGAAACACCCTAGAACTCTGCGGGCACTAATGCTTTATCCATTCCGCCGTATATCGTCGAGAATGTGTTAAGACTACTATCCAAACTTTTTGATGATATTACGCGGAAAAGTACAGTTATCGACTAAATGCATTTTCCGAAACATTTTGATGTAAACGTGCTTATCTTCTGCCACGATAAGAAACAATAGGTCCAGTACGATTTTCCAACACAAATTTTCAACTCGATCGAAATCCCTAGGCACTTTGTTCAAAATCTAATAATCTTCTACTACGACAAGAAACAATTTGCGCATTTTCCCATAAGCTTGCGTGACAGTTAACGTGTTAAACAGAAACACCCTAGAACTCTGCGCGCACTAATGCTTTATCCATTCCGAGCATATCGTCGAGAATGTGTTAAGACTACTATCCAAACTTTTTGATGATATTACGGGAAAGAGTACAGTTATCGACGTTCTTCCTGCGATACAACGTTCTGGCCAGCGCGTCGAGGATAATTGAAAGAAAATCGATACCATCTCGAACGGACCACCTGTTGGCCAATGAACGACAGACAGCGGCTTGTAATACGTGCGTCACTTTGGATCCCGCGCTCGCTTCGATTGAGTTAGCGAACAGCCGGATAGCACAAAAGGAATTAAAGCGCAAACTCGATCCCGCCTCGTAATTAACCGCCACCCGAACACTTTGCTACCGGTTATTACGTCATTTTCTTTGAAACGTCCTCGAACAGGACTGTAAAATGATGCAGTTGTCGCGATACATGTGAGTTGCGGTGCGACTGACAGTGTGGGAGTCTAGAAAAGCAGCGGTTGAACGTGTATTTATTCTGCGACGGGAGTACGATAATTTACGGGACACATGAATCGCTGCTTTATGGTAGTTCATACGACAGATACGTTTTCTATTTTTTTTCTCTCTTGTTTTTTTAATGTAACTTTGAATCGATCCTGAGTGTCCGTGTAATTACAAGGCTTTAGGTCTGTTTATGACCTCTCCTATGCTAGTTTTTCATTTTCTTTTCCTCTTTTTCTTTTAACGTAACTTTAAATCGATCGTGAGTAACCGTGTAATTGCAAAGTCTTAACCAGTAAAGCGTGTTTGACGTGTATACACGTCGGACAAAATCTCAATTGCGATGCGTATGACGTGTATACTCGTCGCGTAAAATAAAAAATGACCATTGACTATAAAAACTCGAAATTTCAATAAAATGCAATAATATTATTGTCGTAACTAGGGGTGCGACTGACAGTGTGAGAGTCTAGAAAAGCAGCGGTTGAACATATATTTATTCTACGACGGGAGTATACGATAATTTATGGGACACATAAACCGCTCCTTTATGGTAGTTCATACGACAGATACGTTTTTTATTTATTTTCTTCTTTTTTTTTTAACGTAACTTTGAATCGATCGTGAGTGTCCATGCAATTGCAAAGTCTTAACCAGTTAAGCACGTTTAACGTGTATACACGTCGGACCAAATCTCAAATGCGGTGCGTATGAACGTGTATACTCGTCATGTAAAATAAAAAATTACCATTAATACTATTGTCGCAACACATGCGACTTGTGGTCCGACTGACAATGTGAGAATCTAGAAAAGGAGCGGTTAAAAGTGTATTTATTCTGCGACGGGAGTATCCGATAATTAATGGGGCACATGAATCGCTGCTTTATGGTAGTTTATACGACAGGTACGTTTTTTATTTTTTTTTTCTTGTTCTTTTTTTAGTATAACTTTGAATCGATCGTGAGTGGCCGTGTAATTGCATAGTCTTAACCAGTTAAGCGTGTTTGACGTGTATACACATCGGATATGACGTGTATATTCGTCGTGTAAAATAAAAAATTACCATTGACCATCAAAACTCGAAATTTCAATAAAACACAATAAGAATATTATTGTCGCGACACATGCGACTTGAGGTCCGACTGACAATGTGAGAATCTAGAAAAGTAGCGGTTGAACGTGTATTTATTCTGCGACGGGAGTATACGATAATTTATGGGGCACATGAACCGCTGCTTTATGGTAATTCATACGACAGGTACGTTTTTTATTTTTTTTTCGTCTTGTTTTTTAATGTGACTGAATCGATCGTGAGTGTCCGTGTAATTGCAAAGTCTTAACCAGTTAAGCGTGTTTGACGTGTATACACATCGGATATGACGCGTATACTCGTCGTGTAACATAAAAAATTACCATTGACTATCAAAACTCGAAATTTCAATAAAATACAATAAGAATATTCTTATCGCGACATATGCGACTTGCGGTGCGACTGACAATGTGGGAGTCTAGAAAAGCAGCGGTTGAACGTGTATTTATTCTGCGACGGGAGTATCCGATAATTAATGGGGCACATGAACCGCTAATTTATAGTAGTTCATACGACAGATACGTTTTTTATTTTTTTTCGTCTTGTTTTTTAATGTGACTTTGAATCGATCGTGACTGTCCGTGTAATTGCAAAGTCTTAACCAGTTAAGCGCGTTTGACGTGTATACACGTCGGACCAAATCTCAATTGCGGTGCATATGACGTGTATATTCGTCGTGTAAAATAAAAAATTACCATTGACTATCAAAACTCGAAATTTCAATAAAATACAATAAGAATATTATTTAGTGATCAGTTTTCTTTATGTTACCAATAGAACTGCTGAGTATTTTATATTGCAAAACCAATTACATATGTAAGCCGCGACTTGGCCAATTGTCGCACATATTGTCATACATATCAGACATATTGTCAAAATAAAGCGTAAGGTATGAAAAATAGCTAAATATGTATAATATAATAATAATGTCAATACAATAAATGGCTAAGTTTAGCCTCCAGATGGGTGATTTAGACAACAGTAGTAGCGAAATTTATAATAGGCCCGTGTCTCCTGCGTTCGACGTATATACACATCATTGATTCATTTTAATTCTGCACCCTGTGTGGGAGTTCTAAAATTAAATTCCACGCTTAACTGGTTAAGTCTGTTTATAACTTTTTCTCTTTCTGAGATAAAGATGCTCATCGGAAGTTTCAGTTTTTTAGACCATTTGAAGACCGCTTTTCACACTTCCTTCAGTACTTTGATCATATCTCCGATTGTGTTTTCTGCGCTCCTGTCTACAGATATATTATGTGTTTTCATATAAATGTCATGAAGTCTATTTGAGAAAAAAAAATGGGTCGATATTTTACAAATTGTTCACAACATATAAGATATCAAATTATTAAATGAATATCGTAAGAAATATATAATTAAATGAATATATATATATACATATGAATACATAGTTAAATTAACATATATATTTGTTTCTCATGTAAATCAATATTTTTCTAAAAACATCAGATGGTGAGTAGACAGACAGATGCCTGTTTGAAGTGCAAATTGCCCTTTATCAAACAATAATAAATGTCTGGGGCGTAAAAGTGTTTACCAGTTTTTATCCTACATCAAAACTAAAGTTCCTTTCCGATGCTCCAATGTCAGTTTACAAATAACATCGATCATACTACAAATGCACAGTATCCTTACACATAATTAAATATTTTTTTTTCCTTTCGTCCAATGCAAAAAACTCGGGGGAGAAATACTTAGAATTATCACATACGCGGTTACACATAAACATTTTACAATAAAAAAAGTACAAACCACTTCAAATGAAAAAGACGCGGTTACACGTAAAAATAAAAAAAAATAGAAATCATTGTGTATTAAAAAAATTGTATTAACGTCGTTTAAATTAAAATGAATACAAGTTGTATTTGTGTATCAATAAAACAGGGAATTCTCCATTTATTTTCATTTTTTCTCCGTACAAGTGTAATAAAAAAAAAAGTGTGCTATAACTGCTTGAGTCTCAGAAGCAATTCGCACTAAATAGAAACCGTGGTTTGGGAATACTACGTTTCCAGGAAGGCTGCCGCAATTATTTTACTGTGCTAATTAATTCGCGCGGACGCTCGTTTCGCAGCGGCCGCGTAATTTCCAGCTGCCGAAAATTTGTCGACAAAAGCCAACGCGGTTATCGCCAAACAGTTTCTATCGGCCGATCAGCGAACGTTCATCCTCATTACCCCTGTTATTTCAGCGAAAATTCGGGATAAAACTGTTTAGTAGCGATTAACCGTGGTCAAAGCACTCGGCTAACAAATAAAGCGAGAACCTGCACGGCACCTACCCCTTTTCTTTCATTATTACGTTTAATTATTACATTACTATAGGATCTCAAACACAGGGTCCTCTAATTAGCGAGGAAAGGTCACCTATGATCCTCAATTATTATATTGATGTATCGTAGGTGACGAGTTTGTTGAATTGTGTTATTTGATTGCTTAGTAGTCAGTTGACAACGAAACGTAAAGACAAAACGACGAAAGATTAGGAAATAAAACTAGTGTCTTGATTGTGTTATTGTTTATAAATATTATACTCTGTAGTTCCTGTGTTTAAATCCTACACTTACCTTATTAATTATATACTTTTATTTTGTTACAGACCGTGTGTGTACTGCATTTCGTAATAAAAAAAACCAATTACCCACATGGTGTGTTATCATGTTTTTTATATGAAAAATGCTTGTAATTTTGATTTCTTACTTTCTAAATATTTCTCCCGGTAAATATAACTGTTCGTCTCGAATTGGTTATCGGTGCTACGTGGCAAAAGCAGTTAAACAAATGAATAACATGAGCACAAATGTTCAAAACTCTCCTTTCGCTATTCAAGCACAAATGGAATTAATACGATATTGTATTTAATTATATCTCCTGCTCATTGCTAAAATATTCCACGATCTGCCTCGGACAATTCCTATAATCCGACCGCGCACTAAATGCGGGTTTTGTATATTAAAATTATTTGCACATGCGAGTTTTGTATATTGAAATTATTTGCACATGCCAGTTTTGTATACTGAAATTATTTGTGTATGCAAGTTTTGTATACTGAAATTATTTGCATATGCGAGTTTTGTATACTGAAATTGTTTGAGTATGCGACTTTTGTATACTAATATTATTTGAATACGCGAGGTTTGTATACTGAAATTATTTGCATATGCGAGTTTTGTATACTGAAATTATTTAAATATGCGAGTTTTATATACTGAAATTATTTGAATATGCGAGTTTTGTATACTGGAATTATTTGAATATGCGACTTTTGTACACTGAAGTTATTTAAGTATGCGAGTTTTGTATACTGAAATTATTTGAATACGCGACTTTTGTATACTAAAATTATTTGCATATGCGAGTTTTGTATACTGAAATTATTTGCATATGCGAGTTTTGTATACTGAAATTATTTGAATATGCGAGTTTTGTATACTGAAATTATTTGAATATGCGAGTTTTGTATACTAAAATTATTTGCATATGCGAGTTTTGTGTACTGAAATTATTTGAATATACGACTTTTATATACTAAACTTATTTGCATATGCGAGTTATGTATACTGCAATTATTTAAATACGCAAGTTTTGTATACTAAAATTATTTGAATATACGAGTTTTGTATACTGAAATTATTTGAATATGCGAGTTTTGTGTATTGAAATTATTTGAATATGCGAGTTTTGTATATTGAAATTGTTTGAGTATGCGAGTTTTGTATACTGAATTATTTGCATATGCGAGTTTTGTATACTGAATTATTTGCATATGCGAGTTTTGTATATTGAAATTATTTGAGTACGCGAGTTTTGTATACTGAAATTATTTGCATATGCGAGTTTTGTATACTGAAATTATTTGCATATGCGAGTTTTGTACATTGAAATTATTTGCATATGCGAGTTTGTATACTGAAATGATTTAAATATGCGAGTTTTGTATACTGAATTATTTGCATATGCGAGTTTTGTATATTGAAATTATTTGAATACGCGAGTTTTGTATACTAAAATTATTTGAATATGCGAGTTGTGTATACTGAAATTATTTAAATATGCGAGTTTTGTATACTGAAATTATTTGCATATGCGAGTTTTGTATATTGAAATTATTTGAGTACGCGAGTTTTGTATACTGAAATTATTTGAATATGCGAGTTTTGTATCCCAAAATTATTTGAATGTGTTTAGTCACCCTGCTGTTATGGAAAACGGTTTTAACCATGCATGGGACTTTTCGCACGCCATAGATTGTAGTTTCAAATATCCACGAATCTCTGAATGATTATTCACAGTGAAAATTCGACGTTTGACTACGAATAATTATTTTATAAATGATCGTGAATATTTCTGTAGTATTTAAACACGTGAAACTAGAGAGTATAATATTTATAAATAATAACAACACAATCAAGACACTTTAGTCTTATTTCCTAATCTTTCATCGTTTCGGCTTTTCGCCTTTTCGTCTTTACGTCGTTTCGTCTATACGTTTCGTCGTCAACTACCCAACCAACAACATAATTCAACAAACTCATCACCCATGATACCTGAATATAATAATTGAGGTATAATAATAATATATATAATAAAATACGTAGGAATTTAATACGTGAAAGTAGATAGTATAATATTTATAAACAATAACAACACAATGAAGACACTTTCGTCTTTTCCTAGTCTTTCGTCGTTTCGCCTTTTCGTCTTTACGCCGTATCGTCTTCACGTCTAATCGTCAACTGACTACTAAGCAACCAAAATAACACAATTCAAACACTCATCACCTATGATACATCAATATAATTATGTTTCACAGCTTCATTCTTTGCGATTTGCATTTATATTTACATATTGTTGTAAATCGCAAAGAATGAAACTGTTCACATAATTTTGATCGAACTTTTCTTAAGGTAAGTTCGTTTGATCATTAATAATTGAGGATCATAAGTGACCTTTCCTCGTCAACTAGAGGACCCTGTATTTAAGATCCCACATATATATTTTAATTGAAAATAATAATTGAATATAATAATAAGTGAGCTTCGCTCGCCAATTAAATGACCATATATTTGAATTCCTCCATTTTATTTTCATAAATCATTTTACAAATGAACGTCAGCATAATCTGCGATATTTGGCCGTGTGTTTCTTCATGAAGTACATGGTATATGACCTACCCACACGGCGCAAGCTCTTTTTAGCTTCCCACCCCAACTGAGTAACCCCGTTCGAAACTTTTCTGCGTTTCTCCGCGTGCGCTCAAAACTATTTTTTTCGGGCGCCTAATTACGAGGCACGCTTTTATCCCCAACTCCAGCGTTTCGCTCAGTGCCTTCGCTGCTGCGTCGACGGGTATGAAAATAAAGCGCAATTATCGAACTCGCCGGGAATTTGCGGGATTTATGTTGAAGTCGTCGAAATCGACGGAAAAGCACTTTTGCGCGGAGTTTGGATAAAGAATGGGAGTGGATTGTTGTTGGGTGAGATTATCGAGAATGAGTCAGCAGGATCGAGTTTTTATGGGGTGGCGTGCCGGCAGGTGTGTTTTGTAATGACGAAAGAAGATGGTTTAATCGGAAAATAATTAAGTGCTTAAACACCTGTTATGATTGAATTCGCTTTGTTCGTTGTGAAAAAAAAGAAGATATGCGAAAGGAAGCCCGAAATATTTCGTAAAAATTGTAAATTTTCGTTGTACACGAGATTCTCGAAGAGAAGACTCTACGTTTCTTTCTAGAGTTTTGCCCTAAAAAAATCATAAATATAGAAATGTCAACTATAGTAGTCGTTTAGGAAATTCATTAAATCAAAGGTTGGACAAAACGGTGAGTTTTTGGAGCTACCTTTATACACCTGTTATGATTGAATTTGCTTTGTTGGTTACGAAAAAAAGAATATATGCGGAAGGAAGCCCGAAAAATTTCGCAAAAATTGTAAATGTTCGTTTTACAGAAGATTCTTAAAGAAGAGACACTACATTTCTTTCTAGAGTTTCACCGTAAAAAAATCATAAGTAAAGAAAGATCAACCATAGTAGTTTAGGGAATTCATTACATCAAAGGTTGGACAAAACGATGAGGTTTTGGAGTTACGTTTCTACACCTGTTGTGATTGAATTTGCTTTGTTCGTTGTGAGAAAAAGGACATATGCGGAAGGAAGCTCAAAAAATTGCACAAAAATTATAAATATTCGTTGTACACGAGATTCTTGAAGAGGAGACTCTACGTTTCTTTCTAGAGTTTCACCGTAAAAAAATCATAAATAAAGAAATGTCAACCATAGTAGTCGTTTAAGGAATTCATTAGATCAAAGGTTGGACAAAACGGTGAATTTTTGGAGCTACGTTTATACACCTGTTATGATTGAATTTGCTTTGTTCATTGTGAAAAAAATATACGAATATATGCGGAAGGAAGCCCGAAATATTTCATAAAAATTGTAAATTATCGTTGTACACGAGATTCTTGAAGAGGAAACTCTACATTTCTTTCTAGAGCTTCATCATAAGAAAATCATAAATAAAGAAATATCAACCATAGTAGTTATTTAAGGAATTCATTAGATCAAAAGTTGGAGAAAATGGTGAGTTTTTGGAGTTACGTTTATACACGTGTTATGATTGAATTTGCTTTGTTCATTGTGAAAAAAAAGAATATATGCCGAAGAAAGCTCAAAAAATTTCACAAAAATTGTAAACGTTCGTTGTTCATGAAATTTTTGAAAAGAAGGTTCTACATTTCTTTCTAGAGTTTCACCGTAAAAAATCATAAATATAGAAATGTCACCCATAGTAGTCGTTTAGGGAATTTATTAGATCAAAGATTAGTCAAAACGGTGATTTTTTGAGTTACGTTTATACAACTGTTATGATTGAATTTGCTTTGTTCGTTGTGAAAAAAATATACGGACATATGCAGAAGGAAGCCCAAAAAATTTCACGAAAGTTGTAAATGTTCATTGTACACGAGATTCTTGAAAAGAAAACTCTACGTTTCTTTCTAGAGTTTCACTGTAAAAAATCATAAATAAAGAAATGTCAACCATAGTAGTCGTTTAGGGACTTCATTAGATCAAAAGTTGGACAAAATGGTGAGTTTTTAAAGCTACGTTTATACACCTGTTATGTTTGAATTTGCTTTGTTCATTGTGAAAAAAAAATATACGGACATATGCGGAAGGAAATTCAAAAAATTTCGCAAAAATTGTAAATGTTCGTTGTACACGAGATTCTTGAAAAGAAGGTTCTACGTTTCTTTCTAGACTTTCAACGTAAAAAAATCATAAATAAAGAAATGTCAAACATAGTAGTCGTTTAAGGAATTCATTACATCAAAGGTTGGACAAACTGTGAGTTTTTGGAGCTACGTTTATGCACCTGTTATGATTGAATTTGCTTTGTTCGTTGTGTAAAAAAAAAGAATATATGCGGAAAGAAGTTCAAAAAATTTCACAAAAATCGTAAATGTTCGTTGTACACGAGATTCTTGAAAAGAAGGTTCTACATTTCTGTCTAGAGTTTCACCGTAAAAAATCATAAATATAGAAATGTCAACCATAGTAGTCGTTTAGGGAATTCATTAGATCAAAGGTTGGACAAAACGGTGAGTTTTTGGAACTATGTTTATACACCTGTTATTATTGAATTTGCTTTGTTCATTGTGAAAAAAAATATACGGACATATGCGAAAGGAAGTTCAACAAATTTCACAAAAATTGTAAATGTTCGTTGTACACGAGATTCTTGAAAAGAAGGTTCTACGTTTCTTTCTAGACTTCCAACGTAAAAAAATCATAAATAAAGAAATGTCAAACATAGTAGTCGTTTAGGGAATTAATTAAATCAAAAGTTGGACAAAACGGTGAGTTTTTGGAGTTACGTTTATGCACCTGTCATGATTGAATTTGATTTGTTCATTGTGAAAAAAAATATATGGACATATGCGGAAGGAAGCCCGAAAAATTTCACAAAAATTGTAAATGTTCGTTGTACATGAGATTCTTGAAGAGAAAATTCTACGTTTCTTTTTAAAGTTTCACCGTAGAAAAATCATAAATAAAGAAATGTCCACCATCATAGTCGTTTAGGGAATTCATTAGATCAACGATTGGACAAGACTGTGAGTTTTTGGAGTTACGTTTATATACTTGTTATGTTTGAATTTGTTTTGTTCGTTGTGTAAAAAAGAGAATATATGCGGAAGGAAGTTCAAAAAATTTCACAAAAATTGTAAATGTTCATTGTACACGAGATTCTTGAAAAGAAGACTCTACGTTTCTTTCCAGAGTTTCACCGTAAAAAATCATAAATATAGAAATGTCAAACATAGTAGTCGTTTAAGGAATTCATTAGATCAAAGGTTGGACAAAACGGCAAGTTTTTGGAGCTACACCTTTTATGACTGAATTTGCCAGTTTATACACCTGTTATGATTGAATTTGCTTTGCTCGTTACGAAAAAAAAGAATATATGCGGAAGGAAGCTCAAAAAATTTCACAAAAATTGTAAATGTTCGTTGTACACGAGATTCTTGAAAAGGAGACTATACGTTTCTTTCTAGAGTTTCACCGTAAAAGATCATAAATATAGAAATGTCAACCATAGTAGTCGTTTAGGGACTTCATTAGATCAAAAGTTGGACAAAATGGTGAGTTTTTAAAGCTACGTTTATACACCTGTTATGTTTGAATTTGCTTTGTTCATTATGAAAAAAAAAGAATATATGCGGAGGGAAGTTCAAAAAGTTTCACAATAATTGTAAATGTTCGTTGTACACGAGATTCTTGAAATGAAGGTTCTACGTTTCTTTCTAGGGTTTCACCGTAAAAAATTAGAAATATAGAAATGTCAACCATAATAGTCGTTTAGGGAATTTATTAGATCAAAGGTTGGACAAAATGGTGAGTTTTTGGAGCTACGTTTATGCACCTGTTATGATTGAATTTGATTTGTTCATTGTGAAAAAAAATATATGGACATATGCCGAAGGAAGCCCGAAAAATTTCGTAAAAATTGTAAACATTCGTTGTACATGAGGTTCTTGAAAAGAAGACTCTACGTTTCTTTTTACAGTTTCACCCTAAAAAAAATATAAATAAAGAAATATCAGCCATAGTAATTGTTTAGGGAATTCATTAGATCAAATATTGGACAAAACGGTGAGTTTTTGGAGCTACGTTTATACACCTATTATGATTGAATTTGCTTTGTTTGTTATGAAAAAATGACATATGCTGAAGGAAGCCCGAAAAATTTTACGAAAATTGTAAATGTTCGTTGTATACGAAATTCTTGAAGAGAAGGTTCTACGTTTCTTTCTAGAGTTTCAACGTAAAAAAATCATAAATGTAGAAATGTCAAACATAGTAGTCGTTTAGGGAATTCATTAAATCAAAGGTTGGACAAAACGGTGAGTTTTTAGAGCTACGTCTATGTATACACCTGTTATGATTGAATTTGCTTTGTTCGTTATGAAAAAATGACATATGCCGACCGAAAGAAGCCCGAAAAATTTCACAAAAATTGTAAATGTTCGTTGTACACAAGATTATTGAAGAATAGACTCTACGTTTCTTTCTAGAGTTTCACACTAAAAAAGTCATAAATAAAGAAATGTCAACCATAGTAGTATTGAAATGTCTAGGGAATTCATTAGATCAAAGGTTGGACAAAACGGTGAGTTTTTTGTGTTACGTTTATACACCTGTTATGATTGAATTTGCTTTGTTCGTTGTGTAAAAAAAAGAATATGTGCGGAAGGAAGCCCAAAAAATTTCACAAAAATTGTAAACATTCGTTGTACACGAGATTCTTGAAGAAAAGACTTTCTTTCTAGGGCTTCACCGTAAAAAAATCATAAATATAGAAATGTCAATCATAGTAGTCGTTTAGGAAATTTATTAGATCAAAGGTTGGACAAACGGTGAGTTTTTAAAGCTACGTTTATATGACGTTTTTTCATTCATAGTTATAGTACAATAAGGTACTAAAGATTGGCCACGTACTTCCGTGTCAGCCTGTACATATGCTTATAAACATGCACACGATGTATAGCAAATAATACACTTCTGTGAAGTGGAAAAATCTATTATTGCCCATGTTTATTTATACACTCGACGTGTTTAGAAACTATGTGATTTTCTCGTCGTGCGTGGAATATAAAACACAGCAATTTTCGCTTTAAAACACACATATAGGGTATACTGGCTTACCGACCAAACTGCGCAACATATTATACAAGTAAAAACAAGAAAACAATGTTATTTAAAAATCAGTTATGAAGTTTCATTACGGAGTTATAAATAAATGAAAATGAAATAGGTAACAGGGGATTGTACTTTGCAGAACATGAAGGTCGTCGGTGTTTATCTTATTTGAAAGTGTCCTTGCACGTTAATACAAGATCGATATCAATGCTTTATGAAATTTATTACCGCATAAATTTCCTGAAAGGTTTTTACTTGCTATATTTGTGCAGCTACGACGAAATTTGTAGTATATCAATGTAAAAATGAATAGATGGTCTCTGGGAGGAGAACAAAAAATCAAGGTTGGCTTACATGAACAGAAAATTGATTAATAAATGAACAGAAAATATAATCATACAAATTTTATCAAAATTTATAGCAAAAAAAAAAATCAGGCAAAAAGACGAAAATGCGGAAAGACGAAAGTTTAAGAATCAAAACTAAAGTGTGTTGTTTGTGTTAATATTATTTATAAGTATTACAGTCATAGTCGAGTTTCTAATTTTACCTGTCTAAATCTTATATATAATTAAATTTTTTAATAATATAATACGATTAAGTTAAATTGGCTTTTTACAACGGAATCCTGAAAAGTATCGTGACAGCCAACGTGTTAAAATAAGGTCAACAAAAATTATTGTTTTTTACAACTTTCACAAAACGTAATAACAACACAATGGTTTGTGTGAAAAAGTAAAACAAGGTAAACATAAAAGACGGCTATTCTTTACAACTTTCACAAAACGTAACAACGACACAATGATTTGTGCAAAAAAAAGTAACTTTGTATGCAAGATGAATATGAAGAACCTAAAAATGCGTTGTAAAGATTGAAACTTGTCGCAACCCAAACAGATTTCCGGCCACCAGCATATCGATGAAATCGGATATCGCGAGGTAAACGGAAAGAAAGGCAAGACAGTCTTGTCCCCTAACGTGTTAACACGTTGGCTACTATGCCGAAATCACATGTTTTACTCAGAACGCCACGAAAATATTTTTACTATTCTGATGTACTTCGTTACACGGCCGCTTTTTATATGGCATTTCGCTATAACGGCACTTTTTCGATTTACGGCCCACAATGTTTCGTTATACGGCAAAAAGCGAGTCATTACCTGTTACAAAACAGTGCAAGAAGAAGCAGAAACCAAGAAGAAGTGGACAACGTTGGACCAATATTTAAAAATGAGTCAATCCATAACAGCGGAAAGTGATGATGGCAGGATATTATAGCTTAGTAATTCTTTATGTTAATGTCCGTCATCAGTTTAAACATTTAATTTTATGTTCTTGTTATATGCATGCGTAAGTCTATATGATTTATTTCGTTTTGTAATTTACATGTTCATTTTTTTAATTTCTGTTTGTTATTGCATTGTTTTGTACTTTTATTTTTATGTAAGCATTTTTAATAAATATTTAATAATATTTAATGGTACACAGCGAGTGTTTTACGGCAGGTGACCATAGTCACTGTTAGTAGCGAAATTGTTAACAACAAAAGATGGCGGGGTCAAATGACCCCTTCCAAAATATATTTTAAAATCATATATTCATTCCTATTTCTATCGCTCATTTGACTTTTTGTGAATTCTTATATCATCTGTCGCTTTTATAAATTAAGAATTTATTCACACATGATAACATCATTTAAATATTGCTAATTTTCAAACAGTACGATTAAATCCGATAAATTAAAATTTTGTCGATTTTTAAACGAGAATTTTATATTTTTGTCAATTTATTGTCATAAATTTAGGAATTGTCGATTTTTATGCGGCAATTTTAAATGATCTTCACTATAACATTGCTAATTTTCAAGCAGTACGATTAAACCTGATAAATTTAAATATCGTCAATTCTTAAATGACAATTTTGTATTTCTGTGAATGTATTTCCATAAATTTAGGCGTTTTCGATTTTCAAACGGCAATTTTAAATGATCTTCACTTAAATATTGCTAATTTCCAAGCAGTACGATTAAATCCGATAAATTCAGATACTGTCAATTTTTAAATGACAATTTTGTGTTTATGTGAATGTATTTTCATACTTTTAGGCATTATCGATTATCAAGCCGCAATTTTAACACGAAATGCACCACGCGGCGTCAAATGACCCCTTTCAAAATGTACTTTAAAATTGAACATTCATTGTTATATCTTTCGCTCATTTGACTTTCTGTGAATTCTTACATCATCTGATTATTCAATTTCTCCCTTTAACAAATTAGTAATGTCTTTCTGAAAATCAACGTTTATTTCCCAAGGTGTCAAATGACCCCTCACGGTAAAAATAGCTACACGTAAACTACCTGTACGTTTAGTTTTAAGCATGCCCGCGCATTAATACCGCAAACCGCGACAACCTTCAGACCTCCCACCTAACATTGACCGTGCGCACCATGTAATCCCGTGGCCATCTCTCAATCAATCAGCACGTCACCGCTCAGAACCCGAAGAATCGACATCACGACAAACCCAGCTCGACCAGATTCGAACCTCTCGATCGCGTGCTACCGTATCATTAAACTCTTAGAAGGCTCCTGCTGAAGGCAGCAGCGCGAAAGCGTGCCATCGCGATATCCTGCAAATGAAATGCAAAACGTCGCGAGGGGCCACGCGAAAAGTCCGCTAAATTTCGCGGTAAGCCACGTGGCGGATGATAAAAAGGAAAAAACCGGCGGCCGCAGGTGCCAGGAACCTTTGCACATGCACCTGCGTAAGACTCGTGGCAGCTGACGTGCAGGTGCTGCGATTTTTCGCTCCTTCTTCGACCCTCTTCCTGGTCACGTTTTATGTCTCTCGCACTCTCTTGCACTTTTAGACTCTCTTAGTCACTACTGCACGGCTGCTGTCTTTGTCGGGCCAGACGAAGGTCAGGGGTGTCGCGTGACACTGCTGGACCACCGCACGGGCCGAATTCGATACGTGCTGACGTGGCGTGTTTAGAGATTTTCCTGGGATAAAGATGGCTGGTGGGTGAAATACGACGTCGCGAGCAACGGGAATGCTGGTTGAGACCGGAAAAAGATTGGTACGATCCAAATGTAGGTGAATAATCGTGTAATGTGATTAAGATGGGGATTCATAGCACGTAAAAATATGTATATGTAAGCATTTTGTATATGTGCAGGTAGGGGAAGCTTTAGTAGCATGAGTTGATTCGAAACAAAAGCAAAAAATCAAACGGAAGAATTGCAATGTTTAAATGTGAGACACTACGAGGACCGAATTTGAAATTAGCTGATATTACAAGTTTTGAGATTTCTTTGAACAAAAATGAATGCTAGTAGTAGTATGACGGCACGAGGAATGAGAATGTCGCTTGCGACAGGAAAAAGATTGCTACGTTCCGAATGCGTGTGGATAATGTGGTAATGTGATTAATATAGGGGTATATGTGAGAATTTTGTATATGCGCAGATAAGGGAAGTTATAGTACTATGTGCCGATTGCAAGTGAAAGCAAAAGATGTTTCGGAAAATGGCAATATTCAAATGTGAGACACTGTGTGGACCGAATTTGAAATTAGCTAACGTGGCGTGTTTAGAGATTTTCTTGAACAAAAATGGATGCTAGTAGTAGTATGATGGCACGCGGAATGAGAATGTCGCTTGAGACCGGAAAAAGATTGGTACGATCCAAATGTAGGTGAATAATCGTGTAATGTAATTAATACGCGGATATTTATACTTTATATATGCACAGGTAAGGGAGTTTTAGTACTATGCGCCGATTGTAGATAAAAGCAAAAGATTAATCGGAAAATGGCAATATTCAAATGTGAGACACTGTGTGGACCGAATTTGAAATTAGCTAACGTGGCGTGTTTAGAGATTTTCTTGAACAAAAATGGATGCTAGTAGTAGTATGATGGCACGCGGAATGAGAATGTCGCTTGAGATCGGAAAAAGATCGGTACAATCCAAATGTAGGTGAATAATCGTGTAATGGAATTAAAACGGGGATTCTCAACACGTAAAAATAAGTATGGTATGTTTATGTAAGCATTCTGTATATGCGCAGGTAAAGGAAGATATAGTAGTGCTGGTTGAAAAAGAAGCAAACAATCAAACGGAAGAATTGCAATATTCAAATGTGAAGCACTCTATGGACTGATACTATGTTCGAATTGTAAACAAAAGGAAAAGATGAATTGGAAAGTGGCCATATTCAAATGGGAGACACTGTACGGGCCGAATTTGAAATTAGCTAACATGGCGTGTTTAGTAGCGTGATAATCGTGTAATGTAATTAATACGGGAATTCGGAGCACGTAAAAGTAAGTACACATATGTTTATGTAAGCATTTTGTATATGCGCAGGTAAGGGAGTTTTAGTACTACGTGCTGATTGTATGTAGATGAAAGCAAAAGATGAATCGGAAAATGGCAATATTCAAATGTGAGACACTGTGCGGACCGAATTTGAAATTAGCTAACATGCTGTGTTTTGAAAATTCCTTAAACAAAAATGGATGCTAGTAATATTATGACGGCACGAGGAATGAGAATGCCGCTTGCGAGCGAAAAAGATTGGTACAATCCAAATGCATGTACATAAACGTGTAATGTAATTAGTACGGGGATTATAAGTACATGTCACAATCTTGTGCAGGTAAGGGAAGTTTTGGTACTATGCGCCCAATGTAGATGAAAGCAAAAGATGAATCAAAAGACAATATTAGCAACATGGAAAAATATATACTATATATGTTAGCATTTTGTGTTAGCTAACATGGCATGTTTAGAGATTTTCCTGAGATAAAGATGGCTGGTGAGTGATATACGACGTTGCGAGCAACGGGACTGTCGCTTGTGGCCGGAAAAAGATTCGTACGATCCAAATGCATGTGGATAATGTGGGAATGTGGTTAATACAGGGGTATGTGTAAGCATTTTGTATATGCGCAGGTAAGGGAAGTTGTAGTAGTATGTACTAATTGGAATAAAAGTAAAAAATAAAACGCAAAAATCGGAATATTGATATGTGAGACAATGTGCGGACTGAACTTGAAATGAGCTAACATGGCGTGTTTTGAGATTTTCTTGAACAAAAATGGATGCTAGTAGTAGTATGATGGCACGCGAAATGAGAATGTCGCTTGCGACCGGAAAAAGATTGGTACGATACAAATGTATGCGGATAATGTGTTAACGTGATTAATACAGGAATTCATAGCACGTAAAAATAAGTACAGTTATGTAAGCATTTTGTATATGCACAGGTAAGGGAAGTTTTAGCACTATGTGCCGATTGTAGATGAAAACAAAAGATGAATCGGAAAATGGCAATATTCAAATGTGAGACACTGTGTGGATCGAATTTGAAATTACCTAAGATGACGTGTTTTGAGATTTCCTTGAACAAAAATGGATACTAGTAGAATATGGCGGCACGCGGAATGGGGACATCGCTGAGACCACTACAAGGATTGCTCTTTCCTAAACAAGATGTCAAGAACAATCTTGCAATGTCATCAGTACAATGAGTAGTAAGATACAGAAAATTGTAGGGGACGCATGTGCAGTAAGATTTATTGTGGTATTTATTGATTGCGGAAAAAATATAGAATGAATTGAAAACTCAAGATTTTCAAATATGATATACTATACAGGCCAAATTCGATACGCAGCATATTTTAATATCTTGCTGGAATGAGGCTGCTTAACCAGTGACATTCAATATGAAAAAAAATGAGAAAAATGTTTGCTGCAAGTAAAAGGGTTGTTTTCTCGTAAAAAAAAGTTGCAACAATTCTAAAGCATAGCTTAAAGTATTGCACCTGAAAGAAAGATTTAACCCGTTTAAAACAGTTGCTAGCAGGTCTAATATCGTGTACAAAAATATAAGATGGAAATCTAGCACTCAGTCGCTAACAGTGTTGATACCGTCCATAAAGAAATAAGCCGAAAATCTGCATAGATATAAATAGTAAAAGATATAAATCCGCGTAAGAAGATTTATGTCGAAAGCATTCGAGCAAAAATGCACAATAGGATTACCTTATATAAAGGTACACGTCTCATATCGATTGATCTACCAAAGGATCTGAGATAACTTCAGTTACTTAGGTACATTAAATGGATATTTTTACGCAGCCGTATCCAGCATCCTACGTTCCATACCAGAATATTCGCTACAGGGGTTGCTCACTGGCGTAGTACTCTACATGATCCATTCTGTCATAAAATAAGCTTATCGCCTATATAGGCAGATTGCTCTACCCACTAGAACTAATAAAAAATACATACATATATAAAGCCATAGGTCGACAATCTTGTAATACAATCGATAATGCATGCGTGCTGTGTACAAAACCACAAGGGGAAAAACTTATAGTTGGTAATAGTATTGATATTTTGCATAAGAAAACGTAAATAAAACCCCTGCAAGTCAAACGGCAAGGTACTCGTACATCAAATTATGTACAGAGTATGTCGGACAAATAAGAGAACTTTTTAAATTTACGGAAAATTACTAATGCCATCTCTTAAAACATTCGCGCTGCGTACAAAACTACAAGTTGAGAAGCTAATAGTTGGGAACAGTATTGATATTTTGCATAAGAAAATGTAAATAAAACCCCTGCAAGTTAGAAGGCAAAGTACTCGACGTACATCAAATTATGTACACAGTATGTCGGACAAATAACAGTACTTTCCAAATTTACGGAAAATTACTAATGCCATCTCTTAAAACATTCACGCTGTGTATAAAACTGGAAGTTGAAAAGCTCATAGTTGGTAATAGTATTGATATTTTGCATATGAAAACGTGAATAAAACCCCTGCAAGTCAAACGGCAAAGTATTCTAAGTACATAAAATTATGTATACAGTATGTCGGAAACATAACAGAAATTAAACTGTTATTTATGGAAAATTACTAATGCCATATCTTACAACATACAATTTGAAATTGAACAGAACGCGCCCGCGATTATTGTTATCGATCGACGGATTGTTAGGTTACAGCCCTTAAAGTCAGGGTACCTTTTGTCATCTCGTTACAAAAACGAAACACGTTCTTCGGAACCTTGTACGTTACAAAAAATCATAACTTTATCATTTATGAAGCAATTTTTGTGAAACTTTCAGAAATTGTGTAATTGGAAGTATTGTACGTATTATCAAAAAAATTATGTTTTTATTACGTTTACGATGTTACACAAGTTCAAAACGCCGTGACGAGGGTCATTGAGGCGATTCCGAAAAATGACGTAAAAAAATCTATGCAAGTATTGGTTGAACGTGCCCAGCGGTGTATCGATGCGAAAGGGATGTATTTTGAATAAAAATAAACAAAATTGCCAAAATAACTAATTTTCTTTTTTAACACTTTTTCGACCGCTAGCCGATTAATCGACTTTTCGGTTCCAACTGCTATTTACTGGTAGCCGATTAATCGGCTTTTCAGTGGTCAACGGTTCTATTAGATAAAATAAATATTAGATGATATTATGACAATTCTAAATGACAATAAAATTACACTGCTTTGAAACCAAAGGATTCTCAACAACACATTCAGTATTTTTCAGTTATAAAGCTTTACAAATATGTGTATTTTATGTGTAATGTATTTTGAATAAAAATAAACAAAATTGCCAAAATAACTCGTTCTTTTTTTTAATTAAAAAGGTTCCGTTATTTTTCCGATATGCTGTGTATGTTCAAAGTATATTAGACGTTTTTTTCCTTGTCTTATGTCAATTACGTATTAATGCCAGTCGCTTATGAAAAAATCTTACATATTTAAGTCATGACATATAACAGCCCGCAATTATGTCGTAACATTCTGTGTGATAACGAAAACGTGATCGTTGGACGATTCCGAAAAATGGCGTTAAACCGTTTATGCAAGCATTGGTTGAACATGCCTAACGATGTAACGATGCGGAAGGGATATATTTTGAATAAAAATAAACGAAACAAAATAACTCGCTTTTTTTTAATTTTGCATGCTGTGTAAAAGTATAGAATAACGTTTTTCCGTCGTATGTCAATTACGGCGAAGGCATGAATGAAAAAATCACATTTTCCATCTATGACATATAACAGCCCGCGTATGTCGAACATTCTGTGTGATAACGAAAGATCGTGATCGTTGGTCACGCGAGGCGTTACACCGTTTATGCGACAATGTTTTCTGACGTGACACGCTTAATTTGCATATTTCATCGGAACTGACCTAATTCCGCTCGGCCGTTTTTGCTGCACAAAGTGGCATTTTTACCTTTTTTGGGGACTTTCAAACCACTACCGGCATGCATAAAAAATCAGCTTCTTCATCGAATAATTGCATCGAAAGTTGGTTTTGGCATGCCGCTCCGTTTTTTACGTGAGAAAACGTGCTTCGTGCAAGACCGTGTCTGTTTTTACGTAATTCTTTGCAGTCCGCAGGTACCGCTACGGGGACATATTTTGTAGCATATTCCCATGGCACCACTACGGAACCAAGTAATTATTTACTGTCTTGTTGGCAGGTAGCAGTTTGCTATGCGCAGGATAATTGTGTGTAAGGAATGGAAAAAGAGAAATATCCTGATGTCTTTTAATTATTGCAAAGTCAAGGTTCTAATGAAATTCTTTACTATATCGAATGCAATAGAAATGCGGTAGTGAAATAGTAGTGCTAAAAAACTGTAATTATTTATTGTTTCGTTGGTAGGTAGCAGTTTGCTATGCGCAAAATAATTGTGTGTAAGGAATGGAAAAAGAGAAGCATCCTGATGTCTTTTAATTATTGCAAAGTCAAGATTGTAATGAAATTCTTTATGATATTGAATGCAATAGAAATGCGGTAGCGAAATAGTAGTGCTAAAAAACTGTAATTATTTATTCTCTCTTTGGTAAGAAACAGTTTGTTATGTGCAGGATAATTGTGTGTAAGGAATGGAAAAAGAGAAATATCCTGATGTCTTTTAATTATTGCAAAGTCAAGATTGTAATAAAATTCTTTATATTATCGAATGCAACAGAACTGCGTAGTAAAATAGTAGTGCTAAAAAACTGTAATTATTTATTGTCTCATTGGCAGGTAGCAGTTTTCTATGCGCAGTATAATTGTGTGTAAGGAATGAAAAAGAGAAATATCTTGATGTTTTTTAATTATTGCAAAGTCAAGATTGTAATGAAGTTCTTTACGATATTGAATGCAATACAAATGCAGTAGTGAAATAGTAGTGCCTAAAAACTGTAATTATTTATTCTCTCTTTGGTAAGAAACAGTTTGCTATGCGCAAAATAATTGTGTGTAAGGAATGGGAAAAAAATATCCTGACGTCTTTTAATTATTGCAGTCAAGATTGTAATGAAATTCTTTACGATATCGAAGGCAATAGAAATGTGGTTGTGAAATAGTAGCGCTAAAAAACTGTAATTATTTATTCTCTCTTTGGTAAGAAACAGTTTGTTATGCGCAGGATAATTGTGTGTAAAAAATGGAAAAAGAGAAATATCGTGATGTCTTTTAATTATTGCAAAGTCAAGATTGTAATGAAATTCTTTACGATATCGAATGCAATAAAAATGCGGTAGTGAAATAGTAGTGCTAAAAAATTGTAATTATTTATTGTCCCGTTGGCAGGTAGCAGTTTGCTATGCGCAGGATAATTGTGTGTAAGAAATGGAAAAAGATAAATATCCTGACGTCTTTTAATTATTGCAAAGTCAAGATTGTAATGAAATTCTTTACGATATCGAATGCAATAGAAATGCGGTAGTGAAATAATAATGCTAAAAAACTGTAATTATTTATTGTCTCGTTGGCAGGTAGTGGTTAGCTATGCGCAAAATAATTGTGTGTAAGGAATGAAAAAGAGAAGTATCCTGATGTCTTTTAATTATTGCAAAGTCAAGATTGTAATGAAATTCTTTATGATATCGAATGCAACAGAAATGCGGTAGTAAAATAGTAGTGCTAAAACACTGTAATTATTTATTGTTTCGTTGGCAGGTAGCAGTTTGCTATGTGCAGTACAATAAAATAAATATCTATAATGGATCTATCCCGTACATTGCCTAGGATTCATATACATATATTCCAGCCATTTAATATTTTCATACTTTCAACTGTTCCTTAGAAACAAAATGTTTAATTTTTTGTCAGTGAAAATAAGTATAATTAAAAGAAGTTAAACATACACACATATGGCAGTGTGCTTGAAGTGATTAGAATGCTCGTATTGTTTCAAGAAGTTTGATATTACACATTTTTTTAGTCAGTGCAAATAATTATAATTAAAAGAAGTTAAACATTCACACATATGATAGTGTGCTTGAAGTGGTTACACAATAAATAAATATCAGCAATGCGAAATTAAGCATTTTACCGTGAAATTTAACATTCAGTCTATTTTCCTCCACACATAAATCGTAACTCTCTTTTTCGCACGTGAAACGGACTCTGCATCTTAACCGGATAATAATCACTCGAAAGCATCGCATCAACAGCACCGTTGCTAATATTAGAATCAATAGCGTATGCAACGTCAGTAACGTGAATTCGTTTAGCGCACATGAACCCCTCCATCTTCAAATCAAGATAGATAACATTTACTGATAAATAACATGAATTTGTACATGTAACCATGGTAACCGGAAAATATTGAAAAACGGAGTTAGGCCACTTTCAAAATAAACCGCTCACATGCTAACCTTTCATTTTCTCGAAACAAGAGAAAATGGACTTAAACCACTTTCAAAATAAACGGTCCTATTAACAGCCGGTGACTTGAAACAGTCTTTACGTAAAATAGCCGGTCAACAATGTGTTAACTCAACACAATGTTTTCGCTGGTCACATATACATATAAGACTATCGACTGCACTAATGGTCCACTTTGGACGCATACATGCGTCAATCGTCCGCAAAGGGTTACCTCTCGTCAATTTTACAGCCTCACTCCCCCAAACACACACAAACGCACCCCCGGCATCCTTTGTAAATTGCCAAAACGTCGTATATTGCGAAAGGCAGACTCCCCCGATGCCTCAAAGGCGCCCAAATTGTTCGGCATCTCGTCGAATCAGTAAAAGACGTTATTGATGACAACGGCAGTCTCCCGTTCGAGGCTCGTTCGAGAGTCGATGTCGACGGCGTAGTCGACAGTCACCGTGGGCATAATAAATATGCCACCCTTTGTGTCAGAGAATTCTAGGCGCGTGTGTCGCGTTCCTTGTCGTAAGTTAGGCTCGTGTCTCTGCGTTTCCATTATACATTACCGTCGCCATACAAATCGGACTGCGCCATGTGGCATCGTTCGTCAGGGACGTAGGTGTGGGAGGAAGCATAATCGTTATTAGTGTAATGAATTAGGGTGGGTCGTCGAAGGCAGTTAGGCAGTTGAAACTACTTTGGTGTGGGTTTGAATACCTTCAGGCATTTGGGGTTTGAGGACAGTGTTATTTAAGGAGTATAGAAGATTTTTTTTAGAATTGTGGGGCAAGTTTTTTAACTTGCAATTTTTTCTTGATTTTTAATGCTCAATTGTTTTTATTTTTATATTATATACATTTATATTTTTATTTTGAATTTTATCTTTGTATTGTTATTAATGCTATTTGTATTTTTATTAGTGTAATGTGTTCATTTTTTAGTCTCGGTTTGAATACCTTCAGGCATTTGGGGTTTGAGGACAATGTTATTTACAGAGTATAGACGATTTTTTTTAGAATTGTGGGGCAAGTTTTTTAACTTGCAATTTTTTCTTGATTTTCAGTGCTTAATTGTTTTTATTTTTACATTATATACATTTATATTTTTATTTTGAATTTTATCTTTGTATTGTTATTAATGCTATTTGTATTTTTATTAGAGTAATTTGTTCATTTTTTAGTGTCGGTTTGAATACCTTCAGGCATTTGGGGTTTGAGGACAGTGTTATTTACAGAGTATAGAAGATTTTTTTTAGAATTGTGGGGCAAGTTTTTTAACTTGCAATTTTTTATTGATTTTTAGTGCTTAATTTGGTTTTATTTTGATATTATATACATTTATATTTTTATTTTGAATTTTATCTTTGTATTGTTATTAATGCTATTTGTATTTTTATTAGTGTAATGTGTTCATTTTTTAGTGTCGGTTTGAATACCTTCAGGCATTTGGGGTTTGAGGACAGTGTTATTTACAGAGTATAGACGATTTTTTTTAGAATTATGGGGCAAGTTTTTTAACGTGCAATTTTTTCTTGATTTTTAGTGCTTAATTGTTTTTATTTTTATATTATATACATTTATATTTTTATTTTGAATTTTATCTTTGTATTGTTATTAATGCTATTTGTATTTTTATTAGTGTAATGTGTTCATTTTTTAGTCTCGGTTTGAATACCTTGAGGCATTTGGGATTTGAGGACAGTGTTATTTACAGAGTATAGAAGATTTTTTTTAGAATTGTGGGGCAAGTTTTTTAACTTGCAATTTTTTCTTGATTTTTAGTGCTTAATTGTTTTTATTTTTATATTATATACATTTATATTTTTATTTTGAATTTTATCTTTGTATTGTTATTAATGCTATTTGTGTTTTTATTAGTGTAATGTGTTCATTTTTTAGTCTCGGTTTGAATACCTTGAGGCATTTGAGGTTTGAGGACAGTGTTATTTACAGAGTATAGAAGATTTTTTTTAGAATTGTCGGGCAAGTTTTTTAACTTGCAATTTTTTGTTAATTTTTAGTGCTTAATTGTTTTTATTATTATATTATATACATTTATATTTTTATTTTGAATTTTATCTTTGTATTGTTATTAATGCTATTTGTATTTTTATTAGTGTAATGTGTTCAATTTTTAGTGTCGGTTTGAATACCTTGAGGCATTTGGGATTTGAGGACAGTGTTATTTCCAGAGTATAGAAGATTTTTTTTAGAAATATGGGGCAAGAAATTACTTGGAATTTTTTCTTGGGTTTTAGTGCGTAAGTGATTTGGAGCATTCGGACGTGATTAATTTTTTAGTGTGGGTTTGAATACCTTGAGGCATTTACGGTTTGACGACAGTGTTATTTCTATAGTATAGAAGTTTTTTTTCTTAAATGTGGGCCAAAGATTGCTTGGAATTTTTCCGTGGTTTTTGGTAGCTAAATTATTTGGAGTAGTGGAATTTTAGGAAAACCTTATTTTTGTATTACTATTAATGTTATTTGTATTTTTATTAGTGCAATGAATTAGGGTGGGTCCCCGAAATAGTTGGACAGTTGAAAGCACTTTGCTGTGGGTTTGAATACCTTGAGTTGTTCGGGGTTTTAGAACACAAAAAAAAATTTTTTTTTAAATGTGGGGCAAAAATTACTTGAAATTTCTTCTTCTACTGGATAAGAACTATTGGATACGATACTGGAAAAGACTATTATTGGGTTGGAGGGAAAGTTCTGTCGTATTTTAAAGAAACTATTTGAATTAATTAATAAAAATATGTGTTTAATATTAATCATAATACATTTAATGTGTAGTATGATGAATGCCAAACTCTTCTGCAATTTCTCGACTTGTTAAATGTGGATTATTTTCCAACATGGATCGTAAAACATCATTATCGATCTTGGATGGTCGTCCAAATCGATCACTTGGAGTCTTTTTTTGGAGGCTCAGTGTTTTTATTTTTTATTATATATTCTTATATTTTATATTTGCTAAATTTTTATATTTTGACAAGTGAACATTTACAATATCTCTCCCAAATATAGCACATACATTTTTACATGCAACCGATGCGAATTTGGGGTTTGAGGAATTCATACAAAATGCAGTGTCGTAAATGCACTTTATCTACTGACATTTTTTCACTTTAAATATCACAAGTAAATGATGAATGGGAAATCTTATTTTTGTATTACTATTAATTTATATTTTTATACTGCAATGAATTATAAAAAACAAACAAAAAAGCTGTGGGTTTGAATACCTTGAGTTGTTCGGGGTTTTAGAACACAAAAACATTTTTTTCTTTTTAAATATGGAGCAAAAATTACTTGAAATTTCTTCTTCTACTGGACAAGAACTATTGCATACGATACTGGAAAAGACTATTGGTTTCCGGACTGAAACCACTTTCTCGGTTTTTAGTGTACCAGCATTTCGCCAACACTGCAGTTATCTTTATCAGGCTTAGAAGATAACACTGGTACTAAAGTGTCAGTTCCCACGGATCCCTCATAAACATGTAGCAGGTCGATGTAAAAGTAGTTGTTTAAAAAGGACCGTTTGCACATATTCATTTTTGGAACACGTTTATTTGAAGCAAGATGCTTGACGTGTGGTGTTTGCCCGTTAGTTAAGACACACCGTTAAAATATTATAACACAACGACAATTCAGTAGGCAAAGTACACAGTACACACGAATGTATAATGCATTATGTAGATAGTAATCTAATTTCCGCGCTCTAGTGTATCCAAAACGAACCATTCATAAATATTCATATTCACGCTATTCCATTGTAGTTTCACGCAGACTGCGTTAATATAATTTACGTTAACCAGCGAATAGAATGCACTTCGACGACAGCTCACTTTCGAAGAAAGTTATTCCATACAAACTAACCATGCAAATACTTTTTTAGTCAATTTGTCTGCGTTCTTTATATTATAGAATGTTGCTTCGCGCAATATATCACTTGATACTAATAATTACCCTTCATTTTAGTTCACATTGTATGTATTCTCTAACCCTTTTAGTGCCAAACGGCGATATATCATCGCATATACGATGGCACCTTACTATTCACAACGCGAAAGAATTTTATCTCAAAATAAGTTTATAAAACGTTACAAATGGTTTAATTTCTTTGCAAAAGAATTGAAAAATTGTGTATGAATTTGAATTTTTGTTAAATTCCATGCTTCGATTAAATAAAAAATCAACATGGGGCATATTTTTGAGATCGTAACGCAGGATTTTGACAGCTATTACAACAGAATATGGTATTTCCTTATTTTTTACGAAAAAATCTGACATAGACATGGCGAACGTAACATTTTTCGTCTTTCCTTGACCATTGTAAAGATTGTGTCTATTTCTTAGCAGTCAGTGTTTAAAAAACGTCACATTTGTTGTTGCTGCTGTCTTTTACATATTTTCCAATAGCCATGTTACGCATCTTCAATAGCCAGATAACTAAATATAAATGTTTATTATAATATTGAAATTTGATGTCAATGACATTATACTAGCTACGCGAATTACTCAATTTGTAGCAGAGAATGTTTCTAACGTCTGCGGTGCGTCATGGAATTATCCTTTTGTTTTGTGGTCAAATATTAGTTATTTTGTTACAAATTATTGAAAATGCAGAAAGTACATTTCATACTACGTGATCTATATATATATATATATCTATTATGTGTTTTTCATGATGATGCAGAATGATATGAATGATATAAACGTAAGGTTATATAAAATTAGATTTTACATAATTGACTTTAAAATTTGAATACTATAGCATTAATTTTCATGATGATGCAGAATAAAATAAATGTTATAGCATTCAAATCTTAAAGTCAATTATTTTGAATTTAATTTTATATAAGCTTACATATATATTTCTCTTATGTGCAAATGCCGTTTGTAAAAGAGAAATAATTGTTCTGTTTTTCATAATGTTTTATAATTATCTTATTCGTATGATTTTTAGCAAATATTGAAATACAATTGACATTAGTTTTATTAACCTCAACTCAACTAATAAGACAATTTTGACAAAATAGTCGTATTTTATAAAAGCAGCAAAGATGTTTGATTCAACACTGACTAAATATAACCAATTCACGATCAATTAAATATTACACGAAATATAAACAGAATAAAAGATAACCCCGTGCTGAGGAAAAAGTGAGAAAATTCTTCATTTATGAGTATTAACACGCGCACAATTTCAAACTACAACTAAACAGTTAAAAAAAAGATAAAATAATTATGTCAAGAACAGACGAGAAAGTAAAAGAAAAATGAAGTAAGTCGGGTAAAGACATAACGCTGTAAATATCGTATCGGACGACATTCATCAAGCTGAGTTGTTAATAGAACGACAAACCCCTTCAAAGGCGAGAGGATAAATAATGAGTCACGAACGCGGCTAAGGCTCTATTGTTTTCTTCAATGATCTCGGAAGGGTGCGGTTGTTTTAACAATATGCCGAAGACGAGAATAACGGGCTGCCTTGTTATATTTTCGTTTCAATATTAATGGAAAGCCGCTGATAAATTCGTCTAGACGCGATAGTGTATTCGATGAACGAACGGTTCGCTCAATCATGTTTTAACGAACTTCCTTTCTTATCTCTTTCCGGGCAAGACGAGTGTACCGCTGTGATCGCATGTCGGGATATTCCCGCCAATCGGTGCAGCGGTTGGGTACTAGAGTTTCTGGGAAGCTTCACTTATTTTGTTTATGTGAAATGTCTTATATGCTGCACTTGTGCGAGTAAATAATGTAGTTGAAATAAATTATGATGTAAAGGGCATAAATTAATTTAATTTCTACCCTGATAAATACTTTCAGTCGAAACGCTGGCTGAAGACGGAAAATTGATTTGACAGTGTAAACTCTGCTAATTGTAATTCTAATTGCTCAGTTACGAGAAACTGAATAATGCAACAAATATATAAATATATATATATATATATATATATATATATATATATATATAACCGGAAAGTTCTGTCCAAGAAATGTCATCTCAAATTTCAACACATATGAAAGTGTTCACTTAGAACATATTAGGGTGTCCCATAAGTTTTTTCCGCGCCACGCTATGAATGACTCTAACTGGCTATATTTATATAAACATGCAGGCTTATCTTTTAGCCGTTTATGGCATCGGTTTCAGTCGTCCCAGAGCTCTTTCAGATTACGTTTCGTTGGTGACAAAATCTCTTTTAACATTTTTTCTACACCCTTCAATATGGAGAGCCAAAAGAAGCATTTGCGGCATATTATGCTTCATTGCTTTAAAAAAGGCAATAGTGCAAAGGACACTGTAGACGAGATTTGCACGGTTTACGGGAGTGGTGCTACGACTATTAGGACCGTTCGCAATTGGTTTAAGAAATTTAGAGCTGGCAATTTTGAGTTAAAAAATGAAGACCGCAGCGGCGGCCCAGTAACAACGGATACGGACATTATCAAGACTGTGCTTGCTGAAAATCTGAGATACAGTGTGCGTGAGATAGTGGATGCCACTAACATTCCCAAAACAACGGTACATAAGCATTTAATCAAGATGGGATATGCGAATCGATATGAAGTTTGGGTTCCACACCAATTGACGGAGACCGGCCTTATGAACCGCATCTCTACATGCGATTTGCTTCTTCAGCGACACGAAAGAAATCCTTTCTTAAAGAGTCTTGTCACTGGAGACGAAACCTGGATTTTGTATCAAAATGTGCATCGAAAACGCATTTGGTCTAAAGAAAATAGACCTTCAACTGTTGCGAAGCCTGGGCTTCATCCGAAGAAGGTTCTTTTGTGCATTTGGTGGGACTGGAAGGGTGTACTGTACTACGAGCTCCTTCCTCAAGGTGATATGATCAATGCTGACAAATATTGCAATCAACTGGATTAACTAAAAGCCGCCATAGCAGAAAAACGGCCAGAATTGGCGAACCGACGAGGTGTCGTATTCCATCACGACAACGCAAGACCGCATGTTGCGTTGACCGTAAGGCAAAAATTATTACAGTCTGATTGGGACGTTCTACCTCACCCTCCATACTCCCCAGACCTTGCTCCATCCGATTATGACTTGTTAATCTCCTTAAAAAATTCTCTCCTGAGGAAATCTTTCAAATCCATAAGCGAAATAAAAACGCACCTAAATGAATATTTTGAAAGTAAGCCTCAACTAATTTGGAAAGAGGGCATAATGAGGCTTCCTGAGAGATGGAAGAAGGTTATAGAACAGAGTGGTTCATATATAACATAATAAATCAACCTTAAACAACAAATATCGTGTATTTATTTCGCATCAAAAAAAGGGAAGAAACTTATGGGGCACCCTAATACATTGCTACCTTTGCTTACCATCAAATTTCTACATATGCGCTCATCAAAATGTACTGCAACAGTGATTTCGTCATTTCAATAGTACTTATATATTGAAAATTGGTTATTACGTAAAAACTGCGAAATATGGTATCTTATGGTGATTTTCACTCTAAATGAACTTACGTACATGATACTAAGTATATAAACTTAGTATATAATATATTACACATATTCGATTAAAATCTTCTAAATTTAGTAACGGGCAATACATAACTTCCTTCAGAGTAAAAATCCCCGTAAGATATCATATTTCGCGGTTTTTTACGTAATAACCAATTTTCAATATATACTACAGAAATGACGAAATTATTCTTGCAGTACATTTCGATGAGCGCATATAGAAATTTAATGGTAAACAAAGGTAGCCATATATATTTGAAGCGAACATTTTCATACATGTTGAAATTTGAGGTAACACTTCCGGACAGAACTTTCTGGTTGACGTATTAGGTGTACAACTTTGCTTCCGCCGTTTTGCAATAGATGGCTGTAGCGGTAAGTGGTAGTCGAAATAAATAGATCGTAGATGTCATACAATAAGCTTAGGCATTTGTAAACATAACGCCATCGAAATATTAGTCGATTTGTGTCTGCATCATAAAGTCATTCTCGATTAAACATGTCAGCTTACGAGCCAAATTCTCGTCATTTGCGGGAGGTTTTAATTTTCTGCTTTAATATGAAGAAATCTGCGGCTGAGGCTCATCGAATGCTCTCAAATACCTATGGTGAGGCCGCTATTAGTGAAAGAACGTGCCGAGAGTGGTTTCAACGCTTCAAGAACGGTGATTTTGACGTCGAAGACCGGCAAGGCGGTGGAAGAGAGAAGGTTTTCGAAGATGCAGAATTGGAGGCATTACTTGATCAAGACTCGTGTCAAACGCAACAAGAATTGGCAGTATCATTGGGAGTGACGCAACAAGCCATTTCAAAACGCCTGAAAATCATGGGAATGATTCAGAAACAAGGAAATTGGGTGCCGTACGAGTTGAAGCCGAGAGATGTTGAACGGCGTTTGTTTGCTTGTGAACAGCTGCTTGCAAGGCAAAGACGGAAAGGATTTCTGCATCGCATTGTGACTGGGGACGAAAAATGGGTTCATTACGATAATCCCAAGCGCAGAAAATCATGGGGATATCCCGGCCATGCTTCCACGTCGACGGCCAAACCGAATATTCACGGTTCCAAGGTCATGCTCTGTATTTGGTGGGACCATCTCGGCGTAGTGCATTATGAGTTGTTAAAACCGACTGAAACAATCACAGGCGATCGTTATCGAACGCAATTAATACGTTTGAGCCGAGCATTAAAAGACAAACGGCCGCAATACAACGAGAGACATGATAAAGTGATTTTACAGCACGACAATGCTCGAGCCCATGTTGCGAAAGTGGTCAAGTTGGAAACGTTGAAATGGGAAGTCCTACCCCACCCGCCGTATTCTCCAGACGTTGCTCCCTCGGACTATCACTTGTTTCGATCAATGGCACACGGCCTGGCTGACCAGCACTTCCGGTCTTATGAAGAAGTAAAAAATTGGATCGATTCGTGGATCGCTTCAAAAGATGACCAGTTTTTTCAACGCGGGATTCGTACGCTGCCCGAAAGTAGTGGCCAGCGATGGACAATACTTTGAATCATAAACGTATAACCAGTTTTTTACAATAAAGCCTCGAATTTCGGAAAAAAACGGCGGAAGCAAAGTTGTACACCTAATAATACAATAAAATGTTTGCACGTGCGTTGGCAGAAACGTTAAAATACTTTCGCATATGCACGAACAAAGACGGCATGACGTGAAGTTTACGTTCCGTTCGAAATTTTCCGGAGTCCAGCTCTCGTTTTCGCATGCATGCCGCCGTGCACTCGTCCACATGACGAAAAAGTAGGAAACGGGCAGTTCTATATGTCGGTACTTTCATAAGCGCGCTTAGATTCAGCGGCGTTCCATTCGAGTTCAGGAAACGGATGGAGATCCGACTCCGGCGATAATAAAGAAACGTCGACTGACGGATCCCTGGAGAGACGAAGATATTAAAATGGAGAGCGCTAGTAGAGAAGTTATATGAATGTAACCCTTTGTGCTTCGGTTAATTTTGTTGCGATACTACCGGTATTGTTGCGGTCCTGCCACTAAACAGTGAATAAGGTGTTTTTTGATAGATTGACTGCGAAGCAAGTTTATAAGAAAATCTCAATAGCATGCGCGAGTTGTTTCTTATCGTAGTAGAAGATTATTACATTTTGATCAAAGTGCCTAGGGATTTCGATCGAATTGGAAATTTATATTGGAAAACCGTAATGGACCCATAGTTTCATCGTAGCAGAAGATAAGAATGTTTACATCGAAACATTCAGGAGATTGCCTTGAAAGGAGACTGCCAAAGGGGTTCCAAAAATAAAATGCTCGAAATGCAACGTATATCTATGTTTAATGCCAAACGCCAACTGTTTTATGGAATTCGATACTTAAGCTCTTGTACATACAAGTGCAAACGTTGTAAGCCGTTGTTACTTCAAAGTTACAAAATCTATTCGTTATAATAAAATTGTTGGAACTGCTGAATTCATTGTTAATATTATTTCGAGGTTGATATTTGTTGATTCCACGTTACATACATTTTGTATAGCCACCAAAAAAAAATCGGCTCATACAGGGTTAACACTTTAAGTACTGCTCACGAGTTTTTTCGAGTTTTCTACACGCTGTCTTTAGATGCCACTTATTTTGATACATTGTATCTATTTTGTCTATTTAAATATTTATATCAATATTCAATGCACTCAATTCGATTACCTTCATGTTTTTTCGTATTTAAATTTTTTAGTAAAAAGTTATTATAATGATTAAAAAACATAATTTTTTAATAATACCTAAAATACTACCAATTATACAATTTCTGAAAGTTTCACAAAAATTGCTTCATAAATAACAAAATTATGATTTTTTGTAATGTACAAGTTTTCCAAAAACGTGCAAAAAATAATAAAATTGTTGAAACTGCTGAATTCATTGTTAATATGTTTTTCGAGGTTAATATTTATTGATTTCACGTTACGTAGATTTTGTATAGCCACCGAAAAAAAAATTCGGTACATAGAGGGTTAAATTCTATTCCTGATTGCCCCTGACGTTAATTCCCGTCATGCAATTTTTTGGTTCACTAAGTGTTAGACGATGCTATCGGAGAAATCAAAATATCCAGAAAAACATTGTAGAGTTTGCAAAACTCGTGGAAAATGTCGTCACACAATATATATATATATATATATATATATATATATATATATATATATGTATATATATATAACATATAAAAATTATGAAAGTTCCTTTATGCAAGTCATTGTCTTCTGATTTATCACACTAACTATAAAACACCTGTAATATAATGCTAAATAAGTTCAGCACAATAGTAACCAGTCTATTGTCTACCTATGAAGCAAGTGTATAAATTGTGCCCATAATTATGAAAGTGGTCTAAGTCATATATTTCTTGTTTCGAGATATTTAATGAATTGCATTTGAATAAATTAAAAAATATTTTTACATTATGCGACATTTTAATTTATAATTTTATTAGTCTTAATTAATGGAAATTTACTATGAATATGAAATTTTGTGTGAATTTTATACGATAATATTATTTTTAAAGATTGAATTGACTTAGACCATTTTCAAAATTAACTGAATGTCCTATAAATGACTTAAAGCAATAAAGAACTTTGAGTTTTATTTGAAACAATAATTTGATTGAAATAATTCGTGAACATTTATTACATTTATCAATTATTTTTAAACAGTAATCCATTTTTATCATTATTTCAAGTATTTAAGATTCTTAAAATGTTCCTGAAAAACTGGAGGGATGTACGGTAGTAAACTCATAATATCTTTATGTTTTTCTTCCGATACTGGTCTAATGGTGGTGTATAATGGAAGTAATTTAATATTTCCGTATATTTTTGGTCTTCCTTTTTTAGGTGAAAGATGCAAAACGTGAAATTTAGAATCATCTAAAGATGTTTTATAGAACATTTTATAAGGTTCATTTTTCAAGAATCTCATCCATTGAATTTGTAGCCAAGAGACAGATTCACCCGCGGTATTTTTTACTCTTCTTGTTATTGATTCTTCTAGTAATGAAGTTGTCGTTATTATTAAAATTTGATTGTCATTTATTTTATTATATAGTTCAGAAACGCGTCAAAGAAGGCCACGTGCCATTTTCAAGTTGTTTATATAATTTATTAAAATTTTTGACTTAGACCACTTTCATAATTAAAACTAAATGAATTCCATATAATGTTGAAATTACAACCACTATCTAATGGTTCATTTTTGACAATTTCGTAAAAATTACATTGAATAAATTTAGTTAAAAATAATGTGGTATGAAATAACTGATAAACTCATTTTTTTTAAATTTTGACTTAGACCACTTTCATAATTATGGGCACAATTATAAAATCCTTTGTATCTCAAACAACACATAATTACAACGTTGACATTTCAAAACAAATATTATCATTTTTATCCTTGCTTCAGCGACACAAGTTTGCGGCAACCAGCTTCAGAATTTGAGCCGTTTATGTTGAAGGTGGCCTAACTCCGTTTTTCAATATTTTCCAGTTACCATGGTAACATGTACAAATTCATGTTATTTATCAGTAAATGTTATTTATCTCGATTTAAAGACAAATGGAGTTAGGCCACTTTCAAAATAAACGGCTCATTTCATTATTTTCGCCGGTACTCAGTATTAGGAACGGGAAAAATATGCCGGTTCCGAACGTGTTAGTACGAAAATTTATTTTTTATTTAACTTTGAAACCAACCCGACGTTCTCGGAGTGATCTTTCGGTGCAATTCCGGTGAGTGCAGTAATGAATATCGCCTCGGTGTAACGAAAATCACGATTTCCGGCTGACCGTGTGTATACATAAGTGAGCGGGCGTTTATACATTTATACATGCGTCCCGTGCCTTAAACGGTCTTACGAAACTGTTCCGGTTCTGCCGTAAAAAGAATTCCCCGGTGCCTCACTTTTTTTCCGCCCGACCGTGTTCGTTTGTGTGTAAAATTGTAGGCGGCTATAAAGAGACGGACGGATGCCTGTCTCGAATACGTATGCGGCACTGGAAATTCATGGATTCGCTTTGAAGTTATGCGTTATTATTATCACCGGTGAATATATCAATTTACGTCTTTCCTGTTTGCACCGACGAAATGGAAAGTCTACCGGTTCAAATGCTGCGTTGAGAAGTGAACGTTTGAAGAGCGGAATGTCGAAACTCGTTCTAAATTCTGAGGTAGACTGTGTTTATAGAGGGAACAATAGGAGGCGAATACATTAATCTGTAAACAGAATGACCGGCCACTTTAAGAACCGTTATGTCTTTCTATCTGTAACTGCAAATGTTATGAGCTGCAAATTATTTCATTTTCATGGTCCACCGTTGGTAATTGTTACGGAACTTAAAATGTAGAATAGCAAATACTGGGTGCGGTGCAAAAGTTATGGATGTGAAAAAATATGACTGCACGCCAAGTTGTAAATTAGCTCAATGGTGAAAGCAATTGACACTCGTGAAAATACTTCGCGTCAGTTCGGTGCAAATCCAGCTAATTTCATCGCCTCGATAATTACAGGTCGACCTATATATATATATATTAAAAAATAAACTGAACTGCTGCTACAATATATACCGCTAGCGACATGTATATAAATACATCGAATATATGTCGACATTTATATTAATTGTAAATATTGTGTCCTTCTGTCGTATGTTTAAAGTTTGGAATTACTTTTAGTTGTTTAATCAATAGTTTATAATTTGTCAAACGTTTAGAGATTTACAAGAAACCGTTAATTTGCAAGGAATCTAACTTTCGCGTCAAATTACAGATTAACTCAACGTAAACAAGCAGCGCAAATCAAGTAAACAATTCTAGCTAATACAGCATAAGTCCAACACACCTCATCGTCGTACTGTGTATATTTATGGACAATCTGAATTAGTCCCACACTCTATATGGCAAGCGATATGTTTATGAACATATTGCCTTTGTATCAAATAAATACAGTTATTATGTTATTGTACTTTTGACTTTTGAAATACTTTAAACTTGAAATTATTTTGCGCATATTGCAGACAGTATAACTTGGTGGTTATCTGTTGTACCGTTCATATTCCTTCAAATGTTTCAAAAATTAGAAAAAAAATTAGTAAAGCACACATTACAAAAAGTATAATTTGGTGGTTATTTGGTGTAGTGTTCATATTCATTTAAACGTTTCAAAAATTAGAAAAAAAATGGGTAATGCGCACATTACAAAAGGTATAACTTGGTCGTTATTTGGTGTACCGTTCATATTCGTTTAAATGTTTCAAAAATTAGAAAAAGAATGAGTAATGCACACATTACAAAAAGTATAATTTGGTGGTTATTTGGTGTACCGTTCATATTCCTTCAAACATTCCAAAAACTAGAAATAAAATGAGTAATGCGCAAATTACAAAAAGTATAATTTGGTGGTTATTTGATGTACCGTTCATATTCCTTTAAACGTTTCAAAAATTAGAAAAAAAAATTAGTAAAGCGCAAAGTACAAAAAGCATAACTGGTTACCCAGTGTACCGTCCACGTTTGTCAAACGTATCAGGATCGAGTAAAAGCTAAACAACGCACGCGTTACAAAAAAAAATTATACCTCATTCATTAGCTATTTTGCCGTTCATATTTCTTCAAACTTCATACTTCTTCAATACCAAGCAAAAGTTGAATAACGCACGCATTACAAAAAACACACCTTACCGATTACCATTTTACTGTTCATGTTCATTTAAACGTTTCAAAATCTAGCAAAACCTAAATAACGTCGCATTACAAAAAAATATGCCTCGTTGGTTACGTATTTAACCGTTCATATTTGTTCAAACTTCATACTTATTCAAAACCAAGCAAAAGCTAAATAACGCACGCATTAGAAAAAACGCACCTTGCTGGATTACCGTTCATATTTGTTCAAACTTCATACTTGTTCAAAATCGAGCAACAACTAAATAACGGGTTACCTTTTCACCGTCCATATTCTTTCAAGCGTTTCAAAATCCATCGAAAGCTAAATAATGCACGCATTACAAAAAAAAAAGATACCGCGTTGGTTACCTATTTAACCGTTCATATTTGTTCAAACGTTCTAAAATCCAGCAATACCTAAGTAACGAACGCATTACAAAAAAATATGCCTTGCCGGTTACGTTTTTACCGTTCAAATTCATTCAAATGTTCCAAAATTCAACAATGTTTAAATAACCCACGCATTGCAAAAAATGCACCTTGCAGGTAACCTTCTTACCGTTCATATTCGTTCAAACGTTCCAAAATGCAGCAAAAGCTAAATAACGCAAGTATTACAAAAAAAATATGTATACCTCGTTGGTTACCTATTTAACCGTTCATATTTATTCAAACTTCATACTTATTCAAAACCAACCAAAAGCTAAATAACGCACAGAATAATACGTCCGCAAACTACAAGTCAACGCGAACTAAACAATTGCTGCGGCTCATGACCAATTCAACAGAAATCCAGCAAACCTCATAGCCACCGTACATATTTATCAAGAAACTGAATTGCCCTGAAATGAAACCTGAATTTTTCCAAACATTTCAAAATCCAATGAAAGTTAAATAGCGCACGCATTACAAAAAATACACCTTACCGATTACCATTTTACCGTTCATATTCATTTAAACGTTTCAAAATCCAGCAAAAGCTAAATAACGCACGAATTACAAAAAGTACACCTTACCGGTTAACTTTTTACCGTTCATATTCATTTAAACGTTGCAAAATCCAGCAATACCTAAATAACGCACGCGTTCTAAAAAATACATCTTACCGGTTACTTTTTTTATGTTCACATGCGTTTAAACGTTTCCAAATCCAGCAAAACCTAAATAACGCACGCATTACTACATCCGCAAATTACAAATCAACGCGACCTAAACAATCGTTACGACTTGTGACGAATTCAATGGAAATCTAGCAAACCTCACAATCACGCCGTAGATCTTTATAAAGAAGAGAATCGCCAAAGCGTATTCTTCAACGCGCAGCGCACCTCGAAAAAAACCAACGTTAGCAAAAGCTAAACAAAAAACACACCTTGCTTGCTACCTAGTTTACCGTTTATATTTGTTCAAACTTCATACTTATTCAATACCAAGCAAAAGCTAAATAACGCACGCATTACAAAACACACACCTTACCGATTACCATTTTATAAGCCAAATTTTAGCCAATATTAATAATACCAATTTATAAGCCAATTTTAATAATACCAAAAGCTAAATAATCCGCAAACTAAAAATCAACGCTATCTAAACAATCGCTGCGGCTCGTGACGAATTCAACAGAAATCCAGCAAACCTCATAGTCTCGGCGTACATATTTATAAAGAAACTGAATTGCCCTCGCAGCCTATATCGCGAGCGACAATCGCCAGAGCGTATTCTCCAGCGCGCAGCGCACCTCGAGAAAAGCCAACGTCGACAGTCACCCCCATGCCCCCCGTCCCAAGAGTTCTCAGGGAGGTCGATGACACGTAACAACGGGAGGAAATAATTAACTCTCCTCATTACCATACGCTCGATAGACGTTTTAGCCTTCCAAAAAGCGGCGCCCGCGCACGAAAGAATGCCGCGTGTGTGAGTCACGGGCGGGTTCACGAAATTCCGGGGAAACCTAAGATGCCGTCCCGTGAGTCATCTTGCGCCGGAGGCGTCTTTTCTGGCGGCTGAAGGAAAATGAGGCGTTTCTTTCGGAATCGTCTCACGGCCCGGACGGAGGGCCGGAACTATCATGACTGACGATGTGGGTCGACGGTGAGTCGAATTTCGAAGAAGTCGCGTGAGACGGAATCGTGAGAATATCACCTGGGATGGGAACTTATTAACACGTTGACTGCCGTGCGTATTTTACTATATTAAAACCGCAACGTGATGAAGTATTACAGAATATGATTGAATTGTGCAAAACGAAAATAATGCGAAGGTATCGGAGACCACAGAATGGAAAGACTATTTAACACGTTGACTGCGGGTGCGTATTTTATTATATTAAAACCGTAACGTGATGAAGTACTACAGAATATGATTGAATTGTGCAAAAAGGAAATAGTGCGAAGGTATCGGAGACCAAGGAATTGAATTACTATTCAGCGCGTTGACTGCCGTACGTATTTTACTGTATTAAAACTGCAACGTGATGAAGTACTACAGAACATGATTGAATTGTGCCAAATGAAAATAATACAAAGGTATTGGAGACCAAAGAATTGCATCACTATTTAATCAATATTTTACTATATTAAAACCGCAACCCGATGAAGTACTACAGAATATGATTGAATTGCGCAAAATGAAAATAATGCGAAGGTATCGGAGACCAAAGAATTGAATCACTATTTAACGCATGGACTGCCGTGCGTATTTTACTATATTAAAACCGCAACGTAATAAAGTACTACAGAATATGATTGAATTGTGCAAAATGAAAATAATGCGAAGGTATCGGAGACCAAAGAATTTAATCACTATTTAACGCATGGACTGCCGTGCGTATTTTACTATATTAAAACCGCAACGTAATAAAGTACTACAGAATATGATTGAATTGCGCAAAATGAAAATAATGCGAAGGTATCGGAGACCAAGGAATTGAATTTAACACGTTGACTGCCGTGCGTATTTTACTGTATTAAAACTGCAACGTGATGGAGTACTACAGAATATGATTGAATTACGCAAAATGAAAATAATGCGAAGGTATCGGAGACCAAGAATTGAATCACTGTTTAATATTAATTGCATTTTACTATATTAAAACCGCAACGTAATAAAGTACTACAGAATATGATTGATTTGTGTAAAATGAAAATAATGCGAAGGTATCGGAAACCAAAGAATTGAATCACTATTTAACGCATGGACTGCCATGCGTATTTTACTATATTAAAACCGCAACGTGATGAAGTACTACAGAATATGATTGAATTGCCAAATGAAAATAATGCGAAGGTATCGGAGACCAAAGAATTGAATCACTATTTAACGCGTTGACTGCCGTGCGTATTTTACTATATTAAAACCGCAACGTGATGAAGTACTACAGAATATGATTGAATTGCGCAAAATGAAAATAATGCGAAGGTATCGGAGACCAAAGAATTTAATCACTATTTAACGCGTTGATTGCCGTGCGGATTGTACTATATTAAAACCGCAACGTGATGAAGTACTACAGAATATGATTAAATTGTGCAAAACGAAAATAATGCGAAGGTATCGGAGACCAAACAATTTAATCACTATTTAACGCGTTGACTGCCGTGCGTATTTTACTATATTAAACCGCAACGTGATGAAGTACTACAGAATATGATTAAATTGTGCAAAATGAAAATAATGCGAAGGTATCGGAGACCAAAGAATTGAATCACTATTTAACGCGTTGACTGCCATGCGTATTTTATTATATTAAAACCGCAACGTGGTGAAGTACTACAGAATATGATTGAATTGTGCAAAATGAAAATAATACAAAGGTATTGGAGACCAAAGAATTGCATCACTATTTAACACGTTGACTGCCATGCGTATTTTACTATATTAAAACCGCAACGTGATGAAGTACTACAGAATATGATTGAATTATGCCAAATGAAAATAATGCAAAGGTATCCGAGACCAAGGAATTGAATCACTATTTAACGCATTGACTGCCGTGCGTATTGTACTATATTAAAACCTCAACGTAATACAGTACTACCGAATATGATTCAATTGCGCAAAATGAAAACAATGCGAAGGTATCGGAAACCAAAAAATTGCATCACTATTTAACACGTTGACTGTTGTGCATATTTTACTATATTAAAACCGCAACATGATGAAGTATTACAGAATATGATTGAATTTGGCAAAATGAAAATAATGTGAAGGTATCGGAAACCAAAGAATTGAATCACTATTTAACACGTTGACTGGCGAGCGTATTTTACTATATTAAAACCACAACGTAATAAAGTACTACAAAACATGATTAAATTGCGCAAAATGAAAATAATACGAAAGTATCGGAAATCAAAGAATTGAATCACTATTTAACGCGTTGACTGCCGTGCGTATTTTACTACATTAAAACTGCAACGTGATGAAGTACTACAGAATATGATTGAATTGCGCAAAATGAAAATAATGCGAAAGCGTCGGAAACCAAAGAACCGAATCAGTATTTAATATATATACTAGTAATAATATGATAATACATATAATAATAATAATTGCATTTACAAAGTTATACATCATACCGATTGAGTATTTTTTTAATTTTTCGTGAGCCCTTTTGCGCCGGTCACCTATGACCACCATGACAGTCAATGTGTTAATTAGACGTGACGCGGTGCGGTAATTGGACTGTTGTTCGGCGGGTGTACGATTTTTGCACGAGATTATGGGGTAGTGTTGATGTATTGTTGACTGGTAAATTTAGGAGAAAGCTGTCGCAAGACATCGGAGAGTATTTGGTAAGTGAATGTTAAAGTGAAATAATCGAAATGGTCTTCAATGAGTGTTTTATGTACGATTATGCGTAAATGACTGCTGTATAATTAATTATATGGATAAATATTAAAAGCTATATAAAATATAAAACGCACTGCAAAATTGCGAGTCTACGTGTAATAAAGTATGTGTGTGTTTTGACATGCGTAGTTAAGACCTAAATGCATGATTTTTTAATTTTGATCCAAAAAATTCTATTATATGTAGATTATTATATAGGTTCATAAAAAAATGTGAAGAAATTAGTATTTAAGTATATATGTACTATAATATTGATTATATATACTATGAAAAATGAAATATCATGATTTATATCGTATAATATAAAAAAAAACGTTTAATGCATATATACATACTTACTAATTATTATGAGATTTTAATTTATTTATTTTATTGTACTTTATTTTTATCTGTATTTTATTAAATTTTATTTTATTGTCACTCTTAAATTTCACGAACTTCTTCGATCGCATCAAAACAATTCGTCAATCTAAACGTTATATTGAAAAGCGCACAGATTTAATCCTTCCTTTTTTTCATAATTCCTTTGAATGCATCAAGCTACTATGAAATACTGCAAAAAGTAAAACTTTCACTACGGTTAATACTTTAATTACGAGTTAAAGACAGTGTTTCATTTTTGAGACACTATGCATTTAACGGTTAAGACATTATTGCATAAATTATATGACACAGAGAAAGTGAATTCACATACACGTAACGAGGCACACGCCTTTAATGAATCTATTATAACAGTATTGATTCGTTTCTAGATTGCCTTAGACAAAAAAAAAGAAAAGAAACTTAACGTGTTTCTCATATAAATTCTTATTCGTCTTATGAGTACACTTTCATAGGTGCAAGTCAAGAAATGCCCACTTAATACGTAATTATACAAATTACGTGTCACAAACTACCTACAACAGGCTTGTATGTGTAAACATTTAAAGCTACACAGTGCATGTAATGATAACAAATGCTTCCTTAAGACTTAGTTACATACATTATGCAAGCACGAATTCACATGCACACAATGTAGTCCTCTCGTTACATGTGTTTACCGCAGTGGTATCAATACATTCATAGATTACTTTGCAAGAACGCAAACCGTGATAAATCAATGTATCGATTCGCGTATTTACACGCCGATGGACGTAAAAGCAAAATCGGAACGTGATATCAAAATGAACTACTGGGTGTGGCGAAACAGAGCTAATATCAGCGATCTGCGAACCTCATTTACTCTGATTCTTTGCTATCAAGCGAAGTCACTGGTCTGCGTAATACTTTCTATTTCGCCCTTCGAAAAGTTTCACTCGTTCGATCGATACGCTCGAAAGATTGATAGGGTGGTGAGGGACAGAGAAAGTTTATCACAGTTTGGTGAATTGAGAAATTCTCATATTTGCTCATCTACGACTCCAGATTCGCGTAAATTACAATCGATACGTTTATGGGCTAATCGGATGAAACGAAAAATCTATAAACCAGTAGGGGAAGGTAGCCTAATTTGTACCGCTATGATATACAATAACTGATGATATCTGCGAGATTTGAGATATGCCGTTCTCACGTAGATGTATTAATGCATTGTGTTTTTTTTTGTCATTGAGAAAAGTGCCACATTCGTCTGTCATTAAGAAGAAAATCTGTTATCCCGACAAATTTGAAAGCGTCATTGCTTGACATTTGTCTTATTATACTATCACAAAACTTGCTTATTTATCTACAATTCAATTATAATTTTGCGTTATATTTTCGACGTTTTTTTATCATAGCATTAAATATTCATCAACTTTGGATCAACGAATTGGCATAAAATTTTGCATGGATAAATTATAATTAAAAAAGTATCTTCTAGTAGTGATGGTGATGAAGATAGAAGTGATAATGAAAATAAACGATTTAGGACAGTTCTTGAATAAATATCACCGCGAGCAAAGAAAAATCCAAATCCAACTGGCCCTTCGTCTTCTCGCAGTGCGCCAATAGCCCAGAAAGCAGTGGAAATAACAAGCAGCCCTTACAAATCGCGGTTATACCAAAACTTAAAAAAAAATCAGTTCATCAAAGTTTAACAAAATTCAGAAACATAAAAAAGAAACTGATGATTCATGGTTTTGTATATTATGTGAAGAAACCAAGGAAGAAGATAACAAAATAAAAGGTTATATTTAGTGCTGCAATTAAAAGGTTCTTTTGTTGTAATTCGTTAAGAATGGTCCAATTTAGGAAACTAGCGGTCCAATAATAAAAAAAACCGGTTTTAAATTGGGCGATTTTTTTAAATTAATTTTTCACTGTTATAAATCATTTTTAAAATGTAATAAATGGTTCTATTTTGAAGGTACACTTCAACAACTTCACATCTTACTAAGATCTTATTATTATGTATTAAATAACTTTACTTCTAATTATTATATATTAGATAATATTACTATACAATTGATACGTTGACGAGCTAATGTTGGGATGAAACGAAAAATCTATGAACCAGTATATCTGTACAGGCATGTGATAAAAATGACAATGTCCGTTCAAAAAGGACTATATGTGTTAAATTGTGACTGGTATTTCGGGCGAAAAATGAATTAACTATGAAGCGTACTGTCAGTGCAAAATGTAGATTGAAAAAAGGAATCGAAGGAAATTGTAATAACAATAAATGAAAATTCCTTCGGCATTAATTATAATGAATAATTTAAAATAATTAAGTCAAGAAATTTTAAGTTTTTCAAACGGACGTATATAATAATAAAAAATCAATTATCAATGGATAAACTTATATTTTCGATTTTATGATTATATAAGTCTATACAAAAACGTTTTTGATCGAAAAATTTATAGTATATCTGTACACGCATGTGATAAAAATGACAATGACCGTTCGAAAATGACTATATGTGTTAAATTGTGGCCGGTACTTCGGGCAAAAAATGAATTAATTGTGAAGCGTACTGTCAGTGCAAAATGTAGATTGAAAAAGGGAATTGAACAAAATTGTAATAATAATAAATGAAAATTCCTTCGGCATGAATTATAATGAATGATTGAAAATAATTAAATAAAGAAATATTAAGCTTTTCAAACGAATAATAAATTTCGTATATAATAATAAAAAATCAATTGTAACAACTTCACATCTTACTAAGATCTTATTATTGTGCATTAAATAACTTTACTTGTTATTATTATATATTAGACAATATTACTATACAATCAATACGTTTACGGGCTAATGGGATGAAACGAAAAATTTATAAACCAGTATATCTGTACACACATGTGATAAAAATTACAATAAAGGTTCGAAAATGACTGTGTGTATTAAATTGTGGCTGGTATTTTAGGCGAAAAATAAATTAACTATGAAGCGTACTATCAGTGCAAAATGTAGATTGAAAAAGGGAATCGAAGAAAATTGTAATAATAATAAATTAAAATTCTTTCGGCATAAATTATAATGAATAATTGAAAATAATTAAATGAACAAATTTAAAATGTTTCAAATGAATAATAAATTTCGTATATAATAATAATAAATCAATTGTAACAACTTCACATCTTACTAAGATCTTATTATTATGTATTAAATAACTTTACTTCTTTATAACTTTACTTTATTATATATTAGAGAATATTACTATATATTAGATAATTTATAATATTCACGACTTTAAAAAATGTATCGTTTCTTTTCCAATCAAATTTATCCCATTTTTTTCATTTATTTCTTTTAAATTTAGCTTAATAAAAAATTATCTCTGGATGCTGACACGATTGAAATATGGGAACGCGTACAAATGTTGTGCGTAATCAATACTCTGAATATATGTATGTACACGCACTGCTGGTAGCAGAAGCAAAATCAAATCATCAAATCAAAATTAACTACTAGGTGTGGCGAAATGAAACCAACATCAGCCATCTGTAAAGTAATTTAGTCCAGTTCTCTCTTATCAAGCAATATCGATGTCGTTCGTGCTATTTTTTATTCCGATTGTTCGGGAGACTAATGTCGAGTGGATTGAAATGTCGAAAGTTCGGTTTGAAATCTTAACCCATTTGCATCATTTGACGGAATAATTCGAGAGACAATAATTTTTGTCAGCTTATCAGCAATCGTTAAAGGATTTTTGAATTATGTTTTCGTAAGTTCAAGGTAATAAAATAGTAAAAAAATAATAGATAATAAAATTTAACAAAATTAGGTTACCATAATAAATGCGATTCGAGCATAGAAATGCAAATATCCCATAAGCGTAAACGTGCCATAGCTCTAATAGATAGTAGGAAAGATGACCAGCCTGATAATATTGAAACTGGAGATTTCTTATGGGAAAAACGAAATTGTATGCCAACATTACATGATTTTACTGCCGTAAGTGGTGTAACTATCAGCGTCAATGGAATGTCCAGGCGCGATGTTTTCGAATTATTTTTCAACGTGGAACTAGTCCAAAAAATAGTTCTGGAAAATACGAGGAATATACAGTAATTTAAATAACCCTATAACACTATTTCTGATGTTTAGCTGCGCATGTCGGATTTTTGAGTAAGATTGCGGATTTAGAGCGATGATGCAAATGGGTTAAATTCGAAGTATGTTGCGTCATCATAATTCCACAATCGCAAACAGTAGAGCCGAATCTTCAGACAAATCTTGACATTCATAACTTGAACATGGATTCGTATCTAGATCAATTTACGGGCAGGTTTAGTCACGTATGAGTCAAAGTATCACAATGTCTGTTCACTTACTGATGGAAGCAAAACAACTTTGTAACCTGATACTAAAATCAACGCTTTCTATTTCGTTTTTCGAGAAGTCTGGCACTCTCGATCGATATGTTTACAAGATGGTGAATGGACAGGCATGAGAGTGTATTTCGATGTGGTAAATTCTTATTTTAGAACCAATAAATTGAAAATTGACATCCATAAATAAAAGTGTCTCTACACATATTTATCCGCCGGCGAATGTAAACTAAAATCAAAATATGTTGACGAAATCGACACTTGCTTTTTCACCGTTTGAAAAAATTGGACTCCCGCGATTAAAGCCGATAAATTCGAATTTTGTAACCGATAAATTGAACATTTTTGATATTCGACCATATATAATGCCACACTTATATATAGTAAAATCGATACGTTTCTAGACTAACTTTCGGACAAACCGTCACATTTAATAAAAATATCACTACGTATATTCATCTATCAATGCAAATAAAACAAAATTTAAACATATTTATCCACCGATGACAGCAACGTAAAATCAAAATATGTTAACCAAATCAACACTTTCCTTTCCACTGTTTGAAAAATCTGACCCACACGATTCAAGCCGGGAAATTCGAATTTTCTAACCGGTGAATTGAAAATTTCTTATATTCGACCATATGTAATTCCACCCTCATGTATAGTAAAATCGATACGTTTCTAGACTAATTTTCGGACAAACCGTCACATTTAATAAAAATATCGCTTTGCATATTCATCTACCAATGCGAATAAAACAGAATCGAAACATATTTATCCACCGATGACAGCAATCAAAATATGTTAAATAAAATATGTAAAAACAAAATATGTTAACCAAATCAACACTTTCTTTTTCACTGTTTGAAAAAATTTGACTCTCACGATTCAAGCCGGGAAATTCGAATTTTCTAACCGATAAATTGAACATTTTTTATATTGACCATATATGATTCCACATTCATGCATAGTAAAATCGATACGTTTCTAGACTCATTTTCGAACAAACCGTCACATTTAATAAAAATATCGCTTTGTATATTCATCCACTAATGGGGGTAAAACAAAATCGAAGCATCAAAACCGACAGTTTCTATCTCGTTCTTCAAGAAGACATAAAGACACCGTAAGTTTATTACAAAGTGGCAGATTATTATTATTATTCAATCGACAAATGTGACCATTTTTTATATTCGACCATATATAATTCCTCACTCATGTATAGTAAAAGACATATTTATCCACCGATGACAGTAACGTAAAATCAAAATATGTTAACCAAACCATCACTTTCCTTGTCACTGTTTGAAAAATCTGACTCTCACGATTCAAGCCGGTAAATTCGAATTTCTAACCGATAAATTGAAAATTTTTTATATTCGACTATATATAACCATATGTATAATAAAATAAAATATGTTACATTTAATAAAAATATGTATAAACAAAACAAAAATATTTTAAAATCAGAATATGTTAACCAAATCAACACTTTCTTTTTCACTGTTTGAAAAAATCTGACTCTCACAATTCAAGCCAGGAAATTCGAATTTTTTAACCGCTGAATCGAAAATTTTTTATATTGACCATATATGATTCCACATTCATGCATAGTAACATCGATACGTTTCTAAACTAATTTTCGAACAAACCGTCACATTTAATAAAAATATCGCTACGTATATTCATCCACCAATGGGGGTAAAACAAAATCAAAACATTAAAACCGACACTTTCTATCTCGTTCTTCAAGAAGACACAAAGACATCGTAAGTTTATTACGAAGTGGCAGATTATTATTATTTTTCAATCGACAAACACTTCTACACCGTATAATACACGTCTCTGGACCACTTTTCACAAAAACCTCGACGCACACAAATGAAAGTATCGCTACGTTTATTTATCCACGGAACGAAATGGAGAAAAATCGCAATATCAAAACGAGCACTCTTCAGTTCGTTCTTCGAGAAGTCTGCCTCCCACGATCGATACGTTTGAAACACTGTCGGCAGGAAGATAGAGACGCCGAAAGTTTATACACTCACGGCACGCGGCATAATGCTCTTCGTATGAAGCGATTGCGAATTCCTACGGCGACGTGCGGAAAGAAGAATGAGTTTCGTTCAGCAACGTTCCATATATATATATGTGCACACTCATGCATACATACGCAGGCACACGAGGTATGTAAATACTGGGCCGGATGTATGTAAACGAAAGCCTCGGTAATAAGTGAAGTTGGGTGAGGTCGATAGCGATATTACATGTATGCATGTAAGTTGCCCGGTGGATGTACGCTACCGCTAATAATTATTCGAACGTTGGCATTTTCTGGATTTACTCCGGTTGACCTGAATACCTGCCTCTAGATACATTGTTAATTTATAGCTTGGTATGCAAAGTAACTGCGATAAATATAACGATTAACCAGTTAACTCGTTCGCAACCAGGACTTGAGGAGAAATTCTCGCTTCACAGACCATGGTGTTTTTTTCTAATATGACTTCAGTTGGCATTGATTTTGAGTATATGTATTTATAACATTTCAATTATATAAAAAATAAGCATTTTTTCATACGACGCTGGGCCAGAGATGAGAAAGTTATTTTATAGACCACACGCCGCACATATGCGACGTATTTTATAAAAAGGAAATTAACTAGATAGGAAAAGAACGTAAAAATAAAAGCATTTTTTAAAGCGAAATACAAGTTATTTATTCATTTTTTTCATGAAAAATTTTGAAACATTAATTTACGCATAGCCCAATAGGTAATCCTTTATTCGTGTGACAAATTCCGCAGGTATAGAAAGTTTCTCTGCGCAGATTCTTCATACTACATACACGACATCTTATTCTTTTATCCATTCTTTTAGGGAAATGTTTTGTATTCGAGGTATCGTTATATGGAAACACAGTTATTTTGCTTATACAAATTAATTTTTTAGCAAGATCATTTCTAAAATCTAAGCAATTCATTTTAATTGAATGAACTTTGTTGTATACCCAACATGCATTCCAAATTGTAAGGTCTATTATATGAAAAAAGAATCTTATATGCCAACGTAACGACTTCTTAGGGGAAGAATAATAAGCGATCATTTTATCTGTTCTGCCGATGCCCAACATATTGTTATTATAATCTGCAACTGTAGAAGGTTTGTTTACCATATCAAAACTCAAAATTTCAATAAAATACAATAAGAATATTATTTGGTAGTATGTTTCCTTTATATTACCAACAGATCAGCTAAGTATTTGATATTTCAAAACCAATTACATACGCAAGCCGTGACTTGGACGGCGAGCGTTGATTTACGGAGAAATTGCGTAAACAATTAGCAGGACCAATATTGGCCCTTTACTATACGAGGCAGAGTCCTAGATATTCTTGAATTGAACACAAAAATCCCAAGCATTCGATTCAAAAGCTCTCTTTCACGTTTTTGAAGCATCTGAAGTGAACCTGTGTATTTTCACAATTATTCTCAAAATAAAGCGTAAAATATGAAAAATAGCTAAATACGTATAATATAATATAATAGTAATGATGATATAATAAATTGGTAAATTTAGCCTCCAGATCGGTAATTCCGACAGCAGTAGTAGCGAAATTTATAATAGGACCATTTGTCCTACATTCGACGTGTATATGTTACCGTGAATGACCGAAATTGGAGAATGTCGACTTTCACCGGTGAATGTCAAGAGATACCGAATACGTCGGTGAAAGATCGAATATTTCATTATATTGTTGTACATTCGGACCCTCTCCGGTGTATGTCGACAATCACAGATATCCTCTGGTGGAGGTCGAAAACAGAAGAGTCAAAAAAAAGTGCTCTCTCATAATAGTTTCAATCAGCTTTGTCAGTCTTATGCAAGCTTTGATAACGCGAGCAACTCTTAATTTTTTTTGTGCAATTCATGGAACTGTGTAAATCATGAAAAGTTAAATACATTAAGTTGTTGCAATAAATAAGCTAAAATTAAATGCAACACACCTTTGGATACACGATTAAAACGTTTTGATGTTTTAAAAATTAATGATGAAGAGAACTTAATTTTTTACATACAGTATTATGTTACCAATGAAGAATTCAGTATACTATATGAAACTCACACCAGAATAGGCCACGGAGGAAGAACACGTATTAAAGTACTGTGTTAAATACAAAAATATTAAATGTATTTTAAATTCTTGGTCATTCCTTTCAGAAAGAGAGGCGAAAAAGTTACGTCACCCTTGTGACGTTTTATAGCGACTGAATTACGGAGAACAAAATATAAATCTCCAACATGTTTAACATTCACCATGCACGAATGTCAAAATTTACCGGTGTAACTCAGAAATAAGGGTATTTAGCAAATACTTCGGACATACACCAAGCGACTATGTGAATGTTGACATTCACCGGTGAAAGTCGACATTCTCCAGATTTCGGTGTTTCACTGTAACATATACACTTCATTGCTTAATTTTAATTCCGCACCCTATGGAGGATTCCTAAAATTAAATTCCGTGCTTAACTGTTTAATGTGCATAATCGGAACGGTTATTTTTCTGCTGAAATACTAGCCACGATATCATATTCGCAGTTATGTAAGGTAACTGTGCATTTCAATTCAATAAGTATGTTTGCGGTACCTGTATGAAATGCTAATGAAAATTCACGATCATTCTACCGATCAGCACGTCGCAATGTAAAGTGTTATCGTTTGCATAATTACGCGTAGGGTCCGACAACAACTTAGTTACGCATAAACGAATTAGGTAAAACGGCTACTGAAACTAAGTTACTAATGAAGAACACGGTAATTTAATGAAACATAAGTAGTACTTCGACGCGTGTAAACATTTTTATGTTTTGCGAAATATTCCTAGTATCATACTTAATTAAATAATTTGGTAATGCTCCTTCTGATTGTTATAAGTATATGAAACTAAGTTACTAATGAAGAACACGGTAATTTAATGAAACATAAGTAGTACTTGGACGCGTGTAAATATTTTCATATTTTTTTGTGAAATATTCCTAGTATCATACTTAATTAAATAATTTGGTAATACTCTTTCTGATTGTTATAAGTATATGTAAAAGTCGTCAGAAAAATAGATTTTATGTTTGATATCATATTTTATGCACAGTTATACTTTGAAAAATTGTGATTGACTAGGAATCTTCAAATGGCTAACGTGCCAAACTGCAGTTTCTCCGTCATACTCGCCGATAAACTATTTGTTAAATAACCAATAGATATTGTACTGATTTCATAATAAAAATAGAACTACACGGAGGAAGAGAAAAATGTTTAAAAAAATTATTTAAACTATGATAAAGTCAAACCCTTTCAAAAGTTCCAAGAATTCATAGAGAAAAATGTTTAAAAGAATTATTCGAACTATGATAAAGTCAAACCCTTTCAACCCAAGAATTCTTAGAGAAAAATATTTAAAAAAATTATTCGAACTATGATAAAGTCAAACCCTTTCCAAAGTTCCAAGAATATTAGACGTTCGTACTATATGCAAATTTCTAACACTAAGGCGAATAAAACATTTCAACCACTAATTGACCATAAAATATCACGTCGTACGAAAAGACTCCTTTTTACGTCTTTCCTACTTAGTCAAAGAATATAATTATGGCACAGAAGCGTCGATAAAAAATTGCAATTATTGTGGAAAATAAAAAAAAATATAAAACATAAAATAAGCGTATAGAATGTTCTACGCATAAAACGGGCGAGTACGCGTTCACATTTTATATAAAATCAACATCGCGGCTGCACCGCAATTTACGTCTTTTCTATTTAGTCAAACAATATAATTATGGCACAGAAGTGTCGATAAAAAATTGCAGTTATTGTGGGAAATAAAAAAAAATATAAAATATAAAACAAGCGTATAGAATGTTCTACGCATAAAACGGGCGAGTACGCGTTCACATTTTATATAAAATCAACATCGCGGCTGCACCGCAATTTACGGAAACCCCTTATGTACACATATGCATACACGGAAGTATGTCAATACGCATGTAGGATGTATCAGTGATACGCGATAAGCGAACGTCATCACATACGTATGTCTATATATGTACACACGTACATATATACACATGCAGATAAACGGGTGGACCCCTTATCGACCGGAACGATAAAGGAGTTCGCAAGAAGCCGAAGGTGGAAATCCCTGGGATGTACCACTGCACTGCGGACTTATATTTAGGAGGCGAAAGATTCGTTTATGCGAGGCTTTCACTTCTGTCGATCGCATGTAATCAGAAATTCATTATTGCTGACATTCGCCAACGTCTACCCCCCTAATGTTATCCCATTCATTATGCATTTATAAATAGTAATATAATTTTCGGATAAAATATTTTAACGCTACATTGTACGCATTTCATATACTCGTATATTGATGAATACAATGCAGCATATAAATATATATATGGATTTTTTTATATTTATATTTACAATTTATATTTATATAATATATTATAATATTATATATTATATAAATATAAATATAAAAAATCTATCCAAAAATCCATATATATATATACTCCATTGTATTCATCAATATATATGAAATGCGTACATGCACTACCGATCCAATCTATTTACTAGAATATCTCGACAAGCCTCAGATTTGATGACACATACTGACCACATCCAAACTAGCATTGAGTCCCACACGTATAAATATGACGCCGCAAGTATTAACCCTGTACGCACCGAACTTTTTTTGGTGGCTATACAAAATGTAACGTGAAATCAACAAATATGAACCTCGAAATACATATTAACAATGAATTCAGCAGTTTGAACAATTTTATTATAACGAATACATTTTGTAACTTTGAAATAACAACGGCTTACAACGTTTGCACTTGTGTGTATAAGAACTTAAGTATGAAATTCCATAAAACAGTTCGCGTTAGGCATTAAACATAGATATACGTTGCATTTTCTTGTCTGATGATTTTTTACTACTAAATTCATTGTCGCTATCAATAATACTTATACGTCGTCGGGCAAATACTATTGGATGATCTTCGTTAGAATCAGAATCTGATAAAGAATCTTCGGATTACTACTAATGCTTCTTATTCCTATTTCACTTTTATTTTCATATGATTTTTTATCCATATTTTGGGCCTGTGATATATAAAACTAAAAAGCAAAGAAAACACAAACGTTATCGCAAATCCACCGAACCAATACACAAAGCTATATCGCATGAAAATAGTAATAAAATGATTGTTTAAATGCAAACAAATAAGACATTATTGATATAAAAACTAAAAGCTATTAGGTACGCTTTTTTTGTTTAACTACCACCGATAGAAGAAAGATTTTCATCACGCCCTGCTGCATTTTCCTTTTTTAAAACACAATAATTGGTATATTATTTGATGGAACATACAACTTCCATAAATTCTGCCTTCTGTTTCTAGTTCACGAACACCTAATAGGCAATGATGTTTAAACTCGTTATGAATGTGTGCTGTGCTCAATTTTTAAAGTTAATTTTCTTGTGCAATTTACCAACAATTCGGAGGTATTTTTGTAGTACTTCTGGCGAACAAAGTGTTGTTTCGAAAGTAAAAGAAAAAACTAAAGGGGTTCATTTAAAATTCTTCTCTATACACCTTATCTGATTTTTTTATTTAGAATAAATCTTAAATTTCATGTTCAGAATTTCATTACAATCTATCTATACAACGTAATTTTTTTGGTACTATTATTCCGCTGCCGCCATTACCTCTTTCAGTATCCTTAATCGAGTAAAATTTCATTTTAATTGAATTTACATCCATAAAAATAAAGAAAACTACAAAGGGTTAATCTAAAAATCGTTTCTATACACGTTATCTGGCTTTTTTACTTAGAATAAATCTTAAATTTTTGCGGTTTGAATTCTACTACAATCTGTCTATGCAACGTAATTTTTTGGTACTATTATTCCCCTGCCGTCACTAGAACTTTCATTATCCTTAATCATTTCATTTTAGTCGAGTTTACACCCATAAAAATAAAAGTCGCCTTCACGGTCGAGCAACTAAGAGTCCTCAGGATATTTCTTTCCATTTTTTAACCGTAAACAACTTTTTAATTATTTAATTCTCTTCGGTTTAAAAATTCTTTAGACATTATTGATATCGTAGAATCAGTAAAGAACATAAGCGTGCTGAGCACACTCATCTGCTACCCGTCAGTAAAGCAATAATTAGTCACAGCTGTAGTCGTAGAGGCGCCATTAAAGTTGCGGTGCAAAATATGTGTCGCCGTATCAGTGTCTATGGAGTGCAAAGAGTTAATTATCGAAATAGTGTCTAAGGTCGTTGCGTTGAATCAGAACGGGTGCAAATACCCTCGCTGAGTGATTAACCAAGAAGAGAGACAGAGAAAATGAGAAAGAGGGAGAGAGAAGTGCCGTGTGAGGTCGGATTGCACAGTCCGATGTCTCTTTGGCCAGGGCGACTTGAAAAGGGAATCGCGCGTCAACGAACGTGATTGAAATGTCACTGGCAGACCGACCAAGTGCGGAGAGAGACAATGCACGCTCTATCCCTCTTTCGAAGAGCATTTCCAGGAGATTGCATTGGCAATTCACGAGTCGCCAAGCATCGGTTACGTATTTTGACAAAACGGCATTATGTGAAAGTGCGAAAGTGCGTGTATGAAAAGAAAAGATGTATGTCGATATTTTGATGAAACGAAATTATGTGGTAATGTGAAATATGTGTGGCGATTTTGGGGAAAAAAAATATATATAAATAGGTGTTGCGACAAAATGGAATTATGCGAAAGTGCGAAGTGTGTACAGAAAAATAAGTAAGTAAATATTTGGACGAAAGGAAATTATGTGGTAATGTGAAATATGTGTTGCGATTTTTGGGAAAAAAGAACATATATAAACAAGTATTGCATCAAAATGGAATTATGCAAAAGTGCGAAGTAGAAAGAAAGAGATGAACGAGACGAAATGAAAGAGACGAAACAGAAAGAAAAGATGTAAGTCGATATCTTGATGAAACAAAATTATGTGGTAATGTGAAATATGTGTGGCGATTTTAGGGAAAAAACATATATAAATAAGTATTTCGATAAAATGAAATTCAGTATAGACATGTATAGAAAGAAAAGATGTAAGTCGATATTTTGATGAAACGAAATTATGTCGTAATGTGAAATATGTGTGGGCGATTTTTGGGGAAAAAAACATATATAAATAAGTATTGCGACAAAATGGAATTATGCGAAAGTGCGAAGTGTGTGTACAGAAAAATAAGTAAGTCAATATTTGGACGAAAGGAAATTATGTGGTAATGTGAAATATGTGTGGCGATTTTTAGGAAAAAAAACATATATAAACAAGTATTGCGACAAAATGGAATTATGCGAAAGTGCGAAGTAGAAAGAAAGAGATGAACGAGACGAAATGAAAGAGACGAAACAGAAAGAAAAGATGTAAGTCGATATCTTGATGAAACAAAATTATGTGGTAATGTGAAATATGTGTGGCGATTTTTGGGAAAAAAACATATATAAATAAGTATTTCGATAAAATGAAATTAAGTATAGACATGTATAGAAAGAAAAGATGTAAGTCGATATCTTGATGAAACGAAATTATGTGGTAATGTGAAATATGTGTGGGCGATTTTTGGGGAAAAAAAACATATATAAACAAGTATTGCGACAAAGTGGAATTATGCGAAAGTGCGAAGTGTGTGTACAGAAAAATAAGTAAGAAAATATTTGGACGAAAGGAAATTATGTGGTAATGTGAAATATGTGTGCCGATTTCTGGGGAAGAAAACATATATAAACAAGTATTGCATCAAAATGGAATTATGCAAAAGTGCGAAGTAGAAAGAAAGAGATGAACAAGACGAAATGAAAGAGACGAAACAGAAAGAAAAGATGTAAGTCGATATCTTGATGAAACGAAATTATGTGGTAATGTGAAATATGTGTGGGCGATTTTTCGGGAGAAAAACATATATAAATAGGTATATCGATAAAATGAAATTAAGTATACATGTGTACAGAAAGAAAATATGCAAGTCGATACTTTGATGAAGAAACATTATGTTCACTAGGGACAAATGCGTATGTAATTAATACGTCGAAATAGGTAGATAAATAAGTATTTTGACAAAACTGCATTATGCGAAAGTGCGAAGTGTGTGTATAGAAAGAAAAGATGTAAGTTAACATCATGACGAATGAAATTATATGGTAATGTGAAATATGTGTGACGATTTTTTGGGAAAAGAAAATATATATAAACAAGTATTGCGACAAAATGGAATTATGCGAAAGTGCAAAGTGTGTGTACAGAAAAAAAGTAAGTCAATATTTGGACGAAAGGAAATTATGTGGTAATATGAAATATATGTGGCGATTTTTGGGGGAAAAAACATATATAAATAAGTATTTTGGCAAAACGGAATTATGCGAAAGTGCGAAATGCGTGTACAGAAAGAAAATATGTAAATCGATACTTTTAAGAAGAGACATTTTGTTCACTAGGGATAAATGCGTATGGAATTAATGCGTAGAAATAAGTATATGAATATTTTGATAAAACGAAATTATATGGAACTGCGAGATGTGTACAGAAAAAAAAGTAACTCAATATTAGGACGAAACGAAATTACGTGGAAATGTGAAATATGTGTGGGAGATTTTTTTGGGCGTAAACAGATATATAAATAAACATTTCGATAAAATGTAATTAAGTGGAATGGCAAACATGTGTACAGAAAAAAAGATGCAAGTCGATACTTTGATGAAGAGCCATCATGTTGACTAGGACAAATGTGTATGCAATTAAGGCGTAGAAATAAGTATATAAGTAAGTATTTTGACAAAACGGCGTTATACAAAAGTGCGAAGTGCGTGTATAGAAAGAAAAGATGTAAGTCGATATCTTGATGAAACGAAATTATGTGGTAATGTGAAATATGTGTGGCGATTTTGGGGAAAAAAAATATATAAATAGGTGTTGCGACAAAATGGAATTATGCGAAAGTGTGAAGTGTGTGTATAGGAAAAAAAGTAAGGCAGTATTTGGACGAAAGGAAATTATGTGGTAATGTGAAATATGTGTGGCGATTTTTGGGGAAAAGAAACATATATAAATAGGTGTTGCGACAAAATGGAATTATGCGAAAGTGTGAAGTGTGTGTACAGGAAAAAAAGTAAGGCAGTATTTGGACGAAAGGAAATTATGTGGTAATGTGAAATATGTGTGGCGATTTTTGGGGAAAAGAAACATATATAAATAGGTGTTGCGACAAAATGGAATTATGCGAAAGTGCAAAGTGTGTGTACAGGAAAAAAAGTAAGGCAGTATTTGGACCAAAGGAAATTACGTGGTAATGTGAAATATGTGTGGCGATTTTTGGGGAAAAGAAACATATATAAATAGGTGTTGCGACAAAATGGAATTATGCGAAAGTGCAAAGTGTGTGTGCAGAAAAATAAGTGAGTAAATATTTGCACGAAACGAAATTATGTGGTAATGTGAAATATGTGTGGCGATTTCTGGGGAAGAAACATATACAAATAAGTATTTTGATAAAATGAAATTAAGTATATATGTGTACAGAAAGAAAAGATGTAAGTCGATATTTAGACGAAAGGATATTATGTGGAAATGTGAAATATGCGTGCGCAATTTATTTGGGCGTAAACAAAATGTATAAATAAGTGTTTCGATAAAATGGAATTAAGTATACACGTGTACAGAAAGAAAATATGGAAGTCCATACATTGATGAAGAGAAATTATGTTCACTAGGGACAAACGTGTATATAATTAATGCGTAGAAATAAGTACATAAATAGGTATTTTGACAAAATGGAATTACGCGAAAGCGCGAAGTGTGTCGACAGAAAAAAAAGATGTAAGTCGATATCTTGATAAAACGAAATTATGTGGTAATGTGAAATATGTGAGGCGATTTTTTTGGGCGTAAACAAACTATATAAATAAGTATTTCGATAAAATGTAATTAAGTGGAATGGAGAACATGTGTACAGAAAGAAAATATGTAAGTCGATACTTTTAAGAAGAGACATTTTGTTCACTAGGGACAAATAAGTAGAAATAAGTATATAAATATTTTGATAAAACGAAATGATACAAACTGCAAAAGTTGTACCGAAAAAAAAGTAAGTCGATATCTTGACAAAACGGAATTATGTGGTAATGTGAAATATGTGTGGCGATTTTGGGGGAAAAAGCATATATAAATAAGTATTGCGACAAAATGGAATTAAGTATACATGTGTACGGAAAGAAAAGATGTAAGTCGATACTTTGATGAAGAGACATTTTGTTCACTAGGGACAAATGCGTATGCAATTAATGCGTAGAAATAAGTATATAAATATTTTGATAAAACAAAATTATACGGAACTGTGAAATGTGTACGGAAAAAAAAGTAAGACAATATTTGGACGAAAGGAAATTATGTGGAAATGTGAAATATGCGTGCGCAATTTATTTGGGCGTAAACAAAATGTATAAATAAGTGTTTCGATAAAATGGAATTAAGTATACACGTGTACAGAAAGAAAATATGGAAGTCCATACATTGATGAAGAGAAATTATGTTCACTAGGGACAAACGTGTATATAATTAATGCGTAGAAATAAGTACATAAATAGGTATTTTGACAAAATGGAATTACGCGAAAACGCGAAGTGTGTCGACAGAAAAAAAAGATGTAAGTCGATATCTTGATAAAACGAAATTATGTGGTAATGTATATGTAGGCGATTTTTTTGGGCGTAAACAAACTATATAAATAAGTATTTCGATAAAATGTAATTAAGTGGAATGGAGAACATGTGTACAGAAAGAAAATATGTAAGTCGATACTTTTAAGAAGAGACATTTTGTTCACTAGGGACAAATAAGTAGAAATAAGTATATAAATATTTTGATAAAATGAAATTATACGGAACTGCAAAATGTGTACAGAAAAATAAGTAAGTCGATATCTTGACAAAACGGAATTATGTGGTAATGTGAAATATGTGTGGCGATTTTGGGGGAAAAAGCATATATAAATAAGTATTGCGACAAAATGGAATTAAGTATACATGTGTACGGAAAGAAAAGATGTAAGTCGATACTTTAATGAAGAGACATTTTGTTCACTAGGGACAAATGCGTATGCAATTAATGAGTAGAAATAAGTATATAAATATTTTGATAAAACGAAATTATACGGAACTGCGAAATGTGTACAGAAAAAAAGTAAGTCAATATTTAGACGAAAGGAAATTATGTGGAAATATGAAATATGCGTGGGCGATTATTTAGGCGTAAACAAAATATACAAATAAGTATTTCGATAAAATGGAATTAAGTGTACATGTGTACAGAAAAAAAAGATGTAAGTCGATACTTTGATGAAAAGAAATTATGTTCACTAGGGACAAACGTGTATATAATTAATGCGTAGAAATAAGTACATAAATAAGTATTTTGACAAAACGGAAATATGCGAAAGTGCGAAGTGCGTGTACAGAAAGAAAATATGTAAGTCGATACTTTTAAGAAGAGACATTTCGTTCACTAGGGACAAATGCGTAGAAATAAGTATACAAATATTTTGATGAAATCAAATTATACGGAACTGCAAAATGTGTACAGAAAAATAAGTAAATCAATATTTAGACAAAAGGAAATTATGTGGAAATATGAAATATGTATGGTGATTTTTTGGGAAAAGAAAATATATATAAATAAGTGTTTCGGTAAAATGAAATTAAGTGGAATGGTGAACATATGTACGGTAAGAAAATATGTAAGTCGATACTTTGATGAAAGGAAATTATGTTCATTAGGGACAAATGCGTATGCAATGAATGCGTAGAAATAAGTATATAAATATTTTAATAAAACGAAATTATACGGAACTGCGGAATGTGTACAGAAAAAAAAGTAAGTCAATATGTGGACGAAGGGAAATAATGTGGAAATGTGAAATATGTATCTCGATTTTTTGGGCATAAACAAAATATATAAATAAGTATTTCGATCAAATGTAATGAAGTGGAATGGAGAACATGTGTACAGAAAGAAAATGTGTAAGTCGATACTTTGATGAAGAGACATTATGTTCACTAGGGACAAATGCGTATATAATTAATGCGTAGAAATAAGTATATAAGCAAGTATTTCACCGAAACAGAGTTATGTAGAAATATGAAATATATGTACGCAAGTGATTCATAGAAAAAGATATATAAGTGTATGTTGATATGGAGTAATTACAGGCATTCGCAAAACATGTACATGTATGAAATTACGCGTCCAAAGAAAATAAGGTAAACACGACTAAATCGACTACGTCCAGTCAAAAGTCATTATCATTAACTTACTTTCTTAGTGTCGTAAATGAGCTTAATCCATAACACAATTTAACAAACTAAAACCGAAATGTTCACATGTTCTCTTTGATGCATTTGACATTCTAGTATTACCGAATTCGCCGAGTTTCTCCCGGCAATATAACCACATGCATACGTTTGGCAAGAATGATCGTACACTCAAGATGACTGTATTGGGTTTCGCATGAGTTCCGATATCGTGAAGTAAAACGATATAGTCGGATAGTTTCTTTCCCTTACCCGACCGTACTGTTTTTACAACCCCGATCGATCGTTTGTTTTTGTACGCATTGACGTCTAGACGACGTTCAAGCCTGCCACTTTCCACCTCTTTCTCTCTTAACACGTTGACTGCCAAGCATATTTTATATGTTAGAACCGCGATGCGATGAAATATCGCAGAGTATAATTAAATCGTGCAAAATAAAGGTAACGCAGAGTTGTGCGAAGCAAAAGTATTGAAGTTCCAATATCAATTGCTTTTACAAGATTGCAAATAGGCTTCATTGCGAATTTTTTGTAGTTTTAGCCAAATCTTTTGCGTATATTGCTATGTTAGAATCGCAATGCGATGAAATACTACAGGATATAATTATATTGTGCAAAGTAAAGGTAACGCAGAGTTGTTAAAAGCCAAAGTATTGAAGCACCGTTCCAATATTAATGGGTTTTACAAGATTGCAAATGTTTTGCATTTTTTGTCACATCTTTTGCGTATTTTGTTCAAGCGTATTTTGCTATGTTAGAACCGCGATGCGATGAAATACTGCAGAATATAATTAAATCGTGCAAAATAAAGGAAACGCAGAGTTGTTAGAACCCGAAGTATTGAAACACCGTTCCAATATCAATGGCTTCTACGAGATTGCAAACAGGCTTCATTGCGAATTTGTTGCCGTTTTAGTAAAATCTTCTGCGTATTTTGCTATGTTCGAACCGCGATACGATGAAATACTGTAGAGTATATAATAATTAAATCATGCAAAATAAAGGTAACGTAGAGGTATTAGAAGCGAAAGTATTGAAGCACCGTTTCAATATCAATTGCGTTTACAAGATTGCAAATAGGCTTCATTGCAAATTATTTGCAGTTTTAGTCAAATCTTCTGCGTATATTGCTATGTTAGAACCGCGATGCGATGAAATACTGCAGAATATAATTAAATCGTGCAAAATAAAGGCAACGCAGAGTTGTTAGAAGCCAAAGTATTGAAGCACCGTTGCAATATCAATTGCTTTTACAAGATTGCAAATGGACTTCATTGCAAATGTTTTGCATGTTTTGTCACATCTTTTGCGTATTTTGTTCAAGCGTATTTTACTATGTTAGAACCGCGATGCGATGAAATACTGCAGAATATAATTAAATCGTGCAAAATAAAGGTAACGCAGAGGTATTAGAAGCGAAAGTATTGAAGCACCGTTTCAATATCAATTGCTTTTACAAGATTGCAAATAGGTTTCATTCCGAGTTTTTTGCTGTTTTAGTAAAATCTTCTGCGTATTTTGCTATCTTAGAACCGCGACGCGATGAAATACTGTAGAGTATATAATAATTAAATGATGCAAAATAAAGGTAACGTAAAGGTATTAGAAGCGAAAGTATTGAAGCACCATTCCAATATGAATTGCTTTTACAAGATTGCAAATAGGTTTCATTTCGAGTTTTTTGCAGTTTTAGTAAAATCTTTCTGTATTTTGCTCAAACATATTTTACTATGTTAGAACCGCGATGCGATGAAATTCTACAGAGTATAATTAAATCGTGCAAAATAAAAGTAACGTAGAGGTATTAGAAGCAAAAGTATTGAAGCACCGTTCCAACATCAATTGCTTTTACATGATTGCAAATAGGTTTCATTGCGAATTTTTTGCATTTTTATTAAAATCTTTTGGACCGGTCACCGTGGTAGTCAATATGTTAACAGGCCTATGGTGTCGTACATGTAACGACTCAATACCGAAAATCTATAAACCGCGAATAGGCAAGTCTACAATTCGTTCGTTTAAACCATCGCACCGGTCATTTATCCAGTACTTTTGTAAGATTAGATGTTATCAAAGAGTATCGTGCCGGCGTGCCTTTGTGAAAACGATAATAGGCACGTTCGCTATAAGCTTATGATTCGTTAGAGATTACACGGAATTATCCTATTACACGATTCTAGCGATCGTACGTCGATTGGTGTGCTTTTGCAAGGACGTTATACACGTCCCGGATGTGTATCATCGTGCGGTACACGTTAGATAAGTACTGTGGGAGATTATAAGACATTCTTTACAGGGTACTAATGACAATTATTACCATATAATAAAAATAAATTAAATATGAAGATGTGGCGGATGAATTCATGGAATGCAAGTGCTCGTCGACTTACAATATGATTACGTTTCGATAATCACGAGTTGACATTATTTTTTGACGGAAATGTACATGATATGTATTTACATATACGTAGTTTAACAAATATCACACTTCAGACTAGATTCACCTAAAACATCAGCCCTGATCTGACATTAGTTCTCAATGTGTATCATTGTGCAGTACACGTTAGATAAGTACTATGTTAGGTTATAAAACATTCTTCACAAGGTACTAATGACAACTATTACCATATAATAAAAGTAAATTAAATATGAAGATGTGGCGGACGAATTCATGGAATGCAAGTGCTCGTTCACTTACAATATATTACGTCTCGATAATCATCAGTTGACTATATTTTCTGGCGGAAATGTACATATACGTAGTGTTAGTATATCAGTTCTCAATCAGCAAAATGATGGAAAGGCGCCTAATATTCTTATGTAAAATATGAAATAAGTACAGATTACGGCTTTACGGGCCAAACTGTAGAACCATATTCTAAACGTGGAAGTAAGAAAGAAATGTTACTTGGAAATCAGTTATGAACACTTCATTGCGAAGTTCTAGACAAATTAAATTTAAATACGCAACAGCGGATTGTACTTGCAAAATATGAATGATCAAAGGTGTTTATTTTTTCAATGGATTCAATTCTAATGTTTCCAAAATCAGCGGACTTATGATTTCTTGATTTTTATCTATGGCAAAGTAGAAAAGATAAGGTTTGCCGTACAAAACGTCACATAAAGAATTAGTACAACTAATCAACTAGTACAACTAACTCAGTTACTGAAATGCAATAAAATTATCAGGAAATTCCTATTGTAATATGTTCCATAGAGAATCGATGACAAGCTTGCATTCATATATAAGAACATATTTAAGTAATAAGATAAACACATTGGACCTATTTAGATTTCATTTATTTCTAACTTTGTAACGACGTGTTTCTAACCAAACTTCAAGTAACATATTTTTCTTATTACCATTCCCAGTTAATATTTAATATATATGGATATATGTATCATTATTTATATATTTATAATTATTATATATAATTAAATATAAATATTCTTATTTCCATTTCTAGTTGAGTTAGAAACTCCGGTACACCCGGTATATATTCCACCGAACAGCCTAGAGCCCCGTAAAATATTCCTTTACACTTTGCATTACCCTCGAACCACCAACAGTAACCCAACACCGTCTATTTAACAATAAAACATCGATACACGCGAAAAGTACAATTAAACTCTCTACACCTCCTACCAAGTAACCTTTCATAATTAACACGGAAGCCCGTGAAACCGACACTAATTTCGCATCCACTCCGATTTCCGTCCTTTCCAACATTCCCCAGCACTTCAAGCATGTTCCCAGATAAAGCCTTCTTATCATCGTCAAATTAGTCCGACACGCCAGGCCGATTTCTGACTCAAAGGCCGCTTCAATCTGAATCTAAACGCGGTCGTTGAGCCTGCGAGAAACTCAACGCAAGCTCTCGCATTCGCGTCGTTTTTCCCTCGATCCCCTTGACTTCGTGTGAAAAAAACATTCACGCGCACTCCATCGCACTCTCTCGTAGGTTTGTCTCTCTTTTTCGCCAAGCAATGAGTCTCCTCGCTTACCCACTAATTCGCGCGCTCTTTTTCTCTCGCAGCAAGCTCCCTCTGGCGTGTCTTCCGCTTACTCTCTTCCACTCATTGTTTTCCACGCTCATTTTGCCCACAACGCACCCGTTCTCGGGTTCCATGGAGTTCCTTCAATTTTGCTCCCTTCGCCAATTGGCGACGAAACACGCGAGAGTAAGATTACGCGTAACGGATCGATGAGCATCGAATGAGGCGTTTAAAGCTTAAAACGTTCCTTTAAGACATGGTGGTGATCGGTGACCGGCCCAAAGGTCTCACGAAAAATTAAAAAAATAGCAAGTCGGTAGCATCTATAATTTTGTAAATGCAATTAATATTAACCCTTTGACTGTGAAAGGCGTATATATACGCCCTCAGATATCCATCAATATATACGAAAGGCGTAAATATACACCGTCTGTATTTTTGTACTATAACACCTTTATTATTGTTTTACTAATTGATTCAACATTCAGTTTATCGTCCTATGTAACATAGCAACTAAATATCGGCAATTGTTTCAATATCATTCAGTCAATTTCCTTCATATTACACTGCTCTTGGACGTACACTCTCGTATAATCGCTTCGTGCATTGATTCCTGCAAACCTGTTTCTTTAGTTTATATGTAAGTATTTATTTATTTCATTCTGTGATTAGTGTTTGAATGTATCCATTCGTTATTTTTTTAATTACCGATTATTATTGAAGAAATAATGCAAGTAAATTATTAAGACCCATCGGTAAATTAATAATAGTTCAATAAAGTTACTAAAGATTAATGAAAAACAAAAAAATTGATATTTTTAATTTTTTTATATATTATGTTTTTTAATTATTATATAAGTAATGTTATCATAATTTCCGAATGGGACGTGTTTCGGTCATTTTTATGATGTCAGTGGACAACCATGCAAAAACGCAATTATTTTGAATTTAATTTTATATAATCTTAAGTTTCTGTAATTATTATATCTGTCAAGGTAATGACTAACTGAACTAAAATATGGTACTCTGACTATCCTTATAAAATGTGTTTAATTAAATTTCAGATATCACCACCAATTTAAAAATAAAATGACTGTCAATGTTTGAACCTCGTTGAAACTTTTAATGTCCGCGAACATGCTAACACGTTGACTGCCGTGTCATCCATATTTGGAAATTCAAAAAATATCAAATCGGTGAGCATTTGAATAATTTTGTAAATTTGCAAAGATATTTCACAGGATATGATAAAACTATAATAATCTACTAAAGTAGCTTTGTCAACACGTCAATACAGAAAACATATTTGAAACAGAAGAAATAATTTTCGAATTTCACACGCTACTTACATATCATGTTCTGAGAAAGATTTTACCCAATTCATCATGTTGCAAACGTGTTTATCTTTAATATAGTCCAAAATTTTCTAATATGATTTTCACGATGGCATTCAACTTTGTTCAAAAATAATAATTTTTTTGACAATAATTTTTTTTTATGAGATTTTTCGTGAATTTGTTGCAGTGCCTGAAGAATAAAGTTGAATGATTTATCGTTTTGAGGTTGAATAATTTGTCGCATTTTGCCCACAACGCACCCGTTCTCAGGTTCCATGGAGTTCCTTCAATTCTGCCCCCTTTGCCACTTAGCGACGAAACACGCGAGAGTAAGATTACGCGTAACGGATCAATGAGCATCGAATGAGTCGTTTAAAGCTTAAAATGTTCCTTTAACCCGTAGCGGGGAAAACAATTATTTTTTTTGAATCGTTGTCAAAAGTAATGAAATAACAAAACAGAAAATCGAAAAGCCGACCGCTTAAATTTTGTGAAATGTTAAAAATGGCATATCTACCTTTAGAGATTATTCGATTAAATAATCAATTTCATATAATTCGTTCAGGAAGCAAGAAAGACTGTACAGTATGTCCCGACAGGAAAATTGCGGGAAAAGACGATAAACACACAATGATTTGAAGTTTATAATTTTTGGACAAGTTTGTGGTTGAACGGTAATAAACAGAAGAATAATATCTGTGTATTTTAATATCCATATATTGACTTTAAATTTTTATTACGAAATGCATTCATATGCAATTTTAAGAGAAAAATCTGCCGACCGCAAAGGGTTAAAAATGACATGTTATGAGATTTTTCATGAGTTTATTTTGCAATTATCACAATTTTATGGCTGCCGTAGAGAAATTTTTGCTGTTAGAGAAAGTTTTTGAATTTTACATATATACTGTAAATAGACATATCGCAACTAGTCATTTTGACTGATACTGTATCTGAGTAAGAAGTGTCTACCAGTAGCAATGATATCATTCTTACCACGAAATAGGCGATATGCAAATCATTTTATGACTGATTATGACTGATAATTGTTGCAATGTCATTTTATATTTCGCTTTATAACAATTGCATTTACTGTTTAAAGATAAGTGATGTTACATTTACGGTGATTTTAAAAGTGTAAAGAGAAATTAATTATGTGCATAATAGAAAAGACAATAGAATATTACTGATAAATGTAATCTACTTAACCTATAGGTATTGCACCATCAGATTTGCTGAGTAATTATGGAAAGAATATCACTAACCAGGAAGTACTTGGCAAACAATAACTGATATAACTGAGGATTGCTCGTGTACAAATTCAGATAATAGTGAATCATCAGACACTGATGATGAAAATGAAACAGCAAGCTTTAACGATAAAAATGAAAAATGTGCATAATTTCATCATTTTTGTAGAACAGAAAATAAGGTTTAATTCATTTAGTTCCCCGAGATGAAAATTAAGAAAATAATGAAATTAAATGAGATTCAGATTTCTATTGCCAGAATCACGTTGAGAAAACTTTAAGAAGAACTAATTCCTGGAAGACCGCCGTCACATCATATTTTCATCAATAATTTCAAGCGACCACCTCGTGCCAAATGAAGAATCGTGTTAGATAACGTTAGAAACTCTTTTTTCGTTGATAATTAACAGTCATATAATTTAGCATATAAAAACTTACACTATGACAGAGGCAGATTGGGTTTTTAATCAAAATTGGTCGCTCACAGTATCAGAAATAAATGGATTCTGAACAATATTACATCCTGAGTAGTATTATATATATATTTTCGGGCACAAATTATATCAATATACTAGAAAACACATCTTCTTATTTAGTTCCTAAACTTGACTGATCACCATATATCTAGATATAATATATATGTAACTTCGCAAAGGATGGGCTGAGAGTAAAGTAAGTTAAATTAAATAAAATATGAGTAAATAAAATAAAACATAGAATATTGAGTATATCATATAATTGAGTACGTCTTGAGTAAAATTTCGAATATAATCATATCGAATACAATTAATTATATTTATATTAGAGTTAATTGATATTTATATTTGAATTAATTATATAATTCATTAAAATTCGGTATATATATTATTATTATACTATTTAATATATATATTTTATTTATTATTTTTTATGTATTATTATATTATTATTATTATATTTATATATTATTATATTATAAGTAAATAAAAATTCGGTAAATATATAATAGATATATTTATTTTATTATATATATATATATGTATGTATATGTATATATATATTCATTATCAATAGTCTAGTATTAAAACCGTCCGACGAATTTGACGTCGCTATCGCACTTGCTCTCGCAATATCTTTCTTTTTCCGGGGCTTTGTCTCTCTAAACGCTTTGTCTTCCTCTAGACGATTCTGTACTTGCAGCGTACGCTCTCTCTTTCTAGGACCCCCTTTCGATTCTTTCGTTCTCCCGGATTGCCAGGACGATCGGTCAATGGTGACGGCTTGAGTACTGGCAAATAACGGACCGATCTAAGCTCGACGCGATTATTTGAACTGAGCTGGGTGCTTCAATATTTCGAGGAGCTCGTACATTCCAGCTACATAGTTTGATGTAGGCGGGTGGTTAAATAACAGCGAAGTTTCAGTAGCTCGCTGACAGCGAGTCTACTCGAGTTGAAACAATACGTCTAATTTGAATCAGTCGAAAAAGTGAGTCAGTCGAAAATCAGTTGAAGTACTTATCAATTTTTGATGACTTTGAATTATTTGGCTAATTTAAATGCAATGCAGTTGAATAGTTAAATAATAGCGAAGTTTGAATGATTTGTGTGCCATGAGTCCATTCAAGTTGAAACAAATGCGTCTAATTTGAATCAGCCGAAAAAGTTGGGGTATTTGTCATTTTTCGATGACTCCGAATTTTGCGGTTAATTTAGATGCGATTTAGTTGAATGTTTTAGTAATAGTGAAGTTTGAATAGTTCGTTTGCAGTGCTTCTACTCAAGTTGAAACAAATGCATCTAATTTGAATCATCCGAAAAAGTTGAGGTACTTGCAATTTTGCGATGAATTCGAATTATTCGGTTATTTAGATTGATTTAGTTGAATAGTTCAATAATAGCAAAGTTAGAATAATTTGTGTGTCATGGGTCTACTCAAGTTGAAAGAATACGTCCAATTGGAATCAGCCGAAAAAGTCGGGGTCCTTATCATTTTTCGATGACTTCGAATTATTCGGTTATATAGATCGATTTAGTTGAATAGTTCAATGATTGCAAAGTTAGAATAATTTGTATGTCATGGGTTCATTCAAGTTGAAACAAATGCGTCTAATTTGAATCAGCCGAAAAAGTCGAGGTACTTGACATTTTTCGATGACCTCAAATAATTCGGTTAATTTAGATGCGATTTAGTTGAATAATTCAATGATAGTGAATTTTGAATAATTTCTATGTCATGGGTTCACTCAAGTTGAAACAAAGGAGTCTAATTTGGATCAGTCGAAAAAGTCGGAGTACTTGCAATTTTTCGATGACTTCGAATTATTCGGTTAATTTAGATGCGATTTAGTGGAATGTTTTAATAATAATGAAGTTTGAATAGTTCGTTTGAAGTGCGTCTACTCGAGTTGAAACAAATGCGTTTAATTTGAATCAGCCGAAAAAGTCGGAGTACTTGCAATTTTGCGATGAATTCGAATTATTCGGTTATTTAGATTGATTTAGTTGAATACTTCAATGATAGCCAAGTTTGAATAGTTTGTATGTCATGGGTTCACTCAAGTTGCAACAAATGCGTATAATTTGAATCTGCCGAAAAAGTCGGGGTACTTGTCATTTTTCGATGACTTCGAATTATTCGGTTAATTTAGATGCGATGTAGTTGAATAGTTCAATGATAGCAAAGTTAGAATAATTTGTATGTCATGGGTTCACTCAAGTTGAAACAAATGCATCTAATTTGAATCGGTCGAAAAAGTCGGGGTACTTGTCATTTTTCGATGATTTCGAATTATTCGGTTAATTTATATGCGATTTGAATAGTTCAATAATAGCGAAATTAGAATAATTTTGTGTGTCATGTCAAAAAATCTGTCAAAAATGTCGTGATACTTGTCATTTTTCGATTACTTCAAATTATTCGGTTAATTTAGATGTGATTTCAATAGTTCAATGATAGCGAAGTTAGAATAATTTGTGTGTCATGGGTCTACTCAAGTTGAATCAAATGTGTCTAATTTAAATCAGCCGAAAAAGTCGAGCTCTTTTTTCGATGACTTCGAATTATTCCGTTAATTTATCTACGATCTAATCGAGTAGTTTAATGATAGAAAAGTTTGAATATTTGACGTTTGGTGCATCTGCTTGAAGTAAAATAATACAGCTAATTAAAATTAGTCAAAAAGGTCAAGGTGTTTCTTATTTTTCAATTACTTCCAGTTATTCGATTAATTTGGGTAGAACATAATTGGATGGTTCAACAGTAGTGAGGTTTGAGTAGTTCGCTTACGATGTGTTTATTTGAGGTAAAGCAATGCGTGTAATTTGAATCACTAAAAAGGGTCGGGATTCTCGTAATTTTGTAATGAATAGTTCTCTTACAATAAAAGTCCACTCATGATGAAACAATGTAGTTTAACTAAAATGTTCACATTTTCACACATTTCATTGGCTTCGAATTATTTCGATAATCTCAAAGCAATCTAGTTGAATGGTTCAGTGAAAATTAAGTTATATCAGTGTACTCGAAATGAAACAATAAACTCTAATTTCAACTATTGGATTATCCGATCATTTAATGTCCTTGTAATAGCTTGGAAAACAAAAACCGAGCATTTCCTTATCGGATTAAAAACGAAATTTTACGTTGAATTATTATTTTACAACGATTTCTGCATAACGTGCTATTTTTCTACAGTCTTCAGTTTTCCACCTTTGTTATGAAGTTCAATAAAACAACTTTCCTACTTTATAAGTGTACCAAAATATCGCACCAGATAGTATAAGTTTTTATTGACTAAAACTAAACTAATCTATTAAAAAATAATTGTGGTGAGAACATAAAACTTTTATATGATGTCCCCACAATTACTACATAATAGTTTTATGATGCACGAGTAAACTGAAATTGATCACACAATTTCAGAAGATTGCAACAAAAATAGGGCGAAGTTGTAAATCTTTTCGTATTTTTAATTCTTCCGACATTCCTAATAAATTGAATTTTTTATATTACGCGTACTTGAACGCATTTAGTCAATTATTCCATCTCTCGTATCCCAGACTCATGCTATGAACGAGGAATATGCCGCTGTTTGCGAAAATACGCAAAAAAATGCCGTCGCGAGTGCGTCAATTGTCGCGAAAGAAATTAGTCGAACGAGTGTTCACGTTTGTGCCGGGGAACTGACGAATGGGACATTTTTCGCGGATAATGGTCACTCGTCCGAAGTACCTTACAAATGTGCTCGCACTGAGTGAGTTGGATTACTGGTCGATAATTGGAGAATCCACGGAGCCAGGCCATTGTAATTACCTGGCTGGATAATTATCCAGTAACATTGCAGCGAATATTGCGAATACCTTTGTCTGATTCGCGAAATGCGAAAAAAACAATTAAGCCGACTATAACATTCGAAAAGCGAGTACCTGGCGTGTAGTTCTCGATATTTGAAGCCGCTCTTATGTTTTGTTGGCAGTAGATTTATGCGACCCGTCAATCAGACAATTATTGCCAGTATTTTCTGCTAACTTTTCTTGACGCTTATTAACACTTTTGAATGTCGATGACCGGCGCATATTTTGAAGATCCAAAATAGAACCGCGAATGGGTAGCAATAATGATTTACAAGATTGCAAATAAGCTTTATTGCAAATTTTTTGCATTTTTAGTCAAATCTTTTGCGCTGGTGACCACCGTGGCAGTCAACGTGTTAGTGGAATAATACGAATATATGTCCAAACCCATTTCCTCCCCAAGCTTGTATTTTTAAAATTCTCCATAATGCATACCCACGTACTTCTCCGTAAACGTAATGCTTTGAACTTCGACAGAAAGTGTGACACTCGTCTGGCACAAAATTTCGCAGAATCCCACTTTTTTCACGCCCAAGGTACAAAAACTCTAAATTCGCCTAATAAGCTCGTATTTTTTCAAATTTTGCATATTGCATACCCACATACTTCTACGTAAACGTAATACTCAATTCTGGACTAAGTAAAACAGTCCCCTGACACAAAATTTCGCAGAACACCACTTTTCCCAAGCCCCAAATACAGAACTTTAAATTCGGCTAACAAGCTCGTATTTTTTCAAATCTTGCATATTGCATACCCACATACTTCTACGTAAACGTAACGTTCAAACTTCGGGAGAAAGTGTAACAGTCGCCTGACACCAAATTTCGCAGAATCCCACTTTTCTCACGCCCTAAGTACAGAACTCTAAATTCGACTAGCAAGCTTGTATTTTTCAAATTCTCCATATTGCACACCCACATACTTCTGCATAAACGTAACGTTCAAATTTCGGGATAAAGTGTAACAGTCGCCTGACACAAAATTCCGCAGAATCCCACTTTTCCAGACGCGTTAAGTAGAGAACCCTAAATTCAACTAGCAAAGTTGTATTTTTTCAAATTTTGCATATTGCATACCCACATACTTCTACTTAAACCTAATACTCTGTTCGGGACAAAGTGTAATAGTTGCCTGACACAAAATTCCGCACCATCCCACTTTTCCAGACGCATTAAGTAGAGAACCCTAAATTCAACTAGCAAACTTCTATTTTTTCAAATTTTGCATATTGCATACCCACAAACTTCTCCGTAAACGTAATACTCAGACTTCGGCGGAAAGTGTGACACTCGCCTAACACAAAATTTCGCAGAATCCCTTTTTTCACATGCTCTAAGTATAGAACCCAAAATTCGTCTAGCAGGCTTGTATTTTTCAAACTCTCCATATTGCACACCCACGTACTTCTCCGTAAACGCAATGCTGAGTTCAGGACAAAGTGTAATAGTCGCTTGACACAAAATCCCGTAGAATCCCACTTTCCAGACGCTCTAAGTACAAAACCCTAAATTCGACTAATAAGCTTGTATTTTTCAAATTCTCCATATTGCATACCAATATACTTCTCCATAAACGCAATGCTCGAACTTTAGGATAAAGTGTAACAGTCACCTGACACAAAATTCGCAAAATCCCATTTTCCAGGCGCTCTAACTACAGAACCCTAAACTTGAGTAACAAGCCTGTATTTTTCAAATTCTCCATATTGCATACCCACATACTTCTCTGTAAATCCTCAATTCTGGACAAAGTATAATAGTCACCTGACCCAAATTACCGCAGAATCCCACTTTTCTCACGCTCTAAGTACAGAACCCTAAATTCGTCTAGCAAGCTCGAATTTTTTCAAATTTTGCATATTGCATACCCACATACTTTTCTGTAAACGTAATGTTCAAACTTCGGCAGAAAGTGTGACAGTCGCCTGACACAAAATGTCGCAAAATCTCACTTTTCTCACGCCCCAAGTACAGAACCCTAAATTCGTTTAGCAAGATTGTATTTTTCAAATTCTCCATATTGCATACCCACATACTTCTCCGTAAACGTAATACTGAAACTTCGGCAGAAAGTGTGACACTTGCTTATCACAAAATTCCGTAAAATCCCACTTTTTTCACACCCTAACTACAGAACCCTAAATTCGTCTAGCAAGCTCGAATTTTTTCAAATTTTGCATATTGCATACCCATATACTTCTCCGTAAACGTAATACTCAAACTTCTGGACAAAGTATAACAGTCGCCTGACACAAAATTCCGCAAAATTCCATTTTCCAGACGCTCTAACTACAAAACCCTAAATTCGCCTAGCAAGCTCGAATTTGTTCAAATTTTGCATATTGCATACCCACATACTTCTCCGTAAACGTAATGCTTAAACTTCGGGACAAATTGCAGCAGAATCTCATTTTCCAGACGCCCAAACTACAGAACCCCACATTCGACTAATAAGCTTGTATTTTTCAAGTTCTCCATACTGCATACCCAGATACTTCTCCGTAATACTCATTTCGGGACAGTCTCTTAATATAAAATTCCACAAAATCCCACTTTTCACACGCCCTAACCACAAAACTCTAAATTCGGCTAGCAGGCTCGTATTTTTCAAATTTTCCATATTGCATAACTACATACTTCTCCGTAAACGTAATACTCAAACTTCGGAATAACATATGACACTCTCCTAACACAAAATCCCACAAAATCCCATTTTCCAAACTCTCTAACCCCAGACCCCTAAATTCGTCTAGCAAGCGTCCGCGAAATCCACCGCCTGCGAGCTGCAACCACCGACATATGTTCCTTCCCCGCAACCTCTCCACTCGTCGCTCCATCGCCTACCCAAAATCATCAAACACCGTCCTATGTCATTCTCAAAACGTCGCGTGTTGCCCAGCACCAGACTCCAACACTGACCTTCACCGACTGTTTATTGTCGCAGCCGCGTTCGTCGTCTCGGCTCTGACCGTCAGGGGTGAACCGCCCTGCATTACGTATACGCATCGAACCCCGTAAGAATCGACCCAGCACACATAACGTCCTCCCCCCATCATAATCAGCCTCACCCCCCGCACCTACGCACCAATCCCCGTAAAAATCCGCAAACTCCGAGATGTTCGCACGAAAAATCCAACCGTGCCTTCAAATTTGCCATGACACCAGGGCTAACCCCGTTAACTTCGCGTCGCAAGGGGGACCCGTGGCGGGTCTCGCCAGAAGGAGAACCGTTAAGAACTCACCCTGCGCGAAGTGCTTAGCAACCATGATGATGTGCGTGGCTCGTCGTCGCTCAGAACATTATTCTCCACCCCCCGAGTTTCGCTGCGGGTAGGGACCTCGAGCACTGCTTTGCGGAGCCTCGAAACGCGGATATCCGATGGGGTTGAGACGTGCAAAACTTCACTTTTCGTTGTCGCGGCCTGCGAAACGACGAGTGTCGGCAGTCGTTGTCAGAGTCACATGTTCGCGCCCCGCGGATGCACGGCCGGAGAGTAGCGAGAGAGTTTTCGTTCGCGGGGTGTGTACGCAGTGCACGGGAGATTCAAAAGACACGAGGTGGATCGCACATGCCCGACAGTTGCCACCCGACTGAAGGCGAGGATCGTGTGAAGGCAGGCGCTCCGTTTTTGTGTTTTGTGAGTTTGTCGTGGCGTGGCGCTGATGGGGGCTTTTCGAATTGGAGGCAATTGTGGAAGTTCGGGTTTTTGACGATTAAAACAAAGAGGTGGTTTGAAGAATTATTTATTTTTCTTTTTTTACAGAATGCTTTGCATTAATAGGTACGGTGAAGGAAATTAGGTGATGTTGTAGTATGGTTGCAACGCAATAGGTTAATTGGACCACTTACCGAAGTGCGGTATCTGGAAAGTCTTCAAAGTGGAGACTTGTTGTGAAAGAGTGTTTGTTTTTGTTTGATACACCTACTTTCACCTAAATGTATACGTATATATTCCTTATGTGAAGCGGCTGCTGTTTTAAAAGATATGAGCAAATTAGAACATGTTAGATAACTGAAACTCGACTGAAGGCGAGGATTCCGTATAGGCCGGCGTTCCGTTTTTGTGTTACGTAAGTTTGCCGCGACGTGGCGCTGATGGAGGCTTTTCAAATTGAAGGCAATTGTGGAAGTTCGGGTTTTGACGAGCGGTTAAAGCAGAGATGTATTTTCTGAAATTATTTAGTTTCCTTTTGTAGAATGCTTTGTGTTAATAGGCACGGTGAAGGAAATTAGATTATGTTGTAATGCGGCTGCAACACAATAGGTTGATCGAACCAATTATCGACGTGCGATATTTAGAAGTTGGTCAAAGTGGAGCCTTGCGAAAGGATTTGTTTTCCTTTGATATAATAATAGTGCTTTCACCTGAATGTACATGTATATTTCCGTATGTAAAGCGACAGACGTTTTAAAAGACATGAGTACAGTAGAACATATTAGATAATTGTAAATCGACAGAAGGTGAGGATCGCGTATAGGTAGGCGCTCCGTATTTGTGTTACGTAAGTTTGCCGCGATGTGGCGCTGATAGAGGCTTTTCAAATTGGAGGCAACTGTGGAAGTTCGGATTTTTGACGATCGGTTAAAACAGAGACGTGTTTTGTGGAATTATTTATTTTTTATTTTTTACAGAATGCTTTGCGTTAATAGGTACGGTCAGGAAAATTAAGTGATATAGTGTGGTTGTAACGCAAAAGGTTGATGGGACCAATTACCGACGTGCGATATTTGGAAGGTGGTCAAAGTAGAGACTTGTGAAAGGATTTGTTTTTCTTTGATATAATAATACTGCTTTTACCCGAATGTATACATATATATATATTCCTGCATGTTAAGCGACAGGCGAAAAAAGCCATTTTTTGTGTGGATCTATACCATTCGATGGAAAACAGTTTACACTGAAAATGAATAATTACCTGTCCGTTGTACTTCCAATAATTTTGAAAGTATGATTTGAGAAAAGTTTGCAAAATTTTTCTTCTGGCGTTCTGAGCGGTCGCAATAACAGTTTTCCATTGGATAACTTGACCAATTTTGGTATTACATTTTTTCATTCAGAATTTACAGTACTTGTTTAAAAACGAAGCATAATTACCTTAGTGGCGTGCAATAATACTGTAATCGTTTATATAATTTTAATCCGACTATCCGATAATGGTCGGTGAAATTTTTAAGTTCTTCTGGTCAATCCTTATACTGAAGGATGGAAAGTAGAAACTAATACGCTTGTTAGTAATAATTACACGCAATAATATTCCGAAGAATATTGCAGCAAGTGGCGTCATGACTACGAAAATAAAACGTTGCGGATAATTTTACCATCTTGAAGTCAACAATCTGTTCGCCAGATAATTTGTAACATCGCCGAAATATTTGAAACGGTTTCAAACATTTGGTACAAAATACGTAAATATTAATAGTCTTTTACCACCATCTATAATTCTTACTAGCAACGATGATAATTTTGTTTTAGTCTACACTTATATTTAAATGAAACTACGGATCAAAATCCGTCACAACTTTTTAGACGCGTCTAAAAGAATGGTAACACATAACACTGTATGAAAATTGAGTCGTTCGTCTCTTACCTTCTATTGATACGCCATAACGTTACAAAAATCTACGATAGATGGCGATACCTCAATGCCACTGGGTGTTTATAACCGTCACAGATAAGCCTAATTATCACGCGATTCTATATTAGTTACACATAGTAGCAATCACATATGCTAATGATACGACAAACTAACTACGCATTACAACTCCAAATGTTCTGCGTAAACAAAAATATTGGAATATACCGTACAGTGTATTTGGCACAAACAATTTGAATTCCCAGTTAGAAAGTCTGTTTGCATTTGGGTTCTGCGGCAGTTCCTGACGCTAAACAGCTTCGTGACGACAAACGATCTCAACGTCGCATTAACAGCAACCCTACGGCGTGGTATACAGCCCGATTACGTCAGGCCAATCCAGAATGAATCACAGCTCACTAGACACACGATCTAACTGAGGTTTTCAAGGTTCGCTACGGACCTAGTTACAGTACAGATCGAAAGGAGTGACCGCCGAACAAAAGATGCTATTAACACGTTGACTGCCGGTGGTGATCATCGGTATCCGGTGCAAAAGATTTTACTAAAAATGCAAAAAATTCGCAATGAAACCTATTTGCAATCTTGTAAAAGCAATTGATAATGGAACGGTGCTTCAATATTTTGACTCCTAACAATTCTGTGTTACCTTTATTTTGCATGATTTAATTTAAAAAATGCAGTGTTTTATCGCATCGCGGATCTAACATAGCAAAATACGCAAAAAATTTGACTAAAACTGCAAAAAATTTGCAATGAAACCTATTTGCAATGTTGTAAAAGCAATTGATATTGGAACGGTGCTTCAATACTTTGACTTCTAACAACTGTGCGTTGCATTTATTTTGCACGATTTAATTATAATCTGCAGTATTTCATCGCATCGCGATTCTAACATAGAATATACGCAAAAGAGTTTACTAAAATTGCAAAAAATTCGTAATGAAGCCTATTTGCAATCTTGTAAAAGCAATTGATATTGGAACGGTGCTTCAATACTTTGGCTTCTAACAACTGTGCATTACCTTTATTTTGTACGATTTAATTGTATTGTGTAGTATTTCATCGCATCGCAGTTCTAACATGGCAAAATACGCTTCAGCAAAATATACAAATGATTTGATTAAAAATGCAAAAAATTCGAAATGAAGCCTATTTGCAATATTGTAAAAGCAATTGATATTGAAACGGTGCTTCAATACTTTGGCTTCTAACAACTCTGCGTTGCCTTTATTTTGCATGATTTAATTATACTCTGCAGTATTTTATCACATCGCGATTTTAACATACAAAATACTATTGGCATCTAACGTGTTAACATGTTAAGCAGGTTTCACGAAAAATTCAAAAAATACCCAATCGATGGCATTTATAATTTTAATAAAGTAAATGCAATTAATTTTAAATAGTGATTAAATGTTTTGCTATCCGATATCTTCGCATTATTTTCATTTTGCATAATTCAATCATATTCTATAGTACTTCATCACGTTGCGGTTTCAATATAGTAAAATACACACAGCAGTCAACGTGTTAACTTTGGAATTTCCATACAAAATAACAAGAAAACTGTTGTCTTTGAATATGCCTTCAATTGTACGAGATCATAAATGAAGGCATTAAGTACCCTCACTACTAATATGAGAATTAACAGCAATGCAAACCGAACATTTCGAGTATTTGCTCGGTATGGGGCATCTATGGTGTTTTTAGGAAAACGGGGAAATGCTGTTCAGTGCAAAATTACGCGATGCATAATCTTGGTATAGGCAATTTTGCAAATGGCTTGATATATTGTCAGAACAAAAATATCCAATCGGTAGCATTCATAATTTTGTAAATGCAATTAATTTTAAATAGTGTTTCAATTCTTTGCTTTCCGATACCTTCGCATTATTTTCATTTTTCCCAATTCAATCATATTCTGTAGTACTTCTTCGCATTAGGATTTTAATATAGTAAAATACGTTTGGTAGTCGACGTGTTAACGTGGGGATTTCCATACAAAATAACAAGAAAACTGTTCTCTTTCAATATGCCTCTAATTGTACCAGATTATAAATAAAGGCTTTAAGTACCCTAGCTTCTAATATGAGAATTAACAGCAATACAAACCGAACATTTCGAGTATTTGCTCGGCATGGGGCATCTATGGTATTTGTTGGGATATGAATATGTGTGAAATAATCTTTTAAAACGATTTATTAAAACTTATACTTTATTATAAAACTTTAATCGCATAAGAGGAGGTCTTCACACTATGCAAGTCTAAAACGAAGTGAAGAAAATACGAAGGACTAGCTCTCAAGTTAGTCATAAACAAAAGCACTCGTTTAGAAAGAAGGAACCGAGTTTACGTCTCGAGATAAGACTAAGGCGTAGCCTAAACAGTACCAAATAAATTTGTTGGTTTTTGTCGCATATACTGACAGACGATATTGGATATTCGATATTCGTTTGTATAAGCATTCCAACATTTTTTTTTTTTGAAAAATGAGGAAATGCTGTTTAGTGCAAAATGACGCGATGCATAAATGAATCTTGGTATATCCAATTTTACAAATAGCTTCATATATTGTCAGATCAAAAATACTCAATCGGTAGCATTCATAATTTTGTAAACCCAATTAACACTATGACTGCCACGGTGGTCACTGGTGACCAACCCAAAAAATTTTACTGAAGATCCAAAATATTTTCAATAGGTAGCAATTATTATTTTATAAATGCAGTTGTTGTTAGAATAGTGATGCGATCCTTTGGTCTCCAATACGTGCACATTATTTACATTTTGCATAATTCAGTCAAACCCTGTAGTATTTCATAGCATCGCCGTTCTAATACAGTAAAATACTCTCGGCAGTCAAAGTGTTAATATTAAATAGTGATTCAATTCTTTGCTCTTCGATACCTTCGCATCATTTTAATTTTGCTCAATTAAATTATATTCTGTACTACTTCATCATGTTGCGGTGTTAATATACTAAAATACGCTTGTTAGTCAACGTATTAAGCAACGCCCACGCTTCCAGCATTTCACGAAATTCCGCCTAGAGCCATAAATCGCAATTTGGATCGTTAGCCCGTTACTACAGGATTCGTACACAGCGCTCAGACCGGAAACTTCCATTGCGATCGACACGTTCTAATTACATTCACGCTAATCGTGCAACTGCGCGTCGTAGAAAAAGAAACAATCGGCGTTATGTACCGCGCGATGTTTGGTAAGCACTCGCGCTAGGCTTGAAGTGGGATGCATCGACAGTTCTCTTTGAAAGTTTCTGAATCATTCTCGGCGATAGGCGGAGAGGCGATTACGTTGCATTTGCCCGTATTTAGCGCCGTCCCGGCGTCATATGAATACGCGTATATGCGCGGGCGACCGATCGGGTTGTCGCGACATGTGAGAAGCGAAAGAGGGAATTCTGTTTACGTCTGGCTTGCGACACGGCGACAAGAACACGGGTGTACAAATGTATACACGGGAACGCGATGCTGACAATTTGTATGCGAGACCGTGAAAGTACGTAAAAGCGTATGCGAAAGATTAAGGTATACATGGAGGATTTAGATATGTGAAACTGGAGTATAATGTTTGTAAACAATAAGAAGGCACGTTTCGCACAATCGGGTTACGTTAAAAAAAAACAGTGATTTTCGAAGCGATTGAAATTTTTTAAAGAAATTTGGAACAGGGCAAAATTAAAAATGTGGCACTGCGGTCATTGTGGTATTTATGATATTGATATGTTTCTTTGTGTAGCCTTAAATACGCGAAACTAGAGAGTATAATATTTATAAACAATAAGAAGGCACATTTCACACAAAGGGGGTACGTTAAAAAAACAGTGATTTTTATACGAAATTTGGAAGGAGACAAAATTAAAAAAGTGATATTGTGGTCATTGTGGTATTTATGAAGTTAGTATATTTTTTTGTGTCGGAATTAGATACGTGAAACTAGAGAGTATAATATTTATAAACAATAAGAAGGCACATTCCGCACAATGAGATTACATTTAAAAAAAAACAGTGACTTTTGAAGCAATTGACAGTTTTGAACGAAATTTGACGAGGGCAAAATTAAAAATATGGCATTGTGGATATTGTGGTATTTATGAAGTTCGTATATTTATTTGTGTAGGATTTAGATACGTGAAAGTAAAGAGTATAATATTTATAAACAATAAGAAGGCACATTTCGTATAATGGGGTTACGTGAAAGAACAGTGATATTCGAAGCGATTGATATTTTTGAACGAAATTTGGAAGAAGGCAAAATTAAAAATGTGGCACTACGGTCATTGTGGTATTTATGAAGTTCGTATGTTTCTTTGTGTAGGATTTAGATACGTGAAACTAGAGAGTATAATATTTATAAGCAATATGAAGGCACATTTCACACAATGGGGTTACGTTAAAAAAAAGAAACAGAGATTTCGGAGCAACTATGTGTTTGAACGAAATTTGGAAGAAGGCAAAATTAAAAATGTGGTCACACTTTGTGTACCATTTACATATGTGAAACTAGAGAGTATAATTATTTATAAACGACAAGAAGACACATTTCCACTGTTGTATGTTTCTTTGTGTACCACTTACATATGTGAAACTAGAGAGTATAATTATTTATAAACGACAAGAAGACACATTTCCACAATAGGGTTTCGTTAAAAAAACACTGATTTTCGAAGCGATTGATGTTTTTGAACGAAATTTGGAAGGGGGCAAAATTAAAAATGTGGCACTGTGGTCATTGTGGTATTTATGAAGTTGGTATGTTTCTTTGTGTAGGAATTAGATACGTGAAACTAGAGAGTATAATATTTATAAACAATAAAAACGCACATTTCGCAAAATCGGGTTACGTTAAAGAAACAGTGATTTTTGAAGCGATTGATGTTTTTGAACGAAATTTGGAAGAGGGCAAAGTTATAAATGTGGCATTGTGGTCATGGTGGTATTTATGAAGTTGGTATATTTCTTTGTGTAGCAAATAGATACATGAAACTAGAGAGTATAATATTTATAAACAATAAGAAGGCATATTTGGCACAATGGGGTTACGTTAAAAAAAAACAGTGATTTTTGAAGTTATTGATGTATTTGAACGAAATTTGGAAGCAGGAAAATTTAAAAATGTGGCACTGTGGTCATTGTGGTATTTATAAAGTTGGTATGTTTCTTTGTGTAGAAATTAGATACGTGGAACTAGAGAGTATAATATTTATAAACAAGAAGATGGCACATTTCGCATAATCAGGTTACATTAAAGAAACAGTGATTTTCGAAACGATTGATTTTTTCGAACGAAATTTGGAAGCGGGCAAAATTAAAAATGTGGCACTGTGGTCATTGTATTTATGAAGTTGGTATGTTTCTTTGTGTAGGATTTAGATACGTGAAACTAGAGAGTATAATATTTATAAACAATAAGAGGCACATTTCGCACAATGAGGTTACGTTAAAAAAAATAATGATTTTCGAAGCGATTGGTATGCTGGAATGAAATTTGCAAGAGGGCAAAAGTAAAAATATAACACTGTAGTCATTGTATTTATGAAGTTGGTATGTTTCTTTATGTAGAAATTGGATACGTGAAACTAGAGAGTATAATATTTATAAACAATAAGGATGCACATTTCGCAAAATCGGGTTACGTTAAAGAAACAGTAAGTTTCGAAGCGATTGATAGTTCTGAACGAAATTTGGAAGAGGGCAAAATTAAAAATGTGGCAGTGTGTTATTTGTGGTATTTATGGAGTTAGTATGTTTCTTTGTGTACGAATTGGATACGTGAAACTAGAGAGTATAATATTTATAAATAATAAGGAGGCACAATGGGGTTTACTTTAAAAAAAACAGTAACTTTCGAGGCGATTGATGTTTTTAAATGAAATTTGGAAGAGGGCATAATTAAAAATGTAGCACTGTGGTCATTGTGGTATTTATGAAGTCGGTATGTTTCTTTGGCTAGGAATTAGATACATGAAACTATATACTGAAATTATTTGCATATCTGAATTTTGTATACTGAAACTATTTGCATATGCGAGTTTTGTATACCGAAATTATTTGCATATGCGAGTTTTGTATACCGAAATTATTTGAATATTTAAGTTTTGTATGCTGAAATTATTTGAATATGCGAATTTTGTATACTAAAATGATTTGAATGTGTTTAGTCACCCTGTTGTTATGGAAAGCGGTTTTAACCATGCATGGGACTATTCGCACACCATAGTTTGTAGTTTCAAATATCCATGGATCTTTGAATCTTTGCAGTGAAAATTTGACCGTTGACTACGAATAATTATTACATAAATGAACGTGCAATATTTCTGTAGGATTTAAATATGTGAAACTAGAAAGTATAATATTTATAAACAATAACAACACAATCAAGACACTTTAGTCTTATTTCCTAATCTTCTGTCGTTTCGTCTTTTCGCCTTTTCGTCTTTACGTTTCGTCATCAATTGACTACTTCGCAACACAATTCAACAAACTCGTCACCTATGATACCTCAATATAATAATTGAGGATCGTAGGTGACACTTGCTCTCAAATTAGAGGACCCTGTATTTGAAATCCTACATACATTTTTTTTAATTACAATTTATTTTATTTATAATCCGTCAAGCGTGGGCAATGAGAGTATTATCGCCATTGAAAAATTAGCAGTAATCATTTTTTTGTAAGAAGTCTGATCGATGGTTTCTTTTTAATCTTTTCAATTTTTAGAATAACAAATTATTTCCGCTTGTACTGGAGAAATGTTTAGGTTCTTCACGGTATCGTGAATTGCAAACGTACCGAGTTGCGTTAGGTCTTTGTCGGAGATAGATTGACTGTATGCGTTCCACTTAAATCTACATGCAAGGATATGAAAGTGCAAGCGTATGTACAGGAATACGAGAGTTGAGGTTATTACACGAACACGGATGTACAATCGTATATACAACAGCACGACAGTACTTTATGTAGGAGAGCACGAAAGTGTAAGCTATACAGGAGCATAAGCTTATGTAGAAGAGCATGAAAGTATGAGCGTCTGCATAAGAACGCAAAAGGACAAGCCAAAATGTAAGAATATGCTGGTATAAAATGTAACAGAAGAATTCGAGAGTACAAGCCTGTAAACAAGAATACGAGCTCATCTTTATATAAACCTGCATAAGTAAAATTAGTCTACATATTTAACCATACGCAGTGTTAAAAATTAATTGAAAACGTTCTTCCAAAATTGATAAATGGCGCGAGTTATGAGCTCATTTTATTATGTCCCTTATTTAAACCGTATGCAGCTTATAATTTACGAGTTCTTCTTTATCGAAACCTGCATAAGTAAAATTAGTCTACATATTTAACCATACGCAGTGTTAAAAATTAATTAGAAACGTTCTTCCAAAATTGATAAATGATGGCAGTTATGAGCTCATTTTATTATGTCCTTTATTTAAACCGTATGCAGCTTATAATTTACGAGCTCTTCTCTATCGAAACCTGCATAAGTAAAATTAGTCTACATATTTAACACATAATACGCCGTGTTAAACATTAATTAGAAACGTCCTTCCAAAATTGATAAATGACGCAAGTTATGAGCTCATTTTATTATGTCCCTTATTTAAACCGTATGCAGCTTATAATTTACGATCTCTTCTCTATCGAAACGTGCATAAGTAAAATTAGGCTACATATTCAACACACAATACACCGTGTTAAAAGTTAATTCGAAACGTTCTTCCAAAATTGATAAATAACCCAAGTTATGAGCTCATTTTATTATGTCTCTTATTTAAACCGTATGCAGCTTATAATTTACGATATCTTCTCTATCGAAACCTGCATAAGTAAAATTAGCCTACATATTTAACACACAATACGTCGTGTTAAGAATTAATTGGAAACGTTCTTCAAAAATTGATAAATGACGCAAGTTATGAACTCATTTTATTATGTCCCTCATTTAAACCGTATGCAGCTTATAATTTACGAGTTCTTCTTTATCGAAACCTGCATAAGTAAAATTAGTCTACATATTTAACCATACGCAGTGTTAAAAATTAATTGAAAACGTTCTTCCAAAATTGATAAATGGCGCGAGTTATGAGCTCATTTTGATATGTCCCTTGTTTAAACTGTATGCAGCTTATAATTTCCTGTGTGTTTACACAATAGTATTCGTTAATGTATAAAATTTAGCTCCGGGAATAAATTTTAACAGCAACACGCTTTTCTGCCGGAACCAGTATATGCAAAATTAGTTAATACATTACACTTCACTTGAAACACCTCGTTTAAAAAAAACTGGCGACATTTTGCAAATGTATATAAGTGACGAAAGTTACGATTCTATTTAGTTACTTTCTTAGCTTAAAACACAGGAAGCCTATCACTTGCTATGCTTTTACACAAAACAATTGTTTAATACAATTGCTAAAAACTCCGTCTGTAAGGGATTAATTTTAGCAACGCATCTCTGTCTGAACCTACGTATGTAATTCTTGATACCCCACTTGAAATATATTATATGAAAAATATGTTTTAAGGGGGTATTCCAATGTGAACGCCTAAAAAAAGGGAAATTTGCAACATTTTTTTCTCAGAAACTGTTGGATATAATTGAGCAAACTTTTTTTCCTGAAAAGGTATGGCCTAGGACAATAGAGAAACATTTTTTTATCGTTTAAAAATATTTGTGTGTTTAATTATATTGGTGGTTTTACACACATCAAACAATTTTTTGTGGTGCTGGCGTAGACAATTCCGGCCCTCCTACATATCTGAGACAGAAAATCGAAAGAGATTCTTAATCTGTATGAATGTGGTTATCGCATGAACCTCAGGTTTCAAATTTCCATGAAAATTAATAGAATGGAGGTGTTTTGTAAAAAAGTGTAAAAGAAGCAATTTTTTGCACTATAAATAAGACAAAATTATGGGTTATAATCAAAATTTCAACATGATTGAGCTGCATGCGATAGCCATAAGTATGCTAAACATTGTGTTAAAATTTGAAGTCGATCTGTAAAGCCATTTTTGAGCAATCATCCACGCCACTTGCAAAAATTTCGAATTTGATGCGCACGCAGTTACAGTCTCTGCTTTGAAACGTTATTACTAGTGAAAAAGGACGGAATCTCCTAAACTGACTCTGGAATATTAATTCTATTACTATAAATGATCAAAAAATGCAAAAAACAAAAAGAAATCGATTTTTTTCGACCCGTCGCATTGGAATACCCCTTAACTCCTTCAGACCCGAATTTTTTTTGTTTAAGAAAAATTATTTTTTTTATACTAAAATTAAGTTAATTCATGTGAATGAAGGCAACAATATACTTTTTACAGAAATATTTATTTATTTATTTATAATTTGTAAATGCCAACTTTAATGGACATATGGTCCTTACGCAAAATTTGTAACATTATGAAGATCCTGAGAAATATTTGTATAAAAAAATGAAATTCCTATTTGTTAAAATACTATACGTAATAAAGTACCGCAAGAAAAGTATCAGGCCCTAACGAAGTCGCCTAAACTGACACCGGAATATTAATTCCACGACTACAAATTATCAAAAAATGCAAAAAAAAAGAAATCGATTTTTTCGACTCGTTATAATGAAATATCCCCTTAACTGTAAATCAAACTGTCACTATCATTAGCATTTCATTAAAAATTGCATTACTGGCTGCAAGTTTGGGATCACCACAGACGAAGATGTAAAAAATAAACTATCAAAATGCTATAGACTATCAAAAAATACAAAAAAAAAAATCGATTTTTTCGACCCGCCACATTGGAATATTCCCTTAACTATACATCAAACTGCCACTATCATTATCATTTCATTAAAAATACGATTCGATGATTACAGCTTGGAACAAATTGCATTGCTAGCCGTAAGGTTGGGACCACCATGAACAAAGATGCAAAAAATAAACTATCAAAATGCTATAAAATATCAAAAAATGCAAAACAAAGTCAGTTTTTAATGACCCGTCACATTGGAATGCCCTCTCAACTGTAAATCAAATTGTCACTATCAGTATCATTTCATTAAAAATACGATTCAGTGATTGATCAAAATGCTATAAAATATCAAAAAATGCAAAAAAAATCGATTTTTTCGACCCATTACATTGGAATACCCCCTTAACTGTAAATTAAACTGTTACTATTATCATTTCATTAAAAATACGATTCGATGATTACAGCTTGGAACAAATTGCATTCCTGGCCGTAAGTTTGGGATTACCACGGGCGAAGATGCAAAAAATAAATGATCAAAATGCTATAAAATATCAAAAAATGCAAAACAAAGTCAGTTTTTAATGACCCGTCACATTGGAATGCCTTCTCAACTGTAAATCAAATTGTCACTATCAGTATCATTTCATTAAAAATACGATTCGATGATTACAGCTTGGAAAAAAATGCATTGCTGGCCGTAAGTTTCGAATCACGATGGACAAGGATGCAAAAAATAAACTATCAAAATGCTATAAACTATCAAAAAATGCAAAAAAAATCGATTTTTTCAACCCGTTACATTGGAATACCCCCTTAACTGTAAATCAATCTATCACTATCATAATTTCATTAAAAATACGATTCGATGATTACAGCTTGGAACAAATTGCATTGCTAGCCGTAAGTTTGGGACCACCATGAACAAAGATGCAAAAAGTAAACTATCAAAATGCTATAAACTATCAAAAAATGCTATAAACTATCGATGAAAAAATGCCCGTAAGTTTGGGATCACCACGGACAAAGATGCAAAAAATAAACTATCAAAAAATGCAAAAAAGAAATCCATTTTTTCGACCCATCACATTCGACTACCCCTTTATGGAGAACACGGAAGTGCAAGTTTATATACAACCATAGTATGAGCTTGTAGAGAAGAACTGGAAAGTCTAACTTAATACATATGTATATGTACAGGATCACGACAGTATAGCCTTATATATAAGATCACACGAGAGTGCGTTTTTCCTTAAGAATAATGTTAGCGCCACCTGTCTTGCACGTAAACCCAGGTCGTTTGGCATGTTACGCGTTTTCCTATTCTGCTCGCGGGTCGTTGGTCGAAAAAGACCGAACTCGAAGTTTCTGCCAAAATTCTGCGCGACTGGGTCGTCGACCGTTGAACCTTAACGCCTGAAGCCGTTAAATAAAACATTACGCGAACCGGTCATTTTAGGAGCGTCGTATGTGCAATTTATGTGGAATTCTTTTTTTGGTACTTTACGAATTACTTGTTTTTGCTCGTCGGGCTGAACAAAAGCGTCATTAGTCGCGGTGCTTTGCTTGGCACGGAGCGTCAGGAACTGCTCATAAAAATGGAAGGTATCAAGAATATGATAAAGTATGTCCCTGAGGAGAATATTATTTTTTGCAATACTATTGCGGAACGGTCAACAACCGGTGTAATCAGTGTTGATGAGTAGAGTGACATTTCTTTCTAAATTTTATTTTAAAAAAGTGATTTTTCGTAATATTCTGTATTATAGCTTATTTCTATTTATCCTAGGGTTCTTCTCTTAAGATTTTCAATAAAGTAGTTCGATGAACATACTTTTTCAGTTTTCCTTAAGAAATTGTGCAATGAATGTTATTTAGTCTCATTAAGGTGTAGACAGTGACATTTCTTTTCATATTTTATTTTGAAAAAGTGATTTTTCGTAATATTCTGTTTTATAGCTTATTTCTATTTATCAGTTTTCTTAAGAAATTGGTTTTTCTATTGAGATTTTCAAATCTTATTTTGAAATAGCTTTTTCGATTTTGAGCTTACTTTCCCAGTTCTCCTTAAGAAATTTTGGAATGAATGTTATTCAGTTCTCATTAAGGTGTAGGCAGTGGCATTTCTTTCCAAATTTTATTTTGAAAAAGTGCTTTTTCGTATAATAATATTCTGTATTATAGCTTATTTCTATTTATCCCAGGGGTTTTCTCTTGAGATTTCCAATAAAGTAGTTGGATGAACATACTTTTCCAGTTTTCCTCAAGAAATTGTGCAATGATTGTTATTCAGTTCTCATTAAGGTGTAGACAGAAGAACATTTTTACGTAAACTTTAAATTTTTTTAAAAACGACTGACTCTTTTTCATAACATTCAGACGAGTTGACAACACCAACAAATAATTATTAATACATATTTCTATTTTTATCCTACGGAACGTTCTTCTTCAATAATTCTTCAAACGAGTTCAACGACAATAGCAACAAATAATTATTAATAACATGCTCAACAATTCAAAATTGTTATTCGATATTCTAATTTAATCGTATCACTCGTTTGAACGTTCCAAAGAAAAACATTATTTCATTCTTTATTTTAAACATTATTTAATTCTTCAATAATATTTTTGTGTAGACAGTGACATTTACCTACAAATAATTTTTTTTTTTGGAAATAGACATCCGAAATTCTAATCTTGTATATTTTGAATATTTTGATTCTTTATTGGCAATCTATTTATTCAACAGTTCTTCTCAACAATTGAAATAGACATTTCAATCAAAGTAGTTCCAAACAAGAACATTAATTCCATGAACAAATAATTATTAATAACATTTTTAGACAGTTTAATCATATCACTAAGAAATTGTGCAATGAATGTTACCAACAAATAATTATTAATAACATGCTCAACAATTCGAAACAGACATCCGAAATTCTAATCTTGTATCACTCGTTTGAATATTCCAAAGAAAAACATTAATTCTACAATAATTCCTGACAGTGGACAGTACTTCAATCGAGTTGAACGACAATACCAACAAATAGTTATTAATAACATGTTCAACAATTCGAAATAGACATCCGATTCTAATATAATCGTATCACTCGCTTGAACATTCCAAACAAAAACATTAATTCTTCAATAATTCCTGGCAATGGACAGTACTTAAGATGAGTTCGACGATAATATCAACAAATAATTACTAATAACATGCCCAACAATCCTAAATAGACATCCGAAATTCTAATTTTGTATCACTCGTTCGAACGTTCCGAACAAAAACATGAATTTTTCAATAATTCTCCAGACGAGTTCAACGACAATATCAACATGTTCTGACCTTGTACAACTTGTTTGAACGTTCCAAAGAAAAACATTATTTCTTCAATAATTCTTGGCAATGGACAGTACTTCAGACAAATTCAATGACAGTACCAACAAATAATTATTAATTACTTTCTCAACAATTGGAAATAGACATCCGATATTCTAACCAAATCGTATGACTCGTTTGAAGGTTTCGAAGAAAAACATTAATTTTTCAATAATTCTTGGCAATGGACAGTACTTCAGACAAATTCAATGACAGTACCAACAAATAATTATTAATAACATGCTCAACAATTCGAAATAGACATCCAAAATTTTAATATTGTATCACCCGTTTGAACGTTCCGAACAAAAACATGAATTCTTCGATAATTCTTGACAATGGATGTATAGAAATATAAAATAATTATTAATAACATGTTCAACAATTCGAAATGGACATCCCATATTCTAATTTTATATCACTCGTTTGAACGTTCCAAAGAAAAACATTAATTCTTCAATAATTCTTCAGACGAGTTCAACGACAATACCAACAAATAATTATTAATAACATGCTCAACAATTCGAAATAGACATCCGATATTCTAATCTTGTATCACTCATTTGAATGGTTCCGAAGAAAAACATTAATTCTTCAATAATTCTTGGCAATGGATGTATAAAAATATAAAATAATTATTAATGATGTTTAGACACCTCAGATTCTAATCATCACTCATTTAAAGAAAAACATTAATTCTTCAATAATTATTGACAATAGGCAATACCAACAAATAATTATTAATAACATAATGTACCACTCGTTTGAACATTCCGAAGAAAAGCATTATTTTTCAATAATTCTTTGGCAATAGACAATCCAAAAAATATGCAAATAACTCAACTCGAAATAGACATCCAAAATTCTCCGATTTTAATCTTATCGTATCACTCATTTGAACGTTCCGGAAAAAAACATTAATTCTTCAATAATTCTTGGCAATGGACAGTACTTCAATCGAGTTCAACGACAATACCAGCAAATAGTTATTAATAACATGCTCAACAATTTGAAATAGACATCCGACATTCTACTTTAATCGCATCACTCGTTTGAACGTTCCAAAGAAAAACATTATTTCGTTCTTTAATAATATTTTTTACTTCTACCACAGTACTTAAGACGAATTCAACGACAACACCAACAAATAATTATTAATAACATGCTTAACAATTCAAAATAGACTTCCGATATTCTAATCTAATCATATCACGCATTTGACCGAATTCCGAAGGGAAACATTAATTCTTCAATAATTCTTGGCAATGGATGTATAAAAATATAAAATAATTATTAATAACATGTTCAACAATTCGAAATAGACATCCCATATTCTAATCTTGTATCACTCGTTTGAACGTTCCAAAGAAAAACATTAATTCTTCAATAATTATTGGCAATGGACAGTACTTAAAATCGAGTTCAACGACAATACCAACAAATAATTATTAATAACATGCTCAACGATTCGAAATAAACATCCGATGTTCTGATCTACGCGTATCATTCGTTTGAATGTTCCAAACAAAAACACGAATTTTTCAATAAAATGTCTTCCTTCCACCAAAATTCAAATTTCGTGCCACGCTATTTCTGAACCACCCATTCCACTCCACTCATTATTCGCAACGGACAGTACATACTTCGACCGCGACATAAACCAACGATTACCGGCACAACGCTCGATAATCTGCAACAGACATCCGACGTTACAATCTAATTGTATCGGTCGACCCGCTATTGAGCGTTCCTGACCTAACATCCGTACTTCTCAATCAGGCGTCATCTACGATCGCCGAGACCTGGATTTCTGCCCACTGTACTCCGACCCGTTTATTCGTGCGTCTCTCCGCGTCCAGCTGGACAAAATAAAACGACGCGAGCGAATTCTCGCCGCGACCGCCGTTACGCGCTAGAGAAACCGCAAAGCGTGTGATTTAGCTCTCTCTCGGTTTGCTGCGTGGGTGGTTCGCCTTCTCCGTTCACTCGCCACTCTGCCGATCCCGATCTGACGTCACGCGGCCGTAGAAGGGGAAAGAAAACCTGTTTCCATCCCTACTCAGCGCCGGCACGCACCATGACCGGCTCTAGCTAAGCAAAATTCGGGTTAATATACTTAGACGAACTTCCTCTTGCCTCGCTCTTCCCCATGTACCTCAGGCCGACAATACCCGCACTTCTTGTATTATTGCTGTGCTTCTACCTTAACCCTTTCGCTGCGGTGGAGTTTGGCGCGAATACACGGTTGTAGTATGGAGTAGTTAAAATATAAATGGACACTTTATATAATATATAAAATTATATTATAACTATATTATAATATATTATAATATTAAAATTATATTACACATTTTTATTTAAAATATATATGTATATATATTCGACATGCATTTATGTATAATATATTTTATACAAGTATAGTATATAAAATTATATTATAATACGTATATAAAATTATAATATCATATAAATGGAATAATGTCGGTTATTCTGGAGATAATGTGACATTTTCACGGATGACTATATTCACTACTAGTATACAGAAAGTGCTTTATGGCGGGTGACCATAGTCACCGTTAGTAATGAAAGGGTTAAAATTGCGGCTTGATAATCGACAATGCCTAAAGGTATGATAATACATTCACAAACATACAAAATTCTCTTCCAAAATTTAACAATATTTAAATATATCGGATTTAATCGTACTGCTTGAAAATTAGCAATAATTAAGAGAAAATCATTTAAAATTGCCGCGTGAAAATCAACAATGCCGAAATTTATGGAAATACATTCACAAAAATATAAAATTCTTGTATAAAAATCGACAATTGCTAAATTTATGGAAATACATTTACAAAGATATAAAATTCTCGTTTAAAAATGGACAATACTTAAATTCATCGGATTTAATCGTACTGCATGCAAATTAGCAATATTTAAGTGAAGATCATTTAAAATTGCCGCATGAAAATCGACAATGTCGAAATTTATGGAAATACATTCACAAAAATATAAAATTCTTGTTTAAAATTCGACAAGTCCTAAATTTATGGAAATATGTTTACAATAATATAAAATTCTCATTTAAAAATCGATCATATTTAAATTTATCGAAGTTAATCGTATTGCTTGAAAATTAGCAATATTTCAGGGAAGACCATTTAAAATTGCCGCTTGATAATCGATAACGCTTAAATTTATAGAAATACATACACAAATATACAAAATTCTAGTTTAAAAATTGACAATATTTAAATTTATCAGATCTAATCATATGGCTTGAATATTAGCAATATTTAAGAGAAGAAACTTAAGATTGCCGTTTGATAATCGGCAATGCCTAAATTCATGGAAATACATTTACAAAAATACAAAATTTTCTTTTGAAAATTGACAATATTTAAATTTATCGAATTTAATCGTATTGCTCGAAAATTAGCAATATTTAAGACAAGATCATTTAAAATTGACGCATGAAAATCGATGATTCCTAAATTGATGGAAATACATTCACAAAAATATAAAATTCTTGTATAAAAATCGACAATTCGTAAATTTATGGCAATGCGTTCACAAAAATACAAAACTCTCTTTTAAAAATTGACAATATTAAAAATTAACAGATTTAATCGTGCTGCTTGGAAATTACGAATATTTAACAGAATATAATTTAAATTTGCCGCATGAAAATCGACAATGCCTAAATTTATGAAAATACATTCATAAAAATACAGCTCTTTTTTAAAAATTAACGATATTTAAATTTATCGGATTTAATCACAATGCTTGAAAATTAGCAACATTTAAGTGTAAATAATTTAAAATTACTGCATTAAAATCGACAGTTCCTGAATTTATGAAAATACATTCACAAAAATACAAAACTGTCTCTTAAGAATTGACAATATTTAAATTTATCGGATCTAATCGTAATGCTTGAAAATTAGCAATATTTAAGTGATCATTTAAAATTGCCCGCTTGATAGTCAACAATGCCTACATTTATGAAAAAACATTAACCAAAAGTACAAATTCTCAAAATTCTCTTTTAAAAATTGACAATATTTAAATGTATCGGATTCAATCGTATTGCTTGAAAAATTAGCAATATTTAAGAGAAGATCATTTAAAATTGTCGCTTGATAATCGACAATGCTTCAATCTATGAAAATACATTCACAAAAATATAAAATCCTCGTTTAAAAATCTACAATATTTATATTTATCGGATTTAATCGTACTGTTTGAAAATTAACATTATTTAAGTGAAGATAATTTAACACTAAACGTATCGGTACCCTACACCTACCTATTCTTACCATGACTGTCATTTGTCCCCTCATCAAACATTGATTTTCAGAAAAAATTCCTAATTTATTAAAACTCGAAATTGAATAATCAGATGATATGCGAATTTACAGAATACCAAATGACCGAAAGAAATAACAATAAATCTCCTATTTTAAACTAAATTTTAAAAGAGATCATTTGACCCCGCTGGCTACATTTACTCTTAAAACCACCAACACCCGTTGCCAATCCCAATCTTCTTCTCCACCATCCCGCCCTCTACCTCCTCTACCTCATACAAAAATTCAAAAATTCCCGCTTCAGCCCCCATCCCCTTTCCTCCCGCAACTCCCGGGCACCGTCTGCCCACACCCGTCCCTAGCCCGGTCCACCCCCACTCCTCCACCCCCGCTCCCAACACTTCCATTCTCACTCGCCGTTGGTTCCCGTCTTGTGCGGATGACTCGAAATTGGGGATTCGCGGCGGGTGCGCGCGCGCATGCGCACGCCGCCTCCGCTTTTTTCGCCGAGCACCGTTCGCGAGTCAGTAGCGGTTCCGCCGTCTGTACGTGAGTGTGTCGTGAGGGACGATGTTTGCCGTCCAACGACGACGTCGGACGACGATGTGCGCGTCCTATCAACGCAATGATAAGACTGGCGTCGTGCACGCGTAACGGGTCCGCGAAAAAGTTCGCAGCGAGTGCTCGACGACGAGGGGATCTTAGAGGTGTACATACGTAACCACGGTCCATGCGCTGGGAATAGAGGCCATGGCTTCGGTGAAGGTGGCCGTGAGGGTCCGACCCTTTAACAAGAGGTACGGCGATTGATTGTGGAATAAAAATTGGGCGTGAAGCGGAAGTGCTGGGTCGAAGTCGGGTGACAGTGAGCGGAAGACGGTGTGGACTGTGGATTTTGTGAGGAAGGAGGAGTGAGAAATCGGTTGGGGTCTGTGGATCTGCGATTCGGGAGGATTACGGAGCGGTGGGACGATCAATATGCCGCAGAGGCAAGAATGATCGCGATGTGGCTGCGGAGAGTCGCTCGGAGTGTGGCTCTGGGTGATTCGACGTGAATCTGCGTGAATGTGCGTGACGATGACCGTGCAATGACATTCTACGACGTCCGGACGTCCTGCCTGTCACCCGTCCCACCACCTGCTGTCACCCACTTGCCGTTGTTGAATTCCGAAAGATGGTTAGGAACGCGGGGCCTGGCGTGATGGGGTCTCGTGGGAGACGGCACGTTTGGAGTTAATTGTTTGAGTTTCATGCAGCGCGATCGCGGTGTTCGAGTTTCATGTCGAAAAGTCCCACTAGTTTTGTTGCGATGCGCGCACAATTTTAGTGATAATTATTCTTCGCGTAGTTACTGTTTTGGTGTGACAAACACAACTGCTGTTGGCCCGTTTGACGTTTTGAGCAAAACGTTTTATGCACTATTGACGATACGCGCATCATTTTGCTGATAATTATTCTTCGCGAAGTTATTGTTTTGGTTTCCATTTAAATTATACTATTTTATTATTTGATAAACACAATCGCTGTTGCCCTATTTGACGTTTTCCGACACAAATTGAAGCAAGTGCTATCGCGCTGTTCAAGTTTCATGTCAAAAAATCTCAGTTCTTTTATCGGGATGCGGTATTGAGAATATGCGTACGATTTTACAGATAATTATTCTTTGCATAGTTACTGTTTTGATGTGAACCGTGTGAGCAAAACTTTCCAAAAAGTTCCATTACTTTAACGCGTTGACTGCCGTGCGTATTTTGCGGTATTAGAAAGGCGATGTTATGAAAAATTATAGTGTTTGACTGACTTAAGCAAAATGTAAATAATGTGCACGTATTGGAGACCAAAGGATCGCATCACTAATTTTCATGTCGAAAAGTCTCAGTAGTTTTGTCGCGATGCGCTATTGACGATATGCGCATAATTTTGCTGATAATTATTCTTCGCGTTGTTACTGTTTTGGTGTGAACCATGTGAGCAAAACATTTTGGCTCTAATTTCCATTAATTTAAATTATCGTTATTTGATAAACACAACCGCTGTTGCTCTATTTGACGTTTTCCGACATAAATTTTATAATTTTATGTCGAAAAATCCCACTAGTTTTATTGCGATACGCTATTGGAGATACCCGCACAATTTTACTGATAATTATTCTTCGCGTAGTTACTGTTTTGATGTGAACCATATGAGCACGACATTTCATCTCTAATTTCCATTACTTTAACATGTTGCCTGCCCTGAGTATTTTACCGTATTAGAAAGGCGATGCTATGAAAAACTACAGTGTTTGACTGAATTGAAACAAAATGTAAATAATGTTCAGACGTTTCATGTCAAAAAGTGTCACTATTTTAACATTAACTGCCTTTATAAAACGCGCATAATTTTACCCATTGATAATTATTTTCGCTTCAGTTAATGTTTTTGGCCGGTCACCGGTGACAATCATAGCAGTCAAAGTGTAAAATTATACTTATTTGATAAACACAACCGCTGTTGCCTCATTTGACGTTTTCCGACATAAACTGAAGCAAGCGCTATCGCGCTGTTCGAGTTTCATGTCGAAAAGTCTCAGTACTTTTATCGGGATGCGGTATTGAGAATATGCGTACGATTTTACTGATAATTATTCTTCGCATAGTTATTGTTTTGGCGTGAACCGTGTGAACAAAATGTTTTGTTTCTAATTTCCATTACTTTAACACGTTGACTGCCGTGCGTTTGAATTTTGTCGTTTAAAAATTTAGAATATTTAAATTTATCGGATTTAATTGACTCAAAAATTAAATATTTAATGTAAATAATTTAAAATTGAGCAGGAAAATCGCATCACTAATTTTCATGTCGAAAAGTCTCAGTAGTTTTGTCACGATGCGTTATTGAAAATAGCACAATTTTAGTGAAGATATATTATATTTCGCGTAGATAATACTGTTTTGGTGTGGACCATGTGAGTAAAACATTTTGAGTCTAATTTCCGTTACTTTAAATTATACAATTTTATTATTTGATAAATACAACCACTGTTGCCCCATTTGACGTTCTTCGACATAAATTAAAGCAAGCGTTATCGCGCTGTTCAGATTTTATGTCGGAAAACGTCAAATAGGCAACGGCGGTTTGTGTTTATCAAATAATAAAATGGTATAAGATAGTAATAGAATTTTATTGATAAAATGTTTCTTCGCGTAGTTACACCAAAAACCATGTGAGCGAAGAAACATTTTAGTCTCTAATTTCCATTAATCTAAATTATATTATTTTATTATTTGATAAACCCAACAGTTGTTGCCCCATTTGACGTTTTCCGACATAAATTGAAGCAAGTGTTCGTTTATCAAATAAGTATAATTTAAAGTAACGGAAATTAGAGACTAAAACGTTCTGCTCAAAATTTAGAATTTGAAGAATCCATCAGTAAAATTCCGTAAATTTAAATATTGTCAATTTAAAAAAAGAGAACTTTTTGTATTTAAACGTGATGTATTTCCATAAATTTATGTCGGAATTGTCGATTTTCATGCAACAGTGGTTCTGTTTATCAAATATTATAATTTTAAGTAATGTAAATTAAATCCGAAAACGTTTTTCAAAATTGAAAATGAAGAATAATTTTAAATTGTGTGGGTATTCCATTTACGCATCGCAATAAAACTAGTGGAACTTTTCGACATAAAATGCATTTGAAGCGAACGCATTTGCTTCAGTTCGGAAAACGTCAAATGAGGCAACAGTTCTCTGTTTATCAAATAAGTATAATTTTAAGTAATGGAAATTAGACACTAAAACGTTTTGCTCAAAATTGAAAATGTGAAGAATAATTATCAGTAAAATTGTGTGCCCTCATTCCATTTGCATCTCAATAAAATTCAGAAAATCTTGTCGAGAAATACCAAGCAACGCGATACCGCTTGCTTCAATTTATGTCGGAAAACGTCAAATGGGGCAACAGCGGTTGTATTTATCAAATAAGTATAATTTCAAGTAATGGAAATTAGACACTAAAACGTTTAGCTCAAAATTAAAAATGTGAAGAATAATTATTTGAAATTTTTGACTGCCGTAAATGGTAATAAAACTACCGGATTTTTCGACAAAGATCTGAACAGCGCGATAGCACTTGCTTCAATTTATGTCGGAAAACGTCAAATGGGGCAACAGCGGTTGTGTTTATCAAATAAGTATAATTTAAAGTAATGTAAACGTTTTGCTCAAAATTAAAAATTTGAAGAATAATTATCAGTAAAATTGTGTGGGTATCTCCATTTACGCATTGCAATAAAACTAGTGGGACTTTTGCATGAAGCGATATCGCTTTTCTAATTTATGTCGGAAAACGTCAAATAGGGCAACAACGGTTGTGTTTATCAAATAAGTATAATTTAAAGTAATGGAAACGTTTTGCTCAAAATTGAAAATTTGAAGAATAATTATCAGTAAAATTGTGTGGGTATCTCCATTTACGCATCGCAATAAAACTAGTGGGACTTTTCGACATAAAATCTGAACGCGATAGCGCTTGCTTCAATTTATGTCGGAAAACGTCAAATAGGGCAACAGCGGTTGTATTTATCAAATAATAAAATAGTATAATTTAAAGTAATGGAAATTAGAGACTAAAACGTTTTGCTCAAAATTGAAAATTTGAAGAATAATTATCAGTAAAATTGTGTGGGTATCTCCATTAACGCATCGCAATAAAACTAGTGGGACTTTTCGACATAAAACCCGAACCCCGCGATCGCATGGGACTCAAACATAATATTGACTTCAGTATGCGTGACCTAAAAGTCGGCCTAAATTGCTGCGCCGTGGAACTGCACGTTGCCATGCCAGGAATAAGGAAAAAGTCACGAGTGCGCGACTGCGACGGTCGAACTTTTACTTCGTCCCCTCGCGTTTTCCATGAGCAACGAAACGTGTGAAACTCGAGGAACCTCGATCCTAACCCATCAGCGCCCGAGTGTTTGAATCAATCCGGAACCTCCGCCTGTTTATTTATCGCCCTTGTCGATCTATCGATCTCTCGCGTCCTGCGATTTTCTGACTCCGTCCGGGATATGGATCCAACGTTCTCCTCTTTTTTTCAGGGAACTGGCAATGAACGCGAAGATGATCGTGCAGATGGACGGCAAGAAGACGCGCATATTCAACACCAAGGTACGTTTTGCTTCGCTTTCTTTCAGTTTGCAACGGGTTTATCGCCTTCTGTCAAGAAATGATAAGGTAGACGATACTTATCTGTCCTGCGCGAATACCGGAGAATTTGCAGTTACGAAATGGGAAGTTGCACAAATTTCCTGAGTCGCACGGTTGATGATTGTCGAGCACTCGGCTGTGGATCGAGACAATGCGAGGTCTGAATTTCTCGGGTGTCGCGGGCTGGGAATTTTGTATTGTGCGGGATGTCTTCCCTGCGAAGATTTATTTGAGAACGTAATGAAACGGTGTGACGAAATGACAGAACCGCAACGGAGGACAACGTACTGTAATAAATGTCTGTACTGACGTTAAAATTTGCAAATAATCAATTTTTGCAAATACCGTATTAGTCCGAATATAACGCGATGCCGACATTTTCATAAAGATATTTAGAAAGAAAAGAATACTCTTGTATAAAAAAAATAATACATAAAATAATGTCCTTGTTTATATTACATTCCATTACTTAAGCCCTGTTTCCATTCCTTAAACCATATCTGTACTGACGTCAAAATTTGCAAATAATCAATTTTTGCAAATACCGTATTAGCCCGAATATAACGCGACCCCGAAATTTCCATAAAGACATTTAGAAAAAAATAATACTGTTATAAAAAAAAATAATACTTAAAATAGTGTCCTTGTTTATATTACATTCCATTACTTAAGCCCTGTTTCCATTCCTTAAACCATATCTGTGGACTGACATTAAAAAATTTGCAAATAATATTTTCAAATACCGTCCATACAAAATATAACGCGACCCCGAAATTTTCATAAAGATATTTAGAAAAAAAGAATACTCTTGTAAAAAAAAAATAATACTTAAAATAATGTACTTGTTTATATTACATTCCATTACTCAAACCCTGAATTTAGCGCGAGTCGATTTTTTAACGGAAAATAAATGGTCGAAAAATATCGCGTTACATTCGGGCTAATACGGTAATTTGCAAATTGACAAATATTGCAAAATTTTGGACACGACATTGCGTGAACCATAAAAAATTTTAAAATTTAATACTTTCGTTATGTCCATAAAAAGTTCTGAAATGTAATATTTTTGTTACATCCATAAAAAATTCTGAAATGTAATATTTTCGATACGTCCATAAATAATTCTGAAATTTAATATTTTCGTTACGTCCATAAAAAATTCTGAAATTTAATATTTTCGTTACGTCCATAAAAAATTCTAAAATTTAATATTTTCGTTACGTCCATAAAAAATTCTAAAATTTAATATTTTCGTTACATCTACAAAAAATTCTGAAAAATAATATTATATTTTCGTCACGTCCATAAAAAAATTCTGAAATTTAATATTTTCGTTACATCTACAAAAAATTCTGAAAAATAATATTTTCGTTACGTCCATAAAATATTCTGAAATTTAATATTTTCGTTACATCCACAAAAAATTCTAACATTTAATATATTCGTTAGGTCCACAAAAAAACCTGAAATGTAATATTTTCGTTACGTCCATGAAAAATTCTGAAATGTAATATTTTCGTTACGTCCACAAAAAATTCTAAAATTTAATATTTTCGTTACGTCCACAAAAATTCTGAAATTTAATATTTTCGTTATGTCGATAAAAAACTCTAAAATTTAATATTTTCGTCACGTCAATAAAATATTCTAAAATTTTATATTTTTGTTACGTCCATAAAAAATTCCAAAATGTAATATTTTGGTTACATCCATAACAAATGAAATGTAATATTTTCGTTATGTCCATAAAAAATTCTGAAATGTAATATTTTCGTTATGTCCATAAAAAATTCTAAAATTTAATATTTTCGTTACGTCCATAAAAAAATTCTGAAATTTAATATTTCCCTCACGTCCATAGAAAATTCTGAAGTTTAATATTTTCATGACGCCCATACAAAATTCTGATATTTAATGTTTTTGTTACGTCCATAAAAAATTCTGCAGTTTAATATTTTCATTACATCCACAAAAAATTCTGAAATTTAATATTTTCATTACACCCACAAAAAAATTCTAAAAAATTCTAAAATTTAATATTTTTGTTACGTTCATGAAAATTTCTGAATTTTAATATTTTCATTACGTCCATGAAAATATTGAACATTGTGTATACAGATGAACGCCTTATTTCGGTTGATACATTTTTATTATTCTATAATTGCCTGTGCACGAACTCGCCGAAGCCGACGAAATCAAACAAGGTTGATAAAGAAGAAAGATTGCCATATAAAAACTGATAAGCTAATACCGCAAAACAAAGAGTAACGCACGCTTAGAGCGCGACAAAGTTCGCGATCGAAAAGTCGCGAGCCCCGTTTCGGTGCACACAAGCGCAAAATCATAAAAATAGTGCCGTCGCGACGAGCGGCAAACAGAAGAGGGAAAATAACAACACACGGCCCCAGCGCCGTCGAGTTCCGCGATTGTAAAACAAAACCGCGAACAGCAGTTTACGGTTGACGAGGTTTAACTGACTATCCGCTTTTGTGATCGCAAATCGATCGTAGATGGCGATGCACGTCAACGTACGAACAAAGCTGTCCGGCGGTTAATCTCGAATTCGAGAGTCGTTCATTAACCCATTTGCATCATCGCTCTGAATCCGCAATCTTACTCAAAAATCCGATATGCGCAGCTAAACGTTGCCGAGGAAAGAGGAAAGGAAGACTTTTAATGTTTATTCTCATTAGAAAGAGTGTTATAGGAGTATTCAAATTATTGTATTGGGTTGGCAACTAAGTGATTGCGGATTTTGTCGATAGATGGATTTTACACTTTCTTGTGTTTTGTTAACCCATTCGAGACGACGATTTTTTTCGAACACGGTCCCCAGGAGCGAATTTTTTTTTTCTTGATATTGTTCGTTTTTAATAAAAAAAACATGTTTACTATGGAAATCACCCAATTCGTAAGTGAATTCACATAAATAAGATCATTGCACAACAGGTGTGCAGCTCGCTCCTCGGAAAATTTTTATTGCGAGGAACGGATTGAACACCATGTGTGCAATGTAAGGTAAAATGAAAATACATCGTTAAAAAATTTATGAACATTTATTTAAAAAATAGTTAGATAATATAAAATCGTTATTTTGTTTTCAATAATAAAGAACAGAATATAATGCAAAGAAAATGTTTAAAAAGTAGTAAAAAGTTAAAAAAAGATAAGTTGAATGATGAAAAAAATGACAAACGAGAAATAAATTTTTAGAAAAATGTCTACAGATAACAAAGTAATGTAACTCAGTAATAAAAAAGAAAATATAATTTGTAAATACACTTTTAGCAAATAGTGCACTGATCGTAAAGTAATTATACATTAGCTGGTTGATGGTAGCGCTTGAAACATTCTCCCACACATAATCCAGGATTACCGACACAAGCAGGACAAGAGTAATTATTACGTTTATATTTTCCTTCTTTGTAGGACTGTCGGCAATTCATAGTATTTTACATGCAAGAAAGGCTTCAAATAATTTTTAGATTTTTGGTACACAGTAAAACCAATGCCAAATTCTGTTTTCCTGTACCTTGCAGATTTCATTAGTTCAAGGAAAATCTTATTTCGACGACTAGTTTACTCAGAATAACTGATAATTGCACATTACTGTTATTGCACACACGGTGTGCAAGCCGTCTTATAGCCTCGGAAATCAATTGCACACACGGTGTGCAATCGGTCTCGAATGGGTTAAAATATTGTATTGTGATAGATGGATTTTTCACTTTCTTTTGTTTTGTTAACGTGGTTATTGCATGTAACCTATATATTTTCATATTATTTGGACTTCTACCTTTAATTTGGCAAAAACATTATATCGATTAGTGCTTTAGTTTTGTTTTTTATCCCAACTTAAAAATGGAAGAACAAGACGTGCACTTCCGACATATTTTATTTTATTACTTCCGAAAAGGCAAGAAGAACTCGGAAAGGCATGCAGAACTCCTTAAATGATAAAATTTTTAATAACGCTGATCATGTCAGATTACATTTAATTCAGTTTTTTGATAGCAAAGGTCAGAAATTTTACGAACGTGGAATTTTGACACTCGCAGAACGATGGCAAAAGGTCATCGACAAAAACGGACAGTATCTAATTGAATAAAGTTATATTTTTAAACAAAAATTAAGAATTTTCCTTCTTATTTGAAATCCGCAATCACTTAGTTGCCAACCCAATAATTCGAAAACATCGCGCCCGGACATTCCATTGACGTTGATGGTTACACCACTTACGGCAGTAAAGTCATGTAATGTTGGCATACAATTTCGTTTTTCCCATAAGAAATCTCCAGTTTCAATATTATCGGGCTGGTCATCTTCACTACTATCTATTAGAGCTATGGCACGTTTACGCTTATGGGATATTTGCATTTCTATGCTTGAATCCGAATCCGAACTGTAATTCATTATGGTAACCTAATTTTGTTAAATTTTATTACCTATTATTTTTTTATTATTTTATTATTTTGAACTTACAACCAGAAAAGTAAGAAAAATAATATTTTACCCAAAATTCTTTATTGTTCGTTTATCGTACAGACTCTTTAACGATTGCTGATAAGCTGAAAACATAAATTATTGTGTGCGGATTTATCCGCTCCCGGTGATAATGGTCAGTTTTTGTTTGCGGATTATTTCGCCAAATGATGCAAATGGGTTAAGAATATACAAAAAATCTGCAAGGAAGAAAATTTGTGTATGTTTGTTCGTTGGTCCACAATCGTCATTCGAATTTCACCCAGTTTTCGGTCGTTGAAAGCTTTCTGGTCCCCTTAACCGTCTAATTTAAAATTTGTCGCCTACTGCATGACGCATATCACGATCGATGAATTTAATCTCCGGTGTAAAATATATGTAAAAATAATTCGAAAGCATCGCGCCTGGACATTCCATTGACGTTGATGGTTACACCACTTACTGCAGTAAAATCATGTAACGTTGGCATTTAATTTCGTTTTCCCCATAAGAAATCTCCAGTTTCAATATTATCTAGTCATCTTCACTACTATCTATTAGAGCTATGGTACGTTTACGCTTATGGGATACTTACATTTCTATGCTTGAATTCGAATCCGAAGTGTAATTCATTATAGTAACCTAATTTTGTTAAATTTTTATATCTATTATTTTTTTATTGTTTTATTATTTTGAACTTACAACCAGAAAAGTAAGAAAAATAGTATTTTACCCAAAATTCTTTATTGTTTATTTATCGTACAGACTCTTTAATGATCGCTGATAAGCTGAAAACAGAAATTATTGTGTGCGGATTTATCCGCTCCCGGTGATAATGGTCAGTTTTTGTTTGCGGATTATTCCGCCAAATGATGCAAATGAGTTTATTCCGAAGGAAGCGGGCCGCGGCTATTGACCGATTAACGTCACGCAGCAAGACGAACGTTTTCATTCGCTTCGTTCCTCGCATGTTCGACCGTTTCGTCGTCCCGCTTCAGCTGACATTTGTTGACTCGCGTTAGTGACGTAACTACGCGCTGTCTTTCGCGGGGTCTGCCACTCCGCGACCGAGATCTCTCTTTCGTCGTGCGAGATTCAAGTGGCGAGATTGCGAGCACGCCAGTCATCTGATCGGAGAAAGTGCGAAAATGCATGGCCGAACGTCGAGCGCGCGCTATTTCGACCTCGATGGAGAGCTGGGATAGGTTGGAAGTAAATATGTTCTGGAAATCGTTGATATTGGGCCAGGCGGAACGCTGATTGGGAGGAGGTATTTAAAATGGTGACTTTGGTGCATTTGGGAATGGGCTTAGCTCGGGTTTGGGTGGAAAAATGAAAAATTATCTTGAACAGAGCAATTTGCGAGGTGCTAAGAGTTTTCCACATCGGGATAAGTTGAAAATAAATATGTTCTGGAAATCGTTGATATTGGGCTGTTATAAACGTTGATTAGAAGGAGGTATTTAAAACATTGACCTTCGTGTATTTGGAAATCAGCTTAGCTCAGGCTTGTGTGGAAAAATTAAGAATTATCTCAAATAGAGGAATTCACCAAGTGCTAAAAATTGTCCGCGTCGAGGTAGGCCGACAATAAATATACTTCGAAAATCATTGATGGCCAGGGTGAATGTTCATTGGAAGGCGGTATTTAAAATGGTGACTTTCGTGCATTTGGGAATGGGCTTAGCTCGGGTTTGTGTAGAAAAATTAAGAATTATTTGGAACAGAGGAATTCGCCAACTGCTAAGAGTCTTTCGTGCTGGGATAGGTTGAAAATAAATATGTTCTGGAAATCGTTGATATTGGGCCAGGCGGAACGCTGATTGGGAGGCGGTATTTAAAATGGTGACTTTCGTGCATTTGGGAATGGGCTTAGCTCGGGTTTGTGTGGAAAATTAAAGAATTATTCGAACAGAGAAATTCGCCAAGTGCTAGGAGTTTTTCCTGTTGGGATAGGTTGCAAATAAAAGGTAATCATTGATATTGGGCCATAGTGAATGTTCATTGGGAGGCGGTGTTTAAAATGTTGACCTTCGTGCATTTGGGAACCCGCTTATCTCGAATTTATGCGGAAAAATTAAGAATTATGTCGAACAGAGGAATTCGCTTGGTGCTAGGAATTTTCCGCGTTCAGATAGATTGAAAATAAATATGTTTTGGAAATCGTTGATATTGGGCCAGGCGGAACGCTGATTGGGAGGTGGCATTTAACACTAAACGTACCAAGCGGGGTTAAATGACTTCTTTCAAAATTTACTTTAAATTCGTACATTCATTGTTATTTCTTTCGCTCATTTGACTTTCTGTAAATCCGCATATTATTTGATTATTCCATTTCTCGCTTTGATAAATTAGGAATTTCTTTCTGAAAATCACCGTTTATTTTATAAGGGGTCATATGGTAAGAATAGGTAGTTGTAAAAGACCGATACGTTTAGTGTTAAATGACCTTCACTTAAATATTGTTAATTATCAAGCAATTGGATTAAATCCGATAAATTTAAATATTGTCGATTTTTAAACAAGATCTTTATATTTTTATGAATGTAGTTCCATAAATTTAAGAATTATCAATTTTCATGCAGCAGTTTTAAATGATTTTCTCTTAAATATTGCTAATTTTCAAGCAGCACGATTAAATCCGATAAATTTAAATATTGTCGATTTTTAAATGAGATCTTTATATTTTTATGAACGTATTTCCATAAATTTAGGAATTGTCAATTTTCATGCAGAAATTTTAAATGATTTTCTCTTAAATATTGCTAATTTTCAAGCAGTAGGATTGAGTCGGATAAATATAAATATTGTCGATTTTAAAACAAAAGTTTTGCATTTTTGTGAATGTATTTTCATGAATTTTGGCGTTGTCGATTATCAAGCGGCAATTTTAAATGGTCTTCTCTTAAATATTGCTAATTTTCAAGCAGCATGATTAAATCCGATAAATTTAAATATTGTCGATTCTTAAACAACATCTTTACATTTTTATGAATGTATGTCCATACATTTAGGAATTGTGAATTTTCATGCGGCAATTTTAAATGATAGTTACTTAAATAGTACTCGTTCCGAGCAGCACGATTAAATCCAATAAATTTAAATATTGTCCATTTTTAAAAGAGAATTTTATATTTTTGTGAATGTATTTTCATAACTTTAGGCATTGTCGATTATCAAGCGTCAATTTTAAATGATCTTTACTTAAATATTGCCTATTTTAAAGCAGTACGATTAAATCCGACAAATTTAAATATTGTCGATTTTTAAACAAGATCTTTATATTTTTGTGAATGTATTTCCGTAAATGTAGGCATTTTCGATTATCAAGCGGCAATATTAAAATATTTTCACTTAAATATTGCTAATTTTCAAGCAGCATAATTGAATCCGATAAATTTAAATACTGTCGATTTTTAAAAGAGAATTTTGAATGTTTGTGAATGTATTTCCATAAATTTAGGCATTGTCGATTATCAAGCCGCAATTTGAACACCAAACGTATAAAGCGGGACCAAATGACCCCTTTTATTATAACATTTACTTTAAAATCGTACATTCATTGTTACTTTTTTCCCTTATTTAACTTTCTGTAAATTCGCATATCATCTGATTATTCAATTTCGAGCTTTAATAAATGAGGAATTCGTCAAGTTCTAGGAGTTTCCTGAGTCGGAATAGCTTGAAAATAAATATACTTCGAAAATCATTGATATATGGCCAGGTTGAATGTTTACTAAGAGGCGATATTTAAAATGTTGACCTTCTTACATTTGGGAATCCGCTTAGCTCGAGTTTGTGAGGAAAAGTGTGTTGGAAATTAAGACTTCTTTCGAACAGAGGAATTCGCCAGGTGCTAGGAATTTTCCGCGTCGAGACAGGCTGAAAATAAGTATGCTTCGAAAATCGTTGATATTGGGCCAGGGGAATGCTGATTGCATGGCGACATTTAAAATTGAAGCTTTAGCTGGGTTGGAGACCTTACAAATTGGTGTTCGTAAAGATGGAAAATGAAGAATTACTGAGATGGAGAAAATATGCAATATCTTATTTCGTAAATTGGTACAAGGCTACCACGTTGGGGCGGATTGAAAATAAATGCGTTTCTTAAAACGTTGATATGCAGTTAGAAAAATTAATAATAGGAAAGTGGTACATAAATAATGTATATACCGCTATATATACCTAGATCCATACTTATAAAAATTGGCAACAAAAAATTATTTTAACCAGCGGAATTCATACAAAAGATAATGAATTATTGGGGCAGAGGAAATATGCAATATTTAATTTCGTAAATTGGTACGAGGTTACTATGTTGGGGTGGGTTGAAAATAAATCCGTTTCTGAACACGTTAATATGCAGTTAGCAAAATTAATAATAAGAAAGCGGTATATAAAAGTTTATATACCGCTATATATATCTAAATCCATACTTATAAATATTGGCAATGAAAAATTATTTTGACTAGAAGAATTCGTACAAAAGATAAAGAATTAATAAAACAGAAGAAATATGCAATATTTTATTTCTTAAATTGGTCAAGGTTACTGTCTTGGGATAGGTTGAAAATAAATCCGTTTCTGAACACGTTAATATGCAGTTAGAGAAATTAATAATAAGAAAGCGGTATATAAATATTTAAATATTACCCATTCTGAGGATCATCCTATATTTGTCATTGTGTTATTCAGTCTTATATTTGTAAAGATTGGCAATGAAGAATTATTTTGAACAGACAAATTCGCGAAGTAGCAGAACTTTCTCGTGTCAAGATAAACTGAAAATAAATACGCTACCGAAACTGTTGATATTAAGTCAGGTGGTATGCTAATCAGAAGGCGGTATTTAAGATTTAGATCTTATCTACTTCGACAATCTTCTTAGCTCGCATTACTGAAGATTAGAAATCAAGAATTATTTCAGCCGGAGGAAATCGTAAAGTGGTGTCAATTATCCGCACCGGGATAAAATGAAAAATTCCGAAATAATTTATATTGGCCTAGAAAAAAGTCTGATTGACATTTAACATTTAATCCTTGGCCACTTTAGGAATTTGCATCTGGAGATTCATTTTCGACCGAACAAATTTCCAATATCTCATTTTCGCGAAGTGGGACAAGTTTTTTGCATCGGGATAGGTTAAAAATAAATGCGTGTCAATAACTATTGAAGTTCCGTCAAGATAAATGGTAACTGAAAAGCTGACGTTGGACAATGTTAATAAATTTTGGCTAGTTTATAGATCTTCTGTTTTTGGATATGCAAAGATTGAAAATTAAAAATTAATTGAGGTGCTAAATGTGAAATTTGCAACCTTATTTTCGTAAAGTAGTTTATGTTTTACGCGTCAGGATAAGTTGGAAATAAATACGTTCCGACGTATTTATATTTATTTAAGTTATACGTATATAATATTTAAGTTATAATGTACATTTATGTACGTCATAAATCAAAATTTAAATTCCCACTAATTCGGGAATCTTCTGTGCTTCAATACAGAAAAATAAAAAATTAAAGATTAGCTGCAATAAAGGAAATTCGTAATGTTTTATTTCATAAAGCAATGTAAGTTTTCGGAATCAGATTGGGGTAGAAATGAATCTACATTTTCCAGACGATCGATTTTATACAAGGTGAAATGCTAATTGGATCGCTGGGATTTTGACATTTACATTTTAAGAACTCCCGGAATCTTCTTGGCGTAGATTTCCAATCATTGAAACCACAGTGTTATTTAATACTGCAATCACAATAGTTTATTCTGTAGGATTCTGTTTTCATCAACCGTCTAATAAAATGAAAGAAGACACGTTAATAACAATCGGCGTGACTCGATCATTAACAATCGAATGAATTTGAATGTTTGAAAGGTTTGCAAGTTAAAATTCAATACTGTCTAGACTGATGATTCCTAACGAGGGGCAATTTAATTTTTAAAGGGAGAAATTCAAGTGGAGTCATTACCAGTTTCTTATTGATTTCTTCTTCGGCAGTTCAATTGTCCTTTTGTTCCTTTGCTTTTCTTTTTCGTGGACGCTGTGTTCCTTTGAAGTTTATTAATACTTAGCCAACCGAATGGGGGGACCTCCAATTTCTTTCTTCCTTAGCAACACCTTGTCTTCCATTCTTCTTATTGTATATTAAGCAATTAATTAATTAGTTTAGGTAATTTATGAAATATTATTTACGCAATAATAATACACAATTTTTAACAAAATATATAAAATATGTTTCGTTAAAATTAGTGACTTTTAGACTTTACTTAAAAATGGTAGACACCTTTTTTCTTAACAACACCTTGTCTTTTATTCTGCTTATTGTATATTAAGAAATTAATTAATTTATTTATGTAGTTTATATCATATCAATTCCGCAGTAATAATACAAAATTTTTAATAAAATCTATAAAATATGTTCCGTTAAAATTAATGACTTTTAGACTTTCCTTAAAAGTAGTAGACACATTTTTTCTTAGCAACACCTTGTGTTTTGTTCTGCTTATTGTATGTTAGGAAATTAATTAATTAATTGATATAATTTATGAAATATAATTTCCACAATAATAATACACAATTTTTAATAAAATCTATAAAATATGTCCCGTTAAAATTAGTGACTTTTAGACTTTACTTAAAAGTAGTAGACGCCTTTTTTTCTTAGCAACACCTTACTTTTTGTTCTGCTTATTGTATATAAAGTAATTAAGTAATTAATTTAGTAATTTATGTGATGTCAATTCCGCAGTAATAATACAAAATTTTTAATCAAATCTATAAAATATGTTTCGTTAAAATGAGTAACTTTTAGACTTTACTTAAAAATGGTAGACAACTTTTTTCTCAGCAATACCCTACCTTTTGTTCTGCTTATTGTATATTAAGAAATTAATTAATTGATTTATATAATTTATGATATATAATTTCCACAATGATAATACACATTTTTTAATAAAATCTATAAAATATGTTTTGTTAAAATTAAGGAAATCATTAGTGACATTACCACCAAATATTATTTGTCACTTTAAATCACATTTATATATTCTTTGTGTCTTCCAAGCGGTGAAGATACGTTAATTTTTAAAAAATTACTTGATACGCGATTGATTAAGTGTTAGGATTAAGCCAATGGTTTTTTAGACTTCCTCTACGTGTAAAGGAATTCATTTTTTAATAATGACAGTTATATATCATACCTTGGGAATCATTAGTCTGGTCACTATTCGATTTTTACTTTCAAACTTTTTAAAAAATGTTAATTCGTTCGATTATTAATGACCGATACACGTCAAGTATCGAGTTCTTACTTTCAATGTTTTATTCTGTAAATAATGTATTTAATATTTGCGTCACTCTTCTGTAAAGCAATATAACAAGTTTTTTGTTCTCGCATGCATTTAAAATAAATGTACATTTCCGCAATAATAATACACAATTTTTAATAAAATCTATAATATATGTATAATTAAAATTAGTGAAATTATTAGTGACATTACCATAAAATATAATTTGTCACTTCAAATCACTTTTATATGTTCTTTGTGTCTTCCAAGTGGTGAACATACGTTAACTTAAAAAACATTACTTGTTACGCGATTGATTAAGTGTTCGGCTTAAACTAATGGCTTTTTAGATTTCTTCTATGTGAATAGGAATTCATTTTTTTTTAAATGACAGTTATATGTTATATTTTTGGAATTATTGGTCTGACCAGTGTTCGATTTTTACTTTCAATTCATTCGATTATTAATGACCAATACATGTCAATTATCGATTTCGTACTTTCAATATTTCATTCTCTAAATAATGTATTTAATATTTGCGTCACTCTTCTGTAAAGCAATATAACAAGTTTTTTGTTCTCGCATGCATTTCAAATAAATGTATATTTCCGCAATAATAATACACAAATGTTAACAAAATTGATAAAATATGTTTAGTTAAAATTAGTAAAATTATTAGTGACATTACCACCAAACATAATTTGTCACTTCAAATCACTTTTATATATTCTTTGTGTCTGTCAAGTGGTGAAGATACGTTACTTGGAAAACAATTACTTGATACCCGGTTGACTAAGTGTTCGGACTAAGCTAATAGCTTTTTAGACTTCCTCTACGTGAATAGGAATTCATTTTTTTTTAAATGACAGTTATATGTTATATTTTTGGAATTATTGGTCTGACCAGTGTTCGATTTTTACTTTCAATTCATTCGATTATTAATGACTAATACATGTCAATTATCGATTTCGTACTTTCAATATTTCATTCTCTAAATAATGTATTTAATATTTGCGTCACTCTTCCGTAAAGCAATATAACAACTATCGTTCTCGAATGCATTTGAAATCAATTTACATTTCCGCAATAATAATACACAATTTTTAATAGAAGCTACAAAATATGTTTAGTTAAAATTAGTGAAATTTTTAGTGACATTACCATCAAATATAATTTATCACCTTTATATGCTGTTTGTGTCTTTCAAATGGTGAAGATACATTAACTTGGAAAAAATTACTTGATACGCGATTGACTAAGTATTCGGACTAAGCTAATGGTTTTTTTAACTTCCTCTACGTGAATAAGAATTAATTTTTTAATAACGACACTTATATGTCATTTTTTCGGAATCATTGGTTTGGCCAATGTTCGATTTTTACTTTCATTTCGTTCGATTATTAATGACCGATACACGTCAAATATCAAGTCCTTACTTTCAATATTTCATTCTCTAAAGAACGTATTTAGTATTCGCGTCACTCTTCCGTAAAGCAATATAACGAGTTTTTCGTTTTCGCATTCATTTCAAATAAGTGTACATTTCCGCAATAATAATACACAATTTTTAATCTATAAAATAGTGTAAATAAAATAAATAAACAATAATTAATCTATAAAATATGTTTAGTTAAAATTAGTGAAATTATCAGTGACATTGCCACCAAATATAATTTATCACTTGATATCATTTTTACATGTTCTTTGTGTCTTCTCAATGGTGAACATACGTTACTTGAAAAAAAATTACTTGATACGCGACCGACGAAATATGCGGACTAACCTAATGATTTTTTTAACTTCCTCTACGTGAATAGGAATTAATTTTTTAATAATGACAGTTATATGTCATATTTTCGGAATCATTGGTCTGGCCAGTGTTCGATTTTTACTTTCATTTCGCCCGATTATTAATGACCGATACACGTCAAATATCAAGTCCTTACTTTCAATATTTCATTCTCTAAAGAACGTATTTAGTATTCGCTTTACTCTTCCGTAAAGCAATATAACGAGTTTTTCGTTTTCGCATTCATTTCAAATAAGTGTACATTTCCGCAATAATAATACACAATTTTTAATCTATAAAATAGTGTAAATAAAATAAATAAACAATAATTAATCTATAAAATATGTTTAGTTAAAATTAGTGAAATTATCAGTGACATTGCCACCAAATATAATTTATCACTTGATATCATTTTTACATGTTCTTTGTGTCTTCTCAATGGTGAACATACGTTACTTGAAAAAAAATTACTTGATACGCGACCGACGAAATATGCGGACTAACCTAATGATTTTTTTAACTTCCTCTACGTGAATAGGAATTAATTTTTTAATAATGACAGTTATATGTCATATTTTCGGAATCATTGGTCTGGCCAGTGTTCGATTTTTACTTTCATTTCGCCCGATTATTAATGACCGATACACGTCAAATATCAAGTCCTTACTTTCAATATTTCATTCTCTAAAGAACGTATTTAGTATTCGCTTTACTCTTCCGTAAAGCAATATAACGAGTTTTTCGTTTTCGCATTCATTTCAAATAAGTGTACATTTCCGCAATAATAATACACAATTTTTAATCTATAAAATAGTGTAAATAAAATAAATAAACAATAATTAATCTATAAAATATGTTTAGTTAAAATTAGTGAAATTATCAGTGACATTGCCACCAAATATAATTTATCACTTGATATCATTTTTATATGTTCTTTGTGTCTTCTCAATGGTGAACATACGTTACTTGAAAAAAAATTACTTGATACGCGACCGACGAAATATGCGGACTAACCTAATGGTTTTTTTAACTTCCTCTACGTGAATAAGAATTAATTTTTTAATAACGACACTTATATGTCATTTTTTCGGAATCATTGGTTTGGCCAATGTTCGATTTTTACTTTCATTTCGTTCGATTATTAATGACCGATACACGTCAAATACCAAGTCCTTACTTTCAATATTTCATTCTGTAAATAATGTATTTAATATTTGCGTCACTCTTCCGTAAAGCAATATAACAACTTTCGTTCTCGAATGCATTTGAAATAAATTTACATTTCCGCAATACTAATACATAATTTTTAATAGAAGCTACAAAATATGCTTAGTTAAAATTAGTGAAATTATTAGTGACATTGCCATCAAATATAATTTGTCACTTTAAATCACGTTTATATCTTCTTTGTGTCTTCCAAGTGGCGAAGATACGTAACTTGGAAACAAATTACTTGATGTGTAGTTCGCTAAGTAAGTTTTTCTTTCAATATTTTATTCTGTAAATAATATATTTAATATTCGCGTCACTCTTCTGTAAAGCAATATAACAAGTTTTCCGTTCTTGCATGCATTTCAAATAAATGTACATTGCCGCAATAATAATACACAATTTTTAATCAAATCTATAAAATATGTTTAGTTAAAATTAGTGAAATTATCACCAAATATAATTTGTCACTTGAAATCAATTATATGTTCTTTGTGTCTTCCAAGTGGTGAAGATACGTTATTTCGAAAAAATGACTTGATATGCGATTGACTAAGTGTTCGTACTAAGTTAATGGCTTTTTAGACTTTCTCTATGTGAATAGAAATTTCTTTTTTTTTAATTACTGTTATATGTCATATGAAGGGAATTTTTGGTCTGGCCACTATTCGATTTTTACTTTCATTTCGTCCGATTATTAATGACCGATACACGTCAAATATCGAGTCCTTACTTTCAATATTTCATTCTCTAAAGAACGTATTTAGTATTCGCGTCACTCTTCCGTAAAGCAATATAACGAGTTTTCCGTTCTCGCATGCATTTCAAATAAATTTACATTTCCGAAACCATCCATCTCGACGTCTGCTTGACTCATCTTAGGCAGCATACTAATTAGAGGCCGGGCATTTAAAGATGTATACGTCAGGGATCCATTTAGCCTGGCTCGGCGAAGAGTGGAAAAAAAATTATTTGGAACGGAGATGATTCATGACATTTTATTTCGCAAAGGATGGATTTACTGGTTGCGTCACTCGTCTGCAAACTAGTAGAACGAGTTCTCGGAATGAGCCTGCATTTGAAATAAATCTCCGGTTCGAAACCATGGATTCAGGGTCAGAGGGAATGCAAATTGGTGCGGACGAATTTAAAAATATAGAACTTGGCTACTTCGGAGATCTTTTTAGGTTAGCTATGCAAATACTGGAAATTGAAAACTATTTGGGGCAAGGATATAAGTGAATATTTTATTCCGTGGGGGTTAGATTTATTGGGTGGGTCGTTGTTCTGGAAACTGGTGTGACGAGTTTTCTGCATCGGCGTGCGTTGAAAATAAATTTACATTTCCGAAACCATCGGTCTTCAGTCAGGAAGAATAATGATCGAAAGGCGAATATTTATAAATGCCGGTCATCACTACTTCGGGGACATTCTTGGGATGCACAATTAATAAAAATATTACGGAAATATAATACTAATAATAAAATAAATAAACATAAATAAATAAACGCCCCGGTTATTTTTTCAATACCGAAAATGGAGCTTCGTTTAAAAGCAGAAATAGGCACCTCTTAATGATTTTTCTCTTTCTTTATTTATCGTATATGTTTTATTTTAATGTGTGATACTTGTGATAAAGTGATAAGTTTCGAAATATCCTCCAATGTTCGTCTTTGGTTTATTTAAGCGAACAAGTAATATTTGTTCGTTTATTTTCAACCGTTTTCTTGTCTTTCAGAACATACTATGTAATTCCTTTTTTTTATATTTTGTAACTATACGTAGCTTTCCATTTAAATGATCTTTGAACGCTTCAACAATAATACATATAATTCGAACAAAATATTATATTATATTTCTATACAAAGTATTATACAAAATATTATATAAAATATGATATTTCTATACAAAGTATTGTACAAAATATTATATTTCTATATAAAATATTACACAAAATATTGTATTTCTGTACGAAGTATTATACAAAAATATTATATTTCTATACAAAATATTATACAAAACATTATATTTCTATACCAAATATTATACAAAACATTATATTTTTGCACAAAATATTATGCAAAATATTATATTTCCATACAAAGTATTATACAAAATATTATATTTGTATACAAAGTATTGTACAAAACATTATATTTCTATACAAAGTATTGTACAAAATATTATATTTCTATATAAAATATTACACAAAATATTGTATTTCTGTACAAAGTATTATACAAAAATATTATATTTCTATACAAAATGTTATACAAAATATTATATTTCTATATAAAATATTACACAAAATATTGTATTTCTGTACGAAGTATTATACAAAAATATTATATTTCTATAGAAAATATTATACAAAACATTATATTTCTATACCAAATATTATACAAAACAATATATTTCTGCACAAAATATTATGCAAAATATTATATTTCCATACAAAGTATTATACAAAATATTATATTTCTATACAAAGTATTGTACAAAACATTATATTTCTATACAAAGTATTGTACAAAATATTATATTTCTATATAAAATATTACACAAAATATTGTATTTCTGTACAAAGTATTATACAAAAATATTATATTTCTATACAAAATGTTATACAAAATATTATATTTCTGTACAAAGTATTGTACAAAAATATTATATTTCTATACAAAATATTATACAAAACATAATATTTCTATACAAAATATTATACAAAACATTATGCAAAATATTATATTTCTATACAAAGTATTATACAAAATATTATATTTCTATACAAAGTATTGTACAAAACATTATATTTCTATACAAAGTATTGTACAAAATATTATATTTCTATATAAAATATTACACAAAATATTGTATTTCTGTACAAAGTATTATACAAAAATATTATATTTCTATACAAAATGTTATACAAAATATTATATTTCTGTACAAAGTATTGTACAAAAATATTATATTTCTATACAAAATATTATACAAAACATAATATTTCTATACAAAATATTATACAAAACATTATATTTCTATACAAAATATTATACAAAACATTATATTTCTGCACAAAATATTATGCAAAATATTATATGTCTATACAAAGTATTATACAAAATATTATACAAAATTTATATTTCTATACAAAATATTATACAAAAATATTATATTTCTATATAAAATATTACACAAAATATTGTATTTCTATACAAAATATTATATTTCTATATAAAATAATTCGAACCGAAAAGGATAAAAAAAAACAAGGGTTCGCTAATGAAAATATACTTTCCCTTTTAAAAAAAAAATACCTTGGAATCGCTATTGCGCAAAGGGTGTTCTTTCCGGTTACGTAATTCCCTTGCAACCGTAACAACTTTCCCGTGCTAGTGTACGTTTAAAATAAATCTGCGTATCAGTAGCAATCAACCCTGAGTGGGGTAGAATGCTAATTAGAGGGTGGGAAATTAAAAATAGTTCTCTGCACATGCTGCGTTACGTGTCAGCAAAGTTTCGTAACTTAGACGCGCGAAGGATGGAAATTAAAAATTATTCCGCGAAGATAACGTCCTGAGATTCGAATCACAAGAGGACCAGAAAGATTTGAAATTTTTAAAAAATCGATTTTTGGTTCTTTACATAATCGGTTAGTACAAGTGTTTAAGAATATATTGGCGCAAGAAAAACTTCGATATTCGCAAAATTGAATTCAGGAATGCCAAAAATGTGTTCCCAAATTTTAATCGCGTTTTTCTCAAAACAGTATTTTTCATTAGTTTTGCCGCAATAACTCAAGAATGGTTAAGGATGTAGATTTAATTTTTTTTAAATTGAAGATAAATATGTGCCCATAATTATGAAAGTGGTCTAAGTCAAAATTTAAAAAAAATGAGTTTATCAGTTATTTCATACCACATTATTTTTAACTAAATTTATTCAATGTAATTTTTACGAAATTGTCAAAAATGAACCATTAGATAGTGGTTGTAATTTCAACATTATATGGAATTCATTTAGTTTTAATTATGAAAGTGGTCTGAGTCAAAAATTTAAATAAATTATATAAACAACTTGAAAATGGCACGTGGCCTTCTTTGACGCGTTTCTGAACTACATAATAAAATAAATGACAATCAAATTTTAATAATAACGACAACTTCATTTTTAACGAAATCACTAGAAGAATCAATAACAAGAAGAGTAAAAATACCGCGGGTGAATCTGTCTCTTGGCTACAAATTCAATGGATGAGATTCTTGAAAAATGAACCTTATAAAATGTTCTATAAAACATCTTTAGATGATTCTAAATTTCACGTTTTGGATCTTTCACCTAAAAAAGGAAGACCAAAAATATACGGAAATATTAAATTACTTCCATTATACACCACCATTAGACCAGTATCGGAAGAAAAACATAAAGATATTATGAGTTTACTACCGTACATCCCTCCAGTTTTTCAGGAACATTTTAAGAATCTTAAATACTTTAAATAATGATAAAAATGCATTACTGTTTAAAAATAATTAATAAATGTAATAAATGTTCACGAATTATTTCAATCAAATTATTGTTTCAAATAAAACTCAAAGTTCTTTATTGCTTTAAGTCATTTATAGGACATTCAGTTAATTTTGAAAATGGTCTAAGTCAATTCAATCTTTAAAAATAATATTATCGTATAAAATTCACACAAAATTTCATATTCATAGTAAATTTCCATTAATTAAGACTAATAAAATTATAAATTAAAATGTCGCATAATGTAAAAATATTTTTTAATTTATTCAAATGCAATTCATTAAATATCTCGAAACAAGAAATATATGACTTAGACCACTTTCATAATTATGGGCACATATGTATTCCATAAACTGAACCGATGTCTGCATATAAAAATTAATTTTTTAATATCGTTTTTAACAAAAAATAACTTAAATTTATCAACCTTTTGGATTTTTGGTCGCCATTGCTTCAATTATGACATTTCGTCACAGAATTTAGGTTCAGTCTACAGAGAGAAATCTCACCAACCAAATGGCATTAAGAAAATCGGAAAATTCCAACTTGTTTACTCGGAATTCCGACAAGAAGAAAATAACTCACGCGGTCACTTTCTGATATAAATATTTCCTTTAATTATTAATATTTTTCAAATTTTTAAAGCTTGATTTGTTTGTTAATGCACAAAAAACCGGCAAAAAAATGTGTGTATGTTTATTCGTACGTCTACAATCGTTATTCGAATTTCACCCAGTTTTCGGTTGTTGAAAGCTTTCTGGTCCCCTTAAAGCAATGATTCACCAGCGTCATTTCCATAAACAGTGATAAGGACGATCCCACTTTTTTTGTTCGCTGCAACATGATTCAGCTTCTACTAAGTTCGAGCTTCGCAAACTCGTAATCTCGCGCTAAACTGATAATCGATGCAATAAACACGATAACGTCCGCTAAATCGGAATATACATGAAAGGAATTGTAGCTATATTTCGGTCAGGAAATTAGGTATTTGTTTATAATGTATGTAAATCAATAACTGATGAATAATATATCTATCCGATTTACATGAAAATCATAGATTTTTATATGAAAAGCCGTGGATATCGGGAGGAACAAAATGCGCGTAATTTTATCAGTTATTTAACTAAATTCATTTATCTCAACTGAAACAGAAATAAAAATATAATACAATTGACACAGAAAAGATATCAGTCTCACTAAATGCTATGATTGTTTGGAATTAAGCACTAAGTATGAAGTTTTTCAAATTTCCGATTCAAAACAGCACAATTATGTGTACTATTTAATCAATTATATGTGCTAATTAATATGAATGTATTTTGTGTACAAGAAAAGGGAAGTCCTTTTTCTCTGTTTAATGCCAGTGTTAATAAACAAACGATACCAAAGAATTACTGCATAAATATGCGTGCAACATAAGTTTTTGTTTTTAACTGTTTCTATTTTTGAAAATCCGTTGCATTGAAAATCGTGTAAATCGAAAGAATACACATAATTTAATCAATTATTTCTTTACATTAATTGATTTCGACGTAAAATAAAAATAGAATACAATTGCAAACCGAAGAATGTCAGTCTTATCAAAAACTGTAATTATTCATCATTGACTTCTTAAATGTGAAGATTTGAAACATTTTAAATTTGAAGATTTAAATGTGAAGATTTGACAAATTTGATATTTGAAGATTTAAATGTAAACATTTGAAAAATTTGAAACTCGAAGATTTGTATGTGACGATTTGGAAAGTTTGAAATTTTAAGATTTATATGTGAAGATTTGAAACATTTGAAATCTGAATATATAAATCTGAAGATTTGAAAAATTTGAAATCCGAATATTTAAACGTGAAGATTTGAAAAATGTGAAGTTTGAAGATATAAATGTGAAGATTTGAAAAATTTTAAATGTAAAGATTTGAAAAATTTGAAATCCGAATATTTAAACGTGAAGATTTGAAAAATGTGAAGTTTGAAGATATAAATGTGAAGATTTGAAAAATTTAACATTTGAACATTTAAATGTTAAGATTTGAAAAATTAAAAATTTGAAGATTTAAATGTAAAGATTTAAAAAATTTGGAGTTTAAAGATTTGAATGTAAAGATTTCAAAAATTAAAAATTTAAAGATTTAAGTGTGAAGATTTAAAAAATTTGAAATTAGAAGATTTAAATGTGAAGATTTGAAAAATTTGAAATTTGAAGATATAAATGTGAACATTTGAATAATGTGAAACTTGAAGATTTAAATGTGAAGATTAAAAAAAAGATTAGAAGAGACATTTCAATATGCATCTTTCTGCTACTACAAATTCATTGCGTCGATCAATACTTACGTGTTTTATATACAGAAAAAGACGAATTTTTTTTTCCTCAACACCCGTGTTAACAAACGACTGTAAAATTTTTGTTTTCGACCATGTTCACTTTTGACGATCCGTTATTATTGCAAGCCGCGCAAATCGTGCAATAATATAATGGCATGACTTCTCTGCACTGAACCATCCTTCCCATGATATAAACTCTCCAATTACTAGCTGTTTCAATACAATCGACACACCTCGATTCCCCGGGAGTAACCGGCGCAAATAAAAGACCGCTTAATAGCCGCGCCGACTTATATTAATCGCCGCTGACTAATTACTTTCCGCGGTGGCCGGAGTTTTTGCCGGCATTAACATGCAAATCGTCGTGCCGATTTTCACTATCCACTCGCCGGCCATATTCGTCGAGTGCGCGAGTGAGAGTAGGGACAAACGTTTCTCCGCGCTAATCGCCTTGTTACTTTCCTTCCTTCGCCTCGGCCGATTAGCATTTTGCACGATGTGCAGCCGGACAAATGCGTGTGACATAACCCCGTGGAGACCCGCAGTGCGCTGATGTTGCCCGTTTATGAATGATGCGAAGGTCTGTCGACTCAGCCGGCGATTTTCAACCTTTTTTCATCGCACAGCACGCCTAAACTAATTAGCAAAATTCTCTGACGCACTGAAAAATGTATTTTATTATTGGAGGTTCGACGAGAAAGTCAATATACATTTCAGTGGATTGCTGAATAACTAATGGGCGTGGGTAAAATTTAATAATCGTATATATATATATTCGTATACATATATATATATATATATATGATTTATAATACAAATATAATATATTATAATTAATTTATATAAATAAATGAATATGTATATATACTATATATTATATTATTTAATAATTATATAAAATATTGAAATTATATAAAAATAAGTATTTTTATATTTTAATATATGGTTAATTTTATTAAATGAAATATAACAATAATAATTCTATATAAATTATAAATATTTTTTATAAATTATAAAAAAGATAATACTTAAATATTAAAATATTGTATTTTTGATCTACCTCACAGTAAAGTAGATATAATTTTCATTTAATCATGGAAAATACTGCATTAAAACACATAATCAGGGATTATCCGTTTCAACATTTCTTATACCCCGAAAATGATATATTATTTGCTGATCTGACAGTAAAATGGGTGTAATCTTCATCGAATTACGAAAAACAATGCCCCTAACCAAATAACCGGGTAATGCCTGTTTTGAAAATTCTTATTTCATCGCACGGCACGCCTAAACTAATTAGCAAAATGCTCTGACGCACTGAAAAACATATTTTATTATTGGAGGTTCGACAAGAGAGTCAATATACGTTTCGGTGAATTGCTGAATAACTAATGGCCGTGAGTTAGTGGTGAGCTAATGTATGATTTAAAGATTCTTGAGACATAAAAAATTGAATAATTGTATATTTAATCATTATATCAATAATCATGTGTGTGTGTGTGTGTGCGCGTAATTTATAATATACATATAATATAATATTGTATATATATATATTTATTAATTTACATATATATATCTATTATATATATGATATTTTGTATTATTTAATCATTTAATAATTATATAATATATTGAAGTAATGCTAAAATAAATATTTTAATATATGGTTAATTTTATTAAATCACATATAATAATAATAATAATTCTGTATAATTGATCAATATTTTTTATAAATTATAAAGAATATAATATTTAAACATTAAAATATTGTATTTTTGATGTACCTCACAGTAAACTAGATGTAATTTTTATTGAATTATGGGAAATACTGTATTAAAATAAATAATCACGTTTTATCCGTTTCAACATTTCTCATACCCCGAAAATGATATATTATTTGCTGATCTGACAGTAAAATGGGTCTTCATGAGTCTTCATGAATCTTCATCGAATTACGAAAAACAATGCCCCTAACCAAATAATCGGGTAATGCCTGTTTTGAAAATTCTTACGACACTGGTAATTGTATTATATTTCCCGCTGTTTCGACAATAAAGTACCTATAATTTTAATTTAATTACCACCAAAACAATGCGTCTGGCCATTTACTAAGTACCGCGCGTGTTAAAAATTCTTGCTGCACAACAGTTTAAAATGTTTTTAAAATTCTCACGACACCGGCAATTATATTATATTTTCGGCTGTTTTGGCAATAAAGTACTTATCATTTAAATTTAATTTCCACCAAAACAATGTGTCTAGCCATTTACTAAGTACCGCGTATGTTAAAAATTCTTCCCGTACGCCAGTTTCAAATGTGTTAAAATTTCTGACGATACCGGCAATTATATTATATTTTCGGCCGTTTCGGCAATAAAGTACCTATAATTTAAATTTAATTACCACCAAAACAATGTGTCTGGCCATTTACTAAGTACCACGCTGGTTAAAAATTCTTGCCGCACTCCAGTTTAAAATGTTTTAAAAATGCTTAAGGCACCGGCAGTTATATTATGTTTTCTGCCGTTTCGGCAATAAAGTACCTATAATTTAAATTGAATTACCACCAAAACAATGTGTCTGCTGTTTACTACGTACCACACGTGTTAAAAATTCTTGCCGCACTCCAGTTTAAAATGTTTTAAAAATGCTTAAGACACCGGAAGTTATATTATATTTTCGGCCGCTTCGGCAATAAAGTACCTATAATTTTAATTTAATTACCACCAAAACAATGCATCTGGACATTTACTAAGTTCCACGCGTGTTAAAAATTCTTGCCGCACGGCAGTTTAAAATTATATTATATTTCCGGCTGTTTCGGCAATAAAGTACCTATAATACAAATTTAACTACCACCAAAACAATGTGTTTGACTATTCAGTCAGGTACCGCACGTGTTAAAAATTCTTCCCGCATGCCAGTTGAAAATGTTTTAAAAATTCTTACGACACCGGCAATTATATTATATTTTCGGTTGCTTCGACAATAAAATAGCTATGCTTTGAATTGAACTACCACCAAAACAATGCATCTGGCCATTTACTAAGTACCGCACGTGTGAAAAATTCTTACAGCACGCCAGTTTAAAATGTTTTAAAATTTTTACAACACCCGCGATTTTATTATATGTCCCGCTGTTTCGACAATCAAGTACCTATAATTTTAATTTAATTACCACCAAAACGATGCGTCTAGCCATTTACGAAGTATCACGCGTATTAAAAATTCTTTCCAGTTTAAAATATTTTAAAAACTCGTACGACCCTGGCAATTATATTATATTTCTCGCTGTTTCCGCAATAAAGTACCTATAATACAAATTTAACTACCACCAAAACAATGCGTTTGGTCGTCCACTCAGGTCCCGCTCACATAAAAAATGCTTCCCGCCCGCCAGTTTAAAATCGCCGGACACAATCCTTCGCCCCCGACAATTACCACCTGAAACTTCCTCGCCGACGTCCGTTTTAAGCAATACGGGCAATTATAGAAACTATTAGAGAGCGCGACGAAATGGAAGAGCTGAATGATCGCGCAATGGCAATTACGACGCAATTACGTCGCAGCACAACTGTTCATTTGCTGTTCAGTTTCTGAACGCTGCCGGACCGTGCGATTACTGCCCTGAGAGAGCGGTATTAATTACGGTAACTCAACTGCGGTAACACCCACGACACGTTGTTCACAGACACCGGGCAGCTGCAGGGATATCGACCGGGAGAAATACAAGGACTTCACTTTCGATCATTCCTACTGGTCCTTCGATGCTAATGACGATAATTATGCGTCCCAGGAAGAGGTACGAGATGATTATTGGTTAAAACTAATTACGTTGGCGTGTCGGATGTTCACTGCTTGGCGCCAGGGGTTAGCAATGTATATGTTGTGCTATTTTGTACTGACTGCTATTTTTTTTATTGATAGTATTGCAAAATTGCATTGGCGTAACTGGCCAGTGAATGTATATAATGTGATATATCTCGCTGAAAAAAATGCTAATATTTCGGCACTTGGTTTGCGACTTTATGAAAGGAGTTGGAAATTTTGTATAAATAAAGGTACAAACCAAGTATCGGATGTTCACTGCTTGGCGCCAGGGGTTAGCAATGTATATGTTGTGCTATTTTGTACTGACTGCTATTTTTTTATTAATGGTATTGCAAAATTGCATTGGCGTAACTGGCCAGTTAAGGTGTGCAAAATTTTATATCTTGCTCAAAAGTAAAATCCGAAGGTTTTGGCACTTGATTTTTGCCTTTACGAAAGGAGCGGTGTATATGTTGGAAATTTCTAACTACTATTTTTTTATTAGTGGTATTGCAAAATTCCATTGGTATAATTGTCCAGTTAATGTGTGCAAAATTCTATATCTTGCTAAAAAGTTAAATCGGAAGGTTTCGGTACTTGGTTTTTGCCTTTACGAAAGGAGTGGTATATATATTGGCTATTTTGTTCTAACTGCTATTTCTTTTATTGAGAGTATTGCAAAATTCCATTGGCGTAACTGACCAGTTAATGTGTACAAAATTGTATGTCTTGCTGAAAAGTTAAATCCGAAGGTTTCGACACTTGATTTTTGCCTTTATGAAAGGAGTGGTGTATATATTGGCTATTTTGTTCCTTTTGACTGCTATTTTTTTATTGATAGTATTGCAAAATTGTTAATGTGTACAAAATTGTGTATCTTGCTGAAAAGTAATATCCGAAGGTTTCGGCACTTGGTTGTGGCTTTATGAAAGGAATTGGGCTTTGTGTATTAATAAAGGTACAAACCAAGTATCGGATGTTGACTGCTTAGCGCCGGGGGTTAGCGGTGTATATGTTGTGCTATTTTGTTCTGAATGCTATTTTTTTTATTAATAGTATTGCAAAATTCCATTGGCGTAACTGGCCAGTTAATGCATGCAAAACTATATATCCTGTTGAAAAAAAAAGTTCAAATGTTTCAGTACTTGGTTTATGGCCTTATGGAAGGGGTTGAAATTTGTGTATTAATTAGTGCACAAATCAAGAATCGAAAGTTGGCTGGTTGGCGCCATGTGTGATCGGTGTTTTTTTTTAGCAATAACACCACGCTTTTTTTACAATATGTTGCAAAATTATATTGGCGTAACCAGTTAATAAATGTGTATAAAATTATATATCTTATTTGGAAAAACTTCTGAGGTTTCAGCAATTCATTTGTACCATTATCAAAGTAGTTAAGCGTTCTGTATGAATAAGAACATGCATTATGTTCCGAAATGCCAGGATTTTTCTTTTCAACAAAATACATAATTTTATACATATTAACTAGGTTATGCTAATATGTTTGCAATACTAATTGTTGATTATACATCGTAGTATGCATTATTCGTGCATTGGGTTGACCGAAAAGTTCGATTTTTTTGTTAGAATTGTAGTTGACTCTTCATTTTCACTAACATGTTTATTCAACAGCGTATTCATATTTGCATTCTTCCATTTATGTTTATCTTACTGGGCAAAGAATTGTTTGGCTAAGCCAATGCACTGGTTACATATTTAGGTACAGGTAATTCACTGTTGTGTTTGTAATTCAATAAATCGGCGGTTGTTTTTGGAACAATTTCCTGCTATCTGCACTTAATCCTTTGCAATCGGTCACATTTCGACATGAAATCATCAGCAAAGCGTAATTTCGTGTAAAATTATATAGTTTCAAAAGATGTTGCTCTAGTCAAATCATATTTTCTGCAAGAGTTTAGTGGTATATATTTCATAGAATTAAATTAAAGTTTTATAGCTTAACATTTTCCAAGTTTTCATACTGTCCACAACAATCACCAATTTGCATTGTGGGTTTCGTTCAATAAACATTGCAATAATAATTTTTTTGTCATGTTTCACTCACTTTTTATCATTTTGAACGTACAATATAATCTCGTTTATTTTCTTGCGCACGAATAATATGTAATTTGTCCTTCAAGACATAATCTAAATATGTTATAGAACGATGTTCTCGCAGTTACTAGAATTTACTTCTCAATTGATTCACCAAGAACATTATAAATTTTAAGTAGAACAGAGTACAATATAATTTCGTTTATTTCCTTGCACACGAAAAGTATGTATAACGATTTGTCCTTCAAAACATTGTCTAAATATGTTGTAGAACGATGTTCTCGCAATTACTAGAATTTACTTCTCAATTAATTCACCAAGAACATTATTAATTTTAAGTAGAACAGAGTACAATATAGTCTTGTTTATTTTCTTGCGCACGATTAATATATAATTTATCCTTCAAGACATTGTTTAGATATGTTGTAGAACGAACTTTTCGCAATTACTAGAATTCACTTCTCAGTTAATTCACCAAGAACATTACAAATTTTAAGCAGAACAGAGTACAGTATAGTCTTGTTTATTTTCTTGCGCACGAATAATATGTAATTTATTCATCAAGACATCCTCTAAATATTTTATAGAACGATGTTCTCGCATTTACTAGAATTTCTTTCTCAATTGATTCACCAAGAACATTATAAATTTTAAGTAGAACAGAGTACAATATAGTCTTGTTTATTTTCTTGCGCAGAAATAATATGTAATTTATTCTTCAAGACATAATCTAAATATGTTATAGAACGATGTTCTCACAGTTACTAGAATTTACTTCTCAATTGATTCACCAAGAATATTATAAACTTTAAGTAGAACACAAATGTTTCGTTTTGTATTACTTTCACTCAGCATGCACCTCAAATATCCAAACAAATTTTGTTCATATACTTTTCTCAGTAATCCACTCTATACATTGTGCACTTTTCTCACTAAAAAAACGTAACTTTTTCATGTCGAAAGTCGAGTGCAGAAGGTTAAGAGAATGTCTTTCTTGCAAGTTACGATACTATATTACGCAGTCATGCTTCCTTCAACAAAATTCCTACATAATCGTTATCTTCTCTTTGGGTGAACGTATGACCCGCAGTATATGTCAACGCTATACACCAGTGAATTGCATAAATGATGTATGCCACTGATGTATATTGATCAGCAGTCCTACCGTGCACGTTTCCACCATTCGCTCGCAAGCATTGATTCCCACGTCTTTGCTGCTGAACTACGAAAACGAAACGGCTGAGCTAAACGCTAGTTAATTTATCCTTGCTACGCCTTCGTCAAAAATGACCGCGGTGCGGTTAATATCGCATTACGCATTCACGCGTTCACCTGCGGATTTGCTGCAGCACATTTTCGACGGCGTCCAGCAACTCGCGATCGGAATTTAATATCAGCGACCGCTACATGCGCGCTGCACGTAACAACAATGGCGTAAGATCGGATTTATCATATGCAACACTGAACGTATGCTAATTTCTACGATCATTTGCATCTTCGATCACGCGTCTTTTCGCTTTAGCTCGCAATTTGCATCGACGTAATGAATGTTACACTGCATTTGCCGGCGTTTCTTTCATTTTTTTAGGATGTCAGCTTTGTTGTCGCTTCGTTCTGTAGTGTTATATAAAATACACGCCCAATGTCCTTCGGTTTACACGCACGATCGATGTTGCTTTTCGAATGAAAAAACGTGTGGCTGGAAAAAAATTTGCATAATATTGTTAAGTATCTAATTTAGTTCGTTTGTTCCAAGGCGAAATACAAGTAAAATAGATTTGGAAAGCAAAAAGTATTCATTTCTTTTTTCTTGTAATTTTTATTGTGACTTCTTTCAAGGAATATAGTTTAATAACCTCAGTTACTTTTTCTCTTTGTTACTTAAACGATGTAGAATTTTAATTTTGTTTCCTCAAGATATCATTGTTCTTTCATTTGCTTTCTTCTGAATTTCTTCAAAGTAGTAAAATAGGTCAAATTTTAATCGAATTATAAAAATACTGCAAAAACTATATTTACGTATGACGAACAATTACATATAAAGATTTCAAATTTTTTATCAAAAGTACCATAACAGTATCGAACTTTCTGCTGTTAACACGTGGACTGCCACACTGCAAAAGATTTTACTAAAAATGCAAAAAATTCGCAATGAATCCTATTTGCAATCTTGTGAAAGCAATTGGTATCAGAATGGTGCTTCAATACTTTGGCTTCTAACAACTCTGCGTTATCTTCATTTTGCACGATTTAATTTTACTCTGCAGTATTTCATCGCATCGCGGTTCTAAGATAGCAAAATACGCTTGAGCAAAATATGCAAAAGATTTTACTAAAAATGAAAAAATTCGCAATGAAGCCTATTTGCAATCTTGTAAAAGCAATTGATGTCGGAATAGGGTTTCAATACTTTGGCTTCCAACAACTCTGCGTTACCTTTATTTTGCACGATTTATTTATACTTTACAGTATTTCATCGCATCGCTTTTCTAACATAGCAAAATACGCTTCAGCAGAATATACAAAAGACGTTGCTAAATATGAAAAAATTGGCAACGAAGCCTATTTGCAATCTTATAAAAGCAATTGATATTGGAACGGTGCTTCAATACTTTCGCTTCCAACAACTGTTACCTTTATTTTGCGCGATTTAATTTTATTCTGCAGTATTTCATCGCATCGCGGTTCTAAGCTAGCAAAATATGCTTGAGCAAAATATGCAAAAGATTTTACTAAAACTGAAAAAATTTCGCAATGAAGTCTATTTGCAATCTAGTAAAAGCAATTGATATTGGAACGGTGCTTCAATACTTTGGCTTCTAACAACTCTGCGTTACCTTTATCTTGCACGATTTAATTATACTGTGCAGTATTTCATCGCATCGCGGTTCTAACATAGGAAAATACGCTTGAGCAAAATATGCAAAAGATTTTACTGAAAATGCAAAAAATTCGCAATGAAGCCTATTTGCAATCTTGTAAAAGCAATTGATGTTGGAACATTGCTTCAATACTTTGACTTCTAACAATTCTGCGTTACCTTTATTTTGCACGATTTAATTCTACTCTGCAGTATTTCATCGCATCCCGGTTCTAAAATAGCAAAATATGCAAAAGATTTTACTACAAAAGAAAAAACTCGCAATGAAGCCTATTTGCAATCTTGTAGAAGCAATTGATATTGAAACGGTGCTTCAATACTTTGGCTTCTAACAACTCTGCGTTACCTTTATCTTGCACGATTTACTTATGCTCTGTAGTATTTTATCGCATCGCAATTTTAAGATAGCAAAGTACGCTTCAGCAAAATATGCAAAAATTCTACTACAAATGAAAAAATTCGCAATGAAGCCTATTTGCAATCTTGTAGAAGCAATTGATATTGAAACGGTGCTTCAATACTTTGGCTTCTAACAACTCTGCGTTACCTTTATCTTGCACGATTTAATTATACTGTGCAGTATTTCATCGCATCGCAATTCTAACATAGCAAAATATGCAAAAATTGTACTAGAAATAAAAAAATTCGCAATGAAGTCTATTTGCAATCTTGTAAAAGCAATTGATGTTGGAACATTGCTTCAATACTTTGACTTCTAACAATTCTGCGTTACCTTTATTTTGCACGATTTAATTATACTCTGCCGTATTTCATCGCATCACCTTTGTAACATAGCAAAATAAGCTTGGCAGTCAACGTGTAAAACGTTTACTGCGCTAATATTAATATGAATCATGTTTGCATCCCAAAAAGAGGGGAACGATACAAAAAAATGTCTATACAAACACTTGCGCAGCATAAATTTTTGTTTCTAACGGCTTCATTCTTGCAAATCCTTTATTAAAAAAAACTGTGTGCAAATGAGAAGATGTATCGGTATTACGCCAATGCACGCAGCCTCATACGGACATGCCTTACGGTTCATTCTTTGATTCGTCCTTCCGCATGCCGTTAACTTAACGCCCGGTTTCTTCATCAGCATTTCTCCTTCCACTTTGGCTCACGCACTGTCATCGATCGCCGTTCCATCTGTTTCAGGTTTTCTACGATCTCGGTACGGACGTAATTGAAAGTGCCTTCGAGGGCTACAATGCCTGCGTTTTCGCCTATGGCCAGACGGGATCTGGGAAGACTTTTACGATGATGGGCACACCGGTAATACTCCTTGCATATTCCCCTTTGTTCGTTTTACGGTCGTTTTCACGCACACGCCCGTCGCTGCGCAGCGTAAAGCGTTATTGCTTCCCAGGAATCGTTGCTATTCAAAACGAAATAACCGTTGGCCGGCTCTCTAGAAAATGTTAACACTTTAAGGACCGCTAAGAAATCTGTAAGAAACACGCCTGGGACCGCACGTTTTTGGGAAACTTGTACGTTAGAAAAAATCATTACTTTGTTATTTATGAAGCAATTTTTGTGAAACTTTCAGAAATTGTATAATTGGAAGTATTTTAGGTATTATTAAAAAAAATTATTTTTTAATATGAAATTGCTTTTTAATCATTATCATAACTTTTTTACTTAAAAAATAAATTTGTATGAAATATATAGAAATTATCAAATACGATGCATTTTATGTATTATTTGAAAAAATAGTTAAAAAAATTATTTAAAGAAATGATCATAAAATTTTAGTTAAAAGTCACTTTTATCGGAGTTTCTAGTAATTTTTTAAGGTATGATATTATGTGAAGCATTTTTCTCTATGAAGGTTGAATCGTACAAAATGTACATATGTGCCCATAATTATGAAAGTGGTCTAAGTCAAAATTAAAAAAAAATGAGTTTATCAGTTATTTCATACCACATTATTTTTAACTAAATTTATTCAATGTAATTTTTACGAAATTGTCAAAAATGAACCATTAGATAGTGGTTGTAATTTCAACATTATATGGAATTCATTTAGTTTTAATTATGAAAGTGGTCTAAGTCAAAAATTTAAATAAATTATATAAACAACTTGAAAATGGCACGTGGCCTTCTTTGACGCGTTTCTGAACTACATAATAAAATAAATGACAATCAAATTTTAATAATAACGACAACTTCATTACTAGAAGAATCAATAACAAGAAGAGTAAAAAATACCGCAGGTGAATCTGTCTCTTGGCTACAAATTCAATGGATGAGATTCTTGAAAAATGAACCTTATAAAATGTTCTATAAAACATCTTTAGATGATTCTAAATTTCACGTTTTGGATCTTTCACCTAAAAAAGGAAGACCAAAAATATACGGAAATATTAAATTACTTCCATTATACACCACCATTAGACCAGTATCGGAAGAAAAACATAAAGATATTATGTTTTATTAGTTTACTACCGTACATCCCTCCAGTTTTTCAGGAACATTTTAAGAATCTTAAATACTCGAAATAATGATAAAAATGGATTACTGTTTAAAAATAATTAATAAATGTAATAAATGTTCACGAATTATTTCAATCAAATTATTGTTTCAAATAAAACTCAAAGTTCTTTATTGCTTTAAGTCATTTATAGGACATTCAGTTAATTTTGAAAATGGTCTAAGTCAATTCAATCTTTAAAAATAATATTATCGTATAAAATTCACACAAAATTTCATATTCATAGTAAATTTCCATTAATTAAGACTAATAAAATTATAAATAAAATGTAGCATAATGTAAAAATATTTTTTAATTTATTCAAATGCAATTCATTAAATATCTCGAAACAAGAAATATATGACTTAGACCACTTTCATAATTATGGGCACATATGTATCGTGATTCATATTGTATCGTAAAGACAGCGTTTAGAAATCGCGAGAAAACTCACGAGTGGTCCTTAAAATGTTAACACGCGCCGGAATGGGGACGTCGTAAATGTAATCTTGCTTTGTCAACGAAACGTTCACAAGCCAGTTGTGCGCAAAATTTTACGTAGTAACGTTCTGTAACATTGTTTGTAAATTTTTATAGTAAATTTCACGTAGTCACGTCCTGTAACATCTGGCTGGTCTGTTAATTCGATTCCAGGAATCCCAGGGTTTGATACCGCGGATCTGTAAGACACTCTTCGCGCGTATGGCAGCCGGCAAGGAAAGCGGAGCATCCTACAGAACCGAGGTATCCTTCCTTGAGATACACAACGAGAGGGTCCGGGACTTGCTCAGACTGGACCAGACCCAGTCCCATTCCCTTAGAGTGCGCGAACATCCTAAAAGAGGTCCTTACGTTCAGGATCTCTCCAGTCACTTGGTCTACGATTACTCGGACATTCAGGTAAAAAACATTACGAGACAATAATGGATTGTGGAACCATGTTCTCCGCATATTTCGTACGTTGAATATTGAATTACTGTATAAATACGAGGGCTATTTGAAAAGTTTGCGACCTTTTTAACACTAGATTGCCCAAGGCAGTCATTTTGACTGTTTTTTAATTTCAATTAGAAAAACAATTATGAAATTGATGACACAATTTCTTAGAATTTGGTGACTTTTTCTATAACATATAAATGGGTTTATGAATAATTGTAGTTACTTCCGCCCTCCTTTATTTCCGTATATATGTATGTGTTATACCTATATTGCCCAGAAGCAGTCATTTTGACTGCTTGGTAAATTTTAAATAATGAAAAGATTTTTATTTATTGAATTGAGTAAATTTCTTATATGCCCTGTCCGGCTTTGTATTGAAATAACATTTTTTTTTTTTTCGATTACGGTAACATACCGATGCATGACAAATTGTCGATTTGGGCGTATACTTGATAAGTGTCAGTTGCTCAATAAGCTAAAGTAGTACTAGTTATTCGAATCTTTATAAAGTGTTAACAAGTTGTTTATTTCATTTCTTTTGCGCCCTAACTTTATGAAAAAAATGTCGAACAGAAATGAGTTATTGGAAAAGCTAACGAACATAAGTGAAGAGTGCTCCGATATAGAATCAAATGCAACCCATTCTCACAAACGCAAATTTTGTCAAGTACGACTTTGCCACAACAACAAAACAAATAATATATGTGAAAAATGTCAAAAGTATGTGTGCGGAAGATGTACACATAAAAAGATTTCCACTTTCATTTGCATAAAATGTACAAATAATAATGCATAAATTCTTTTTTTAAATTAAAGTAAATTTTTTTATTGTTAATATTTACTAATAACTTGTTGTTTAATTGTAAATAATATAAGAAATTGACGTAATTTCGGGGATGCGGCCAAAGTCAAGGAGCGACTCAATGATATTGTCCTTGGCGCCGACTGTCCTCCCGATACACTCTTTACTAAAAACATGTTTTTGATTAAAAGTCATTTATTTACCTATATATTTTCTTGGGGTTACAATTTATTTATATTTTGAAAATTCTAGAAATTTCTAGAATTTTCTTAAACAAAAATAATTTTTGAAATGTGGTTAATACCACAGAAACATTAAAAATTAATTTTAAACAAATTTCTTTACATATTTGTTATTTTTTCACAATGCAGTCATTTTGACTGTTTTTGGGCAATATAGGTATACAAGAAATCTCGGGCAATCTAGTGTTAAGAAAAACGCATAGGGTAAAGTATATAGTGATTGACCGCTTAATCCATTCGAGACCGATTGCACACCGTGTGTGCAATAACAGTAATGTGCAATTATCAGTTATTCCGAGTAAACTAGTCGTCGAAATAAGATTTTCCTTGAACTAATGAAATCTGCAAGGTACAGGAAAACAAAATTTGGCATTGGTTTTACTGTGTACCAAAAATCTAAAAATTATTTGAAGCTCTTCTTACATGTAAAATACTATGAATTGCCGACAGTCCTACAAAGAAGGAAAATATAAACGTAATAATTACTCTTGTCCTGTTTGTGTCGGTAATCCTGGATTATGTTTGGGAGAATGTTTCAAGCGCTACCATCAACCAACTAATGTATAATTACTTTACGATCAGTGTACTATTTGCTGAAAGTGTATTTACAAATTATATTTTCTTTTTTATTACTGAGTTACATTACTTTGTTATCTGTAGACATTTTTCTAAAAGTTTATTTCTCGTTTGTTATTTTTTTCATTATTCAACTTATCTTTTTTTGACTTTTTACTACTTTTTAAACATTTTCTTTGCATTATATTCTGTTCTTTATTATTGAAAACAAAATAACGATTTTATATTATCTAACTATTTTTGACATAAATGTTCATAAATTTTTTAATGATGTATTTTCATTTTACCTTACATTGCACACATGGTGTTCAATCCGTTCCTCGCAATAAAAATTTTCCGAGGAGCGAGCTGCACACCTGGTGTGCAATGATCTTATTTATGTGAATTCACTTACGAATTGGGTGATTTCCATAGTAAACATGTTTTTTTATTAAAAATGAACAATATAAAGAAAAAAAAAATTTCGCTTCTGGGGACCGTGTTCGAAAAAAATCGTCGTCTCGAATGGGTTAAGAATAGTGATTGAATGAAAGGCATATAACTTAAACATGTGATTCTGTTAATAAATTTCGGATCATATCACGAATGTACTTAAAAAATTATACTTTGCAAACGAAATTTTAATGAGTTTGATTAACACGACGATTGCCAACTACGAGATAACTCATAATTTGCATTATTGCATAGGACGCTAACTACGAGTTAACTCGTACTTTGTTTACTTATCATATTTGTGCAGCTACGACAAAGTTCGTAGTATATCTGCGTAAATATGAATAGCTAGCCTCAGGGATTAAAACAAAAAATCAAGGTTGCCTTACACGAACAGAACATTTATTAATAAGTAAACAGAACATATAATCATACAAAGCTTGTTCAAAATCAAAAGCAAAAAAATGTTTTTTTTAAAAACACATTCTGTATTCGTTTCGATGGTTACTAGGGTAAAGTATTGGGTTGGAGGGAAAGTTCTGTCGTATTTTTAATAGGCAGGTAATTTTTCTTGTAAATAAAAAAAACATCTGGCTAGTGAGTCATTCGGTTTTTTTTTTTTTTTTTTTTTTTATAGCTGCTGTATAATATAAAAGGAGTCCTTTTTTACCGTTCATCATTTACTTGTGATATTTAAAGTGAAAAACATGTCAGTATATAAAGTGCATTTACGACACTGCATTTTGTATGAATTCCAAAAAGGAAGCAACGCATCGGTTGCGTGTAAAAATTTATGTGCGGTATTTGGAAAAGATATTGTAAATGTTCGTACTTGTCAAAGATGGTTTAGCAAATTTCGTTCCGGGGATCTGAGCCTCCAAGAAAGTGATCGATCTGGACGACCATCCAAGATCGATAACGATGTTTTACGATCCATGTTGGAAAATAATCCACATTTAACAAGTCGAGAAATTGCACAAGAGTTTGGCATTCATCATACAACACATTAAATGTATTATGATTAATATTAAACACATATTTTCATAAATTAATTCAAATACTTTCTTTAAAATACGACAGAACTTTTCCTCCAACCCAATAGTTTGATGCACTAAATCGACCATTTCGTCAGTTGTCGCGGTTTTCGAGTGTCCGAAACGTTTCTCGTCTAAAATATTCGTACGACCACGTTTCTACTCGGCCACCCAATGTTTGACCCTTATAAATGAAGGGGAGGCTTTACCGTATACAGAGTCTAACTCATCTTTTATTTCTTCAGTCTTTTTCCCTTTCAAATAAACGAATTTTATCACTGCGCGATACTCAATTTTCTCCATTGTTGCTAAACAATGTCAGCTAACAACTTTGGAAGAGTGTCGTAGACAAAGTAATGATCGGAATGACTTGAAAATTTTACGGTTTACATATGTGCCCATAATTATGAAAGTGGTCTAAGTCATATATTTCTTGTTTCGAGATATTTAATGAATTGCATTTGAATAAATTAAAAAATATTTTTACATTATGCGACATTTTAATTTATAATTTTATTAGTCTTAATTAATGGAAATTTACTATGAATATGAAATTTTGTGTGAATTTTATACGATAATATTATTTTTAAAGATTGAATTGACTTAGACCATTTTCAAAATTAACTGAATGTCCTATAAGTGACTTAAAGCAATAAAGAACTTTGTTTTATTTGAATCAATAATTTGATTGAAATAATTCGTGAACTTTTATTTCATTTATTAATTATTTTTAAACAGTAATCCATTTTTATCATTATTTCGAGTATTTTAGATTCTTAAAATGTTCCTGAAAAACTGGAGGGATGTACGGTAGTAAACTCATAATATCTTTATGTTTTTCTTCCGATACTGGTCTAATGGTGGTGTATAATGGAAGTAATTTAATATTTCCGTATATTTTTGGTCTTCCTTTTTTAGGTGAAAGATCCAAAACGTGAAATTTAGAATCATCTAAAGATGCTTTATAGAACATTTTATAAGGTTCATTTTTCAAGAATCTCATCCATTGAATTTGTAGCCAAGAGACAGATTCACCCGCGGTATTTTTTACTCTTCTTGTTATTGAATAAACCGGAATGAAGTTGTCATTATTATTAAAATTTGATTGTCATTTATTTTATTATGTAGTTCAGAAACGCGTCAAAGAAGGCCACGTGCCATTTTCAAGTTGTTTATATAATTTATTTAAATTTTTGACTTAGACCACTTTCATAATTAAAACTAAATGAATTCCATATAATGTTGAAATTACAACCACTATCTAATGGTTCATTTGTGACAATTTCGTAAAAATTACATTGAATAAATTTAGTTAAAAATAATGTAGTATGAAATAACTGATAAACTCATTTTTTTTTTATTTTGACTTAGACCACTTTCATAATTATGGGCACATATGTCAACGCTATTAGATGGCGAAAACTTTTTTCTACAGTTAGTTTATGTCGACAGGCCGGAAACTTTTTAAATGACCCTCGTATATGAGACCAGAGAATGGGTGGATGACTTTATACTTATGGAACCGTCACTCCGGATGCGTCGAGCTGCGAGTAGGTGTTCTAAATGTGACGCTGAGCGTTTGTTAACGCGGCTGGAAAGATTCATAATTAATGAAGCAGCGCGCGCACGCTTCCGCAATTGCATAATTTCGGGTCGCGTACCTACGAAATTACGGTTCTATAATTATAGAAGTACTCGTACCCCGTGCCAGGTGCGCGCAAACTCTCCGCCGCTTCGTGAACATTTTTAGACGCAATTATGCCGATAACGATCTGACGTCGTCTGCTTATGCTCGCGTGAAATAAAAACGCGAGTCGATCTGTCGGCGATAATATCGCACGCTGATATTATCTGCTGCGATATTAAATTGAAAATGAGACCGATTACAGGAAACTCTCTCACATTGTCCCTACTGGTGCATTTTCCCACATTGTCCTCTTCGGTTCTTATCTTTTTGGTATCTTAATTCAAATCAGTCAAACATGCGATACGTCACATGTATTTGAATGAAAGTTCACGGCTTAAAAAGTCATAATATAATATCACTTTTTTATTTGCATCTTTTTAACCTGGAAATTGTCATAACGTCAATTTAAAATGGGACCGAACACAATTCAACGTTGAGCACATTAATTTGTGTGGAATCTCAAATACAGGGTCCTCTAATTGGCAATGAAAGGTCACCTATGATCCTCAATGATTATATTGTTATTATATAAACGTAAAGACAATAAGATGTAAAGACGAAACGGCGTAAAAACGACGAAAGATTAGGAAATAAGACGAAAGTGTGTTTATTCTGTTGTTATTGTTTATAAATATTATACTCTCTAGTTTCACGTATCTAAATCCTACAGTTATTTTAAAAGCATTATATTTCTTGAGACTTTGTTCCTATTAACTGTATATTAACACTTGGCATGCGGGCATACTTCGCCGCCGAATTTCGCGTGCAGCGGGCGTTTCTTCTTGAATCGCGCGGAAGTTTGGTTATTCAGAAAAATCGCTGTAAATCGAAAACTACTTCGTTTTTATGAACGAAACTTTTTTTATTTCACACTTAAATATATACTGTATGATTATTTAACAAAAAACAAACGATATTTTCACGAAATCATAAAAATAAGCGATTTTTAAAGTTTTTCACACTATCAGACGAAAAGTCCGATAATTTGTCAGCGCATATTTCTTCATCACTATCTTTGTCACAACGACTCATTTGATCAATTTTGTAATCAATAATAAAAAATCAAGCTTCAAATTGATAAAACACGTTCTGGAGCTAAGAATTCGATTGAAGACGAAATAACTCAGCAAAAGATCGAGTAACTTAACAATCATAACTTATGGGAAAAAAAATGCAAACCGTTGCTTAGCAACGCAAATAACACGCATATAATGTCACACATTCATGTAATTATACGTATTTAGTAGATTTGTGGTGGATATCCACTAACAACACCAAATCAACTAAATACGTATTTTTACGTGACCCGCGTTCCAGTGATAGACTACAAAAAACGTAAAAATACGTTGCCCGCACGCCAAGTGTTAAACTTTGTTTCGTTCAATGATTAAATTTAGTTTAAAGAAACTACAATAGTATGTGCTGATGAATAGTTTCGCGCTGTACTAGCAATTCGAATGCAATGAAATAACAAAAAAACTCCTGTAGATAATTTGATTTTTTTAAAAACTCCCTGTAGATATTGCATCTTATTGTACGCATCAATATGCTATGTTATACTTTCACTGTAACGGTGATGTAATTATAAGAAATATAACGTTTCCAAACATAGGGACGATATTAATCATAATTAGGAAGCATTGATATGATCTCTCTAGTTTCACGTATTTAATTCCTACATTTGTTTAATAGTTATTATGAAATAAGTTACTTAACACTTTATCGACCGCTATTGACTCTGTTTTGGATATCGCGCAAAAACGTATGTGCTTGTTTATAAAGCTCTATAACTCGAAAATACTCATTGTGTCGTTGAGAATCTTTTGGTTTCAAAGCAGTGTAATTTTATTGTCATTTAGAATTTTCATAATATCATTTGATATTTATTTTATTTAATATAACCGTTGACCACTGAAAAACCGATTAATCGGCTACCGGTAAATAAGAGTTGGAACCGAAAAGCCGATTAATCGGCTAGCGGTCGATAAAGTGTTAATAAGTACTCTGAAACAAATATGGTTCGTATTGTATCATGTTTGGTTTTACATTGATAACAACAATGTAATTAATATGTTATAAACATCTCGAGACAGAAGAGGTTAAACATAAAACTTTATGCAACGTCTTTATTATAGTATATATTATTTTATTTATTATATATTATATATTATTGCTTTATTATTATAGCATTAATACGGTGGTTTTTAAATGTTCAATTCTCTCGTCTCTCATTTCATCGTTATCTTTTTTTCGGCGTCCTTATCGTTGTTCAACAAGTTATGAAGACTTACGGCGAGTCCAGAAAAACAATATTCTCAAAGTGTCCCTATGTATCATGTTTGGTTTCCTATTGATCACAATAATCTAAATAATATGTTATAAACATTTTTATACAGAAAACGTTAAACATATAAAACCTTATGCAACGTCTTTATTATAGTATATATTATTTTATTTATTATATATTATATATTATTGCTTTATTATTATAGCATTAATACGTTGGTTTTTAAATGTTCAATTCTCTCGTCTCTCATTTCATCGTTATCTTTTTTTCGGCGTCCTTATCGTTGTTCAACAAGTTATGAAGAATTACGGCGAGTCCAGAGAAACAATATTCCCAAACTGTCCCTATTCTCAAACTGTCCCACTTAGATTTCAACGATTGGGGTCAATGTGAGAGATTTTACTGTACTTTTCCTAATCGATTAGACCCATTTGGCATAAGGTTCTATATTCTGGGAAGTCGAAGTGTCCAAAATTACACTTCGAAGCGAATCGAAGAGCAAAGACGAACTGTTTCATTTTTTGCCGTCCAACCTAAAACGGTTTGCGCATTCCTGCCCTAATTACACCCCGCACGGACAACATCAGCTTTCGGCGTGTTCGTTTGCCCGTTTTCCAGGAATGCATGGTGAGAGGCAATACGCACAGAACAACAGCCAGCACAAACATGAACGACGTGAGTAGCAGGAGTCACGCGATTTTTACGATAACCTTCGTACAGGCCGGATTCTCGGAAGGCAACATGCCGTCGGAGACCGTTTCCAAGGTGCACCTTGTCGACTTGGCCGGAAGGTAGTCGAGAAATGCCGTAAAAAAGTCAATTCGCCAGCGGACTGGGTTCCCGAAATGATCAGAGTCCCTAATATGAATCGCAGAGAATTATGCCTGCGTTGACACCTTGCTAACTGAAGACAAAACTGTGTTCTGACCAGAGTATAGAAAATCTGTTTGCTCATGTCAGCACAATAATTATCAAAGATCGCAGTGCAAATATAATGTATCACACGTTGTATCGTATCATCGGGCCGTATGTCTAAAAATATAGATTCCTTCATAAAACTCAGATCATCGCCAGACATAAACGGCGTCCCGCATCAGAAAAAACGTCGTGTTGTCGCTCGTAAGACGTTTTTGCTGAATTTCCTATTTCAATATCCGAGCGCATAGGATGTAGAATCGAGTTTTTACGACGCGAGAACTCTGAACATGTCGATGCAACCCAATCAACGGCCCACCGGCTCGCTAATTGACACTCCGTAAAAGCGTAAAGTGTGGGTTTTTCCGGGAATTTATAGAAATGTTCGGTTTTAGCGAGCGGGCAAACGCGACTGGTGCGACAGGTCAGCGACTAAAGGAAGGTGCGCACATCAACAAGTCCCTCGTGACTTTAGGCTCTGTGATATCGGCCCTGGCCGAGCTTAGTTCAGCAGGCGACGCCGCAACTTCGAGGAGGAACGTTTTCATACCTTATCGCGACAGCGTGCTAACGTGGTTGCTAAAAGACTCCCTCGGCGGAAACTCGAAAACGATCATGATCGCTGCCATCAGTCCGGCCGACTGCAATTACGGCGAGACCTTGAGTACGCTGAGGTACGCGAACAGGGCGAAGAACATCATCAACAAGCCTACGATCAACGAGGACCCGAATGTCAAGCTGATCAGAGAGCTGAGGGAGGAGATACAGAAGCTGAAGTCGCTAATTGGAAAGGATGTGGTGGGTATTTGTGTCAAAATTTTGATAATTAATCTATGGAACCAACATTCAAGTTTTCTAATATCTGCGAGTTTCCTATAGGGTCTCTATGAAAAGTGCAAAAGCATATACAGTAAGTATCGTATGGTCCCTATGAAAAGTGTAAAAGCATATTCAGTAAATATAGTATGAAGTCTTTATGAAAAGTATAAAAGCATACTCAGTAAATATAGTATGCAGTCTGTATGAAAAGTGTAAAAGCATATACAGTAAATATAGTATGAAGTCTCTATGAAAAGTGTAAAAGCATATTCAGTAAATATAGTATGAAGTCTCTATGAAAAGTGTAAAAGCATATTCAGTAACTATAGTATAAAGTCTCTATGAAGAGTGTACAATCATATTCAGTAAATATAGTATGGTTTCTATGAAAAGTATAAAAGCATATACAGTAAATATAGTATGGAAAGTGTAAATGCATATTCAGTATCTATAGCATGAAGTCTCAATGAAAAGTGTAAAAGCATATTTAGTAAATATAATATGAAGTATCTCTGAAAAGTATAAAAGCATATTCAGTGCACATTGTATGAAGTCTCTATGAAAAGTGTAAAAACATATACAGTAAATATAGTATGAAGTCTCTATGAAAAGTGTAAAAGCAAATTCAGTAAATATAGTATGAAGACTCTATGAAAAGTATAAAAGCAAATTCAGTAAATATAGTATGAAGTCTCTGTGAAAAGTGTAAAAGCATATTTAGTAACTATAGTATGAAATTTCTATGAAAAGCATGTTCAGTAAATATAGTATGAAGTCTCTATTAAAAGTGTAAAAGCATATACAGTAAATATAGTATGAAGTCGCTATGAAAAGTGTAAAAAAATATACTGTACATATAGTACAAAGTCCCTATAAAAAGTATAAACGCATATCCAGTAAATATAGCATGGAGTCTCTATGAAAAGTGTAAAAGCATATACAGGAAACATAGTATGAAGTTTCTATGAAAAGTGTTAAAGCGTATTCAGTAAATATAGTATACACTCCCTATGAATTGTGTAAAAGTATATAAGTAACTATATTAACTGTATATACTTTAACTAGTACAAAGTATAAATATGTACAGTAATATATACACTCGCGGTAATAAATTTGGCCAAAACGGGTTGTTTAACACGCTGCATTTCGTATTTCTCGCCAATATGTGGCTTTGCTTCACCAGGTGGCACCAACCTAAAGTGTAACACGGAATTTTATGGCGACAATAACCATTTCTATCGGTACTTTCGCTGCAGCTATTGCTGTCGTGTTTTGTGATAAGGCGTTCAGTCCCTCATGATCAATAATTGCCGTATCGAAGAAATTGCTATTGAAGAACAAGTACCTGCAAAAGGACTTACCCATTTTCTTGATTAAACTACTATTATAGTAGCACATACTGGCGGCAACATTTTAAACTGTTGACATTTTGCTTTAAGTATTGTGTTTTTACAACTATATGTATATACATAGAAGACTTGAAGAAGTTAAATTTATATAAAATTTCTATCAGTACTTTCGCTGCAGCTATTGCTGTTGTATTTTGGGATAAGCTGTTCAGTTCCTCGTGATCAATAATTGCTATTGAAGAACAAGTACCTGCAAAAGGACTTACCCATTTTCTTGATTAAACTACTAGTAGCACATACTGGTGGCAACATTTTTAACTGTTGACATTTTGCTTTAAGTATTGTATTTTTACAACTATATGTATACAGAAGACTTGAAGAAGTTAAATTTATATAAAATTTCTATCAGTAGTTTCGCTGCAGCTATTGCTGTTGTATTTTGGGATAAGGCGTTTAGTCCCTCGTGATCAATAATTGCCGTATCAAAGAAATTATTATATGTATATATATGTATTATATTATATTACATTTATTATATTAATTAATAAATGTAAAATATGAAACATTTTAAACTGTCAAATTTGCTTTAATTATATTGTTTATTATATATGTATATACATAGAATACTTATATATATATATATATATATATGTGCGTCTAATATTCGGCCACATTCTATTGTATATATATGTATATATATATGAAAAAAAATGCATAGATATACATGAAATATATATATATATATATATATATACAATACAATGTGGCCCAATGGTAGACGCACAAATTTTATATATATATATTTATTTATAGTATATATATTATTTATATATATATACATGAATTGCAATTTCAATATAAGTCCTGATAGGAGTATATTCAAAAATAAATGTTTTTCTTCACCCTTGCAGAGTGTGGAGAGGCCCCCGCAAATATTGCTGGCGCAAATTCACGAGAAGCAAGAACAGGAGAAGGTGTTGACCGAGGAATGGACCGAGAAATGGCGGGAGACGCAGCAAATTCTGCAGGAGCAAAAAGCCTTGGGACTTCGGAAAAGCGGCGTCGGCGTCGTGCTGGACTCTGAAATGCCACATTTGGTCGGCATCGATGACGATTTACTTAGCACCGGCGTCACGCTCTACCACCTGAAAGAAGGGAAGACGTTAGTCGGAACGGAAGAAGCTCCCACTTCTCAGGTACGTGACTTCTAGTCGGCGAACGTTTACAATTATCTTTACGTACGCGACCGTTATAATTCCGAGAACTGCGGCCAACAATTGCACAGAACAGTTTTGCACTTACGTGCTTTAAGTGACGCAATATTAGCATTTCTTCGAGTATCGTAACTCTGTTGAACTCGGTCTGTCGTCTAGACTATTCTACTGGGTTGTCCGGAAAGTTCATGTCAGTTTTGAAGGAAAATTGAAACGCAGCTTATTTAAATATGGTATACATTTATTTAATTATATAGGTGCCATTCTGTTCCACAACCTTTCTTCATCTTTCATGCAACTTGAGAATTTCGTCCTTCGAGAACGTCTCAGGTTTTCTAAATAAATTTTTATCTCGATCAAAGAATTGACATTTTTTCCATTATGGGAATTTTTTAATGATCGGAATAAGTGGAAATCTGAGTATCTGAGGAAAATCTAACGATTGGCGATTTCTGGATGTTTTTGTTCGATTGCTGTTTTCAATTTATCTAATTGAGTGCAATGCTTTTCAGAATTTACTGTTTCATTATTAGGTAAAAGCTCATAATAGAGGAGTCCTTTCTAATCCCACCGGACACCTTCTTCGAATGAAGACCAGCTTCTGGGGTGGTTAAAGGTGGTTCATCATGCTTTTCCCAAGACCTTTTACGCTCAACATTTTTATAAATTATCCATTTTTCGTCCCCCGTTACTAATTGCCTCAGAAATGGCGTCTCCTCATTTTGTTTGTAAAGCAAATCGCAAATCCATCAGATTTTTCTCCGTTAAATTGTGGGGAACCCATACATCATAACGATTTTTGTAACCAAGCTTCACAATACGTTCGTGGATGGTTGATTTCGATTTATTTACAATTTCTGTTAATTGACGTATCATAGAGCGTGGGTTATTTTCGATTACTGTTTTAACACATTGAGGACCGCTCACGAGTTTTCTCGTGTTTCGCGTCCCATCTGTTACGGACCGCTCACGAGTTTTCTCGTGTTTCGCTTCTGTCTGTTACGGATGGATCACGAAAAAACACACGCTTTTAAAGATATATATGTAAATTTTGTATGGTACCTCTTCACAGAGAAAAATGTTTTACACAATATCATATTTTAAAAATGTACTAGAAACTTCGTTTTTGAAATTTTATTTTTAAATAAAATGTTATAATAATTATTATAAACATTTTTTTTAATAATACCTCAAAATGCATCCTATTTTACAATTTCTAAAAATTTCGGACAAGTTAATTTTTAAGTAAAAAAAAGTTATTATAATTATTAAAAAACATATTTTTTTTCCAATAATGCCTAGAATGCATCCTATTATACAATTTCTGAAAGTTTCACAGAAATTGCTTCATAAAAAACAAAGTTATGATAATTCGAGAACGACAAAGTTTGCCCAAAAACGTCCGGCCCCAGGCGTATGTCTTACAGATTTCTTTCCGGTCCGCAATGTGTTAATCAGATTTTCGTCTGTGGTAGACGGCCTATCCGGGCGTTCTTGATCTTCAAGATCGGAATCTTCAGCTTTAAACCGAGCAAACCACTTCCGCACAGTTTTTTCGGCTACAGCACCTTCGCCATAAATAGCGCCTATCTTATTTACCGTTTGTGTGGCATTTTTGCCTTTTCGGAAAAAAAATCATTGAATGCCTATAATGCACTTTGTTTGCTACCATAATCTAAGGCGCATAAAACTTACAAAAATTAACATATGACCCGTTTATTTTGAAAGTAGTCTAACTCCGTTTTTCAATATTTTCCGGTTACCATGGTTACATGTACCAATTCATGTTATTTATCAGTAAATGTTATTTATCTCGATTTGAAGATAAATGGAGTTAGGCCACTTTCAAAATAAACGGCTCATATCTCAGCCAAACTTTTTTCCAAATATGCCTGAAGTACCATTCTTTAGAATAAGTCCACATTTCATTTGTTTTCAATAATTATGATAATGTGGGAATTAAGTGACTATGATAGATGTTTATGAAAATGGAATGAACAGGAATTTGGTACAATATGAGATCTTCAGTGAACTTCTGCTTTGCGACTAACTCTCGCTCTTTTCTTCTCATAAACAAATGAAACGCGGATCACACCATCGATCGCTCATTTTATTTACATCCCTAGTAAGCCACTTATTCCAGAATCTTCCAAACGCGTCTCTAATGTAAATACCCATTAACAAATGCCTATTGAAATGATTATTGATCGCACATGCATACATACACCCACCCAATCACATGTCGCTAATTTATATCGCGATAAAACGTTTTATTTTCAAACTATTGTCCCCTGGGTTACATAGTATTCCCAGGGGCGGAGTTGTACAAATTTTTTGGCCATAGCCGGTTATTTAGGAAAATTTAAAATTCGCGCCTTTGTCGCGTGCTTTCAAGTAATGCCTCCAATTCTGCATTTGAATTGCTCTCATAACGCCTTTACTAAAATACATCAATTTATGAGTGTAATTGGCATTTTTCGCCTTACAATTGTCCTTTTAATTCAATTTAGTGTATATATATTTGGGGCCAATGATGGCCCCAAGTCTAGAGAAACGTTTTATTCGATATAATACATATTTGGGGCCATCATTCGTCCCATACGAGTTATAATCCACTATACGTATTTTTGGAGTTTTTCGATATTTTTCCGCCGCAGTCAGGGGAGAGGGGGGGCTCGCTCTTTATATCGATACTACAATATATTCAGGTTTGTTCTCATGCCATCTACCAAAAATCGGCACGAACTTTTTCCGGTCAACCCACAATAAATATGCAATCCGAGCGAAACAAACGCCTTGTGATCAAGGTGCTGTCATATTCAGAATTACCAATTATACAGCATCATTGTAAACAGGACATCGTGCTAACCGGTGCCGACGTCGAAGCAGAACATTGCATCGTAGAACTAGACAGTGGTGTCGCCACTCTTCACCCCCTGTCCCTCCACTGCTGGATCAACACAGCCCAGGTGGACAAGCCCACCAGATTATCCCAGGGCTGCATCATCCTTCTGGGCAGAAACAACATGTTCCGCTACAACGATCCTGCCGAAGCAGCGAAGCTGCGCAAGGAGGGCGGCACTGGAAATGGAAATCTCCAGTCGACGGTCGTCAATCTGTCGCGATTGTCCCTTCTGAGCTGGAGCGTGTCGGACCTTCACGCCTCTTCCTCCAGTGATAATCTGCTCAACTCGAACGAGGACCTGCGCGCCCTCGAGGAACTCGAACAGCAGAAGGCGGCGCTCATCAAGGAGAAAGAAGACTTTAAGGTCAGTGACCCCCCGCTTCGCACGAATTCTGCATGAATCCTGACGGCTCTGCTTCTTAAGGCTTTACCGACCGCTATTGACTGAAGATGCCACTCACTAACGACCGACTCTGCTTTGGATATCGCGCAGGAATTGTGTATGTGCCTATTTGTAAAGCTTTATAACTGAAAAATACTGAATGTGTTGTTGAGAATCGTTTGGTTTCGAAGCAGTGTAATTTTATTGTCATTTAGAATTGTCATAATATTATCTGATATTTATTTTATCTAATATAACCGTTGACCACTGAAAAGCCGATTAATCGGCTACCGGTAAATAGCAGTTGGAACGGAAAAGTCAATTAATCGGCTAGCGGTCGTTAAAGTGTTAACACGTTGACTGCCACGCAAGTTTAGAACAAAACCTCCGTCAGGTCATGCGCGCTGCTATACCATGCGCGAATTGTTTCTTATCGTAGTAGAAGATTATTACATTTTGAACAAAATGCCTAGCGATTTCCATCGAGTTGAAAATCTATATTGGAGAATCGTACTGGACCTCTTGTCTTTTTGTAGTAGAAGCGTGGCTAATATTCACAGAATGACATTTTCCTTTGGTTTATAAATCAGTAGGAAAAAGCCGAAGTACAAGGTGCGTCGTTTTCAATGCAAACGACTAAAGACGCGAATCTAATTATGAATGTAGAAACTGAAATATGGGTTTGTGCGTCGACCCTTGTTTTAACACTTTGACTGCCGTGATGGTCACCATTGATCGGCGTAAGAGATTTTACTGAATAGCAGCTAGCAATAATTATTTTATAAATGCAGTTATTGTTAGCATAGTGATGGTCTCCATTTCCTTTGGTCTCCAATTCCTGCACATTATTTACATTTTGCATAATTCAGTCAAACGCTGTAGTATTTCATAGCATCGCTCTTCTAATATAGTAAAATACACTTGGCAGTCAACGTGTTAAAATTCATCATTCTGAATGGAATTACTCAAAATTTTAATTTGACATATTAACACATTGCGGACGGCGTTCTTGCTCATCCAGACCTCGCACATTTTTCAGCGTTGTAAAAAGTTTAGTACAATACATACAAGGTTTTTTTAATACTGACTGCTATGTTCGCACTTTTTGAACATTTTAACATTTATTTACTTCACAATTATACTATCAAAAATTGCTGCAAGGCTTCATTACTTTAGCGACGTACCGATAAACGTTAAAACGAGAAATCTCGTGACCCGTCCGCAATGTATTAATTGCCCTAAATTGTATTTTTATTCATAATAATCGCAAAATCTCCAAATTTATCGTTGTGTAACACTCAAAAAAAAGTACGATCCGAAGAATGACAAGGTAACGGTGAAAGACGTATGTCTCAACACCAGTTTACCAACGCGCAATATGCACATTTTACTTCACGGTGCCCCGTTCAATGGCGTCACTCCCGCGGACTGCACTTCCGTAAAGAAAGGGTTAACAACTTCCCGCCGACGCCTTATCACCCAGCTAATCGCACGCCGGCCACTACCTCTGTCATCCGTCATCTGTCACTGTACACCTCACCGTAAGCAAACACCGCTCCAGGGCGCAGCATCGATCAGCTCTGTTCATTGCCACCCGCGCCTAGCATTTCCTCAAACTCGTTTCGTCACACACCGCAGCGCCCGCGTTAGAATCAAGAGAAGCAAGAACTTGCAAAATCTTTATTTTACCATAATCGGTCCGAACTCTTTACACTTCTCCGGTGGAATGCCGAGGTGCCAAGGATTCCAACAATCTAACACCCCTTCATTTCCCTTCCCTTTTCCAAACAAAAATCCGTAATGAAGGAGGCCTCTTGACAGGTGCGCATCGCAGTGTTTTTGATTATGACTCATCCGCACAACAATAACTACTTCATGCCGGACAATCACCTAAGACCCTTTGAATTTCGTCACAAATTTATTTTCCGTTAACACACGTGTTAGAATTAAGCGAAGCAATCAATTGGGAAATCTTTATTTTACCATAATCGGTCCAAACTCTTTACAATCCTCCGGTGGAATACCGAGGTACCAAGGAATCCAACAATCTAACACCCCTTCATTTCCCTTCCCTTTTCCAAACAAAAATCCGTAGCGAAGAAAGCCTCTCATGACAGGTGCGCATCACAGGTATTTTGATTATACCTCATCGCATTCCGCACAACAATAACTACTTCATGCCAGATAATCACCTAAGACCCCTTTGAATTTCGCCGCAAATTTATTTTCCGCTAACACGCGTGTTAGAATTAAGCAAAGCAATCAATTGGGAAATCTTTATTTTACAATAATACATCCGATCTCTTTACAATTCTCCGGTGTAATGTCAAGGTTCCAAGGAATCCAACAATCTAACACCCCTTCATTCCCCTTCGCTTTTCCAAACAAAAATTCGTAGCGAAGGAAGCCTCTCGTGACAAGTGCACATCACAGGTATTTTGATTATCATTCATCGCATTCCGTATAATGAACAAAAATTTTCCGTTAACACACGTGTTAGAATTAGCAATCAATTGGGAAATCTTTATTTTACCATAATCGGTCCAAACTCTTTACAATCCTCCGGTGGAATACCGAGGTACCAAGGAATCCAACAATCTAACACCCCTTCATTTCCCTTCCCTTTTCCAAACAAAAATCCGTAGCGAAGGAAGCCTCTCGTGACAGGTGCACATCACAGGTATTTTGCTTATGACCCATCGCATTCCACACAATGACTACTTCAGTGCCAGATAATCACCTAAGACCCCTTTGAATTTCGCCGCAAATTTATTTTCCGCTAACACACGTGTTAGAATTAAGCGAAGCAATCAATTGGGAAATCTTTATTTTACAATGATACGTCCGAACTCTTTACAATTCTCCGGTGGAATGCCGAGGTGCTAAGGAATCCAAGAATCTAACACCCCTTCATTTCCCTTCCCTTTTCCAAACAAAAATCCGTAGCGAAGGAGGCCTCTCGTGACAGATGCGCATCACAGGTATTTTGATTATCACTCATCGCATTCCGCACAATGACTACTTCAGTGCCAGATAATCACCTAAGACCCCTTTGAATTTCGCCGCAAATTTATTTTCCGCTAACACACGTGTTAGAATTAAGCGAAGCAATCAATTGGGAAATCTTTATTTTACCATAATGACAGATGCACATCCATTCAACTCTTTACAATCCTAACACACCGCAATCAATGGAATATCCGATTGCTTTACAATTCTCCGGTGGAATGTCAAGGTTCCAAGGAATCCAACAATCTAACACCCCTTCATTCCCCTTCGCTTTTCCAAACAAAAATTCGTAGCGAAGGAAGCCTCTCGTGACAGGTGCACATCACAGGTATTTTGATTATCATTCATCGCATTCCGTATAATGACTATTTCAGTGCCGGATAATCACCTAAGACCCCTTTGAATTTCGCCGCAAATTTATTTTCTGCTAACACACGTATTAGAATTAAGCGAAGCAATCAATTGGGAAATCTTTATTTTACCCTAATCGATCCGAACTCTTTACAATTCTCCGGTGGAATGCCTAGGTGCCAGGGAATGCAACAATCTAACACCCCTTCATTCCCCTTCCCTTTTCCAAACAAAAATCCGTAGCGAAGGAGGCCTCTTGACAGGTGCGCATCAAAGGTATTTTGATTATGACTCATCACATTTCCCACAATAATGACTACTTCATGCCGGACAATCACCAAAGACCCCTTAGAATTTCGCCGCAAATTTATTTTCCGCTAACACCCGCGTTCTCTCCTAACTCATTCCCCATCAGCGGACCCCGGCAGACCCCGGCGGTCTCTCTTTCCGTTTCTCCGCGCACAATAGCCAGGATCAGGTTTCTTTCGGGGCGTTTACCGTTACGTACTGTTGATTTAGCGCGAGCAAGAGGAACGCGAGGAACGATGGGCCGCAAGAAGAGAGGCCCTGGAGGGCGCGCAGCGGGAATTGGAACGGGAATGGGGCGCTCAGTGGAGAGAATGGGCCGACGCCATAGCAGCACTCGAGTCCCGGCAAAGAGAACTTCGCGCGAGGCGCCACGTCCTGGAGCAGGAGCGTCGCGACGAAATGACTCAAGTAAGTGAATTGGACGTGACGAGCGGCAATTCGGACCTGAGCCTGATCTCGGTCAAGTATCATTTCTACCTCGTACTCGTTGCCCTTGGTGTACTCATATGCCTGTCCGGCAACATCATCATCTACTCGCACGTTTGCCCGTTGAACATGTGACCTACGTCGTGCAGCGCGTGCGCGAGGCTGAGAGAAAGGTTAGGGACGAAAGGATTGAGGTGCTTCGTGGAAGGAAGCGATGGGTGCGGAGAGGCTTCGAAGCGCGCTGAAAATGTGAAGGAAGATGGGGGTTTCGGGTATTCGGCGAATTGCGAAAGCATTGGAGGTCGAGATGGGTCTTGGAGGGTCTTGAGTGAGTTGCTGGATCTTGAGATGCTTGGGGCGAGAGAGGATGCAGGCTTCGGGTTGTGTTGGTGAGGGATGGATCTTGAGGCTGCTGATAAAAGGTAGCCGACGTGGCTGGTGATGGAACTAAGCTAATGACATACTTAATGAGATCAATACGTATCAATTCCGAAGTGTCGTGGTGGAGAATCAGACAGGCGGAGGAAAACGGCCAAAGTATCGCTGGGGCTTGCTCGTTGATAACGTGCGAGTGGTCTATATGTTGGGTTGGCAACTAAGTGAATGCGGATTTCAAATAAGAAGGAAAATTCTTATTTCTTCTTTATTCAATTAGATACGGTCAGTTCTTGTCGATGACCTTTTGCCTTCGTTCTGGCAGTGTCAAAATTCCACATTCGTAAGATTTCTGATGTTTGCTATGAAAAAACTGAATTAAATGTGACCTGACATCATCAGCGTTATTAAAAAATTTACCATTTAACCAGTTAACTGTGGCGCCCTCGTTTAAGAGTGCGCACCGTTTTGTGTCGCCAGAATCGAGCCATGACGAGTATATTCGTCAATCACAGAGTAAGTTGCGCTGGTAAGAAATTGGATGAGAAAGATGGATTTATTTTATAAAATTGAAAATGTTATTACTAATATTTACTTATTTGGTTAACATAAGCGTATATCACATACATATTAAACTAAAAAAGCAGTAAAATAAACTTCGGGCTAGCAACTATCAATAGGCTCAGCGCCTGGTCGGCGTCACGTATTTCTCCCATGACTGACCATACCTGAAGGAATCCTATTATAAATCTACTTTTTGGCTTTTGCCTTTGCTCCTTTTAGGTTAACATCTAAAAAACATTATCATCGCACATAAATAAATTCATTATGCGAACTGGTAAACTGTTTCAAACGATGCATACGGGGATGCATGAGTTCATCTCAAACTGTTCATATTTTTTATTTGTTTGTTTTATTCCGGCATAGCCTCAAAATATTCCAAACATCTTGAAATTTGAGAATATGTTTTGTTTTTCTGAAAAATTGCAATTTAAATAACCAATGGTCACTGCTTTATACGCATGACGAGTATACTCGTCAATCACAGTTAACTGGTTAAGGAGTTCTGCATGAAACGAAACAAATGGTAGTCTGAATGCGCAAGATCAGGGCTGTATGGTGGATGTGATAAAACATCCCAACCCAGTTCCAATCATTTTTGCCGAGTGATTAAAGACGTGTGGGGCTTTGCATTATCATGGTGGAAAACGACACCCTTACGATTTGACAATATCGGCCCCTTTTCTTGAATTGCATCGCTCAGTTCGGCGAGTTGTTGAACATACGTGTTTGAATTGATCGTTTGGTTTTACGGCATAAGTTCAAAGTACAAAATTCCTTTATAATCCCACCAGACTGACAGCATAATCTTTTTTTGGTGAATCTCTGCTTTTGATGTCGTTTGGACTGGTTTATCTTTCATCACCCACGATCTCTTCCGATTTACGTTGTTATAAACTATTCACTTTTCGTCGCCAGTAATTAGGCTTTTCAGAAATGGATCAGTTTCGTTGCGTTTCAGAAGCGAATCGCAGATGCTAATGCATTGCGTCAAATGAATTTCCTTACGCTGGTGAAGGATTCGTAAATCGAGTTTCTTGACATAACCAAGCATTTTTAATTTTTTTCAATGCATGTATGCGATATATTGAGCTTCTCCGCAAAATCACGTGTTTTACTATGACAATCTGAATCGATAATGGCCTTGATATAGATCTCATTGACTTCAACTGGATGGCCAGATCGTTGAGCATTTTTCAGTGAAAAATCACCAGAACGAAATCTGGCAAACCAATTTTGACACTGACCTTCTTTCAAGGCTTAATTTCCATATACGGCACATAACTTCTTTTGTGCTTGCAATGCGTTCTTGCCTTTTCGGAAGTAATACAATAAAATATGTCTGAAGTGCATGTCTTGTTCTTCCATTTTTAAATTGGGATAAAAACAAAACTAAAGCAGTAATCGATATATTTTTTTTTGCTAAATTAAAGATAGAAGTCCAAATAATAAGAAAAAAAATATACGTTAGATGCAATGACCACGTTAACAAAACAAAAGAAAGTGTAAAGTCCATCTATCGACAAAATTCGCAATCACTTAGTTGCCAACCCAATAATTAGCAGATATCATTGAGATATCAAAAGACGGATCTGAGTGGGGAGCACGTTGGACTAATTATCAGATATGCAATTGTTAAGTAGCATTGCAACGTCCAGCTGATGTAATGAATCTGCAGCCTGTAAGAAGACGAGCTAGAAAATAACGGTATTAACCCCTTGCCGTACTTTGACGAGTCTGACTCGTGATGAGAATTTCAGGCCAAACATGGATACCACGAGTCTGACTCGTGATCAGAATTTCGAGCCAAACGTGAATATCACGAGTCTGACTCGTGATGAGAATTTCGGGCCAAACAAGAATATCACGAGTCTGACTCGTGATCCGAATTTCGGGCCAAACATGAATATCACGAGTCTGACTCGGGATCAAAATTTATGTATTGTATCAGAGATACATACATACTAAAAAAAATTAAATTATTTTTTAATAATGTTGTCCAAGTTCGTTTGAATTCCACGAGATATCATTTGTTTAAAGTTTCAGCCGCTTTGGCTTCTTTTGCGAACATTTCTGCCCATCGTCTGGGTCTAAACTCTTCCTAGTTAAATGGTACGGCAAGGGGTTAAAATAATCGACGTCAGTCGCAAATCTTTTACTGTTTGATGCTAAAGTCCCAGGTACCAAACTTTTAAATCTACGCAAATGTGCTGTAGAGAAGATCGATGAGTAAGTATCAATTTGAAAAGGACAGTAACAGAACAGTTGGTACCGGTCTCAATCCCATCATTACATGTGGCGATCGGTACCTGACTTGGGCCTCCTCAACGACTGTATTTTCCTGAGAATCAAGACTCTCAAGACCTTCCAAGATTTCAAGACTTATCGAGACTTCTAAGATTTTGGCGATTCGAATAATATTCAAAACGATTCGAAGTAAAACTTCTCAAGAACCCATCACGCTCATCGCTGGTAGATAACTGATCGGCCAATGGGACAGAATTTTTTCGCGTCTTTCGAGTTCTTTTCTCTGTTACGGCGGACGTGCTCAGTATTAACTTTCGAAAGTATTCGATATACGATTTTTTAGCAATCGCGAACTCGAACATTCGCTGATTTTGTTGTTTTTCCTCGAGAGTGCGGCCATTTTCTTATCAGTTCCGCCGATGTATTTTCGATGCGAAGAATCTTCCAATTTCGCGCCGAGGTCAGATTTCGAGCCGACAACGTTTTCATCGCTCGGTGTTCAAGGTCATCATTTTGAACGTAATACTCGACTTAACACGCGCGCCGTGGTTTACACAGTTCGTTAGTGCTAATTAAATGTCAACGCCGATAACCACGCCGACAAGGATGATCCGATTACTCCGACGTTTAATCACCGTAATCGTTGTCGATGCGCATTCATTAATTTAGTATGTCCACTACTATTAGTTACTAATTAATTATTCTAAAACGTAGAAACATAATATGCCGACGAGATGTGAATAATCGAGGAGTGGCAGCTTTTTATAATAATACTGTTACCGACTTCGCTCGAAAAAAGAAACATCGCGTCAACGTCGATAGAGCAAACGTTTAAAACTAAATGGTTGTAACATAAGAATACTCGTAAAGTTCGAGATAACATGCGTGACCTGCCAATAGGGCTGTGACTGTGAGAGAATAAATCGATACGATTTTACAATGTCGATGGTGCTTGAAAGAGGGTGAGCGCACGGAATGGTACGCATGGATTTATCACGTTGATTTATATGAATATTATCCGTTCTACGCGCAAATAACTCGGAATTTGCTCGATTTCGAGGGTTGCGCGTAACTACGATGAATAAATTTCGACCCGCAGCTTTCATAAATCATTCTTCGCAGCGATAACATCCGTGCAAATCGACGTGATCGTGTCAAGCGTCCCATCCCGTGTGCGAGCCCCGTTAATAATAATTAACTCTTTTTTTTATTAACTGACGGTACTCGTGCCAATGAAAGAATTTTGGACTCGGTACTGCTCAAAGCTCTCTCTTTTACTCTTTCTCTCTTGATTCCTATGCTGGCCTTAGGAATTGATTCTTGACCACGTGTGGTGCACTGGCGATTAGCTGAACGAAAAAATGAGAAAACTGTTATCGCGAAAGGTGCCAAGTGCGCAGACGAGGGATATTGCTGGACAGTTTTGGCAATTTCGTGGAATGTTATGATATAAGTACCTAAGTAGATCGATTAAGTCACGTTTAAGGAGAACCTTTTAAAAGAGATAACGAACGTATGTACATAAAAAGTGGGCTTGTTTGTAGAACGTCTATTATGGGTTTGTTATGTGAGTAAAGAGGAACAAAGAGGAACCATTGTTATATACGATATGCTGTTTGTTAATAAATTTTTGTCTTACAAAAATTGGCCTTCGATTATCTGTTGAACGTTGCACGCATTTACTTTATTGTCACTATCTCATTATTATTATTGTCTCTGTGCCTTACACGTTATACGTTAAGTACACTAGAGAATTCTGATTAACGCTCCCGATTAACAAACCCAATTTTACATGTATATATACACACACATCTCTCTTTCTGTCTATCTACCTATCTCTTAAAACCCATGTACATATAGACGTTAGTGATGGGACTACTTTCGTTTTTAGGAAAGTCCGCCAGGTACATTCTTAATAACACGATTTATCAATACCTTTCACACACTCGTTCGGCAAAATATTAGTCACCCGCAGACCGTTTAGCGGACGTATAACGCTAAAATAATTGCGCAAGCGGAAATCGAACGCAACACGAAATACGTTACGACAAATTGAACGATCGAAGTAAATTACACGTCCTCCACCTGCCACGGTAATTGCTACCAGCGTATAACTACCATCGCCATACGATCCATGCCAGATATCCACAAGACTAATTACGAATGTTTGCTCTCACACATTTCCTGCATCGACCACAAATCGAAACGCACTCGACATCAACAAACTCACTTCTCGCCACGAACATATTGAGTTGTTCGGAAAGTAATTTCGTTTTTTTGGGAAATTGAAAGACAATTTTCGTATAATGAACAAATATTTTATTAAATTATATATTGGCCATTCTGGTCTAACACCTGTTGCCAAAATTAAAAAGAATGTGTTTTAGTTACAAATTCCGGGTACTTTCTGATCAGGCTGTATATTGACCATTCTGGTCCAATACCTTTTGCCATCTTTCTGATAGTAGCATGATTTTGCGCTCATAAAATTTTTGGTCTTTGCTGGCAAAAAATTGATCGAAGTAGTTTTCGACCTCCTCATTTGAACTGAAGGTTTTACCGTCTAAAAAATTTTGGAGTGACCGGAACAAATAATAATCCGAAGGTGCCAGATCTGGAGAATATGGTGGGTGTGGCAATGTATCCCATTCAAGCTGTAAAATCTTTTGGCGAGTGACCAAACTTGTATGGGATCTCGTATATATATATATATATATATATATATATATATATATATATATATATATATATAAGTGCATCATTCAGTTTGTCATATAGCTGATGACAATAGACTTCCGAATTCTAATATTTAGCCACATTGTATTGTATGTGTATATACATATATATATATATAGGGTTAAGCGTTGGCATATGTGTGTCGCTTCAGATGGATGTTATTTCGAAGGCGACAAGATAACTTTATTTGAAAATTAAAAACAATGTGTTTTAGTTACAAATTCCGAGTACTTTCTGATCAGGCTGTATATTGACCATTCTGATCCAATACCTTTTGCAATCTTTCTGGTAGTAGATTCCACGCTCATAAAATTTTTGGTCTTTGCTGGCAAAAAATTGATCGAGGTGGTTTTCGACCTCCTCATTTGAAGCGAAGGTTTTACCGTCTAAAAAATTGTATAGTGACCGGAACGAATAATAATCCGAAGGTGCCAGATGTGGAGAATATGGTGGGTGTGGCAATGTATCCCATTCAAGCTGTAAAATCTTTTGGCGAGTGACCAAACCTGTATGAGGTCTCGCATTATCTTGGTGGAACACTACGCCTTTTCTGTTGATTAATTTCGGCCTTTTCTGTTGAAGTGCATCATTCAATTTGTCCAGCTGATGACAATAGACTTCCGAATTAATTTTATGTGCGTCTAATATTTAGCCACATTGTATTGTATGTGTATATACATATATATATATAGGGTTAAGCGTTGGCATATGTGTGTCGCTTCAGATGGATGTTATTTCGAAGGCGACAAGATAACTTTATTTGAAAATTAAAAACAATGTGTTTTAGTTACAAATTCCGGGTACTTTCTGATCAGCCTGTATATTGATCATTCTGGTCCAATACCTTTTGCCATCTTTCTGGCAGTAGCATGATTTTACGCTCATAAAATTTTTGGTATTTGCTGGCAAAAAATTGATCGAGGTGGTTTTCGACCTCCTCATTTGAAGTGAAGGTTTTACCACCTAAAAAATGTTGTAGTGACCGGAACAAATAATAATCCGAAGGTGCCAGATTTGGAGAATATGGTGGGTGTGGAAATGTATCCCATTCAAGCTGTAAAATCTTTTGGCGAGTGACCAAACTTGTATGAGGTCTCGCATTATGTTGGTGGGACACTACACCTTTTCTGTTGATTAATTCTGGCCTTTTCTGTTGGAGTGCATCATTAACACTTCGTGTTTCATTACAAATTTCGTTTCGCATTTTTTCGATGGAATCTGGATTTCGGTTGGTATTATGTCCCTTCAGAACCTTTAGAATCGGTACCATGTACTTTGAACCGCTCCTAGGCATCAAGACTTGCTTTATAAAATAAGCTGTAAAACCACTTTAACACTTTGACTGCCATGATGGTCACCGGTGACCGCCGCAAGAGATTTTACTGAAGATACAAAATATTCGCAATGAGTAGCAATAATTATTTTATAAATGCAGTTATTGTTAGAATAGTTATGCGATCCTTTGGTCTCCAATATCTGCACATTATTTATATTTTGCAGAATGCAATCAAACGCTGTAGTATTTCATAGCATTGCCGTTCTAATACAGCAAAATACGCTTGGCAATCAACGTGTTAAGTTTGTCCAGCTGATGACAGTAGACTTCCAAATTAATTCTTGTGTTATCCGGTAAAAGCTAAAAAAAAACGATTCCTTTATAATCCCACCAAACAGACAGCGTCACCTTTTTTTATGGATATCGGCTTTGGAAATGCTTTGAGCCGGTTCATCTTTTTTGCTCCATGATCTCTTGCGTTTGACATTGTTATACAGTATGATCAGAAAGTACCCGGAATTTGTCATTTAAAAGAACCGCCGTTGACATACCCAGTAAATTTTTTTTCTGAAACTGGTACACCTGTGAGAGTCATCTGTGCCAAGTTTCAAAAGATTCTGATCACTAGTATTTGTTTGGCATTTGTTTACATCGAGCAAGTTTTTGTGCTGACGAAGGAGCTGAAGGCAATCTCTTCATCGGCTTATGAAAAGTGTATGGAGGACTGGGTTAAGCGTTGGCATATGTGTGTCGCTTCAGCTGGATGTTATTTCGAAGGCGACAAGATAAATTTATCTGAGAATTGAAAACAATGTGTTTTAGTTACAAATTCCGGGTACTTTCTGATCATACTGGATTCCATTCAAGCTGTTAAATCTTTTGGCGAGTGACCAAACTTGTATGAGGTCTCGCATTATGTTGGTGGAACACTACACCTTTTCTGTTGATTAATTCTGGCCTTTTCTGTTGAAGTGCATCATTCAGTTTGTCCAGCCGATGACAGTAGACTTCCGAATTAATTGTTGTGTTATCCGGTAAAAGCTAAAAAAAAACGATTCCTTTATAATCCCACCAAACAGACAGCATCACCTATTTTTGATGGATATCGGCTTTGGAAATACTTTGAGCCGGTGCATCTTTTTTGCTCCATGATCTCTTGCGTTTAACATTGTTATATACAACCCATTTTTCGCCCCCAGTAATGATGCGCTTCAAAAATGGATCGTTTTCATGACATTTGAGAAGCGAATCACAGGCGACACAAATTTCTCTCCGTGAGAACATGGGGAACCCATATATCGAGCTTCGAGGTTAAACCCAGGCCTTTCAAGTGGTCATAAACAGTTGAATTTGATAAACTTAACCTCTCACCGATCTCACGTGTTATTATTCGCCGGGTTGCATCAATTAATGTCTTTATGGTGTCTTTATCAGTTTCAACCGGTCTTCCAGAACGTGGTGCATCTTCGACATCAAAATTGCCGGATCGAAATTTTGTAAACCAGTTCTGGCACTGGCGTACTGTCAACACATCTTCTCCATACACATCGGCTAATTTCTTTCTGGCTTAAACAGCATTTTTACCTTTTCTATAGTAAAAGAGTAAAATATGACGAAAATACTGCTTATTGCTCTCCATATTTAAAAGGGCACCAACCAAAAACCACTGCGTAGAATCAATTGGACTTTTTCACACATAAGCCTTGCTATATCAGCTCTCAAAACGTATTATGACTATGCAGCTTAAGTTGGGTGCAAAAAAATACAATTAAATCCTCTGTCGGGAAAAAACGAAATTACTTTCCGAACAACCCAATAGAACCAGTGAGTCCCATCACTAATCCACGTATCTATACGTATACGTTGAAATATGTCGTCTTAACTGTCGTCACCTTCTTCTGGGTCCGTCCGCACATACACTATGAAAAGTGATAACGTGGGATAAGGAATTTTAACAGGTTGCCTCTCTCCCCCCCACCAAGGTAACGTATCGCGTTAAATCTCTTTGCTGTCATCCATTCACATCCCGCAACTTTGCGAATGCCGTCGTAGCACCGCGTCGTTAAAGAAGGTGGGTGCAAGAAGATGGTTTTTTTTCCGTAGCAGCCGATACGTACCGTCTGCAATTCAGTCAGTATGCACTCAGCGCATGGTTTCCAGTTTAGTTTCGTTCCTATCAATTAGCCCTTCCGCGCCGGCGTTTAATTAACTGCGCTCATTAATGCGATGCGTTTAGTGCGTAAACGCTGCCGAGAGCCGAGTATTCCGCGGGAAATTTCCCTTTTTCAGCATTGAAGGTGGTTTATTTTACCGTCGAGAGTCTTGCGTTCTGCTTAATTGCACACTCGCGTGATATTATGCGGCGGCAGCGGGGATCGTCCGAGACTTTCTGTTTCGTTTGGTTACTTAACCCTTTTAGTGCCGGGCGAAAAAGAGAGGCCTATGCGAAGATAACCGGCCGAATTTTATGCTTTTACTAGGGTTTGAAACAAGGTTCATGAAAACTGAACAAAAACAATATTTATATAATTAAAAAAAAAGTGTTAAGGACGAAAAAATGTCAACAAAAGGATTTAAAAAGCATGTATTAAGGACGAAATAGAGAATATAACAGTGACATTAATTTTTCTATATTTATTGAAAATTATATAAATGACAAAGGTATAAATGATCGTAAAGAAAATAAAAATTGTGTTCTCTCTTACAAAACGTATTTGCATATACGGAAAGTCGTCTTTTCATCATAACTTTATATAGACCATTTATTACAAAGCATATACTTTGCATTTGTAAAATATTTTGTAATAAAATATATAATATTGCAGAACAAAAATAAAGAATAACTCCAAGGTACATGGTAAGCTTCCGAAACAAGTAATTGCCTATAGGTAATATAAAGTTAAACAATATTTACATAATTCAAAAAGCAGCGTATTAAGGAGGAAATAGAGAATGAAACAGTGACACTAATTTTTCTATATTCATTGAAAATTATATAAATGACAAAAGCATAAATGATCGCAAAGAAAATAAAAATTGAGTTCTCTCTTACAAAACGTATTTGCACATACGAAAAGTCATCTTTTCATCATTTTTTTATATAGACCATTTATTACAAACTATTATATATACTTTGCATTTCCAAAATATATATACGTATTTGTAATCAAATATATATTGCATAACAAAAATAAAGAATAACTCCAAGGTACATGGCAAGCTTCCGAAACAAGTAATTGCTGGATAATATAAATATAAATCGCAAAACTATTTTTTTTAACTCTCTCCTAATGAAATTATACCAATTATAACGTATTATAAATTTATTTTGAGATAGAGTTCTCTCGCAATGCGAATAGTAAACATAGAGGGTAAAGTATTCAGTGATTGACCGCTTAAGAATAGTGATTGAATGAAAGGCGTATAACTTAAACATGTAATGTTGCATTCTTTATTTCTTACCATAGTAGGACAGAAAAATATTGAAAGAACATGTTCAGCCTGCAACGAAATAGAAACAATATTTTATTTATTAATAACAGAACAATCAATTTAATACTGCCAATTATTAGTGATTGACCGCAGAAATCACAGTCATTGACCGTGTTATTTACAGTTATTGAGCACCTTGTAGACTTGTAAGAAATGAGAAATATTTAAGTGGTTAGTTTTACTGTGTTACCTTTAAATGTTAATATGTTATGTCTTAACTGTCTTAGAAAGAACCTTTTGCAGAACCTTTTCCTTCCTTTATTCGGTCTAAATGCCGATACGTCAGCAGGCTGGAGAATTTTAGTTGCATTTGGATACAAAGCAATTAACACGTTGACTGCCGTTCGTATTTTGCCATATTAGAACGGCGATGCTATGAAATGCTACAGCGTTTAATTGAATTATGCAAAATGTAAATAATGTACAGGTATTGGAGACCAAATGATCGCATCACTATTCTAACAATAACAGCATTTATAAAATAATTATTGCTACCCATTGCGAATATTTTGGATTTTCAGTAAAATCTCTTGCGCTGGTCAGCAGTGACCATCACGGCAGTCAAAGTGTTAAAATGATTTGTAATTCCGAATATTCAACATTCCGAATTTTGATATTCGAAACAATGAAAATATACCTACATAGCGATCTTCAGATATTCGTTCATGAACGCAAAACGGTCAATCATTGCCTACTTTACGCTATCGGCACTAAAAGGGTTAAAAATGGGGAGCCGAAGAACAAACGTCCTTAACACATTGACTGCAACGGTGGTCACCGGCGACCGGTGCAAAAGATTTTACTAAAAATTCAAAAAATTCACAATGAAGCCCATTTGCAATTTTGTAAAAGCAATTGATATCGGGACGGTGCTTCAATACTTCGGCTTCTAATAACTCTACGTTATCTTTATTTTCCACGATTCAATTATATTCTGCAGTATTTGATCGCATTGCGGTTCTAACATAGCAAAATACGCTTGGCAGGCAAACTGTTAAACTTATCGAATGCCGGAGTTTTTCGTTTTCAGTGGAACGCACGACTCAAAACGCGCGATTTCGGGAATGCGGGACGAATTTATTTTTTCCAGTCGAGAATGCAAAGTAGTAGTGACGATGAAAATGACGATTTCTACATTGAGGTGGAAAAAATGGTAGATTGTTGTAGAGCATAGTGAAAGTTTTTGAATTTGAAATATACCTACATAGCGATCTTCAGATATTCATTCATGAACGCAAAACAGTCAATCATTGTCCACTTTACGCTATCGGCCTCCATCACTAAAAGGGTTAAAAATTAGGGCCGAAATACAAACTTCGTTAGACTTATCAAATACTGAAACTTTTCGTTTTCAACAGAACGCACGACTCAAAACGCCGGATTTCGCGATTCCACGAATGCGGTGCGAATTTTTTTATTTTCCAGTCGAGAACGTATCGCTGAGTAGCCGTTTAATTTCTGCACAATACCGATTAGTGGCACTAGAGCGAATCACGGTAGAGCAGTAGCACAGTTTCGGACGGCGTCGAACAATTTTCATTTCGCCTTACTTTGTTGGTAAACAATTACATCTTTTTTTGTTAACGCATCGGTGTGTGTGTGTGTGGTACCAGGTAGAAAGTTTGTGTAGGGAAGTCGCCTCTCTTCGCACAACGTTGCAGTCGAAGCATCGTCAGTTCCAAGAGTTCTTGAACAATCACGAACGAGCTCAAAGATTCCGGCAGCATCGTTGGGAGAAGGTAAGATATTTAAGTTTGCGCACATCTTACGTATCTAGGCTCGACATAAGTGCACGAAAATTTTCTCGCGTACCGGCTCTGAACAAGCTATGAATTCATGACGATTCTGTTTTTTTATTATTTTCGTGGACGTCGGAAATGTGGATGTGTACTCGGTAAAGTGTTCCAGGCTTTTGGCCCATCTGCGATATCTTCAGCAGGAACAGAGTAATTACGGCAGAAACATAATGTATACTTTCAATTAGTTACGTGTAGGAGTTTTAATTACAACGTTCGGCATCGTGTGATCATACGCGTGCGATCTAAGAACAAGATCGGAACGTCGGTGGGTAATAATTGTGATATTGTGAGCAGCGTATAATATTACCATTTAATTCTCATAAATGGTTTAGTAATATTGTGGAAGTATGCTACGGTAAATAAAATGGGAACGATGTTAGTTTCTGTGAAGATGAACACATGGACCAAAGGGATCTTGATTAGTGGGGAGTTGGGGTTTTTTAATTGCACGCGATTTGTTTACAATATTCCAGACGGATGACGGTGCCGGAAGTGACGGCAGTTTACCGGAATCGTGGTCGAGTCTGAATGATGAGAAATGTGTTGACGCGGTGAGAGAACTCGTTAATCATCATGTAAGTATCTGGAAGAATGTTAAATAATTTAGAAACTTGTATTAGGTCTACCGGAAATTTTATCTCAAATTTCAACACATATAAAAATGTTCAATTGAAATACTTATGGCTACCTTTGTTTACTATTAAATTTCTATATGCGCTATCGAAATGTACTGCAACGATGATTTCGTAATTTCAGTAGTATGTATTGAAAATTTGTTATTGCGTAAAAATTGCGAAATATAGTATCTTACGGGGATTTTCATTCTGAATAGAATCACGTATTGACCGTTGCTAAATTTAGAAGATTTTAACCCCTTAACGCCTGAATTTTTTTCTAATGATAAAAAAATAATTACATAGTATATATCCTGTTATTATGCACATTTAAATCCGTCAATAATTTTTATTTGTGGTTTTTTCATATTAGGGGATTTTTTAGGGGGTTTGAGGCAAATTTGATACAATCGTCCACTTTTATGAAATTCTCAATTTTAAACCCATATGCGACATGCGAAGCAGTATGTCGCGAATTATCCTCATTCGTCGTTAAGGGGTTAATCGAATACGAGTAATATACTAGGAGTACAAGAAAGTTCTGTCTGGAAATGTTATGTCAAATTTCAACACGTTAGAAAATGTTCAGTTCAAACATACATGGCTACCTTTGTTTACCATTAAATTTCGATATGCACTATCGAAATGTACTGCAACAATGATTTCGTAATTTCAGTAGTATGTATTGAAAATTGGTTATTACGTAAAAACTGCGAAATATGGTATCTTATGGGGATTTTCACTCTGAATGGAATTAGGTATTGACCGTTGTTAAATTTAGAAGATTTTAATCGAATACGAGTAATATATTATGAGTATAGGAAAGTTCTGTCTGGAAATGTTATGTCAAATTTCCACACGTATGAAAATGTTCACTTCAAACATTTATGACTACTTTTGTTTACCATTAAATCTCTATATGCGCTATCGAAATGTACTGCAACAATGATTTCGTAATTTCAGTAGTATGTATTAAAAATTGGTTATTACGTAAAAACTGCGAAATATGGTATCTTATGGGAATTTTCATTCTGACTGGAGTTACGTATTGCCTGTTGCTAAATTTAGAAGATTTTAATCGAATACGAGTAATATACTAGGAGTATCGGAAAGTTCTGTCTGGAAATGTTATGTCAAATTTCAACACGTATGAAAATTTTTACTTCAAACATATGTGGCTACATTTGTTTACCATTAAATTTCTATATGCGCTCATCGAAATGTACTGCAAGAATAATTTCGTAATTTCAGTAGTATGTATTGAAAATTTGTTATTACGTAAAAATTGCGAAATATCGTATCTTACGGGGATTTTCATTCTGAATGTAATTACGTATTGACCGTTGCTAAATTTAGAAGATTTTAATTAAATACGAGTAATATACTACGAGTATAGGAAAGTTCTGTCTGAAAATGTTATGTCAAATTTCAACACACATGAAAATGTTCACTTCAAACATATATGGCTACCTTTCTTTACCATTAAATTTCTATATGCGCTCATCGAAATGTACTGCAAGAATAATTTCGTCATCTCAGTAATATGAATTAGAAATTGGTTATTACGTAAAAACCGCGAAATATGATATCTTATGGGGATTTTCACTCTGAATGGAATTACGTATTGATCGTTGCTAAATTTAGAAGATTTTAATTGAATATGAGTAATATAGTAGGAGTACCGAAAAGTTCTGTCTGGAAATGTTATGTCAAATTTTAACACACATGAAAATGTTCACATGAAACATACCCACCATTAAATTTCTATATGCGCTCATCGAAATGTACTGCAAGAATAATTGCGTCATTTTAATAGTATGTATTGAAAATTTATTATTACGTAAAAACCGTGAAATACGGTATCTTATGGGGATCTTCGCTCGGAATGGAATCACGTATTGACCGTTGCTAAATTTAGAAGATTTTAATCGAATATGAGTAATATACTAGAAGTACAGGAAAGTTTGTCTGGAATTGTTATCGCAAATTTCAACACGTATGAAAGTGTTCACATCAAACATATATGGCTATCTTTGTTTACCATTAAATTTCTATATGCGCTCATTGAAATGTACTGCAAGAATAATTTCATTATTTCAGTAGTATGTATTGAAAATTGGTTATTACGTAAAAACTGCGAAATATGGTATCTTATGGGGATCTTCACTCTGAATGGAATCACGTATTGACCGTTGCTAAATTTAGAAGATTTTAATTGACTATGAGGAATATACTACGAGTACAGGAAAGTTCTGCCTGGAAATCTTATGTCAAATTTGAACACACATGAAAATGTTCACATGAAACATACCCACCATTAAATTTCTGTATGCGCTCATGGAAATGTACTGCAAAAATAATTTCGTCATTTCAGTAGTATATATTGAAATTTCATTAAATATCTCGAAACAAGAAATATATATCTTATGGGGATTTTCATAATTAGGAAGTTACGTATTGCCCATGGCCAAATTTAGAAGATTTTAATCGAATATTACATATTATATGCTATGTTTGTATACTTAGTATTATATATATATATATATAAGTCCATTTAGTGTGAAAATCACCATAAGATACCATATGTCGCAGTTTTTACGTAATAATCAATTTTCAATATATACTACTGAAATGACGAAATCACTGTTGCATTACATTTTTAACAATTACAAAATTACAATTTAATGGTAAATAAAGGTTGCAATGTATGTTTGAAGTGAACACTTTCATATGTGTTGAAATTTGAGATAACATTTCCGGACAGAATTTTCCGGTAGACCTTATATCAACTGAGGCTGATCAATTTATATCTCGAGCTATAACCGTAGTATGGAATGTATTTATTGATTAGAAAAAGGAACTGGCGGTACTTGAAACGGAACTGCAGAACAAAGTAAAGTCTTTAAATGAGCACCAAACGAAGGTCGACAAAATGGAGGAGGAGCTCATGGAAATCGCGAGGAAGCAGAAGCATATGTTAAACATAGAAGTAAGTATCCTGCAATTATTGTATTAACACTTTAAGGACTGCTAAGAAATATGTAAAAAATACGCCTGGGACCGCACGTTTTTGGGAAACTTGTACATTACAAAAAATCGTAACTTTTTCATTTATGAAGCAATTTTTGTGAAACTTTCAAAAATTGTATAACTGGAAGTATTTTAGGTGTCATTAAAAAAAATTATGTTTTTTAATAATTATCTCTAACTTTTTTACTAAAAAAATAAATTTGTACGAAATTTATAGAAACTGTAAAATAGAATGCATTTCAAGTATTATTTAAAAAAATTATTTAAAAAATTATTTAAAGAAATTATCATAACATTTTATATAAGAGTCAATTTTATCAGAGTTTTTAGTAGCTTTTTAAAGTATGATATTGCGTAAAGCATTTTTTTTTTTTTTTTTTTTTTGAAGAGAAACGATACAAAATTTACATATGTATCGTGATTCACTTCTTTTTCCATTGAATATTGACGTAAATACGTAAATAAACAACATAGATAGAAATAGATTTAAGGACAACTTAGAAAACACGAGAAAATGTGAGCGGCAAAATGTTAAAAGAACATAATGTATTTACGTACGCAGATCTGTAAAAAACAAAAATATCATCAACAACCGATATGCACTTTCATCGTCAAATGAAAGTTTTGCAAAAATACGTATTGGCTGCATTTGTATTATTGTAGATGTACCAGTTAGTCATCATTGTCTCAATTTTCTGAAACAATCTACGTACACTTTGATTGATTACACAAATTCAATATTTACTAAAGTATAGAATAAATCTGCGTCCACTTTGATTGATTACAATAATTCAATATTCACTAAAGTATATAATAAATCTGCGTCCACTTGGACTGATTACAAAAATTCAATGTTTATTAAAGTATATTACTAAGGTCAACTGTTATGTAATTATACAGTTATATACACTTACGAACAGTTATGAACCATAAAATTGTCACCACACACAATTTCGACCGGAACACTGTTGTCCCGTAGATATCCATAACTGCAAAAATTATATTTAAAATATAAAAATATAAAAATATAAAAATATAAAAATATTTTTAATTCGTTGACTGCCAAGCGTATTTTACAATTTTAAAACCGTAAAGTGATGAAGTACTACAGAATGTGATTGAATTGTGCAAAATGAAAATAATGCGAAAGTATTGGGGAGCGAAAAATTGAATGACTATTTAATATTATTTGCATTTACAAAACTTTATTAATTATTTTTATTCGATTTTATATCTTGATCAATAATTTGAATGATTCGATTTTTATTTATAATTTTTATTCAATATTAATTGCATTTACAAAATTGTAGATGCTACCGATTGGGTATTTTTTTAATTTTTCGTGAGACCTTTTGCTGGGTCATCGATGACCACAATGGTAGTCAACGTGTTAACAAACGTGTTATGTGTTTATATAATAAACATTGCCAATATAATAATCAAAACATTACAACTCCTTATTTTCAAAAAATACCAATACATTTATTTATTCGGGCCCCCTACACCTACTACCATTGCCACTTATTGACATAAATTCGTATCGTCCCAGCTTTCTACCGATCGATATCCACCCTCTGAATTTTCCAGCTCGAAGGCGAAGGAGTAACCGAAAAAAAGCTGTTGCTCGCCAAAAGATCCCAGGAACAACTCCAAGAGATCCTCCGCCGCAAGCAATCTCTCTCTCTAAACCTAAAACGCGCGTTACCAGCTTCTCCAGGCGAGCACTCCTCGAGCAGCGATGAAATCGTGTCGAGCAGCGACCTGAAGTCCTTCCAAGACGCGTGCAACCGAAAAATGCAAATCGCTTCAGCGCTCAGTCTACTGCCACAAAACGCACCCACATCGATCGACACCGCGGACACTTTCCACACAGCGGCCGCTGACTCTCCGTGTTTAACGTTCGAGGACGTCATAGAGAAGACGAGCAACGAGCCGGAAACCGAGGAAGAGGGCAGCAAGCCAGAAGAAGAAGAAGAAGAAGAGTCCACCGAGTGCTCGAGGTCCAGCGACGACAAAAACCCTTTGAGTCTAAGCCGGAAGTCTTCCCTGGCGAACGTCAGCCACGTAGAAAACGGAACCCACAGCGAAAAGGACAAGCCTAATACTTCGCTGACGAATTCCGGGACTGAGCAGGACGAGGATATTATGCAGGACTCGTTGGAGTCGCCCGTTCAGCAGAATCCGGCGATGAGGAGACTGAACCAAAGAATAGCGAGGCAGAGGATGATGGTGATGAGGTGCCTAGAAGCGAACACCCCTTCGAAGGAGGACCTGAACAGGCAGATTGTGATCCTGCAGGACCTGCAGAAGCAGCAGATCGAGCTGGAGGTCTCGTTGTTGGAGGATGAAAGAAGGGGGCAGCGGAGCAGTCAGTGCGATGAGAGACTCAGGCCAAATGCGGAAGCGGAGTTCGGGCAGGAGGGGAAGAACTGTGGGGTGGAGACTTCGAACAGTTCGGCTGCGATGCTGACGGTTGCGAGCACGATGTCGCACGTTTTTAAGAACAGGCCTAATGTGAGCGAGGACGAGACGGCGTCGGAGTCGATGGTCATTCCTAGGATAACTTCCGGACGCGGGTACTCCACGGTCTACCTCACGGTGAGTGGTCCGTTTTCTAGCTGGCGAATATGTATAGGGTCTACCGGATCAAAGTACTTATTCAATACTATGAGCGCCAAGTTTCTTTTGTCTTGTTTACTGTTTTTTATTGTCAATCACCGATGACTGAAGCGGCCTTAACACTTTGATTACCAAGAGTATTTTACTATGTTAGAACGGCGGTGCTATGAAATAATACAGCGTTTGACTGAATTATGCAAAATGTAAATAATGTGCAGGTATTGGAAACCAAAGGATCGCATTACTATTCTAGCAACAACTGTATTTATAAAACAATAATTGCTATCCATTGCGAATATTTTGAATCTTCAGAAAAATCTCCTGTGTCGGTCACCGGTGACCATCATGGTAGACAAAGTGTTAAGGGGTAACATCTACCTTAAATTTTCAAAAAATCGAAACAATTTTTTTTATCTTATATGACACTTTGTAGCCTTAAAAATAAGATGCAATTTGTCTTACAGACAAAAATATTTTTTAAAGTGGTTTTACAGCTCATTTTATAAAGCAAGTCGTGATGCGTCGGAGCGGTTCAAAGTACATGGTACCGAATCTAAAGGTTCTGAAGAGACATAATATTAACCGAAATCCAGATTTCATCGAAAAAATGCGAAACGAAATTTTAGCAACTCTTTACCATAAACTTTCGACGGATGAAGTGCCGCAACACGAGAATTGCCCGACATCGGCATAAATATTGCGTCTTCTATTTTTAACGATCGATTTGAAAGCATAATGGCAATGATGCGGGTGTTATAATTGATTATGGGTCGTAATTGTTACAATTTCTGCGTCGAAGTTGACGCACGCTGCATCAAGTTTTCCAGGAAAGAGAAAGAGGAAGAAAAAATTAATGTAGAAGGACACCTACCAGTAAAGTAATATGAAATAATGTTACTCAAAACTTTAAATGCGTTTTTCTCGAAACTACGTTTTTCAAATTGGCTTGCAGAATATTCGCAATAGGTAACAGTAATTATTTTATATGTAAATGCAGTTATTGTTAGAATAGTGGCGCGATCCTTTGGTCTCCAATACCTGTACATTATTTACATTTTGCATCATTCAGGCAAACGCTGTAGTATTGCATAGTATCACGGTTCTAATACAGCAAAATACGCACGGGAGTCAATGTGTTAATATAAGGTCTACCGGAAAGTTCTGTCGGGAAATGTTATCTCAAATTTCAACACATATGAGTGTTCACTTGAAACATACATTGCTATCTTTGTTTACCATTAAATTTCTACATATATGCTCATCAAAATGTACTGCAACAGTGATTTCGTCATTTCAGTAGTATATATTGAAAATTGGTTAGTACGTGAAAATTACGAAATATGGTATCTTACGGTGATTTTTACGCTAAATGCACTTACGTATATAATACTACGTGTATAAACTTAGTATATAATATATTACACATATTCGATTAAAATCTTCTAAATTTGGCAACGGGCAATACGTAACTTCCTTCAGAATGAAAATCCGCATAAGATACCATATTTCACGGTTTTTACGTAATAACCAATTTTCAATACATACTACTGAAATTACGAAATTATTCTTGGAGTACAGTTACATGAGCGCATTTGTAGAAATTGAATGGTAAACAAAGGTAGCCATATATGTTTGAAGTGAACACCTTCATACGTGTTAAAATTTGACAGAACTTTTCGGTACTCCTGATATATTACTCGTATTCGATTAAAATCTTCTAAATTTAGCAACGGTCAATACGTAATTCCATTCAGAATGAAAATCCCCATAAGATACCATATTTCGCAGTTTTTACATAATAACCAATTTTCAATAGATACTACTGAAATGCCGAAATCATCGTTGCAGTACATTTCGATAGCGCATATAGAAATTTAATTGTAAACAAAGGTAGCAATATATGTTTCCAGTGAACAATTTCATATGAGTTGAAATTTGAGATAACATTTCCGGACGGAACTTTCCGGTAGACCTAATAATTCGCGATACGCCGTCCGAGAGTCATTTTTTCGCCTTCTGTCCTGCTTCGCGCTTCGACTTTCTAACTTGCGCTTTCTCGCGCGTCGGTTCCCGGATCGAGCGTTTTCGGATGTTTTAGTTTTATGACTTTCAACCGTGCGATTCTCGATCCGTCAGCCGCTTGGGCGCTCAGAACATCCGCGAGGCGATAAAAAGGCAGGTTGAAGGAGAAAAATGCGAGCAGCGGAGCGTGAAGAATTACAAGGAAACGATCCTTTTATCAGATTACAACGCCGTTTTCTGCATCTGCTCGCCGGATAATCCGTTCTGGGGTGAAAAATCGACGAGCGCGAAACTATCCTTCCTTTAACTTTCTTCGTCGCTGTGCCACTCTTATTATCGAAGCCGATTCGCTGCGCGCTAAACGTCCCGGAACTGAAACCAGTAACGAAAATCTAATGGCGTACAGGCGCGCTTCCATCCTTTTTTCGACGCCGGTCACGAAACGACCTACTTATCCTATCCTGGAAACTGAAATCAATAGCAAAAAGTCGACAACCATAAAAATACTCCGTTAACTCGTCGTTCGACTCTCGAACTCGTTCTATTCTAGTACGCACGGCCGGGCAGCGAAAATAGCGGTAATAGTTTGGGAAAAATTTGAGGACCGTTATTTTTGCGCAGGCGACCGCCCGTTAATATTCACGGAAAAGTAAATTTGTCGGAAGGAACAATAATGCAGCCTATCGGAACGAGAAAAGTCAAGGTCTCGTGAATTTGGCAGAGAAGCGTGTCGCTCTTAACCCATTCGAGACGACGATTTTTTTCGAACACGGTCCCCAGGAGCGAATTTTTTTTTTCTTTATATTGTTCATTTTTAATAAAAAAACATGTTTACTATGGAAATCACCCAATTCGTAAGTGAATTCACATAAATAAGATTATTGCACACCAGGTGTGCAGCTCGCTCCTCGGAAAATTTTTATTGCGTGGAACGGATTGAACACCATGTCTGCAATGTAAGGTAAAATGAAAATACATCATTAAAAAATATATAAACATTTATTTCAAAAATAGTTAGATAATATAAAATCGTTATTTTGTTTTCAATAATAAAGAACAGAATATAATGCAAAGAAAATGTTTAAAAAGTAGTAAAAAGTCAAACAAAGATAAGTTGAATAACAAAAAAAACTAACATGAACGAGAAATAAATTGTCGACAATGCACGGACCTATTTGAGTTTTTCTTTATATTGTTCATTTTTAATAAAAAAAAAAAAAAACACGTTTACTATGGAAATCACCCAATTCGTAAGTGAATTCACATAAATAAGATCATTGCACACCAGGTGTGCAGCTCGCTCCTCGGAAAATTTTTATTGCGAGGAACGGATTGAACACCATGTGTGCAATGTAAGGTAAAATGAAAATACATCATTAAAAAATTTATGAACATTTATTTCAAAAATAGTTAGATAATATAAAATCGTTATTTTGTTTTCAATAATAAAGAACAGAATGTAATGCAAAGAAAATGTTTAAAAAGTAGTAAAAAGTCAAACAAAGATAAGTTGAATAACAAAAAAACTAACATGAACGAGAAATAAATTGTCGACAATGCACGGACCTACTCGAGTTTTTCTTTATATTGTTCATTTTTAATAATAAAAAAAAAAAACACGTTTACTATGGAAATCACCGAATTCGTAAGTGAATTCACATAAATAAGATCATTGCACACCAGGTGTGCAGCTCGCTCCTCGGAAAATTTTTATTGCGAGGAACGGATTGAACACCATGTGTGCAATGTAAGGAAAAATGAAAATACATCATTAAAAAATGTATGAACATTTATTTCAAAAATAGTTAGATAATATAAAATCGTTATTTTGTTTTCAATAATAAAGAACAGAATGTAATGCAAAGAAAATGTTTAAAAAGTAGTAAAAAGTTAAAAAAAATAAGTTGAATAACAAAAAAACTAACATGAACGAAAAATAAATTGTCGACAATGCACGGACCTACTCGAGTTTTTCTTTATATTGTTCATTTTTAATTAAAAAAAAAAAAAAAAACACTACTATGGAAATGATCCAATTCGTAAGTGAATTCACATAAATAAGATCATTGCACACCAGGTGTGCAGCTCGCTCCTCGGAAAATTTTTATTGCGAGGAACGGATTGAACACCATGTGTGCAATGTAAGGTAAAATGAAAATACATCATTAAAAAATTTATGAACATTTATTTAAAAAATAGTTAGATAATATAAAATCGTTATTTTGTTTTCAATAATAAAGAACAGAATGTAATGCAAAGAAAATGTTTAAAAAGTAGTAAAAAGTTAAAAAAAGATAAGTTGAATAACAAAAAAACTAACATGAACGAGAAATAAATTGTCGACAATGCACGGACCTATTCGAGTTTTTCTTTATATTGTTCATTTTTAATAAAAAAAAAAAAAAAACACGTTTACTATGGAAATCACCCAATTCGTAAGTGAATTCACATAAATAAGATCATTGCACACCAGGTGTGCAGCTCGCTCCTCGGAAAATTTTTATCGCGAGCAACGGATTGAACACCATGTGTGCAATGTAAGGAAAAATGAAAATACATCATTAAAAAATGTATGAACATTTATTTCAAAAATAGTTCGATAATATAAAATCGTTATTTTGTTTTCAATAATAAAGAACAGAATGTAATGCAAAGAAAATGTTTAAAAAGTAGTGAAAAGTTAAAAAAGGATAAGTTGAATAATGAAAAAAATAACATGAACGCGAAATAAATTGTCGACAATGCACGGACCTACTCGAGTTTTTCTTTATATTGTTCATTTTTAATAAAAAAAAAAAAAAAAAAAAAAAAAAAAAAAAAAACGTTTACTATGGAAATCACCCAATTCGTAAGTGAATTCACATAAATAAGATCATTGCACACCAGGTGTGCAGCTCGCTCCTCGGAAAATTTTTATTGCGAGGAACGGATTGAACACCATGTGTGCAATGTAAGGTAAAATGAAAATACATCATTAAAAAATTTATGAACATTTATTTAAAAAATAGTTAGATAATATAAAATCGTTATTTTGTTTTCAATAATAAAGAACAGAATGTAATGCAAAGAAAATGTTTAAAAAGTAGTAAAAAGTCAAACAAAGATAAGTTGAATAATGAAAAAACTAACAAACGAGAAATAAATTTGTAGAAAAATGTCTACAGATAACAAAGTAATGTAACTCAGTAATAAAGAAGAAAATATAATTTGTAAATACACTTTTAGCAAATAGTACACTGATCGTGACGTAATTATACATTAGTTGGTTGATGGTAGCGCTTGAAACATTCTCCCAAACATAATCCAGGATTACCGACACAAGCAGGACAAGAGTAATTATTACGTTTATATTTTCCTTCTTCGTAGGACTGTCGGCAATTCATAGTATTTTACATGTAAGAAAGGCTTCAAATAATTTTTAGATTTTTGGTACACAGTAAAACCAATGCCAAATTTCGTTTTCCTGTACCTTGCCGATTTCATTAGTTCAAGGAAAATCTTATTTCGGCGACTAGTTTACTCAGAATAACAAGTGATATAATTATTGAACTTATATGAATTGGTTGCCTGTTATTGCACACACGGTGTGCAATCGGTCTCGAATGGGTTAGCTACCAGCTACTCAGGGCCACTTTTTGGCAGAAACATGCATTTACGGACCCTCATATTATTTAGTATAGTTTTGGAACCAAGTAACGTATTATAATGATATTGAACTTATATGAATTGGTTGCCATTGAGAAATTCTGTTATTGCACACACGGTGTGCAAGCCGTCTTATAACCTCGGAAATCAATTGCACACACGGTGTGCAATTGGTCTCGAATGGGTTAACACATTGTTGACCGGCAATTCTCGGCAAAAGCTGTCTCAAGTCACCGGCTATTATTTCGTAATTGAACATGGAAGTGAAACGATGTAAATAACCTTCAATAAAGTTTGTTCGTGCGTAATGAATTCAAATTGAACTTTGGACATACATTTTATGTAACTTTCAATATTTTTTCGTATGATTAACTGGACAGCAGTCATTTACGCGTAGATGTAGACAAGAGGTTTTGCACATAAATCTTGTTTCGTTGCGCTTTCCTTTTAAAGTGCTAGATTATGCCCTTGTTATTTAATTTTCAGTAATTATTTTTCCAATGACTACAACTCATTTAAAAATCACTCGGGCAATATAAAGCATTCACGTATAATTGATTAACAAATGCTTTACCGTCACGTTCCGTCGTTCTTGACACTTTCTAATACTAGAATTGTAATAAAAGCCTCAGTACCTAGAAAAGTATACTTTTTTATAATAAAGCAGACGCGATTGAACACAATGAACAACATTTTGCTATATTCTATATAGCCCTGCGTTTCAAAAATTCAAATAAGTGCAAATACTCGTTAACTCGTGACCGATCAGCAACATTTGGCCATGAAAACACGAGTTAACTCATGACCGGTCAACAATGTGTTAAAATTGCCGTGGTTTGATGGGCGTGCTTGCTGTCGTTCAATAGGGGCATTGAATCACACAAACGATACCTTTTAGTGGTTATAGGTCACAGGAATGCGCTGTATCATACTTTTGTAATTAAGGCATTTTTTGAAAACGATGACTCGGCCACTCGAACGCAGCCGATGTTTTGTTCATGTTTTAGTACGAGACATCGTAGAAACGTGTCCGGCCGGGCAAGTTTGGAACATTTCATTGTTATAACTTTTTTTAAAAAACAATTTTATCAGAGTTTCTAGTAGTTTTTTAAAGTTTGATATTGCGTAAAGCATTTTTCTCTGTGAAGGTGTACCATACGAAATAACCAAAAAAAAAAAAAAACATAAAGCCAATCGAGTTTAATATATTGAATATTGATGTAAATACTTAAATAGAAAAAATAGATACAATGTACCAAAGTAAGTAACATCTAAAGACAGCATGTAGGAAACACAAGAAACCTCGTGAGCGGTCCTTAAAGGGTTAACACGTTGACTGCCAAGCGTATTTTGCTATGCTAGAACCGCGATGTAATGAAATATTGCAGAGTATAATTAAATCGTGCAAAATAAAGGTAACGCAGAGTTGTTAGAAGCCAAAGTATTCAAGCAAGGTTCCAACATCAATTGCTTTTACAAGATTGCAAATAGGCTTCATTGCGAATTTTTTGCATTTTTAATGAAATCTTTTGCATATTTTTCTATCTTAGAACCGCGATGCGATGAAATACTGCAGAGTTTGATTAAATCGTGCAAAATAAAGGTAACGCAGAGTTGTTAAAAGCCAAAGTATGGAAGCACCGTTCCAATATTAACCCTTTGCGCTCGACGCGCTTTTCTCTCGGGCTAATGAGTTCGTTTCTGTTAACTTAAAATAATTGTAGGCACAATAGGACACTTGAAACTCGTATATTTTAACATTACATACATTGATTTAACTTAATGAAGGATATTTATTAAAGATTACGTTCTATAATTTTTCTTCTTGTGGTATTTTGTAAAACAATCTCCAATGTGCATTCTTGGCTTGTCGGGGCATGTGTTACAATAGTACACAGTTTGTCGTCTTTGGTCGGACTTTCGTTGGGAACAAACTTTGCAATCCTTTTTTTGTCCCATCAAAATAACATGCAGCTTCCCATTGAGTCGGATCATTTCAGAAGTGCTCTGTGAAGTAGAAGCTGTACTACGTTGGCTTTTGGCTTTTGGCCACTTTGGCTTTCAGATTCACTATCGATTATTCGGATTTTTCTTCTTCTTACACCTATAACGTCGTCACTATCTTCATCACTTCCGTCTTCATTCTCATGGGCAAGCTGTCTATGTAGTGATGTCATTTCGTTCGTTATTGCCGAAAAATTGAACTCATCTTCACTAGAAGTCATTTCTTCGTCGTGTTCCATACTTATTGGGCTCACTAACTTTGAAAGAAATATTGCGATTGCCAAGAAGGTTGACTTCGAACTAATGTCGAAGACAGAGTCCAACCCGCGTTTGCAAGTATTTTTGAGATAAGACATTTTATCTCAAAAGTGCGAAGACGGTGATTGGTTCTTTTTGTACCTTTTTTTTTTAAAGAAGCGAATTGAAAGAAGCGTTGCGACGTCTATAAGCGTTCTATTATTCTCAAGACATAATGCACGCATTGAAATTCGTTTGTGTTTTTGAGATAAGACATCTTTATAGCTATGTAGACACCTCATAAAATGATCTACAAAAGGCCAGGTAGACTTGTCAAGCGATATTCGTTAGGCCAAACACAAATAAACACCGTTACCACTCAATTTACCGCATCGATGCGAGTGGTGCCTGAGAGGCACCGGTCGAGCGCAAAGGGTTAATTACTTTTACAAGATTGCAAATGGGCTTCATTGCGAATTTTTTCATTTTTAGTAAAATCTTTTGCTTATTTTGCTACGTTAGAACCGCGATGCGATGAAATACTGCAAAGTATAATTAAATCGTGCAAAACGAAGGTAACCCAGAGTTGTTAGAAGCCGAAGTATTGAACCCCGGTTTCAGTATCAATTTCTTTCACAAGGTTGCAAATGGGCTTCATTGCGAATTTTTTTCATTTTTAGTCAAATCTGTTGCACCGGTCATCGGTGAGCACTGTGCAAATGGGCTTCATTGCGAATTATTTTTTCAGTTTTTTAGTCAAATCTTTTGCACATTATTTACGGTCAAACGCTGTAGTATTTCATGACCATGCGGCCGTGGCAGTCAACGTGTTAAAGAAACTAGTAGCGCTTTGTATGAGTTTATAAAACGAAACTTATGAACTTATTTTGTTATACAGAGTCAGAATAGAGGCGATCGACTGAGCAGCCCGTACTCGCTGACTATCACAAGGTCCTTGCCGTCATTGATAGCCAACGACGGCGACTGTGACAGCGTTATCAACATGATAGTCAGTGTGCCATCATACGTGATACGTGGTTCCGGTACTTCGAGCCATTACGAGTATGAGGTACGGGTCGTGGCACAAGACGACAGCTGGACATTGCTACGCAGATACAGGAGGTTCCGAGAATTGTACATATCGATGCGGCAGAAGTATGGTAGCAAGGTAATCAATATCACCAATTCCATATGCGCATACAAAATACGCGAGCTATGGCACAAATCGAAGTATCAGCATGCGGGGCAACACAACCGTGAAAGATGGCTGAAAATAAAATGATCCATAAAAGCACAAGACGAATACGGATTAATGTTCTTTTCATGGTGCATAAAAATGTTGATATCCACCATCTGTCGTTAGTTTAGAACCAATCGTTATACCTTTGGCTGTGATATTTTGAAATCATATTTTGGCATCATATATTAGGAATCATATATTCTGTTCCGAAAAAACGTTGCAGTACTTACCAATTGTTGTAGCTGCCCTAAGGTCATTTCATCACATTGAAACATGCACCAGTCATTTTAACTAGTACTGGTACAAGTGTCAATAACAAAAAATATGTTTGTTACGAATACATATAAAATAACATAAAGTTCATAAAACTGATTCTTTAGTTATGGCTACAAAAGTCATGATATCATTTCAGAAAGAAAATGTTACATGCAGTAGGAATTTTGAATTGAAACTGCAAGACCAGTAATTTTGACTGGTCTGGTAAATTTAGTGTTAAAGCATACCTTAACACTAAACGTACCAAGCGGGCCCAAATGACCCCTTTCAAAATTTACTTTAAAATCTTACTTTCATTGTTATTTCTTAAAGGTCATTTGACTTTTTGTAAATTCTTATATCATCTGATTATTCAATTTCTCGCTTTAATAAATTAGGAATTTCTATCTGAAAATCAACGTTTATTTCATAAGGTGTCAAATAACATCTCAAATCAACATCACATTTCTTTCTGCATATCAATCTTTATTTCATAAGTCAAATGACCCCTTATGGTAAGAATAGGTAGGTGTAAAAAAGTACCGGTACTTTCAATGGTAATATTTGCTTCCTCGAAAATTGATGACGCACCGTATGCGTCATGACGAAAATTTCAAATATTCGCTTCTGACAAAACTGACGACGCACCGTATGCGTCATTACGAAAATTTCAAATATTCGCTTCCCCGAAAACTGATGACGCACCGTATGCGTCATGACGAAAATTTCAAATATTCGCTTCCCCGAAAACTGATGACGCACCGTATGCGTCATGACGAAAATTTCAAATATTCGCTTCTGACAAAACTGATGACGCACCGTATGCGTCATGACGAAAATTTCAAATATTCGTTTTTGACAAAACTGATGACGCACCGTATGCGTCATGACGAAAATTTCAAATATTCGCTTCTGACAAAACTGATGACGCACCGTATGCGTCATGACGAAAATTTCAAATATTCGCTTCTGACAAAACTGATGACGCACCGTATGCGTCATGACGAAAATTTCAAATATTCGCTTCTGACAAAACTGACGACGCACCGTATGCGTCATGACGAAAATTTCAAATATTCGCTTCTGACAAAACTGATGACGCACCGTATGCGTCATGACGAAAATTACAAATATTCGCATCTGACAAAACTGATGACGCACCGTATGCGTCATGACGAAAATTTCAAGTTTTTGCTTCCGACAAAACTGATGACGCACCGTATGCGTCATGACGAAAATTTCAAATATTCGCTTCTGACAAAACTGATGACGCACTGTATGCGTCATGACGAAAATTTCAAATATTCGCTTCTGACAAAACTGATGACGCACCGTATGCGTCATGACGAAAATTTCAAATATTCCCTTCTAACAAAACTGATGACGCACTGTATGCATCATGACGAAAATTTCAAATATTCGCTCTGACAAAACTGATGATGACGCACCGTATGCGATCAAATTGACGAAAATTTCTTTAAAATCGTACGTTCATTGTTATTTCTTTCGCTCAACGTTTATTTGATAAGAATGGTAAGAATAGGTAGGTGTAAAGTACAGTAAAACCTGTTTTTGTGCGGTGGATAGGGACCGCATAAAAGAAATCGTACAAAAAAATATTCGAAAATTTTATAAGTTCTTACACGTAATAAACAATTTTGTACGATATACTACCTAAAATTTTTTTATGCGGTGATGACGGACCGCATAAAAAAAGTCGGACTTGGAAAATACATCAATAATTTATGAAATAGATGAGAGAATGCTTTCAATTAAATAAAATAATTAAATTAGACCTAAAGAAATTGTAAAAATATTTAATTCTTCATTGTACATATATAATACATGCAGAAGTTTTCAAATTGTACATTAAATAGTTTGCTGTTACTCGTCGTAATCCAAAACGCGCATCTTCTTCTGATGAATTGGTTGAAAATCGCTTTCGTCGCTTGAAGATAGGATTTCAATTGATTTGTTTTTTGGTACCATAAACTTTCAGTTTTTGTGACGATACTGGTCAATTGCTTGTAAACGTCACGATAATGAACTGATGACGCACCGTGTGCGTCGAAAGGACATATATTTTATCTGCTGTAATAGAAAAATCTATCAAACTATTGATAAACACATCGACAGTCAATCACAGGTCATTATCGCCGAAAGAATCAAATTGCCTCTTTCAAAATTTACTTTAAAATCTTTCGCTCCTCAACGTTTATTTGATAAGAATGGTAAAAATAGGTAGGTGTAAAGTACCGGTACGTTTAGTGTTAATAGGTGTAAATCTAGTGTTAAAGCATACCTTAATTGAAGGATTATTTTACAGGTCTCGGCCATACGTTTCCCTCCGAGGCAAGTGTTCCCAAGGTACGAAATCGTGGCAAGGCAGCGTCGAAAACGTCTGGAGGAGTACCTGCGTCGATTGATTCTAGTTTGTTCGGAATTGCCTAGCTGCGAACCATTGTACAAGTACAACGGGAACTTGAGTAATATCGACAAGCAATCGCTGCTCGAGTTCAGCTCGTTCTTCAGACGCGGCACTTTCGAAAGCAGCAAGTACGGGACTAGTTAAGAGAAGAATGGGCGAGAGGAGACTAGAATGAGCCCTATCTAATTTTTCCAATGCGGTACAGTTTAGCGAGTGTAGAGTGAATAGCGGAGTACAGAATGGGGCATTTGACACATTGAACATTTGGCTTCCTGAAATAAGCGTTATTACCGGAAGTGGGAGGAATATAGTTTTACGTAGGATTGTGCGAAGGCAAAATTAGTTAGGATAATACGGTCTGTTTTAGGGCATTTTAATCCGCTTCGGTTTCTATTTCGAGCGACGTAAATGATCGCTTGTATTTTCGAAAGCGCTTGGGTTGTTCGGAAAGTAATTTCGTTTTTTTTTTTTTGTGAAAATGAAAGACAATTTTCGTATAATGAACAAATATTTTATTAACACGTTCACGCCGGCGTGTACCACCGGTGGTTCACGCTCGACTGTCCCATCGGGCGTGAACATTTGTTTAGACGCCGCTCACCATAAAAAATATAGTTCGTTTAGTAAGTGGACAAAATTGCCGTATAGTTGAAAATTTTAATAATTGAAATTTAAATAATTGAAACAAGCAACAATCGTGAGCTCATAGCGAAAAACATGAAAATCGGCCCCGGCGTGAACGTGTTAAATTATATATTGGCCATTCTGGTCCAATACCTTCTGCCATCTTTCTGGTACTAGCATGATTCCACGCTCATAAAATGTTTGGTCTTTGCTGGCAAAAAACTGATCGAGGTGGTTTTCGACCTCCTCATTCGAAGTGAAGGTTCTACCGTCTAAAAAATGTGTAGTGACCGGAACAAATAATAATCCGAAGGTGCCAGATCTGGAGAATATGGTGGGTGTGGCAATGTATCCCATTCAAGCTGTAAAATCTTTTGGCGAGTGACCAAACTTGTATGGGGTCTCGCATTATCTTGGTGGAACACTACACCTTTTCTGTTGATTAATTCCGGCCTTTTCTGTTGGAGTGCATCATTAACACTTCGTGTTTCATTACAAATTTCGTTTCGCATTTTTTCGATGGAATCTGGATTTCGGTTGGTATTATGTCCCTTCAGAACCTTTAGAATCGGTACCATGTACTTTGAACCGCTCCTAGGCATCAAGACTTCCTTTATAAAATAAGCTGTAAAACCACTTTAACACTTTGACTGCCATGATGGTCACCGGTGACCGACGCAAGAGATTTTACTGAAGATACAAAATATTCGCAATGAGTAGCAACAATTATTTTATAAATGCAGTTATTGTTAGAACAGTGATGCGATTCTTTGGTCTCCAATATCTGCACATTATTTACATTTTGCATAATTCAGTCAAACGCTGTAGTATTTCATAGCATTGCCGTTCTAATACAGCAAAATACGCTTAGCAGTCAACGTGTTAAGTTTGTCCAGCTGATGACAGTAGACTTCCGAATTAATTGTTGTGTTATCCGGTAAAAGCTCAAAAAAAAACGATTCCTTTATAATCCCACCAAACAGACAGCATCACCTTTTTTTGATGGATATCGGCTTTGGAAATTCTTTGAGCCGGTTCATCTTTTTCGCTCCATGATCTCTTGCGTTTGACATTGTTATACAGTATGATCAGAAAGTACCCGGAATTTGTAATTTAAAAGAACCGCCGTTGACATACCCACTACATTTTTTTTCTGAAACTGGTACACCTGTGAGAGTCATCTGCGCCAAGTTTCAAAAGATTCTGATCCCTAGTATTTGTTTGGCATTTGTTTACATCGAGCAAGTTTTTGTGCTGACGAAGGAGCTGAAGGCAATCTCTTCATCGGCTTATGAAAAGTGTATATAGGATTCTGGTCCAATACGTTGCCATCTTTCTGTGTGTCGATTCCAGCTGGATGTTATTTGCGAAGGCGAAAAATAAATTTATCATTGAGAATTAAAAAAATGTGTTTTAGAACATAATAATCCGAAGGTGCCAGATCTGGAGAATATGGTGGGTGTGGCAATGTATCCCATTCAAACTGTAAAATCTTTTGGCGAATGACCAAACTTGTATGAGATCTCGCATTATCTTGGTGGAAAACTACACGTTTTCTCTTGATTAATTCTGGCCTTTTCTGTTGAAGTGCATCATTCAGTTTGTCCAGCTGATGAAAGTAGACTTCCGAATTAATTGTTGTGTTATCCGATAAAAGCCCCCAAAAAAACGCTTCCTTTATAATCCCACCAAACAGAGAGCGTCACCTTTTTTTGATGGATATCGGCTTTGGAAATTCTTTGAGCCGGTTCATCTTTTTTGCTCCATGATCTCTTGCGTTTGACATTGTTATATACAACCCATTTTTCGTCCCCAGTAATGATGCGCTTCAAAAATGGATCGTTTTCATGACGTTTGAAAAGCGAATCACAGGCGTCAACGCGGCGACACAAATTTCTCTCCATGAGAACATGGGGAATCCATATATCGAGCTTCGAGGTTAAACCCAGGCCTTTCAAGTGGTCATAAACAGTTGAATTTGATAAACTTAACTTCTCACCGATCTCAGGTGTTGTTATTCGCCGGTTTGCATCAACTAATGCCTTTATCGTGTCTTTATCAGTTTCAACCGGCCTTCCAGAAGGTGGTGCATCTTCGACATCAAAATTGCCGGATCGAAATTTTGTAAACCAGTTCTGGCACTGGCGTACTGTCAACACATTTTCTCCATACACATCGGCTAATTTCTTTCTGGCTTCAACAGCATTTTTACCTTTTCTATAGTAAAAGAGTAAAATATGACGAAAATGCTGCTTATTGCTCTCCATATTTAAAAGGGCACCAACCAAAAACCACTGCGTGGAATCAATTGCACTTTTTCACACACAAGCCTTGCTATATCGGCTCTCAAAACATATAATTATGCGGCTTAAGTGTGAAGTTGAGTGCAAAAAATATAATTAAATCCTCCGTCGGGAAAAAACGAAATTACTTTCCGAACAATCCAATATTTCAATAACGCCTGTTATGCTTTGCACACTTTTGGATATTACGTGAAAGTGCAGTTGAACTCGACACAATTTCAATGTGTCGAATGGAAAGGTCGAAATATCACCGTGTCGCTGATGAATATATGAAAAGCGGGTTGAGAAGAATATATTCTTCATGAAGATATATTTTTCTCGGCATTATATACACTTCTTCGAACGCTTTGACATTTTTCGGAAAGCTTTTCATACGTTCATGAGGAACGGACATATTTTGATCGTTTCCACGTAAATGCCCCACTCTCTGTAATTATAATTCGTTGTATTTTTTATAAAGATTCACCGACGATACCTTGTAAGGAACGTTTAGCTGACGTACGAATAGTTGGGTCGAATTTATTAACGGAATTACGCGCCCTGTCCTCCTCGGATCAAGAATTATAAGACTGTTAATGCGAAATTTAATTTTACTACGTAGCGAACGATAATTGTAGCGCGAAAGAGAAAAGGGGAAGAGAAGAGGGGGAAAAACCCAGGAAGTGTGATTCGGGGAGTGGACGGGAGAAGAAGAGAATATTTTGTCACCGATTTCGCGGATATTTTCCTAATATTTTTCTCTCGGCAGAATCTGTGAATCACGAAGTGCGTCCTTTCTTTAGTTTAGCTGGTACTTTGCTAATGGCGAATCTCACGCGACGTTGATCGCTGGTTGGATCAGTATTTCCTGCGAGTTTGCACACGGCAATGACATTGACGCATATCGACGGGGTGCCTTTTCGATTTTGCGACGTGCTGAAAATAGTTGCGATGTTTAGGTCGTGTTTGAAAATCGAACGATGCTTATGCGATTTTAACACGTTGACTGAAAATCGATAGCATTTATAATTTTCTAAATTAATTTCTATATATTCTATATATTCTAATTCTATAAATTCATTTATAAATTCTAAATTAATTTTGAATAGTGATCCAATTCTTTGGTTTCCGGTACCATCGCATTATTTTAATTTTGCAAAATTCAATCATATTCTGTAATACTTCATCACGTTGCTATTTTAATATAGTAAAATACGCATGGCAGTTAACGTGTTAACACATTTTATGCTGGTATATTTCGCTGTGGACTTACGCGTCTAGCGACATTTTTTCGTCTCAAACTAAATTTTTAGAAAGAAACAATGCAAACCGCTGCCTACCAAATAATACCCAATCGGTAGCATTTATAATGTTGCAAATGCAATTAATATGGAATAGTGATTCAATTCTTTGGTTTTCGATACCTTCGCATTATTTTCATTTTGCCAAATTTAATCATATTCTATAATACTTCTTTACATTGCGGTTTCAATATAGTAAAATACGCACGGCAATTAACATGTTAACATTTTTCCGTCTCAAACTAAATTTTTAGAAAGAAACAATGCAAACCGTTGCCTACCAAATAATACCCAATCGGTAGCATTTCCAATTTTGTAAACGCAATTAATATGAAATACTGTTTCAATTCTTTGGTTTCCGGTACCTTCACATTATTTTTATTTTGCCAAATTTTATCATATTCTATAGTACTTCATCACATTGCGGTTTCAATACAGTAAAATACGCATGGCAATTAGCGTGTAAACGCTTTTTCGTTTGAAACTAAATTTCTAGAAAGAAGCAATGCAAACTGTTGGCTACCAGATAATACCCAATCGACAACATTTATAATTGTGAGAAAGAAACAATGCAAACCGTTGCTTACCAAATAATACCCAATCGGTAGAATTTCCAATTTTGTAATCGCAATTAATATGAAATAGTGTTTCAATTCTTTGGTTTCCGTACCTTCGCATTATTTTCATTTTGCCAAATTTAATCATATTCTATAGTACTTCATGATATTGCGGTTTCAATATAGTAAAATACGCACGGCAATTAACGCGTTAACGTTTTTTCGTCTGAAACTAAATTTTTAGAAAGAAGCAATGCAAACCGTTGCCTACCAAATAATACCCAATCAGTAGCATTTATAATATTTAGAAAGAAACAATGCAAACCGTTGCTTACCAAATGATATCCAATCGGCAGCATTTATAATTTTTAGAAAGAAATAATGCAAACCGTTGCTTACCAAATAATATACACAAGCAGTGGCATTTATAATTTTGTAAATGCAATTAATATAAAATAGTGATTCAATTCTTTGATTTCCAATACCTTCGCATTATTTTCATTTTGCTAAATTCAATCATATTCTATATACTTTATCACGTTGCAGTTTTAATATAGTAAAATACGCACGGCAATCAACATGTTAACGTTTTTCCGTCTCAAACTAAATTTTTAAAAAGAAACAATGCAAACCGTTGCTTACTAAATGATACCCAATCGGTAGCATTTATAATTTTTAGAAAGAAATAATACAAACCGTTGCCTACCAAATGATACCCAATCGGTAGCATTTATAATTTTTAGAAAGAAATAATACAAACCGTTGCCTACAAAATAATACCCAATCGGTAGCATTTATAATTTTGTAAATGCAATTAATATTAAATAGTGATTCAATTCTTTGGTTTCCGATACCTTCACATTATTTTCATTTTGCCAAATTCAATCATATTCTGTAGTACTTCATCACGTTGCGGTTTTAATATAATAGTATAATAGTTTTTTCGTTTCAAACTAAATTTTTAGAAAGAAACAATGAAAACCGTTGCTTACCAAATAATACCTAATCGGTAGCATTTATAATTTTGTAAACGCAATTAATATGAAATAGTGATTCAATCCTTTATTTTCGATACCGTCGCGTTATTTTCATTTTACGCAATTTAATCATATTCTATAGTACTTCATCATGTTGCGGTTTTAATATAGTAAAATACGCACGGCGATCAACGCGTTAACCTTTTTCCGTCTCAAACAAAATGTTTAGAATGAAACAATGCAAACCGTTGCCTACCAAATGATACCCAATCGGAAGCATTTACAATTTTTAGAAAGAAATAATGCAAACCGTTGCCTACCAAATGATATCCAATCTGTAGCATTCATAATTTTTAGAAAGAAACAATGCAAACCGTTGCCTACCAAATAATACCCAATCGGTAGCGATTATAATTCTGGAAATGCAATTAATATTGAATAGTGATTCAATTCTTTGATTTCCGATACTTTCGCGTTATTTTCATTTTACACGATTCAATTATATTCTATAATACTTTATCACGTTGCGGTTTTAATATAGTAGTATAATAGTTTTTCCGTTTCAAACTAAATTTTTAGAAAGCAGCAATGCAAACCGTTGCCTACCAAATAATACCCAATCGGTAGCGATTATAATTGTGGAAATGCAATTAATATTGAATAGTGATTCAATTTTATCAATCATATTCTATAGCACTTCATCACAATGCGGTTTTAATATAGTAATATATGTACGGCAGTCAACGTGTTAACACATTACATGCTGCTATATTTCGCCGTGGATTTACGCATTTAGCGGACATTTTTTCGTCTCAAACCGAATTTTTAGAAAGAAACAATGCAAACCGTTGCCTACCAATAATACCTAATCGGTAGCATTTACAATTTTGTAAATGCAATTAATATTAAATACTAATTCAATTCTTTGGTTTCCGATACCTTGGCATTATTTTCATTTTGCTAAATTCAACAATATTCTATATACTTCATCACGTTGCGGTTTTAATATAATAAAATACGCCCGACAGTCAACGTGTTAAACGTCAAGAAACTAAAACATCGCAAATGAAGCAATGTCACCCAATCGACATGTGTCACGATTGAAAAAGGGAGAATGTGAGAAAGAGAAGCGATCGCATTTATTTTTGCGTCTGTCCGTGTGCGCGTGTATGGATCTCGTACAATTACGGAAAGTGTGGACAAATGACTGGTATGAAACGACAACAAAAGAAAAAAAAAAATACGACTTCCTCCTAGGATCCAGTAAACGATAACGATCTAGCTACGAAACGTAAGATCAATAACAGTTGTACGAAGTGCAAGGAAAAAAAAAATGTCATAACGCTGTTAAAGTTCTTCCGTAAGACCGTTTGACGGGGGATTTATAATATATATATATATAGATATATAGATATATTGTATATGTATACATTGAGTTTTCTCGGCGAGGAGATCGTAACAGGATGCTGTTAAAGTTTTTGACGGAATCGTTATATTATTATTATTATTATTGTGATTATTATTACGATTATTAAGATTATTATTATTATATGCATGGCAATGGTACTGAAAACGTTCTTAACGCTAGAAAAAGAAAGTCGACGCTCTGCGACATATCGGGTGCCGTGATAAAATTTCTCAAAACTTCGGTTCGCATCTCGAAAGGCACAGTTTCCGTTTCCTCGACTCGTCTCGAAACGGCCGCTTAATATGCTTTTGGCAAAATCGTCGTCCCCCAAAGAAACGCTCTGCCCTCGTCAAGAGCCAGCCTATTTATATTCTAACGGGGCGCAAATTGTATCGATCGCACCGGGAAGTGGGAAGAGAAGCGAGCACTCTAAACGCTTCGAACCTGCAAACCTTATCGAATAAACATGACTTAAGGGATAGAGAAATTTATCTAGCAATATACGCGACGGAATTATCTCAAAGCTTGCGGTTTCGGTGAATTATTCCATGGCTGTGTATAAATGGACTTTAAAACCAACCCCCTTCCCAAGGATACTAAACCCTGGATGGCTAGTGGTTATTAGATAATCGTACGCGAACCGGGTGGTTGAGCGAATTTCGTACCTCGACGCCCTGTACATTTTTAGCGAATTAATACTTATCCAAACAAGCATTACCTCATGTTTCATATGACTTCCGAGAGAAATGTTCACCGACAATTGCTTTTTTTATACTCGATCTGCGGGATCTACGCTCTGTAAGTGTATTGCGGGAGTACAATAAATTGTCAGAGATCAGTGCGCAAATGCTATCTTTTAAATCGTGCAATTAATTAAACGTACAGGTTTGTACAGGATGAGGCATGATGGGGACGCCTGAAAATTGAAGTCCGACGCAAAAAGAAGCTTGAAAGGTATTAGAAGTCATACGCAGGCGTTCCCTGAATGTGCAAACCTGTACGATGGAAACCCACTCCGAATTTGGCGTAGCAAGCTTAGCGTAAGTATTATTAGGTAAACTCTCCGTTAATTTTATTTGATTCCTCGTTCACGTTACAAATGTAAATGTTTCAGTACATTACCGAGATATTTTATTCGTTTTATGCTATCACTTCGTTCGATGACGATCGTGTGTAAGAAACGCTTGATCGTTAAAAAATAATCGACCTCCCCCCCAATACCTTGGCTTTTGTTTTTTTTTCTCAATTATGTCGTGGACGATTTCTTGTAATTCTGTACAATTCGCGCGGGTTTTTGAGTGAGCGCACGCCCGCGCTCCCGTTCGTCAAGAGTCAAATAAATAGGAAGTATATCCCGTGTTTAATAAATTACAGCGAACGACAGAGGCGATATACCTTGTTTGCGTACCTATAGTTAAATGAACACTTGTTCGCTTGCTAAACTGTCGGCGAACGGCGCAACAATCACACGTGTGGCGAAGTAGAACGTCAGACCGAAGGTGATGGAGATTGGCAGGGCTGGCAATGCTTTCTTCAGGATTGCTAGTAGAAGCAGCGTCAGGCAAAGACCCTGTGCAGAAAAGAAAACACACTATTATCAAAGAGTTTACACATGTTTCCAAGTAAATAGACAGAAAGACCATCTCAAACTGTGTTTCTTAAGGGGTAACATCTAGCTTAAGGGGACATTCTAGTTTCTCATCGAAAAATTTTACTGATTTTCAATCATTTTTTTCTTATCGAAAATAGAAACGCAGCAATTTGAAACTTTCACATTGTATCATATCGATCTTTATTTATACAAAAATATTTTCTTTTTATGTTTGTTCAAATTTTTTAATATAAATTCTTCTTGATTGCTGGAGCACCTCCAAAAAATTCATACTCTCTGGCGTGTGTGATTACGGTCGTTGGGATAATCAGAAAAAAAACAGAACAGGAATCTTAATTTACATACTAACCACTATCGCATGAACCACGGAGAAAGAGTTTGCATGAAAACTTTCAAAATGACTGACTTTCCAAAATTAGGTTCACGAAAATGGCACTTTTTCGTCTTTTTATGATGGAAAAAATGAGAAAATATTGATTAATTAACACACCCGTGGTTCATACGATAGGCATAAGTATGTAGAATAATATATTAAAATCTCGGACCGATTGATCAAATAGTTTTTTTGGAATCGTGCACGCCAGTTGAAAAAATATAGTACTGAGAAAAACGCATTTAAAGTTTTGCATATCGAATTTTTGTATATAAAAGATTCTTACGTAGTAAATTGTAATATACAATAATTCATAGCCGGATCAATGTTTACATGCAGATCAGCATTTTCTTTTAATTTTTCTGCCGATGTACTAGCGTACTCTAAACTGCATTCACTTGTATGCTGATTTCCAATAAACGTTCTTTTTCGCGAACGACAGGGTCTCGAATTGACAAATTTACTTTGTTTTCGATCCATATTAAAACGATACGTCTCTTTTGAAAACTGTTTGAATACTGAATGCATGTTCAGAAAGCAATAAACATAACAGACATCGTCAAGGTCAAGGATAAGATGATATTTAGATGTTATTTTGGTACGCGGAACACATTCCTTCGTAATGTTTACCAATGCGATGTTTACATTTGGGTGATCTTCTCTTTTAAATCGTTTCCAGAATTAGATAATTTCTTAGAATAAATAAAGATCGCCGAAAGAGAAAAACCCTTCTATCTGCGCGAGGTGGGTTAGATGCGAGGCCTATAACTTTCCCAATTTTTCGAATTTATCGCTGCAAATTTAAGGACATAATCTCAAAAGTATATACTTTCGAATAAGGCAATAATAAAAAATCGATTTTTTCGACCCGAGAAAGTAGAATGTCCCCTTAATGCCTAAAACATATACAGCCTGTATATACTTTCAGAACTGACAGTATAAAATAGTAAGCAACACAAAAGAGAGTTGGCAATTTTAGTAATAAGTAAAAATATTAAAATAAGTATTTCGATCCAAACGTAATCTTGTTTTTGACACAATATAAAATAACAGGTAACGTGTTAATTCGTCGAGTTGTTGGTACGCGTGTATATATTATTTCTGCAATTTGTTAACACTTTGACTGCCCTGATGGTCACCGATGAGCGGCGCAAGAGATTTTACTGTAGATCCAAAATATTCGCAATGGGTAGCAATAATTATTTTATAAATGCAGTTACTGTTAGAATAGTAACGCAATCCTTTGGTCTCCAATACCCGCACATTATTTACATTTTGCATAATTCAGGCAAACGCTGTAGTATTTCATAGTATCACGGTTCTAATACAGCAACGTGATGAAGTACTACAGAATATGATTAAATTATGCAAAATGAAAATAACGCAAAGTTCTCGGAGACCAAATAATTGAATCACTATTTAATATTAATTGCATTTACAAAATTATAAATGCTACCAATTGGGTATTTTTTGAATTTTTCATGAAACCTTTTGCGCCGGTCACTGATGACCATCACGGCAATCAACGTGTTAATACTTTCTATAAACGTGTAGTGTCTACGTACGATAAGGATTGCGACGAAACAAGCTAACGTCGTGTTCCAGTCGCCGTAGCTCGAGGCTTTCCCAACTAGCACACTGTAGAATATAAAGTCCCCAAGACCCAACTTGACGCCGCGTTCTTCTTCTGTTACCGCGACTTGTTGATTCGGTTGAGCTTCTCGTGGACGAGTATCCTGCTGTCTGGCCGTTTCCGGTATTGCAGCTGCAGTTTCACGCACTTCCTGCGCTCGTCTTGCACTTCGATCGCCTGTTGTTGGATTAAAAAAATTAGTATGCTAGATAAATCACAATTTTCGAAAATAAACCCGCATAAACTTAAACTTTATGCGATCATCGCATAACTGAAGAACAAACCGTAATGAATATCAATTCGAAGACGAAGAGAAATGGAATTTAGAAAGTTTGTATACTAGTGTTCGATAAAATATTAGTTTGCACTATATCAATTTCAATCTTTTGAAATGAAACATATGAATGTGTAAACATTATGCGAATATCCACTGTTTAATTGAAAAACAAGCCATGGTATTCGAATTTCGATTTTCGGAAGAAGGAAAACTAACATATAAACCATATATGCTTGCTTTGTAGTTCGATCATCTATTATTTAACACGTTGACTGCCACGGTGGTCACCGGTGCAAAAGATTTTACTAGAAATGCAAAAAACTCGCAATGAAACCTATTTGCAATCTTGTAAAAGCAATTGATATTGAAACGGTGCTTCAATATTTTTGCACGATTTAATTATACTCTGCAGTATTTCATCGCATAGCGATTCTAACATAGCAGAGTACGTTTGGCAGTCGACGTGTTAAAAATACTTTTATATTTTTATAATTAAATAATTTAAATATAATTTTTGCAGTTATGGGTATCTACGGCACAATAGTGTTCCGGTCGAAATTGTATGTAGTGACAATTTTATGGTTCATAACTGTTTGCAAGTGTACATGACTGTATAATTACATAACAGTTGACCTTACTAATATACTTTAATAAATCTTGAATTTTTTTAATCAATCAAAGTGGACGCAAATTGTTTCAGAAAATTAAGACAATCATGACTAACTAGTATATCTACAACAATACAAATGCAGCCAACACGTATTTTTGCAAAACTTTCAAAGTGGACACAGATTTGTTATATACTTCAGTAAATATTGATTCTAACATATCAAAATATGCTTAGCAGTCAACGTGTTAGCAAGGAACGAGTGAAATCCAATTCCACAACGAAGTGAAGCCAATCCATGAATGAAATAGTGCTCAAAGTACAAAATACATAACATATTCTCTACTAAAGGCTTGTAATAATGAAACCCGTACCATGTGTTTCCACCCACTCGCGTGTGAAGCCACCATCACCATCCCCTGACCCTGTATTATTACTATTTTGACTTTCTGGTGGACTACGGGCCGGTGACGTGGCTGTGGTATCTCCAGCTGGTGTATCTTCGGAACTTGCCATCGTTGCGGCTTGTACATATCCTGCATAGGTGACTGTGAACGAGTACAAAATAGTGGAGGAGTAGATGAGAGCAGGAAAGATTGACTCGTTCCTCTCCTGAGCAGTCTCCACCAATATTCTCAATGGACCCTTGGGTGTTAAGACGGCGATCAAGTCTGTAAAAGTCAAAAGTTAAGCGTTAAAGTTCATCCGTCTGTTAACACATTGTTAACCGGCAATTTTACGCAAAAATGTCTAGTCATCGGCTATTATTTCGTAATTGAACGTTGAAGTGAGAAAATCTAAATAAAGTATATATAATGAATTAACACGTTGACTACTAAGTGTATTTTGCTATGTTAGAACCGCGATGCGATGAAATACTGCAGAGTATAATTAAATCGTGTAAAATAAAGGTAACGCAGAGTTGTTAGAACAAGTATTGAAGCACGGTTCCAGTATCAATTGCTTTTACAAGATTGCAAATAGGCTTCGTTGCGAATTTTTTGCATTCTTCGTCAAATCTTTTGCATATTTTGCTACGTTAGAACCGCGATGCGATGAAATACTGCAGAGTATAATTAAACCTTGCAAAATAAAGGTACCGCAGAGTTGTTAGAAGCCGAAGTATTGAAGCACCGTTCCAATATCAATTGCTTTTACAAGATTGCAAATAGGCTTTATTGCGAATTTTTGCATTCTTTGTCAAATCTTTTGCATATTTTGTTGTTAGAACTGCGATGCGATGAAGTACTGCAGGGTAAAATTAAATTTTGCAAAATAAAGGTACCACAGAGTTAATGGAAACCGAAATATTGAACCACGGTTCCAATATCAATTGCTCTTACAAGATTGCAAATAGGCTTCATCGCGAATTTTTTGTATTCTTAGTCAAATCTTTTCCGTATTTTGCTACGTTAGAAACGCGATGCGATGAAATACTACAGAATATAATTAAACCTTGCAAAATAAAGGTAACGCAGAGTTGTTAGAAGTCGAAGTATTGAACCACGGTTCCAATATCGATTGCTTTTACAAGATTGTAAATAGATTTCATTGCAAATTTTTTGTATTCTTAGTCAAATCTTTTGTGTACTTTGCTATGTTAAAACCGCGATGCGATGAAATACTGCAGAGTATAATTAAATCTTGCAAAATAAAGGTACCGCAGAGTTGATGGAAGCCGAAATATTGAACCACGGTTCCAATATTAATTGCTTTTCCAAGATTGCAAATAGGCTTCATTGCGAATTTTTGCATTCTTAGTCAAATCTTTTGCGTATTTTGCATGGACCGCGATGCGATGAAATTCTGTATAAGATAATTAACATCTTCAAAATAAAGGTTCGCATAGTTGATGAAGCTAAAGTATTGAACCACGGTTCCACTATCAAAAACTTTTACAAGACTGTCGCAATCAGATAAAACATTGCGTATTTTTCGTTTTTAGTCAAAGATTCTTCATTAGTACGTTCTGTCGTCGTTGACATCTTTTTTAGACATTTTTTTACTTTCAACCATGAAAACAACGTTTGACTATGAAAACACGAGTTAACTCGAAACCGGTATAAGATGTATAATTTTCTGTATAAGAAGAATGTAAACATTATCAAAATGTAACTTCACATACAAGATGAAGCCAAATATCGCCAAAGAGTGTTACAAACATTCAGAACTGTCGCAATCAGATCAAATATCCGCGTATAATTCATTCAAAGATTCTTCGTTAGTACGTTCTGTCATAGTTGTCAGTTTTACAAACATTCAGGACTGTCGCAATCAGATAAAACACCCGCGTATAATTTATTGGAAAATTTAAAAAATGCTCAATCGGTAGCATTTATAATTTTGTAAATGCAATTAAGTATTCTTTGATTATATAATTAAATTCTTTCCTTTCAATATATTCTATATATATAATTCTTTTCCTTAATTATGTAATTAAATTCTGAAGTACTTCATCACGTTGCGATTTCAGTATAATAGAATACGCAAGGCAGTCATCATGTTAATTCGTGACCGGTCGACAAAGTGTTAAGAATTCTTTGAAATATGATATCTGTAAATAATCGTCGTTACCCCAAATGCTAATGACACCGAGCACAACCCAAACCGTGCACTCGGGCAGGTATTTGATGAAGACGAGAGCCATTAGGGCAGATATAAAAATAAGATAAGCCTGCTGAAGCTGCAACGGTCCTTGCCAATGAATACATATCATCCCAACCATTCCAAAATTCCAGAGACCAATTCCTAATGTGAATATGTCCATGGGAATGTTGTAAGCTTTCAGTACTTGTCTGTAATGCATAAGCGGTTAGTATAAGATTAAATCTTTCTCTTTTGTTGAATGTGTGATTACTTACTCGCAGTACAATATCGAAAACATGGATAGTAGAAGCAGAGAGCTCACGATCAGCCATCCATGAATTACTTTGTAAAACTTATATTTGTACAGAATGATAAGTATCACAGTCATGCATGCGATGACACTGATGAGTATCAGCGAGTTGGCTACAGCCTGCCATGCTTTTGTACTCGTGTCATTGCTGTCTTCGTGAAACGGAGTGTATAATCTGAAATTAACCAGAAACTTCCAAAATATGGTACAAACGTAATATACAAAATTGTCACAGACGTTAGATGGAATGGTTGAAACTTACAAGTACATCCCTTTGGTGGTATAGAAATTCACAGAACTTATTGTCGCCACGACCACCAACATACAGAGGGACACAGGAACAAAGAGTTTAATAACGTGTGCTGCTCCGTATTTCAGCTCTTCTTCCTCCTCGTCTCTGCACTGCCTCGATTGCCCTCTCCTGCCAGCACCAGCAGCATTCGATGTACATGGCATTTCGATGTGTACTTCAGGGATGCCATTTTGTAGTTGCTGTTGAAAAAAAATTCAAATACACTCTGTTTTACCACCCAATAAAAATGTACAATGTTCCGTATTTTCATGATCATGCATAATAAATGCCTCGTCAAACGTAAAAATGAACAAATATATTACTGAACTATTTAAAAACAAATTAACAAATTCACGCAAAACATAGTATGGTACCCAACAAAGGTTAAGCGCACGTTATTTAACACGTTGACTGTCAGGTGTATTTTACTATATTAAAACCGCAACGTATTGAAGTACTACAGAATATGATTGAATAGTGCAAAATGAAAATAATCCAAATGTATCGGAGACCAAAGAATTGAATCACTATTTAACACATTGACTGCTGTGTGTACTTTACTATATTAAAACCGCAACGTATTGAAGTACCACAGAATACGATTAAATTATGCAAAATGAAAATAATGCAAAGGTATCAAAGATCCAAGAATTGAATCACTATTTAACATGTTTACTGCTGTGCATATTTTACTATATTAAAACTGCAAAGTATTGAAGTACTACAAAATATGATTTAATTTGGGCAAATTGAAAATAATGCAAAGGTATCAGAGAACAAAGAATTGAATCACTATTTAACACGTTGACTGCTGTGCGTATTTTACTGTATTAAAATCGCAACGTATTGAAGTACTGCAGAATACGATTGAATTGTGCAAAATGAATATAATGCAAAGGTATCAAAGACCGAAGCATTGAATGACAAAAATGTTATGATTGAATTGATGGGAATACAATTGAATTGTACAAAATGAAAATAATGCGAAGGTATCGGAGTCCAAAGAATTGAATCACTATTTAACACGTTGACTGCCAGGCATATTTTACTATATTAAAACCACAATGTATTAAAGTACTACAGAATACGATTGAAATGTGCAAAATAAAAATAATGTGAAGGTATCCGAGACCAAAAACTTGAATCACGGTTTAATATTAATCGCATTTACAAAATTATAAATGCTACCGATCGGGTATTTTTAAAATTTTTTGTGACACCTTTTGCGATGGTCACCAATGATCACTACAGCAGTCAACGTGTTAATTAAAACCTTCATATAAATCTAAAACTACCCTGACAAGCATACGTAGGCATTGAAATAAAATGTAATGAACCATATACAAAGTGGTCCGCCACCAACCGATCTAATTTTACCCACCAAACACTCTAACGCAAAGGAATTCAAACGTACCGCCCAAACAAACAAAACCAATTCCACTAACAGCACTGTGACAAATCACCAACTACCACCAAATGATTCAAAAATAAAATAAATTCATATGAACATTCCACTACCCAACAAAGGTTAAGCACACATTATTTAACAAGTTAACTGCTGGGTGTATGTCACTATATTAAAATCGCAACGCGATGAAGTACTACAAAATATCATTGAATTGTGCAAAATGAAAATAATGCAAAGGCATCCAAGACCAAAGAATTGAATCACTATTGAACAAGTTGACTGCTGTGCGTATTTTACTATATTAAAACCACAACGTATTGAAGTAATATGAACGTATTGAAGTAATAAGTTGAAAATAATGAAGGTATCCGAGACCAAAGAATTGAATCACTATTTAATATTAACTTAATTTGCAAAAATATAAATATAATACTATTGATTGAGTATTTTTTGAATTTTTTGTGAGACCTTTTACAATGATCACCAATGACCACCACGGCAGTTGTGTTAATTAAAACCTCGATATAAATCTAAAACTATGCTCCCAAACATACGTAGGCATTAAAACAAAATGTAATAAACCCCACACAAAGTTGTCCGCCACCAACCAATCTAATTTTACCCATCAACCACTCCAACCGTCATCCCCAACGTAAATCCACTAACAGCACAGTGACAAATCACCAACCACCACCAAACGATTCAAAAACAAATAAATTCATCCAAACATTCCACTACCCAACAAAGGTTAACCGCATGTTTGGTTATGAAAATAACACACAGCCAATTTTCGATTAGCGGACAGATGTCAACGTCGACATGTGACAAATGAATGAGGGGAAGGTTTAAAGAAACTACCTCATCGTTGACCACCCTCGAGCGTCTTTTCCGCGGTTCTGAGACCAAGCCCAGGTCATCGGTTCGTGCCTTCGCGACGTGACCGTCCATCAGACTTGTATACTCGTCCGCCGAATCGTAGTCACTCTCAGACATTCATCAAAGTCTATATCCTGAAACGTGCGTACATAAAACCCCGCCGACGGCCTCGCCCGCAAGAGAATCCGCAAGCCAAACACCGTGCGCGTCTTCCCTCCGATGTTGAGGTTAAATTTCCGCCAAAAGCGGAGTGGCCTCGCTGCACGTCCACTCGCACCTAGGCTAGATTGCAAAACGAACGTTTACACCAGGGCGAAAGGGGGTGGAGCGAAACGTAAAGCTTAGACACTGGCTACACACTGTCAACGGATACTGTCACACGCCAGACTTGTGACAGCGGCCAGCTAATGTGCTTCTATATTTGGGTGATTGAATAGACTCACCGTGGGGAACCGAGTCTGGCGAGTGGGGGTCTTGATGGCAGAGGGATTGGTTGAGGGAGTGTGCGTTTTGTACGCGGAATTACTTAAAACAGAAACCGCTGGTTAACATGTTGACTGTCGTGCGTATTTTACTATATTAACACTTTAACACGTTGACTGCCATAGTGGTGACCGATGACAAGCGCAAAATATTTGACTAAAAATGCAAAATATTCATAATAAAGCCTATTTGCACAGTTGTGAAAGCAATTGATATTGGAACGGTGCTTCAATACTTGGCTTTTAAAAACTTTGAGTTACCTTTATTTTGCACGATTTAATTATACTCTGCAGTATTTCATCGCATCCGCGTTCTAAGATAGCAAAATACGCTGGAGTAAAATATGCAAAAGGTTTTACTAAAATTGCAAAAAATTCGTAATGAAACCTATTTGCAATGTTGTAAAAGCAATTGATATTTGAACGGTGCTTCAATACTTTGGCTTCTAACAACTCTGCGTTTCCTTTACGTTGCACGATTTAATTATACTCTGCAATATTTCATTGCATCGCGGTCCTAACATAGCAAAATACGCAAAAGATTTTCCTAAAACTGCAAAAAATTCGCAATGAAGCCTGTTTGCAACCTAGTAAAAGCAATTGATATTGGAACGGTGCTTCAATACTTTGGCTTCTAACAATTCTGCGTTACCTTCATTTTGCACGATTTAATCATACTCTGCAATATTTCATCGCACCACGATTCTAACATAGCAAAATACACTTGGCAGTCAACATGTTAAATATATTGTTGACCGGCAATTTTCTACAAAAGCTGTCTCGAGTCACCGGCTATTATTTCGTAATTGAATATGGAAGTGAAACGATGTAAATAACCTTCAATAAATTTGTTCTTTATTTTGCATAATGAATTCAAATTGAACTTTGAACATCAATTTTATGTAACTTTTAATATTTTTTCGTATGATAAACTGTACAGCAGTCATTTACGCCTAGATGTAGTCAAGAGGTTTTGCAGATACCGTATTAGCCCGAATATAACGCAATATTTTTCGACCATTTATTTTCCGTTAAAAAATCGACTAGCGCTAAATTCAGAGTTTAAGTAATGGAATGTAATATAAACAAGGACATTTTCCTACAGAGGTTGAAACGTGACTGAATGTTAGTTAAAAGTTTCAAGAAATGCTGCATTTTCAATGATTTAAATGGGACGGAAGATGACATTTTGTGGAGGACTGAAAGCGTGAATGAAAATACTGAAGATACCGATGTGACATCAATGGGTTTTCATTCTGAAAACAGTTCAGATTCTGAATAAACATTTCTGTTTTTCGTTGTTTCTTACACACAAATGCAAACACGTGACCGGTCAACAATGTGTTAAAAGGCTGTTACGTTTTACTATTCTTCACAAGCTCCAACCGAACAAGTGCTCAACAGTTGGTCGTTCAGACACAAGAGCTACTACATGAAGATCGAATCCTATTGGCTGATTCCAATGGAGTTCGCTCTTATGTAATTTGAAACTTTCCTCGACGTTTCAAGACTTTATCAATGATTTCAGTGTGATTCAGCATTACTCACGTTCTGTCCTACGTAGAAACATTTTTATGTTCACCTGTAATTGTTCTTCCTGCACTCTGCAATGCTAGTAACCAATATTTTTCGTTGATACTTGGCCATGAAAAACTAAGCGTCACATATGCGCCAATTCGAACGCCTTATTTAAAATTAGCAACATAAGTTTAACGATTGATCACAAAACAATTAGTGATTTCACATTTAAACAATTTCACATTTAGACAATTTCAGTTAGTGACCTACTAATCCAACGTTCTTTGCAAAAAGAAAATAAATTGTTTAACGATTGGTCACAAGACTGCAATAAATCATTCTGTTCTAAAAAGCGTGTATATATTAATACGTGTATATTCGTAATGGTGTTCTTTCGTATTTTCGATTGCCAAGCTACTAATCCAACGTTCTTCGCAAAAAGAAAATAAATTGTTTAATGATTGATCACAAGACTGCAATAAATCATTCTGTTCTAAACAGTGTATAAATATTAATATGTGTATATTAGTAACAGTGTTCTTTCGTATTTTCAATTACCGAGTCTCTAATCCAACGTTCTTCCTAAAAAGAAAATAAATTGTTTAACAATTGATCACAAGACTGCAATAAATACTTCTGTTCTAAAGAGTGTGCAAATATTAATATGTGTATATTAGTAATGGTGTTCTTTCATATTTTCAATTACTGAGCTACTAATCCAACGTTCTTCGCAAATAGAAAATAAATTGTTTAATGATTGATCACAAGACTGCAATAAATCATTCTGTTTTAAAGAGCGTGTAAATATTAATATATGAATATTAGTAACGGTGTTCTTTCATATTTTCGATTGCCGAGTTTCTAATCCAACGTTTTTCGCAAAAAGAAAATAAATTGTTGAACGATTGGTCACAAGACCGCAATAAATCATTCTGTTCTAAAAAGTGTGCAAATATTAATATGTGTATATTAGTAATAGTGTTGTTTCGTATTTTCAATTTCCGAGCTACTAATCCAACGTTCTTCGCAAAAAGAAAATAAATTGTTTAACGATTGATCACAAGACTGCAATAAATCATTCTGTTCTAAAAAGTGTGCAAATATTAATATGTGTATATTAGTAATGGTGTTCTTTCGTATTTTCAATTGTCGAGTTACTAATCTAACCTTTTTCGCAAAAAGAAAATAAATTGTTTAACGATTGATCACAAGACTGCAATAAATCATTCTGTTCTAAAGAGTGTGCAAATATTAATATGTGTATATTAGTAATGGTGTTCTTTCATATTTTCAATTACTGAGCTACTAATCCAACGTTCTTCGCAAAAAGAAAATAAATTGTTTAACGATTGGTCACAAGACTACAATAAATCATTCTGTTTTAAAGAGTGTGCAAATATTAACATATGTATATTAGTAATGGTGTTCTTTCGTATTTTTAATTGCCGAGCTCCTAATCCAACGTTCTTTGCAAAAAGAAAATAAATTGTTTAACGATTGATCACAAGACTGTAATTAATCATTTTGTCCTAAAAAGTGTGCAAATATTAATATGTGTATATTAGTAATGGTGTTCTTTCGTATTTTCAATTACCGAGTTTCTAATCCAACGTTCTTCGCAAAAAGAAAATAAATTGTTTAACGATTGATCACAAGACTGCACAAATCATTCTATGCTAAAAAATGTGCAAATATTAATATGTGTATACTAGTAATAGTGTTCTTACGTATTTTCAATTACTGAGCTACTAATCCAACATTCTTCACAAAAAGAAAATAAATTGTTTAACGATTGATCACAAGATTGCGATAAATCATTCTGTTCTAAAAAGCATGTAAATATTAATATGTGTATATTAGTAATAATGTTCTTACGTATTTTCGATTACTGAGCTACTAATCCAACGTTCTTTACAAAAATAAAATAAATTATCCGATAAACTTCGATAAGTAGGTTTCAGGTAAGTACACGAGCGTATATTATAGTTTTTATTGTTGAGAGATAGATTCATCACAATTTTATTGTGCAGTAAGATGTACAGTCCTTTATAGAGATGTATATAATAAATGTAATATTAGGGAAATCTTTGGATGACGAATTTCTGTGGCAAATGAATTGCGTGTCTTACTGGCGAACGTTTGTGTCTCGACCAAAGGTTCAATTTCACAGAGAACGAAGTCGAATGCAATCGATAACGATCGTGAGGCATTTAGTTTACTTTCTTCAACATTACGCAGTGGCAGCAAATTAAATGATTGTTCGCGTCGAAAGGAAAGACGTAATATAGAATTTGACATACGAAGTCATATTTGCTCTCTTGCGCGTGCTTATCGGCCAACGAAAATTTGCTATGCCACAAAATTCAAGTTCCATAGAATTCTGTTCTGTATGTTAATACGCGCGTCGCTCTTTTTATCACTTCGGTTCCACCCGGTTAGTTTCGATATCGTATAGTCCATCGATTTATCTTACTGAGTACAAAAAAGAAGCTAAATGTTACTGTGATGCCATTACAAATATATTTTACCATCCTCTTTTTCGTGTATAAAATAATCAATATATTAGTGTTACCATTTTTACTCCACCCCCTCCCGTCTCTCTCTTTCTCTCTCTTGTGTTACGTCGCTGTTAAACGGCAATTAATCGTAAAGCGATATTACAAATATAAATGTCGACCTTAAATTCATGGAAATAAAGTATTTTATGTGTACGTTAAAGAGGCACGTGTAAAACGCGAACTCCTCCGCATTAAACCGTAATCCACATAAAATGTATCTTAAACGCGTCTACCCACGGACAAAGTTTACTGTTATTCATGTTATACAACGAAGGAACGTCGAAATGGGTTTGACGAAAATTATGTTACGGGCGTCGAATAAATATCGGCGAGGAATAGTTTCACACTACGTTCCTTCTCTCAATTCGCATACATCAGAATATTGATCCATCGCTCTGTTAAAATTCACCTGCGAAGCTTATAAACGTAACGGCGCAATTTGCAACTTTCGTTTCTCTTTCTTCTCGTAATTATAAATAATCGTAATTTACCAGTTAAGAGTAACGTTAATAAGAATCGGTTAATTAAGTACAATTTAAATACGACCCGTTAGAAGCATCTGGGCATATGACAATAATAAATGTACTTCATATATATATATATAATATATATTTATATATAAATAGACCCTATACGTCAGTAATGTAGCAATAAAATGTCACACACTGAATAACTTTTATGTTTTTTTGCCTCTCTCTTCTCTTCACTCGCGATGACTTCCGAAAGCCACCCTCTGTGTGCTTAACGATTTATGTACAATACATACAGCTCTTCCATTTTTCTACCTCATTATAAATTAGTGAAAAAATAATGCTGCTTTGGCCATGATCTGCGCGTCAATAATTATTACCTACAATCCCTGGCTGCTAAAATACCTACACTTTTTTGAATGCGGGCTTTCGATGATTTTTAAATCCATGTATAATGGTCAGAGGATGATGTCTAATTACACACAGAATTCTGTCCTTTCATTTATTTGTGGAGCGTAAATCTATGAGAATCACTATTCGAATGTCGTATCAAAGACCCGTTTTATTTCAAATGTTCAATTATCTTTCTCTATATTCATCTGTAGATATATGTATATGAGTGGTGTATTAATACTTTGATTATTATCGCTACATTAAGATTACTCACGGTTAAGCGACTACTTACTCGTTAAACTGCTCGACCTATCACTTACTTTCAACTATTTTGACATTATCTCTACAGAAATCCTTTTAGAAACGACTTTTTAACGTGACGCCCTTTAAAATATCTATCCTTCCTGGCATCGTGAAAGCATCAAGCACCCGTGACTTTGGTATGTAAACAGAAAACCGTTTCTTGACACCCATTTTGCACGCTAGTGGCACTATACGTAACGAAACTTAGGAAAGAAAGTTTTGCGCTGTCTCTCGTTTATTACGCTAACGTGTTATCAAAATGAACGCTCACTTAACAAATTATTAAGCAACTGGAATGGAATGCATCGCGGTTATTTCGGCGATCGAAGGAAACGCAAGGAGCATTGTTAATAAATTACAACTCAATGACGCTCGTGGAATGTGAGAACTTAAGTAGATCATTGAAACTCAATGCTCGAAGATTAATGGCGAAATATCGTAGATCTAAACGTCTGTATAAAGGTGTGCAGAACGAAGAACGTAAAGTTTGATTCTATTACGTGTTTGTGTCGATTATTATAGACACGTGTACCCTTAAATCGTATAACAGTTTCTCTTATACCTCATGTTAATTGTGAGTTCTAAATGTCATCAGTTATTACAAGGCCATGTATACTCATACTGTATCGTAAAGCTTTCTGGATTTTTTTTCAGTAATTCTGACGATGCAAAATATACGAGTCGTCCGACGGTGAAACGTAAAATATCTCTGCTCATCTTTTTTTATCATTAAAGGCGATAGACATTTCATGTTGCAACGTCGGAGGAACCAACGTGTATAATTGCGTTCAAAGAGAAAGAGAGATAAATTTGTAGATCGAAGAAACGTTTAAGCCTACTTATATTCGAATATAAGATTAAACTGATCTTAGGAAAGTACTGTACAGTACGAATAGCTGTCATGCTGACACTTATAAGTGTATATAACAAACATACCTACGTACGATATTGTATACCTATCTACCATCTGTTACCATACTCCTCCGTTACGATTACCTTCCAATAAATTAATATTTACGTTGCAACAAACTAAACAACGATCTGTACAGTTAATATAAAAAGTAAATCTAAGGACGGAAAACAGAAAACGCTAAGTCTAATTCAGATATCCGATCACCCACTGCCGATCAAATATTCCTTCAGACATTTGCCGTTATATTCTCATATTTTCTTCATATTTTATATCGAGCGTCAGCCAGTGGGGCATCCCTTACGTTCTATTATTATGCATCGTCTCATAATCCGAGGAATTCCCCTTAGAGTACAATTTCTATAGCATGCTGTGTTATCCTATTGTGCATAAAGTGCCTCCTTCTTGTATCTCCTGCATCAGCGGAAACTCTGTTATTTGTATCGTGGACTGTCTGGCGGCGTGGGTTGCGTGTTTGCTCTCTGCTTTGGGCCAGTCTTGAAGGACATCTTCTTGACGGGTCTCGGCGAAATTCCGTGCAACATTGTGCTGTCCTGGGTGTCGTTGCTAAACCACACTCTGCTTCCGTCCGAAACTGTCAACAGGGTTCAGAAAAGTGTATGTGAGCAATTGGAATTCGAATTTAACTACTCAACTTTGTGAATAGGAGTTCTACGAAGACAGGCTGTTGATTAGAGGGTGCAACTGCGGGGATTTAATGTACAAAACATTTTTGAAACGCAGGTTTATGTTCGGGGGACTTCGGTTAGGCCACATTATGGGTAAAAAGAGATATAATGTAAATTGATGGTTCTGTGTAACTATTAACCCTTTGCGGTCATATTAAATTTAGACTGGTCGGAATTAATTTCTGTTGAACGAGGAGTGATACGTAATAGGCAAGATTATGAAGAATAAACTAGATTTATTAATTCTTTTGTGATCTTTGGATATATGTTTACACAATAATGTGTTTTAATGTAATGTTTTATGTGAAAATTATATTTTATAATTCTCCATCGTGTGGTATGTTTCAAAGTAGTATTCAACAGGAAGTCCTGCTTTTTGATTACGTGTGTCGCAAAAATAATTAGTTTGGCGTCTTCCGCCCTGGATTTTTCTGTTTGAACATACAGAACAATCTTTACTCTTTACACTCTTTTACTCTTTTTTGACAGTGCAGCAATATATATAGTTTACCATTAAGTAACCATATGTAGTTTTGAAGATGCTCCTTTATGAAAATCATTTACAAGTTGTTCCACCAATTTTCGGACAAACATTAAATGTGACTTAGGCGTTTTGTTTTCTCTTTTTGTTGACACCTTACATAAGATATAGCTATTGACAGTGCAAACCTCTGTTCCCCATAAAAAAATGTTCTCCACCATTTGCAAGATTTTCTCGTAAAACAATATGAATTTGCTAACTGGTCAATTTTATCGATACCTCCCATATTCATATTATAATTTATAATAATATTTATTTTGCTAATGTTGACGTTGCCACCTTCTTTTGTTCTTCTTTTTATAGTTTTTGTGCCCGAGGTATCGTATCTGCTTAGTATGGTGACTATTTTCTTGTCTTTCCACGCTAATAATAGAATATCACGTGATGGATAGGTAGCAACAGTATTATTTTTTGTTACAGCCGGTTTTTTAATCACAGCTGATATATATTTCTGTTTGACCTAAGGGCACCAGTTAAATAGCAGCTTAGTTTTTAAATACAATATAAGATTATTATGGTTCTTTGATGTGGTGGCTGAGAGCAGACATACGATCGCAAAGGGTTAAAACATTGTTGACCGATTAAAAGTTAACTCGTGTTTGCAATTGCGTTAACGATTTTAATTTTTGAAACGCAGGGCAATATAGAATATAGCAAAATTTTGTTCATTGTGTTCAATCGCGTTTGCTTTATTATAGAAAAGTATACTTTTCTTGGTACTGAGGCTTTTATTACAATTCTAGTATTAGAAAGTGTCCAAAACGACAGAACGGTGAAGCATTTTTCAATAAATTATACGTGAATGCTCTATATAGTTGCCCGAGTGATTTTTAAATAAGTTGTAGTCATTTGGAAAATGATTATTGAAAGTGAAATAACAAGAGCATAATCTAGGTCTTTAAAAGGAAAGCGCAACGAAACAAGATATATGTGCAAAATCTTTTGTCTACATCTACGTGTAAATGACTGCTGTGCAGTTAATCATACAAAAAAATATTAAAAGTTACATAAAATTTATATCCAAAATATACTTTTCTTGGTATTAAGGTTTTTATTACAATTTTAGTAAAACTACGGGTAAATGACAGCGGCATAATAAATCATACGAAGAAATATTGAAAGTTATGTAAATTATATGTCCAAAGTTTAATTTCAATTCATTATGTATAAGTAAACTTTATTGAAGTTTATTTAATTTTTATTTTTTTTTATTTTAATTTTTGAAACGCAGGGCAATATAGAATATTGCAAAAGTTTTGTTCGTCGTGTTCAGTCGTGTCCGCTTTATTATAAAAAAATATACTTCTCTTGGTATTAAGGTTTCTATCACATTTCTAGTATTACAAAGTCTCAACAACCACGGAATGTTATGGTGAAGCATTTTTCAATTAATTATACGCGAATGCTTTATCTGGTTGCCCGAGTGATTTTTAAATAAGTTGTAGCGATTTGAAAAATGATTGTTTATCAGAAGGTAGTTTTGAATCTGATACTAGGCTCAAGAGCATAATTTATGGGCAAAACCTATTGTGTAAAACTAGGGGTAAATGACTGCGACATAATTAATCATACGAAAAAATATTGAAAGTTATGTAAATGATATGTCCAAAGTTTAATTTCAATTTACTATGTATAGGTAAACTTTACTGAAGTTTATTTGGATTGTTCCACTTCCTCGTTCAATTACAAAATAATAACCGGTGACTCGAAATAATTTTCCCACAAAATTGCCGGTCAACAATGTGTTAACACGTTGACTGCCATGTCACCCGTATTCGGCCGACGTCAAAAACTTGTCGGCCTGTGTCACCCGTATTCGAGTGACGACAACAAATTTACCAGGACGTGTCGCCCGTATTCGGGTGACACAATTTGAGTACTTTCGAGGTAAGTTAATATAATTCGGAAAGATATTTCACAGGAAATAATAACGCTATCAAATTGTTATAAAAGTAACATTAACCATGCGTTACTACAGAAAACATATTTGAAAATGCAGAAATAATTTTCGCGCACACGCTTTCTTAGATACTTTGTTCTGGAGGAAAGATTTTCAACTGAAAAATTTGCAACTTTACAATTTTTCAACTTTACTCTTCTGCTACAAGAAACAATAGGTCCAGTACGATTCTCCAATACAGATTTTCAACTCGATGGAAATCCGTAGGCATTTTATTCAAAATGTAATAACTTTCTACTACAATAAAAAAAATATCGCGCAAGGTATAACGCGTGGCCTGACGCAAATTTTCTTATGAACTTGCATGGCAGTCAACGTGTTAAAATTGACTTTATGATTGCCGATGATAAATGTAGCTTTACGCATATTGTGGTCTAAATATCTTCATTTAAGTATTAAACGTACGCTTCTTACGTATCCTGTATAAACGTATTCTGGCGAGGACGAGCAAAATTCACTCTAAAAGAGATAACGGTGAAGGATGAATGAAGATATAGGACGAAAATGTTGTAAACTTGGTAGGGAAGCGGTTTGCAGTACGTTTTTAAGCGTCGCTGATCATTTGCCTGGGGGGGATTGTAATGAAAAGTATCGATGGTCATCGTATTAATGTACACGAAACACACTCAAGCAACTGTGTGTCTCCAGTCTAGTTTAGGAGAGACATACGCGTACGGTAAAATTATGAATTGTCAGATGAATGGTTCATGATATCACATTTCCCACTAAAACCGTGCTCTGACGTATTCGAAACCTCTAGTCTATGAAGCGATGTAGGAACAAACGAACAGCATGTATGTAATATGTAACGTATGGTAAGATAATACTAAGTTATGCTATTTCTAACGTACACATAAGAAAGGATGTATTACCTCGGAATAGGTTTTGTAAGACTGCCAAAAGAAAAAGTAATTGAGAAACTTGTAGTAACGGCGAGAAGTATATGTTGTTATATTCGTTTCCCTACTATTTTTACGTAACGTACAGTCGCCGACATTGATCAAAGAGCGATAGTCGATAAGAGCATTATAAGATAGAGTATAGGAACAAGTGTAAAAGAGAAAGTGCAAGAGTCTTTATTACCCGACTTACATTAATCCAACAGAAATAATTGGGTCAAGGATCTCAGACAGGACAGATCAATTAACTAAATAACAGTAAAAATCAATTTACAGAAGTGAACAGAAGTGGAAACGAAACGAAAATACTAGTGAGTCACTCAAATGAGAGCACCCAAACCCCTCAGTTCCTTATGCATTCTAACTTGTCTCATTTTCCGTATTTGTTCAGTTAACATTGTCCATAAGCAACGAAGTTGTCAGTCTTCCCATTGAGACAACCCACTGTACATAAAATTGCGGAGAAGAAGACGATACAAGACCAAAGTAACAGAGATCATCGGTAGACAGCACAGAAATAATAAATAACTAATAATACTACCTTGCTGGATGGTGTTACAAGGTGGATGGGGGTTAGTGGACTGAATTAGTCACCTCTATTCGCGCGGGTGTCACTGCTCGCTGCTGATGTAGTGCGCAGACCAGATCGTCCCTGATGTGAATCTATAAGAGCTGCCGCGAGGTTTGATGATGCTGTGGATTGCACGCTTGTTGTAGATCCTGACAATATATCAACGAATAGTAATAATGGACATCTATCGACAGTCATGCTGCTGAATGATCGTGAATGACCTCTGCATCTATGAAACGCTCTAAGAGGGGTGAACTAACTATGGCTGATTAAACGGTACGCATGTTTCAAACGAAAATCAAAGAGCCAACGTACTAGGAAACATGTCTACGTATCTGTTGCGTGGCATATCGAAGTGTCACGGCTAATTTCACAGGCACACCCGGGTGTACGTTTTCGTGAATGTCCGCTCATGTACCTTTGCGTCGAATAACTCACCCGACACGGAAGATGCGCCGCTGAATGGACTTGGCGGCTGAACAGGGGAATATACGTTGGCGGTGAATTCCTCGAACGTGGTCGCTTCTTTGTGGTTTTTCATTACTGTGTCGATCGACCTGGCCCTTTCCTCGTAACTGTTGAATCGTATGTTGTTAGCAGGTAGCCAAAATAATGCGTTTATGAGATGGCACATGTTTTCAGTATAAGTTTCAGTATCTGAACTATTGGGTTGGAGGGAAAGTTCTGTCGTATTTTAACACTAGATTGCCCGAGATTTCTTGTATACCTATATTGCCCAAAAACAGTCAAAATTACTGCATTGTGAAAAAATAACAAATATGTAAAGAAATTTGTTTAAAATTAATTTTTAATATTTTTTATGTTATTTACAGTTATATAACGGGTTATTAGTAAATATTAACTGTACATATTGACTGTTTTCAATGAACTTAACCCATATTTCGAAAGCAAGGCAAATTTATTTGATTGTCGCCTACTGCATTCGGTTATTTTGTCAAAATGAATAAATCGTAGGATTTGCTTGAACTTTTCTCTGGCCATAGTTTTTCTAAAAGATTCGGGACCCCACTTCGCTGACCATAAATAACTCAATTTAAAATTTGTTGCCTCGTAAGATCCACGACATATAGAACAATAAATGCACGTATTTCCGGTAATGATATTGTCCAATCGTTCCGCAAAATTCGGCGACATTCTTCTGTGCACTTTCTTATATGTTTAATAATATAGTTATCTTTTATCGACGATAATGCACTGATAAGATTATCTGCCACAATGTTCCTTTTTGCGTAGCCTGTTGGCCCTTTCACATTCTTGAAAATACAAGCAGATGGTATCCTTCCAAAAATACCACCTTCGTCAATTTTTGCCCACACAGTACCATCAAGCTGTTTTTCTGAAACGTATTTTCAGTTTCTTCATCAGAAAAACTAGTTCTACAAAAATGGCATATTGATGACACTTTCATTTTCATCATTGGTGATCGACTCTTCATCACTATCTTCAGCGTCAGATGTTTCACTTTGAATATAATCCGCTTCATCTTCAGATGATAGTTCAGAATTTGTTGCATTTGATTCTATATCGGAGCACTCTTCACTTATGTTCGTTAGCTTTTCCAAGAACTCATTTCTGTTCGACATTTTTTTCATAAAGTTAGGGCGCAAAAGAAATAAAATGTTAACAAAAAACAACTTGTTAGAACAACACTTTATAAAGATTCGAATAACTAGTACTACTTTAGCTTATTGAGTAACTTTATCAAGTATACGCCCAAATCGACAAGCTGCTTTATCATGCATCATATCAATACAAAGCCGGACAGGTCATATAAGAAATTTACTCAATTCAATAAATAAAAATCTTTTGATTATTTAAAATTTACCAAGTAGTCAAAATGAAACATGTATAACACATATATGTATATACGGAAATAAAGGAGGGCGGAAGTAACTACAATTATTCATAAACCCATTTATATGTTATAGAAAAAGTCACCAAATTCTAAGAAATTGGGTCATCAATTTCATAACTGTTTTTCTAATTGAAATTAAAAAACAGTCAAAATGACTGCCTTGGGCAATCTAGTGTTAAAGAAACTATTTGAATAATTTATAAAAATATGTGTTTAATATTAATCATAATACATTTAAAGTGTTGTATGATGAATGCCAAACTCTTCTGCAATTTCTCGCCTTGTTAAATGTGGATTATTTTCCAACGTGGATCGTAAAACATGATTATCGATCTTGGATGGTCGTCCAAATCGATCAGATCAGATCCCCGAAACGAAATTTGCTAAACCATCTTTGACAAGTACGAACATTTACAATATCTTTCCCAAATACAGCACATAAATTTTTACATGCAACCGATGCGTTGCTTCCTTTTTGGAATTCATACAAAATGCAGTGTCGTAAATGCACTTTATCTACTGACATGTTTTTCACTTTAAATATCACAAGTAAAAGCCAGATGTTTTTTTTATTTACAAGAAAAATTACCTGCCTATTAAAAATACGACAGAACTTTCCCTCCAACCTAATAGTTACCGACTGTAGAATGTAATTTGTAAATTGTTTGTTATACTTACTAATGCTGGTATAACGTGAGAGTTGATCGTTTTGCCCTGCTAGCAGCTAAAGCGGTCGTTCTCACCAAGCCAGGCAAAACCTTATCATCGACGATGCACTCATCAAAAAGTGGGCCGAAAAACGGGATCTCGGATTTCCTGGATATTTGAATCCGGTAGAGTTTGTTATGCAGCGGATAGATTACGATCAGGACATCGCAGAATTCTGTTGGAATAATGTCCCTGCGATAATCCCGCCAATGCTCCGACCAGACTATGTGGATCTCATCGTTTCCAAGATGGCGGGTCTGTGGAAAGGTAATTTTAATTCATGATAAATAGCAAGTCAGTGCATGTGCTGTATTATGTTTGTTTTTTGTCAGTAAACAACGTACTGATGCCATGTATATTTAGTAATTATATTTATATATAATATTTTTGAGAATTTTGAATTTTGAGAATTTTTTGTGCTGATATGAGTGTCTTACACATTGATTTGTATTTAATTGACATGTTTCGGAAAATACCACACTTGCGTTAAATATTAATACTTTTGTTTTCTGTTTATTTTATATATATGCAATAATCCACCATGAAATGAGGAACCGTGTTTCGAGAAATACCACATTTGCCTTAAATATAAAAACTTTTGTTTTCCGTTTACGTTATATATATGCAATGATCCGTCATGAAATGAGGAACTGTACTTTTTTCTATAATTATTAGGTGTACAACTTTGCTCCCGCCGTTTTTTGCATTGGACGAAAGGAAAAAACGGCGGGAGCAAAGTTGTGTACCTATTATAAATTAAAAATTTCGATTTTGTTTCTGTTTTTAATTACCGTTAAATTGTATATGATGAATATGCAAATAAAATGTACTACTTTACGAAAATATATAATGTTTTGAACATTTTTTTGGCTATTCATTGATCAGAAACAAGCGAATAAGGCCGGCGTTTGGGATTTAAATGACCGATACGTGCCTGCGTTCAGGCTTTAACCCATTTGCATAATTTGAAGGAATAATCCGCAAACAAAAACTGACCATTATCACCGGGAGCGAATAAATCCGCACACAATAATTTTTGTTTTCAGCTTATCAGCAATCGTTAAAGAGTCTGTACAATAAACGAACAATAAAGAATTTTGTGTAAAATATTATTTTCTTACTTTCATGGTTGTAAGTTAAAAATAATAAAATAATAAAAAAAAGTAATAGATAATAAAATTTAACAGAATTAGGTTACCATAATGAATTACAGTTCGGATTCGGATTCAAGCATAGAAATGCAAATATCCTATAAGCGTAAACGTGCGATAGCTCTAATAGATAGTAGTAAAGATGACCAGTCCCATAATATTGAAACTGGAGATTTCTTATGGGAAAAACGAAATTGTATGCCAACATTACGTGATTTTACTGCCGTTAGTGGTGTAACCATCAATTTGAATAATCCTATAACACTATTTCTAATGAATAAACACTAAAATGCTGGCATCAGCAATGTTTAGCTGCGCATGTCGGATTTTTGAGTAAGATTGCAGATTTAAAACGATGATGCAAATGAATTAAATATCTCTTAGGTCGCCGGCTGTCCATGTATTAATATTATATTAATATATTATATATATTAATAAGCAATTATATTGCTTATTTACCTTCTGCAGTAGACTTTCAGGACTGTCAGATGGCATTCTGGTAGCGACGTGGAACAGAATTTCGGTGAACGAAGTGGCAAAATACGGCGCAGTAACGCCTGATGCTTTTCCAGGCACAAGACCACCGAGGAATCCAGTGTGTGACTCTAGTTCCACTTCCCAGGCTAACCTGGCAACGAAGCTCTCGTACTCTTTGCTGGCAGTGACGTTGCTTAATATTGAGTTTTTGTCCTCTTGACCTTGACTAACGTAAATCACTGCGATTTTATGAGTTTCTCTGGAGCGCTGACTGTCTAGGTTCCGTAACTCCCGTAAAAGTTTCTCGTTCTTCGACAGCAAATGCAGTTTCCTACGCTGTTCCCATCCGGACAATCCCAAGTGCGAAAACAGCAAACGGCAGTGGTGAAATGGTGCTGGGGGTGGACGAAATGACGGTGGGCTTATAGCAGTTGCGCACATGCTGTAAAAAGTAATGGGTTATTGAAGAATTTAAAGAATAAAGAAATATGTATATTGAAATATGTAAATACGTATTCGGGTGACGACAAAAAATCTGATCAGGCCTCATCATCCGTATTGGGGTGACGTTTGTTTGAGTATTTACGAGGTTTGTTAGTAGGTACTTGGAAGAATATTTTACAGGATATGATAAAACTGTAAAATTGTTATGAAAGTAGCTTTAACCATTCGTCACTACAGAAAAAACATGGGAAAAGGAAGAAGTTATTTTTTAATTTCACACGGTCTCTTAGATAGTTCGTTTTTGAGAAAAGATTTTCAACTCAATGCATGTTTCACAACGTTTTGATGTAAAAGTGCTTATCTTCTGCTACAGTAAGAAACAATAGGTCCAGTACGATTCTCCAATATAGATTTTCAACTCAATGGAAATACCTATATATATATATACCATAATTGGCGCATGGTATAGCAGCGCATCTAGTCTGTCGGAGGTTTACTTATAAACTCGTGTGGCAGTCAACGTGATATAGGATAAAGTAAACAATGATTGACCGTTCTGCGTTCATGAACGAATATCTGGAGATCGCTATAGGTATATTTTTATTGTTTTGAGTATCAGTTTAAAACGCATTCTGTATGTGACAGTCTTGCAATGCAGAATTCTTGTGTAGATTACCTGTGATTAAAAACATACTGTGAAAGAATTGTTACAGATTTCTTAAGAGAAAGAGGTAAATGCTTAACGATATCTTTTAGAAAAGATTGGTGGATTTGTAATCATTTTGCAGTCTATATAGTATTTGTGAAAAAATATATGATTTGTATGTGATGGAGTAAACTCACAAAAGGTCTTGTATCAGTCGCGGTTTCCTAATATCGTAATTATCCGATAGTAATAGGGTGGTCAATCACCATATTCGTGACAATGGATTTTGACAGTAATTGACCACTGATAGATTTAATCAGTTTAATCGTGTAAAAATCATTGTAATTCAATACCCGTATGCTGCATGGAAATCGTCTTGTTTGCGGTTGTCATGATGTGCAAAGGCTTCTGTCTTTAGCATTTCTTTACTATTTTTTATGAGCATACCCGAAGGTACTACGACATGCGTTCGAAGCGGCGTATTTCATTTTTGCGCTTTTATTTCAACATGCTGATACGTTTCAGCGTGGTGCTACCGTCGAAAATTATATCCGATAACATTTAAAGGTAATACAGTAAAACTAACCGCTTAAATATTTCTCATTTCTCACAAGTTTACAAGGTGCTCAATAACTGTAAATAGCGCGGTCAATGACTGTGATTTCTGCGGTCAATCACTATTAATTGGCAATATTAAATGTATCGTTGTGTTATTAATAAATAAAATTTTGTTTCTGTTTCGTTGCAGGCTGAACATGTTCTTACAACATTTTTCTGTCCTAATATGCTAAAAAATAATGAATGCAACATTACACGTTTAAGTTATACGCCTTTCATTCAATCACTATTAATTGGCAATATCAAATGTATCGTTGTTATTAATAAATAAAATTTTGTTTCTGTTTCGTTGCAGCCTCAACATGTTCTTATAACATTTTTCTGTCCTAATATGCAAAAAAATGATGAATGCAACATTACACGTTTCAGTTATACGCCTTTCATTTAATCACTATTCTTAAGCGGTCAATCACTATTAATTGGCAATATTAAATGTATTGTTGTGTTATTAATAAATAAAATTTCGTTTCTATTTCATTGCATGCTGAACATGTTCTTACAACATTTTTCAGGCCTAATATGCTAAAAAATAATGAATGTAACATTACACGTTTAAGTTATGCGCCTTTCATTCAATCACTATTCTTAAGCGATCAATCACTATTAATTGGCAATATTAAATGTATCGTTGTGTTATTAATAAATAAAATTTTGTTTCTGTTTCATTGCATGCTGAACATGTTCTTACAACATTTTTCTGTCCTAATATGCTAAAAAATAATGAATGCAACATTACACGTTTAAATTATACGCCTTTCATTCAATCACTATACTTAAGCGGTCAATCATTGTATACTTTACCCTATATTATATTATATATGTATATATAAAAAATAAATAAATATGTACTAACCTGATGTGTTGGTTCCAATTGTTAATATGTTCATTTTCTGCATTTCGTTGACTTAGGATGGTAGCGATGGTTTCACTTTCAAGATAGTGTCCTTGAGGAGGATTGGCTGGTGCATTCAATGCCACCTCAGGATTGTTTAGCACCTCAGGACTTGTGTGTCCTATATATTGAAGGAGCTAACAATAGACGCGATAAGTAAGACATTAGACAACATATATATTTGCAACATATATATTACCACGTTAATGATTCACTTACATCATCTAAGTTGTCCATATCACTTGCTGCATTTGCAAACGTGGGTAATATATGAGGCTCACGATGTCTAATCGTGTGCCTTGGTGTACAGCTTTGTGCCGTGATAACACTACTCATGTCCTCTCTATGTATTTTTGTGCTCCAATCAACTACAAATAAATACAATTATCGAAAACGATATTACGAGACCAAAACAAGGCTGACAAAATAGCTTTTATATAACAAGCATGGCAACATATTGCGTATATCAACCTTTAACCAAATATAAAAATCTGCATAACTCCTTTACCATTACGTAGCGAAAAAAATAAAATGTAATGTTATTCATTTACTGAACAAATACACTTAACCGAAAGACCTAAAACATTTTAGAATCATTCATTTCAGCTATTCTATATCGAGCCTCTCTGGCTCTTCTATTTATTTGCATCATAAAACCATTCTATTCTGTTGAAGGTTAAATGACTAAGCAGCAATACATTTAGATTGGAATTTTTACCATTACGTAGCGAAAAAAATAAAATGTAATGTTATTAATTTACTAAACAAATACACTTAACCGAAAGACCTAAAACATTTTAGAATCATTCATTTCAGCTATTCTATATCGAGCCTCTCTGGCTCTTCTATTTATTTGCATCATAAAACCATTCTATTCGGTTAAAGGTTAAATGACTAAGCAGCAATACATTTAGATTGGAACGTTTAAAATAATTATAGCTACACTCACCAGGCTTTACAAACGGCATTGGCAGATCATCATCGACAAACGGTTGACTATATAAGATCGAACTGTCCCAAGATGCTTTCCCTGCCAAATCCCTTAGCAAAACCCTCACCAAAGACGGTGCCGTGGTTAAACCTGCAGTAACTCCTCCACCAGGTGCGTCAAGAGCCGCCAATTCGATAAGAGACATTACGATGGAATTCGAAAGCATCAGCAGCTGAATATTTGGCGCTTGGAAAATGGCAGAGGATAATTCATCCCCATCAATTCCTGGAACGTCGTCCAGTTCGACGACTAATGATGAAAGCCTCGCGGCTCCAATACCCATTGGGAAGTGGCCCAAATGATTAATTAAATGCATCATTACCTGAGGAACAAACGAAGACACAGTTAACACTTTTACTGAACATACAAAATATTCGCAATGGGTAGTAACAATTATTTTAGAAATGCAGTTATTGTTAGAATAGTGATGTGATCTTTTGGTCTCCAATACCTGCATAGTATTTACATTTTGCATAATTCAGGCAAATGCTGTAGCATTTCATAGTATCACGGTTCTAATACAGAAATGTTATCTCAAATTTCAACACATATGAAAGTGTTCACGTTTGGATCAAAGTACTTATTCAATACTACAAGCGCCAAGTTTCTTTTGTCTTGTTTACTATTTTTTATTGTCTAACCCATTCTTTTCCATTTTTTCGCCATACTGTCATGCATTTATTTCGCGATTTTTTTTTATCATATGTTACCGCAATGTTTCATTACCATGGTAACATAATAATAAGATAAAATTATGTTTAACACGTTATATGGCACAAGAACAAGCATTACTATATATACACAAGATACTATGGTATAGCAATGCCACTTGTAAGAATCAAACTTGCTCTATGTAGGCGTCTAAATATTTTAGAGCCATTGTATCTTATCGTATTAGGTGTACAACTTTGCTTCCGCCGTTTTTTTCCGAAATTCGAGGCTTTATTGTAAAAAACTGGTTATACGTTTATGATTCAAAGTATTGTCCATCGCTGGCCACTACTTTCTCCCATCTTTCGGAACGTACGAATCCCGCGTTGAAAAAACTGGTCAACTTTAGAAACAATCAACGAATCGATCCAAATTTTTACTTCTTACCGGAAGTGCTGGTCAGCCAGGCCGTGTGCCATTGATCGAAACAAGTGATAGTCCGCAGTTAAGCAACGTCTGGAGAATACGGCGGGTGAAGATCTAAAATATTTCAACGTTTCCAATTATGTCTTGACCACTTTCGCAACATGGGGTCGAGCATTGTCGTGCTGTAAAATCACTTTATCATGTCTCTCGTTGTATTGCGGCCGTTTGTCTTTTAATGCTCGGCTCAAACGCATTAATTTTCGATAACGATCATACCTGTGATTTTTCAGTCGGTTTTAAACAACTCATAATGCACTACGCCGAGATGGTCCCACCAAATACAGAGCATGACCTTGGAACCGTGAATATTCGGTTTGGCCGTCGACGTGGAAGCATGGCCGGGATATCCCCATGATTTTCTGCGCTTGGGATTATCGTAATGAACCCATTTTTCGTCCCCAGTCACAATGCGATGCAGAAATCCTTTCCGTTTTGCCTTGCAAGCAGCTGTTCACAAGCAAACAAACGCCGTTCAACATCTCTCGGCTTCAAATCGTACGGCACCCAATTTCCTTGTTTCTCAATCATTCCCATGATTTTCAGGCGTTTTAAATGGCTTTTTCACTCCCAATGATACTAAAAAATGCGTTTGACACGAGTCTTGATATAATGCCTCCAATTCTGCATCTTCGAAAACCTTCTCTCTTCCACCGCCTTTCCGGTCTTCGACGTCAAAATCACCGTTCTTGAAGCGTTGAAACCACTCTCGGCACGTTCTTTCACTAATAGCGGCCTCACCATAGGTATTTCAGAGCATTCGATGAGCCTCAGCCGCAGATTTCTTCATATAGCAGAAAATTAAAACCTCCCGCAAATGACGAGAATTTGGCTCGTAAGCTGACATGTTTAATCGAGAATGACTTTATGATGCAGACACAAATCGACTAATATTTCGATGGCGTTATGTTTACAAAAATATGACATCTACGATCTATTTTTTCGACTAAAACAGCCATCTATTGCAAAACGGCGGAAGCAAAGTTGTACACCTAATAGTAGAAAATTACGTTTGGATTTAAATGCCTATTCGATACTAAAAGCGCAGAATCTCTTTTGTGTTGCTTACTATTTTATATTGTCAGTTACCGATGACTGACACTGAACTTTTCATTCAGGCCGCGTCAGTCATCGGTATAAAATAGTAAGTAACATAAAAGAGACTTGGCGGTTTTAGTATTGAATAAGCATTTCGATCCAAACGTAATCTTATTTTTGACACTGATCTTTCCGTTCAATCCCCGTCTGTCATCAATAACTTACAATATAAAATAACAGTTAACGTGTTAATTCCTTAAGTTTTTGGTACACGCGTATATGCGTTTTGAAACGATACCCCGTAACCCAAATTTAACGTTTGATTTCCTAACCATGGCATCTCATGACACATACTATGTTAAAACCCATGTGTTAAAATTGTGGTTCCGTCCGGTAAGTTTTTGGAAGCCGTCAAGATTATTTCTGCGATTTATTAACACTTTGACTGCCGTGATATTACTGAAGATCCAAAATATTCGCAATGGGTAGCAATAATGCAAATAAATAAATTTGGTCTGCAATACTTGCACATTATGTACATTTTGCATAAACGCTGTAGTATTTTATAGCATGGTCATTCTAATATAGCAAAATACTCGTTTAAAAATATGTTAAATAAAGGTAAAAATCGCGATAACCGATGTGTAAAATCTCGACATTAGAATAAAATACGTAAATAATTTAACACCATTTTTGCAGCTAGTTGAATTGATTGGTGATTTCCTCGTCGAGGTGATTTTGGACAAGCCTCGTCGATGAGATTGTCTAAACTAATATCAGGATCGAAGTCATCATCATCTTCTTGATTACTTTTAGTTGATCTTGGTGCATCTTTCGCAACTTTGTTCTGCACGATGTTGTCCAGAACCTAAGAACAGAACATTTGCTGAAATAACTTAAATAACTTTAATTTGAAAGGTAGCAGTAGATTTAATACACAACTTACAGTGAATAGCGTCATGAGAAGCGGTTTCCCTTGGAATACTCGCAACAATACTGTTGGGCCCAAATGCATTGCCCACTCTCCCAAGCAGAATAACATAGAAATAGTCAAAGGACCCCGTCTTTCTCGCGCAGTCATGCGTCCAAGTGTCTCTGACAAAATCTGCTCAGAAAAATAAAACGTTTTAGTACAAAGATCCTCGACCCAGATTTACAAGAAGCGGATCGGCGAAAGTTACCTGAATTATCTTAGATGGCACGTTTGGATAGAATTCCAACAAAACGTCCGCTTTATCACAGAGCAGCAAAAGAGAATCGCATGCCACTTGTGCGACTGTTGCATGTGTAGCCTGTGAATAATAATCCAAAACATTACATTCCGACGCTCAACGTTTTACAAGAATCGGACTTCCCGGAAGGTATGGCAGAACAAGTTAGTAGTACGTCGAAAGTTAAACTTTCGGAAGATACTGAAGTATGTTATCAAAATCGCAACGTGTGATTCGTGCATTACGTATGTATATTCATGCAAAGTTGATGTGACATCCTGAAAGAGACGCAGACACCAGTTGAGGCATGAACACTGAAACACCACAGTGATAAGACGACACAGTGAAGATCCAAGAGAGAACTACCTGATCCTTTAGAGGAAAACAGAAGCCAGCTCTGCGTCGTTCAGCTCCCTGCATCCGCTGCCAATCAGACTGAATGACATATGTCTATTTTTCTACTCCCATAATATTGCTGTGCGTCGTGCATCAAATACCGTTTAAATGTTATTGAGTGTGCAAACGAAGTCCCAAATGCGGACTACCAAGCAACAAAACTTTAAATACTTGACTTTACCATGCACTACTAAAATATAAGGTTTACCGGAAAGTTCTGTCCGGAAATGTTATCTCAAATTTCAAGACATATGAAAGTGTTCACTTAACCCATTCGAGACGGATTGCACACCGTGTGTGCAATAAGAGTAATGTGCAATTATCAGTTATTCTGAGTAAATTAGTCGTTGAAATAAGATTTTTCTTGAACTAATGAAATCTGTAAAGTACAGGAAAACAAAATTTGGCATTGGTTTTACTGTGTATCAAAAAATGTAAAATTATCTGAAGCCTTTCTTACATGTAAAATACTATGAATTATCGACAGTGCTACAAAGAAGGAAAATATAGACGTAGTAATTACTCTTGTCCTGCTTGTGTCCGTAATCTTAGATTATGTTTGGAAGAATGTTTCAAGCGGTACCATCAACCAACTAATGTATAATTACTTTACGATCAGCGTACTATTTCCTAAAAATGTATTTACAAATTATAATTTCTTTTTTATTACTGAGTTACATTATTTTATTATCTTTAGAAATTTTTCTAAAAATTTATTTTTCGTTTATGTTATTTTTTCATTATTCAACTTATTTTTTTTAACTTTTTACTGCTTTTTAAACATTTTCTTTGCATTATATTCTGTTCTTTATTATGGAAAGCAAAATAACGGTTTTATATTATCTAACTATTTTTGAAATAAATGTTTATCAATTTTTTAATGATGTATTTTCATTTTACCACACATTGCACACCCGGTGTGCAATCATTTTATTTATGTGAATTCACTTACGAATTGGGTCATTTCCATAGTAAAAATGTTTTTTTTTATTAAAAATGAACAATATAAAGAAAAACTCGAGTAAGTCCGTGCATTGACGATTATCTATATTTACAGAGTCTTCGACCCATAAAAATGAGACATTGTTTTGTTCCGAAATAAGTTTATTGGTAAGAAGCTTATTTTGGATTTTAAAATGCTTATCACTTCCCAGATTTTACTTCAGTTGAAGAGAATAAGTTTATTGGTAAGAAGCTTATTTTGGATTTTGAAACGCTTATCTCTTCCCAGATCATTCAATTGAGAAGCATACTTCTTCTGAAACACACATCAGTAATTTTTATCCCTAAAATGTTCATTCGACGGCGTGAAAGTATAATTGAAAGTGAGAGTAGTGATGAAAACGTTGTGAGTTTTAGAAGAAAAAGTAGAGTGTAATTTGTGTATTTTTGATATTTTTATGCTGTATATTCTCTATTTATACTTCAGTGCTTGTTCCATTAAATTTATTTTCAAAATGCAACTGAAAATCTTATTTAACTTGAACAAGAAGGGCGTCACCCATATATGAGTGACATGGTTCCCACGGAAACATACCTGTCACCCAATTACGGGTGACACGACGCCGAACGTGTTAAAACATACATTGCTACCTTTGTATATCATTAAATTTCTACTTATGCCCTCATCAAAATGTACTGCAACATTGATTTCGTCATTTCAGTAGTATGTATTGAAAATTGGTTATTATGTAAAAACTGCGTAAAATATGGTATCTTATGGTATCTTATGGTGATTTTCACTCTAAATGGACTTACGTATATAATACTAAGTATATAAACTTAGTATATAATATATTACACATATTCGATTAAAATCTTCTAAATTTAGCAACGGTCAATACGTAATGGACTTGCATATATAATACTAAGTATATAAACTTAGTATACAATATGTTACACATATTCGATTAAAATCTTCTAAATTTAGCAACGATTAATACGTAATGGACTGCCATATATAATACTAGGTATATAAACTTAGTATAAAATATATTACACATATTCGATTAAAATAAATTTTGCATATATAATACTAAGTATATAAAGTTAGTATACAATATGTTACACATATTCGATTAAAATCTTCTAAATTTAGCAACAATCAATACGTAATGGACTGCCATATATAATACTAGGTATATAAACTTAGTATACAATATATTACACATATTCGATTAAAATCTTCTAAATTTAGCAACGGTCAATACGTAATTCCATTCAGAATGAAAATCCCCGTAAGATACCATATTTCACAATTTTTAATTAATAACCAATTTTCAATACATACTACTGAAATTACGAAATCATTGTTGCAGTAAATTTCGATAGTACATATAGAAATTTAATGGTAAACAAAGGTAGCCATATATGTTTGAAGTGAACATTTTCATACGTGTTGAAATTTGAGATAACATTTCCGGACAGAACTGTCCGGTAGACCTAATATGTTGAAATACAGAGTAGGGCATTTAATTCAAGTTGTTCAATCAACTTTTCCGAATCTCTGGTTATTTTTGAAACGCGTTACTCTGTATAGTTATTTTGTCTACTATTACATTATGCAATATAGATACGTAGTTGCAAGGACTTACCCTAAGTGCGAGAAGTAGAACTGTAATGGCCTCTGGGACTCTCGGATGAAGGGATTTGGAACACAGTTCTCGATACACGAACATTGCGATGCTAGAAAGAGCTATACATCTTGCGATACCAGTTGGTTCCCGTCTGCAGCTTCTCAGAAGAATCGTAATAATATGTTCCTGTAATACATTAATCACATAAATCAATTTATGATCCATAACAGCAGAAACATGGTGAATGGGTATACTCTTGATTGATTCGCACATCGAATGATACCTTTGCATCAGGGCACGTCATGGTGACAATATCAGATCCATTAGGTTGCAACACAGGTAGCTTTGACATGGTAGCAGGCAAAGAAAGCAATGATCCAATAATTGAAACTGCTTCAGTTCTAGGTGCCTGAAAAATTACCATATTTTCCTCATACCAGCATTACTTTAGTTCTGAGGGTGCAACCCTTTTTATACCTCAATATCTTGACTGCCGAGGATAACATTAGCAGCGTAGATGTAATCCAGAATCAGCAGACTGGAGCCGGGGAGATTCAAACTGAACAATCTGGGGCCTGTGTACTTGACCAAAACGTGCAAAACTTTGCTGTCATTGCTAGCAATGCCGCAGTGCACTGCGCGGTAAAATAATGTCAAATGTTGCTTCGGCAGACTGATGTCCAAAGGCTGAACCGTTAAAAGACATATTAATCGGTATGCCGCAAGTTTGCCCACTTCGTACTGGTCCGACAGTTGTATGGCCTAAATTAGAGTCGATAATTAGCTTCGATGAATTATCTGTGTCACGTCCTAAAAAGAGCATCCTAAAAAAATACCTTGAAACACCACGGTGCAATAACAGTCAATGGTGGGATAAGTTCTGGTGCAGGCGGTGTAACTTGATTATCTCCAGAAACACCTTGATTCAAACGAATCTAACGGATGAAAACAGAAAGCATCAACGCGAATCCAATTATGCAAGAAAGGGTAAAATTGTTTACTTTAATGGAGGCTTGTTTACTTTAATGAGTGTTTGCGTGAGTTGTACAAGATAGTCCATCACTTGGCCATGAAGAACTGGATCTTGTATGTTGTTTACGTCACCCAACGCAGACAGCATTCGCCGCCATAAAACGACTGCAACGTCTGGCAACCACCCACGTACACCACCCCCAGCCATCACGGATCTTCTTTCAGACACATCGTTTGTATCTAAACAGTCCAAGTTTCACGCCTGATCTTCTGAAGCAACGGTTCTTAACACTAAATTGCCCAAGGCAGTCATTTTGACTGTTTTTTAATTTCAATTAGAAAAACAATTATGAAATTGATGACACAATTTCTTAGAATTTGGTGACTTTTTCTATAACATATAAATGGGTTTTTGAATAATTGTAGTTACTTCCGTCCTCCTTTATTTCCGTATATGTATATGTGTTATACCTATATTGCCCAGAAGCAGTCATTTTGACTGCTTGGTAAATTTTAAATAATTAAAAGATTTTTATTTATTGAATTGAGTAAATTTCTTATATGACCTGTCCGGCTTTGTATTGAAATATGATGCATGATAAATTGTCGATTTGGGCGTATACTTGATAAGTGTCAGTTGCTCAATAAGCTAAAGTAGTACTAGTTATTCGAATCTTTATAAAGTGTTCTTCTAACAAGTTGTTTATTTTATTTCTTTTGCGCCCTAACTTTATGAAAAAAATGTCGAACAGAAATGAGTTCTTGGAAAAGCTAACGAACATAAGTGAAGAGTGCTCCGATATAGAATCAAATGCAACAAATTCTGAACTATCATCTGAAGATGAAGCGGATTATATTCAAAGTGAAACATCTGACGCTGAAGATAGTGATGAAGAGTCGATCACCAATGATGAAAATGAAAGTGTCATCAATATGCCCAGGAAAAGGTGTAGGGTGCTAACTAGTTCAGATTCTGATGAAGAAACTGAAAATACGTTTCAGGAGGTCGAAACAGCTGCTGATGGTACTGTGTGGACAAAAATTGACGAAGGTGGTATTCCTGGAAGGATACCATCTGCTTGTATTTTCAAGAGTGTGAAAGGACCAAGAGGCTACGCAAACAGGAACATTATGGCAGATAATCTTATCAGTGCATTATCGTCGATAATAGATAACTATATTATCAAACATATAAGAAAGTGGACAGAAGAATGTCGCCGAATTTTGAGGAATGATTGGACAATATCATTACCGGAAATACGTGTATTTATTGGGACTTTATATGCTCGTGGAGCTTACGAGGCAAACAATTTTAAATTGAGTTATTTATGGTCAGCAAAGTGGGGTCTTACATTTTTTAGAAAAACTATAGCCAGAGAAAAGTTCAAGCAAATCTTACGATTTATTCGTTTTGACAAAAGAACCGAAAGAAGTAGGCGCCTACAAACAAATAAATTTGCCTTGCTTTCGGAAATATGGGATAAGTTCACCGAAAACAGTCAATATTTACTAATAACCTGTTATATAACTGTAAATAATATAAAAAAAATATTAAATATTAATTTTAAATACACTTCTTTACACATTAGTTCTTCTTTCACGATGCAGTCATTTCGACTGCTTTTGGGCAATATAGGTATATACCAAGTTTCAGTCTTTCTAGTGTTAATATCTGACCCTAGTATTTTAACGCAACTGCATTTTTTAACTTACTTGTTCACATAAATAAGCATTGAGGCTGCGCAACTTTCCAAACTCGTCATTTGCTAATATATGTTTTAGTTTCAGGCTGTACACTTACAGATCTGATTAAATACTGCACATTCGTAATTCATACCTTCTGCTTTGAAAACTGCCAGTGACATTACTTTCAGAGACACAAGCGAAGCACGCTGAACATATTAGTGGATTTATTTTTAGTAACAACACAAATTGTTAGTATTACATTAACTGAATCAATTCAATGACAATGGAACCTGTAACCACGCGTATCAAATCTTCAAACTTGAGTAAGAACCCAATGAACGGACGTCACAGTCGAATGTTTTACCGCAAATCAAGCAGTCGTCGCAGTTTACTTATACAGTAAAGCTTGTTTTTGTGCAATTTTTTTTGTGCGACTTATTTTTATGCGGTATATGAATCTTAGCGGCGTTAGCACCAGTTTAACGTTTCCTATCATGTACATATACATGTTGTGGACGAAATATATGAATGTGTAATTAATCGAAACGTTACCGAAAACACGTCAACGTTATTATCTGAAATTAGTGCGCTTGCACATAACATCGGCGGAGAAGGCTTTGATTCTTTCGGCGATAATGACCTAGACGAGATGATTGAGGACCAAACTGTCGATGATAGTGACATTATCAATAGTTTGATAGATTATGAAAATGGACAAGAAGAACCGGAATCTATTATAGCAGATAAAATATATGCAGGGATCCAGATTTCGAAAAAATTGGAAACGCATTTTCTTAAAGTAGATACCAAAGCGGAAAGACGCTTAAAATTCGAAAAAGAGCTGAGATCATGCATGTCTCACTATCGTTACGTTTACAAGCAATTGACCAGTCGACCATCGTCACAAAAACTGATCACTGAGTTTATGGTACCAAAAAAACAAATCAATTGAAATCCTATCTTCAAGCGACGGAAGCGATTTTCAACCAATTCGTCGCAAGAAGATGCGCGTTTTGGATTACGACGAGTAGCAGCAAACTATTTAATGTACAATGTAAAAACTTCCCCATGTATATGTACAATGAAGAATTAAATATTTTTACCATTTCTATAGGTCTAATGTAATTATTTAATTTAATTGAAAGCATTCTCTCATCTATTTCATAAATCATTGATGTATTTTTTTAGTCCGACTTTTTTTATGCGGTCCTTATCCACCGCATAAAAAAATTGTTAGGTAGTATATCGCACAAAATTGTTTATTATGAAGATGCGCGTTTTGGATTACGACGAGTAGCAGCAAACTATTTAATGTACAATGTAAAAACTTCTCCATGTATATGTACAAAGAAGAATTAAATATTTTTACCATTCCTATAGGTCTAATTTAATTATTTAATTTAATTGAAAGCATTCTCTCATCTATTTCATAAATCATTGATGTATTTTCTTAGTCCGACTTTTTTTATGCGGTCCTTATCCAACGCATAAAAAAATTGTTAGGTAGTATATCGCACAAAATTGTTTATTATGAAGATGCGCGTTTTGGATTACGACGAGTAGCAGCAAACTATTTAATGTACAATGTAAAAACTTCTCCATGTATATGTACAATGAAGAATTAAATATTTTTACCATTCCTATAGGTCTAATTTAATTATTTAATTTAATTGAAAGCATTCTCTCATCTATTTCATAAATCATTGATGTATTTTCTTAGTCCGACTTTTTTTATGCGGTCCTTATCCACCGCATAAAAAAATTTTTAGGTAGTATATCGCACAAAATTGTTTATTATGAAGATGCGCGTTTTGGATTACGACGAGTAGCAGCAAACTATTTAATGTACAATGTAAAAACTTCTCCATGTATATGTACAATGAAGAATTAAATATTTTTACCATTCCTATAGGTCTAATTTAATTATTTAATTTAATTGAAAGCATTCTCTCATCTATTTCATAAATCATTGATGTATTTTCTTAGTCCGACTTCTTTTATGCGGTCCTTATCCACCGCATAAAAAAATTGTTAGGTAGTATATCGCACAAAATTGTTTATTATGAAGATGCGCGTTTTGGATTACGACGAGTAGCAGCAAACTATTTAATGTACAATGTAAAAACTTCCCCATGTATATGTACAATGAAGAATTAAATATTTTTACCATTCCTATAGGTCTAATTTAATTATTTAATTTAATTGAAAGCATTCTCTCATCTATTTCATAAATCATTGATGTATTTTCTTAGTCCGACTTTTTTTATGCGGTCCTTATCCACCGCATAAAAAAATTGTTTTATATCGCACAAAATTGTTTATTATGAAGATGCGCGTTTTGGATTACGACGAGTAGCAGCAAACTATTTAATGTACAATGTAAAAACTTCTCCATGTATATGTACAATGAAGAATTAAATATTTTTACCATTTCTATAGGTCTAATTTAATTATGTAATTTAATTGAAAGCATTCTCTCATCTATTTCATAAATCATTGATGTATTTTCGTAGACCGACTTTTTTATGCGGTCCTTATCCACCGCATAAAAAAATTGTTAGGTAGTATATCGCACAAAATTGTTTATTATGAAGATGCGCGTTTTGGATTACGACGAGTAGCAGCAAACTATTTAATGTACAATGTAAAAACTTCTCCATGTATATGTACAATGAAGAATTAAATATTTTTACCATTTCTATAGGTCTAATTTAATTATTTAATTTAATTGAAAGCATTCTCTCATCTATTTCATAAATCATTGATGTATTTTCTTAGTCCGACTTTTTTTATGCAGTCCTTATCCACCGCATAAAAAAATTGTTAGGTAGTATATCGCACAAAATTGTTTATTATGAAGATGCGCGTTTTGGATTACGACGAGTAGCAGCAAACTATTTAATGTACAATGTAAAAACTTCTCCATGTATACGTACAATGAAGAATTAAATATTTTTACCATTTCTATAGGTATAATTTAATTATTTAATTTAATTGAAAGCATTCTCTCATCTATTTCATAAATCATTGATGTATTTTCTTAGTCCGACTTTTTTTATGCGGTCCTTATCCACCGCATAAAAAAATTGTTATGTAGTATATCGCACAAAATTGTTTATTATGAAGATGCGCGTTTTGGATTACGACGAGTAGCAGCAAACTATTTAATGTACAATGTAAAAACTTCCCCATGTATATGTACAATGAAGAATTAAATATTTTTACCATTCCTATAGGTCTAATTTAATTATTTAATTTAATTGAAAGCATTCTCTCATCTATTTCATAAATCATTGATGTATTTTCTTAGTCCGACTTTTTTTATGCGGTCCTTATCCGCCGCATAAAAAAAATGTTAGGTAGTATATCGCACAAAATTGTTTATTATGAAGATGCGCGTTTTGGATTACGACGAGTAGCAGCAAACTATTTAATGTACAATGTAAAAACTTCTCCATGTATATGTACAATGAAGAATTAAATATTTTTACCATTTCTATAGGTCTAATTTAATTATTTAATTTAATTGAAAGCATTCTCTCATCTATTTCATAAATCATTGATGTATTTTCTTAGTCCGACTTTTTTTATGCGGTCCTTATCCACCGCATAAAAAAATTGTTAGGTAGTATATCGCACAAAATTGTTTATTATGAAGATGCGCGTTTTGGATTACGACGAGTAGCAGCAAACTATTTAATGTACAATGTAAAAACTTCTCCATGTATACGTACAATGAAGAATTAAATATTTTTACCATTTCTATAGGTCTAATTTAATTATGTAATTTAATTGAAAGTATTCTCTCATCTATTTCATAAATCATTGATGTATTTTTTTAGTCCGACTTTTTTTATGCGGTCCTTATCCACCGCATAAAAAAATTGTTAGGTAGTATATCGCACAAAATTGTTTATTATGAAGATGCGCGTTTTGGATGACGACGAGTAGCAGCAAACTATTTAATGTACAATGTAAAAACTTCCCCATGTATATGTACAATGAAGAATTAAATATTTTTACCATTCCTATAGGTCTAATTTAATTATTTAATTTAATTGAAAGCATTCTCTCATCTATTTCATAAATCATTGATGTATTTTCTTAGTCCGACTTTTTTTATGCGGTCCTTATCCACCGCATAAAAAAATTGTTAGGTAGTATATCGCACAAAATTGTTTATTATGAAGATGCGCGTTTTGGATTACGACGAGTAGCAGCAAACTATTTAATGTACAATGTAAAAACTTCTCCATGTATACGTACAATGAAGAATTAAATATTTTTACCATTTCTATAGGTCTAATTTAATTATTTAATTTAATTGAAAGCATTCTCTCATCTATTTCATAAATCATTGATGTATTTTCTTAGTCCGACTTTTTTCTGCGGTCCTTATCCACCGCATAAAAAAATTGTTAGGTAGTATATCGCAGAAAATTGTTTATTATGAAGATGCGCGTCTTGGATTACGACGAGTAGCAGCAAACTATTTAATGTACAATGTAAAAACTTCTCCATGTATATGTACAATGAAGAATTAAATATTTTTACCATTCCTATATCTAATTTAATATATAATTTAATTGAAAGCATTCTCTCATCTATTTCATAAATCATTGATGTATTTTCTTAGTCCGACTTTTTTTATGCGGTCCTTATCCACCGCATAAAAAATTTTTTAGGTAGTATATCGCACAAAATTGTTTATTATATGTAAGAATTTATAAAATTTTCGAATATTTTTTTGTACGATTTCTTTTATGCGGTCCCTATCCACCGCACAAAAACAGGTTTTACTGTACGATCTAATGCGCAGCTTTGACTGGCCGTGCATCATATTCTGTATAACCATAGTACATTCTGACGGCTGGTTGATTTGCGTCCAAGGCAAAACTGAACAGATCAGTGTGTACATACCGATGCTGCTGCCGTCAATGTTCTCTATCTGTATCGGGCTATCCTTGTTGCTGTCAACGCCACTGCTCGGTGTGGGAGAGGGACACCTTGGCGACGGAGGTTCGCTGTCAACAATGACAATGCTGTCCAACGACTTAGCGCGTCGACTGGGCAGCATTTTTCCGCTGGTCGTCGAGGAAACTGCGCCGCTTGACAATATCCGTGCCATGTCTCGCTCTATTGATAGGGGTAGTACTGCACCCGTGGAAATTCACACACTTAATACGGACCTCGCGAGTAAAACGTTCCAGCAAGTGCTCGGAGGCTATTGTCTGCTCGTGTCGGGTCAAAACGGGGTGTCAACGGTCGACGTTTCTTTAACGCAATTGGGGAGAAGCATCATCGGAGGCCGTGTTACAAAAGGGAGAAGGCGACACAGTCGAGAGTAAAGAGAAGGAACGGTCGAGAAAGAGAAATGAGATGATGCGAGAATGGGCCCTCGAGTGACACGAGAACAGTTATTTTTAACCCCAGTGTCAGCACCAAAGCGAATAAAAAAGTACGGGGCAAAGTTATAAATAAATTGCACGCAGACTATCAGCAAAACATAGATGGCACTACTGAAGGAACACATCTTGTATTAACAGAGGGTGAGAAACAATTTCGCTGGGAGCGGGCGATGGTGGAGACGGCGTGCTCACCAGGTATGCCGGTGTGAACAGTGTGAGAACGATGCCTGTCGAACTTTGTGCGAGATTTCCCGTTGTAAATGGTGTTGTCACTGGCACTGCGCGGTAGGGGTCTGACCTTTCGCATATCTCGCATTGGGTGATCTGTGTGAGATAGATACGTATGAACGATTTTGTAGACATGATACATTTTAATCGTTTGAGTGCCAAGGAGCGGTTTTGCGCTTCTTCTGTTTCGCTCGAAAAGTGCGAAGCCGACAACCGACTCTCGGCTTCTATCGATGCGGGAGTTTACGGCTACAATTCCGTTTTAGATAAAATAAAATAATGAGATAACTGATAAAAGAACGAATTTTAGTTGCAATCTTACATTTGGATGCAAATGTTTTTAACACGTTGACAGCCGTGCGGATTTTGCTATATTAGAACGGGGATGCGATGAAATACTGCAGAGTATAATTAAATCATGCAAAATGAAGGTACCGCAGAGTTGATGGAAGCAAAAGTATTGTAGCACCGTTCCAATATGAATTGCTTTTACAAGATTGCAAATAGGCCTCATTCGGAATTTGTGGCATTTTTAGTAAAATCTTTTGCACCGGTCACCGCGTATTTTGCTATGGTAAAATCGCAATGCGATGAAATACTGCAGAATGTAATTAAATCATGCAAAATGAAGGTACCGCAGAGTTGATGGAAGCCAAAGTATTGAAGCACCGCTTCAATATCAATTTACAAGATTGCAAATAGGTTTCATTGCGAATTTTTTGCATTTTTAGTCAAATCTTTTGCATATTTTGCTCACGCGTATTTTGCTATGTTAGAATCGCGATGCGATTAAATACTGCAGTGTATAATTAAATCATGCAAAATAAAGGTAATGCAGAGTTAATGGACGCCCATGTATTGAAGCACCGTTTCAATATCAATTGCTTTTACAAGATTGTAAATAGGTTTCATTGCGAATTTTTTGCATTTTTAGTCAAATCTTTTGCGCCGGTTACCGCGTATTTGGCTATGTTAGAACGGCGATGCGATAAAATACTGCAGAGTATAATTAAACCATGCAAAATTAGTAAAAACTTTTGCGCCGGTCACCGCATATTTTGCTATGTTAGAACCGCGATGCGATGAAATACTGCAGTGTATAATTAAATCATGCAAAATGAAGGTACCGCAGAGTTGATGGAAGCCAAAGTATTGTAGCACCCTTCCAATATCAATTGCTTTTACAAGATTGTAAATAGGTTTCATTATGAATTTTTTGCATTTATAGTAAAGTCTTTTGCGTATTTTGCTATGTTAGAATCGCAATGCGATGAAACACTGCAGTGTATAATTAAATCATGCAAAATGAAGGTACCGCAGAGTTGATGGAAGCCAAAGTATTGTAGCACCGTTCCAATATCAATTGCTTTTACAAGAATGCAAATAGGCTTCATTGCGAATTTTTTACATATTTAGTAGAATGTTTTGCGCCGGTCAATGCGTATTTTGCTATATTAGAACCGCAATGCGATGAAATACTGCAGAGCATAATTAAATCATGCAAAATGAAGGTACCGCAGAGTTGATGGGAATCAAAGTATTGTCGCACCGTTCCAATATCAATTGCCTTTACAAGATTGTAAATAGGCTTCATTGCGAATTTTTTGCATTTTTACTAGAATCTTTTGCGCCGGTAACCGGTGATCGTGGCAGTCAATGTGTTAAACGTAAATATTATTAAATACAAAAAATATAAAAATGTGAAAATAATATAAAAAGAACATTCTGTTGAGAAAAGTGTTTAGACTGACGTCATTTTACTAGAAAAGTTTTACGACCAACTCGCGAGCGTCTTTTGGTGCTCCTCTATCGCACACTTTCTTTATTTGCGATTTTATGTATTTTTCGTAGGCGTAATCAGTCGTGCTGATGCTTGCTACTCGTACGGGCGTTAAGATTATTTTTCCGCAATTATTCTTTCCGTAAATATTCACTTGTATTCTGTTAATTTTTCTAATTTTCGTATTAACACGTTGACCGCCGTGCGTATTTTACTATATTAAAACCGCAATGTGATGAAGTACTACAGAATATGATTGAATCGTGCAAAATGAAAATGAATTGAATCACTATTTAATATTAATTGCATTTACAAAATTGCAAATGCTACCGATTCGGTATTATTTGGTAGCAGCGGTTTGCATTGTTCCTTTCTAAAAATTTAGTTTGAGACGAAAAACGTCCGCTATACGCGTAAGTCCACGGCAAAATATACCAGCATGCAATGTGTTAACACGTTGATTGCCGTGTGTATTTTACTATATTAAAACCGCAACGTATGAAGTACTCCAGAATATGATTGAATCGTGTAAAGTGAAAATAATTCGAAGGTATCGGAAACCAAAGAATTGAATCACTATTTAATATTAGTTGCATTTAGAAAATTATAAATGGTACCGATTTTCAGTCAACGTGTTAAAAGCGCATAAGCATCGTTCAGTTTTTATACACGACGTAAGGGTCGCAACTATTTTCAGCATTTACTTGCAATTACAAATTATTTAATTGCATTTACAAAATTATAAATGCTACCGATTGCGTATTTTTTGAATTTTTAGTTAATCGGAGAATAAGGAAAGCGGTATCGCGCCGTTCGGTATTTTTGAATGGAGAATAAGACAAGCGAAAAAGTGCTCCTTGGCACATTTGAACAGGGAAACAGCAGTGACGTGTGGCACTCAAACGGTTAAACAAAGTGCATCAACGCGAATATGTTGATAACACAAGTATGCGATGCAACAGAATGAATAAAACTATCACCTGTAACACATTCCTTAGAGACGACGTTGTGTTCCTGATCAACACTTCCTTTTCGTGGTGGTTGCACACTTCCGGTCGACGCAGCACGACTTCCGACACCCCGACGTTTCTTTGTCTTTTGTTCACTTAGTCTGTCCAGCGGCAAATCATTCAAATCCAAATTGTAGACATGCCTCGCCAAGACCCTTGTCAACGTGTCAAGCGTTTTCTGCATGAAGAAATTAGTTCATTTTATCCAGTCTTCATATACACACTCGTACAATTATTCTACTCACGGCCCATTCGCGAATCAGTTCTTCCCATTGCGTTAAGGACGTTAACACTTCCAGAAACTGGTCCCAGAGTTGGGTAGAAATGACGACATTTAGATTAGCTTTGATCCAAGTTACGATTAGCGTTTGAAATATGGCTGGTGCTAGTTTTCCGCCGATTGTTTCTTGATGTTTTCGGCGGGACGCCTTTTCGCTCAGGACGAGCGAAGTAATCTGAAGCAGCACCCTGAAATAAGACGAATTTATTGAGTGCTCTATCTTCTCGCTTATAAGTTTATGAAGACTTCTTACCTAAGTAACTGTTCCCACGTGGCAGGTTCCAGTCTGGAATGCATGACGACATATCGATACACGTTCAAAACTCTCTTACAACTATCCGTCTGTTCCTCCAACAACGTAGCAGACGCAGTCGGCCCGATATTTTCCAGGAAAAACACATTCGATGCCTGGGTGATAAAAACCTGCAAGACATTTTGCAGTCCCGCGCGAATGAACAAATTTTCACGATGTATAGCTCCGAGATAGGAATCATTCCTCAATCTGGTCTGTCGATAATTTTCCGAGGGACTCTTGTCAAGGTCATTTGAATCCTTCTTTTGATCATCTTGATCTCGATCTTTGTGACCGTCTAAAGGTTCTAACATGAACGGCGGAAGTTCCTGTGGACAGATTAAATCGATTAGTTTTTACAAGGAACAGATGTTAACCCTTTTCAGACGCATGTCTGCTCTCAGACACCATAGCCTTTTTACCGTTCCGGTCGTATGTCTGCTTTCAGACACCAAAACATAAAACCGTACTAATCGTATACTGTATTCATCCATGTATCAGTTTACAATTTATCTGCACAAATATAAATATCTAATGGATCTATTCACGAACTTATGCGACTTATTCAAGAATTCTTATCATTTGGAGATAACGAAATCTAGTGCGAATAAAAGCTGTTATTTCTCGCTGAGGTAAGCTGGAAAACTGCACATAATGCGCCATTGCAAAGAAGTAAGAAGTAAAGATTGTGCTGCATGTTCTAATAGAAAAATTAAGGACGGAAGACGTCAAACAAATTATTTTTGCAGTACTTGCAGTCGAAAACCAGGACTGCGCATTAGAGACTGTTTTGCAAAATTCCACACATTGCAGAACTATGAAATATAATTTTCACAAAAAAAAAACATTAAAACATATTATTCTATAAACATGTAAATAAAGTTATCATAAGAACTAACCCTTTGCGCTCGACCGGTGCCTCTCAGGCACCACTCGCATCGATGCGGTAAATTGAGTGGTAACGGTGTTTATTTGTGTTTGGCCTAACGAATATCGCTTGACAAGTCTACCTGGCCTTTTGTAGATCATTTTATGAGGTGTCTACATAGCTATAAAGATGTCTTATCTCAAAAACACAAACGAATTTCAATGCGTGCATTATGTCTTGAGAATAATAGAACCCTGATAGACGTCGCAACGCTCCTTTCAATTCGCTTCTTTCAAAAAAAGGTACAAAAAGAACCAATCACCGTCTTCGCACTTTTGAGATAAAATGTCTTATCTCAAAAATACTTGCAAACGCGGGTTGGACTCTGTCTTCGACATTAGTTCGAGTTCAACCTTCTTGGCAATCGCAATATTTCTTTCAAAGTTAGTGAGCCCAATAAGTATGGAACACGACGAAGAAATTACTTCTAGTGAAGATGAGTTCAATTTTTCGGCAATAACGAACGAAATGACATCACTACATAGACAGCTTGCCCATGAGAATGAAGACGGAAGTGATGAAGATAGTGACGACGTTATAGGTGTAAGAAGACGAAAAATCCGAATAATCGATAGTGAATCTGAAAGCCAAAGTGGCCAAAAGCCAAAAGCCAACGTAGTACAGCTTCTACTTCACAGAGCACTTCTGAAATGATCCGACTCAATGGGAAGCTGCATGTTATTTTGATGGGACAAAAAAAGGATTGCAAAGTTTGTTCCCAACGAAAATCCGGCCAAAGACGACAAACTGTGTACTAGTGTGACACATGCCCCGACAAGCAAGAATGCACATTGGAGATTGTTTTACAAAATACCACAAGAAAAAAAATTATAGAACGTAATCTTTAATAAATATCGTTCATTAAGTTAAATAAATGTATGTAATGTTAAGATATACGAGTTTAAAGTGTTCTATTGTGCCTAAAATTATTTTAAGTTAACAGAAACGAACTCATTAGCCCGAGAGAAAAGCGCGTCGAGCGCAAAGGGTTAATAAATCTTATTTATTCTTCATAATCCTGCATGTTATATATCACTGCACTTTCAGCGGAAATTAATTCCGACCAGTACGATACCCATGTCCAAAATAAATACGTCCGAAAAGGGTTAATATCAGAGTATTGAGGTGTCTTACGTTCATCTGGATCCAATCCTTGTAAACGGCAATAGCTTTTCTAATGGCTCCTGCGTGACTAAAGTCCAAGAGGAACGCCTGCCTGTATAATTCGTGAACAAAATTGACGTTATCCCTATTTCCATACAGAACTTCTCTGACCAGAGTGACCGCCGAAATGGCACTGTCCTCTTGATTTGTATTTTCACTCTGGGACGCCGCCTCGGGAGACAATAAAGTTGAATCGGTCGAATTTTGTGTAACAGAAACACGGCGGAGTTCGGATTCTGTGTTCTCTTCATTTGGCGTTGTGCTATGAGGACATAAATAAGCGTTTGGTTTAGTTGTAAAAGCAGTTCGCGTAAAGAAATTGATGGTTACCTTTGCGAAAGATGTGCGAAAAGACCGTCCTTTCTCGCGACGTGTGTAAAACTAGCGATCCATTTGATGAGAACGACCTTACACAATACATAATTGTCCTGACTCTGGTTCGCCGGTTTTCGCATAACCGGCAGCTCCAAATTCGGTTTGTACAATGAGAAATTCTCGTCGAACTCGGGGCAAATGTACCGAAGATACGTCGCCTTGAATCGCTCCAACAGAAACTGAAACGTCTTGTGCTGCCGTGTCGATTTGTCTCGCCATTCGATCTTTACAACCTGTGATAAAAAGCGCAGTCACGTATAAGAGATGATATTCGTCAGATTAAGGGGACCAGAAAGCTTTCAACAACCGAAAACTGGGTGAAATTCGAATAACGATCTTGGACCAACGAATAAACATACACAAGTTTTCTTTCTTGCGGGTTTTTTGTGCATTCTTAACAAACGAACCAAGCTTTAAATATTTTAGAAATATTAATAATTAAAGGAAATATTTATATCTGAAGGTGACAGATTATCCGGTTTTCCGATTTTCTTAATACCATTTGGTTGGTAAGATTTCTTTCTGTAGAATGAATCTAAATTCTGTGACAAAACGTCACAATAGAAGCAAAGGCAATCAAATATCCAAAAAGTTGACAAATTTAAGTTATTTGTTGTTAAAAAAAATATTAAAAAATTCACTTTTATATGCAGACTTCGGTTGAGTTTACGGAATACATATTTATCTTCAATTTAAAAAAAGATCAAATCCATATCTTCAACCATTCTTGGGTTATCGCGGCGAAACTAATGGAAAATACTGTTTTGATAAAAACGCGATTAAAGTTTGGGAACAGGACTACATGTGCAAATTACAATTTAGTTAACAATTAATTGACAATTTATATGTACTGAACTCAATTTTGCGAATATCGAAGTTCGTGAATTTCTCTCTGTAGACTGAACCTAAATTCTCCAACAAAACGTCACAATTGAAGCAACGGCGACCGAAAATCGAAAAGGTTGACAAACTTAAGTTATCTGTTAATAAAAACGATATTAAAAAATTAATTTTTATATGCAGACATCGGTTTAGTTTATGGAATACATATTTATCTTCAATTTAAAAAAAATCAAATCGATATCTTCAACCATTCTTGAGTTATCGCGGCAAAACTAATGGAAAATACTGTTTTGAGAAAAACGCGATTAAAGTTTGAGAACAGAATTACGGCTACTTGATCTCACATTTTTGGCATTCCTGAACTTAATTTTGCGAATATCGAAGTTTTTCTTGCGCTAATATGTTCTTAACCCATTGACTGCCACGCAAATTTAACGCGTCTTGCCCTGGGTGCCACAGTTTTATTTTAAAGAAGACATGAAGTTTTACAAAATATAATATTATTAAGTTACTGATATAATATTATAATTGTAAAATTGAATTGCGGCTACTCAGTATTTTTTATTGAAAGAAAAACACTTTTGGTACAGACCCTTACTACGAGATATCTCGTAGTTGGCAGTCAATGGGTTAAAAAATTGTACTAACCGATTGTGAAAAAGAATAAAAATCGATTTTTTTTAAATTTCAAACCTTTCTGGTCCCCTTAACCCTTTGCACTCGGACATGTTTCTTCACGAAGTAGCGAATAGCGCAACATTTCGTTTAAAATGATATATTTTTGAAAAAAATACTCTGCTCAACTCATGTTTTGCATACAACTTTCCTGACACATTTATGTTGAAACAAAATTGAAATTTTATAGCCTATTCTTTTCGAATTCACCAATGTGCATTGCGGGTTTATTCAAACACATATCGCAGTGATAACTTGTTTATGATCTTTCCCGTGTCATTTTTTCTTCCGAGCATATATAATAACTTGCAGTTTATCATTCAGCCTATTGCAGGAATATAGAAGGTTGTTCTTGCAGTCGCTAGAATTCTCCTCTCAGTTTACTGACCACAAATTTACTAAATATTAAATAGCACACAAATCATTAATTCTATCTCATTGCCTTAACGTGGAACTCCCCGGAAAAATCTTAAGGAAACAAATATTTGAACAAACGTTTTCCTCAGTAATAACACGAAGTAGTCGAGTGCAAAGGGTTAAATATATTCGGGCTTTTCCCCTTAACTGTACTAGCTCCTAAATACATGTGACGATAAGCTCTGAGCGTTTGAAAGTATACCTGGGTGACCATAAATTCCAACAGTGACTCTAAAAATCTAACAGTCTCATTGTCGAGCGGCTTTTCTCCTCCTTGCGGTGGTAAAATCGGACCCCCGTCCACTTGACTGACCGGACCTTGGTTCGAGCCGTTGTCATGAAAGGTACTTTGCACCAGTTGCGTATCGTAAAACTCCCGCTTTTCCTTCTCCTCGCAACTGCCCGATTTCGTCGGCTTCTCTTTCTTGTTATCGACCTTCCGCTCGGATTTATATGGCGACGCTTGGCGGGGAGGAAATCCCGGCACCAGACACGCAAACATTTGATGTATATGATCCGGTGCATTTTCACCCAGCGCTTGATACCAGAGAATGAAATACCTGAAGTTTGTTTAGATTAATAAGAGCTGAGAGAGAAGAGAGAGTCTTTTTAGAATTTTTAGATTAATAATGGTACCTTATAGCTTGTCTCCGCAACTTCCAACTGTTGCCAGGATGCAGTAACTTCTGCAGAATCCTGGCTAGACTGTGACATTGCCATCTTCTGTTAAGTAACTCGGGTAGAAGAGTCAAAACTTTCTCCAGCAGCAGCAGAACCTGTTCTAACTCTTCCCTGTGTGCCTTGTGCACTACCAGGAAAAATTGCAAGCATTAGCAAATACATATACCTTGATTTTGTTAACATAATTTGAATGTCAGAAATTGTTTGATAATTATTTAGGGGATTGTATCAAATTCAATTGCAAGTTTTACTTACCGATGTGGAAAGACAGTTCTGACAGCAAAATGGATAGAGAAATTTGTGTTTCCAGATTATAATGAGAAATTATGATAGAGTATATATAATGCACATAATTATCTTACCACGTTGCCGTAGATTTGCCTCTGCTGATACAAAACAGTCGTAGAGAATGAAGTACACATGACTAAAGTTGCCTTCAAAGAAACCCTTTGCCTCATCGACATCCACATTTTCTAAAGGAAAGTCATAAATAGGGACTCATTAAGTTATCTGCCTCTGTATGGTATATGTATATATATTTCTTATAACAAATGTTAAACAGTTCCAATTCCATAGAACAGAACAGCTGTCTAGAGTTAGAAAGCAGGTATATTTTTTTCAAGAAAGTGGTTTGTTCAGTAATGAAGTATATGGTAACAGAGTTACATCATCACTGGACCCTAGATAGATGTACATATATAGGAAAGCTGCTTTTTGTACAACATATCCCCTGCATCAAATTTAAAAATACATTTCCCCCTATTGACTGCTTGCAAAGAATATGGTAACTAACTTTAACACACTATATATTTTGCTAACTATATTATAATAATGCCAATACTTCAATAATGCTTGCATGTAATGATATGATGAAAAGATTACAAAATTTGTTTTAATTTTATTTTATTATAATGCAAAAATGTATGAGAAATATATTTTTGCATTTGACTTAGGATGTAATAAAGTTTTAAATGAGAACATAAAGTATTATTTCTGTGCCATAATAGTGTAACTTTAGCTGGAGGTGGAGGCCACAATGGGTTGGTAAATGTGGTCATGCGGTTTGGTGATTAGATACTGACTGCCTCTCATAATACTGTATAACCACAATCTTACAGCTATCTACATTTCAGGCTGGATATTGAACAAGCGCATTACCAAAACCACCCAATGCAAGTCTCAAATTTCAAGGTAGAATGTATGAAAACATTGCACTGCCTTGGTCATTAAAACCACTGGCTAGCGAACATGGAAAAAAATCTAAGGTAAGACCGACAAACAAAAACCTTCAACTACCGTTATCTTTACCTAATGAATTATGTGCATTTTAAAACCTAATATTCATACTAAAGCAGCAATATGTAGGCAAACCTTCGTGTTTAGATATAATACACACATCCTTCTAATAAATTCTTCTGACATGAACTGGTTTATATCAAGTAGCAAAACTCCACGTGCCAAACAATTGGAAATGCCCATCTTCGCCCTACTGCCACCCCTTTATTACCCATCGTAAAGCCCTTCAATGACATTAAAACCACCAGAACTCTGCACGTAACTCTTGCATCTCCCGTCATCTAGCATCGTCTGCCACAAACCATTCTATACCAACTACTAGAATTTCACGTGCCAAAAAATTGAAAATGCCCCATCTTCGCCCTGCTGCGATTCCCTTCATTGCCCATTATAGAGCCCTTCAGTGCCATCAAAACCACCAGAATTCCTCACGTAACTCTCAACCATCCCAAATCTACCCTCGCAAACTGCCTGTCCCCAGCAATCATCCCCTATTACGAAGCATTCCCTGCCACAAACCATCTTATACCAACTATCATAACTCCATGTGCCAAAAAAATGAAAATACCCATCTTCACCCTACTGCCATTCCCTTCATCGCCCAATATAGAGCCCTTCAACACCATCAAAACCACTAGAACTCCATATGCAACTCTTGCATCCCCCATCACCTAGCATCCTCTGCCACAAACTATTCTATACCAACTACCAAAACTCCACGTGCCAAACAATTGAAAACAACCATCTTTACCCTACTGCTACCCTTCCATTGCCAACCATAAAGACGTTCAATGCCATCAAAACCATCAGAACTCTGCACGCAACTCTCAACCATCTCAAATCCACCCTCGCAAACTGCCTGTCCTCAGCAATCATCCCCTGTCCTTTAACATAAACTGGTCTATATAAAGTAGCAAAACTCCACGTGCCAAACATTTAAAAATGCCCATTTTCACCCTACTTCTGTCTCCTTCATTGCCTACCATAAAGCCCTTCAATGCCATCAAAACCACCAGAACTCCGCACGCATCTCTCAACTATTCCAAAACCACCCTTGCAAACTTCCTATCCCCAGCAATGATCCCCCGCCACAAACCATTTATCTAGCAAAACTCCTCTACTGACAAACCATCTTTCTAGTTCCATCTGCATCATTGCTCATGATAAAGCCCTTCAAGGCCATCACAACCACCAGAAATTTGCACGCAACTCTTGCATCCCCCGTCACCTAGCATCCTCTGCCACAAACCGTTTTATACCAACTACCAAAACTCTACGTAGCCAAACAATTGAAAACAATTGAAAACTCAACCATCCAAAATCTACCCTCACAAACTGCCTGTCCTTAGCAATCATCCCCCATCACCTAGCATCCTTTGACATAAACTGCTCTATATGAAGCAGCAAAACTCCACCTGCCAAACAATTGAAAACACCCATCTTTACCCTACTGCCACCCCTTTATTCCTACCATAAAGCCCTTCAACGCCATCAAAACCACCAGAACTCCGCATGCAACTCTTGCATCCCTCATCACCTAGCATCCTCTGCCACAAACCGTTTTATATCAATTACCAAAACTCCACGTGCCAAACAATTGAAAATGCCCATCTTCGCCTTACTTCCATCCCTTCATCGCCTATTATAGAGCTCTTCGACATGATCAACATCATCAATACTCTACATGCAACTCTTGCATTCTCTGCCATAAACCGTTCTATACCAACTACCAAAACTCTACGTGCCAAACAATTGAAAACACCCATTTTGCCCTGTTTCCGTCTCCTTCATTGCCTACCATAAAGCCCTTCAATGCTATTGAAACCACCAGAACTCCTCACGCAACTCTCAATCACCTCAAATCCCCTCTCGCAAACTTCCTATCCCCAGCAATCATCCCCCGTCACCTCGCATCCTCTATACAAACCGTTCTATACCAACTACCAAAACTCTATGTGCCATACAATTGAAAACTCCTATGTTCGTCCTACTTCCACCTTCTTCATTGCCTACCATAAAGCCCTGTAACGCCATCAAAACCACCAGAACTTCGTATGCAACTTTCAACCATCCCAAACCCACCCTTGCAAACTGCCTGTCCCCAGCAATCATCCCCACCACAAACCATTTTATACCAACTACCAAAACTCCACGTGCCAAGAAATTGAAAACGCCCATCTTCACCCTAGTTCCATCTCCTTCATTGTCTACCATAAAGCCCTTCAATGCCACCAAAACCGCCAGAACTCTGCACACAACTCTCGCATCCCCCGTTATCTAGCATCCTTTGCCACAAACTGTTCTATATCAACTACCAAACCTCCACGTGCCAAACAATTGAAAACAGCCACCTTCGCCCTATTACTATCCCCTCCATTACGCACCATAAAGCCCTTCAACGCGATCCAAACCACCAGAAATCTCTCAACCACCCCAAACCTCCTTTCGCAAACTTCTTATCCCCAGCAACATCCCCCGTCACCTAGCATCCTCTGCACACGTTTCCCCTGAAGTAAATACCCCCAAAAAATGCAGCACCGTATCCAACCCACCACTGTCCTCCGACCCCAGCCCCCGTTCTCCTCACCTAACACGATCTTGAGGTGCTTGAACCTCGTAGCGCTGTCCTTTTTGACATCCTGTATCTTGAGTGTTGACTTTTTGACGTCTACGTGAAGCTTTTTGCTGAACATGGTTGAATTGCGAGCCGCCGGCGGCCGCGGGGACAAGAACTACCATCGATGTCGTTGCCCGAGGTGGTCCTCATCGATACAATCCGGCTAACTACGAGTCGTCACCATTGTCAATGCGTATCGAGGGCCTGGTGTCCCCTGGCTGTCGCGTATCGGCGTCGAATATACCCGAGTACACACACCTCCGATCAGATGTACGTGGCAGCCATCTTGACATCGTCGCCGCGCACTGCTCATAACCTGTCGGGGCAATGACATCATCGGATCAACGCTTAACTTGTTTCTCCAGGGCCAAACACCCTCGCAGGGTCAAGACATCAGCATATAAAGATGAAAATATCGGCAAACTTGGATAATGCGTCCGGTGGGATTCTGTTCGAGGGCAACGGGGGTAGAGACGATTTTTGGTAAGGGAGAGTTGAATTTTTTTGAAGGTGCCGCTTTAGGTGCTACTTTATCGGTGGTGGATATGGATTGGAACAGTTGGAGTGGATGGAGCAGGGGGTTCGGTCGGTAGTGGAGTGGTTAGTTTGAAAGGGGTGTAAGTCGATTTTGTGTTGTTTGGAGAAAATTGAGACGTTGACTGCCGAGGGGATTTTGCTGTGTTAGAACGGCGATGCTATGGAATAGTACAGCGTTTGAGTGGCTTATGGAAAATGGAAATGTGTAGGTATTGGAGATCAAAGGATCGCATCAGTATTTTAACAATAAGTGCATTTATAAAATAAGTATTGCTACCCATTTTGAATATTTTGGAGAGCAAAGGATCGCATCGCTATTCTACCAATAACTGCATTTATAAAATAATTATTGCTACCCATTGCGAATATTTTGGAGATCAAAGGATTGCATTACTGTTCTAACAATAACTACATTTATAAAATAAGTATTGCTATTCATTGCGAATATTTTGTATCTTCCGTAAAATCTCTTGTGTCGTTAACCCTCTATGGGCCCGCGTAATTTTGAAGTCACGTATCGATAATTCGATATTTTATTAAATAGTTTAATCTTTTCTGACTAGATGGCGTATACATCTTGTTATATGGACCGTTTATTTTGAAAGTGGTGTAAGCCGATTTTGTGTTGTTTGGAGAAAATTGAGACATTGACTGCCGAGGGAATTTTGCTGTGTTAGAACGGCGGTGCTATGGAATAGTAGAGTGGTTGAGTGAATTATGGAAAATGGAAGTAATGTGCAAGTATTGGAGATCAAAGGATCGCAACAGTATTCTAACAATAAGCGCATTTATAAAATAAGTATTGCTACTCATGGCGAATATTTTGTATCTTCAGTAAAATCTCTTGTGTCGTTAACCCTCTATGGGCCCGCGTGATTTTGAAATCGCATATCGATAAATCGATATTTTATTAAATGGTTTACTCTGTTTTGTCTAGATGGCGTATACATTTTGTTATATGGACCGTTTAGTTTGAAAGTGGTATAAGTCGATTTTGTGTTGTTTAGAAAGAATTGAGACGTTGACTGCCGAGTGGATTTTGCTGTGTTAGAACGGCGGTGCTATGGAATAGTACGACGTTTTAGTGAATTATGGAAAATGGAAATAATGTGCAGGTATTGGAGACCAAAGGATCACATCACTCTTCTAACAATAACTACATTTATAAAATAAGTATTGCTATTCATTGCAAATATTTTGTATCTTCAGTAAAATCTCTTGTGTCGTTAACCCTCTATGGGCCCGCGTAATTTTGAAATCACGTATCGATAATTCGATATTTTATTAAATAGGTTAATCTTTTTTAACTAGATGGCGCATACATCTTGTTGTATGGACCGTTTATTTTGAAAGGGGTGTAAGTCAAATTTCTGTTTTTTTTCGAGAAAATTAACACGTTCACTGCCATGATGGTGACCGGTGCAAAAGATTTGACTAAAAATGCAAAAAATTCGCATTGAAGCCTATTTGCAATCTTGTAAAAGCAATTGATATTGGAACAATGCTTCAATACTTTTGCTTCTAACAACTTTCCTTGACCTTAATTTTGCACAATTTAATTATACTCTGCAGTATTTCATCGCATCGCGGTTCTAACATAGCAAAATACGCTTGAGCAAAATACATAAAAGATTTTACTAAAAATGCAAAAAAATCGAAATGAATTCTATTTGCAATCTTGTAAAAGCAATTGATATTGGAACGGTGCTACAATACTTTGCCTTCCATCAACTCTGCGGTACCTTCATTTTGCATGATTTAATTATACACTGCAGTATTTCATCGCATTGCGGTTCTAACATAGCAAAATACGCAAACGATTTTACTATAAATGCAAAAAATTCGCAATGAAGCCTATTTACAATCTTGTAAAAGCAATTGATATTGGAACGGTGCTTCAATACTTTGGCTTCCATCAACTCTGCGGTACCTTCATTTTGCATGATTTAATTATACTCTGCAGTATATTATCTCATCGCGGTTCTACCACAGCAAAATAAGCAAAAGATTTTACTAAAAATGCAAAAATTCGCAATGAAACCTACTTACAATCTTGTAAAAGCAATTGATATTGGAACAGTGCTTCAATACTTTGGCTTCCATCAACTCTGTGGTACCTTCATTTTGCTTGATTTAATTATACACTGCAGTGTTTCATCGCATTGCGATTCTAACATAGCAAAATACCGAGCGTATTTTGTTGTATTAAAACCGCAACGTGATGAAGCACTACAGAATATGATTGAATTGTGCAAAATGAAAATAATACGAAGATATTGGAGACCAAAGGATCGTATCAGTATTCTAACAATAACTGCATTTACAAAATAAGTATTGCTACCCATTGCGAATATTTTGAATCCTCAGTAAAATCTCTTGTGTCGGTCAGCAGTGACCATCACGGCAGTTAAAATGTTAAAGGTTAGTATATCTGTTAACCCTCTATGGGCCCGCGTGATTTTGAAGTCACATATCGATAAATCGATATTTTATTAAATAGTTTAATCTTTCCTGACTAGATGGCGTATACATCTTGTTATATGGACCGTTTATTTTGAAAGGGGTACAAGTCAATTTTTTGTTGTTTAGAGAAAATTAAAGGTTAGCATATTAGTTAATTAAAAAATATAAATTAATTATGTCAAGTCTGGCAATGTTTCTACTAATTTATCAATATGTCAATTGATTATATAAATTTCTTTTAGGTGAATTTAACTAAAATAATATATATTTACGGGCTGCAAATGGACTTACACCACTTTCAAAATTAGACAATTGTAAAAATCGTTTAACTTCAATTTTGAAATATCAAATATTACTTAAAATATACTTCATATTAATCCAATTTCGTTCACAAATAACGACAAGATATAAAGTAGAAGTAGTATTTTTAATTTTAAGCCTTAATTACTTTGTTACAATTACAAGATATTGGTAGTATTTACTTATGCTCTGCATGTAGCAGTGTTTTGAAATATTCATGATGCATCGGAGGTATATAAGATAATAACTGCTTGATATCTTTATATTTTCCATAAGTAATAGGCCTGGTATAATTGCTGGAATGAATTTTCCTCTTTTTGTACAGTACTTTTGTCCGGTATTTCGCTTAATTTTGTTTATTCGTTGCATATATTTTCCTTTATTCTGTTCTGCAGAATCTAAGTTCTCAGTAACAATATCCTCATCTGATGAAGATTTTACCTCTATAATTCTTTTTTTCTGTTTACGTTTCGTTAATTTGTTTTTCATAGTGGAATTTTCTTCCGACTCTAAGATTATTCTTTTGTTTATATTCATAGGCTTTATTTCTGTGTGAATTTATTTAAAATTAAATTAATAAATATTTTCAATCGTCATAAAATAATATTGTTATAAAATAATATTGATTTACCATTTATTCTTACTTATATCACTATCTGATGCTAATATGAAATTATCCATTATGGATGGAAAGTAAAATAAGTAATCTAAACTAGTGACTGTTGACACCTAATATAAAACAAATGTAAAATAACAGGATACTGACCGGCAACCATCTACTAAGCCATCTAGTTCTGGAAACTAGACTTATACCAGCTTCATAATCATTGATTACGCAATTTCTTTTACCGACCAATTTTGAATCGTACAAAATTTAAATTGTACAAATGAAATATTAACTACAAGTTAGTACTAATAAAATAATATTAATATTAATAAATGTTATAAATATTAATAAACTAATAAAAAGTTTACATTGAATTAAGTTAAGTACATTCGGTTAGGTTTAAATTAAATTTACGCAATTTATTTTACCGGCCAATTTAAAATTGTACAAAATTAAAATTGTACAAATTAAATACTAATTAAAAGTTAGTATTAATAAACTGATATTAATATTAACAAATATTATAAATATGAATAAACTAATAAAAAGTTTACATTAAATTAAGCATAAATTACGTAATATCTCTTTTTTTTTAAATTATTTAAATTATGGAGAAAAGCGTTTGAGGAAGTTGGGTGACATTTTCTGGTACTTTTTATTTTCTGTTTCTTTAACAACGGTGGGTATGGAGTCAATTTTGACGGTGTAGGTCGATAATATGGGCAGTGACCGACAGAGTTGGTTGACGTGAGAAAAATTCTGTATTATTGACGAGTACAATGTTACTAGACGGTTCGTTCACACGTATGCTTCTGAAGTTCGCGAGTTTAAATGGAGAAAGTGACGTTTATGACGAGGAAGCGTGCGTAAATTAACGTTATGTCGACGAACGACAAAGTTTGCTTGCGTTTGGCATTCACTAGGACTGCGAACGAAAGCTGTCAAGCGAAAGCAAGGGAGTTCTGGAAGTTTTTGGACAGTCAGAGTGAATTGCAACCTCAAACGGCAACTGAAAGTATGACAAAATAAAGTAAAATGTTACGCGTTGGTTTATAATGTCCCTTAGACAGTTTTGTGTAGTTCATTATACCTGAATATAAACTCGATCGTACGGGACATTTTAACATATTGAATGTATGTCTATAAAACATAGTTACTACATTAATATTCGGTCATTCTTTGAAATGGAATAAGTTTCATAAAATTGGACAAAAGGTCTCTATATTTTTGAAGCGTTAAATGAATTAGTTTACTAGATGATGTACAAAGAAATTTTCTGTGTATATGTATATATGACCGAAATTTACAAAATTTCTTATGTAAATTGTCAACAAACGGCATTTATTATATTTTTTCGTTATTCCTATAAATTTCAACTTTTTGGAGATATTTTTGTGATTTAATCCCATTTTAAAAAAGTTATTTTGATTTAAAGTGTCTGAATATTGATATGAAGAACTTAATGACCGAATATAGTGTAGAAAGTATTTGTACACTGATCGATTTCGTACAATATATAGTTATTTTACAATATATAATTACAATATCTTTATCTTATTATAATTACAATATCAATTCTATTACAGTTTTTGCCCACTTTTTCACTGACGACGTTGAATAGTAGAGCGTTTTCCAATTCTATAAAAAGTAGAATTATAATTTAATTGTTTTATTTAAAACAAACATTGAATTTCGCGTTTTGAAGTCTTCTATAAGATGTTATCTATACATTATGATTTTCTCAGCTTTACTATTCTATTACTGTCACTACTGTTTTCAGTATCATAAATAATTTCTTTAGATTCCACTACAGTATCCATTAAATTGTTTCTACATATATGTATATCAAAATCAAAGTAATTTTCACAATCAAATTATTAAAAATCTTCAAGATATTTTTCATCTTCTGTTTTTAACGGCAAAAATATTTGTTACCGAAACAATTGTTCATATTTAATTGTTATTACATCATCAGTTATGGCTATTATATTACAACAATTAGTTATGGCTACCGCCGTAGTGGCGCCTTCGATGTCATGATGCAAAATATCTATATCACTGTAGCAGCATCTATGGAGTGTAAAGAGTTAAACTTATAAAGCGTTGATTAATTGAAATATTTGTTTACCGCACGCAATTCCAAAAACGGTAATTTTCACAGTTCGGTCATATATTTACTACAGACTGCACCGAACTTGTAAATTGTGCACATCAAATATAATTATGTGTTATAAGGAGAACGGATTTATATCGATCCAATTTAGACTTCATAAAGTCACTGGATGAACTCTTCAGAAGTACCAGAAAAATATTAGAAAACTCGTCGTGTAACAGAATCATCGAACAATCATATATGTAGGATTTCGGGTACAGGGTCCTCTAGTTAGAGTGTAATAATAATTTAAATCTAAGAGAAAGAGAGAAAGAGAGCATGGAGAGAAATTTAGATTTAAATCTAAAACGAAAAGACGTAAAGATGAAAAGACGTAAGTACGGAAAGACGTAAAGACGAAGAGTTTAAAGACGAAAAAACGTAAAGATGAAAATCAAGACTAAAGTGTGTTGATCGTCTCATTATTTTTATAAATATTATAATTTCTAGTTTCACGTATCTAAATCCTACATATATAAACAGCAGAACTTAAAGTTCCGTGTCGCTTTTAACTGAAACATACGTGGCATTGAAACTTGAAGTACTAGTGTAATCGGGTCTTGTATAAGCAAAATAGTAAACAAGATAGACTTCCGTGGACGAAACCGAAGGACAGAATCACTAAACTCGACAAAATGACGACCAGCTCCACGTTCTGCTGTTACAATTTCAAGTATTCCTCGCAATTACTTAGTGTACGCTTACTTTTTCCTTTCGTAATTACTAAACTCGACAAAAGTATGACCATTTCCACTTTCTGCTGTTACAATTTCAAGTATTCCTCAATAAGTCAAGTATTTACAAAATTACAAATGCTATCGATTGGGTATTTTTTTAATTTTTCGTGAGACCTTTTGTGCCGGTCACCGATGACCAGCACGGCAGTCAACGTGTTAAATCGTGCAAAACGAAGGTAACGCAAATAGGCTTCTTTGCGAATTTTTTGCATTTTTAGTAAAATCTTTTGCATATTTTGCTCAAGCGTATATTGTTATCTTAGAACCCCGATGCGATGAAATACTGCAGAGTATGATTAAATCGTGCAAAATAAAGGTAACGCAGAGTTGTTGGACGCCAAAGTATTGAAGCACCGTTCCAATATCAATTGCTTTTACAACATTGCAAATAGGCTTCATTCCTAATTTTTTGCATTTTCAGTAAAACCTTTTGCGTCGGTTACCGGTGACCACCGTGGCAGTCAACGTGTTAATGTACGCCTACTTTTTCCTTTCGTAGTCATCCCTGACGAAGTCGCCCCAGCAAAAGACTCATCATCCGCAACAGAAAACACCGCGTCTCCCCAGGAAGCCGTGTGGCACGACTGTCTGCACGTTTTCCAGAAACTTGGACTCGACAAAACCGCCCTGGCTGCCGGCAAGAAGTGCAAATTCTGCCAAGCCCAACGCAAACTCGCGTGAGCGCAAAGAAACTCCTTCAAACTTCCCCATCGCGGAACCCCGGGTACGCTGACCGTTCGTTTTTTCAGTGAAACAGCCGATTTCGCAGACACCGTTCAGCAGTCCTACGCAGAATTGGATGCAGAGTTGGCAGCGTACGAGGCGAGAGTGGAGAGACACAAGACCGGGAATCGTCCGAAAACGCCGGATCGTCCGCGCAAGAGGAGTGGAATAAATTGACGACGTTTCAATTTAACGTCTGTTGCCCTCGGTTAGCGGGTTGTTCGGGCAAATTGGAAATTGGAACGGGAGAGAATGTGCGCGAATAGGGCGGCGTATGGCCCGAGGGGTACGAGATGTATCGAATTTCTTTGGCCCAGGAGGTCGACGTTGCTCGACTGCGCGGCAAGGTGAACGGGAGCCATCAATGGATCCTGAGAACTCGCAATCCTCCCGTAACATCTGGACTTCGCGCGCCCCGCTGTCGGCTCAACGTCAAGAAACACGTGCGGCATCTAAGCAGTCATTTGCTGCAACGCGATTTTTGCATAAGAAGGCACATTTCGCGCAATCGGGTTACGTTGAAAAAACGGTGATTTTCGGAGCGGTTGATGTTTTTGAACGAAATTTGGAAGAGGGCAAAATTAAACATGTGGCATTTATGAAGTTGGTATGTTTCTTTTTGTAGAAATCAGATACGTGAAACTAGAGTATAATATTTATAAACAATAAGAAGGCACATTTCGCACAATGGGGTTACGATAAAAAAACCGTAATTTTCGAAGCGTTTGACGTTTTTGAACAAAATTTGGAAGGGGGCAATATTGAAAAATGTCATTCATGGGGTTTTGTCTTTTCTTCGTGTAGTTATTTAGATTATGATAATTTAGAGTTTTAATAATGTTTATAGACAATTTTTACATTTTGTAACACAATTCTACCAATGAAAAAAACAGTGATTTTCGAAGCGATTGATGTTTTTGAACGAAATTTGGAAGAGAGTAGACTATTAGTTTACACTGGTTCAATGACTTTTGCAGGGGTTTGCCAATTGTTTCGCGTTGTTATTTAAGTAATTATGATAATTTTGAGTTTTACTAATGTTTACTATGTTGCCGTTTTCAGCAGTTTTTGTAACTTAAAATTCTACCAATCAACACGATCACGCATTTCACTAGTCATCGTAACGTTAAAATGTATCATTTATCACATCTTCAACCTTACATCAATTCCAATCCTCCACTATTATAACTTTAATTTCAATCATTTGGCATAATTCTGCTTTCACCAGTTATTACAGTATCAACATTCATCAATCGTTTTGTCCCTCCAATCTACATCTCTCTTGCTTTCGTTTGAACTCTGTTAAATTATCTCTAGCCTTCAGAAATGACAACACTTACTCTTTTCATCGATTATCATACTTTCACTTTTATCAATCGTCATAAATCTACTTTTGATCAACCGTTACATCTTTCATCAACCGTCAGGACTGCAACGTTCATCAATTATCCCGACTTCAACTCTCAATTGCACGTTCAACTTTCTTCACTCCTCATGCCTCCGGCCTGTGGGTCCCTCTTCAATTTTCGTAAACTTGCCATTGTTCGTCGCCACGTCTTACTTCTACGCTCCGACGTTCCTCGTCCCGATTATCTTACTTTCATTTTTATCAATCATGATGATCTTATTTTGATCAACCGTTACATCTTTCGTCAACCATCAAGACTGCAGTGTTTCTGAATTATCCCGACTTCAACTTTCAATTGCACGTTCAACTTTCTTCACTCCTCATGCATCCAGCCAGTGGGTCACTCTTCAATTTTCATAAACTTGCCATTGTTCGTCGTCACGTCTTGCTTCTACACTTCAAAGTTCCACGCTCCGATTATCATAGTTTTATTTTTATCAATCATCATAATCCTACTTTTCATCAACCATTGCATCTTTTGTCAACCATCACAATTGCAGCGCTTATCAATTATCCCGACTTCAACTTTCAATTGCACGTCAACTTTCTTCACTCCTCATGCCTCCGGCCTGTGGGTCCCTCTTCAATTTTCGCAAACATGCCATTGTTCGTCACCACATCTTGCTTCTATGCTCCGATTATCATAGTTTCACTTTTATCAATCATCATAATCCTACTTTTAATCAACTGTTACATTTTTCGTCAACTTTCTTCACTCCTCATGCCTCTGGCCTCTGGGTGCCTCTTCAATTTTCGTTCTGATTAACATAATTTCACTTTTATCAATTATCATAATCCTACTTTTCATCAACCATTACATCTTTTGTCAACCATCAGGATTGCAGCGTTTATCAATTATCCCGACTTCAACTTTCAATTGCACGCTTAACTTTCTTCACTCCTCATGCCTCTGGCCTCTGGGTGCCCCTTCAATTTTCGCCCTGATTAACATAGTTTCACTTTTATCAATCATGATAATCCCATTTTGATAACCCGTTACATCTTTTGTCAACCATCACAATTGCAGCATTTATCAATTATCCAAACTTCAACTTTCAATTGCACGTTTAACTTTCTTCACTCCTCACGCCTCCGGCCTGTGGGTCCCTCTTCAATTTTCGTAAACTTGCCATTGTTCGTCGCCACGTCTTGCTTCCACGCTCCGACGTTCCTCGCCTCGATCCAACCGGTCCATTTGTCTCTCCCGACATGTAATCCTTGAGAAGGCGCGGTTCCGCGTGGTGGATCTCATCGGAAATCGGCCATCAACCGCACCCGGCTTTACATGGCACCGCATCGCCTCCGGTGCTGCAGGAAGATGGCTGCCAGAGACCGCTAACGCGATACGTTGTCCTCCGCACATTCATTTTATCGACGACATGCAGATCGCCCCGATCGGCCGGGCCACGTTTCAATTTTGTTGTTACGTTCGACGTTTACCAGGAACGTAAGTGGTCGGCTCACTCTTTTTAGCCTTTTTGCTTTCCCGCTACCACCGCCGGATGCTGTAACCAAATTGTTTCTTGGCAAAGCGGTAAGTTACAAAGACGGTCCTCACGATTAGAGCGCAGTCATAAATTTTCGACGGTGGGATATTGTAAGATTGGTCTGGGTTGTTTTGTATTCGGCGTGGCAGAAGTTTTAACACGTTGATTACTAAGCGTATTTTGTTATGTTAGAACTGCGATGCGATTAAATACTGTGGGGTATGATTAAATCGTGCAAAATGAAGGTAACGCAGAGGTGTTAGAAGCCAAAGTATTGAAGTTTCAATATCAATTGCTTTTTTCAATATCATTTTTGTAAAATCTTTTACAAGCGATGCGCTGCAGAGTATAATTAAATCGTGCACAATAAAGGTAACGCAGAATTTTAGGCCAAAATATTGAAATTTTCATATCAATTGCTTTTACAAAATTCTTTTGCATATTTTGCTCAAGCGTATTTTGTATCTTAGAACTGCGATGCGATTAAATGCGAGGAAATGTGCTCTGCCAACTTCACTTTTTCAGTGATCGGATCACATTTCAACTTTGGCTGGTGGTTAGTTCACATTTTTAAACCTTTTGTCTTGCCGCGACCAAGTGATTTCTCATAAAAATGGTAAGTTCCAAACTAACACTGTTCTTAACCCTTTGACTGCTATGGACGCATATACGCATTCGCCGAAATCGGTGTCGATTATGGGCCCAATCGTTTCGATTTTTTACCTATCGCAGCCACAATTATCAATGTACGAGATGAATACAGATACGTTCGTCATTAAATAATTTTCTTGCATTATTTAAATTGGCGTAAATGAAGAATTATTATTAAAACTTAGTTGAGCCTTAGATAATTAATCAATAGACACCATACTAGCGAAAAGTGTTTTGTCCTCAGTGAACGCTTTGGCCGTATCCAGCAGTCAAAGGGTTAACACTTTGCACCATTGATCGGTGGAAAGATTTTACTGAAGATCCAAAATATTTGCAATAGGTAGCAATAATTATTTTATAAATGCAGTTATTGTTAGAATAGTGATACGATCCTTTGGTCTTCAATACCTGCACATTATTTTCATTTCGAATAATTCAGTCAAACACTGTAGTATTTCATAGTGTCGCCGTTCTAATACGGCAGTCAACGTGTTAACACTTTAATTATTATCGTTCGTAACATAAGTAGTTGCAATACAATTATTATTAAAGAAGAGATTAAGGTAACTGTTACAACATTTTTATTGTATAATCTTAAATTTTTTAATTATTACTTAAATATTTTGCTTAAAATATGTAATCCTTAGGATCTTCCGTCATTTTTGAATCGCCTGGCAATGATATCGCTCCCACTGTCCAAATGATTATCACTATCGCTATTAGGACTAATCTCTACGTCTTATAACGGATCAGCATATATTACCTCATTGTAAGGCATTTCGAAGGTTATTTTATAATGTTTAATAAATTTAACGTAATCTTCCGATATGCGAAGGCAGCGAAAGACAGTGTCAAACTAATCAAACAAGCAGCCGCTTCGATGCGACCGGCAGAGATTTCAATAAAACACAATCTGGTAAATTGGGAGGGCAAGACAGTTGAAATCGCAGTTCCCTGTTCGTCAACATTGCTCTGCAACAATGTATCTCCCTACACAAACATGGAAATTAACACGTTGACTGCCGTGCGTGTTTTGCTGAATTAGAACAGCGATACTATGAAATACTACAGCGTTTGATTGAATTATGCAAAATGTAAATAATATGTAGGTGTTGGAGACCAAAGGATCACATCACTATACTAACAATAACTGCATTTATAAAATAATTATTCTTACCCATTGCGAATATTTTGGATCTTTAGTAGTCTTTTGCGCCAGTCATCGGTGATCATCACGGCAGTCAAAGTGTTAAGCATCACCGCTGGAGAAAAAAGAAAGTCACGTGTATGTTAGAATCAAGGGAAGAGATAAATTGCGAAATCTTCATTTCACAATAATCAGTCCGAACTCTTTACAATTCTCCGGTGGAATGCCGAGGTGCCAGGAAATGCGATAATCTACCACCCCTTCATTCCCCTTTCCTTTTCCAAAGAAAAATCCGTAGCGAAGGAAGCCTCTCGTGACAGGTGCGCATCACAGATATTTGGCTTATGATTCATCGCATTCCGTACAACAATGACTACTTCAATACCAGACATCATCTAAGACGCCTTTGAATTTCGCCGCAAATTTATTTTCCGCTAACACGTACGTGGTACCGGCAGATAAAGCTTCGCAACAAGAAGTCACGTATACGTGACACCGGCCGGCAAAATCTTAATCTCCAGCGCCCATTGCCACCAATTTTCATCAAACCTCTTCCCACCCTGTCCCATTCTCTGCAATTTTCCCTCCACTCCCCATACCTCCCTTCACCTGTACACCAGAATCCACAAACATTCTTCTTACCACCCCATTCCTCGCCACCACCAACGCACCCCCCCAAAACTTCTGAATCCGCCAAACCGCAACATCCGGCGCCCCGCACCGGACTCGCAAGTGTCACAATCCCATCCGACCGTCAGCAACTTAAAGCGCGCTCGGCCGCGCAGTTCTTGAAAAGCGAAGAACAAAAGGCCGCGCGCGCTGAACAAAGACGCGCAGGAGACAAAGACTAGAAGAGGAGGTCGCGAAGGAAGCGGGCAGGCTTGGGAGGGGTCCCGTTGACGGAGATTCAACGAAGCAGCGATGTTTAATCGGTGTTGGCCCGCATCAGGTTGATCGAGGACCCCCCAGCCGGGTGTTCGAGTACGACGACGACGAAGGACGAAGGACGAGGACGACGCGGCCCGTGGAAGAGGGTCCTCGAGGAGGGAGGGCTCTCGCTCGATGCCCAGCGGAACCAAAAAGGGGAGGAGGAGGCTGCGCCGTGCCGATGAAGCGAACAATGGAGGCGGGATGCTCATTTGTCTGCGGGCATTGTTGTTCACCCGGCCGGAAACACGAGCTCCGTACTCTCTTTTCTCCCGACCCCCTCCACGGCGATGCCAACTACTCCTCCCTCGTGCTGTCGCCCGACCCTAAGCGCTGTCCTTGTCTGCCCTTTTATTTCTAGTTTTTGCACCATTTGGTCGAGGTGCTGTTGCGCTGCTTGGGACGTGGCGAGTAATTTTGCGGATTTGGTATTTGTGGGCTGCGAGGAGCCAGGTTGACGCGCCGTAGGTTTAATGAAGCTTCGTGATGGACAGAGGTGTATGATGTAAAAGGAATGGTCGGCCGAAGTTAGATAAATGCAAAGTAACGGTAGATTTGGGAATTTCAATTATTTTGATTATATTAAGAGATTATAAGAGATAGGAGGTAACTGCAAAGTAACGGTAGATTTAGGAGTTTACATTTAGTGGTATACGTTTGGAAGTTTCGATTATTTTGTTATAGGATTGTGATGTTTGAGTTATAGTGGCGTATGAGATTATGAGTATGAAAACGTAACAGGCCGTAACTTCAATGAAGCTTTGAGATGGACAGAAATCTATGATGTAAAAGAAATGGCCAGCCGAAGGTAGATGAATGCAAAGTACATTTGGGAGTTTCGATTATTTTGTTATATGAGATAGGGCTGTAATGTTGGAGCGATGTCCTTATTTGCCCTTTTATTTCTAATTTTTGCATCATTTGGTTGAGGTGTTGTTGCGCTGGTATGGGTCGTGGCGAGTAATTTTGCGGATATGGCATTTGTGGGATGGTTGCAAGAGCCAGGTTGACGCGCTGTAGGTTCAATAAAGGTTCGTGATGGACAGAAATGGATGATGTAAAAAGAACGATACATTTGGAAATTTCAATCGTTTTGTTAGAAGAGATACATGCAACGTAACTGTAGAGTTTCGATTATTTTGTTATGGAGAGAGAGCGATAAAAGACTAGATAAATGATACATTTGGAGTTTACATTTAGGGGCATACGAAGTTTCGATTATTTTGCGATGTTGTGTGACGTATGAGGTTGTGTGGATGAAAACATAACGTGCCGTAACTTCAACGAAGTTTTGTGATGAACAAAGACGTATGATGTAAAAGGAATGGTTGGCCGAAGTTAGATAAATGCAATGTAACGGTAGATTTGGGAGTTTCGTTTATTCTGTTATAAGAAATATAAAGGATAATGAAAATTGAACGCGCCGCAGCTTCAATGAAGCTTCGTGATGGACAGAGATGTATGATGTAAAAGGAATGGTCGGCCGAAGTTAGATAAATGCAAAGTAACGGTAGATTTGCAAGTTTCGATAATTTTATTATAAGGGGTAGCGACGTGATATTCGGGTTATAGTAGTATACAAGGTTCGCGGTTGTGTGCATGAAAACTTAACGCGCCGTAGCTTCAATGAAGCTTTGTGATGGACAGAAATGTATGATGTAAAAGGAATAATCAGTTGAAGTTAGATAAAAGCAAAGCACATTTGGGAGTTTCGATTATTTTGTTATAAGAGATAGGATTGTAATGTTGGAGTTATAGTGGTGTACGAGGTTCGTGGTTGTGTGCATGAAAACTTAACGCGCCGTAGCTTTAATGAAGTTTTGCGATGGACAGAGATGTATGATGTAAAAGGGATGTACCCAGTTAGTTAGATAAATGCAAAGTAACGGTACATTTGGGAGTTTCAATTGTTTTGTTATAGGACTGTGAAAGTATGGTTCGCAGTTGTGTAGATTTGGGAGTTTCGATTATTTTATTAAAAGGTAGATAGAGTTTACATTTAGTGACATACGTTTGGGAGTTTCGATTATTTTGTTATAGGACTGTGATTTTGGAATTATAGTGGCGAATGAGGTTGTGTGCATGAAAACTTAACGCGCCGTAGCTCCAATGAAGCTTTGTGATAGATAGAAATGTATGATATAAAAGGAATGGTCAGCCGAAGTTAGATAAATGCAAAGTAACGGTACATTTGGGAGTTTCGATTATTTGTTTTACAAGCGATAGGGATGTGATGTTGGAGTTATGGTGGCATACGAGGTTCGCGGTTGTGCGTATAAAAACTTAATACTAAACGTACTGGTACTTTATACATACGATCATCGAAAAAAAATATGTTACCCGCCGGGCGAAAATGGTCAAATTGGCGTCCTATGCGAAAACATGAGATTTATGAGATTTAAGAAATTTTTAATGGCAGAATTGTCATGTCTACAAAGTAACAGTACTGGTAGGTTGCATCACATTGTAATTCACAATTTGACAGTTACAACAGTTTGAAAGGAGTACACTCAGGTGATGTGCATTTTTTATTGTTAGACAAGTACACAAATTCTAAATCCATGAACAAAACATATATCTATAATACATACATAACTAATGTATATTTTTACGTTGTTATATATAAAATATTTGCTACTATGATATAAACAGAATATGTTCGCTACTGTGACAAATTCTTGCAAACATACGTTTACCTGTCCGTCACCCGTACATGGGTGACATGGTATTCGACGTATTAATGATTGTGGAATTGACTGCCGTTTGAGTGCAGGCCGTTGCGGTGACTCGAAAGGATCCGTTAGCTAATCCGCAAAGTGGATAATCTGCTTAGGGACGAACGCAGGTTTATCGGGAGCGACGGACGAGGTGGATTTATTGCGTAACTGCTATAGCGCGCAGTTGTTTGTTCAATTGGTTGGTATGCGATATTTATGTTGTAGGAAGGTATTAGGAGTGCAACGGCACGTTGTAATTGAATAGATAATCTTTTGAAGTTAACGTTAACACGTTGCACTCGATTGTCCCTTTTGAAAAAAGATGAAGAGATTACGTGTTTTAACTAAGAAAAATGCATGCGAACAGATCATTTGTTCGAATATTTGTCTTCTTCAGATATTTTCGAAACATTATAAATGAAAGCGATGAAAAAAGAAATGAAAGAAGTGTGTTCCATTAGCAATTGATGAAGTTGCGTTAATTTAACTGAGAAAATTCCAGTGAACGCATTCGGATAACCGGCTGGCCGGCAAATTACACGTTATTCGTGTGGGTGGAAAAAAATTAGACTGTGTTATATTTTTGAATAGAAAAATGCCAGATTAAAGGCAACGAACAACTTATTATTGCGATACTTGTTGAACCAAGCACAATATGTATATCGGTGATTGTTATTACGCCTTAGAAACGTATAGAATATAAAATGTCAACTTTATTTTATAAAGTCTGAACCCATCAAGTTTTATGCAACATATAACTTGAGTAGAATAATTTTATTTGAAACTCTACCCTTTTATACGAAATGTTGCACTATTCGCTACTTTGTGAATGTGAGTGGCACCGGAAAAAGTCGTTGATAGTGTTGCTTGGAAAAGCAGCGTAAAAAGTTTTATTCCTCTACTATATTTGCGTCCCTACTTTAGTAGCATTTCATCTATTTTTGGCTTCAAACGTTTAGGTTCTTTTCACGCAGGCGAAACAGTAGTCAGCGTTTAGACTAGACTAGATTAAGGCGATCAGCGCAGGCAGTGTATTATTTCACTACGTACTCCTGCAGATCATTAGCGCAATCCACACACTACTTAATGTGATAATGATAAAGTGAAATGTCAGATCAGAAAGGAAACTTGCGTAATTCTATACGTCTCAGCGATAAACGAACAAGTTCAACGTCTTGTTTACGGATTGTCACGTTGCAATGCACTTGCATAACTTAACACTAAACATACCGGTTGATCTTCAGAAAAAAAAACCCAAATTAATTTGAAATAATAACCCCTAATTGATTAAATTGAAATTAAATTGAATAATAACATGATATGTGAATTTACAGAAAATTACATCAAAATTACTTACATTACTTACAAAAAGAAAGAAATAACAATAAGTGTGCGATTATAAAGTAAATTTTGAAGTGGGGTCATTTGACCCCGCTTGGTACGTTTGGTGTTAAAATTGCGGCTTGATAATTGATAATGCCTAAAGGTATGAAAATAAATTTGCAAAAATACAAAATTCTCTTTTAAAAATTGACAATATTTAAATTTATCGGGTTTAATCGTGCTGTTTAAAAGTTAGCAATATTAAAGTGGAGATCATTTAAAATTACCGCTTGATAATCGACAATGCCTAAATTTATGGAACTATTATACATTCGCAAAAATACAAAATTCTCTTTTAAAACTTGACAATATTTAAATGTATCGGATTTAACCGTACTGCTTGAAAATTATCAATATTTAAGTGAAGACAATTTAAAATTGTTGCTTGATAATCGACAATGGTTAAATTTATGAAAATCCATTCACAAAAATACAAAATTCTCGTTTAACAATTGATAATATTTAAATTGATCGGATTTAGTTGTACTGCTTGGAAATTTGCAATATTTAAGTGAAGCTAATTTAAAGTTGCCGCTTGATAATCGACAATGCCGAAATTTATGAAAATGCATTTTCAAAAATACAAAATTCTATTTTAAAAATTGCCAATATTTTAGTATATCGGATTTAACCGGTTTGCTTGAAAATTACAATATTTAAGTGAAGATCATTCAACACTAAACGTACCGGTACTTTACACCTACCTATTTTTACCATGAGGGGTCATTCAACCCCTTATGAAATAAACGTTGATTTTCAGAAAGAAGTTCCTATTTCATTAAAGCGAGAAATTGAATAATCAGATGATATGCGCATTTACAGAAAGTCAAATGAGCGGAAGAAATTACAATGAATGTACGATTATTCAGTAATTTTTGAGACGGTCCATTTAACCGCTTGCTACGTTTAGTGTTAAAATCCCATAACAAACAAATTCGTTTCCTTATAAAATAAATTCCCACTCCTTCACCTCACCCACCATCATTCATAAAAATCACCATTCATCAATAAAACTTCCAAATCTCCCACCCGCAGATTATTTCATCAATAAAACGACTTTCCGCATCCTTCTCGTCCGCTTTCCGCAACTCCGTGCATTTACACTTCCCAAACCCCACACAGCTTGACCGGCCGTCGACGAGCGTCCGGATGAATACGTTAGCATAACACGAAGAGGACAACGGGGAAGAAAACAACGGCGAAGAAAAGCCTGGGCCCCCTACACCGTGGCATACGCATACGCAAAGTCGTCCTACAAGACACATCGCGTACGCGTAGCTGGTGTCCGGTCACCCGTTAAGAAGGAAGCTTCTCGAGCGATGTCGAAGATAAGGCAGGGACGTGTCTCCTCGCCCTCTTCTTCGTCCCTCGCCCCCTGCCATTCTTCGGACCCAGGGCCCCGAAGTTCGGGGACCAGCACGTAATCCACGGCCCACGTCCGAACGAATTTGTTCCTCTGCCCAATGAGCCAGAACGCCCCTCCGCCTCCTCCATTCTTCCACACATTCGCTTTCGCATGTCCTTCCACTTCTCCGGCTTTTTCGTGCGTCGCCTCATCGCCAGGAAGCCACGAAACTGGGACGGGTCTGGGTGGTGCTCGCCTTTCTTGCGTAGTTTTGGGCAGAGCTGCGCGACGTCGGCGGGATCCGGTGGGAGGGTGTAGGCGAAACGTCGGGTTTGGGTCACTTTTGATGCGCGTCCTGGTGTTAGAAGGGAGAATGTGGCGCTGGGAGATGATGTGCGGTGATGTGGCATGGGGGACGCGGAATTGTTGGGAGTAGGAAGAGAGAAGGAAAATTGTTGTTAGGTGGAATGCGTGTGTTGGTGTTTAGTAGGAGAATGTTTCGTTGATGTGGCGTTGGAGACATGAACTAGTTGCGTGGAGCATGCGAGATGTGAAATTTTAGCAACTCGGAATGCACACTTTGATGCAGTTGATGCGAGTTGACATGACATAAGAGACCTGGGCCAGTTGGTGTAGTAAGAGAAAAGTAGAATTGTTGTTAGTTGGAATGCGTGTGTTGGTGTTTAGTAGGAGAATGTTGCGTTGATGTGGCATTGGAGACATGAATCAGTTGGGAGTAGTACGCAAAATGTACAATTTTAGCAATTCGCAATGCGCATGTTGTTGGAGTTTATACTCGAAAGTTGATGCACGTTGAGATGGTATAGGAGACCTGGGTCAGTTGGCGTAGTAAGAGAAAAGTAAAATTGTTGTTAGTTGGAATGCGTGTGTTGATGTTTAGTAGGAGAATGTTGCGTTGACGTGGCATTGGTGACATGAATTAGTTGTTAGTAGCTGGCGAAACGTGACATTTTAGCAACCCGCAATGCGCATCTTGATAGAGTTGATCCTCGAAAGTTGATGCGCGTCGAGGTGGCAAAAGAGACCTGGATCAGTTGGAGTAGTAAGCGAAAAGACAAATTGTGGTCACTTGTAATATGCATGCTGGTGTTAGGCATAAGAATGTTGCGCTGGAAGATGATGTGCGTTGCTGTAGCATGGGAGACGCGGAGTCGCTGGCAGTAGGAAGAGAGAAGGAAAATTGTTGTTAGTTGGAATGCGTTGTGTTGGTGTTTAGTAGGGGGATATTGTGTCGGCGGTATGCTGAAATAGGACCGGAGACATGAATTAGTTGGGAGTAGTAGGCGAAATGTGACATGTTAACAACTCGCAATGGTCATTTTGATGCAGTTGATGCGCGTTGAGGTGACATAAGAGACCTGGGCCAATTGGAGTAGTAAGCAAAAACTAATATTGTAGGTACTTGTAATGGGTGTGTTGGTGTACAGCAGGAGAATGTTGCGTCGATGTGGCATTGGAGATATGAATTGGAAGTAGTACATAAATGTGAAATTTTAGCAACTCGCAATGTACATCTTGATGCAGTTGATGCGCGTTGAGGTGACATAAGAGACCTGGGCCAATTGGAGTAGTAAGAAAAAGTAAAATTGCGGTTATTTGTACTACGCATGCTGATGTTAGGCAGGAGAATGTTGCGTTGATGTGGCATTGGGGACATGAATCAGTTGAGAGTAGGACGCGAAATGTGAAATTTTAGCAATTCGCAATGCAAATCTTGATGCAGTTGATGCGAGTTGACATGACATAAGAGACCTGGGTCAGTTGGAGTAGTAAACGAAACATAAAATTGTTATTACTTGTAATGCGCTTACTGCTATTTGGTAGGGGACCGTTGCATTAGAAGCTGATGTACACAGGAGACATGAATCAGTTGACCATAAGAGATCTGGTCCACATAGAGTAATGAGCAAAAAGTAAAATTGTAGTTACTTGTAATGCGCATGTTATTGTTAAGCAGGGGTGTGCCAATTTGGGAGTAGTAAGCAAAATTAGTAACATTTGAGTAATTTCTAACGGACATGGTGAGACTAGGCATTAGGATGTTGCATTGGAAGCTGCTGAGTGTTGACCTGAAAATAAAAATGATTGAAAAGCAGAGAGTAAAGTTGTAACAAAATGCGCACTCGTATTTTCCTACACTCGGTATTTGAAAATATGCCTCTATATGTCAATACATGCGCTCTATGTTGACAGTTTGCATTGGAAAATAATGGATTACATTACGATATAAAATTTTGTTGTAATATCACACATTTATGATTAACATGCACAGACGTTGGCGTTTGTTAATGTTTGAAAAAGGAGGTTGCATTATAATGTATACATACAACACGCTAATCTTTCATAATATCGCACGTGTTCGTATTACTGTGTCGTTCACCAGCAACTTTGTGAATCAAGTTCCTGAAAGGTTCGTTGGCGTGTAAAAGAACCTATATACGATAATTCGTTGTTAACAGAGCGTTGGTATCGAGCCGGTCGGTCCCATAAATCATGGTTAATTTGGCAGAGCCATTTCGATCCTTTCTCTCCCGGCCTTTTTTTCCTTTACGGGTCCTTCAACTCATCCTTCCCCCGAAAGAAGATCGTAAAATCGCCAGGCCTCTTTTTCGTGAAATTGCTTCCAGATCGCATTAATAGACTCCCCAAACTATAATTACTATTCGGTTGTTACACAAACGTTTTACGTGAGAATGTAGAAGTTACGAAGTGAGATTATTACGTGTGCCCACATTCTGACATATTAGATATAGACATGGCAAGTTTAAATTTTTTAACGGTAGGAACTTTAGCCCTTTTTTTATTGAGTTCAATTTTACTGTTGAAAACTTCAGTGCTGTACATGTTACGAAATCATTATTTTCCTCATTAAGAATCTATGTGATAATAAAACGAATATGGGAGAACGTCACTTTAATCTGGTTGCTAATTGATAAATTTGTTTTATGATAATGAATAAAGTAAGTAAAACAACTAGTTTAGATTTATTAATAATTAAATAACTTTTGGTAATTTTAGATGTTACTTGAATTATACTATTTATTATGTATTAATATATTATTATTCGAATTATTTCATGGTATTATTATTTTAATAATAAAGGAAACTGGAGCTGTAAATAATAAACTTCTGAAGATGGAATCTAAGGATTCCAACGCATGTAGATTTTGAACACAATTATAATACACAAGCTTCTACCGAAAAAGGGCTTTTAGATAATGTAAAAAATATTTAAATACTTAAAAACGAATTTCTTTTCATCACAATTAAGAGCCGACTCTATCTAAAAATTCGTTTCTTATTATTAAATTATTAGCAAATGTAAATTAATATTTTTCTACCTTTACGATTCGACTCCTACTTATTCGATTTATTATTGTGTAAATTTCTGAAGAGAGAGCTGAAGTTCCGCAACACGGAGGCGGCTGAATTTTTGGACAACAAATTTGGCCTCAGCTAGGAAGAAAGGCTACTATTTACTCTAAAAATTAATAACCGAGTGTATTGGTTATACAATAATTCTTTACTCAACATTTCGATATTTCGTTCGTGTCATTATTCCATGATATTAAATCAAAAAAGGGCAATGAAAATTGAAAATAAAACGCAAAAATTAAGGTGTTAGATATGAATCATAGAATTATGATACAAGAAAAACGAATTTTCGTGCAATCGCAATTGTTGTAATTTATATATTTTATTTCGGCATAATAAAAATGATTAATAATAATTTTATGCTATATAAAATTTTTGAAATACCTTTCATTTGTACTAACTTCGTGTAACATTTGTTTTTTATTTATATAATTTTCACTTTCGCGACGGAGCGAATATTTTCACGTTTTTTGATCAAGACCCGTTCTTACGTAATTTTGTACGACTCGTGCGGCTCATTCATGCGCTTTTCGGCTTAAGTGAAACTCTTGCGCCTCGAAACTTTGGGCACGCGCGAATCGTACGTGCGAATTCACACATCGTCGGTTCGTTTTCAAGATTGAGATAGGTGAAGTTGAGGTAGTTTGCTTATGAAAGCCAAGCGATTTGATACTGCGCTGCTTTAGCAGATCTCGTACTTTGATACGCAACGCGTGCGTAATTGAAACTTCGCTGAATTAAGATCAAAGCGCTCTGTAGCAAGAGAACCGCAAACGTACAGTTCGTGTAGGGCAGCATTCTACAATTTTCAATTCCGTCATTTGACGAAAACGGACAAGTGCCGTTAACTTTGTTGTGGAACTTATATTTGGTAAATGTTGCGTATAAGGAAACTGTTGTCTCTTATCAGATCTCTTTCAGTATTGTAAATTCATCCGATATACATATAACATAGATAAGACTAGATATTTATGTGATATAGCAACTTTCAGCAATTCAAATGCGTGACACGTGAGAGCTGTTTTCTATAGTTAAAGTTTATTCGAGAAATTGTTATGCCACCGGTTTGAAATTTTCCCGAAGCCGTCATAGCGTCAAATAACGAATATTCCAAAAAACGTAATACATATGGAATGTAAAAACGAAAAATTATATAATTCATATCAACATTTGTAAATGTTATTACCAATGCGATGTCATAAAAATTCATAACGCATCCAGCTGTCTTCTATATAGTCTTCTATGTTGTCTCCGATATTTTCACGAAGCCGTCATAATGTTAAATAACGAATAAATCGTACTTTCATTTCAAATATTGCCGCAGCAAAACTTTTCACATAAGCGCCGACTAAAGCACTGAAGTCTCATAATACTCAAAATATTAAAAAAAAATTAAATGCACATAGAATGTGAAAACAAAAAATTACATAATTCATACCAAATTTATAAATTTTGCTGTCAACGCAATGTCGTACAATTTCAGCATTCAGTTGTCGCAACGTCTGGTTTTCAAAAAATAAATTCGAACCCATTCGGTACAAGGCGACTATTTTTGGATTTCTCACATAATGAGAATTTATAATCGCAATTGCAGGGATCTTGGGTGCAAAAAGCGACAAATTCTTCAGATGCTTGGAGCACAAAGCTTATATTTATATAATATAATAATATAATAAAAATATAGTAATACATATAGAATATCAAAACAAAAAATTACATAACTCATACCAAAATGTGTAAATTTCACTACAAATGGAACGTTATAAAAATTCAGCATCCAGTTGTCGCAACGTCTGGTTTTCAACAAATAAATTTAAACCCACTTGGTACACGGCGACCATTTTTGGATTTCTCACATGATGAAAATTTATAATCACAATTGCAAGGATCTCGGGCGCAAAAAGCGGCAAATTATTCGAATGCCTCCAGAACAATGCTCTGCCGAGAGCTGTATTCTATAGAAAAATGTTTATGTCACCGATTTTTTATGTTCAATATTTTCACGAAACCGACATAATGTAACATAATAGAACATAACTTTTAACGTAAGCGCCGACTAAACCACTGAAGTCCCATAATACTCAAAATATTAAAAAGTATAGATAATATAATATACTAAATATTGTATTATATAAATATAATATAATATAAATATTATATTATATAAATGTAATATAGTAATACATGTAGAATATGAAAACAAAAAATTAGATAACTCATACCAAAATTTATGAATTTCACTACTAACGCTATGTCATAAAAATTCATAACGCATCCAGTTGTCGCAACGTCTGGTTTTCAAAAATTAACTACCACCCAGTACACGACGACCATTTTTGGATTTCTGGCACGAAGAGAATTTATAATCACAATTGCAGGGATCTCGGGTGCAAAAAGCGGCAAATTCTTCGAATGCCTGGAGCACAATGCTCCACCGAAAGCTGTTTCTTATAAAGAAATTGTTATGTCACCAGTCCGATATTTTCATGAAGCCGACGTAGCGTTAAGTAACGAATACACCGTACTTTCATTTCAAACATTGCCACAGCAAAACTTTTAACGCAAGCGCTGACTAAAGTGCTGAAGTCCCATAATACTCAAAATATTAAAAAATATAGGCAATGTAGTATAAAATAAATAAATATAATACAATATAATAATATTATCAAAATATAAAAATTACATATGTCGCAAACGTTTTCAAAAAAAAATTACATAATTCATACAGTGCGAGCATTTTTGAATTAATCCCATAACGAGAATTTAAAATCACAATGACTGAAGGATCCCAGGCGCACAAAGCGGCAAATTCTTCGAATGCCTGCAGCACAATGCTCTGCCGAGAGCTATATTCTATAGAAAATTGTTTGTCACCGGTTTTTTATGTTCGATATTTTCACGAAGCCGACATAACATAACATAACGTAACATACCGCAAACTTTTAACGTAAGCGCCGACTAAATCACTGAAGTCCCATAACACTCATATATTAAATACTCATCATATTAAAAAGTATAGTTAATATAATATAATAAATATTGTATTATATAAATATAATATAGTAATACATATAGAATATGAAAACGAAAAATTACATAACTCATACCAAAATGTATAAATTTAACTACCAACGGAACGTCATAAAAATTCTTAACGCATCCAGTTGTCGCAACGTCTGGTTTTCAAAAAATAAATTTAAATCTACTTGATACACGACGACCATTTTTGAATTTCTCGCACAACGAGAGTTTATAATCACAATTGCAGGGATCTCGTGCGCAAAAAGCGGTAAATTCTTCAAATGCCTGGAGCACAATGCTTATATTTATATAATATAATAATATAATAAAAATATTGTAATACAAATTCTTCAAATGCCTGAAGCACAATGCTTATATTTATATAATATAATAATATAATAAAAGTATAGTAATGCATATAGAATGTGAAAACAAAAAATCACATAACTTATATCAAAATTTATAAATGCCACTACTAACGGAATGTCATAAAAATTCAGTATCCAAATTGTTGCAACATCTGATTTTCAAAAAAAACTTCTAACCCACTTGGTACACGACGACCATTTTTGGATTTCTCGCACGAAGAGAGTTTATAACCACAATTGCAGGGATCTCGTGCGCAAAAAGCGGCAAATTCTTCGAATGCCTGGAGCGTAATGTTCCGCCGGGAGCTGTATTCTATAGAAAAATGTTTATGTCACCGATTCCTGATGTTCGATATTTTCACGAAGTCTACATAATGTAACATAACGTAACATAACGCAAACTTTTAACGTAAGCGCCGCCTAAACCACTGAAATCCCATAATACTCAAAATGGGGCAAATTCTTCAAATGCTTGGAGCACAATGCTTATATTTATATAATATAATAATATAATAAAAGTATAGTAATGCATATAGAATGTGAAAACAGAAAATCACATAAATTATATCAAAATTTATAAATGCCACTACTAACGGAATGTCATAAAAATTCAGTATCCAAATTGTTGCAACATCTGATTTTCAAAAAAAAACTTTAACCCATGGTACACGACGACCATTTTTGGATTTCTCGCACGAAGAGACTTTATAACCACAATTGCAGGGATCTCGTGCGCAAAAAGCGGCAAATTCTTGGAATGCCTGGAGCACAACGCTCCCCTGACGATACAGTACGCCTAATGATAGCTCTTTTAGTAGCGGCAATTAAACGATCGCAGCGGATAGGCGGAAAGAAGTAGCGGAACGCCTCTGCAAGATCGATCGGTGCGAAACGAGGTTGGGGAGAGAGCGTCGAGAGCGCGAGGTGTCAGGTGAGTGACTATTGAGAGTCGATTGTTGGCCGCTTGTAATCCTAGACAGGAATTAAAGCGGCGCACCGTCGCTCGTAACCTCGACGCCATACCGTAACCGTAGAGAGGACAACTTTGTAACGTGACGACGTGCTCCTGGCGCTGATCATAATACGCGCGGCTACGATTTTGACATCAATTTTTATGCGGACCGCGACCATACGGTCACTAGGAAGTGGCGCGAGAAGGATAGCGAGTTGAGGGTGTCGGGCAGGTTGGTTTGTGGTGGGATTTCGCAAGAAATACTACTAAATTCGCTATTTTACTTGAATAATAAAGGAGTAGAAAGCAGGTGTTTTGTTGAAAATGCTTGACTATGGAATTTTATTGCTGTAACTGACAATTTCGTGAAGAGATGGCCTCAAAACATGTTGGGAGATAATAAAGTTCTATAGTCATACATTTTTAAGCGGAAAAAAGGTTTATATTCTTTTATTATGTAACTAAATTGTAATAAGATTGAAATTAACGCATCATTTAATTTGTTACAATCCTAGTTTGTTTGTAATATATATGTCCTGGGTTGGTATTTGCTACAATGAACAAAGGACAGAATTAGTAGTCGGCTGTGTCGGGGTACGTTTACTGAATTTGTTTGGGGTGAAATTTCGCAAGAAATCCTACTAAATTCGCTATTTTAGTTGAATAATAAAGGAGTAGAAAGCAGGTGTTTTGTTGAAAATGCTTGACTATGGAACTTTATTACTGTAACCACAGATTTCATGAAGAGGCTGCTCCGGTGGCCCAAAATATGTTGGGAAGTAATAAAGTTCTATCGTCATACATTGTTAAGCAATAAAGAGATTTATATTATTTCATTATGCAAGTAAATTTAATTCTTAATAAACCTAATTTCTTGCGAAATCTATTAAATTCGCTATTTTAGTCGAATAATAAATTGAGTAGGAAACCGTTGTTTTGCTGAAAATGCTTAACTATAGAACTTTATTACTGCAACTGGCGATTTCGTGAAGAAAGGGCACCGATGGTTCCAAACATGTTGGGAAATAATAAAGTTCTACAGTCATACATTTTTAAACAAGGAAGAGCTTTATATTATTTCATTATGTAAGTAAATTGTAATAGAGTTAAAGTTAACATATAGCTTACGTATATATTAAATATATTATGCATATAATATATACACATATATAAAATAATAAATAATAATAGTTAAAGTAGGTACGAAGGTAGGAAGGTAGCATGGTTTAGTTCAATTTAGTTGAGTATAATATGAGTTCAATATATACTTACATTAATTTAATATGATACACTCTTGCACGCGAAACAATGTTAGTAACGCAGACGCTTGTTCTGTCCGAGTTCCAATTATGAAAATATGAAAAGAAGTAAATTGTCATCTGCGGTTGGACTTGGCTGAGAAATATGAACGAAAGTTAGGGACAAATTCCGTAATGTAAAAAATAATTTTTTAGGTATTAAACGTTATTTATATTACTTGCAGTGAAGTTGTCAATCAAAAGGTTGTTTTCAGCAAAAATTGTAACCAACGTGTCACTTTCTCGATTTTCTGTGCCATAAATAACGCATTATGACAGATAAGCTCGTTTTTAGCATAAATTATAATGTACTTGTTATATGCTGAACAATTGTATAATATATGTGATACAGTGTAACGACTGTATACGTGCTAAATGATTCTGTGCGATAATTCACTTGTGTTGCAGACATAGAATTTATTTGCGATACCGTTGCTTTCAGTATCAATTGCATCCATCCATAAATATGCCAAACCATTTTATCCGTAATAAATGTCCTTTCGCAAATATCGCAGTTGTACTACACACCATCGTATTTTTCAACATGTACTATAATATCCTTTGTTTTATAAATGCAACCTGCAGTGTTCAATAATGCCTCCTGCTGAATTATTCTGTATATGATATGTTTGTTTCTGTTAAAACTGGCAAAGACAAAACATGGAAGTTACTGTCAATATCGTCATTTTCAGCATAAATCGTAACATCTGCATATATTACTTAATTATTAATATATTAATTAAATTCTGCATAAATCGTAACATCTGAATATATTACTTAATTACTAATATATTAATTACATTCTGCCGCTGCATTCTGAACCTCGAAAAATGGAAGTTACTCTCAATATCACAATTTTCACCATAAATCACAACATCTACATATATTACATAATAGTAACATATATAATATAATATTATTGTTGGAATTGTTGAACGCTAATAAAATATAACAGAATATAGTGTAGCAAAATTTATATTTAAATGTTTACAACTTATAATTATTTAAATTATTACGTTATTACGTTAAATTATTACAATATGGTGGGTCAAAAATACATAGCTGATTAAAAAATATCACAATTTAATAGTGTAATACTTTAATGATGAGGCAATCGTTATTCTATAAAATAACTAGTTAAATCTAAAAAACTAGAATCCAATCATTTTATATACTTTAACTGATTCAATTAGGTGATTCACGAAACACTATATATTTTATAAAATATAACCGATTCCACCATTTAACTGTAACATATACATCAAACTATTCTTATACGCTCCATACTGTATTTATTGCTTCAGACCTTAGTACTATTAGTAGTATTCCTTAGTACTGATGACATTATTGAAGTATTCACAACTATCGACATTTGCTTTAATTACGTTTCTATTAATATTCACCACCATAACATAATAATATGGTCACCATTATATTATCATGACTTACATTAAACAAAAATTACATGTTCTGCGCCGCATGTTTCAGCTCAACTCCAAATGGCAAATATAGAAGTTACTCTTGACACCTTCAACTTCGCTCGAACCCACAACGGTTATATAATTGCAACCTGCGACATTCTATGTAATAATTGAATAACGCGACGAAATGTTAAGGTTCAGGAGCGCCAGCGGCTGTCATAATTAATGTTCTCGTTACTGCTCCGCAGACGTTCCAGCCAAACTCGCGCCGACGCAATCGATTTTGCCATTTACTTTTATAATGTCCCGTAATCACAGTTTTACGCACAGCCGCCTAGCGGAATGTTGCCGATCTATTCGTTAAAACGGTAATACCGCCGATAACGCGTCGCGAAGAATCACTTTCGGCCAACTTTCAATTTCCATAAATTACGTGTAAAGACGTGCGTGCGCTTTCCGACATTTTCAAATGCAAGCAACTTTCTATGCCGATGCAAACGTTGCGTTTTGGCAAACGCCGATGTAGATCCTAACTTTTCCAGTTAGCTTCGAATACATACTTTATATATATACCACGTCTGGAGAAACCGTGAAAATAGAAAAATAGTAAAACACAAATTCAGTAAATTAAATCAATTTATTCTCTTCGACGTAACATGTTAATAAAATACAATTACCAACTAAAAGAAAAGTCCAGCGGTGAATTAACAAATAAAGGATCCGGGTTCTCAGCTCAAACTGCGGGGCGTCTTCTACAACTGGAATTAAGAAAATAAGTCATTTGACATTCGATTAGAAACGCTTTATAACACAGCTTTAAAAAAATTACATTAAGGGAATATTCCAATGTGCTGGGTCGAAAAAATCGATTTTTTTTTGCGTTTTTTGGTAGTTTATAGTCATAGATTTAATATCCCACATGCGATTTAGGCGATTCCAATTTTTTTGACTAATAATAGCGTTTCAAAGTCATGTTTGCGAGTGGCATAGATGATTACTCAAAAACGGCCTTATACATCGGCTTCAAATTTTAACACAATATTCAACATACTAACGGCTATCGCATGAAGCTCTCAATCATGTTAAAGTTTTAATTTTAACCCATAATTCTGCCTTATTCAATGTGCAAAAAGTTGCTTTTTTACATTTGTTACAAAACGCCGCCATTTTGTTAATTTTTATCGAAATTTGAAAACTGAGGTTCATGTAATAACCACATTCATACAGATTAAGAATCTATTTCGATTTTCTGTGTCAGATGTCCAGGAGGGCTGGAATTGTCTACGCCAGGACAACAAACATTTTTTTGATGGGTGTGAAATATAATTAAATGCACAAATACAAAATACAAAAATCAATATAATTAAATCCACAAATATTTTTAAATGATAAAAAAATTGTCTTCTATTGTCCTAGGCTATACCTTCCCAGAAAAAAAGTTTGCTCAATTACATGCAACAGTTTCTGCGAAAAAAAAATGTTGAAAATTTACTTTTTTAGGCGTTCACGTTGAAATACCTCCTTAAAACATGCAACTCTTCAGCAAACGGTAAAAATGAAGAAACGGCTTCACTTTATAATATATTATCACGCAGACGGTTGTTCTTAATACGATTTACAGTTACAGTTACAGCCAACACGTTGACTTCCATGCGTATTTTGCTATGTTACAACCGCGATGCGATGAAATACTGTAGAGTATGATTAAATCGTGCAAAATTAAGGTAACGCAGAGTTGTTAGAAGTCAAACTGTTGAAGCACCGTTCCAATATCAATTACTTTTACAAGATTGCAAATAAGCTTCATTGCGAATTTTTTGCATTTTTAGTGAAATCTTTTGCGTATTTTGCTCAACCGTATTTTTCTATGTTAGAATTGGGATGCGATGGAATACTGAGGAATATAATTAAATCGTACAAAATAAAGGTAACGCGGAGTTGCTAGAAACCAAAGTTTTGAAGCACCGTTCCAATATCAATTGCTTTTAAAAGATTGAAAATAGGTTTCATTACAAATTTTTTGCATTTTTAGCAAAATCTTTTGTATATTTTGCTCAAGCGTATTTTAGCAAATAGGCTTCATTGCGAATTTTTTGCATTTTTAGTAAAATCTTTTGCACCGGTCACCGGTGACCATCATTTTCATGATGATGCTGAATGATATGATTGCCGTAGCATTCAAATATTAAAGTAAATTGTTTTGAATTTAATTTTATATAACCCTAAGTTTTGTAGTTATTATCCCTTTCAAGATAATGACTAATTGTACTAAAATATGGTAATCTGACTACCCTTATAAAAAGTATGTAATCAAGTTTCGGTTACCACAGGCAATTTAAAAATAAAATAACTGTCAATTTTTGCACCTCCCTAAAACTTTTAATGTCCGCAAACGTGTTAATAGACAAACATCGCGATGTCCGAAGGTGGCGAGGTTCTCTTTGAAAAACGAAAGAACCTTCGTTGGGCCGCCGACGCAGTTCATTGACGGGTTTCATTGAATCACGACATTATTTCCGCGTGACAAATTAAACGAGACAGTTTTGACGACGCGAGCGAAGTAAAGTGTGCATTCATACGGTTTCGCACATAAACAGCCGTGCCATTACAAACGGGCACAGCCGCAGGTATCATTTATATGCCCGTGCACATACACGCGCACATGTAGAAACTCATACACGGACCATGCCCGCACGGCATGACCTACCCCAGTGAGAATCGTGTTTCAATACAGAAACCGAAAACCATATCATTACGTTGAAGCTCCGTTTCGTCGCTCGTAGACGTACCAACACGCGTATCCACTCCTACGGTTATATACGGGGTGCGGTGAAAATTGTAATTCAGTCGGCAGCAAAATGATGCGACATGGAAAAATGAAGAAAAATGCGCAGCGCGCTGAGACAGAATTATCTGAAAAATGCATCCCTGCCGAACAAATAGAAATGATGTTGTGTAGTCGTTTGTTTTTTGTCTGAAGATGCTTGTGCGCAAACAGGCGCGATGAAAGTTGTAAAGTTGTAAAGTTCAAGAATTATTGTGAAAATTGTAATTCATTCAATTAACTGAAAAATTCATTTCTGCTGTACAAATAAAAACAATAAGATGAACAAAGAAGAAATACGTTGTATAGTCGTTTGTTTTTGTTTGAAAATGCTTTTGTGCGAACGTAGATGTGGTGAAAGTTGGAAAGTTGTAAAGTTGAACAATTATTGTGAAAATTGTAATTCAATCGGTAGCAAAATGATGCGACATGGAAAAATGAAGAAAAATGCGCAGCGTGCTGAGACAAAATTATCTGAAAAATTCATTTCCCCCGAACAAATAAGAACAAATAAAAGATGAGATGAAAAAATGTCGTATAGTCATTTTTTTTTTGTTTGAAGATGATGGTGCGCAAAAGTAGACGCGGTGAAAATTGTAAAGTTGAAGAATTATTGTGAAAATTGTAATTCAATCGGCAGCAAAACGATGCGACATGGAAAAGTGAAGAAAAATGCGCAGCGCGCTGAGACAGAATTATCTGAAAAATGCATTCCTGCCGAACAAATAAGAAATAAAAACGAAAAAATAAAAACGACGTTATATAGTCGTTTGTTTTTGTTTGAAGATGCTGGTGCGCAAAAGTAGACGCGGTGAAAGTTGTAAAGTTGTAAAGTTGAAGAATTACTGTGAAAATTGTAATTCAATCGGTAGCAAAATGATGCGACATGGAAAAATGAAGAAAAATGCGCAGCGCGCTGAGACAGAATTATCTGAAAAATGCATTCCTGCCGAACAAATAAGAACAAATAAAAACAATGAGATGAAAAAATGAAAGCGACGTTGTATAGTCGTTTGGTTTTTGTTTGAAGATGCTGGTGCGCAAAAGTAGACGCGGTGAAAATTGTAAAGTTGAAGAATTATTGTGAAAATTGTAATTCAGTCGGCACCACAATGATGCGACATGGAAAAATAAAGAAAAATGCGCAGCGCACTGAGACAGAATTATCTGAAAAATTCATTCCTGCCGAATACATAAGAACGACGTTGTATGGTCGTTTGTTTTTGTCTGAAGATGCTTGTGCGCAAAAGTATACGTATTGAAAGTTGTAAAGTTGAAGAATTATTGTGAAAATTGTAATTCACTTGGTAGCAAAATGATGCGGCATGGAAAAGTGAAGAAAAATGCGCAGCGCGCTGAGACAAAATTATCTGAAAAATGCATTCCTGCCGAACAAATAAGAACAAATAAAAGCAATGAGATGAAAAAATGAAAGCGACGTTGTATAGTCATTTGGTTTTTGTTTGAAGATGATGGTGCGCAAAAGTAGATGCGGTGAAAGTTGTAAAGTTGAAGAATTATTGTGAAAATTGTAATTCAATCGGCAGCAAAATGATGCGACATGGAAAAATGAAGAAAAATGCGCAGCGCGCTGAGACAGAATTATCTGAAAAATGCATTCCTGCCGAACAAATAAGAAGAAATAAAAGCAATGAGATGAAAAAATGAAAGCGACGTTGTATAGTCATTTGGTTTTTGTTTGAAGATGATGGTGCGCAAAAGTAGACGCGGTGAAAATTGTAAAGTTGAAGAATTATTGTGAAAATTGTAATTCGGTCGGCAGCAAAATGATGCGACATGGAAAAATGAAGAAAAATGCACAGCGCGCTGAGACCGAATTATCTGAAAAATGCATTCCTGCCGAACAAGTAAGAACAAATAAAAGCAATGAGATGAAAAAATGAAAGCGACGTTGTATAGTCATTTGGTTTTTGTTTGAAGATGATGGTGCGCAAAAGTAGGCGCGGTAAAAGTTGTAAAGTTGTAGAGTTGAAGAATTATTGTGAAAATTGTAATTCAATCGGTAGCAAAATGATGCGACATGGAAAAATGAAGAAAAATGCGCAGCGCGCTGAGACAGAATTATCTGAAAAATGCATTCCTGCCGAACAAATAAGAACAAATAAAAACAATGAGATGAAAAAATAAAAACGACGTTGTATAGTCGTTTGCTTTTTGTTTGAAGATGCTGGTGCGCAAAAGTAGGCGCGGTAAAAGTTGTAAAGTTGTAAAGTTGAAGAATTATTGTGAAAATTGTAATTCAGTCGGCAGCAAAATAATGCAACATGGAAAAATGAAGAAAAATGCATAGCGCGCTGAGACAGAATTATCTGAAAAATGCATTCCTGCCGAACAAATAAGAATGATGTTGTATAGTCGTTTGTTTCTGTTTGAACATGCTTATATGGAAAAGTAGGCGCAATGAAAGTTGTAAAGTTGTAAAGTTGAAGAATTATTGTGAAAATTGTAATTCATTCTATTATCTGAAAAATTCATTTCTGCTGAACAAATAAGAACAATAAGATGAACAAACAAGAAAGACGTTGTATAGTCGTTTGTTTTTGTCTGAAGATGCTTTTGTTGCGAACGTAGGTGTGGTGAAAGTTGTGAAATTGTAACGTCGAAGAATTATTGTGAAAATTGAAATTCAGTCGGCAGCAAAATGATGCGACATGGAAAAATGAAGAAAAATGCGCAACGCGCTGAGACAGAATTATCTGAAAAATTCATTCCTGCCGAACAAATAAGAATGATGTTGTGTAGTCGTTTGTGTTTTTCTGAAGATGTTTGTGCGCAAACATAGGCGCAATGAAAGTTGTAAAGTTGTAAAGCTGAAGAGTTATTGTGAAAATTGTAATTCAGTCGGCAGTAAAATGATACGACATGGAAAAATGAAGAAAAATGCGGAGCAGGCTGAGACAAAATTATCTGAAAAATTCATTCCTGCAGAACAAATAAGAACGACGTTGTGTAGTCGTTTCTTTTTTGTCTGAAAATGCTTGTGTGCGAACGTAGGTCAAAGTTGTAATGTACTCAGTAACAAAAAATGTGGATGATGTTGAGGAAGAATTACTGTGAAAATTCAATTGTAAGAAAAAATGCGATATTGTAAGGTTGAGTTTTTATTATTGAAGACGCCTTTTCCAAACATGGATCTTTGTGCATTTGCATAGACGTAGATGAGGTGAAGTGAAAATTGTGTATTGACTATATATATAGTCAGGATGACGTCGAGGAAGAATTACTGTGAAAATTAATTTGTGATAAATATGGGAACGAGATATTATAAGTTTGAGTCTTTTTACTAAAGACGCGTTTGGCAAACATGGGTCTTTGTGCATTTGCACAAACGTAGATACAGTGAAGTAAAAATTGTCATATATTCAGAAGCCAAATGATGTGACACAGAAAAACTATTGAACAAGGCGGAGGTCAACGATTAAAAGAACTTTGAATATAGACTTGCGTGGAACAAGTAAAAACAACTTTGTGTAATGAGTCTTTTTCTTTGAAAAAATGCATTTGCGCAATATAGACGAAGTACAGTAAAAATTATAATACAGTCGAAAGCAATATGATGCAACGTAGAGAAATGAATAAAAAAATGTGGAGCGGATTGAAATAAAATTACTTTGAAAATTTATCTCCGTGAAACAAATAATTTAATTCATTATATTTATGTTATATTTATTAATATTAAATGTATTTTATTAAACAACGATTATATTATATGATTTATAGAAATGTAAATAATAATTTAGTTTCTAATCCATAATCATTTCTTATAGAAGGAAAAGGTTTTTGCAACAAACATGTAGTGAAAGTTGAAGCAAAATAAATATGGGGTTGGAAAAATATTGAACGCATCGAGATAAAAATTATTGTACAAGTTTTGATGTGTGTAAATCAAATAGAAATGTAATGGTGTCATCTTGTATCGTAAAAAATGAAGTACAAACATAAATTGGGTGCGTTGTAACTTGTAATAAAACAGCGGCAAAGTTATGTACAGCGGAAGGATTAAAGTTCAGTATTTTTTGAGACAAAAATTATTTTCCAGATAGATTTGTTTGAAACGAGTGAAAAGACGCGGTATAATATTTTTTCTGTTTGAAAAAAATCACAACTACATATACATGGGGTGCGGTGACCATTTTAACACATTCAGGGGCAAAATGATTTTGGGAAAAAGGGAAAAAGTAAATAAAATATTTGGATATAGCAGAAAGCGGCTTCGGCATTAATCGTTATGAAACAAGTAAAAACGGTGTGGTAGAGTCGGGATTTTTTTTTCACTGATATGAAAACGATAACGAAGATGAAAAATGAGAATATAGACGAGAACAAAATAAATCTGCACGCGAAAAATAAATAAAATATTTTTGGTTACAGGAAAACATGAGTTTTAAGACTAATTTGTGCGGGATCATTAAAAACTACGTGGCACAGTCGGCATTTTTTGCCTGAAATGGAGATAGAATTATCCAAACATTTGATTCTACAGAAAAAAATTAGTAAAAAAAAACGTCACCGCACGGTTAGAAAGAATTTAACATTAATTTACCTGCAACAATTAAAGGCGAGAAATTATATAAATAACTGACCTAAGTCTCCAAAAGTTATTACTTAAAGTTTTACCAGAAGCTCAGATTAAAAAGTTGTAAGACACGATCTTTCGCTATTTTGCCTTTTTAAATCCTATAAATTGTAACATGTTCAAGGTATTTTACATATATAATAACTATTTTGGCACTTGGCACTTTTTGTGCCGTATAGGCCTTATCTATAGTACAGGTCGTTTCAATTTAAAAAAATCGAAGCCATCGATTGCATTAAATTGCAATATAGGAAAGTGTGGTATTGAATTTTCTGGTTAATTAGTCCCTCATCCACCAACACTAAGAAAAGGTATAAATGGTACCGAAAATTACATGTATATCTTATTCTACATAAGATTATAAGTTGTAAACGGTGTAATACTTCATAAAAATCAGACAGAACAAAATATTAAAGTCACATATTTCAGAGAAATTTTAGCTCACGAATTAATTATTTCTTATACATCAAAACTGAGAAAAGGTACAAATGGTACAAAAAATTACACATACATCTAGTTCTATGATTATCAATTGCAAAAGGTTTCATACTTTATAAAATAAATATCAGCACCATTAATTTCAGAGAATTGTTAACTATCAAATGTATCACTTAAATATCTTATTCAACCCATATACAAATGATTTACCATGTATCGACATGAAAAAAAGCTACGAAATGGTCCTGAAAATTAGGTATACTTTAATTCGAGATCATCAGTTGCAATGCCTCCATACTTTAAAAGAAATGCTATTAAACCAAATATTAAAATCACACCTTTCAGAGAAATGTTAGCTTACGAATTAATTATTTCATTATCGTATTTAATATATCTACAATTGGTTTTTTATGCATCAACACTAAGAAAAGGTACAAATGATACCAAATATTACGCATATATCTAATTCTAGGATTGTCATTTGCAAAAAGTTTCATACTTTATAAAACAAATATCAGAACTATTAATTTCAGAGAATGAATTACTTAAATTTCTTATTCAACCTATATACAAATGGTTTCCCATATATCGACATTGAAAAAAGCTGCGAAATGGTTTCGAAAATTAGATATATCTTTAATTCGTATATCATCAGTTGCATACTTTAAAAAATTGCTGCTATTAAACCAAATATTAAAATCACACCCGTCACAGAATTACTAGTTTATCGTGTTTATTTTCCTTATTACATTTCTCAACATACATAGAAACAAATACACAAATACATAAAATCATTCCTCAATACTATATATATTCCTCAATATTCCTCATTCCTACATACTCCTCAAATAAGATCGGCTTCCACTTTTGGAAGACAAAATACGCGTCGACGTATGCCGCGTATTAATACGCATCTGCGTATAGTGGCAGAACGTTGTTGGGCGCCATATCGCGTGCGTGGCTGACCACTGAAATCGTATCTGATATGACCGTTGATTCCCCCGCGAACCCCGTAAAACCGTCCACCCACCGACCCCTTTCCATTTCGACATTTTTCTTCAGCGACCATCGACGTTGCGTTCCGAAACGGTATGCGATATTAGTTCCGCGACTTTCATGCGACAAACGGCTAAAATTGCTTCTTAACAAGTTAAGCGCGGAATTTAGTTTTAGAAATCCTTTAAAGGGTGCGTAATTAAAATCCAGCGATGACGTGTATACATGTCAAACACAGGATAAATAGTTATATTAATTTTAGGAAAAGTGAATAGAATTTTCTCAATAGTGCGGAAGAAATTGCAAGTAGCGTTCCACACTAAATATGTGGAGAACAATATGTTTTCTTTTATATGCCATTTTGTCGATCTGAAAGCGCAGGTATTCAAGGTGCAAAGGATGTATTGGGAGACGCAGTTCTTCATCTGCAAATTGAAATGAAGACAAATCTTCAAATAAGCGTACGTGGAAACATACAAATCCAATCAAATGCTGCGCAAATCTGAAAAGCTCAATATGGAATTATGTGAATTTTTTCCGTAGTGCATAGTAGTTTAACCAGTTAAGCGCGAAATTTAATTTTAGCAATCCCTCATAGGGTGCGAAATTAAAATCCAGTAAATATGTCCAACGCAGGATAAATGATCCTATTTATGGCTCTGCACAGAAAATATCAAATTACAAGAATACAGTTTTGGGAAAAGTGAACAGAATTTTCTCAGTAGTGCGAAATAAATTGCCAGTAGTATATCAGATACTAAATATCTGGAGAACAATACGTTTCCTTTTATGTGCAATTTTGTCGGTCTAAAAGCGCAGGTATTCAAGGTGCAAAGGATGTATTGGGAGACGCTGTTCATCATCTGCAAATTGAAATTAAGGCAAATCTTCGAATAGTGTAGCGTATGTGGAAACATAGAAATACAATAAAATGTCTGCGCAAATCTGAAATGATCAATATTGAATTACGTGCATTTTTTTAGAAGTAGAAAGTAGTTTAACTAGTTAAAAATGCAGAATTTAATTTTAGAAATCCCTCAAAGGGTGCGGAATTAAAATCAAACGATGACGTGTATACACGTCGAACGCAGGATAAATAGTTCTATGAATGGTTTTGCACAGAAAATATCAAATTACAAGAATACAGTTTTGGGAAAAGTGAACAGAATTTTCTCAGTAGTGCGAAATAAATTGCCAGTAGTATATCAGATACTAAATATCTGGAGAACAATACGTTTCCTTTTATATGCAGTTTTGTCGGCCTGAAAGCGCAGGTATTCAAGGTGCAAAGGATGTATTACGAGACGCAGTTCTTCATCTGCAAATTGAAATAAAGGCAAATCTTTGAATAACGGTGTAGCATACGTGGAAACATACAAACACAATAAAATATCTGCGCAAATCTGAAAAGGTCGATATTGAATTGCGTGAATTTTATGAAGTACAAAGTAGTTTAACCAGTTAAGCGTGGAATTTAATTTTAGAAATCCCTCACAGGGTGCGGAATTAAAATCAAGCGATAACTTGTATACACGTCGAACGCAGGATAAATAGTTCTATGAATGATTCTGCACAGAAAATATCAAATTAGGAGAATACGGTTTTGGGAAAAGTGAATAGAATTTTCTCAGTAGTGCGGAATAAATTGCAAGTAGTGTATCAGACACTAAATATGTGGAGAACAATACGTTTTCTTTTATATGCGATTTTGTCCGTCTGAAAGTGCAGGTATTCAAGGTGCAAAAGATGTATTGGAAAACGCTGTTCATCATCTGCAAATTGAAATGAAGGGAAATCTTCGAATAGTGTAGCGTATGCGGAAACACAAATACAATCAAATGTTTGCGCAAATTTTAAAAGGTCAATATTGAATTATGTGCATTTTTTCCGAAGTACAAAGTAGTTTAACCAGCTAAGCGCAGAATTTAATTTTAGAAATCCCTCACAGGGTGCGGAATTAAAATTACGCAATGACATGTATACACGTCGAAGGTTAAATGGTCCTATTAATGGTTTTGCACAGAAAATATCAAATTAGGAGAATACAGTTTTGGGAAAAGTGAATAGAATTTTCTCAGTAGTGCGGAATAAATTGCAAGTAGTGTATCAGGCACTAAATATGTGGAGAACAATACGTTTCCTTTCATCTGCAATTTTGTCGGTCTAAAAGCGCAGGTATTCAAGGTGCAAAGGATGTATTGGGAGACGCAGTTCATCATCTGCAAATTGAAATTAAGGCAAATCTTCGAATAGTGTAGCGTATGTGGAAACATAGAAATACAATCAAATGCTCCCCAAATCTGAAAAGGTCAATATTGAATTACGTGAATTTTTTCCGAAGTACAAAGTAGTTTAACCAGTTATGCGCGGAATTTAATTTTAGAAATCCCTCAAAGGGTGCGGAATTAAAATCAAACGATGACGTGTATACACGTCGAACGCATGATAAATGGTCCCATTAATGATTCTGCACAGAAAATATCAAATTAGGAGAATACGGGTTTGGGAAAAGTAAATAGAATTTTCTTAGTAGTGCGGAATAAATTGCAACTAGTGTATCAGACACTAAATATGTGGAGAACGACACGTTTCCTTTTATATGCAATTTTGTCGGTCTGAAAGCGCAGGTATTCAAGGTGCAAAGGATGTATTGGGAGACGCTGTTCATCATCTGCAAATTGAAATTAAGGCAAATCTTCGAATAGTGTAGCGTACATGGAAACACACAAATACAATCAAATGTCTGCGCAAATCTGAAAAGGTCAATATTGAATTACGTGAATTTCTTTCGAAGTAGAAAGTAGTTTAACCAGTTATGCGCGGAATTTAATTTTAGAAATCCCTCAAAGGGTGCGGAATTAAAATCAAACGATGACATATACACGTCGAACGCAGGATAAATAGTTCTATGAATGGTTTTGCACAGAAAATATCAAATTAGGAGAATACAGTTTTGGGAAAAGTGAACAGAATTTTCTCAGTAGTGCGGAATAAATTGCAAGTAGTGTATCAGGCACTAAATATGTGGAGAACAATACGTTTTCTTTTATATGCAATTTTGTCCGTCTGAAAGCGCAGGTATTCAAGGTGCAAAGGATGTATCGGGAGGCGCAGTTCATCATCTGCAAATTGAAATTAAAACAAATTTTCGAATAGTGTAGCGTACATGGAAACACACAAGTACAATCAAATGTCAATAAAATGTTAATCAAATGAAAAGGTCAATATTGAATTACTGATATTTTGACAATAACTGTGGAAATACACAGGTTTACCTCAGATACTTCAAAAGCGAGGAAGAAAGAGATTTTGGATCGAATTCTTGGGATTCTTGTATTCAATTCAAGAATGTCTAGGACTCTGTATGTAATTGGTTTTGCAATATAAAATACTTAGCAGTTCTGTTGATAATATAAAGGAAACATACCACTGAATAATATTCTTATTGTATTTTATTGAAATTTCGAGTCTTATTAGTCAAATAGTAATTTTTTATTTTACATCATACGCACGGCAATTGAGATTTGGTCCGACGTGTATACACGTCAAAGGCGCTTAACTGGTTAATGAATTTAGTAGCAATGAGGCTGTGAGGTAATAATAATTGGTAATGGACAATCGTCGTGTGGAGTTGAGAGTAAAGTGTTGCGGTATCGGACAACATCAAACGTGCGTTTTATGTGTTGGACACCAACGGCGTTGCCGACTGTAGTAATTATTAATAGCGAATAATCTTTCGGTTCGCGTGAGAAAAAATATTGTAGTGTCAGGTAGCATAAGATTTGTTTTGTACGTGCTGTGTAGCAATGGCGTTACTTGTCTAATAATAAGTAATAACGAATAATGTTTCTGCATGGATGAAGGCAAAATATTGCGATATCGAATAGCGTAATGTTTATTTTTATACGTGTTTCCCGTTCTTAGTTTTCTCTACAATCCTTAATCTCCTTCTAGCAGGTTCAACTTTAGCTCTCTTCACCTTTCTATATACGCTACCAGCGTCACAGGCACCACTTCCAACCTTATTTTTTTTTAAACAGCCGATATCCATGCTCACTTTTCATAAAACTTCTTCCTGTTACCACAAGCATTACTTTCATCCGTGTTTTTCTTCATAATCTGCCAATTTTCATGTTCAGAACCCATAAACCTTCTTCTTACAAATCCAACTCTTCCTCTTTCCACGTTTCTGTACTTCTTTCTTGTCCTTACTCCTCTTTGTGATTGTCCAGTTTCCCATAAATCTTCTTCCTATATCTACAAATCTTTCTACATCTGCTCATATCATTACACGCATCTCTCCCGTTCTGACATTTTCGCAATTATGCACTTTTCATCCTGACAATTCGTAAATAACCTTCTTGCACCTCTAGTTCTTCACCCCTTTGCATTCTTTCTCCATTTTTATCACCATACACATCTCTATTGTCCTATTCCTTCACAATCACCTTATTCCCATACTCGTAGTTCGTAAATATCTTTCCGACACGTCCAAGTTTTCCTGTACTTATAATACATTAACACATGCATTTCTCTTGTCCTCACATCTCCCACAACTCTTCAATTTCCACACCCACACCTTATAAACCCTTCCCGCACCTTAAATTTTTCAACTCCCTACATTTTAACACACACTTCCACCATCACACACATCTCCCCCGTCCTGATATTTTCACAATCATGCAATTTTCATCCTGACAATTCGTAAATAATGTTCCTGCACCTCTACTTCTTCACCCCTTTACCTTGTGAGTCCATTCTTACCACTATACGCATTTCCCATACTCGTAATTCGTAATTATCTTTCCCATATTTACCTTCCTACACACAACATCACAAGTCATATTCCCTTTACCTTTCTCTCCATCTTAATTCCTTTGACACAACATCTTTCCGATACATCCAAGTTTTCCCGTACTTACCTTTCTACATCCACTTATAATACATTATCACTTTCTGCATCTCTTTGTCATTGTCACAACTCATAAACTTTCCCTCCGCAGCCCCAACATTCCCTCCCACACCTTTCTACACACACTTCCCTCATGACATTCTTCGAAGTCATCCCTCGTTCATCTTGCAACACACATTCCCACTTATTAACATACACTTCCACCATAAAACGACATCACAAGCATGCCTGCCTTTACCTTTCTCTCCAATCTTCCAATTTCCATTGCCACAACCCATAAACTTTCCCCCACATTCCCTCCCTCATTTTTCTACACACATTTCCCTTATGACATCCTTCCAACTCCTCCATCGTTCATCTTCCAACACACACTCCCATCACATTCTTCCAATTTCCATTGTCACAACCCATAAACTGTCCCCCCACCATCACATTCCTCCCTGCCTTTACACACACTTCTCTCTTCACTCTTCCAATTTTCATTGCCACAACCCATAAACTTTCCCCTTGCAGCCCCAACATTCCCTCCCACACCTTTCTACACACACTTCCCTCATGACATTCTTCGAACTCATTCTTAGTTCATCTTCCAACACACAGTCCTATCACAATTTTTCAATTTCCTTTGCCACAACTCATAAACTTTCCCCCGCAGACCCTATATTCCGTCCCTCACCTTTCTACACATACTTCCTTCATGACATTCTGCCAACTCCTCCTTCGTTCATCTTCTAACACAAACTCCTCCTTCATTCATCTACCAACACACACTCCCATCACACTCTTCCAATTTCCTTTGTCACAACCCATAAACTCTTCCCCCACAACCCCCACATTTTCTTCCTCACCTTTCTACACACACTTCTTTCATGACATTCTTCCAATTCCTCCTTCGTTCATCTTCCAAAACAGACTCCCATCACACTCTCGCAATTTCCTTTGTCACAACCCATAAACTTTCCCGCCGCAACCCCCATATTTTCTTCCTCACCTTTCTACACATACTTCCCTCATGATATCCTTTCAACTCCTCCTCCGCTTATCTTCCAACACAAACTCCCATCACACAGATTGACACACTCCTATCACTTCTCCCACAATACTCCAATTTCCACACCCACCACCCATCAGCCACCTTCTTTCTCCACTCTCACCTCCCAACGCCTGTCCCCCGCGTTTCTCAAACGCACTCATCACCAGCAAGTTTTGCCCGCCATTTCCCTCCGTCGTTATGTCACAATTGCCTCTGAAATAGCACGTCCTTGGTCGCGCGAAAAATCGGCTGGCCGACGATGTCGGCTGCGAAGTTAGAGAATGGGCGCGGCGGATCGGTCCAATTGGCGAATGCAGGGCAAAATTGCCCAACGTTGCGTAACAGAACGGGCCGCCGTTCGGATGTGAAGGCGACAATGGTGGGCAGTGCGAGTATTTAGATGAGTTGACTCCAATTGGCGTACGTACCGTGAGAATCCGAGTATCTGGCGCGTGGACCGTGTGTGCGAACCCGGCATGCGTTCGGCCCGAAGAATGGGAGAATTAATCATGCAAATTGGGCACGAGGTTGCGTAACGCTGCCTTTTCTCGGTCGGGCGAAAGTGGGGGGTGTCTGTCGGCTGGAGCGAAGAAAGGCAGCGGTTTTCGGCGTTTGCGTTTTTGGACATTGGGATTTGCACCAGGAGAAGAGAGGTTTGATAGTAAAGCTTGGGCATGCGACGGATCTTTTCATTTTTTAAGAAAATAAAAGAGGCGGGTTACAATTCTAACATTTCAGATGAAGAATTTATTCGTTATAATAGGGTAAAAGAAAAAAACATTATTTCTTTGCATTATTGCAAAGTTAAATCCTGGGACATATATGTCAAAGGACGTCAATACTAAAGCTGGCGCATGTGACAGATTTTTTTATTTTTAAGAAAATAAAAGTTACATTTCTAATAGTTTAGGTGGAGAAATTATTCGTTATAATGGGGTGAAAGAAAAAAATGATTTTTTTCCGTCAGTGCAAAGTTTAAACCCGGGATATATATATCAAGAGAGGTTTGATAGTAAAGCTTGCGCATGCGACGGATTGTTTTTTTTTAAGAATATAAAAGAGGCGGATTACATTTGTAATAGTTCAGATGAAGAACTTATTCTTTAGAATAGGGTAAAGGAAAAAAAATGATTTTTTTACGTCAGTGCAAAGTTAAAGCCTGGGATATATATGTTAAGAGAGGCTTGATAGTAAAGCTCGCGCATGAGACGGATTCTTTTTTAAGAAAATAAAAGATAATAAAAGACTCGTGATATTCACCTTTCGGTCGAAATTCTCATCACAAGTCAGACTCTTTGGTCGAAATTCTCATCACAAGTCAGACCTTTGGTCGAAATTCTCATCACGAGTCAGACTCGTCAAAGTACGGCAAGGGGTTAAACTTGACTGGGACATTTGGGTCCCAACAGTTTCGAGGGGATTAATGTAGCTTTGTCGGACGAATTAATTAGGTGGAATTACAGAATACTGAATGGAGGTTACCTGGAGATTTTTGGTTGTTTTAGGATTATTGGGATTATTTAGGATTTTGTGGCCTTGCCGGTGTGTTTTGGTAAAAAGTCTTGTGAGCTGTTTGGTACGTCGTTGATGTTCTTGAATTCGTCAACTTGACTTCTTTCTGAATCGATTTATATATACCTGGGGATAGCAACTCGGCAATATGTGGTTACCTAAAATGGTTATTAATATTTCTTTAACGTCTTCCAAAACCCCAGTTGTGCGTCAATATTCACCGAAAATGCCTAGATAATCACATTGTGACCGCTTACCTTACAAACGACGCAAAAAAATGATTACAACTGCTTTATAACGAAACAAATTTCTTCACCCCGCGCTTGTCACGCAATTATAACAGCCCATCCGTTATTATTATCTTATTACATACACCTATACAATATCCGCAGCTTACCAGAAACTAATCGAAAACTGTTAACACGTTAATTGCCGTGCGTATTTTACTATATTAAAACTTCAACGTGATGAAACACTACAGAATATAATTGAATTGTGCAAAATGAAAATAATGCGAAGGTACCGGAGACCAAAGAATTGAATGACTATTTAATATTAATTGCATTTACAAAATTATAAATGCTACGGATTTTTTGAATTTTTACCGATATTTGGTAGGATGCCAACGTTGCTATTGAAAAAAAAATTCAAATGTACTCTTTTTTACCACCCAATAAAAATATACAATGTTCCGGATTTTCATGATCATGTATAATAAATACCTCATCAAACGTAATAATGAACAAATACATTACTGAACTATTTAAAAACAAATTAAAAATTTAGTTTGAGACAAAAAAATGTCCATGTTGATTGCCGTGCGTATTTTGCTATATTAAAACCGCAACGTGATGAAGTACTACGGAATATGATTGAATTGTGCAAAATGAAAATAATGCAAAGATATCAGAGACCAAAGAATTGAATCACTATTTAATATTAATTGCATCTACAAAATTATAAATGCTACCGATTGGGTATGTTTTTAATTTTTGGTGAAACCTTTTGCGCCGGTGACCAATGACCACCACGGCAGTCGACATATTAAAATTTGCTAAAACAGTCGAATACATCCCCAGCGTCTCAGATGTCGATCGACACTCAGCGAAACTAGCTTGCGACGTTTAAGCAGCGGGTGTACGGCGAGAAAGAGGCGAAACGTAGAGAAAGAGAGAAAGTCGGAGAAAGGGGGAGAGGGAAGGCAGGCAGCGAGCAATGTGCGAGGCTTCGCGCGGCCGTCAATTACGATTAATTAGAGTGGAGACTGACAGCGGACGCAGCGACGGCTACTTAATACCTTAACTTGCCCCCAACCCTCCGCCAGTTCACTTCCTCCGTTCATCGTCGACCAACGACTACGACGTGACCGAACCTTCTGCGCGCGGAGTCCTTATCAAACCTCCTGTTTGTTTGTCTACCTAAAAGGTATCGAAAGAAACTGCCAGTTTTCAACATCGTGAGTGGAAATAGAGTAAAAAAGTGGGCAGATGGAAAATTTTTAACCCTTTGACTGCTGAATACTTCTGGCCGAAGTGCTCGGTGACGACGAGATACTTTTTAATAGTTTGAACTCTATTGATTCTTCTAACGATAATTCTTTATTTACGCCAAATTAAATAACGCAAGAAGATTATTTGATACAGAACGCATCTGTATTCATCTCGTATATTGATAATTGTGGCTGCCGTAGGTAAGAAATCGAAACGATTGGGGACGCATATATGCGTCCATAGTCGACACCGACAGATTTCGGCGGACGCATATATGCGTCCATAGCAATCAAATAATGACCTTTCAGTGCTATGGACGCATATATGCGTCGAACTTTCTGCGTGCGGAGTCCTTATCAAACCTCCTGTTTGTTTGTCTACCTAAAAGGTATCGAAAGAAACTGCCAACTTTTGACGGCGTGAGTAGAAATTGTGAAATATGGTCATACAGGTAAAAAAGGGGGGCAGATGGACAGACATTTTTAATGACCTCAAGCTTTTGAATGCTATAGACGCATAGATGCGTCCACCGAAATGCTTTGGTGTCGACTATGGACGTATATATTGGTTTCCGAATTGTGTCGATTCCTTGCTTACTGCAGCAAAAATTATCAACGTATGAGAAAAATACGGGTGTGTTATTTATTAAATGTATTTCTTGCTGTTTGAGTGCTATGGGTGTATATGTACGTTTCCGAAATGTCTGCATTCTTTGCTTACTGTAGCCACAATTATCAATGTGAGATATAAAATATAAAAATATAAAGACATAAAATACGAAAATAAAAAATGCGGATGCGTTATTTATCAAATGTATTTCTTGCCATTTGACTACTATTGACGCATATATGCGTCCGCCGAAACCCTTTGGTGCCGATTATGGGCGTACATATGCGTTTCCGAATCATTTTCATTCCTTGCCTTCTACAGACACAATTATCAACGTAAGAGAAAATGCGGATGTGTTATTTATCAAATGCATTTCTTGCATTATTCAATTTGGCATAAACGAAGAATTACTATCAGAATTTCGTTGTGCTTTGCATAATCAGTCAATAGAGTTCAAACTATCGAAGAGTATTTCGTCGGCAGCGAGCGCTTCGACCGAGAGGGTTCAGCAGTTAAAGGGTTAAAAATGCACAGTTCCTGAACATGGAGTGCTATCGAAGGACAATGTCTACACCCTGTTTACTAGTTAAAAAGTACTGAAACATCTTCCGTAGAAATCAAACTGTTTGGGTCTACCTGTAAAAAATGTAGAACAGATGAAGCCTCTTTTGCTTATTGTTGAGCTTAAAAATGCAAATTTTCTACACGTAGCAACCTTAACTAACTTCTTCTTTGTCTATCTAGTGAGAAAGTGTTCAAAGAAACTGTTAGCATTCGACGGTTTTGACTAAAATTGAGCTATTCGGTTCTGTAGATGAAAAATATACAGAAAATGAGAAGTCCTTCTTTGAAGATTGGGTCTGAAGGATGCACGTTTTCTGCGTGGGGAGTTTTCGGACGTCTTGTTTGTTTGTCTAGTCAGAAAGCATTGAAAGAATCCGCCAGAATTCGATATCATCAGTAGAAGTTGAATTATTTGGTTGTAAAATTATCTGCACGTAAAATTATCTAAAATATTATCTACACATGTTACATGCAAACGTTTTTTTGGACTGAAGTCAAAAAATGCCCGCTTTCTGCACGTAGAGTCCTTGTCAAGCTTCCTGTTTGCTTATATCGTCAGAAAACGTTGAAAAAAAGTGTCACCAGAAGTTGAAATATTTAAGTTTGAGTATGAATTACATAACATACGGGATCCCTCATTTTTCGCTTGGACTTAAAAGATGATATTGAGAGTAACAGACACCAGATTACATCAGAAATTGAATACTAAGCTGAGCTGAGAAAAAGTGTTGATTATTTAGTACTTAGCTTGTTCAAAATGAATAATGAGCGCTGAATTTAGTAAAGAAATCACGAGCGTCCAATTTTTGGCAAGTCACTTCTCCAAAATCATGGCAAAATATAAGATGACAGTTTTTGAATTAGTTAAACACGCACAGAGGCATAATTATGTTTTTGCAACACAATCCAACAAGCATTTAACCGTAATTGTACAATTGTTTAGAGAAAATATGAGAGTACCTGAAGCTTTTGCAACAATAACAAGAAATGAACAAAATGCACAGGTGAAAATGATAGTAAGACATAGGAAGACTATTTTTGCGGCAGTGCAATTTGCCTCCGCCTTATAAAATTATCCAGGAAGAACTGTATGTATTAATGTCACGCGTTGCGGAAAATCATGAAAAGACACAGGAAGTCTATTTTTGTGATAGCACAATCTATCTCTATTTTTGTCTGTTCGTCAACGATGAAAACCGGGGCAAGAGGTAGTCGTCGTTGACCAGAATTACGCGATCCGTGTGACGCAGCCAGACAGAACGAATTATTCTAATTCGCTCTGCATTCGGACTGTCTTCGTCTCTAGGAAAACGGCTATTAGGCTCTCTTAGACGTGCTTAACCGGACCTAGACAATGGCTTAATTAGGGAACAAGCCTCTTGACCACGAGACTTAAGAAATTCTGTCTGAAACGTTTTTTGCGCACGTTCGTATCCTCAATTCTACATTTTCCTACACTTAATCCTTTTCGATTCACACATTTTTGTACTTGCAATTAAAAAATTGTAGTACACATTTCTTAGTATATTTATACTCACATTGTTTATTCTGCATTTACGAACACTTTATATTTTGCGAACGTGAGTTAGATAAAACATTAAGTTTTATACTGTTTTATAGTTGTAGATGTAAAATACTGTCATTTATTAAGTACATTTAGGCTCGAATTCTATATTTTGTCTAAAACGTTTTTTGCACACGGTCGTACCCTCAATTCTACGTTTTCCTATACTTAATCCTTTTCAATTCGTACATTTTTGTACTTGCAGTTAAAAAATTATAGTACATATTCGTCACTATATTTATACTCACATTGTTTATTCTACATTTACAAACACTTGATCTTTTGCGAAGGTGAGTTAGATAAAACATTAAATTTTATACTGTTTTATGTTTACATTTTGCATTTTGGTACTGTGAAGTTTTTTCGATTGGCAAATTTTTACGAAACGTTAAATTGTATGCTTTTTTACGTTTATATTTAAGAAATACTTATATTTAATTGTTATTATACTTACACGTCCATCATTAATTTCATGTTTCTGCCCCGAACCTTTCTATTGATATTTTTATATTGTATTCTAACGCATATAATTCACTTACATTAACTACCCGTGTACTGTATACAAATTTGTCTGTTACCAAATCCTAGCTCAATTTTTACGCCAACGGACGTCTGTACATATATAGGTATACACACTACATACACCCGTTTTGGTACTCTTGTTACACGAAACATTTATACCACGCAAAAAAGCTGAGCAAAAATTGATTTGCTGAAAAAGATAAATCTTGTTTTACACTAACGCAGTCTATACAAGAAGCGATTCTAAACGTGGAACCTATTTACTAAAAACATTTTCCTCGGAAATACGAAAAAGGAAAGATAACCTGTTAAAACAAACTTAAACAGTTTTATTTTTTATTTATGTTCCTTGATTATTACTTTTTATTACCGTACAGCGATTTTGTTTTCTTCTCATTCAACAAAATTATGTTTAAGAAAACAGATTTGAAATATTCACATACGTTATACATTAGTTTTTCTGTCATTTTATTGCTGACTACTCACCGCGTATATTTGCAACCACGTAAAAGTAAGAAAACATATGGAAGGGAGCATGTAAATATGCATAATGTGTATTAAAAATTAAACAATTTTATTTTTAACTTATGTTCTTTGATTATTACTTTTTATTGTCGCACAGTGATTTCGTTTTCTTCCCACTCAACAAAATTATGCTAAAGTCACATTTGTAATGTTCACACACCATAGGAATTAGTTATGTGTCATTTTATTGCTAACTACTCACCCCGTACATTTGTAACCATGCAAGAATAAGTAAAACATAAGAAAAACAGCATTTTATTTTCAATTTTTCAGTTTATTTTTAACTTATGTTTTTTTATTGTTACTCCTTATTGCCGCCTAGCGATTTAGTTTTTTTCCACTCAACAAAATGATGCTTAAGAAAAGACAGATTTGAAATATTCACACATGTCAGGCATTATTTACGTGTTATTTTACTGCTAACTACTATATTTGCAACCATGCAAAAGTAAACATACGGACGAATGCGTGGAAAAATGCATAATGTGGGTTGAAAGTTAAGCAATTTTATTTTTAATTTATGTTCTTTGATTGTTGCTTTTTATTACCGCACATGGATTTCAAACAATTATGCTTAAGAAAAGACAGATTCGAAATATTCACATACCATAGGCATTATTTACGTGTCATTTTATTGCTAACTACTTATTGCATGTATTTGCAACCACGTAAAAGTAAGTAAAACATACGGAAGAGTGCGTGTAAATACGCATAATGTATACTGAAAGTTAAACAATTTTGTTTTTCACTTATGTTGTTTGATTGTTACGTTCTATTGTCGCACAGCGATGTCGTTTTCTTTTCTTTTCTTTTCGTTTCCAACAAAGTTATGCTTAAGAAAAAACAGATATTCTAATCATATTGCTAACTACTCATCGCGTAAATTTGCAACTTCGTAAAAGTGAAACATACGAAAGAGAGCGTGTAAATATACATACTACGTGTTGAAAGTTAAGGAATTTTATTATTAATTTATGTTCTTCGATTTTTGCTTTTTATAATCACACAGCGATTTCGTTTTCGTCCCACTCAACAAAATTGTGCTTAAGAAAATACAAATTTGAAATATTCACACACTCATTATTTATGTGTCTTTTATTGGTAACTACTCACCACGTAGATTTGCTACCACATAAAAGTAAGTAAAACATACGGAAGAGTGCGTATAATATGCATATTGTGTGTTGAAAATTAAACAATTTTATTTGTAATTTATGTTCTTTAATTATTATTTTTTATTGTTGCACAGCGATTTCGTTTACTTCCGACTTAATAAAATTATGCTTAGGACAGTTTTGAAATATTCACACACCATAGGCATTATTTACGTGTCATCTTATTGCTACCTACTGACCACGTATATTTGCAATCACGTAAAAGTAAAACATACGGAAGATACGTGTAAATGTGCATAATGTGTGTTGAATGTTAAACGTTCGTTTTCTTCTCACTCCATAAAATTGTGCTTAAGAAAAGGCAGATTTGAAATATTGACACAAAACAGGCATTATTTACATGTCAGTTTGTTGGTGACTACTCACCGCGTAGATTTGCAACCACGTAAAAGTAAATATACGGAAGAGTGCGTGTAAATATGCATAATGTGTGTTGAAAATTAAACAATTTTATTTGTAATTTATGTTCTTTAATTATTATTTTTTATTGTTGCACAGCGATTTCGTTTACTTTCGACTTAACAAAATTATGCTTAGGACAGTTTTGAAATATTCACACACCATAGGCATTATTTACGTGTCATCTTATTGCTACCTACTGACCACGTATATTTGCAATCACGTAAAAGTAAAACATACGGAAGATACGTGTAAATGTGCAAAATGTGTGTTGAATGTTAAACGTTCGTTTTCTTCCCACTCCACAAAATTGTGTTTAAGAAAAGGCAGATTTGAAATATTGACATAAAATAGGCATTATTTACATGTCAGTTTATTTTTGACTACTCACCGCGTAGATTTGCAACCACGTAAAAGTAAATATACGGAAGAGTGCGTGTAAATATGCATAATGCGTGTTGAAAGGAGCGCATTGTACGCAGGAAGAAGTCGTTTTGCCTACAACAAACTCACTGTCGGACGGACTCGGCGCGCAATTTGCCATGTAAATTTCGATCGAAGCATGATTACACGGCTTGGCGAAGTATACAAGCGGCCGACCTAAGTCGGTTCCGTCGGCCGATCACGATCGATTTTTCGATCGGTGCGGAGATACAGCCCTGTGGATCCCGAGGTGGACCAGATGGCCTATGGGATATCGACAGCCCATTATAAGGCCGTTCGAGCATCCGTAATGAAATTAGAAATTAAGAGGGGCCCACCCTCGCGCTCCTATTCTGTCGGTTTACTCAGGAGTAGAAGCTTTTCTTAGAAACGACGTGCCTTCTTTGTTTGCTTTGCGGGTGCTTCGGGTGGGAGACAAATTTTTCAAGTGTATTGCTGAGGAATGAAAGAAGTATTCATAATGATGATTAATCAGAATAATTGAGACGTAAGATACGAGAGATATAATCGATTCTGTGCACTCTGTGCATACATAAATGTGTATAGTGAAGAAATTAGGAATCATGAGGGATCGACTGTTAGTCTTGCGTTTTATTCTTTTGCGGAGTAGAAATTTCTTTTTGCATGCGACAAGACTTCTTTGTTTGTTTGTTTTACGAGTCCTTCGGGTGTGAGACAAATTTTTCAAGTGTATCGCTGAGAACTGGTGACGTTTTGGAATAAAAGAAATATTTATCATGGTGACTGTAACCAGAATAATTAAGATGTAAGATACGAGAGATATAATCGATTCTGTACATTCTGTGCATTCATAAATGTGTGTAGTAAAGAAATTATAAATCATGAGGGATCGACTCTTAGTCTTTGCGCAGTAGAAGTTTCTTTTTGCCCATGACAAGACTTCTTTGTTTACTTTATGAGTTCTTTCGGGTGGGAGATAAAATTTTTCAAGTATATTGCTGAGGAATGAAAGAAGTATTCGTTATGGTGACTGTAATTAGAATAATTGAGACGTAAGATACGAGAAATTTAATCGATTTTGTGCATTCTGTGCATTCATAAACGTGTATAGTGAAGGAATTAGAAATCATGAGGGATCGACTGTTAGTCTTGCGTTTTATTCTTTTGCGGAGTAAAGGTTTCTTTTTGCATACGACAAGACTTTTTTGTTTGCATTGCGAGTGCTTTCCGTGTGAAACACATTTTTGAAGTGTATCTCTAATGAATGAAAGAAGTATTCGTCATGGTGACTGTAATCAGAATAATTAAGATGTAAGGTGTGAGAGTTATGATCAATTCTCTGCATTCTATGCATACATAAATGTCTGTAGTAAAGAAATTAAAAATCATGAGGGATCAACTCTTAGTCACGGTTTATTCGTTTACGCAGTAGACGTTTTTTTTTTTTTGATACGACAAGACTTCTTTGTTTGCTTTGCGAGTGCTTTGGGTGTGAGACAAATTTTTAAGTATATCGTTGAATATTTCAGCCGCTTTGGAATGAAAGAAATATTCATCATGGTGACTATAATAAGAATAATTGAGACGTAAAATACGATGGATACAATCGATTCTGCGCATTGCATAAACGTGTATAGTAAAAAAATTAGAAATCACGGGGTATCAACTCTTATTCTTGCGTTTTATTCGTTTACGGAGTAGAATTATTTTTTATTACGACAAGACTTCTTTGTTTGCTTTGCGGGTGCTTCGAGAAAGAAGTATTCATCCTGGTGACTAATCAGAATAATTCAGAGTAAGGTACGAGAGACACAATCGATTCTGTGCATACATAAATGTGTGTAGTAAAGAAATTGGAAATCATGAGGGATCCACTTCTAGTCTTGCGTTTTATTAGTTTACGCAGTAGTTTTTTTTTAATACGACGAGACTTCTTTGTTTGCTTTGCGGGTGCTTCGGATTTGAGACAAATTTTTGAAGTGTGTCGCTGAGAAATGAAAGAAGTATTCATCGTGGTGACTAATTAGAATAATTAAGTGGTAAGATACGAGAGATATAATCGATTCTGTGCATTCATAAACGTGTGTAGTAAAGAAATTAGAAATCATGAGGGTAGACTCTTAGTCTTGTGTTTTATTCGTTTAAGGAGTAGTAGTTTTTTTTTGCGAACGACAAGACTTCTTTGTTTACTTTGTGAGTCCTTACGTCATGCGGCACATTTTTTTATTTTATTCTTTCGAATTTGAAATACGTAGAATGATGGAAATATTGATGTTGGTAACTTTAGCTAGAATAAGTATAATATGGTATATAAGAAGCATAATTAAATCTCTTAAATTCATAAACCTACATCACCTATAAACAAGTTTACATTTAAACAATACCTAACATTGCAATAATGGATTGTATCCTATAAAAAAGTTGATTTGTTCCTATCTAATTATTCCGACCTCTATTTATCCTTATAAATAGTTGTTGTAACTTGTTACGAAACACATGATTGCAGATACTCCAAGTTTACAACATAATAAAATTTTAAATATACTTTTCCCCATTAAATTTCCGATTTTCACTATCACATTAACCGAACCTCCATATCGACGGTGAATTATTTACGTTAAAGACAAGAATACCTAACATTGTAATAATGGATTGTATCCTACTAAAAAACTTTACTTGTTCTTATCTAATTATTTCAACCTCTATTTGTCTTATGAATAGTTGTTGTAACTTGTTACGAAACACATTATTGCAAATACTCCAATTTTATAATATAATAAAATTTGAAGTATACCTTTCCCCATTAAATTTCCGAATTTCACTATCACATTAACCAAACCTCCATACAGACGGTGAATTATTTACGTTAAACGTAAGAATACCTTGCAATAATGGATTGTATCCTATAAAAAAATGTACTTGTTCTTTTCTAATTATTCCGACCTCTATTTATCCTATGAATAGTTGTTGTAACTTGTTACGAAACACATTATTGCAGATACTCCAATTTTACCACATAATAAAATTTGAAGTACACTTTTCCCCATTAAATTTCCGAATTTCACTATCACATTAACCAAACCTCCATACAGTCGATGAATTATTTACGTTGAAGATGAATTGTGCGACTAAATTTCCGAAGTACCCATTCCTTCTCTTCTCTCATTCCGCCACATGCATGTGCGCATATACGCACGCTTCCTCTTATTCTCAGTATAATTTTCTGCGTGCGTAGGTGGTCACGGGGAGCCTGCCGTGTAGAGCGTCGATAAGGCACATTTAATTAGAGAATAACATCCGGTGAGGATCTCTCTATCGACGGCAGGTATGGCGTCATTGTTTGTGCCGAGGCGAAAGTGAAATTAATCGCTCGGAAGTGTGCCGACTAACAGTATTAAATAGTTAGCGATTTTCTCTCACTTCCCTTGCCAACAACTTCATCGTTTAATCCGTTCGAAGGCCGAAGCGATTAACTCCAGTTTTTGAATGTTTACAAATTTCGGTGGCACTCGATTCATGTTCAACTTTTAATATTTATGAAGCAAATGAGCTGCTGATGCGTATCGGTGAGCACATTTTGGACCAGCTTATTTCTTTGACGTAGAGTTACTTATGTTACTATTCGGACACTTTAAACCAGAATCGTTTTATTAGAGTTTAAATTTTTATTGAGGCAGTGTAAGAATGAGTTGAATAAACACGGCAAAAAATCTTGAAAAAATGCGAATTTGTTGGAATTGCGACAGGAATAGTTGTGACGGTTTTTAGCATTTTTTTGAGTCTATATCAAACGTTTAAGCGGTCATTTGAAAATATACCCTAATTTTACTAATTTTAAACATACATATGAGGGATCTCAAATACAGGGTCCTCTGGTTGGCGAGGAAAGGTCACCTATCTCAATCCTCCTCAATCCTATCTCAATCACCTATCCCGATCCTCAATTATTATATTGATGTATAATAGGTGACGAGTTTATTCAATTGTGTTATTTTGGTTGCTTAGGAGTGAGTAGACGATAAGACGTAAAGACGATAAAACGTAAAGACGAAACGGCGTACAGGCGAAACGACGCAACGACGCAAGTGTTTTGATTGTGTTGTCATTGTTTATAAATATTATACTCTCTAGTTTCACGTATTGAATTCCTATATATATGTAGTTTTATGCATGTAATAGTTTTCATGCAAATTATTGATTAAAACTGCTGATGCACAGATAACTCGAATGTCAGGGACCGGAAATCAGCTACAAAAATGACAAATATCAAAATATTTGACTTGCATTTTAAATTATATGTATATAAATTATATGTATATATATATGTATAGTATTATACATGTGTTTACATATGTACATATATAATACTATATATATATATAAAGTTTAAGTAATTCAATTTAAAATACAAGTATATATATATATAGTCTGTATATATATTTGTATATATATAGTATTATATAATAGTATTATACATATGCATATGTATATACAGATATTGAATATATAGTATAGTATTCGATACAATGTATAGTATTATATATAGTATTATTATACATACATTATATTATACATGTATTTACATACGTACGTATATAATACTATAATACTATATATATATATGTATAAAGTTTAAGTAATTCAATTTAAAATACAAGTGTATATATAGTTTGTATATATATTTGTATATATATACTTGTATTTTAATTTTCATTGCTTAAACTTTATACATATACATATATAATACTGTAATACTATATATATACATATATATAGAGTTTAACTAATTTAATTTAAAATACAAGCCAAATATTTTCATTTTTATCATTTTTGTAGCTAATTTGCGGTCTCTAACGTTTGAGTTATATGTATACGTATATATAGTATTATAGTATTATATATGTATTCAATATAAGTATATGTTGTGTTATATATATATCTATAATACAAGTCAAATATTTCGATAATCGCCATTCTTGTACCTAATCTCCGGTCCCTGACATTCGAGTTATCTGTGCATCAGCAGCTTTAATACATAAATTGCATGAAAACTATTCGATGCTGCAAATTTCTTGCGCATAACATACAGCAGATAATGCACATGTCACGCGGTAAATTGATATATATATATACACATACAATATGGTACTATAATACTATATATGCATATATATATATAAAGTTTAAGTAATTTGATTTAAAATACAAGCAAAATATTTTCATATTCATGATTTTTCTAGCTAATTTCCGGTCTCTAACATTCGAGTTATATATATACGTATTTATAGTATTATAGTATTATATATAGTCGATATATGTACATATATGCATATATATAAATTTTAAGTAATTCAATTTAAAATACAAGTCAAATATTTCGATATTTATCATTTTTGTAGCTAATTTCCAGTCCTTGAAATTCGAGTTATCTGTGCATCAGCAGCTTTAAAAAATAATATGTATGAAAACTTTTCGATGCTCCGAACTTGCATATAATGTCTATCTATATATGTATAATATAAAATCTAAATATACGCCGTAAATTTCCTCCATCACCAAAAATTGCCGCTAAAGGATAGGAATACAGTGTACTCGACGCGTTAATAGAATACTCTCGCAGCCCCGGCGGCAATAAATGAACTAATGACCAGCTATTTAAATTTCGCGCTGCACCTCGTAAATAGTCCTTCCCAGCAGACAATATCAGAAAGATTAAGGTCGATAAGGCGTGTTAATTGAGGCGACGCATCCGGGGAAGGGCTCGCGGCAGACCGTTGCGTCATCGTTTATTTAGATTGCGCCTTTTTGTTGTGACTCGCGACACGTCCGACTTTTCGAGCCCCCAATATGCGGCGACATTTGTTCAGCAAGCAATCACTCTCGGCCAGACGCCAGACATTTTTCCCGCCCACGAGGTGCGCAATAATATTTTTTTGTTTTCGCACAGAATAATTAAGGAAGCCGAGTCCGGTAGTGGTGGAACGAATATTGTTTTTAACCCTTTGCACTCGGACAGGTTTCTTCACGAAGTAGCGAATAGCGCAACAATTCGTTTAAAATGATATAGTTTTGAAAAAAATACTCTGCTCAAATCATGTTTCGCATAAAACTTTACTGATACGTTTATGTTGAAACAAAATTGAAATTTTATAGCCTATTCTTTTCGAATGCGTCATAGTTCATTCACCAACGTGCATTGCGGATTTATACAATTACAATTCATTAACAAGTACATATATTTCTTTAATTGTTATATATAAAATAATTAACAATTACAAGTAATGGTTGAATTTGTTAAAGGAATATATGCATAAATATGTCGTGTTTAGGCAACCGCAGCAAAACGTCACTACTCTTTTAGTTTTTTGTCTTGCTACTTTACTACAGAATTTTTTTACAATTTGTTTATAGCATGAAATGCAACGTTTCCTTACTCTCACCGCTTTACCATTTCTCTTTTCAATTTCAGGTCGTTTTCTAGAGCTTGTCGCAATTTCAGGCGATAAGTTGTCGCTTTCATCCTCACCGTGACATAAATAATTAAGTAATCGTTTTCGAAATTCTACTATTGCTATAGATCTATGTTGTTGAGTATTACATAATATACAAGCATTCATAACTGATGTATTGAGGAAAACCTCAAATGCTACTTTCTTATACCATTTTAAAGTTTTGTGTAATGGATTGCCTATCACATAATGCATTGCCTATCATAGAGGCACGAATTAAAAGGTTTATCATGGTAGATCAATACAACCAATTTAACGATAATAGAATAAAGTAATGAAGGATAACAATAGAAACTTGTTTTCCAACAGAAAGAAATGAAAAACAAAAAATGCTATTCCTGTATATTTACCTTATATTTCGCAGTAATAACTTCTTTATGATCTTTCACGTGTCATTTTTTCTTCCGAGCATATACAATGTTTATACAATAACTTGCAGTTTATCATTCAGCCTATTACAGGAATATATAGAAAGTTGTTCTTGCAGTCGCTAGAATTCTCCTCTCAGTTTATTGACTACGAATTTACTAAATATTAAATAGCACACAGATTATTAATTCTATCTCATTGCCTTAACTTGTAACTCCCCGGAAAAATCTTAAGGAAACAAATATTTGAACAAACGTTTTCTGTACATACATTTTCCTTAGTAATAACACGTAGTATAATATAATATATTACATATAATATATATACATATAAAAGGGAGAGTGACTGTTATTGTTGTTTCTTTATTTTTGTAATGCACGTTGCTTGTAATTAATAAACGATGCGCCCAAAAGAGGAATAAGTAAATTATTTCCCGATGGGGCGTATGTTCTTTAAAAATTTGCCGACGTGATTATTATAATTAAGATTATTTGTTCTTATTTGATGTGATACGGCTTTGCGTGTGGTATTGAATGATAAAAGGTGTATTTTGACGAAAAATGGCTAAATAGTCATACGACAAGTCAAGCACTTTACTACAATTTCCGGATATTTGCAGTAAATGTTGGCAGTCGAATAAGAGAATAAATTTTAATTTTTTCTTCTATTCGATGGCATACGCATTAGTCGCATTTAATAGATGACACTTTGCCAACAGAAAAATCAGTAAAGTTGTCACGACGCTTGCGTTGCCAAAGTTTGCAGGCATTCGCTCGCAATTTTGGCAAACAAATATTGGACAACATTTATTAATGTAGTGCCAAGTTACTTAATATATTTTATGGCCTGCGTTGTAAATCAAGCAGACGGCCATATACAGTTAATGTAAGACGTATTCGATTACACAAGAAAATTTGCATTACTGTAAACATGTAATAACAAAATAAAGAGAAATATAGTTATATAACGCTAATACTTCATCTATAGTGCGTTTATATTGCTAATGCACTTAGTCATCCTTGGAAACCGTCATTGAATATTTTGTTATAAGTATAAAATAATGAAAATTTTACGACGTTTGTGTCATGACGACATGTGTACATTTTACAAAGTGTTACCCCAAAATGTTGCAATTCATGCTAAAAAAATGCCATCAATTGAACAAAGAAACTACACTCTCTGAATATAATAAATAATAAAATAAATAATACACGTTCAACCAAAACAGGTGTTTCAAGGATTATCTTGTGCATAATTATAAGTCATGTGTATAAAGTTACATTAATACGTTGACCGCCACGCAAGTTTGTAAGAAAAAAGGGGTGCTATTATATTATATGCCAATTGTTTCTTATCGTAGTAGAAGATTATTACAATTCGAATAAAATGCCTAGGGATTTCCATCGAATTGAAAATCTACATTAGAAAATCGTACTGAATCTATTGTTTTTATCGTAGCATAAGATAAGCACGTTTATATCGAAACGTTTCAAAACATGCATTTATTTGAAGATCTTTCCTCAAAACGAAGTATCTAATAAAACGTGTGTGCGCCGAAAATGATTCCTTTTTTTACAAATATATTTTCTCTGGTGACGCATAGTTAAAGTTATGCTGCTATATCATGCGCGAATTTTTTCTTATCGTAGTAGAAGATTATTAGATTTTGAATAAAATGCCTAGGGATTTCCATCGAATTGAAAATCTACATTAGAAAATCGTACTGAATCTATTGTTTTTATCGTAGCATAAGATAAGCACGTTTGTATCAAAACATTTAGGAACATGCATTTAATTGAACATTTTTCCTCAAGATCGAAGTATCTAAGAATTTGATCGAAGTATCTAAGTATCTAAGAATTTTTATCTAAGAATTTAAGCGTTTGTGCGCCGAAAATTATTTCTTCTTTTTCAAATACGTTTTCTATTGTGACGCACGGCTAAAGTTACTTTTATAACAATTTAATAGTGTTATTAAATGTAATAAAATACAAATAAAAATAAAGTACAATAAGATAAATTAATAAAAATTTTATAATAATTAGTAAGTGAATATATGCATGCTTTTTTCTCAGCAATTAAACGATATTATTTATGTTTGTACTGCATAGTGTATCACTTTTAAAACACTTCCTTTAAAAAAAAATGAATACCTATATACTATGTTTTTTAATTTTTTCATAAACCTATATAATAATCTACGTACAATAGATTTTTTGGGGTCAAAATTAGAAAATCATGCATTTAAGAGTTAAATAAATCCCGTTCCCTCGCTTAGTTCCTATTATCGTATTTACATAGCATCATACAATACTTTATATAAATATTCTTTATTTGCTGTTATATAAAAATAGTAACATTTACCTGAAAACCCTTTTGAAGTCTATGTTTACGGAACCTACTAACTTCGTAAGTATTCAAGCACGGTAACTCAAAAATCAAGATTTTTACCGTCGTCCGAATACTAGTTATACGACAGTCAACATGTTAAATATCAACTAAATTCCTCCTTGACTGTGAGTGTAAAAAATAAAGAAAACAATTGACGTCCGAGACTGTAGGCTGTGAACAGGAGTGACGTTGAACGCACAGAAAGGTCAGAAACAGGAGGGTTGGATAATTTCACACGATAATCGCCATGTCAAACCATCAATTTGTTCGCGGTGAATCGACCGATTGGGGCGACCGGTTACTGTTATTTGGGTAATGATTGTTTATTAGGCACTACCAGGGTCCGCCCGCGGACGCACCTGCTCAAACGCATCATGGGTCGATTATCTAGAGGGAGTCCTTTCTAATTTGCCTTTCGACAAACGGAACGACCTATGTGATACTCGCTGTAAAAGATGCTGGGAGTCGAAAACAAGAATCATTTTGGCAGTTTTTTATGGATTTTTGGTGCTATTTTCGATGTGATGTTGTAGTTAACATTATGCTTATGTACTATTATACGTTATATATATATATATGTATATATGTGTATGTATTCTCACAGTGCACACAAAACATGTACCTATAGAAGAATATGTATTGAATAAAGAATAGTGTTTTATACTTAGAAACATTTTTTTAAACAATAATACAAGCGTAGCTATCCGGTGCATAAATAAGTATATGGTAAAATACACGTATATTATTCCACTTCAAAATAATACATAAAGATAATTTATACATAATATATATATATTATAAATTATAAGTATATTATGCATAAATTACATTTATGTATTATGTGGAAGTGGAATATTTTACGCAAATTTCATCGCATACTTTTTTATGCACCCATACCTATGCTTGTATTATTGTTTGAGAATATTTTTCTAAGTATAATATTATATTTTTTATTCAATACACATTCTTCCTTAACTACATGTTTTATGTGCAGTGTGAGAAATCATGGGTCGATTATCTAGAGGGAGTCCTTTCTAATTTGCCTTTCGACAAACGGAACGACCTATGTGATACTCGCTGTAAAAGATGCTGGGAGTCGAAAACAAGAATCATTTTGGCAGTTTTTTATGGATTTTTGGCGTTATTTTCGATGTGATGTTGTAGTTAACATTATCTTTATGTATTTTTGTGCGTTATATTATGTATATCATATATATATATGTATTCTCACAGTGCACACAAAACATGTATCTACAGAAGAATATGTATTCTTAATAATAATACATTATAATTAATGTATTATTATTATTATTAAGACACAAATATAATTAATAATAATACATTATAATTAATGTATTATTATTATTATTAAGACACAAATATAATTAATAATAATACAAGCATAGATATCCAGTGCAGAAATAAGTATATGGTAAAATATACGTATATTATTATATATTCTATATTATACATATATTATGTATACATTATGTTTATGTATTATTTGGAAGTGGAATATTTTACGCAAATTTCAACGGATACTTGTCCATGCACCGGATACCTATGCTTGTATTATTGTTTATGAATATTTTTCTTAGTATGATACGATACACTTTATTCAATACATTTATTTATTCAAAGTAGATACATTTTTGTGTACATTTTGCCCATCTCTCAGGCGATTATCTAGATGCCATTCCAAAAGAAATTTGCCTTTCGACAAACGGAACGACCTATGTGATACTCGCCGGGAAAGATGCTGCGATTCGTTAAACAAGAGTCATTTTGGCAGTTTTTTATGGATTTTTGGCGCTATTTTCGATGTGATGTTGTAGTTAACACTATGTTTATGTATTATTATATGTTATATGATGTATATTATATTACATATAGTACATACATTGTGTTGTATTATATATATACTATCATATTATATATTCTATAATGGCATTTTTTAATGGATTTTTGGCGGTATTTTCGATGTGATGTTGTAGTTAACACTATGTTTATGTATTATTATATGTTATATGATGTACTGGTATATTATATTATATATAGTACATATATTGTGTTATATATATACATACATTATATACTTATCATATAATATATTCTATATTATGTATATATTATGTATAAATTATGTTTATGTATTATGTGGAAATGGAATATTTTACGTACATTTCATCGGATACTTGTATATGCACGGGATACCTATGCTTGTACTATTGTGTATGAATATTTTTCTGAGTATAATACAATATTCTTTATTAAATACATATTCTTCCATAGATACATGTTTTCTGTGTATTGTGAGAAATCGATTATCTAGAGGGAGTCCTTTCTAATTTGCTTTTCGACAAACGGAACGACCTTTGTGATACTCGCCGTGAAAGATGCTGCGATTCGTTGAACAAGAGTCATTTCGGCAGTTTTTTATGGATATTTGGCGCTATTTTTGATCTAACGTTATAGTTCAAATTATGTTTATGTGTGTATTATTTAGAAGTGGAATATTTTACGTATATTTGATCGGATACTTGTTTATGCACCAGATACCTATGCTTGTATTATTGTTTATGAATATTTTTCTTAGTATGATACGATACACTTTATTCAATACATATTCTTCTGTAGATACATGGTTTGTGTGCATTGTGAGAAACCATGGGTTAATTATCTAGAGAGAATGCTTTCTAATTTGCCTGTCGACAAACGGAACGACCTATGTGATACTCGCCTTGAAAGATGCTGCGATTCGTTAAACAACAGTCATTTTAACAGTTTTTTATGGGTTTTTGGTGCTATTTTCGATGTGATGTTGTAGTTAACGTTATGTTTATGTATTATTATACGTTATATTATCTGTATATGTATGTATTCTCACAGTGCACACAAAACATGTATCTAGAAAAGAATATGTATTGTACTTACAAACATTTTTTAAAATAATAATACAAGCGTAGGCATCCGGTGCATAAATAATTTATACATTATATATATATATATTGCTTTATATAATATGTTATACTTATTATATATTATGTATAAATAAACATAATTTATACATAATATATGTATAATATATATTATACATTTTAAATTATATATTTTATATTATAAATTATACATATATTATGTATAAATTATGTTTATGTATTGTTTGGAAGTGGAATATTTTACGTATATTTTACCATATACTTCTTTATGCACCGGATACCTTTGCTTGTATTATTGTTTAAGAATATTTTTCTAAGCATAATACAATATTTTTTATTCAATACGTATTCTTCCGTAGATACATGTTTTGTGTGCACTGTCAGAATACATATTTTACACATTCATGTGTTTGTTAGGGATAATTGCATCCTCCATAATCGACAACATGGTCGCGTAGGTAGAAGGACAAGACGCAAGGTGGAAAAACAAAAGAAGATGAAAGATAAAAATCACATTGGCCCGAAGAACCTCGACAGGGCACAACTTTTAAGAAAAAAACCACTTCATAGTGTGTGCATATCGGTGATATTTCTTATAAAAACATACCTACCTCACCATAATGTAAACTTTGCTTTATTCAACAATAAAACTAGGGTTAGAAGTTACTTCTCAAAGAAACTTCAAAAGTGTTGTACTATATTTTCGTAAGAAATGGCGTAACAGACATAAAACTTAGTTGTATCTGTATTAGATTTCTTTTTTAGAAAATTCACGAAATATTCCAATACAAATTTTACATAATGCAATATATAATATTACTTTAGATTTTATCACTATATTACGTCATATAAACAGACATAAAATTTAGTTATATCTGTATTAGATTTCTTTTGTAGAAAATACACGAAATATTTTAATACAAATATTACATAATGCAATATATGACATTACTTTAAACTTTATCACTATATTACGTCATATAAGCAGACATAAAATGTAATAGACATAAAATTTAGTTGTATCGGTATTAGATTTTTTTTTTAAATACACGAAATATCCTAATAAAAATATTACATAATGCAATATACGATATTACTTTAGACTTTATCACTATATTACGTCATATAAACAGACATAAAATTTAGTTGTATCTGTATTAGATTTCTTTTTTAGAAAATACACGAGATATCCTAATACAAATTTTACATAATGCAATATACGATATTACTATAGACTTTATCACTATATTACGTCATATAAACACACATGAAATGTAATAGACATAAAATTTAGTTGTATCTGTATTAGATTTTTTTTTTAAATACACGAAATATCCTAATAAAAATATTACATAATGCAATATACGATATTACTTTAGACTTTATCACTATATTACGTCATATAAACAGACATAAAATTTAGTTGTATCTGTATCAGGTTTCTTTTTTAGAAAATACACGAAGTACCCTAATACAAATTTCGCATAATGCAATATACTATTACTTTAGACTTTATCACTATATTACGTCATATAAGCAGACATAAAATGCAACAGACATCAAATTTAGTTGTATCTGTATTAGATTTATTTTTTAAAAAATACACCTTCAGAAATATCCTAATACAAATTTTACATAATGCAATATACGATATTACTCTAAACTTTATCACTATATTACGTCACATAATACATCACATCCTACATCGTATTACCTGTAATTTCTATATCAGCTCCGTGCAGATTACAATTTATACACCAGCATCGTGCCCTATACCGATAGCTTCATTTCCCAGAAAAATCTTGTGAGATACACAGATTACCTTCGCCTGGTCAATAAGGGTCAGACTGTGACAAAAATCCTGCATGTATACCACACTTCATCCATTGACATTATTACGATTACCGTTACGCGTTCATATTTTGTGCATTTCCGTTTGAGGTGCCTGCATTACGGCCTGTTACTTATCGAAGACTGCGATTCACGATTTTGCACTTAGCGATGACTTAGCGCGGTTATTTCTGAGCGGAAGTGTTGGATCTACAGACGGTTGTGCATTTCGTTGAGTTATATCAGATGCCGTTCTATAATTTTGCGCGTTTTTACGGAACCGTGGAAGTAAGCTCATAGATTTATGCATCGGCGGGTTTGTGTGTTTAGCAGACTTATGTGAATATGGTCAAAACGTGGTGTGGGTTTAGCTAAGGAATGATTGAGAATTCGTAATCCCCGAATTTATATGGAAAGTGAGGATAGTCATATTTTGTTTTACTCAGAGACAGCGTATTAGTTGATGCTAAGAATACAAGTGCGTCGAAAAAGTTAATTAAAAGATGTGTCCAATATGGAATATTATACTAGTATATCATAATCCCCGAATTTATATGTAAAGTGAGGATGGTCGTATTTTATTCATAGAATAAACGTATCAGTTGATACTAAGAAAACTAGTGTGTCAATAAGTTAAAAGGCGTGTCCAATATGGATTTTTAAACTAGTATACTATATATATGGTCAAAACGTGGTGCGGGTTTAACTAAGGAAATGATTGAGAATTCGTAATCCCCGAATTTATATGGAAAGTGAGGATAGTCTTATTTTACTCATAGAGTGAGTGTATTAGTTGATACTAATGTAGCATCAGAAAAACGGCCGTAGATGTGTCGCATAAATGTAGGAAGTGTGTGTGTGTGTGTGTGTGTGTGTGTATCAGATGCCGTTCGACCGATTTTGCGAGTTTTTACGGAACCGTGGTTTTGTTTGAAGAATCATAGATTTATTATTGCGCGTGTCGTGTGTTTAGAGTGAGCGAGAGAGATGTATGGTCAAAATGAGAGTGTGGTGTTTACGAATGATTGGATGATTGAGAATTCGTAATCCCGGCGAGGAGATAAGTTTATATGGAGAAGTGAGGATAGTCGAGATTTTGTTTTAGTCAAGTTCAGAGTATTAGTTGCTGCTATAGAAAACGTTTTCGTCGAAAAAGTTAATTAGAATAGTATCGTATTGCCATATTTCTATTATCATTTTGTATTTATATGTATAATTAGGATGGTCTACTCAATATAATTCCGCATCACACATAGAATAAACATCATATTGATACTAAGAAAACTAGTGTGTCAATAAGTTAAAAGTATGTTCAATATGGATTTTTATACTACTACTATATATATGTCAAAACGTTATATGCGGGTTTAGCTACGTGCATATTGAGAATAATAATATTAATTTATATGGAAAGTGAGGATGGTCATATTTAGGTATTTGGAAATAGTCAAAGACAGCGTATTAGTTGATACTAAGAAAACAAATGCGTCGAAATAGTTAGTGAGAAGCTGTGTTCAATATGGACTATTGTACTACTTTACTATATGTGATTATATCATGCATATAGGGGAATATTAATATGTACTTAACGAATAATTATTTGGATGGTCGTATTTTATATTGAAAATATAATGTATAACGTATTAGTTGATACTAAGAAAAAAAAGTGCGTCGAAAAAGTTAATTAGAAGGTTTGTTACATATGGACTATTATACTACTATACTATATGTGATTATATTGCATGTGCATATAGGGGAATATTAATATTAAGTGTACTTATTGTACGAATAATTATTTGTGTGGTCCAGGAATTTAGGTATATTGAAAATCGGCGAAAATGTATAACGTATTAGTTGATACTAAGAAAACAAGTGCGTTGTAAAAGTTAGTGAGAAGATGTGTTCAATATGGACTATTATACTACTGTACTATATGTGATTATATTGCACGTGCATATAGGGGAATATTAATATTAATTATACTTATTGCACGAATAATTATTTGTGTGGTCCAGGAATTTAGGTATATTGAAAATCGGCGAAAATGTATAACGTATTAGTTGATACTAAGAAAATAAGCGGGTTGGAAAAGTTAATTAGAAGATGTCTTCAATATGGATTATTATACTACTGTACTATATGTGATTATATTGCGGGTCTTGCATATCGGGAATATTAATAAATTCTTATTGTACGAATAATTATTTGTGTGGTCCAGGAATTTAGGTATATTGAAAATAGGCGAAAAAGTATAACGTATTAGTTGATACTAAGAAAACAAGTGTGTCGAAAAAGTTAGTTAGAGGGTGTGTTCAATATGGACTATTATACTACTATATTATATACACACACATATATATATATATATATATATGGTTGATTTTAATCATGGAGTGAACGTATTAGTTGATATTAAGAAAACAAGTGCATCGAAAAAGTTAACTAGAACGTGTGTCCAATATGGACTATTATACTAGTATATCATAATCCCCGAATTTATATGTAAAGTGAGGATAGTCGTATTTTATTTATAGAGTAACCGTATTAGTTGATTCTAAGAAAACAAGTGCGTCATAAAAGTTAGAAGATTTGTTGGATATGGATTGTTATACTACTATAATATATGTGATTATATTCCACATGTATATAGGGGAATATCAATATTAATTGTACGGAATAATACTATATACTAATATACAATATTTATTGCATGAATAATTATTTGATGTGGTCCCGGAATTTAAGTATATTAGAAATTTGCAAAAATATATAACCGGTGAATGTAAACGTAAAGTGAAGGTAGTCGCATGTTACATATAGAGGAAATGAAACCAATCAATACTAAGAAACTAAGTAAGCCAGAATAACTCATTGGAAATATTACAACATTTGTATAAGGTTACTTATTGTATGTGAAAATTAATATCTGTCGAGTAAATATTTTCGTATACATGATACCGAGAGGGTAACAAATTATAAACTTGTGAGTGGGTAACAAAGTTTTATATTATTAGTATTCATATTGTTATAATAGTGACATTTATTGTAGTATCTTTCCGGGACTTTTTTGGTTTCGAGTATTCGAGAAATTCAGATTTTAATAGCTGTAGTAAGTAGTTCATATGAGACAGTTAAATTAACAGAAAATATAATCATACAAAGCAGGTTCAAAATCAATAGCAAAAAAATATTTTTTTAAAACCACATTCTATATGCTTTTCGATGGTTACTATATACTATAGTCAGATTTTGTCAGGAGTGACCTGAATGGTTGGCTAAGTATTAACGTTTTAACAATTGTACATATAAAATTATTACAATTGTACAATTATTGTACAATTGTACAAAATTAATACAATTATTATACAATTGTACAAAATTAATACAATACAATTGTACAATTGTACAAAATTAATGCAATACAATTGTACTAGGCCACTCCTGCTTCATAACGTCACGCACACCATAGAACCCCATAGAATTTTGTACAATTGTACAAAATGAATACAATAAGTTTGTACAATTATACAAAATTAATACAATACAATTGTACTAGGCCACTCCTGCTTCATAACGTCACGCACACCATAGAACCCCATAGAATTTTATGCAATTGTACAAAATTAATACAATACAATTGTACAATTATACAAAATTAATACAATACAATTGTACAATTATACAAAATCAATACAATACAATTGTGCAATTATACAAAATGAATACAATACAATTGTACAATTATACAAAATTAATACAATACAATTGTACTAGGCCACTCCTGCTTCATAACGTCACGCACACCATGGAACCCCATAGAATTTATGCAATTATACAAAATTAATATAATACACTTGTACAATTGTACAAAATTAATAAAATACAATCGTACTACACCACTCCCGCTTCATAACGTCACGCACACCATACAACCCCATAGAACCCTCAAGTCGTAGGCTCGAACGTTATCGCACCGTAATAAAAGTCCATCAGCACGCGTTAATCGACTTTCCATCAGCCGACACCGTAACCAGCGGTACGGGACTTGATCGGCACGCCGTCAAACATGATCCGACGTAATCTTGTAGGAAGGAAATAATTTCGCGTAACGGCATTACGTTTGCGTCAACGAGGTCTAATCTCATAAATTCCACCCCGTCGGATGCCTACGGCGAACAACCCTGTACCTTGTAATCCCCATGAGCGCGTGTCCCATTGGGCGGGGGTCGGGCCAATGGTGCGCACGAAATGCCATGGTGTCACGGCGCACTCTGGAATGCGAGGGCAAAGGCTGGGGATGGGTGAATGTGAGAGAATGGCGAGGGGTGAGAACATGGGGATGTTTGTAAGTAGGACAATTGCGTTAGGTGAGGAATGTTAACCCTTTCGAGACGGATTTTTTTCTAAGAAAATGAAGAATTTATTTGCTATAATAGGGTAAAAGAAAAACAAACGATTTTTTTTTTACACCAGTGCAAAATTAAAGCCTGGGACATATATGTCAAGAGAGGTCTGATAGAAGAGCTTGCGCATGTCACGGATTTTTATTTTTCAAGAAAATAAAAGAAGCAAGTTACATTTGTAATAGTTCATGTGAAGAATTTATTCGTTATAATAGGGTAAAAGAAAAAAAAAACAATTTTTTTTTTGCGTCAGTGCAAAGTTAAAGCTTGGGACATATATATCAACAGAGGTTCGATAGTAAAGCTTGTGCATGTGACGGATTTTTTTTAAGAAAATAAAAGAGGCAAGTTACATTTGTAATAGTTCAGGTGAAGAATTTGTTCGTTACAATAGGGTGAAAGAAAAAAAAAGATTTTTTTTTACATCAGTGCAAAGTTAAAGCCTGGGACATATATGTCCCACACGGTCTGCTTACTGGTGCATATATGTCCCATTAGTCCTGTAAAGATTATGACAAAATTTATTCTGAATTCATGTACATGTAGTGTATTATTTGTAATAGAAAAAAAGTAATATAAAAACAGCGTTTGGAAGCGATAAGACTGCTGGTACATCTTTAAAATGCAAAGCAAAAAACTTACCGGCTCATTTTATCTATATACCGTAATCACTTTTTGAAAACTACCTACAAATGATATTATTGCGCTAATATTTTACATTTAACAGAGTTTTTACAGCAAGAAATTGTGGTATTGGATTTTAAGGATTCTAACAATAGAGGCTCATTCACGATGAAGCAGTGTGCAAGAAATTTTAGTAGATTGGTAGTTAGACTCTATGATTAACTTGATTGGGACATATGTGTCCAATCAGTCTCGAAAGGGTTAAGAGAATTCGAAGGTGACTAAAAAATTATGGTATAGGTGGAGAGTTGTTCGAATTTAAATGGAAACGGAAAAAGACGGTGGTGGTTTAAAATTGATCGCGTGTTTGTGTGTAGGACAATTTTACAGAATAGAGTGTACTGAGAGAAATTTTATTTAATTTGGAGGAGATCGTGGGGGTGGAGGCGAAGAAACATATTTGTAATTTTTTTAGTTTGAATTAAATATAACTAGCAGAAGAAGAGTGGTTTTGATCAAATTAAGTGTGTGTGAGAAATGGTGAAACAAGAAAACAATCTAATAACGGAAAGGATAGTATGGGGTGAGAGGTTTGACATATGTTGGTGGACGGGCAGCAGTGTTGGAGCGATGCATGATCTTTTGAGCGGGACAATAACTGTGTTAATCTAGATCAAGGGGGAATACTTTTCCAACCCCGTCTGTATTGCTTATAAACGAAAGAGGTCGCAGCCCTGCCTGGTGCCAAAGCCAATTGTTAGCCAATGACAGTAGTGCGAAAATTTCCATAATTGGCTTAAACATTATAAAATTTCCTGTACAATTAAGTTCAAAATAAGAATATTTATTGAGATTGTCGCTACTGTCACAATTATAATAACACACAATTATCTATAAATAACCATATCAATAATTATTTATTTTTATCGAAGAATCACTTATAACCGTTATACATAATAATTATCACAAAACAACATATTACAAAACTTAAATAATTACTAGTACAAAAACACTTCAAACTCACACAATTCATCTTTATTAAAATGTTAGTTTCACCTTTTCAACCATTAACCGCCTACCCAGTCACCTATTCTTCCATCACTCATAAAACACACCATGCCTGTTTCTATTCGACGTTCTCATAAAAACGCATACACCTTCCAAGAATTGTCAAACTAAACAAACGTATCGACCCGCCGTATTAAGGTTAGCACATTTTAACAGCGCAATAACAATGAATACCAGCATTACCTAAACTACCGACTTTTCCTAAAACCCTTACTCTCGCTCATCATTAATCGATCATATTACTACGTCATTGCTTCATTTTAACACTTTATGTGCGGGTCAATTCGCCAGGAAAAGCTGAGCAAAAGTAAAAAAGGATAATTTAAATCCGATATATAAACAACGATTAAACTGCATTGGGACACAAGGTATAAAATACCCATTCAAATAAAGAAGAGAAAAGAAAAGATAAGAGCTGATTCAGACTTACTTGTTTGGCCCGGATTTAAGACCACGAGTACGGCTCGTGATATTCACGTTTGGCCTAAAATTAAACAACGAGTATGACTCGTGATATTCAAGTTTGGCCTAAATTTTTCATCACGAAAATCATATTATAGAATCATTTATCATATTCAAGTTTGGCCTAAAATTTTCATCGCGAAAATCATTTTATAGTATTCATCATTTTATAGAAAATTATTTTATAATCATTTATCATATTCAAATTTGACCTAAAATTTTCATCACGAAAATAATTTTATAGTATTCATCATTTTATAATAATTTATCATATTCAAATGTGGCCTAAAATTCTCATCGTGAAAATAGTGCAAGGGGTTAAAGTTACCACATTTCAAAAGTGCAACAACAATAACTACCATTACCGAAACCAGTGACTTTTCTGCAAACCCTCACTCTCTTCCATCATTAATCGACCATATCACCACTTACTCCTCCAACAAAAATCCACCAGTCCTCCCACTTCAGCACAGCCCCATCCACACACGCCACTCCATCAAAGCAAACGAAACTAACCCGTGCAACGACAAAGCGGAAAAAACGCCGGGCAGCGAGACCACAAAGCGCCAAAAGCGACAAAGCGCAAAGCGCGACAGCGGCCAATAGAGGTGTTGCAGTGCAGTTGAAGAGAGGAAGAATGCAGAAACGCAGGCGTGCGAGTGGCGAGAGCCTGCAGAAGGTGCGTAGGAAAGGGACCCCGGGAGGATGATGCAGATGGGCCGTCAGCCCTTTTCCGCAGGGCCCGGCAATAAATTTAACAGGGCAACTAGGGGGGCAGGGCCGGTTCGCGAGGCGCGATAACGATCGAACGAGCGTCAGAGAAGTGCTAAGTAACTACCGATCGTATCGGAGATAGAACGCTTCCCCTCTGGCAGACTTTTTCGCCTGGCCGCTTGCGTGTGTGCGGAGGATCGAAGCTGTGTGCGGCTGAGAACGTCGGGATTTGGTCGTTTTCGGCGGAATGACGTAAAGGAGGTGGACGGGTTGAATGGCGGGGAGGGTAGAGATGTTGGGGGCGTTGGAGTACGGCGGATGTTATGTAAGAGGGTTTGTAATGGGGCGGGAGGTGGAATACAGGTAGTGCAGAAAGTATCGTGGCGATCGATGGCGGATTTTGTCGCGACTAAGCGGCTGCAAACGACGGGTTCGGATGTGTTTTGCGATGTTTTTGTAATGTGAGATAATGAGTCGTTTAACACGCTGACTCGCCGTGCGTATTTTACTGTGTTAAAACCGCAACGTGATGAAGTATTACAGAATATGATTGAAGTGGACAAAATGAAAATGATGCGAAGATATCAGAGACCAAAGAATTGAATCATTATTTAATATTAATTGCATTTACAAAATTATAAATGCGTACTTTGGGTAAATTGCTACCGATTAGGTACTGTTTTAATTTTTCGTGAGATCTTTTGCCCCGGTCACCGATGACCACTATGGCAGTCAACGTGTTAAACAATTTTTGGAGTTACTGAGAGAATACAAGAATCGACAGGAATGTTATGTGTGAAATAAGTATAAGTTTTGTCGGTGATTGGTGACCGACGCCCGTCGTATCGAAAGTATATTATCAGACTGGCATCTAATATAGCTTAACGTATTAATAAATGATTAATAAACAGCTTTGGGAAATATTGTTCAAAATCGATCGGTGTACGAGTACATTCTCATGCTTCGCGGAATTGTCTCTTGAATAAGTGTTTGCAAACGAGGGGTTCGTATGTGTTTTGCGACATTTTTGCTATATGAGATAATGAGTCGTTTAAACAATTTTTCGGAGTTACTGACAGAATACGAAGAACCGGCAGACATATTATGTGTGAAACAAGAATGTTTTGTCGGTGACTGGTGACTGACGCGTCTAGTATGGAAAGCGTATATCAGATTGATAACTAATATAGCTTAACGTCAATAAACCGTTAATAAACAACGTTGTGAAATATTATTCAAAATCGATCAGTGTATGTCATCGGTCAGGTGGCAAGAATGAGTGGTTGCGACAATTTTTTGAGTTCCTGAGAGAATACAAAGAATCGACAGAAATATTATGTATATTATCAGACTAGTAATTAATATAGCTTAACGTATTAATAAACTGTTAACCCTTTGACTACTGAATATTTCCGGCCGGTAAGGCGCAACTAATTTCTAACGATAATTCTTTATTTATGCCAAATTAAATAATGTAAGAAGATTATTTGATAAAGAACGCACCTGTATTCATCTCGTACAGTGATAATTATGGCTGCTATAGATAAGAAATCGAAACGATTGGGTACGCATATTGTTATATTATGTATTTTAATAATTATCATAACTTTTTTACTAAAAAATGAAAATACGAAAAAAAACATGAAGACTATCGAGTTTAATATATTGAATATTGATAACAAATATTTAAATATACAAAATAGATACAATGTATCAAAATAAGTGACATCTAAAGACAGAGTGTAAAAAACATGAGAAATCTCGTGAGCGGTCCGTAAAAGTTGGGACACGAAACACGAAGAAACTCGTGAGGGGTCCTTAAAGTATTAACACTTTAGCGACCACTATTGACTAAAGATGCCACCCAGTAATGACCGTCTCAGTTTGGCTGCGTCGCCAGTACCGGTTCTGTTTCGGATATCGCAATATTGGTAAAACTCTATAACTCAAAAATACTCATTGTGTCGTTGAGAACCCTTTGATTTCAAAGCAGTGTGTTTTTATTGTTATTTAGAATTGCCATAATATCATTTGATATATTTTTTATGTAACTTAACCGTTGACCACTGAAAATTTCGTTGTTGTTGATTAATCGGCTACCGACAATTAATAGTCGCTAACTTTAAACACGATATCTTACGACTGAGTGCAAGATAGCCGCGCTCGTGTTCTTCACCTACTGTCATATATAATTGACTTTTTTGCGCGATTCATTACTGGCATATAATGACACTGCTGTCACTAGAATTTTCATCACTGTTTATAACTCTTTCAATATCTATCGATTGACAGCTTGAAACATTGGAAGCCTTTTCACTACTCTTACTTCCACGTGAACTATTTGCTTTTTTAGTATTTTTCTCCTTTTTTATATATGCTGGAGGGTTTGACAGACTTAAAAATGATCAAGAATAATACTTTTGTTTTTAAGAAGACTGTACGAAACCTGTGCATCTCGTGTAATGGAATGATAAGAACTGAAGAATGACTGAAGCTTTCTTGGTCTCGCCGAATGCATATGTTTACTTAGTTTTCAAATGTTAACTGTACTACGACGATGTATCTTAAGTAGCACTTAAACTGCATCCATATAAAGAAGAGAAAAGAAGAGATAAGAGTACATTCAAACCCTGTCATTTGGTCCGAAATTAAGACCACGAGTACGGCTCGTGATATTCATGTTTGGCCCGAAATGCCGATTACGAACCAGACTCGTGATATTCACGTTTGGCATGAAATTAAACAACGAGTCTGACTCGTAATGTGCAAGTTTGGCCTAAAATTTTCATCACGAGTCTGACTCGTAAAAATAGTGCAAGGGGTTAAGAGCAAAATCTGCCGACCGCAAAGGGTTAAAACTCATTCTCTAACTCAATACCTTCTCCTGGTGTTTATCTAACACCGTCGCAGAAACAATCTATCCGTTTCCGATCGCGCATTTTCTCCGATCGTCATCCGTACCTGTTCCGGCAGGAATGACGCCGCTCTCTGGTAATCTGTCACGTTTCACCACAGCGTGCCTCACTCCTCACTCTTTCGCTTTCTCTCCGTCTCTCTCCGTGGCACGTTCCGCGAACTTGCGAATTATGAATATGATTATCTCGGACGGGCTCTTGACGGGAAGCCAGACCTGTCCCGGAGGTGTCACCTTACACCCCCCCCCCCCCCCCCCCCCCCCCCGAGTGTCTCTCCTCCCCCTCGATTCCCTCTTTCGCTCTTCTCACCCTTAGACTGGGACTTAGACTCACTTGGCGCGTGACGTCGACGCGCGTAACCGAATCTCGCGAATAATTGGACCTCCGCGCGTCTCCATCTTTGTTTTTCATTGTCTTCCGTGTGCCGGTGAAAAGCGTTGCTTGAAAGAGAAACATTGAGACGCGTGATACTAATGGTGAGGCGAAGACGTTGTATATGTGTGTTGGGTTGATATTTCAAGGTTTATATTGCAATGTTGCAAGTTTGGAAACACGCAGAATGTTGGGTAAAAGCAGCAGATGGAAATGTGCAATTGTAATGGCGGACGGAAGACGTCTATGGGTAGTGATATTAATATTTGTATGAATATGTGTATGCGTATGTGAGGCGAAGACGCGGTATATTGATATTCCAAGTTTCCTTGCAATGTTGCAAATTTGAAAACACACAGAATGCTGGGTAATAGCAGCAGATAGAAATGTACAATTGTAATGACCGATGGAAGACTTTGTATATGCGTAATTATATACGTTTGTGTATGTATATGTCACATATAAACGTGATCCTAACTACCGGGCGTCTGCATCTTTGTTTTTCATTGTCTTCCGTGTGCCGGTGAAAGGTTTTTTGCAATGTTGCAAATTTTGAAAGAGAAACATTGAGACGCGCGATACTAATGGTGAGGCGAAGACGTTGGGTATGTGTGTTGGGTTGATATTTCAAGGTTTATATTGCAATGTTGCAAGTTTGGAAACACGCAGAATGTTGGGTAAAAGTAGCAGATGGAAATGTGTAATTGTAATGACAGACAGAAGACGTATATGTGTAGTGATATTTATTTGTGTATGTATGTGTCACGTATAAACATGATACTTTCTTCCGCGCGTCTCCACTTTTGTTTTTTATTGTCTTCCGTGTGCCGGGGAAAAGCGTTGCTTGAAAGCGAAACATTGAGACGCGCGATACTAATGCTGAGGCAAAGACGTTGTATATTGATATTTCAAGGTTCCTTGCAATGTTGCAAAGTTGGAAAAACACAAGAAGACATTGTAAATGCGTAGTGATATTCATTTGGGTAGGTATATGTCACATCTTCCGTGATACTATTGGTCGGTATATTGATAAAGCATTGTTTGGAAACACACAGAATGCTGGGTAACAGCAGCAGATAGAAATGTGCAATTGTAATGGCGGATGGAAGACTTTGAATATGCGTAGTTATATACGTTTGTGTACGCATTTGTCACATATTGAGTCGGAGACGTTGTATATATGTGTTGGATTAATATTTCAAGACGCTATATATTGATGTTTTAAGTTTTCTTGCAATGTTGCAAGTTTGGAAACTCATAGAATGCTAGGTGAAGGCAGCATATAGAAATGTGCAATTGTAATCTCGGGCGAAAGACCTTGTATATGCGAAGTTATGTACATTTGTGTATGTATATGTCACATATAAACGTGACACATACTACCGTGCGTTTCCATCTTTGTTTTTCATTGCCTTCCGTGTGCCGGTGAAAAGCGTTGCTTGAAAAAGAAACATTGAGATGTGTGATACTAATGCTGAGTTGAAGACGCTATATATTGATATTTTTCAGGTATATATTGTAATGTTGCAAGTTTGGAAACAGACAAAATGTTGATTAAACGCAACAGATGGAAACATGCGATTGTAATGTGGAAAGAAAGACGTTATATATGCGTAGTGATATTCATTTGTGTATGTATATGTCACATATAAACGTGATACTAACGTATAAAAATGTTTGTCCCTCAGAGATGGTTGATCTTGCGACTTATGATTATTGAGAAATTGTTGTTCAATATAGTGTGTCGTATATATCATAAAAATATTGAATAATTATTTTCCGCGTGCCAATAAAAACGTTAGTTTGTAAGTAAAGTATTGCAAACACGTAAATCTAATGCTGGATTAACGATATGATTGATGTTAAAGAATTGATATTTTAAGTTGGTTTGGGAAGTCATAAGTTTAGGAACACGCGGAATACTATACAACTTAATGAAAAAAGGTCGTTGCCTTCCGCGTGTTGATGAAAAATGTTGTTTGAAAACAAAACATTAAACTGCACTGTTTTAATGACATATTAAAAATATGACGCATGTTACATTTTGTTACTATTATATTGTAATTTTGTCATATGTAATCAGCCTATATTACCTATATCACGATTAAACCTATATCTATGTCGTCATAAATAATTTATCTACACTTGGTACACTAGTATTACAATTATGTATATTTTCTTACATAAAATTTGCCTATACTTGCTACGTTTCTATCACACCTATACTTATATTTCCACTTACAATTTGCCTATTTAAACTACCCTCATAACTTAAAAAATCCAGTCAACGCAAAACCTACATTTACGCCAAGAAGAAAATAGCCAACAGAATTTATCGGAACCGATATAGCGCGCAGAGTATTTGATTACGTCTGGCGCTAGAATGTTACTACGTTATAACGCAGCGAAAGAGTGCGATTTGGCAGGAAATAGTCGTTTGATCGTGCTAGCGTTCGTCGTTGGCGATCGGTAAATGGAATAGTTGGCAAAGAGCGCCGTATTTCCACGTCGACAAGCCTTTAAAATCGCTCAATGCGGCATAGAATCCATTAAAGAGTATGAATTGCCCCGTTGCCAGAATGCCAACTAAATCAACTACCCCCTTGGCACCGATCCTAATCCGCAATATCTATCACGTCGGATCTTCGGCACGAGCGCATTCAACGACTGAAACGAACGACCTATACCACTCACTACTTCAAATCATCGAAAATGTGAAGAAAGGGTTCATGGATTTTCTGAGCTATTTTCATTTTCAAGATTGCGCAAGTAATGGGTCAGATAGTTTAAGTAGTTAGATTGCGCAAGTAACGGGAATTATTCGGTTTTATATTAAACATAAGGTTGTCAATCTCTAAAGTTATGTGTTATTTAATGATGTAGACAACCTGCTTACTTATTACTGTCCACCTTTCCAAACTTGTTCCATGTCGTATCGATTTATATCTGTCCCATTTATCAAGTATTTTCTACCGTTCCAAATTGCCTGGATGCTCAGCTATTAAAGAAGTCAGATTGTATAATAGTTCAAAAGTGTAAGTATCTGAAAGCGTCGGAAAATTGCATTATTTATCAAATTATATATTAACGAATTGTCGGCAACATGCCTACCTAGTGTCCAAACGATCTAAATATATATTATCCAACTATCCAAATTATTGCCACACCACATCAATCTCTATCTGCCCCACTCATTATGCAATCTTCATCCTCTCAAATAATCTGGACTCCCATCTCTCAAAAAGGTACACTCAACAAGGGTACAAGAACGCAAACACCTACCATAGCCCCACCATTTCATTAATCTCTAAAATTACACATTAACTACCGATTCCGACAACCTTCTTCCTTATTATCCAAACAGCCATTATATAACCTTTATAAACTGTTACATACCTATATAAACTGTTGCTATATCGCATCGATCTCTATCTGCCCCACTGATCAAGCGATCATTACCCTCTCAAACTGTCTGGGTCCTTAATCATAAAAAAAGGCAGAGTTAATAGCGGATCAAGGGCGTAAACGTCTGAAGGCGTCCGAAAACCGCATTAATCTTTAAAATAACGATTCTGACAACCATTATTACAAATGAACCATCCAAAATGTTGATAAATCTCTATCTGCCCCACTCATCAACCGATCTTTCCCCTCTCAAATAATCTGGGTCCTCAACCATCAAAAAAGCCAGAGTCAATAGCGGATAAAGAGCATAAATACTATGTGATAGACGTGTAGGTGATAGGTATATATCGAAAACCATTAATCTTTAAAATCCAAACAAATATCGATTCTCCTACCCAAATCATCCAAATACCTATCAGCTAATTATCCAAACTATCAAATAATTTGCGATTATCCCATATGATCTGGATTCCCACCCGAAAATAGGCGTAGTCAACAAGGGTAAAATACCTACCATAGCCCCACAAGTGCATTCATTTCTAAAATGATACATTAACTAACGATTCCAACAACCTACTTTCCTATTATCCAAACAGCCATTACATAACTATCCAAACTATTGCCACACCACATCGATCTCTATCTACCCCATTCATTAAGCGATCCCCATCCTCTCAAACAATTTGCATTCTCATTTCTGAAAAAAAAGGCACAGTTAACAATGATAAAACACCTACCATAGCCCCACAATTGCATTAATCTCTAAAATTACATATTAACAAATAATTCCGACAACCTACTGCCCTATTATCCAAACAGCCATTATATAACTTTTATAAACTGTTACATACCTATATAAACTGTTGCTATATCGCATCAATCTCTATCTGCCCCACTCATCAAGCGATCCTTCCCCTTTCAAGCTGTCTGGGTCCTCAGCCATCAAAAAAGCCAGTGTCAATAGCAGATCAATAGCGTAAACACGTTTGAAGGTGTCCGAAAACAGCATTAATCTCTAAAATTACATATTAACTAACGGTTCGGACAACCTACTTTCCTATTATCCAAACAGCCATTATATAATTATCCAAACTATTACCACACCACATCAATCTCTATCTGCCCCACTCATTAGAAATCTCCACCATCTCAAATAATTTGGACCCCATCTCCAAAAAAAGGCACACTCAACAATGGTACAACAACGTAAACATTTACTATAGCATCACAACTGCATTCATTTCTAAAATTACACATTAACTAATGATTCCGACAACCTACTTCCCTATTATCGAAACAGCCATTATATAACCATCCAAACTGTTTCCATATCGCATCGTTCTCCATCTGTCCCACTCATCAAGCGATCTCCATCCTCTCAAATAATCTACATTCCCATCTCTGGAAAAAGGTACAGTCAACAATGATACAACAACGTAAATCCCTTATCATAGCCCCACAATTGTTTTAATCTATAATACTAAATATTAACTAACGATTCCGACAATCTACTTCCCTATTATCCAAACAACCATTATATAACCATCCAAACTGTTGCCATATCGCATCGATCTCTATCTACCCCACTCATCAAGCGATCCCCCCTCTCAAGCTGTCTGGGTCCTCAGCCATCAAAAAAGCCAGAGTGAATAGCAGATCAAGAGCGTAAACGTCTGAAAGCGTCCGAAAACAGCATTAATCTCTAAAATTACATATTAACTAATGATTCCGACAACGTACTTCCCTATTATCCAAACAGCTATTATACAACCATCCAAACTGTTGCCATATTGCATCGATCTCTATCTGCCCCCCTCATTATGCATTCTCTCAAATAATCTGCATTCCCATTTCTGAAAAAAGGCACAGTGAACAATGATACAACAACGTAAACACCTAAAATAGCCTCCCAACTGTATTAATTTCTAAAATTACATATTAACTAACGATTTCGACACCCTACTTCCCTATTATCCAAACAGCCATTATATAACTATCTAAACTGTTTCCATATCGCATTGATCTCTATCTGCCCCACTCATTAGAAATCTCCACCCTTTCAAATAATTTAGACTTTCATCTCCAAAAAAAGGCACACTCAACAGTGGTACAACAACATAAACACCTACCATAGCCCCACAACTGCATTAATCTCTAAAATTACATATTAACTAATGATTCCGACAACCTACTTCCCTATTATCCAAACAGCCATTATATAATCTTTATAAACTGTTGCCATATCGCATCGATCTCTAGCTGCCCCACTCATCAAGCGTTCTCCCCCCTCTCAAGCTGTCTGGGTCCTCAGCCATCAAAAAAGCCAGAGTCAATAGCAGATCAAGAGCGTAAACGTCTGAAGGCGTCCGAAAAGTGGGGTCGGCCAGACACAGAAAAGGGGCTTCGCGCATTGACAGGGTCCACGAAGAGAGCAAAGGAGGCTCGAGCAGTCGCGCAAAGGGTCCCCGAAGAGTGCAGAGGGGCTCAAACTGGGGGCCAGAGAGCAAGACGTCCGCGCAGTGGCGGATTAGAGGCGGCTTTTCATTGTATACCAAGCGGGGCCCATTGTCGGGCCGCATAATACGGTTATGATTTAGTTTGGGATGTGAGGATGCGAGCGAACGAATGAACGCACGGACCTCTGCAGGGATGAAGGGGCAGGACTGCACGGTGTAGGGAACGTGGGCGAATTATGTATAACATGGCGAACAACGTGTTGAAGTGGATTCTATGTTCAAGTGACATCGTACATCGAGACAATTTGGGGGTAGTTGCGGTCATGTAGGGAACGTGGGCGATTTATGTATAACGTGGCGAACAACGTGTTGAAGATATTAAAATGAATTCAAGTGACATCGTACATCGAGACAATTTGGGGGTAGTTGCGGTCATGTAGGGAACGTGGGCGATTTATGTATAATGTGGCGAACAACGTTTTGAAGTGGATTCTATGTTCATGTGACATTGTACATCGAGACAATTTGGGGGTAGTTGCGGTCATGTAGGGAACCTGGGCGATTTATGTACAATGTGGCGAACAACGTGTTCAAGTGGATTCTATGTTATTGTATTTCTATGTTATACGGCGTATATCAATGTTTCTCTCTACTAGAGGTATACGTATACTATATATTTCCCTGTAAATCCATTGTTAACACATTGCATGCTGGTATATTTTGCCATAAACTTACGCGTGTAGCGGACGTTTCTCGTCTCAAACTAAATTTTTAGAAAGAAACAATGCAAACCGCTGCCTACCAAATAATACCCAATCAGTAGCATTTATAATTTTGTAAATGCAATTAATATTAAATAGTGATTCAATTCTTTGGTCTCCGATACCTTCGCCTTATTTTTATTTTCAGCAATTCAACAGATATTAAAAATTCGAGACAATTTGGCGGTAGTTGTGGTCATATTGGGAACGTGGGCGATTTATGTATAGTGTGGCGAACAAGGTGTTGAAGTGGATTCTATGTTCATGTGACATGGTACAGGTTGGGCGGCCGTCGCATGTTTGGATGTGGGAACTAAATGTAGGAATTTAAATACGTGAAACTAGAGAGTATTATGTTTATAAACAATAACAACACAATTAAGACACTTCTGTGTTATTTCCTAATCTTTCGTAGTTTCGCCTTTACGCCGTTTTGTCTTTACGTCTTATCGTTTTTACGACTTATCGTCAACTGACAACTAAGCAACCAAATAACACGATTCAACAAACTCGTCACCTATGATACATCAATATAATAATTGAGGATCACAGGTGACCGTTCCTCGCCAACTAGAGGAGTCTGTATTTGAGATCCCACGTAAATGTATGCGTAACTGAAAATCTGGAAGGAGATAATCATGAAACAAACAGCCGTAAGAACTGTGAATTTCGGAAAATGTAATCTATGAAACAAAATCCCTAACTGAAATTTGCTATATACTGGTTGGGTAGTTATTAGCATTGAATGGTCTTTTTTATCATTCGCCGGCGTTTATAATCAATGTCGGAGTGCCCCCATCGTAAATAATTAGACTTAATCCACAAATCATAACTATTGGCCATTTTAAATTATATAGCATAACAAGCGGCAACTTTAAATTATTTTCACTTAAATATTGTTAATTTTTAAGCAGTACGATTAAATCCAATAAATTAAAATTTTATCAATTCTTAAAAGGGAATTTTGTATTTTTATGAATCTATTTCCATAAATTTAGGTATTGTCGATTATCAAGCGACAATTTTAAATAACCACTTAAATATTGTTAATTTCCAAACAGTACGATTAAACCCGGTAAATTGAAATATTGTCAATTTTTAAAAGAGAATTCTGCATTTTTGTGAATGTATTTCCATAAATGTAGGCATTGTCGATTACCAAGCATCGACTACTGGAAACCCCGGAAAAGCAACCTGCCAGCCACGAGCCTCATTCAAATTTGCCGTCAACCACCACTGAAGCGTCTTCCCGCTAAAAGCAGTCGACAGGGCAGCGACTCCATCTCCAGGAACCTCTCATTCGGCGGAGACTGGAAAAGCAACAATCTGAGGTAGGTGAAATCGTCGTACAGGCGACAGGACGAAAAAAAGTCGAGCAGAGGGGGGCCTAGACATAAAACGGCGAGGAGGTGAGAGAAGGAGACGAAGTGCGAGAAGGAAGGAGCGCACGAAGGGGGGGCGTAAGAAAGAAAAGGGGAATAGCGAGGAGGATCTCTCGCCTGAATCTCCCGTACACCGGTGTTATGATTTGTGGAGGTCCAGATCCTGATCCTGTCTGCCTGGAAGAGGCACCCACGCTTTCCAGGAAGCAAGTCCTCGCAGTGGACGGCCACAGAGCGAGTTGATGGAGTGAGAGGGACGGAGGAAGCTGAGGGGTCTCAGCAAAAAAGTGAGAAAATCGGCGACTGATGACGAACGGCGGATATTGGCAAAAACGTCAGAGACGGAGGTGGAACAGCGGACTGATACGTGACGGTGTCGGTGTTTGTTTTTGTAGACGCGAGGTAAAGGCTGAGGGAATGCACTCAGAAAACTTTGCGAGGTTACTCTGACTGTCAATTCTTCATCTGTGGCACTTAGGTCACGGAACTAAGTTATGTGTCGTCCATTTTATACGATGGCATAGATTAACCCCTTCGGACCCTGGCACATTGTAATGTTTATAATATTTTTCGTGCTGTATTTTATTACGTATATTATGTTTACGAATACGAATTTTATTTTTTTATACATATATTTCTCAGGATCTCCTTACTATTACAAATTTTGCGTAAGGACGATATGTCCATTAAAACGTACATTTACAAATTATAAATAAATAAATAAAGATTTCTGTAAAAAGTATATTGTTGCCTTCATTCACATGAATTAAGTTAATTTTAGTATAAAAAATAATTTTTCTTAAACGAAAATAATTGGGTCTGCAGGGGGTTAAGGAGAATCAAATGGTTGCCAACAGAAAAATTTGGATGACATTTTTACTAAATGAAGCACATTTAATTTTGTAAACTTGATTAAAATGCAAAAGAACACAAAATGGAATATAAAAAATGATTTATTATTAAAATATATATAAAACTTGGGTGGGATTTTTACAAAATCGCGTACATTTAATTTTGTAAACTTGATTGAATGCAAAGAATACACAAGATGAAATATAAAAAATGGTTTATTATTAAATTATATATAAAAATTTGGGTGGAATTTTTACTAGATCGAATACATTTAATTTTGTAAACTCGATTGAATGTAAAAGAACACAAAATTAAATACAAAATTATTTATTCATATAATTGTTTCACTAAATACAAGTAATGACCAAATTTCTCTATTGAAAAATATTATGTTTTGATGAATCTATATCATTGAATGACACGAGTTGTAATGTCAAATCATGTATTCGTCGTCAAGGGATTCGTATGCTGATGCTGCTCCTTCTAACCACTTTTCCACAGTACAAAAATGCTATGTTAAAATATTAATGGTCACGGAATTCACATTTTAGCTCTTGTAATTACTTCTTTGAATTGTCTCTTATTCTATCACACTCTTTAAGATACGGCCAGTACGTCCTGTAAAAATTGCGCAACTTCATCCTGGCCCGTCGACCATTTTCTAATATTATGCCGTATACAACAATATATAAAAACGAGTGAGGAAGAGAGAATTTCAATAAACACGTCGAAGAAAATTTTAGCACAAAATTTTTGACGAAAGAATACCAGTACCTTCACATTTATATTTTTCAACGAAGGGACATTTCAGAGTGTCACTTCGTACAGAATATATTTCGCATTTTAGAGCTTTTCTAAATGTTTCCTTGAATTTTCTCCAGTTCTTCTTCGTTTTTTCATTTTCTAGCATTATCCTGTACAGTGACAACGATGAGTGGACAGAAGTTTGAACGCAGACGGAGAGATGCGAAGAAAATTCCACCACAAAATTTCCGAAAAAGAATACCAGTACATTCATATTTATATTTTCCAACGAAGGAACATTTCAGAGTGTCACTTCGTATGGAATATATTTCACATTTTTCAGCTTTTCTAAATGTTCCCTTGAATTTTCCTCGGTTCTACTTCATTTTTTCGTTATCTAGCATTATCCTGTACAGTGACAACGACAAGTGGAAATAATTTTGAACGCAGCCACGAATAAACTTGTCGAAGAAAATTCCACCACAAAATTTTCGACGAAAGAATACTAGCACTTTCACATTTGAATTTTTCAACAATGCAACATCTCAGTGTGTCACTTCGCATGGAATATATTTCGCATATTTCAGCTTTTCTAAATGTTCCCTTGAATTTTCTCCAGATTTTCTTCATTTTTTCATTATCTAGCATTATCCTATACAGTGACAACGATGAGTGGATAGAAGTTTGAACGCAGACGGAACGCAGCGACGAATAAGCATGCTGAAGAAAAAGAGAATGCGCGGGAGATGGAGACGGATGAAAAGATAGTCGGAAAAGGGTGGGGACGTCGTCGAGAGATGAGCCGACCCGATTACGCCGAGGGTGTAATGGACGGACTAATTTGTGAAATTTAAATTCCGTCCCCGACATTTTGCCGCGAGGCAGAGGGAGTCGAGGTCGAGATAAATCGCCGAACCGCCACCGAGCCCGCTGGATTATTCAGAAACTATCCGTCCGATCTTTCTGGAAAATCGTCGTGTGGGAGATCGTGAGTTTCGCGACGGACAGAAAAGAACCTGTACTACGTGCGTTTGGTGGCGAGTCAAGCAGTTAAAACACCGGTGACACAAGAGTACCCTAAGAATATACGGAAAAATGCGAATTGCTTGAGAAAACATGTTTAACCCTTTCGAGACTGTTGGGACTAATATGTCCCAGTCAAGTTTAATCGCAGATTCTAACTATCAATCTACTAAAGTTTCTTGCACATTTCTTCATTGTGAATGGGCCCCTATTGTTACAGTCCTTAAAATCTAGTACCACAATTTCTTGCTGTCAAAAAGCCTGTTAAATGTAAAATATCAGCGCGGTAACATCGATTGTAGGTAGTTTTCAAAAAGTGATTACGATATGTAGATAAAATGAGACGGTAAGTTCTTTGGTTTGTATTTTATTAGCTCTCTTTTGAATATTTTTATGTAGCCAGTTCAAATTACTTAATTCCTTATGTAGAAAAAGCGGTGGGACTTATATATCCCACCCGTTTTTTAAACCGAGATAAAGATGTCCCAGCAGTCTTATAGGTTTCAACATAATCACTATTTTTCCTATTTGTATATTACTCTTTTTGTTATTACATGTAAAGGATGTTTCAAAATTGACTGACATTTTAATGTATTAATAAATCGTTTTATTTATTTAAAATATAATTTCAATGCGTTGTTCGATCGTTTAATTCTTGACGATTACACCTTAATACTTCCTGATACCAGTTGTCAAACATTAGTACTCTATGTTCGCTACAAAAAAGATGGCGCGTAATTTAAAATGTCAGGTCATTTTGAGACACTCTTTAACATACTACATGTGTATCAATCCAAAATAAATGTTGTCATAATCTTTATAATCTACATGTATGTGTATCCCAGGCTTTAACTTTGCATTGATATAAAATAAATCGTTTGTCTTCTTTTACCCAATTATGATGAATACATTTGAAGAAATTAAATTTGAAGAATTATAAATTCTTCACCTGTAGTATTAGAAATGTAACCTGCCTCTTTTATTTTCTTAAAAAAAAAAACCGTCTCGAAAGTGTTAAGGTACGTAGAAGTATTTCTGAAAAACCATGAATCCTGGGGCGGACAGAAAATAACGATCGATCCTTACGTTTGATGACAATTCGTACTGTTAATACGCGGGTAACGCAGAATATTTTAAACGAATGTGGAAAACTGCAAGTTGCTTGCAAGAATATAGGTATTTCGGCAAAATCATGAGTTTTCCGAAGGGTAGGAAAAAGGAAAATTGTGAATTGATGGTAAGGGGAGCTGTTAATATGCAGACAATGCACAGTAGTCTGAACGCAAAGGAAAAAATGTAAATTGCTAGGGAAAAAATATTTAAGGCCCATCTTTCCGGAAAAGGTTTTCCTTATGGGCAAAAAAGAACGAGAGTTATGTGCATTTAATGACGATTAGAGCTGTTAATATATAGCTAACACGAATACACGAGTATGCCAGAAGTGTATGAGAAACCGGAAATTACTTGAGAGTAAATGCGTAATGATTAGTTTAATCATAATTACCACATTATTCAAATACTACAGTGACAGCGAACGATTTAATTACTTCTTACCACACTGTTACAGTACATAAATAATATAATTTCCATATCTTGTGCATGTAAACGTGTGTATCACGACTGCATTAAATTCGAAATGCTCGACGATTATTTCAATCAGCACTACCGCACTAATAAATTCTAGATTGCCGCCAACCAATTAATCGCCCTCTAGCACAACGCCGTACTATGTAAACAGCATGATTCACAGCATTCGTAATTCATCTTCTTATCTACCCGCAAAGAATTCGTTCAAATCATCGATTTGTCAACTTCCGACGTGTGGATCGCACGACATTTCAGATCTATTGTCCTTGTAATAAAACACGCGACGATTATTCGAATCATTATTTGAATCACGCGATTTAATTCTCTCATTAATATATACAATATATAATAAGGAATATAATTGTAACTAAGGTATATAAGGTAAATAATTTAGATATATACACCGCTATACAGTTACACAGTTATGCGATATACATACGGGTATACATATATATAAATGTGTGTGCTCTATATAACTGTATACTGATTTATATATCGCATTGTACACGGTGTCAGTTATATACCTCATTATATATGTATATATATATATTAATGAGATAATTATATAGCGTCATTCGAACAATGATTGAAATAATCATTAGATAAATATCATTATATCTAAATATCAATATATATATATATGCTCTGTATAACTGTATACTGAGTTATATACCGTATTGTATAGCGTTACAGTTACATACCTTATTTATATATATATATATTAATGGAATAATTAAATAGCGTAATTCGAATGATGATTCAAATAATCATTACATAAATATCATTATATCGAAATATCAATATATATATATATATATATATATAATGATTATTCGAATCATCATTCCAATGACGCGATTTAAATCCCTCATTAATATATATAAGGTATATAATTGTAACGGTATATAATGAGATAAATACACCATTATACAGTTACATAATTATATAATATATATGCGGGTATATATATATGTATATATTAATTTGGGGTATAATATGTAATATATACATATAATGAGGTATATAACTGTAACGGTGTATAATACGGTATATAAATCAAATTACAGTTGTAGAGAGCATATATATATATATATAACCGTATATATATCGTATTACTGTGTCATTGTATAACTATGTATATGTACATATATATCATGTATATAATGAGTATATAACGATTTAATAATTAATCAATTACTCTACTAGCAGCATTTAATTGCTCCCGACAAGCCGCCACTGTACGTAAACAGCGTAATTCACCGGACTCGACACCCGACGTCTTATTCTCTCGCCGCACCGTCCGGAATTTGCTTAAATCATCCGTTCGAGCTGCTCGAACGTGCGGATCGCGCGGCAGTTCAGAAACTCGCGCGTTTCGATCGGCGGGCTCGGAAGCAAGCCAAGAAGAAGAAGGATGGACGCGCGGGCGTGTACTCCTCAGCTAGACTTCTCTCTCGCGGCCGTTTCTAATGGCTCGGGATTTCCTTACACACAAAAGCCCGCGAGGCAAGTGACTGATCGTCGCGGGCAGCGCGAATAAATTACGTGGCAGCCTATGCGGCTGCATAAATTAATTTCAGCCGGTCTGCCCATAAATATTCCCCCCTTCGAAATCATTCTCCACTCGCTCGGTTGTTGGCTGTCTCGCTTCGGCTTGAGAGAAGATGCCTTCTTCGATGCTGGCCTCATCCTGAGACAAGGATCCACGCTCCGCGCGTAATTTACGTCGATCGCCCTGTAAACGGTGCTTAAACGCGCTTTTTTGCGGGGATCAATGTTCTGGATGGTAACGAGAATTGTTACTGTGTCTGCGGGAGTACTTCGCTGCGTACGCAGTTGGTAATGAAACGGGGCCAGACTCTTACTGTCCAATTTCCATACTAACCAGTTATGGCAGACGAGTTGATGATCTGCTTGAATGATCGCTACCGATGCGCAATTCGTTATTCTGCTTCAGATCAATTTGCCGCGGGAGCGCTTTTATCAAAGCTCCGAGGCTTGCGTTGAATGGCGGAGCGATTGATTTACGGCACCCGTCAATATCACGGGTTTAGGATTTTATGAGAAGAAAAATGGAAACTGTTACTTACCATATCATTGTCGGGTCACTGTCGCTTACAAATAGGACTGCGTCGAATCGTAAGAAGTAAACAGTGTTTTTGGGGAAAGGTATGTTGGACATATTTGTAAGGTTCGTCTTGATCGATGAATACAAACAACTCGAACGTCGAACATTATTGGTCATAAACTCAGAACGGAACAGGTCAATGATCCGTATCACGTGTGTATATTATACGCATGTTTGCTTCTCTTTCTTCTTAACATTTTTGTCAGTATACGTACCCTTACATTTTGAAAATCTAACGATAGTACAAAAATGTACCCATTTGCTAAGGACAGGTACCTAGTGCCGAAGGTAAAGTTGAAATATATTAATTTACGGATCGGTACACCCCAAGCAAGTTTCTAATTTCTGAAATAATCATTATTGTTCGCTAGCAACGCTTGCTATATTTTTATTAATGATCATACGAATATACGTCCAAATTCATTACCACCTCCTGCTTCCAAGAGTGTTCAAAGTTTTTGAATAATTAGTTCCAATTGTATGTATATCAACTTATTCATCAGTATACGTAAAGCAAGTTTCTAATTTTCGAAACAATTACTATTGTCTCTAGCATCTTTCGTTGACTTTTATTAATGATCATAACAAACGAATATACACATATTTTTCCACATAACGGCGTATACCAATATTTCAGTCCTATTACTAGAAATATACGTATACTATATATTTCCCCGTAAATCCACTGTTAACACATTGCATACTGGTATATTTCGCCGTAGACTTACGTGTGTAGCGGACGTTTTTCGGTCTCAAACTAAATTGTTAGAAAGAAGCAATGTAAACCGCACCCCACCAAATAATACCTAATCAGTAACATTTATCATTTTTTTAATCCAATTAATATTAAATAGTGATTCAATTCTTTGGTCTCGGATACCTTCGCAATATTATTAATTGTACACAATTCAATCATATTCTGTAGTACGTTATCCCGTTGCGGTTCTAATATAGTAAAATACGCATGGCAGTCAACGTGTTAACACATTGCATGCTTGTATATTTCGCCATGGACTTACGTGTGTAGCGGACGTTTTTCCTTTCAAACTAAATTTTTAAAAGAAACAATGCAAACCGCTGCGTACCAAATAATACCCAATCGGTAGCATTTATAATTTTGTAAATGCAATTAATATTAAAGGATGATTCAATTCTTGGTCCCCGATACCTTCGCATTATTTTCATTTTTTGCAATTCAATCATATCCTGTAGTCCTTCATCACGTTGCGATTTTAATATAGTAAAATACGCATGGCAGTCATCGTGTTAACCCTTCTTTGCATGATGGTGGAAATTTCCATCATAACATAGAATGCCCAAAAATTATATAAAAGAACAAGTTCACTTTGATCTAACTTTGCATGATGATGGAAATGTCCATCATATTATTTTTGTAAATTTATAATATAAATATATACATTAAGATTTTTTTAACCATTTTTCCTTTAATTTTGAACATGAATCATATCACCTTGATTTATTTCACGAATAAAGAAAAAATCATGCAAAGAAGGGTTAACACATTGGATCCTAATATATTTCACCATGAACTTATGCGTATAGCGGACATTTTTTCGTCCCAAACTAAATTTTTAGAAAGAAACAATGCAAATCGCATCCTACCATATAATACCCAATCGGTAGCATTTATAAATTTGTAAATGCGATTAATATTAAATAGTGATTCAATTCTTTGGTTTCCGATGCCTTCACATTATTTTGATTTTACACAATTCAATCATATCTTATAGTCCTTCATGCATTGCAGTTTTGATATAGTAAAATACCCACGGCAGTTAACGTTTCAAATGCAGCACGTCGCACGCGTTTCGGCATTTTCGACGATGCATTCATGTAATACATAAGGCGGAAACACATAGCGTTGAGACGCAAGATCCGCGGGAGCACATAAATGCATTTCACCGCGTTGCATTGTTGGCCGTTGGACAGATGCGGAGGGATGAACGGACGAAATCGTTCTGGCCGTTCGTGCCTGAATGCGCCGCCATTACTGGCCGCGTAATGATCGCATTGTAGCGGCATTAAACTTATTATGCGCCGTGCCGGCTAACGGAGGTCGACAGGATCACGGCGCGAAGGGGAACGGACTGGCCTGTTTCATCGCGAATTTCATTAGCCGCAGTTGAACTCACGAAATCGAAAGAGAACGCCAGAAACTGGAAGTCGCAGGGTGGAAATTTGCAGGTGATGGTGCTGGGACTGAATCTTGGTTGGGATGGAAAGTTGCTGAGTTGATGGTGGCAGAATGAGAAATTGCTGATAGGAGCATAAAGACGAATATATTCATCCTTGGCAGCGAATGGGTTAAACAGCGGTCAAACTAACGCAAACTTAATTTTGATTCAGATATGTCTTTAAATAATAAATAAAGTATTATTTTTTTAAGAAATTTTATTTGTAGTATTTTTTCAAGTTTCTTACATTTGCATATTTATGTTTGTGGCCACAAAAATTGCTAATTCAAAAGCCAGATGTTATAACATATTTAAAATAGGAAGGGTATACTAATCCTTGGCAGCGAATGGATTAAACGGCGGTCAAACAAACGCACTTAATTTTGATTCAGGTATCTCTCTAAATAATAAATAAAGTATCATTTTTCTACGAAATTTTATTTGTAGTATTTTTTCAAGTTTCTTACATTTGCATATTTATGTTTGTGGCCACAAAAAATTGCTAATTTTTGCTAATAATGGGTTAAACAGCGGTCAAACAAACGCAAACTTAATTTTGATTCAGACATCTCTCTAAATAATAAATAAAGTGTAATTTTTGTAACAAATTTTATTTGTAGTATTTTTCCAACTTTCATACATTTGCATATTTATGTTTGTGGCCACAAAAAATTTGTTAATTTTAACTAATAATGAGTTAAACAGCGGTCAAACAATAGCAAACTTAGTCCGCGGAACGTCAAATGAAGTCGCTACTCGAGAATATCTAAATCCAGGGCGCAGAAGTGGAAGAGTCGAAGACAAAGAGAGGAACGATGCGAGTAGGTTCGCAGCATAAAGCGGCGATAGAAAGAAACACAGGACAACGAGGAGACCCACGGGACACGTGAAGTGGGGGAAAGTGGGTAACAGGGGCTAAACAACCGTCTGAAGAGGGTTCGTTCGAAGGTATACCGTCAACTAGCATCTTGACACGGCACTCGACAATGGCCACTTGTTAGAGGTACGTTGCCCAAAAGCAAAATGGTGAACGATCGCCGATGAGCTTTTCACTGCCGCGCCAGTGTTTGCGTGCCCTTCCCTGCTTTTTTTCCTGCGCCAGGGACCCTTGAAACTGATCGTTATGTCTTCCTTTAACGCGCACAAAGAACGGATGCGGACGGCTGGATGATCCGTTCAAGAGTTTTCTCGACGTCAAATCGATTAGCGCGTTGGCTGAAACGTGTGTAATTGAACTCTGTGCGCTGGAAAAGAAGTGCAATTTTACGCATGAGGGTGTTATGTGTATTATGGGGTTCAGGAACGAGCAGTCGATGATCGACGTTTTGTGTTGATATCGGTTAATTTTGAGGCAGAGGGAAATGTTATACCGTCTGTTACTGTTAAGGAAGAGTTCAAGAGTTTTCTTGACGTTAATCTACGATTAAATGCTGTGCGCTAGAAGAAAGATGCAATTTTACGCATAAGGGTGCTATGTGTATTATGGGGTTCAGGAACGAGCAGTCGATGATCGACGTTTTGTGTTAATACTGGTTAATTTTAAGGCACCGGAAAAATGTCATACTGCCTGTTACTGTTAAGGATGGATTCAACATTTTTTTTTAACGTCTATTTGCGATTAAACGCTGTGCGCTAGAAGAAAAGTGCAATTTCACGCATGAAGATGTTATGTGTATTATGGGGTTCGAGAACAAGCAGTTGATGATCGACGATTTTTATTAATACTGGTTAATTTTGAGGCACCGGAAAAATGTTATACTGTCTGTTACTGTTAAGGATAAGTTCAACATTTTTCTTGACGTCACATTGTCTACGTGTATTATGGGGTTCGAGAACAGGCAGTCGATGATCGACGTTTTGTGTTAATACTGGTTAATTTTGAGGCACCGGGAAAATGTTATACCGTCTGTTACTGTTAAGGATATAATTCAACATTTTTTTTTACGTAAATTTGCGATTAAACGCTGTGCGCTAGAAGAAAAGTGGAATTTTACGCATGAAGATGTTATATGTATTATGGGGTTCGAGAATAAGCAATAGATGATTGTCGTTTTGTATTAATACTGGTTAATTTTGAGACACCGAGAAAATATTATACCGCCTGTTATTTTTATGGTAGAGTTCAAGAGTTTTCTTAACGTCAGATCACCGATTTATCTCTGTGTGCCCGAAAAAACACGTAATTTTACGCATGAAGGTATTATGTATGTTATGAAGTTCGAGACGAGCAGTCGATGATCCACGTTTTGTGTAAATACTCGTTAGTTTTGTGGCATCGGGAAAATCTTATACCGTCTGTTACTTTTAAGTTAGAGTTCGAAAGTTTCTTAACGTTTGATCACCGATTTATTTCTGTGGTCCGAAAAAAAGATGTAATTGTACGCATAAGCGTGTTACGTGTTTTGTGGGGTTTAAAGGAGAGCCGTCGATAATTAAATTAATAATTTCTTTTGGTTAAATACAGTCGATATTGAAGTCCTGGTACATTTTTTGTGATATGATATAAAATGGTCGTTAAGAGAACAGTCTGTATGTACTGATATGTACATGTAGTTGTTATATGGCTTATACTACATAGATAGGGAATAACTGCTCCCATTTATACGTCAGAACAACCGACAAAAAGTTACAAGTATGATATAGCTGGTATGCTTAGTTAATTTGGGTTTGGAATTATTGGGACACTTTGGGTTTTCAGTATGTCTTGCAGTGGATATACATATATCGCATGTAGTATTACCAATCTCATCCTTTATTCGAATTTTGTCTCATTATTTTTTCTATTGTTCTTTTATTAAACATATGGATTATAGTTACAATATTTATATACCTTCAGTTGAGAATTATTCTTATACCTTGAGATTTTAGTAATTATAACAGTAAACATGCGTGTACTGTGTATTGTATTACCAATTCCGATTACTTTTATAATTTTCTATTACCGTATTTTCTATTACTATTCTGTTAGACATATAAATTATAGTTACTATATTTAGGTATTTTGTAGTTCGAGATAACTCGGACAATTTTGAATTTAATACTTACTCCAGTACACACAACCATATTGTATTTAACATTTCCAGTTTCTATTCAATTGCAACTGGCAAATATATGAGAGTTTTTGAAGTCGGATGTGCTGACAACACAAAAATTTAAATGTACGTTAATTTTGTAAACAGAAATAAATCTTTGCATTTTGCCTAAGATGGCGATTATCCGATATTATATCATTTCAACTCCTATCCATAAAAAATCACACTCTTAAGTTACATATACACTTAAAAATAAATCTTTACATTTTGCCTAAGATGGCAGTTACCCGAAATTATATAATTCCAACTCCTATCCATAAAAAATCATACTCTTAAGTTACATATATTCCTAGAAATAAATCTTTGCATTTTGCCTAAGATGACAGTTACCCGAAATTATATCATTTCAATTCCTATCCATAAAAAAATCACGCTATTAAGTTACATATACACCTACAAATAAATCTTTGCATTTTGCCTAAGATGGCAATTACCCGATATTATATCATTTCAACTCCTGTCCATAAAAAATCACACTCTTAAGTTACATATACACCTACAAATAATCTTTGTATTTTGCCTAAGATGGCAATTACCTGATATTATATCATTTCAACTCCTATCCATAAAAAATCACACTCTTAAGTTACATATACACCAAAAAATAAATCTTTACATTTTGCCTAAGATGGCAATTACCCGATATTATATCATTTCAACTCCTATCCATAAAAAATCATACTCTTAAGTTACATATATTCCTAGAAATAAATCTTTGCATTTTGCCTAAGATGGCAATTACCCGATATTATATCATTTCAACTCCTGTCCATAAAAAATCACACTCTTAAGTTACATATACACCTACAAATAGATCTTTGCATTTTGCCTAAGATGGCAATTACCCGATATTATATCATTTCAACTCCTATCCATAAAAAATCACACTCTTAAGTTACATATATTACACCTACAAATAAATCTTTGCATTTTGCCTAAGATGGCAATTACCCGATATTATATCATTTCAACTCCTGTCCATAAAAAATCACACTCTTAAATTACATATATACCTACAAATAGATCTTTGTATTTTGCCTAAGATGGCAATTACCCGATATTATATCATTTCAACTCCTATCCATAAAAAATCACACTCTTAAGTTACATATACACCTATAAATAAATCTTTGCATTTTGCCTAAGATGGCAATTACCCGAAATTATATAATTCCAACTCCTATCCATAAAAAATCATATTCTTAAGTTACATATACACCTACAAATAAATCTTTTCTATTATTCTATTATTCTATATCTTATTCTTAAATCTCTAAATTTAAAATCACACTTTCAATTTGCATGTACATCTAAATCGTGATTGATAATAGACGTTTGTATCACATTTAAAGTATGGTATACGTCATATTCAGTTTTCCATTCCGGGACGCATCACGTGCTACTCAAGATTTTAACACATGACGCAACTCATGCGTCATATTGATACACAGAAAGCACATATACAAACCCCACACGTGCGTAAATCGTCCTTCTTACCAAAAAGGAACGTCTGTATGTGCGACTTGTTACATTGAGGGCCGCGCTGTTGTATAAAAAGGCAGCCTTAAAAAGAGATACAGACGAGAAGAGTAAGATGCTTGTCTGTGTGGGGTCTCGAGGCTTAACTTTACGATCTCTCGAAAATCCCTTCGGGAGGAGAGGTTTTACGGTCCCTCGTACTAAGAGCTAATAGAACCGAAATTATAACAGGCCGATGAACATGCGTCGACTGCTCTTATTCCGCCTGGCTGACGGATTTGGCGATGAGCACGGTGAAAGAGCGAGAAAAAAGAGAAAAGGAAGGAAAGGGGAAAGACGGAGATGTCGAAGAGACGCGACGTCAAATTGAACGGAGAAAATAAGAGAACGGAAAAATTGATGGGTTTATTTAGAAAATTGAGAATTCGGCGGTCATCTTTTAATATTGATGCCAATATATATTGTTATATTCTAGTCAAAAATTAAACGGAAAAAAATCAAAAGGACGGGAATCCTTACCAGTTTAATTTAAAAATGTACGATTCGGCATTTATTGTTATAATATTGACACTAGTATAGATTGTAATATGCTAGCTTAGAAATTAATGCAGAAGACAACAGAATAGAAAAATGTAAAGATTTATATAGGACATTGATGTCAGCATAAATTATTACATACTAGCTTAAAATTGGACGTAGAAAGCAATACAACATGAAAATGTAAGTTTACGTACGGAATTTAAAATTGTAGAGTCCATTGTTATAACCTTGATGTCACTATAGACTGTTATGTAGCAATATAAAATTAGACGGAGAAAACAATAAAACGGGTAAACATGAATTTAACTAAGAAATTAAGGACTTAATCATTATTATATAAACATTGATGTCACTATGGCTTTTTACACACTATTTTCAAATTAAACGCAGAAAAACTCGAAAACTTACAATTTTACTTGCGAATTTAATGTTTCAACGACCAGTTATACAAACTGATGCCAGTGCAGAGTGTCATATATCAGTTTACATACCTGTTACGTCCCAGCGTAAAATCGAACAGGTGAACATATAAATTTCCGTAGGAATGTCAGGATTCAGCGGGTGTTATTATAAGCCCGCTATCAGCATAGCCAAGTACTATATACACCACCAGCCATTATACATACCAGTACTGCCGTCAATCTCCCGCGAAGCCAACTGCTTCATCAACGAGGCGTTGCTTTCGTAATAAAGAAAGCTGTTCTTCCAAGTCACACGCCGCCGAAAACACTTTCCATCCGTATCAAACTATCATTTCAACTATGCGTACTCACCTTGTTATTTTTCTGCTGCACGCGATATCAGGAAATATTGCATTAACACATTGACTGCCATAGTAGTCGCCGGTGACCGGTACAAAAGATTTGACTAAAAATGCAAAAAATTCGCAATGAACCCTATTTGCAATCTGCAGCAAATGAAGTGAAAGCAATTGATATTGGAACGGTGCTTCAATATTTTGGCTTCTAACAACTCTGCGTTACCTTTATTTTGCAGGATTTAATTATACTCTGCAATACTTCATCGCATCGCGGTTCTAAGATAGCAAAATATACAAAAGATTTGATTAAAACTGCAAAAAATTTGCAATGGAGCCTATTTGCAATTTTGTGAAAGCAATTGATATTGGAACGGTGCTTCAATACTTTGGCTTCTAACAACTCTGCGTTACCTTTATTTTGCATGATTTAGTTATATGTACTCTGCAGTATTTTATCGCATCGCGATTCTAACACAGCAAAATATGCAAAAGATTTTACTAAAAATGCAAAAAATTCGCAATGAAGACCATTTGCAATCTTGTAAAAGCAATTGATATTGAAACGGTGCTTCAATACTTTGACATCTAACAACTCTGCGTTGCCATTGTTTTGCACGATTTAATTATACTCTCCAGTATTTAATCGCATCGCGGTTCTAACGTAGCAAAATACGAAAAAGATTTTACTAAAAATGCAAAGAATTTGCAATGAAGCCCATTTGCAATCTTGCAAAAGTAATTGATATTAAAAAGGTGCTTCAATACTTTGACTTCTAACAATTCTGCGTTACCTTAATTTTGCAGAATTTAATTATACTCTGCAGTATTTCATCACATCGCGGTTCTAACACAGCAAAATACGCAAAAGATTTTTCTAAAACTGCAAAAAATTTGCAATGAAGCTCATTTGCAACCTTGTGAAAACAATTGATATTGAAACGGTGCCTCAATAGTTTGGCTTCTGATAACTCTGCGTTACATTTATTTTGCAGGATTTAATTATACTCTGCAGTATTTCATCGCATCGCGGTTCTAACATAGCAAAATACGCAAAAGATTTTACTAAAAATGCAAAAAATTCGCAATGAAGACCATTTGCAATCTTGTAAAAACAATTGATAATAAACGGTGCTTCAATATTTTGACATCTAACAACTCTGCGTTACCTTCATTTTGCAGGATTTAATTGTACTCTGCAGTATTTCATCGCATCGCGGTTCTAACATGGCAAAATATGCAAAAGATTTTACTAAAAATGCAAAAAATTCGCAATGAAGGCCATTTGCAATCTTGTGAAAACAATTGATATTGAAACGGTGCCTCAATAGTTTGGCTTCTAACAACTCTGCGTTGCCTCTATTTTGCACGATTTAATTATACTCTCCAGTATTGCAACACATCGCGGTTTTAATACAGAAAAATATGTTTGGCAGTCAACCTGTTAAGGAGGTATTCCAATGTGACGGGTCGAAAAAATCAATTTTTTTGTATTTTTTGATAGTAAATAGTCATAGAATTGACATCCCAGAATCGTTTTAAGCGGTTCCATCCTTTTTGACCAGTAATAACGTTTCAAAGCAGAGGCTGTAACTGCGTGCGTATCAAAATTTGAAATTTTTGCAAGTGGCGTAGATGATTACTCAAAAACGGCTTTATAGATCGATTTCAAATTTTAATACATTTAGCATATTTATGGTTATCGCATGAAGATCAATCATGTTAAAGTTTTGATTATGATTTTGATTATAATTTTATTATAATTTTGAATAAATTTTTGCCTTATTTATAACGCAAAATATGTAAATATATAAAATATATAAATATCATTTTGGATATAGTTTTGCCTTGTTTATAGCGCAAAAAAAAATGGCTTTTTTTACATTCCTTTTTTACAAAACGCCGCCATTTTGTTAATTTTCATGGAAATTTGAAACCTGAGATTCACGCGATAACCACATTCATACAGATTAAAAATCTCTTTCGATTTTCTGTCTCAGATGTCCAGGAGGGCCGGAATTGTCTACGCCAGCACAATAAAATTTTGTTTGATGGGTGTAAAACCACCGATATAACTATTATAAATACACAAATATTTTTAACGGATAAAAAAATGTCCCTCTATTGTCCCAGGCCATATCTTTTCAGAAAAATAAAGTTTGCTCAGTTATATGCAATAGTTTCTGAGAAAAACTGTTCAAAATTTACTTTTTTTGCTTGTTTTTGGTGTTCACATTGGAATACTCCCTTAAGCAGAAATATCGTCCGATTTTCGGCGACAAAGGGATCAAACGCGACAGATGCTCTTTTTGGGATCGCAGATCGTATATCCACGATCGCGGCAAATCGCTGATGCCGGCAAAATATCGGCGGACAAAGCGACGTATCGGCCGATGTTATCTACCATCGCCGATCGCCGATAGACACGATACAGAAATGGACCGCTGCTCGTTTTCAAGTAATTACCGTATCCGCCTCACAATCTTTCCGCCGTGATCCAGGTAGTTCGTCAAAACGAAAGCGCCCTTCTTTCTTCTTGCTTCTTCTTCTTTTTCCGCTGCAGAGCATGCTCGACTCGTTGTCGCACGCTTTAGTGACATTTTGGGTAAATTATTGAGACGTGGACTCGAAGCGGACTGACAATGAACCGAGACGAAATGGGCCGATGTCTTAAAACGGTGAAATAAAGGTGAAAGTAGTCTGAGGTTTTTTAAGTGTGAAATAAAAGTAAGGTATAGAAAATGTTCATTTAGAATTTTTATGTCGTAGATGTCGTATATGAAGTGCAGTGTGAAATTTGCAATCCGTGGAAAGATATTTTGATTTTCCATGTATTATGTGTTATGCATTTCTATATACATATTAATGCTATGCAATTTTATATTTGTGAATATTATACATGTGTTATTAACAAACATAACATTTTGAAATCCAAACAATTAATATTACTATGTGCTACATACATTATATCCACATGCGCGAGAATGTAAAAACAAATCGCTTTTTTCACGGATTACAACTTCCACAGCCCCACTCAAAATCTCAATCTCGATCTTCAAACGTGGCAATAAATACTCAGGATGCGTCTTCTACACAAGGGATTATTATTGCATCGCGCAGGATCTTCACAAGGGACACGTGCGTGTGAACGTAGATAATATTCTCATTTCATTTTACTTTTAAATAACATCAACTTTATACGCGATTACAGTTCGATCGTACACCGTGATCCTTTAACTTTGTATCCTCTTATTGTGTCTCGTCCTCTCGCCTTCTCCACACACTCACAAGTATACATTCACAAATTAATACATCACACACGCTCACTCTCTCCCCCTCGCATACCTCGAGCCCGCTTTTTTTCTGTTTTCCCATATTTTCTCGCACACACCCGTCGACACTCACTCCCTTTATAATTAATTGTGCAACGCTAAGGTTTCTTCAACGCACGAACGCGCAGAACTCCGGAAGGGGTCTCTCGTCGAAGTCACGTGACCCGCGGCGTCCACCAAGATGGCGGCGTTCACTCAAGATGGCGGCGCCCACCCAAGATGGCGGCCGGAGGCAGCGAAAAGCAAACGAAAACGAGAGTTCGACCCTTCTTTTCGTTTCCCACGTCGCGTGTCGGTCAATTTCAGCGTCGCGACGCTTGCAGACGCTTTTTTTTGCAGCGTCGTGGCTCACAAATGAATCGTCGGCGTGCGGATCGCCAGCTTTGGTTCACGACGTGCGAATATGCGTGTAGTTTACGTCTGTCTTCGACGTTAAAGAGGAGAGTCGAAGACAGGCCGGCAAATTTCGCGTCGGGACACGTCGGAAGACGTCTTCTGCGACGCGGAGCGACGATGCCGCGGAATGTTCTGCGTGCGTAATCGTGTGCCGTTAAGCGTTTGTGCGTGAAACGGACGTTCGTCTCGAAAGTGTTGCCTGACGTTTCGCTGATTCTCGATGCGCGAAGATGCGAGTGAGGGTGGAAAGCTCGCCTTCTGTCGCGCCTTCTTCTACGTCTTCTAATACGCGAAAGAACTCGCACACACCCTACCCTGTTTCGTCCCGAAGACTCCCGCGAACGGGAAATCCCTTGCCCATACGCGTCCTAGATAAGAATCTACATGGCATGTCGCAGCTGACGGAATTAGTTCCAGAGAAAATCGTATGTCGGAACACAGCGACTGCAGAATATGGCTGAGCCAGTCAAAATATACCTCTCGAAGAAAAATACTTATGCACTGGGCTTCTTTTAACCGTTTGAATCCTATGCAGTTCAGATTTCATGTCGAAAAGTTCCGTCGAAATTTCATGTCGAAAACGAGATTTCATGTCGAAAAATTACTAGTTTTATCGCGATGCACTATTGGAGATACCCGGACAATTTGACTAATAATTATTCTTCGCGTAGTTACTGTTTTGGTGTTAAGCATGTGAGCAAAACATTTTCTCTAATTTCATTACTCTAATTTCCATTACTTTAAATTATACTATTTTATCATTTGATAAACACAACCGCTTTTGCCCCATTTGACGATTTCTGACATAAATTGAAGCGAACGCTATCGCGTTGTTCAGATTTCAAGTCGAAAAGTCTGATAATTATTCTTTGCATAGTTACTGTTTTGGTATGAATCGTGTGAGCAAAACATTTGGTGTCTAATTTCCATTACTTTAAATTACACTATTTTATTATTTGATAAAGACAACCGATGTTTCCCCACTTGACGTTTTCCGACATAAATTGAAGCAAGCGTGATCGCGCTGTTCAGATTTCATGTCGAAAAGTCCCACTAGTTTTATAGCGATGCACTATTGGCGATAGTTGCACAGTTTTACTGATAATTCTTTTTCGCATAGTTACTGTTTTGGTATGAACAATGTAAGCCAAATGTTTTAGTCTCTAATTTCCATTACTTTAAATTATACTGTTTTATTATTTGATAAACACAACCGCTGTTGCCCCATTTGACGTTTTCCGACATAAATTTAATGAAGCGCTATCGCGCTGTTCAGATTTTATGTCGAAAAGTCTTAGTAGTTTCATCGCGATGCGTTATTAGCGATACGCGGACAATTTTAATGATAATTATTCTTATGTATGTGATAAGTATTAGTATAATGAATTTTACTGATAATTATTCTTCGCGTAGTTACTATTTTGGCGTGAACAATGTGAACAAAACATTTTGTCGCTAATTTCCATTACTTTAAATTATACTATTTTATTATTTGATAAACACAACTGCTGTTGCCCCATTTGACGCTTTCCGACATAAATTGAAGCAAGTGGTATTTCTCGACAAGATTTTCTAGGTAACTTCTGGGATCCAAACGGTTAAGAGAGAAGGCGAAGGGAGATTTTTTATCTGCATTGTTCTGTTCATTTTCGAACGCATTTATGTTTAGTCGATTTGTAAATTTATTTTTCATCGAAGTTCCTGAAGAGGGACGTTATGGTTTTGAAGCAACAAAGTGCGAGATTCGATTTCTGAAGAATAAACACAATTTTAGTCGAGAAGAAGGGCAATTATACATGTAAAAAGAACACGTTGACTGCCACGCAAGTTTTGTGTATATTATCTGAGGGCTGCGATAGAATTTAATACAATAAATCGCTCTATTTAATTTCTCTAAAGTATCATTTTTTTAACCGTCTAGGTACTATGCGCCACTATAGTTGCTTCACATTAAGCAACTTTTTAAGTGGAAAGCCAGTATAGTGGTTCACACGTTATACTCGCAGCATATTATATTATAATGGCTGTGTTTCGTTTTTTTTATGATAATAAATGAAAATATTCGCGCCACCCTTGTGGTACTAATAGCAGCTACTTCCGTCGTAGCTATAAGTTTAGTGTTTAATTATTGAATAACGAACTTTTTATGTCATCATCTTATTTATTTCTTTAGATTATTCAATATTTTTTAATCGATGACATTTATGTTATTTTAACGTGGCGGTCAATGTGTTAAAAAAGCACAAGAAATCTGCTTGCAACTTTTTCACAATTCACGTCTTCAGACTGCAAGAATTTTCTATTGATCTTTTCTACTCAGAGTTGTGGGAAGAAATTTTCAACGGTACTGATACTCTGGAGTATTTTTTGAAAGTATTATGCACAGATCGTAACTTTTTTTTAATAAAATACCGTGTAGATAAAAAAATCTCAAGGCCGTTGCCGAAACAAAATTTCCAAGCGATTGATAGGGAATAGATTATGATGAATTGTGAAAGAGTTGCGTCGCTGCCGTAATGGAAAAATTATTCAACTTTACTGGCAAATAAATTATTAGTTAGTTGTGAAGAAAGGTGAGTTCTAAAAGTCCTCGGTTTTTCAGACAAAATTTTCTCTTCTTCTTGCATTCTTGCCACTTCTTTGACATGTCATTATGTACAGACTGCGAACTAGGGGTAATAACTTAAGCGCTACTCTGCGCCATCTTGGCATATCGTAAACTACCGGATAGACGAAAAGTTGTACACTCGTTGCCGAAATAAGAATTTAAAATATCATATTATGAAGAATTACGAAAAAGTTGCATTGTCGCCATGTTGAACAAATTCCGTAATTTTACTAATGAACAGGCCATTTTTAATTCAAGCTTAACTCACGCTTGTAGAGAGTAGTGAACTGCAAAATGCACACTGTTTTCATTTTGCGTCGGAGGAAATTGTCAGTTGTTCCTGCATTCTTGACTCTTCTTTGACATGCCATTATGTACAGACTGCGAACTGCTGATAAGGGATAACTTACGCGCTACTCTACGCCATCTTGGCGTTTCGCAAACTACCGGGTGGACGAAAAGTTTCACGCTTGTCGGATCACCAAAAAATTCCGCTTATTCTACGAACAGCGTCGTCGCAATAATTAAAAAAATGTGTAAACTTTACTGGCGAACGGATTCTCGTTTATTGACTCGTGATATACGCTGAAATAAGCGAGCTGCAAATTTTCCGATGAATCAATTGTGCTAACTGTGCGCATAATTGCTATATCAGGAATTGCGTGATTAGCGAACACCCGGTATTCGTCCGATAAAAGTGTGATTAACTTAATTCTGTGCATGTTCCCGTATGTATATGGTACTGTATGAGCCTTCTTTTACGCGGCGTGAATGTGTGCATGTATTGAATACGCGTGTGCGATATCTACATATTTACAGGGCAAAACACAGAAGCGTACTTCGTCAATGTCTGCGTGCGCGTGTGTGGATTCACGTACGCAAGATGCAAAAAAATATTCAGCTCCCAAAACGAACGTTAAAGAATTCCGAAAATTCGCCAACTTCACTCATCCGAGCATTCCACCGTTGAACGTTGCGAATCTGTATTCTACTTTTGTCGTCTTATTCTCGCATCATACATATCGCGTGTATCTGCTTTTGTGTGCACATATAAATGGTCCGTCATGATAATTAATTCCATCGTATTGCACTCAGCAATTTTCCTTGGCGTTCGAAATAACGCGCGACTTTCTTGTTTGAAATTCGAACCGCGGCATGACATCGTACTATTATAAAACAATTATAATAATGCGATAACGCAATGTTTCATTATCACGATGGCATCACCCACTGGACGGCATTCCGTCTGATATATGCCATATACCAGGGAACACCGTTCGACGTATGGTGCACCACGCGAGTCGAGACAAGTCTGAACTAAGCGTTTGCGCAAGAATTTCGTCACCAATCGTTCGTTTCGTCAGACCGTGAGCATTGGCGCCGATTAGGCAGATCAGAAAGATTAGAAAGGAAGACGGATCACGTTCGCAAAGAATCAAACGCCCGTGTGCGTGTATACTTGTCCGAAGTGTGCCCGATGTGTGTCCTTTTGTGTAACAGTGTACGAACTGCCCTTGCGCTAGCCTAGACGAGAAAGAAAAGAAAATGCTAACGTGTCTTTTGCTATTCTATCATCACCCGGAAGCGTCGACCGTTCTCTCATCAAAGTCCCTCGCAAGTCTCACCTTTGCCTGCCTTCAAAGATCAGCGTCTCGCACTTCACAAAACACTCCCGGCCGTGATAACTTCAACAACTCCCGCAATCCATACTCTTCGTTTTGTCTCCTGCCACCTGAATCAAGTCATCACGTTTTTCACCGACGCGCAAACTCGCCGGAACACTGTACTTCGTTACGCAAACGGAATTAAACGTCGAACGTCCTGTGGACACGACGTTAGGTCTTCTCCTGGTTCCTCTTGCCCTGAGTGCTCGGGGCCCAAGGTCACAACGAGTGATAGTCGCCCAGGACCAGACCGCTGTGATAACTGGCGTGAGAAGTCGACATGCCCATTGTGCCCATGCCCTGGTAGGCGCCCATGCCCATGCCGTTCATCGACATCGTGTTCATGGTGTTCACCCCCTGCATGGTGTTGGGCAGCATCGTCGACGGCCCCATGGGACTGAGTCCGCCCATTGACGGGGCGATGGCCCCCATCTGCATCGATGTAGCTGTGTGCGGAAGAGACTTCTGGAGGTCGGCAGACGTCGGCGTGCCGATAAGGTAGTCCTGGAATGAGATGTAGGATCGCGATATGAATTGACGACATGCGATTGAGTGTGTGTGTATGTATGTGCGATCAGTAATCATCTCAATAGGCATTTGTTAATGGGTATTTTCATTAGAGACGCGTTTGGAAGATTCTAGAATAAGTTGGTTGCTAGGAGTGTAAATAAGATGAGCGATCGATGGTGTGATGCGCGTTTTATTTGTTTATGAGAAGAAAAGAGCGAGAGCTTCACTTGCGAATCAGTCGCAAGGAGACCATCACGGGAAAAACGATTCGACACACGCGAAAACAGAAGTTCACTGAAGATCTTATACTGTATTAAATTCTTGTTCATTCCATTTTAATAAACATCTATTATATCATTAAATTCCCAATTAAATAAATGCGCGGACGCGGCTATTCAGATGTTGATGGCGGCCAATGTGGAGTAGGGATGAAGATTGAAGGGTGGTTGGTCTGGATATGGAGAGAGCGGGTGGCTTCCGGATACTTGTTGGGTCTAAAGTCAAATTGATGCTGATATTTTTTATACGTTTGCGTTTGTTGAGTGCTTGTTTAACACTAAACATATCGGTACTTTACACCTACCTATTCTTTCATTCTTTACATCTATCAGGAGAGGTCATTTGACGCCTTATGAAGTAAACGTTGATTTTCAGAAAGGAATTTCTAATTTATTAGAGCGAGAAACTGAATAATCAGATGATATAGGAATTTATAAAAAGTCAAATGAGTTGAATTTATTGAAAGTCAATATGAATTGAACACGGCGATCATTCGGATGGGAGGCGCTATTTCATTTGTGGTTGAGACAGCTTTAAATGTAAAGAGGCGGAATGGGATTACGAGTAGAAAAAGAATGTTAGGTGAGAAAGGTGTCACAGTTTCGAGAGCATCTGCTATTTGTCCCTTCCTATTTTCTGAAGACTGTTACTGGTTTCTCTGTTTTTGTTTACGTTGCCGCAAAACACCAATATTCCAACTTTACACCTTCGCATCCTACTTCTCACAAATCCATTTTCCCAATCCCTAACTCCCATCAAAGTATACGACGTTTTCAATTATTTTGTAATTTCCGACAGCTCTCTCCTGCGAATTATGTTATTACGAAATTTTGGTCAAAACTACACAAACACAACCCTGTACTTTGAGGAAATGATACTCTGAGTGACATTTTTACAAAAATGTTCAAATTGTCAACTGTAGTTTTTTGAAACAATAATGTATCAATTATTTTTTAACTGTAGTTCCTTCAGAGTGTAATTATTCCGAAGATTTGTGGCAAAAAATCAATCAGAGTATTATTCTTCTAAGTTACAAGGTTTCGTAGAATTAGCATATTTCACAGGTGCTGCAATAAGACTCTTAAATTAAGAAAACGCATTTCTCAGAGTATAGTGTAAAGCTGCAAACTTCGAATGATACTACGTGTATATTGTGGCAAAATCAATGAAATCAAAAGGGATATAAAGAGAACATGATCATATTTTTCGCAGATTCTTCAGTAAATTTGTGAGATTCTTTAGTAAATGTATCTATTCGTGAGGTATCGGTCTTTAGGCCACCCAAGGTCTCCACAGCATATCTAGTTCTTTCATAACAATAATTACTTCTAAACAAACTCCACCACAAAACCCGTTATTGCTTCCACCCAACTCTCGATTCATAGATGCCTCAAAGATACCAAAGATAAAAACTCATCTAACCACTCTACCAATGTCACATATTGCAATTTGGGATTACGAGAAAACAGAGAGTTGACGCAAATGAAAAATTCATTAAAATTTTTGGTGCTATAATAAGACTTGAAAATTAACAAAACGCATCTGTCCAACGTAGGGTGTAAAGCTATAACATTCAAATGATGCTATCTTGAATCAAAAGCAAAGAAATCAAAAGGCACATAAAGACTCCAGGAACATATTTGTTGTAGATTACAGCCTCAGCAAATCGTGTCTATTTGTAAGGTATTCAGGTCACCCAAGGGCTCCGCAGTATCTCTAGTTCCTTTATCACAATAATTAATTCTAAACAAACTTGTTGTTGCTTCCATCCAACATTCACAGATGCCACAAAAGTACCAAACATAAAAATTCGTTAAAATCCTCGGTGCTATAATAAGACTTGAAAATTAACAAAACGCATCTGTCGAACGTAGGGTGTAAAGCTATAAAATTCGAATGATGCTATCTTGTGACAAAAGCAAAGAACTCAAAAGGGATATAAAGTGACCAAAAACACATTTATCGCAGATTCTTCAGTAAATTGTGTCTATCCGTGAAATACGGTCTCCAGCAAAATTCGAATGATGATCTTCTGGCATCTTGTGACAAAAGCAAGGAAATCAAAACTGATATAAAGACCCCAGCAACATATTTATCGCAGATTACAGCTTCAGTAAATTGCGTCTATTTATAACGTATTCAGGTCACCTAAGGGCTCCGCAGTATCTCTAGTTCCTTCATCACAATAATTAATTCTAAACAAACTTGTTGTCCCTTCCGCCCAACTCTAGATTCACAGATACCACAAAAGTATCAAACATAAAAATCCATCTAACCCCTCTATCTCACGCACATTAATAATGTTGAGCTCACCTGTGGGCTATAGTACTGCATGTAATCCAGCTGACTCTTCTGTTGTGCGCAGCTAGGTGGCGGTGGCGGCAAAGTCGCCGTCGGATGGACCAATCCGTGTGCGCCGTGCGCCCCAACCTGCAAATGATGCTGCAGCTGATGATGGAGGTTCCGCTTGTCGTCGCCGCTCTCACTGCTGGTGTCATGGTGCTGCATGTGGTGCGTGGGCGTGTGCGGATGGCTCAAGGTCGCCGCGTGACCTTGGTGATAGGAGTGCGGACTCGAGACCGAAACTGGCGGCGGCAGTTGGTACATGCCGGAAGTCTGCTGATGGTCGACCATTTGCTGCTGCTGTTGTTGCTGCTGCTGAACCGCGCAGGAAGAAGGCTGCTGCTGTTGTTGCTGAACTGCGGTCGACTGGCGTTTTGTGTCGTCGCCACTTTCGCTGCTGGAGTCGCCCAGGCCACCGCCGTGAGCTTTGTCCTCTCGTTGACCACTGAAACATAAGGAATTTGGGTGATGAGTGAGGTTCAAAACGATCTGACAGTCTATCTGAGGAAGTTTATAGGGAATAGATCCGTTTACGTTGACGGTCTAACTGGATATTAACTCCTTGACATACGAGGGCCATTTGAAAAATTTCCGGTCTTATTGACATAAATTAACTGTAGAAAAAAAGGTTTCGCCGTCCAATAGATAGCGTTGACATATGTAAACCGTAAAAATTTCAAGTCATCGTGATCATAACTTCGTCTACGGCACTCTTCTAAAGTTGTCAGTTGACATTGTCTATCAACAATAGATCCGTTTACGTTGACGGTCTAACTGGTCATTAACCCCTTGACATACGAGGGTCATTTGAAGAATTTCCGGTCTTATTGACATAATGTAAGTGTAGAAAAAAAGGTTTCGCCGTCCAATAGATAGCGTTGACATACGAGGGCAGTCCGATAAGTACTTAGCCTCACCGCCTAATGGCGCCACTATCGTAGAAAAAAATTACTATCGTGTAATACATTCTCGTAGACGATTACTGTCAAAATTTCAGCCATATTGGATTTGTAGTTTTGTTTTGATCGCGTCTGAAAGCCGGCGTGTCCGCGGATTATGCAAAAATGGAAAAAGAGCAATATCGGTCGGTGATTCGATTCTTGTTTTTGGAAGGGAAATCGCGCAGCGAAATCAAAGAGCGCTTGAATGCTGTGTACGGTGACTCTTCTCCTTCAATGGCGACCGTCAAAAATTGGTTTAACGAGTTTCAACGTGGTCGCACTTCAGTTTTTGATGAGCCACGCCCAGGTACCCCAAAAACAGCTACCACGGAGGATAACATGACAAAAGTCCACGAACTCGTATTGGCAGACCGCCGACTGAAGGTGCGCGACATAGCTGAGACAGTAGGCATTTCAAAAGACCGCGTGAGTTATATCCTGCATGAAATATTGGGCATGGGAAAGCTTTCTGCTCGATGGGTGCCGCGTTTGCTCACTTCGGATGACAAGCGCATCCGTGAGACCACTTCAGAGCAGTGTTTCACACAGTTTAAGCGCAATCCGAAAGAGTTGCTACGTCGTTTTGTGACTGTCGACGAAACGTGGATCCACCGGTACACACCAGAGACCAAGGGACGATCCCACAGAGTATCTGAAGTCGAAACAGTGGACTGCGCCCGGCGAATGTGCTCCGAAGAAGGCGAAGACTGTCCTACCGGCCGGAAAGGTGATGGCCACCGTGTTCTGGGATTCACAAGATGTGATCTACATAGTCTACCTGGAGAAGGGCAAAACAGTCACAGGGCTGTACTATGCCGAATTATTGAGCCGATTCGGTGCCGAATTAAGGAAAAAACGGCCCCATTTGGCGAAGAAAAAGGTGCTCTTTCACCACGATAACGCACCGGCTCACACCTCTGCCCAAGCTACAGCCAAATTCGTTGAATTCGGTTACGAACAGCTGCCCCATCCATCGTATTCTCCAGATTTGGCCCCGTGTGACTTCTTTTTGTTCACAAACTTGAAAAAGTCACTCGCTGGGCAGAAATTTGAGTCGAATGAGGAGGTTATCGCCGCCACGGAGGCCTACTTTGCAGATCTCCAGAAAACGTATTTTTCAGACGGGTTGAAGAAGTTGGAGCATCGCTGGATCAAGTGTATCGAGTTAAAAGGAGACTATGTTGAAAAATAAATCGTCAATTTTCCAAAATTTTCGTTTTTCTTTTGTAGGCTAAGTACTTATCGGACTGCCCTCGTATATAAACCGTAAAAATGTCAAGTCATTGTGGTCATAACTTTGTCAACGGCACTCTTCCAAAGTTGTCAGTTGACATTGTCTATCAACAATAGATCCGTTTGCGTTGACGGTCTAACTGGATATTAACCCCATGACGTACGAGGGCCATTTGAAAAATTTCGGGCCTTATTGACATAAACTAACTGTAGAAAAAAAGGTTTCGCCGTCCAATAGATAGCGTTGACATATGTAAACCGTAAAAATTTCAAGTCATTTTGATCATAACTTTGTCTACGGCACTCCTCCAAAGTTGTCAGCTGACATTGTCTATCGAGAATGGAGAAAATTGAGTATCGCGCAGAATACTTACAACAATGCAAATTTTCTAGATTTGTATCATATTTTACAATGTCAGCCACCGGTGGTTGACGTGGCACTTAGTGTGTTAAGGGATGACATGGGAATATGTCAATTATGTGGATGTTAAGAGCTCTACCGGCTTACATGAGAATTTTTAGGTCTTCCGGAGTCATGGCGTAGTATAAGTATCCGACGCTACATTGTCATGGTATGTTATGTATGAGCAAACATAGTAGAAGCGACTGTAGTAGTAGTAGCAACGTACATTTCTAGTAGTTTTCCTGTAAAACTACTAACAAATGTAGTAGTAGTTTTGTTTAATTTTGTGGTAGATTTCCTGTAAAACTACTAACAAATGTACGTTACTACTAATTATGTAACTACTAACATAATATATGACATACACATCAGTATTCTCGTTATTTGCTTCATGTTTTGCGATCAAGTGGTACTAAATTTCCATACACACACATAGTCACGCATATTATATTATAAATTATTTCAAATCATTCGTGCCTATTGTGTATGTCTTGAATATGAATATAAATTTAAGTCCTTCTTCTCGAGTTAGCTTGATTTTATTACTCAAAACTTTAGCACTTTACACGTTTCGAAACTATTAGTTTCATCGTCAGGAGTCTATGCCATAATAGACTGAAAAAATGAAACCATTTCTTACATTTAATTTTATTATTTCAACATCATTATATTTTACTATATAATTATTATTAAATCTAAATTAAAGGTTTTACTTATTTGACATAATATCGCCAAATAACCATTTGTTTAATTATTACTAAGTTTGCAGTTACGTTGTCACATACACATTCTGTTGTCTTATAGATTCGTGGAAACTAATAAGTCCAAAACGCGTAGTACCGAAGTTTTTGGAGAATAAATTTAACTTCCACCGAGAAGAAGGTCCAGTATTTATATCGACTATTCGTATCCAACGTTGAGTAATTTTTGCCTTTAACATAACTATATTTCACATTACTCTTACTTAATTCACATCGAATAACTTGACCACAGCAGACTTATAATTTCCATGAGAAATTTTAAGCGATCACATTTTTATGACACTTGTAAAGTTCATTCTGCGTCATTCGGCTCCGACATTTATATGTTAATCATTCTGCAGAAACAGTATACATATAGTTACGTTTTCACATGCGCATTCTATTGTCTTATAGATTCCTGGAGACTAATAAGTCCAAAACGCGTAGTGTCGAAGTTTTTGAACAATAAATTTAACTTCGACCAAGAAGAAGCTCCAGTGTTTACACCAACAACTCGTATCCAACATTGATTAACTTTTGTCTGTAATATAATTATATTTCACATTACTGGAGACTAATGAGTCCGGACCACGTAGAGTGCTGATGTTTTTGAACAATAAATTGAACTTCAACTAAGAAGAAGCTCCAGTATTTATACCAACAATTCGTATCCAATGTTGAGTAATTTTTGTCTTTAATATAATTATATTTCACATGACTCTTACTTAATTCACATCGAATAGCCTGACCACAGTAGACTTATAATTTCCACGAGAAATTTTAAGAAGGTGTTCCAATATTTATATCGATAATTCGTATCCAACGTTGAGTAATTTTTGCCTTTAACATAATTATATTTCACATTACTCTTACTTAATTCACATCGAATAGTCTGACCACAGCAGACTTATAATTTCCACGAGAAATTTTAAGCGATCACATTTTTATGACACTTGTAAAGTTCATTCTGCGTCATTCGGCTCCGACATCTATATGTTAATCATTCCGCAGGAACAGTGTGCATATTTCTGCCAACACTTTGTCGCTCTTCCATAATTTCTATTTGTAAAGTCCACGAAGTGCAAACTATGCGAACAGTACCCCGTATCCCTTCGAGCGACGAAGAACCGGGAAAACTGCAAGAACTGGGATGAGGGTATCGAAATAATATCAAGTAAGATAATACGATGCCGGCGCGTAAAGTATAGTGAAGAGGGTACCCACGCGTACGTGTACACGCGAATTAAGGGTGGAGACGTGTATGCGCGCGTGTGTGAGTGAGGCGACGTAGAACAAACGAAGGCCCCGGATCAGAAAGAACGGAAAGAATACGGTTAACGAAAATATGGACGCCACCGAAGGAGGGAGCGAAATTAAAATGAGAAAAATCGTTTCTGCGCAAAACGGTGAAGCGGCGAATGTGTTACTATCGAAATGAACTGAGAAGCCGAGGTGTTTAATTATTGTTTAATTATACGTGCAACTGCGAATGGCTTGTAATGTTTCGGGTGATTAAACTAAACTGGGTAACAGCAATTACGGTTGTTAGCTGAGATGTATATAAAATTGAAGACAGCGAGATAATTATTTGACGTGGCAAATGTAAAATATGTGTGTGTGTGTGCATGCATGGAAAACTGAAACTGAAAAATTGTTGAATGCAAGATAATGAGGGGTGACAAAAAATCTGTTTTTTTTTTGGTTGCATGTTGTTTTGAGTATTGCTATTGAAGAAATATTAAAATACTTTTGTTGGTGGGGGATTTATAATTTTTGGTTGAAAACTAGAACTAAAAAGTAAACTAAACTAAAAATCAGGTAACAGCGAATATGGTTGGGTCCTGATATATAAACATAAAACAGAAGATATGGAAACAAAGAATTTGACAAATACATATGGATGCGTGTGGAAATCGAAAACAGAGGAATGCAAGATATCGCAAGGTTAACAAAACCGTTATTTATATTGTACTTTCAAACAAACATTTTCCAAAGCTAATAATGTCAGTGCTAAACGAAGCAACGTCCGACCTATAAATATATGTTTATCAGTATTTTTGAATATGAACAAAGCTTTTTAGAAATAAATTATTGCTTAAAAGAAAATTATTAATGCGTGCGCAGTAGAAACATGTTGGGATTGTAATATTTGTTTGTGCACGTAATAAATTGTCAATTTATGCATCAACGAAACAATTTTGCGTGTGTTTCAGATATTGAGGCTTCTGGAATATATACCATGACATGACAGACATATTATACGTTGTAAGCTACCTTAATTAGGAAAATCAGTGAAAAAAAATGGAACAGTATATTTTGTGCATTAACAAACTTCTCTTGCAGTTTAGACCTTAATGTATTACTGAAAACAAATCGTAAATTACATGTGAAAAAATAAAAAGAAAACACTCTGACAGCTTGTGTTCTTCCACTTGTTCGTAAGTACTCGTCTACCTGATTTTTTTCTAATAATCGCCCCACGTTTAAACAGTTCACATGAAAATGATTTGATGCTTAGGACGTATAGCACAGGTTCGCCGCCAACTTCCCAGCACACACTTAAAATTTCGCAACAATTGGCAGTACTCTCTATTTTTCCTTGTAACTACCCCATACATTTTATTCATATCGTTCACAATTCTGAGCAAACAAATGACCGCCATACTAAAACATCTGTACATATGCCGCAATAGCATAATAACAACCTATCAACATGTCACATCTGTCATTCACGATTCAAAGATCGCGTCCAAAATAATCGCTTCACACCAGTTCTAATTAACCCTTCAAGTACAGAGCTCTATGAGTGTCCCCTCCACTATAAACACCATAACTGTTATTTATGTTGATTCGTTATGTAACCCCTAAATAATTTATCATTGCAGTTCTCATACACCAAATGAACACGTTGACTGCCAAGCGTATTTTGCTATGTTAGAAAACCGCGTTGCGATGATATACTGAGGAGTATAATTAAATCGTGCAAAATAAAGGTAATGTAGAGTTGTTAGAAAATTGTTAACTCTGTTGATTCGTTATGTAACCCCTAAATCATTTATCATTGCAGTTCTCATATACCAAATTAACACGTTGATGCGCGTGAAATACTACATAGTATGATTAAATAGCGCAAAATAAAGGTAACGCAAAATTGTTAAAAGCCGAAGTACTGAAGCATCGATCCAATATTAATTGCTTTCACAAGATTGTAAATAGACTTCATTGCAAATTTTTTGCATTTTTACTCAAATCGTTTGCGTATTTTGCTCAAGCGCATTTTTCTATCTTAGAACCGCGATGCGATGAAATACTACAGGGTATAATTAAATCGTGCAAAATAAAGGCAACGCAAAGTTGTTAGATGCCAAAGTATTGAAGCATCGGTCCAATATCAATTGCTTTTACAAGATTGCAAATAGACTTCATTGCGAATTTTTTGCAATTTTACTCAAATCGTTTGCGTATTTTGCTCAAGCGCATTTTGATATGTTAGAATCGCGATGCGATGAAATACTGCAGAGTATAATTAAATCGTGCAAAATAAAGGTAACTCAGAGTTATTAGAAGTCAAAGTATTGAAGCATCGGTCCAATATCAATTGCTTTCACAAGATTGCAAATAGGCTCCATTGTGAATTTTTTGCATTTTTACTCAAATCGTTTCCGTATTTTGCTCAAGCGTATTTTGCTACGTTAGAACCGCGATGCGATAAAATACTGCAGAGTATAATTAAATCGTGCAAAATAAAGATAACGCAAAGTTGTTAAAAGCCAAAGTATTAAAGTATCGGTCCAATATCAATTGCTTTTACAAGATTGCAAATAGGCTTCATTGTGAATTTTTTGCATTTTTACTCAAATCGTTTGCATCGATCACCGGTGACCACCGTGGCAGTCAACGCGTTAAATAATGAAACAAAGTTATCCTCCTTCCTTTTTGTTTCCTACTGATTCTGCCCTATGCCGAAGCCTTCATATACCCATAATTATCACGCCAGTACATAGGCAATCGGAAAAATGTTAATTCTTTCCATTTTTCGTCTACCCCACCTCCGATTTACACTCCACATCGCACCAACCAAGTCTCTGAACATCCGGCACTTCGGAAAACCGAAAACGACGCGTCGAACGCGCCTAAAACGGCAGAAAGGCCGAGCGTCGGCAAAGAAGAAAAATCGACGCTGTAACCGTGCGAGACAAAGACAGAGAGCCGTTCCCGTCGTCTCGTAAACTCAATTTAGCGAGCTGGACCTCCTCGAAGTCGAGGCACGTGGGATCGAGAGACCCTCGGCCCGAAGTTTCCTCTCTAACCACCGTACATTCTGCCTGCCGCCATCTTTCTCCCACTCGCGGGCCAGGTACGAGCAATCGTTAAGCGCTTGTTTTACAAGTCGTTTAGACGTGCTCGCCGCGATACGGCATTGCCGCAAGTGCCACGACACTTGTCTACGGGGTGTTTTCGAGAACCGGTCGAGAAGCGGTGGGGATTAATGCTACTGAACTGATAACGGGCGTGATTCTGGGGCTTTTGTTTGTTAGGTCGGAATTCGGGGGGTGTGATATGCATGGAGACAAGTGGATTGAGTAGGTGGGTGTGTGGATATGGATGGATGGGGGGTCATGGTGGATGTTTTTGGTTTTGGAGGATTTTTGGGGTGTTTTGGGATGATAAGGCAAGATAATGACCGATAGCGTAGTGTGTGTCGGACCTTGACAATTTGATATGTTTCTATTTATGTTACGTTATGGAAAATACGTCGTATATTAGTATATAGAAGCATATCATAATGAAATGATTGAAACTGCAGTGTGTGTGATACTTTGACGATTTGATGTAGTCGCATTTGTGTTACATTATTGAAAATGGGTTGAATATATGCAGATAAAAAGCATATTAGAAGAGAATTATTTAAAATGCAGTGTGTGTGGGACCTTGACGATTTGTGGTATTATTTATGTTTCGTTATGGAAAATACGTTGTATATAACTATATTGAAGCATAAGTATCATAATGAAATGATTGAAACTATAGCGTGTGTGGTACTTTGACGATTTGATTTGGTACTATTTATGTTACGTTATTGAAAATATTTGGAATGTATGTAAATAAAAAGAATATCATAATAGAATTAGTGAAACTGCAATGGTGTGGGACCTTGACGATTTGACGTGGTACTATTTATGTTACATTATTGAAAATACGTTGAATATATGTACATAAAAAGCATTTCATAATGGAATTATTGAAAATACGTTGAATGTATGTAGATAAAAAGCATACCATAATAGAATGATTGAAAATGCAGTGTGTGTGGTATTTTGACGATTTGAAGTGGTACAATTTATGTTACATTATTGGAAATACGTTGTATATAGGTATATAGAAACATATCAAAATACAATTATTGAAACTGTAGTGTTCAGGTGAGAAGAGCTAAATTTTAATATGTAAAATATCATAAAATATTAGGTACTATTACAATGATATTGGATCAGCAACGGTAATGTGTACATATCAAATGGTCAAAGGCACGTCTGAGTCGTTGATACTACCAATTGAATTAAAAATCTCTTATAACACATATCTGTTTAACTGCACTGCTTAAACGGAAAGAATAATATCCGGAAATATAGCACGCAAACAAGTATTGTATAGTACAACAGCCACGTGTCTTCGAAAGACCGTGGAAAAATGGTTTTGAACACGCCGATTTAAAAAGATAATCTATCTATATGAAAGTGTAAAACACCATCAATTGTTGTAGACGACATCAGCCACGGGTCTTAAAAAACGACGACGAATTTGCAATCAACAACATTTTAATATAGTCTATCATGACACAAACACGTCAACTGCAGCGTTAACTCGGAAATGGTAAACTCTTGAAGTACAAACTACCATGAATTGACCTATTCACAGGCAAAAGCGATTAACTCCTGTTAAATACAAATGCCAAAATCGATACTAAACTTTCAATATTCAAAATAAATTTAATGCGCTCTGATAAATATGAATGTGTCTGTTTCTGAATTGATGTATAAATATCAAACGATTATCATGTTGCGGAGTTGAGAGTAATTGTATAATCGGTAATTATATAATCGCAATCGGACCACTAGCCATAATACAATAATCCTTTGATATGTATACATAAATGTAATAATTTTTGTTTCGAGCAGTTAATCGAACAGTTAATTTAGCAGATAAGCGGTTCAGTTATCTCACAACACATAAATTCTTTGCACTTGACTATCCTCTCTGAGGGGACACGAAAGGATTGTACGTTATTAATGAGAAAAATGTATGCAAGACAAAAATTTGTTTGGGTATTTGGTTCTTTAAGATATTTTCGAATTATTACAAGTAAAAGCAATTTAAAAATGAGAAATCCTTAACTCTTGAAAAATTGGTAAAGTTTTTTTTTCTCAATCGAGAGATGAAGTTCAGTAACCGTGAGAATATATTTCCCCAACATGTTCAGACTATTGACTAAACTATTTTATAAACTATAAACTAATCAAGTTTCTTTCAAAATATAATTCCAATAGAAATGTTGCGCTTCTGACTACTTCTCGTTTAATGATATCAAAGTGCAAAGGATTAAGTACAAATAGCAAAAAGTTTGATGTAAGATACAACTTGAATAGAAAAATTCTTTCTGAAAATATATCATTTTATACGAAACGCTATGGTGTTTACTACTTCATAAACGAACATGTTCAAGCGTAATGCATTAAGTATAGATAGCAGGGAGTTTGATGCAAAATATAACTTGAATAGAGTAATTCTTTCTGAAAATAAACCATTTTATACGAAACGCTGTGCTATTTATTACTTCATGAAGAAACATGTCCGAGTGCAAAGAATTAAGTACTGATAGCGCAAAGTTTGTTGCAAGATATAATTTGAATAGAGTAATTCTTTCTGAAAATGCACCATTTTATACGAAACGCTGTGCTGTTTATTACTTTACGAAGGAACATGTTCAAATGTAAAGGATTAAGTACAAATAGTAGAAAGTTTGGTGCGAGATCACTTGAATAAAGTAATTCTCTCTGAAAATATACCATTTTATACGAAATGTTGTGCTGTTTATTATTTCGCAAAGAAACATGTTTGAATGTAAAGGATAAAGTATAGTTAGCAGGAAATTTAATACTAAATATAATTTGAATAGAGTAATTCTCTAATTTTATACGCAACACTGTGCTGTTTATTACTTTGCGCAGAAACATGTCCGAGTGCAAAGGGTTAACACGCCCAGGAAAAAATCGTTGAACCCACTGCATCAATTGTCTCCGCTAATCAGACTCGCCGCAGCGAAGTTCAGCCCTCAGGCATCGAACGGCGTGCGTTTTCGTCGTTTTATCTTTCTCGCCGACGCGTGTGGGATCGCGGCACATCGCGTCTGGTGGAAATAATTCTTGTCACAGCACGGCCGAGGGACGTGGGCTTTTTGTCCGGGACGGGGACGAGATTTTCACCTGCCGAACAGATTTATCGCGCCCAGTGTCGAGGAGCCGACCTTACGCCGTTCGTCTAATCGTTAACTCCATCGAGATCCGTTTCGATCTCGACGGCTCGGCGCAACGGTAAAAACTCGACACGAAAGATATTTCGGAAAACCATGAGTCTGATTGTACTCGATAACAACGTAGTGTTTTATGACTTCTGGTACTCTCGCGGTAATTATACGGAAAGATGTGCACTGGTGAATGTTATTGTATTGGATAACTATGCGGTGCTTTACAAGTTTCGATGCTATTGCAGTATTTACGTCATTTTTGAGAGATGATTATATAGAGAAATACATGTACACTTTTTAATGTCATTGTATTGCATAAATATGCGTTGTTTTTAAGTTTTGATACTGTTGCGGAGATGATGTGATTCTTGAGATATATATATGAGATCTATGCGATTTTTACAAGTTTAAATGCTGTTATGGTAATTATATAGAGAAACACATATACTCTGCTGAATGCGATTGTATTAGATAACCATGCGGTGTTTCATAAGTTTTGATATGGTTGCGGTAGTTATGTGATTTTTGAGAGACATATATGGGACTTATGCGATTTTTAGTAAGATTGCGCTCCATAACAATGTACTGTTTTATTACTACTGTTACTGAAACATGTGTGGTGAATTATTGCATTTGGATTATGAGATATATATGATACTATGCAGGTATGATTTTTGGAAGACATATAGATTGCAATTTTCAATAAAATGTAGTTGTATTGTTTTGCAAGTGCTGATACTGTGGCGTCAGTTATGTGATTTTTGAGAGATATATATGGGACTTATGCGATTTTTAGTAAATTTGCGTACGGTAACAATGTTTTACAACTGCTGATGCTGTTGCGGTGATTATATAGAGAAATACATGTGCACTTTTTAATGTCATTGTATTGGATACGTATGCGGTGTTTTACAAGTTTTGATACTGTTGCGGCAGTTATGTGATTTTGGTGAGATATATATGAGACCTATGCGATTTTTAGTAAAATTGTGGTCGGTGACAATGTACTGTTTTACAACTGCTGTTACTGTTGTGGTAGTTATGTGATTTTTGAGAGACATATATGGGACTTACGCGATTTTGAATAAGATTGCGCTCCATAACAATGTACTGTTTTACGACTTCTGGTACTCTCGCAATAATTATACAGAAACATGTGCAGTGTTGAATGTCATTGTATTGGATAACCATACGGTGTTTCACAAGTTTTGATACTGTTGCGGCAGTTATGTGATTTTTGAGAGACATATATGTCACCTATGCAATTTTTAGTAAGATTGTGCTACAAAAAAATGTACTGTTTTACAACTGCTGTTCTTGTTGTGGTAGTTATGTGATTTTTGAGAGATATACATGAGACCTATGCGATTTTTAGTAAGATTGCGCTCTATAACAATGTACTGTGTTACGACGTGATATTTCAGTTATGATTTTTAAGTAACATAATATAGAAACATTTTATGTGCGCTATTAACAATGTTTTACAATTGCTGATGCTGTCGCGGTATTTACGCAGATACAAATGTGCACTGTTTAATTGTGATTCTATTGGATAACTATGCGGTGTTTCACAAGTTTTCATATTATTCCAATGGTTATGTGATTTTGGTGAGATATATATGAGAAATATGCGATTTTTAGTAATATTGTGCTCGGTAACAATGTACTGTTTTACATCTGCTAATACTGTTGCGATAATTATATAGAAAATACGTTCAACTGCGATTGTGTGTGATGTGTTTAATCTTTTAACAACATTATGGTAATAATAGACAAACATGTGTGTACTATTGAATGCAATTGTACTCTATGTAATTTTTCCTGACGTTTGATACTAGTGTAGTAGTTCTAGAAAAACACATGTTTCTTGTTGCATGTGTTTGTGCTGGATAACGATGTAGTATTTTACGATTTTTTACACCGTTGCATTAATGCGTTGAATGCACTAATTTATATCTTTCGATGGTGTTGCAGTATTTACATAAAAATACGTGCAAGATTTTAATATATGGATACTTTAGTAAACTATGTTTTTCGGTTTCGTACACGCACCACTACTATAATTACACGTAATCACACACACAACAATAAATTTCCTCTAACCATCCCATATACGTGTATTTTATACATGTTCACAACTGAGCAAACCAATGTTCGCCATACTAAAACATCAGCAGATATCTCGCAATAGCGTAATAGCAACATATGAACAAGTCACATTTGTCATTCACGATTCAAACATCGCGTCCAAAATAATGTCTTCACACCACTCCTGATTAACCCTTTAAGTACTAGATTCTCTGAGTGCTAACTCTGCTATAAACCGAAACTAAGTTGCAGTTCTTATACATCCAATTAAATAATGAAAGAAACTTATCCTCATTCCTTTTTGTTTTCTACCGATTCTGCATTATGTCGAAGCGTTCATCTCATATACCGATAATTGTTACTACAGTACACAGGTATATACAATCGGAAAAAATGGACGACGGTTCACATGCTTCCATGCTGGTAACATTTGTCGTTCGCATATATTTCAAAATACAACGACAGTGTAAATAAAACTAGTATTTAAGTGAATTTGTTTCGTCCATTTATTTAAAGCTGTTAAATTTTAGCCGATAAATTACAAATCCAAAACACTTAAAAGCGTTGAAAACTGGTGGAGTAATGAAAGCGAAATAAAATTTTGCAAAGGGTTAAAACCGCGATGCGATACAATACTGCAGGCATAATCAAATTGTGTAAAATGAAGGTAACGCAGTTGTTAGAAGCCAAAGTATTGAAGCACCATTTCAATATCAATTGCTTTTACAACATTTTTTGCATTTTTAGTCAAATCTATTGCACCGGTCACTGGTGACCACGAATTTTTTGAATTTTTAGTCAAATCTTTACGCGGACGTAAATACTATAACATTCATTTTCATGATGATGCAAAATGATATGAATGCTATAACGTTCATTTTCATGATGATGCAAAATGACATGAATGCTATACCATTCAATTCTTAAAGTCAATTATTTTGAATTTAATTTTGTATACGTTATAATATGTTTAATTATGAATACTATAGCATTCATTTTCATGATGATGCAAAATGACATGAATGCTATAGCATTTATTTTTCATCAATTTCAAAATACGACAATACTGCAAATAAAACTAGTATTCAAGTGAATTTGTTTCTTCCCTTATTCATTTAAATTACCTTATTTTTTAGTTAAAGTAAATTTCAAATAAAACCCTTAAAAGCGTTGGGGGCTGTTAGTAACAAAATTGAAATAAAATTCGGATTGCAAAGGTTTAAGCACCAATCCAACTGATCGCAATGCTTGAAACGACACGTGACGCGTCGGAATTTCGACGAATACAATGTAGTGACACGCCGTCGTAGAAAGACAACGGAATAGTCGCCCGACCAGTACGTTTCTTGCCACCCGTTGGATCTCAGGGCCTATAACCCGACGGAGGTGTCCCCAGGTATGTGCCTTATCCGTCGGAAGATCGCGCAGTAAATTTATCCGCGCGTTGCGCGCGATCCACGAAAAGAACGGAATCCTTTCGGGCATTATTATTTTCATTAGGATTTGTGACTCATCGCGCGTAGGAGACATTTATTTCGGGAGAGCCCGGCGTATCTATTGCCACGACGCCGCATCGACACGGCGCCTTTTCATTTTTTCGGACGAGCCTCGGGGTTATGTGCTAATTTTCGGCGTGCAATTATGGCTTTTGTGAGCGACGGGTAAAGGGGAAATTTGTTGTTTGAAGTTTCATGTTACAGATAAAGAAGAATATAGAATCTGACAAGAAATTACAGTTTGATAAGGAAAAGTAATTAAACGCGTGCAGAAAATTCATTTGGCAGACTCGGAATGACACTTTTTTCGATTCTCTACTGCGCATCTAGATTGTGTGCTAATTTTTGATATCTAATTATAGGTTTTGTGAGCAATGGGTAAAAGGGAAAGGCGTTCTCTGGAAATTTGTTGTTTGGTTGCGGATAATATTTTTAAATATGTATGAGGCATGTGTCAGGTTTGAGTTTGAAGTTTCTTGTTACAGATAAAGAAGATTATAGAACCTGACCCCGTTTTGTTAAGAATATTCGTAATTCGGTAGAGTTGAAACGACACATTTTTTTAGTTTCTTGCGCATCTGGTTTGTGTGCAATTATGTGTTTTGTGAGCGGCGGGTAAAAGAGAAATTTGTTGTTTGAAGTTTTATGTTACAGATAAAGAAGAATATAGAATCTGACAAAATTTTATTAAGAAATTACCGTTTGATAAGGAAAATTAGTTAAATGCCTGCAGGAAATGCTTAATTTGCCAAACACGAAACGACACATTTTTTTATTCTCTACTGCGCATCTAGATGTGTTCTAATTTTTGATATCCAATTATAGGTTAGAGATCGATAAAAGCGTTCTCTGGAAATTTGTTGTTTGGTCGCGGATGATATTTTTAAATATGTACGACGCATGTGTCGGTTTTGGGTTTAAAGTTTGTTGTGACAAGTAATGAAGAATATAGAACCTGATGCCGTTTTGTTAAAAAATTATGTAATTCGGCAGATTCGAAATGACACATTTTTCGATTCTCATGCGTATCTGTATTGTGTGCTAATTTTCGGTGTGCAATTGTGGATTCCGTAAGCGACGGGTGAGGGGGAAAGACGTTCTCTCGAAAAGACTCTTGTCGGTTGGTCGTGGACAATATTTTTAAATATGTATGCAGCATGTGTCAGTTTTGCGTTTAAAGTTCCTTGTTACAGATAAGGGAGAATATAGAATCTGATCCCGTTTTGTTAAGAAATTACAGTTTGACAAGGAAAAGTAATTAAATGCGTGCAGGAAATTGTTCATTTGGCAGACTCAACATGGCGCGTTTTTCGATTCTCTACTGCGTATCTAGATTGTGTGTCAATTTTCGGTGTGCAATTGTGGGTTTTATGAAAGACGCGTAAAGGGGAAATGCGTTCTCTGGAAATTTGTTGTTTATTTATTTATTGATATTTTTTAATATGTACAAGGCATGTATTAGTTTTGCGTTTGAAGTTTATTGTTACAAATAAAGAAGAATATAGAATCTAACCCCGTTTTGTTAAGAAATTACTTCATTCGGCACAGTCGAAATGACACATTTTTCGATTCTCATGCGCATCTAGATTTAATTTTCGGCGTGCAATTATGAGTTCTGTAAGCGATGGGTAAAAGGGAAAGGCATTCTCTAAAAATTGGTTGTTTGATCGCGGATGATATTTTAAAATATGTACGAATCATGCGTTATAATTTCGGGTTTGGAGTTTGTTGTGACAGATAAAGAAGAACATAGAATCTGACCTAGTTTTGTTAAGTAATTACGTAATTCGGCAGACTCGAAACGAGACAATTTTCGATTCACATGCACATCTACATTGTGTACTAATTTTTCATATCCAATTATACATTTTTTGAGAGACGGGTAAAGGCGTTCTCTGGAAATTTGTTGTTTGGTCGCGGATGACATTTTTAAATATGTACAAGGTATGTATTAGTTTTGGATTTGACGTTTGTTGTAACAGATAAAGAAGAATATGGAATCTGACACCATTTTATCAAGAAATTATTTCAAATTAATTTGCTTCACGTGCGCATTTAGATTATGTCATAATTTTTGGTATGGAGTTATGAGTTTTGTACGGGACGGGCACAGTAAAAGAAAGATAAGTTTGATAAAGATTGATGTTATTTTGTTAGGATCTGCAGTTTAATGATCGAAAGTAATTCGGAAGGTATGAAATATGAATTTTAGTAAAACCGATGTAATACTTTTCCTCTTATTTTTCGGTTCGCTTTCACGTCGATGTGCTATTTTTTTTGTATGGAATTACATCAGATTCCGATATAATGCGATATGTAATAAAATCCGGGAATTCCCCGTTTACTTTAGTCGAGCATAGTATGTTAATTCCGTCACTACCTATTTCTTGCGTTGCATAATTATTTTGTTCTTAATAAGTGAAACGTTGAAAACAAATTTGATACGATAATAATCATATCATGCATTTTACATGTAAGTTTACATGATTAATTAGGTTGTATGGAGGTCATCTGTGTGGGGTTTCCGAGTGGCAAGTAAGAAAAGGAATAAAGACTTATACTATTTTAAAAATTACAATTTTTGTTTCAAGACGCTCTCATCGACACATATTCTTTTATTTTTTTTTCGGTTTTCGTGCGTATCTAGGTTAGTAATCTGGGTGCTAATTATCTGTTTCAAATCGAGAGTTGTTGTGACACATGAAGAAGCGAATGAAGACGAATGCTGTTTTCTCGAAAAGGAAAGTTTCACGAAATGAAACAATCCATCACGCAGGCGAAACATTTGTTCCAACAGTTTTGCTACGATGTCGGATCAACATACTTTTTCCCTTTTCTCAGTTCTGGTCCGTATTTTGGCCATGTGCCAATTTTCTGTTCGGCATCATGGAACTTCAGAATGACACATAAAGAACAGAATGAACGACTGACGATATTTCATCGGAAGTGGAAGGTCGATTCATGAGAACAATTTTACGCATAATCATTTACTTCTGCCGACCCAGATTGACACAATTTGGGATTATGAATTTTACAGGCGACAGATAAAGATTTTAACATTTGCAGTTTCAGCAAAGCAGCAAATTTTCTTTTCCCTTCATGAAATTTGTAAGCAGGCTGCTAAAAAAGACAATATAAACCGACGCCATTTTGTTGCGAACTAAAATACGCGAAATTACCTATAATTTCCGCTTTTCATTTGGGACTACAAAGTTTACGGGCGATACATAAAGACTTTGATATTTGCTGTTTCAGCAAAGCAGCAAATTTTCTTTTCTCATCATGAAATTTGTAAGCGGGCTGCTAAAAAAGACAATATAAAGCGACGCCATTTTGTTGCGAACTAAAATACGCAAAATTAGCTTTAATTTCCGGTTTTCATTTGTAATTATGAATTTTACAGGTGATAGATCAAGATTTTAACATTTACAGTTTCAGAAAAGCAGCAAATTTTCTTATCCCATCATGAAATTTGTAAGCGGGCTGCTAAAAGAGAGAATATAAACCGACGCCATTTTGTTGCGAACTAAAATACGCGAAATTAGCTATAATTTCCGGCTTTCATTTGGGACTACAAAGTTTACGGGCAATAGATAATGACTTTAATATTTGCAGTTTCAGCAAAGCAACAAATTTTCTTTTCGACATCATGAAATTTGTAAGCAGGCTGCTAAAAAAGACAATATAAACCGACGCCATTTTGTAGCGTACTAAAATACCCGAAATTATTTATAATTTCCGGTTTTCATTTGGGACTACAAAGTTTACGAGCGATAAATAAAGACTTTAACATTTGCAGTTTTAGCAAAGCAGCAAATTTTCTTTTTCTATCATGAAATTTGTAAGCGGGCTGCTAAAAAAGGAATATAAACCGACGCTATTTTGTTGCGAACTAAAATACGCGAAATTACCTACAATTTCCGCTTCTCATTTGGGGCTACAAAGTTTACGGGCGATACATAAAGACTTTAATATTTGCAGTTTCAGTAAAGCAGCAAATTTTCTTTTCCCATGATGAAATTTATAAGCAGGCTGCTAAAAAGGACAATATAAACCGACGCCATTTTGTTGCGAACTAAAATACGCAAAATTAGCTATAATTTCCGGTTTTCATTTGTAATTATGAATTTTACAGGCGATAGATCAAGATTTTAACATTTACAGTTTCAGAAAAGCAGCAAATTTTCTTTTGCCATCATGAAATTTGTAAGCGGGCTGCTAAAAAAGAGAATATAAACCGACGCCATTTTGTTGCGAACTAAAATACGCGAAATTACCTATAATTTCCGGTTTTCATTTGGGACTACAAAGTTTACGGGCGACAGATAAAGACTTTAACATTTGCAGTTTCAGCAAAGCAGCAAATTTTCTTTTTGCCATCATGAAATTTGTACATACACTGCTAAAAAAGAGAATATAAACCGACGCCATTTTGTTGCGAACTAAAATACGCGAAATTACCTATAATTTCTGGTTTTCATTTGGGACTACAAAATTTACGGGCAACAGATAAAGACTTTAATATTTGCAGTTTAAGCAAAGCAAATTTTCTTTTCCCATCATGAAATTTGTAAGCGGGCTACTAAAAAAGAGAGTATAAACCGACGCCATTTTGTTGCGAACTAAAATACGCGAAATTATCTATAATTTCCGGTTTTCATTTGGGACTACAAAGTTTACGGGTAACAGATAAAGACTTTAACATTTGCAGTTTCAGTAAAGCAGTAAATTTTCTTTTCCCATCATGAAATTTGTAAGCGGGCTGCTAAAAAAGAGATTATAAACCGACGCCATTTTGTTGCGAACTAAAATACGCGAAATTACCTATAATTTCCGGTTTTCATTTGGGACTACAAATTTTACGCGCGATAGATAAAGACTTTAACATTTGCACTTTTAGCAAAGCAGCAAATTTTCTTTTTCTATCATGAAATTTGTAAGCGGGCTGCTAAAAAAGAGAATATAACCCGACGCCATTTTGTTGCGAACTAAAATACGCGAAAATATGCTTAATATGCCAAACATGCTAAACAATTTAAGCAAACTTCAAAGAAACTCGAAAAAATCCGAAGAAGCAGCGTCAGTAAAAATCTGAGAGATGAAACGAGCGTTGAACTGACTTTTCTAGGAAACTTTCGAGCATTTTTCTCCTTCGCTCTCCGCGCCGAGATTCTATCTCTAAACCGCATTGCCGGACCGTTGTTTTCTCGAAACTCGAAGGAATCGATCTGGCAGGAAGGTGCCTAGGAATTTCGGAGCGAGGCTTATTTACGAAACAGACGATTAATAAAGTTAACAGCACCGACTGTTATCTCCCCAGCATCGTTCGCTGTAAAACCATGAGCGAGACACGTTTCACGCGAGTCGATCGATTAGAAACGATCGCGTGGAATTAAGGAAATCGAGGAAAAGGTGGCCGATAAAGATCTGAAGGCTGATATATGCGATTTACTACTGTATAAATTGTAATCGTCGATCGCTTCTGTTTGAGTAAAATACCTTTTCGAGTGTTATCGCCGTTTGGAGGTGCAAGAAAGTAAATATATGTAAATGATGGAAACTGAACGCTGGGTGTTTCAGAAGAGTAAGTGACAGGCACGTATTTATGTTTTCGTCATTTTTGTCATAGTGGTGATGTTAAATAATTCATTTTCACGGCTGTTGGTGATACTTTTTAGTTTTCGATAGTTTGTTATTTCGAGAACTATATTGCAAATGTGATGTTCATATTTATTTAATACGAAATCATAATGTACGAAATCGTAATTTAATAAATGAATATTAACGTAAAAATATCTTCAATTGATACCTAAGTATACTCAAAAAAGTTTTCATCTGCGTAACCTTAAGTTTTTGAACTCTATTACGATTTTTGTTATTTTATGTATTTTCCGATAGTTTGTTGTTTCCAGAAGTACAATATATTGTAAATATGATGTTCACACGTACTTAATATGAAATCGTAATGTAATAAAGAAATATTAATGTAAAAATATCTTCAATTGATACCTAAGTATACTCAAAAAAGTTTTCATCTGCGTAACCTTAAGTTTTTGAACTCTATTACGATTTTTGTTATTTTATGTATTTTCCGATAGTTTGTTGTTTCCAGAAGTACAATATATTGTAAATATGATGTTCACATGTACTTAATATGAAATCGCAATGTAATAAAGAAATATTAATGTAAAAATATCTTCAATTGATACCTAAGTATACTCAAAAAAGTTTTCATCTGCGTATTGTTAAGTTTTTGAACTCTATTACGATTTTTGTTATTTTATGTATTTTCCGATAGTTTGTTGTTTCCAGAAGTACAATATATTGTAAATATGATGTTCACATGTACTTAATATGAAATCGCAATGTAATAAAGAAATATTAATGTAAAAATATCTTCAATTGATACCTAAGTATACTCAAAAAAGTTTTCATCTGCGTAACCTTAAGTTTTTGAACTCTATTACGATTTTTGTTATTTTATGTATTTTCCGATAGTTTGTTGTTTCCAGAAGTACAATATATTGTAAATATGATGTTCACATGTACTTAATATGAAATCGCAATGGAATAAAGAAATATTAATGTAAAAATATCTTCAATTCATATCTGAGTATACTCACAAAAGTTTTCATTCGCGCAACGTTAAGTTTTTGATCTTCTACGATTTTTGTTATTTTATGTATTTTCCGATAGTTTGCTATTTCCATAACTACAATATATTGTAAATGTGATATTCATATGTATTTAATACGAAATCGTAACGTAATAAAGAAATATTAATGTAAAAATATCTTCAATTCATGTCTAAGTATACTCAAAAAAGTTTTCATCTGCGTAACGTTAAGTTTTTGAACTCTATCACGATTTTTGTTATTTTATGTATTTTCCGATAGTTTGTTATTTCCAGAATTATAATGTAAATATGATGTTCATATGTACTTAATATGAAATCGTAATGTAATAAAGAAATATTAATGTAAAAATATCTTCAATTGATACCTAAGTATACTCAAAAAAGTTTTCATCTGCGTATTGTTAAGTTTTTGAACTCTATTACGATTTTTGTTATTTTATATATTTTCCGATAGTTTGTTGTTTCCAGAAGTACAATATATTGTAAATATGATGTTCACATGTACTTAATATGAAATCGCAATGGAATAAAGAAATATTAATGTAAAAATATCTTCAATTGATACCTAAGTATACTCAAAAAAGTTTTCATCTGCGAAACCTTAAGTTTTTGAACTCTATTACGATTTTTGTTATTTTATGTATTTTCCGATAGTTTGTTGTTTCCAGAAGTACAATATATTGTAAATATGATGTTCACATGTACTTAATATGAAATCGTAATGTAATAAAGAAATATTAATGTAAAAATATCTTCAATTGATACCTAAGTATACTCAAAAAAGTTTTCATCTGCGTATTGTTAAGTTTTTGAACTCTATCACGATTTTTGTTATTTTACGTATTTTCCGATAATTTGTTATTTCCAGAACTATATTGCAAATGTGATGTTCATGTATACTTAATATGAAATCGTAATGTAATAAAGAAACATTAATTTAAAAATATCTTCAATTCAGGTCTAAGTGTACACAAAAAAGTTTTCATCTGCGTAACGTTAAACCTCTGAACTGTATCACGATTTTTGTTATTTTATGTATTCTCCGATAGTTTGTTATTTCCAGAACTATATTATATTGTAAATGTGATGTTCACGTGTACTTGTACGAAATCGTAATGTAACAACGAAATATTGATATAAAAATATTTTCAATACATATCTAAGTATACTCAAAAAAGTTTTCATTCGCATAACGTTAAGTTTTTGAACTCTATTATGATTTTTGTTATTCTATGTATTTTCCGAAAGTTTGTTATTTCCAGAAATATATTGTAAATGTGATGTTTATATGTATTTAAAACGAAGTCTTAATGTACGAAATTGTAATGTAAAGACAGAATATTAATGTAAAAATATTTTCAATACATATCTAAGTCTACTAAAAAATTTGCTATTTTCATAACTACAATATATTGTAAATGTGATATTCATATGCATTTAATACGAAACCTTAATGTACGCAATCGTAATGTAATAATGAAATATTGATGTAAAAATATCTTCAATTCATATCTAAGTATACTAAAAAAATGTTTTCATTTGCGTAGCGTTCAGTTTTTGAACTCTATCATGATTTTTGTTATTTTATGCATTTACCGATAGTTTGTTATTTCCAGAACTATGTTGCAAATATCATGTTTACGTGTATTTAATACGAAATATTAATGTAAAAATATCTTCAATTCATATTAAAGTATACTCAAAAAAAGGTTTTATTTGCGTAATGTTTTTGAACTCTCACGATTCACATATCCTTACACAGATACCTTTTTCCACTTTTTCTCTCATCAATCACTTCCGTATCTGTGTCAATATTGACTCTGCATCCACAAGAACATTTTTTAAACTCCGCACTTCTCTCTCTCCCCTCGCATCCATTCCACAACTTTACACTTTCCAGCAACCGTCAATCTCCCTCCACTTCTTCTCCCATTTCAGGCTTCGGGATCTGTGCCAATTATGGCTCCTCATCCAAAAGCACATTTGCCACAAACTTGCACTTCCCTCTCAACCTACATCTACTCCACAACTTCACTTTTTACAGCAATCTTCCAGCACGTATCTATTTCACAACTTCACACTTTACAGCAACCATCAAGCGCACGTCTAGTTCAGCACATTACGCTTTATACTAAACGCCAACCTTTACTCCTTGTCTCATCGTTCGTTTCGACATCTGTGACAATCGGACTCTTCACCGCAGGCAGATTTATTAAAAATCGCCCCTCTCCCAGCAGCCATCTAGTCCACTTCGGACTTTATAGTCCAGCGCAGTATTCCACAACTTTCCACTTTACAGCGGCCGTTAATCTCCCTCCACTTTTCCTCGCATTTCTCGCTTCGGCATGTGTGCCAATTACATATCCCTCGTGTGCATAAACACCGCAAGTCCCTTTATTAACACTTTGCCGGTATCACGTATACGTGACTTTTTCTTTCCAACCGTTATCGGCCGCTATCACGTATGCATGACTTTTTTTTCTCCAGTAGTGATGCTTAACACATTGACACATTAACCGGTGACCGGCGCAAAAGATTTTACTAAAAATGCAAAAAATTAACAATGAAGCCTATTTGCAATTTTGTAAAAGCAATTGATATTAAAACGGTGCTTCAAACTTTGGCTTCTAACAACTCTGCGTTATCTTTATTTTGCACGATTGAATTATACTCTGCAGTATTTCAACGCATCGCTGTTCTAACGTAGCAAAATACGCAAAAGATTTTACTAAAAATGCAGAATATTCACAATACAGCCTATTTGCAATTTTGTGAAAGCAGTTGATATTAAAACGGTGCTTCAATACTTTGGCTTCTAACAACTCTGCGTTATCTTTATTTTGCAGGATTGAATTATACTCTGCAGTATTTTATCGCATCGCGGTTCTAACATAGCAAAATATGCAAAAGATTTTACTAAAACTGCAAAAAATTTGCAATGAAGCCCATTTGCAACCTTGTAAAAGCAATTAATATTGAAACGGTGCTTTAATACTTTTGCTTCTGACAACTCTGTGTTACCTTTATTTTGCAGAATTTAATTATACTCTGCAGTATATGATCGCATCGCGCTTCTAACATAGTAAAATACGCTTGGCAGTTAACGTGTTAATTTCCATTTTTGTGGGCAGGTACATTGTTGCAGGGCAATGTTTCACGAACAGGGAACTGTGATTTCAATTGCCTTGCCCTCCCAATTTACCAGATTGTGCTTTATTGAAATCTCTGCCCGTTGCATCGAAGCAGCTGCTTGTTTAGTTAGTTTGAAACTGTCTTTCGCTGCCTTCGCATATCGGAAGATTACGTTAAATTTATTAAACATTATAAAATATCCTTCGAAATGTCATAGAATGAGGAAATATATGCTGTTCCGTTATCAGACGTGGAGAATAATTCTAATAGCGATAGTGATAGTGATTTGGACAGTGAGAGTGATATCGTTGTGAGACAATTTAAAAATAACGGAAGATCCTAAGAGTTACATTTTTTAAGTAAAATGTTTAAGTAATAATTAAAAAATTTAAGAGTATACAATCAAAATGGTGTAACAGTTATCTTAATGCCTTCTTTAACCCTTTGAGTACTGAATTATTTGAAGATTTTTATGCCCATGGGACGGATTTAATTTGTCGTTATATGGATTAATATCTAAAAATAATACATTTTATTTGGAATATACTTATATTGGTGATATAAATATATATTTGAAACTCCATTTTAGTTACAAAATATAAATAAATATATAAATGAAACAAAATAGAAATATTTATTTAGAACAAGAACCACCTTAAAGTCTAATAATTTTGTACCGTGTGGTATTTTTCAAAACATGTCGGTAAATCCAAAGGTACCTGGCATTGTTTGCATTGCCAAGTGGTTTCTTTTCTTATTTTATGTTTATAATATACGCGACACCGTTTTGTAGAGTGTTTCTTTAATTCTGTTGCCGGAATATTCTCCGGAAAATGTGCCCAATTTTTCGCTACCAAACGATGTGGCGCATCGCTGCTTATATGACGCCCACGGATATTATAATTTGGTAGGACCACTTGCGCCAATAATTCTTCAGCGATTTCTAAACGAAATTAGACAATACTTTATTTGGTTTCACAATTGACTTTACTATGTGGAACATGTGTATTGAAAATAGCCATGTCTATTAGATAAAACGCCATTTTTTTGTAACCTTTCAAGCATTTTCTCATAACAAAAAAGTACGCTAGAAATTGGTCCTGTTTATGAACGCCGCCCATACCTGTATTATATTCGAATCACTGTTATCATACAGCTCTAATTCTACTTCATTGGAACTATCATTTTCGCAATTATATAATAAATTTTTCATTTCAGACATCTTAGGGCAGCGTATCAAAAAAACACGGGTAATAATAAAGGTAAGTGGAGTTAACCTTATTTGCAACTGTAAGGTGTCATAAACAAACGTCAGGCAATTGTTTGCGATCATTGAGTCTCACTCGTCAAATGTACCCAAAGGGTTAATAATAATTATATTGCAGCTACTTATGTTCCGAACAATTGCATAAATTCCACCGTTGGAGAGCAGTCGATATTGTTGTGAGACGATTAAAACTTAACGGAAGATCCTGAGGGCTACATTTTTTAAGCAAAATATTTAAGTAATAATTAAAAAAGTCAAGATTATACAGTAAAAACGGTGTAACTTAGGTTCTTTTTAATACATTCCAACTACTTATGTTCTTTAATAATAATTATATTGATTCAAAAATAACAACTATGGGTTACATTTTTATGTTGGAAGATTAACGATAAAAATGCATATATACCTTTAATCCGTTGGAGAGCAGTCGATATCGTTGTGAGACGATTAAAAAATAACGGAAGATCGTAAGGGTTACATTTGTTAAGTAAAATGTTTAAGTAATAATTAAAAAATTTAAGATTATTCAATAAAAATGGTGTAACAGTTACTTTAATGCCTTCTTTAATAATATTACATTGCAACTACTTATGTTCCGAACGATTGCATAAATACGCCGTCGGAGAACAGTCGATATCGTGGTGAGACGATTAAAAAATAACGAAAGATCCTAAGGGTTACATTTTTTAAGCAAAATATTTAAGTAATAATTAAAAAATGTAAGATTATACAATAAAAATGATGCAGCAGTTACTTTAATGCCTTCTTTAATAATAATTATATTGCATCTACTTATGTTCCGAACGATTATATAAATACCACCGTTGGAGGGCAGTCGATATCGTTGTGAGACGTTGTGAGATTTTTTAAGCAAAACGTTTAAGTAATAATTAAAAAATGTAAGATTATACAATAAAAATGGTGTAACAGTTACCTTAATGCCTTCTTTAATAATAATTACATTGCAACTACTTATGTTCCGAACGATTACATAAATACACCGTCGGAGATGAGTCGAACTTACGTGAATCTCGCCAGCAACTCAAGAAATGTGCGGCCGGCAAAGTGTTAAAAATCAGATCTCGCTCCCTGACCCCTCAAAGGCCTCATATTCCGCGTGCCACCATACGCCGAGCATCGTGGAATATAAAGTGCGCGACAACTTCGAGGCGACAGAGCCGATATAATCCGATTTTACGAGGAGCGCTCGATGCGGACGAAGAGCACACCGACCGAACCGAGACAGACAGACTTGCGTCCACCTAAACTGACGGAGACAGACGGACGTGGAGGCAAAAACGGCCAGTCAACGCGAGGACGCAGGGTGCACCGCCGAACGAAGATGTTATCTGCCCAACGACGTTATGGTACGATATAAACTTAGACGCGAATTAGTGGAATCGCGGAGCGCATCTCATTTCGGGGCGCGAACGAAAGTATAAAGGGGTCGCGGGGAAGGGCAGGGGGAATTTATTGGGAAATTAAATGGGGAATTATGTTAGCGCGCGCCCTCCGGGACTTCGTGGCTGTTTATTATTTTCATCGTTCACGGTCGGAACAGGTGAGACCCGTCGCGGAAAGTCGTGGTTTTCTTAACCGGTTGAGCGCGGAATTTAATTTTAGGATCCTTCATGGGGTGCGGAATTGAAATCGAGCAATGACGTGTGTGCGCGTCGAACGCAGGACAAATGGTCCTGTTATCAATTTCGATACTATTACTGGCTGAATCACACATCTAGAGAGTAAATTTAGCAATTTATTTTTATTATCATTATTATTATTATATTATAGATAATCTAAAATAATATCATTCATAATCATAAAAAATAATAATCATAAATTCAATAAAATCATAATAATAATCATAAATTAGAAAAAAAATCAATAATAAAAATCATAAATTCAATTAAATCCTAATAATAATCATAAATATTTAATAATAATATCATTCATAACCATAAATAATCATCATTATTATTATATTATACCTATTTAACTATTTTTCATACCTAACGCTTTATTTTGATTATAACTGTGAAAATGCACAGGTTTACTTTAAGATGCTTTAAAAGCGTGAAAGAGAGAGCTTTTGGATCGAATGTTGCAGATTCTTGTATTCGATTCAAAAAGGTCTAGAACCCTACCTCATAGAGCAAAGGGCCAGTATTGGCCCTACTAATCATTTACGTGATTTGACTGAATCACCCATTTGGGGGGTAAATTTATGAATTTATTGTATCATTATTATTATTATATTATACGTATTTAGCTATTTTTCATACTTTTCGCTTTATTTTGACAATAACTATGAAAATGCACAGGTTTACTGCAGATGCTTTAAAAGCGTGAAAGAGAGAGCTTTTGTATCGAATGTTTCGGATTCTTGTATTCAATTCAAGATTGTCTAGAATTTTGTCCCGTAGATCAAAGGGCTAGTATTGGCCCTGCTAATTATTTATGCAACTTCTCCGCAACTCAACGCACGCCGTCAAAGTCGCGGCTTACCTATGTAATTGGTTTTGCAATATTAAATACTGAGCAGTTCTATTGGTAATATAAAGGAAGCATGCCATCAAATAATATTCTTATTGTATTTTATTGTAATTTCGAGTTTTGATAGCCAATGGCAATTTTTTTATTTTACACGAGTATACACGTCATATGAACCGCAATTGAGATTTCGTCCGACGTGTATAGACGTCAAACGCGCTTAACTGGTTAATATAAATTCTTTCGAGTTTCAGCCGCCTTGCTTGGCCATTCGCAGCGTCGGTTATGGGTTACGGCACGATGGCGCACGCGTCGGCAGAAGATGGGCGCGTATTTTTGAAATTTTATACGCGCGCGCCACGGTTTTAGTGCTGAGGATGTATTTTAGTGTTTCGCGGTACAAACGTGTTGCCGGAGAACTTTTACATGGAGTGCTATTCATGCGCGGGTTAATTAAAGCAGAATGATTGTGTTTAATCCTTTGACTGCTGTACACTTTTCGCTAGTGTGAAGTCTATTGATTGATTATATAAGACAAAATAAAGTTCTGATGATAATTTTCCATTTACGCCAAATTAAATAATGCAAGAAAATTATTTGATGTAGAACGCATCTGTATTCACGTTGTACAGAGATAATTGTGACTGCAGTAGGTAAGAAATATAATAGAACATATACACATATAAGAATATGTGTATATAATCTTATATATCTGTATATACATATATCATACATATAAGAATATGTCGGATATTTGCTGTAAAGCCGCGGTTATATTTATGTTGTTACAAAAGGTATTATGAAAAATGCGTGTGATAATGTAAAGTACTTGTAAGTACGTGTATATGGCTATGTGTGCATATCTACTATAGCATATCCACTATGAAAATTCTATATACTTATTTGAAGGTGAGAAATTATAGTAACGAGATCTTTGCATAAATTTATCGGTCATCCATACGTAGGTCACGCGACGTTCAACGTGTTAAACTATCCGAACCACTTGAACTCTTTGACAAATGCGTAATTTGTAGGAATTATAAGGAAAACATTAAAAGTGGTTTATCAAAACTTTTTTTAAAAGTGATAGTTAAATACAAATCATTGCTTCATTTTAATTTTGTACCCTGCGAGGAATTCTTAAAACGAAATTCCGCGCTTAACTGGTTAAAGACTAAAATTTACCGAAACTTTAAGAAAATTTAGCAGAATGACGTTCATCGTTCTATAAAAGAAACTTCAATTAAAAAATTTATTAATGAAACTTTATAGGAATGACATTCATCGTCCTGCTTCAACTAAAACGCGACACATGCGCAGTTCTGCGCCAATCACAGTTCGTCCGCTACTTCTCGCCACCCGATAGGCTGGCTTGACCCCCGCAACCAAGACGTAACTTTGAGCCCCGTCCTCTTATTTCCTATGTCCACGGATGGTGCACGTCAGATAAAGCGGAAGGTGAAATTGCGGGACAAAGAAAAGTCGCAGAAGTGGGAGTGAGGGGCTTGGAAGATGAGAGATGGCGAGATTTCGGCTGCTATTCTGGTCGCAGCCGCGTTAGAGACGTCGGACAATATTATTAGATCCGTTAGAGAAAGCCGGAGAGCAGTTTTGCCCTCCGCTTTTGCAGTTTCGCTCGGCGGCCCACACGTCGTCGGGCCTGATTAATCAGCCGCTGATAAGCGCCGGGGAAATTGATCGTGACAGTAGCGACGACTGCTCGCTAAGTTCAGTCGCGGCGAGATGAATCAATTTTGTGCGGGCCTTGACGGCTGGAGGACAGGTAAGATCCGACAAGTGTCCGAGTTTTAGGATCCAGGAAGTTTTGATGCGGGCTCCACGGAGTTTGATCGGAGAAATTAGGGATATGTGGGATGCAAACAGATGAAATTATGTATAAGAATATTGGATCCTGCTAAGAGAGATGGTGGAATATTGGCACAGTCATTTGAATTCGGTGAATTCAATTGTAGAAGCTTGGACCTAAGCATTTTGGACCGTGCAAAGATGAATGCTGAAGATTGAGCAGAGATTTATAAGAATATTGGGTCCTGCTGAGGTAGAGGGTGGATTGTTGGTACACTCATTTGAATTCGGTGAATTCAATTGTAGAAGCTTGGACCTAAGCATTTTGGACGTTGCAAAGATAGATGCTGGGAATTGGGCGCAGACATTTTTTATTCGGGAAATTCAACTAAACTAAATGGTACCTGAATAATTAGGATTTTTCAAAGATAGATGTTGGAAACCTAACATTAATTTGAATTCGACGAATAGAATTGTGTAAGTTTAGATCTAAGCATTGTGGACCTTGCAAAAATGGATGCTGGAACTTGGACGCAGAACTTTTTTATTCGGGAAATTCAACAATACTAGTTTGTATCTGGATAATTAGAATTTTGCAAATATTGATGTTGGAAGTTTAACACTACTTTGAATTCGGCAAATTCAATTGTATAAGCCTGGACCTAAGCATTTTGGACTTTGCAAACATGAATGCTGGAAATTGGGAGCAGACATATTTTATTCGGCAAATTCAACTATACTAATTTGTATCTGAATAATTAGGATTTTGTAAAAATAGATGTTGGAAGCCTAACACTACTTTGAATTCAGCAAATTCAATTGTATAAGCTTGGACCTAAGCATTGTGGACCTTGCAAACATGAATGTTGGAAATTCGGCGCAGATATATTTTATTCGGGAAATTCAACTGTACTAATTTGTATCTGAATCATTAGGACTTTGCAAAAAAATACTGGAAATTGGGCACAGAAAATTGTGTTCGGGACGCAAACAGATGAAATTATGTATAAGAATATTGGATCCTGCTAAGGTAGATGGTGGAAGGTTGGCACAGTCATTTGAATTCGGTGAATTCAATTTTAGAAGCTTGGACCTAAGCATTTTGGACCTGGTATAGATGGATGCGGGAAATTAGGCACAGAAATTTGTATTCTGGAAATTCAACTATACTAATTAGTATCTCAATTATTAGGATTTTGCAAAGATGGACGTTGGCGGTCCGATACAGTAATTTGAATTCGATGGATTCAATTGTGCAAGGTTGTATATGAAAATTTAGAATTTTAGAAAAATGGATATTGGAAGTTTTGATTGCAGTTCTATTCCCAAACGAAATCCATATGCCAAATCTTCCACCCAATTATTAATACCTTTCAAAATTTCACACCCGAATCCTGTCGAACAATTACAACCCTTCAATACCTGCATCAGAATTTCGCCAAAATCTATCGCTTGAAGATTTCACAAATATCTTCCAATTCCATCGAAGCGGTTAAAATCCCGCGAAACAAAACTAACAAACTCCTGCTCCCTTCTTTCAAAACTGTATGATCAACCTTCCTCTTTTTCAAAGCTCTCCAACATTCGCAACCTATTATACGTTCACTAAAGATAAATCCCAGGTCGATATTGGCGGTTGCTTAACACTAAATGTACCAAGCTCTTAAAATTTACTTTAAAATTATACATTCATTGTTATTTCTTTCGCTCATTTGACTTTCTCTAAATTCTTATATCATCTGATTATTCAACTTCTCGCTTTAACAAATTAGGAATTTCTATCTAAAAATCGTTTATTTTATAAAGGGTCAAATGACCCCTCACAGTAAGAATAACTAGGTGTAAAGTACCGGTACATTTAGTATTAATATTCTCCCAAATTCGTCTCCCAGATCACCGAACGAAGTTCGATTCTCACGCATCTGTGCAAACCGAGCCGCCAGCAGCACAAACTCCATCCTGAGGAACCTAAAGTCGCCTTGTTCGTCGGAAGCTGAAGGCCGGCCGGCCGAAACAAAAAGGCAGCAAGCGAGAAGAGCGCAAAGTGGAGAAAACGGGAGTCTCGCCGCGGGATTTTCCCAAGTATGCCAAAGGGCTCGAGATGGGCATCCTGTGTCTACCGATCGCGGCAGGTGAGCGCGCTGGGGCCAGGCTCCTGCAGGAGGAAAGGGACTCCACGGCAGCTGATTCCATAAGCAGATAGGGAGGCATTTCTTCTGTCTAAAATAATGGGCGGAGGCAGTCTACCGTGTACACACCGCGCCTAGCCTCTGTTTACAAACTCCCGTACACCTACGGGACCGCGAAACGTTGCGCACGGCTCGTCCCTTTTTACTTTTACTGACAGCCCCCCGCCGGCAGAATGCGGGTCACAGAAAGTGCTGGGCGCACGAAAAGATGGGCAAAGGGTGGTTTTTTGGGGGCGGCTGGGTGGTGAGTGGGTGGCATACGGTGGTCGGGGTCTTTGGTATGGGGTGGTAATGGGGACCCCTAGATGTCGAAGATGGTGAGAAGCATGCGTATGATATTAATTTGGGAACCGTGTGTTTCGGATTGCGCAGAAAGTATGTGGCTTAAAAGTAGTGTGATTTGAGAAGAAAAAGATTTCGATAGATGGGGTTGTAATGGGGCCCCTAGTTGTCGAAAATAATGGAAAGCATGCGTATAATATCACATTGGGAACCGCGTGTTTCGGATTGCGCAGGAAGTATGTGCCTTAAAAGCAGTGTGATTTGAAAAGAAAAAAGATTTCGATATATGGGGTGGTAATGGGGCCTACTACATCAGATGGTAAGAAGCATGCATATGATATCACATTGGGAACCGCGAGTTTCGAATTCCGCAGGAAGTATGTGCCTTAAAAGCAGTGAGATTTGAGAAGAAAAAGATTTCGATAGATGAGGTTGTAATGGGGCCTTCTAGTTGTCGAAAATAACGGAAAGCATGCGTATAATATCACATTGGCAACCACATGTTTCGGATTGCGCAGGAAGTATGTGGATTAAAAGCAGTGTGATTTGAAAAGAAAAAAAAATCGATATATGGAGTGGTAATGGAGCCCACTACATGAGGTGGTAAGAAGCATGCGTATATCACATTAGGAACCGCGTATTTTGGATTGCGCAGAAAGTATGTGGCTTAACATGTTGATTGCCGTGCGAATTTTGCTGTATTAGAAGAGCGATGCTATAAAATACTAACGCGTTTAACTGAATTTTGCAAAAGGTAAATAATGTACAAGTATTGAAGACCAAAGGATCGAATCACTATACTAACAATAACTGCGTTTATAAAATAATTATTCCTACCCATTGCGAATATTTTGGATCTTCAGTATCTTTGGATCATCACGGCTGTCAAAGTGTTAAAAGCAATGTGATTTGAAAAAAAAAAATATTTTGATGTGTGGGGTGGTAATGGGTCCATCTAGATATCGAAGATAATGAAAAGCATGCGTATGATATATTGGGAATCGCGTATTTCGGATTACCCTCAAGTGTATGGCTTAAAAGCAGTGTGATTTGAAAAGAAAAAAGTCTTCGATATATAGGGTGGCAATGGGGCCCCTTAGATGTCGAAGATAATGAGAATCACGCGTATAATATCATATTCGGAACCGCGTATTTCGGATTGCGCAGGAAATATGTGTCTCAAAAGCAGTATGATTTGGAAAGAAAAAAGATTTCAGTATATGGGGTGGTAATGGGTCCCTCTAGATGTCGAAGATAATGGGAAGCACGCATATAATATCACATTGGAAACCGCGTGTTTCGGATTGTGCAGGAAGTATGTGGCTTAAAAGCAGTGTAATTTAAAAGAAAAAAAGACTTCGATATATGGGGTGGTAATGGGGCCTACTACATGAGATGGTGAGAAGCATGCGTATGATATATTGGGAATCGCAGTGCGGTGATTTGGCTTAAAAGCAGTGTGATTTGAAAAGAAAACAGATTTTGATATGTGGGGGTAATGGGGCCCCCTAGATGTCGAAGATAATGAGAAACATGCGTATATCACATTGTGAATCGCGTGTTTCGAATTGCGCGGAAAGCATGTGGCTTAACCCTTTGCGATCGAAGTCCCCATAGCGGGGACATTTCTCAATCATAGGAGTCGGTGTCCCCATAATAAGGGCATTTTAAAATCGTTGTAGAAGTCGATATCCCAGAATCGGAAACCTCCGAAAATGCAATTATTTTTGGGACATGAAGATATGCGTCATCAACTCATACATACTGTATAAAATAACAAAACAACAGAACAACGAAAAGCCACAAACACACTTAAATTTTGTGAAATGTTTACTCGGTCAGTTATCAGTATATCAGTATCAATAATATATATATGCTTATAATGTACTATAATACGTATTACACTACTTATTCTCAATACGTTAAATCTCAAGCTTTCGTAAAGAATTCCTCAACGACGCCAATGTCTCTCTCAAATTAAGATCATCTCTATAAAAAAAATCACTCTCAAATTTAGTGCTCTCTTGCAATCATCGAATTTTCAAGCAATCAAAAGTTTATCATAAAGCCAAACTTTAATTGAAATTTAGTTTTATACCTCCGTACGGTCCTTCAACACTGTCCATTAAATTTGTAATTCTCAAAATACCCTTCCCTTATTGAAATCCCGCATCGACGCATCGAAGTGCCGAAGTCGCGGAAATCGAAAAGTCAGACCGCCGATTTCGCGGCGTCTATCGCGTCCGTTTTTCACGATCGTCAAAGTTTTGACGTGGCCAGGTAAACGCGGCGGTCGGGCGCTTGTTAAAACGCTTTCGGTGTTTCGGCATGCCTTAATCCGGATTAAAGGAATCCGGATTACTTCGAGCCTCGCCAATCGGTAGTCGCGTGTTACAGTCGACGAATCTTGTTCGCTGCTCTCTCACTCGCCGCCTTGACGTTTATCTCCCAGCTCCTCACGGACTTTCCTTTTTCCCGTACGTTCTCGGCCTTCCGTCGGAATTTCGCAGGTGCCAGATAGTGCCATTAACATGTTCATGCTGTTTAGCGCTTCTGGAATTTCTAAAGTGGCGGCGTCTCCCAAAAATGGGCGACGACGTTACTTTTTTTGACCCGCTGGGTACGTCACCGGTATTATGTGAGTTTCGTGGGAAACCGAATTTGTTGACACGTTAGCTGCCGAGCGGATTTTGCTGTATTAGTATTCGCTGTATTATTTTGCTGTATGCAATACAGACATTCTATGATTGACCTAAACCGCTCTACATTTATTCATGACAATTGAACTCTTGACAAATAGAAGTAGCATTCACTTTTTCGGTGATTAGGTCACATTTCAATTTTGTGCAGTGATCAGGTCACTTTTTTAAACCTTTTGCCTTGCCGTGCGTATTTTTCTGTATTAGAACGGCGATACTATGAAACATTACAGAGTTTGAGTGAATTACGCAAAATGTAAATAATGCGCAGGTATCGGAGACCAAAGGAGGACCATCACTATTCTAATAATAACTGCATTTATAAAATAATTATTGCTATTCATTCCGAATATTTTGGATCTTCAGTAAAATCTCTTGCGCCGGTCACCAATGACCACCATGGCGGTCAAAGTGTTAATCCTCTATGGGCCCGCGTGACTTTAAAGTCACTTATCGATAAATCGATATTTTATTAAATAGTTAAATTTTTTTATTAGATTGCGTATATATCTTGTTATATAATGTCTCCTTACTAAACAATAACATGTTTGATGGGGTTATCAATTCTAACCTGAAATTTCAAAGTAAATGCTTTTGCAAATTGTGTGCAAATAGAAGGCAAAGGAACCGTCTTGTGCAATTGTCATTATTTGTTCTTCCATCGGTGTTTGTTAAACAAAAAAGTTTTAGTTTGTATATCAATAGCGTCTTATTTGTTTACATTTAAACAATCATGTTATTACTATTTTCATGTAATATAGTTTTGTAACTTTCAAGACAAAATGGGCTATAATGGTAGGGTTCGGTGTATTTGCGATAACGTTTGTGTTTTCTTTGCTTTTTAATTTTATGTATCAGAGGCCCAAAATATGGATACAAAATCATATGAAAATAAAAGACGAATAGGAATAAGAAGCATTAGCAGTGATAAATCCACAGATTCTTTATCACATTCTGATTCTAACGAAGATCATCCAATAGTATTTGCTCGACGACATATAAATATTATTAATAGCGACGACGAATTTAGCAGTAAAGAAATCATCAGATAACGAAATGCAACGTATATCTATGTTTAATGCCAAACGCCAACTGTCTTATGGAATTCCATACTTAAGCTCTTATACACACAAGTGCAAACGTTGTAAGCCGTTATTACTTCAAAGTTACAAAATGTATTCGTTATAATAAAATTGTTGAAACTGCTGAATTCATTATTAATATGTATTTCGAGGTTGAAATTTTTTTGATTTTACGTTATATACATTTTGTATAGTCACCAAAAAAAGTTCGGTTCATACAGGGTTAATACTTTCAATGCGGCGTCATATTTACATGTGTAGTACTTGGACTCAATGTTAGTTTGGATGTGGTCAGTATGTGCCGTTAAATTTGAGGCTTGGCAATGTATTCTAGTATATAGATTGGATCGGTAGTGCATGTACGCATTTCATATATATTATATATATACATATATATATATATATATATATATATATATATATATATATATATTTATATTTATATTTATAATTTATGTTTATGTAATATTATACATTATAATATTTATAATATATTAACACTTTGACTGTCATGATGGTCACCATTGACCGGCACAAGAGATTCTACTGAAGATCCAAAACACCCGCAATGGGCTGCAATAATTATTTTATAAATGCAGTTACTGTTACAATAGTGATGCGATCCTTTGGTTTCCAATACCTGCACAGTATTAAACATTTTGCATAATTCAGTCAAACGTTGTAGTATTTCATAGCATCGCCATTCTAATATAGCAAAATACGCACGGCAGTCAACGTGTTAATATAATATATTAATTAATTTATATTTCTATAATACTATAATATTATAGAAATATAAATTATAAATATAAAAAATCCCCCTAAAATCCATATATATATACATATATTCTACTACAATAAGAAAAAATTCGCGCATGTTTTAGCAGCGCGCGTGGCCCGACGGAGATTTTCTTACAAACTTGCGTGGCATTCAACGTGTTAATCGATCGCGGCGGGCAAACGTTACAACGTCCGAAACCACCCAGGTCGCGTCCTTGACCCCCGTTCTAGCTCAGGCGATCGGCGGATAAGCCTTTTTCGCGCGCGACAGCAATTTATGGCCGGTCCTGACGCGCGCGGCGCTCGTCATATTCTCGAATTTATCCTTTCACCTCGCGACCGACGTATAATATAACGTAAGTAACGCGACGTCGTAATCCGCGTGCAGCGACGGAGCCTGGTTGCCAACGGAATCCAATTATTCAAGTTAACGGCGACGTAAGCGGCCGCTGAACGCCGCAATACGACAAATACCAAAGGCCCTGCGAGGCGTACGTTTCAAGCAGAGCGCGTCGCCGGCAATTTACGAGGCGGCCATTGTTTCGCACGCGCGCCGACAGGATTGCCAACCGACGGCATGCCGTTGTCACACGAAACGCATGTCGCCTGGCACGTCGCGACTTGGATCTACACATGACGTTGCCCGAAATGTGATGAATGCGGGGTGGAGAGAAGGATGCGATTGTAGAGAAACGGGGGATAAATGTTGTTGAGCATCGCAGTCGTAAAAGTCGTGCAAGTAACTCGGCGGATTTATATGAGTGTTTGGATTATTAGGGTGTTTGCGGGACTGTTTGGAAGTGAGAGAAGAATTGGGCCGAGGGTAAACGGCTTTCGAAAGTTCAGAATTAGGTTTTATGCATTGTGCAAAGACGTCGTTCAAAAAGGCACGATAAGGTTTTATCCGCTATAACACGATGTAACGCAATGGAACAGTTGTAAATGTCTAAAAAGGCGACGCAAGGGTTCCGATATATGTCGGGATTTGGCAAAATGTAGTAATAAATGTAGGATCTTAAATATAGGGTTCTCTAATTGGCGAGGAATGGTTATCTATGATCCTCAATTATTATATTGATGTATCATAGGTGACGAGTTCGTTGAATTGTGTTATTTCGTTGCTTAGTAGTTAGTTGACGACGGAAAGTAAGGACGATAAGACGTAAACACGATGTTTTACATATTTGAAAATGGCATCAACTTTGGATCAACGAATTTGCATACAATTTTGCGGGAAAAACGGATTTAATGGTCCGCAGAGCTTGGAAATGTTGGAGAAGTGTTTCGGCAACGATACTCTTTCGAGATCAAACGATTTTTGGTGCCACGAACGCTTCCGAAGAAACCACGTTGTTTTCAATCGAAAAAGAAGGTGATGCTCACGGTTTTCATGCATTACAACGGTGTTGTGCATCATGAATTCTTGCCAGAGCAACAGACAGTCAACAAAATGTATTATTTGGGTGTTATGAGACGTTTGCGTGAAGCAATTTGCCAAAAAAGACCGAATTTGTGGGCAAACAACTCGTGGATTTTGTACCACGATAACGCAACGTCGCACAATGCGATCCTTATTCGCGAGTTTTTTATCAAAAATAATACGAATACTATTCACCAGTCTCCGAATTCACCTGAGTTAGCTCCCTGCAACTTTTTTCTGTTTAACCGACTTAAAAAACCGCTTCGTGGAGCTCGTTACAACACTCAGAAGGATCTTGTGGAAAAATTGAAGACGGCTCTGATGGACATACCAAAAATTGAATACCAGCGACGTTTCGATGATTGGATCAAGCGCTGGTATAAGTACGTTACAGTCTATGGGGAGTACTTTGAAGGGAACGATATCAATTATAATGGATAAACTTGTATTTTGGATTTTATGAATAAAGTCCTAAAACTTTTTAATCAAGGTGGTATCTATAAGAGCAGGGTAAGAAAATTTAATGAATTCCGTGAACATTGAACTGTTTGTAGGTGCTTTTGTTAATCTAGCAAAATGTAAGGATTCAAATGCACACAAAATGCAAGTATACACAACACTGAAACGTACTGCCACCACACGCCTACGAAATATAAATATTCTAACACGTTAATTAAATACGTAACATTTTATATCCATCCAAAATCGATTGCGTCTCTTCCAATCGCACAATTTTCTCTCTACAAAAACCCGAAGCATATCTTCACCTACGACCGCAAACACCGTCGTTATTCAAATTAAAACACCACTTAAATATACTCGCATCATAAAGCCGCAAACTATAAAGATTCTAAACACGCGAATCGAATATCTGACATTTTCTATCCATTCAAAATCTTATTGCGCATCTTCCAAACGCACAATTTTCTCTCTGTAAAAACCCAAAATGTCTCTTCACCTACGACATCAAACACTGTCGTTATTCAAATCAAACACCTCTGAAAGTGAAACTGAGTCTCTTCGCCTACGTCTTCAAATACCGTCTTATTAAAATAGAAACACGACTTAACAATATTCCCACCAAACGCCTGCAAACTATAAAGATTCTAACACGTCAATCGAATATCTGACATTTTCTATCCATTCAAAATCGATTACGTTTCTTCTAACCGCGCAATTTTCTCCCTACAAAAACCCTCAACATCTCTTCAACTACGACATCAAACACCGTCGTTATTCAAATAAAAATGCCACTTAAACATACTCGCGCCACATATCTGCAAAATATAAAGATTCTAACACGTTAATTAAACACGTGACATTTTCTATGCAACCAAAATCGATTCCGCTTCTTCCAAACGCGCAATTTCCTCTGTACAAAAACCCGAAACGTCTCTTCAGCTACGACTTCCAATACCGTCTCATTCAAATAAAAACACCACTTAACCATACTCCCACCATACGCCTGCAAACTATAAAGATTCTAACACGTCAATTGAATATCTGACATTTTCTATCCATCCAAAATTTTATTGCGGCTCTTCCAAACGCGCAATTTCTTCTCTGTAAAAACCCAAAACGTGTGCAAAATATAAAGATTCTAACACGTCAATCGAAAATGTGACATTTTCTGTCAATTCAACATTGGTTACTCCTCCTTTAAACACGCAATTTTCTCTTTAGAAACCCCTAAAACGTCTCTTTACCTACGACATCAAACGCCGTCGTTATTCAAATCAAACACCTCTGAAAGTGAAACTGAGTCTTTTCGCCTACGTCTTCAAATACCGTCTTATTAAAATAGAAACACGACTTAACAATATTCTCACCATACGCCTGCAAACTATAAAGACTCTAACACGTCAATCGCATATCTAACATTTTCTATCTATCCAAAATCGATTGCGCCTCCTTCAAACGCGCAATTTTCTCTCTACAAAAACTCTCAGCGTCTCTTCACCTACGACATCAAACACCGTGGTTATTCAAATAAAAATGCCACTTAAACATACTCCCGCCATATAACTGCAAAATATAAAGATTCTACCACGTTAATTAAACACGTGACATTTTCTATCCATCCAAAATCGATTTTCTCTGTACAAAAACCCGAAACGGCTCTTCAGCTACGACTTTCAATACCGTCTCACTCAAATAAAAACACTACTTAAACATACTCCCACCATATGCCTGCAAACTATAAAGATTCTAACACGTCAATTGAATATCTTGTATCTACATTTTGTATTCATCCAAAATCGATTTCGCCTGTTCCAAATACGCAATTTTCAAACATCAAACACGTAATTTATCTACACACACCTCCCAGCGTTCCTTCAAAAACACCGGTCCCGCGCCCAGTGAAGCACGCGGGATCCCTGACAGACGCAAACGCGCCAGTATTATCGTGAACCGCCGAAATCACGGCATTACGGAATCGCGAAATTGTCGACAGCTCGAGGGGCGTGCGTGATGAATCGCGCGTAAATAGGAAGTCCACGCACACAGGCGTGCGCCAGCGACATCCGCGGATGACATAAGCGTCGGTGGGATGTGCGCTTGCGAAGTGGTCATTTCTCATGCGCGCGAGAGAGCGGGATGGAGTGTGCGGACAAAGATCGAAGCTTCTTGGCGTACTTACATAAGCTCTGTGTTCCGAGCTGACGAGTAACTCGATACCGGCCGAATGCGGGTGTGTGGGTACTGCGCTGTGTATATATAACGCGTGGCACGTCACGAAAATGCTTCCATGCGATGCGACGAAGTTGGACGCGGGAGGAGGAGAAAGAAGGTGTGGGTGGATGTTGTGCGAGTTGTTTAGAAGACGTGTTTATGCGAGAGCGTTAAGCGGAGGAAGGGCGGTGTAGTGAAATTGTGTCGTCTGGATGAAGGTGGGCGAACAATAAGAGTGGAAGTGAGAGAAGAAATATCTGTATCTGGGGTAATTAATTTGGCTATGGGGGTTATATTGAATTTATGCAATTTGGAAGGTGGTGGACACAGGAGAGTGAAAGACAAAAAAGTTAAGGGGTGGAAGTTAAATATGTGTAATGAAATTGTGTCTTTTAGAAGAAGGTGGGTGAAGAGTAAGAGTGGAAGCGGGAGAAGAAATGTCTGCATCTGGGATAGTTAATTTGAGCATGGGGATTATAGTCAAATTATGCGATTTGGCAGGACATGGGTAGAGAAGAGTAGAAGATTAAGAAGGCAAGGGTTGATATTTTTTGTATTGGTAGGAGATGTATATAGATGCACATGTGCGACAGTGTGAAGGAGTGGAAGTTAAAAATGTGTCGTCTGGAAGAGGGTGGGCACAGAGTAAGAATTGGAGTGGGAGCAGAAATGTATGCATCCGGGGTAGTAAATTTGGGTATGGGGATTATAGTCAAATTATGCAATTTGGCAGGGAGTGGGTAGAGGAGGGTCAAAGATGAAGAAGGCGGGGTTGACATTTTTGTGTATTGGTAAGAGATGGGTATGTGCGACAGTATTAAAGAGTGAAAGTTAAAAATGTGTCGTCTGGAAGAAGGTGGGCGAAGAGTAAAACTGGAAGCGGTAGAAGAAAGTATATGCATTTGGGGTAGTTAATTTGGGTATACAGATTATAGTGAAATTATGCAATTTGGTAGGGGGTGAGTAGAGGAGAGTGAAAGATGAAGAAAGTGGGGTTGATATTTTTGTGCATTGGTAGGAGATGTATATAGATACATATGTGCAGTAGTGTTAAGAAGTAGAAGTGAATAATGTGTCGTCTGGGAGAAGGTAGGCGAAGAGTAAGAGTGGAAGCGAGAGAAGAAATGTATGCACCTGGGGTGTTAATTTGGGTATGCGGATTATAGTGAATTTATGCAATTTAGCAGGAAATGGGTAGAGAAGAGTGGAAGATGAAGAAGGCGGGGTTGACATTTTTGTGTATTGGTAGGAGAGTGGAAGATGGAGAAGGCGGGGTTGAAATTTTTGTGTATTAGTAGATGTATATGAGCGACAGTGTAAGGGGTGGAAGTTAAATATGTGTAATCAAATTGTGTTGTCTGGAAGAAGGTAGGCGAAGAGTAAGAGTAGGAGCGGGAGAAGAAAATGTCTGCACCCAGGGTAAAATTTGGATATGCGGATTATAGTCAAATTCTGCAATTTGGCAGAAGGCCGGTAGAAGAGAGTGGAAGATGAAGAAAGCTGGGTTGACATTTTTGTGTATTGGTAGGAGATGTACATATATGTGTGACAGTGTTAAGGGACGGAAGTTCAATATGTTTAATGAAATCATATAAGGAACATATAATAAGGAAATATTTTTATCTAAGGTTATTAAATGAGACATTAGCAATATGATGAAAATATGTAAAGTGGAAGAAGGCGAGCAAAGGAGAGTGAAAAGTGAAGAAGAGGAGGTTGAATGTTTTGAGGGATGTTTGAAAGATGAGTAAAGAATAACGGAGAATAAAGAGGGCACAGCTGAAAAGTATGCAAGTTTTATAGAAAACATATTTATGCAATGTAGTTAAATAGAAAAAGATGTCTGGGGAAAGATAAGTCAAGAAAAATTAGACTAGAAAAGAGAGACGGGTACGTATTTATTCGGGATAAGTAAATAAGATATGTTCAATGTGATGAAAATATATACTCTGGAAGAAGACGAGGAAAGAAGAATTATAAATGAAGAAAGCGGAACAGAAAGTTGTATGAGTGGCTATATGAGAATGTTAAGAAGAAATTTAATACAGGAGAATTATGTAATTTAGAAGAAGGTGGATAAAGAAGAATGAGAGTAGCCTAAATAATTAATTGAAGCTAGTCCAATCTAATGAAATTATGTCGCCTACAAAATCTGGACGAAAGAGAGTAAAAAATTTTAAAGAGGGGTAGTACATGTATTTGTCCACAATAATTAATTCAGATTTGTTAAATATAATGGAATGACGTAATCTGAAAAAGGGTGGCTTAAGAGTGACAAATAAAAAAGACAAATCTAGATGTTACAAAAATAGTTGACAACATATATTTATCTAATATAGTTTGTCGAATTCCGTTCAATATAGTAAAACAGCGTAACCCAAAAGAACCACAACAACTGAGTATCAAGTTGTTAAAAAAAATAATCAACATTGCATTGATACCTAAGAAAAGGATTCAAAAAAAGAAAGGATAAAATGATTAATCTAAAAGAAAACGAAGATGTGGGTGAGAAAGTTATAAAACAAACATAGACATGTGGTTTGATGTCAAAACATAATCCTCAATATTTGTTCAATCTAAAGTAACAATTACTCTGAAGAGAAATTTCATAAGAAAGAAGTGCAAAAATGTGTAAAAGAAACTTTAAGCATGGGAATTACCGTTTAAAATGATCAATCAGAATGAGTATAATTTAACGAAATAATTAATTCAGCCGACGGCAAATACAGTAGAACGAAATGACAAGAGATGTGAGGACAAACAGGGAGTTGTTTGATTGAACGACACCATTTTTGTCCTTTCAGCGGGAGAGAGCGGAAGTGGAGGGTTGCAGTAGAGAATTCCGAAGAATAGGCAGGAAGAACGAAGCATGGAGAATAAATGGCCGTTTGATCGATTTGAAGGCGGCGTTTGTGTTCTTTGCTGACTGCGAAAGAGGAGGTTGAGATGATTCAGGCACGATTTATCGATCTTGTTAAGCTCCGGAGGTCGTTGATCCGCAATACTCCGCTTATGAATGAAGCTCGCTTGTTTGTTGCTAAAATGTATAACTTGGCAGAAACGCGTGGTTTATCGCGTGGCGCAACGTTTGGATTTCAAGAATTTACGGATACGCGCAGAAGAATTTATGAATCGCAACAATTTACGGATGATTACCGAAGAAGTATTCAGGAATTTCTGTGTCGTAGCGGAAGAAATTCGCATTTTGTATTTACGGATTTTTGCAAGAGAATTTAACAATTTACGCCTATTCAAGGAATTTATGGCTGAATTTCAAGAATTTATGTTTCCTTACTAAAGAAATTTACAGTTAAGAATTTACGCATCCTTATAGAAGAAATGGGTGTTGAATAATTTGGGAAATTTTATAGAAGTAATTGATATTCAAGAATTCACGTATTCTTGCATGCTAAATTGTATTTCGTATTCAAGAAATTATGTATGCTTGCAGAAAAACTTATATTCGGTGTACAAGAAATTACATATTATTACGCAATTCATACTGCCTATTTAAGTAATGACACAGCCATATTTAATGTATTTCGTACTCACGAAATTATTATAATCCCACAGAAAATGCTATCTTTCAAATGTTGACAATATCTCATACTCCAATTTGCAAAATTGAAACTTGAAAACATCTGCCACAATGTCTTATTCCATCAAAGTCTTATTCTGCTTCATAGGCAAATTCGAATGTTAACAAGAAATCGAACTTTACGAACTTTCGCCCGCTTAATCTTTTAACGCCACCCTTCAGACACATTTAGGTTGCGCGACTCGAAACGTTGGACGGATTAAGCACCCTCGACGACGTTGTCCGACATGAAGCATAAACGATCCAGAACATGGCAAGGTCCTCGAGATCGGAGATGCAGAACGAAACGACCGAACTGCCACCCGTTTCTTGTCTTCGTCATTTTCTTTCCCTACAACAGCTGTCCGCTTCCTATATACGCTTTTATTGCGCATCAGAATTTATTGCTTAATATACAGCTTCTCACATTAATATTTATATTTTTATATAACCAGGTTATTATATACAGCTTCTCATATTAATACTTATATATTAATGTTTGGATGCTGACGCAGAACAAGTTTTTGCAAATTGGGTAGAACAAATTAAATTTTTGCGAGATGTCAAAAGAGTGTTTTTATTATAGTTTGGAAAGGTTGGGATTTATTTTTGTAGATTTAAATCAATCATATGTGTGTTGAGAATTCAACCGAAATTGGTTAATGCAGAAATAAGTGGAAAGCATTGGAACGTGTAAAAATCAGAATTGATTACTTAATACACAGCTTCTCATATTAACATTTGGACACTAATGCAGAACAAGTTTTTGCAATTTGGATACAACGGTTTTTGCAAATAGGATTATATATTTATATATTAATGTTTGGACACTGGCGCAGAACGAGTTTTTGCAAATTAGGTACAACGAATTAAATTTTTCTGAGATGTCAAAAGAGTGTTTTTATTATAGCTTGGAAAGTTTGAACATTTTTTTAGTAGATTTAAATCAATCACGTGTGTGTTGAGAATTCAACCGAAATTGGTTAATGCAGAAATAAGTGGAAAGCATTTGAACGTGTAGAAATCAGAATTGATTACTTGATATATGTACAGCTTCTCACATTAATATTTGGACGCTAACGCAGAACAAGTTTTTGCAAATTGGATAGAACGAAATCTTTAGAGTTCAATCTTTCCGAGGTATCAAAAGAGTGTTTTTATTATGGCTTGGAAAGGTTGGAATTTATTTTCGTAGATTTAAATCAATCATATGTGTGTTGAGAATTTAACCGAAATCGGTTAATGCAGAAATAAGTGGAAAGAATTGGAACGTGTAGAAATCTTTAGACTTGTTACATTTATGGTAGTGAAAATCTTTGATTTTCATTGTTTTCCGCTATTTTTCGTTATTTGTAACTTAATGCAACGGTAACTGATCCCAGAGAAGTTTTCAGCATTTCTACAGTTGGCCTCTAATGTGAAGATCCATTATTTTGATTTTCATTACAGATTTGGACGAAAGACCGATTATTGTGATTGTGTTTGTAATTCCTGTAAATGGCAACTTTTTTTAACATTCTTTGTATGCCATTTGATAAACGTACTTTTTTGGTATTTCAACAAAAAGTAAGTAGTCTTGTCCAATTCTAAAAAGGTTATTCCGTTCTAAAGAGCGTCTGAAATTAAAGCAACTGAATATTATCTGTTGTGTAAAAGAAATTATCTCTATGATTCGGTTAAAAATTAATTAATCACTAAGTGTTCTGACGAAACATTGTTTATTGAGTCGTCATTTAACACTGTTATCATGTTTCTGTTAAAAGATATTCAGTCAATCCGAAAAAGAAAGGATGGAAATTCAAATAAATTTGATCCGACACAAAAAGGAATATTAGAAAAAGAACTGAAAATCGTAAGTTACATTTTAAGTATATTGCTCACTATACGATCCCACTTTTCGTAGAACCCTTAGAAAGAAGAAGATATTCAGTTAAACCGAAAAAGAAACAAAGGAAATTCAAATAAAGTTGATCCAACGCACACAGAATATTAAAAAAAAACTGTACAAACGTAAGTGAATTTTAAATATATTATCTATTGCTCACTATACGATCCCACTGTTCTTAGGGTAGAACCGTAAGAAAGTGCAAAAGATATTCAGTTAAACCAAGAAAGTAACAAAGGAAATTTAAATAAATTTCATCCAACGCATAAAAAGGAATATTAGAAAAAGAACTTTGAAAATCGTAAGTTACATTTTAAGTATATTATGCATATATTCTTTCGTAGAGTAGAACCGTAAGAAAGTGCAGAAGATATTCAGTTAAACCGAAAAAGAAACGAAGAATATTTAAATAAATTTGATTCAACGCACAATGGAATATTAGAAAAAAAACTGTGAAAAACGTAAATTACATTTTAAATATATTATCTATTGTTCACTATACGACCCCACCTTTCATAGAACCCTAAGAAAGTGCAGAAGATATTCACTTAAACCGAAAAAGTAACGAAGGAAATTTAAATAAATTTGATCCGGCACAAAAAGGAATATTAGAAAAAAAATCTGGGAAAATCGTAAGTTACATTTTAAATTCACTATACGATCCCACCTTTCGTATAACCCTAAGAAACTGCAGGAATGCAGGCACTTATATCCATACGGTGACTAAATGCCCGGTTAAATCCGTGTACTGACGCCACATTATATCGGCCAACAGTTTTAGCGATTCTCTTCGTAATTGGTTGTTGTGAAGATTTATCCCCGTTGTCACGAGAAGTGCATTTCCGCCGGCGAGGGTCGTCGCGCTTCAGAAATTGGACGGGATTCAAGAGATCAGAGTGCCAGACAAGGTCGAGAGATTCTGAACGACTGATGTCTGACATGTCTAGACGCAAGGAAAGTTTTAAAGAATGACAGGTACTGGCCACACTTGAAATATTCCGCGAACGCGTCTTCTATTGGGTCAACGTCTTGGACATTCGGGAACTCGAAATATCCGCTATTTATTTTTGTCATGATTATTTACCGTGATGGAAGAAATATGGTGATGGCAGCCAAAATGATTCTGTAAGTAAAATTATAGTTGATACTTCGGCGAAAAGAAATACTACGCTCGTTTTTCCGATGATTTTATTTATGACTGTAATTAAAAAGTTTCTGGGAAACGTTTTTTATTTTCTCTGTTGTAATCAAACTTATGTTAATGCTTTCCTTTTTTCCTTTTTTTGTCAATTTAAGTTAATATTTTCTTTTGATGAGAATACGATCAATGTGTTGAACGTCGAGTGTATAATCAATACAGTTAATTTGTCACCGAAATACTAGCCACAGTTTTATTTATACAGTCATTGTTATGTGCTGTATCTAATTTCATCCGTTGTTTTAATTGTGCTTGAACAATCGTACCATGCGCTTTTATAATTTTGAAACGGGCTGTTGTTACTGAATGTGCAACATCTGTTGGCACCAGCAATTGTTATTTAAATATCCGTGTAGCGTATTAATGTTCTTCGAACAGTTTAAATATCCACACACCTCCCCGAGGTTTAAATATCTAGAATTCTATTTAATCGCGTTCAAAAACGGCATTAATAATTTTGTTTACTGTAATTCTTTCGGAACACCATAAGTTTTGCAATATCCATCAACCTCTAGTCTAATTAACAAACGCATCCACTTCCTTCCATCCCCTCTAACCCAAATATTACAATATACATAAACTATCCTAACTACCTTCATAATTTTAACCCTTATCGTCGCGGACGTGAATGATCTAGCATTCATTTTCATGATGATGCAATACAGCATTCAAATCTTAAAGTGAACTATTTTGAATTTAATTTTATATAACTTCAACAATAAACCTACCAACATTTCATATATACCTAATCCTACTATGAGCGGTCAAATGACCGCTTCGAAAAAACATATTTATCTTAATATAGAAAGAGATTTTAGCCAATTGGACAGTAAACAAAATATTTCTCTGGTGCTACAATAAAAACCCACTCCCCGGTTTTCTATTTAGAAAGTTTTATTTACCTTTATGAATTCTCAGCCCATTTTTTACAAATTACAGCATTTTAAATTGCACATTTTCCACGTACGTATTTTTTACATTTTACGCAAATTTTGTTAATCTTATTGGCTTTACAATATCTTATTTGACAAGATTTCCGTCCGGAAGAATCTGTAGCTGTGTTTAATATTGTTTTTGGTGAACATTCTTTGCTTAGCTGTCTCTCCTTCTGATATTCGGTCCCAAGCTCTTCTGCCAATTGAAATAAAAATTCTTGCCTCGATATTTCTTCACCCGTCGTTTCTTTATACAAAATCCAAGCATTTATCCCGGTTAAATTTAAGATATTGCAAAATACCTGTAAAGGCCATCTTTGACATTTAGATTTTCCACTATATTTTCTGGCCATTTGATCGGTTACATCTACACCGAATTTTGTGTCATTGTAAAATCTAATTTTCTTTGGTATACGGGTGTCACTTTTTTCAATTTCAACGGATGAATGCATTGAACTAAGTATCAATACTTTTTTATTGGCTTTAGCTTTATAAATTGAATAATATTGTTGACAAGCGAATGAAAACATGAATTTTCCAAATGGTTAAATGATCGTTCATGGTAGACTAGACATGCTATAAACTTCTTTCGAAAAGTAAACAATAAAGAAAGTTGTAAATATTGAAAAATGGGTTGTATGCATATTATAGGAAAAGTCAATAAGCTACATGGTGATACAGTAACGTTGTATACTAGAAATTCTAAACAAAATTTCAAAAACGGTCATTTGACCGCGAATGGTACGTTTAGTGTTAAGTTTTTGTAATTATTATACCTAACAAGATAATGACTACCTAAACTAAAATATGATAATCTGTCTACCCTTATAAATTCTCTCATCCTGAAATTCAGTTTTTCGAAGCACTCTCCCTTTCCATGTTTCCTAATCCCAGCACCCGAATTGCACATCGCACACCCCGCGGCCACTTGCATACAGGAAATTCTAAACAAAATTTCAAAAACGGCCATTTGACCATGCATCGTAAGTATAGTGTTAAGTTTTTGTAATTATTATACCTAACAAGATAATGACTGACTGAAAATATGATAATCTGACTACCCTTATAAATTCTCTCATCCTGAAATTCAGTTTTTGACGCACTCTCCCCTTCCACGGCCACATTTCCTAATCCCAACAGCCGCATTGCATATTGCGCACCCTGCGGCCACTTGTATACGACAAATTCTAAACGAAATTTCAAAAACGGCTATTTGACCGCGCACGGTATGTTTACTGTTAAGTTTTTGTAATTATTATACTTAACACTTTATCGACCGCTATTGACTGAAGATGCCACTCACTAACGACCGCCTCTGTTTTGGATATCGCGCAAGAATTGTTTATGTGCCTATTTATAAAGCTCTATAACTCAAAAATACTGATTGTGTTGTTGACAACCCTTTGGTTTCAAAACAATATAATTTTATTGTCATATAGAATTGTCATAATCTCATCTGATATTTATTTAATCCGTGTATAACCTTTGACCACTGAAAAGCCGATTAATCGGCTACCGGTAAATAGCAGTTGGAACCGAAAAGCCGATTAATCGGCTAGCGGTCAATAAAGTGTTAACAAGATAATAACTAAGTGAACTAAAATATGATAGTCTGACAACCCTTATAAATTCTCTCATCCCGAAATTCAATTTTGACGCACTCTCCCCTTCCACGGCCACATTTCCTAATCCCAACCCGCCGCATTGCACTTCCTTCCGCCATCTGAGCCTTCCTCCACCCCATAGCAGCCATGATCCACCATTCCTCCGAACCACCGCCTCACCCATCGACCCCGTGCGATGCCATCTTCTCGTGCGCAGCATCCGCACTCCCCAGAACGAGAAGAAACTCGCACCGCGCAGGGTCGAGGCAGGCACACGCGCTACATTCTGGGAATGCGTGCATGAATGAATGCCCTCTCTGTCCCCCATGAACGCGCAAGAAGCGTGGAGGGGAAAAACGGGAAGGTCGACGTGCGCGAGGCGGAGGAATCCGAAGAAGAAGAGCGGAGCGGATTGTTCTTTTCGGTCTCTTTTTTCGAGGCGGGCCCCTTTCTCGTGGTGCCCATATGCGGCCCCCGTGGCCTGTCAGATTTGACGTGGTCTTCTCTAAGAGCGGTTTCCACGGGCCCCCTAACCCGCCTTTTTTGTTCGCCCGAAAATGGCTCGGACGCCCAAGCAGCATGGCCGACCACGTCCCCTTGTTCGAGTATCTGCGCTTTCTATGGGACCCTCGCTGTGTGATGTTGGATAGATGCTAGGTGGTCGGCGATGGGAGGGAGAGGAGGGATTGTGGAAATTTACAGTGATGTAACGAAGGGTTGCGATGGGTGGAAGGCGAGTTTTGGGGAGAGGAAGAGTCATGAGGGGAGAAGGTGAGGTGGGGGTACTGTATATTGGTACTGTATTTGGTGATAGTCGGAGGCCGAAGGGAAGTTGGGAAATGTGTGATGATGTGTGTAACGTAGGCTAGTGAAGTTGCACTAGAAGACAGTTTTTATGCTTCAGCATAATTAATCTGGTTAGTAATGATTGACTCTGCGGAATTTTTATATGGCGGCGTGGTGATGATTGGAGGTATGCAAACTTCCGTGCATTTGGCGGTTGATGGTTAGAGAAAGAGGAGAGGGAATAAAGATGTGTAAAGATGTACATATATTCTATAAAATATTATTGTGATGGATGCGATACGATATTTATGTTTGCTGGTGTTTGAATAATATTATAGTGGGTATACTCTTGTTGCCTGGTGATTAAAGAAAGCATAGAGGAGACGTGGAAGAGTATAATGATGGAACGAAGGGTTGCGGTGGATGGAAGCCGTTTTTTTGCGTAGCAGAAGCGTCATGCGCAGACAAAGTTACGTCCGGGATATTCTATGCTTCGTTGATAGTCGGAGACCGAAGAGAAATTGGAAAATGTATGATGATATGTGGAACGTAGGTTAGATATTTTGCACTGGAAGACAGTGAGCATGATTAATCTGGTTAGTGATGATTGATTCTGCGGAATTTTTATATGGCGGCGTGGTGATGATTCAGGAATATGCAAACTTCCGTGTTTTTGGCGATTGGTGATTCGAGAAAGAAGAGGGGGAATAAAGATGTTGTATAAAGATGTATATTATATAAAGTATTATTGTGGTGAATGCGATGCGATATTTATGGAGTCGAATGCTGATGTTTGGATAATAATATAGTCGATACACTCTTGTTTTCTGGTGATTAAAGAGAGCATAGAGGAGACGTGGATGAGTATAATGATATAACGAAGGGTTGCGGTGGATGGAAGGCGATTTTTGTAGAGCGGAAGCGTCATGAGGAGACAAAGTTACGTCGGGGGTACTCTATGCTTTGGTGATAGTCGGAGGCCGAAGGTGAGAAGTTGGGAAATGTGTTATGATGTGTGTAACGTAGGCTAGTAAAGTTGCACTAGAAGACTGACTGCGAAATTTTTATATGGCGATATGGTGATGATTGAAGGTATGCAAACTTCTGTGCATTTGGCGGTTGGTGGTTAGAGAAAGAAGAGGGGGAATAAAGGTATTGTGCAACGATGTATATTATATAAGATATTATTGTGGTGGATGCAATACAATATTTATGGAGTCGAATGGTGATATTTGGATAATAATATAGTCGAAATACTCTAGTTGCCTGGTGATGAAACACAACATAGAGGAGACGTGGACGAGTATAATGATATAACGAAGGATTGCTATGGATGGAAGCCGATTTTTGTGTAGCGGAAGGATTATACGAAGGCAAAGTTACATCCGAGGTACTCTTTGCTTGGGTGATAGTCGGAGGTCGAAGGGAAGTTGGGAAATGTGTGATGACGTGTGGAACGTAGGTTAGATATGTTGCACTGGATGGAAGAGAGTTTATGCGTGAGACTGATTAATTTGTGATGATTGACTCTGTGGAATTTTTATATGGCGGTACGGTGATGATTCGAGAGTATGCAAACTTCCGTACATTTGGCGGTTGGTGTTCAAAGAGAGAGAAGAGGGGGAATAAAGATGTTGTGTAACGATGTATATTATATAAGGTATTATTGCGGTGGATGCAATACGATATTTATGGAGTCGAATGCTGATGTTTGGATAATAGCATAGTTGGTATACTCTTGTTGCCTGGGGATTAAAGAGATCATAGAGGAGACGTGGATGAATATAGTGATTTAATGAAGGGTTGCGATGGATGGAAGGCGATTTTTGTGTACCGGAAGCGTCATGGGGAGACAAAGTTACGTCGTACTCTATGCTTTGGTGATAGTCGGAGGCTAAGGGGAAAAGTTTTGAATAGTATAATCATGTGTGTAACGTAAGCTAGTGATATTTTTGCATTTGTATGAGCATGATTAAACTGGTTCGTAATGATTGACTCTGCTGGAATTTTCATATGGCGGTATGGTGATGATTCGGGAATATGCAAACTTCCGTGTATTTGGTGGTTGGTGATTAGAGAAAGAAGAGGGGGAATAAAGATGTTCTATAACGATGTATACCATATAAGGTATTATGGAGTCGCATACTGATGTTTGGATAACAATATAGTCGGTATACTCTTGTTGCTTGGTGCTTAAAGAGAGCATAGAGAAGACGTGGAAATAGTATAATGATTTAGCGAAGGGTTGCGATCGATGGAAGCCGATTTTTGCGTAGCAGAAGCGTTATGCGAAGACAAAGTTACGTCTGGGGTACTCTGCTTTGGTGATAGTTGGAGGCCGAAGACGAGAAGTTGGGAAATGTGTGATGATGTATGGAACGTAGGTTAGATATGTTGCACTGGAAGACAGTGAGCATGATTAGTCTGGTTAGTGATGATTGACTCTGTGGAATTTTTATATGGCGATACGGTGATGATTCGGGAGTATGCAAACTTCCGTACATTTGGCGGTTGGCGTTTAAAGAGAGAGAGAAGAGGGGAATAAAGATGTTGTATAACGATATACGGTATTATCATATAAGGTATTATTGTAGTGGATGCAAAATACGATATTTATCGAGTCGAATGCTGATGTTTGGATAATAGCATAGTCGGTATACTCTTGTTGCCTGGGGATTAAAAAGATCATAGAGGAGACGTGGATGAATATAATGATTTAATGAAGGGTTGCGATGGATGGAAGGCGATTTTTGTGAAGCAGAAGCGTCATACGGAGACAAAGTTCCGTCGGGTGTATTGTATGCTTTGGTGATAGTTGGAGGCCGAAGGGGAAACGTTTGGAAATGTATAATAATCTGTGTAACGTAGGCTAGTGATGGTTTTGCACTTGTGTGAGCATGATTAATCTGGTTAGTGATGATTAACTCTGTGGAATTTTTATATGACGATATGGTGATGATCGGAAGTATGCAAACTTCCATGTATTAGGTTGGTGGTTAGTGAGAGAGAAGAGGAAAATGAAAATATTGTGTAACGATGTATATCATATAAGGTATTATTGTGGTGGATGCAATACAATATTTATGGAATCGAATGCTAATGTTTGGATAATAGCATAGTCGGTATACTCTTGTTGCCTCGTAATTAAAGAGAGCATAGAGAAGACGTGAAAGAGTACAATGATTTACCGAAGGGTTGCGATGGATGGAAGGTGATTTTTGTATAGCGGAAGCATCATGGGAGACAATGTGAAGTGGGGGTACTGTGATTTGGTGATGAACGTAGGCTAGTGATATTTTTGCACTTGTATGAGCATGATTAAACTGGTTAATGATAATTGACTGCGCGTTGGATGGGAAATAATTTTTATCTAGCGGTATGGTGATGATTCGGAAAGATGTTGTTTAAAGCTGTATGTTATATAAAGTATTATTGTGGTGGATGCAATACGATATTTATGCAGTCGAATGCTGATGTTTGGATAATAATATAGTCGGTATACTCTTGTTGCTTGGTGCTTAAAAAGATCATAGAGGAGACGTGAAAGAGTATAATGATTTTACAAATGGTTGCTCTATGCTTCGTTGATACTCGGAGGCCAAAAGGGAGAAGTTGAGAAATGTGATGATGATGTGTGGAACGTAAGCTAGTGAAGTTGCACTAGAAGACAGTTTTTATGCGTCAGCATGATTAATGTGGTTAATTATTAGTTGATGATTGATGTGATGATTGACTCAGTGATGGTTGACTCTGCAGAATTTTTATATAGCGGTATGGTGATGAATGGGGAGTATGCAAACCGCTGCTTTCAATTTTGCCGAGCACATTCGATGTCGATACGTGCGTTTGAAACTTATTTGTGCTTCCCCAACTTCCGGGTTTGAAACGACACACGTGCACGTTCAAAGCGAAGTTCGGAATGTCACGTTGAAGTCGGACTGAGATGTTCAGGGCTAGAAAATTTGCCTGACGCCGACGTTGACGTCGTGTAACGTAGACGTCATCCAGAAATAACCAGCGCGCTGTCTGCCGTTCTTGTATATGGGAAACGCGTGACGTCATATGCTAGTCATTTCTCATCGCCACCTTGTGCTCTATCCGCTGTTGTATGGTGTAACTTCGCCGCAAACGTTACGTGGAACTGCCCAACGCACTACGGGGCACCAAAGTATGTGGACTTTAGAATTTTGGAGAACCCATTATGTCAGACGTAGATATTAACATTTTAAGGACTGCTCACGAGTTTTCTCGCTGTGTTGAGATGTCGCTTACTTTGATACATTGTATCTATTTTGTCTCTTTAAGTATTTACATCTTAGTTCTTTATTATTGAAAGCAAAATAACGATTTTATATTATCTAACTATTTTTGAAATAAATGTTCATAAATTTTTTAATGATGTATTTTCATTTTACCTTACATTGCACACATGGTGTTCAATCCGTTCCTTGGAATAAAAATTTTCCGAGGAGCGAGCTGCACACCTGGTGTGCAATGATCTTATCTATGTGAATTCACTTACGAATTGGGTGATTTCCACAGTAAACATGTTTTTTTATTAAAAATGAACAATATAAAGAAAAAAAAATTCGCTCCTGGGGACCGTGTTGGAAAAAAATCGTCGTCTCGAATGGGTTAAACGAGGGCGCCACAGTTAACACTTTGACTGCCATGGTGTTCATTGGTGACCGGCGTAAAAGGTCACAGGAAAAATTCAAAAAATACCCAATCGATCGCATTTATAATTTTGTAAATGCAATTAATATTAGACAGCGATTCAATTCTTTGGTCTCCGATACCTTCGCATTATTTTCACTTTGCACAATTCAATCGTATTCTGTAGTACTTCATTCCGTTGCAGCTTTAATATAGTAAAATACGCATGGCAGTCAAAGTGTTAACTGGTTAAGGATTACCTCCGACTCTCAATATTTCGATTCTTCCGCGCAGCCTATTATTGGCCCAGCCGCAAGGCGCACTTCGATGCAACGCCAAACTTCGTTGCCTGGGAGTCGTGCCTCGAATGCAAAGGGTTAGACGCGCCTCAACAAAACGACGGAAAAGGAGCGTTGCGACGGGAATGGGAAAGTCGGACGCTCCGACGTCTTTTTTTCGCGAACGACGACAACGACACGGTGACGAGATGGGTTCTCTGGTTTCAGACACGGTGAGCGCGTTACCCAGACACCGTGCATGCTGTAACCGTAAACCAGGCACCGGTTCCGTGGCCGGTACTACTCGCTGCTATTTCGGGGCCGCGTTATACTACGGGAGCAATTTTAACGAGTGGCCCCCGCCTTTCGTCACGTCGCTGGAGCTTGGCATGAATGCGTGCGAATGTAGCGCGCGATACTTGGCACATTGAGTGCCGAGCGTATTTTGCCTTTGTTTCATGCGGGCCGAAAGTCAACGGGGCTGCGAGTGCCTAGATTGTGGAGAGTGTGCTTTGGATGTGTAGAGATCGGGTTAATTCACAGAAATTGAAGCCGGGGATCTGGGGAAGATAGGATGGGAAAGGGTGGCGTTTATGGGATGGATCAAATGGTGTCTGATGCGTCAATATTCTGAAATTGTATAAAATGGTATTGAAAGGGGTATGTGTAATTTGGGGACTATCAATTGCTTGTATTTTCATAGTTTATAGACTAGAATGTAAGAATATTCGGATCAAACGGTGACTAATGCGTCAACGTTAGGAAATATAGGAAAAGATACTAAAAGATGTATATGCTATTTAGGGACTATCAATTGCTAGTATTTTCATAGTTTGTAGGATAGAATGAAAAATATGATCACTTGTTTCAAACAATTTTTGCTTTTTGGGTTATTGCGTAATTGCACTTAAGACATATTCAAACAAATACAAAGATGGTAATTCTTTAAGTAATAAAGTTCAAATCAAATAGGATCTGATGCGTCGAGCCTGGGACATGGTATAACATCGTACTGAAAGGTGTATAGACAATTTGAGGACTATCAATTGCTAGTATTTCATAGTTTATAGGCTGGATTGAAAAAATATGATTAGTTGTTTCAAAGAATGGTGGGCTTTTAGATTATTGCATGATTGTATTCAAGATATATTATATTTAAACAAACACAAAAACTTCTTTAAGTAGCAAAGTTCGGATCAAATGGTGTGTGATGGTATAATGGTGATATAAAATGGTACTGAAAGGTGTATTAGGCAATTCGGAGACTGTCAGTGTTTTCATAGTTTATAGGCTAGAATGAAAAGATATGATCAGTTGTTTCATAGAATTGTGGGCTCTTCGATTATTGCATGATTGTATTCAAGATATATTATATTTAAACAAATACAAAAACTTCTTTAAGTAATAAAGTCCGGATCAAATGATGTCTGATGTGTCAACACTAGGAAATGATATAAAATGGTAATGAAAAGTGTATGTGTTATTTGGGAACTATCGATTGTTAGTGTTTTCATATTTTATAGCCTAGAATGAACAAAACATGATTCCTTATTTCAAAGAATTGTTGCCTTTTGGATTATTGAATGATTATATTCAAGGTATATTCAAATAAATACTAAGACGGTAATGATCTGATGCGTCAACATTGGAAAATGGTATAAAATCGTACTGAAAGGTATATAGGCAATTTTGGGACCATCAATTGCTAGTGTTTTCATAGTTTATAAGCTAGAATCAAAAAAATATGATTACTTGTTTCAAAAAATTAGATTATTCCGTAATTGTAGATATATTCAATCATATACAAAGACGGTAGTTCTTTAAGTAATAAAGTTTGGATCAAATGGTGTCGGATGCGTCAACATTGCGAAAAGGTATAAAATGGTACTGAAAGGTGTATGTGCAATTCGGGGACTGTCAATTGCTGGTGTCTTCATAGTTTATAGGCTAGAATGAAAAATTATGGTCACTTCTTTCAATGGTTGCTCTTGGCTTATTGCGTAATTGCATTTAAAATATATTCAAATTAATAGAAAGACGGTAATTCTTTAAGTAATAAAGTTCAGATCAAATGGTATCTGATGCGCCAACATTGCGAAATGGTATAAAATAGCATTGAAAGGTGTATACGCAATTTTGGGACTATCAATTGCTAGGGTCTTCATAGTTTATAAGCTAGAAGGAAAAAAAATATGACCACGTGTTTCAAAGGATTGTTGTCTCTTTCGTTTGGATTCACATTAATTTCAAATTAATTTTTTCGGTCGAATTCAAAAGTGTTGGCACTCCGCTTAAACAGTCATCCGGTACGCAGAACTCGAGATTTTGCGAAAACCATCAACAAAATTCATCAAATTTTAACCCCTCTCCCCTATCGGCCTCTATCCGATTGACTATTTTTCGCTTGGGTTGAAATTAATTTTTTCGGTCGAATTCAAAAGAATTGACACTCCGCTTAAACAGTCATCCAGTACGCAGAACTCGACATTTTGCGAAAACCATGAATAAAATTCATCAAATTTTAACTTCTCTCCTCCACACTTTATCGATCTATGTCAGATTGACTCTATTTTTCGCTTGGATTGAAATTAATTTTTTCGGTCGAATTCAAAAGGGTGGACACTCCGCTTAAAGTCATCCGGTACGCAGAACTCGAGATTTTGCGCAAACCGTCAGCAAGATTCATCGCTAACGTCGCGAACGAACGCATTAAGAGCCACAGAGAGCAATTACTCCACGGCTCGTCGCTGCTGCTCACCGCAGGTAACGCATTACGGATTGGCGAGGAAAATTTGTGACTCATCCCGGCGCTGCGAGACGCCGAGGTCTTCGACTTTGATGGAAGTCGATCGGGATCGGGGCTGAGACATCGACTTTGATGGAAATCGATCGCGATCGGCTCTTGCGGCCGGTAGCGTGGGTTACCGGATGCGGCCTGTCGACGCTCGCAGCGTCGATATGCAAACTGTTAGGTCTACCGGAAAGTTTTCTACTGCAGTAATAAATGCGATCTGGGAGATGAACAAAAAATATATTGAGCGTAAGGAAGAAAATAAGCATTGAGGTATGTAGGTTCTTTTTTGATATGACAGTGTTCGGGTGGAGAGTGTTAAGTTTGGTCCAGAAATTTGTTGTTGTGTAAGAAAAGTAATGTATAAGGTGAACAGAAAGGGTATAGTGGGCAAAGAAGAAAATAAACATTATTTTAATATACGTCAGTATCGATATGTAAAGTGCCGGGTATATAGGAGTTTTGTATCGCGTGTAATAAATGCAATGCGTGATATGAACAAAAAACGTATTGGCAGCAAGGAAGGAAACGGTTATTGAAATACCGACGTCCTTATGTGTTATATTAATATATGTCAGCATCGTTATGTATATTATTGACTCTACCAGGTTTTGTCTCCGTGCAATAAAAGTAATATAAGAGACGAACAGAAAATGTATTGAGAGCGACCATTAAAGTAAGCATTGACGTGTCCTTATTACCGAGTGGCATTTTAATCGGGATGCATTTTATTAAATCTACCGGAAAATGTTGTCCCCCGTCTAATAAAAGTAACGTACCAGCGTTCCTTGGTTTATGTTATATCTAAGTTTCGGTCATATTGCATCAATATTGCACAGCACTCTAAGAATACATTTTCAATTTAATACACAAGGCATTCTTCTGATTTGCATCACTTCCAAGTTCTGTTAAACACAGTTCCGCACTTCCTCATATATACATTACTTTTTTATTGTAAGTACAGGCAAAATTGTAAGTTATTAAAGTTGTAGGTAATTAACAAATTCTAAGTACTAGGTAACGTATTAAAAGTTTCTAATCATAAATTCTTAGTTGTAAGTACTAATCGTAAATATTTCCGCATTTCGCCGAATTAAATTACTTTTAAATTTCATATACAGTACGTAATGCATCCCCCGATAATTCTCAGTTCAAATATCAACACAGTTCCCATACTGCAGCGTTCTCAAAGTACCTTTCCGACATAACACCGTACGCCTACCGCTGCTTTGCATTATTCTAATCTTCACCCTTCGAAACCAATTCATCATCCGCCGCAACACCGCACGCATTCTCCTTCCTTGCATTATTCACAACCCGTAATTTTCGCTGAATACCATTTTGTTAACACTAAACGTTTCAAGCGGGGTCAAATGATCCCTTTCAGAATTTACTTTAAAATCGTACATTCATTGTTATTTCTACCGCTCATTTGACTTTTTGTAACTTCTTATATCATCTCATTTTTCAATTTCGCGCTTTAATAAAATAGGATTTCTTTCTGAAAATCAACGTTTATTTCATAAGGGGTCAAATGATGGTAAGAAAGAATTCATGGTAAGAATAGGTAGGTGTAAAGAACCGGTACCTTTAGTGTTAAATTATCTTCATTTAAATATTGCAAATTTTCAAGCAGTACTATTAAGTCCGATAAATTTAAATATTGTCAATTTTTAAATGACAATTTTGTATTTATGTTAATGTATTTCCATAAATTTAGGCATTGTCGATTTTCATGCGGCAATTTTAAATGATCTTCACTGAAATATTGCTAATTTTCAAGCAGTACGATTAAATCCGGTAAATTCAAATATTGTCAATTTTTAAATGACAATTTTGCATTTTTGTAAATATATTTCCGTAAATTTAGGCATTGTCAATTATCAAGCGGCAATTTTAAATGATTTTCACTTAAATATTGCTCACTTTCAAGCAGTATGATTAAATTCGATAAATTTACTTATTGTCAATTTTTAAACAAGAATTTTGTATTTTTGTGAATGTGTTTTCATAAATTTAGGAATTGTCGAGTATCAAGCCGCAATTTTAACCCTAAACGTACCAAGCATGGTCAAATGACCCCTTTCAAAATATACTTTAAAATCCTACATTTATTCTTATTTGTTTCTCTCATTTCACTTTCTGTAAATTCTCATATCATCAAATTATTCAATTTCCCGCTTTAATAAATTAGAAACTTCTTTCTGAAAATCAACGTCCCATGAGTATGAAACTCACGATAAGAATAGGTATATGTAAAGTACCGGTACCATTAGTGTTAACACTAAGCGTACCAAGTGGGATCAAATGTTCCCTTTCGGAATTTACTTTAAAATCGTACATTGTTATATAGAAATAACAATGAATGTACATTGTACATTGTTAATTCTATCACTCATTTGATTTTCTGTAACTTCTTATATAATCCAATTATTCAATTTCTCACTTTAATAAATTAGAAACTTCTTTTTGAAAATCAACGTTTATCCCATAAGTATGAAATTCACGATAAGAATAGATATGGTAGATGTAAAGTACCGGTACATTTAATGTTAAAACACGGCAATACGCAAGCACGTTATCAGCCGCCTCTGGTAGGATCTCGCCTCCCGTCGGCGCCATGCCAGAAGTTCGCAGGGCCGTCCACAGTGGCAGAAACAGCTGGTTGAAGGGAGACAGCGGTCACCCTCTTTGTCGCCACTCAGTCCCCCGCTTTTCAGAAAGGGTCAATATTGGCGCAGCCACCCCCAACCCTCTGCCGGGGCCAGACTCTACTGGCACCGAGTGCCCACCCTCACCCTCACCCACACTTTCTGTTACGCCCCCTCGACATTCGCTCGCTTTCCCCAGCTGTCCTCTCCACATCCGGGAAGTGTCCCTTCCCAGAGGCCTTCCCAAGATTTCTCGCTCCGTGTCCATTTCGGGTAATGTCGTCTGCGGTTGGCGCTTTTACACGCTTTGCGGTGCCGCTCGCCAAATCGATTAATGATACAGATGGATAAGTGGGCGATTTATTGTAGTGTGTAAAGTTAAGCAGTTATCGATGTGTAATGATATATTCTTTTATCATTAAAAGTTAAAAAAAATCGGGGAATTTGAGCCCCATTATTGATAAGCAATGAAATAGTGATGAATGATAAATAGTAATTTATTGTAATATATAAAGTTAAGCTGCTCTCGATGGGCAATGGGGTACGCTTGCATCTGTATCAGTTAAAAAACTAGGGAGTTTGAGCGATTTCATTGATGAGTAATGAAGTTGCGGTGAATTTTAAGTGATCGATTTATTGTAATATACAATGTTAAACTGCTGTCGATGTATAATGAAATATTTTTTCATTGTTAAACGTCAAAAAAACAAGGAATTTGAGCCCTTTCATTAATAAGCAATGAAGTAGTGATGAACGATAAGTAGTCAATTTATTGTAATATAGAATGTTAAATTGCTATTGATGTGTAATGGTATTAGGGAATTAGAGCCCTTTCATTGATGAGTAATGAAGTAATGATGAATTATAAGTAGGCAATTTAGAGTAACATATAATGTTAAAGTGCTATCGATGTGTAATGATAAATTTTTTCTTCGTTAAACGCTAAAAAAACAAGTAATTTGAGCCCCAGCATTGATTAGCAATGAAGTAGTCACGAATGATAAGTATTGAATTTATTGTAATATATAAAGTTAAGCTGCTGTCGATGTGTAATGGTGTATACTTTCATCCTTGCCAGTTAAAAAATTAGGGAATTTGAAAGATTTTATTGATGAGTAATGAAGTAGTGATGAATGATAAGTAGTGACTTTATGGTAATATATAAAGTTAAGCTGCTATCGACGTGTAATGATATATTCTTTCATTCTTGTAAGTTAAAAAACCAAAGAATTTGAGGCCTTTCGTTGATGACCAATAAAGTAGTGATGAACGATAAGTAGTCAATTTATTGTAATATATAAAGTTAAGCAGCTATCGATGTGTAATGGTGTATGCTTTGATCCTTTTCAGTTAGAAAACTAGGGAATTTACACCGTTGCATTGATGAGTAATGAAGTAGTGATGAATGATAAGTAGACAATTTATTTTAATGTATAAAGCTAAGCAGCTATCGATGTGTAATAGTATTAGGGAATTGCAGCACTTTCATTGATGAATAATGAAGTAGTGATGAACGATAAGCAGTGAACTTATTGTAATATATAAAGTTAAGCTGCTATGGATGGGCAATTGTGTATACTTTCATGCTTGCAAGTTAAAAAAAAACAGGGAGTTGTGAACTCTTTTATTGAGAAACAATTTTTTCAAAGAAGCAGTAATTATGTTCTTTGACAGTGAAATTAATAGAACGGAACAAAGCGTGGGGTTGAACGGATTGACCTGTCAACGGGTCATATGTTTGCTGCTACGAAATTTAGTCCATCTGTACACAGTGTAGGTTGTAATTGTTGTTATTTGGAGACTTGTTAATGTTTTGACTGCTAAGGGCATACATATGTACATACATATATGCCTTCCGCATCAATGATAAATACGCGACATGTGTATATATGACCAATATAATTTTCTTACTACAATACACTTGCTATTCTAGAGAACTATTAAAACGGTAGGTTCTTTTGTTAGATCACGTATAACAACCATATCCAATTAAAAATTAGGGTCCAGTGGCATACAGACGGATTGATTTCCAAATAAAATAGTGCCACATAATCCGACGATTTTGAGTTCGAAAGTGCCTTGGTGAAAGGGTTAAAGCAGAATTAGGTTATGCGAATTCATATGTATACTCGTCGTGCATAATAAAAAATTACCATTGACTATCAAAACTCGATATTTCAATCAAATACAGTAGGAATATTATTGATAGTGATATGTTTCCTTTATATTACCAATAGAACCGCTAAGTATTTTATATTGCCAAACCAATTACAAACGGAAGCCGCGACTTGGACGGCGAGTATTAATTGCAGAGAAATTGCGTAAACAATTAGCAGAGCCAATACTGGCCCTTTGGTCTACGAGGCGAGTCTTAGATATTCTTGAATTGAATACAAGAAACCGAAACATTCGATCCAAAAGCTCTCGCTTTTTAAGCATCTGAAGTAAACCTATATATTTTCACAGTTATTATCGAAATAAAGCGTAAGGTATGAAAAATAGCTAAATATGCATGATATATTATTAATATATATTAATAATAATCGATATTCTTGAATTGAATACAAGAATTCGAAACGTTTGATCCAAAAGCTCTCGCTTTTTAAGCATCTGAAGTACCTGTATATTTTCACAGTTATTATCAAAATTAAGCGTAAAGTATGAAAAATCGCTAAATATGTATGATATAATAATAATGATCATTATTTATGATTATGAATGATATTATTATTGAGTGTTTATGATTATTATTATTGATTTTTTTTGCATTTATGATTATTATTATTTATGATTATTTATGATTCTGAATGATATTATTTTAGATGAATGATATTATGCATGATATAATAATAATAGTGATACAATAAGTTGCAAAATTTACCCCCCCAGATGGGTCCTTCAGACAACAGTAGTACCGAAATTTATAATAGGACCATTTGCTCTGCGTTCGACATGTATACACATCATTGCTTCATTTTAATTCCGCACCCTCCAAGTGATTTCTAAAATTAAATTTCGCGCTTAACTGGTTAAAAAAAAACTACAACATATACTTCCATAAAAATTCCGCGATTCCGTTGTCTTCGGATTCCACCAGTAGTTATCACTCCGTTTACTACCGATCAAGGACCTCATCGGTTTCCGACAACACAAATTTGACGTCTTATTCCGCGGGCACGTCGTCGGAGCAGTTTCTCGCATTTCATCGCACCGCCCCCGTGTCCTCGTAAAACAGAGAGTGGCTCGTTAACTTCGATTCGCGGAAACGTCGCTGCGGTAAACCGTACGCGTCGCCATTTGTCGTCGTCGTAGTTGTTCGCGCAAACAAACTCTCCACGGAATTAATCGAGTCCCGTCTAAACATCACTTTACGTCCGTGCATACAAACACACGGCCCCGCGCTTTTACGGTATCGGCGCTGAACATTTCTTTCCGATCGACCGTGCCAGCCTGTTAACGAGATGAGTCTTTCAGTTTCCTTTGTAACGGGAGATAAACGCGGAACATACGGTGACCCAGATTTCATCAACGGCCCCTATGGGGTCCTGGCCACGGTGTTCGGCGCAATTGAGCGATGCGTTCGGAGAGAATCGTGGCGCGAAACATGGGTGGATCCTTTCGAGATTAACGCGTGATCGCCAGCGAAGTCGTGGGTGGAAGTTTTTTTGAGTGGTTAGCAGGATTTTGCAGATAATTTGCAAGATTTCGGTATAGTGTTTAAGATATTTAATATAAAGCATATATGAAGTTGTTTGTAAATGACGGTGATTAGCGGAATTTTGCAGAAGATTTGCAAGAGTTCGGTATGACGTTTGAGATATTTGATGAAAAGCATATATTAAGTTGTGTGCAAATGGCGGCATTCTGCTGACGATTTGCAAGAATTCGGTATAATATTTGAGACATTTGATAAAACCATATATGACGTTATGTGCAAATGGCGGTGGTTAGCAGAATTTTGCAGACGACTTGCAAGAGTTCGGTAAAATATTTGAGATACTTGATAAAAAGCATATATATGAAGTTGTTTGCAAATGACGGCATTTTGCAGACGATTTACAAGATGTTGGTATGAAGTTTGAGATATTTGACAAAAAGTATATATGAACTTGTGTAAATGGCGGTGATTAACAGGATTTTACAAACGATTTGCAAGATTTCGGTATAACGTTTGAGATATTTAATAAAAAGCATATGTAGCGTTGTGTGTAAATGAAGGTGGTTAGTGGGATTTTGCAAACGATTTACAAGATGTTGGTATGAAGTTTGAGATATTTGACAAAAAGTATATATGGAGTTGTGTAAATGACGGTGGTTAGCAGGATTTTGCAGACGATGTGCAAGAGTTTGGTATAATGTTTTAGATATTTGATAAAAAGTATATATGAAGTTATGTGGAAATGGCGGTGGTTAGTAGGATGCTGCAGACGATTTACAAGAGTTCGATATAATGTTTGAGGTATTTGATATAAAGCATATATGAAGTTATATGCAAATGGCGACATTTTGCCGACGATTTGCAAGAGTTCGGTATAACGTTTGAAATATTTGGCAAAAAATATATATGAAGTTATGTGCAAATGGCGGCATTTTGCAGACGATTTGCAAGATTTCAGTATAATGTTTGAGATACTTGATAAAAAGCATATATGAAGTTGTGTGCAAATGCCGACATTTTGCAAATGATTTGTAAGAGTTCGGTATAATCTTTGAGACATTTGATAAAAAGTATATGTGAAGTTGTATGCAAATGGTGGTGGTTAGCAAGATTTTGCAGACGATTTGCAAGAGTTCGGTATAATGTTTGAGATATTTGATAAAAAGCATGTATGAAGCCGTGTGCAAATGGCGGCATTTTGCAGACAATTTACAAGATTTCGGTATAATATTTGAAATATTCGATAAAAAGCATATATGGAGTTCTGTGCAAATGCCGACATTTTGCAAATGATTTGTAAGAGTTCGGTATAACGTTTGAGATATTTGATAAAAAGCATATGTGAACTTGTATGCAAATGGCGGTGGTGAGCAGGATTTTGCAGAAGGTTTGCACGATTTCGGTATAATGTTTGAAATATCTTATATAAAACATATACGAAGTTGTGTACAAATGGCACGATTTTGTAGACGATTTGCAAGATTCCGGTATAACATTTGAAATATTCGATAAAATGCATATGTGAAGTTGTGTACAAATGGCGATGATTAGCAGGGTTTTGCAGACGATTTGCAAGAGTTCGGTATAATGTTTGAGATATTTGATAAAACCATACATATATGAAGTTATGTGCAAATGGCGGCATTTTGCAGATGATTTGCAAGAGTTCGGTATAATGTTTGAGATATTTGATAAGAAGCATATATGAAAATGTATGCAAATGGCGGAATTTTGCAAACGATTTGCAAGAGTTCAGTATGATGTTTGAAATATTTGATAAAAAGTATACCATAAATTAAGTTGTGTGCAAATGGCGGTGATTAACAGGATTTTGCAGACGACTTGTAAGAGTTCGGTGTAACATGTTGTGAAACCTGCAATGAAAAATCATTTATGTGCTTACAATGTGCCACAAGTACCCATTAAAATAATTTTACTCATAAGAAGTAATGTTTTGAATAGTCTTTTCATAAGCTTCAAACTATTTAATTGGAATAGAATGATGTCATTTAAAAAATGTGATATTATCAACCATTAGCGACTGATATAGGGCTTATAACGTGTTCAAAAATACGGAAAAGTAAGCGCATACGATATATAATATATATACATAAGGAATTACGAAAAATCGTTATAGTAAAATGGTTGATTTTGCATAAAAACCTTGACGATGTTTAACTGCGAATTCAATAGATGCAATTGTTGAGAAAAGTACAAAATTTCATGCTTGTTATTTATATGAACTAAGATTCTTCCTGGCTCAAGTCTTAAATTTGCACATTTAATGCTTTTTTTACGGACTTAACATATAAATTTTCTTAAGACCCAGGATTTAAGATTTAAACGGAAATATAGTCGATTTTCTTGATTAACGTTCTTGTTCCGCTTGTTCACAATTAGAAAACGAAAGTGTACACCAAGATCAAGCATCATAATAATAATTGTCCTTATTTCAAACCACTGCAAATTTTCTCCTCAATAAAGGATATATGAACCAAAAAAAATCACCTGTATTTCCTTTTGACTCTTAATTTCTTAAAATGCTTATTGCATCAACATACTTCAAAATCGTGTGTTCGGTGAATAAACAAAATTCAACAAAGTGTGAATTCAACGAGAAAGAACGGCTGTCTTAATTTGTTGAGGGACGATATTGTGTAATATTGGGACACCCGGTATATTGCGTCATTCTCAAGGGAGGAAGAGGAACGATCGGAACGATAGGGTGTCGGGGCCAGTAATGGCTTCGTCGTTGTTCTCAGTGTCAACAAAACATTGCTAATGTACCCACCCTAATGCAGACTCACCCCTCATTCACGCGACCCATTCTCATTGGACGAATCGAAGTGATGTCGGCGGAACTGAAAAGGGATCACTCGAAACATGGAGGATGGTCTCCGTCCTACGTCTGAGGAAAGTTTTTTCAACGATACTTTGCTGCCGTTTATGTAATAAACAGAATATCTGTTGAGTGCCATGGATGTCCTACATTCTTTCATGGTCTTCTGTGTTTTTCACGGTTTTTATGGTACTTATGATAATCGAAGATTGAGGTAACGAAAATAGTACAAAATGTTTGTCAAATTATTGCCATTTTTGTTATAATCAAAAATTGGTAAAACACGGACTGTAAATATGTTTATAAACTTAGCATATGTTGCTAAATGGCACCATACCTGGGATTATTATTGGTTACAGGGTTGGTTGTTGTGGTTTCCGTTAAAAAAGTGAGTATGCAACCACTTATATGCTATAATTTACTTATTTTTATGTTAATTCTCCTACTGTGAAAAATTTATGAAACGAACCCAGAACAAATTTTTTTCCTGAGCAATTCCACGTCTAGTATTTGCTTTAGTCGTCAATAAGAATCCGTTGGTATTCAGAAACTCGCACAGAATTAATTTTGGTCCCGATAAAAAAAAGTTGAATTCACAAATCTACCGATAAGAATTGACGACAATTCATCTAACCTATTTTCATTTTAATCAACGCCGCAATAATTATTTTTTCTACTGTTTTCAATAAGAATGAACAAATGCCCATCGAACTAGTTTTGGTCCCGACCAAAAAACGTTGACTGCATAAATCTACCAACAAAATCTGGAAGAACGCAGTTCATATAGTGTATAAATAAAAAACCAAGTAAAACATAAACTTTATGCAACCATCATAAATTCATGAACGAAATTTATTGCAACAAAATTATTCTTATTAACTTCAATTTTAACCTACTTAACACATTTACTGTCACGCAAGTTTATAACAGAATGCACAAATTATTTCTCATCTTTTATCATCTTATTTCTCATATATTTGAAAATCCTACTGGACCTATTGTTTCTTATCATAGCAGAAGATAAGGACGTTTACATCAAAACGTTCCGAAACGTGCACTCAGTTGAAAAACTTTCCTCAGAAACAACGTATTTAAGAAAACGTGAGTGTTCAACCCCATGACTTAAGATTTAAACGAATGTACAGTCGATTTCCTTGATTGACATTCTTGGTCTGCTTGTTCACAATTAAAAAAATGCAGTGTACACCAATATCAAGCATCGTAATAATAATTGTGCTTATTCTAAACCACTGCAAATTTTGTCCTCAATAAAGGATATATCAACCAGAAAAATCAACTGTATTTCCTTTTAGGTCTTAATTTCTGAAAGTGCTTATTAGATCATATTATTAGCTATCTAGCTGATATCATCATATATTAGCTTATTACATCAGATATTAATACATCAACACGTATGAAAATGTCCACTTCAAACATATATGGCTACCTTTGTTTCCCATTAAATTTCTATATGCGCTCATCGAAATATACTGCAAGAATAATTTCTTCATTTCAGTAGTATTGGGTTGGAGGGAAAGTTCTGTCGTATTTTTAATAGGCAGGTAATTTTTCTTGTAAATAAAAGAAAAACATCTATTAGTATCATTCGGATTTTTTTTTCTTTTTATAGCTGCTGTATAATATAAAAGGAGTCCTTTTTCACCGTTCATCATTTACTTGTGATACTTAAAGTGAAAAACATGTCAGTAAATAAAGTGCATTTACGACACTGCATTTTGTATGAATTCCAAAAAAGAAGCAACGCATCGGTTGCATGTAAAAATTTATGTGCGGTATTTGGAAAAGATATTGTAAATGTTCGTACTTGTCAAATATATATAGCAAATTTCGTTCCGGGGATCTGAGCCTCTAAGAAAGTGATCGATCTAGACGACCATCCAAGATCGATAATGATGTTTTACGATCCATGTTGGAAAATAATCCACATTTAACAAGTCGAGAAATTGCAGAAGAGTTTGGCATTCATCATACAACACATTAGATGTATTATGATTAATATTAAACACATATTTTTATAAATTAATTCAAATATTTTCTTTAAAATACGACAGAACTTTCCCTCCAACCCAATATATATTGAAAATGTTTTGGCCAGAACTTTCCGGTAGACCTTATATTAACCATCATCAGCCGCAACAAAAGGAACTTCGCAAAACAAAACCTAAATTCATAAATCTACCAAGAACAATCCACGAGACCCAGTTCACCTAACTCTCCCTCCTCTGAACTCCGCATCTAGACTCCCTTCAAACTGCTCAGTACGTCTGGCCGGGTTAGACCTTATATTAACCATCATCAGCCGCTACAAAAAGAACTTCGCAAAACAAAACCTAACTTCACAAATCTCCCAAGAACAATCCACGAGACCCAGTTCACCTAACTCTCCCTCCCATGAACTCCACATCTAGACTCCCTTCAAACTGCTCAGTACGTCTGGCCGGGTTAGACCTTATATTAACCATCATCAGCCGCTGCAAAAGGAACTTTGCAAAACAAAACCCAAATTCATAAATCTCCCAAGAACAATTCACGAGACCCAGTTCACGTAACTCTCCCCCCTCTGAACTCCGCATCTAGACTCCCTTCAAACTGCTCAGTACGTCTGGCCGGGTGACACAACGTTCGGCCGCATATTTATCGCCGTCCTCTCGAACTGCGGAGCCGTGAGTAAGAGGAAACATTAAAGTTGGCGAACGACGGTGCGAAGGATCCTCCCGTGCGCCTCTCTTCCGGCACTATTTATTCTGGGCATCGTAAACGTTCGCCGTTTCGTTCGTGTAACCCTTCGTGGCCGCGTGCCGGAACGGCAAGGCGAGTTATTACGTGGCATTCGGGCTTTTCGAGGATTAACGCGCCTAACACGAAGCCGGAGAGCAGCATCCGCAATAATAACAGAGCCATGAGCTCAGGTCATGAGCTCTCGGTCCTTGCTACCAATTCGACCGATGCGCCGAAGCAAAACAGCGGGCGACACGTTTCGAGGAGGCGGCCGTTTGTTTTTCGAGACGGCCGAATGACTGCGCCGAGTGAATGCGGGGATGATTGTGTGCGTCGTGTCGGTGGACAGATAAGCTGGATCGCTGGGTGCAGAGGAATACCCGGAAAGATAAGTGGCTTTGTGAGTAGAGTGAGTTTGACGATTGGGTTGTGGTGGGAGTGTATGAATATTTTTCAAAATTGAAGGGGTGAACTTTGAATGGCGGTAAAGGCATTTCTGACACGATCATTACCTATATACGTAATATTTATATTTTTATATTATTATTATTTATATTTATTATTTTATTATAATTATATTATTATATTTAATATTATATTATTATTATATTATTATTATATACGCTTAACACGTTCGCGGACGTGAATGCTATAGCATTCATTTTCATGATGATGCAGAATGACATGAATGCTATAGCGTTCATTTTCATGATGATGCAAAATGACATGAATCCCACACCATTCAAATCCTAAAGTCAATTATTTTGAATTTAATGTTACATAACCTTAAGTCTTCTTAATTATTATAGCTGCCAAGATAATGACTACCTAAACTAAAATATGATATTCTGACTACCCTTATCAATTCTCTCATCCTGAAATTCAGGATATAGCATTCGAATCATAAAGCCAATTATTTGGAATTTAATTTTATATAACCTTAGGTTGTTGTAATTATTATGCAGAATGACATGAATGCTAGAGCATTCGAATTTTAAAGTCAATTATTTGGAATTTAATTTTATATATCCTGAAGTTTTTGTAATTATTATACCTGTCAAGATAATGACTAACTGAACTAAAATATGATAATCTGAGTACCCTTATGAAATGTGTTTAATCAAATTTCGAATATCACAACAAATTTAAAAATAAAATGACTGTCAATTTTTACACCTTGCTGAAACTTTTAATGTCTGTGAAAGTTTTAAGGAATCAAAGTCAACATCTACCCGGTCGGCCGACTAAGTTTTAACTCGGCATCCACAGTTAATCGTTTCAAGACGGATTTTTTATAGAAAATAAAAGCGGCAGGTTAAATTTCTAATAGTTCAGGTGAAAAATGTATCCATTATAATAAGGGTAAAAGAAAAAAATTATTCTTTTGACATCAGTGAGTAAGTACAGTAGTTTACAAACTAAAAGTCTGCGACATATAAATTTGTGTCCCATCGGTCTGCATACTGGTGTATATATGTCCCATTAGTCTTATAAAGATTATGACAAAATTTATTCTGAATTTATACACACGTATTATATTAAAGGGTGTCTCAAAATGACCTGACATTTTAAGTTACGCGCCATGTTTTTTGTAGTGAACATAGAGTACTAATCTTTGACAACTTGTATCAGGAAGTATTGAGATTTAGTCCTCGATAATTACACGATCGAAATACGCATTGAAATTGCATTTTAAATAAATACTACAATTTATTAATAAATTAAAATTGCAGTCCACTTTGAGACACCCTTTATATGTAACAGCAGAAAAAGTAATATAAAAATTGGAAAAATAGTGTTTATATTGGAACCTATAAGCCTGCTGGGACATTTTTACCCCGATTTGATTGACGGTTGATATATATATGTTCCACCGCTTTTTCTATATAAAGAATTAAGTAATTTGAATTGGCTACATAAAAATATTCAAAAGAAAGCTAACAAAAGGCAAACCATAATGACTTTTTGATAACTACCTACAAATTATGTTACCACGCTAATATTTTAGACTTAACCGACTTTTTGACAGCAAGAAATCGTAGTACTAGATTTTAAGGAATCTAACAATAGATGCCCATTAACAATGAAGCAATGTGCAAAAAATGTTAACAGATAGTTAGAATCTTCGGTTAAACTTGCCTGGGACACATATGTCCCAACAGTCTCGAAAGGGTTAAGAGAATTCGAAGGTAATTGAAAAATAATGGTACAGGTGGAGAATTATTGGAATTTAAAAGGAAATGGAAAAAGACAGTGGTAGTTGAAGTTTGGTCGGGTGTTTGTGAGTACGACAATTGTGCGGAGTAAGGTGTACTGAGAGAAATTTAATTTAATTTGGAGAAGATCGTGGCGGTGGAGACGTAAAAGGATATGGTGAAATGTATAGAATCGAAATTTAGAAAACAATGTTAATAAAGGGAAAGATAGTATAAGGTTTGCCACCGAGCTAATAAAATACAAAACAAAAAACTTACCGGCTCATTTTATTTATATACCGTTATGACTTTTTGAAAACTACCTATAAATGATGTTATCGCGCTAATATTTTAGACTTAACCAGCTTTTTGACAGCAAGAAATTATGGTACTAGATTTCAAGGTATCTAACAATAGATAGTTACAATCTACGATTAAAACGTTGACTGCCGTGTGTGTTTTACTATATTAAAACTGCAACCTGATGAAGTACTACGGAATATGATTGAATTGTGCAAAATGAAAATAATGCAAAGATATTCGAGACCAAAGAATAGAATGCCTATTTAATATTATTTGCATTTACAAAATTATAAATGTTACCGAATGGGTATTATTTAGTAGGCAGCGGTTTGCATTGTTCCTTTCTAAAAATTTAGTTTGAGACGAAAAACTTCCGCTACACGCGTAAGTCCACAGCGAAATATATCAGCATGCAATGTATGAACACGTTGACTGCCGTACGTATTTTACTATATTAAAACCGCAACCTGATGAAGTACTACAGAATATTATTGAATTGTGCAAAATGAAAATGATGCGAAGGTATCAGAGGCGAAAAAATTGAATGACTATTTAATTGATTGCGTATTTTTTTAATTTTTTATCAGACGTTTGCGCTGGTCACCGATGTCCACCATGGCAGTCAACGTGTTAAACTTGCCTGGGACATATGCTCTCCAGCAGTCTCGAAATTAAACGATTCGACTGCATTGTAATAAAGCTCCACGCAACGACAACGCGCGCTTCCAAGCGCAGAAATGTTGATATTCTGCGAACGAGTAGGAAGAGAATTGTTGAGGGTGGATTAATATCTCCGCGCCGGCGGTTTCATCCGACGAACTCGTGGAAGAACGAAATAAAGAGCATGCGCGATGAGTCAGCCCAGTAAGAAGAAAGAGGCGGAATAAAGGCCGGGGAAGAAGACGTGCGCACATCGATAAGCGAGCGAAGAAGGAGCGCAATCGCGCGAATGTTTACGAATCCCGCCGCTGGGGCCAGATAATGTCAGCGTCCCGTGCGGCGAACTGCATCCGTTGCAATTTGAGAAATGCACCCGCGGAAGACGGCGACGACGAAAGGAGGAGAGGAAAGAAGAGACGTTACTGCGAATTCACCGACGAGTGCGAGAGTTGTTCTAATGTACGTGCGCTGTAAAAAAAGACGTCTACGTTTGGGCTGCGGAATGGACCGAGAAATCTGCGCGTTTCAGCACTTCTGATGGAGAAAAGAGGATGCTGGTGAAGATTTGTAAGCAATCGTTGGAATGTGCGTGTCGATATATGGGATGGGTGTTTGTATTATTGTTGAAATAGACCGGGAAATTGCGTATTTTGATGTCCAAGCGTCTTGAGCACTTTTAACACTTTGCCGACCGCTGTCACGTATACGTGACTTCTTCTTGCCAACCGTTATCGACCGCAATCACGTACGCATGACTTTTTTTTCCCCAACGATGATGCTTAACACGATGGCTGCCAAGCCTATTTTGCTATGTTAGATCCGCGATGCAATGAAATACTGCAGAGTATGATTAAATCGTGCAAAATGAAGGTAAGCAGAGTTATAAGAAGCGAAAGTATTGTAGCATCAGAAAAACAGCCGTAGATGTATCGCATAAATGTAGGAAGTGTGTGTGTGTGTGTATGAGTGGCTGCGACCGATTGTTGCGAGTGAAGGTATAATGATAGCGTGGTTTTGTTTGAAGAATGCGTGACGTATGTCTCATTATTGCGCGTGTCGACTGTAACGCATTTAGAGTGAGCGAGAGAGAATGTAGGTAAGAATGAGAGGATGCGTGTTTTTACGAATGATTGGATGCCGAACATTTGGGGAAGGACGGGGGTGCATAGCAACGGCCCGGCGAGGAGATAGAGTTTTCGTTAGAGATAGTTCAGTAATAGGTCAGAGAGTTTTAAGTTGTCGTTCAGTCAAGTTCAGAGAGTAGTTCAGTCCAGTATAGATACGTTTTCTTGCCGTTTATCGAATAGTAGTCGGATTGCCATAGTTCTATTTTTATTTTGTATTTATATGTAGAATTAGTGTCTTTTATTTATCTTTCAATAAATTATTCTACTCAATATAATTCCGCATCACACTTCGACATCACCTAACATCAAATATCCCTACAGTATTGAAGCACCGTTCCAATAGCAATTGGTTTAAAAGATTGGAAATAGACTTCATTTTTAATTTCTTGCATTTTTACTAAAATTTCTTGCGCCGGGTCACGGGTGACCACCATGGCAGTCAACGTGTTAATTTCCATGTTTGTGTAGGGAGATATATTGTTGTAGAGCAATGTTTCACGAACAGGGAACTGTGATTTCAACTGTCTTGCCCTCCCAATTTGCCAGATTGTGTTTTATTGAAATCTCTGCCCGTCGCATCGAAGCGGCTGCTTATTTGGTTAGTTTGACACTGTCTTTCGCTGCCTTCGCATATCGGACGATTACGTTAAATTGATTAAACATTATAAAGTATCCTTCGAAATGTCATACAAAGAGGAAATATATACTGATCCGTTATCAAACATGGAGAATAGTTTTGATAGCGATAGTGGGAGCGATATCGTTGTGAGACAATCAAAAAATAACGTTAGATCCTAAGGGTTGAATTTTTTTAGTAAAATGTTTATGTAATAATTTAAAAATGTAAGATTATACAATAAAAATGGTGTAACAGTTACCTTAATGCCTTCTTTAATAATAATTATGTTGCAGGTACTTATGTTACGAACGATTGCATAAAAACCACCGTTGGAGAGCAGTCAGAAAGTGTTAACCCTTTGACTACTGAATACTTCCAGTCGAAGCACTTGCTGAGGACGAAACACTTTTTGCTAGTGTGAACTCTATTGATTGATTATGTAAAACGCAGCTAAGTTCTAATGATAATTATGCATTTGCGCCAAATTAAATTATGCAAGAAAATTATTTGATAAAGAACACAGCTGGATTCATATCGTACTTTGATAATTGTGGCTGCATTAAGTAAAAAATCGAAAGAATCGGGGATGTATTATGTATGTATATGTGCCCATGGTCGACACCCAAAGATTTCGGCAGACGCATATATTAAGTTCTAACGATAGTTCATCATTTACGCCAAATTAAATAATGCAATACAATTATTTGATAAAGAACGCATCTGTATTCATTTTGTACATTGATAATTGTGGCTGCAATATGTAAGAAATCGACACGATTGAGGACGCGTATATGCGCTTGTAGTCGACACCGTTAGATTTTGGTGAACGCATATATGCGTCCATAGCAGCCAAAGGGTTAACCAGTTAAGAGCGTTTGACGTGTATGGACGTCATTGCTTGATTTTAATTCCGTACCCTGTGAGGAATTCCTAAAATTAAATTCCGCGCCTAATTGGTAAGTATTGACCTTTTCAGATTTGCGTATATATTTGATTGCATTTGTGTCTTTCCCCCTACGCTGCACGGTTATTCGAAGATTTGTCTTAATTTCAATGTGCAGATGATGAACTGCGTCCCTAATACATCCTGAAAAAGCTTCGCATCTTGAATACCTGCGCTTTCAGACCGACAAAATTGCATTTAAAAGGAAATTTATTGTTCTCCACATATTTAGTGCCTGGTACTGAGAAAATTCTATGCGTTTTTCCCAAAACTGTATTCTCCTAATTTGATATTTTCTGTTCGGAACGATTTCTTTACTGTAAGAAGAGTTGGAAAAGTAGCATAGCTACCAAAATGAAAAATTAGCTTCGGCTGTAACATTTTTGTTCGATCTAATGAAAATACAGGGTCATATATTAGCAAAGGAATAATTTGAAGTCCATTACAATGCTTAGAAAGTGACGTCAAACGACTAAACAAATGTTTAGATACTATGGCAAACTCACTGGATGTGATTTTTGCCTTAATATACAAATAATATTCTACTTGTACGTTTATATCACTCGTAAAATTAGTTAGAAATTTGCTTATTTGATTTATAGAGCACTTGGAGTTCACTTTGAACGTGGATGACGGAAAGACGAGGAACAATACTCTGTAAAATGCTACGAGAATATTTACATTACCGTTAAGATGGATTAGGAATCTGAGAACCTGGGTGTTCGATGTCCCGAAGTCTACACGGAATGTTCGGTAAGAGACGCGGAGAAGAGAAAGGTGAAAGGAACAGAGATGCCACTACAAGTTGACTGACTGTGATCACTGTTCTGGCGTATGTGTGTTGTAAAACGCAACATCTATATTAGTATTACCGCTGAAGTGGACCGAAAAATCTGGATGCCTGACGACCCGGAGTCCACGTGGAATGTTGAGGAAGAGACGTGGATGATGAAAAGCAGAGGAAAGGAGAGATGCTGCTGCAGATTTACTGATTATGATCTTCGTTCTAACGCACGTACGCTACATATATATATATACACGTATATATAAATGCACGTTCATATATATATGACTCGTAATTAATATGTATGTGTACGTATTTCGGATATATAATTCCTAATAAAATAGAGTGTACATATATTCGTAATTAATATGTATATGCATGCATTTCGTATATATATATTTTTTTAAGTAATTTAAAATGAAATATTAATAATTTAAATATGAATTAAAATAAATAATTAAAAATTAAAATTTATTATTTTAAATTAAATAATTTATATATAATTATATATATATATATATATATATATATATATATAGAGAGAGAGAGAGAGAGAGAGAGAAATACTAATATATATATATATATATATATATCGTAATTAATATGTATATACTTCGTAATAAAATAAAATATATATTCGTAATTAATATGTATGTGTATGCATTTTGTATATGAATATATATACGAAATGCATACACATACATATTCATACACAAACACATACTCAACATTTGGTTTTGGCTTTGTCTTTTCTCAACAATTGTAGCTATACTTCATATATTTCGACATTTTCATCAGGCAGTAGGTAGTTTCTCAGTTATTAATGTATCTTAAAAGAAATCCCAGATAATCGGATTATATTTGATTCGAATACAACATTGCAAATTTGAAGCAAAAAGCAATGAGAGTTGCGTCATGTTTAAAGTAGAAGCTAATACAAAATAACCTTAACATCCACGGTCTTTTTTTATATTTATTTGCACGGCGGAAAAAACAGTAGTTTCGCCAAACGCAAGAGTCGTCTATTTGTACATATTATATACGACTGCATATTTATTTACACGGTGCAAGAAAATAGTGATTTCGCTAAATGCAAGAATCGCCTATTTGTGCATGTTTATTTGCACGGTGCAAAAAATGGAAATTTCGCCAAATGCAAGAGTCGCTGTCTAAACTGCTTGCGCCCGAACTTAGAAGGATAAGACGACTTGCACTTCTCAGTACGGTGTTCGGTGACAAAAGAACGTGCGAGCGGCAAGGATCGCCGGCCTAATCGCGGTGATAAACACGAAAGATGCTGATCGAGAGATTCGAGACGGCGCCGTCGCTTATCTATATTCTGCGCACTCTGGTCTTCTCTCTTCTCACTCCTCGTCGGCTGACAATGCGCTTCTGCCGTTTCTACCTACGTCCACTGCTTTTTTATCACTTTGCTAGCGCGAACTGTTAGACGCAAAAGATTGCGTTGATCGATTGTCCTAGTGGTCTAGGGCGTTTGCCGAAATTGTGATGGTAGAGCTCAGAATGTGACAATAATGCGAGTCGTAATATGTCTCAATATCGAAGCACCCCCTGTACTGATGTTGCAAATTGTAAAGCCTGAGAAATATCGGCAAGCTACTGAGAAAATATGCGACAACCATTTAGAAGCTAATAATATAAATTATGGCGGCCAAAACCTTAAATTTTAAATAATGCGACCCTTTTGTGGGTGAAATGTAGAAGTTTGTTATGTCACTCGACACATTTTCGGACATATTGGGTTTACATGTAATGTGTTTTCCCCCACAAACCGCAAAAAATATTATTTGAAATCGGTTGAAAGATTAAACTGTATGTTGAAAGAAATCTATGGCTAAGGTGTGTATTTAACCCCTTGCCGTACTTTGACGAGTCTGATTTGTGATCAGAATTTCGGATCAAAAGTGAATATCACGTGGTGAGATTTTCGGGCCAAATTTGAATATCACGAGTCTGACTCGTGATCAGAATTTGGACCAAACTTGAATATCACGAGTATGACTCGTGATGAAAATTTTGGGCCGAAATTGAATATTGACATTGACATGATAAAGTCAGCAACAGAACAATCTGTTTTTAACTAATGCCAGTATTTGTATGAAAAGTGACTATATACATAAGCATACAAACTGTAAGAGTAGATTTATTGCGCACTGATTTCACAGATTTTCGTAATAACACTTGTATTATTTACAAAGTTCAAAATGAGTGCGTCGCTCAAAGATCTATATGAAAGCATACATCAGCGACAGAACAGTCTATTTTTAAATAATGCCAGTATTTGTATAAAGAGCATAAATGCCAGTATTTGTATAAACGTACAAACTGTAAGACTAGATTTATTGCACGCCGATTTCACAGATTTTCGTAATAACACTTGTATTATATACAAATGTTCAAAATGAGTGCGTCGCCCAAAGATATATATTAAAACATATATCAGCAACACAACAGTCTGTTTTTAAATAATGCCAGTATTTGTATAAAAAGTGACTCTATACTTAAATGTACAAACTGTACGACTAGATTTATTTCACATCGATTTCACAGATTTTCGTAATAACACTTGCATTATGTACAAACGTTCAAAATGAATGCGTCGCTCAAAGATGTATATTAAAACATATATCAGCGACAAAACAGTCTGTTTTTAAATAATGCTAGTATTTGTATGAAAAGTGACTATATACATAAACGTATAAACTGTAAGACTAGATTTATTTCACACCGATTTCAAAGATTTTCGTAATAACACTTGTAATATATACAAACGTTCAAAATCAGTGTTAAAACATACATTCATCATATTACCCCCTAAAACAAACACAACATAATTTGCCATAAAACGTTTGCAACTCCTCGCACTTTTAGTACAAAATCTGCAAACCGTCAATTTAACTTATTTTTATTTTAACGTTCAAACTTATCGTGATTCAGTTAGTATCGCAGTCCGTTTTCAGCTTTCGTACAGATTTCAGGACCCAATTGAGCACCAAAGTCGGGAGCCCCTGTACTCGTACGCTGAATATAGTAGCACGGGAGGGGTCAAATCGAAAGATAAGGAGTCCCGCGGGAGGAGAGAAGCGTGTAAACGTTTTTGCAGGCAACAAACGCCCACGAGACGCCCCATTCTCATGGGGCCCACTACCGTGAACGCCGCCAACACTCTACCAACAACTCGCCTTAATCCTTTTGAGACCAAGAACACAGCGTATGTTATGTGATATCTCTTCTGATTGGTCCATGACTCAGCGTATGGGTCATTTACAGATCACTACTATCAATCGGTTATCAGGCCGAGTGAGGAAAGTGATACATTTTGAGATGTACAATTTATGGTAAATAGGTTCATTGTAATATAATAGTGGAATGAATGTTAATTAATTATTTTATAATATTTTGTAATGTCTGTGAGAAGATAATCTATATGTTCTCTTATAGAAATATGCAATTTCACAACGCGCTCGTGAACATGCACATTATTTTATTCTTTGAATATTAATTATTTATTTTATATTGGTATGAATATTAACTAATTATTATTATGATATTAATTAATGTATTTCTAATTATATAATGTTTCGTAATACCTATGGGAACATAGTCTATATGAATTCTTATAGACATTTGCAATTTCATAACGCGCTCGTGAACGTGCATATGATTTTATTGTTTGAATATTAAATAATTATTTTATGAGATTATGTAATGTATTTTTAATTATACAATGTTTTGTAATGTCTGTGGGAAGATAATCCATATGTATTCTTATAGACACATGCAGTTTCATAACACGCACGTGAACGTGCATATCATTTTATTGTTGGAATATGACTTAATTATTTTATAATAATATATAATAATCTGTCAGTATAGCTATTTCATCGGTTGTTCTGTGTCGATCATGCATCATACCTTATAAAGTGTTTTATTGTTGTACAGCATTTTGTTATTTCATAGTTCGCGTTTCAATTTGTAAGGAAACAGCTTTTATAAGTCATTTATATTTTCAGTTTTTTTTAATGATAATTTATAATAAGAATTATTTTACGACACAGGCCCTCAGTCTAAAATAGAAGCAAAATGACGTATAGGAGTAAAAAATGTAAAAGATGTATAAAAAATATACGTATAGTAATATTTAAGAATACTTTATGTGAATATTTACTACGAAATGCGAATTAAAAAAATGCATATATGCATCGTATAAAGTGTTTCTGGAGGGCCCAAAAATGGGCGCCCACGCAATGTGTTAACAGCCATCGAGTGACATCGATTTAAAATTGGCCGAATTTTCGATCGTTGCATTCGATACGCGCCGAAGGGTCAGCGGCGAAAAAAGCAGCGTGGAAGGACGGGACCGACGCTTTGTGGGATTTCCTGTAATTAATATGCCGCGAATGATGCCCGCGCGCAATACTCGACGATACCCCCAAAGCCATCGGATAGGACTATATGTTCCGCGTGTCCATCTGTCCGCCGCCCTGACCTCCTGCGTCCATGGGAATATACAGAAGCCATAAGAAATTCGATACGTTCCCCATGGCGTGACGCCGGGCGCTGCCACGGTGGTGCTTCCCACTTCCTCCCGCGCCGAATTGTCTTTTTCCCAAGACGGGAAGAACCGACGTCGACAGGAGGGGGTGACTTTTACGTGGACGGGTGAAAAACCTTCGGATTTTAGCGAGCGACGACCTGAAGGATGGTCGGGGGGAAAATGGATGTTGGATGTTTCGTGGTAGAATCGGTGTGGCAATGTAGATTTTAAGCCTTTGCACTCGAAGTACTCTTCATAGGCCAAAGTTTGGGGTTGTACTCAAAGTATGACATATCTCAATGGTGTGTTAGATAATACTTGAGTTCTATCACCATCGCATACTAATTTTTTGCCATACAAATATTAATGAATAATCAAAGATTACATTATAAAGCAGCAATTGATAATTAACAGAAGTTATCGAGTAGGTAAGTTATATAGTTTACGTTAATTCCGTTTTATCGTTAGTTCTGAGCGATCACTAATAACAAAGATTCCAATCTTATTAGCATTACTTTCAAGATCGTGTTTTTTAATATTTTTTTGCAATTACGGTAATCACGTGCGTTAAAGCTTCGAAAACTTTTATTTTGCAATTGACAATTGATAGCAATCGCTCAGGGGCAGTTATTAAAATTATTAACACTAGCACTCGAAATACTCTTCACAGGCACTGGCAAATTTTGGCGTTGCCTTGCAATTTAATTCTTATTGCAATTTATTGTGATCACGTGCGTTAAAGCTTCGAAAATTTTTATTTTGCAATTGACAATTGATAGCAATCGCTCAATGGCAGTTATTAAGATTATTAACTCTGTGCACTCGAAGTACTCTTCACAGGCACTGGCAAATATTGGCGTTGCCTTGCAATTTAATTCTTATTGCAATTTATTGTAATCACGTGCGTTAAAGCTTCGAAAACTTTTACTTTGCAATTGACAATTGAAAGCAATCGCTCAATGGCAGTTGTTAAGATTATTAACCCTTGTACTTGAAATACTCGTCACAGGCCAAAATTTGGTATTGTACTCGAAGTGTGCCTCTCAATAGTGTGTCAGGTAGTACTTGAATTGTATCACCATGACATACTATTTTTTTCCCATGCAAATGCCAAAGAATAATCAAAGAATAGATTGTTAACTAGCAATTGATAATTAAGAGAAGTTATCGATTAGGTGAATTACAGCTTTTACGTTAATTCCGTTTCGTCGTTAGTTCTGAGCGATCACACATAACAAAGATCCCAATCTTATTAACATTACATCTTATTAATAACATTACATCTAACTAATAACAAATATTCCACTCTTATTAGCATTACTTTCAAGATCTGTTTTTTTAATATTTTTTGCAATTACGGTAATAACGTGCGTTAAAGCTTCGAAAACTTTTATTTTGCAATTGATAATTGACAGCAATCGCTCAATAGCAGTTATTAAGGTTAATAATCCTTTATGCACTCAAAGTACTCCTCACAGGGATTGGCAGAGTTTGACGTTGTTTTGTTATTTAATATTTGTTGCAATTTATTGTGATCACGTGCGTTAAAGCTTCGAAAACTTTTATTTTGCAATTCACAATTGACAGCAATCTCTCAATGGCAGTTTTTTTTACGCATTGCAATAGATAATTGTACTTCGAGAACTGACGATTTGGAGGGCATCAGTGAAAAAATTGATGTTAAGATTCGTTGTTGTGGGATCAATAGATATTGAAAATTTACATAATAATTTATATAATATATATAATAAAATATATTATATAAATATATATAATATAAATACATTTCTAAATTCCAAATCGAAAACAATGCACTTAAAACTCCACCCAGCCCAAAATATGTACGTATACAAACGCGTACATTCTTGTATGTATGCATTTACACAATATAATATTATATTACATATATACTCACATTATTGTATATATCTTAAATATGTAAAATAATATATGAGTGTGTAAAATGTAATATATAATATTGTAGATACATATATACACTCACATATTTGGTCATGCACAGTTACAACGTATACTTATACAAACTATATATATATATATAATATATATGCATCCATATAAGTATATATATAGGTACACATATTACGTTATACGTGCATACCTACATATATATGCAGACCACTGCCCAAAATGACAAAAGTTCGAAGAACCCCGACAAACAGGAAGCAACCATAGCGCATGCGCCAAAACAAATCGTTGTGGGAGGGACGCGTGGCGTGGCATGGCGTGGCGTCGTCAGACGTTCGAAGGCGTCGCCGTTACGTATGTGTCGGACCACCGAGCATGCTCGGCCGTTTCTAAAATCGGATGTAGAGCAACGACCTTCCAAAACAACACGAAACTCCTGCAGTCAACTCTTCGCTCGCTTCTCTCTCAGTCTTCCTCCATCTTTTTGTACGTCTCTCCCTCTATCCTACTCGCAGCTGGCGGTCCCGAAATTCCACAGATTCCATCTCGATTACCATCGATCGACAGCGCGACGCGAGAAATCGGATATACGAAAGAAAAACGTCGAAACGACAGTTTCGCGGTGACACCTGTCAAAACGCCGCGAATTCGGACGTTTGTGTGATTTTATTATAGTCGGACGAAGAAGCCTGCCCGATGTAGAGTCACGGACATTAAAACGTTGACTGCCGTGCGTATTTTACTATATTAAAACTGAAACACGATGAAGTACTGCAGAATATGATTGAATTGTGTAAAATGAAAATAATGCGATGGTATCGGAGACCAAAGAATTTAATGACTATTAATTGCATCTGCAAAATTATAAATGCTACCGATTGGGTATTTTTTGGTAGGCAGCGGTTTGCATCGTTGCTTTCTAAAAATTTGTGTTTGAAACGAAAAAACGTCCGCTATACGCGTAAATTTATGGCGAAATATACCAGCATGCAATGTTTTAACAAGTTGACTGCCGTGCGTATTTTACTATATTAAAACCGAAACGTGATGAAGTACTACAGAATATGATTGAATTATGCAAAGTGAAAATAATGCCAAGATGGAGACCAAAGAATTGAATCACTATTTAGTATTAATTGCATTTACAAAATTATAAATGCTACCGATTGGGTATTATTTCGTAGGCAGCGGTTTGCGTTGTTTCTTTCTAAAAATTTAGTTTAAGACGAAAAAACGTCCGCTACATTCGTAAGTCCACGGCGAAAAATACCAGCATGCAATGTATTAACACCTTAACTACCGTACGTATTTTACTATATTAAAATCGAAACGTGATGAAGTACTACAGAATATGATTGAATTGTTCAAAATGAAAATAATGCGAATGTACCGGAGACTAAAGAATTGAACCACTATTCAATATTAATTGCATTTACAAAATTATAAATGCTACCGATTGAGTATTTTTTGAATTTTTCGTGAAACATTTTGCACCGATCACCGATGATCGCCACGGCAGTCTACGTGTTAATATTTTGACAGCTGCTAAACGGAATGGTGTTTTTCAAAACGGACACACTTTGTCGAATTGTTTTGAAAGGGTAGAACGTTTAGAACTTTTATGAAAAGGATGGCAAAAATTGTGATTCAAAAGATTTTCGGCAAAATACAATACAAAAGATTGTAATTCAAAAGCACAAATGCCGTTTTTTGCAAAAAAAGGTTGCTAATTTGCAAAACATTTTCGTTGCAACTGTACCCATTACTAAACTACATGTATAGTAGTAGATAGTATGGTAGTATGGTATAATACAAAATTTATATATAGTATATAAAATTTAATATAAGTATTTATACACAGTATTTATTTTATTTTTATGAATAAAATTTATTATTTTATAAAAATAATATTTCTATAAAAATAAAATAAATACTGTATATAAATACTTATATTAAATTGTATATATAGTATTATATATGTATATATACACCAATATAATACCAACATTTATATATAGAATATAAAATTTAATATAAGTATTTATATATAGTAGTTATTCTACTTTTATAAAAATGGTATAAGCTACTATTTTACTATATATATATATATATAAACTATATTACATTAATAAACTATAATTTCACAGAGTACACATTATTTTACACCACCCGCTCTTTCGAACAGTAAAATTCATCTGTAGATGAATTTATAACAGAAAATGCAATACAAAAATTGTAATTCAAAAGCTCAAATGCCGTTTTAGCAGCTTTTTTATCTGACCCTCTAATGAAAATTGCAATTATACGTTTTGTAAATATATGTTAGTTGTATAAAAACTTTAGTTACGTGCTGAAAGTTTCGATGGTTTTCGAGGATGAAAAATGGAAGATTTTAATACACTGCATTTATGGTTTGTAACTCTGGAATCCCCCCAAGTTCGACCAAACGCGTTAGGTCAATAACAAAGATAATTTTTGTTCAGGATCATCACATACTATACACATAAAAATATAATCGGCCCAATATTTTGCCTAATAATAAACTTCTTTGACGAATAACAAACGATTATTGCACCGGGGATCTTCTGACCTTCGATCACCAAGTGTTAAATCACAACCAAACCATATCTGCTTCCTATTACCCCATTGTTTTACTCAAAACACCATAATTGCTTTTCCTCAACCTATCACCGTCCCCACATCATCGTGTGAGCACATTCCGTCTATTAATAAACTCCTGTAACGCAGAACGACAGATCCCACGTAAAACCGTCCCTGTCGGGAATATCCCGACATTCGACCGCAGACGGTTGTCGCCGATAAAATCAATGTGCGTTCAAAAGACTAGGCTAACAACTGCACTTCGGCTAAGAATAAAGCACCGTAACAATTTGACAGACGACTCACCTATGCTCCGCAGCACGATCCCTCTGTCGCCGATTCTTAAACCAATTGCTGACTTGCGTGGTCGTTAGTCCCGTGCTTTCGGCGAGTTCTCGCTTCTCGCGAGGCGACGGATACGGATTGGTGGCATACCAATCCCTCAACACGCTCCTGGACTTCTCTTTGAAGCAGTAAGACGTCTCCTCGCCGTCCCAGATGGTCCGCGGCAGCGGAAACTTACGTCTGACGCGGTACTTTCCTGGAAAATAACGTAACTTCCGATCAGAAGCGAACGCCAAGACGCGGAGAACGCGAAATATCTGCGTTACTAGCAGTTGTGATGGAAAAATTGTTACGGTTTCATGTAAAGAGAAACAAAACCTCCAAAAATGCAGTGTATTTTATTGGTAACTGTGAAGATATTAGAATTAAATTATAGTTGATATGTGTTTTATTGGTAAATACGAAAATGTCAGAAAAAAGGTAGTTTAGTGGGTTTAGGCAATCTATGCGAAGACGAAAACAGGGCAAAAGCAAAATATCTGTCTTATTGGAAGATATGGTCTAAAAAATCATTGCGTCTCTACATCAGGAATTCTATGTCTATCGTCGAAACGAAATCTTCTACAAAATTGCAATCCATCTTATTGGTAAATGCGAAAATATTAGAATTAAATTAAAATTGATGTATATATTATTGGTGAATACGAAAATGTCAGAAACAAGGTAGTTTAGTGGGTTTAGGAAACGTATGCGGAGACGAAAACAGGGCAAAAGCAAAATATCTGTGTTATTGGAAGATATAGCCTACAAAATCATTGCGTCTCTACATCAGGAGTTTCTATGTCTTTTGCCGAAACGAAATCTTCTTCAGAATTGTAGTACATTTTATTGGTAAACGCGAAAATATTAGAATTAAATTACGATTGATATGTGTTTTATAGATAAATATGAAACTGTCAGAAAAAAAGATAGTTGAGTGCTTGTAGTTAACACATGCGGACACGAAAACATGGCAAAAGCAAAATATCTGCGTTACTGGCAATTGTGATGGAAAAAAATTGTTGCGGCTTCGTGTCAAAAGTTTTTATGTCTTGCGCCGAAACGAAACCTTCTCCAAAATTGCAATCTATTTTATTAGTAAATGCGAAAATATTAGAATTAAATTACAATTGATATACGTTTTATTGGTAAATGCGAAAATGTTAGAATTCAATTGAAATTGATGTATGTTTTGTTAGTAAATGCGAAAATGTTAGAGAAAAGAGAGTTGAATCGTTTTAGGAAACATATGCTGAAACGAAAACAGGGCAAAAGCAAAATATTTGCGTTATTGGAGGATTTCACGTAAAAAAAATCGTTGCGTCTCCACGTCAAGAGTTTCTATGTCTTTCGCCGAAACGAAACCTTCTCGAAAATTGTATTCTATTTTATTGCTAAATGCGAAAATGTTGGAATTAAATTACAATTGATATAAGTTTTATTGGTAAATGCGAAAAAGTTAGAAAAAAGATAATTGAGTGGTTTTAGTCAACGAATATGAATACGAAAAGGCAGAATATCTGCGATACTGGCGGTTGTGTTGGAAAAATTGTTGCAGCTTCATGGCAAGAGTTTTTATGTCTTGCGCCGAAACGAAACCTTTTATAATATTGCAATTTATTTTATTAGTAAATGCAAAAATATTAGAATTAAATTACGATTAATATGTGTTTTATTGGCAAATGTGAAACTGTCAAAAGAAAAAATAGTTCAGTGGTTTTAGTCAATAAACGCAGACACGAAAACAGGGCAAAAGCAAAATATCTGTGTTATTGAAAGATATGACCTAAAAAATCATTGCGTCTTTACATCAGGAGTATCTATGTCTTTCGCCGAAACGAAACCTTCTCCAAAATCGCAATCTATTTTATTGGTAATTGCGAAAATGGCGAAGTTGGAATTAAATTAAAATTGATTTATATATTATTGGTAAATGCGAAAATGTTAGAATTGAATTTAAATTGATATATATATATATATTTATATATATATTGATATGTATATATATATTTGACATAATATATATATATATATATTATTGGTAAATGCGAAAATGTCAGAAAAAAAGATAGTCGAGTGGTTTTAGAAAACATGTGCGGACACGAAAACGTGGGAGAAGCAAAATATTTGCGTTATTAGAAAACTTCACATAAAAAAATCGTTGTGTTTCTACTTTGGGAACTTGTATGGCTTTCGCCGAAACTAAACCTTCTTCATAATTGCAGTATGATTTATTTATAAATCCAAAAATATTAGAATTAAATTAGTATTCAGGTATATATTATTGGTAAACGCGAAAATGTTAGAGTTAAATTACAATTCATGTATGTTTTATTGGTAAAGGCGAAAATGTTAGGAAAAAGACAGTTGAGTAGTTTTAGTCAACAAATGCGGATGCGAAAACGCGGCAAGACAAAATGTCTGCGTTATTGGCAATAAAAATGTATAAAAAAATCATTACGCCTCCACTTCAAGAGTTTGCATTTCTCCGAATGTAATAAAACCTTCTCTAGATTTTTAGGACTCACTTAACAAAATTATGCATAAGGGTTAGAGATAAATAAAGCATCGCTGAATGTGCTCTTAAAATGTGAGAGTACGGCGCGATGTATATTTCATTGGTAAATACGAAAATACAAGATAAAAAATAGTTTAGTAATTTTCTGTCAACAAACGCCGCTAACGCTAAGTGTCTGCGTTATTATTGATAAATATGGGTTAAAAAATCATGTCTCCACATCAAAAGTTTGTAAGTTTCTTGCGGAAACGAAATTTTCTCCATATTTTCTAATATGAATAAATGTTGGAGATAAGTAAAGCTTCGTTGAAAATGGTCATAAAATGCAACCGTAAGGGTGATGTATATTTTATTAGTAAATGTGAAAATGCAAGAGAAAATATAGTCGACTGGTTTTAGTGGATATGATTACGAAACATACATACGCAATGAATTGTTCATTTTATTAGTTACCGCGAGAACGTGAACAAGACTTAAAGTTGGCTAGAGCTTCGCCGACCATAATTACAAAATGTGAGAGTACTGCAAACTGTCTCCCCGAACATAATAGTTTGTTGTACATAGACAGTGTACTTTGAGTGATAAACGCGTAAAAGTAGATGAAAGGCAAAGTTGAGTGAAGCTTCACTGAACGTCGCCACAAAATGTGACAGCGCGGCAAGGTATATATTTCATTTATAAAGACGAAAATGCAAGCGAAAGTCGGAGTTAAATAAAGCTTTAGCGAACATGTTTACAAAATGTGCGGGTGTCGCGAAATATTCATTTGATTCGCGTTTGTGAGTGTAAATAAATGTCAAAGTTAAATGAAACTTCACTGAACATAGTTAGAAAATATAAGAGCACAGCAAAAAAATGCAACATACAAGTAAAGATGGGGTACAGAAATATGTCCATAGAATATGAGATCATAGCAGATCATTTATTTTATTTTTTATTAGCAGATCATAATTGATTGAAGTTGCACTGTGATGGACGTTAAAATGTAAGCATAATCAATTATTTCTTTTAACAATAAATAGTTTACTGTGAATACTTTGTTTTTATCGGTAAACGTGTGAACGTAAAATAAAGTTTAGTAAAATTTCACTGAACGTGGGCACAAAATAAAAAAGTAGAACAGAGTATTTATTTCAATTGTAAATGCGAGAATGTATGTAAAAGTTAAAATTGAATAAAGTTCCACTGAACTGAAAGGTAAATGACAAGTTACGTTTGATCATGAATAACCTACTAACATAAAATTTATGAACATTTGTAGAACAGCTATTTGACGGGTTTCCTGGAGAATTAATAAATCAGATACAGATACTCGAATATAAAAGTCGAAGACAGCCAATGAATCGAAATGTATATACATACATATGCATATATTCATCCATGTTATTATATACACCATGAAATAAATTTCGATATAATCACATATTCACTTTCCGTAATTTTAAGCGTGAAATCTGTCAAATTGACGGTTAAATTACATTAAACATAAAATTGAGTTAATGCTTAGTAATTTTTCGAATCTTTTTTTGCACCGTATGGAGATTTCCGAGAATTTGTACAAGCGTTGTTTAGAAAAAATATTATTAATAAACCACAATTTCACGAAGTACCTATTATTCGAAATTGATCGGTGTATGAATACCTGCTACACTAACTGCACCTCCAAACAAAAGTCTTCGAAACTGTATTAAATAAAATCACTATTAAATCATAGAGTGAAAGCTTGTAGACGGTACAATAAAAATTGTTGCTAATTTGCAAAACATTTTCTTTGCAGTTATACCCATTACTAAACTATATATATAGTAGTAGGTAGTATGGCAGTATAATATACTACCAAAATGTATATATATATATATATATATATATATATATATATTATAAATAGTATAAATATTATATATATTATATGTACATATATAATACAAAAATTTACACATAATACATAAAATTTAATATAAGTATTTATATATAGTGTTTATTTTATTTTGCATAAATAAAATTTGTTATTTTATAAAATTGTTATAAAAATAAAATAAATACTATATATAAATACTTATATTGAATTTTATGTACAATATATACATTTTGGTATTATGTTGGTATATATATATACATTAGTATATTGTACTACCATACTACCTACTTTTATATATATAATTATACAGTTTATATATATATATATATATATAAACTATATTACATTAATAAAGTATAATTTCACAGAGTACACATTATTCTACACCAGCCGCTCTTTCGCACAATAAGATTCATCTGTAGATGAATTTATAACCGTGCCCACTGCATTCAATATGGCGGCACTGGCCCAGATCCCGCGGGACAACAATATCGAGGTGAACATTTATTATTCGCCGTCCTTTCTCTTCCTCGCGTCGTCGCGACTCTTTCTCTCATTGTTTACGATTTGGCACTATGATGAAATCGTAAACGGCGGGACCGTTGGCATTGGCAGAGTCGTAGAATTCGAGTTACTTTTAGAACGAGACTGCTGGCTGTCGACATAAAAAATTCTCGGTCAAACCTTTCCGCCGGCGATTTCGTTTACAGACGCTTTTCCGACCGATTTTTTTTTACTCGCCGCGCCCGCTAAAGAGCTTAACCCTTTGATTGCTGAACACTTCGAAGACGAAACACTTTTTTTTAGTGTGAACTCTATTGATTGATTATGCAAGGTGCAACTACAATAAGTTCTAATGATAATTCTTTATTTAAACCAAATTAAATAACGCAAGAAAATTATTTGATAAAGAACGCAGCTGTATTAATACCGTATGTTGATAATTGTGGTTGCAATAGATAAGAAATCGAAAGAATTGAGGCCGAATATGTGCACCCATACTCCACACCCATAGATTTAGGCAGACCCATATACTAAATTCTAATAATAATTCTTCATTTATGCCAAATGAAATAATGCAAGAAAATAATTTGATGAAGAATGCAGCTGTATTCATATCGTATATTGATAATTGTTGCTGCGATAAGTAACAAGTCTAACCGATTGGGAAAGGCAAAATGCATATATGCGCTCATAGTTAACACCCATAGATTTCGATGGACGCATATATGCGTTCGTAACAGTCGAAGGGTTAAAATACATGAAACAATTTTTTTTTATTTATTTTACTCAATGTTTATATTCGTCCATAGCAGTCAAAGGGTTAATTACATCGACCGTGTAATTTCTTTAACAGAATCCTTACAGCGTTAAGCAAAATAAGGAGTCTCTGCAAAGAACATTAATTTTGATTGAATTTATTTATGCGTTTTGTATGTATGTGTAAGACTATTAACGCTAAATGTTTATATATACGCCGTTTATGGAGCAAAGAGATTTACGCGAGACTTAGAATTGTTTTAATTCGAGTACTATGGTATTTTATTGATGCGTAGCTTTTTCTATTTCAAGTAAATTCAATACTATTTGTTTTGTAAAAATAGGACAGAAAGTTTTGTTTCGGAAAAGCATTGAGTTTCATATTTATATAATGAAAGTGCAGGTATATTGACTTTTGGAATGATTGAACGTTTTTGTACAAAGCACTTGATTGACGCTTCACTTTTCGTGTTTCAAGTAAATTCAATACTATTTGTGTTGCAAAAATAGGACAGAAAGTTTTGTTTTGGAAAAGCATTGAGTTTCATATTTATATAATAAAAGTGTAGGAATATTAACTTTTGAAATAATTAAACGTTTTGTTGAGTATTGGATACTTGTAAAGTTAATCTTCAAACTGTTACTTATTTGGAGAATATATTCTTTACTGCTAATTATTTATGCAGCTTCATATTTATGTTTTATTGAACCTGCCAGTTTAGCTAACGCTAATCTAAGGTGAAACTTTTAAAAACAGCTCTGGTTTTGTTAGGATTAAGACATGGAGACGAAAATATTCTCTTGAAAATGATACAGCAAAACTAAATTCTTTAAATGCTTATCACAATCCAACCATTTGTTTTTGTAGAATACATCGGTAGTTTCCATTCGTGAATAGAATATCTTCTTAATTACTGGTAATTTGTAAAATTGCATGTTTCATTTTGATTAAATGTACCCATTAACCTTACAATAATCTGAAATTAAAATGAAAATACTCCTCAAAGATACCGCAGGTTAAATTAAATCGCAAAAAGGTGCCGGAATGCGACTATTCCTTCGTAAATAATGAATTATTTTCATAATTATACATTTATTCAAGTAATTTCATATTTTACTTTACAATTTTTTATATAATTTTGTATTTCTATTTTAAGAAAAATATTTACAAAACTATCCTGTCGTTCCTCATATCCGTACATCTCGACGAATATATTCAACCGAGAATAACGCATATAAATAAACTCGTTAAAATCGCTAGAATGCAATTATTAATTTCCACAATATAATCTTAATATAATTGTATACAATATCATCTTAATAATTGTTCATTCAATTACTTTTTCCAAACTGATTATCTACATGATTTCATCTTTCAATTTTATTTAAATTTCTAATTGAAGTCACGCTAATCTCAAGATAAACACGCATAAAACTAGCCTGCGTGCAGATATCAGGATGTCGCGACGAAAATATTCAGTCGAGAATAGCGCAGCGTAAATAAACACGTTAGAATTTGCTGGAATGCGACTATTCGCGATGAACGTTGCGGCTAATTTCCGTGGAAACTGTGACACGCACGGTGAGCGTTAACAAACTCGCTTAACGACGAGTTGCCTCTGATAAAGCGCATGTGCCACATACGGACAAACCATATCGTCTGGGGGCGTGAATCAATTTTCCAAACACCGAGAGCACCGGATGATAGGAAGATACGACATTCCGTTCGGTCGTTTTGGAAAGGAACGCAAATAAGAGGCGTGCCGAGAAAAATGTCGAAAAAAGCAGTTGTGAGATGAACTTTTACGTTTTATTGATATTGGTTACGATGATATAAGTATTAAATTGAAAAATGCAATTTCTGGTAACCTGTAAGAGGTGACCAACAGTTTTTTCTTTTTAGTAAGTTTGCATATTGATTGAAATTTGAAGTGAAAATTGTGAGACAAGAAAAAGTTACTTAATGCAAAATGGCAACTCCTAGCAACCTGTAAGATGAGACTTTTAGTTTTTTTATTAAGTTTATATAATGATTGAAATTTGTAGTTAAAAATAAGAAGAAGACGTTAAGCCGTTGGATTGACGGGTGAGGCAAAAAATAATTACTTCACTCAAAATGGCAATTTCTAGCAACCTGTAGGTGGACGATTTTCAATGTTTTTCTTATGTTTATATATTGATCGGAATTTGAAGCAGAAATTATGAGGAAAACCTTAGGCCGGTGTAATGACGGGTTAGGCAGAAGAAATTCTGAATTGAAAAATGCAATTTCTAGCAGTTTGTAGGAAGTGACTATAATTTTTTTTAAGTTTGTATATTGATTGAAATTTGAAGTCAAAAATATGAGAAAAACGTTAGGCCGATGGATTGATGGGTGAGGCAAAAAACTAATTACAAAAAATGTAATTTCTCGGGCTCGTACGAGTGGACTCTGAGTTTTCTTAATTTTTGAATATTGATTAAATCTTATTAAAAATTGCAAGGAAAATATTTATTAATTATTATGTCAAAAAAATGTGAGGGAATGTTAATTTTTGCGAAAGTGTTATTTTTTTTTAAATCTCAACTTTTTATGTAAATGAAAATTGTAAGAATAGCAGTGATTAAGAGATTAAGTGTTTAAGCTCGTAACGAATTAAATTTTACAGCAATTTTAGTTGCTTCATATTACAACGATAATACCAAATTATTTAAGTACCGCTCAAGATTATAAAGAAACCGACAATTGAATTTTATACTGATCAAAATTACACAGAAAACATTGTTTACATTTCACATTGATTACCGCTGCAAGGAAAATAGTGATAATTTTCTCATTTACGACGATGACAGCAAAATCCTTTTATCATCCTCTCTTCGTTTATGCTCAGTCGGAGAATATTGTAAGACAAGATTGACCCGAACTCAACTTCTCCTAAGGCCAGAGCCCTTTCCAAGGCACGGTCGAAAAATGCCGCGTCGAAAAAAAAGTGGCGAGCGCCAGGGGTGGAAAAATTGAATCTGCCGCGCGCGGTATAATCGATCGCGACAGAAACTGGCACGTCGTTCGAATCCGTTTACGGCGTGAAGCGAGCATATAACTGAAATACGCCGCATATAAAACGTCATCGAATACGCTCTGCCCTCTTTCTGTTATTTTACGCGACTCAACGCACGGTAACTCATGAATTTTCGAGGTTTCCACGCAAAACATGGTTCACAATCATCTTTCAACCCCTCCACAAACTGCGCATAACATCTGAAGTGCCCAAAGGTTACAGCGATTAATTCTGCGCTCATTAACCTTTTCGCTCATTTTAACTTAAGAAATTTTTCTAAGAGCTTTGGTTTAACTATTTGTGCATTTTCCGTTTTTTTGAACAAATTAGCTACCGTGCAATGTGTGGGTTGTTTCTTTGAACGGGATATCGTTATGATGACGCAGTTTATTGTGCGAACTTTGTTAATGTATTCATCCGTAATAACTCTATTTAATGTAATTGCATAGACTGCGTCAAGCATTGACGTGCAGAAATGGAATTCCGCGAAAATATCAGTCGCAGTTAACACACGTATTTGGAAAGATATTTCGCTATTACAATAATACAGAATTATTATGAGAGTAACTTCAACGATGCGTTACTAGGGAAAAGATATTTGAAAAAGATAAAATAATTTTTGATGCACACGTTTTTGAGGAAAGATTTTTGAAGTTCCAAAACGTTTCGATGTGAACGTGCTTATCTTCTGACGGTAACAAACAATTTACGATTTTCCAATATAGATTTTCAACGATGAATGCATGTTCAAAATGTAATAATCGTTTCGATAAGTAAATTCGCGCATGGTATCCTCTGCTCACTAGAAAAAACATATAAGAAACATTTTCGGTGCACACACGCTTTTTTAGATATTTTGTTCTTGAGGAAAGATTTTCAACTGAATGCATGTTCCGAAACGTTTCGATGTAAACGTGCTCATCTTCTGCTATGATAAGAAACAATAAGTCCAGTACAATTTTTTAATGTCGATTTTCGATTCGATTGCAATTCCTAGGCATTTTGTTCAAACTGTAATAATCTTATATTACGAATAAAAAAAAATTGCGCATGATATAGCAATGTACCTGGCTGGCAGGCATTTTATTATAAATTTGCGTGGCAGCCAACGTATTACAGTTACAATTTTAAAACCAAAGGACTTAATTGAAGCTTAGCGTTTGAAATTTTAAGTAAACGCAATACTTTTGATTTTGCGGAGTTATGTGATTCGGCAAATATGAGACACGTTTTATAATTTGCCCCCAGTTACAATAAGAATTCTCATATCAAAACGAAATAACATCGTTTAAGCTGGAGGTAATATGAAATTTTAATGGGTGACTGTAGTCACTGATATTATATAGTGTTTTTCGGTGGCTGACTATGAAAAGGTTAAGAAAAAGTACTTTTATTGCGGTTGTGATCTCATAATTTGTAAAAAATGCACCTCTATGGATAATGCAGAAATAGTTCACTTAGAAGTAAGCGATGAATTATTGTTTATATCAAGAAATAGGCATTCTCGTGGAAAAGAGAATCTTCATGATGTTTGCGTAATAAACGCCACTCGGCTTATCATCATTTTTGTTTGCCAACACTATTTATAAAAGGTAACTAACTTTCCAATCTTTTTTTAAAAATTTCGAATAAACATTAATACTACCATTTTCAATAAATATCGGAATGCATTTGCCATTAATTTATTATCAATTTATTACTTAACATGTTCCTATTCGAATTTCATATTTATCATTTTTTGCAGACATTTTATACTTCCTTTCCCAAATACTACCGAACTCTATCAATTTAGCTCGGTGTTTTTGGTTAAGTATAACTTTTTCGGTCAACACTAAAAAGGTTAAACAAAAGTTTCACGTCGTGTCAACACTTGTCAGATTTTATTAACCCGTTAAATTACGCGTCTTGCAAAAACAAAATAAAAGCTTCGTATCATGTATTTATCGACGAAACTATTCCACTAATTTCAATTGTTTCGTTTTAACGAATTATTTAAAAATACCTTTTGTATTAATAGTTATATTCAGTATTATTATTAATTGGCTATTTATTATTAAATTCGACCCATCAACTTTTGTATCTTCATCCTGTACAACTTGAAGAAACATCATAAATAGTTGCGATCCAATATTTATTGACAAAACTATTCCACGAATTTCAATTGTTTCATTTTAACAAATTATTCAATAGCACCTTTTATATTAATTGTTATATTCGGTATTATTATTAATTGGTTAAATACTATTAAATTCGACCCGGCCACTTTTCTAGCTTTATCCTGTACAACTTGAAGAAACAACATAAATAGTTGCGATCGAATATTTATTGACAAAACTATTCCACGAATTTCAATTGTTTCATTTTAACAAATTATTCAATAGCACCTTTTATATTAATTGTTATATTCGGTATTATTATTAATTGGTTAAATACTATTAAATTCGATCCGGCCACTTTTCTAGCTTTATCCTGTACAGCTTGAAAGAAAACAAAATAAATAGTTCCGATCGAATATTTATCGACAAAACTATTCCACTAATTTCAATTGCTTCATTTTAACAAATTATTCAATCATTCCAAAGTATCTTTTAATATTTATATAACGAATGCTTACATTAACAAAGAAAACAAAATATATGAAACGAAATTTAACGACAAAAACGCAAATAATGTTTCATTTTAACAAATTAATAATCTCTTTTATATTAGTTGTTATATTCATATTATTATTGTTATATACATTGAACGACTCACACAGAAAATCCTTGAATTAAACGTCTGCTCGAATATTTAAAAGAACTATTTTTTCAACTATTAACAAATTATTCAATACACCTTTTTATATTAATTGTTATTTCACGATTATTAATTGGTTAAATACTAAAACGCGTGGCAATCTTTTCGTAGATTCTCGTTAACGTCGAGAACAAAATAAATTTTCGAATATTTATTGACAAAACTATTCCACGAGAGACAAATTATTTAATAGCACCTTTTATATTAATTTATATTCGGTATTATTATTAACTAAAACGTTGTCGCGCGTTTAAGCTTTATCGTCACGCGCAAAATAAATACGCGCGAATATTTATCAACAAAACTATTCCTAATTTCAACTCAAGAACGGATCAATAGACCTTTTATATTAATTGTTATGTAAGTTAAATACTATTAAATTCGTTGCCACTTTTCTAGCTTTATCCTGTACGAAACTTGCCACACGATTGGCACCGACACTTCGTTGCACAGTTTATAACACCTAAATTTATTTCAACCTTCGGCCGGTTCAAAAATTTTCGGAGCCTTTCTTATGGTACAGTTTTATTTGTCGAAATGTCGTTTTTAACGAGGAATGGCGAATTTGTAATTGGAAAATGCTGCGCCGTAAATCTTAACAGGTCAAATCGTTTTTTTGGGTCGTAGTGTCATGATATCGAAGTATTTAGTTTGAAAAGGTAGTGTCGGCAAAAATGTTAACACGTCAAATCATTTTTCTGTGTAATAGTGTCACAATATCAAAGTATTTAATATGATGAAGTAATGTCGGCGAAAATTTTAACACGTCAAATTATTTTTCTGTGTCGTAGTGTCATAATATTGAAGTATAATATTTAGTATGATAAGGTAGTGTCGGCAAAAATTTTAACACGTCAAATCATTTTTCTGTGTAGTAGTGTCACAATATCAAAGTATTTAATATGATGAAGTAATGTCGGTGAAAATTTTAACACGTCAAATTATTTTTCTGGGTCGTAGTGTCATGATATCAAATATTTAGTATGATAAGGTAGTGTCGGCAAAAATTTTAACACGTCAAATTATTTTTCTGTGTCCTAGTGTCATAATATCGAAGTATAATATTTAGTATGATAAGGTAGAGTCGACGAAAATGTTAACACGTCAAATCCTTTTTCTGTGTTGTAATGTCACGATATCGAAGTATTAAATATGATGAAGTAATGTCGGCGAAAATTTTAACACGTCAAATCGTTTTTCTGTGTCGTAATGTCACTATATCGAAGTATTTAGTATGTTGAAGTAATGTCGGCGAAAATGTTAACACATCAAATCGTTCTTCTGTGTCGTAGTGTCACGGTATCGAAGTATTCGGCGAAAATTCTAACACGTCAAATCGTTTTCCTGTGTAGTAGTGAAAGTATCAGTATTTAGCATCAACGTATATTTTGATACTGCATACATTATACATTACAGATAATATTCGTGAATAAACTCATTGTCATTTGTATTGACGGACCGATTGCTTAGTTTGAGTTGCGTTTAGTTAGAGTGCTTAGTTTTAGTGCGTTAGATTGCTTAGTTTTGTAGTTGAAAAGTTGAAAACATAGAGAATCTTTGAAGATACTTCTGTTACAGTTTTTTAATTTTGTTTAAAAACAGCGTAAATAATAGATTTGTTTTAAATCTATAATTTTTTTTTTGTTAGATACAAATTTTTATTTGAAGTTTATTTAAAACCGTTCTAATACACAAAGTTCAGCCATAATGTGGGTTTCAAGAATCTTTAAAAAGTTTGTAATATTTGGTATAACATTTGAATACAAATTATTTATTAGTTAATTATTATTCATGTACCGTACATTGATAGGGTTGACCGACGTTGACAAAAAGTTGACAAACGTTGACAGTAGAATGTATAAAAATTCTTCAGAATCCGATGGTTTAAGATCCATGAAATTTCAGAGATTTTCTTCTGTTATAATTTACGATCTTTACAATTTTCCCGGTTTCTAATTTCTCAACAATGAAAAAAGCAATGTCCTTTTCGCCAAGCAACGCAAGACTTATGTTTATATACTGTACTTTTATACTGTACATTCATAAAGTGCAATAATACGTAAAAGACAGTTCAAATGTCGAGTAAAACAGTAACCCCTGATTTTCACAAAAGTTCGAATTAACAGGAATCTATTGAACAACAATCTATTGTATCACAATTCTTCGAATGCTGCTTATTCTATTCACCATTGCTTCCGCTTTTTACGAGTTTCTTCGTTTGTATTCTCTAAACGACGAAAATAGGAATGTACTTTCCGTCAAGCAACGCAATACCTATGATTAATCATGTACTGTACATTTACAAAGTGCTGTAACACGTAAATGTTGAATAAAACAGTAACCCTCAAAACGACTAATTTTTATCAAAGTTCAAATTAACAGGAATCTATTGAACGATAATCTATTGTATCACAATTCTTCGAAAGCTGGTTGTTCTATATACCATAGCTTCCGATTTTTACGAGTTTCTCATTTGTATTTTCTAAACGATGAAAACATGAATGTACTTTCCGTCAAACAACGCAATACTTATAATTAATCATGTACATTACATTTGTACATTCGAGTGCTATAATACGTAAAAGACAGTTCAAATATCGAATAAAATAGTAACCCCTAAGTTTCACCAAAGTTCAAATTAACAGGGATCTATTGTATCACAATTCTTCAAAAGCTGCTTCTCTCTTCACCATAGCTTCGGCTTTTTACGAGTTTCTCCGTTTGTATTTTCTAAACGACGAAAACCTGAATGTACTTTCCATCAAACAACGCAATACTTATGACTAATCATCTATTGTATATTCAGCGTATGCATCATAATATGTGGAGCGCAGATTAAATTTTCAATCACTATATGCTGAAAAAACGAATTTTCACAAAAATTCCTATTAACCTGTACTTACGAGAATCCGTCAGAATGTATAAGAATTTTTCGGAAGCCGACTGTTCTGGATCCTCGAAATCTCCGAGTGATCATTCTGTTTATCATAGCTTTCGATTTTTACGAGTTCTCCGGTTTCTGCCGTGCACCACGATGCGAAATCCAATAACATTTCCACTTGTAAATGCAAATGCCCTGCTCGTTACGCAACAAAGTATCGAGACGTTTTATCACGGGATCATTATGGCATCGCAAATTTCCGATCGAATCATATTTTACGGTCACCCCGCAGACGTATCAATAAACTTCGGCATCAAAATGCTAATGGCCGGCCTATATGATCAGGTTAGCGTGAAGTAAATGGGCCAGCGGTCAATTGCCGTCCATATCGGTGCGCGTGGAAATTGAATTTTGATGGCTTCGAAAATTGGTGACGCTTTAATAAATTCATTTTAGAATACGGCCGGCAACTCGAACTTTTCGTGTGCCTGCGTTGCGTCGCTTTGTGTAATTACTGGCTGCGATTTTTTTCACGACGTGACAGCAATAGTATGATCAAAGTAATATCAATTAAGTTTAACGATAATAATTTACATAATTGAAATTTCTAATAATTCACAAATTGCAGGTCATGATTTTTATTTTGTGTAATCGTCGTCTTTAGCGTCAAACTTCCATCTTTAAATATTTTATGATTTACCTACGTGCATTCTTATAAAACTTAAAGTTTCAATCCTTAAAGTATCGTCTTATTTTCAATATTTCTTTTATATTCTGTATTCTAAAACTTTCGAATAATCCTCAAATGTTATGTCGCGAACTTCATGTTACGAATTTGCCGTTCAAGGCATCAAATTTCCATCTGTCCCGGTTTCGTATCTCTAATTTTAAATGTTCTTCTTACTTTTTACTCGACGTTTTCGTAAAAGCATCAGAACCAACCCTTTTCACCACATAAACCCTTCTCTTATTTCAACTCTCCATAATCTTCCGCATTTCGTATTTCGAACAATTTCGTAGCAACCCATACAAATCCGCAAAAAATCGTATGACATACCACATGTAATTGACCGGTTAAAAGTACGTGTACTTTGCAATATCTCGAATTTTGACTGAAACTATAAAAAACACTTGTCAGAAGAACCTCAGAACGCGCAGATAAAAGTGCCTTAAAACATTTCGAACGGAACGGTAAAAATGACTTGTCAAGAATATTCCGACATACGACTAATCGGTAAGAGTATTTTAGCATATTCCAATTTTAATCGAAACGATAAAGGAGACTTGTAAGAAATATCCCTAAATACAATCACAACGACGAAGTAGCTTGTCGCGAATATTCCGACATGCAACTGTACCGATACAGATGACTTACAATATCCCGAATTTCAACCGAGACGATAAGAACGACTTGTCGAGAATATCCCGACACACGACGGTAACAGTAAAATGATTTGCCAGGAATGTTCCGATATACAACAGTACTAATAAAAATGCTTTGCCATATTTTGAATTCCCGTTCGAAATGATAAGAACGACATGTCGGGAATATCCCCACATACGACCATAACAATGAAATGACTTGTCAGGAATGTTCCGATATACAACAGTATCAATAAAAGTGCCTTACGATATTTTGAATTCTGCTCGAAACGACAAAAGCGACTTGTCGGGAATATCCCGACATACGACCGCTGTACTACAATAACTTGCCGGGAATGTTCCGACATACAACAGTACCAATAAATGTACCTTGCACATCCCGAATTTCGCTTGGAACGATAAGTATCGTTTGTCGGGAATATCCCGACGTACGTCCAAAATAGTAAAATAGAATGTCCCGATATTGACAGAAATGTACCTTGACATACAATTTCGGTCAAAACGTAAGAACAATGAAATATGACTGGTTTGCCATATGATATATTGAATAAAAGTGCTTTGCATGTCACGAATTTCGCTCGGAACGATAAGAACGACTTGTCGGGAATATCCCGACATACGCCCAAAATAGTAAACTGGCTTGTCAGGAATGTCCCGATGTATAACAATACCAATAAAAGTGCTTGCCATATTTTGAATTTCGCTCGAAACGACAAAAGCGATTTGTCGGGAATATCCCGATATACGACCGTAACGGTAAAATGACTTATCAGGAATGTTCCGATATAAAATAGTACCAATAAAAGTGCCTTGCCACATCCCGAATTTCGCTCCCGATAAGAATCGCTTGTCGGGAGTATCCCGACATACAACCGCTGTGCTAGAATGACTTGCCACGAATGTTTCTACATATCTGTACAACCGTATCAATAAAAGTACCTTGCTACATCCCGAATTTCGCTCGGAACGATAAGAATCGCTTGTCGGGAGTATCCCGACATACGACCGCTGTGCTACAATAACTTGCCAGGAACGTCTCTACATATCTCTACAACAGTACCAATAAAAGTACTTTGCCACATCCCGAATTTCGCTCGGAACCATAAAAGTCGTTTCTAGGGAATACCCTAACATATATCCTCTGTACTAAAATAACTTGCCAGGAATGTTCCGATATAAAAGTACCTTGTCAATTCCGAATTTTGTTCGAAACCATAAGAATCGTTTGTCAACAATTGCTTAACTACTTTACCACATTGGTAACTACAATACTTTACAACATGCCGGACTTCAACTGCAAAGAAATAATCGTCTCTTTTTGAAATTCCGCTCAACTACGGAGCAATTTCAACCCCCATAGATCCCATGCACCCCATAAAATCGTTCATACTAACCGACAGCGCCGAGAGGCCTTCCTCGCAGTCTCTCAGCTTCGATATAGTGCGCCTTCAGCCAGAGTGCCTGAAGCTTCGGGTGGTTCTGCGGACTGAAGGTGTTGCTCTCGAGAATTCTGTAGAGCTCCTTGAAGTGTCCTCGATGGAAGGCGACGATGGCCTTCGCTTTTAGGACACTCTCGTGTCGGTGGAGTCTCGTGCAGGCTGGCAAGGACCACAGGAACCTGCCCAGCCTCTCCACGGATCCTGCGTGCTGGAGAACCTGGACATTCGACACCATCGCCTTGAAGACGATAGACAGGGCGGGCACACTGTTAGTCGGCAGAACTCATCCCTAGTTTATCTTGTATACTCTACGTTATCTTGTATACACATTGCGACTTGCAAGCTACTTGTAACTAGCGCACCCTCGCTTTTCGTTTCGGAATTTTGAAGCGCTGACGCGATCAAACGGGCCGGAATGATTTTGAGCGGACAAAGCAGGAGGTCTTTTGTGGCGCCGAGGAATTTTTCGAACGTTTTTCGGACGTTTTCGGAACGTTTTGGGAATGTTTTGAGCGCGGGGTGTGCAAGAAGTGTAATAATGCGAAATGCGGGTAGTTTATGTGTTCTAAACTCTTTTGGGTTAGACGACAAATCAGCATGGAGTCGTGTGTGCAAGCATGTGTTCGGTATTTGGTAACGCTGACGCGTTCAAACGGGTCGGATTAATTTTAATCGAACAAAACATCTGTTGTGGCACTAAGGGCGTTTTCGGGACGTTTTCGGAACATTTTTCGAACGCTTTCGGGACGTTTTTTGTTCGTTCTGAGCGCGGGGTGTAGGATAAGTGTGCTAATGCGAAGTGTGGGCAGTTTGTGTGTTCTAAACTGTTTTGCGTTAGACAATCAATTAGCATGGAGTCGTGTGTGCAACTATGTGTTCGGAATTTAGTAGCGCTGACGCTTTCAAATGGGCCGGAATGATTTTGAGCGGACAAAGTATCTTTTGTGGCGCTAAGGGCGTTTTCGGACGTTTTTACGACGTTTTGGGAATGTTTTGCGCGCGGGGTGTGCGAGAAGTGTAATAATGCGAAATAAGGGCAGTTTGTGTGTTCTAAACTGTTTCGCTTTAGACGACAAATCAGCACGGAGTTATGTATGCAAGTATTTGTTCGGAATTTAGTAGCGCTGACGCATTCAAATCGGCCGGATTCATTTTGAGCGGACAAAACATCTTTTGTGGCGCTAAGGGCGTTTTCGGACGTTTTTGGGACGTTTTCCGGAAGTTCTGAGCGCGGGGTGAGAGAAAAGTGTGATAATGCGAAGTGTGGGCAGTTTGTGTGTTTTAACACGTTGATTGCCGTGCGCATTTTGCTACATTAAAACCGCGATGCGTTGAAATACTGCAGAGTATGATTAAATAGTGGAAAATGAAGGTACCGTAGAGTTGGTGAAAGCCAAAGTATTGAAGTACTATTCCAATAAGAATGGCTTTTACAAGATTGTAAATAGGCTTCATTGCGAATTTTTTGCGAATCTTTTGCGCCGGTCACCGGTGATCATCTACGGCAGTCAACGTGTTAAACTGTTTCGCGTTAGTGAAATATGTGCCGGTTGTGATACTTAGAAGTATGGCAATGTATGTAATTTACTATGTGCGAATGTTACATTTGTTTGCTACATTAAAACCGCGATGCGTTGAAATACTGCAGAGTATGATTAAATAGTGGAAAATGAAGGTACCGTAGAGTTGGTAAAAGCCAAAGTATTGAAGCACTCTTCCAACATCAATTGTTTTTCACAAGACTGTAAATAGGCTTCATTGCGAATTTTTTGCGAATCTTTTGCGCCGGTCACCGGTGATCATCTACGGCAGTCAACGTGTTAAACTGTTTCGCGTTAGTGAAATATGTGCCGGTTGTGATACTTAGAAGTATGGCAACGTATGTAATTTACTATGTGCGAATGTTACATTTGTATGCCACCACGTAATTTCAATAACACAGTGCTTTCGTTCGCGAAAATACAAAATCACGTTTTAACCCTTTTCGGACGTATTAAAGTTGGTCATGGGTGTCGTACTGGTCGAAATTAATTTCCGTTGAAAAAGCAGTGATACACAACATGCAAGATTATGAAAAATAAACAAGATTTATGAATTTTTTGTCAACTTTAGTTATATGTTTACACAATAATGTTTTAATGTCATGTTTTCATGTAAAAATTATATTTTATAGCTCTCCATTGTGTGGTATTTTTCAAAACAATAAACTTCTGTCGCTAACTTTCATTTTGGCCATATTGAAATATTATTTTGAAATATTGTAAGAAGCGGGAATGACTAATTACAGTTAAATACAATTTGGGAAATATTATTTGGAATTTTACGAAGTATCTTGGAACCATGTCCATTTCTTTACGTACAAGAGGCGTCTTGCACGACGAGCGAGAGGTAACAGCTATTATTCGCACTGGATTTCATTATCTCCAATTGATAAGAGCACCGCATAAGTTCGTCAATAGGTCCATTAGATATTTATGATTATACAGATAAATTGTAAACTGATACATGGATGAATACAGTATAAGATTAGTACGATTTCTGTTGTGGTGGCTGAGAGCAGACATACGACCGGAACGGTAAAAAGCCTTTGGTGTCTGAGAGTAGACATACGACCGCAAAGGGTTAAGCTTAACTACTTCGACGGATTCTGCAAACACACTCCTACCTGTCCACACATTATTAACACTTTGACTGCCGTGATGGTCACCGGTGCAAAAGATTGTATTAAAAATTGCAAAAAATTCGCAGTGAACCCTATTTGCAATCTTGTAAAAGCAATTGATATTGGAAAGGTGTTTCAATATTTTGGCTTCTGACAACTCTGCGTTACCTTCATTTTGTACGATTTAATCTTACTCTGCAGTATTTCATCGCATCGCAGTTCGAACATAGCAAAATACGCTTGGCAGTCAATATCTATAATCGCAACATCACCAAAAAATCGTAAATACAGTCCCTTTTTCGAGCGTTTAAAGTAGAATGATCCCTTAAATCGTCATTTGTCAAGCGTTTCGACCCCTCGTGCAGAAGAATTCATCTCAGAAGCAGCGAAGTAGCCGGCAGGCGTTGGGATCGAGCAATAATGACGGTTTATGGCTTCCGATTGCGACAAATCACCGCGACGTGTCAAGGCAAGTGCGAACGACTTGTTCCGCCATCTTCTGCTACTCTGACCGCTTCTCACAACTCGTTCGATTTTCATGAGATACGATCGATCGGAAAAAAGATTTGTCGCGCCTCTGGGCTTAACAGGTGGGAAACATACATTTACGTTTTTACAGCCTGTCACTGAAGGGTGGGTTATGTAAAATTACGCATTTATTAGATTTGTGCTGGACAGCGGGTACGATCGACATTGTAACTATATATGGTATCTGTTGGTAGGCAGCGGTTTACATTGTTTCTTCCCAAAAATTTAGTTTGAGACAAAAAATCGTCCACTACACCCGTAAGACCACGGCGAAATATACCCGCATGGAATGTGTTAGCACGTTGACTTATGTGCGTATTTTCCTATATTAACACGTTGTTGACCGGCAATTTTCAGCAAAAGCTGTCTCAAGTCACCGGCTATTATTTCGTAATTGAACATGAAAGTGAAACGATGTAAATAACAAAAAATAATGAATTCAAATTGAACTTTGGACATACATTTTATGTAACTTCTGATATTTTTCATATGATTAACTGTACAGCAGTCATTTACGCATAGGTGTAGACAAGAGGTTTTGCACATATATCTTGTTTCGTTGTGCTTTTCTTTTAAAGAGCTAGATTATGCCCTTGTTATTTCATTTTCAATAATCATTTTCCAAATGACTACAACTTATTTAAAAATCACTCGTGCAACTATATAAAGCATTCACGTATAATTTGTTGAAAAATGCTTCATCGTCGCGTTCCATCGTTCTTGACACTTTCTAATACTAGAATTGTAATAAAAGCCTCAGTACCAAGGAAAATATACTTTTTTATAATAAAGCAGACACGATTGAACACAATGAACAAAATTTTGCTATATTCTATATTGCCCTGCGTTTCAAAAATTAAAATAGCCGACGCAAGTGCAAACACGAGTTAATTCGTGACCGGTCAGCAACGTTTGGTTATGAAAACACGAGTTAACTCGTGACCGGTCAACAATGTGTTAAAACCGCAACATGATGAAGTCCTACACAACATGATTGAATTGGGCAAAATGAAAATAATGTGAAGGTATCGGTGACCAAAGAATTGAATGACTATTTAATATTAATTGCATTTAGAAAATTATAAATGCTACCGATTGAGTATTATTTGATAGAGAGCGGTTTGCACTGTTTCATTCTAAAAACTTAGTTTGAGACGAAAAAACGTCCACTACACGCGTAAGTCCACGACGAAATATACCAGCATGCAATGTGTTAACACGTTGATTGTCGTGTGTATTTTACCATATCAAAACCGCAACGTGATGAAGTACCACAGAATATGATTAAATTGGGCAAAATGAAAATTATGCGAAGGTATCGGAGACTAAAAAATTGAATCACTATTTAATATTAACACTTTGCTGTCCGGTGACACCATATTGGTGTCATTTTGTTATAACTGAAAAGTAATAGATGAACCAAATCTGTGGTGTCTTTCAGGCCAAAAACCCATAAAAAACACCTTTTGTACCTTTCGTTTTTGTAATAATATAAAACTTTGGTGTTTAAATGTTTTTTTATTATACTTAGAACCTATATTGCATCTGATTTCTAAAAAACGTCTATGAAAATTAAAAACTTCACGGCAATTTCACCAGTGCCAAACATAAAAATTTAGCTAAAATATGCAGACGTGAAAGTATTAATTTGCAAAATTATAAATGCTACCGATTGGGTATTTTTTGAAATTTTCGCGAGACCTTTTGTGCCAGTCACCGATGACCACCGTGACAGTCAATTTTTTAACCTCTACGCGAGGATCGTCAAGTTTATCGGCGTCAAATACAAATACGAGGTGTCACAGTGAAAAAGTGTCTGGTTGTTTTTTACAAAGCAGCGCGATTTGCGAATAAACCAGATACACTAATTGGAATTTGGGCGCTTTGAGACGACTGTGGGCCAAAGTTTTGGGCGACCGACCTTCTGAGAAGAATGAGTCTTGAGGGGTCTTGATCAATATACACACAGCATTTGTTATGATAACCCGTGTTCTGAGGATTTTACGCAGTTTTTTGGCCGAAAGGTTACTGTGGAGCATTTGGAATATTCTGCTGATTTGTTACCCGGCGAATTAGGTTTGTTGTTGAAATTAAAACTGAAGTTAAAAGACAAAGGTTAAAATTAAGTTGATGTTTTGGGGGTTTTGGGCCGGGTGTGTGCCAAAACTTTGCGCAAGCCACCTCCTGAAGCTTTGAGACGATTGTGGGCCAAAGTTTTGGGCGACCGACCTTCTGAGAAGAATGAGTCTTGAGGGGTCTTGATCAATATACACACAGCATTTGTTATGATAACCCGTGTTCTGAGGATTTTACGCAGTTTTTTGGCCGAAAGGTTACTGTGGAGCATTTGGAATATTCTGCTGATTTGTTACCCGGCGAATTAGGCTTGTTGTTGAAATTAAAACTGAAGTTAAAAGACAAAGGTTAAAATTAAGTTGATGTTTTGGGGGTTTTGGGCCGGGTGTGTGCCAAAACTTTGCTGAAGCCACCTCCTGAAGCTTTGAGACGATTGTGGGCCAAAGTTTTGGGCGACCGACCTTCTGAGAAGAATGAGTCTTGAGGGGTCTTGATCAATATACACACAGCATTTGTTATGATAACCCGTGTTCTGAGGATTTTACGCAGTTTTTTGGCCAAAAGGTTGCTGTGGAACATTTGGAGTATTCGGCTGATTTGTTACCCGGCGAATTAGGTTTGTTGTTGAAATTAAAACTGAAGTTAAAAGACAAAGGTTAAAATTAAGTTGATGTTTTGGGGGTTTTGGGCCGGGTGTGTGCCAAAACTTTGCGCAAGCCACCTCCTGAAGGTGCTTGATTGTTAGAAGATAATGCGCCTGGTCACTTTGCCAGAATTTTAAGCGATTTATTGACCAAAAGTTGTGGTGGCGCATCTGGCATTTTGTACCGATTTGACCCCCGGCGACTTTTAATCATTTTTGGATTTGAATTGATATTTAAAAAAGAAAGTTTCTGCAGACCATGGCGGCGAAGAACCTTAAGGACTGCGTCAACCATTTTACAGCAGATTCTGATGATGTACTGTCTGATAAGAAAACTATAATAAATAATCAACAATAAAGTAACGCCTTGTATGTTATCTGATATCAGTTACTTTTTCACTGTGTATGCTGCCGAATTTACAGTCACAAAATTTTGTGACCGAACGTCAACACGTCTGTCATTCTATATATTCGTTCCGTGCGCTGTGTTAAAATTTACTAAAAGCAAATTTTACCCATTCGTAGTACTTAATTAAAAAACGTTTCGTAGGTACTCTTTTCCTTATTTGTGATCGGCGGTTAACAAATTCCCACGAATAGTTTCTAGGTTATTTCTAAAAAACGTGACCGTATCTATATGTTCAAATGAAACAAAAATATATATGACGGCTATAATTGTTACTTGCAAGCACATAGAGTAAAATTTTACGGCTAGTCCCATACATTCATGTTTCAACTGAACATTTTTGTATTATCACTTGTTTTCTTTTGAAAATAACCTACAACACCAAAGATAACTGGACTTATCATTTCTTCACTGCATTTTGCGTTTTATTCCGATAAAAATGTGGCGGCTATACCTGCCATAAATCAAAAATAAATACATAAAATTAATTGATCCTTACGAGCATTGTCTCTCCAAATTTTAGGTAGCGGCAAAAATATCTAAAAAATATGTTTTTGTGACAAACCGAGAAGAAAAAGTCTACCGAACCGTATTGTGTTATAGTACCGAAGAAATTAATATGCGATGAACACAATTTTCTCGGGTCTCTTTAATTTCCGGCTGCCCTAAGGCGTCTTTTTGCGAATACGTACAGTAATTGCTTCGATACTCTGTTGGTACCTCGATGATACAAGACAACTGCCGCTCACGTCTCACGGAAATTGGCGGTTTTGGTGCGGCGTGACAGAAATGCTAACGTAGGTCAGTGACTGTATTATGTAGTCGGGTCACGAGCAGTTGAAACGTGCGAAGTGAAAAATTTAATCATTTTAAAGACATATTATGTTTTGGAGCCTAAGATACGTTCGTGTAAAATCATTTCGTGAGGTGCTTTGCTTAGAAAAGTGAAAAGTTGGACATTCGCTTGCGATTTAGCGTACGTTATAATTGAAAATTGAAAAAAATAAAACGACAGTTGTATAAGTTCGGTAGCAAAAAATGTAACTGTATTAAGTAGTTACGTTACAAGTGCTTCAAATGTAAGAGGTAAAAAGTTGAATAATTTTAAAAAATAAAACGTGGAAAAGCAGAGATAGTTCGCTTACGATTTAACTACGTCATAATCGAAAGTTGAAAAAAATAAAACGGCAGAGATAATTCAGTAGTTAAAAATGTATCTATATTAAGTGTTTATGTTACAAGTGCTTCAAATGCATGAGGTGCAAAATTGAACAATTTTAGACTATGTGTTGTGCTTTAGCGTCATGGACATATGCGTGTGAATTTATTTCGCAAGGCGTTTTGCTTGAACAAGTGATTTGACATATATTCAGTGAATTGATGAATTGATATACATATATTCAGATATAACAAAATGTGAATTGATGAATTCACAAATTTGCTGAATGCTCAGCAGACATTAAATAGCAACTTTAATAAAATGATACAATAGCGATATATATTCAATAGTAAAAATAGTTCCAGTTTTTGCAGTTACCTAATAAAATTGTCGTTTACCCCAATTTCGGTAGCACAGTCAAAAAACATCACAAAAATGCCTGAAACCCATTGGCTCTTCACAACTTACAAAAAAAAGAATAATATAAAAATTTACTGCTTTGATAGAACGCATCAGCAATATCAAACCTTTCTAAAAAATGTCAACATATCAACCTGCCAATTTCACTTTTTCAGTCACTTAATAAAATTGTTGTTTTCCCCAGCAAGTCATACAAGAGAATGATTCATAAAAACTTCGTCGCAAACCAAAACAAACAGTAAATTCGGATTCATAACTTGGACTTCCCGAACGCACAATTTTCCATGCTATATCGTACTTTATTCTTCAGAAATGTCAAATTTGCTCTTACTTCTACTTTTGGGCGTTTCTCATGTTATTAAGTTTAGATTGTCTCGAAAAAAGGTGAACCTTGGTCAAATTAGGAGTAGTAAATAAAGAAGTCCTACGTAAGAGCGACCGATGCAAATCTTTTCGCACTTGGGAAATAAAGAAAACGCATGAGCAAAGAGACTATGTACGTCAAATGAACAAATTGAATCAGTTCAGACTTTTACTATATATTGACACTATTAAAAAACGCAGATTCCCTGTAAATACGTTGGCAGATATATTATTTTTTCTCATTTCTGATTATACGCTTGATTATAATCAATACGTTGAACTTTATAAACAAATTTCCGCGATTGACGATTGAAGTAGCTTTTTCCTGAGAAATTTTTTCCAACGAATCACAAAACTTTTTATGGTGAAAAGTGTCTAAAAGGTGTCTCAGAAAAAAATAACTTATGTTCTTGCCGAGACAGTAGACTAAAATTACTGTTTGTTCACCTGACAGATACGATAAGTTTTCTCGCAGAGGTTGTTTAATGTTTTTAATATGGGGTGTTTTCCCGTAAATACGTTTCTACTGTACTAGGTAGTAAAGACGTGAGCATACACTATTCCACGAACAAAACGTCCAGGGTTCAAGTTTGCTCGGATAACCTACACACAATATTTCGTATCAGTTCCTGAACGTGACAAAGTATCGACAATTCATGAACTGTCAACGTAATTAACAGTAACAACCCTAATTTCGGTTTCGACCCCATCTCCTGCGATCAGGGTACAAATAACTCCGCGTTAGACCTCTTTTCTCATCACTTCTAAATTGTCCAGGGTCCAAATTCACTTAGACGACCTCCAGCAACATTTTGCGTCAGTACCCGAACACCATAAACTACCGCCAATTGGCAACGGCGTCAATATGCTCGATGATGACGATCCTAATTTCAACTTTATCCCGCAGCTTCTTTAATTCTTCATGACTAATAATAGCAAACTCTGCAACCGCTGCCGATTCGGATAAATCCACGTTGGACCCCTTATCTCATTGCTTCTAAATCGTCCAGGGTCCAAATTTGGTTAGGCAACCTACACTCCACTTTTTGTCATCAATACCCAAACACAATAAACTACTCCGAATGACAACCACATCAACATGCTCGAACATGACGACCCTAATTTCGACTTAGTCGCGCAGCTTCTTTAATTCCCCATGACTGATAATAATAGTAAACTCTACGAGCACTGGCGGTTCGGATAAATCCGCGTTGCACCCCTTATCACATTGTTTTCAAATTTTCCAGGGTTCAAATTCGCTCAGACGACCTTCACGCCACTTTTTGTCATCAGTACCCGAACACCATAAACTACTCCTGAATGACAACCGCGTCAACATGCTTGATAATGACGATCGTAATTTCGACTTGCTCGCGCAAATTCTTTAATACCCCATGACCGAAAATACCAAACTCAGCCACCGTTGTCGGGTGAGATAAATCCGTGTTGGACCCCTTATCTTATTGTTTCTAATTCATCCAGGGCCCAAATTCACTCAGATAACCTCAACGCAACATTTTGTATCACTACCCGAACACTATAAACTACCGCCAATGGACAATCACATCAACATCCTCGATGATGACAACCCTAATTTCGTCTTGCTCGCTCCGTTTCTCCTACCAAACTCTTCAATCACTACCGATTCTGCTAAAACCGCCTAACCTTTTGTCGCCGCCTCACAAGTGCTCAGACTCCAACTCCGCTCAGACAAGCCACAAATTTGATCATCGGGTCCCGAATGCCTCAAAGCGCCACAGACCCCCGACGATTCGCGCACCGCGTCAAACAATATGCCTGACAGCGACGAGCGTAATTTCACGGCGCGAAAGCGGAGACGGGGTCTAGGTGTTTGTTAACCGACGGCATAGTCCCGCGGGAATTGGCTGGACGTAAATCGAGGGCGCCACGGGACGAAGGCTCTATAACTTCGATTATCGTTCGCGTAAAACGGCCGCCGTTCGAGACCACCCCGGCGCCACGTTCCGAGTAATTGATAATGAATATTCCGTGCGACGTGAGCGAGGAGTTAACATCTAGCCGTATATTAATGTGTTTATGGGAAAACCCGTGCAAACGAGACGGCGTCAGCGCACACACACACATGCGCACTCATGAGAGGTGGCGTGCAGTTTTTTCGGCGCGAGATTTGATGGGTTTGAAATGTGTGAGGCGATGCGTTTCGGAGAGGTTCGCGTCGATGTGACGACACGTCGCGGGTTATATAAGCCGTGTTTGCTCAATCGTTTAACTCCACACAACGAAGGGGACTGGGTTTATTTGAAATAGTAACGGTTATGCATCAATTAGGAGCTTTGACGCTAACGGTTGTAGAAATTCTAAAAGTGGAGTTAATCGCTTTGTCCTGGGAACGGCTCATGTGTCAGAATGAAGATGACGGGCAGTTGCTGAAGAAATGTGTATAGACGAACGCATTATTTTGGTTGAGGTATCTTTATTAGTTTCATCGATATTTCGATATGTTTCAGAACATTTAGGATTTGCTTTTGAAGAGTCTACGTTAATAATAACACATAATTGTATAAGTGTGTTGTTTTTATACTATTTTTATGTGATTATTTTTAGTATTATTATATTTGTGCAGATACAAAAGGTGTATCATGTAAAAATAACGCAAAAAAAACATACACTTATATGATTTTGTGTCAACATTAAGACAGAATTGTGAAGACAAAGTCTATGCGCTTTGAAGCATGTTGAAAAATAATGAAAGCAATAAAGATATATCAACGAATTTAAGACGTTCGTCCTAAACTAAAAAAAACCAAACTCAATAAAATCAAAAAGTTGTAGTTGTAGAAATTCTAAAAGTGGAGTTAATCGCTTTGTCCTGGGAACGGTTCATTTGTCAGAATGAAGATGAAGTGCAGTTGTTGAAGAAATGTGTACTGACTAACGCATTATTTTGGTTGATGTACCTTTATTCATTTTATCGATATTTCGACGTGTTTCACAGCATTTAGGATTTCTTTTGAAGAGTCTATGTTAATATTAATATGTAATTGTATAAGTGTGTGGTTTTCGTACTGTTTTTATATCATTATTATTAGTATTATCATATTTGTGCAGAGTGAAGAGTCAGAGTGTCGGAATGAAGATGAAGTGCAGTTGTTGAAGAAATGTGTACAGACGAACGCGTTAATTTGTTTGATGTACCTTTATTAGTTTTATCGATATTTGGACATGTTTCAAAGCATTTAGGATTTCTTTTGAAGAGTCTATGTTAATATTAATATGCAATTGTATAAGTGTGTGGTTTTGGTACTGTTTTTATATTATTATTATTAGTATTATCATATTTGTGCAGAGTGAAGAGTCAGAGTGTCAGAATAAGATGAAGTGCAGTTGTTGAAGAAATGTGTATAGACGAACGCATTATTTTGGTTGAGGTATCTTTATCAGTTTTATCGATATTTTGACATGTTTCAGAGCATTTAGGGTTGCTTTTGAAGAGTCTATGTTAATGATAATACATAATTGTATAAGTGTCTGTTTTCGTAGTGTTTTTATATTGCTATTATTAGTATTATTATATTTGTGCAGATGCAGAAAGTTTATCGTGTAAAAATAACCAAAAAACACATACTTGTACGATTTTGTGGGAACATTAACACAGGGTTGAGAAGAGAAATAATGAAAGCAATAAAGATATATCAACGAATTTAAGACGTTTGTCCCAAAGTAAAAAGAAAAAACCTCAAACTCAATAAAATAAAATCAATTAGAAGCTTTGACGCTAACGGTTGTAGAAATTCTAAAAGTGGAGTTAATCGCTTTGACCTGCGAACGGCTTATATGTCAGAATAAAGATGAAGTGCAGTTGCTGAAGAAATGTGTATAAACGGACACGTTATTTTGGTTGATGTACCTTTATTAGTTCCATCGATATTTTGATACGTTTCAGAGCATTCAGGCTTGCTTTTGAAAAATCTATGTTAACGATAATATATAATCGTATAAAAGTGTGGTTTTTGTACTGTATTTATGTTATTATTATTAGTATTATATTTGTGCAGATGTAGAAAGTTTATCGTGTAAAAATAACGCAAGAAGCACATACTTGTGCGATTTTGAGTGAACATTAAGATAGAGTTGTGAAGAGAAATAATGAAAGCAATAAAGATATATCAACAAATTTAAGACGTTCCTCCTAAAATAAAATAAAAACTCAATAAAATAAAATCAATTAGAAGCTTTGATGCTAACGGTTATAGAAATTCTAAAAGTGGAATTAATCGCTTTGTTTTGGGACCGTGTCATATATCAAAATGAAGATGACGTGCAGTTGCTGAAGAAATGTGTATAGACGAACGCGTTATTTTGGTTGGTGTACCTTTATTAGTTTTATCGATATTTCGACATGTTTCAGAGCATTTAGGTTTGCTTTTGAAAAGTTTACATTAATAATAATACATATTGATATAAGTGTGTGGATTTCGTACTATATTTATATTACTGTTATTAGTATTATTATATTTATATTGATGTAAAAAGTTTTGCCCTGTAAAAATAATGGAAAAACACACTCTTTCACGATTTTGTGGGAATATTAAGATAGAATTGTGAAGAAAAAGCGTATGTGCTTTGCAACGTATCGAGAAATAATAAAAGCAATAAAGATATATCAACGAATTTAAGACGTTCGTCCTAAAGTAAAAAAAAAAAAATACCAAACTCAATAAAATAAAATCAATTAGAAGCTTTATTTTGGTTGATGCACCTTTATTAATTTTATCGATATTTCGACGTGTTTCAGAGCATTTAGACTTGCTTTTGAAGAGTCAACGTTAATGATAATACATAATCGTATAAGAGTGTGGTTTTTGTACTGTATTTATGTTATTATTATTAGTATTATTATATTTGTGCAGATGTAAAAAATGTATCGTGTAAAATGTACACACTTGTACGATTTTGTGTGAACATTAAGATAGAATTGTGAAGAGAAAACCTATGTGCTTTGCAACGTGTCGAGAAATAATGAAAATAATAAAGATATATCAACGAATTTAAGACTTTTGTCCTAAAGAAAAAAAAACTCAAACTCAATAAAATAAAATCAATTCGAAGCTTTGACGCTAAGGGTTCTAGAAATTCTAAAAGTGGAGTTAATTGCTTTGTCCTGACAACGGCTCATGTGTCAGAATGAAGATGATGTGCAGTTGCTGAAGAAATGTGTACAGACGAACGCGTTATTTTGGTTGACGTACTTTTATTCATTTTATCGAAATTACGACATGTTTCAGAGCATTTAGGATTGCTTTTCAAGAGTCTACGTTAATGATAATACATATTTATATAAGTGTGTGGTTTTCGTACTATATATATATTACTGTTATTAGTATTATTACATTTGTACAGATGTGAAAAGTTTTGCCCTGTAAAAATAATGGAAAAAGCACACTCTTTTACGATTTTGTGGGAATATTAAGATACAGTTGTGAAGAGAAAGCCTATGTGCTTTGCAACATGTCGAGAAATAATGAAAGCAATAAAGATATATCAACGAATTTAAGGCGTTCGTCTTAACACTCCAAACTCAATAAAATAAAATAAGGTGTTTTAAAAATGAATGGAAAATGTTAAATGTAGAATGTATTCGAGCGTCAAAGAATTTTTTTTATGACGATAGATTTTTGCATATTCTCAGAAATTTTTATCATAGATATAGTGCATGAACAATGAAACACGAATGAATAATATATCTTTCTCTTATCATAGTTTGTACAAGTTTTTGAGCCATTCTTCAGCAGTACAAAGTTTTGAACTCTACTGATTGTGAAGTTATAACGTTAGGTATATTGTAAGTATAACGTTTCGAAACATACTCGACAATGCCAATCATAATTACGATACAATAACATGATACGTTTACACCGTAAATTCTTCTGCAAACAAAAATGAATACCATCCAAATACTTATTGGTCTTACATTTTGCAAACTTTGTGTCGTTTTCATGTTAACTTCACAAATTCATTGAACAACTATCTTTTTGACACTATTTCTATTTTAAAGATTTAATTTATTGTATACAATTTCGTTGCTTGCAAAAGGTTCGTTAACAAACAACAATTACACAAAGTATCGTTCGAAATTGCTCAGTGCAGGAATACTTTCTATACAAACTATAGAAATGTATGTTGAAACGTGATGCGAGTTATGCCGAGAATGTTTCTCGCAGTGTTGTAATTCAGTGTACTTATGTTGCTCGAAGCGAAAAGAGACGAAGGAGCGAATATACTGCGAATTGGCTGGAACGAAATTGCGAAAATATCGCGGACCGCAGAGGGTTAAGCATCTGGAGATGAATGATCCGAGCTGAACGTAATTTCAATTTTACGTGGGAGGTGTGTTGCAGATGTTGTTTGATGGTGGTGCGTCAAACCCAACAAATCTTGGCCCGCGAATGCTGTTTGAGCGGTTCAGAGCTCAGTTCTGTCCGAAAATGAAGTTACGGTCGCGCGGTAAGAATTTCAGACTATAAATACGGTCATTGTTCAAAGATCAATTTAACCAATTGCAAGTATTCTGCACTACATTAAGCCAACTTGAAACACACAATTACACACAGTCTTTCGTACTGTCAGGTTTAACACATCAAAGCAAGCATTTTGTGTCACACGATATCAAACCAGGTTTGGCAAATGCAACGAATATCAATCACTCAATCCATCAATCAGTCAAACACAACGTGGACAACTTTTGTTTAATCATTGCTCCTCATACGATTCCAAATATTCAGTCTCACGTGGAAGCATACTTCAAAGCCAGCTGCACCATTCTTGACTTGCATTCAACATTATTTGTATTAATGAGGTCATATAATAACTATCACTCCAAAGTAAGTGTGCATATACAACTGTCAACTAATATTTTGACCAAAACAATAAGTACACGCTTGTGTTTTCGGGAAAAAAATATATTCTACTATTTGTTTCACTAAAAGTTGATAATATTATTCACTTATTAAATTCAATCTAAATTAATGTAAGAATTCAGATTAATAATACGCATTATTACCAACTTTTATTGAAACACGTAATACGTAATAAAATGAAGGTTTGTAGGAAAACATAACCGTCCATCTATTTTTAGAGAGAAATATTAACGGCAATTTTATATGCACAATTGTTTACACTATTTTGATCATAAATTTATCTGGAATAAGCAATCGTATGATTTTTTATTTGAATTCTTCTACCAAATACAAAATTCCAATACAAGCACTATGAATGTCAACTGATTTCTCGTTCAAACAAGCTCTTACGCCGTTTGATATTTCTTCATTAGCACCAAATAAAGTTTGTACACGTTATTCTTATCTTTGATCTATTATTCGCGTACAATTTTGCCCAACCCTAATCCCGCACTAATCTGTTCCGTGTTAAATGCCGAATCATCTTCATTTCCTTCACCAGAATTCTCTAATTTATTTTATCTTCAGGAACAAAAGCACACACGAATACGTCAAGTACCAAAAGATACGAATATTTATGTATCAGTATAGAATATATTTATATTGGAACGCCAATATTCAAAATGTTAGGTGTCCTCGGTTGTTGTTACAATTTAAAATGTTCTTGACTTCCGGGTTCGAACTGCGTCCACGATTTTCATGATACTGACTTTAACCGACGGCACAGTATACTTTCTTAAGATTGGAAGATAACACTGATGCCGAACAAACAAGATTGTGCTCGTTATTGGATTAACATTTTTTTCACGCCTCAGGGCAAACCAAAACAACCCAAACGTCACCGATCTCCAGCTCCCAAGTTCATTGAAACTCATATATCACGTCTACACTCCCAATTTGGTCATTAGTACCAAACACAATTTTGTTCTAATAGCATTATACGCAAGTATTGCATTTTTCATGATTTTCGGTACAAGTACAATTATTTTTCTTTCCGAATTGACGTGGTGTGCTTGTCATTCTACAAATTTCTGCACTAGTATTTGAAAGCAACTCTACCATTGCGACGTCAGTATTATGCCCATCATTTCCCACATTAAACCAAACGATTACCCGTCGCTTCCAATCAAACCGACCCACACTGCATTCACATCTTCGATTCACTAGTCAGCACGACACGGAATTTTATTCGAACGTCGTACTTGAAAATTGCATGTTTTCACCATCATCGCCACAATTACTCTTACTCTCCGCAATGTCATCGCGTCCTTCCATCTTTCAACCACCTGCGCTTTCATCCATATTTCCACACACTACTCTCGTATCCTGAATTCATTCATCATCATCTCTTTCAAACACATTCCAACAGCCTAATTACAAGGCGCCACCATTCTCGTCGCTACTCCAAAAATGATCAATATACCTGTCATTAAACGATCGCCACACACATTTAAACTTCCACACACCATGCTCATACCCTACAGACATTCATCAACATTTCACCTCATCACATTACAATAACATTCTATCCGAAACTTACATTTCTCGGTCATAATTGCCACAATTACACTTTGTTTCCTTTTCCTCCTTGTCATCGTCTCCTTTCAACTTCCAACCACTCGGTTCCAAAAATCATCAGCACCCTTTGTATACGAAACTAACGACCGCCGCATTCACCCAAACTACCATATCATGATGATACTCTTTACTCACTCATTACCACGTCCCCAAGCTTATTCTCAACTTATCGAACCACCACATCTTTTGCCATTGTCTCAACCCCAATCGCCACTTCACATGAAACCAATCACCGCCGCATTCGCTCAAATCTCTACACTTTCCGCTCGCATCCCGCATTCATTCAGCTCATCCAGTCTCATTCCAACACTTTCGTAAACCTACGTTTCTCCCGGTGCCCAGTATTGCACGGCACTCGAAAAATTATATCCTTGACAGGAAACCAGCGAGCGTCGCATTCATTCATCTCACCCAGCCTCATTCCAATAGGTTTCTAAACCTAAATTTGTCCTGGTTGCCAGTACCGTACGCCACCATTCTCTCGTCACTCGAAAAACCATACCCTTAACAGGAAACAAACCAGCGCCGTATTCATTCATCAACTCATCCAGCCTCATTCCAACACTTTCCTAAACCTAATTTTCTCCAACATTCTGACTGTCACTACCGCACGTCACCATTCTCTCGCCACTCGAAAAATCATTCCCTTGACAGGAAAGTAGCGACTGCCGCATTCATTGATTAGGTCATCCAATCTCATTTCAACATTTTCCCTAAACCTACATTTCTCCCGGTTCCCAGTATTGCACACTACGATTCTCTCGTCACTCGAAAAATCATACCCTTGACAGTAAAGCAAGGAGCGTCGCATTCGTTCATCAGTTCATCCAGCCTCATTCTAACAGTTTCCCTAAACTTACATTTCTACCGGTTCCCAGTACCGCACGCCACTCGATAAATTATACTCTTTACAGGAAACCAACGAGCGTCCCATTCATTCTGCTCATCCAGCTTCATTCCAACACTTTCGTAAACCTACATTTCTCCCGGTTCCCAGTATTGCACGCCACTATTCTCTCGCCATTCAAAAAATCACACTCTTGACAGGAAACTAACGAGCGCCGCATTCATTCATGACCTGATCCAGCCTCATTCCAACACTCCCTAAACTTACATTTCTTCCGGTTCCCAGTACCGCACGCCACTCGAAAAATTATACCCTTGACAAAAAACCAAAGTGCGCCGCATTCATTCATTAGCTCACCCAGCTTCATTCCAACACTTTTCTAAACCTAAATTTCCCCAACATCTTCCCGGCTGCTACTACTGCACGCCACTATTCTCTTGCTACTTGGAAAATCATATCCTTGACAGGAAACCAAAGTACGCCGCATTCATCCAGCTCATCAAGCCTCATTCTAACACTTCCCTAAACTCACATTCCCCCAACATTCTACCGGCTGCCAATATCGCACGCCACCATTCTCTTGCCACTCGGAAAATCAAACCCTCGACAGGAAAGTAAGGAGCGCCACATTCATTCATCAGCTCATCCAGTCTCATTCCAACACTTTCGTAAACCTACATTTCTCCCGGTTCCCAGTCCTACATGCTATCATTCTCTCGCCACTCGAAAAATCATTCCCTTGACAAGAAACCAACCAGCGCCGCATTCATCCAGCTCATCCAGTCTCTTTCCAACACTTTCCTAAACCTACATTTTTCCCGGTTTCTAGTAGCGTACCCCATCAGTCTCTCGCCACTCGAAAAATCATACCCTTGACAGGAAAGCAACGAGTGCCGTATTCGTTCATCAGCTCATCCAGCCTCATTCCTAAACCTACATTTCTCCAACATTCTCCTGGCTCTCAGTTCCGCACGCCACCATTATCTGTCCACTCGAAAAATCATTCCCTTGACAGGAAAGTAGCGAGTACCGCATTCATTCATCAGCTCATCCAGCCTCATTCCAACACTTTTCTAAACCTAAATTTCTCCAACATTTTCCCGGCTGCCACTACTGCACGCCACCATTCTCTCGCCAGCCGACAAATCATTCCTTTGACTTCGAAAAATCATACCCTTGACAGGAAAGTAGCGAGTGCCGCATTCATTCATCAGGTCATCCAGCCTCATTCCTAAACCTAGATTTCTCCAACATTCTCGCGACTGCCACTATCGCCCGCTACCATTCTTTCGCCACTCGGAAAATCATACCCTTGACAGGAAACCAAGAAGCATCGCATTCATTCAGCTCTTCCAGTCTCATTCCAACATTTCTCCCGGTTCCCAGCCCTGCACGCCACCATTCTCTCGCCACTCGAAAACTCAAACCGTCGACAGGAAAGCAAGGAGCGCCGCATTCATCCGCGCAGTCCACGCCCTGCCTGGGACTCACCTCGCAAACGCACGCGACCTGCTCCTGTGTGAATCCGAAGCTGGGCAGCTGTCCGTTGGTGGTGGCCCCGCCGCCGGCCGAGCTTGCGGGACTATCCTGCGGACTGTAACTGGTCGGCGCCGTTCCCGGCCCATAACTGGACGCCGTGGCGTCGACGGGCGTCGGCTGCGTGTGCGTCAGCGGCGTCGGCGTGCCCTGCGGACTGTAGTCGCCCGACGTCAGGACGTCCGCGCCGCCGGAAGTCGGAGCCATCGCGGCTCCGTTGCCGCTGCTTCCTCCGTAGGCCATCATCGCGTCATCGCCGGGGCTCACGACCACCCCTCGCACACTCCCGCCACCCTCCACCTTGAAGACACCCCGCTAGTTCGCACTCGACACGCACTTTTTGGTCCGGAGGCTTCAGTTCCGTCGGCTGGCACTGGCGGACGCGCGGTGGGCAGATGAAATCATGGTTGCGGGGACGTGGATCTGGAGAGAGAGAAATGGGGAGGCATGTTTGGGGTGGCTCAGAGGGGAGAGAAGGCCTGGGGTGAGGGCTGCATGCTGGAGAAGCGCGGAGATGATGGGAGTGGGCTGGGTGTGTAAAGTAAGGGGGTTCCGGGGGTCCCCGGTGGGAAGATCCAAGTGTCAACGGTGTCACTAACAATGGGTCGCTGCCGTTGTCTGATGTCGTGCACTGACAGAAATATGTCGACGCACAGGTAGAGAAGATTCTAAGTGCTTCCGCGCGCGGACGTTATCAACATCAATGAATCAACGCGTCTTCCTCAAAGTCCCGCACACCGCCGCAGTCGTCAAACCTCGAAACATTCACGCAACGACGCCGACGCTCTAACAACCGCGTCGGAATATGCAGGAAGGATATTTTTAGGGCGACTGAAGCGACGAGCGTGCAAGCCGGCGAAAAGTCCGATTTCTCGTGTTACGAGCCGCTCGGAGCAGATAAAAAGCGCCGTATCCTCCTAATCCCGCCGCTCACCCCGTCTGATCTGATTGTCTTGCATTACGGGATCCGATTATGCCCGTTTCTCTCCAGCCTCCCAGGTGCACAGATTATTCTCCCTTTCCTCCGCACGCTAATCGCACCCGTTTCTTCCTGCACTCTTTACCGCCTGACACTCACTGCCTCACCTCGTCTCCTCTCTCTAACTTGCAGCAAACAATCGTACGCCTCCCGCTCCTTATTTTCCGCGAAACCCCGCGACGTACCGGCTTCGCCGTTTGTCTCTCGCCTAGATGCCGTTCAGCATCCACTCGTTTCCGTCGTTTTCTTCGTGGAGAATCACGGCAGGTTGCACCGTGTCGACGGTCCGCGGGCTCGTGTTTCCACGGGCGGTGGTAGGTGGTATTTTTAGGCGCCTGGCGTACGCGCGCACCGGCTATTATTAGGGAAGCCGCGTTTAAAGAGAGCTTCTGCACCGTCTCTTGGTCAGCCCAGTCAATCGGCGCTTTCTTCTTCACTCTGCCGCTTATTCAACGCTCGCCGTGCCGCGAGATTTCCGGCTGTTTCCCAACGTGGACAGCGGCAGTTCTAAGACCCCTAACAATTCTCCTTGCTCCTCAGTAGCTGATAACATCAGCGGTTGCCAATACTGTCAGACATCAGCCGCGTCCAGACATTCTTCCTTCGCACTCACCCAATTACAACTCCACCGGCCCAATTACAAGACCCGTCGGCGTTCACCTCCGGGGGTCCGTCCGCCGAATTCCTCATAACTTCCGTCCACCCCCAAATCCTCTCCTGCTCACCAGGTTCACCCTTAGATCTCCAACCACCCGACACACTTTCACACACGGGACCCCGCAAACTCCTTCCTCGCCTTCGCTGGGAACTCGCACGCGCGGTTTCGCGTTTTCTGACTCCCTCCTCCCGTCACTCGCGAGAAACGCGGCCGAGAGACGTTCTCCTACGCACGACCAGAAGGGACTGTTGCCACGGCGTGCATTCGCTACCATCCGCTCTGCCATGCGCATCCGTGCGCGGATTGGTAGAGGCGTCGCCCGACTGTCAGCCCGACTGCGCGGCTTCTGATTGGTCGCTGGGCATGGCCGCGGCCACCATGCCGCACTCCCATTGGTCCGGAGCCCCGCGCCAGTAAATAAACCTCATTACACCCTCGTTCGCTACCCCGCACGCGCATCGGGACTCCACAACGCGCGTGATCCTTGTTTCTCGACCGACGCCGAGCGGACTGTCGCTGTCGGCAGAAGCTGAGGTCGCGGGCGCGAGGAAACGAGAGAACGAATCCATCGGACACTTTGCGGGCGCTCGTTAAATTTCACTCTTACGGCTCATCTCGGCACCCGCTGGGTGGGATTAATGTATGGTGGCTGATGGCGATGATGCGGAAGTTGAAGGCAGGAATGCGGAGGATGTGGGTTTGGAGGATGGTGTGGCGGAGGGAGGAGGGTCGTGGGGGTTTTGGGTGGTGAGGGCGGAATCGGGAGACGTGTTCGGTTTGGAGGATGGAGAAGAGGCGATGGATCTTGAGAGAATGATGGTGAGGCGGAGGTTGACAGGGGCGAGTGAGTTTGCCGACGGATTTGGCGCCAGCGGTGGGTCGGTTGTAGAAATATCGGTCTTCAGATAGGACGCTGTGTGATTGAATTGGACGAAGTTATGCGTAAATAATGCTGCCAGGTGTCCTCTACGGTGTACAAGTGTATCTGTTAAAGATGCTGTTTTTTTTTTCAAGATTAGGAGTACAGCGGTCGGTGAGATTTTCGGTAGTGGAAATAGGTCTTCAAATATTACGCGGTGTGATTGCATTGTACGAAGTTATGCAGGTATATGGTGGAAATTAATTACGCTGCCAGCCGTTCTCCATGGCGTAGAAGTGTATCCATGGTTAATGATGCTATATTTGGAAGGTTAGAAGTATAGCGGTGGGTGAGATTGTCGGTAGTGGAAGTAGGTCTTCAAATATTATGCTGTGTGATTAAACCGTACGAAGTTATGCGTACATAATGCTGCCGGGTGTCCTCCACGACATACAAGTGTATCTATTAATGATGCTGTATTTGGAAGATTAGGAGTATAGCGGTGGGTGAGATTGTCGGTAGTGGAAATAGGTCTTCAAATATTACGCTGTGTGATTGAATTGTAAGAAGTTATGCGTGTAAATGGTGGAAATTAATGACGCTGCCAGTCAATCTCCATGGCGTACAAGTGTATTTTCGGTTAATGATGCTGTATGTGGAAGATTAGGAGTATAGCGGTCGACAGTGAAAATACGTTGTCAAACGTTACACTGTGTGATTGAATTGTACGAACTTATGCATGTATATGGATATATGGTGGAATGTTATGCATATATAGTGGAAATTAATTACGCTATCGGGTGTCATTCACGGCGTAAAAGTGTATCCGTGGTTAATGATGCTATATTTGGAAGATTAGGAGTGTAGCGGCCGGTGAAATGGTGGAAATAAGTCTTCAAATATTACGCTGTGTGATTGAATCGTACGAAGTTATGCGTGAATAATGCTGCCGGGTGCCCTCGGGTACAAGTGTATCCGTTAATGATGCTAGATTTGAAAGATTAAGAGTATAGCGGTGGGTGAGATTGTCGGTACTGGAAATAGGTCTTCAAATATTACGCTGTGTGATTGAATTGTACGAAGTTATGCATGTATATGGATATATGGTGGAATGTTATGCATATATAGTGGAAATTAATTACGCTGCCGGGTGTCATCCACGGCGTACAAGTGTATCTGTTAATGATGCTGTATTTGGAAGACTAAAAGTATAGCAGTTGGTGAGATTGTTGGTAGTGGAAATATCGGTCTTCAGATATTACGCTGTGTGATTGAATTGTATGAAGTTTTGCGTAAATAACGCTGCCGGTTGTCCTCTACGGCGTACAAGTGTATCTATTAATTATACTGTATTTGGAAGAGTAAGGGTACAAGCGGTTGATGAGATTGTTGGTACTGGAAATAGGTCTTCAAATATTACGCTGTGTGATTGAATTGTGCGAAGTAATGCATGTATATGGATATATGGTGGAATGTTATGCATGTTAAGTGGAAATTAATTACGCTGCCGGGTGTCATCCACGACGTACAAGTGTATCCGTGGTTAATGATGTTATATTTGGAAGGTTAAGTGTATAGCGGCGGGTGAGATTGTCGATAGTGGGAATAGGTCTCCAAATATTATGCTGTGTGATTGAATCGTACGAAGTTTTGCGTAAATAATGCTGCCGGGTGTCCTCCACGGCGTACAAGTGTATCAGTTATAATGCTCTATTTAGAAGATTAGGAGTATAGCAGTCGGTGAGATTGTCAGTAGTGGAAACAGAATCTTTAAATACTACGCTGTGTGATTGAATCGTATGGAGTTCTGAATGTTTATGGTGGAAATGAATTACTCTGCCGGGCGTCCTCCACAGTTTACAAGTATATCTGCGGTTAATGATGCTGCATTTGAAAGATTAGGAGTATAGCGGTGGGTGAGACTATCGGTAGTGGAAATAGGTCTTCAAATATTATGCTGTGTGATTAAATTGTACGAAGTTATGCTTGTATATGGTGGAAATTAACTACACTGTCGGTCGTTTTCTACGGCGCAGAAATGTATCTATTAATGATGCTGTATTTGGAAGATTAGAAGTATAGCGGTCGGTAAGATTGTCGGTAGTGGAAATAGGTCTTCAAATATTACGCTGTGTGATTGAATTGTACGAAGTTATGCGTGTACAAGGTGGAAATTAATTACGTTGCTGGTCGTTTTCCACGGTGTACAAGTGCATCTGCAGTTAATGATTTTGTATTTGGAAGATTAATAGTATAATAGTTCTGCGACGTTTTATTTGTATTACATTTATTACTGTTTTGTCTTAATATCAGTCTCTTACGAAGATTGGTGTTTTACGTAACTTGCGGTGAGTTGCATAAATCATTTCATTAGAATTGTCTTCGTGGGAAGCAATAATACGTTCGAGAAAATATAAAAATGCGCGGTAAAAGGATATCATTAAACAGGACTAGAAAATGTCACATTATTTTGTAACGTTAAGCGTTATATCGATTGTTGGGGATGACATTAAACTGTCTTCTGGACACGGAATCAAACTTTAGAAATATTATTTTATACATCATATGATATTGAAAAACTTGTTTAGAATTTTTAAGCGGTTCTTTTGAAACATTTCAAATAATAGATGGATTTCCTGCCGGTTGTCTTCGGTTTGTGCATACGCGCATTTTCTTTATTCACATACGAGATTATTCTGAAATAGTGACAGAGTGGAAATGTACAATCAAGGATTTTCAAGTCTTGCATACTTCAAGCATACATCCAACACTTTAAAGTAATTGCTACCAACATACAATTTCACTGATTAGATCGATTTCATTACTTATTCTGTTTAGCTTGTTGTATTTTGTAAACACATCAACCGGTAAAAGAGTGTTTCAATTTTATCTTACAGTTACGTGTAACAGGAACACGGTTGTTGTAAATAAATACATACATAATTAATGAATTTGAATAATGTACGATGACACTGTTTACAAGCAACGTACCCAATAATTGTCGCATTATACCGAATGTACAAACAAAAATCCTTCCTACCAATGCATTGCGCTTAAGAAAATTCATACATTCCAACGCAACAGCACTATAAATTCCATCAAATCGCAAGAACTATTAGGTGTACAACTTTGCTCCCGCCGTTTTTTGCATTGGACGAAAGGGAAAAACGGCGGGAGCAAAGTTGTGTACCTATTATATTAACTAACAAAATCCCAAACTCATATATTCATACGAGAATGCCAATAACAAACGAAGTTGAGAGAAAGTGTCGATGGTCAGCGTTGATTACTGCGCAGGTACTTTACAGCCTGTCTGAATAATCACCGTCATTTTTGCACTTCGTCCTCTTAATCCGCTTCTCATTTTCTCTCGTTCTGGCATAAGCATGCAACGGGCAACAATGATAAAAACGCGCCTGTAGGTGAAACTTTATCCAACTTCGGCAAGAAGCAGCTTTTAACCAACGTTCGCCCGATCGTCGTAGGCGTGCTCGTAAACTTGCGACCGGCGGGGAATCGATTTTTCCTTTGTAAATAAGTCGACCTCGCCGCACTCAAGTCGTTGTTCTGGGTGTATTCCGTTTTCTCGCGCGCGCGCGCGCAAAAATGAGAGACGCCCACTCGTCATTGGTCGGAATGAACGTCGGATAAATGAATGCTGCGGAACGTGGAAAATTTGCCTACCGATCAATGTTTTGCGATGCCTGCGAAAAGTTGAAAATATGGCAGCCGACAGGTATTTGCGACAATTTAACTCTCTATGGGCCCGCGTGACTTTGAAGTCACATTTCGATAAATCGATATTTTATTAAATAGTTTAATTTTTTTTTACTAGACGGCGTATACATCTTGTTATATAATGTCTCCTTAGTACCCAATAACATGCTTGATGCGGTTATCAGCTCTAACCTGAAATGTCAAAGTAAATGCTTTTGCAAGTTGTCTGCGAATAGAAGCGAAAGGAACCGTCTTCTGCAATTGTCATTATTTATTTTTCTATCGATGTTTGTTAAACAAAAAAACCGTACGTAATAGCTTTTAGTTTGTATATCAATAATGTCTTATTTGTTTGCATTTAAACAATCATTTTATTACTATTTTCATGTGATATAATAGGTACACAACTTTGCTCCCGCCGTTTTTCCCTTTCGTCCAATACAAAAAACGGCGGGAGCAAAGTTGTACACCTATTAGTTTTGTAAGTTCCAAGATACAATGGGCTATAATGGTATGGTTTGGTGTATTTGCGATAACGTTTGTGTTTTCTTTGCTTTTTACTTTTATATATCAGAGGCCCAAGATATGGATACAAAATCATATAAATAAAAGAGGAATAGGAATAAGAAGCATTAGCAGTAACAAATTCGAAGATTCTTTATCAGATTTTTATTCTAACGGAGATCATCCAAAAGTATTTGCCCGACGACGTATAAATATTATTGATGGCGACGATGAATTTAGTAGTAAAAAATCATCCGATAAGGAAATGCAACGTATATCTATGTTTAATGCGAAACGCCAACTGTTTTATGGAGTTCCATACTTAAGCTCTTATACATACAAGTGCAAACGTCGCAAATCGTTGTTACTTCAAAATGACAAAATGTATTCATTATAATAAAATTGCTGAAAGTGCTGACTTCATTGTTAATATGTATTTCGAGGTTGATATTTGTTGATTTCACGTTACATAGATTTTCTATAGTCACCAAAAAAAAATCGGTCCATAGAGGGTTAACATGTTGACTGCCATGCATATTTTACTATATTAAAACTTGTATAAAATATTAATTTGATTCCGTTTCAATATATATTATTTCAAATTATTTAGTTTACCTTAATACACAACATTTTATGGTCGTTATGTAGATTCCTGAAGAGCAGAATATAAGGTCCTGCGATATATTTTCTAGTATATTTTAATGCTATTTTTGTGTTAATTAGACCATAAAGAATTGAATCAAAGATAGAATTAACTAACACAAAAACATTACATAAAACAGGTCTTTGCATACTTTTAATGTCTAATCCTTGGAAAATATAAAGATTGCTCCTGGATTGCAAAAACTCAAAGTCAAAAGTGAACTTCCAATTGACCCCAAAGTATCACACCATATAAAATATTGTAACAACCTTGCGCCGTTAACACGTTGACTGCCATATGTATTTTACTATATTAAAATCGCGACGTGATGAAGTACTACAAAATATGATTAAATTGTGCAAAATGAAAATAATGCGAAGGTATCGGAGACCAAAGAATTGAATCACTATTTAACGCGTTGACTGTGGTGCGTATTTTACTATATTAAAACCGCAACGTAATGAAGTACTACAGAATATGATTGAATTGTGCAAAATAAAAATAATGCAAAAGTATCGGAAATCAAATAATTGAATCACTATTTAACACGTTGATTGCCGTGCGTTATATATACTATATTAAAATCGCGACGTGATGAAGTACTACAAAATATGGTTGAATTCTGTAAAATGAAAATAATGCGAAGGTGTCGGAGAAAAAAGAATTGAGTCACTATTTAATATTAATTGAATTTACAAAATTATAAATGCTACCGATTGGCCTTAGATGTATTCCCTTATTGCGCTCGTAAGGAAAAAACATAAATTTTGAGTATTGTTCTTGTCGATCATTGTTTTTTAGACTATTTTTAAAAAGTTAACAATATTTCGCCGATACATACTTACCGTCGTTTTATGAGATTTAGAGGGTTAATTAGATGTTTCCGTTTTCTGGATCTGGCAGTTCGATGTATTCAAAACAGAACATGAAAAATTTGTTGAACAAATTTTCTTACGATGCTTCGAAAAAGTCGAGAATTCGTATACCGATTATTTTTTCGACGGCTCAGAGTTTCCTTAAATTCTTCTGTTTGTGGGCTGAAGTCATTTTCGTTACATTTCAATTTTGCGCACGCAAATAAAAGGCCATCCGCATCAGCCAGAATGAATATTAGGCGTACTGACAGAACAGGAAGTCAAAATTTGCTTACCAATCGATGTTTTGCGATTCTTGCGAAAATTCGAAAATATGGCAGCCAATAGCTCTTTAGAACAATTTGATGATGCTTCGAAGCTATGTTACATTTTTATGGCTTCAGTTTCAAGTAGCTTAGATGTATTCCGTTATTATGCTCGTGGAAAAAAAACATAAATCTCGGGTTAGATTCTTGTCGATCAATTTTTTTTTAGAACATTTTAAAAAAGTCAACAATCTTTCGCCAATAGATACTTACCGTCACTTTATGAGATTTCAAGGGTTAATTAGATGTTTTCGTTTTTCGGTTTTCGTATTTCGATGTATTCAATTTTTGTATGCGCAAGGAGAAAGCTTATTCGTGTGTAAATTCTCAAAAGATGGGTCAGATATATTGATAGAACGAAACATGAAACATTTTTTCAACAAGTTTTCTTACAATACTTCGAAAAAGTCAAAAATTCGTATACCCGTTATTTTTTCTACGGCTCAGAGTTTCCTTAAATTCTTCTGTTTTTGGGCTGCAGTAGTTTCGGTTACATTTCAATTTTGTGCACGCAAATAAAAGGGCACTGGCATCGGCCAAAATGAATATTAGGCGTATTGACAAAACAGGAAATCAAAATTTTGCTTACCAATCGATGTTTTGCGATTTTTGCGAAAACTCGAAAATATGGCAACCGATAGGTATTTGCGACAATTTGATGATGCTTCGAAACTGTATTATGTATATTTGTATCCCTTCAGTTTCAAGTAGCTTAGATGTATTCCGTTATTGTGCTCGTACAAAAAAACATACATTTTGAATATTGTTCTTGTCGATCAATTTATTTGTAGAATACTTTTAAAAAGTCAACAATTTTGTGCCGATAGATACTTACCGGCACTTTATGAGATTTCGAGAGTCAATTATATATTTTGTTTTTAGGATTTGATAGTTTGATGTATTAAATTTTTATATGCGCAACGAGAAGACTTATTCACGAACGTGAAAAATTTTTCACTAAGTTTTCTTATGATGCTTCGAAAAAGTCGAGAATTCATATACTGTTTATTTCTTCAACGGCTTAAACTTCCCTTAAATTCTTCTGTTTTTGGGGTGAAGTAATTTCGGTTACATTTCAATTTTGCACACGCAAATAAAAGGGCACCGCCGGCGGCCAAAATGAATATTAGGCATGTTGACAGAACAGGAAGTCAAAATTTTGCTTACCAATCGATGTTTTCTTCTTACGCTTTAGGGTATCCTCAGATTTTTATCTCTTCGCACCGAAGTTTGCCCCGGATCCTAAACCAACAGAAAGGATTTAACGAACGCGTCGCACCATAATTTCGAAACAGTTTAACGCAGAATGGCGTGGAAACATGGAAAAACGGTTGCAGGTATTTTTAAGAATTCGACGAAAAATAGTTTTTAACATTTTCCGCCATTCATATCGCGCACGTTGCAATGCGTGCGTTTTAATGAAAATAAAATAAATTTCAATGTTTACGGCGGCCCGAATTGATCAGTTGCCGCTGTAACACAGCTATCGACAAATTGCCAACTCTTCATCATGTAAGCGTGTGTAGCTTCGAGTTTCGTGCAATTTTTCCCCAAATTGACGTACGATTTCCGAAGTAACAGCAGAAGCAATTAACGATTCCCGTGAAATACGAATATGCGTTTAACGATACATTTCACATATGTGACTTTGATTATAAAAGTGATGCAAAACTATATATTATTCTTTTCATGATGGAACTGTAGTAAAAATAATAAAAAATGCATAATATTTCGGCAATCGAAATGTTGACGCATAATGTAATTAATGTAAATTTGTTTATTTTCAAAGAGGTATAAATGTATTTGGGTGGTGGAAATTCTAATTTTTTTAGCCATACCGATAAATGTTACTGGATAATCGCTTTACATAATAAATACTATTTTTATATACTATTTATATATATTATGTTATATTTATATACTATTTATTTATATTAGATTTACATAGTAAAGCACCAACAAAAATGAAATATTTGTCTGTTAATTCTTACCAATATTTTTTAATTTATAAAATGCAAGTGTTTAAGTATTTCATAATAACAGCAAATGTACTTGTACCATTTATATATATTACATTATATTTATATACTATTTATTTATATTATATTTACATGCTAAAACACCAACAAAAATGAAAAATTCGTCTGTTAATTCTTACTAATATTTTTAAATTTTATGAAACGCAAGTCTTTAAGTATTTCATAATAAAAGAAAATGTATTGTACCATTTATATGTATTATATTATATTTATATACTATTTATTTATATTATATTTACATGCTAAAACACCAACAAAAATGAAAAATTCGTCTGTTAATTCTTACCAATATTTTTTTATTTATGAAACACAAGTCTTTAAGTATTTCATAATAACAGAAAATGTACTTGTACCATTTATATGTATTACATTATATTTATATACTATTTATTTATATTATATTTACATACTAAAACACCAACAAAAATGAAAAATTCGTCTGTTAATTCTTACTAATATTTTTAAATTTTATGAAACGCAAGTCTTTAAGTATTTCATAATAACAGAAAATGTACTTGTACCATTTATATGTATTACATTATATTTATATACTATTTATTTATATTATATTTACATGCTAAAACACCAACAAAAATGAAAAATTCGTCTGTTAATTCTTACCAATATTTTTTAATGTATTGAAACGCAAGTCTTTCAGTATTTCATAATAACAAAAAATGTATTTGTACCATTTATATACATTAAATGATATGTGTATACTATTTATTCATATTATATTTACATGCTAAAACACCAACAAAAATGAAAAATTCGTCGGTTAATTCTTACCAATATTTTTTTATTTATAAAACACAAGTCTTTCAGTATTTCATAATAACAGAAAATGTACTTGTACCAGTTTTAAAATAAGTGGTCCATTTAAACTTTTTCGGTTGACTGCTAGAAAATATTTTTGTTATGCAAGAATATATTCTATGAGATTTGTATACTGTAAATAACGTTCCTCTTATAATATCTTGTAATATACTAATATTCTTCAATTTTGTACTTTGGTTCAGGCCGTTTTCAACACAAGTATAGATTGAATTTTAATAACTAACGATTTCTTATGGGTATTCACATAACAAATTCCCATCGGTAAACCATCAGCTTCAGAAAGAATTTTTACTTTCTAGAATCACCCTTATTTTCATATTTCTTACATTTCTATTTTTTTTATATTCTCGGAATTTTCAAAAGCCACCGCCGCCTACTGTTATGTTTATTTTCTTTTCAAATCAATTTTTTTTTCTTCAAATTATGTTTTTTTTTTCTTCAAAATCGTCCTTCAAAAATCACGGAATAAATTTCCATTTTCGAAACAGACTATTTTCACTTCCAATTTATTTCCGTCTTTCCTCCCTTTTCGTAAAACTCCGAAAATGTCGCCGACTATTGTTCTTCCTTCTTCACCCAAAATCTTTCCGTTTTCCATTCGGTTCCTCGAAGACTTCAGAAGTCAGCGGTGCCGACTGTTGTTCTTCCTTTTTTAGCCAAAATCGTCGGGCGCTCGAAGCGGGGACAGAAATAATTTCCGTCGGCGGAAAGGGTTTCTTCACACACTTGAGGGAAAAGGTCACACGTGGGGTCGAAGCCGCGGACGAAAAGCCGTCCCACGTCAGTCAGTCAGTCAGTCAGTCAACGGCGAAAAGGAGATTTTCGGCGGTTTGTGCAAAACAAACGCCGAAACGCCGAAGGAAAAATCTGGCGAGCAGGCGCTGTTTTCACAGATAGCTGCCGCCGTTGAGAAAACAACGGGAGACACGTTCGTCCTTCGTCTTGCTCACTGCGGAAATGAACTCATTCGCGACCGGCAATTTTTTCCGTTTCTAATACCGGGCACCGGCAAAAATAATGAAATTCTGAATTTTTTTCCGCTTCTAATACTGATTACCGGCGAAAATAATGAAATTCTGCAATTTTTTGCGTTTGTAATACTCATTACCGGCGGAAATAATGAAATTCTGACATTTTTTCCGTTTCTAATATTGGTTACCGGCGGAAATAATAAAATTCTGATATTTTTTCCGTTTCTAATACTGATTTCCGGCGGAAATAGTAAAATTCTGAATTTTTTTCCGTTTTAACACTTTCATTGCCACAATGGTTATCGGTGACCGGCGCAAAAGATTTTAGTGAAGATTCAAAATATTTGCAATGGGTAGCAATAATTATTTTATAAATGCAGTTATTGTTCAAATAAAAATGCGATACTTTGGTCTCCAATACCTGCAGATTATTTACATTTTCTATAATTTAGTCAAACGCTGTAGTATTTCATAGCATTGCCGTTCTAATATAGTAAAATATACTTGGCAGTTAACGTGTTAATACTGATTACCGGCGGAAATAATAAAATTCTGAAATTTATTTCGTTTCTAATACTGATTACCGGCGGAAATAATAAAATTCTGAAATTTTATTCGTTTCTAATACTGAGCACCGGAGGAAATAATGAAATTTTGACATTTTTGCTGTTTTAATTCTGATTACCGGTGGAAATAATAAAGTTATGAAATTCAATTTGTTTCTAATACTGATGACCAGTAAAAATAATGAAATTCTGAAATTTTTTCTGTTTCAAATACTAGCACCGACGTAAATAACATTCTGTAAAAATGAAATTCTGGAATTTTATTCGTTTCTAGTGCTGAGCACCAGCGGAAATAATGAAATTCTGAAATTTTATTCGTTTCTAATACTGATGACCGGCGGAAATAATGAAATTCTGCAATTTTATTCCGTTTCTAATACCGAAATAATGAAACTCCCAAACTTTTTCCGTTTCTAATACTAAGCACCGCTGGAAATAATGAAATTCTGAAATTTTTTCCGTTTTATAATACTGAGCACAGGCGGAAATTATGAAATTCTGAAATTTTATTCGTTTCTAATATTGAGCATCGGCGGAAATAATGAAATTCTGACATGTTTTCTGTTTCTAATACTAGCACCAGTGGAAATAATGAAATTCTAAAATTTTCCCGTTTCTAATACTGAGCATCGGCGCAAATAATGAAATTCTGGAATTTTATTCATTTCTATTACTGAGCATCGGCAGAAATAATGAAATTCTGGAATTTTATTCATTTCTAGTAGTGAGCACCAACAGAAATAATGAAATTCTGGAATTTTATTCATTTCTAGTACTGAGCATCGGCAGAAATAATGAAATTCTGGAATTTTATTCATTTCTAGTAGTGAGCACCAGCAGAAATAATGAAATTCTGAAATTTTATTCGTTTCTAATACTAATTACCGGCGAAAATAATGAAAATCTGAAATTTTATTCGTTCCTAATACTGAGCACCAGCGAAAATAATGAAATGCTGAAACTTTATTCGTTTCCAATAATGAGCATCGGTGGAAATAATGAAATTCTGAAATTTTTTCCATTTCTAATACCGAGCACCGGTGAAACTAATGAAGTTCTGACATTTTTTCCGTTTCTAATACCGTGCACCGGCGGAAATAATGAAATTCTGAAATTTTTTCTGTTTCTAATACTAGCACCAGTGGAAATAACGAAATTCTGAAATTTTCCCGTTTCTAATACTGAGCATCGGCGCAAATAATGAAATTCTGGAATTTTATTCATTTCTAGTACTGAGCACCGGCAGAAATAATGAAATTCTGGAATTTTATTCATTTCTAGTAGTGAGCACCAGCAGAAATAATGAAATTCTGGAATTTTATTCATTTCTAGTACTGAGCATCGGCAGAAATAATGAAATTCTGGAATTTTATTCATTTCTAGTAGTGAGCACCAGCAGAAATAATGAAATTTTATTCGTTTCTAATACTAATTACCGGCGAAAATAATGAAAATCTGAAATTTTATTCGTTCCTAATACTGAGCACCAGCGAAAATAATGAAATGCTGAAACTTTATTCTTTTCCAATAATGAGCATCGGTGGAAATAATGAAATTTGAAATTTTTTCCATTTCTAATACCGAGCACCGGTGAAATAATGAAGTTCTGACATTTTTTCCGTTTCTAATACTGATGCACCGGCGGAAATAATGAAATTCTGAAATTTTTTCTGTTTCTAATACTAGCACCAGTGGAAATAACGAAATTCTGAAATTTTTCCCGTTTCTAATACTGAGCATCGGCGCAAGTAATGAAATTCTGGAATTTTATTCATTTCTAGTACTGATCACCGGCAGAAATAATGAAATTCTGGAATTTTATTCATTTCTAGTAGTGAGCACCAGCGGAAATAATAAAATTCTGAAATTTTTTCCGTTTCTAATACTGAGCACCGGTGGCAATAATAAAATTCTGAAATTTGATTCGTTTCTAATACTGATTACCGGTGGAAATAATAAAAGACGCTCTCGCGTCACTCGGAATTTCTCGACATGTTCTCAACTACCTCTCGGTCTCAAACGGTCTCTTCAACCGAAGTCACTGCTGAAAAACCGTACGTCCACCTGTCCTTTCAGACCCCGCGCGACTCGTTATACAGGGTGGCGCGATAATTTTCAACGACCCCCCGATATGTTGCAAACTCCCGTCCCGTTAATGGCTCCACCCGAGAAAACACGAATCAACGTCTCCCCACAAAAACCCCTCTCGCTCGCCTCCGCCAGATTCGCCCAAAAATGTTTCGCCCAGAAACGTCAAGTGGAACGTCCTGTAGCGCGGACCGCGTAATACGATCAAAACGTGCGAGCGCAATTTCGCCGGAATTTCGCGGGCAAAAAATACGCAGTTAGAGAGCTTTCGCTGTCCATCGGATACCGTTAATAAAAGAGCGCGCGTCAATTGTTCCCGGCGAAGGGATGAAGGCACATGTCGGGAGTGAAGTCCTGTAACGGACGCGCGTCGTTCGCTCGATCGTTCATTGTCGCTCGTTTTCGATTCCGCACGGACGCTTTTCGACGCGCATTGTAGCGCGCCATTGTTCGCGCTGATGAAAACGCGAAGTTGCGGGCAGGAATTTTAATTAGGGAGACGGGAGCGACTTCCCTCGGCGATCGGTGTAATTTTGCGTCTGAGGCCGCTGGAATTCTGGATTACGATGGAGGAGCGCGATGCGATCGTGTTTTTGGGGGCGAAGGCGTCGAATTGTAGGTTTTCGTGGTTTGTTATGGCGCTTTAACACTTTGACTGCTGTTATGGTGGCTGGTGACCGGCGCAAGAGATTTTAATGAAGATCCAAAATTTCTCTGCATGTAACATATTCTTTTACGAAATTATAAATGACTTTGGTGTTAGAATACTAATGAATTTCAGTTTTATGCACTTTATATTACATTTTATATGTATTCGTAAAAATATATTATTTGTTATTGACACGTTCTACAATAACCAGTCAAAATGACTCGGCAGCAACGTGTTAATGCGATGAAACGACCGGTGGTTGACAGTGTAAGATATGATATGAAACTAAAAAATGCAACATTTTTTCAGTGATTACTGAAAATATATGATTCCGAATATATGATGCGAAAATTTTACTGAAGATTCAAAATATATGATATTAGTAATAATTATTTTAAAAATGAAGTTATTGTTAGAATAGTGATGCGATTCCAGTTCAGTGTATTTACATTATTTACATTTTGCATAATACAGTCAAACGCTTTAATATTTCATAGCATTGCCATTTTTAATACGGCAAAATGACCACCATCAATGTTAAAATTCACTTAATTTTTATTTATTAGCGGATTGTATCATCAATGTATTTATATGTTTCTTATCGAAAAGATTAATGGATTTTACTGAAACACGGTAACCATAAAAACTATTGTCTTTTGCATGTATCACAAAATGTGGCAACATGTTTAGTCATTTTTCTGGCTATTGCTTTACCAGATTGTGTTGCATTTCTAAAATATATGTATTACAGTGTCATAACCTAAACAGATCTGCGTTACAAACCGATTTCGACGAAAAAAAAAAATCAGAGGAGTCAACGATAAACAAGACAAAAGAGACTTGGTGCATAATGTGTTGAATCAATGCCCTACAATCATTTCATTCTAAACGTAAACATCTACTACAACAAGAAACAATGGCCCTAATATATTTACATACCGGTATCGTGTAAATTTCAATTTGTTTGTAGTGCAGTTTGCATTGTTATATCGCAATACATCTTATACTTTCAATATACTACTTCTAAGTTAATTATAAAATTAATAATTATATAAAATTATATTAATATAATATTATACAAAATTAATTTTTATATGCAGACATCGGTTCATTTATGCAATACATATTTATCTTCAATTAAAAAAAAATCGATATCTTCAACCATTCTTGAGTTATCACGGCAAAACTAATGGAAAATATTGTTTTGAGAAAAATGCGATGAAAGTTTGGGAACAGGATTACGGCTACTTGACCTCACATTTTTGGCATTCCCGAACCCAATTTTGCAAATATCGAAGTTTTTCTTGCGCTAATACGTTCGTAAAAAATTGTACTAACCAATTATGTAAAAAAACAAAACTCGATTTTTTTTAAATTTCAAACCCTTCTGGTCCCCTTAACACATTGAACGCCCAGCGTAAATGGGTGGAATTTCTCCCGGGGCCCAAATCCGAGACTTGGAGTGTAAACAGCGCGATAAGAAAGAGCGATACAATGAAATGCGTCGTTTAAATGTAACCACAATTTATTTTGTGATATATTACCGAATATTTTTTAGAAGACACGTTTTTGGTAAGTATAATTGTTATTTTTAGAAGATTCCCAGTCTCCAGGTAAGTATAATTGTTATTTTTAGAAGATTTCCAGTCTCCTCAGAACATTCAGTTTCTTCAATTTATTTAGTCAAGCAGTATTTTTTGCATATTTTTAACATCTTTATTTATTTCCTGATCCCTAAAATTAGACACCGTAAAAGTGTAAATATAAGTATACTTTTAATATTTCTTTTTGTTTATTTTATAGTTCATTGTTACTTTCTGTTGTTTATATTCATGATAATTGTGTTACAAATAAAATTATTATAAATTACCTCAAAAATCCTGTTTTAATTAGACGAAGAACAGTGTCACCCGTATGTGGGTGATGGGCTGCCTTAAAAAAAACGTGCTTTAATTGTGTATACAAAATAATATTATATACACATTATTATATTAATATTTCGGAAAAGCGTTCAGTACAAATATTTTTTTCTAGCCACTGTACCTCGCGCTACGCGGCTAAAATGTGCACGCCGTGAAAAATTCTGCTGTCCGCGTATCGCCCGATATTTTTCCGCAACTGCGGCGATTGTTTTTTTCCGATACATCCGTCTCTGTTCCTGTCCGTTTTCAATCTGTTCCGCGTCGCCTCCGTAACGCGAATTGTGTTTTCAATCGTTTCCACGGCGCACGGCTTTTCGATCCTGGATCCGTTGTTATCAATCCTTGTTACGCGAGTCTCGGTTAGTAATGAAACAAATTTTGATTTTCATTCACTGCCGCTGCGGACGAAATGACAATTCTACGAGTTTTAACAATGCGAACGTGCTTATGCTGCTGATAGAGTGATAAGTTAAGTTAAATGCCGGCTGATAGATGAATTATAATGTTTTGTTGAAGTAAAATGTCCAAAGTGTCTGAAACAATAATGTTATACAGAAACAAACCGGTATTTGCATGTTACAAAAATATAGGACTTATATATAGGATATAATATAGGACTTTAAAGTACAAAAGTTTTTGTGTTTTTATTTAATTTACCTGCGTAGTATTTGATGTTTGACATGCAAAACGTATAATGGCTTTAATGTGCAAATTGTAATTACTTCATTACTTACAAATTTGACTGGAAGAATGCATAGAAGATTTAATGTACAAAATATATGTATGTCTCTTTAGAACTGAAGAAAATGTTTATTGAATAAAAAGTATAAAATTAATGGATGTGAGTAAGTGCTTATGAGATCCACTTTTCTAATTAATTTTCGTCGTACTTCTGAAGCTAAGCTTCAGTCCTTTTTCGGCCCTTCTTATATATGCTCACTTCTTCTTGTTCTTATAAAAAAAAAATACTGATCACACCATTAATTGCTCATCTTGTTTACATCCCTATGCTAACCAACTTATTCCTGAAACTTCAATTCACATGCACATGCACACACATATTCTTCTCGCTACACCATATATGACTCGTTAATGTACGAATTTTCATTTTTCTCATGATTTCAATATTTCATCATTTAGCTGACAGAATACATAAAATGTACAAAAGGTGTAATACACAAAATATATGAGATTACTGTTACGTATAAATAGTACTTGTACGTTACAGAACGTAAAAACACTTTACCGCACAAATTATGATCTTTTTCTCATTGTTTAAATATTTCAATGCGCGAATGTACTAAAGCTATAATGCTTACAAAATTTCAGACGTTAACGGTACACGTAAATGAAACAGTACTGAGATGTTATAACATAAGTTACAAAATTTTATTTGATTTATAAAGGTTGGCTGAATTGCACAATGACTAAATTACATAAAATGTAAAACAGCATTGTTTGTAAACGCTTAACAATAAAAGAACGGACAATATTACTACAAGGTGAGAGAACAAATAGCATGCACAGCGAAATTATTATACCGTTTCGCAAAAGATATAGAGTTTTAAACAGTGGAAATACAAGTATTACTGAATGGATTTGAAAGAACGGTGAAAATGGAACAATATTCTAGAATTCCCGGTTTGAAGAACTGTTATATTCAGAAACGATATTTACGAAATATTTTATATAGGAAATATATTTCAGGAAATATTAGTTACGAACACTAATCGCTACGCAAAGTAAGTAACGAGTGAAGGTCTTAGATTGAAAAACATAAGACAGACGTACTATAAATGTCATGAAAACATACTCCTACTTTGCCTCGCACATTCATTGGACAATGTTGAAAAATATAACTATACTTCTTTAAGTAACGTTACTACAATTACTTTTTACAGAGATCTTCGAAATTTCCGCAGAAATGATTTCAAGTAATACTGGCATGCGATGAACAATGCTCAGTTTTTATCTGTATTTCTTTAAGTAAAGTCACCATAACTACTTTTTACAGATATTTCCGAAATTTCTGTAAGAAAAGATTTCAATTAATACTCGCATGCAATGAACACTGCTCAGTATTTATCTATATTTCTTTAAGTATACTATTTAAGTCACTATAACTACTTTTTACAGAGATCTCCAAAATGTCCGTAGAAATGATTTGAACTAATACTCGCACGTAATTAGGACTGCTCAGTTTTTATCTATGTTTCTTTAAGTATACTATTTCAGTCACTATAACTACTTTTTACAGAGATCTCCAAAATGTCCGCAGAAATGATTTCAATTAATACTCGCACGTAATTAGGACTGCTCAGTTTTTATCTATATTTCTTCAAGTATACTATTTAAGTCACTATAACTACTTTTTACAGAAATCTCCAAAATTTCCGTAGAAATGACTTCAATTAATACTCGCATGTAATTAGGACTGCTCAGTTTTTATCTATATTGCTCATAATTCCTTTTATCAATATTTCTATAAGTAACGGCACTATAATTACTTTTCATAGAGATGTCCGAAATTTCCGTAGACATGATTTCAAATAATACTCGCATGCAATAAGCACTGCTCAGTTTTTATCTATATTTCTTATAATTGCTTTTATCTATATTTCTTTAAGTAACGTCACTATAACTACTTTTTACAGATATTTCCGAAATTTTCGTAGAAACGATTTCAATTGACACCGGCATGTAATGAGCACTGCTCAGTTTTTATCTATATTTCTTTAAGTAACGTCATCATAACTACTTTTTACCGAGATATCCGAAATTCCCGTAAAAATGATTTCAAATAATACTGGCATACAATGAGCACTGCTCAATTTTTATCTATATTTCTTTAAGTAACGTCACCATAACTACTTTTTATAGATATTTCCGAAATTTCTGTAAAAATTGATTTCAATTAATACTCGCATGCAACCAGCACTGCTCAGTTTTTATCCATATTTCTTTAAGTATACTATTTAAGTCACTATAACTACTTTTTACAGAGATCTCCAAAATGTCCGTAGAAATGATTTCAATTAATACTCGCACGTAATTAGGACTGCTCACTTTTTATTTATATTTCTTCAAGTACACAATTTAAGTCACTATAACTACTTTTTACAGAAATCTCCAAAATTTCCGTAGAAATCACTTCAATTAATACTCGCACGTAATTTGGACTGCTCAGTTTTTATCTATATTTCTTTAAGTATACTATTTAAATCACTATAACTAGTTTCTACAGAGATCTCCAAAATTTCCGTAGAAATGACTTCAATTAATACTCGCATATACTTAGGGCTGCTCAGTTTTTATCTATATTTTTCAAAATTTCTTTTATCAGTATTTCTATAAGTAACGTCACTGTAATTACTTTTCATAGAGATGTCCGAAATTTCCGTAGACATGATTTCAAATAATACTCGCATGCAATAAGCACTGCTCAGTTTTTATCTGTATTTCTTATAATTGCTTTTATCTATATTTCTTTAAGTAACGTCACTATAACTACTTTTTACAGATATTTCCGAAATTTTCGTAGAAACGATTTCAATTGATACCGGCATGTAATGAGCACTGCTCAGTTTTTATCTATATTTCTTTAAGTAACGTCATCATAACTATTTTTTTTGTATATCCGAAATTCCCGTAAAAATGATTTCAAATAATACTAGCATACAATGAGCACTGCTCAATTTTTATCTATATTTCTTTAAGTAACGTCACTATAACTACTTTTAACACATATACTATACTTTTTACACATAACACATATCTCTAAAATTCCCATAGAAATGATTTCAAATAATACTGGCACACAACGAGCCCTGCTCATTCAATTTCCAGCGCAATATTTTAAAGCGTTTCATAGCACTCAATCATCGACACGCGCGTTGGGCAATGCGTTGAAGCTGATAACCGTGTTAAATCGTGTTTAGCCATCGTCCTCGACACGCTGTGTCAAAGATAAAGATCGAACGGCAGATTTTCACGCTGGCGCAAAGTGAACGACTGACTGTCGGTTGTGTTACGAGAGGAGGATCGTCAGTGAGACGGGGGTCGTGCCCACCTATACGTCACATTACGATGTCAACGGCTGTTCATCGTGGACCGCAAGACCTTGCCTGGCATCTTATTTAATTGTGTTCGCGTATACGTACTGATTTCCTCATCCTTTTGAAAGGATAAAACGTATTAATGCATGAAAAATGCCGACGCCACGGGTGGTAATTGGTGATGAATTATTTTTTTGTATACGTCGTGATTCCGTCTCATGGATGCGAGAGAAATATGTCAATTTCGTCGGCATCATTCGCATCGTTGACGCGTTTACTTATGGCCTAGATTGCGCTTGAATTTCTTCGATTGTGTGTGGCTTTCAACGTAAGGCTGGCGTCTTATTTAATTGTGTCAGACAGTATACGTACTGATTTCGGTACTTTCGAAAGGATAAAAGAATGTTAATGCTGAACAACTTGCAAGTAAAATGCAGGGTAGTAAGTGATGATTTTTGTATACATTGTGACATCACTCGTGCTGGATGATGAAAAATATTTACCTCGTCGGCATCATTCGGTTTGCTGTAAAGTTTGCTTATGACTAGAATTGCAGTTGAATTTCTTCGGTTGAATTACTTTTTTAATGTAAGGCTGGCGCCTTATTTAATTGTGTTCATACGGTATACCTACGGATTTCGGTACTTTTGAAAGGATAAAAGAAGGTTGATGCTGAAGAATTTGCAAGTAACATGCAAAGTGGTAGGTGATGATGCTTTTTTCTATACACTGTGACGTCACTCGTGCTGGATGAAGGAAAATATCAATTTCGTCTGCGTCATTCGGATTGCTGTAACGTTTGCTTATGGGTAGGATTGCAGTTGAATTTCTTCGATTGTGTGCGGCTTTCAACGTAAGGCTGGCGTCTTATTTAATTGTGTTCAGACAGTATACGTACTGGTTTGGGGACTTTTGAAGAGATAAAACGATATTAACGCTGAATAACTTGCAAGCAAAATGCAAAGTGGTAAGTGACGATGAATTATATTTTTGTATACATCGTGGCGTACTGATGGAAAATATCCACTTCATCAGCATCATTGGGATTGCTATAATGTTTACTTATGGTCTGGACTGCGCTTGAATTTCTTCGATTGTGTGCGGCTTTCAACGTAAGGCTGGCATCTTATTTAATTGTGTTCAGACAGTATACGTACTGATTTCGGTACTTTGAAAGGATAAAAGAATGTTAATGCTGAACAACTTACAAGTAAAATGCAGAGTAGTAAGTGATGATTTTTTATATACATTGTGACATCACTTGTGCTGGATGATGGAAAATATCCACTTCGTCGGCGTCATTCAGCTTACTATAACGTTTGCTTATGACTAGGACTGCAGTTGAATTTTTCGGTTGAATTATTCTTTTAATGTAAGGCTGGCGTCTTATTTAATTCTGTTCATATGGTATACCTACGGATTTCGGTTCTTTTGAAAGGATAAAAGAAGGTTGATGCTGAAGAACTTGCAAGTAAAATGCAAAGTGGTAAGTGATGATGATTTTTTATATGCATTGTGATGTCACTCGTGCTGGATGATGGAAAATATCAGCTTCGTCATTGTCATTCGGATTGCTGTAACGTTTGCTTATGGGTAGGGTATGCAGTTGAATTTCTTCGATTGAATTGTTCTTCCAACGTAAGTTTGGCGTTTTATTTTAATTGTGTTCATTTAGTAGACGTACTAATTTCGGTACTTTTGAAAGCATAAAGTGATATGGATGCTGAAGAACTTGCAAATAAAATGTAAAGTGGTAAGTGATAATCATTTTCTGTATACATTGCAATGTCACGAATTACAGTCCAATATGAATTTCGATGCAGGCATAATATTTCAATTTCGTCAGCATCATTCCGCCTGCTGCGTTTGTTTATGACTTGGATTGCGGCAGAATTTCTCAAAAACAATGTTGTTGCAGTAAGAACTTACAATTAAAATCCAAAATCCAAAAAATTTTTTAGTACATTGCTGCCGTATGGATTTTTGCTTAACATGAATTTATTATTTTGGATGTTATAGTAAAAATGAGGAAAGTATGTAAATTTCGCCGGCATGATTTTCGTGCGTCACGAAAACAATACCAAAAATTCATCCATCATTCCTTCTGCCTCTGTGTTAAAACTGACAATTTCTGTTGATTTAGAAATATTTAGACGAGTTTCGCGTAATGATCAGACGCCTCCTACGTACCTGCGTAAAACCTAAACATGTCCGACCTTTAACACGTTCGCAGACATTAAGAATTTAAGCGAGGTGCACAAACTGACAGTCATTTTATTTGTAAATTGGTTGTGATATTCGAAATTTAATTAAACACATTTTATAAGCGTAGTCAGATTATCATATTTTAGTTCAGTTAGTCATTGACAGGTATAATAATTACAAAAACTTAAGGTTATATAAAATTAAATTCAAAATAATTGACTTTAAGATTTGAATGCTATAGCATTCATGTCATTCTGCATCATCATGAGAGTGAATGTTATAGCATTCACATCCGCGAACGTGTTAAAATGACGTGAATTCACAATAGAATTTGAAAAGACCGATTTCTTCCGGAAGTATGAAGTGTTGTTATGGATGGAATGATGGCCTGATCGAATGTGACCCTTTCTGTTCCTGGTGAAGTGTTTACTATTGCGGTCGCATGCCGGGACATTCGCGAAGCGGTGTTTATCTTGCTGGTCGTGTGCCGAAATATTGCCGAAGAAATGCCGACTGTTGTGGTCCTATGCCGAAATATTGCCGAAGAAATGCTGCCTGTTATGGAATCTATCCGACACGGCGCTTACGGTTGTGGTCGTATGCCGAGATATTTCCGACACGGCGTTTGCTATATTTGATTCTATGTCAGGATATTTCCGACGCAGCATTTACTGTTTTGATCGTATGTCGGCACATTCCCGACAAAGTACCTCATGTTGCGGAGGTATGTTGAAATAACATCATTCCGCAAATGTGTAAACGCTTATTTCAAATTTTCTTAATGCCTGGTAAAGCATACTTTGATACGGTAAAAAACGGTCCATATATTTGTACGTTATATATTTTGCACTATCACCTGCATCATCATGAATACTATAGCATTCATGTCCGCGAACGTATTAACACGTTGACTGCCAAGCGTATTTTACTATATTAGATCGGACTCTGAAATTATATAGCGTTCAACTGAATTATCAAATTGTAAATAATGTGCAGGTATTGGAACAAAGGATCACAGCACTATTGAAAACTGCATTTATAAAATAATAATTTACCCATTGCGAACATTTTGGATTTTCAGTCAAATCTCTTCCACCGGTCACCGGTGACCATCACGGCTGTCAAAGTGTTAAATTATATATTTGATAAACCAACCGCTGTTTTTTTTACGTTTTCCGAAATAAAAAAAGCGTCTATCGCGCTGCTTTTTATTTCTCGACAAGGTTTTCTGAATAATTTCTGAGACTCGAACGGTTAACCCTTTGACTGCGGCGCACTCTTGGACGAATCCATCAATATGGACGGCGCGTTTTTCGCATGGTTGTCCACTAAGTAGTGACCGAAACAGTAACCGGAAATTTGATAACATTCTTATATTTTAAAAAATAATAATAGCAAAAAATTAAAAGTATCAATTTTTTATTAATCTTTAATAACTTTTTGAACTATTTTAATTTACTTGACTTAATTTGTGCATTCCTCCAATAATAATCGGTAATTAAAAAAATAACGAATGGATAAATTCAAACACTAATCACGAAATGAAATAAATAAATACTTACATATACAGTAAAGAAACAGGTTTGCAGGAATCAATGCACGAAGCGATCATACGAAAGGATACGTATGTATAAAATGAAGGCAATTGACTGAATGATATTGAAAAAATTGAAGCGGATGTTTAGATGCTATGTTGGACGATAAACTGTATGTTGAATCAATCAGTAAAACAGTAATAAAGGTGTTATAGTACAAAAATGAAGGGGACGATATCAGTTATAATGGATAAACTTGTATTTTTTATTTTATGAATAAAGTCCTAAAACTTTTTGATCAAGGTAGTATTTTGCATCATCACCTGCATCATCATGAATAGTATTCATGTCCGCAAACGTGTTAATATTGTTTTACTATTTCCCCTCTTACAATCTTTACCATATCTACTATTTCTAATATTACTATTTACCTCACCATTTCTATCTACCCACCATCACACATTTCCTCTCTACCTCCTTCCACCCTCGCAGTATCCTTCCAATCGCCCAGGGACCTCATTCGCCCGCGACATTCTCCAGTTTCCGGCTTACAATAGCAGAAATCCGTCTCTCATCTCTGCTGCCCCACTAACGACCGTCGATTTATCTCCGCCAGGGGAGGCGACCGCAAAATCGTCCGGAAGCTGGCATGCTTCACGGTTGAAGATCGATTCTTTTGTCGCGACGTTGTAAGCGACGCAACGGCCGTCCGAAAAAAGCCGCGCGCGCGCAATAGCGAAAGGGCCGAGGGTTGCGCAACAATGCGCAAAGAAGAGAGCATCCGAAAACGTATCACGTTCCCATAAGTGGCAGCGAGCCGGTTCTCTCCTTTGCGCGTTTGCCGTCTTTGTCGGCTGTTGGGAACGTGCACGGCGCCAGGTAGCGGACTATGCACGAACGTGAAATTCCATGGCGAACGGAACCCGGAATGCACCCCGTGGCGAGCGCTCAATAACCCATAATTGGCCGACGTGGAGCCCGCTTTCATTCATGCGCTGCGTGTCGTTGGCTGCACGGGAGGAGCAAGTGCGCGAAATGGTGGAAGGAACTTTGGGGAGAGGGGCCTGAAGGTGTTGGGGAGAAATGTCGGAATTGGGAGAATGGCTGGGTAAGTTGCGAGATGTTGCGAATTTATTGAGAGGTTCCGGCTTTACGAAAATGAGTATAGAAGGCAGTCAGTGTGGTTGTAAAGACGGGAGGGGACAAGAGGTATATGTGTGTGGCGTTCGGCAGTTTTTGCTGTTTGAAGATTCAGGGATTTTAATTAGGAGAGGATGTGATTAAATTTTTATAGTGGTAATTTTGGTATTTTAAACGCTAATATTAACACTTTACACATGTTTATACAGTCAAAGTAACGCACGAAGTGTCACCACTCAAACGATCGTTTAGTGGTGTTGTTGCGATCTGTGTTTCCTGAGTTATTTACAATACCGTCATTTACCGGAAAAAACGCCACGAACTTTTTCCCAGACCCAATATATAAGTATATATATATATAATATAATAACATTAACACTTTACCGACCGCTATTGACGGAAGATGCAACTCACTAACGACCGACTCTCTTTTGGATGTCGCGCAGGAATTGTGTATGTGCCTATTTGTGAAACTTTATAACTGAAAAATACTGAATGTGTCGTTGAGAATCCTTTGGTTTCAAAGCAATGTAATTTTATTGTCATTTAGAATTGTCATCATATCATCTGATATTTATTTTATCTAATATAACCGTTGACCGCTGAAAAGCCGATTAATCGGCTACCGGTAAATAGCGGTTGAAACCGAAAAGTCGATTAATCGGTTAGCGGTTGTTAAAGTGTTAACACGTTAACTGTTACCCGTATTTTACTATATTAGAACCGCGTTGCGATGAAATACTGCAGAGTATGATTAAATCGTGCAAAATGAAGAGAGTAAAATGTAAGATAAAAAGGTGTTTGGGGGAAATGTCGGAATTGGGAGAATGGCTGGGTAAGTTGCGAGAAGTTGCGAATTTATTGAGAGGTTGTGGCTTTACGAAAGTAAGTATAGATGAGTATAGAAGACGGTCAGTGTGGTTGTAAAGAGGTGAGGGGACAAGAGGTATATGTATGGCGTTCGGCAATTTTGGCTGTTTGAAGATTTAGGGATTTTAATTAGGGGAAGATGTGATTATATCTTTATAGTGGAAATGTTGGTATTTTGAATGATAATATTAACACGTTAACACTTTAACTGCCGTGATGGTCACCGGTGACCGGCGGAAGAGATTTTACTGAACATTCAAAATATTTGCAAAGAGTAGCAAGAATTATTTTATAAATGCAGTTATTGTTAGAATAGTGATGCGACCCTTTGGTCTTCACCGTGGCAGTCAGTGTTAAACGTGTGTGAGATAGATTAAGAGAAAGCAATCAATTTTTTTTCTGACGGTTTAAAAGCATGGAAAAACGTTGGACCAAATGTATCGAGTTGCACGCGTATTTTGCTAAATAAATTTTGTTTTGCATGAAATACTGCATGTGATTTTTTCTGCAAAATGAAGGACCGCAAAGTTTTCAAAGCCAAAGTATCGTATATTTGTATGACTGTGACATGTGTGGTGTTGTTGTGGCGATTTTAATTAGGGGAAAGTGTGATCAAATGTTTATAGTGGAAATTTTGGTATTTTTAATGATAATATTAAACGTGTGTGAGGGTAGGGACGTTGTGCGCGGATGTAGGAAGTGGGAAGGATAAGATGTAAGATGAAAAGGCTTGATCAAATACTTATAAATTAAGAGAACTTATATATTTCGCCGTCGATAAATGTCGGTGATGCGAAAAGAGTGAGTGTATGTTTATACTAATATTCAAATGTAGAGGTGTAAAGGAGTAAAGAAAGTAGAAAGTAAGATGAAAAGATTTGATCAAATCCTTACAAATCAATAGAATTTATGTATTTTACGTCGTTGATGCAAAATGTGAGTGTATGTTTATACGATGCGAAAGAGTAAAGGTGTAATGTATGTTAAGATATAAATACTTACAAATCAATGGAACTTATGTATTTTGCCGTCGTTAAGTGGCAGCGATGAGAAAAACGTGAGTGTATTTTTATACTAATATTCAAATGTAGAGGCATACGATACGAAAAGCATTTTGTTAAATGCCATTTCATTATAAAATGGTATATATGTACTTATAGAGTTTCGATATTTACAAAATGTATTAATTAAAGAAGCTATTCACGTTAAACACCACGCAATTTCATTATAAAATGGCATATACCTGCTTATAGAGTTTCGATACTTGAAAATATATTAATTAAAGAAGCTATTCACGTTAAACACCACGCTGATATACTACCCGGAAAATTCAAGAAAAATTTATTTCTCAAAAACATTGTAAACATTCAGTACACAGTGTAATGTTGAATAAATCGCAATGAATCACCAATACAACGTTCCACCATGCTATTACACTTCATTCACAAATAAAATAAGGAACACTGTTCCTCTTATTAATTTTTGTTTATCATTAAACACAAAGATACTGGTTTTACTTCCTCATCGCCCGAAAATTCTCATTTTTCTGAGTTCCCCTACACATTGCACTTATTTTCTGCGAATCCTACTGCATCCAAGAAAACAGCCAATTCGTCTTTTTCTTCGATTCTGGCATGTCTTCGGTTCCTTCCGGCGGTTCGACTTCCACCAAAATCGGCAACTCTTCAACATCCACTTCTCGAATTCCAGCCTTGGTCAAAAAAGCGCAGTCACCTATCGTTTCCTGTGGAGCGACTGGCAGAGCGCCAGTTTTCTCAAAATTCGTCTTGACGCATTTTATAGGGTCGCCGATGAGTTCTGCGATATTCGGACAGTCAAACTTGTTTTTCGAGTTTTTGTTGGAATTTTTGTCAGGGCCTCCACCCTTTCTTAAATGCTTCAGACACTCCTTCATTTCGTCTTTTTCACGCTGTATGCGTTGCTCGGATGTTTCCTCTTTTTGGCCGTCTTTAAATATCATCAGACTGCGTTAATCTATCAACCGATATTAAAACTGAGAGTTTCTAGACATAAATGCTCGACGTTAGCAAGTAAAGACGCGATAAGTAAAATTACGCGTAACTTGTCATACCGTCATGATCATTAGACTACGTTAAGCTAACAAACAATATTAATAGAGATAGTTTCTAGACATAAATGTTCAACTTTAGAGAACAGTGACACGATATGCAAAATCATGCGTAACTTCTCATAACATCATCATGACCATAATCAATGTTTATCACAAAATCGCATTAAGTTGTCATTCGATATTGAAACTGCTTTTTTCCAGACACAAATGCTCGATTTAGTGTATGAAGTTGCGATAAGCAAAATTACGCACAACTTGATATAACATCTTCATCATCATCAGACGTTAAGCCATCATTTAATACTGAAATTGATCATTTTAAGGCATAAATGTTCTTAAAAAATTCAGTTTCGCTCGTCGAATTGTGAAATACACCTAGACTAATTATATACATTCTGGAAATTTAATCGATATCAATTAACATTCCTATGAGTTGCAAACAATGAAAAATATAATGAAAAGTCTAAAGATTCTTACATGTTTCCTGTTGCTTTCATTTGCATTAATTGAGCCGTTTATTTTGAAAGTGGCCTAACTCCATTTATCTTCAAATCGAGGTAAATAACATTTACTGATAAATAACATGAATTTGTACATGTAACCATGGTAAGCGAAAAATATTGAAAAACGGAGTTAGGCCACTTTCAAAATAAACGGCTCAATTATTGTCGATAACGTTTTCAGTATGTATATAACTAATCTAAATCTACAAAACATACTGTTGCAATTTTCGTCAGGACGTCCCATAAAAAAGTTGCAAAAATAAATGTCAATTAGTTCTTAACACTTTCTTTATGATAAGTACCAAAAACACTCGTCCGTCGCCTCAAATAAATTCCGCTTATCTTTCCCATAAAAAAAGTTGTAAAAATAAATTTCAATTATTTCTTAACACTTTCTTTATGACAACTACAGAAGACACTCGTCTGTCGCCTCAAATAAATTTCGCCCATCTTTCCCATAAAAAAGTTGCAAAAATAAATAAAAATTATTTCTTAACACTTTCTTTATGACAACTATCGAAGACACTCGTCTGTCGTCTCAAATAAATTCCGCCCATCTTTCCCATAAGAAAAGTTGCAAAAATAAGTGTCAATCATTTCTTAACACTTTTTTATGACAACTACCGAAGACACTCGTCTGTCGCTTCAAACAAATTCCGCCCATCTTTTCCATAAAAAAAAGTTGCAAAAATAAATTTCAATTGTTTCTTAACACTTTCTTTATGACAACTACCGAAGACATTCGTCTGTCGCCTCAAATAAATTCCACCCATCTTTCCCATAAGAAAAGTTGCAAAAATAAGTGTCAATCATTTCTTAACACTTTTTTATGACAACTACCGAAGACACTCGTCTGTCGCTTCAAACAAATCCCGCCCGTCTTTCCCATAAAAAAAGTTGCAAAAATAAATGTCAATTATTTCTTAACACTTTCTTTATGTCAACTAACGAAGACATTCGTCTGTCGCCTCAAATAAATTCCACCCATCTTTCCCATAAGAAAAGTTGCAAAAATAAGTGTCAATCATTTCTTAACACTTTTTTATGACAACTACCGAAGACACTCGTCTGTCGCTTCAAACAAATCCCGCCCATCTTTTCCATAAAAAAAGTTGCAAAAATGAATGTCAATTATTTCTTAACACTTTCTTTATGTCAACTACCGAAGACACTCGTCTGCCGCCTCAAATAAATTCCGCCCGCCTTTCCCAATTTTAACCCTTAATGGACCAGCACATTTTTCTAGAATAATGCTCAGTAGATCGACGGATTTTTAACATATTTGGTGGTGTATTTCCAGAGCGAGAAAAAGTGCATAATTAATATCGTTTTATTCGATTTTATGGAAATTTTCAGTAATAATAGGTAGTATATGAATAGATTTGTCCATAAAAAAAGCTGAAGTGAAAATGACAGAAAACTAATCAGATTTGAAATAAACAAATAGATATATGTACGTAATATATAGATTTTATATACATTTATAAATTTATTTTTTATAGATTTACAATTTATTTATACAAAATTACTTATATTTTTGTTGAGTGTGGATAGAAAAATAGCATGCAGAACGCTTTGTCTCCTTCTTCGAATAGATAGTGCTCGTCCGGAAATCACGATAATAAACTTTACTGAACGTTTAAAAAACGGTGTATTCTCGCCCAATGCCCGAAAAGGAATGTTTGAGAATGCGTCAAGAAATAATTGCCGATCGCTCTTCATTGTAACGTACACAAATAAGGCAGAACCTAATAGATTTCCTAAAATATCACGTCATGCAACCTGTATGGCGGCATTCGATTTTTTTAGAATATTTATGATGTCGCAAGTATAGCGGCATTCGTTCGCTAAGGGTTAACAAATTTACTCCGCGCCAAGGAACCTTCGAACACTAATCTGAGTGACTGTATACGATATCCCCTTACCGTTTTTGTCTTTCCCAGCGCAATAATCATCAGACTTGCTTTTCTTCGCGTTCTTACACCCGTCCGTCTGCTTCCCACACTTCGTCTGCACTTTATCGCACTTCGGTCCAGGTGTAGCCCTCTTCGATCGCTTTTCATTCCTCTCGCACTTCGACTTCTCGCACTTTGACTTCTCGGACTGGCAAGCCGGTGCCGGCTTATCGCGATTCTTCATGACCAACCTCACCCTATCATCCTCCGACGATTTGCTTCCGAAACTTCTTGCCCCGCCAACCAAAACGCCCGCATCCCGAATTTTCTCGAACCGTCCCCTTCTTCGCTGCGCTTCAATTCCCGGTGCATCAACTTCATTATTTTTCTCCACCACTGCCCTATAATCACGCTTCAGCATTTCTCCGGACCCCCGCACCTTAACCCTCTTCGCCAGACTCCCAAAACGTCGAACCATAGTCACACTCGACAGCGATCCCAACTTCCTCGTCTCCACTCTCATCCGAGTCAAACAATATCCGCCATCTTGTCCGTCTCGGCCAACGTTTCCACGCGTTTCCGCACGCGCGACATTCAAAATCCTGGCGCCACGAGCGTCACTCTCCAAGGAGAGACCCTCAGTACTCCAGACGCGTGAATAATTTCGCCTAAAAACCTCCAGCTTATCAAAGCCAGCGTCATTTCGCGCGTCCGCGTCGGAAATTCCGGCGAAACTGCTCATCTTCCGGTTGCAACCCCTGTTTCCTTTCTTCCTTCGTCTTCCACGTTCTTCGCCGCCATCTTTGCAGCTCCTCCTGCGCTGGCAACTTTCTGAATTTCCGCGTCGGGCCTTCGGTTCCTCGTCTGCTGCGCAAGTCTCGTCCGGTCTTGATTTCTTATAGGGTACCCGGGGTACCCCTTGGTAGGACAAAGTGTCGTTTTTCGAGCAGTCTCTTTCCTCACCGTCTTCGCACTGCTCCTTCTCGAAGTTGCAGTCCTTGCGTCTGCGTAAGGCGGGACAGCAGTAGCGTTTGCAGGACTTGCGTTTTTCTTTGCTGCGCTTTTTCGGCTGACGGTCGCACTTTTCGACAGAGCGCTTGCGACGTTTGGTCCGGCGGGGCTGTGCGTTTTGGCAGGTGGACTCTTCGCGGGCTTTTGTGCAGATGGTGCGGCCTGGAATCATTTCTTGTTCTTCGGATTCCTCGCACTTTTCACGTTCTTCGCGTTTGCATTTACGTTGGGGCTCGTTGTCGCAGTTGTTTTTTGAGTTGCGGCGGCTGCAGTAGGATTGGACTTGGGGGCTGGAGTCTGAGGAGTTAAAGTTGAGGGTTTGGGTTGTGGTATGAAGCATTTAGTGATGGCACATATTTGTATTAGAGGAAGTTTGAGAGCAATCGAGAATTTAGGGATAGAGAGCATTGTTTAACACTTTAACCCTTTGACTCCTATGGACGCATATATGCAGTAAAAGCAGTAATAGGATAATAATATATAATAAAAATAGCAGTAAAAGGATTAATGCTGAAGGTTTATGAACGCATATATGGTAAAAGGTACCAGAATGGACTATAGACACATATGCATGTTTGTTAATATTTTATATCTATTGTCTAATGAAATGATAATAATCACTTTTGTTGCCACGTCACTCAGAAATGGAAGACGCAAGAATTTATTCAGAAACCCGTCGCCCAAAAATGGCAGTCGACATTGTTTAGTTGGAAAGTAATGGATAATGGTGGTTTATAATTTCAAATTGTATTCTCTTCTATTGTGATTTACGTAATTAGGTACAGTTCTTATTCGTTGTTTCCATTCCAAATCAAAACTGCCAAAAGTTTCCTTTAATATAGCGTTACCATTAACGTAACATAATTTTAATATTATTAGAACACTACTTTAGTGTAAAAATTTCTGTACAAATGTCATAAACGGATAAATAGCCCAGCGCTTTTTCTGAATTAAATCCTTACTTCCTTTAAAATTATTTTTTTTTTTGGTCTACATATTTGAAAGCCGTACGTTCTTTTAAAGTACGTTGAATGAATAATTTGACGAAAAATAAGAATTTAACCGAAAAGGTTTTGCCTACTCATGCATTCAACAAAGTTGTAAGCACAGAAAACTATATCATTGTTTCAACTGAATCTTCCCTCGCAGCATTCGCTTCAAAACATTCGTATGCTCATGAAAAAAATTATCCCTCCGGCTATATTATCCTAACCAGAATCAGTTAAGCATGTAATGTATGTAATGCGATAAGCAGCATAGCTCCTTTGGCCAGAGTTCACGGCTTGACAAGCCATAAAATAATAATATAACTTTTTTACTTGCATCTTTTTGCTAAAAATGTGCATAACATATTGGCAGGATTTTTACAATTAATATGAGATCAAGCCTCACAAACTTTGGACTACATTTACTTATTTGATACTTATTGAATAACTAATTTTACTTAAACAGGCAACACCTTCATTCTGTTCGTTAAATTGAATCAGATTCCGACACTGTCCTTCAAATAATGTCTCTGCCTTCACATTGTCTGCCATATGTAAAATCTACATCGCGATTGTCCGTCATACATAAAGTACACCTCCACATAGTCCTTCAATTTAGTTCAACTCTAACTATATATTATCAGAGAAATTTAATTCCTGCCTTCACATTGTTCGTCAAGTATGGTCTCTGTCATTATATTCTCAGTTAAATACAGACTGTGTTCCTACATATATATATACTATCAAGACACAGATTATGCATTCGATTGAGGGATTTCGTATATTTTTGCATTTTATTCAAAGCAATATTGAAACAAAATATCTTGCTCAATAAGTACTCGGAAGTAAATGTGGACTAAACGCCGTCATGTTTGATCAAATTTCGATCACAACAACATCAGTAATATGTTCTACACATTTTTGTACGAAAAACATTAAAAATAGAATAGTTTAAGCATCGTCTTTCCCATAGTATCGATAATATGCCATTTAACCCTTTGACTACTGTAGGCGCCAATAGGCATCCAGATCAAATTTCGCTTGTTTCGCCCGTTTAAAAATTGTATGATTGCTCTTATGGTGATGTAGAACTCTAATGTTAATGTAGATTACGTATTTCGATTAACTTATTTTGATTCACAGCCACGAGAATTGGATAAAAAGATAAACAAAGGAGAATGCATATTTCGGTCAGTGAACAATGTATTAGCGTTGAAATGGATGGACAAAAAGGAAGTGTGGATGATTTCCACCTATCATTGTCTCAATATGATTGAGACCGACAAGATAAACAACGTAACAAAAGAAAAAATAGTAAAACCACAATGCATATTTGACTATGATAAAACAATGGGGACGGTTGATCAAGTTTTGTACATTCTAAATTCTACCAGAAAAAGCGTAAAATGGTATAAGAAATATTTTTTTTCATTTATTCGATTTAGCTGCATATAATGTATTTATATTATATAACTATGTAACTGGACGAAATTTAACATTTCATAAATTTCATTTAAATTTAATAAAACACATATTAAGAAAATACATCTCAGATGAAACTAATAGATATAAATTAAAAGGTAAACATACTAACAATGAGCCTTTTCGTTTGATGCAAAAGCATTTTCCGTCTCCATATGAAAGCAATACAGCAATTCGGAAAAGTGCAAGGCGTAAATGTGTAGTGTGTGCAAAAAATGATAAAAGAAAGAATACATATTACGAATGCAAAAAATGTAATGTAGGATTATGTATTCATCCGTGCTTTGAAATGTATCACACGTTATTATATTATTGAATTTTATTATTAAATATTGTGAAAGAAGCTGAAAATTAATGTTCACTTTAAGTAATATTCGTTTAATGTAATAAAATTCAGTATTTTTAATATTTTAATATACTTCCTCAGAAATGCGTGTCTAACAAAAAATATCGCCAAAAAGTGGACGTCGCGAGTGAATTTATACCAGGCCAGTGCATGCCAAAGGGTTAATTATCACGATCACCTCGACTTTTATTTTACCATTTACCTTCCGCTCTCTTATTTCTCAATTTTCTGCAACTCCGCGAAAAACAGTATCTCTTCCCAAACGCCCCCAATTAATTTCCGTTCACCAAACTTTACCTATCCCCCCAAAATTGTATAAACCTCATAATTACCTGTCCACGCCTTGACCTTTGCAATCCGAGCGTCCTTGGACCAAGCTCCACTCACTCCCAGCCTACACAAACTTCCTTCTTTTCCAACCATCCTCCCAGCATCCGTACATTTCATGCGTACTTCTTGCCGCATTCGATCACGATTCCGTCTCTTCGCAGAAGTCTGCTTTCTCGCTATCGTCCGCACGTAACTTTGCTCATGCTGACTATTCCCAAGACCGCTGTTATTAGTCAAACCTCCCAGCAAACGATCGCACCCAACCGAACTAAACGACGCAGTTTTCGTCCTCGTAATTGCACTGCTTCCTTTCGTCGGTGCAAAACAAGTATTTACGGTTCCCGATTTTGCTGATCCGATTTCGTAATGTCGGGACGAACCGAATGAATTCTTCGCGTGGTCGTGGATAATTAGTTGCGAATGCGTAATGGCGAATGTTTGCCTTCTTGCCAAAGGCGCAAAGTAGGGGAAGGCATTCGCTCGTTGTCTTCCGGTGTCAAACTCCTCAGTTCCAAGTCTCAACTCCCGGGGTTCCTGGCGGCCATTTTGATTCTCGTGCGCGGGAGTCTCGTGCAATTTTAAATAACCGGCAACGGTCCCGTGCGATTTTACGTCGTCCACGAACGTTGGATCAAATTTGCTTGACTTTACGGCGCTTAACTCCTGGATAGCGGCGCTTGAATTTTTTGACGAAACATTTTCTGCGCTCGACTCGTACGGATTTCTCGAAAATCCCTTCGGCGTCGGTGCTTGTTCGGATTTCCGAGAAAAGTCCGCTCCTAAAAAATTCGACAATACGTTTTTTTGCTCTGACACGTTCACAGGCTGTTCGTGCAAATTTAGGAGTTTTGAGGAGGTTTCGTGGGATTTTACGGCCCCCGCGAACGTTGGGTCGAATTTGTTTAATTTCACGGCGTTCGATTCGTGGATATCAACGCACGCGTTTGCTGACGAAAAACTTCGCGTGTTTTTCGAAAGTTCCGTCGACGTCTCTGCCCCGTGCTTCGCTTCCGGAGAAAAAATCATGTCTAAAGAATTCTTCGCTATGTTGTTTTGCGTCAACGTATTTAATACGTTTAACTTCTGGACCTCGCCGCTTGGACTTTTCGACGGAAAATTGTCTGTAGCCGCGTTGTAGAGCTGTTTCGAAGATTCCGTTGGCATTTCTGCCCCATGTTTGGCTTCCGAAGGAAACTCTGCTTCGGAAAAATTCTGCATTAAGTTTTTTGGCATCGTCACGTTTGCAGTTTGTTCGGCCGAAGTTTTCCGTTGCAATGCTTCGAACTTTTCAGTTGGCAGTACATATTCTGCAGACACATTCGGCTTGACCATCTTTCTATCTTGACAATCGTTGTTTAACTCGTTATTATTCGATATTGCAGCTACAGATTTTGATTTTGTTACAGCTTGATGCGTTAAATCCGTTTCAGTATTTGCCACTACGTTACTCAAATTCTGAACGTTGCTGACATGTTCTGCGTCGATTTTAGATGTAGATTGAGGGTGTAAATTTTGTACAGCAGCCAGTCCACTTGCTCCTATGTTCATGTTTGATGCATTTTGTTGATTATCGGAATAGTTTACTTCTCTTGAATTTGCCGTGAGACTTTCAAATGTTGGAGCATGCGTCGGTATTTCGACGGTGAGTGAACGTGGGACGGATTGAACTTTGTCAGAAGTGCTTAAGCTTTTTGATGATTCGGAACGTGGCTTCGAAGAAAACGGTGTCACTGTTGTCGGTTCTGGCAAGTTTTGTGGCACTAAGTAATTAATTAGAAAATTAATGGTTAGTGCTATCATGTATATTGTACATATTTTTCACATATGGTCAAAAATAAGTGAAAAAGAATGAAAAATAAATACATTTGCATTATTACACGGTTTCTATTGATTAAGTGTATTTTAGTAAAAAAAAAACGATTGTTTTAAAGAGTTTCAAAGAGACTTCTAATTTTTATTAAAAAATATACGGTTTTAAAGAAGGTCTGGAGTGGAATACGTGTTGCTTTAATCATATCTTAATGTGGAAAGTAGTACAGTTATGGCAGTTGCTCTACATACATACATTTTTTAGTAGTACGTAATATAATATACGGTGATATATTTAGTGCTTTGACATTTGAGGAACTAATGCAATGCTATTTTTTGTATTATTTTATATTATATACATAGTAATCGCAAACATTTCTTCCGTTATCAGATATATAATATAATATTTGCGACGTAATATAACATACTATGCTTTTACTCACGAAAAAATAAATTCTTCAAATCTCGGAGCATGTAGTATACCACCATACATTGCACTATATGCAGTTACGATATGCATACGTAACAAGTAATGTACGTATGGAGAAGCTGCCAAAATAAAACAACTTGACATGTTGAAGTATGGTTTAAGCGGAAGGTATTCTGTAACGTAGGTTCTCCAAAACAATACATTTTCTAATAAAATTAAGAATGCATTTAAAAGAAGGTAAAAAAATTATTTCGCGGCATTTACTTAATCTAAACTACAGAGTATATTCGATTTACGTAATCTAACTACAGAGTACCAGGTTGTTCAATAAGTTTTGTCGGTCGATAAGAGAGGGCGTTGCTACTAGTCCAAATTTGTTTTTGTTTTGTTGGTTCACTCTTCTTATCAACGTATGTGAAGGTTCATTTCAATCAGTCAATTCATTCTTTGTTTACAAGCCATTTAGTGTCGCCGTGTCACAGTATTTTTGACAATGGAAAAAATTGAATATCGTGCAGTGATAAAATTCTTATTTTTGGAAGGTGTAGCACCAAAAGAAATTCACGAACGAATGTTAAGAGTGTATAATGAACGTTCACCTTCAATTAGAACAGTAAAAAGATGGGTTGCTGAATTTAAACGTGGTCGTACAAGCCTTGAAGACGATCCACGTGAAGGACGTCCAAAAACCGCATCAACACCAGAAATCGTAGCCAAAGTACAGGATATGGTTTTGGAAGATCGTCGATTGACTGAGAGGGATTTAGTAGAGGCTCTACACATCTCATTAGGCAGTGTGAGTCATATTTTAAATGAAATTTTGAGTTTTAAAAAGCTGTGTGCACAATGGGTGCCGCATTCTCTAACAATTGAACAAAAACACATTCGAATGCGACTTTCTCAACAACATTTGGAGCGTTTTAAAAAGGATAAAGTGGATTTTGTGCGTCGATTCATCACTATGGATGAGACTTGGGTCCATCACCATGATCCTAAATCAAAACAAGAGGCTAAAGAGTGGTGTGAACCTGTTTGTTCGGCTTCGAAACGAGTTCGTGTCCAGAAATCGGCCAAGAAGGTTCTGGCATCAGTTTTTTGGGATGCGAAAGGAATTTTATTTGTGGATTACTTGCAAACTGGTAAAACAATTAATTCTGAATATGTGTTGCAACCTTTTGGACCAGTTGAAGGAAAAAATTCGTGAAAAAAGACCCGGTTTGCAGAAGAAATAAATCCTCTTTCATCAGGACAACGCACCGTGTCACAAGAGCATTTTGACAATGGCTAAAATCCATGAATTAAAGTTCGAATTGTTGGAGCATCCGCCGTATTCACCAGATTTGGCCCCCAGCGGCTTCCATTTGTTTCCAGAACTCAAAAAATGTATGCGTGGCAAGCGTTTTTCGTCAAATGAAGAGGTCATAACGGCTGTTGAAGCGTATTTTGCAGACCTTCCGGAATCTCACTTCAGGGATGGGATCCACAGATTGGAGGATCGTTGGAGCAAGTGCATTAATGTTCAGGGAGATTATACTGAATAATAAAGTGTATTTTGAACCATAACATTGTGTTTTTCTTATCGAACGACAAAACTTATTGAACAACCTGGTATATTCGATTTCATTCTTTGCCATCACTGTTTGTCTACGTCTTTAAATAATTTAATCTATTTCCTCGTTTGACTAATTCGTAATTATACGACGAAAAATTATGCAAACTCTAAGTTAACAGATACTCCGGTAACTATCAATACACTCTCAGTTTCAAAGTTTCAACAATTTCGCCCGACTCACGTAACGTCTACATTATTCTTTCTAATACAGCCATCAAATTATTTATCGCTTTCCTGACTTCCTTTTTGCACGACAGCACTTTTTCACCTCTGCCACTACCAAAAACCAAACAGAGAGAAGAAATGGTAACGCAGTCCTTTGTCTCCCAAAAACCAACGCTGCGCGTACATTAACCCTTCCAATACCAGCGCCGTCTATAGTCGGCATCCATGCCATTAATATATTTGATTAAACTTATGTTTCCAATTAACACTTTAAGGACCACTAAGAAATCTGTAAAAAAATACGCCTGGGACGAAAATACGTTCTTGGGAAACTTGTACGTGAGAATAAATAATAACTTTGTTATCCATGAAGCAATTTTTGTGAAACTTTCGAAAATTGTATAATTGGAAGTATTTCAGGTATTATTAAAAAATATGTTTTTTAATAATTATCATAACGTTTTTACTTAAAAAATATATTTTTATGAGATTTATAGAATCCGTGAAGCACCAGTAAATAATCGAAAAAAACATGAAGGCGATCGAGTGGAATAGACAAAATAGATACAATCTATCAAAATAAGTGACATATAAAGACAGCGTGTAGAAAACACAAGAAAACTCGTGAGTGGTCCTTAAAGTGTTAACCTAACCAACATTATTTTACAAGATTAACACATTCAATTTAGAAAAGATGATTATAAATTGTAGGTGAATGCGTGACACGCATTGCAAATTCAACGTCTGCGTATATTTCACGGTCCGCGGTACAAAGAAAGGTTTAAATCGTCTAACAAAGAAGTCTACACGGTACAGAAAGGGTTAAACCGTCTAACAAAGAAACCACCAAAAACTAGTAATATTGCAACGTTACTTATACCAAATAAAACATTATCTCCATCATTTTTACTTCCGCCGGCGGACAATTTCTCTTCTCTCTCGGTCCGCGAGTATGAAAACAGCAAAGCAAGCATAAAATTAATTTTAATGCCCACCTTCTTTATTTTCCCGCTTTTTCCAGACAACTGACTTCGCCGGCAAAATGTCCAATTCGCCCGACATTCCGCCAGGCACAAAAGCAAACTCGTCGCACGTCTGCGTGCGCAGAGTTTTGTACCCCTTTAGTTTCAGTTTCATATTCGTTGGCACCTCGTTTCCGTCCAATAAAGACGTAAAGTCGTCCCGTTTCGCGCAGGACACGACTTTGGTCGGCCATCTTGGACTGGCGTACAACTTCGTCCGCGCCATCTGCTGGTCCGTTTTGACCCCGCGGCGCGTGGCGCTTCGGGTCCTCAAGACGTCGTTCCGGACAAAACGTTTGGGGTCGAACGTGTCGAATTGGACGGGGGAATGCTCGGTGCGCTGTGGCGGCGGACACTTTTTGGCGGAGGTTTCCCTTGACTTGCGAGCGAAGTTGAAGATGTTCCAGAACTTCCGGCGGGATCGTGATGTGTGGATGTGGTGAGCAGGAGGTGCCTGGGGGATAAGAAATTATTGAGAGAGGCGAGCTTTTGTGTTCATTAGCAGTGGACGCTGAATACGCCAAACAAATAGAAAAGTAAATGAGTTTTTAAGGAAGAAAAGTTTAAAATAGATAAAAAAGGTGCCTTCTGGATGGATGCCGTGTCTAAAGTTAGCTAGGTGTCGATATTTTGCGAGTTTGAGAGACTCAACTTCTTGAGAGACGTATTTCTTAGTGTTCGTCACGAATGGACGTTGAAGACGCCACTCAAATGGAAATGGTAAATTATTTTTTGAAGAAGAGAAGTTTGGGATGGAGGAAAGGTGGCTTCTGGATGGATACCGTGTCTAAAGTCAGCTATGTGTTGATTTTTGGCAAATTCAAGAGACTTAACTTCCTCAGAGACATCTTTGTTGGTATTCGTTACGAGTGGACATTGAGTTCGTCACTTAAATAGAAATAGTAAATGATTTTTCGAGGAAGAAACGTTTGGGGTGGTTGAAAAGGTAGCTGGATGGATGCGGTATATAAAGTCAGCTAGATTTCGATATTTCGCAAATTCGACAGACTTAACTTCTTCAGAAACATTTTTTTTTTTTGGCGTTCGTCACCAGTGGATGCTGAGTCCGCTATACAAATGGAAGTGGTAAATGATTTTTTGAGGAAGGAAAGGTTGGGATAAAAGGTGGCTTCTGGATGAATGCCGTGTTTAAAGTCAGATATGTGTCGATGTTTCGCAAATTAGGGAGACTTAACTTGAAACACGCTTTCTTTGATGTTCGTCAGGAATGGACGTTGAGTCTACCGCTCAAAATAAAATGCTAAATCATTTTTTGAGGAAGAAAAATTTAGGATGGAGGAAAGATGGCTTCTGAGTGGATGCCGTGTATAAAGTCAGCTATATGTTGATGTTTCGCAAGTTCGAGAGAATTAATTTCTTGAGAGATATGTTTTTTGGTGTTCGCCACGAATGGATGTTGAGTTCGCCACAAAAATGGAAATGGTAAATAATTTTTGAGAATGAACATTTTGGGATGGATGGAAAGGTGGCTTCTGGATGGATACTGTGTCTAAAGTCAGCTATGTGCCGATGTTTCCCAAGTTCGAGAAACTTAAATGCTTGGGAGACACGTTTTCTGGTGTTCGTCAGGAGTAGATGTTGAGTTCGCTATACAAAAGGAAATGGTAAATGATTTTTTGAGGAAGAGAAGTTTGGGATAGATGGAAAAGGGACTTCTGGATGGATACCATGCTAAAAGTCAGCTAGGTTTCGATGTTTCGCAAATTCGAGAGACTTAACTTCTTGAGGGACATGTTTCTTAGTGTTCGTCGTGAGTGGACGTTAAATCCACCGCTCAAAACAAAATGGTAAATCATTTTTTGAGAAAGAAAAGTTTAGGATGGAGGAAAGGTGGCTTCTGGATGGATTCCGTGTCTAAAGTCAGCTATGCGTCGATTTCTGGCAAATTCAAGAGACTAAACTTCTTCAGAGACTTGTTTTTTAGTGTTCGTTACGAGTTGACGTTGAGTTTGTCACTCAAATGGAAATGGTAAATGATTTTTTGAGAAAAAAAAGTTTGAGATAGAGAAACGGGACTTCTGGATGGATGCGGTGTCTAAAGTCAGCTAGATATTGATGTTTCGCAGATTTGAGAAACTTAACTTCTTGAGAGACATGTTTTTTGATGTTCGTTACAAGTGGACGTTGAGTCCACCACTCAAATAGAAATGGTAAATGATTGTTTGAGGAAGGAAAGTTTAGAATGGAGAAAAGGTGGCTTTTGGGTAGATGTCGTGTCTAAAGTCAGTTAAGTGTCGATGTTTCGCAAATTCGAACGTCTGTGAAACGTCGGCATCTGATCGAGTTTAAACTTTGTAATCATCGGAAAGGTAAACATTTCCGTAATTCTGGTCACAAAGGTCCCATATGTAAAAATATTCAAGCGTAAATACATGTACGTAAATATTGCCGGCCGTTTCAACTTCAGGTATGGCTCCATTATGTTGCTTGGATATTTCTTTGATAAAATGGATTCTGATACGAATGGTGCGCGTGATATATTAGAATGGGTAAATAAAATTAAGTAAGTTGAGATAATGGTTCTAAAGAAGGTTAACTACGGGATGCATGTTCTTGCAACTTTAAATTGCCACAGGATAATTTCAAAGACATCTACTGAACTTCTTTTTTTCCATACTTTCGGAACACCTAAACAAAAATGTAGTATTCCATTTAAAAAATATAAGTCGACCTTTTCGTATGACCTTGATGAATTGCAAATATAAGTTTTATTTATGACGGTGACAATCTACATAAAAAATTACTATAAATTGCAAGATTTTTGTCCTATTACCTACCGTCTAGTAGCTATATCAAACGGTGCTTACCTTGAGATACGCTCTATACAATAAAACTTTTGTATGAACATTTCATTGCTAGCTTAAACACTTAATACACCCAATGATAATAATAATGTAAAATGGATAATACCATAATCATACCTATCGGATATTGAATTTAAACTACGACTCAGCAGTAATTTAGTCCACCAACAAAATGTTCATACGGAAGCTATATGCTCGTACTATCCATAAATATGTATAATATTCACAAATATACGAACGCATGTACCGATTAATAACCGTGAGAATATTTCTCAGCGATCGTACCTGCATACTTCTACAAGGCAACACATGAGTGAGATCCTGTAACACTAACGACCTGAGTCCGTACATCTTCGAAGCCATCCTTCACTGACAATTTCGTTCCCTCAAAAGTGTTTTATGTCAAATCGAACTCACTTGAAATTTAGAGTGTTCTAACATATTTTTTATGAGATTTTTTTTGTTAATGGGTGATCAATGTTCTTCACTGACGTGTCATTTTTTGTGGATTTGCCGTACGGAGCGGCCAATAAACAACTGACCGAAGACGATTCCACGGATACCGAAACATTGACGAATCTTTACTAATTTCAAGGTAATCGGTCAGTTTCGTACGCGAATTCAGTCGTGATGGAGAATTATCGATAGTTAGCTGATGCAAGTTTCACACATTGCTTAGGACTGTGTGTATGTTATACTTTAGAGTGTATAACATATATATACTTACTATGCGAACACCTCGATATTGTAAAATCTTTGTAAAGTAGAATTTTGACGGTGATTTTTTAATATATGTGCAATGTGACTAATTAGATATATTGAATAATTGAAATAGCGTAGTTGACAGTTAATTATTTCGTAACAGTGTATTAAGGGATGTTATACTACACCATTGTATGATACTAAATAAGATTAGATATATTCACAAAGCATAATTATGCGATATGGCATGAATTTGTCGTAGATTTTAATGTATATTTCTAACAATTGTTATTTGAACTACGCATAAGTCAATTGGAATAAACCAGATCCAGGATTATCACAGTGAGATATGGTTCACTTTCTTTTTTTATTCTGTTAATTTCTTTTCTTTCCTGGTACAACATAGTAGTTCCACTAAAAAGCAATTAGAAAAAATTCAATAAGGACTGCAGCTTAACTATATTTGTTTACGCTGTCTTTAACGTCATCCTTACAAACTAAATTTTATACGACGATACATTTCATACATCTCTCCGGTCTTAAATTTTTGTTGCACAAAACAGCAAATACACCAAATTCTTTAACTTGTTTCAAACTTTTTGGTTATTTTATTGTAATTATGCCACAATACTTGATAACATAATTAAGAATATACATTATCTTATAATTACAATACACACCTTTGTAACAGAAATACAATAAAATGACCAACAAGTTAAAATAAACCAAACAAATCATGCATTTTGCTGTTAATTTGGATGAATGTGTTTTGATGTGTTTGTGGTGATGATGATTTGATGAGTTAGTTTTGATGACCGTGCTTTAATGCAATTTCTACGCTGTGCAACGAAAAAAAAGAAAAATAATGATAATGGCTTGCACCATAATTACAACAAAATACCTACTTACAATTATGTTACAAACTATATTTATTTATATATATATATATATATACGAATGAATATAGTTTGTAATGTATACATATATATATATATATATATAATATTTAGCATATGATACCATATTTACCATATACCATATATATATTTTTTCTATATATATTATATTATTATATATTTTTTATTACAACAAAATTATATATATACATTACAAACTATATTTATTTATACATATATATACAATATACGTATATATATATATCTTTCGAATAACAACTAAAATAAAACGCATCAGAGCAACTTCAATATTTCTGCAAGCCAACTGTATTTCCTTATTCCATCCTTACCATTATCCTTACATCACAACTTATACGTCACAGCCCCTTTCTCGAAAATCCTTTGTCCGTTTGCATTTATATTTAATTCTCAGCCCGCCACAAACGCACGTTTACGTCGCCACGTCGGCGAACGTAACTTTTCTCTTCGGCCCGCCAATTTTCTTCCCAGACTTCTTGTTCTCGTAACGTCTCCAATCCTCGCAGTCCTCTACCTCTGCGCCGGCCAGTCCGACGCCACTTTCCTTATGATTTTCGGCGGGGGTCTGTTGCAGCGGACACCAAAGACGGTCTTCGCGTTTTCGCATTTCGGCTGCATCGGCAGCTGCACCTTTTCCGCGTGCCGTTCGCGGGGCACCACCACTTCCATCCAGCAGTTTTCGGTTCTTTGGCCCCATTGGTCCCACAGCGAGCGGAACTGCTCCTTCACTTTCTGCTCGGACTCGCGGTATATCTTCACACGAGATGGAACGTTAACAGTTATTAAGGGGCGTAAGGGTGAGTTGGGCGGCAGAAGATGGGGGATGTGTGTGAAAGAGGTGAAGGTAAGGGGGACTGGGGTGAGAGGCAGATTGAGGAAGAAGAGAAGAAAGGGTGAAGAATGGCAGCGATGCCAAAGGTTTGAAGGTGGGTGGGTGTCAGAAGGAGAGAGAAAGAGGAAGAAGGGGGTGGAAGTGAGACTGAGAGTCAAATGAGAGAAGTGAGAGGAGTGACAGGAATGAGAAGACTGAGAAGAATGAGAGGATTGAGAGGAATGAGAGGATTGAGAGGAATGAGAGGACTAACATGACTAAAATGAATTAGAGTAATGAGAGGACTGAGAGGAATGAGAAGACTGAGGGAAATGAGAGGATTGAGAGCAATGAGAGGAATGAAAGGAATGAGGAGAATGAGAGAAGTGAGAGGAATGAGAGGAATGAGAGGACTGAGATGATTGAGAGGAATGAGAGGAATGTGAAGAATGAGAGGAATGATAGATTGAGAAGAATGAGAAGAATGAGAGGACTGAGAGGACTGAGAAGAATGAGAAGACTGAGAAGAATGAAAGGAATGAGGAGAATGAGAGAAATGAGAGGATTGAGAGGAATGAGAGGAATGAGAAGAATAAGAGGAAAGAGAGGAATGAAAGGAATGAGGAGAATGAGAGAAATGAGAGGAATGAGAAGACTAAGAGGAAAGAGAGGAATGAAAGGAATGAGGAGAATGAGAGAAATGAGAGGAATGAGAGGAATAAGAGGAATGAGAGGAATGAGAGGAATGAGAGGAATGAGAGGATTGAGAGGAATGAGAGGAATGAGAAGATTGAGAGGAATGAGAGGACTAACAGGACTAAGCGGAATGAGAGGAATTAGAGTAATGAGAGGACTCAGAGGAATGAGAAGACTGAGGGAAATGATAGGATTGAGAGGAATGAGAAGACTGAAAGGAATGAGAGAAGTGAGAGGACTGAACGGACTGAGAAGAATGAGGAGAATGAGAGAAATGAGAGGATTGAGAGGAATGGGAGGAATGAGAGGAATGAGAGGAAAGAGAGAAATGAAAGGAATGAGAGGAATGAGAGAATGAGAGGAATGAGAAGAATCAGAGGAATGAGAGGAATGAGAGGACTGAGAGGACTGAGAGGACTGAGAAGACTGAGGCGACTGAGAGAACTCAAATGAGTACGATGACTGAGTGGACTGAGGTAACTGATATGACAGAGGTGACTTGGGGTGACTGCGATTACTGAAATAACTGATATAACTGAGACGGCTATAAGCATTGAGAAGATTGAGGGGCTGAGAATATGGGAACTGAAACTGAAAAGTAAAAGACTGATACTGTGGCGGGGTTGAAGACAGAAGTGAGACAGAGAATAACAGAGACTGATAGAAGCGCAGATAGAATGTAATGATATATACATACACGTATATATATATATATATATATCTTTGCTTGTGTGTATCTTCTGTGTATAGAATAAAATATATATAGAAACGTAGATAGAATGTAATATATATATATATATATATATATATATTCTTTTTTTTTGTCTATATGAGGGACTTATATATATATATATATATATATATATATATATATATATTACATTCTATCTGTGTTTCTATATATAATTTATTCTATGCATAGAAGATGCATTGAAGCAAAGAGACACACAAACCAATTACATAAGCATTATATGTACTTAAACCAAACAGCATATCCTAAGGTAAATTAGATTATATTTAAGTTAAAAATATTTACTAAATACGACGAACTCCTGATGCTTGGCGTCAATGCCTTCGAAGCCCAACTTCTGATTTCGTTCATATCAGTTTCCAAGCGAGATAGATTTGTAAGGACAATTTTCCCAATTTGAGCGTTTACCAAACGATAGTTATTACAACTACCGTTCGGGCGAGTGTGTACTTTCACAATATTGCCATCGGTGTTTGATCGGGGCTGACTATAATATGAAAATTGATTTTGATGTCTTCTTGGTGAAATTTAGATAAATTGCGTTAACGGTTTCATTATAACCAAAGAATTTTGTTGAGTGACAGTGTGTTGTGAACATAGACAATAAGAGGATAACAGTTTACTGAAAACTTAGTAAGATCGATTGCTAGTAAATTTTTAGTGCTGATAAAAGTCACGTGAATGTAGATGTAACAGCATAATGATTGTGTAGACTCAAAAAAATGTGAATCATCGATATCATATACTTGAAAATTACAATAATTCATAATTAATATTTTCATTTACAAAATGTTCAGATATAATAATAATAAAACAATATTAAAAATATCTTGCCTTTTAAATTTTATATGCATATTTTACCTTCAAATAACGATTATTGACCGTATGGAAAAATTGGAAAGATATAACAGTAGAGGAAATGAAAGCATTTATTGGTATCACATTAAATATGGAAACTATGCCTACATCCTGCTACTTCCTTTAAACGATATCATACACTTGAAAATTACAATAATTCATAATTAAAATGTTCATTTACAAAATGTTCATATAATAATAATAAAACAACATTAAAAATATTTTGCCTTTTAAATTTTATATGCATATTTTACCTTCAAATCAATAACACATCACAAGGCCAAATACAGCAAAAAAAATCCCAGCTGCTGAAAGCTTTACGCGAGGAAAATCCGAGTGCAAAAGGTCAACGACACTTGCATTCGGAGGTTGAATTAAAAAAATTCTTTATTAACGACTGACAATTAAACAATCGTCGACAATTAAACGTCGAAACGCATCGCAATCCTTCGATTAGCAGCCAAGACTGTTATTAATAGTAGACGCCTCGTCATTTAATACTCATTGCGTCGCGGACTAGTCGCACGTGTTAAAGTTTCGAACGAAGGTGCCGCTGATTTGGAGGTGCATTAACGAGGCAACTTCTCCGTCCTCTGAGCCGATACTCTCCAAAAGTAATTTAAGCGCGCCCGCCAGTGTTCCTGATTGCACGCCGTTCTGCAGTTACAGACATGCACGGCCGAACGTCTTAATGAGCAGAAACCTTGGCAACTTCGGAAGCGGTGACCTCTGACACCAAGTAGCGGTGCGGAGAAAAATAATTATCGATAATCCACAATCCTCAAAAATGAATAATTTTTTGTTACGTATTTGATGACGAATTTATGTTTAAGAGGCAGTGGATTTTGATTGTGTGGTATTTTTCGTAGTGCGGGACACGCAAAAAAAGCGATAAGGGTGCAAATATGAAGTAGTATCGGAGAAAAGAAGTGTTTCATTAACAAATTTAAGGTTCGGAAAATTGGCGGAAGGAGACTTTACTTCTGGATCTGACATGCAGAAGGAAATTTTCATTGAATGTCTATTTAGGGATTGGCGTAGTGGAAAAATTGCAAGGAAGAAGTTGTGAAAATCGTATTGATATGATTGACAAATATTAATAAATTTAATCGTAATAATGAACATATGGGCCATTTTTTGCCAAATCGATTAACTCGACAAACCAACAGTAGTCAATATTAATTTCAGTATTTGAAAAAGAAGAAATAATTTTCGGCGCACACACGCTTTCTTAGATACTTCATTGTTAAGGAAAGATTTTCAACTGAATACATGTTCCGAAACGTTTCGATGCAATACAGATTTTCAACTCGATGCAAATCCCCAGGCATTCTGTTCGAAAACTAATGATCTTTTACTACGATAATAAACAATTCGTACATGGTATAGCAAGGCGCCTGGTTTCACAGAAATTTTCTTATAAACTTGCGTGGCAGACAACGTGTTGATAAATACTCCAGTTAGTCTTAAAGATACTATATATACAAGAATATACAACTGAGTAAAGGAAACTTCAGTTTAAGAGTCTCTTTCGCCCTGGAGTTGCAAACAAAATTTTCATAATTCTGTGAGAAAACAAAGAAATGGCATTTTATTACTGGGAAATACGTATGCAAATATAATATTTGTTTCGTAAGATATTGCTGATATATTAGAGGTAAATGCGATGAAAAAAAAACGGAAAGCTTCTGTTTCATTTAAAATATATACAACTACGGGTCAATAAACCGAGAGGTGAATTCCAGTAACAGCGGGAACATTCTCCTTCGTCATATTCAGACAATAGACTGAACGAGTAATTTCATATTCTTCGTGCATAAGGAAATAAACGAGATTATACTATACGTTTGAAAAGAAACCGCCAAGTGAAAAGACTCATTGTCCAAGGAAAATCGTAGTGCGCATTGGTGGTGTTCTTTAACATTATCACGCCTTTGAAAAGTATAAGATACAAAATTGCAATCTTTTCTTTGTTAAACATATGTAGTAATTATTTTAGAAACTATACCTTTTCATAGGAAATACTTCACTGGTTTACGAAGAAACAGGAGAGGAAAGGTTAAATAGAAAACATCCGCAATCTCACACCTGCGAAAGGTATAAATTACCAAAATTCCAATTTTCCTTCAGAATACATAGAGAATAATTATTTTTAAAACTATACCATTTCATATGAAATAATTGGCTCTTCAAGAAGAAACCCAACAGCAAAGGTTACATATAAAATCCCGCAATCTCATGCGTTCAAAACGCATAAGCTATCAAAATTCGAATTTTCTTCACAAAACATACATAATAATTCTTTTCGATACGATTTCAAACTTAAATATAAAACCGTCGCGACCTCACGCCTTCGAAAGCCATAAGCTACCAAAATTCCAATTTTCCTTCATAAAATATATATAATAATTATTTCCGAAACTACACCATTTGATAGGAAATAATTCACTCTTCAGGACGACATGATATCAAAGCTTAAATATAAAACACCCGCAATCTCACGCCTTCGAAAGGCATAAGCTATTAAAATTACAATTTTCCTTCACAAAACATATATAATAATTATTTCTGAAACTATACTATTTTATACGAAATAATTGACCCTTCAGGAAGACACGAGAGCAAAGCGTAAATATAAAACCCCCACAATCCCACGCCTTCGAAAGCCATAAGCTACCAAAATTCCAATTTTCCTTCACAAAACACATATAATAATTCTTTTCGAAACTCTACCATTTCATATGAAATAATTGACTAGTTCACGAAGGAACATGAGAGCAAAGGTCAAATATAAAACACCCGCAATCGAAAGGTATAAGCTATCAAAATTGCAATTTTCCTTCAAAAAGCCTACATCGTAATCCTCTCCCCAACTCCACCATTTTATAGGAAATAATTGACTAGTTCACGATAAAACACGAGAGCAAAGCTTAAATATAAACCTCCCACAACCCCACGCTTTCGAAAGCTATAAGCTATCAAAATTCCAATCTTTCTTCACAAAACACATTGTAATCCTATCCGCAACTCTACCATTTCATACGAAATAATTGATTCTTCCCGAAGCAACAGGACAGCAAAGGTTAAATATAAAACCCCCGCATTTCCACGCCTTCGAAAAGTATAAACTACAAAATTGCAATCTTTCCTTCGCAAAACATATGTAGCAATTTTTTGCGAAACTTTTCATTTTCATACGAAATAATTGATTCTTCACGAAGAAACACCAGAGCAAAGCTTAATATTGTATAAAACCCCACAATCCTACGCCTTCGGAAGGCATAAGCTATGAAAACTACAAGTTTCCTTCACAAAACATATATAATAATTATTTTCAAAGCTATACCATTTCATACAAAAGAATGGACTCTTCAGAAAGACACAAGAGCAAAGCTTAAATATAAAGGCTCCATATTCCCACGCCTTCGAACGGCATAAGCTACGAAAATTACAATTTTCCTTCACAAAATACATGTAGTGATTCTTTCCGAAACTCTACTATTTCATAGGAAATAATTGACTGGTTCACGAAGAATTACAAGAGCAAAGCTTATATATAAAACCCCCACAATCCCACCCCTTCGAAAGCCACAAGCTATCAAAATCCCAATCTTCCTTCACAAAACAGATTGTAATTCTTTCCGCAACTCTGCCATTTCATACGAACTAATTGATGCTTCACGGAGAAACACGAGAGCAAAGGTTACACATAAAACCCCCACAACCCCACGCCTTGGAAAGGCCTAAGCTATCAAAATTCCAATTTTCCTTCATAAAACATATATAATAATTCTTTTCAAAACTATACCATTTCATAGGAAATAATTGATTCTTCACGAAAAAACGCGAGTGTAAAGCTTAAATATTAAACCCCCACAACCCCACGCCTTCGAAAGGCCTAAGCTACCAAAATTCCAATTTTCTTCACAAAACCTACATCGTAATCCTCTCCGCAATTCCACCATTTTATAGGAAATAATTGACTAGTTCACGATAAAACACGAGAGCAAAGCTTAAATATAAACCTCACGCCTTCGAAAGCTATAAGCTATCAAAATCCCAATCTGTCTTCACAAAACACATTGTAATTCTTTCCTCAACTCTGTCATTTCATACGAAATAATTGATTCTTCACAAGGAAACACGAGAGGAAAGGTTAAATATTGTATGAAACCCCCACAATCCTACGCCTTCGAAAGGCATAAGCTATCAAAACTACAAGTTTCCTTCACAAAACATATATAATAATTATTTTCAAAGCTATACCATTTCATACAAAAGAATTGACTCTTCAGAAAGACACAAGAGCAAAGCTTAAATATAAATATATTACGCCTTCGAACGGCATAAGCTACGAAAATTACAATTTTCCTTCACAAAATACATGTAGTGATTCTTTCCGAAACTCTACTATTTCATACGAAATAATTGACTGGTCTACGAAAAAATACAAGAGTAAAGGTTAAATATAAAACCCCCACAATCCCACCCCTTCGAAAGCCACAAGCTATCAAAATCCCAATCTTCCTTCACAAAACAGATTGTAATTCTTTCCGCAACTCTGCCATTTCATACGGAATAATTGATTCTTCACGAAGAAACACGAAAGCAAAGGTTACATATAAAACCCCCACAAGCCCACGTCTTGGAAATATATCAAAATTTTTTCCTTCATAAAACATATATAATAATTCTTTTCGAAACTATACCATTTCATAGGAAATAATTGATTCTTCACGAAGACACACGAGTGTAAAGCTTAAATATTAAACCCCCGCAACCCCACGCCTTCGAAAGGCCTAAGCTACCAAAATTCCAATTTTCTTCACAAAACCTATATCGTAATCCTCTCCGCAATTCCACCATTTTATAGGAAATAATTGACTAGTTCACGATAAAACACGAGAGCAAAGCTTAAATATAAACCTCACGCCTTCGAAAGCTATAAGCTATCAAAATCCCAATCTGTCTTCACAAAACACATTGTAATTCTTTCCTCAACTCTGTAATTTCATACGAAATAATTGATTCTTCACAAGGAAACACGAGAGCAAAGGTTAAATATTGTATGAAATCCCCCGGAATCCTACGCCTTCGGAAAAAGCTATAAAAACTACAAGTTTTCTTTACAAAACATATATAATAATTATTGTCAAAGCTATACCATTTCATACGAAAGAATTGACTCTTCAGAAAGACACAAGAGCAAAGCTTAAATATAAAGGCTCCATATTCCCACGCCTTCGAACGGCATAAGCTACGAAAATTACAATTTTCCTTCACAAAATACATGTAGTGATTCTTTCCGAAACTCTACTATTTCATAGGAAATAATTGACTGGTTCACGAAGAATCACAAGAGCAAAGCTTATATATAAAACCCCCACAATCCCACCCCTTTGAAAGCCACAAGCTATCAAAATCCCAATCTTCCTTCACAAAACAGATTGTAATTCTTTCCGCAACTCTGCCATTTCATACGGAATAATTGATTCTTCACGAAGAAACACGAAAGCAAAGGTTACATATAAAACCCCCACAAGCCCACGTCTTGGAAAGGCCTAAGCTATCAAAATTCCAATTTTCCTTCATAAAACATATATAATAATTCTTTTCGAAACTATACCATTTCATAGGAAATAATTGATTCTTTACGAAAAAAAACGCGAGGACAAAGCCTAAATATAAAACACCCGCAATTGAAAGGCATAAGCTATCAAAATTGCAATTTTCCTTCACAAAACCTACATCGTAATCCTCTCCGCAGCTCCACCATTTTATAGGAAATAATTGACTAGTTCACAAAAAAATACGAGAGCGAAGCTAAAATATAAACCTCCCATAACCCCACGCATTCGAAAGCCATAAGCTATCAAAATCCCAATCTTCCTTCACGAAACACATTGTAGTGCTTTCCGAAACTCTACCATTTCATAGGAAATAATTGACTGATTCACGAAGAATTACAAGAGCAAAGCTTAAATATAAAACCCCCACAATCCCACGCCTTCGAAAGGCCTAAGCTATGAAAATTCAAATTTTCCTTCATAAAACATGTACAATAATTCTTTCCGAAACTATGTAATTTCATATGAAATAATTGATTCTTCACGAAGAAACGCGAGAGTAAAGGTTAAATATGAACATCCCACAACCTCACACCTTCAAAAAGTACGAGTATAAGCTATCAAAATTCGAGTTTTCTTCACGAAACATACGTTGTAATTCTTTCCGAAACTATGCCATTTCATACAAAATAATTGATTCTTCACGAAGAAACGCGAGAGTAAACGTTAAATATAAAACCCCCGCATTCCCACGCCTTCAAAAGGACTAAGCTACTAAAATTCCAATTTTCTTCACAAAACCTACATCGTAATCCCCTCCGCAACTCCACCATTTTATACGAAAAGAGTCACCGCTTCGCAAAGGAACACTTCATCTCTCCTATTCCGCAAGCATGGTGGACCAGACGGCTGACTTTCGGTTCGATCGCGCGCGACGAGGAGGTCTCCGAATTTCGGCTTTCTGCCCGAGCATGCGCCGTTCGCGGAGACAAACGTCAACGACGGAGGCAGATCGATGATCCGCGGCGATGGAAACCACGGCTGGACCAATGAAACCGTTCCCGGCGGCTCCGTTTTCGACGTCCCGTCGAATTGCGCAGCCGCACCGCGTTGACGGTTACGCGAATGATTGCGGCCTGCAGCTCGTTACACCGTTCCACGGCAATTTTTTGCTCAAGCGATCGTTACCGTGCGAATTCCGGCAAGTACCGAGCGTGCGGCCCGCCCGCAATTATCGTCCGCTTGCGGGAGCGGTAACGAGTTGCGGCAAGTTATAATGAAGCAGCGGCGACCGCGGCGGATATTGAAATTCTCGCCCGAAAAATGTCTGGATGTAACTGCCGGCGAAACCCTTTGGGTGGACGTTGGCAGGCGTATGTTTTTAAGAAGTTTCTTCTGGACAGTTGGGGCTGAAAGTCCTGGAAGGTTCGATATTGATAGGGTGGGTCCCTGGAAAATTGTTAAGGGTTGTCGACGATTTAATCGACGAAGGGATGTATTGTCTTCTAGTTTATGGCGGACAAATGTGACGGAAAGTCCTGGCAGGTTTGGTATTGATAGGATGGGTCCCTGGGAAATTGATCTAAATTTTTATTTGTTACTAGTTTGCCGACGATTTAAGCGACGTAGGGATTTATTGTCTTTTATTTTATGGCGGAAAATTGTGACGGAAAGTTCTGGAAGGTTCGGTACTGATAGGTCTGCATCCCTGGAAAACTGTTCTAATTTTTTATTTGTTACTGGTTTTCCGACGATGTAAACGACAACGTAGGGATTTATTATCTTTTACTTTATAGCGATTGGTTGACGATTTGATATACTTAACACTAAACGTACCAAGCAGGGTCAAACAACCCCTTTCAAATTTACTTTAAAATTATTCATTCATTGTTATTTCTTTCGCTTAGATGACTTTCTGTAAACTCTTATGTCATCTGATTATTCAATTTCTCTCTTTAATAAATTAGGAATTTCTATCTGAAAATCAATGTTTATTTCATAAGAGGTTAAATAAACCCTCACGGTAAGAATAGGTGGGTATAAAGTACCGGTACGTTTAGTGTTAAGGAAGTAGTCGTTGATGAAGTAAAGAAATTATAATATGTAAAATAATTGTTTTAAAATATAATACAGGTTTGTGATCATTTGTGCGCTGTAATTCCTAAACCGTTGACATGGATGAAAGATTTTGCACAGTTAAACATAGATAGATCTGGATTTGCGGAGAATTATATTTTATTTTATGGTGGATAGTCGACGGTTTATGCATTTAAAGAAATAGCCGCTGTCAAAGTAAACTAAATGAAATGAAGAGTGTTATAATTGTTGAAAAACGTAATATCGATTTGCGATATATTTTTGCGAAGTTGGTTCTGGATAATTGTGGCTGAAAGTCCTGGAAGGTTCGGTATTTATAGGGTGGGATAGGGTGGTGACGAAATACAAAATACTAAAGGAATTAAATCAAAATATTAAGTGATCTAAAGTAACTAGCACTGCGACTGTCGTATGCAACGAAAATCTAATGACTGACCTACGCAGCTGTATGTCGACAGTCATCGCTCCTGTAAACAAACAATAAACAAAAGACGAAACTTCTTCTAAGAGTAACTTACGTATTTCGCACAATACCTTACAACATATTACGGTAAAATAGGCAGTGATTGACCGTTCTGCGTTCATGAACGAATATCTGAACATTGCTACGTAGGTACATTTTCATTGTTTTGAATATTAAAATTCGGAATGTTGAGTGTTCGGAATTGCAAATAATTTTAATTGCTTTGTATCCAAATGCAACTAGAATTCTCCAGTCTGATAACGTATCGGCATTTAGACCGATTAAAATAGCATGGAAGGAAGAAGTGCGCTTTGGTGCAACGATCATATTCATGAAACCATTACTAAAGTTATGGTAGCACCCCTTCTGCAAAAGACTCTTTCTAAGGCAATTAAGACACGACATATTAACATTTAAAGGTAATACAGTAAAATTAACCGCTTAAATATTTCTCATTTCCCACAAGTTTACAAGGTGGCCAATAACTGTAAATAATACGATCAATGACTGTGATTTCTGCCGTAAATCACTATTAATTGGCAATATTAAATTTATCGTTGTGTTATTAATAAATACAATTTTGTTTCTGTTTCATTACAGGCTGAACATGTTTTTCCAACATTTTTCTGTCCTACCATGCTAAAAAGTAAAGAATGCAACATTACACGTTTACGTTATACACCTTTCATTCAATCACTATTCTTAACACTTTACCAATCGCTATTGATTGAAGATGCCACTCACAAACGACCGACTCTGTTTTGGATATCGCGCAGGAATTGTGTAAATGTCTATTTGTATAACTTTGTAACTGAAAAATACTGAATGTGTTGTTGAGAATTCGTTGGCTTCAAAGCAGTGTAATTTTATTGCCACTTAGAATTGTCATAATATCATCTGATATTTATTTTATCTAACCGTTGACCACTGAAAAGCCGATTAGTCGGCTACCGGTAAATAGCAGTTGGAACCGAAAAGTCGATTAATCGGCTAGCGGTCGTTAAAATGTTAAGCGGTCAATCACTGTATACTTTACTCTATATTTTCATTACAATATCACTATGATAATTCATACTAATTTTCCCCGAAGTCTTACTTTGTGCCGTGTAAAACGTCATGCACCGCTTTTGCAGGTTTCCTGCGGACTTCTTCGATACGCTGCATCTCAGTTGTGGACGAGAACGAATTATCGTGTTCACGAACGTGTCGCCTTTGGTCGGGGACTTCCTTATTGTTTGTATAACCAATAAATTCGCCGGCGAGGGGGAGAAACACGTATGGGAGATGCTTTCCGATGCAAAAAGCGACGTAATCTACTGCCGTTCGTGGGCGAAGCATGGGTATCGGGGCAAGAACCGGCAACGAGAGACACTCGGAAGCGAATAAATCTACGGCCACGGGCACGACTTCCGGCTATTCGGGGCTCGAACAATGCCGAGTCAAAGAGTCGATTGATTGTCAGCACGCTTGCGTACAGAAGCTGCAATAAAAAGCATTAAGCCTTCGTATAACGCGAGATTTTATTAACACGTTGACTGCCGTGATGATCATCAGTGGCCGGCGCAAAAGGTCTCACGAAAATTAAAAAAAATTACCAATCGGTAGTATTTATAATTTTGTAAGTGTAATTAACATTAAATAATGATTCAATTTTTTGGTCTCCCATACCCTCGCATTATTTTCATTTTGTGTGTTAACGAATAAAGACGCGCGGTAAATAATTTTTTATTCGTGATCAGAGCATGTTTCGAAAAGCATCGTCATATTCATGCATGAAAAAATATCTGAACGAAATGTATGCAGATGCAGAAATGCATTCAGCAAAGCTGCAACAGATATTAAATAGTAAATAATGCCTAAAATAAAGCGATAGGGTGGAAAACAAATGTAGTTCTGCATTTAATAAAGTAGGTGATGTAATAAGTAATGCTAAAAAAGTTTGATAATGAGTTCATACAAACGCATGATCACCGATTTATCGAACATTTTGATATACGCATATGTAAGAATGGTTAAATTACAATATATAGTCTATAATGTACATATAACAATCGGAATTCTCTCTAAGTTATTATATATGTGTTATATGTTGCATATTATCAATTATGCAAATTTGCATATGAAAAATCATTCAAAAAATTCAAAAATTCAAAAATCGGTAGCATTTATAATTTTGTAAATGTAATTAACATTAAATAGTGATGAAATCCTTTGGTCTCCGATACTTGCGCGTTATTTTCATTTTGCAAAATTCAATCATATTCTGTAGTACTTCATCACGTTGCGGTTTCAATATAGTAAAGTACGCACGGCAGTTAACGTGTTAAGGGATAAAGACACGCGGTAAATAATTTTTGATCCGTGATCAGAACATGTTTCGATAAGCATCTGATGAGATTTTAAGCAAAAAAATATCTAAACAAAAATTATGCAGATGTAGAAATGCATTCGGCAAAGTAGCAATCGGTATTAAGTAGTAAATAATACTTAAAATAAAGCGATAGGGTGGAAAATACATGTTGTTCCACGTTTGATAAATTAGATGATGTAATGAGTAATGCTAAAAAAAGTGTGATAATGAGTTCATACAGACGGGTGATCAGAACACGTTTCGATAAGCATCTGATATGATTTTAAGCAAAAAATATTTAAGTGAAATTTATGCAGATGTAGAAATGCATTCGGCAAAGGTGCAATAGATATTAAATAGTAAATAATACTTAAAATAAAGCAATACAGTGGAAAAGAAATGTTGTTCCATGGTTGATATAAAGTAGATGATGTAATGAGTAATGCTACAAAAGTTTGATAATGAGTTCATACAGACGCATGATCACCAATTCATCGAACATTTTGATATACGTATTCTTACATATGTAAAAATGACTAAATTATAATATATAATGTGTAATGTACATATAATAATCAAAATTGTCTCTTAATTATGTATATGTGTGTTATATATATCAGATACTATCAGTTATGTATATTTGCATATGCTAAATTCGGATCTTATTTAAACAAACTTTTTTATATTCTAATTAAATGTCGTGTTACATGAACGTGCATATATACAAATATACCAATATAAAGAGGGCATATAGTTAGTCTAATTTCGTTTTGTCGCGTAAAATAGTTTCAGACGAATCATGTATAATTTCGCAAAAAAAAATCTTTGTATCACAGCTGCTACTGTCTAATTCAAATTCCAACCAAGTATATCACATGTTCTGCGTGCACATAACAATCATGAATAATGCGTACTAGGAGTCGTATGCATTTTTGAAACGGTTACAATCTTGCTTTTTTTTATCGTATCAATTCATCAAGTCAGTTTCAGTAAAAAACCAAGATTTCACCAAAAGCTGGCATAGAGTACTGTTGACATTAACACGTTAACATCAACACGTATTGTCCTCATTCTCGCAAATCTAACATTTTTCCGTATATTTAAACATCTACATTCACATGCATAAGTTCATTAAATTGTCACGCATCCTAATATACTCACACAAACGAAAGCAAACATATTTCTCCTCGCGTATCCCACGATTAATCTACGCCACGTAATTATTCTCCTTTTAACATGTTCTACAACATTAATTTATCTTTCCCAAAGACTTGCCTTTTCTCCAATTCAAACTTACATGTTTATTTACACCGAATTTTGATTTGCATTTACAGCATTTCTACGTAAAGTTCGTTAACGTTTTTGACGAATAACCTCAAAAACGTCCGCAATACGCAGACCGCATGAAATTACGCATAAAAATGTTTGAGTAGAGAAAGGCTGATTCTTTGGTAATTACCCTAGAAACAGCACTTATCAAAAAACCCGCGTATAGATAAGCGCTAAAAATGCTCGTGTGCACGCGTGACGACGTGCACATGTATATTCGTCGCGTTGCACACGTATGCACATATGCGGAGCACAAACGTATCGTATTACCGTATAGCAACGCCCATCGGCATCGGATAGTCTCAAACGCGAACGAAATCGCCTAGCTTGCGCTGCAATACGCAAAACGGAGATCCTCTCTCTCTCTCTCTCTCTGTTTCTCTGTGTGTGTTTCTCTCTTGCGAGCACACACTCGCACTCAAGCCGGGATTGACATCATTCCAGCACGAATGAGAGACCATCTTGATGAAACAACGAAATCTGATTACGTGCGCGGTCCAGAGATCGTGCGCTGTTGAGGTTGGCGCGTAAAAATAACGACTGCGACAGGAATGTTATGAGCGAGATAATTCAGGACGCGTGGAAGCCTTTGTAAAGGTGAATTAACAATTGCATGGAGGTGGTCGGTTGTGTTAACACGTTGACTGCCAAGTGGGTATCGCTATGTTAGAATTGTGAGGCGATGAAGTACTGGAGAATATGATTAAATCGTGCAAAATGAAAGTAACGCAAAGTTATATCACGCAATAATTTAGTTGCATTATTTAATTTGGTGTAAACGAAGAATTGTCATTGTGCTTTAACCGGAAGCATTCAGCAATCAAAGGGTTAAAAGTGTATTTATTGAGCCCAATCATTTTTATATTAACATTTTAACGGCCGCTAGACGATTAATCGACTTTTCGGATACAACTGCTATTGACCGGTAGCCGATTTCAGTGTTCAACGGTCATATTAGATCAAATAAATATCAGATGATATTATGACAATTCTAAATGACAATAAAATTACACTGCTTTGAAACCAAAGGATTCTCAACAACACATTCAGTATTTTTAGTTATAAAATGAAAAAATAGGCACATACACAATTCCTGCACGATATCCAAAACAGAGTCGGTCGTTACTGAGTGGCATCTTAAGTCAATAGCGGTCGGTAAAGTGTTAATATCTATAATAGAATTGTCAAACAAAAATCCGTAAAGAGAGCCCATTTTTCGAGCGTCTAAACTAGAATGCTCCCTTAAAAAGTTGACTGCCAAGCGTATATTGCTATGTTAGAACGGCGATGCGATGAAGTACTGGAGAATATGATTAAATCGTGCAAAATGAAAGTAACGCAAAGTTGTTAGAAGCTAAAGTATTGAAGCACCGTTCCAATATCAATTGCTTTTACAAGATTGGAAATAGGCTTCATTGCGAATGTTTTTCATTTTTAGTCAAATCTTTGGCACCGGTCACCGGTGACCAACGTGGCAGTCGATGTGTTAAAGAAGAGAGCGCAATGGAAATTGGAAGTGTTGGAAGTGCTGGAAGGGATTGTGGATTTTGTGTGGTTTATGCCAGCTTGAAATCACTCAGGAATTAAAGGAATTTAATGTGGGTGAATAGAATTATTGAAAAGTAGAGTGAATACGAAGTATTGTAAGTATAATGTAAATGTTGGAAGATGAGTGTAGTTTTGTGCAGAGAATAAAATCGTCTAAGTTCCATATAAGAACTTATAATCATCATAAACGCTATGTAAAAGCTTGAATTTATTTCAAATCCCATAGTAATTTCCGTATAAGAGGTAACTTTGTGACATTATAGCGTTTGTAAATAGCTACAGTCTTAGTACGATCGTTCTTCTTATCATTCATCGTCTTTCCATAATACGGAAGCAATTATTGCCAGATTAAATAAAAGAGGTGTCAATATCGCAACCGGTACAATGAAATTCACTTTAAAATCATTACAAACTTTACATGTTGTGTAACAATTGTTCAGACTTCGTGCGTTTTGTGCAGAGAATAAAGTAGTTTAAGTTCCATATGTATAGGAGTTTGAATTTATTTCAAGTTCCATTGTAATTTCCATACAAGGAGTAACTTTGTGACATTATAGCGTTTAGGAAATAGCTATGGTCTTAGTACGATCGTTCTTTTTGTCATTTATTGTCTTTCATTAATACTGAAGCAACTATCGCCAGATGAAGTAAAAGAGGTGTCAATATCGCAACTGGTATATTGAAATTAATTTGAAAATCATTACAAACTTCACATGACGTTTCACAATTGTTCAAATTTCGTACGTTCAAAAATCGTTATAAGCATCATATGTAAAATCTAACATTATTCCAAGTTCCATAGAAATTTCCATATAAGAGCTAACTTTGTGACATTATAGTGTTGTAAATAACTATGGTCTCTGTACGGTCAATTGTTCTTGTAGTCATTAATCGTCTTTCATTAATACTGAAGCAACTATCGCCAGATGAAATAACAGAGGTCTCAATATCGCAACTGGTTCATCAAAATTTACTTTAAAATCATTACAAACTTCAAACGACGTTTAACAATTGTTCGAACTTCGTGCATCCAAAAATCGTTATAAGCATCATACATAAAAACTAACATTATTCCAAGTTCCATAGAGTCACTTTAAGTCGAAGCACCCAAAAATCGATATAAGCATCATATATACAAACTAACATTATTCCAAGTTCCATAGAGTCACTTTAAGTCGAACAAATATAAAACTATACTTTACACAATCATTACACAGTTTCTACAGCAGCTGCGGTCTCAGTGCATTTGGTCCTTTTCCCAGTCATCCATCTTTCATTAGCAGCACCAAGGACTGTCAAATAAACTAAAAGAAGTGCTAGTACTTCGAACTGTCCTAATCCAATTAAAATCGTCACAAGTATCTTACACAAAACTTAATAATATTTCAACTTCGACAAAGTCACTTCAAATAATTTCCGTTCTGACATAGGGCCATAAATCTTCCATTAACAGCAGCAAGGATCGGTAAATAAACTAAAAGAACTACCAGTACTTCGAACTGTTCTAATGCAATTAAAATCGTCATAAATATCTTACACAAAACCTAATACTATTCCAACGTTTCAATTCCGACATAAAACCATACCTTACACAATCATTGCACTGTTCTTATACAGCTGCGGTCTCAGATCCTTTTCCCAGTCATCAATCTTCCATTAACATAGCATCAAGTACCAGCACATAAACTAAAAGAAGTACCAGTACGTCGAACTATCCCAATCCAATTAAAATTGTCACAAGTATTTTACAACAAAACCTAATAATATACCAACTTTAACAAAATCACTTCAAATAATTTCAATTCCGACATAAAGCCATAAATTTTCCATTAACAGCAGCAAGAACCGGTAAATAAACTAAAAGAAGTTCCAGTACGTCGAACTGTCCTAATCCAATTAAAATTGTCACAAGTATTTTACAACAAAACCTAATAATATTCCAACGTCAACGAAGTCACTTAAAATCATTTCAATTCCGACAAAAAGCGATAAATCTTCCATTAACATAGCAGCAAAGACCAGCAAATAAACTGCAATGAGTGCCAGTACTTCGAACTGTCCTAATCCAACTAAAATCGTCACAAATATTTTACACAAAACCTAATAATATTCCAACTTTTCAATTCCGACATAAAACCATACCTTACACAATCATCGCACTGTTCTTATACAGCTGCGGTCTCGAACACAGTCCATTCGATCTGTTCCCCCATCATTCACCTTTCATTAACATAGCAGCAAGGACCGGCAAATAAACTAAAAGAAATGCCAGTACATCAAACAATCCCATTTCGATTAAAATCGTTACAAGTATCTTACACAAAACCTAATACTATTCCAACTTCAACGAAGTCACTTCAAATAATTTCAATTCCGACATAAAGCCATAAATCTTCCATTAACATAGCAGCAAGGACCGGCAAATAAACTAAAAAAAGTGCCAATACTTCGAACTGTCCCAATCCAATTAAAATCGTTACAATACTAACTAATACTATTCCAACTTTTCAACTCCAACATAAAACCATACCTTACACAATCATTGTACTGTTCTTATACAGCTGCGGTCTCGAACACAGTCCATTCGATCTGTTTCCCCATCATTCACCTTTCATTAACATAGCAGCAAGGACTGGCAAATAAACAAAAAGAAGTGCCAGTACGTCGAACTATCCCAATCCAATTAAAAATGTCACAAATATTTTACATAAAACCTAATAATATTCCAACTTCAACGAAGGCACTTAAAATAATTTCAATTCCGACATAAAGCCATAAATCTTCCATTAACATAGCAGCAAAAACCGTCAAATAAACTGCAAGAAGTGCCAGTACTTCGAACTGTCCCAATCCAATTAAAATCATTACAATACCAACTAATACTATTCTAACTTTTCAATTCCGACATAAAACCATATCTTACACAATCATCGCACTGTTCTTATACAGCTGCGGTCTGGCAATACAGTTCATTCGATTCCTTCTCCCATCATTCACCTTTCATTAACATGGTAGCAAGGATGGGCAAAGAAACAAAATGAAGTGCCAGTATATCAAACTATCCCATTCTGATTAAAATCGTCACAAATATCTTACACAAAACCTAACACTATTTCAACTTTTCAACTCCGACATAAAACCATACCTTACACAATCATCGCACTGTTCTTATACAGCTGCGGTCTCGAACACAGTCCATTCGATCTGTTCCCCCATCATTCATCTTTCATTAAGATCGAGGCAACGACTGCGAAATAAAGTGAATGAGGTGTCAGTGCGACAACAGGATCGTCTCAATCCAATTTGTAAAGGGTCTTTCGACTTTTTGCGTGCCCCAACAAAGAGGGTCTCAATTTCCAGGGGCGGTATCTTTCGTGAGCATCCCGCGGGAGAACGCCAGACTCCACTTGTCAACAGGTCGGTAACAACATCGTGCGAATAAGTCGTCGCCAGACGGCGACGGAATTCATCGTTGTCGGGTTAAATTTTCATTTGCGGCCGATTGCGTAAGAATTGCGGCCGACTTACGTAACGCCTGCGTGCTCATTGCTAACGATTTTAAAGGCAGACTAGATCACGTCTAACTTGGAATAAATACGAACACAGTAGCTTGTATGTAAACGAAGGTATGGGTGGTGCAGAAATAAAATTTGATTTAAGTAATTGAATAAATTTAATGTTTGAATTGAATACAAGAATTCCAAGCATTCGATCCATAAACTCTTTCTTTCTCGCTTTTCAAGCATAACGTACCTATTTCCACAGTTATGTCAAAATAAAAAGTAAGGTATGAAAAATAGATAAATATGTATAATATAATAATAATGTTAATACAATAAATTACTAAATTTAGCACCCAAATGAGAGATTCAGACAGTACTAGTCGCGAAATTTATGATGGGACCATTTGTCCTGCGTTTGACGTGATTTTAAAGGTACACTAGATCACGTTTAGCTCGGAATTAATCCGTACGAACACAGTAGCTTATATATAAACGAAGGTATGGCTAGTGCAAAATAAAATTTGATTTAAATAATTAAATAAATTGAATGTTTGAATTGAATACAAGAATCCCAAACATTCGATCCATAAACTCTTTCTTCCTCGCTTTTGAACCATAACCTGTGTATTTCCATAGTTATGTCAAAATAAAGCGTAAGTTATGAAAAATAGCTGAATATGTATAATATAATAATAATGTTAATACAATAAATTACTAAATTTGGCCTCCCGATGCGTGATTCAGAGAGCAGTAGTAACGAAATTTATAATAGGATCATTTGTCCTGCGTTAGACATGTACATATACACGTCATGACTTAACTTATTATTTTATAATTAGTGTATATAGTATATAGTTACTTTATATTATTTATAGTATATTATTATTCTATATTAGTATACATATATATATATATATATATGTGTGTGTGTAGGATTTAAACGCGTGAAACTAGAGGGTATAATACTTATAAACAATAACAACACAATCAAGACACTTTCGTCGTTTTGTTTCGTCGTTTTGTCATTTCGCCTTTTCGTCTTTACACCGTTTCAATATAATAATTGACGATCATAGATAACCTTCCATCGCCAATTAGAGGACCCAGTATTTGAGATCCTACATATATATTCAAGCCATAGTATAACATATTACCTTATTAACTATAGATTCAATCGTTGCCTTCAGTAAAACCCATGAAGCGGCCAGGCTTTTTCTCCAAATTTTCTCAGTCGAAATGTTCTCGCATCACACGCCATTGCGTAACTTAATATATAGTTCATATATAGTATAATATATTAATTTATTAATTATAGATTCAATCGATGACTTCGGCAAAACCCATAATGCGACCAGATTTTTCCTCCAAATGTTATCACTCGAAATGTTCTCCCATTACACGTCATTGCTTAACTTATTATTTTATAATTAGTATATACATATAGCGCATAGTTATTTTATATTATTTATAGTTTACTATTATTTTATATTAGTATATATATATATATATATATATATATATATATATTGCGTAACTTATTATTTTATAATTTGTATATATATAATATATTAACTTATTGATTGTAGATTCAATCGGTGCGTTTGGCTAAACCCATGAAGCTTCCAGGTTTTTCCTCCAAATTTTCTCAATCCAACTATTCTCCTATTACACTATTTCCCTGACGCACCGCGCAAACTCGCGCAAACTCAACATCCACCTTCTTAGGCCCCAACGCACGTTCACGCGTGTCGCCTCATTTACCTACATCTCGCGCGCCGAAACTCGTTTTAAAGGCCAGAACTCACTCTAGCCCCGAGAATCCAGTTATCGGCTGATTTACGCAGCCGCCTGCTTTATGAGGGAGGATTTCGTGGATTCCCGGAGAAACCCACGAGACGCAGGCGGCGAAAAAAGTCCCGTGAGAACGGAAGATGAAGAAGGACTCGGGGCGAATAAAAGCAAAAGACGCGAGGGGAAAAAAAGCAAGAGCAGCAGTGGTGGGAGGTGGGCGCCTCGTGTCGATCCTATCGCGGACCCGAATCTCGGAATTCGAATTTGTCGTCTTATCTGCAGATTCCATCGTAATTGCATATCTACGAGGTGCTCGGGGACAGGCATATCCACGGATTTTATGCGTCGCGATGGCCGAATGTGCGAGGGAGACGGTTGGATGCCGGGTTGGGAACTTCGGAAGAGAGAGACGCGATGGGCTGCTCGCGTGTTGGTTTCCGTCACGCGAAACCACCGACGCCGGAGACGTTTATTACCGGTAGGGGACTCGTATACACGTCCGCTCGGGGTGTCTTCCTTTTTTTACACGTTTTCGCGCCTTTCGCCGTTGCTCAGCGCTTTTGGCGAAGGGGTGGGAGCTAGGTGGCGCCCTGTCAATGGATTGGCATGTGAGTTGCGAGTGGGCCGGTGATCAGGGTGAATTTGTATTTGATGGGGAATAACAATAATGTGGAGAATTTGATCATGTAATTTAGCGGTCGTTGAATTGTAGGGGTTTGGTATGTGAATTGCGGCAGTGTTGTAAGTACGTTAGATTTGAATCTAAAAACACGTTTTATAGAATAAAATAATGCATTGGCATGCGAGTTGCGAGTGGGACGGTGGCAGTTCAGGGTGAATTTGTATTTGATGAGGAATAACAATAATGTGGAGAATTTGATCATGCAATTTAGTGGTGGTTAGAACTGCAGGAGTTTGGTATGTGAATTGCAGTAGTGTTGTAAGTACGCCAGATTTCGATCTAGAAATTTGTATTTGATGAGGAATAACAATAATGCGGAGAATTTGATCATGTAATTTAACAGAGGTTGAATTTAGAACGAATGGTAGAGGTTTGGTATGTGAGTTCCGGCAATTGCGGTAGTATTGTAAGTATGCTAGATTTTGTTTGTGTATAAACAAGTTTTATAGAATAAAGTAATGTATTAGAATGTGAGTTGCGAGTGGGGCGGTGATCAGGGTGAATTTATATTTGATGAGGAATAACAATAATGCGGAGAATTTGATCATGCAATTTAGCGGTCGTTGAATTGTAGGGGTTTGGTATGTGAATTGCTGCAGTGTTGTAAGTACGCTAGATTTTGATCTAGAAATTTGTATTTGATGAGGAATAACAATAATATGGAGAATTTGATCATGCAATTTAGCGATGGTGGAATTTAAAACGAATGGTAGGGGTTTGGTATGTCAATTTCGGGAATTGCGGTAGTGTTGTAGGTATGCTGGATTTTGATTTAGAAACAAGTTTTACAGAATAAAGTAATGTATTGACATGTCAGTTACGAGTGGCGCGGGGAGAGTGCGGTGATTAGGGAAAATTTGTATTTGATGAGGAATAACAATAATGTGGAGAATTTGATCATGTAATTTAATGGTGGTTGAATTTAAAACGAATGGTAGGGGTTTGGTATGTGAATTTCGATAATTGTGGTAGTGTTGTCAGTATGCTAGATTTTGATCTAGACATTTGTATTTTATGAGGAGTAACAATAATGCGAAGAATTTGATCATGCAATTTAGCGGTGATTGAATTGTGGGGTTTGATATGTGAGTTCCGGTATGTGAATTGCGGTCGTGTTGTAAGTATGGTAGATTTTGATTATATAGAAACGAGTTTTATAGAATGAAGTAAAGTATTGGCATATGAATTGCAAGAGGGGCGGCGGCAGTTCAGGGTGAATTTGTATTTGATGAGGAATAACAATAATGTGTAGAATTTAATCATGCAATTTAGCGATGGTTGAATTTAGAATCGAATGGTAAGAGTTTGGTACGTGAGTTTCGAGAATTGTGGTAGTGTTGTAAGTATGCTAGGTTTTGATCTTAGAAATTTGTATTTGATGAGGAATAACAATAATGTGTGGAATATGATCATACAATTTAGTGATGGTTGAATTTAGAGTCGAATGGTAGGGGTTTGGTATATGAGTTTCGGGAAATGCGGTAGTATTGTAAGTATGCCAGATTTTAATCTAGAAACAAATTTTATAGAATAAACTAATGTATTGGCATGTGAGATACGAATGGTGCGGTGGGAGTGCGTTGATCAGGGTGGAATTTGATAATGTAATTTAACGGTGGTTGAATTTAGAACGAATGGTAGGGGTTTGGTATGAGAATTTCGGGAATTGCGGTAGTGTTGTAATTGTTGGGGATAATTATATCCTATGTCACCGACAGTGTGATTGGAAAAAACCAAAGAAAAGGGAAACAAGAGAAAAGTTAAAAATAAAAGATTGATCAGATTATATAGAAATACCAAACAAGACGGACGTGTTGACAAAATTGTGAATTAGTTATTTTAAAACTATTATATTTCTGGAGACGTTATTCGTATTAACTGTATTTTAAACTTTGTTTTGTTCAATAATTAAGCTTGGTCTAAAGAAACTACAACAGTAAGTATGCTAGATTTTGATCTAAAAACAAGTCATAAAATAAAGTAATGTATTGGCATGTGAGATACGAGGGTTGCATTAAAATTGCGTTGATAAGAGTAACTTTGTGTTTGTTCAGGGAAAAAACTGACACACATTAGATTCTGATCATCCAATTTAACGTGGAATGAATTTCATGCAAATATCGTTGGGATCGCATTGGTGAGGGTAGGTTTCATTTTAGTTAAGACTGTAGTCAAGATAAACCGCATGCTTAGCGCATATGCTAGCATAAAATCTTCATCGTTCAACAAAATAACTTTTACGCCGCCAAGTTCCAGCTTTAGCTCGTGTCCTTTACGCGCAATTTTACGTGACCGGTGACATTTTAGTAAATCTCTCGAAATCATCGGTCGCTTCGTGTAACCACGTGCAAAATGGCGCCTCGTCTCGCGGCATAGTCGACGTAATACAATCGACGTCATAAACAGTGTCGGATTCATGTCATTCCACCGCGGATAAGCGCAAAGCTTGTATCTGGTTGGTGCAAAAATAATTGCGGCTTTTAAGTATCGAGTAAAATGCGCACACAACAGATATAAATAATGTTCATTAACAATATTACAAACTATTCTCCTGCGTATAATATCGCCCGATGAAAAACAAAAATTTTTATTCCTACGGGATAGAATATACGAATTGACGAATTCATCAAAAGTTAACAACATTGCAAAATTATATTGGTATAATTACATAATTAGTTAAATAATGTGTATAAAATGATGTAACTTGTTAAAACAGTGACATATCGACATTTCAGTACTTAATTTGTGCCTTTATAAAAACAGTTGAACTAAATAATCAAAATAATGCTGCAATACAATTAACAAAAAAAAATGGTTAGGAATAAAATAGCATAATGCATCCATCGAAAGTGTTTCGTACCGCTGCTTGATTTCTGGAACGTCTTGTACGAAATTACTCTAATATTAAAAAGAAGGATAATCACAAATAATAACAAATAATGCAGGTGAAGTGAACCGTCATAAATCTCTAAATTTAATTTTTTTGAGTTATCACAAAGAAATTTGATTACTTTCGACTGACTAATGCTGCCCGTAAACGACGCAGCTTTCCCTTCATACTTTCAAGTCCCCGGAACATTTTTTTGCTCTTACTATTTCATAACGTTTCACCAAGTCCTCGTGCGTAATTACCTGCAACACGTCTCCGATGTATCAACCATTTTGTATTTTCTTCTGATCATTACAAACTCATACTATTCATACTTCCCTTGTTATCTTCATCTAATTTTGCCCCACAGATTGCTATTTACAGATTATAGTCGATACGCAACTTATATATCGTGGGTCTCTTGTTTCATATGCGGCTTTTTTTTGTTAAAAACCATAGCATTGTCGCACGTGCCTATTGTCAATCACCCGTACCTTTTGTCTGAAATATTCTTTTCCTAAGAAATTCGTTTTCAAAACATTTTGAAGCGTAAACATAAATCCAAATTATGGACAAGACTGCCGTAGCGAAAGGGTTAAAACGTTGACAGCCGAGCGTATTTTACTGCCTTAGAACGGCGATGCTATGAAATATTGTAGCGTTTAACTAAATTATGTAAAATATAAATAATGTGCAGGTATTGGAAACCAAAGGATTGCATCACTATTCTAACAAATGCATTTTTAAAATAATAATTGCTACCCATTGCGAACATTTGGATCTTCAGTAAAATCTCTTGTTCTGGTTGCCAGTGACAACGTGTTAAATAATGATTGCGAACATTTAGATCTTCAGTAAAATCTCTTGTTCTGGTTGCCAGTGACAACGTGTTAAATGATGATTCAATTCTTTGGTCTTCGATACCTTCGCATCTTTTCATTTTGCACAATTCAACGATATTCTATAGTACACTCATCGGTGACCAAATAATACCTAATCGGTAGCATTTATAATTTTGTAAATGCAATTAATATTAAAAATTACTCCAATCGATTATTTTCATTTTTATTCAATCATATTTGTAAATGCGGTTTTAATAATTACACAATACGTGTTAAATAGTGATTCAATTCTTTTGTCTCCGATACCTTCGCATTATTTTCATTTTGCACAATTCAATCATATTCTGTAGTACTTCATCACGTTGCGGTTTTAATATAGTAAAATACAGACGGCAGTCAACGTGTTAAATAGTGATTCAATTCTTTGGTCTCCGATACCTTTGCATTATTTTCATTTTACACAATTCAATCATATTCTGTAGTACTTCATTACGTTGCGGTTTTAATATAGTAAAATACACACGGCAGTCAACATGTTAAATAGTGATTCAAATCTTTGGTCTCCGATACCTTCGCATTATTTCCATTTTGCACAATTCAATCATATTCTGTACTACTTCATCACGTCGCGGTTCTAACATAGCAAAATACGCTTGGCAGTCAACGTGTCGAGCAAATCTAACCAAATTGCACAAAACACAACGGCACCCAAAAAACTCAGTGCCGCACTTATTCTCGCCCCAGCCCAATATTTCTGGGCGTAAAGCAGGACGCACGCGATTCGAGGCGCGTCCGGCAAAAGTGATTACCGTTATCGACGAAATACGCGCGCGCGCGAGTGCCATAAACGGATAATGGTACGCCACCTCCGGTACCGGCCCTATTCCCTGTGGAACATCTGTATGGAAGCCGTCTGCGGGATGGCACGATATCGGGTTACTAACGTCATAGTTGTCGGAGCGCCGGAGAAGGGAAGAGGGACGACGAGCGGAGAAGAGAGCCCAGTCCAAACGGGCCGTACGAGTACCCAGGACCACACACGGACTGAGAAAGGACTCCGCACTACCACCTGTCGATGCCTGCCTGAAGAGGGACGTGCGGTGAACACGTAAAATTGGAGCAAAATTTTAGGTGGATCGCATGGAAATGTCGATGGATGACGTAACGTAGTGTGGCGATGTGCCTTTTAGGCAGGGAGATGTTACGTGATTTTTTGGTGAAGAATTTTTTCAATGAACAGTGGCATTGAGATCATTTAACTCTTTGCGCTCGACGCGCTTTTCTCTCGGGCTGACCAGCAACTCGACAGATAATGTTGAATATCATGAGTTCGGTTAAGTAAGGGATTTTGTAATAAATGGGAACTTTTTACTCGTACATTTTAACATTACGCATTTATTTAAAATAAATATTTATTAAGATTACGTTGGATAGACTTTTCTTCTTGTGAATGTTGAATGTTGGTATTTCTTCTTGTAGTGAGGCATGTGTATAGTACAGGTTTTCTCTTTAAAGACTTTCGTTTACAATGTCATGTTGAATGTCAAAATATGCATTTTGACGGATCAATATGATGTTATAATTGCTACGTTGGCTTTTTTTTGAAAAATTTTTTCAAACTATCGATTATTCGGATTTTTCGTCTTCTGGCATATAACGATCATCTTCAGAATGTCCGTCTTCATTGGATGGATAACGTAATGTTGAATATCGTTCGTTATTGCCAAATAAGAGATCTTTGTAATTTCTTGTCGAGTTCCATTTTATTGGGCTCACTAACTTTAAGAAATATTGCGATTGCGGTGAATTGGAAAATGTCGAAGTAGTGAAGTGTTTGGTAGATTTTATGTAATGTTGAATGTCGATATTTGTTTCTGTAGTGAGGTATTATGAGGTTTTCTGGTAAAGCCTTTTTACAATGTCATGTTGAATGTCGATATACCTTTTGACAGGGAAATATGATATTATAAGATTTTCTGGTGAAGAATTTTTACAATGAGAGCACAGTGGCATTGCAATCGTTTGCAAAAATGTGCCGCACAAGTGGATGGAAGACCTAACATTGAATGTTGGTGTATGTCTGGCAAGTGGGCGAATAAAAAATTTTACAATGAAGAATTTTTATAGTAGAATACAGTCGCGTTACAGTAAAACGGAATATAGTACTGAAGTGGACGGGTTACGTAATGTGGAATGTCAATATGCCTTTTAGTAGTGAGATATTATGAGATTTTCTGATGAAAAATGTTTGCAATGAGAGTAAAGTGGCATTGCGATCATTTAAAATATACCGCACAAGTGAATGGATCACTTAATGATGAATATCGGTATGTACTTGGGAAGAAGAGGAGTAACAAATTTTCTAATGAAGAATTGTTGTAGTAGAATACAGTGGCATTTCGATCATTTAAAATGGGCTACTTAAGTGGATAGAAGACCTAACGTTGAATATTGGTTTGTATTTGGCAAGTGGGAGAATAAGAAATTTTCTAATGGAGAATTCTTACAGTAGAATAGATACAGTAGCGTTGCGGTAAAATATAATGTGATGCTGAAGTGAGTAGATTACGTAATGTTGAATGTCGATTTCTCTTTTGGTAATGAGGCATCACGAGATTTTTTGATGAAGAATTTTTACAATGAGAGTACAGTGGCATGGCGATCATTAAAAATGTGTCACTTAAGTGGGTGGAACACCTAACGTTGAATATCGGTATGTTTCTGGCATACATCACGTCTTCTATCGTCTCGCGTTTATCTTCTAATACCATCCGCCATCAAATTCTTTCAGCCTAAGACACGACCACCATGTCACCAGTTCCCCAATTTCCCCCACCATCTTCCCATTTTTCCCTTAATTCGCCCGATTTGCCAACGTTACCCTCGCACCTCCAAACACCACGAATACTCCCGTTAAAATCATGAAACTCCGAGGATCCCGGTAGGTGACCACGAAATCATGTATCCAATACCATGAATCCACTCAAATAAAATGCCTCCATAGAAAAATGTAGATTTTCTCACTCCCTGAATAAATATAACTTCGCAATCTCATTTATATCTACAGGACAACATTCGACAAATTCACCGAAACTATTGATCCATACAATAATTCACTACCTAAAAATGCCGTCAATATTTCCGTTCAAAAACATCCGACCCCAATGCAACAAGACCATCACACCATTCTATGAAACAACTTTCAATACGACATCATGTCTTTTATCGTCTCGCGTTTATCTTCTAATACCACTCGCCATCAGATTCTTCCAGCATACCATAAGGCCACCATGTCACCAGTTTCCTACTTTCCCATTTTTTCCTTAATTCGCCCGATCTGCCAACATTACCCTCGCACCTCCAAACACCGCGAACGCTCCCGTTAAAATCATGAAACTCCGAGGATCCCGGCATGTGACCACGAAATCATGTATCCAATACCACGAATCCACTCAAATAAAATGCCTCCATAGAAAAATTAAAATTTTTTCACCCAATGAATCAATATAACTTCGCAATTTCAATTATATCTACAGGAGAACAAATGCCGTCAATATTTCTATTGAAAAACGTCCGACCCCAATGCAACAAGGCCATTACGTTATTCGACGAAACAAATTGCCACACAACATCACATCTTACCGTACATCGTCTCGTGTTTACCTTCTAATACCACCCACCATCAGATTGTTCCAGCATACCATAAGACCACCATGTCACCAGTTTCCTACTTTCCCATTTTTCCCTTAATTCGCCCGATCTGCCAACGCTTTCCTCGCACCTCCAAACACCGCGAACGCTCCCGTTAAAATCATGAAACTCCGAGGATCCCGGCATGTGACAATCAACGCGCGACCACGTTACAAAGCGCGACGAACATGGTAGGAGCAATTCCTCATACCCTCGCGCTGTTACTTTGTGGGCGGTAGAGGTGTTTACGGCACGGATTGGGTTTCGTACAAAGGCCACTGGAGAATTTCAAAGAATCGCGAGCAATGGGGGCGAACGTAGGGTTGGCAGGGCAGGAACGAGGAAGAAGAGGAAGAGGTGGCAGGCGGAGGTAGATGGTGGAAGGTGGAGGAAGGTGGAGGAAGGTGGATAAGGCAGAGGGAAAAGGCAGACGGCAGACAAATGAGTCGGGCCACGGGTCCCTGCGACTCGTTTAATCAAAGTTTGGGATGCGTGCTGCCTCCGTCCTGAACTAACTACGTCCGATCATGCTACGAGCACGGAACCAACCTTACTGTCTCGCTTCAGACTTATCACGACTCTCCTGGAGACGCCGGCCGAGTGCCTGCACGTGCAATCGATAACGCCGGTAACGAAAGAGTTGCCGAAATTCGTCGCGTTCCTGGCGAAACGGCGTGGCTTGTCGGGAAAGGAGTTGTCTAAGGTGAAATGTGGGTTTGACGCGAAATGCAACTTCGACAGAAAGCCGGAACGAAGGATATTGGATGAAAAGTGGTGCGCTTGCGATGTGGGCTTTGATTGTTTTTGTTTACGTCCTGGTTTAAGTGCTTAATACGTTGACTGCCATGGTGGGCATCGGTTTCTGGCGCAAAAGGTCTCACGAAAAATTCAAAAATTACGCAATCGGTAGCATTTATAATTTTGTAAATGCAATTAATATTAAATTGTGATTCAATTCTTTGGTTTCCGATACCTTTGCATTGTTTTTATTTTGCAAAATTCAATCATATTCTGTAGTACTTCATCATGTTGCGGTTTTAATATAGCCAAATGCGCGCGGCAGTCAACGTGTTAACTACGCGTGGTTATTACAATATTTTATATGGTGTGATGTTTTGGGGTCAAGTGGAAGTTCACTTTTGAGTTTGAGTTTTTACAGTCGGGGAGCATCTGTTTTTATGTAATAGAAAAACGGCGTAGCTTGTTGGGGAAGAAGTAGTCTAGGGTGAAATGTAGGTTTGAAGCGAAATGCAGCTTTGGCAGAAAGCTGAAGCGAAGGACATTAGATGAAAAGTGGTGCGTTTGGGCTGAGGGCGTGGATTGTTTTCGTTTACGTCGTGGTTTGAATGCTTAACATGTTGATTGCCAAGCGTATTTTGTTTTGTTAGAACCGCGATGCAATGAAATACTGCAGAGTATGATTAAATTGAGCAAAATGGACGTAATGTACAGTTGTTAGAAGTTGAAGTATTGAAGCACGGTTCTAATATCAATTGCTTTTACAAGATTGCAAATAGGCTTCATTGCGAATTTTTTGCATTTTTAGTGAAATCTTTTGCATCGGTCATCGGTGACCATCGTGGCAGTCGACGTGCTAACACAATATTTTATATTTTACAATATTTTATATGGTGTGATGTTTTGGGGTCAAGTGGAATTTCACTATATTGAAACGGAATCAAATTAATATTACATTTGTAACAAACTCATTCATATCAACATATTGAGTAATTGCAACCAAAATTGAGCAACTTAATTTTAAAATATATACATTAATTCGTTGTGGTATACTATTACGTCGATAAAGATGTTACCGATGCACATGTTCATTCATATCAGTTCCCCTGGTAAAAACATGAACGAAATAAACTGTCTGCGTTGTGCTGGAATCAGAAAAGACATAAGAGCAGCTCGTATTTTCTTTTCTACAATGTATCAAAATAACTGACATCTAAAGACTGTGTGTACAAAACCATACAAAACAAGCGAAAACAACATGGAGGCACTCGAGTTTAATGAAACATTGAATGTTCATGTAAATACTCAAACAGTCAAAATAGATACAATGTATCAAAGTAACTGACACCTAAAAACACCGTGTAGAAAACACGAAAAAACTTGTGAGCGGTCCGTAACAATAGGTACACGAAAGCATTTTTCACTATAAAGAGGAAGCCTACAAAATGAGCCAAGAAAATATGAAGGCACTCGAGTTTAATGCATTGAATATTGATATAAATACTTAGACAAAATAGATATAATAAACCAAAGTAAGTGATATCTAAAAACAGCGTGTAGAAAACACGAGAAAACTCGTGAGCGGTATGTAACAGTTGGAACACGAAAGCATTTTTCTCTATGAAAAGGAACCTTATAAAATTTACGTATGTATCGTGATTCGCTTCGCTTTTTATTGAATATTAATGTAAATACTTAAATAGACAATATCGATACAATGTATCCAAGTAACTGACATCTAAAAACACCGTGTAGAAAACACGAGAAAACTCGTAAGCGGTCCATAACACTTGAGACACGACACACAGGAAAACTCGTACGCGGTCTTTAACCCTTTGAGTGCTGAATACTTTTGGCCAAAGCGCTCGCTGGGGACGAAACACTTTTTGCTAGTGTGAACTTTACTAATCGATTATTTAAGGCGCAAATAAGTTTTAATGATAATTCTGTATTTACGCCAAATTAAATAATGTAAGAAAATCATTTGATAAAGAACGCATCCGTATTCATCTCATACATTTATAATTGTGGCTACAGCAGATAATAACTCGACACGACCGGGGACGCATATATGCGCCCATAGTCGACACCGATAGATTTCAGCGGAAGCATATATGCGTCCATAGCACTCAAAGGGTTAAAGTGCCAACACGGTCAAGTTCCACGTTTACAGCATCACCAAACCAAACATTTGAATCTTAACACGTTGATTGCCAAGCGTATTTTGCTTTGTTAGAATCACGATACGATGAAATACTGCGGATGTTGATTAAATCGTGCAAAATGAAGGTAACACAGAGTTGTTAGAAGCCAAGGTATTGAAACACCATTTCAATATCAAATGCCTTTACAAAATTGCAAATATGCTTCATTGCGAATTTTTTGCATTTTTAGTAAAAACTTTTGCGCCGGTCATCGGTGACCACCGTGGCAGTCAACGTGTTAAACTCTTAACACAGTCAGACTCCACACTTACAATATGACCGCACCAAACGTTTGAATCTCAAACCTGCATTACCTCTATTAATTTACTTACCAACCTCTAAAACAATCTACGCAACCATTCTAAAATTCTACAAAGTACCCCGATGCCCCACGCAAGTCCTCATTCATCACTGCCTCAAACGTCCGCAATCTCTGCCCTCAACCATCGAACGCTGACCGAACCAAACGTTTGAATCTGAAACCTGCATTACCTTCATCAATTTACTTACCAACCTCCAAACAATCTACACAACCATTCTACCATTTTGCAAAGTACCTCAAACCCCACACAAGTCCTCATTCATCACTGCCTCAAACGTCCGCAATCTCTGCCCTCAACCATCGAACGCTGACCGCATCCCTTCCTGACATCAATAATTCGGCATCTCTTTGCCACTTGCCCGAGTGCAGCGGCCCAAAATCTCACACCTCACTCCGGGCCTCTCCGAAGCACTCATCGTGAATCCCGAAACACGAGGCCTGCGCTATTCCTGCTTAGAGACCTGCGTGGGCGTGGAGCATCCCGGCGCGATAACTTTTAGGCGTGGAAGAGTGACTTTCACACGTACGCACGCGACGGCTTACGAATGGGACCCCATCAGTGTGGAGCGCACTCGGGCAGGTCCCTCTTTACGCTTGTTGGCTGGCATGTGCGGGAGTCTGCGAAGGTGTGGGTGTCGCGGGGTGGCCACCTGTCTAGCGAGGTATGCGCCGATAGTATCACGGGAACGAACCAAACGGAACGAACGCCCAGCGTTAAGCAAAGACAAGGGCGGTAACTCACCCCGACAAATTATAGAGTGGCCAGACAGCGCGACTCTTGGCCTCTCTCTTTCTCGCTTCTCTGCCTCCTTCCTTCGCGCGCTTTCTTTCTCCTTCTTTCTTCTTCTTTCTCCTTCTTTCTCCTTCTTTCTCTGACAGAGATCGTGTCCTGCTCCCGCGACCGGCAGAAGATCTCTACCCTCGCGTGGACGACTCTAGTTTACGCGGGATCTCGTCCTTTTTCGACTCTAGCGTGTTAACCGCTATTTGTCTCCGCGCTTATTGATGCAGGCAATTTTGGGCGGGCCGGGAGATTGGATGGTAAACGGTGGATGGGGGGTTAGTGGACTAGAGTTGGGAGAAGTGATGTTGGGGTGATTGACGCGCGGGTGGATGTTATGTTAAGCAGTTTGGTGTAAGGGAATTAAAATGGTAATTGATAAATGGTATAATTGCAAAAAAAACAGAATAAAAGGTTTTAGGTGTAACGTTTATGGTGTTAGGTAATAGTTTATGTTTTTTGTGTAATGTTAATTTTTATTTATTATGCATTTGCGTTCGACATAGAAGATTATAGATATTAATAGGTTAAATAGAGGTAAACTATAATAATTATATGTATTATATATATATATGTTATATGTATTATATGCCCGGGTGGATGTTATGTTAAGCAGTTAGGTATAAGGGAATTAAAATGATAATTGATAAATGGTATAATTGCAAAAAAAAACGAATAAAAGGTTTTATGTGTAACGTTTATGGTGTTACGTAATAGTTTATGTTTTTTGTGTAATGTTAATTTTTATTTATTATGCATTTACGTTCGACATAGAAGACTATAGATATTAATAGCTTAAATAGAGGTAAATTATAATAATTATATGTATTATATATATATATATATGTTATATGTATTATATATTCCTGGGTTTAGTATTGAATAATTTAATGATCGTTATTTTAATGAGCATAATAATGTTAAAGTTACATTTAATTATCTGATAACCTGCGAATACCACGATTATAAAAGTAGTTTACTTTCAATGAAAACTATCCTCTATCATATGATTTAGGTCTGGAATAGAATATTAAATGTTGTAACCTTTATAATGTTAGCTAATAGTTTATATTTTTTGTATAATCTTAATTTTAATTTATTATGCATTTACACTGGACATAGAAAATTATAGGTATTAATAACTTAAATAGAGGTAAGTGATAATAATTATAGGTATGCCTTTCTTCGATTTTACCTCGAGCATTAAATTATGAGTTAGAATTAATTAATTTATTATATGTATTATATATTTCTACTTTTAGTATTGAATAATTTAATGATCGTTATTTTAAGGAGTATAATAATGTTAAAGTTAATTTAATTATCTCATAACCTGCGAGTACCATGATTAGATAATAGTTTCCTTTCAGTGAAAACTACCCTCTATCATATGGTTTAGGTCCGAAATAGAATATTAAATATTTTGTTATATGTAACCTTTATAATGTTAGCTAAGAGTTTATATCTTTTGTATAATCTCAATTTTAATTTATTATACATTTACATTCGACATAGGAGATTATGGATATTAATAACTTAAATAGAGGAAGGTTATAATAATTATAGATATGCTTTTCCTTGATTTGACATTAAGTTATTAATTTGAATTAATTTATTTATAATGTTGTATGTATTATATATTATATTTCTACTTTTGGTATTAAATAATTTAATGAACGTTATTTCAATAAGCATAATAAAGTTAAAGATGCATTTAATTATCCGGTACCTCTCAATACTACGATTACAAAGTAGTTTCCATCCAATGAAAACTACCCTCTATCACATGGTTTAGGTCCGGAATAGACCTTTCAATGAAAGCTACCCTCTATCATACGGTTTACGTCCGGAACAAAAAGAAGTGAGTCTCTTTCCGGTAATTTTGACTCTTTCTAAGTGTTTCTGAGGTCTATGGCGAAACATATCTTCATTCCACAACATGATTATACTGTAATTACTAAGAACATATCCCTCGTGTTGATTCGTACTATCCTCAGATATAGAGTAAAACTTACATAAGGCGGATCTGTCATATATCACCTGTAACATGTATCTATCACAAGAATTTCATATTCTGATCGCATCTATTGTTTTTATTAATTGCACATATAAGCTCATCGGCCACGCTGATGCATGTGTACGTCAACATTCGCAAAAAGTTAAAATCTGCCGATTTTTTTTTCCATCAGATATATAATTTATTAATAAATAGTATTATTTATTTCAGAAATACAAATGTTTTTATTTTAATATAAAGTATAACTTTATTTACGTAAGTATAAATAAATATATAAATACATATAAATAATATAGTATGTAAGTATATAGTATATATGTAAATATAAGTATATATAGCATATACTAATATTATATACTAATATTTTTTATATGTACACTAATATTTAAAAAATACGAATACTTTTACTTTCATATAAAGTATAACTTTATTTATACCTATATGAGCCGTTTATTTTGAAAGTGGCCTAACTCCATTTTTTAATATTTTCCGGTTACCATGGTTACATGTACAAATTCATGTTATTTATCAGTAAATGTTATTTACCTCGATTTAAAGATAAATGGAATTAAGCCACTTTCAAAATAAACGGTTCATATAACTAATATAAATAATACAGTATATATAGTATATACTTTACATTAAAATAAAAACATTCTTATTTTTTAAGTAATTAATAGGATTTATTAATCAATTAAAATGTCGGTCCATTTTGAGACACCCTTTATAAAATCAGCAGACACATACATACTTCCATACTCCGCATCGATAACTTTCGCGGGGTGCATAAACCTGTCCATAGTCTCCATCCACAACTTTTCGCGAACGTACTTATACGTCCACAGCGGTCAAAGAGTGAGGCACCATGCATCATTGGCGGAAGTTTGGACGTATGTATGCACGACTCCTCGCGTTTCGGATGTCGACCCACGCGAGCAGCACGCGCGGTAGTTTCGTCCGTCCGATACACGGAGGATACAAGCCGAACAAATTGGCTTATCGATCTCTTCGGACCACGACCGGTTTTGCCCCTGCAGAACGCTCGTACCCATTGCGGACCAGTGGATCAAAGCGTCGCTGGAACAAAAGAAAAGCACGCGCTTCGTACTTTGAACAGATTGCAAACCTATGTCACAGTCATGTGAGGCTGTGATATCTGACGATTGTGTCGATGAATTTAACCGCGGCGTAAAGCAAAGTTTCGAGGCATTCGGTCAATCGTTAACACTTTGACTACCATGCGTATTATACTATATTAACACATTGCGGACGGCGTTCTTGCTCATCCAGACCTCGCACATTTTTCAGCGTCCTAAAAAGTTGAGTACAATACATACAAGGTTTTTTTAACACTGACTGCTATGTTCGCACTTTTTCAACATTTTAACATTTATTTACTTCACAATTATACTATCAAAAATTGCTGCAAGGCTTCATTACTTTAGCAAGGTACCAATAAACGTTAAAACGAGAAATCTTGTGACCCGTCCGCAATGTTAACCCTTTAAGAACCGCTCACGCGTTTTCTCGAGTTTTCTACACGCTGTCGTTAGATGCCAGTTATTTTGATACATTGTATCTATTTTATCTATTTAACACATTGTTGACCGGCAATTTTCGGCAAAAGCTGTCTCAAGTCACCGGCTATTATTTCGTAATTCAACATAGAAGTGAAACGATGTAAATAAGTTTCAATAAAGTTTGTTCGTGCATAATGCATTCAAATTGAACTTTGGACATAAATATTGTGTAACTTTTAATATTTTCCGTATGATTAACTGTACAGCAGTCATTTATGCGTCGATGTAGACGAGAGGTTTTGCACGTATATCTTGTTTCGTTGCGCTTTCCTTTTAAAGAGTTAGATTATGCCCTTGTTATTTTATTTTCAATAATCATTTTCCAAATCACTACAACTTATTTAAAAATCACTCGGGCAACTATAGAAAGCATTCACGTATAATTTATTGGAAAACGCTTCACCGTCACGTATCGTCGTTCTTGACACTTTCTAATACTAGAATTGTAATAAAAGCCTCAGTACCAAGAAAAGTATACCTTTTTATAATAAAGCAGACGCGATTGAACGCAATGAACTAAATTTTGCTGTATTCTATATTTCCCTGCGTTTCAAAAACTAAAATGGCCATGAAAACACGAGTTAACTTGTGACCGGTCAACAATGTGTTAAGTATTTACATCAATATTCGATGCATTAAATTCGATTGCCTTCATGTTTTCTTCGTATGTTCATGTTTTAGTAAAAAAAGTTATCATATTTATTAAAAAACATAATTTTTTTTATCATACCTAAAATACTTCCAATTATAAACGTATACCTACGTATACCTTCGTAAGTAACAAAGTTATAATTTTTTGCAACGTACAAGTTTCCTACAAACGTGTGGTCCCAAACGTATTTCTTACAGATTTCTTAGTGGTCCTTAAAGTGTTAAAACCGCAACGTGCCGAAGTACTAGAGAATATGATTGAATTGTGCAAAATGTAAATAATGTGCAGATATTGGAGACCAAAGGAAAGCATCACTATTCTAACAACTGCATTTATAAAATAATTATTGCTACCCATTGCGAATATTTTGGAGCCCAAAGGATCGCATCACTATTCTAACAATAACTGCATTTATAAAATAATTATTGCTACTGATTGCGAATATTTTGGAGACCAAAGGATCGCATCACTATTCTAACAACTGCATTTGTAAAATAATTATTGCTACCCATTGCGAATATTTTGGAGCCCAAAGGATCGCATCACTGTTCTAACAACTGCATTTATAAAATAATTATTGCTACCCATTGCGAATATTTTGGAGCCCAAAGGATTGCATCATTATTCTAACAACAACTGCATTTATAAAATAATTATTGCTACTCATTGCGAATATTTTGGACACCAAAGGATCGCATCACTGTTCTAACAACAACTGCATTTATAAAATAATTATTGCTACCCATTGCGAATATTTTGGAGCCCAAAGGATCGCATCACTGTTCTAACAACAACTGCATTTATAAAATAATTATTGCTACCCATTGCGAATATTTTGGAGCCCAAAGGATCGCATCACTATTCTAACAATAACTGCATTTATAAAATAATTATTGCTACTGATTGCGAATATTTTGGAGACCAAAGGATCGCATCACTATTCTAACAACTGCATTTATAAAATAATTATTGCTACCCATTGCGAATATTTTGGAGACCAAAGGATCGCATCACTATTCTAACAACTGCATTTATAAAATAATTATTGCTACCCATTGCGAATACTTTGGAGGCCAAAGGATTGCATCACTATTCTAACAATAACTGCATTTATAAAATATTTATTACTACGCATTGCGAATATTTTGGAGACCAAAAGATCGCATCACTATTCTAACAATAACTGCATTTATAAAATAATTATTGCTACCCATTGCGAATATTTTGGAGACCAAAGGATTGCATCAGTATTCCAACAATAACTGCATTTATAAAATAATTATTGCTATCCATTGCGAATATTTTGGAGACCAAAGGATCGCATCACTATTCCAACAATAACTGCATTTATAAAATAATTATTGCTATCCATTGCGAATATTTTGGAGACCAAAGGATCGCATCACTATTCTAACAACAACTGCATTTATAAAATAATTATTGCTACCCATTGCGAATATTTTTGGAACCAAAGGATCGCATCACTATTCTAACAATAACTGCATTTATAAAATAATTATTGCTACCCATTGCGAATATTTTGGAGACCAAAGGATTGCATCGCTATTCTAACAATAACTGCGTTTATAAAATAATTATTGCTATCGAAGCATCACTATTCGAACAACTGCATTTATAAAATAATTATTGCTACCCATTGCGAATATTTTGGAGACCAAAGGATTGCATCACTATTCTAACAACAACTGCATTTATAAAATAATTATTGCTACTCATTGCGAATATTTTGGACACCAAAGGATCGCATCACTGTTCTAACAACAACTGCATTTATAAAATATTTATTACAACCCATTGCGAATATTTTGGAGACCAAAGGATCGCATCACTATTCTAACAATAACTGCATTTATAAAATAATTATTGCTACTCATTGCGAATATTTTTAAGGCTAAAGGATCGCATCACTATTCCAACAATAACTGCATTTACAAAATATATATTGCTAGCCGTTGCGATTACTTTGAAAGTAGTTGGGAGATCTTCAGTTAAATCTTTTGCCGTGGTCACCGGTGACCATCACCGCAGTCAAAATGTTAAATACGCAAAACGTACTGCTATGCCAATACCCGAAGCCCCTCATCAGAGGACCATCGACTACAACCGAATATCCGGATGAAACAAGTGCCGAAAAGCGTGGAAACAAACAGCGGCGCTGAAAAGGGGTTGACGTAAAACAGGGATGCACAGAGTCTAAACAAAGCTACATAAGCTGGCGGGAGTCCCTCGAGACAACAGGGGCGCCGTCGTTTCAGGTAAAACAAGTGTGGAAAAGAGTTCACGCACGGGCGAAGCTGGAGTTCAGGTAGGAGAATGGGGGCGATATGGGGGTCCAGGTAAATGGGGGTGTGGGGAGTTCGGGTAAGACAACGGGCACCACACAGTGTCGTGCCCATGGGGGGCCAGCGTGGAAGACCCCATGCCCGCCCACATCGCCGACAAAAGGGTGGCGACCCCTTTTTGCCCCCCAAACTCCCCATCGCCGGCCAAACCGAAGTTCCGATCTTACGGACGCGATAAACGGAGATCGGATATTTATTATTTGTAATACGCGTAGTGAGACGCTCGTTAGCGAAAGACGAATGGAAAGAAAGTGTTGCAGTACCGTTAGGTGAAGGACTATTTTTTTTAATCAGTTCTATTCGGATGCAATCTCTGTGTTATGGAGAGGAAATATTTTTGAAGGCCTTCTTGTGATTGAATGTTTAATATTTTCCGATTTTCTTTGGATGAACTGGATGTATTCTGTTATTTTATTGTATATTACATTTTTGAAAAAAATGCTCCATAGCGAAGCACGAATGAAAAGAAAGTGTTGCAGTACTATGTGAGGGACTATTTCTTTTTATCAGTTCTATTCGGCTGTAATCTTTATGTTATGGAGAGAAAATATTTTTGAAGGCCTTACTGTGATTAAATGTTTAATATTGTCAAGTTTTCTTTCGATGAACTGGACGTATTCAAGTTTCTGGAGCCTTCTTAGCAAAATTCTAATATACAAGATCATTTCATCGTATATTGGACTCTTGAAGAAATGTTCGATAGGGAAGGACAAATGTAAATAAAGTGTTGCAGTACCGTTAGGTGAAGGACTATTTTTTTTAATCAGTTCTATTCGGATGCAATCTCTGTGTTATGGAGAGGAAATATTTTTGAAGGCCTTCTTGTGATTGAATGTTTAATATTTTCAGGTTTTCTTTGGATGAACTGGAGTCAAGTCTATGATAGTAGAGCTAGTAGATAATAGTGAAGAGCAAATGTAAAAAAAGTGTTGTAATGCCATTACGTGAGGGGTTTTGGTTTTATTGGTTCTATATGGATGCTATCTTAATGTTGTAGTGGAAACATTTTTGAATGCATTGTTGTGATTGAATGTTTATTATTTTCAGGATTTCATTTTTGGATGAACTGGACGTATTCAAGTCCTTGGGGCCTTCTTTTCAAAAATCTAATGTACCAGATCATTTTATTGTATATTAAACTATTGAAGAAATGCTCGATAGCAAAGGACGAATCTAAAGAAAGTGTTGCAGTACCGTTAGGTGAGGGACTATTTTTTTTAACGGGTCTATTCGGATGCAATCTTTGTGTTATGAAGAGGAAATATTTTTGAAGGCCTTTTTGTGATTGAATGTTTAATATTTTCCGATTTTCTTTGGATGAACTGGATGTATTCTGTTATTTTATTGTATATTACTTTTTTGAAAAAAAATGCTCCATAGCGAAGCACGAATGAAAAGAAAGTGTTGCAGTACTATATGAGGGACTATTTCTTTTTATCAGTTCTATTCGGCTGTAATCTTTATGTTATGGAGAGAAAATATTTTTGAAGGCCTTACTGTGATTAAATGTTTAATATTGTCAAGTTTTCTTTCGATGAACTGGACGTATTCAAGTTTCTGGAGCCTTCTTAGCAAAATTCTAATATACAAGATCATTTCATCGTATATTGGACTCTTGAAGAAATGTTCGATAGGGAAGGACAAATGTAAATAAAGTGTTGCAGTACCGTTAGGTGAAGGACTATTTTTTTTAATCAGTTCTATTCGGATGCAATCTCTGTGTTATGGAGAGGAAATATTTTTGAAGGCCTTCTTGTGATTGAATGTTTAATATTTTCCGATTTTCTTTGGATGAACTGGATGTATTCTGTTATTTTATTGTATATTACATTTTTGAAAAAAATGCTCCATAGCGAAGCACGAATGAAAAGAAAGTGTTGCAGTACTATATGAGGGACTATTTCTTTTTATCAGTTCTATTCGGCTGTAATCTTTATGTTATGGAGAGAAAATATTTTTGAAGGCCTTACTGTGATTAAATGTTTAATATTGTCAAGTTTTCTTTCGATGAACTGGACGTATTCAAGTTTCTGGAGCCTTCTTAGCAAAATTCTAATATACAAGATCATTTCATCGTATATTGGACTCTTGAAGAAATGTTCGATAGGGAAGGACAAATGTAAAGAAAGTGTTGCAGTACCGTTAGGTGAAGGACTATTTTTTTTAATCAGTTCTATTCGGATGCAATCTCTGTGTTATGGAGAGGAAATATTTTTGAAGGCCTTCTTGTGATTGAATGTTTAATATTTTCAGGTTTTCTTTGGACGAACTGGACTCAAGTCTCTGATAGTAGAGCTAGTAGCTAATAGTGAAGAGCAAATGTAAAAAAAGTGTTGTAATGCCATTACGTGAGGGGTTTTGGTTTTATTGGTTCTATATGGATGCTATCTTAATGTTGTAGTGGAAACATTTTTGAATGCATTGTTGTGATTGAATGTTTATTATTTTCAGGATTTCCTTGGATGAACTGGACGTATTCAAGTCCTTGGGGCCTTCTTTTCAAAAATCTAATGTACCAGATCATTTTATTGTATATTAAACTATTGAAGAAATGCTCGATAGCGAAGGACGAATCTAAAGAAAGTGTTGCAGTACCGTTAGGTGAGGGACTATTTTTTTATCGGTTTTATTTGTGAGAATTCTTGGGGTTACGTAGGGGGGAAATTTGTGGAGGGTTTGTTATGTTTGAATGTTTTTTATTTTAAGGTTTTCCCGTATTAAATGATCAACCACATCGTTCACCAAAATCTCTCTATTATACTCTATTATTACTCTATTACTATAACTATAATTTAATACGTTCTGTGCAAATGCGCATATTCTAATTACGCATATGACCCCTAGAACCAGTAATATAATCCAATTTTGATTTTTTAATACCAGTTCATTCGATTGGGAAATTAAATCGACATACATCGATAATAATAGTGACCACGCATAATTTCGCTAACGATGGGTATAAAATTTGCCAGTAACCCCGGTCTGAAAGAATTGCATAAATCCAACATCTAACAAAAATGTACACGACCACCGTCTTTAATGTTGTGAAAAACTTATCTGCCACGCGCATAATTGCAATGCATTCTAACCATTCAAAATTTCGCAAAAAAATTTGCCAGTAACTTCGATTTAGCAGAATTCCACATAACACCCATCTACTCACATATTAAAACAGTTACTGCTCTAAATCTACGTAATTACAATGCATCATAACCACCTATAATTTCATAAATTACAGATACAAAGTTTTCCACTATTTGCGACCTAGCAGAATTTCACAAAACTTCCACCTAACAACATATTAACATAGCCACTGCCCTAAAAATGATAAAAAAATCACATAATACATAATAACCACCCACTATTTTACAAAACCTCTGCATCAAACTTGTCCCTAACCAAATCTCTCAAAATTTCACAAAATTTCCATTTACAAGATTGCAAATAGGCTTCATTGCAGTTTTTTTGCATTTTTAATTAAATCTTTTGCATATTTTGCTCAAGCGTATTTTGCTATGTTAGAACTGCGATACGATGAAATACAGCAGAGTATAATTAAATCGTGCAAAATAAAGGTAACGCAGAGTTGTTAGAAGCCAAAGTATTGAAGCACCGTTCCAATATCAATTGCTTTTACAATATTGTAAATAGGCTTCATTGCAAATTTTTTGCATTTGTAATAAAATGTTTTGCGTATTTTGCTATGTTAGAACCGCGATGGGATGAAATACAGCAGGGTATAATTAAATCGTGCAAAATAAAGGTAACGCAGAGTTGTTAGAAGCCAAAGTATTGAAGCACCGTTCCAATATCAATTGCTTTTACAAGATTGTAAATAGGTTGCATTGCGAATTTTTTGCATTTTTAATCAAATCTTTTGCGTATTTTGCTATGTTAAAATCACGCTGCGATGAAATATTGCAGAGTATAATTAAATCGTGCAAAATAAAGCTTTTACAAAATTGCAAATAGGCTTCATTGCGAATTTTTTGCATTTTTAGTAAAATCTTTTGCGTATTTTGCTCAAGCGTATTTTGCTATGTCAGAACCACGATGCGATAAAATACAGCAGAGTATAATTAAATCGTGCAAAATAAAGATAACGTAGAGTTGTTAGAAGCCAAAGTATTGAAGCACGGTTCCAATATCAATTGCTTTTACAAGATTGCAAATAGGTTGCATTGCGAATTTTTTACATTTTTAATAAAATCTTTTACACCGTTCACCAGTGACCACCGTGGCAGTCAACGTGTTAACTGGTTAACGAGGAATTAAAAAGGCGGCAACTCTTAAACTCACGACAGTACAGAGGCCGAGGAAAATGGTGCGTCTCGGAACGAGAGTGCTCAGAAGAAAACGAGACTGCGAGTAGAGAGGATGGAAAAAGAGCAAGTAAGAGAGAGAAAGAGCGCGAGAGACACGGGGTAATTTAACACCGGAAGCGTCTTGAGCGTGACGCCACCCTGAAGGTGCAGGATACGCGGCGAGGATAGGAGGAGAAGGTGGGGCGAAGAAGAAGAAGAAGAAGGTGGAGGCTATGGCGATGGGAGTCGGTAGGTACTCGAGGCCGCCATGCAAGCCGAGCTTCCTTCGTGCGCCTCTCTCTTCCTCGCCTGTCCGCCTTTTCTGTCCTCTGCTACTTCTCTCCTAACGTAAGTACTAAGCTCCGTCTTTGTCTGCGCGGATTACTCCCCTGCACGATGGTTCCTATTATTTTTGCGCGCCTCCGCGCTTCTGTGTGCGACACCAGTGAAAACACAGAAGCAGACAGAAAACACACACAGAAAAATGGGCAGTGCGATGGGTAAATCGAAGGTTTGATGTAGGAATCTACGAGAATTGTTAAGGTGACGTTGGTGATGTCAGAACATATGCGTTTCTGCGTTCGTTTGTTGCATTAAGCTCGGTATATGGTGCTGTGAGTTTTTGCGTAAAACGCAACGAATGCAATGTAAGCGAAGCAAGTGGTACAGGTGATGGATAATTTGGAAGTTTGGAATAGGTGTACTGTTTATAAGGTTTGTTAAGCTTGAATTAATGGCGCTGTGACTTTTTGCGTAAAACGCAACGAATGCAAGGTAAGCGAAGTAACTGATTTAGGTCATGGATAAATTGAAGGTTTGGTGTAGGAATCTACGAGAACTGTCAAGGTGACGTTAGTGATGTCATGATATATGGGTTTCTGCGTTCGTTTGTTGCATGAAACTGGTTATAAGACGCTGAACATTTTTGCTTAAAACGCAACGAATGCAAGGTAAGTAAAGCAAGTTATTCAAGTGGTGGGTAATTTGGCGGTTTAGAATAGGTGTACTGTTTATAAAGTTTGTTAAACTTGAATCAATGGCGCTGTGACTTTTTGCGTAAAACGCAACGAATGCAAAGTAAGCGAAGTAACTGATTTAGGTGATGGGTAAATGGAAGGTTTGGTGTACGAATAGTGTCGACGAGAATTCTCAAAGTTGGTGATGTCATTAGACATGCGTTTCTGCATTCGTTTGTTGCATTAAGCTCGGTATAAGGCGCTGTAAGTTTTTGCTTAAAACGCAACGAATGCAAGGTAACTAAAGCAAGTGATTCAGGCGGTGGGTAATCTGGAGGTTTAGAATAGGTGTACTGTTTATAAAGTTCGTTAAGCTTGAATTAATGGCACTGTGATTTTTTGCGTAAAACGCAACGAATGCAAGGTAAGCGAAGTGACTGATTTAGGTGATGGGTAAATTGAAGGTTTGGTGTAGGAATAGTGTCTACGAGAATTGTCAATATTGGTGATGTCATTAGATGTGCGTTTCTGCATTCGTTTGTTGTACTAAACTTGGTATATGGCGCTGTAAGTTTTTGCATAAAACGCAACGAATGCAAGGTAAGTAATGCAAGTCATTAAAGTGGTGAGTAATTTGGAGGTTTAGAATAGGTGTACTGTTTATAAAGTTCGTTAAGCTTGAATTAATGGCACTGTGATTTTTTGCGTAAAACGCAACGAATGCAAGGTAAGCGAAGTAACTGATTTAGGTGATGGGTAAATTGAAGGTTTGGTGCAGGAGTAAAGGCTACAAGAATTGTCAAGGTTGATGATGTTATTAGATATGCGTTTCTGCATTCGTTTGTTACATTAAACTGGGTATAAGGCGCTGTAACTTTTTGCATAAAAAGCAACGAATGCAAGGTAAGTAAAGCAAGTCATTCAAGTGATGGGTAATTTGAAGGTTTAGAATAGGTGTACTGTTTATAAAGTTTGTTAAGCTTGAATTAATGGCGCTGTGACTTTTTGCGTAAAACGCAACGAATGCAAGGTAAGCGAAGTAACTGATTTAGGCGATGGGTAAATTGAAGGTTTGGTGTAGGAATAGTGTCTACGAGAATTGTCAAGTTTAGTGATGTCATTAGATATGCATTTCTGCGTTCGTTTGTTTCATTAAGCTCGGTATATGGTGCAATGAGTTTTTGCGTAAAATGCAACGAATGCAAGGTAAGCGAAGCAAATGATTCAGGTGATGTGTAATTTGAAGGTTTAGAATAGTTGTACTGTTTATAAGATTTGTTAAGCTTTAATTAATGACGCTAGAACTTTTTATGTAAAACGCAACGAATGTAAGCGAAGCAAGTGATTCAGGCGATGGGTAATTTGGCGGTTTAGAATAGGTGTACGAGATAGTAAGGTTGGTGATGTCATTACGCTTTTGTTGCATTAATTAATGCCGCTGCGACTTTTTGCGTAAAACGCAACGAATGCAAGGTAAGCCAAGCAAGTCATTCAAGTGATAGGTAATTTGAAGGTTTATAACAGGTGTACTGCTTATAAGATTTGTTAAAAAACGATGTGATTTTCGGTCAATGCAACGAATGCAAGGTCGAAGTAACTGATTTAGGTGATGCCCTTCATTGTAACGTGTAGGAATAGTGTCTACGAGAATTGTCAAGGTTAGTGATGTTATTAGATATGCGTTTCTGCGTTCGTTTGTTGCACTAAGCTCGGTATATGGTGCTGTGAGTTTTTGTGTAAAACGCAATGAATGCAAAGTAAGCGAAGCAAATGATTCAGATGATGGATAATTGGCGTGTGTCATGTGTGAAATTGTTTATAAAGCTTCGATAATATAATAATTAATGACACGACTCTTTATTTTGCGAAAAACGCAATAATATCAGGTCAACCGGAAAGTCATTCAAGTGATGGGTAATTTGAAGGTTTAGAATAAGTGTACTGTTTATAAGATTTATTAAGCTTAATTAATCGCGTTCTGAATTTTTGCGTAAAACGCAACGAATGCAAGGTAAGCGAAACAAGTGATTTAGGCGGTGTGTAATCTAGAGGTTAAGAATAGATATACTGTTTATAAGGTTTGTTAATCTTTAATTAATGCCGTTGTTAGACGCTTGTTAGAATGCAGTTTGTTTCTTAGTGCGTGCTCGCGCCACATAATATCGGTAAAGCAGGCGATTCAAGCAATGAGAAATTTGACAATGCGAAACAGCAGTACTATTTACAACGTTTGTCAAGCTTTCGTTAATGATATTATTATTAGACACGTACGCATAATGTTCATTTGTTTCAACATCCTCACCACTTCTGTGTTTGTCTAAATAAGTTGTAACAAATGTAACTTAAACTAAACCGGTGGTTTAAGTAACGCACAATTCGAAGGTTTTGAACAAGAATACTACTATATGCATAATATATTGTATGCACAATACTATAAAACTATTAGTTTATTCTATCATCGTTAAAATTTTTGTATTGATAAAGTGATAAAACTCATTTGCATCCCTTATGATAGGCAATACCTTATACATAAGCAATACGATAGGCAATCCATTATGCAAAACTTTAAAATAGTATAAGAAAGTAGCATTTGCGTTTTTCCTAAATACATCAGTTGTAAATGTTTGGGTATTATGTGATACTCAACGACATAGATCTATATCAATAGTAGAAGCTAGAAAGCGATTAGTTCATTATTTATGTTACTGTGAGAATGAACACAATAACATATCTCCTGAAATTACAACAAACTCTAGAATACGACATGAAATTGAAAAGTGAAATGGTATAGCGATGAGAGTGAGGAAACGTTGAAAACTAAAAGAGTAGTGACGTTTTGCAGCGGTTGCCCAAAGAAGCCATATTTATGCATATCTTCCTTTAACAAATTCAACCATTACTTATAATTATTAATTATTTTCTATACAAAAATTAAAGAAATATATGTACTTGTTCTATGCGGCATTTTTTGTAATGCCTCATTCTTTTAGTACAAATATATTTTACATAATTAAATTTGTCATAAAATGTATGTTTTCAGTGGATTAAATAAATATGACTGCGTGTACCACCTATGGTACACGTGGCCTGAGGATCAAGTTTAACAGGTACCATAAATGGTACACGTGGCACAGAACATGTTAATAATGACGGCAATTATATTATTTAATAAAGTTTATTGACGGTAGTAAACATTTTATTAGGTGTACAAACGAATAATCCAATTTTTCAGCTAAATTCAAGGTTTATTTTAAAACAAAGTAAATTAAATTTTTTAATCAAAATACTCGCCAAATCATGTTTCTATGCTTTAAGCCATCTTTCTGATACATTGATATATTCAAACAAAAAAATTTTACGTCTTTGGATACGATAAAATCGTCATAGTTCATTTTCGGATCTCATCGATTGATTGGAAGTGCATATCGGACAACGTTTTGCATCGACCGAAACAAGTGGTAATCGGTTGGAGCAAGATCTTGAATACGCCGGGACCATATGCTGCAAGACGTCCCAATCAAGGCTCATTATGATGTCTTTTGTATTGGAAGCAATATATGGCCTAGCGTTGTCATGCAATCATTTTACTGGACGTTCTCCTTTGCCGGTATACGGGCGTTTTCCTTAAAATTTGACTCAAGCAGATTAATTGGCGTTGGTATCTCAGTCCGCAGTAACTGTAACTCTCCGGAAAAATCCAACAACTCATATTTGAACACACGCCCTTGATATCCCACCAAATACAGAGAAGAACCTTTTTCCGAAGCGATTTGGTTTTTGACCGATGTTGATGGTTCGCCAGGATTTACCCATGACTTTCTACGTTTCGGATTGTCATAGAGTATCCATTTCTCATCGCCCTTTCACGATTTTCCACAAGAAAGACTTTCGACGCTGCTTATTGAGGAGAGAACGACACGCTGCCACTCGTTGATTTTTGTTGATTTCACTGAGTTCATGCGGAAACCATTTTCCTTCTTTCCGGATCTTTCCCATCTCATGTAGGCGTTTGGAAATCGTTTGCTGCGTTACTCCCTACTGTTCTGCAAGCTCCTCTTGCGTTTGTTAGAATTCTCGATGCGAGCAGTTTTTCCAAATCATCGTTATCGCAAAATAAGGGCCTAAGGCAGAGTTGTTTGTCGATTAGACTGAAAGCACCGCTTTTATCAATTGCTTTTATCAAAATGCGCACACATCGTATGATACAACACCTTCGCCGAGGAAGAAACAAATCGATTCGCATATCTTGCAGCATTTTTTCCTTGTTGGAATTCGCGATGCAATGTCGAATATGCACCTTGTCTGTTGCCATTTTCGACTCTACTGAACTGAATAATATTAAAGTTTATGTTGGACTTTTTCTAAAACTATTTGTTTTTTTTAATAGCTACATGTCAACACTGCATAACCACAAAAGAGTGGGAAAATCTATTCAATTTAAAATTTATTTCATGACCGCTCAAAATAATTTGGATTATTCATTTGTACACCTAATATTTTGTTTTATTCCAAGAACGGACAGAACTTTCCGGTAGACCTGATATATACACACACGCAGCCTCATAAACATATATCCGTGACCAGCAGCGTGTGCGTTTCGATGAACGTGCGACCACCGATCTTACGTCCTCTCACATGGAGACGGCCAGAAGTGAGAACGTTGACGAAGATAAAACAGGACGGCGTCCGGCGAGGAGCGGAGGAGAGCAACAGTGAACGTAAATACGTACCTACCAACCTACGTTCAGGGGATTGAATTACCACCGCGAGAGAGCCCCGTATGTGGCAACTCTCTTACTTAACCTACCGTCGTCGGGAACTGTATCGACACATTTTTCTTGCACGGGGTGTCCCGCAAAAGAGGAACAGGTAAGTCGACGGTAGTTCCAACCGGTCGGCCACCGGCCTCTATCTCACTTTTTCCATGTCGGTTGCGCGAATTTTTGCGTCGCCACCCTCGCACCGCGCCATTTTTTTTGCAGAGAGGAACACTGTTGCGCTGACAACTTTTGATGGCGGAGGTTGAAGGAATAGAGAGTGATCTGCGAATGTTCGATGAATAATATGGAAGCTGAAGAGAGTATTCAAAGGTTTGCGTTAAATCTTTGAGGCACAGGATTTCAGACCAAAAACTGACCCATGTTGCACAGGAATTTTATCGGGTTTTAAATGAAACAAAATTGGTATACTTTATTAATAACGGTATAATATCACGTAAAAACATAACAAAATAGTAATAGTTAATTAAATTTGTCGGTATTGGGCGCGGCTGAAATAGTCCCACCGTGCCACATAGGTTTATGAATGGTACTTGTTAAAACACATATTTTTTCTTAAGCATAGGGGCACTTTGCACACAGTACAAGACCAGAGTGTGCGAACTTTCTTTTTTTTGTACTACAAAGTGCACATCGCTCACGAGACGAACGTTTTGGTAAATGTTTTGAATCTCGCTTTCTTATTTGTATTGAAACGTTAGGTTTGTGTTTACGTATTTGGATTGATAATGAGTTATTGGTACACTTAGTTAGTGCGCTATGATCTATAAATGTTTGACTAATAAATCCTTCGGCACATTGACCTTTAAATGCTTTTAATGTGATTGTTTTACCCAATTATTTATATAAAATATATCCATTAACAACACACGCGTCAAGGAAATGAAACAGTATGCGGTGCCACCATTTCTTACTGCGACGATCAAGGTTATAATTAGACATCAATTGATCAAATTTGTCAAACTGTCAAATTTGTCAAATTGTCAAATTTGTCAAACATAAACAAAAAGAAAATTGTGTTTTTGTGTTACTCCACAAGTTGCATGGTGGGACAAATAAAATCCCACCATTCATCATTTGCAAACAAATTTAACAATTTATTTTTAGTATAAAACTCGTTACTCACTTATAAAGAAATAATTTTTATAAAAATTAACTTACCTCTGCGATTTTTTTACATGAAACTAAGAAAAAAATGTTAGTGCAGTAAATCTTCCGCTTATAACAATTGGTCAACCGGTAATTGTGTGTTGAACGTTTCCAACACAAGGAATACATTTGTAACATTGGTGGACGATATTACCAACTACTTTACGTAAATAAGACGAAATATAAACCTATGGACATGCAGCTACTGCAAGATTTCGAGGTGGGACTAAAAATGTCCCACGATGCCGTGAAATTCATCCAAAAGGTGGGACACTTTTAATCCCACCGTGCTCCAAAGAGTTAACACGTTGAGTGCCACGGGTATTTTTAACCCATTTGCATCATCGCAGTAAATCCGCAATCTTACTAAAAAATCCGACATGTGCAACTAAACGTTGCCGATACCAGCATGCGCAAGGAAGACTTTTAGTGTTTATTCTCATTAGAAATAGTGTTATAGGGTTATTCAAATTATTGTATATTCGTCGTATTTTCCAGAACTATTTTTTGGACTAGTTCCACGTTGAAAAATAATTCGAAAACATCGCGCCTGGACATTCCATTGACGTTGATGGTTACATCACTTACGGCAGTAAAATCATGTAATGTTGGTATACAATTTTGTTTTTCCCATAAGAAATCTCCAGTTTCAATATTATCGGGCTGGTCATCTTCACTATCTATTAGAGCTATGGCACGTTTACGCTTATGGGATATTTGCATTTCTATGCTTGAATCCGAATCCGAACTGTAATTCATGATGGTAACCTAATTTTGTTAAATTTTATTATCTATTATTTTTTTATTATTTTATTATTTTGAACTTACAACCAGAAAAGTAAGAAAAATAATATTTTACACAAACTCTTTATTGTTTGTTATCGTGCATACTCTTTAACGATTACTGATAAGCTGAAAACAAAACAATTACATGGGATTGTGAGCTATAACACTTATTTATTCAAGAATAAATTATAGCCTTTTTCCATGAAACGAAAGCGCAGTTTATCAAAATTCTCCACCAAAAGAAAAATTGAATCTGGGGCACTAACGAATGGAAACCTTTGGGATTGTGGATTTGGTTGGATATTACTTATCTACTTTGAATTAACGGCTATATCTTCTTTTGAACTATCTTCAGAATCACTACTTTATTTATCACTTTCTTCTGAGCCGCTTTCCGACAGCGTATTCATATTCAGATCCTGATTCGCTCATTTTTCAATATATATTTTACTAAAATATAATCTACAAGAAGAGAAAGATTTAAAAGAAAAGAAAGATAAAAAAAGTCGATTTACGTGTAACATTGCAATATTCGGCTCTTTTCTGCAATGTGGATCAAAATCCAAAATTAAAATTAAAATTCTGATTATTTTTGTATTTTTTAACCCTTTGCGGACGAGAGGCGTCTCTCGATCGCCACGGCGTTTCGCGCAGCACAACGAATGGAGAGTGAGAAACTACAATGTTTATGTTAGATTTCGTTACTTCTAACTGATAGAAAGGCGCTATTATACCAGCCACTTTTTAGTCAATGAATTACATAAATTGAAATGTCATTTAACTGGGACAACAATAACTAAAAGAAAAGAATTGCCAGATGCAATATAAAAACTATCATAGAAATAATAATCGTCGTATGAAAAAATGCTTATTTCTTATATAATTCGAATGTTATAAATATATATACTCAGAATCAATGCCAACTGAAGTCATATTAGAAGAAAAAACACCATGGTCTGTGAAGCGAGAATTTCTTCTCAAGGCCTGGTAGCGATCGAGTTAATGTTTCTTTTTGTTTATTTTATAGTTTATTGTTCAAAACCCCGTTTTAATTAAACGCAGCATAGTGTCGCCCGTTTACGGGTGACCGCGGTCCTATGGAAACATAGCCGTCACCCATATCTGGGTAACGTGGCGTTCGATATCTTAACCCTTTGAGTGCTGAATACTTTTGGCCAAAGCGTTCGTTGCAGACGAAACACTTTTCGCTAGTATTAACTCTACTGATCGATTATTTAAGGCGCCAATAAGTTTTAATGATAATTCTGTATTTACGCTAAATTAAATAATGCAAGAAAATCATTTAATAAAGAACGCATCTGTATTCATCTTATTTATAATTGTGGCTACAGTAGGTGAGAAATCGAAACGATTGGGGACGCATATATGCGCCCATAGTTGACACCGACAGATTTCGGCGGACGCATATATGCGTCCATAGCACTCAAAGGGTTAAGGGGTTGAACTCCCGTCCACCGGGTGACGACGAAACACTTTTCGCTAGTGTGAACTCTGCTGATCGATTATTTAAGGCGCAAATAAGTTTTAATGATAATCCTGTATTTACGCCAAATTAAATAATGCAAGAAAATCAATTGATAAAGAACGCATCTGTATTCATCTCATACATTTATAATTCTCGCTGCAGTAGGTGAGAAATCGAAACGATTGGGGACGCATATATGCGCCCATAGTCAACACCGACAGATTTCGGCGGACGCATATATGCGTCCACAGCACTCAAAGGGTTAAGGGGTTAAACTCCCGTCCACCGGCTGAGGACGCTGAGGACGAAACACTTTTCGCTAGTGTGAACTCTACTGATCGATTATTTAAGGCGCAAATAAGTTTTAACGATAATTCTGTATTTACGCCAAATTAAATAATGCAAGAAAATCATTCGATAAAGAACGCATCTGTATTCATCTCATACATTTATAATTGTGGCTACAGTAGGTGAGAAATCGAAACGATTGGGGACGCATATATGCACCCATAGCCGACACCGACAGATTTCGGCGGACGCATATATGCGTCCATAGCACTCAAAGGGTTAAGGGGTTGAACTCCCGTCCACCGGGTGACGACGAAACACTTTTCGCTTGGGTGAACTCTGCTGATCGATTATTTAAGGCGCAAATAAGTTTTAATGATAATTCTGTATTTACGCCAAATTAAATAATGCAAGAAAATCATTTAATAAAGAACGCATCTGTATTCATCTTATTTATAATTGTGGCTACAGTAGGTGAGAAATCGAAACGATTGACGATACCGGCTGAGGACCCTGAGGACGAAACACTTTTCGCCAGTGTGAGCTCTACTAATCGATTATTTAAGGCGCAAATAAGTTTTAATGATAATTCTGTATTTACGCCAAATTAATGCAAGAAAATCATTCGATAAAGAACGCATCTGTATTCATCTCATACACAAGTGTGGCTACAGTATATGCGCCCATAGTTGACACCGACAGATTTCGGCGGACGCATATATGCGTCCACAGCACTCAGAGGGTTAAGGGGTTAAACTCCCGTCCACCGGCTCCCGCCAGCCTGACGCAACAAGCCTCAGACGTCATCGCGTGCACACACACATACATACAAACACACCGCAGCTCTCCCATTCTCCTGCGCATAATTCACAGCAGCCTCGGCAGCATTTTCCGCCGAAGCAACGGTTCGTTATTCGCCTTATTGTTAAAAGAACGAGGACAACTGACAGTACGGATGGCAGACGGACGGACGATGCCGATGGTGGCAAACTCTTGCGGAGGTACGGAGGAAGATGAGGTCGGAGGTAACCCGACACCTGGCCGCACCGGAGGTAACGTGAGAGCCCCTTTACCCTCTCCTCCAACCTTCTCCAGCCTCCTTCCACCTCGCCCTCCTCCCCCTCGTCGGCGACAATCCATCCTCTCCGAGGACTCATCCGCGAACCGTGAGTCCAGAGATAATAAAAAGAGACGCCAGCGCACCGAGGAGAGAAACAGAGAAGCCCTCTTCCTCTTTCCTCTTCCTGCAGCCTCGCCTTTCCATTCTTTTCCTCCGCGCCTGCCACCCGACTGCGCGCCTCTCTTTGTCTCTGCTCGTGTTTTTCGCCTCACGACCAAGTGGCAAGAGGGCCGCGGGAGAACTCAATTATGTCGCAGGGTGAAGATGGAAGGACAGAGTGCTGTTGTCTTCAGCGCCAGGGTTGATAATTAAAATGCCTCATCGATCCTGTGATTTACGCGAAGGTGGGGGTGCGGGGGATGAGGCTTGAGTGGGGTTTTGCGATGGGTAGATGGGAGGATGGAGGAGAAGGGAGATGCGAATGCGAATTTTGCGTATGGGTATATTGTGATGGAGAGCTTAGGAGATGGGGTTTAGTTGGAGGTTAGTTGCAGTTGGCGATTTTCGGTGGTGCTGTTATTTGCGTTCTAATGTACGCTGCGGATGTATGGCTGATTGGGGAATGAGGTGGCAAGATATGTTTCCTTTTGGCTTAGTGCTTTACGTACTATGCACCAATAAAGGAACTTGTGCCGACCTCTTACGACAAAATTCGTTCTGAGTGGCACAGTTTTCATCTAGCAGTATGGATGTTATGTTGTTGTAGTTATGTTGTATTTAATACTTTATGTGGTGATAAACATAAATATTCGTAATAGCGCAAATCCGCAGGAAAACTATTAGGTTGGCATAAAAAGAATTCCGGATTTTACGTATAGAGTATAAATGCGCAAGTATTAGTTAAAAATATTTGTCAACCGAAATTCAAACCATTGGCCTGCATATATTTCTCCTGACAGGAACCTTTTTGAAAACTTTCTGTTATAGAAAATTAGACGGATAGAAGTAAAATGCTGCTGCGAATTTTGCGTATGGGTATATTGTGATGGAGAGCTTAGGAGATGGGGTTTAGTTGGAGGTTAGTTGCAGTTGGCGATTTTCGGTGGTGCTGTTATTTGCGTTCTAATGTACGCTGCGGATGTATGGCTGATTGGGGAATGAGGTGGCAAGATATGTTTCCTTTTGGCTTAGTGCTTTACGTACTATGCACCAATAAAGGAACTTGTGCCGACCTCTTACGACAAAATTCGTTCTGAGTGGCACAGTTTTCATCTAGCAGTATGGCTGTTATGTTGTTGTAGTTATGTTGTATTTAATACTTTATATGGCAATAAACATAAATATTCGTAATGCCGCAAATCTGCAGGAAAACTATTAGGTTGGCATAAAAAGAATTCCGGATTTTACGTATAGAGTATAAATGCGCAAGTATTAGTTAAAAATATTTGTCAACCGAAATTCAAACCATTGGCCTGCATATATTTCTCCTGACAGGAACCTTTTTGAAAACTTTCTGTTATAGAAAATTAGACGGATAGAAGTAAAATGCTGCTGCGAATTTTGCGTATGGGTATATTGTGATGGAGAGCTTAGGAGATGGGGTTTAGTTGGAGGTTAGTTGCAGTTGGCGATTTTCGGTGGTGCTGTTATTTGCGTTCTAATGTACGCTTCGGATGTATGGTTGGTTGGGGAATGAGGTGGCAAGATATGTTTCCTTTTGGCTTAGTGCTTTACGTACTATGCACCAATAAAGGAACTTGTGCCGACCTCTTACGACAAAATTCGTTCTGAGTGGCACAGTTTTCATCTAGCAGTATGGATGTTATGTTGTTGTAGTTATGTTGTATTTAATACTTTATGTGGTGATAAACATAAATATTCGTAATAGCGCAAATCCGCAGGAAAACTATTAGGTTGGCATAAAAAGAATTCCGGATTTTACGTATAGAGTATAAATGCGCAAGTATTAGTTAAAAATATTTGTCAACCGAAATTCAAACCATTGGCCTGCATATATTTCTCCTGACAGGAACCTTTTTGAAAACTTTCTGTTATAGAAAATTAGACGGATAGAAGTAAAATGCTGCTGCGAATTTTGCGTATGGGTATATTGTGATGGAGAGCTTAGGAGATGGGGTTTAGTTGGAGGTTAGTTGCAGTTGGCGATTTTCGGTGGTGCTGTTATTTGCGTTCTAATGTACGCTGCGGATGTATGGCTGATTGGGGAATGAGGTGGCAAGATATGTTTCCTTTTGGCTTAGTGCTTTACGTACTATGCACCAATAAAGGAACTTGTGCCGGCCTCTTACGACAAAATTCGTTCTGAGTGGCACAGTTTTCATCTAGCAGTATGGATGTTATGTTGTTGTAGTTATGTTGTATTTAATACTTTATGTGGTGATAAACATAAATATTCGTAATAGCGCAAATCCGCAGGAAAACTATTAGGTTGGCATAAAAAGAATTCCGGATTTTACGTATAGAGTATAAATGCGCAAGTATTAGTTAAAAATATTTGTCAACCGAAATTCAAACCATTGGCCTGCATATATTTCTCCTGACAGGAACCTTTTTGAAAACTTTCTGTTATAGAAAATTAGACGGATAGAAGTAAAATGCTACTGCGAATTTTGCGTTTAGGGTAATTGTGATGAAGAGATGTTTAGTTGGAGGTTATTTACACTTGGCAATTTCCGGTGGTACTGTTGTTTGCGTTCTAATGTACGCGTCGGATATATGGCTCAGTGTGGAATGAGGTGGTCAGTATGCAAGATGTGTTTCGTTTTGTCTTAGTGTTTTGCGTATTATGCATCAATATAGTAACTTCTGTTTAGGTGATCTCTTAGGACAAAGTTCGTTTTGAGTGGCGTTGTTTAGCGTAACGCCACTTTAGTGGCGCAGTTTTTAATCTAACAGTATGGATGTTATGTTGTACAGGTAACCCTCCTATAACACGGTAGTTAGGTTCCTAGAAAATGCCGTGTTGTGTCCTGAGCTAGTACAAAAAGGGGGGTTACGTTCCAAAAACTTATTAAAAACAAATATTTTTTTTAATTCGACATAAACAACTTAATTTTTATTGAAAATATAAATGTATGTACAACACAAAGTAAACAAAAAAATTTAATCTAACGCCACCATAATTTAATGAATTTATTGGTCGTCACTGCTCAGTATAATCAACCGAGAATGTTTTTTCGGTGGAACGATATTGCCTTCACATTCAGAACTTTTTTCTCTATTTAAAGTTTTTGTATGTTTTCCCCTCTTAAAAAAATCTGTAATCGAACTTTGCTTTGGTTCTAACTAGGTCATTGTGAATTGCGGTATGGAGCTAAACAGTTTTGCAGCTCCCTTTTGAATTTTCGACTGCTTTCCGTGGAAGGGTCGGTATTCAAGAAAAATGACTCGAGATTTTCCACTAAGCATAGGCCTTCTTGTATTTTTTTAATGTTAAATTCTTAACTGCACAATCTTCATCAGAGCTTTCAAAATCGATTTGATTTGCATCTAGGGATGCCATTTCCATCAAATCCGCTTCGTCAACTTCTTCTTCCACTAATAAAGTGTGCCATATCCACAAAACCTTTCCGATTGATTTAGCGACTTCTAATATGGCACCAATTTCATTTTCTGATGTTTCACGCATGATTTCTGTTTCAACTGAAGAGGGCCATATCTTCTTCCAACACGCATTTAAGATTGATGTTTTTATTTTTCAGCGACAAAGATATGTCCCCAATGTCCTACGGGGGACACAGGCCCCGATAAGAGGAACAACCGTGTTATAGGATAAATGTTGTAGGAGCGTTCCCGCAATTTACGAATCGTGTTATAGCGAAACCGTGTTATAAGATACCGTGTTATAGGAGGGTTACCTGTATTTATTATTTTATTTGAAAATAGTAAATATAAATGTTCGTAATACTGCAAATCCGAAGGAAAACTATTAGATTGGCACAAAAAGAATTGCAAGTTTTACCGTACAGAATATAAATGCGCAGGTATCAGTCAAAAATATTTGTCAATCAAAATACAGACCATTGGCCTGCATATATTTCTCCTAACGGGAAACTTTTTGAAAACGTTCTCTTACAGAAAATTGGACGGGTAGAAGTAAGATGCTGCTGAAAATTTTGCGTATGCGTAATTGCAGTATACAAGATATGTTTCATTTTATCTTCGTGCTTTGCGTACTATGCACCAATAAAGGAACTTCTGTCTAAATGATCTCTTAGGACAAAATTCGTTTCAAGTGGCGTTGTGTGGCGTAACGCCACTGTATTAGCGCAGTTTTTAATCTAGTAGTATGGATTTTATGTTGTGTTTAACATTTTATATGATAATGAATATAAATATTCCTAATACCGCAAATTCGCAGGGAAAATATTAGATTGGCACAAAACTAATTGCGGGTTTTACGTATAGAGTATAAATGCGCAGGTATTAGTCAAAAATATTTGTCAATCAAAACACAGATCATTCGCCTGCATATATTTCTTTTGATGGGAAACTTTTTGAAAACGTCCTCTTATAGAAAATTATTCAAATATTCAATTTTAAACACATATTTCATCTCGTACGTTCGCTAAATATTATTTGAAAAGATTGACATTTCTAGTAAAATGATTGAGTAGACTAAATTAAATTTGTTTATCGCCAACCAGATAGATTTATCGAGTTCCTTAAATTATTATTCATAAGTAAGTAAATTATTTACATACATTTGTTTAACGTATATAAGTACTATATTTTGATCCTTGCCTATTGTTTATAATTTAAATTACACATTTTATACTAACGTATTGCTAGGTTTCTTCACTAATGAATAACAATAATTCCACGATTACCCTTCTTCGTGTTATTTTCAATTTTAAACACATATTTCATCCCATACCTTCAATTCCAAAAATTATTTGAAAAGATTGATTTTTCTAGTAAAATTACTGATTTGTTTAAATTAAGCTCTTTTATCGAAAACTAGATCGATATACCGAGTTCCTTAAATTATTATTCATAAGTGAGTTAATTATTTGCATACATTTGTTTAACGTATATAAGTATTATACTGTGATTCTTGGTTATTGTTTATAATTTAACTTATACATTTTATACTAACCAAATGCTAGATTGCTTTACCGACGAATAATAATAACTCCACGTTTACCCTTCATTGTGTTATTTTCAATTTTAAACACATATTTCCTCCCATACCTTCTATTCTAAATATTATTTGGCAAGATTGACATTTGTAGTAAAACACCTGATTAGTTTAAACTAAACTCATTCATCACGATCTAGATATTGGTAAATTTGAAGGATATTTAATTTCTATTAAAGCGTTCAAGTTTCATAATAAAGTTTCTTAACACGTTGACTGCCGTGCGTATTTTACCGCATTAGAACGGCGATGCTATGAAATACTACAGCGTTTGGCTGAATTATGCAAAATGTAAATAATGTGCAGGTATTGGAGACCAAAGAATCGCATCACTATTCTAACAATAACTGCAATTATAAAGTAATGATTACTACCCATTGCGAATATTTTAGATCTTCAGTAAAATCTCTTGCGCCGGTCACCGGTGACCCCCGCGGCAGCCAACGTGTTAAATATTATTTGAAAAGATAGACATTTCTAGTAAAACACCTGCTAAGTCTAAACTAAACTTGTTCATCGCAAACTAGATATTGTAAAATTTGAATGATATTTCATTTCTATTAAAGGGTTCAAGTTTCATTCCGCGAACATTAAAGACAACAGCCGCACGTCCGATTCCCCTTGACTTATCGACCGCCACCGATCCGGCCGCTTATAATTACTTCAACGGATAATTAAAACGGTCCCTCCAGCGCGGCCGGCGCGTTTTGTGCCCCTGCAACGACGGGGTGCAGGTTCGCAATGGGGCTCGAGCGAAGGAGTGAGGGTGTATAATCGATACCGACATCGAGGGGTGTTCGTAACGGAGAAACACCAGCGGGCACCCCTTCTATTACCTCGCATATCATCCCCTAAATACGCCGCACAATGCGTCCGCACCCTCCCATAAACAACCGTGAAGCACCTTAGATACTAACCGCGCTTCCGGTCCATCCAAATGGGTTTACGTAGACACGACTGAACACGGTTATTAATCGTGGCTTCGGAGTGCTTCGACGTCTACGTACTTTGCGATTGATAGGGCTTTACGGGATGGCTGCTTTTATGACTTCGCGAATGTTTTCTTTTTTTTGGGTAGTGTTTGATACATTACAATGTGTATAATAAGCGAATGTTTTCTTGTTTTTGGTTAAGATTTGATACAATGTGCCTAATAGGCGATTTTTTCTTGTTTTTGTTGAGTGTTTGGTACGTTAGAATGCGTGTAATAGGAATTACGTGAATAATCAAAGTAGATGACCTGCTGGGAGCTGCTATGAAAAATTGGTCGATGCAACTTTATGTGTGGTAAGGTGTAGGTGTTGTGAGTGTAAGTTAGCGGGATGCATCCTTTTTAACGTTGTAGCAGTGAAGTTTGTGTATATCCATGAAATTAGTTAATTGGGGTGCATTTTTATTTTCAGTTTATGTTTATTTTAGGGTATGTTTATTTTTTCGGTAACTGTTCCTGAATTTCCTTACGTAACTCGTTATTCTGGATAAAATACGATGCATTGAGTATTGTTCTTAATATTTACCTTGCGAATGTATGACTGATTATGAACAATATGTAAACAGGCGGAATTAAGTGAATAATCAAAGTGTGAGTAACCTGTAGTTGACCTGCTGCAATTTTATGTGTGGGATGATGTAGGTGCTGCAAGTCTAAGTTAGCGGGTCGCATCGTTTTTAACGTTATAGCAGTGAAGTTTGTGTATGTCGATGAAGTTAGTTAGTTGGGGTGCATTGTTATTTTCGGATTATGTTTATTTTAGAGTCTATTTATTTTTTCGGTAACTGTTGGGACCTGAAGTTCCTTACGTAACTCGTTATTTCTGGTAAAATACGATGCATTGAGTATTGTTGTTAATATTAGGTGTACCGGAAAGTTCTGCCCGTTCTTGAATTAAAAGCAAATAACATTTTCAATACATAATACTGAGATACCGAAATCATTGTTTCAGCACATTTGGAAGAACGCATATGGCAAAATACAATAATAAATAGAGGCAGCCACACATGCTCCAAATAAAAACGTTCATATGCGTTCATACTTGAGATGACATTCTCAGACAAAACTTTCCAGTAGACCTAATATTTACCTTGTGAACGTATGATTGATTATGAACGATGTGTAAACATTCGGAGTTGAGAAGAATGTTTTGAGGTGGAAAACTGAAGATTTAGGAAGAAGGTTTTGAGTAAGAAGAGTAAGAATTTAGTGTACTAGAAATTATGAAGAATTTATAGTATTTATGTAGATGCTACTGAGCATCATGGAATCGTAGTTTCAAAATGTTTTGGAGATAGTTATATTTCGCGAATGTGATTATGAAAAATTGAAGATGTGTAAATGTTGATCTATGAAGGCACAAATTTGGGAAAGCGTTTTGAAGCGGAAAAAATAATGGCTTGGGATGTTTTGGAACTTTTTTTGGTGAGCAATGTGCCTGAAAACGCATATTAGTTCCAGTATAAAAATACAATCATTACAGAATCTAGCGTATTTGTACTTGTAATAAATTATACAATATATTGTTCTTCGCTGACTGTTTTCAAGTTTGCGAATATTACCTCTTACAAATCATCCGATACTGTGCCACCATTAATACTTTAGGTTTATTTAAAAACTGTTTTTAATTTAACAGAAAAACGAATTTTTCATTATTTTTATATTTAGAAGTTTAATAATTCGATGACAACGTTTTAATACATATATTAATACATATTGAATAATATAATAAGTCGTTCTTTGCGAACTATTTTAACGATTTTCTTATCAGCAACCTTTATGACACAACCATCACTTTCAATATAAAACCCTAATAACTATATATTTTATACTTGTGGCAAGTAATATAATACATATATTACGTTTAAGAACCCGATCAATCACAGCACTAACGTCGTTTTATTTCGAAATAAAAATCGAATAATTCAACCATCCAACGATCTGGTTCGCATAGCAAACAATCTGACACTTCTCTGCGGAAAGCAAACACTTTTCCAGTATTCGAAGAAAAAAACTACTCAACCTTGTTTACTACGTTCCTACAATTGATTGCCTCTCTTCTCTATTTATCAAACTAAATGTTGCACCCTACACATGTTCCGACGCCATAAGTTTCCTTTTCAGCAGTATATTGTTCGGTTATTCAAATCAGAATGGAGAACTCATGAACATTCACAAGAAGAAGTGCAAACATTTATATCAACATAGTAACCACAATTGAACAAATTCGTTTCCAAGATGAATCCAAATCTACCCACAGATATACCTAAATCCAAAGCGAAAAAATTCTTAATTCCCTAACATTCGTAATGTGCAATATTGCATTTGGCAAATAATCAAATAAACCGAACCAATAAGAACTGCAATTATTTATACCAACACATTAACCAATGCTAAACAACTCTACTATTTGATTTGGTAAAATACAAAAAGACCGGGTTCATGTTCCCAAAATATCCGTAGAATCAAAATTTTGCTAATAATCATTTAAACTTCAACGAAACACAATCCCAATAATTTATACCAATATTTTTCGGACGGTACCCGTCAAAAATCGTCTGGCATCAGGCTCGTTGACGAGGAACTATTTAGCCTTAGTCTGCTAGCGAAACTCTATTATCAGTCCACGGATGTTTGTAGCCACGTGTTGATCCACGTGTATGTCGGGAATATGCGCGTGTCATATCTCAGCGCTAAGGGATCGTCAACAAAACAGGGGCTGAGATGGTGCTAGTGGATGGATGCTAGAGGGGGTCCGACGCGATAATAGGTGAGGGTGTCCCGTAACGAGATCATGGCACCACCGAGGGTAGGTCGTGCGAGCCAACCTACGCCATAATCCACACTAATTTATTTTTGACCGCGCATCAACGTCCTTTCCATTTTTCCTTTTATACCCTGATGCACGACGACGGAATACGCTATCATATTGCGCGCTGGCAGATATTAAGACAGCGCGAATCGATGTGCGAAGTATTTATTAAATGTGTTAACATATTTTTTATTATGTTAATTCATTATTATTCAAAACTAGTTGCACGTTTTGCACCGATGCTTGAGTCGATAAATGTGCCCATAATTATGAAAGTGGTCTAAGTCATATATTTCTTGTTTCGAGATATTTAATGAATTACATTTGAATAAATTAAAAAATATTTTTACATTATGCGACATTTTAATTTATAATTTTATTAGTCTTAATTAATGGAAATTTACTATGAATATGAAATTTTGTGTGAATTTTATACGATAATATTATTTTTAAAGATTGAATTGACTTAGACCATTTTCAAAATTAACTGAATGTCCTATAAATGACTTAAAGCAATAAAGAACTTTGAGTTTTATTTGAAACAATAATTTGATTGAAATAATTCGTGAACATTTATTACATTTATTAATTATTTTTAAACAGTAATCCATTTTTATCATTATTTCGAGTATTTAAGATTCTTAAAATGTTCCTGAAAAACTGGAGGGATGTACGGTAGTAAACTCATAATATCTTTATGTTTTTCTTCCGATACTGGTCTAATGGTGGTGTATAATGCAAGTAATTTAATATTTCCGTATATTTTTGGTCTTCCTTTTTTAGGTCAAAGATCCAAAACGTGAAATTTAGAATCATCTAAAGATGTTTTATAGAACATTTTATAAGGTTCATTTTTCAAGAATCTCATCCATTGAATTTGTAGCCAAGAGACAGATTCACCCGCGGTATTTTTTACTCTTCTTGTTATTGATTCTTCTAGTGATTTCGTTAAAAATGAAGTTGTCGTTATTATTAAAATTTGATTGTCATTTATTTTATTATGTAGTTCAGAAACGCGTCAAAGAAGGCCACGTGCCATTTTCAAGTTGTTTATATAATTTATTTAAATTTTTGACTTAGACCACTTTCATAATTGAAACTAAATGAATTCCATATAATGTTGAAATTACAACCACTATCTAATGGTTCATTTTTGACAATTTCGTAAAAATTACATTGAATAAATTTAGTTAAAAATAATGTGGTATGAAATAACTGATAAACTCATTTTTTTTACATTTTGACTTAGACCACTTTCATAATTATGGGCACAAATGTTTCTGCTACTGTTTCTATGTGTGAGAAGTATGTGAGTGACAGATTGGTAGGAATTATAACGTTATGCCTAATATTCACCCCCAAAATTATATTCTGCGCTAAATGTGTTAACATATTTTTTATCATGTTAATCTCTTATTATTGAAAACAACTTGTACGCTTTACCGGTGTTTGACTCGATAAGTATTTCTACTACTGTGTGTCTATGTGAGAAGTATGTAAGTGACCGGTTGGTAGGAATTATTATGTTATGACTAATATTAGGGCCAAAATTATAATGTCCTGCGGAAAATGTATTACAAAATGCGTACCATTGCGCATCAGCATTACCATAATTAATAAGCCCGTTGGTATAATCTTGCATCCGATTTATCTTACTTTTTCAACAAAACAGTAGGAGAAAAATGCCAATATGGAAAAGAATTGTGGACACTCTATTTCAAGTTGATTTTAATTAATTCCATTTGATGTAAAATCGTTATTTACTAACAACCCCCAAAAAAAAAAGTTTACCGGGATACTAACCACAATATAACTTAGATACATATATTGTTTTTACAGATCCGCGAAAGTCGTGCAATGAATAACATATAGTGAGGCAGAGTGCACACGGTCAACAGTATGTTAATGCATTTGTAGACGGCCATTTTTCATAATGTATATTTAGCATCGAACATATGATATTTATAAGCCAATCAACTTCGAACGATGCTTCGTAAAATTTCCGTGTTTTTACTGAAATGTCTACAATAATGGGCTCAGTGCAAAAAAAATTGTTGTTCGAACAATTTGCGAATTTAACAAATATAACAAATATAACAATACATAAAAATTTGTTAATTATACATAAAAACAAAATTAGTAATGGTAGTTTGAGATGAACCCACGGATATACTTTATCTACTACTGTTTGATTTTCATGTTTCAGATCATGTTTCAGATCATTCGTTTCAGAGAAATCGACAACGTGAGTCACCTGTCTACTTTTTGGAGAGTTATCTTTGTCTACCTTTTCTGCATATAAATATTGAGTAAAATAAATTTAAGAAAAAAAATTGTTTCATGTATTTTAAGAGTGTATTTATTGAGCGCAGTCATTTCTACGTTAATACCTATAACAGCAACGTCGAAAAAAAAATCGTAAAAACAGCCCATTTTTCGAGCAGCTAAAGTAGAATAATCCCTTAACACTAAACGTACCGGTACTTTACATACCTATTCTTACCATAAGGACTCATTTGACCCCTTATGAAATAAACATTGCTTTTCAGAAAGAAATTCCTAATTTATTAAAGCGAGAAATTGAATAGTCAGATGCTATAAGAATTTACAGAAATTCAAATGAGCGAAAGAAATAATAAGGAATGTACGATTTTAAAGTAAATTTTGGAAGGGGTCATTTGACCCCGCTTATTACGTTTAGTGTCAAAGAGTGACTTGAGACAGTTTGCCGAAAATTGCGGGTCAACAATGTGTTAACGGGGGTCCGTGAAGAACGGAAACCGCATTGTCGACGTTGGAGAACGGAAGATGGCGGAAGATGGCGGCAGCTGGAGGAAGAAAGGTCTGCGCAGGCAGAAGTGGAACCTCTTCCTCTTCTCGTCCCGAAATTGCACGCTCGAGCGCAACGAGCTGAGGTGGTCATGGTGCCCAGCCGCGGTACCATTCCTTCGCGGTAACTGGAGAACGGAGCTGAGTATCAGTTACGAGGAAAACTTCCGTGCACGCATTAACGACGTCGTACGTCCTCGCGCACGACGGACGACCGTCGGGAACAGGTACACAACAGGTACGCGGATCTGGGTCGGCTCATTTTCCCCACCACGGCGCTTTTTATCCTATTCTGCCCGACGATCGCTATGGCGCGGCGCATTATTGAATGTCAATAGTATTCATCGCACGACACGTATATGCCACCTTCGCGGTTATGAAAGTTTATGTAATTGTGGCAATTTTTCAGAAATATTTTTCGAGGAATGACTAAGTGATGATGTAGTAGTGATTGAGTTGCAGTATAAATCATGACATGCGCTACATGTGTCATTGCACAAGTTTATGTAATTCAGAAAACTTTTTGGTACGGCTATGGTTTGGTACATTATTGAATTAAATAATATTAATCGCACGATGTTTGCGGTTATGAAAGTTTATGTAATTCTGGCCATTTTTTAGAAAGTGTTTTCCGAGGAATGGCCAAGTGATGATCTGGTAATAATGGGAGTCATTTAGGCCAGCTGGAAGGTACTGAAGTCAGTATAAAATGGTATCTGAAATCAGGTATATGGAATCAATATGAAACATGACGTGTGCTACATTTGTCATTGTTCAAGTGTATGTAATTCTCGAAACTTTTTGGTACGCCGCATTTTTAAGTGTTAATAATATTAAACGCACAATAAGTATATGCCACCTTCGCGGTTATGAAAGTTTATGTAATTCTTGTCATTTTTCAGAAATATTTTTCGAGGAATGACTAAGTGATGGTCTGGTAGTGATGGAGGTCGTTTAGACAAACTGGAAGGTATTCAAATCAGTATAAAATTATATATGAAATCAATATAAAACATGACGTGTGTAACATTTGTCATTGTTCAACCTGGTACATGTAATTTTGGGAATTTTTCGGTACGACGCATTATTGAATGTCAACAGCATTAATCATACGATACATATATGTCATATTCGGGATTATGATAGTTTGTAAAATTCTTGCAATTTTTGAGACGCTATTTACCGAGTAATATCCAAATAACGATCTGCTAATAATAGGAATAATTTAGGCGAATTTTAAGGTATCGACTGGCGACATAAATCATGACCTAGGCTCCATGTGTCATTGTTCAAATTTATGTAATTTTGTAAACTTTTCGGTACGCCGCATTATTGAATGTTAATAATATTAATGGCATGACATGTATATGCCACGTTCGCGGTTATGAAAGTTTATGTAATTCTGGCCATTTTTCAAAACTGTTCTTCGAGGAATGGCCTGGTAGTGACGAGAGCCATTTAGGGAAACTGAAAAGTACTGACTAGCAGTATGAATCATAACGCGCACTACTTCTGTCATTATTGAAGATTGTGTCATTTTGGATACTTTTCGGTACGGCGCATTATTGAATGTAAATAATATTAATTGTTCAACGCGTATATGCCACCTTCGCGGTTATGAAAGTTTAGGTAATTCTTGTCATTTTTCAGAAATATTTTTCGAGGAATGACTAAGTGATGGTCTGGTAGTGATGCCAATCATTTAGGCGAACTAGAAGGTATTGAAATCAGTATAAACCATGACGTATGCTACATTTGTCATTGTTCAAGTTTATGTAATTCTCGCAACTTTTTGGCACACCGCATTATTGAATGTTAATAACATTAATCGCACGATACGTACGAGGGCAGTCCGATAAGTACTTAGCCTCACCGCCTAATGGCGCCACTATCGTAGAAAAAAATTACTATCGTGTAATACATTCTTGTAGACGATTACTGTCAAAATTTCAGCCATATTGGATTTGTAGTTTTGTTTTGATCGCGTCTGAAAGCCGGCGTGTCCGCGGATTATGCAAAAATGGAAAAAGAGCAATATCGGTCGGTGATTCGATTCTTGTTTTTGGAAGGGAAATCGCGCAGCGAAATCAAAGAGCGCTTGGATGCTGTGTACGGTGACTCTTCTCCTTCAATGGCGACTGTCAAAAATTGGTTTAACGAGTTTCAACGTGGTCGCACTTCAGTTTTTGATGAGCCACGCCCAGGTACCCCAAAAACAGCTACCACGGAGAATAACATGACAAAAGTCCACGATCTCGTATTGGCAGACCGCCGACTGAAGGTGCGCGAGATAGCTGAGACAGTAGGCATTTCAAAAGACCGCGTGAGTTATATCCTGCATGAAATATTGGGCATGGGAAAGCTTTCTGCTCGATGGGTGCCGCGTTTGCTCACTCCGGATGACAAGCGCATCCGTGAGACCACTTCAGAGCAGTGTTTGACACAGTTTAAGCGCAATCCGAAAGAGTTGCTACGTCGTTTTGTGACTGTCGACGAAACGTGGATCCACTGGTACACACCAGAGACCAAGGGATAGTCGAAACAGTGGACTGCGCCCAGCGAATGTGCTCTGAAAAAGGCGAAGACTGTCCTACCGGCCGGAAAGGTGATGGCCACCGTGTTCTGGAATTCACAAGATGTGATCTACATAGTCTACCTGGAGAAGGGCAAAACAGTCACAGGGCTGTACTATGCCGAATTATTGAGCCGATTCGGCGCCGAATTAAGGAAAAAACGGCCCCATTTGGCGAAGAAAAAGGTGCTCTTTCACCACGATAACGCACCGGCTCACACCTCTGCCCAAGCTACAGCCAAATTCGTTGAATTAGGTTACGAACAGCTGCCCCATCCATCGTATTCTCCAGATTTGGCCCCGTGTGACTTCTTTTTGTTCCCAAACTTGAAAAAGTCACTCGCTGGGCAGAAATTTGAGTCGAATGAGCAGGTTATCGCCGCCACGGACCCCTACTTTGCAGATCTCTAGAAAACGTATTTTTTAGACGGATTGAAGAAGTTGGAGCATCGCTGGATCAAGTGTATCGAGTTAAAAGGAGACTATGTTGAAAAATAAATCGTCAATTTTCCAAAATTTTCGTTTTTCTTTTGTAGGCTAAGTACTTATCGGACTGCCCTCGTATATGCCACCTTCGCGGTTATAAAAGTTTATGTAATTCTTGCCATTTTTCAAAGCTATTTTCCGAGCAATGGCTAAGTGATGATGTCGTAATGATGGGAAAAATGTAGGCGTACTGTAAGATATTGAGCAGCAGCATGAATCATGACATCCGTTACATGTGCATTGTTCAAGTTTATGCAATTCTTGAAATACTTAATACGGCTATGTTTTGGTACACTATTGAATGTTAATAATATTAATTGCATGATACGTATATGCCGCCTTTGCGGTTATGAAAGTTTATGTAATTCTTGCCATTTTTCGAGCTACTTTCTGTGTAATTGGTATTGGTGATCATTTGTAAATGATAGATTGATGAGGAATCATCTAGATGGATAGTAAATCATTGAATGCCAGTATAAATCATGACGTACGCTACATTTGTTATTGTTCACATTTACTTAGTTATGATAGTTTAATGTTTAAATTTGTGGGCTTACAAAACTTTTTTGATTAATACGTAATCGATGGTAATGTCAAAGTATTTCTCGTTGATTGATTAAAGTTAATTAAATACTATATAATATTTTATATCCATTATACAAAATTATTTAAAGTCTCGTCAGTTGAAGGTAATTATATGTTGAACGTGTCTTTTATATATTAATTGTAAGGTGCCAAATGCGAATACTCATAATCATGATCTACATTACATTTATGACTATTAAATTTGATATGGTTTTGAAAATTTTTAATCTTTACTTCCGTGGGATTACAGAATTTCCTGGTTAAGATGCAACGTATAACCTATTGGCATGCAAAGAAATTATGTGAAGTTATTGAAGTTCAAGAATAGCAGTATATTATTAAATGAAATGGTATTAATCAACGTATTGCGACGTTAACGGTAAAATAGTAATGATTACATCGCACACGTACTGAGAGTAACATAAAACGAGAGAACATATTATAATCGTAACATCGTACAATTGTAACATGATATAGCGATGATAAAGTGCAATTCGCCGCGGACAAATAATCTGTTCACAGCAACACACTATTTTCGTTTTGCCCAGATTACCGCATTACCTCTCAAATATCGAACATACATGTAATTGAAACTGTGCAAGCTGAAAAACAGCAGGCACGTAATGCGATGCAAACTAAACGCCGATTTGCAAATATCAGTGCCCATTACTTATTCGGATGCCAATCAAAGCATACGTTTAAACGTTTTCACCTACAAACTCGCTATTTCCCAAAGTTTCAAATTGTTTAGTTCCAACGTTCTAATCACTAATGGAGTAAAGACTTGTTTCATTAACAAAAAATAAATTAAATATAAAGCGAAGTAGATACGGAAGCAGTTAATAGTTAACTTATTGTTGAGACTCTGGCAACCAAAAATATTAACGAAGTTTTCATGCGTTAATTAACGCATTTTTCCGCAAAGTGAAACTTTTGAACACATTTAAGGAACTAATTGAATATGAAACTCGGGTATAACTTGTATATACACCAGATTAGCAAATCGAAATGTTTCAGACTTTTATCTCAATCATAGGCATACGTCATTTTTTTCCTCACACAATTTTTGGTATTTTCTCACCCTGTAAGTTACTGGCCATGCAATGTTGGAGGGACAAAAAAATAGTTAAACATGATAAAATTTATCGCCCAATATCGCAACGAATTATAAGACACCCAAGTAAAAAGAAATACGCGATGCAACCATACATAATTATTTGATAAGAATAAAAATTAAAACGGTAAGAAGCCGACCAATATCTCAATAGGTCATCCAAACCGACAGTATAAATCTGAAATGGGAGAATAAAATTGCTCAGTAACTATAGTACGAAGTAACTACAGAACAAAGAATACCACAAAAATAAGAAAAATGCAAAAAACCGAAATACAAATAATACCAACGGAAAAAATATAGAATGCATAATATATTAAAACCTATTGCGTGAATTTAACATCTAAAGAAAACCACTTCTAAAGAGAAACCTTATAGTTCTTATCACGTAACTTACAAGGTTGCCGAAAATTCTGCAACCACACATAACAGCAGTCCAAATACTAGTAGTAAACAAAAGAGATATAGTGCAAAGCAACAAAAGTATTGCATAGATACGTACACAAAAAATCTAAGAAAACCACTTCTAAAGAAAGACCTCATGGTCCTTATCCAATAACTTACAAGGTTGCCAAAAATTCTGCAACCACACATAAGAGCAGTAGTAAAGAACTATACTAGTTACTATTCTATACTACTTACTAGTACTAAAGAAAATAGAAAGAGTGCTAAGCAACGGAAATAGACCGCAATCAATTAACGACGCGTTTAGGATCCAACTTTGCTGAAACAAACTACCTTTGCCTAGACATAGACACCTAGATACATGAAAATTATAAAGAAAACCACTTCTAAAGAGGAACCTTCTGATTCCTATCAAGTAACTTACAAGGTTTCCAACGATTCTGCAACCGCACATAATAGCAGTCCAACTACTAGTGGTAAAGAAAATACAAAGAATGCAAAGCAACGGAAATAGACGCTTAGATACGTACATGAAAAATCTAAAGAAAACCACTTCTAAAGAGAGACTTTATGGTGGTTATCGAATATTTTACAAAGTTGCCGAAAATTCTGCAACCACACATAGCAGCAGTCCAAACACTAGTAATACAGAAAATACAAAAAATGCAAAGCAATGGAAATAGACGCCTAGATACGTACATGAAAAATCTAAAGAAAACCACTTCTAAAGAGAGACCTTATGGTTCTTATCAAGTAACTTACAAGGTTGCCGACAATTCTACAAACACATATAATAGTAGTAGTAAATAACTATAGTAAAATAATAACTATTATATACTATCCTAGTGTACTACTATTACTATTACTATACTACTACTATTACTATTCTATACTACTTACTAGTAGTAAAGAAAATAGAAAGAGTGCAAAGCAAAGGAAATAGACCGTAGTTAGTTAACGGCGCAGAAGTAAAGAACTATACTATAATAGTCACTATTATATACTATTGTATTTTACTACTATTACTATACTACTATCACTATTCTATACTACTTACTAGTAGTAAAGGAAATAGAAAGAGTGCTAAGCAACGGAAATAGACCGCAATCAATTAACGACGCGTTTAGGATCCAACATCACTGAAACAAACTACCTTTGCCTAGACATAGACACCTAGATACATGAAAATTATAAAGAAAACCACTTCTAAAGAGGAACCTTCTGATTCCTATCAAGTAACTTACAAGGTTTCCAACGATTCTGCAACCGCACATAATAGCAGTCCAACTACTAGTGGTAAAGAAAATACAAAGAATGCAAAGCAACGGAAATAGACGCTTAGATACGTACATGAAAAATCTAAAGAAAACCACTTCTAAAGAGAGACTTTATGGTGGTCATCGAATATTTTACAAAGTTGCCGAAAATTCTGCAACCACACATAGCAGCAGTCCAAACACTAGTAATACAGAAAATAGAAAAAATGCAAAGCAATGGAAATAGACGCCTAGATACGTACATGAAAAATCTAAAGAAAACCACTTCTAAAGAGAGACCTTATGGTTCTTATCAAGTAACTTACAAGGTTGCCGAAAATTCTACAAACACATATAATAGTAGTAGTAAATAACTATACTAAAATAATAACTATTATATACTATCCTAGTGTACTACTATTACTATTACTATACTACTATTACTATTCTATACTACTTACTAGTAGTAAAGAAAATAGAAAGAGTGCAAAGCAACGGAAATAGACCGTAGTTAGTTAACGGCGCAGAAGTAAAGAACTATACTACAATAGTTACTATTATATACTCTTGTATTCCACTACTATTACTATACTACTATTACTATTCTATACTACTTACTAGTAGTAAAGGAAATAGAAAGAGTGCAAAGCAATCGTAATCAGTTACCGGCGCGTTTAGGATCCAACATCACTGAAACAAACTACCCTTGCCTAGACATAGACACCTGGATACCAGGTTGTTCAATAAGTTTTCTCGGTCGATAAGAGAGGGCGTTGCTACTAGTCCAAATTTGTTTTTGTTTTGTTGGTTCACTCTTCTTGACTGACAGGGATTTAGTAGAGGCTCTACACATCTCATTAGGCAGTGTGAGTCATATTTTAAATGAAATTTTGAGTTTTAAAAAGCTGTGTGCACAATGGGTGCCGCATTCGCTACAATTGAACAAAAACACATTCGAATGCGACTTTCTCAACAACATTTGGAGCGTTTTAAAAAGGATAAAGTGGATTTTGTGCGTCGATTCATCACTATGGATGAGACTTGGGTCTATCACCATGATCCTAAATCAAAACAAGAGGCTAAAGAGTGGTGTGAACCTGGTTGTTCGGCTTCGAAACGAGTTCGTGTCCAGAAATCGGCCAAGAAGCTTCTGGCATCAGTTTTTTGGGATGCGAAAGGAATTTTATTTGTGGATTACTTGCAAACTGGTAAAACAATTAATTCTGAATATTATTGCAACCTTTTGGACCAGTTAAAGGAAAAAATTCGTGAAAAAAGACCCGGTTTGCAGAAGAAAAAAATCCTTTTTCATCAGGACAACGCACCGTGTCACAAGAGCATTTTGACAATGGCTAAAATCCATGAATTAAAGTTCGAATTGTTGGAGCATCCGCCGTATTCACCAGATTTGGCCCCCAGCGACTTCCATTTGTTTCCAGAACTCAACAAATTTATGTTTTTCGTCAAATGAAGAGGTCATAACGGCTGTTGAAGCGTATTTTGCAGACCTTCCGGTATCTCACTTCAGGGATGGGATCCACAGATTGGAGGATCGTTGGAGCAAGTGCATTAATGTTCAGGGAGATTATACTGATAAATAATAAAGTGTATTTTGAACCATAACATTGTGTTTTTCTTATCGAACGACAAAACTTATTGAGCAACCTGGTACATGAAAAATGTTTACCCGCCTCTCTACTCTCACACGGCCCCATTCATCTGCCTTCATGAACAAACTCCTCCAAACTCCCACAGAATTCAAACCCAAATTCCGGCCGACCGTCCGACTGACGAAACATAATTTGCCGTCATCACAGATCATCACATCAGTTTGTACCCTCGCGCGCACTGGCATCGAATCTCAGACAGTAGGTTGGACGTTGTTCACACGAGTGGGACGTTAAACAACCGTCAGCTCGAATTGCCAGGTTGCGAGGATCCGTTCATGAACCAACGCCGGCACGTGCCGCGTGTGCATTATCCTCTCAATTTTGGTTTTGCGCGCGCGCAAGCGATGTTGCCTGACAGAAGGGCGAAAAGGGAGAATCGGCACGCGGCACCCCGGCCTGCATCTTAATGATCCGGTCATTATTGTGTCCAGACAAATTAGGATCGTTACGCGTGAGCGAAACATCGCGGGGTTCGTGTCTTTTTAGGCGTCGACGCTTGTGAACCATTTTGCTGCGGATTTTAGGATTGGTGGCAGTCGTGGTATGTGCGCTGAGGTACTTTAAGTATTGTGGTTGCAGTACTCTGAGTATTGTGTTTAAAATACTTTAAGAATTGTGCCTGAGGAACTTTAAGTAATGTGTTTCAGGTACTTTGAGTATTGTGTTTGAGGTACTTTGAGTATTGTGTTTGAAGTACTTTGAGTATTGTGTTTGAGGTACTTTGAGTATTGTGTTTGAGGTACTTTGAGTATTGTGCTTGAGGTACTTTGAGTATTGTGATTGAGGTACTTTAAGTAATGTGTTTGAGGTACTTTGAATATTGTGTTCGAGGTACTTTGAGTATTGTGTTGGAGGTACTTTGAGTATTGTGTTCGAGGTGCTTTGAGTATTGTGTTCGAGGTACTTTGAGTATTGTGTTTGCAGTGTATGTGCGTATGTCTGTTGAGTATTGAATTTAGTGGAATTTTAGTTATTTATGCTACTATGTTCGGGGGGTTATGTTGCATACATTTGAGTTTGTGTGCTTGGGTTCGAGGAGTATTTAAATCAGTTCGAATTGAGTGTTGTATGCTAATTTTGTAATGTTACATTTGATAGCGTTTGAATAAGAAATATTGTGTTTGAGTTGCTTGTGTTTGTATTTATCAGTATTATTATTATTAGTATTAATACTGTATTCTGGAGGTTATGATTGAGTGCATTTGAGTTATGTGTGATTGACTTTGATGAGAATTTCAATCAATTCGAATTTAGTATTTTTTTAATGTTATATTTGATAGCGCTTGAAAAAGTAATATTGGGTTTGAGTTACAGTGCTTGTATTTGTACAGTATTCCATTCGGTTGGTATAAGTTACGCATGCTACTGCGTCTTGCGGGTTATATTTGAGTGCGTTTGAGTTATGTGTGCTTGGTTTTGGCTAGTATTTCTGTCAGTACGAATTGAGTGTTTATGGTATGCTACTTTTTTAATGTTACATTTGATAGCGTTTGAATAAGAAATATTGTGTTTGAGTAAAGTGGGCTTGTATATGTGTAGTATTCCATTCTGCTAGAAGTGAGTTACGTGTGCTACTGTATTTTGGGGGTTATGTTTGAGTGTATTTGAGTTATGTATGCCTGAGTTTGACGAGTCTTTATTTCGTTCGAAAAACAGTTTTTTGAATTAAAGCGTTTGAAAGCGTTTGAGTTAGATATATTGTGTTTTAAGTGTTCCGTTTTATTATATTTGAGTGGTGCGTGCTTATGTTAAGTTAGTATTGCATTCGACTGAAATTGAGTAGTTTATACTACAATAATTTGAATGCTGCATTTTATTGCGTTTCAATTATTTATTCTGCATTTTGATTTTTTACGTTTGATTTTATTTGACTTGTACATATGTTCTCGTGTTCATTGAGTATTGCATTTAATTATAGTTGAATTATGTATCTTTCTGTGATTGAGGATTGTGTTTTATTGCATTTGAGTTATGTATGATACCATCTGTTGAGTGTTGCGTTCAACTGCATTTGTATTATATTCGTTTCTGTCCATTGAACGTTCCATTTCATCATATTTTCGTTAAATATGATGCTGCTAAGTGTTACATTCGACTATAATTCAATTATGAAAGCTTCCGTCTATTGAATCTCACATCTGATTAGATTCCAGTCAATATTCTTCCATATTTTAAATATTGCTTGCGCATAGAATTGAGTTCATATAATGCCATCTTCTAATCTGTGCGTTTAAAATGTGAATTAAATGTTCAATTAATTCGGAATCGATACATATATAAATTCGTCTCTCAAACATTGAATTTATCCACAATTTAGTACATTTCTATAATTTCTCTGTCCCGTTAATTTAGAGTCCATACAAATTTTCACCCTCAACATAATTAACCCTTTGCACTTCGCTGTCCCCTCTCAGGGGACATTAAAGTTTGTTAAAGATTACAGGCAATTAACTTATTCTAGCGCAGCTTTTTGAAACGTGCACGTTTGCCTGAAATTTTCTCTTGAAATGGCACAAAAAATCAAATCAAAGTATATTAAAATTACTAAGATATATAAAAAAATATATTGTTACGACGCACAAACCACCGGACCTTGAAAATTTTAATCTCCATACGCCATAAAACCGATGTGGGACAAAGAAAACGGGATTGCATTGTTTGTTTTGACAGAAACCCATCTGGTGGCAGGCGTCGAACCACTTATTATTGTCAAACGTGCATAAATCACCCTGCAATGCACATTGGGGAGTGTTTTAAAGTTTATCACACTGTACAAAATTATACCAAAATAAAATATTGATTTTTTGCAAATATATTTTTCTCGGTGTGAACCAATTCATTTAAGTCCAATATCATTATAATACTTGGTTCCAAGACTAGAATGGTTCGGAGTGCAAAGGGTTAACTTACAACCTACATATCTTTGTAACGGAATGTCTATAACAAACACATTAAACCACCTTTACACTAAACAGCCGTTTCTCCTCACTCTTCCACACTCCACATGTATTTCTCTAAACAACCCTCAAACCATCCCATCTCTTCTATTGCCTGAGCTCCGCACGCTAAAACGCGCACTTCGCCTCGACGATTTAAAAGCACGAATTACGGCCCGCTTAATTTCCACTCGCCGTGTAGACGGATGGAAGTGTGTTGCCGCGCGAGAAGGAAACGTCGAGAGGGAAAGAAAGCGTCGAGTAAGAAGGACTCGGCAAAAGGGACTCAGCCAATCTCCGTCGTCCAGCCCGGAGATACGCCGCTAAATTGAAAATGGTAATTTCAGTCTACATTTTATACGTCGTTAGACGAAGTCGAGTCGCCGGGCACGTGACCCAGGTGATTTTGCGATGGCACTTTAAAGCGATAAATCGATCATCGATAAGTTACGTCGCGCGTTGCCGTTCGCGCCCATTCATTCGGTGATTAATGAATTTCGATGGAAATTCAAAGTAAACCCACGAGCCGCGCGACCCGTAGCGAAGACGATTTTTAACGAGTTAATACTTTAAGGACCGCTCACGAGTTTTCTCGTGTTTTCTAGACGGTGTTTAGATGTCAGTTACTTTGATACTTCGTATCTATTTTGTCTATTCAATTCGATTGCCTTCATGTGTTTTCACTTATTTACCGGTACTTCACACATTCTATAAATTTCATACAAATTTATTTTTTAAGTGTAAAAGTTATGATAATTATCAAAAAACATATTTCTTTAATAACACCTAAAATAGTTGCAATTATACAATTTCTGAAAGTTTCACAAAAATTGCTTAATAGATAAGAAAGTTATGATTTTTTGTAACGTATAAGTTTCCCAAAAACGTACGGTCCCAGGCGTATTTCTTACAGATTTCTTAGCGATCGTTAGAGTGTTAAAATATTTAGAACATCCTGTTGGATATGTGTCGCAAATTTTAATAATTGTGCGTTTCTTTGCGGAAAACTTCCGGCTATAACCCAGGGAGAGGAAATGGCACTGAGAAATTCGGCTGAAGTCCCGCAAGTGTAACTCTTGGCTGCGAATTCTTAGCAGCCAGCGACGCGATAATATCGGTTACGAATCAAAAATGTCACGGAAGGCCTAATTGTAAACTGTGTTTCTTGGAATGATCCGGTCAAGAGAGCAACAAACATACCGCAAGCAAGTGGAAAGACAGGAAAATCACGATTTTCATTCGTATTCCGCCAACGCAACTGAGTGGGAAACTGTATTCGTACAAAAACAACTGTTTCTCTAAACATGGCTTTTCGAACCTAATTTCTCTCGAATCGGTTAACACGTTCCCTGCCAGACCGTTTTTTGAAGACTTTCCGTTCAGGCCGCGTGGGGCGTATGCGCCCCACGCTTTACAATTGTGTTATTTTGTTTCTGGCGTATGCCTTACAATAATTAAAATAGTGCAAAAATCATAATTATCAAGGAAATGGTGTATAGTTTAATATGCATAATACAACAAACCAATAAATTTATTTTTCTAGGAATTAGTTTAACAAATACCTGACTGAACATTACTATGCCAAGCGAGTTGCATCCAACATAAGTTTAAAATATAATATTTTAGTTAAATTTAAGTTTGTATGCAATTACAAAGGGATGTTACGATAAACTTTGTTAAAACATGGCAAACATAAGTATGGTTTATACTCACAACTATCGCAGAATGTTGCAACTTTTACAGTACAGTTTCTTGCCGATTGAGAACCTAAATTTTTAACATTTTTTCGTAACAAATTTTGCAGCGCCTTCTTATCGAATTAAAGATGCCTTCCTTTTTTTTAATTTCGTGTCGATTTTTTCTTGGTCCAATTCGTGGAGAATTATTACTATTATTACACGACATCAGATTCATTGCTAATTTTTTTCGGAATTCGATGCTTGTTATTTTTCGGTTTGTAAAACTGTTATATATAATCCATGAATTCACTACAGCTGTGTTCAGGCAAACTTCAAATACAATTTTTTTATACCACTTTACTGATTTTCGTAGAGGACTGCAATATGAAACCATTTGCTCAGAGATATCTACAGAAGACTTCCCTTCATTATAATCCACAATAACCTTCGGGTTTGTAACAATATTCCCCCTTTTTTGCATAGCCACAGTTTCATTAGAGTGTTTCGTTGATAATAGAAGTACATCACGTTTGTCCTTCCATTTCAGTATTGTCAAACCATCATTGCTTTCCTTAGCAATGTATTCATATCGCTGTAATTTTTTTGAAAGTAGGTCTTTTGGAATTCCACGGCGATTTGATTGTATTGTTCCAACCAGATGAGTGTTTTGAGCAACTAGCTTTTTGGCTAATTGACTGATTCAAATACGAGGAATGCGGTTAAAACAAGTTACGGTGAAAAAAAACTGTCCATCACGCCGCGTGGGGCGTATACGCCCCACGATTAAATGAGGGCATCAGCAATAGTATTAAGATGCCCATAATTGACTGCATAATGACTTTTTAAAAAATTCTTCATTTTACAATGATAATACCAAATGGCTTGAACGGAAAGTTCAGCGTGGGGCGCATACGCCCCACGCGGCAGGGAACGCGTTAACGCAAAAATAAGTCAAATTGATAAATTGCATGAAGAAATGGGGTCTCATCTGCGTAGGTCTTATTAAAGTGGATTTCAAATACATGGTAAACGCGTATTAGAAAATGTTCGCCGTCAATACTGTAATTCAGACGCCTGTTACGTGCTGCCATGACTTTGCGAACACCTTTATGATAATGTATTCTAAAATCAGTTACTTTGATATATTGTATCTATTTTGTCTATTTAAGTATTTACATTCAATGTTTTGTTAAACTCGAGTGCCTTCATGTTTTTTCCCTTATTTTGTATGCTTCCTGTTCGTAGAGAAAAATGCTTTCGGTCCCAATTGTTACGGACCGCTCACAAGTTTTCTCGTGTTTTCTATACGGTGTCGTTAGACGTCAGTTACTTTGATACATTGTACCTATTTTGTCTATTTAAGTATTTACATCAATATTCAATGCAATGAACTCGATCCCCTTCATGTTTTTTTCATATTTTAATGTTTTAAGTAAAAAAGTTATGATAATTATTAAAAAAACATAATTTTTTAATAATACCCAAAATACTTCCAATTATACAACTTCTGAAAGTTTCATAAAAATTTCTTCATAAATAACAAAGTTATAATTTTTTGTAACGTACAAGTGTGTAGGACGTGTATATTCGTGTAAAATAAAAAATTATCATTGACTATCAAAACTTGAAGTTTCCATAAAATACATATAATATTTACAGAGAAATCGCGTAAACAATTAGTAGAGCCAATACTGACCCTTTACTTTACGATGTAGAGCCCTAGATATTCTTGAATTGAATACAAAAATCCCAAGCATTCGATCCAAAATCTCTCTCTTCCTCGCTTTTAAAGCATCTGAAGTAAACCTGTGTGTTTTCACAGTTATTATCAAAACAAAGCGTAAGGTATGAAAAAGCTAAATACGTATAATATAATAATAATGATGATACAATAAATTACAAAATTTACCCTCCAGATGGCTGATTCACACGAATTTTATAATACCAGGTTGTTCAATAAGTTTTGTTTTGTTTTGTTGAGGGCGTTGCTACTAGTCCAAATTTGTTTTTGTTTTATTGGTTCACTCTTTTTATCAACGTATGTGAAGGTTCATTTCAGTCAGTCAATTCATTCTTTGTTTACAAGCCATTTAGTGTCGCCGTGTCACAGTATTTTCGACAATGGAAAAAATTGAATATCGTGCAGTGATAAAATTCTTATTTTTGGAAGGTGTAGCACCAAAAGAAATTCACGAACGAATATTAACACATTAAAGGCGGGCGATCTTGGCGAAAGTATGCTAGGTAACGCGGCGACCGCCCGCCTCGTTTTTCGTCTAGAGCGGGCGATATTTTCATAAAAAATATTAGTAGTAATATACTAGTAGTAGTATATAAAATAATAGTATTCATAAAAAAATTTAGATTTAAAAAAGTTTATTTAAACTCTTAAAACTATAAGAAATATTAAAAAAGAACTAGACACTAATTACAAAAAATGTTTTAAAGTACATATTTATGAGACGAATCTAGTATTTTTTATGAGTGTGATAATATTGATAACACTCGCCACGGTGAAGAGGTGCATTGCAAAACTCGCATTTGAAGCAAGTCAACTTTCTTTTTTTATGTGCCGCACAAACTACGCAGTTTCATTGAGCATATAGCTTTTTGCCTTTATTTTCTATCCGAATTAATTGGTGCTTTTTGATGTCTAGCGAAAGACGTCCAGGCGGATCAATTTTATATCGTGGAGTCCGTGGTGCCGGGTTCGATGTACCAGGTTGTGGCTCTTCAATGTCCATCAATTCCAGATCTTCGGTTTTTTTGTCAGTTATAAGACAGCGTGATAATTCTAACAAATATTTTTTATATGGCAAGCTACTATTATTATGCATATTATATACTAAATAGGAATTGAAAAATGCACAATTTAACAAATACATTACAGCCCGCTTGGTCCACTTTCTTGTTTTTCGCAATATTGAGTAATACGAAAGGTACTGGTCTGCCCTATCAACACCTTTCATATAGTTGTTGTATTCTATTACGCAGTTTGGTTTAATTATTTTTGTATTTGTGTGCCAATCTGTATTGGAGCTTTCTAATAGTTCACTCGAATAAATATTCGAAATCATCCTCACTTCTCTCTTTGACTGCCAAATTTGTAATAACACGTCTCCTTTTCTCCGGAAAATTGACTGTCCGCGTTGCAACTTATTATTTTTTAATTCATGTGGAAGTCCTCGGTTTACACGTATTGTTCCACAACTTCGTATTTTATGTTTTAAAAGAGTTTCGTTTACATCTACACTGTTATAATAATTATCCATAAACACATGATAATATTTGTTTTTATAAGGAGTAAGAATATCTAATGTTGTTTCCGCCAGTTTCCTTCCTTCTCCACAATATGGTACATTTTCATATTACAAATTTAGCCACTTTTCGATTCAGCCACAACTCTCACCAAGATTCCATATTTAATAATTTTCGAGGCATTGTAAACTTTAAATCCCAATCTTCCACGCCATGGTATGATGCTTTCGTCCAGTGAAATTTCTCTTCTTGGTGTATATACAGTATTGAATTTTTCAACCAAACTGTCATAAAATGATCGAATTTTAAATAGACGGTCGCCCGAATCATCCATTTCATCGTTGTTCACAAAGTGCCACCATCTCCATATCTCTTTAAATCTATCACGACTCATTGTCTTTGGAAATATTGGTGTTTCTAATAATGGATCTGTTGTCCAATATTCATCGATAGTACTTTTCGGAATTTGGCCCATTAGAATTAATAATCCTAAAAATTGCTTGAATTCGCCAATAGTGAGATTCGTCCATGTTATCGTTTTCTTCTTTTTAACGTATTTTTCGACGTTTTGGTGGTGATATCGGTTAGTTTCTGTTACCATAATTTCGTAGAAATTATCATCAAGGAACACATCCAGAGATCCTTCAACGCCGTTCTGTGGTAAAATATTTAACCCCGTTCGATCCAAAAACGGTTCTATGGTAGGTGGAATGTCGACTTCAGTCCATTGATGTATAATTTCTTCTTCATAATCATTTTCACTTTCATCATCGCTAATCGGTAGTGGAAAAACTCGGGTCCTTCTCACAGGTCGTATAGAACTATCACTATCATTACCGTCAATATCACTACCATTATTATCAATAGCCAACTCTCTTTCATCGCAATCAACGTCAGATAAATCGTCTGCATATATATCTTTATTTTCGCGTGAAACCATATTGAAGGATTTCAAAATTTACTGTAAGTAGAATTTGAACAACCGAACAGCTTCAAACCACAAAACATACTAAATACAAATGTAAACAAATGTATCATCGCGCATGGATTGCGCAATGTGGTTTCAATCGTACTAATACGACTCCCGCCTTTAAGCTACAGTCGAGATAAATCGTAGTACTACGACTCCCGCCTTTAATGTGTTAAGAGTGTATAATGAACGTTCACCTTCAATTAGAACAGTAGAAAGATGGGTTGCTGAATTTAAACGTGGTCGTACAAGCCTTGAAGATGATCCACGTGAAGGACGTCCAAAAACCGCATCAACACCAGAAATCGTAGCCAAAGTACAGGATATGGTTTTGGAAGATCGTCGATTGACTGAGAGGGATTTAGTAGAGGCTCTACACATCTCATTAGGCAGTGTGAGTCATATTTTAAATGAAATTTTGAGTTTTAAAAAGCTGTGTGTACAATGGGTGCCGCATTCGCTAACAATTGAACGAAAACACATTCGAATGCGACTTTCTCAACAACATTTGGAGCGTTTTAAAAAGGATAAAGTGGATTTTGTGCGTCGATTCATCACTATGGATGAGACTTGGGTCTATCACCATAATCCTAAATCAAAACAAGAGGCTACAGAGTGGTGTGAACCTGGTTGTTCGGCTTCGAAACGAGTTCGTGTCCAGAAATCGGCCAAGAAGGTTCTAGCATCAGTTTTTTGGGATGCGAAAGGAATTTTATTTGTGGATTACTTGCAAACTGGTAAAACAATTAATTCTGAATATTATTGCAACCTTTTGGACCAGTTGAAGGAAAAAATTCATGGAAAAAGACCCGGTTTGCAGAAGAAAAAAATCCTTTTTCATCAGGACAACGCACCGCGTCACAAGAGCATTTTGACAATGGCTAAAATCCATGAATTAAAGTTCGAATTGTTGGAGCATCCGCCGTATTCACCAGATTTGGCCCCCAGCGACTTCCATTTGTTTCCAGAACTCAAAAAATTTATGCGTGGCAAGCGTTTTTTGTCAAATGAAGAGGTCATAACGGCTGTTGAAGCGTATTTTGCAGACCTTCCGGAATCTCACTTCAGGGATGGGATCCACAGATTGGAGGATCGTTGGAGCAAGTGCATTAATGTTCAGGGAGATTATACTGAATAATGAAGTGTATTTTGAACCATAACATTGTGTTTTTCTTATCGAACGACAAAACGTATTGAACAACCTGGTAGGACCATTTGTCCTGCGTTCAACGTGTTTATACGTCATTGCTTCATTTTAATTCCGCACCCTGCGAGGGATTCTTAAAATTAAATTCCGCCCTTAACGCATTCGAGACCGATTGCACACCGTGTGTGCAATTGATTTCCGAGGCTATAAGACGGCTTGCACACCGTGTGTGCAATAACAGTAATGTGCAATTATCAGTTATTCTGAGTAAACTAGTCGTCGAAATAAGATTTTCCTGAACTAATGAAATCTGCAAGGTACAGGAAAACAAAATTTGGCATTGGTTTTACTGTGTACCAAAAATCTAAAAATTATTTGAAGCCTTTCTTACATGTAAAATACTATGAATTGCCGACAGTCCTACAAAGAAGGAAAATATAAACGTAATAATTACTCTTGTCCTGCTTGTGTCGGTACTCCTGGATTATGTTTGGGAGAATGTTTCAAGCGCTACCATCGACCAACTAATGTATAATTACTTTACGATCAGTGTACTATTTGCTAAAAGTGTATTTACAAATTATATTTTCTTTTTCATTACTGAGTTACATTACTTTGTTATCTGTACACATTTTTATAAAAATTTATTCCTCGTTTGTTACTTTTTTCATAATTCAACTTATCTTTTTTTAACTTTTTACTACTTTTTAAACATTTTTTTTGCATTATATTCTGTTCTTTATTATCGGAAACAAAATAACGATTTTATATTATCTAACTATTTTTGAAATAAATGTTCATAAATGTTTTAATGATGTATTTTCATTTTACCTTACATTGCACACATGGTGTTCAATCCGTTCCTCGCAATAAAAATTTTCCGAGGAGCGAGCTGCACACCTGGTTTGCAATGATCTTATTTATGTGAATTCACTTACGAATTGGGTGATTTCCATAGTAAACATGTTTTTTTTATTAAAAATGAACAATATAAAGAAAAAAAAATTTCGCTCCTCGGGACCGTGTTCGAAAAAAATCGTCGTCTCGAATGGGTTAACTGGTTAATGCGGGGAGTGCGCTTTTGATTTACGGCTGAGAATGCGTGCGATATGACGTGTCGAGGGAACTGCGAGATTTTGTCGGCAGCTCGTGCAATTTCCTCAGCCGGTTGATAATGCGCGTGCTAGGACGTGCTGTATTTAACACGTTGGCTGCCGTGGGGGTCACCGGTGACTGGCGCAAGAGATTTTACTGAAGATCCAAAATATTCGCAATGGGTAGTAATAATTATTTTATAAATGCAGTTTTTGTTAGAATAGTGATGCGATCCTTTGGTCTCCAATACTTGCACATTATTTACATTTTGCATAATTCAGTCAAACGCTGTAGTATTTCATAGCATCGCCGTTCTAATACGGCAAAATACGCACGGCAGTCAACGTGTTAATTCGGCCGGCTGTTTGCCGTTACGAGTGCAAGCTGTAATTATTAAGCGCGGTGAACGTTTATGTTTTTAGATGTGGCGATGTTGGTTGCGTGTGCGAGTGAAGCGGTTATTTGGTCGTTCGGTGGATTAATGATTGAAGGCAACTGATACCTATTTCGGTGATACACATGTGCAGTGCTGGAAAGAGTTTGGATTATCGACTACCGTAACGGGGATCGATCAAATTTTCAATTGAAAGCTGATAATTGACGATTGGCGTTTACTATTATATTCGACAAATTGAGAATTGTTTTCTGCTAAGGGTTAATTGTAATTAACGTTCCGCTTGTAGTATAACGTAGTATGAAATAGGAAGATATAATAATGTTCTTGCATTCTTGCATACTATTATATTATAGAAGTGCAGAGGTAGTAAGTAATAACATTGTGAAAGAGGGTAAAACGTTAATTATAAATAACGCGCGGAAGAAAACAATTTTGGATTTGTTGATAGAAATATATTATATGGACTATGCTATTCCTTTTTTATTTAAATACTTTCTACCATACACTCCAACCCCGCAACACATAATATTTTTTTAATTTTACCACTGCGTATTTGCAATCTACTTCTTATCATAAACGTAATAAATAAATGCGCATTCTTATAAAGTGCATGAAAGTCGCATAATTGTGGCATGAATGTACAGCTTTGTATTATTTTATATTTCATATTAGTAACGATGCGTGTGTCATTTTTTTATCAACACTTCTGACTTGTTCCTTATTCTTTCTCCTTATTTTCATCCCATATATATTAAAACATAATAATAATGCAATGGATTACCTCCACCCGTTATTATTAACGAATTTAAACAATTTCCTTTGATATTAATAAAATAAATAATTACCGATCATTCAAATAACATGTACAAATTTTCTGTTCATAGAAATCTGACATTTCGCCACAAATACACAAATTTGCTCCTTTGATAAGGACATACACCCAGTGTCGGACCGTCAGGTTCCTTTCAACAACGAACTTCTACATATTAATTAATTGACCGGTACACACCAAGCAAAAATCTCAAAATTCCCTAAACTCATGAAATTGAAATATGTGCCAGTAAAACTTCTAACCCGGCATCACCCAGCAATAATTTTCTATAATTTCCACTAATAGCTCCATTTTACCATTAGCGCGATCAAATCGCTTGGCCATTATTTCTTTACTCTCTTTCTTACATTTAACTTATCAAATCACTTCATTGAATTATCTGAATAATTTCAGCAATTTATTTACCTCCACTCGAATGCCTCGATAACCCACTTGTTTCCCATTGTCACATTTCCTGTAATTCTTCTTATCCCACCACCTTCACCAATTCCTACCCCCTTCCCCACATTAACCCTTTGCACTCCGAATTTTATTTCAATTTCGTTTTTTTGGGGGTTATAGGTTTTGTTCCTTGGTTTTTTGTTTTTTCTTTGTATAAAATATACATACATATATAAATAATTATTTTCAACTCATATATTTGTAAAAAAACAACTGTATACTTCTGTGAAACGTGTAATAGAAAACCATTCCTTCATACTGGAGATTGTTTAAAAAAATATCATACGTTAAAAACTTACAAATAATTAGATTAAACTGATATATTTGTAATACACCGTCAAAAAAGAAGCATATTTGTACTAAAAATGTTATTCTTATAATACTGAAGATTTTTCGCATATTTACTGAAACCAGACATATATTTGTAAAAGAACAACAGTATACTTCTATGAAACGTGCAACAGATAACCATTCCTTCATATTGGAGATTGTTTCAAAAAATATCATGCGTTAAAAACCTGTAAATAATTATTTTAAACTTATATACTTGTAATACACCTTCAAAAAAGAAGCAATTTCTAATAAAATTGTTATTCTTATAATACCGAAGATTTTTCGCATATTTACTGAAACCAGCTACAACTTAGTGAGAATCACGTATGAAAAGCTAGCGACCGATAAGGATTAAAATGACGAAGGTAGTTGCGATAGTTTACTGAAACCAACTACAGCCTAATGAGAATCACGTATAAAAAGCTAGCGACCGATAAGAATTAAAATGATGAAGGTAGTTGCGATAGTTTACTGAAACCAACTACAACCTAGTGAGAATCACGTATGAAAAGCTAGCGACCGATAAGGATTAAAATGATGAAAGTATTTGCGATAGTTTACTGAAATCAACTACAATCTAGTGAGAATCACATATGAAAACCTAGTGACGGATAAGGATTAAAATGATGAAGGTAGTTGCAATAGTTTACTGAAACCAACTACAACCTAGTGAAAATCACGTATGAAAAACTAGCGACCGATAAGGATTAAAATGATGAAGGTAGTTGCGATAGTTTACTGAAACCAACTACAACTTAGTGAGAATCACTTATGAAAAGCTAGCGACCGATAAGGATTAAAATGATGAAGGTAGTTGCGATAGTTTACTGAAACCAACTACAACCTAGTGAGAATCACGTATGAAAAGCTAGCGACCGATAAGGATTAAAATGATGAAGGTAGTTGCGATAGTTTACTGAAACCAACTACAGGCTAGTGAAAATCACATATGAAAAGCTAGCGACCGATAAGGATTAAAATGATGAAGGTAGTTGCGATAGTTTACTGAAACCAACTACAACCTAGTGAGAATCACGTATGAAAAGCTAGCGACCGATAAGGATTAAAATGATGAAGGTAGTTGCGATAGTTTACTGAAACCAACTACAGCCTAGTGAGAATCACGTATGAAAAGCTAGCGACCGATAAGGATTAAAATGATGAAGGTAGTTGCGATAGTTTACTGAAACCAACTACAGCCTAATGAGAATCACGTATAAAAAGCTAGCGACCGATAAGAATTAAAATGATGAAGGTAGTTGCGATAGTTTACTGAAACCAACTACAACCTAGTGAGAATCACGTATGAAAAGCTAGCGACCGATAAGGATTAAAATGATGAAAGTATTTGCGATAGTTTACTGAAACCAACTACAACCTAGTGAAAATCACATATGAAAAGCTAGCGACCGATAAGGATTAAAATTATGAAGGTAGTTGCGATAGTTTACTGAAACCAACTACAACCTAGTGAGAATTACGTTTGAAAAGCTAGCGACCGATAAGGATTAAAATGATGAAGGTAGTTGCAATAGTTTACTGAAACCAACTACAGCCTAGTGAAAGTCACATATGAAAAGCTAGCGACCGATAAAGATTAAAATGATGAAGGTAGTTGCGATAGTTTACTGAAACCAACTACAACCTAGTGAAAATCACGTATGAAAAACTAGCGACCGATAAGGATTAAAATGATGAAGGTAGTTGCGATAGTTTACTGAAACCAACTACAGCCTAGTGAAAATCACATATGAAAAGCTAGCGACCGATAAAGATTAAAATGATGAAGGTAGTTGCAATAGTTTACTGAAACCAACTGCAACCTAGTGAGAATCACATATGAAAAGCTGGCGACCAATAAGGATTAAAATGATGAAGGCAGTTGCAATAGTTTACTGAAACCAACTACAACATAGTGGGAATCACGTATGAAAAGCTGGCGACCGATAAGGATTAAAATGCTGAAGGTAGTTGCAATAGTTTACTGAAACCGACTACATCCTATTGAGAATCACAGAATGACAGAATCACAGAATCACCACCTCCAGCACTCGCACTCATTACCACCGCAATCAGCCCACAACGTTCCGTTTATTTCCAAATTTACTCTCCCGCATCGCCTACACGCCCATACCACAATTTACCGTACGCTCTTCTGCACAGCAAGCAGCACGCGTTCCGATACATTCCATCCAGTCAATCAAACCGACGTACCCGGAAGTGCGCGGCAATCAGCAATCTAATTTCGCTGCGCGGGTCAGGGGTTAAACGTCGAGCGTCGAGAAAACTTGGCGAATGGGCGCCACGTACGGACTCTTGCCTTTCGACTGCGGAGTATTTACGGGTTGGCGGGCATTATTGTCGCGTGACTTTGGCATCCAGCAATGCATCGGTAATGAAACGAGCCCTGCGAGAGGCAATAGTCGTAAATAGCCGGCTACCTACTTACTCGGGGCGCGAGAGAGAGGCGTGGTAATTGTTTTGCCAACGTTAGCCCGGTTGTTATTGCCAGTCACGGGAACCACGTGCTAGTCATCGCGAACCAGACGGAGAAGGATGAAAGAGACGGACGAGGATGAGGTTAGAGAGGTAACGAGCGGAGGACAGGCGGAGAGACATGGGAAGGTGCGTGGATGGGAACGGGGAAGAATGTTCAGCGGATTTGCAGAAAATACGAGTATCTAGACACGCGTCGTACGGAATTCAAGAATGAATCATTTGCGGAGCGAACGAATTTGGGCAGGTATTAGGATCAAACTATTGCGAAGTAGCAGAAGTCGGTAGAAAGCAATATGCTTGTGTAATCTGGCGCATTGAAATAGAAATCTGGCCCGACAGTGGTCTGCGCCCAGCGAATGTGCTCCGAAGAAGGCGAAGACTGTCCTATCGGCCGGAAAGGTGATGGCCACCGTTTTCTGGGATTCACAAGGTGTGATCTACGTAGACTACCTGGAGAAGGGCAAAAATTCGATAAATTGACGCCACGGAGGCCTACTTTCTCCAGAAAACGTATTTTTGTGTTGAACAAAACAGTATTTGATGAAAAATAAATCGCCAATTTTCCAAAATTTTCGTTTTTCTTTTGATTTATTCTTCTGTAATCTTGAGCGAACGAATTTGGGAATTGCGAAGTAGCAGAAGTCGGTAGAAAGCAATATGCTTGTGTAATCTGGCGCATTGAAATAGGAATTCGATAAATTGACGGGATCTGCGATTTCTGTGTTGAACAAAACAGTATTTGATTTATTTCCGGATTTATTCTTCTGTAATCTTGAGCGTGGAATTGCGAATTTGTCAAATTAACGGGACCTATACACCTTATGTTGAACAAAACAGTATTTGATTTATTTAAAGGTTAGCTTAAAAACTGCCTCGTCAGGATATTGCAATTATAAAATGTTTATTCGTTTGTAATCTCGCGCGTGGAATTCGGAATTCGACAAATTAACGGGACCTGTGAAATTAGTATTGAACAAAACGATATTTGATTTATGTAGGGATTAGATATAGAGCCGGCTTGTCGGGATATTGCAATTATTTTACAGTTATAAAATGTTGATTTTTCTGTAATCTGGCCCGTTGAATTCGGAATTTGTCAAATTGAGAGGACCTATAAATCTAGTGTTGAACAAAATGATATTTGATTTATGTGGGATTTAGCTTTGAAACCACCTCGTCGGGGTCTTGCAATTATTTTACAATTATAAAGTGTTTATTCTTCTGTAAACTTGCGTGTGGAATTCGGAATTCGTCAAATTGACGGGATCTGTGAATCTTGTATTGAACAAAACAGTATTTGATTTATGTAGGGATTAGCTGTAGAGCCGGCTTGTCTGGATACAGCAGTTATTTTATAATTATAAAATGTTTACTCTTCTGTAATTTTGCACGTGGAATTCGGAATTTGTCAAATTAACGGCACCTATAAATTTAATGTTGAACAAGACGGTATTTGATTTATCTACGGATTAGCTCAAAAGCCGCCCCGTCGGGATATTGCAATTATTTTACAATTACAAAATTTTTATTCTCCTGTAATCTTGCGCATGGAATTCTGAATTTGTCAAATTGACGGAACGTGTACATCTTGTGTTGAACAGAACGGTACTTGATTTATTTTTCTTATTTATCTATTGTCTAGATCCGGTGCTTTCCATGTGCCATTTATGTGACAAAGTGCCATTGCCATTTTGTCTGATTTGTTGTATAAACACAAGTCTACTACATAATTTTAAAAGAGGGCGCATTATCTTGTATCTGTTTGTAAGAAAGTTGAAAAAAAAACATACATTTTAATAGTGCTATGAGAGAAAAAGGTAAACATTTAAATGGCGGCAATGAAGTGAAAGTGCGTAGGAAGGAAACTTTTTTGGAGTGGGGTGAGGATGAGGAAGAAGAGGTTTGAAAGCGTAGCGTGGATTAATAGAGCGTGTGGATCATTGGATACAGGATATCCAGCATAACTTTTCAGGTGTAGCAGGAAACGTAAAAAATCAGGTATTTTAAATGCTTTGCACTCTCACACAAGATCCGAAAGAAGCCGCGAGAAAAGCAATAGCTTCCATAAAAAAACAACTGCAGCTGTATATTGTTGCCGGATATGCCGTATTAAGACTGGATATTACGAGCGCTGGTTTGCAGCTAAGTGCGGTTATTGATGAAGTGCAAATGAAAAAGCCATTAGGAATTATGCAATTTTGGAACATGGGAACTGCGGGTGTTGTAAATTTATGAACGGAGAAACACGATGTCTGGCAAACATTTGATGATGTGATGACTGACAAACTGATCACAAAGTAATTGCAACAATTCAAATTCTCTATCCTGTAAACATTCTCTATTCTCTTCCACCATTTTTCCATTTAAAACCCAAAGAATCCATTGTCTACAAAATATCGCAAACTCGTCTCCATCACCTTAGCGACGAATGTATTCGCAAATAATTGCGACAGACGATATTTTCGATCCTATCAAACATTTTTATTTGTTCCCCTCTTTCTCCTTCCGAGAACCAAGAAACCCGTAGTCTGAATAAAACCATCGTAAATCCTTCTCCATTACCTCAATTACCTATAGACCAGAAAGTAATTGCATCACTTGCAAGTTTTCCATTTTAAACACATTCCTTATTTCCTCCCATGTATGCAGCGTGAACAAAATCACCGTAAACTCATTCCTATCACCGCGGTCATGAATAAATCAGCAACGAATCGCAACAGATGAAACCTTCCATCATTTCCCATAAACCCATTACCATCACCGCTTTTCTCTAGTCACTTTTCCGCCTAGACCCCCCAAACCTTCACGGAATCCGATTTTCTCTCGTCACTTTTCTACCTAGACCCCCAGGAACCTTGCCGAAATCCGATATCCTCTCGTCACTTTTCCACCTAGACCCCTAAGAACCTTCAGGAAAACCGATTTTCTCTCGTCACTTTTCCACCTAGACCCCCAGGAACCTTCACGGAATCAAATTATCTCTTGTCTCTTTTCCACCTAAACCCCCAGGAACCTTCACGAAATCCGATTTTCTCCTGTCACTTTTCTACCTAGACTCCAATGAACCTTTACGAAATCCGATTTTCTCTCGTCACTTTTCCACCTAGACTCCCAGGAACCTTCACAAAATCCATTTTCTCTCGTCACTTTTCCATCTAGACCCCCAGGAACCTTCACGAAATCCGATTCTCTCTCGTCAATTTTCCAACTAGACCTCCAGGAACCTTCACGAAATCCGAATTTCTCTCGTCATTTTTCCTCCTAAACCCCCAAGAACCTTCACGAAATCCGATTTTCTCTTGTCACTTTTCCACCTGGACCCCCAGGAACTTTCACAAAGTCCGATTTTCTCGTTATTTTTCCACCTAAACCCCCAGGAACCTTAACGAAATCCGATTTTCTCTCTGTCACTTTTCTACCTAGACTCCAATGAACCTTTACGAAATCCGATTTTCTCTCGTCACTTTTCCACCTAAACCCCCAGGAACCTTCACGAAATTCCATTTTCTTTCGTCAGTTTTCCATCTAGACTCCCAGGAACCTTCACGAAATCCGATTCTCTCTCGTCAATTTTCCAACTAGACCCCCAGGAACCTTCACGACATCCGATTTTCTCTCGTTACTTTTCTACCTAGACCCCCGGGAACCTTCACGACATCCGATTTTCTCTCGTCACGTTTCCGCCTAGACCCCCAAGAATCTTCCCGAAATTCGATTTTCTCTCGTCACTTTTCCTCCTAGAACCCCGGGAACCTTCGTGATTTTCCATTATCTCGAACCTTCGAAATCCAGTTTTCTCTCGTTATACCCCCAAGAACCTTCACGAAATCCGATTTTCTCTCGTCACTTTTCCACCTAGACCCCCAGGAACCTTCACGAAATCCGATTTTCTCTCGTCACTTTTCCACTTAGACCCCCAGGAACCTTGCCGAAATCCGATTTTCTCATCACTTTTTCACCTAGACGCCCAGGAACCTTCACGAAATCCGATTTTCTCTTGTCATTTTTCAACCTAGACCCCCAGGAACCTTCCTGAAATTCGATTTTCTCGTCACTTTTCCACGTAGACCCCCAGGAACCTTCACGAAATCCGCCGTGAGCCCATATCGAAACCCGCCGACGCGTCTCAATCACTCATAACACGTCGGGCGCGCGCAAATTAAAAGCTTTCGTCCATTCGCCATCGCGCCGATCGTGTCTTTCCGCGTACGCGCCGTAAGTACCGTATATTTCGACGGTGCCCCGTGAATTTCCGGTCGTATCTCGATGTAATCTCCCCGCGACCGAGGAGACTCATGCCTCCCGCCCTCTGACTCTGCAGACGTCGGGAGACGAAGGCGGAGGACGAAAGTGGCGAGCGTCGAGAAACAGAAAGAAACACGCTACACCCTATAAATACGTGCGGGTAATTGATTCAGTAATAACTAACTCAACGACGTGGCCCTTCTCGCTCGCACGCTCTGGGGTCCTTCTCCTTCGCGCCTACCTCAAGCAGGTCTTCCGTCCTCGTCCTTCTTCTCTTCTCTCTTTCTTGCGAACCGCGCACTCCTCTTTTTCCTTCTCCACCTCCGCCCGCCGTCTCGCGTGTTCCACGCATAAATATGTATGCCGGTAATAATATAAGCAGGCGCTGGTGGTGTTTGGGAAGAGCTTTCGTTGCGTACAGGACCCCGGGGTACCATACGTCACGCCCTTTTTCTCGCGCGCCAGCGCACCACATTTCTGATGCTCGCGGCATTCTGCCGTGATATAGCCAATGATAGCTGCTATTGTCATCGGTCTTCGCTGATGTGTTGTCGCGGGTCTTGCCGGCCAGCTATGGGGAAGAGTGTTCTGAGGGCCAGGCGACTCGCGAGTTTTGAGGTTTGAGAATTGAGTTCGCTGAAATAGTAAGTTTTGGAGGATCGGAGGAGAATATTAGATGAGGAAGCGATTGATATTGTCTGATACCTGGTCTTGTCATCGGTTATGGCTGATATATTGGCGCAAAATTTGCGAGCAGACTATGGGGAAGAATGTGCTGATGGACAGGCGGTTCGCGAGTTGCAGGTTTCAAAATTGAGTTCGCCAGGTGGTGTGGGGTATGATGATTTTCGAGAGTTTAGATGAGAGTGGGTGGAAATAGTGAGTTTTGGAGGTTCAGAGGAAAATACTAGGTGAGAAGGCAATTGATATTGTCTGATACCTGGTCTTGTCTGGAAACTAGCTGATGGCCAGCCGAGATTCAGGTTTGAGAATTGATGTTACCGGGTGGTGTAGGGTATGTGTGACAATTTTCAAGAGTTTAAATGAGAGTAGGTAGAAATTGTGAGTTTTGAAGGATCGGAGGAAAATACTTGGTGAGGAGGCGATTGATATTGTCTGATACCTGGGCTTGTCATCGGTCTCGGTTGATATATTGGCGCGAGGTGTTGCCGGCAAGCTATAGGAAAGAATGTGCAGATGGCCAGGCGGCTCGCGAGTTTCAGGTTTGAGAATCGAGTTCGCCGAAATAGTGAGTTTAGGTGGAAATAGTGAGTTTTGGAAGATCGGAGGAAAATACTTGGTGAGGAGGCGATTAATATTGTCTGATACATGGTCTTGAAAACTAGCTGATAGACAGACGTCTTGCAAGATTCAGGTTTCAGAATTACTTCTGTGTTAACATCCAGTATGTAAATGATTTTCAAAGTTAAAGGTGAGAGTTGGTGGAAATAATGAGTTTTCGAAGATCGGAGGAAAATATTAGGTGCGGAGGCGATTGGTATTGTCTGGTACCTGGTCTTAAAAACTAGCTCATAGACAGATTGCTCGGAAGTTTGAGGTTTGAGAATTTAGTTCGCTGAAATAGTGAGTTTTGGAGGATCGGAGGAAAATACTAGGGGGTGATTGATATTTTCTGATACCTGTCTTGTAAACGGTTTTTTCTCTATTCTGATTTTGAAAAAATCGAAATCGCCGTTAGTGAGGATCGTTGGAAAATTCTCATTTGGAAAGCGATTCATATTACTGATATCAATATGGTTTTGAAAACTATAGAATAAGACAATGTAGTAATAAGATTCGTTTATAGAATAAGGTTGCCGCAATTGTTGTAGGTATGTGTGACGATTTCTGAGAGTTTAAGTGTTTTAGAATAGGTGGAAATAATGAGTTTTCGAGGATTAGAGGAAATTCTACGTGAAAGGCGATTGATATTATCTGATACCTGAGTTTAAAATTTATTGTTTAAAAAATTATATTTTGCATAATGTCTGTTACACCTCATTACTCCTGTGTTAACCTTCAGCCTTAAAATTCAAATAAAAAAAATCCCGTCGGCTGGCTGTTTCCTTTTTTATTATTATGCATTACGTAAAATAAACTGTACACATTTCACATCCCTTGGGCGCGGCCCCACGAGTGTAATGAATTCATGAACAAAGACCATTGCCACGCAGTACTGGTGCATAAATAACCATAAGGAAAGTCAACCAGTAGCCGGTTGCCTCTTCCATTCCCGTCTGTATCTATTACACCGATTTACGAGGAAAAGGCTTCATTGTCTATAAGCAATTACTACGCAAACTACAGCTTCTCAAAGTATCGCTCGCAATTGTTGTTCTCTATACTGATTCTATGAAAAATATCGCGAATCGCATCGTTATTCTACAATCCTCCATTGAAAAAACGATTTTCTCATTTAGAAACAACACGTCATCATTAGTAATATCTATGTAGTAATAAATACCGCTTTAGTAATAAGTATCAATATAGAAATAAGTATCGCTATAGTAATAAGTATTACTCGCAATTGTTGTGGTCTCTACACCGACTCTATAAAAAATGTCGCGAACCGCACCGTTATTCTACAATCCTCTTTTGAAAAAAACCGTTTTCTCACTTGGAAACAGCGCATCATCATTAGTAATATCGATATACTTCTCAAAGTACCGCTCGCAATTGTATTCTTTCCACTGAATGGATGAAAAATGTCGCAAACCCTACCGTTATTCTACAATCCTCCGACGAAAAAACCGTTTTCTCACTTAGAAACAGCGCGTCATCGTTACTAATATCAATATAGTAATAAGTATCGCTATAGTAATAAGTATCAATATAGTAATAGGTATTGCTATAGTAAATGTTGTCAATATAGTAATAAGTATCCCTTGCAATTGTTGTGGCCTCTACGTCGACTCTATAAAAAATGTCCCTGCACTGACTCTATTAAAAATGTCACCGTTATTCTACAATCCTCCTTTGAAAAAAGCGTTTCCTCACTTAGAAACAGCGCGTCATCGTTAGTAATATCGATAGACGAGGAGAAAACACGCGGCCTGCGCGTTCGTACATCAACGTCCTCGCGAACTATCAACTTACCGGCCCAACATCGTCGGCCACGAGGTCGATGAAGGTGGCCCGCCACCCCTACACATCTTCGCCGATCCTTATCTCTTATCCAGAGTGTCGAGAGTTCGCCCTGGCCTACGTGCGCAATTAGAGATACGAGGAGCTCGGTTATTATCTGTCGAGTGCAACGTGCTAAGCTACGACTGCCTATCTACGCGCGCACATGTGTCTTTGTGTGTAATTGAAAACGTCAATGTTCACGTACGCGCGCAATGTACAGTGAGTCACGAAAGTACTTGAACGTTTCCAATTCGAACGTTTAAACCTTAGAAAACGTATGCGCGTTGTGTTGTTAGATGAATTCCTTCAAAGATCACTTCTGACGTCAGATTATGCTTACTGACGTGTTTAGAGCTGGCAGTTGTGTAACAGCGTAGGTTCAGTAGGATTAAATGCTTTTCGACGGTAAAACACAGCTGGTGTTTTGGATTAATAAAATAAAGGACAATGTACCATTCTTTTAATACTTTCACTGCCGTGATTATCACCGTTGAACGGCGCAAGAGATTTTACTGAAAGTCCAAAATATTCGCAATGGGTAGCAATAATTATTTTATAAATGCAGTTATTGTTAGAATAGTGATGCGATCCTTTGGTCTCCAAAATATTCGCAATGGGTAGCAATAAATATTTTATAAATGCAGTTATTGTTAAAATAGGGATGCGATCCTATGGTATCCAAAATATTCGCAATGGATAGCAATAATTATTTTATAAATGCAGTTATTGTTAGAATAGTGATGCGATCCTTTGGTCTCCAAAATATTCACAATGAGTAGCAATAATTATTTTATAAATGCAGGTATTGTTAGAATAGTGATGCGATCCTTTGGTCTCCAAAATATTCGCAATGAGTAGCAATAATTATTTTATAAATGCAGTTATTGTTAGAATAGCGATGCGATCCTTTGGTTTCCAAAATATTCGCAATGGATAGCAATAATTATTTTATAAATGCAGTTATTGTTAGAATAGTGATGCGACCCTTTGGTTTCCAAAATATTCGCAATGGATAGCAATAATTATTTTATAAATGCAGTTATTGTTAGAATAGTGATGCGATTGTTTGGTTTCAAAAATATTCACAATGGATAGCAATAATTATTTTATAAATGCAGTTATTGTTAGAATAGTGATGCGATCCTTTGGTTTCCAAAATATTCGCAATGGATAGCAATAATTATTTTATAAATGCAGTTATTGTTAGAATAGGGATGCGATCCTATGGTATCCAAAATATTCGCAATGGATAGCAATAATTATTTTATAAATGCAGTTATTGTTAGAATAGTGATGCGATCCTTTGGTCTCCAAAATATTCGCAATGAGTAGCAATAATTATTTTATAAATGCAGTTATTGTTAGAATAGTGATGCGATCCTTTGGTCTCCAAAATATTCGCAATGAGTAGCAATAATTATTTTATAAATGCAGTTATTGTGAGAGTAGTGATGCGATCCTTTGGTCTCCAAAATATTCGCAATGAATAGCAATAATTATTTTATAAATGCAGTTATTGTTAGAATAGTGATGCGATCTTTTAATCTTCAAAATATTCGCAATGGGTAGCAATAATTATTTTATAAATGCAGTTATTGTTAGAATAGCATTGCCGTTCTAATACAGCAAAGTACGCACGGTAAAATATTCGCAATGGGTAGCAATAATTATTTTATAAATACAGTTATTGTTACAATAGTGATGCGATCCTTTGGTTTCCAATACCTGCAGATTATTTAAATTTGCGTAATTCAGTCAACCGCTGTAGTATTTCACAGCATCGCCATTCTAATATAGCAAAATATGTACGGCAGTCAACGTGTTAACTCTTTCGATACGGATTTTTTTTTTAAGAAAATGAAAGAGGCAGGTTACAATTCTAATACTTCAAATGAAGAACTTCATTCACTTTCCGAAAGCAAGAAATTGTAGTACTAGATTTTAAGGAATGTAGCAATAGAGACCCATGCACAACGAAGCAAAGTGCAAGAAATTTTAGTAGGTTGATAGTTGAAATCTACGATTAAATTTGACTGGGACATATGTATTTCAACAGTCTCGAAAGGGTTAAATATAAGGCAAATTTCTTCAGAAATAATGTGTGACGTCACATTACCCTTACTGTCGGTTCTACATCTATGGGACCTATGTCACGTGATGTGAATTATGCGTGCACTTTCGCAGCCATTATAGCCAATGGCGTAGCTTCATTATAATGCAATACTTTTAAGGGAGTATTCCAATATGAACGCCTAAAAAAAAGCAAATTTTGAAATTTTTTTTTCTGAGACACTGTTGCATATAATTGAGGAAACTTTTTTTCCTGAAAAATTATGGCCTAGGATAATAGAGGAACATTTTTTTATCGTTTAAAAATATTTGTGTGTTTAATTATATTGATGGTTTTACACCCATAAAAAAAATGTTTGTTGTGCTGGCATAGACAATTCCGGCCTTCCTGGACATCTGAGACAGAAAATCGAAAAAGATTCTTAATCTGTATGAATGTAGTTATCGCAAGAACCTCAGGTTTCAAATTTCCATGAAAATTAGCAAAATGGCGGCGTTTTGTGAAAAAGTGTAAAAAAAAGCAATTTTTGCGCTATAAATAAGGCAAAATTATGGGTTATAATCAAAATTTTAACATGATTAAGCTTTGTGCGACAGCCATAAGTATTCTGAATATTGTGTTAAAATTTACGGCCTCTGCTTTGAAACGTTATTACTAGTCAAAATGGACGGAATCGCATAAACCGACTCTGGGATATTAATTCTATGACTATAAACTATCAAAAAATGCAAAAAAAAAATCGATTTTTCGACTCGTCACATTGGAATACCCCCTTAAACCGAAAACGCTGGATGACATTTTCACTTAATAAAATAGACATAATTTCGAAACCTCAATAAAATGTAGATGAAGAAGTGATTGTATCGATGTTTACACTTTACCACGCCCACAAAATATTTATGTAGTGAATATTCCATCACTCGAATACGTTTGCTTTCACGCCGCCGTTTTCAAGAAATAATTTACAACCATCATTCACATTCGCAGATATTCTTAAAACGTCACATACATACGATTGCAGCACACGTATCTTATTACTCGAATAAAAGCACTGTGAAATTCGTACTGTGATTCCATTTTTGCAGCGTTAATTTGATTTGAAAGCGTTCATGACTCACTGCCTATACGCGCGTTGACTTCGCAAGTTTTGCCCTGCGAGTTATTACGCGTGGTGCGAATGTGTGCTGTTTGAACGTAAGGAAATTGCGCGGGTACGAAAGTGTGGGTACTTCCGTGTGGATCTGTACTGTGTGGGATCTGGATTCCGAGTTTAAAGTAGGCGCTACTGAACGCCCTGCTGCAACGTAGATTATCAGAGGCTGCGGCTCATAACTCCTGCGAGGCGGAATTTGCATCGGGAGAAATACGAGAAACTGGATTGCGTTGCCGCTGACCGAGCATCTCTTCCGCTGTCGGTGTCTTTGCCAGTGTGTTTTGAAGGGCAAGACGAATTGGCCGAAGCGTAAATTGTCCTTCGCTGAGAAACATGTAGCATAGGGAGTTCGCGCGGCTTTGCGTTTCATTCGTCACCGCTCGTGAATCGTTGCATTTCAGATTTCGGATTTGGACATTTAAAACTTCGTATTTCCACATTTTGTAACGCAGATTTCAACATTTGAAATGTTAGATTTCAACATTTTGAATGTGAGATTTCGGATTTGAACATTTGGAATTTCAGATTTTAATATTCACAAAGATTTTTTTTAAATTTCAGATTTCAGCATTTTGAATTTCAGATTTCAATATTTCAAATTTCAGATTTAAACATTTTGAATTTTAGATTTCAACATTTCGAATTTCAGATTTCGAATTTGAAGATTTGGAATTTCAGATTTCCACATTTCACAAAGCATTTTTCAAATTTCAGATTTCAGCGTATCTAATTTCAGATTTCAATACTTTACATTTCAGACTTCAACATTCTGAATTTTAGATTTCAACATTTCAAATTCCAGATTTCAACATTTCAGATTTCAGCATTTCGAATTTCAGATTTCAGATTTGAACATTTCCAATTTCGGATTTTAATATTGCAGACTTTTAATTTCAACATTTCGAATTTCAGGTTTCAACATTTCGAATTTCAGATTTCAACGTTTCGAATTTCAGATTGCGACATTTCAAATTTAATTTTTCAATCTTTCAGATTTCAGATTTCAACGATTCGAATTTCAAAATTTCAGATTTCAACGATTCGAGTTTCAAATTTCAGGTTTCGACGTTTCAAATTTCAGATTTAAACATTTTGAATTTCATTTTTCAATATTTTATATTTCAACATTTCAACCTTTCAAATTTCATATTTCAACATTTTGAATTTGAGATTTCAACATTTCCAATTTTAAATTTTACATTTCAACACGTCGAATATCAGATTTCAATATTTCAAATTTCAGATTTAATCATTTTTAATTTTACATTTCAACATTTCGAGCTTCAGATTTCAGATTTTGAATTTCAGATTTCAACGTTTCGAACATTTCAAATTTCGAATTTCATAGTTCAAGATTTCAGATTTTAACATTTTAAATTTCGAATTTCGTATTTCAAGATTTCAGATTTTAGATTTCAACATTTCAAAATTCAGATTTCCACGTTTCATTATAATGATTTGAACATTGCAAATTTCAGTTTTTAATCATTCAAATTTCATACTCCAAAATTCTTTAAACTTATTTAGCCAAGGATATTGGCACTTGGTCTGGATGAAAACTTTATTTATTATTTTCCATGTGATAGTCTACATGTTTCAGTATTCCCAGGTCGTCTGTTCAAGAGTCTACACAATTTTTAATTAAGCAATAGTGTGTTTATGATATGATCGATGTTACTTTATAGTTACTACTAAATACTTAGAATTTAGTTACTCTTACATTGGTGTTCTTTGAATCATTCGCTTTTCTTCGTTCAAAACAACAGAATAATGTTGAAAGAACACTTTTAAAGAAACTAAAGATTTTTTAGATTCTGTCATTGTTGTTGTCATCAGCCAAAACTTCTTATTTCAACAAAATCCTGTAACTCTGCATCACATTCATTTTTGTTGGCGGAGTATTTGAATAAGGAACGAAGAAAAAATACTCAAAATCATAGCAGGCTGTGGTTAAAAGTTGTTTTAAAGGGTCATATAAAAAGAAACGGATTAAGGTAACTGAGAATGAAACAGATTAAATAAAAAAGCCAAGGAAATGTGGATAAACTCAGCGAATGACAAACAGAAACGCAAAACCAAGTGCAATACAACCAAACAGAAAAGATAAGCTGCAATAAAACATATAGGTATATAGAACAGAAATATTAGTAGTATATTTGAGTAAACAAGGAAGACAAGATAGCCAGAGGCTGGCAGGGTGGACAAAATGTGGGAATATGAAAATCTGGAATAAATACTGGAGAGCATTAAAACATATGGTAAGAAACTGTAAAGAACTCAAGAGAAGGAAGGTGAAGGTTGAGAATATTGTTCAATACAGATTTGTCGTTCGATAAAAAAACAAAATACACTTTATTAAAGATAAGAGAAGAGAACATTAATGCACTTGCTCAAACTAAAAGACAAAATTGTGGGTCAAATCTTAATGAGATTCATCGTAAAAACGGACAGTCATTTTATTTTTAAAGCCGATATCCGAAATTTTATTTGACACAAAACGCTGTAGTCAGATTATCATATTTTTTGAGTTTGTCATTATCTTGACAGATATAATAATTACAAAAACGGCGGTTATATAACAATTCGAACTTCAAATTCATTGATTTTAGCCATTGTCAAAATGCTCTTGTGACACGGTGCGTTGTCATCATAAAAATGGATTTTTTCTTCTGCAAACCGGGTCAATGATTTTTAATTTAATTTTTTTCCTTCAACTTTTTTAATTATATGTATATTTATATTTATAAATTAATTGTTAAAATTACAGTTATATATATATATATATAATATATAGTTCCTTTCGCATCCCAAAAAACTGATGCCAGAACCTTCTTGGCCGATTTCTGGACACGAACTCGTTTCGAAGCCGAACAACCAGGTTCACACCACTCTTTAGCCTCTTGTTTTGATTTAGGATCATGGTGATAGACCAATCTCATCCATAGTGATGAATCGACGCACAAAATCCACTTTATCCTTTTTAAAACGCTCCAAATGTTGTTGAGACAGTCGCATTCGAATGTGTTTTTGTTCAATTGAGCGAATATCCATTGTGCACACAGCTTGTTTTTAAAACTCAAAATTTCATTTAAAATATGACTCACACTGCCTAATGAAATGTGTGAGCCTCTACTAAATCTCCTCAGTCAATCGACGATCTTCCAAACCATATCCTGTACTTTAACGATTTCTGGTGTTGATGCGATTTTTGACGTCCTTCACGTGGATCGTCTTCAAGGCTTGTACGACCACGTTTAAATTCAGAAAACCCATCTTTCTACTGTTCTAATTGAAGGTGAACGTTCATTATACACTCTTAATATTCGTTCGTGAATTTCTTTTGGTGCTACACCTTGCAAAAATATTTTATCACTGCACGATATTCAATTTTTTTCATTGTCGAAAATACTGTGACACGGCGACATTAAATGGCTTGTAAACAAAGAATGAATTGACTGATTGAAATGAACCTTCACATACGTTGATAAGAAGTTGAACCAACAAAACAAAAACAAATTTGGACTGTAGCAACGTGGATCCTCTCTTATCGACCGACAAAACTTATTGAACAGCCTGGTATTGTCAACGACAGATACTCGTACAGCGAAAAAATAACAAAATGCATAAGGGTAGTGAAAGAAAAGAGAAGAGAAGAGGAAAGAATGTAACAAACTAAAAGACAAAATTAAAGGTCAAATCTTAATACGTTCATCGTAAAAACGGACAGTCATTTTATTTTTAAATTGCTTCTGATATCCGAAATTTTATTAAACACATTTTATAAGTGTAGTCAGATTATCATATTTTAGTTCAGTTTGTCATTATCTTGACAGATATAATAATTACAAAAACTTAAGGTTATATAAAATTAAATTCAAAATAATTGACTTTAAGATTTGAATGCTGTAGCATTCATGTTATTCTGCATCATCATAAACATGAATGTTATAGCATTGAAATCTTAAAGTCAATTATTTTTAATTTAATTTTATATTACCTTACGTTTTTTAATTATATGTATATTTATATTTATAAAAATATGTATAAAATATACATTATATATATATATATATAATATATAGCATTCACGTCTTTGAACATATTAAATGTTATTTATTTGATGTTTATGTTCCGTACCCAAAGAAATAGATATGTCAGAGATTCTAAACAAAGAAATTTTCATAATAATGTAGCAGAATATAAATCTAATCTATTGTGTGTTATCAGAATCTTTTCATCCTCCATTTTTAATCGACATTATCAACGAACAGAAGTTGGTTTGCTAATTAATTCTCGAATTTCAGTATTATCCCCGGTTGTTCATTATGCGTTTGGTAGGTATCGCTGATTTTCTCATAAACGCCGACTTTCTCGTAAACCCGTTGAAATATCTTGCCTCGCGTACAATTAAAAGCCGCGAGGCGATATTTTGCGCATCTCTGAAGCTTTCAGCATAAGTTGGTTCATTTTCCGCGACCGATATTCGCGATCACTGAAGTACGAAAATAAACATTAACGATACTCGATAAATTATGATCTCACCCGCCGTGCAACTGTTAAAAACAATACGTTTGCGAATGATTTCATTTATATATAAGCTGTTGAAGTAAGTAAAATTTCGGGAAAAAATGCAGGAAAAACACGTATATATTTGTATCTGCTTATTATGTATTCTGTTTTTGTCACTCTAGCCCGACTTTTTTTGTCTTGTCATCTACTTCCATTTTTCATTGTTTCTTTGTAATATTATTTTTTCCTTCTAGTTCTCTGCATGATGGGTACTAGCCCTGAAACGTAATCAAAAAGTTGGAAGTTTGAAAAATTGTAATCGAAAAGCTCGACGTTTTTTATGTTTTGCCACCTACTTTAATTTTTCATTGTTTCTTTGCAATATTGTATTTCCTCCCTCTAGTTCTCTGTATGTTGGCTACTAGCCCCGAAATGTAATCAAAAAGTTTGAATGTATTCTATTAATTGCATGATTTTTTCCTTTTTATATATGTATCTAACTCTTTCAATTTCAATGATACCATAGTCGCGTAAACGATACAAACTTATAATTTTTCTTGAAGATATGATACATATAATTCAACTTTAATCATTTACTTTAATAATTAATAATATAATTGAGTATGATATACTTTAAAGCACGGTACCAGGCATAGACACATAAGGAGACTGATCGACATGCTAAAAAGAGTATCTAGTATATTAAGAGCAAGTGGTATAGTTTATTTAAACGAAAACCAACAATTCATACCTCACACTGGCGTATCACAACGAAAGATTGTATATTCTGTCTGTATATTGTTAACACTGTTATAAAACATTGTGAAGACAAAGAGAGTGTGAAACAAGACATATGAAAACGATTAGTTAATTCAAACGGTGAGCGAATAAGTAATTAGAGTGAGCCACTATAGTAGAGCGTCATAATATAAGATGACATCCACGAAAACCACTATACCAGGTGTGTCGGTAATTCCTTTCCGGTTTTTGTAACAGATGTCCCTAGCCATAAGTATGAAATGTTATGATTCTATACATATGTCATTTGTTTCTACTAACATTAAAAAACTGCACAAGTGGTTTTTACATTCCGCCAAAGTAACAGTATTATAGAGTTATAATTTTTTGAAAATGTAGAGGTTTGTGCCTGGAAACGTGCATTTGCGGCACGCATTACTTTTCTTGTTTCATTAAAAGAAAAAAGCCGCTGAAAGTCATCGTTTGCTGGTAGAGACTTACGGTGAGCATGCTCCAACCATAAGAACATGTGAAACGTGGTTTCGACAATTCAAATGTGGTGATTTCAACGTTGCAAGACAAAGAACGTCTTAGTAGGCCGAAAATGTTTGAAGATGCGGAATTGTTGAGTTATTGGATGAAGACCCAACACAAACTCAAAAACAATTGGCAGAAAAGTTGAATGTGAGCCGAGTAGCAATTTGTGAACGATTACAAGCGATGGAAAGATCCGAAAGATGGGAAAATGTTATATGCCACATGAATTGGATGACAGGCAATTGGAAAACCGAAAAATCGTCAGTGAAATGCTGCTTCAAAGGTATGAAAGGAAGTCATTTCTGCATCGAATAGTAACGGGTGATGAAAAATGGATTTATCTTCGAAAATCCCAAGCGAAAAAAATCATGGTTATCACGTGAGGTTAAAGCCGGCCCATCGACTGCAAGGCCAAATCGCTTTGGTCGCAAGACCATGCTCTGTGTCTGGTGTGACCAGGTTGGTGTCGTATATTATGAATTGTTGAAACCTGGAGAAATAGTTAATACTGATCGCTACCGACAATAAATAATCAATTTGAACTGTGCATTGATCGAAAAACGTCCACAATACGCTCAAAGACATGATAAGGTGATTTTGCAGCATGACAACGCGCCGTCTCATACAGCAAAACCAGTGAAAGAAGTGTTAAAATCACTTGGATGGGAAGTTTTATCGCACCCGCCGTACTCTCCAGACCTGGCTCCATCCGACTACCACCTTTTCGCATCGATGGGGCACGCACTTCACACAGCAGCACTTCGCCGATTTCGAAGAAGTTAAAAAATGGCTCGATGAATGGTTTAGCTCAAAGGAGAAACTGTTCTTTTGGAATGGCATTCATAAATTGCCTGAGAGATGGGCAAAATGTATAGAATCAAATGGCCAATACTTTGAATAAATAAATTTTAATTATCCATTGTAGGTAGCGTGTTTTCTTTAGCGAAAAAACCGGAAAGGACTTACCGACACACCTGGTAGTGGCGCGTCGTTTAAAAAAATAACATCCACGAAACCCACTATAGTGGTGCATTGTTCTTAAGAGGTTAAACCCAGGGCACCGCATTTAACACTTTAAGGACCGCTAAGAAATCTGTTGGAAATGCTGAAATTTGTACGTTACAAAAAATCATAACTTTGTTATTTATGAAGCATTTTTGTAAAACTTTCAGAAATTGTATAATTGGAAGTATTTTAGGTATTATTAAAAAATTATGTTTTTCAATAATTATCATAACTTTTTTACTTAAAAAATAAATTCATATGAAACTTATAGAAATTGTAAAATAGGATGCATTTTAGGTATCATTTAAAAAATGGTTTAAAAAATGATTTAAAGAAATGATCATACAATTTTATTTAAAAGTCAATTTTTTCAGAATTTCTAATGGCTTTTTAAAGTATGATATTGCGTGAAGCATTTTTCTCTATGAAGAGGAACCATACAAAATTTATATATGTGTCATGATTCGCTTCATTTTCCACTGAATATTGATGTAAATACTTAAATAGACAAAATAAATACAATGTATCAAAGTAAGTGACATCTAAAGACAGCGTGTAAACAACACAAGAAAACTCGTGAGCGGTCCGTAACAGTCGGGGCACGAAACACGAGAAAACTCGTGAGATATCCTTAACACATTGATTGCCGTGCGTATTTTACTATATTAAAACTGCAACCTGATGAAGTACTACAAAATACGATTGAATTGTGCAAAATACAAATAATGCGAAGACATCGGAGACCAAAGAATTGAATGACTATTTAATATTAATTGCATTTACAAAATGATAAATGCTACCGATTGGGTATTTTTTGAATTTTCGTGAGACCTTTTGCGCCAGTCACTGATGACCACCATAGCAGTCAACGTGTTAAAGTGTTAACAGCCTGCGCCACAAAAATTGCCCACCGTCGATTTTGCCTCCCAGAAAATATTATATCAGACATATAAACATGAAAAAAAAATTAAAGCACTTTTCAAAATTGGTGGTCTTGAATTCATTTCAATTCCATAAGAGCATCATCGGATGAAATTAATAAGCAGACGACTACTTCAGAGGCAAGCATAAGATATATTATAATTTATTTCAAATTCCGAAAATACGTCTCAGCCTCTTTGACTCCTTTCGTCAACATTTCTGCGCATTGTTTGGCCCCAAGTTCTTCCGAATTAAATGGTACAGCAAGCATTTAATAGCCTGCTCCACAAAAATCGCCCATCTCCCAGAAAACCGCTTCAGACCCTAAGTTCACCAGAGCACTTGCATTTCGTCGAGACCCGTCCGCAAATCTTTCCCAACACCCCAACCCATTGCGTGCACCCTCCTACGCCTCCATAAAATTCCCCACCCAACCACAAGAGTTCTTCCGCCTCGCTCCGAATCCGGCGCTTCCGCTTTGGGCCGAAGAATCCCAAGCAGGAAGACGCACGTAAGTCGCTCGAACGTGCAGGCGGAAGGGGGCTAGTTCTCGGGCAGGCCTTCTCAGCCGAGGAATATCCCTCGGGACGCAGGACGGAGGAAGGGGTGGTGCTAGGTGTTAAAACACGGTAATTAACAACGAGAAACGCCGTGGCGGCCGAGGTGGGACGAGGGACCACCTCCCTCGGCGGTTCTCTCGGTGGCTACCAAGATTTACTGCCAAATGGCAGCGTATTTATGAACTACGCCTCGTGCAGCACGCGCACCCACACGCTCAACGTATCCACGCACACGCGGGAAGTTTCTGCAGGGGGATACGTGAACATCGCGCGCCTGTGTGCAGGCCTTTTTTTCGAGCGCGGCTTTGTTTTCGATAAAAATAGCGGCGCGGTAGGTGTGGGTCGCTGGATGTGTGGGTAAAAGGGAGCGAGGCGAAGTGGAGTGCTAACCGGCCATCGATCATGTTTCGTGGATAGTTAGGAGCCATGAAACATTCATGCACGATCGACCACCCATCCGGAGCGTACGTCTTTTCGCCGTGGCAACGAGGTTCTGCGGAACAAGCGAGCCAACCAGGCTACCACGCCGGCCTGTCGTCGGACGTTCAAGAAAGGCGCTCGATAATACCAGGCTGTTCAATAAGTTTTGTCGGTCGATAAGAGCGGGCGTTGCTACTAGTCCAAATTTGTTTTTGTTTTGTTGGGTCACTCTTCTTATCAACGTATATGAAGGTTCATTTCAATCAGTCAATTCATTCTTTGTTTACAAGCCATTTAATGTCGCCGTGTCACAGTATTTTCGACAATGGAAAAAATTGAATATCGTGCAGTGATAAAATTCTTATTTTTGGAAGGTGTAGCACCAAAAGAAATTCACGAACGAATATTAAGAGTGTATAATGAACGTTCACCTTCAATTAGAACAGTAGAAAGATGGGTTGCTGAATTTAAACGTGGTCGTACAAGCCTTTTAAAAATGCTTAGAACATCCACAAGTACACAAATGAAACTACTTCCAAGCCTAGAACAATACTCATTCCACGAAAAATCAACGTTTACACTTTTTAGCAAAGCAAATTGAAGGCAAATTCAAGGCAGTGATGGCATATTTTAAATGAAATTTTGAGTTTTAAAAAGCTGTGTGCACAATGTGAGCCGCATTCGCAAACAATTGAACAAAAACACATTCGAATGCGACTGTCTCAACAAATTTAATCAAAACAACATAAAGTTTTTAGTTGAAAAACACGATTATATTTAAATGGATGAGACTTGGGTCTATCAAAATGTTTAGAATCAAAGAAGAGGCGAATAAAACTGGTTAGGTTGTTCCTTCACAACAAACACACTCGTGTAACAAATGCTCCCAAGAACTTCAAATCGACACATCAGTTTTTGGGATGCGAAAAAATGAACGTTTATTTTTTAGCAAACTGGTAAAACAATTGAATTCTGAATATTGCAACCTTTTGACCAGTTGAACCAAAAATCCATGAAAATATACCTGCGAAGAAAAAAATCCTTTTTCATCAAACACACGCACCGTGTCACAAACATTTTGACAATGGCTAAAATTTAATCAAAATGTTGGAGCATCCGCCGTATTCACCAGTTGAAACACACGATAGTATATTTAAATATGCAGAACTCAAAAAAAAATGCGTGGTAAGGGTTTTTCAAATCAGCATGTACGAATAAACTCGATACCAACACATCTTCTTTTTGAAGTCGGAGAAGTTAATGGAATTGTATAATACAATTTGATTAAAAAATTAATATTTCAAAATATTAACAAATACCCAAATTAACCTACTTCCGACTACTCGACAAAGTTCAATCAATAGTCTCCGATATCCGAAAATATTCAATAAAATTACTCAAACAATGCAATACTTCAAAACACTCGACGAATTTAATCAAAACACATCCAGTTTTCAAAGTTGGAAACGCGATAATATAATCAAACGAAATAGGCAGCTCCTTTAAAAATGTTTAGAACATCCACAAACACGCAAATCAAACTACTTCTTAGCCTAGAAAAAACATTCTGATTAACCAATGCTCCCAGGTACTCCACAGATTGACACAGATCAACGTATACGCAGTTCAAAAAAACCAACGTTTACACTTTTGCAAAAGCAAATGAAATGACCGTATCGCGCAAAAAATCCATGCTCCCAAATATACCGGCGCATCAAAATGTACCACCAAACACACTTCCACGCACTCAACGATCTTCCACTCATTCGATCCGCACCATCTTCCACTCGACGAATTTAATCAAAACAACACATCCAGTTTTGAAAACACGATAGTATAACCAAACAAGACAGGCAGCGCCTTTAAAAACGTTTAGAACATCGAAAACACGCAAACCAAACTACTTCCAAACCTAGAACAAACACTGATTAACCAATGCTCCTAGGTACTCTACAAATTTACGCACATCGCCGCATATGCACTCCAAAAGAATCAACGTTTACACTTTTTAGCAAAGCAAATTGAAAACAAATTAAATGACCGCATCACCCAAAAAATCCATGCTACCAAATATACCTGCGCATCAAAATCTTACCACCAAACACACTTCCACGCACTCAACGATCTTTAAATTTCTAGGAAATTTAATCAAAATAACACATCCAGTTTTCAAAGTTGAAACACACGATAGTATATTTAAATATGCAGCTCTTTTAAAAATGCTTAGAACATCCACAAGTACACAAATGGAACTACTTCCAAGCCTAGAACAATACTCATTCCACGAAAAATCAACGTTTACACTTTTTAGCAAAGCAAATTGAAGGCAAATTAAATGATGGCACCACCCAAAAAATCCATGCTCCCAAATATCCCGCGCATCAAAGTCTTACCACCAAACACACTTCCACGCACCCAACGATTTTTCACTCATTCGACCGGCATCACCTTCCACTCGACAAATTTAATCAAAACAACATATCCAGTTTTCATAGTTGAAAAACACGATAGTATATTTAAACGAGATAGACAGCTCCTTTAAAAATGTTTAGAACTACCACAAACCCGCGAATCAAACTACTTCCAAGCCCACAACAAACACACTAATTAACAAATGCTCCCACGAACTCTACAAATCGACACACATCGCCGTATACGCACACCAGAAAAAATCAACGTTTACACTTTTTAGCAAAGTAAATTGAAAGCAAATTGAAAGCAAATTAAATGACCGCACCACCCAAAAAATCCATTCTCCCAAATATCCCCGCGGATCAAAATCTACCACGAAACACACTTCCACGCAGCCAACCATCTTCCACTCATTCGACCCGCACCACCTTCCACCGTTCCGCGAAAAGGCCGCCTCGATTTCGCATTCATCGACAACCACGCAACCACCTGAACGACACAGCACAGTTCGTTAACACTTTAGCCATCTCGCGTGGAAATAAGTTTCGCGCGGCGCAGAGTCATAGCGGGTATCATCATTGAGATCTTGTCGGGTGATATACCTACCGTTACGTCTTTTAGAATAGCAACGTCCAATATATACGATCGCTGTTTAGCACGCTGGAAGAGCGCCGACAGGACGATGAACGTCTGGCGCGGGAGAAGGACGAAGAGCAGGAGAGAGAAGAGAAGCGACGCGTGTCGTGGAAGGGGAGAAAATGGAAAAGAGCAAGAGAGAGCGCGAGGGAGCGAGAAAGAGTGGAAGCGGGGGGTCCGTAGAGGCACGTCAGACCCTTGGGCCGTCATAAACAATAGCAAGGAGTAATTGATTCTCTAATAACTTAACGCGCCAGCCACGAGGTGGCCACTAACAGCCTTAGGTAGGCATAATGTATTATAGCCGGCAACAACTACTCGACCGAGAGTCGGAGAGGAGAGCCTTCGACGTAGCACGGCCTACGAGCGCCTACGAGATTTAAGGCCCCGCGCCAATAATAAAGCAGCCACCTTGGAAAATGGCAAGACCCGACGTCGTGCTGCTTGCACGAGGAAACACCGCCGTCGTCATCGTTCGCCGTACCCTGTCGCTGCGTGATCTTGCGTATTTTCGGCGTTCTTTGAATCTTGGGGCCCAGAGGAAAGGTATTTTGCGGAGGAAGTTTGTGGACGGAGATAAATGGCGACGTTGGGCAATAATTAAGTTAACGAACGAAGAGTCAGTTTCGGTGGGAAATATGACTGTTACTTGCAATGTAGGTGTAATTTTGAGTAACAGGCACTGTGGTAGTAGAAGATTATTACATTTTGAACAAAATGTCTAGCGATTTCTATCGAGTTGAAAATCTGTATTGGAGAATCGTACTGCACGTATTGTTTCTTGTGGCAGAAAATAAGCACGTTTACATCGAAACGTTTCGAGACATGTATTCAGTTGAAAAGCTTTCCTGAAGAACAAAGTATCTAAGAACGCGTGTATGCGCCGAATATTATTTCTGCTTTTTCAATATTACGTATTTTCGGCGTTCTTTGAATCTTGGGGGCCGGAGGAAAGGTATTTTGCGGAGGATGTTTGTGGACGGAGATAAATGGCGACGTTGGGCAATAATTAAGTTAACGAACGAAGAGTCAGTTTCGGTGGGAAATATGACTGTTACTTGCAATGTAGGTGTAATTTTGAGTAACAGGCACTGTGGTAGTAGAAGATTATTACATTTTGAACAAAATGTCTAGCGATTTCTATCGAGTTGAAAATCTGTATTGGAGAATCGTACTGCACGTATTGTTTCTTGTGGCAGAAAATAAGCACGTTTACATCGAAACGTTTCGAGACATGTATTCAGTTGAAAAGCTTTCCTGAAGAACAAAGTATCTAAGAAAGCGTGTATGCGCCGAATATTATTTCTGCTTTTTCAATATTACGTATTTTCGGCGTTCTTTGAATCTTGGGGCCCAGAGGAAAGGTATTTTGCGGAGGAAGTTTGTGGACGGAGATAAATGGCGACGTTGGGCAATAATTAAGTTAACGAACGAAGAGTCAGTTTCGGTGGGAAATATGACTGTTACTTGCAATGTAGGTGTAATTTTGAGTAACAGGCACTGTGGTAGTAGAAGATTATTACATTTTGAACAAAATGTCTAGCGATTTCTATCGAGTTGAAAATCTGTATTGGAGAATCGTACTGCACGTATTGTTTCTTGTGGCAGAAAATAAGCACGTTTACATCGAAACGTTTCGAGACATGTATTCAGTTGAAAAGCTTTCCTGAAGAACAAAGTATCTAAGAAAGCGTGTATGCGCCGAATATTATTTCTGCTTTTTCAATATTACGTATTTTCGGCGTTCTTTGAATCTTGGGGGCCGGAGGAAAGGTATTTTGCGGAGGATGTTTGTGGACGGAGATAAGTGGCGACGTTGGAGCAATAATTAAGTTAACGAACGAAGAGTCGGTTTTGGTGGGAAATATGACTGTTACTTGCAATGTAGGTGTAATTTTGAGTAACAGGCACTGTCCAAGAGTGGTAGTAGAAGATTATTACATTTTGAACAACATGCGTAGCGATTTCTATCGAGTTGAAAATCTGTATTGGAGAATCGTACTGCACGTATTGTTTCTTGTGCAGAAAATAAGCACGTTTACATCGAAACGTTTCGAGACATGTATTCAGTTGAAAAGCTTTCCTGAAGAACAAAGTATCTAAGAAAGCGTGTATGCGCCGAATATTATTTCTGCTTTTTCAATATTACGTATTTTCGGCGTTCTTTGAATCTTGGGGGCCGGAGGAAAGGTATTTTGCGGAGGATGTTTGTGGACGGAGATAAATGGCGACGTTGGGCAATAATTAAGTTAACGAACGAAGAGTCAGTTTAGGTGGGAAATATGAATGTTACTTGCAATGTAGGTGTAATTTTGAGTAACAGCTCTCAATGGTGGTAGTAGAAGATTATTACATTTTGAACAAAATGTCTAGCGATTTCTATCGAGTTGAAAATCTGTATTGGAGAATCGTACTGCACGTATTGTTTCTTGTGGCAGAAAATAAGCACGTTTGCATCGAAACGTTTCGAGACATGTATTCAGTTGAAAAGCTTTCCTGAAGAACAAAGTATCTAAGAAAGCGTGTATGCGCCGAATATTATTTCTGCTTTTTCAATATTATAATACGTATTTTCGGCGTTCTTTGAATCTTGGGGGCCGGAGGAAAGGTATTTTGCGGAGGATGTTTGTGGACGGAGATAAATGGCGACGTTGGGCAATAATTAAATTAACGAACGAAGAGTCAGTTTCGGTGGGAAATATGACTGTTACTTGCAATGTAGGTGTAATTTTGAGTAACAGGCACTGTGGTAGTAGAAGATTATTACATTTTGAACAAAATGTCTAGCGATTTCTATCGAGTTGAAAATCTGTATTGGAGAATCGTACTGCACGTATTGTTTCTTGTGGCAGAAAATAAGCACGTTTACATCGAAACGTTTCGAGACATGTATTCAGTTGAAAAGCTTTCCTGAGGAACAACGTATCTAAGAAAGCGTGTATGCGCCGAATATTATTTCTGCTTTTTCAATATTACGTATTTTCGGCGTTCTTTGAATCTTGGGGGCCAGAGGAAAGGTATTTTGCGGAGGAAGTTTGTGGACGGAGATAAATGGCGACGTTGGGCAATAATTAAGTTAACGAACGAAGAGTCAATTTCGGTGGTAAATATGACTGTTACTTGCAATGTAGGTGTAATTTTGAGTAACAGGCACTGTGGTAGTAGAAGATTATTACATTTTGAACAAAATGTCTAGCGATTTCTATCGAGTTGAAAATCTGTATTGGAGAATCGTACTGCACGTATTGTTTCTTGTGGCAGAAAATAAGCACGTTTACATCGAAACGTTTCGAGACATGTATTCAGTTGAAAAGCTTTCCTGAAGAACAAAGTATCTACGAAAGCGTGTATGCGCCGAATATTATTTCTGCTTTTTCAATATTACGTATTTTCGGCGTTCTTTGAATCTTGGGGGCCGGAGGAAAGGTATTTTGCGGAGGATGTTTGTGGACGGAGATAAGTGGCGGCGTGGAGCAATAATTAAGTCAAGGAAGGAAGAGTCGGTTTTGGTGGGAAATATGATTGTTACTTGTAATAGGCGATTGGATTCTTAACACTTTGTACATTTCACGAGTTGCGAGATTTACACAAGTTCGACTGCGGTCCAAGAGTGGTAGTAGAAAATTATTACATTCTAAACAAAATGCCTAGCGATTTCCATCGAGTTGAAAATCTATATTGGAGAATCGTACTGGACGTATTGTTTTTTGTAAATGAAGATAAACGCGTTTACATCGAAACGTTTCGAGATATGTATGCAGTTGAAAAGCTTTCCTGAAAAATGAAGTATCAAAGAAATCGCGTATGCGCCGAATATTATTTCTGCTTTTTCAATCTTAAGTATTTTCGGCGTTCTTTGAATCTTGGGCCGGAGGAAAGGTATTTTGCGGAGGAAGTTTGTGAACGAAGATAAGTGGCGGCGGTGGGCAATAATTAAGTCAAGGAAGGAAGAGTCGGTTTTGGTGGGAAATGTGATTGTTAGTTGCAATGTGCGATTGGATTATTAACACTTTACCGGCCGTATATTTCTCGAGTTGTGCTGCCGCCGACGAGATTTAGGCAAGTTCGACTGCTCTCTAATGGTGGTAGCAGAAGATTAGTACATTTTGAACAAAATGCCTAGCGATTTCCATCGAGTTGAAAATCTGTATTGGAGAATCGTACTGCACGTATTGTTTCTTGTGGCAGAAAATAAGCACGTTTACATCGAAACGTTTCGAGACATATATTCAAGAACGAAGTATCTAAGAAAGCGTGTATGCGCCGAATATTGTTTCTGCTGTTTCAAATATGTTTCTTGTAGTGACGCATAGTTAAAGTTACTTTTATAACAACTTAACAAGTTGACTGCCGTGCGTATTTTGCTGTATTAGAACGGCGGTGCGATTAAATACTATAACGTTTGACTGAATTATGCAAAATGTAAATAATGTACAGATATCAGAGACCAAAGGATCGCATCACTATCCTAACAATAATTACATTTATAAAATAATTGTTGCTATTCATTGCGAATATTTTGGAAACCAAAGGATCGCATCACTATTCTAACAATAATTGCATTTATAAAATAATTATTGCTATCCATTGAGAATATTTTGGATCTTCAGTAAAATCTCTTGCGCAAAAGTGTGACCGGTGCAGAAGATTTGACTAAAAATGCAAAATATTCGCAATGATGCGTATTTTCAATCTTGTAAAAGCAATTGATATTGGAACGGTGCGTCAATACTTTGGCTTCTAACTACTCTACGTTACCTTTATTTTGTACGATTTTGTTGTACTCTGCAGTATTTCATCGCATCGCGGTTCTAACATAAAATACGCTTGGAAGTCAACGTGTTAAGGGAGCATTCCAGTTTAGACGCTCGAAAATGGGTTGTTTTTACGAATTCTTTTGACAAATTTATGCATATTTCACAAATTTGCCCATCATGATACCTTCACGCGTTGGAGACCTCAACATTTTTTAAGAAGTCATCCCTAAGTGACGCGCTTATAATTTTCCAGTTTGTATTATATTGTGCTGACGTTAGAATGGACTTTACGGATCGTGTTTTAAACGTGGGAGCCGCATTAAAACCCCATCGGGCGCACAGAAGTTCCTCATAAATCAATCGGCCGCGAGTCTTCTAACCAAACAGAAACCTTATTGGGAAACCCACCAACCAAGATTCTACAACGGCAACCAATAAATGGACTGTTTATTTTGAAGAAATAAAGCCCATGAATATAAACAAAACAATAATTTTAGAATCGGACGACGAAGATAATCCCACTATGAAAAACAAATTAACGAAACGTAAAAGGAGAAGAAAAATTTTTGAGAACAAAATAAAAGAAAATATATGCGGCGAGTAAACAAAATTAAGCGAAACACCGGACAAAAGTATTATACAAAAAGAGGAAAATTCATTCCCGAAATCTAAATAAAATTTGAAAAAATCGCCCTGGCGCCTTTGTAGCAAGACGTCAGGCCTATTACTCATGAAAAATGTGAATATATCAGGCAGTTATTATCTTATATACCTCCGGTGCATCACGAATATTTCAAAATACTGCCCCCTGCAGAACATAAGTAAATACTACCAATATCTTGTAATTTTAACAATGTAATTAACGTCTAGAATTAAAAATGCTACTTCTATTCTATATCTTGTCATTATTTGTAAACAAAATTGATTAACCCTTTGCACTCCTATGTCGAGTGTGACTCGACATCAGTTTTTATGGCAGGAGCTCCTTTGTCGAGCTCCACTCGACATTTTTTCATGTCTAAATAAATAGATATCGTGCACACGTTATCGACGCTCTCGCAATGTCACTAGAAGGGTTAGACATTCAGGTAATCGAAGAGAAATAAAAGAACTGGATGTGATCACAGATTATAATAAAAATATAGATGGTGTCGATATGGCGAACCAATACGCGACATCTTACTGTTTTTTACGTCGAGCACTCAAGTGTTGGAGGAAATATTTCTTTTGGGGATTAGAAATCTCCATGGTAAATGCGTATATTTTATACAAAGAAAAAACAAAAAACCAAGGAACAGAACCTATAGCCCACAAAAAATTTCGCGAAAAGATTTTGTCAATGCTAATTCGTGATTGTCGTCATCCAAATATGAAATTGAGGAGGCCTGGAACACATGATAAACACGATCGCTTAGATGGAAAGCCTCATTTAATCTTCCTACATCTCGAAGGAAAACACAAAGACTGTGCAGTTTACTCAAATAGACAAACATCTGGAGGAAAAAGAGAAACCACCTATTTTTGTGAAACGTGTGAAAGAAAATCAGGGTTACATCTTGCAAGTTCTTTCAAAAGACATCATACCCTTGAAAATTTCAATATACGACAATACTGTAAATAAAATTGGTATTTAAGTGAATTTGTTTCTTCCTTTATTTATTTAAATTGCTTTATATTTTTAGTTAAAGTAAATTTCAAATAAAACACTTAAAAGCGTTGGGAGCTGCTGGTAACGAAATTGAAATAAAATTCGGAGTGCAAAGGGTTAATATGAAGTATACTTTAAGTAATATTTAATTATTCAAAATTGGAATTAAACGATTTTTATAATTGTCTAATTTTGAAAGTGGTGTAAGTCCATTTGAAGCACGCAAATATACATTAGTTTAGTCAAATTCGCCAAAAACAAATTTATGTCACCAAATTACATATTGATAAATTAGTAGGAACATTGCCAGAGTCATATAATTTGCCTAAATTTTTTAATTAATAGATATGTAGGGATATATGATGTTAGCGTATTTTGCCGTATTGTAACGTAGCGATGATTTATTGAAGATACTACAGCATACATTGACTGAAAATTATGCAAAATGTAAATAATGTGGACTGAAGTATCTGAACTTGACTGAACGACCAAAGAATTACTCAACATCACTATTCTAGCAATAACTGCATTTATAAATTAATTATTACTACCCATTGCGAACATTTTCGATCTTCAGTCAAATATCTTGCGCCGGTCACCGGTGACCCCCACGGCAGCCAACGTGTTAATTAATAGATATGCTAACCTTTTTCTCGAAACAAGAGAAGAGGGACTTACACCACTTTCAAAATAAACGGTCCAAATACCGCATCCCAGACCTACTTTCAAGTCAGTCAAGTTTTGTCAACTGAACACTGACATTATTCATCCGCATTTCCCTTTGCGTAACTACACCGTTACGAGATTTTGCGCGGAATAAACACCGTTATCCACCCAACGTGCGAACATCCGGCCGTATCGCGAGTGCTCGAAAGAATGAATGAAGAAATCTTCGGCACCTTCTGAGAGACGAAAGAAGGTGGGAGCGAGAGGTACGCGATTCGTGTGAAATAAAACGAGCGGCTTTCTCGTGGCGAGAATCGTGTTCGGCGGCTCGTCGTGGCCTGTCATTAGGCTCGATATATCTCATCGTCGGCGAACAACAACGCATCGCAAACAACAAATGACATCGGCCCTCTTCCTTCTCGCGCGCGGCCATTAACGCGTCTGCGCGTACCTTCCTCTTTGCGCCCTTCACCCTTCCTTTTCCGACCCTTTCTTCCGCACCCGCCCGCTTCAACCCCCACCAGACTGGCCGAACAATTCGTGAGAATCCTCCTGATACGTCGGCGGCAACAATTTGCGCCGCACTTATGCAACTTCCGTTCATGTGCTGTGCTGGATGAGTCCATGGAAAATTTGAACGTTGCGCTTCGATTGTTTTAAGCCGAAAGAGGTATAGACGTGAAATTGTATTTGGTACAAATAGTAATATATAAATTGATTCGAAAGTCATACTGATGCGTCGGCAGCGAGAATTTGGAGTGCACTTATACAACAATTTGCGAAATGCAACTTCCGTCCATGTACTGAATGAGTCGATGGGAAATTTGAACGTTGCACTTCGACTGTTTCAAACCGAAAGAGGTATAGAAGTCAAATTGTATTTGGTAGATATAGTAATATATAAGTTGATTCGAAAGTCATACTGATACGTCGGCGGCAATAATTTGCGCCGCACTTATGCAACTTCCGTTCATGTGCTGTACTGAATGAGTCGATGGAAAATTTGAACGTTGCGCTTCGAATGTTTCAAGCCGAAAGGTATAGTGGTAAAATCGTATTTAGTCGATAATAAATGATTCGGGAGAGTCATACTAGCACGTTGGCGGTAAGAATTTGGAGTGCACTTATGCAACAATTTGCATAATGCAACTTATGTTTATGTACTGCATGAGTCGATGGAGAAATTTGAGCGTTGCGCTTCAAATGTTTCAAACCGAGAGAAGTATAGAGGTGAAATTGTATTTAGTCGGTAATAATATAACTGATTCAAGAGAATCATAGTGACACATCGGCGGCAGGAATTTGGAGTGCACTTATGCAACTTTCGTTCATGTACTGGATGAGTCGATGGAAAATGTAAACATTGCACTTCAAATATTTCAAGCCGGGAGAGGTATAGAGGTGAAATTGTATTTAGTCGGTTATAATATATTTATTTGCGCCGCACTTATGCAACTTCTGTTCATGTATTGGATGAGTCGGTGGAAAATTTGAACGTTGCGCTTCGATTGTTTCGAGCTGAGAGACATAGAGGTGAAATTATATTTGGTTGATAGTAATGTATCAAGTGATTCGAGAGAATAATATTGACACGTCGGCGGCGAAAATTTAGACTATACTTATGCGAATCGATTGAAAATTTGAACGTTGCGCTTCGACTGTTTCAAGCCACAAGAGATATAGAGGTGAAATTGTATTTGGGGACAGTAATATATCAACTAATTCGAGAGAGTCATCCTGACACGTCGGCGGCAACAATTTGCGCCGCACTTATGCAACTTCCGTTCATGTGCTATACTGGATGAGTCGATGGAAAATTCGAACGTTGCGCTTCGATTGTTTCAAGCCGAGAGAGGTGAAATTGTATTTAGTCGATAATAATATATCAAGGGATTCGAGAAAGTCATAATGACACGGCGGCAGCGAGAATTTGGGGTGCACTTATACAACAATTTGCGTAATGCAACTTCCGTTCATATACTGGATGAGTCGATGGGAAATTTGAACGTTGCACTTCGACTGTTTCAAACCGAAAGAGGTATAGAAGTCAAATTGTATTTGGTAGATATAGTAATATATAAGTTGATTCAAAAGTCATACTGATACGTCGGCGGCAATAATTTGCGCCGCACTTATGCAACTTCCGTTCATGTGCTGTACTGAATGAGTCGGTGAAAAATTTGAACGTTGCGTTTTGAATGTTTCGACCTGTGAGAGGTATTGAGGTGAAATTGTATTTGGTTAATAGTAATATATCAAATGATTTGAGAGAGTCATATTGACACGTCGACGGCGAGAAATTAGACTGCACTTATGCGAGTCGATGGAAAATTTGAACGTTTAATTTCGAATGTTTCAAGCCGAGAGAGGTATAGAGGTGAAATTGTATTTGGTCGATAATAATATATCAACAAATTCGAGAGAGTCATTATAAGAAATGCACTCTAACTACCTCCCATTTTCGGGAATGTAAAAAGGAAGTGATCTGCTTCACCTTCTACAATTCTAAAAACCTGACATTTTTCCCAAACAGCACGTACGTTATTTTTTAAATGCAAAATATCTACCGTAAACGTGTTCCGAATCATTCTCTGGCTCCAAAACATGATTTCTTCAGCGCCGTTCCTTCGGTTTACTAAAGCGTATTAAAAAGAATGCAATAATTGGAGAATCAGCGCCCAAAGTTTAGGCTCAAGTGTACTATTATCGGCACAAATGAAACAGGCCCATTTGCCGCTCTACAAGGATTTCCTTTCTATGTAACAATTTGATAAATTTGAATTTTCCATAAATATACAAGAAGAAACTTTTCCTTTGAGCTTCCAAACCGAACCCCGTCTGATACTAAAAAATTTACTTCCATTTAGAAAATATGGAAAAACCGTGAATTATTATGTTGACTCTTAAACGCTACAACTTTGCTTACCTTCTTTCGAAGAATATATCAGAAAACAGCTGTAATATTATATGTTTTTACGTAGAAAGTACTTATAACCAAAGCTGCACATAAAGCTGTGCATTGTTACTATCAAGCACCTCCGTCATTATTAAAAATCCTTGTATCCCACCATTCAACAGCAAGACATCCGTCGACACGCCGTTCCAATAATTCTCCGGTCGTAAAAAGCGATTTCCACGGCGCCGTTCGCTCGACTCGCTAAAACCGCGCGCCATATCGCGACGACCACAAAGTTTCAATAAGGCGGACGCGATAAACCGTTCCCCCATTTGTCGGTGCGCGCTCGGGCTTTATAAAGCGCGTACGCGGACGCGAATAAGGTGTACGTCAACGTGACTAAAGAGGCCTCGTTACCGTAATCGCCGTGGCAGAAGGAGGGGCACCGCGCTGGCCGGGTGTATTCTTAAATCTGGCAAGCCAACGCCTAAACACGGTCATCATCGCATTGCAGTATAATAAGATCGCAACGTGCCACGAGAGCGAACCGCCTCGTGACCCTCGTCCGCCCGATATACTTACGGCACCTTTCTCATTCTCCGTCTTCGTCGCTTCGCGCGGTGCCTTTTCTACCTGTCTTTCTCGTCCGGTGTCTCTCTTGCACGAGTACTTTGCCATGGCTTCGAATATGTTGCACCTTGCTTTCTGTTTTTGTTGGGGTCCAGCTTTTTCGCCTCTTCTGGGCACATTTTCTTGATGTGGTCTTTGAACTTTCCTACGTCTCGGTCTTTTGGACGATTTAAGTATGTTGCTGTCTTGTTCCTACTTCCCCTTTTTCTGTGTTTTCATATATGTTGCACCTTGCTTTCTGTTTTTGTTCGTGTCCATCTTTTTCTGTGGCGCGGATTTCGTTGCTTGCAATGCTTTTTCACCATTTCTGTGTACATTTTCTTGACGATCTGACTTACACCCCTGTCTTTTGGACGATTTATGTTGCTGTCTTGTTCTTACTTGCCCCTTTTCTGTTTCACATATATTGCAGCGTGCTTTCTACTCTTTTAGCACGGGTTCAACTTTTCCCATGTCGGTGGTTTCATCGGTTGCGGCACTTTTTCGCGTTTCCTGGGCACATTCCCTTGAAGATATCTTTCAACTTTCGTATGTCTCGGTGTTTTGGACGATTTATGTCGCTGTCTTGTTCCTAGTCCCCCTATTTGTGTGTTTTTATTTATGTTGCACCTTGCTTTCAGTTGTTTTTGTTCGTGTCCATATTTTTCCGATATTCTTACGGCACCTTTCTCATTCTCCGTCTTCGTCTGCTCACGCGGTACCTTTTCTACTTGTCATTCTCGGACGGTGTGTCTCTTGGACAAGTATTTTGCCACGGCTACGAATATCTTGCACCTTGCTTTCTGTTTTTGTTGGGGTTCAACTTTTTCACCTTTTCTGGGCATATTTTCTTGGTGTGGTCTTTCAACTTTCCTACTTCTCGGTGTTTTGAACGATTTATGTCGTAGTCTTGTTCCTACTCCCCCATTTTCTGTGTTTTCATATATGTTGCACCTTGCTTTCTGTTTTTGTTCGTGTCTATCTTTTTCCGTGTCGCTGGTTTCGTGGGTTGTGGTACTCTTTCACCTTTTTTGGGCACATTTTCTTGATGTGGTCTTTCAACTTTTCCTACATCTCTGTCTTTTGGACGATTTATGTTGTTGTCTTGTTCCTACTCCATCTTTTTGTTTGGTTTCATATATGTTGCACCTTGCTTTCTGTTGTTTTTATGCGTGTCCATCTTTTTCCGTGTCGCTGGTTTTGTGGGTTACGGCATTTTTTCACCTTTTCTAGACAGATCATCTTGATGATGCTTTCAATTTTCCTACGTGTAGGTGTTTTGGGCGATTTATGGCGCTGTCTTGCTTCTATTCCCCCTTTTTCTGTTTCACACACATATATATTGCAGCGTGCTTTCTTCTCTCTTAGTGCGGATTCATTGTTTTCCACGTTGCTCTTGTCTTTGCCTGCGGCTTTCTTTCACCTTTTCTGGGCACATTTCTTTGATGACGCTGTAGTCTTTCAATTTCCCTACGTCTTGTTCTTTCGGACGACTTATGATAATGTCTTATTCCAACTTCCCCTTTGTCAGTGTTTTCATATATGCTGCACCTTGCTTTCTGTTGTTTTTATTCGTATCCATCTTTTTTCGTGTCACTTTGTCCTTTGCTTGCGATGCTTACGACGGTTCGTTTTCTTCTCTTGTCTACCTCTACTATGGTTTTCTACTCTTTCTGTATGCTTTCATCTTTTCTACGGTTCCGTCTTTTGATCGGTTTATTTTGTATCCTTGCCCCGCTTCCAACAGTTTTTTTTGCGTCTATCTATATCACAACTTACTTTCTATTCTTTCCCACCTTCTCCATCTACATAGGTCTTGGTGAATTTATTTTTCTCTTTTTCTTGTCCTTAGTCGCTTATTTTGTCGGTCTCATCCTTTTTCATCTAATTGTCTCCTTTAGTCCTCCTCCTGTTCCAGGTATCTATCTCTTTTTAGCTGACTTTTCACTCCTTCTGCGCTGTTTCATCTTTTTCACTTGCCGGGCTTTTGATTGATTTGTTTCCTGCTCTTCTTCCTGTTCCATCCTTCTCCACATTTCCGCCTGTATAACAACTTACTTTCTATTCGCTTCCACCTTTTCCATTCGCCTAATTTTTGTCTCAGTCCTACGCTTCTCTTGTCCCTACTCCATTTTTCTACGTTGCCAACTCTTTTTGAACTAGCTTTCTCTCCTATCCTTCCATCTCTTACATGTCTCAATTTTTTTTAATTTATGCTTTTTGTCTTTCCCTTCTGTCCCACGTTTTCTATCCTGCCACGTCGACGGCAAGAATTTGTGGTGCACTTACGTAACTACTGTTAATATGCTGCATGAGTTAACGTTAAATAGAAATACTCGAAATTAATTGTTTCAAGTCAAGAAACTTTCGATAATATGTATTTCAAGGTTGATATTTGTTGATTTCACGTTACATAGGTTTTGTATAGCCACCAAAAAAAAATTCGGCTCATAGAGGGTGAACACTTTAAGGACCTCTCACAAATTTTCTCGTGTTTTTTACACGCTGTCTTTAGAAGCCACTTATTTTGATACATTGTATCTATTTTGTCTATTTAAATATTTGATACATGAATATTCAATGCATTCAACTCGATTACCTTCATGTTTTTTTTCGTATTTTCATTTTTTAGTAAAGAAGTTATTATAATTATTAAAAAGCATAACTTTTTAATAATACCTAAAATACTTCCAATTATACAATTTTTGAAAGTTTCATAAAAATTGCTTCATAAATAACAAAGTTATCATGTTTTGTAACGTACAAGTCTTCCAAAAACGTGCAAAAAATAATAAAATGGTTGAAACTGCTGAATTCATTGTTAACACGTATTTCGACGTTGATATTTGTTGATTTCACGTTACATAGATTTTGTATAGCCACCAAAAAAAAATCGGTCCATAGAGGGTTAATTCTCTCTTTCTCTATCCCTCTTTTAGCCATCTTTCTTCTCCTTCGCTTTTCTCCCACCTTTTCAACGTCCGTTTTTTTCGCCTAGTTTTCCTCTGTCCCTCTCTGTTCTCTCATTTTTTTCTCACCTTTCTCTTCCCCTCTACGTCGTTCCTGTTCGCACCCTTCGCAATTGCCTCGCTTGCACGCGTTTCGTCCGACTCTTTTGATCCTGTTTTCTCATCGGAGCGTGGTAGGAGAAAGAGAGAGGTGAAAACAGAAATTATCCCTGCTTTAAAGATGATTCTCTGAGCGGTCGACGCCTCTTTGGGTGAACGGCTGGCCCGCACTTTCTACTTTGTATTTTGCACTTTGTAATTTGGTGCTTGTATGGAGAGCGCGAGATCGATGGTTGGTTCCGGATTTAAGGATGTACACGCTTCGCGCGTTTCTTTTTTGCTTCCTTATAAAGTAGGTAATAAACGCGGACATTATGAGTACGGACAAACGTTCAATTCCCAAACCCCGTCAATGATGCTCGAGGTAATAAATTTCGAAGAAAATGTTTCCGCACGAAGTCCACTAAATATCCAAGCGATTTTGAATAAAAGTTCGTAAACGACGCCGACATTTCACAATTCGTTTCTTTTCCCTACTTAGTGAGGCGCGCGAAAAATATGAATACAGACAAAATTCGAAGTGTCAAGGCATTTGAGCAGGAGACTAAAATACTTTTTTCTAGTGTGGTTGCTTTGCTTGTACTGTCACTCCGATCAATAGTCGCATAAGTCTCCAAACAGAATAATTATTTTGAAACAAAGCAAAGGGACATGAATTTTTTTAAGACGTTCGAAAATTTAGGTCACTAGATGCCATATAAATAAGTTGTAAATTTCATTCATTTCGTTCACATGAATTAAGTTAATTTTAGTATAAAACTAAATTTTTCTTAAACAAAAAGAAATTCGGGTCTGAAGAAGTTAAGTCAGTGATATTATGTATAAAAATATTGATAAATGTATTGTAACATTTTTGTCTTATTACCTGCCACTCAGTAGCTATATAACACGGTGCTTTTTACTGTGAGACACCCTATATATTGCAATCATACCTATAATTTCTTGGGAATTTCAAGTGAGGCTGACGTGGCACAACGGTATGGGGAATTATTTAAAATCACTTACAGTTGGTTTTATGTCAATAAACGTTCTGTTTAATTAAATTTATTGTGCAGTTCTCAGGGTACGGTCTTTTTAACCGATTTGCATCATTTGACGGAATAATCCGCAAACAAAAATTGACCATTATCACCGGGAGCGGATAAATAAAAAACCCTTCGTTCAGGCCCTGCCTATTGTAATGACAAATAAGTATATAAAATTAGAGTCCGATCGGTGAAGTAGTTTTTGAGAAATCGTGGTCACCGCAACCGTATATTTTAAAAAACAGTTTCGAGATAATCGCATTTAAAGTTTCAAGTCTATGTTTTTCATAGTTAAAATTAATTTTTCTTGACTTACATAGAATCATATAGTCCAGGGCCATAAATGGTCCGTTTTGCACTTTTGGCCAACTCCAGAACGTCCAGATGATGTTCGGCAATTGTAAAACGAGTCTCGTCTGCTTTTCTAGCACATTCGTGGACATTTCGGCTACAAGGCACGCTTAATGCTTCAAAAATCTTCAGAAGGGCTATGTTACCGTTGTTAAACATACATGCAGATATGTATGCCGCAATTTGAACGGGTTGTGCACCGCCCGGAAGACTTTCCGGTCTGATTTTCCAGATGAGATGGTTATAACTTTCTTTATTGTTCTTGTATATAATTTTATAATTGCCTAATCGTGTCATTATCTATACTTGTATAAAACTCAAAATTCGGTATTCGACCAAATAATCAAACGGCACGGTCAACTTCGTACTAAGCCTTATTTTCTTCCGAAACGTACTGAAACTACTCTCGTCGGTCTCTGCGGTTTTCGGATTAAAATATTGCTTTCTTTTTTTTGGCCCCGATTTGCACGATTTTTTCGATATTCTGTGATTACAAGTCACTTTGTAATAATCCCCGGCCATAATTATAATACTTTAAAAAGCGGCAAAAACTTTAGTAAACGTAGAGAAAACGAAATAACTGATCGTAACTTCCGAAGTTGCACGTTTGAATGCTAATACACAATTGCTACAAACCACGCTTATCAAATGTACTTGAAAGTATACAATATATGCATCTGAATCTCGAATGACATAAAAGAATGTTGCCTGGAGGGGGAAAAAGACGTTCTCGTCCGTGTCCTAAGCAACCGCTGCATGCTCTTTACTAATCATACAAAGTAGCGCTCCAGATAAACGCTTATCATTTTTTAACATGTGCTCCAATCCTTACGTATTTTGAGGAAATATTCTTAAAATGTTTAAAGTTTCAAGCTCTTTACTAATCATACAAAGTAGCGCTCCAGATAAACGCTTATAATTTTCGAACCTGTACTCCGATTCTTATGTACTTTTGAGGAAATATTCTTAAAATCATGTATATTGAGAAAATGCAACCAAAAAATTCGATTTTTTTCACCAACCCAAGTAGGCATAACCCCTTAACACTAGATTGCCCGAGATTTCTTGTATACCTATATTGCCCAAAAACAGTCAAAATGACTGCATTGTGAAAAAATAACAAATATGTAAAGAAATTTGTTTAAAATTAATTTTTAATATTTTTTATGTTATTTACAGTTATATAACAGGTTATTAGTAAATATTAACTGTACATATTGACTGTTTTCAATGAACTTAACCCATATTTCCGAAAGCAAGGCAAATTTATTTGATTGTAGGCGCCTACTGCATTCGGTTCTTTTGTCAAAATGAATAAATCGTAGGATTTGCTTGAACTTTTCTCTGGCCATAGTTTTTCTAAAAGATTCGGGACCCCACTTCGCTGACCATAAATAACTCAATTTAAAATTTGTTGCCTCGTAAGCTCCACGAGCATATAGAATCCCAATAAATGCACGTATTTTCGGTTATGATGTTGTCCAACCGTTCCGCAAAATTCGGCGACATTCTTCTGTGCACTTTCTTATATGTTTGATAATATAGTTATCTATTATCGACGATAATGCACTGATAAGATTATCTGCCACAATGTTCCTTTTTGCGTAGCCTGTTGGCCCTTTCACACTCTTGAAAATACAAGCAGATGGTATCCTTCGAGGAATACTACCTTCGTCAATTTTTATCCACACAGTACCATCAGCAGCTGTTTCGACCTCCTGAAACGTATTTTCAGTTTCTTCATCAGAATCTGAACTAGTTAGCACCCTACACCTTTTCCTGGGCATATTGATGACACTTTCATTTTCATCATTGGTGATCGACTCTTCATCACTATCTTCAGCGTCAGATGTTTCACTTTGAATATAATCCGCTTCATCTTCAGATGATAGTTCAGAATTTGTTGCATTTGACTCTATATCGGAGCACTCTTCACTTATGTTCGTTAGCTTTTCCAAGAACTCATTTCTGTTCGACATTTTTTTCATAAAGTTAGGGCGCAAAAGAAATAAAATAAACAACTTGTTAGAACAACACTTTATAAAGATTCGAATAACTAGTACTACTTTAGCTTATTGAGCAACTGACACTTATCAAGTATACGCCAAAATCGACAATTTATCATGCATCATATTTCAATACAAAGCCGGACAGGTCATATAAGAAATTTACTCAATTCAATAAATAAAAATCTTTTGATTATTTAAAATTTACCAAGCAGTCAAAATGACTGCTTCTGGGCAATATAGGTATAACGCACATATATATACGGAAATAAAGGAGGGAGGAAGTAACTACAATTATTCATAAACCCATTTATATGTTATAGAAAAAGTCACCAAATTCTAAGAAATTGTGTCATCAATTTCATAATTGTTTTTCTAATTGAAATTAAAAAACAGTCAAAATGACTGCCTTGGGCAATCTAGTGTTAAATACCTCCGTTACTAGTCGAACCCCTTCGAAACCCTCCGAAACATACGGTCAGTCTCCTGTCACCCATATTTGCGCGACAAGGCGTTCAACGCGTTAACCACCCGAGCCATTTCAAATTAAAACCAACCACCCGACGGCTCCCACCTACGTCGTCGTCGTTCGAAAAGCATCACGCTCGTGCACGATCCGTCCTCGACGTTTCGTGAAGCGCAGGCTAATATAATAACGGAAAAAAGATGCGTAGATAAAGCTAAAAACGAAAAAGGGTATTAAGAGTCGGGGCGAGGAAAGAGGCAGAAGAGAAGAACCCGACGCGCCACACGCAGAGAACCAGCCAGAGAGACGTGTTTATAGTAATGAGCCTTGTCGTTATTTGTCCAGCGAAAGGGATTTATCGAGATACCTCGTGAGATCTTGTTGCTCGATCTTACTTCTCTCCTCGTGCCCCCTACTCTTCCTCTTCCAACGGCGACTCTCTCCTTCTCGCTCGTGGGGCCGTTACTTTTCTCGAATCTTCTCCTTATTTTCTCGTCTCCCACTTTCTTACGGTTTCGCGGACGTTCGCCTTAAGGAATGGAACTTTGTCTGCGATCGTTGGTCAGCGATGTCGAGATAATCGATGCGCGCGCGCGACAATGGTGAGAGAAAGTGCTCGATGCTGGTAGAATGTCACTTTGATGTAACTGAGGGAATAGGCGCCGAATGACTTTTCTGCGTCTGCTGGGAAGGCTGGGATGTAAACGATTTTACGTACGACGAAACGTGTGACGAAAATGGGGGTTTGGAGAAGGCTGGAAGTAGAGGTGCAAGCAGGGAAAGGCTGGCGGGAAACTGCGGTAATTCTGGAATGTATGGAGTTTTGTGGTTTTTTTGGCAGATGCGTGATTTGTGGAGTTCCATGATTTGCTGGTTTAAAATTGTATCGAAGCGCATTCGTTAATTGCATCAAAAGTGGAATTTTGTAGGATGTGAGACGAAAACAGTGTGTTATCGGACGTTTTTCTTGAACCAACGATTCATCCCCCGAATATACTAAAGTATGGGAAGCCTTGTAAATTCTGTGATATTTTTAAGCAGAGGTCTGACTTACGAAGTACCACCAACAGTAAACAGAATTCGCTAATTCTTTTAAAAGTATAATGTGCTTTATGGGGTTTGAGATAAATCTTGCATATTCGATTCACTCATGACTATACCAAAGTATATCCAAGTTCGTCAATTTTGTCACACCTTTGCACAAACGTTAAATGTACGTTCCGCCAGATTTATACCGCGGCCACTATTTTACGAAAAGTACAATTAACTTTATAATATATCAAATGACAACGGATTCCCAGTGAATTTTTCCCGACCTTCCGCTTCGATCACCAGACATACCAACGTTCAATACCTTCACCACTTCCTTAACACTAAATGTACCAAACGGGGTCAAATGATTAAAAATTTGCTTTAAAATCGTACATTCATTGTAAATTCTTTCGTTCATTTGATTTTCTATAAATTCTTACATCATCTGATTATTCAATTTCGCGCTTTAATAAATTAGGAATTTCTTTCTGAAAATCAATGTTTATTTCATAAGGAGTCAAATGATCCGTCATAGTAAGAATAGGTAGATGTAAAGTACCGGTACGTTCAGTGTTAAAGGATCTCCACAAAAATATTGATTATTTTTAAAAGAGAATTTTATATTATTGTGAATGTACTTTCATAAATTAACACGTCGATTTTAATGCAGCAATTTTAAACTATTTACAATTAAATATTGCTGATTTTCAAGCAGTACGTTTAAATCCGTTAAAATAATAAATATTGTCAATTTTTAAATGAGAATTTTATGTTTTTGTGAATGTATTTTCATAAATTTAAGCATTGTCGATTATCAAGCGGCAATTTTAAATTATCTACACTTAAATATTGCGAATTTTCAAGCAATACGATTAAATCTGCTAAATTTAAATATTGTCAATTCTTAAATGGGAATTCTGTATTTTTGTGAATGTATTTTCGTAAATTTAGGCATTGTCGATTATCAAGCGCTAAATTTAAATTATCTATAATTAAATATTACCGATTTTCAAGCAATACGATTAAATCCGATAAATTTAAATATTGTCAATTTTTAAACGAGAATTTTGTATTTTTGTGAATGTATTTCCATAAATTTAGGCATTGTCGATTTTAATGCAGCAATTTTAAATCATCTTCACTTAAATATTGCTAATTTTCAAACAATACGATTAAATCCGATAAATCTAAATATTTTGAATTTATAAACGAAAATTTTATATTTTTGTGAATGTAATCCCAAAAATTGAGGCGTTGTCGATTTTAATGCGGCAATTTTAAATTATCTTTGCTCAACTATTGCTAATTTTCAAGCAGTACGGTTAAATCCGCTAAATTTAAATATTTTCAATTTTTAAACCAGAATTTTATGTTTTTGTGAATGTATTCCCATAAATTGGAGCATTGTCGACTTTAATGCAGCAATTTTAAATTATCTACACTTAAATAATGCTAACTTTTAAGCAATATGATTAAATCCGATAAATTTAAATATTGTCAATTTTTAAACAAGAATTTTATATTTTTGTAAATGTATTATATTTTCGTAAATTTAGGCATTGTCGATTATCAAGCGACAATTATAAATTATCTACACTTAAATATTGCTAATTTTCAAGCAGTACGATTAAATCCGTTACATTTAAATATTCTCAATTTTTAAAAGACATTTTTGTGAATGTATTTCCATAAATTTTTCATAAAAGAAGTAGGTGTAAAATACCGGTACGTTTAGTGTTAACTCGCTCAATTCCATCATTCCTCAAACCAAACCCCTCTCTTCCAAAGTTCATACTTCAAATTCATACAAACATAAACGCACAGAAGCAACATATCCAAGCACATCGCCATTAGAACCATCAACTGTGTCACTACCTTTTCTTCAGCCACGTTGACGCCTGTTTTTTAGCATCGACCCATTACCTGGCTCTCTATGCCAGTTTCGAATTGACGGTAGCCCGTTATCGAAGCCCCAAACGTACAGCGGTTGCGCGGCAATATAATAACGTGCGCATCGTTGGGCCGGGATCGATACGTCAATTAATTTTCGAAAGGCCGAGGCCTCGCACGGCTAATTTAAATTGCCGAACGTGGGGGTCCGCGACCGTTCGACGCACCTGGACTTGCCCAGGTCTCCTCGGTCTCTCTCGCTCGACTCTCTTTTTCTCTCCCTTCGTGGTTTTGCGCTCGTCGTTCTTTCTTTCGCGCTGGATCGGTCCATCAGCGCGGGTCGTAACACTCGTAACGTGGCTCGACAATAAAAGCGAGTATCTCTTACGAGAAAGTCCCGATAATCGCTCCTGCGGACCCACTCGATATCCAATCCTCGACGTTTATTATAAACGTTATTTGCCGAAAGCGCAATAGTGTTTTGGCCGACTGCGTCGTGCACTAAGCGAATTTATGCATGGGTTTTTTGGAAAATATTACTTCGTTGGAGAGAATGCAGGGCAGAATTGGCAAAATAGTAAATGCACAGTTAGATTTGCCGAAAGTGCAATATTTGCATGGACTTTTGAGAAAGTATTACTTTGTTAGAGAGAATGTAGGGCAGTATTAATAGAATAGTGATAATTGCTGTATTTATGGCAAATGCGCAGTTGAATTTGCCGAAGTAACGTGTTTAGGTGTTTAATTGTGCATACTGTAAGTATCTAACAAAGTTCGGTAGTAAGAAGTCAACTACAAAGACATCCCAAACAAAAATGCAATTATTCTAATAATTATAAGCGGTCCATATTATAAATGTTATTTGCTAAAAGTGCAATAGTACTTTGGCCGATTGCGTCTTGCAATAAACAAATTTATGCATGGACTTTTGGCAAAATATTACTTCATTAGAGAAAATACAAGACAGTATTGGCAGAATAGTAAATGCGCAGTTAGATTTGCTAAAGTAACATGTTTAGGTGTTTAATTGTGCATACGGTGAGTGGATAAACAAAATTTGCTAGCAATAAGCCAACTAGAGAGACACTCTAAATGAAAATGCAATTATTCTTATAATTATAAGCGGTATACATTATAAACGTTATTTGCCGAAAGCGCAATAGTGTTTTGGTCGACTGCGTCGTGCAGTAAACAAATTTATGCATGGACTTTTGGAAAAATATTACTTTGTTAGAGAGAATGCAGGACAGTATTGACAGAATAGGGATAGTTGCTCTGTTTACGGCAAATGCGCAGTTGAATTTACCGAAGTAACGTTTTTAGGTGTTTAATTGTGCATACGGTGAGTGTCAAACAAAGTTCGATTACATCGTAATAAGAAAGTTAAATTATGTAGTAATAACAAGTTCAATAATAAAGTGCAATTATTCTAATAATTATAAGCGATAATGTATGTATAAAGTATATACTCTATAGAAGGAAACATCCGCTCGATCCCAACAAAAACAAAATATTAAAATACCTGCACATTGTTTACATCAAGAACGTCAATGTACATATGCGTTGTATACGTATCTCGATATTTAATAACAGATCCAACTAAACCGTCGTCTCATTATCTATCAAACCAACCCACCTCCACTTCTGTTCCACAACAAATCTAAACTATTTTACCCCGAATAGACTAGCTGAGTTAATCAATATAGAGCAGAAACATAAAAGTACATACGTCTTATACAGAAACATCCACATTTACTAACAGAGTCCATCAAACTATCCCACCTATGCTTTATTCTGACAAAACTAATCTATTTACAACGCACTCGCCGGCTGAATTAATCAATATGCAATAAAATCATAGGGCTACATATGCATTGTACATACACCTCCACAATTAATTAGAGAACCTATCGAACTATCTCATTTGCACTTTTATTCGAATTAAACTAAACTATTTAACACGCATCCACCAACTGAATTAATTAACATACAGTAAAGTCACACAGCTACATATGCGTTGTACACATATCTCCACACTTGATAATAGAATCTATTGAACTATCTCATATGCATTTTTATTCGAACTAAACTAAACCATTTACACCGCACCCGCCGACTGAATTAATCAATATGCAATAAGATCATACAGATACATATGCGTTGTAGATATATCTCTACAGTTAATAATACAATCCACCAAATTGTCCCATCTGCATTTTTATTCAAACTAAATTAAACTATTTAACACCGCATCCGCCGCCTGAATTATTCAATATACCATAAAATCATACTGCTACATATGGGTTGTACATATATTTCTATAATTAATAATAGAACCTATCAAACTATCTCATCTGCATTTTTATTCAAAGTAAACAAAACTATTTAACACGCATCCGCCGCCTGAATTATTCAATATACCATAAAATCATACTGCTACATATGGGTTGTACATATATTTCTATAATTAATAATAGAACCTATCAAACTATCTCATCTGCATTTTTATTCAAAGTAAACAAAACTATTTAACACGCATCCGCCGCCTGAATTATTCAATATACCATAAAATCATGCTGCTACATATGTGTTGTACATATATCTCTACAATTAATAAAAGAACCCACCAAACTATCCCATCCGCATTTTTATTCAAACTAAATTAAACTATTCAACACTGCATTCGCTGTCTGAATTAATCAATATACCATAAAATCATACTACAACGTATGTGTTGTACATATATATATCTCTACAAGTAATAAAAGAACCCACCAAACTATCCCATCTGCAGTTTTATTCACTCTAAACTAAACTATTCAACACCGCATCATAGAGTTACACATGCGTTGTATATATACCGTCCCTTTCAGTAATAATATATATGCGTTGTATATACACCTCCACAATTAATAAAAGAACCTACCAAACTATCTCATCCGCATTTTTATTCACTCTAAACTAAACTATTCAATCTGCATTTTTATTCAAACTAAATTAAACTATTTAACACCGAATCTCCTGACTGAATCAATTAATATACAACAAAATCATACTGTTGCTCATGTGTTGTACATACATCTTCACAAAATTAATAATAGAACCTACCAAACTATTCAATTTGCACTTTTATTTGAACTAAACTAAACTATTTAACACCGAATCCCCTGACTGAATCAATCAATGTACAATAAAATCCCACAGCTACACATGCGTTGTACATACACCTCCACAATTAATAAAAGAACCCACCAAACTATCTCATCTGCACTTTCATTCAAATTAAACTAAACTATTCACCACCGCATCCGCCGGTTGAATTATTCAATACACAATAAAATCACACAGCAACGCACGCGTCATACATATATCTTCTCATTTAATAATATAACCCCCCAAACTATCCCATCTGCACATCCATTCCGCGCGATCTCCCCACTTTACACCTCATCCACCTGAATCGGTCGCATCGATAAGCGTATGCGTCATACATCACGTATCTTCTATATTTAATTACGGTGTTTAGCAAACAATTATCCTGCCCGTCAACAAGCCCCATCCTGCAAGCGCAGAGGAGCCAGCGTAGGGTCGCTCAGGAGTGTTAGGTGCACGAGTAGGTCCTCCTTCATTTCCAGCATACGTGCCCCTCGGGAAAAAGGGAAGTGATGAGGAGGTGGAGGTGAAGAAGAAAGACTGGAGGAAGAGAGGTGAGGAAGGTGTCTGATCGAGAGCCGCGTCTGGTGTAATTTTCATCGAGTGGGTGGATACCCATTATTTCGTATTACAGGGTCCTTACGGGCCTCGATCGTGCCTATCGAACGCTGCTTCCTCGCGGGACGTCGGCGTCGAAAGTCGATGTTATGGTCGGCCACAACGGCGTCTTGTTAACGTCCATTAACGCGACGCTTTCGCGAAAATTTGCACGCCGGCGAATCTGTTCTTTTGACCACGTTGTTTTGGTACGGTTGGATACAAAAAGCGTGTTGAATGAAAGGCTCTTTTGTGTTAAGTATTTAGGCTTCGATAGTAAATTGATGTGAACATGGACAATTGTTATATGCGCGTGCGGCAGAATCTTATGACTTTGTTAATGCTTTAAGCATTTATATTCCTGTGAATTGTCAAATAAGTATCGTGGCGATATATTATTGAGAGTACAACCGGCCACAGCGGTGTCTTGTTAACGTCCATTAATTTGATTCTTTCGCAAAAATTTGCACGCCGGCGAATGTGTTGTTTTGGCACGGTTACATACGAAAACTGTGTTAGATGATAGGCTCTTTGTGTCAAGTATTTGAGGCTGTGATAGTAAGTATGATGCGAATATGGACAATTATTGTTATATGCGCTTGCGACAAAATCTTATTATTTTTGTTAATGCTTGAAGTTACAGAGCATTTATATTGTTATGAATTGTCAAATAAGGACAGGGGCGATATATTATTGAGAATACAACCGACCATAATGGTGTCTTGTTAACATTCATTAATTTGACGCTTTCGCAAAAATTTTCACGCCAGCGAATGTGTTGTTTTGGGCGCGTTGTTATGGTACGGTTCGCTAAAAAAAGCATTTTATGCGAAAGGCTCTTTATGTTAAGTATTTAGGCTTCGATAGTAACTATGGTGCGACATGGACAATTGTTATTATATCCGCTTGCGACAGAATCTTGTCACTTTATTAATGCTTGAAGTTAAAGAGCATTTATATTCTTGTGAATTGTCAAATAAGGACTTAAGCTATATAATATTGAAAGTGCGACCGGCCATAATGGCGTCTTGTTAACATACATTAACAAGACGGTTTTGCGAAAATTTGCACGCCGGCGAATCTGTTCTTTTGGCCGCGTTGTTTTGGTACGGTTGGATACAAAAAGTGTGTTAAATGATAGGCTGTTTATGTTAAATATTTGAAGGTGCGATAGTAGCTGTGATGCGAACATAAACAATTATTGTTATATGGGCTTTCGACAGAATCGTATAATTTTGTAAATGCTTGAAGTTAAGAAGCATTTATATTCTTGTAAATTGTCAAATAAAGACAGGGGCGATATATTGTTGAGAGTACGACCGGCCACAACAGCGTCTTGTTAACATCCATTAATTTGGTACTTTCGCAAAAATTTGCACACCGGCAATCCTATTCTTTTGGCCGCGTTGTTTTGGTACGGTTGGATACAAAAAGCATGTTAAATCAAGGATTTTTGTACTAAGTATTTGAGGCTGCGATAATAACTATGATAAAAACATTGACTATTATTGTTATATGGGCTTGCGACAGAGTCTCGTAACTTTGTTAATGCTTGAAATTAAGAAGCAATAATATTGTTGTGAATTGTCAAATAAGGACAGGGGTAATATATTGTTGAGAGCACGACCGGCCACAACGGCGTCTTGTTAATATGCGCGAATTCCCTTGTTTTGGATGCGTTGTTTTGGTACGATTAGGTACAGAAAGCGTGTTAAATAATAGACTCTTTGTGTTAAGTAATAGTAGCTAGGATGCGGACATGGACAATTGTTATTATATGCGCTTGCGACAGAATCTCATAATTTTGTTACTGCTTAAAGTTAAGAAGCATTTATATGCTTCTGAATTGTCAAATTGCGATATATTGTTGAGAATACGACCGGCCACAACGGCGTCTTGTTAACGTCCATTAACGCGACGCTTTCGCGAAAATTTGCACGCCGGCGAATCTGTTCTTTTGGACGCGTTGTTTTGGTGCGGTTGGATACAAAAAGCGTGTTGAATAAAAGGACCTTTGTGTTAAGTATTTGAGGCTGCGATAGTAGTTATGTTGCAAAGATGGACAATTGTTGTTGTATGCACTTGCGACAGAATCTTGTCACTTTATTAATGCTTGAAGTCAAGGAGCATTTATATTCTTGTGAATTGTCAAATAAGGACTGGGGTGATATATTATGGAGAGTATGACCGTCCACAAAAATTTGCACGCCGGCGAATTTGTTGTTTTGAGCGCGTTGTTTTGGTACAGCTGGCTACAAAAAGCGTGTTAAATGATAGGCTCTTTGTATTAAGTATTTGAAGCTGCGGTAGTAACTTGATGCGAACATGGGCAACTGTTGTTATATGCGCTTCGAACAGAATCTTATTGTTTTTGTTAATGCTTAAAGTTAAGGAGCATTTATATAGTTATGAATTCTCAAATAAGGAGAGAGGCGATATATTGTTGAGAATGCATTAGAATACGTTATTAAGTATTTGAGGCTGAGATAGTAACTTGATGCAAACATAAATAATTATTGTTATATGGACTTGCGACAGAATCTTATAACTTTGTAAATGCTTGAAGTTACGGAGCATTTATATTGTTATGAATTGTCAAAAAATGACAGGGAGGACATATTGTCGGGAATACGTTAGAATACGTTATTAAGTCTTTGAGGCTACGATAGTAGCTATGACGCGAACATGGGCAATTGTTATATGGGCATGCGACAGAATCTTATTATTATATTGTTGAGAGGACGACCGACCACAAAAATTTTCACGCCGGCGAATCTGTAGTTTTAACCGCGTTGTTTTGGTACGGTGGGATACAAAAAGCGTGTTGAATGAAGGCTCTTTGTGTTAAGTATTTAAGGCTGCGATAGTAAGTATGATGCGAACATGAACAATTGTCGTTATATGCGCTTGCGACAAAATCATACAAGCTTATTAATGTTTGAAGTTAAGAAAGAATTATATTCTTGTGAATTGTCAAATAAGAAAAGGGCCGATATATTGTTGAGAGTACGGCCGGCCAAAAAAATTTGCTCGCCGGCAAATCTGTTGTTTTGGTACGGTTGGATACAAAAAGCGTGTTAAATGAAGGCTTTTTGTATTAAGTATTTGAGGCTGCGATAGTAAGTATAATGCGAATATTCACAATTGTTGTTATATGCGTTTGCAACAGAATCTTGTCAGTTTATTAATGCTTGAAGTTAAGGAGCATTTATATTCTTGTAAATTATCAAATAAGGACTGAAGCGATATATTATTGAAAGTACGATTGGCCAGAAAGGTCATCTTGTTAACATACATTAACGCGACGTTAATTAACGTACATTAACGTGTTAACACGTTGACTGCCGTGGCGGTCATCGGTGACCTACGCAAAAGATTTTACTAAAAATGCAAAAAATTTGCAATGAAGCCTATTTGCAATGTTGTAAAAGCAATTGATATTGGAACGATGCTTCAATACTTTAGCTTCCAACAACTTCGCATTACGTTCATTTTGCATGATTTAATCATATTCTGCAGTATTTCATTGCATCGCAGTTCTAACATAGCAAAATACGCGGTGACCGGTGCAAAGGATTTTTCTAAAAATGCAAAAAATTCGCAATGAAGTTTATTTGCAATCTTGTAAAAGCAATTGATATCGGAACGGTGCTTCAATACTTTGGCTTCTAACAAATCTGCGTTACCTTTATTTTGCACGATTTAATCATACTCTGCAGTGTTTTATCGCATCGCGGTTCTAACATAGCAAAATATGCGGTGACCAGCACAAATGATTTTACTAAAAATGCAAAAAAGTCGCAATGAAGCCTATTTACAATCTTGTAAAAGCACCGTATTAGCCCGAATATAACGCGATATTTTTTGACCATTTATTTTCCGTTAAAAAATCGACTCGCGCTAAATTCAGGGTTTAAGTAATGAAATGTAATATAAACAAGGACATTATTTTAAGTATTATTTTTTTTACAAGAGTATTATTTAATTTCTAAATATCTTTATGAAAATTTCGAAGTCGCGTTAAATTCGAGCTAATACGACAATTAATATTGGAACGGTGCTTCAATACTTGGGGTTCTGACAACTCTGCGTTACCTTAATTTTGCACGATTTAATTATTATACTCTGCAGTATTTAATTGCATCGCAGTTCTAACATAGCAAAATACTCGGTGAACGGCGCAAAAGATTTTACTAAATCTGCAAAAGATTCGCAAGGATGCCTATTTGCAATCTTGTAAAAGCAATTGATATTGGAACGGTGCCTCAATACTTTGGCTTCTGACAACTCTGTGTTCCCTTCATTTTGCACATTTTAATCATATTCTGCAGTATTTCATTGCATTGCGGTTCTAACTTAGCAAAATACTCTTGGCAGTCAACGTGTTAACAAAAATTTCCGTTCACTCCAAACTCTATTTTAGCCGACACCCTGTATACTCCCATCCGCAGGTGCACACAACCCGTACAGGAGCAGCCCCGCTAAAATCCTAATGAATCATCGCTTTCCCTGTAATCACCGGATCGACTTTTAAACGCGTTCCGCCTCGGAATCTGAAAAGTCGCCTAATCACCACGTAGCGATGATTCCATTCGCTCAATTCGCTTTTCCAGATTCCCGTTATTGTTTATGTGTCGCGGAAAGCGACCATAACGAAGTCGATTGACGATTCAGCTCTCGTCGAAAAGGGCGAAAGCTCGAAAACTCGCTGTAGATCGCGCGCCGGTGTGGAAGACTGTAGTTAGCGACTATTAATATCATCGATCGGGATCGATAGTTCTGCCTGCGAGGCGTCATAATGATATGGTGGATCGAGAAGGCCCCCTCGATACTCTTCCGATATACGGCCACGTACGCACGATTCGACGTACAAGTGGCGCCAATAATGCACTCACTCATGCGCAAACCGTGTAATTTTAAACGGGCGTTGCTTCTTTGATCAACGAAATAAACGCTTTGACGGGAAATTTGTTTAATGTCTGACACTTTGGACCGATCGTCGGCAAAAAGGTCGACGTCAACTGGAACAATCGATAAAGTGCGTCCTGACGAAATGTTTATTTAATTACTTTTTAGCTGGCAGATGTGTGCACGGTGGAAATAATACGGGGTCCGTAAATGGTAGGACGGATAGTACAAGCCAATTATTGAAAACAGTCCAGACTAATATGATGAAAAATTAAGCATTTCAAAAATACAGGCAATACGAAATGCTAGTAAAATTGTTAGAGCGCATCCAGGAATTTTGGAAAGAATGCGTAATTCTTTGAATCGAGGATATCAAGCGTGTGTTGAAATGCAAGAGGAATATGTAAAAGCTTCTATAACCAGGAAAAATTATGGTTTGTATAATCGATTGTTTCCATGTGGTACGATAGCTTACGAACCGAAAAATTTACTGGCTTCACTAAATCAAGAGTTATTTATAATTTTGGAGATATCAATTCTTTCACCCATGTTTGTTAGGGCCTTTGTCATAATTTCATGAGTACTATTTATCTTGAAAATTTTGATCCCTTTTTCTATCACCCTTTATAAACATGTACATTAATGCATAATTAAGCATTTTCGCAATATCAATTTTTTCATTCATATATTTTAGAGCTTTTTTCATAATATCGTGAGTACTACTTATCCTGCAAATTTCGATCCCTTTCTCTATCAACCTTTATAAATATGAACATTAATGCATAATTAAGCATTTTCAAAATATCAATTTTTTCACCCATATTGTTAGCGCCTTTTTCATAAATTCGTGAGTACTATTTTTCCTGAAAATTTCGATCCCTTTTTCTATCACCGTATATAAGCACGTACATTAATGCATAATTAAGCATTTTCGAAATATCAATTTTTTCACCCATGTTTATTAGGGCCTTTTTCATAATTTCATGAGTACTATTTTTCCTGAAAATTTCGATCCCTTTTTCTATCAACCTATATAAACATGTACATTAATGCAAAATTAATCATTTTCGAAGTATCCATTTTTTCTCCCATGTTTGTCAAGGCTTTTTTCAACATTTCGTATTATATATATAAATTAATTAATATAAAAATATAATATAAAAATATTATAAATATATATAAATTTTCATTTTTGCGTATGTGCTATTTATCCTAAAAATTTCGATTCCTTTTTCTATCAACTTTTATGGACATGAACATTAAGGCATAATTAATCATTTTCGCAACATAAATTTTTTCAGCCATGTTATTAGGGCCTTTTTCATTTGTTACTATTTATCCTAAAAATGTCGATCCCTTCTTCTATCAACGTTTATAAACATGAACATTAATGCAAAATTAATCATTTTCGAAATATCCATTTTTTCTCCCATGTTGTTACGGCTTTCTTCATCATTTCATATGTACTATTTATTCTGCAAATTTCGATTCCTTTCTCTATCAACCTATATAAACATGTACATTAATGCATAATTAAGCACTTTCAAAATATCAATTTTTTCACCCATGTTTGTCAGGGCCTTTTTTATAATTTTGTGAATACTATTTTTCCTGAAAATGTCGTTCCCTTCTTCTATCAACCTTTATAAACCTGTACATCAATGCATAATTAAGCATTTTCAAAATATCAATCATTTCACCCATGTTATTAGGGCCTTTTTTCATAATTTCGTGAGTACTATATTTTCTAAAAATTTCGATCCCTTTTTCTATCAATCTATACAAACATGTACATTAAGGTATAATTAATCATTTTCGTAGTATCAATTTTTTTCACCCATGTTTGTCAGGGCCATTTTTATAATTTCGTGAATACTATTTTTCCTGAAAATTTCGATCCCTTCTTCTATCAACCTTTATGAACATGTAGATTAATGCGTAATTAATAATCTTCGAAATATCAATTTTTGAACCCATGTTTTTAGGGCCTTTTTTATAATTTCGTATGTACTATGTTTCCTAATAACCTCGATCCCTTCTTCTATCAACTTTTATAAACATGAACATTAATGCAAAGTTAATAATTTTCGAAATATCAATTTTTTCTCCCATGATGTTAGGGCGTTTTTTATAATATCGTGAATATTACTTATCCTGCAAATTTCGATCCCTTTTTCTATCAACCTTTGTAAACATGTACATTAATGCATAATTAAGCATTTCCGAAATATCAATTTTTCACCCATGCTTGTGAGGGCCTTTTTCATAATTTTGTATGTACTATTTATCCCGCAAATTTCGATCCCTTTTTCTGTCAACCTATATAAACATGTACATTAAAGCATAATTAAGCATTTTCGAAATATCAATTTTTTCACCCATGTTATTAGGATTTTTTCATAATTTTGTATGTACTATTTATCCTGAAAATGTCGATCCTTTTTTTTTATCAACCTATGTAAACATGCACATTAATGCATAACTAAAGACCTTTTTCAACATTCCTTATGTACCATTTATCCTGCAAATCTCGATCCCTTTCGCTATCAACCTGTCTAAACATGTACATTATTGCATAAAATTGACGATCGTCAATTTTTCGTGGTTCCATAAATCAAATCTGAAATTCCATACACGGAAGACAGTTCGCAAACTAATAAAGCAAAGGGTTTACCCGAAGATTTTCGCCAGATCCGCGCACATAAAGCGGCGAATTTTTGTACTTACTGAGCGTAGATATAAATATCGCTAGGAAATCATGTTGGATGAACGACGATCGTCGTTATTGGCCCTAACTATACGCTGCTTTGGTGCAGGCGTGTGTGAGCGCATCGGAACCAAGCCACGTACAAATAATAACATGCTATTAATATATTGAGAGAAGGATGCGATAGCGGGGCGAGAAATTGTATATGGCTGTGTACCGATTAGAGACAGCGCAAAAATGGGTAGTGACTAACGAAGGGTGTTCACTCACCGATTCTGCCGGTCCGTCATCTGTTTCCTTTCTTCGTGCTGGCATGAAACAAGCACGACGCCCTCGAACGGAATCCACCGCGGAGCCTGCAAATTTAACGATTTATTAGTCTTAATGATTTAGTGCGCCGCTTTTCAATGAACAGCCGCTACTGTGTTCTTTTGCACTGCTGCGAATCGACGTCGGTGGATTCGCAGTAAAGTGTGCTCGGGACGTTTCGAGAATAAATGCGAACCGCGCATAAATTATTCGAACCTATAACTGCAAATGTAGAAGTCTAATAGAAAGTAAAGAGTACCTTGAATATTTGTATCCGAGGAACACGTCTGGAGTCACCATCATATTGATTTCAATTGGTCGAAAATGTACCTGCAGTTGTCAACATTATTACTAGAGGATAAAACTCCTGCGATATTCTATATATTCTATATATTCTATATATTCTGCGATAAACTATGCGATATCAAGTATAATTAAGAGAAATTAATATGATTAAAAATTAATAGAAAGTAAAGAGTACCTTGAATATTTGTATCCGAGGAACACGTCTGGAGTCACCATCATATTGATTTCAATTGGTCGAAAATGTACCTGTAGTGGGCAACATTATTACTAGAGGATGAAACTCCTGCGATATTCTATATATTCTGTATATTCTGCGATAAACTATGCGATTTCAAATAAAATTAAGTAGATAGATTCTTAGCAATATGCAGTCTAATAGTGTAATAATAAATCCAGTCTATGCATAGATTGTTTAAATATTTAACTGCAAACGCTCTACGTGTATATGTGAACATTTATTTTTATTTAACAATTTATAATTCTTGTACCTTCGATCGATGTATCCAAAGGTTGCATTTCCAATCTATGTCGTATCAACTTCGATTGTACAGAAAAACGTCTGCAATCACAAACATTAATACTTCAATATAAAGTCAAATGCTATTGATAACACATGTTTTTTCAACATCTAGTATTTAAGATTTCCACAGGTATTCCTAATTTGTACAAAAAATGTGTTTCACCCATAAGCAAATATATACACACAACAAAATTCTCGCCTGCTCGTATCTGTGTTAACTTAAAACCAGATTACTGCAATATATTCTACAAAACATCTTGTAGTTATCAACTCTACCACTGTACAATAACACATCAAGTGTTCAAAGCTGTTCCTAACCGAAAACGTGCACTCAGCAAACGTTCTGCTTAAATCACCTTTGGCTTGAAAGTATTTTTTGTGTTAAATAAAATTATCTACTGAAAACTTTCATGTTAGATGACATATAGAAACATGTGCATTTACACATATACAACTTTGCTATGTCATAAGTTATCTTCAATGCACTCCCACATGCACCATGCGTCGAAAGCACCCGATGTCCTACCATTCCCTCAGCACCCAGTCCCTTCAAATTTATTATGACCTAAACATATTGTCCGTAATAAATAAGATTAAGCACTTAAATCTTCCTACTAACCAGTCCCGTAACTAACAAAATATATATACATCTACTTATCTCTCGCATGCACCATGTGCCGAAAGCACCTGGCGTCCTAAAAACACTCAGCACAGATTCCCTTCAAATTACTTATCACCTAAAAATATTTTCTGTAATAAATAAGATTAACTCCTTGCTATATCATTTAATTTTTAAGAATTCCAAACGATGCGTAGAAATGTTCATGAAATGATAACTTGGGACTACCTGTGAAGTAGCTATAAGCTTATCAACTTCATGAGATGGTGCTCTTGTAGAATTCACATGAATCTGAACGAAAACTTTTAGAAAATAATTGAAATTGTTTTACATATATATATATATATAAATTTTGATCACGAGTCCAACTCGTGTTATTCATGTTTGACACAATATTACAACTACGTGCGTGATACTCATTGATACTCAACGACACAATGAGTATTTTTGAGTTATAGAACTTTACAAATAGACACATACATTCCTGCGCGATATCCAAAACAGAACCGGTACTGGCGACAAAGTCGTTCGTTAGTGAGTGGCATCTTTAGTCAATAGCGATTGATAAAGTGGTAATAATCAGTTCTGTAACTAACAAAATATACTATATTTATATATATATATATATAAATACATATATACATTTTGATCACGAGTTAGTCTCATATTATTCATGTTTGACACAAAATTACAACTACGTGCGTGAAGATACTCACGTTTGGCCCGAAATTCTCATCACGCATCAAGCTCGTCAAAGTACGGTAAGAATTCAAACATTTAAATCTTCCTAGTAATCAGTTCTCCAACTAACAAAATATACTATATTTATATATATAAATACAGATATATATTTTCATCACTTGAATTTTGATGCAATACATACATTTTGATCATGAGTCAGACTCGTCTTATTCATGTTTCACACAATATTACAACTACGTGCGTGATACTCATTGATTCTCAACGACATAATGAGTATTTTTGAGTTATAGAACTTTCCAAATAGACACATACATTCCTGCGCGATATCCAAAACAGAACCGGTACTGGCGACGAAGTCGTTCGTTAGTGAGTGGCATCTTTAGTCAATAGCGATTGATAAAGTCTTAGTAATTAGTTCTGTAGCTAATAAAATATGCTATATTTATATATATAAATACATATATACATTTTAATCACTTGATTTTGATACAATAAACAATTTTTTTCGTCTAAATTTGTCAAAATACGGCTAGGAGTTAAGTACTTAAATCTTCCTAGCACTTTATCAATCGCTAGCCGATTAATCGGCTTTTCCGTGTTCTCTTGTTAATTTCGCAAGGACTACTATTACGTTTAATGTATTTTACAATATTAGTTTACAAGTAGTTATATTAAATGAAATAAGTATCAAATGATATTATGACAATTCTAAATGACAACGAAATTACACTGCTTTGAAACCAAAGGATTCTTAACGACGCAATGGGTATTTTTGAGTTATAGAACTTTACAAATACGCACATTTATTTCTACACGATATCCAAAACAGAGTCGATACTGGCGACGAGTCGTTCGTTAGTGAGTGGCATCTTCAGTCAATAACGATCGATAAAGTACTAGTAATCAGTTTTGTAATTAATCAAATATACTATATTTATATATATAAATACATATATACATTTTAATCACTTGATTTTGATACAATAAACAATTTTTTTCGTCAAAATTTGTCAAAATACGGCTAGGAGTTAAGTACTTAAATCTTCCTAGCACTTTATCAACCGCTAGCCGATTAATCGGCTTTTCCGTGTTCTCTTGTTAATTTCGCAAGGAATACTATTACGTTTAATGTATTTTACAATATTAGTTTGCAAGTAGTTATATTAGACAAAACAAATATCAAATGATATTACGACAATTCTAAATGACAACGAAATTACACTGCTTTGAAACCAAAGGATTCTTAACGACGCAATGGGTATTTTTGAGTTATAGAACTTTACAAATACGCACATATATTTCCACACGATATCCAAAACAGAGTCGATACTGGCGACGAGTCGTTCGTTAGTGAGTGGCATCTTCAGTCAATAACGATCGATAAAGTGCTAGTAATCAGTTCTGTAACTAATAAAATATACTATATTTATATATATAAATACATATATACATTTTAATCACTTGATTTTGATACAATAAACAATTTCTTTCGTCAAAATTTGTCAAAATACGGCTAGGAGTTAAGTACTTAAATCTTCCTAGCACTTTATCAACCGCTAGCCGATTAATCGGCTTTTTAGTGTTCTCTTGTTAATTTCGCAAGGAATACTATTACGTTTAATGTATTTTACAATATTAGTTTACAAGTAGTTATATTAGACAAAACAAATATCAAATGATATTATGAAAATTCTAAATGACAACGAAATTACACTGCTTTGAAACCAAAGGATTCTTAACAACTTAATGGGTATTTTTGAGTTATAGAACTTTACAAATACGCACATATATTTCCACGCGATATCCAAAACAGAGTCGATACTGGCGACGAGTCGTTCGTTAGTGAGTGGCATCTTTAGTCAATAGCGATTGATAAAGTCTTAGTAATCAGTTCTGTAACTAATGAAATATACTATATTTATATATATAAATACATGTATACATTTTGGTCACTTGAATTTTAATACAATACATACATTATGATCACGAGTCAGACTCGTGTTATTCTTATTTCATACAAAATTACAACTACGTGCGTGACCCGTGATACTCACGTTTCGCCTCAAATTCTTATCACGCGTCTTGCTTGTCAACGTACGGCAAGATTTTAAGCACTTAAATCTTCCTAGTAATCAGTTCTTTAACTAACAAAATATACTATTGTAGGATAGGATGTTAGGTGTTGTCGAAGCGGGATGCGGAATTACATTAAGTTGAATAAATTGATTTTAAAGTAAATTAAAGCACTAATATAGAAATATTATACAAATATAAAATGAAATTAAAGTAAGAATATGGTAATTCGAAATACAACTGACTTTAAGTAAATATATTTCGTTCTGACAGGCAAACTGAATTGAACTCTTCGACTCGGTAAACGGCAAAAAAACGCATCTATACTTCGCTCGCGTCGCAAACCTCTACCGCCTTATCTTAATCCGGTAGTTAGCGACACTTTTATCCGACGCGTCTACGGCCGTTTTCCTGACACTACTATATTTATATATATAAATACATATATATATTTTGATCACGAGTTAGACTCATGATATTCATGTTTGACACAAAATTACAACTACATGCGTGACCCGTGATTTTTAGCATTTAAATCCCAAGAATTTAAACATTTAAATCTTCCTAGTAATCAGTTCTCTAACTAACAAAATATACTATTGTAGGATAGGATGTTAGGTGTCGTCGAAGCGGGATGTGGAATTATATTAAGTTGAATAAATTGATTTTAAAGTAAATTAAAGCACTAATATAGAAATATTATACAAATATAAAATGAAATTAAAGTAAGATTATGGTAATTCAAAATACAACTGACGCTAAGTAAATATATTTCGTTCTGACAAGCAAACTGAATTGAACTCTTCGACTCGGCAAACGGCAAAAAAACGCATCTATACTTCGCTCGCGTCGCAAACCTCTACCGCCTTATCTTAATCCGGTAGTTAGCGACACTTTTATCTGACGCGTCTACAGCCGTTTTCCTGATACTACATTATATTTATATACATAAATACATATATATATTTTGATCACGAGTTAGACTCATGATATTCATGTTTGACACAAAATCACAACTACGTGCGTGACCCGTGATTTTTAACATTTAAATCCCAAGAATTTAAGCATTTAAATCTTCCTAGTAATCAGTTCTCTAACTAACAAAATATACTATTGTAGGATAGGATGTTAGGTGTTGTTGAAGCGGGATGCGGAATTATATTAAGTCGAATAAATTGATTTTAAAGTAAATTAAAGCACTAATATAGAAATATTATACAAATATAAAATGAAATTAAAGTAAGACTATGGTAATTCGAAATACAACTGACTTTAAGTAAATATATTTCGTTCTGACAGGCAAACTGAATTGAACTCTTCGACTCGGTAAACGGCAAGAAAACGCATCTATACTTCGCTCGCATCGCAAACCTCTACCGCCTTATCTTAATCCGGTAGTTAGCGACACTTTTATCCGACGCGTCTACGGCCGTTTTCCTGACACTACTATGTTTATATATGTAAATACATATATATATTTTGATCACGAGTTAGACTCATGTTATTCATGTTTAACACAAAATTACAACTACGTGCGTGACCCGTGATTTTTAGCATTTAAATCCCAAGAATTTAAACATTTAAATCTTCCTAGTAATCAGTTCTCTAACTAACAAAATATACGAGGGCAGTCCAATAAGTACTTAGCCTACAAAAGAAAAACGAAAATTTTGGAAAATTGACGATTTATTTTTCAACATAGTCTCCTTTTAACTCGATACTCTTCATCCAGCGATGAAATCTGGGCATATCCTGCATGAAATATTGGGCATGAGAAAGCTTTCTGCTCGATGGGTGCCGCATTTGCTCACTCCGGATAACAAGCGCATCCGTGAGACCACTTCAGAGCAGTGTTTGACACTGTTTAAGCGCAATCCGAAAGAGTTTCTACGTCGTTTTGTGACTATCCACGAAACGTGGATCCACTGGTACACACCAGAGACCAAGGAACAGTCGAAACAGTGGACTGCGCCCGGCGAATGTGCTCCGAACAAGGCGAAGACTGTCCTATCGGCCGGAAAGGTGATGGCCACCGTTTTCTGGGATTCACAAGGTGTGATCTACATAGACTACATGGAGAAGGGCAAAACAGTCACAGGGCTGTACTATGCCGAATTATTGAGCCGATTCGACGCCGAATTAAGGAGAAAACAGCCCCATTTGGCGAAGAAAAAAGTGCTCTTTCACCACGATAACGCACCGGCTCACACCTCTGCCCAAGCTACAGCCAAATTCGTTGAATTAGGCTACGAACAGCTGCCCCATCCACCGTATTCTCCAGATTTGGCCCCGTGTGACTTCTTTTTGTTCCCAAACTTGAAAAAGTCACTCGCTGGGCAGAAATTTGAGTCGAATGAGGAGGTTATCGCCGTCACGGAGGCCTACTTTGCAGATTTCCAGAAAACGTATTTTTTAGACGGGTTGAGGAAGTTGGAGCATCGCTGGATCAAGTGTATCGAGTTAAAAAGAGACTGTGTTGAAAAATAAATCGTCAATTTTCCAAAATTTTCGTTTTTGTTTTGTAGGCTAAGTATTTATCGGACTGCCCACGTACACCGCTTTCCGACAACACCGAACTCCCTGACGTGCACTCAACACACGTCCTGTCGAAATGGCGTCGCCAGCGCCAGGTCCGAAACGCAAGGTCCGCGCGTGGTTCGGGGCAAAAGTTCGTGACGGGATTTCTCGGCGCGCACGAGTTGTGTACCGCGTGTTTATTCAATTAGTGTAACTGTCGCGGCAGTGGAGGAAGGCCGAGGACGAGGAGCGATAATCGCGTGCATCGGACACGCCGCCGTTAATCGCGACGATCGTTATTGTGATTAATGCACGCCCGGCCAGCGGACCGTATCACCTTCGCCCCCCTTTTCGCAGAGATCGGCGCCGATGTGTTTCGCAACTCGATGCTCCTCCCCCGATGTCCCCCGCCTAAATTAATACGTTGCCCCGCGTCGTTTACCATCGTTATGGGCGTCGTAAATGGATGGGACATGCTTTACGGCGCGATTAAGGGGCTGTCTACCTTTTCCCGGTTCAAAACACCCATTCTTTCGCTGATTTCAATCTCGCGGCTGCGGCAAATCATGTCGCAGAATGTCGGGGCTCGTGTGTTTTCGGGATCAGGCCTTTGAAACGCGTTAAACGCCTGTTCGGCGGGACGTGATTTGTTGCACGGCTCACGCGGGCGGTGTTGAGTGATTAATCCTTTGACTGATTAATACTCCTGGCCGAAACGCTGAGGACGAGATAGTTTTTGATAGCTTGAACTCTATTCATTGAGTATCTAAGGCGCCACGGAGTTCTGGTGATTGTTCTTTATTTATGTTAAATTAAATAATGCAAGAAAGTTATTTGATAAAGAACGCACCTGTGTTTATCTCGTATGTTGATAATTGTGGATGCAGTAGGTAAGAAATCGAAACGATTGAGAAACACATATATGCGCTTATAGACGACACCGATAGATTTCGGTGCACGCCTATATGCGTTCATAGCAATCATTTAGCTGGGTTTGGCAAACTTGTGAATATATCGTTTGGCTGCTTTGATAAGAATCCGTTTTGCTAAGATGTGAGGTACTGGCAATGGTCGCATCGGAGTTTATAAATATGATTGATTAACCCTTCTTTGCATGATTTTTTCTTTATTGGTGAAATAAATCAAGGTGATATAATTCATGTTCAAAATTAAAGGAAAAATGGTTAAAAAAATCTTAGTATATATTTATAGTATAAATTTTGCAAAAAACAATATGATGGAGATTTCCATCATCATGCAAAGTTAGATTAAAGTGAACTTGTTCTTTTATATATTATAATTTTTGGGCATTCAATGTTATAATGGAAATTTCCACCATCATGCAAAGAATGGTTATGCTGTTTTGTGTAATGGAAATAGATGCCATTGCACAAATTGTATAATTTCAATTTTGACGTCCTCTTACGTCCGGCGTATCTATATAATAAGAACGAACACAATTATTGTCAGACGTGAATGTTTAAAATTGATTAATGCTGTGAATTATTGAATAAAATTCATTATGCTGTTTTGTGTAACGGAAAGAGGTGCCATTGCACAAATTGTATAATTACAATTTTGACGTCCTCTTACATACGGCATATCTGTATAATAAAAAGGAACGCAATTATTGTAAGACGCGAATGATTGTTTAAAATTGATTAATGCTGTGAATGATTGAATAAAATTGATTATGCTGTTTTGTGTAACAGAAATAGGTGCCATTGCACAAATTGTATGATTGCATTTTTTCCTCTTACATACGGCATATCTGTATAATAAGAACGAACTCAATTATTGTAAGACGCGAATGATTGTTTAAAATTGATTAATGCTGTGAATGGCTGAATAAAATTGGTTATACTGTTTTGTGTAACGGAAATAGGTGCCATTGCACAAATTATATAATTACAGTTTTGACATCCTCTTACGTGCGGCATATCTGTATAATAAGAACGAACTCAATTATTGTAAGACGTGAATGATTGTTTAAAATTGATTAATGCTGTGAATGATTGAATAAAATTGATTATGCTGTTTTGTGTAACGGAAATAGGTGCCATTGCACAAATTGTATAATTGCAATTTTGACGTCCTCTTACGTACGGCATATCTATATAATAAGAACGAACTCTATTATTGTAAGACGCGAATGATTGTTTAAAATTGATTTATGCTATTTTGTGTAACAGAAATAAGTGCCATTGCACAAATTGTATAATTGCAATTTTGACGTCCTCTTACGTACGGCATATCTATATAATAAGAACGAACTCTATTATTGTAAGACGCGAATGATTGTTTAAAATTGATTTATGCTATTTTGTGTAACAGAAATAAGTGCCATTGCATAAATTGTATAATTGCAATTTTGACATCCTCTTACATACGGCATATGTGTATAATAAGGACGAACTCAATTATTGTAAGACGTAAATGATTTTTTAAAATTGTTTAAAACGGTCGGAGAAAAACAGGTGTTTTTTTTAGTTGTACGATACCGGATTTGTGACGCAAAAGTTGGAGTTAGAGTCAATCATTACCTCATATTGTTCGCAATGTTGATATATACTTTTCTGTTTGGACGTTTTATTTGATGAAGCCATGAATATATCTTTCTCGCCCTCTTCTAGTGGCTTCGTTCGATGTCGACTAATACATAACCCTGTGTATTAAATGGTATTGTTTATTCGTCTGTGCATAAACACATGTATGTAGAAAATTCTCCGACAATATGAAAAAATGCATGATATTCTTTAATAAAAGTATAAATCAATGTACATTTATGAATTAATGCATAAAAAAAAATTGTTTTATTGACCCCGATGATATTCGATTTCAACTAGCAGCTGTTAACGTGCATCTCATTTAACCTCATTTTTCCGGGTAATTACGCAAAACCACGCATATAATTTAAAACAGTGGTGCTATGCTATACATATTTATATTTATTTCGAAACAATTTGCAACGTTGCCCACATAATCAATATGAAATAAACGTAGTACCTGTTCCTTAAATACCACGCTCTTGTAATGAGTTTCTACAGACATTAAAATTACGCGTCGCTTTTGTCGCCATTATTGACCCATCTTTCCATACATTCAGCAATATAGAAAACCACAAAACCGATTTAAGTTCGTAAGTATGAATTGCTCAAGCGTTCGCATACATTACATTTTTACGCAGTTTACCTTTAGTACCCTAACAAATTAGTTATTCGGCGCTTAATATACAAAAATGCAATCGCATTCGCCAATATCGAAAACCACGAAACTGATTTAAATTCGTAAGTATAAATTGCTCAAGCGTTCACATACATTAAATTTTTACGCAGTTTACCTTTAGTACCCTAACAAATTAACCCCTTGCCGTACTTTAACGAGTCTGACTCGTGATGAAAATTTCAGACCGTACGTGAATATCACGAGTCGAACTCGTAGGCGTAATTTCATGTCGAACATGAATATATCATGATTGTGACTCGTGATGAAAATTTTTATACGGTATCAGAAATATATAGAAAAAAGAAAACAAATCAAATAATTTTTTAAACATTTTTGGTTCAAATTCATTTGAATTCCGCAAGAGCACCATTGCATGTAGTATAATATATGAGTCCACGGCTATTTGATAGGCAGTCGCAAGGTATCATTTGTTTCAAGTTCTGACAATACGTCTCTACCGCTACGGCTCCTTTCGTGAACTTTTTTGCCCATCGGTTTGGCCCAAATTCTTTCGAAGTAAATGGCACGGCAAGGGATTAATTATTCGACACTTAACACTATGGTGTCCGCACGTCTAATTTAGATTTTTTCGTGTCGAGCCGGTAGAACTGACTTACATCATTTCGCTTATCGTCGGCGGTTTTTCGAGGTTCTTGTTTACTAATCTTATCGTCAGTTCCCATGTCTCAATCCCGTCCCTTTATTTTCTCGAAATCGTGAGGATATACATATGTATTTAAATAAGGACAAGATTTTTTTGTATTATATGTTTATCTATTCATTTATATTTTGTTGGATACTTAGATAGCGATAGTTTTTACATGGGACCAACGTGGAGCCACCGGCACTTACCCGATAGTTTTCGAATGGCACCAACGTGGAGCCACCGGACGCCATAGTGTTAATATACAAAAATGCAATCGCATTCGCCAATATCGTAAACCACAGAGCCGATTTAAGTTCGTAAGTATGAATTGCTCAAGCGTTCGTATACATTACATTTTTACGCAATTTACGTTTAGTACCCTAACAAATTAATTATTCGGCGCTTAACACTTTATGGACCGCTATTAACTGAAGGTGCCACTCACTAACAACCGATTCTATTTTGGACATCGCGCAGGAATTGTGTAGGTGCCTATTTGCAAAGCTCTATAACTCAAAAATACTAATTGTGTTGTTGAGAATCCTTTTCATCCGATTAGAATCCTTTCAAAGCAGTGTAATTTTATTCTTATTTAGAATTGTCATAATATCATTTGATACTTATTTTATCTAACATAACCCTTGACCACTGAAAAGCCGCTTAATCGGCTACCAGTAAATAACAGTTGCAACCGAAAAACCGATTAATCGGCCAACGATCGATAAAGCATTAATACACAAAAATGCAATCCATTATTCTGCTTGACGTTCCGAATTCAAATAACACATTCGCTTCCCATACGTCGGTACATGCAAAACCAAATCCACCATAAACTTACGTACCCTTACAATTGCACATCTTTCTTTCGCTTTTCCAACCTACAACACTGATCCATCCCAAAATATCCGCCAAACACAGACAGAATTTACTTAGTGTCCCACTCGATCCCGACAATCTAGTAACCCCCAATTCACATCGACGCCACCCACCCCTACCAAACTTCACCAGATCCTGCCATCAGTTCCTTTTCCCCCACGACGCATCGAGATGGCGCCAAACGTCAGTTGCGGTGTTCGCGCAGACTCCGGAAAAATAATAAACAAAAGGACCGATGGATCTTTTCCCCCGAAGCTGCCTGATAATGTGTCGTCTCGGGTCCGTGCTGTGTTCGAGTGTTTTTTGCGCGTGAAACAGCACCGCGGGGTGAGTTATCAGTCCCGAAGTCGTGTGCACAGCACACTGAATGTCTGCCCGGTGTCGGGTGAGTTATCAGTCGCTTCGTACGTCCAGTACACCCGATGCGATTGTCGAGGATTGTGAGGTTATGTTGACAACCCGCGCTGCCTACCCGGAGAGAGGCACTCGGGACAGGCTTAAAGTACTTGAATAATTGTTACGTCTTGCTAGTAGGCTTTCCTGGCGAGAGTGAACATGCTTGGGACGTTTTTCGGTCGCATCAGTTTTGCGCTTTGGGGCGAAAACTTCGGAACTGAGAGGAATGAAGCGTGTCAGCGTGCGACTTGACGCAGTCCGCCACGTTTGTCGATGGCTTCGTCTTCGGTGCTGTCGGGGAATAGATCGGGATGGGGTGTTTGTGACGCGGGTGTTTCTAAGGGTTTTTGAGGGAACGCTTTGAGTTTTGGAGGCGGACTGCAAAAGGTCGAGGGACGGTTTTGGGGTGTCAGGAGTTTAGATGGACTTCACATTAGGTCTCAGCGTTTGTTGCAGTTTGTTTAGTTGTTCAACAGGGAATTGAATAACGGGGCAATTGCTGTGTTTGATATTGTGTTACGTTGTCTGTTTAAGATGTTTGGTTCTGAGAGTTGCGTATGATGCTTCGTGTTGAGCTTTGGTTTGATGTCAAATGGCGCTTTGAAATGGTTTGTTCAATGTTGTGTTTAGTGTGGGTTCTGATACGTGGTAAATGTATGCGTTCTAATTCTAGCGACACAATGACTGAAGGCGGTGCCACAAGAATGAAGCGCAATGGCGCTAGACTTTTTAAAAATCCTCCACAGCCGCTGTCTTCGTTGCTGTCGGGGAATAGATCGGGATGGGGTGTTTGTGATGCTGTTCTTCCTAAGAATTTTTGAGGGAACGCTTTGAGTTTTGGAGGCAGAATGCGAAAAGTCGAGGAACGGTTTTGGGGTGTCAGGAGTTTGGATGGACTTTGCGATAGGCTGATCGTTTGTTGCAGTTTGTTTAGTTGTTCAACAGGGAATTGAATAACGGGGCAATTGCTGTGTTTGATGTTGCATTGCGTGTTTAAGGTTTTTGGTTCTGAGAGTCTTGCGTATGATGCTTCGTGTTGAATAGCGTAGTGTGTGAGTTTTGGTTTGATGTCAAATGGTTTATTGAATGTTGTGTTTAGTGTGGGTTCTGATATGTGGTAAATGTATGCGTTCTAATTCTAGCGACACAATGACTGAAGGCGGTGCCACAAGAATGAAGCGCAATAGCGCTAGACTTTTTAAAAATCCTCTGCAGCCCCTGTTGGGGAATAGATCGGGATGGGGTGTTTGTGCCGCTGTTGTACCTAAGCATTTTTGAGGGAACGCTTTGAGTTTTGGAGGCGGACTGCGAAAAGTCGAGGGACGGTTTTGGGGTGTCGGGAGTTTGGATGGACTTCACATTAGGTCTCAGCGTTTGTTGCAGTTTGTTTAATTGTTCAACAGGGAATTGAATAACGGGGAAATTGCTGTGTTTGATGTTGTGTTACGTTGTCTGTTTAAGATGTTTGGTTCTGAGAGTTGCGTATGAAGCTTCGAGTTGGTAGCTTAGTGTGTGAGTTTTGGTTTGATGTCAAATGGCTTATTGAATGTTGTGTTTAGTGTGGGTTCTGATATGTGGTAATGTATGCGTTCTAATTCTAGCGACACAATGACTGAAGGCAGTGCTACAAGAATGAAGCGCAATGGCGCTAGACTTTTTAAAAATCGTCCACAGCCGCTGTCAGGGAATAGATCGGGATGGGGTGTTTGTGCCGCGGATGTTCAAAAGAATGTTTGAGGGAACGCTTTGAGTTTTGGAGGCGGAGTGCAGAAAGTCGAGGGACGGTTTTGGGCTGTCGGGAGTTTGGATGGACTTTGCGATAGGCTGGTCGTTTGTTGCAGTTTGTTTAGTTGTTCAACAGGGAATTGAATAACGGGGCGATTGCTGTGTTTGATATTGTGTTACGTTGTCTGTTTAAGATGTTTGGTTCTGAGAGTTGCGTATGATGCTTTGTGTTGAGTAGCATAGTGTGAGAGTTTTGGTTTGATGTCAAATGGTTTGTTGAATGTTGTGTTTAGTGTGGGTTCTGATATGTGGTAAATGTATGCGTTCTAATTCTAGCGACACAATGACTGAAGGCGGTGCCACAAGAATGAAGCGCAATGGCGCTAGACTTTTTAAAAATCCTCCACAGCCGCTGTCAGGGAATAGATCGGGATGGGGTGTTTGTGACGCTGTTCTTCCTAAGAATTTTTGAGGGAACGCTTTGAGTTTTGGAGGCAGAATGCGAAAAGTCGAGGAACGGTTTTGGGGTGTCAGGAGTTTGGATGGACTTTGCGATAGGCTGGTCGTTTGTTGCAGTTTGTTTAGTTGTTCAACAGGGAACTGAATAACGGGGCAATTGCTGTGTTTGATATTGTGTTATGTTGTCTGTTTAAGATGTTTGGTTCTGAGAGTTGCGTATGATGCTTCGTGTTGAGCAGCGTAGTGTGTGAGTTTTGGTTTGATGTCAAATGGTTTGTTGAATGTTGTGTTTAATGTGGGTTCTGATACGTGGTAAATGTATGCGTTCTAATTCTAGCGACACAATGACTGAAGGCGGTGCCACAAGAATGAAGCGCAACGGCGCTAGACTTTTTAAAAATCCTCCACAGCCGCTGTCAGGGAATAGATCGGGATGGGGTGTTTGTGACGCTGTTGTTCCTAAGGGTTTTTGAGGGAACGCTTTGAGTTTTGGAGGAGGACTGCGAAAAGTCGAGGGACAGTTTTGGGGTGTCGGGAGTTTGGATGGGCTTCACTTTAGGTCTCAGCGTTTGTTGCAGTTTGTTTAGTTGTTCGACAGGGAATTGAATAACGGGGCAATTGATGTGTTTGATATTGTGTTACGTTGTCTGTTTAAGATGTTTGGTTCTGAGAGTTGCGTATGAAGCTTCGTGTTGAGTAGCGTAGTCTGTGAGTTTTGGTTTGATGTCAAATGGTTTGTTGAATGTTGTGTTTAGTGTGGGTTCTGATATGTGGTAAATGTATGCGTTCTAATTCTAGCGACACAATGACTGAAGGCGGTGCCACAAGAATAAAGCGCAATGGTGCTAGATTTTTTAAAAATCCTCCACAGCCGCTGTCAGGGAATAGATCGGGATGGGGTGTTTGTGACGCGGATGTTCCTAAGGGTTTTTGAGGGAACGCTTTGAGTTTTGGAGGCGGACTGCGAACAGTCGAGGGAGGGTTCTGGGGTGTCGGGAGTTTGGATGGACTTCACATTAGGTCTCAGCGTTTGTTGCAGTTTGTTTAGTTGTTCAACAGGGAATTGAATAACGGGGCAATTGCTGTGTTTGATATTGTGTTACGTTGTCTGTTTAAGATGTTTGGTTCTGAGAGTTGCGTATGATGCTTCGTGTTGAGTAGCGTAGTGTGTGAGTTTTGGTTTGATGTCAAATGGCTTTTTGAAATGGTTTATTGAATGTTGTGTTTAGTGTGGGTTCTGATATGTGGTAAATGTATGCGTTCTAATTCTAGCGACACAATGACTGAAGGCGGTGCCACAAGAATGAAGCGCAACGGCGCTAGACTTTTTAAAAATCCTCCACAGCCGCATATGTGTATACAAGATTTTATACAGGTATAAAAGTTTCTATTAAGATAGTGATTAATTTTCTATCTAACTACTTCTCATTAGGTTTGCCAAATAAAATGGATTGTGTCATTTTTACTGCATGCACATATTTCGTTATATTTGCAAAAAGGACTACTTAAAAACTTTTTTAGTTACATGTGTCTTTTGATAAAATTGTTCTTGTATGCACAGTTCCCATTATATACATATAAGTGTGGCATTACACTTGCCGTTACACACAATTCTACATTTTCACATACATTATACGTTTACTTTTATATATAATGATTGCTTGAAGATATGTACCAGTGAAAATATTACAGTTTTCAATATATTGGGCTTAAGACAATGGAGGTGCTGTAAATCTTGTTTGTGATAGGGCACGACAGCACCTTGTTATGTGAACGTATTATCATGGGATAAGATCGAGATGCCCTGTAGACCTTCCCAACCAGTGCCACTTTATGGCGGTATGAGAGTACCGCCGCCTCGTACAAAGGCTGAAGCCGTCGTATTCGCTGTAATGGCAAATCCAGAAGTTCTTCGTATCAACGGCAAGAACGCTCAAGATCCAAAGGTAAAGATCTAAAACACTACAAATTTACATTTCTTCAAATTGATCACATTCAGTTTAAAACAATGTATCTAAAACCAACCAAATTTATTTAGAAACGATCAACTAATTTCGACATGGTTGCATTTGCTAATTATGTACAATTTGCTTCGAAATAGTCACGTACACTTGAAAATCATCAGTTTTGTTTCAAAATAACGGAATTTGTTCGCTGTTAATGTCAAACGATTTTGAATGAATACATTTTCTGCACAATGTGTAAGTATTCTGATTGCTGTATGTATAGAAGCGTTCGACGTTGATAGAACTCCTTCTGGACTTCGTGGAAGCAATGAACGCCGGCGTGGTGTTCACTCGACGTTACACGATTTTAAAAGATCGTGACATAACCGGCGAATTAAAAGAAGTATGGAACGCCGTTCAGGTAAGCAATTCTCTATAATCTCCCCCTCATTGTATTATCTCCTCATGTATCAAAAGCATAGTAACGAAGCAACTGAACCACCAGTACAATGAATTAGCATTTTACTCTTATCAAAAGTGACTGCATCTCTAATAATAACAGTTCTTGTCGATTAACTGTCTTTCAAGCTTAAATAAACTTCTCTCCGCATGGTATTCATTTTTCTACCGTTTTTTCTTTAGGTAAGACGCGATCGGGAGCCGCCTCCTCCTCAACAGGAAACCTGGATCGACGCTCAACCACCAGTACCGCAATATCCTCAGTACCAAGATCAGCAGCAGCAACAGCAACAAGAATGCACCCCACAACCCCCGCAGTACCACACCAGCGTTGCTTACGGCCGAACAATGGGCAACGATGGAATGCATTACGACAGTTACACCCACCAATCGCAGACCCCCGTGATGCCGCAAAACGATCAGCTCTACCAGTCTGGCCAGATAGTCCCACAGCAGTATCACGGGAACATGCCCAGAATCATGCCGGATAGTTACAATTATCGGGAAAGAGGCCGAGAGAACATAGTGCAGAACATTCCGCAGCAAAGTTGTCCCGCATACCCAACGCCGCAATATCAGTTTCAGCAGTTACCCAGGCTAATGTTACCGCAGTACGTAAACTCCAATGTTCATCCAAACGCGAATTTGTCCTACGGTCCCCCGGCAAACACTGGAGTGAATCCTGCGATGGGCGCAAATCTGGCCGCTCCTGTCCAACCGTACATTGCTTACCAGCAGAGAATGGACAATACCATGCACGTTGACATACGCAGAATGCAGCAGAAGCAGCAGCAGCAGCAACAGCAGCAGCAGCAAATGCATATGAATCACGTTCAGCCGGTACCGCAATACGATCCCTCGGCTCCTTTTTACGTTCAGCCTACTTCGTCGATGAACGTTCTGCGATTAGGTAGACCGCATATGGGGGTCGCGCAGAAGAATAATGCGAGCAAACGGCAGATGAACTCGCCGACTCATCTGAAGCAGCCGCAGTCCTGTAGCAATTGTCAAACGAAGGAGCATCAGTCAGAGAACAACGGGACCAAACCGAAGAGTCCTGTGAAGGTTCTGCAGAGGGAAGCGCCGTTGGAGACTCGGCAAGAGAATAACAGTAGTCATACAACCGAGGGGACGACGTCGAATTTTTTGGACAAGAGTCAACCTGCGGGCAGTCAAGAGGAGACGAAGAACGTTCAGGTCACGGACCTGGACGAAGACGTTAGAAAAACGAATGACTCCGAGCTGGAGAGCATAGACTCGAAAAAACAGAACGAGGCCGCCGATACGAATACGACAGAACCACGAAGGGACGTCAGACGGGAAAATAGCATAGACGAAATGGAAGAGAAACAGCACCAAGATCCAGAGCCGGAGCCCGTTCAAGGTATTCAAGGTATTCTGGCTACTGAACAGAAGAACCAAAAGCCGGAGATCACGGTTATGAAGGGCAACAAGCACAAAGAGAACGCAGACAGCAACCGAACGATTCGAATTCGTTTTGTCCCGGAGCAGAACAAGGTCGACAGTCCGAAACGATCTCAAACAACGGTCAATAGCATCATCAAAAGCGTGTTCAAAATTCACCCGGGGATGTCGGGTGAGGAGACCTCTTCTGGCAAGAGAAAGTCTAACGGCCAAGTGAAAGGGAACCGGGCGACGGAAAACGAGGAGACTCAGCAGCAGGGGTACACGATACTGAAGAAAAACTCCGAGTCCGCCCAGGAGGAAGTGATGAGCGAGATCGCTCAGATATCGATTCAAGACTGTAAGGATGCGACGGAAGTCGGTCCGGTGCTATCGTGATAGCCTAGTTGTATAGCTGGTAGTAGAATACTGGCGGCTTTGAAGAAGCAGCGAATTTCAGTGTAAATATATAGGACATTATCGAATGAAGGCGAGGACGGAGATGAAGACGATGAAGATGATGAGAACGACGACGATGATAAATACGATACCGATGATGAGGACAATGAACAAAAGGAAAAACGGACATTGCGAGGGGGACTCTCGGAGCTTCGCCTTTTATGCGTTTTTAATGGGGAAACGATGAGTATGATAAGTACGATGAATATGACGGCCGGGAGGAAATGCTTTCGCGGTGAATAGTGTTTATTTCGTAAAACGACGAATCCATTCGTCTTCCTCTCTCTCTTTCTCTCCGTGCCCTTTATCTTCCCCATTTTTCGTGGTTCTTGTTTTGCGTATACTGTTGCATACTGGACAGGAATTGGAATTTGAAATCTGACGGGAGAAGCATGCTGATAGAGTATCGTTTGTTTTAAGATTTTCTCACGTTACGAAAGTTGCAACGGATGAACTTTAGTGTATTTTTACTTTTCCTTTTTTATGAAAACAGTAACGTACACGGAACGGTTTGCTCCTACGTTCTCTTTTACGAAAATGGCAAGAGAATTACTTCGACCGGCCATCATTTCCAGACCCTACCTCCTCATAATTTCCATCTCCCAAAAAAAATGGTCAGAAATAGTCTCTTCCAACAGAGCGCTGAGGAAAACTGAGTGAAGAATTTCAATCGCGGCGATCGTTCAGCGCACAGAACCGTTTACCGCGGATCAAATGTTCACTGATTTTTATCATTTTCTTTTAATTTTCGTACATTTTTGTTTTGAACGTTCTGTTCGCCGAACAACGAGACACCTTTGGGGTTTGTGTCTAATAAGATTTTTATCTAACGAGGCTCCAACGAGCACAGCTCTCATGCCCTTCGCGATTTCGTGACTCTGCAATAAACTTAACCGAGACGAAGCAAACTGAACGTTAGACTTAAGACGAAACGAATTGTAATCGGGCTCGCACCGGTTATAGATTAGCAACAAGAAAATGTTTTGATGAAAGGAACCCTCAAATATCACGTACTTGTCTTCCAACGAGACGAGCCAGAACGTGAATTTCAACAAAAGCACTAGGTTAACAAACAAAAAAACCGAAATTGCACGCGAAAAGCGGAAACAAAATATATGATCACGTCCATACGGCGAATCGGAGGTGAAGGCGGTCTAACTTTATCCCTTAATTTTTGAAACTCATCTTTTTTTTAATTGTTAACTTCTATCTTTTTTTTAACGTTCCAGCTTACGTGTAAAATTCTTGTACAGGATGTTACGACAAAGTGGGTCATCACCTTACATATAGGTTCTATGTACGAAAAAGGATGATTTGACCACATGAATGAATACGTAGAAGATGCTGGAAAAAAGTAGAAAAAAATAGGAAGTTAATACAAACATTTTTTTTTTTTTGTTTTGATACATAGTACCCATATTGAAATATCTGACGAATCTTTTCGAAACATCCTGTATCTCTTCACCTTGCGTACATCTCGCTAATTCTATAGCTACGCGTTTGCTATAGGTCTCGTTAGAGTTCTGTAGTTCTAAGAAAGGTATGGGGCTGCCAAAAAGAACCCTCCACAAAACTCGCGACTGGAAAGACGCGCAACGATTCCACGATCGTCGAAAACCGAGTAGAATACGTACGCATACGCGGAAATGCGAGAAAACGTTCATAAGGATCGTCACCAGTTTCGGAACGCAATTCGTCAGCTCAGAAGTTTGAGAGGCGATTACAGAATACGGATCCGTTTTCGTCATTGGTCTAATAGTGCAGCGCTTTTCAAACGATCCATCGTGATAAATGAGCTTCTGCAGTGAGATATTATAATAATAATGATAATAGTAATAATTATAAACGCAGCAAGTTATGATAAATGCAGTGAATTAGGTCGGATAAGTTGATACGCGCCGTTGTAAAGAAAACGAAGAGAAGGGAATGTTGCCTCTCGATGTCTGGGTCAATTGAAAAGCACTGCGATCGGGATTGAACGGTCAATTATCATAGTCGGCTTGATCCTGTAACGTGGAAACGACATTGCCAATACGTTTCAGTTGCGATTCGCGACGCCCCGCCAAATTTGCGCGATTCCGTTCAGTTCGACGTCGGTTCCATGCGAAATGACCTGCGGTTGACAAGGACCCCGGAACCCCCTCACTTCACGTTTCTCAACGTGTACGATCAAACTCGCACGCGACATGACAATTTTATTTTACGCATACACATGAAATCCTTCGGATTCAGCGCAGGTGTATAACTCAGTACTAGTTGCAAGGCCCAAACGTTTAGCAACCGCACGTTTATCGAACCGACCTCCGGCCGAACGGAAGGTCCGCGAAGCGTTCAACTACTCCCCGTATGGCCTCGTTTAAGAGCCGTCAAGCCGTTTTGCAATTTGTAAGGGCTCTCACAACCGCTGCCATGAGAAGCGAGACGCCCCCCGTTGCCGGGGCGATCGCTTTCCGATATTAATTTAGTGATCATTAGACCAGTGTCGTGCCGCGTCGCGCGAGCGCCGCATTTTGCATGCTTTGATATTTTAATCGACACCATCGGGACCGCCAGAGTCGGCAGGACCTGCCGAACCTCGGTTTCATCCGTTTCTCATCCCATTTTTTTCACCCCGACCCCTCCCAATCACCCCAGATGGCCCGCTCCGCAAAAATGTGTTTCTGTTTTGCGCTTTTACGTTGAATCCTTTGAGTTTGGGGTATCTTCGTGGTGCTCCGTTCATGGTATGACTGAGATCTCACGCGCGAGTTTAAATTAGAAGAAGGTGTGCGGCGTGCAATGAGCGTTTTTGCGGGGATTTTGGCCTACAGAGTTGCGAACGACTTTTCTTCATTGCGCTCTGGTCTTCGAGGTTCGACGTTGTGGCAATGTCATGGCAGACTTCATGTAACGAAGGGTTCGTATCTTAAAATTTGACGGTTGGAGGGTTTTTGAATTGTGCGGGTGTTAGGAGGATTGCCGGTTGTGTGTAAAATGGTGGAACGAAAATAGGTTGGAAATCTAGAATGCATTTTTTTAAACGACGTTTTAGTTCCGAAAGAAGCAATATTGAAGTCTACTAAGTAGCCGTATATGTCATGGCAGACTTAATGTAACGAAGGGTCCGGAGCTTAAAATTTGACGGTTGGAGGGTTTTTGAATTGTGCGGGTGTTAGGAGGATTGCCGGTTGGGTGTAAAATGGTGGAACGAAAATAGGTTGGAAATCTAGAATGCATTTTTTTAAACGTTTTAGTTCCGAAAGAAGCAATATTGAAGTCTACTAAGTAGCCGTATATTTAGCAGATAAGGCTTAAGTATCATATGAATATGATTGAGAAATTGATTTCGGTGCTATACGAAAGGAACTGCTGCTGAAAATGGAAAGTCGAGTCGCGGCGTTTTCCATTTCTTACTATTACGTTTTTGTGATTTTAATTGCAACGTATCCTGTTTTCATTAGAATTAACTGTAACGGAAACGCGAAACCGTTAAAACCGAACAAAAATCATACGGGCAAGAAAATCATTTTCTTTTTTTTTTTAATTTTAAGAAATGAACCTCCCCGTTGTACGATTTTATCTGCATGCCATCTTCACAATTTACCGCATTTTGAGCTGAACACAATACTCTACTCGGTATTTCTGTATATCCGACTCTTTTAAATACATTCACTCGTGGCCAGGCTCCTCTGACAGGTTACAGAGTTTAGGAAATTAAAATGATTCGATCGAGTCCGGTGAGAAAAGTCGTTCGAAAGCAGACCAACGCTCTCAGCACGCGCGCGTAAAGAAAATGGCGAAACGTGGAAAGGACCAATCCGCAATACGGAAAAGAGTGACGAGGGTGCAATTCAAGCTTCTCTCCGATAACACCGGAAACTTGCAGCCTATTCCCGAAAACGAGCTGGCTCTCGCGCGGAAAAGAGGACACGCGTTTACCTTCTTTCATCAGCTTTTACCTTCGCCTACTCTTCTCTGCCTATTTTAACCAGTTAACTGTTTAGACTTCATTGGAAAATGTGTCCCCTACGTGCGTCGTACAAATTAAGGGATGACGAATATATTCGTCAAACAGTTGGGGATTATATTTTAGTTTTAACTGAAATTGCAAAATTATCAGCCAATTGTTACTACTGAAGAGGCATGACGAACATATTCGTCAGAACACAAAATTTTACAATTTTTTCATAACAAATATATTCGTCAGAACACAAAATTTTACAATTTTTTCATGACGAATATATTCGTCAGAACACAAAATTTTACAATTTTTTCATGACGAATATATTCGTCAAACACAGAGTATGTTTGATATGAAATCAGGTTACAATGAAATTATTTCAATATTTTTTACAGTAATTAATTTACTGTTTTGTTTTCTATAATAATTATTTAGACATTTTGTTGTTGGACATTGCCTCAAAATATTCCAAACTTCTTGCAGTTTAGGAATATATTTTAGTTTTAACTGAAATTGCAAAATTAACTGCCAATTGTCACTACTGAAGACGCATGACGAATATATTCGTTAGAACACAAAATTTTACAATTTTTTCGTGACGAATATATTCGTCAAACACAGAGTACGTTCAATATGAAATCAGGTTACAGTGAAATTACTTAAATATTTTTTCAATATTTAATTTACTGTTTTATTTTCTATAATAATTATTTACAATTTTTTTTTCGGCGTGGTCTCAAAATATTCTAAACTTCTTGCAGTTTGGGAATATATTTTAGTTTTAACTGAAATTGCAAAATTAATCGCCAGTGGTCACTATTGAAGATGCATGACGAATATATTCGTCAGAACACAAAATTTTACGATTTTTTCGTAACGTATATATTCGTCGGAACACACAATTTTACCATTTTTTCATAACGAATATATTTGTCGGAACAGAGTATGTTTGGTATGAAATCAGATTACAATGAAATGACTTTAATATTTTTTACAATAATTAATTTACTGTTGTATTTTCTATAATAATTATTTAGAATACTTTTTTTTCAACATGGCCTCAAAATGTTCCAAACTTCTTGCAGTTTAGGAATATATCTTAGTTTTAACTAAAATTGCAAAATTAACCGCCAATGGTCACTACTGAAGACGCATGACGAATATATTCGTCAGAACACAAAATTTTACCATTTTTTCATAACGAATATATTCGTCAGAACACAAAATTTTACATTTTTTTCATAACGAATATATTCGTCAAGCACAGAGTATGTTTGATATGAAATCAGGTTACAATGAAATTATTTCAATATTTTTTACAGTAATTAATTTACTGTTTTATTTTCTATAATAATTATTTAGACATTTTGTTTTTGGACATTGCCTCAAAATATTCCAAACTTCTTGCAGTTTACGAATATATTTTAGTCTTAACTAAAATTCCAAAATTAACCGCCAATGGTCACTATTGAAGACGCATGACGAGTATTTTCGTCAGAACACAAAATTTTACAATTTTTTATGACGAATATATTCGTCAAATGCAGAGTATGTTTGATATGAAATCAGGTTACAATGAAATAACTGTAATATCTTTTACAGTAATTAATTTACTATTTTATTTTCTGTAATAATTATTTAGAATTTTTTTTCGACATGGCCTCAAAATATTCCAAACTTTTTGCAGTTTAGGAGTATATTTTAGTTTTGACTGAAATTGCAAAATTAGCCGCCAATGGTCACTACTGAAGACGCATGAAGAATATATTCGTCGGAACATAAAATTTTACAATTTTTTCATGGCAAATATAGTCGTCAGAACACAAAATTTTACAATTTTTTCTTAACGAATATATTCGTCAGAACACAAAATTGTACAATTTTTTCATAACGAATATATTCGTCAGAACACAAAATTTTACAATTTTTTCACAACGAATATATTCGCCAGAACACAAAATTTTACAATTTTTTCATGACGAATATATTCGTCAAACACAGAGTATGGTATGAAATCAGATTACAATTAAATGACTTTAATATTTTTTACAATAATTAATTTACTGTTGTATTTTCTATAATAATTATTTAGATTTTTTTTTTTAAATAGGCTCAAAATACTCCAAACTTTTTGCAGTTTAGGAATATATTTTAGTTTTAACTAAAATTGCAAAATTAACCGCCGATGGTCACTACTAAAGACGCATGACGAACATATTCGTCAGAACACAAAATTGTACAATTTTTTCATAACGAATATATTCGTCAGAACACAAAATTTTACAATTTCTTCACAACGAATATATTCGCCAGAACACAAAATTTTACAATTTTTTCATAACGAATATATTCTTCAAACACAGAGTACGCTTGATATGAAATCAGGTTAAAATGAAATGACTAATATTTTTTACAATAATTAAATTACTGTTTTATTTTCTATAATTATTATTTAGATTTTTTTTTACATGGCCTGAAAGTATTCCAAAGTTCTTGCAGTTTAGGAGTATATCTTAGTTTTAACCAAAATTGCAAAATTAACCGCCGATGGTCACTACTGAAGACGCATGACGAATATATTTGTCGGACCACAAAATTTTACAATTTTTTCATGACGAACATATTCGTCATAAACAGTTAACTGGTTAAACTTCACCACCCGCTTTCTTTTCGATTCTCCATTTAATCATCGCCGTTACTCAATTTTACGCACGCATTGCAACATTGTCCGACGACTTTTTTTTACCCAAAGATTCGGCCACGAAAGTGGCGATTTTTGCATTTTAAACGATCGAAAGACAACTGTTCAGAATCCGAGGACCGCGCATGTCGAATCGCGTTTCGATCGGCTTGCCTCTTTGTTGACCACGATTTTTATGGACCAATTACCGAAAAAGTCGCGACGAAATTTCTTCGGGGGTGTTCCTTTTTTTCGTACGACAATACTTGGAGAGGATCGACAATTTTTTTATGCGACTCGAGGAGCATGCGTGAGGTTCGGTGTAAAATAAGTGCGGATTCGCGGCTTTTATACTTGATCGATTTCGCCCTTACCTATTGTCATCGTCATGTTCGACTACTGCTGTATCACTCTTTCTTTTTTTTCGTTTGAATTCACTTTAAATGCAGTTCGTAAGCGGCTTGGCCCCTTCCTCTTCCGACCTTCCCTCTGACGTCCCTCCTCTCATTATTGTTAATAATATGTATTCAGTATTCGTGTTATTTTAGATTCTTATTATTGTCAGGTATATTATTGGTTTATTATATCATTATTACCATGAACATTGTAATCTATTCTTATTCTATAATACATGGTTTTTCCAAAGCTCGCCTGGCGTTGTTATTGTGCGTTATTTTGTTTCAGATTTTTTTCAACGAACGATGATGTGAACTTATCGGAAGTTTTAGGGAAATTGATGTGCATCAACGAATTATCTTCATTTTGTAATTTGATGTTGCAGCATTAATTTTAATGTTCGTGTACTGTCATATTACTACGTGTGTTCATTTATAATTTAAACATTGTTAAAAGGAATAATGTTAAGTGAGGGGTAACAATTAAACACAGGCCAAGGTCTTAACAAATAAAATCACATTGCACATTTTTTTATGTGCATCGATGGATGATCTTTATTTTGTAATTTGACATTGCAGCATTAATTTGAATGTTCGTGTACTGCCATATTACTACGTGTGGTAATTTATAATTTAAACACTGTTAAAAGGAATAATGTTAAGTGAGAGGTAACAATTAAACACAGGCCAAGGTCTTAACAAATAAAATCACATTGCACGTTTTTTATGTGCATCGATGGATGATCTTCATTTTGTAACTTGACATTGCAGCATTAATTTGAATGTTCGTGTACTGCCATGGTCCTACATGTGTTCATTTATAACTTAAACATTGTTAAAAGGAATAATGTTAAGTGAAAGGTAACGATTAAACACAGACCGAGGTCTTAACAAGTAAAATTAAATTGCAGATTTTTTTATTCGTAATTTAAATATTGAAGATTATGTCACTGCATTTATGCATATATATTTTAATACTAAATCGAATAACGAACATAAAACCGTCCCTGTTTATACTAGAAATATAAACATACACAGGCAAAATTTATCATCATTATTATACATGTTATCCTTACTGAATTTATAATATTTCAACTAATTTAAACACCACATTGCATAAATATAACAATTTACCTAATATAGTATCATTACGCTCAGCCATGACAAATATACTGCTTGATTAAATTCAAGGTACGACGTAAAAAATTGAATATTTCACATTTTTATTTTACGTGTATTTATTACGCAATGATATGTATTTAATGCACATTATTTTGTTTATTACTTTAACCAATTAAATATTGTAAAATTCACGGGGAATATATTAGTATCCCACACCATTAGAACACAGTACTTTCGATTGATATGCACCATAAGCTCATGACATTGAAAATTAGTTTGACATATAGCGGTCAAATTATTAATGCATTAATATTAATATTAAAAAAAAACTGGCGTTTTGACATTAAATTAGACACAAGCCAAGGTCTTAACAAGTAAAATCCCGTTGCAGATTTTTTTATTCGTAATTTAAATATTGATAATTATGTCACTGCATTTATGCATATATATTTTAATACTAAGTCGAATAACGAACATAGAACCGTCCCTGTTTATACTAGAAATATAAACATATAGAGGCAAAGTTTATCATCATCATTATACGTGTTTGTCCTTACTGAATTTTCAATATTTCAATAAATTTAGACACCGCATTGCATAAATGTAACAATTTACGTAATATAGTATCAACCATGATAGATATACTGCTTGATTAATTCAAGTTATGGCATTAAAAATTGAATATTTCATATTTTTGTTTTACGTGTATTTAATGTGTATGATATTGTTTTTTACTTTATCGTCGATACACTGCTTACAACGAGTAAACCAATTAAATATTATAAAATTCACGGGGAATATACTAGTATCCACACCATTAGCACCCAGTACTTTCGATTAATATGCACCATAAGTTCATGAAATTGCAAATTAGTTTGACGTATCCCGGTCAAATGATTAATACAGTAACATTCAATGTTAAAAGAAACCTGGTGTTTCGACATTAAATAAGTACCTTTATCAAAAATTATATTATATATTATTAGTATCCCACACCATTAAAATACAGTACTTTCGATTGATATGCACCATAAGTTCATGAAATTGCAAGTTAGTTTGACATATACCGGTCAAATGATTAATATATTAACATTTAATGTTAAAAGAAACATGGCGGTTCGACTTTAAATGCGTGCCTTTATCAAAAATGATATATTATATATTATTAGTATCCCCCACCAGTAGAATACAGTACTTTCGATTGATATGCACCATAAGTTCATGAAATTGCAAATTAATTTGACGTATACCGGTCAAATGATTAATACATTAACATTTAATATTCAAAAAAACCTGGCGGTTCGACATTAAATGCGTGTCTTTATCAAAAATTATATATTATATATTATTAGTATCCCACACCGTTAGAACACAGTACTTTCGATTGACATGCACCATAAATTCATGAATTTGCAAATTAATTTGACGTATACCGGTCAAATGATTAATACATTAACATTTAATGTTCAAAGAAACCTGGCGGTTCGACATTAAGTGCGTACCTTTATCAAAAATTGTATACATATTATATATTATATATTATTAGTGTCTCACACCATTAGAACACAATACTTTCGATTGATATGCACCATAAATTCGTGAAATTTGAAATTAGTTTGACGTATACCGGCCAAATGATTAATATATTAACATTTAATATTCAAAGAAACCTGGTGGTTCGACTTTAAATGCGTGCCTTTATCAAAAATTATATATTATATATTATTAGTATTTCACACCCGAAGAACACAGTACTTTCGATTGTTATGCACCATAAATTCATGAAATTGGAAATTAGTCTGACGTATACCGGTCAAATGATTAATACAGTAACATTTAATGTTAAAAGAAACCTGGTGTTTCGACATTAAATGCATGCCTTTATCAAAAATTATATATTATTAGTATCCCACACCATTAGAACACAGTACTTTCGATTGATATGCACCATAAGTTAATGAAATTGCAAATTAGTTTAACGTATATCGGTCAAATGATTAATATATTAACATTTAATATTCAAAGAAACCTGGCGTTTCGACATTAAATGCATGCCTTTACCAAACATGATATATTATATATTATTAGTATCCCACAACATTAAAATACAGTACTTTTATTTGATATGCATCATAAGTTCATGAAATTACAAATTAATGTGACGTATACCGGTCAAATTATTAATATATTAACATTTAATATTCAAAGAAACCTGGCGGTTCGACATTAAGTGCGTGCCTTTATCAAAAATTGTATACATATTATATATTATATATTATTAGTGTCCCACACCATTAGAACACAATACTTTCGATTGATATGCACCATAAATTCGTGAAATTTGAAATTAGTTTGACGTATACCGGTCAAATGATTAATACATTAACATTCAATGTTCAAAGAAACCTGACGGTTCGGCATTAAATGCGTGCATTTATCAAAAATTACATATTATATATTATTAGTATCCCACACCATTAGAACATAGTACTTTCGATTGATATGCACCATAAGTTCATGAAATTGCAAATTAGTTTGACGTATACCGATCAAATGATTAATATATTAACATTTAATGTTAAAAAGAACCTGGCATTTCAACATTAAATGCGTGCCTTTATCAAAAGAGTAAATTTTCACACACACATTCATTCGAAACTAATTATGTGATAATCATATTTTTTGTACCGATTTGGCATATTATTATCCTTCAGGACGCCTAAAGTAGTTTCATTCTTTAACGTTCCCAGATTAATATATTAAATATATACATATATTATATATTAAATATAAATGATCAATATATTAACATTTAATAATCAAAGAAAACTGGCGGTTCGACATTAAATGCGTGCCTTTATCAAAAGAGTAAATTTTCACAGGGTTCAACATTAAATGCGGCCCTTTATCAAAAGAGTAAACTTTCACAGGGTTCGACATTAAATGCGTGCCTTTATCAAAAGAGTAAATTTTCACACACACGTTCATTCGAACCTATTTATGTGATAATCATATTTTTTGTACCAATTTGGCATATTATTATCCTTCAGGGCGTTTAGAATATTTTCATTTTTTAACGTTCCTAGATATAGAGCGATCGGAAATTTTTACTTTTTTAACAAAGTTTGTATTTCAGTACATGAGATACAAATTTTCACAAGATATCAAATCTAGACCTATACCACATCCATGCCCGTAGCAGAAATACTACGGTACACCCGATGTTTAACGCGCGTGTATCATCCCAAGAAACATTACTTTGTATATAAAAGCACTCACTGTCACCCAACATTAAAATGTTGTCGCGAATCTCCGCAAATGGCCTTTACAGAAGCACCTTCAGATTAAACGTGACAAATTCGGTAAGCATCGCGACGGTTTCACCCAACCGAAGAGGTTAACCGGCCATAGGTTATGTTATCTACTTTTAAAAATACTGTCAGCGGTCCTTTCTTTCTGTTTAGAAAATTGTCACCAACAGGTCCATGCACAGTGCCGGCATGAGGAAGAATGTAAACACAACTATGAGGTTCATCTTCAATCCTGATAAACGATCCAATATTTTGAGACTGGCTTTTGTTCGGCACGCTAGTGATGGAGGAGCAGAGTATCCGCCGAGTATATTGGAGAATATACCAGGTTTATATAACTTCTAAATACAATGTACGCGTACAAGTAACATAGGTACGATTCCTGTGAAAATATCAGTGTTCTTCAAACTCTTCATTGGACGTCTTTTGACGCAGTTATTTGTTTTGCATCACTGGTGCAGGAGTTTTTGAAGTGTTGTATAATGAAAATGCATTGCGGCAAATCAAACAAATAACGGAGATCACAATGCTGTGAAAAACTTAGATGATTGATATTGGCAATGGTACATATTTGGGACCTGTGTCTCTTTTAGATATACCGCCGTTTGAGGTTCCTAATCCGGTAGAGGAAATTTTATATCACGCAAATGGAGAAGCTATGTTTTCAAGTATAGGTTTAGGTGGATATAGTCCTGTAGGGTTGCTGCAGTATGGTTTAGAATGGCTTCACATAGGATGTGGGATGCCATGGTGGGCTGCTGTTATCACAGGTATGGTTTTGTTAATTATTTGAGTGCCAAGGAGTGATTTTGCACTTCTTCTGTTTCGCTTGAAAAGTGCCAGCGTTTTAAGCTATGAAGCCGACAACTGGCACACGATCGGTTTCTGCCGTTTCGAATTTTAAAAATAAAATAAAAAGACAACTGATAAAAGAACGAATTTGAATTGCAATCTAACATTTGAATGCAAATGTTATTAACACTTTGACTGCTTTGATGGTCACCGGTGACTGGCGCAAGAGATTTAATGAACATCCAAAATATGCACTTATTGTTAGAATAGTGATGCGATCCTTTGGCTTCCAAAATATTTGCAAAGAGTAGAAAGAATTATTTTGTAAATGCAGTTCTTGTTAGAATAGTGATGCGATCCTTTGGTTTCCAAAATATTCACAATGAGTAGCAATAATTATTTTATAAATGCAGTTATTGTTAGAATAGTGATGCGATCCTTTGGTTTCCAAAATATATGCAAAGAGTAGCAAGAATTATTTTATAAATGCAGTTATTGTTAGAATAGTGATGCAAATCTTTGGTTTCCAAAATATTCGCAACGAGTAGCAAGAATTAATTTATAAGCGCAGTTATTATTAGAATAGTGATGCAATCCTTTGCAATTGGTAGCAAAAATTATTTTATAAATGCAGTTATTGTTAGAATAGTGACGCAATCCTTTGGTTTCCAAAATATTCGCAATGAGTAACAATAATTATTTTATAAACGCAGTTATTGTTAGAATAGTGATGCGATCCTTTGGTTTCCAAAATATTCGCAATTGGTAGCAATAATTATTTTATAAATGCAGTTATTGTTAGAATAGTGATGTGATCTTTGGTTTCCAAAATATTCGCAATTAGTAGCAAGAATTATTTTATAAATGCAGTTATTGTTAGAATAGTGAAGCGATCCTTTGGTTTCCAAAATATTTGCAAAGAGTAGCAAGAATTATTTTATAAATGCAGTTATTGTTAGAATAGTGATGCGATCCTTTGGTTTTCAAAATATTCGCAATTGGTAGCAATAATTATTTTATAAATGCAGTTATTGTTAGAATAGTGATGCGATTTTTTGGTTTCCAAAATATTCGCAATTAGCAGCAATAATTATTTTATAAATGCAGTTATTGTTAGAATAGTGATGCGATCCTTTGGTCTCCAAAATATTCGCAATTGATAGCAATAATTATTTTATAAATGCAGTTATTGTTAGAATAATGATGCGATCCTTTGGTTTCCAAAATATTCGCAATTGGTACCAATAATTATTTTATAAATGCAGTTATTGTTAGAATAGTGATGCAATCCTTTGGTTTCCAAAATATTTGCAACGAGTAGCAATAATTATTTTATAAATGCAGTTATTGTTAGAATAGTAATGCGATCCTGTGGTTTCCAAAATATTCGCAATTGGTAGCAATAATTATTTTATAAATGCAGTTATTGTTAGAATAGTGATGCGATCCTTTGGTTTCGAAAATATTTGCAATTGGTAGCAATAATTATTTTATAAATGCAGTTATTGTTAGAATAGTGATGCGATCCTTTGGTCTCCAAAATATTCGCAATTGATACCAATAATTATTTTATAAATGCAGTTATTGTTAGAATAGTGATGCGATCCTTTGGTTTCCAAAATATTCGCAATTGGTAGCAATAATTATTTTATAAATGCAGTTACTGTTAGAACAGTGATGCAATCCTTTGGTTTTCAAAATATTCGCACTGAGTAGCAATAATTATTTTATAAATGCAGTTATTGTTAGAATAGTAATGCGATTCTTTGGTTTCCAAAATATTCGCAATTAGTAACAATAATTATTTTATAAATGCAGTTATTGTTAGAATAGCAATGCGATCCTTTGGTCTCCAAAACATTCGCAATTGGTAGCAATAATTATTTTATAAATGCAATTTTTGTTAGAATAGTGATGCGATCCTTTGGTTTCCAAAATATTCGCAATTGGTAGCAATAATTATTTTATAAATGCAGTTATTGTTAGAATAGTGATGCGATCCTTTGGTTTCCAAAATATTTGCAAAGAGTAGCAATAATTATTTTATAAATGCAGTTATGGTTAAAATAGTGATGCGATCCTTTGGTTTCCAAAATATTCGCAGTTGGTAGCAATAATTATTTTATAAATGCAGTTATTGTTAGAATAGTGATGCGATCCTTTGGTTTCCAAAATATTCGCAATTCGTAGCAATAATTATTTTATAAATGCAGTTATTGTTAGAATAGTGATACGATCCTTTGGTTTCCAAAATATTCGCAATGAGTAGCAATAATTATTTTATAAATGCAGTTATTGTTAGAATAGTGATGCAATCCTTTGGTTTCCAAAGTATTCGCAATTGGGAGCAATAATTATTTTATAAATGCAGTTATTGTTAGAATAGTGATGCGATGCTTTGGTTTCCAAAATATTTGCAATTGGTAGCAATAATTATTTTATAAATGCAGTTATTGTTAGAAGAGCGATGCGATCCTTTGGTTTCTAAAATATTTGCAAACAGGAGCAATAATTATTCTATAAATGCAGTTATTGTTAGAATAGTGATGCGAACCTTTAGTTTCCAAAATATTCGCAATGAGTAGCAATAATTATTTTAAAAATGCAGTTATTGTTACAATAGCGATGAGATCCTTTGGTTTCCAAAATACTCGCAATTGGTAGCAATAATTATTTTATAAACGCAGTTATTGTCAGAATACTGATGCGATCCTTTGGTCTCCAATACCTCCACATTATTTATATTTTGCATAATTCAGTCAAACGCTGAAGTATTTCATAGCATCGCCATTCTAATACAGCAAATTATGCTCAGCAGTCAACATGTTAATCAGAGAATAAGACAAGCGCTGTAATGTTGTTTGGCATTTTTGAATGGAGAATAAGACAAGCGCATAAGCACCCCTTGGCACGTTTGAACAAAGAAACAGCATATATATGTCTCTCTAAAATATTAATTTAATCATTAGGTACAGTAATAGTCAGGTTAACTGTGCTTCCTGTTCTCATTGACACTTTAAAGACCAGTACTAGAATGCAGCAGCACTTTCCACACCTGCAAAAAATGCAAGCAAAAATATCAGAGGCGAGACAACTTGGAGACTCGTATGAAGGTACCGACTAGATAAGCAACCATGTACTCTTACTTGCTTGCATCGGTGGGACATATCACTTTTACTTATGTTACAGCTACGGCACATATGCTCGCTTTACAGGAGTACATGAAAAAGAACAACGTCAGTATGTTCAGATGTTTTCTACCGATGGTTGTGCAGGTAAAATCACAACATATTGACCTACGTTTCACTGATAACAGATAATTATCATTCTTGGGGACTTTTACGTTTGTTGCACAGATGCCAATATTTATTTCATTCTTTATCGCATTAAGACAAATGGCATCTAAGCCTGTTGAAAGTTTGCAAACTGGTGGCCTGTTTTGGTTCACGGATCTGACAGTGGCTGATCCATATTACATATTACCACTTCTCTCCTCTATTTCGATGGCCCTGATCATTCACCTGGGCTCTGAGGGCACTCCAGTAAGTCAGCAAGGGCTGTCGAGAATTGCTATACGCATCATGCCCCTCATAGTGTTTCCGTTCACTCTTAAATTTCAAACGGTAAGTGGTTTCATGGAATTTTTCAAAGGTTGTTTGTTGCTTTTCATTAATGTCCACTATTTCTCTTGTTTAAAGGTAATATTTTGTTATTGGCTGTCGTCCAATACTGTCAGTCTCATTCAGGGACAGATATTGAGGTCTGCGATTGTAAGAAAGAAACTCAACCTACCCGACAGGCCAGCGCCCAGCACTAGTACTTCTGGAACTAAAAACTTTTTGAAGGAAATGTCAGACGGTTAGTGATGCTAATATGATCGTACATTTATTCAAAGACACTCATACCTATCGATTTGAATTTTGCAGCATGGTCTCACGCAAAAGTTATGAAGCAACTGAATGACAGGAACCGAGCGAACACCAAACAGCTGAAACAAGCAGCTACGAGCACACCACTGAAGACATACAAATACGATCCAACCAAACGTGCACCACAGATCCTCGCAAAGAAAAGAGATTTGTAGTCATACGACACACACACTGTCCGATAACACTTTGACTCCGATTATTTATACTGTAGCTTGCAGCATGTAATGTGGAACAAGAGAACGTGCTTAAGCGAATGTAAATAAGTCTACATACGTGCTGAATTTTTTTTATGAATTACATGTACAATAGAACGGTAGTTAAGGCAAAAGAAATAAATATGTTCTGTAACAGTAAGTAAAGATATTTATTATGGGTCTTTGTTGAAATACATTCAATGATTTACGGATTATCATTCGTTCCTGCTAACATTTAATCCCAACGCATTGGTTTATCACTTTTACCAGATGGCTGTTTTCCAGAGCAGCCGCTACCCTTTCTTTGTCTGCGAGTTGTTTATTAACTGCTGTTTCTGATACGTGTGTTCCTGGTGTGATTTCAACGTTGACTTTAAACCTTGAGGGTAACGCACGTAGTAACTGGACACGAATAGATAGTCCTATTAACGTTGCCATACTGCAGTGTGGTATTGTTGGCGTAAACTTTACTGACACCTTATTGCTGTTGTTGTCAACCTGTCATTTTAATGAATCTTGTTAACCAAAGAATACATTTTTGAAAATGTTTCAACTACAGTAAAACCTGTTTTTGTGTAGTCCCTTTTTATGCGATTTTGTTTTTGTGCGGTCCCTTTTTATGTGATTTTGTTTTTGTACGATTGGTTTTGTGCAATTTTATTTTTGTGCGATTTTCTTTGTGAGATTTATTATTATGCGATATATGGATCTTAGCGGCGTTAGCACCAGTTTAACACTTTGACTGCCAACCGTATTTTGCTGTGTTAGAACCACGATGCGATGAAATACTGCAGAACATAATTAAATCGTGCAAAATAAAGGTAACACAGAGTTGCTAGAAAGCAAAGTATTGAAGCATCGGTTCACTATCAATTGCTTTTACAAGATTGCAAATAGGCTTCATTGCGAATTTATTGCATTTTTAATCAAATCTTTTGCATATTTTGCTATGTTATAACCGCGATGCTATGAAATACAGCAAAATATAATTAAATCGTGCAAAATAAAGGTAACGCAGAGTTATTAGAAGCCAAAGTATTGAAGCACCGTTTCAATATCAATTGCTTTTACAAGATTACAAATAGGCACCAGTGCAAATTTTTTGCATTTTTAATCAAATCTTTTGCATATTTTGCTATGTTATAACCACGATGCTATGAAATACAGCAAAATATAATTAAATCGTGCAAAATAAAGGTAACGCAGAGTTATTAGAAGCCAAAGTATTGAAGCACCGTTTCAATATCAATTGCTTTTACAAGATTACAAATAGGCACCAGTGCGAATTTTTTGCATTTTTAGTCAAATCTTTTGCGTATTTTGCTCAAGCGTATTTTGCTATGTTAGAACCACGATGCGATTAAATACAATAGAGTACATATAAATCGTGCAAAATAAAGGTAACGCAGAGTTGTTAGAAGCCAAAGTATTGAAGCATCGGTTCACTATCAATTGCTTTTACAAGATTGCAAATGGGCTGCATTGCGAATTTTTTGAGTTTTTAGTAAACTTTTTTGCACCGGTCACCGTGGCAGTCAAAGTTTTAATGTTTCCTATCAATATACATATACATGTTGTGGACGAAATATATGAATCTGTAATTAATTGAAACGTTACAGAAAACGCATCAACGTTATTATCTGAAATTAGTGCGCTCGCACATAACATTGGTGGGGAAGGCTTTGATTCTTCCGGCGATAATGACCTGGACAAGATGCTTGAGGACCAAACTGTCGATGATAGTGACATTATCAATAGTTTGATAGATTATGAAAATGGACAAGAAGAACCGGAATCTATTACAGCAGACAAAATATATGCAGGGATCCAGACTTTGAAAAAATTGTAAACGCATTTTCTTAAAATAGATACCAATGCGGAAAGACGCTTAAAATTCCAAAAAGAGCTGAGATCACGCATGTCTTACTATCGTGACGTTTACAGGCAATTGACCAGTCGACCGTCGTCACAAAACCTGATCATTGAGTTTATGGTACCAAAAAACAAATCAATTGAAATCCTATCTTCAAGCGACGAAAGCAATTTTCAACCAATTCATCACAAGAAGAGGCGCGTTTTGAATTACGATGAGTAGCAGCAAACTATTTAATGTACAATTTCAAAACTTCTCCATGTACATGTACAATGAAGAATTAAATATTTTTACAATTTCTTGGGGTCTAATTTAATTATTTAATTGAATTGAAAGCATTCTCTCATCTATTTCATAAATCATTGATGTATTTTCTAAGTCCGACTTTTTCCATGTGGTCCGTATCCATCGCATAAAAAATATTTTAGGTAGTATATCGTACAAAATTGGTTATTATATGTAAGAATTTATAAAATTTTCCAATATTTTTTTGTACGATTTCTTTTATGCGGTCCCTATCCATTGCACAAAAACAGGTTTTACTGTACACGTATTTAGTTGATGCAAAAGCAACAGGTAAAAACATAACTAGTACCTGAATCAAATTTTGTTCTACGACATTTAACTCTTCCAGTGTCAACGGATGTTCTGGATCGTTTATATTTCGTATCAAATCTGCAATTTGCAAAGTTATCAGTATGATAGAACTTGTTAAACAATCAGTATGAGTAAATTTGTTGAGGTTATGTTTACCGAAAATTTCTCTTGAATCAAATTCGTCCACAACATCCTCGTTTTCATCGTCCTCCGTAACTTGCCTTTCGTCTATTTTCTTGTATAACTTTGGATTAATATTTTCTAGTGTGTCAGCCATTGTTTTTAATTTGAGAACGTCACATTTTCAATTGTACCACTGTCAAGCTCATGGGTCTTACTGCATCGTAAGATATAAGACAGTGTTACTACATAAATGTGAATCATTCGCAATCTTGCGCAATTAAACGTATGAATTATTTGTATATCATAAATTGTAGGTTGAAAAATGAGCAATTTTTTTTTTAAGTTTCCCGATGTAAGAATCGGTTGTTTTAAAAAGTACACTAAAAGTTAAAAGGTAAATTTTCAAACAAGTATATACCGCGAAAATTATGTCGAAGTAAACCATATGGAAAATTATATGTATCACCTGTATTGAATCAGTAATTTTTATCCTTTCTTTAGAATAATTGTGTAGCATGACATAAGGATTTGCTTCATATGAAATTTGGGAAATATTGAGTTCTTGTATTAAAATATTTCAATAATTGTAAGTGCCGCAATAACAACAAAGGTGGATTGAATTTAATCACGTGACCAATAGGATTCCAATAGGATATTACATGCACGTGAATAATTCGCAATCTTGCGCAATTAAACGTATGAATTATTTGTATATCATAAATTGTAGGTCAAAAAATAATTTTTTTATTTTTAAGTTTCCCGATGTAAGAATCCGTTGTTTTAAAAAGTGCACAAAGTTAAAAGGTAAATTTTCAAACAAGTATATGCCGCGAAAATTATGTCGAAGTAAATCATATGGAAAATTATATGTATCACCTGTATTAAATCAGTATTTTTTGTCTTTTCTTTAGAATAATTGTGTAGCATGACATAAGGCTTTGCTTTATATGAGATTTGGGAAACATTGAGTTTCTGTATTAAAGTATTTCAATAATTGTAACTACCGCAATAGCAACAAAGGTGCTTTAAATTTAATCACGTGACCAATAAGATTCTCTATTGAATACAGAACAAAATGCAGCTACTTCGAAATGTGTTTTTGTTGAAAACTGCTAAATAGTCGTTTTACACTATAATTTAAATTATATTCTTTCTATATTCTCTCTATATTTAAATTATAATTTAAATAAGCAACAAAGGTGGTTTAAATTTAATCACGTGACCAATAGGATTCCTTATTGAATGCAGAACAAAATACAACTGCTTCGAAATGTGTCTTTCTTGAAAACTGCTAAATAGTCGTTTTACAATATAATTTAAATTATATTCTTTCTATATTCTCTCTATATTTAAATTATAATTTAAATAAGCAACAAAGGTGGTTTAAATTTAATCACGTGACCAATAGGGTTCCTTATTGAATGCAGAACAAAATACAACTGCTTCGAAATGTGTTTTTGTTGAAAACTGCTAAATAGTCGTTTTACAATATAATTTAAATTATATTCTTTCTATATTCTCTCTATATTTAAATTATAATTTAAATAAGCAACAAAGGTGGTTTAAATTTAATCACGTGACCAATAGGATTCCTTATTGAATGCAGAACAAAATGCAGCTACTTCGAAATGTGTTTTTGTTGAAAACTGCTAAATAGTCGTTTTACAATATAATTTAAATTATATTCTTTCTATATTCTCTCTATATTTAAATTATAATTTAAATAAGCAACAAAGGTGGTTTAAATTTAATCACGTGACCAATAGGATTCCTTATTGAATGCAGAACAAAATGCAGCTACTTCGAAATGTGTTTTTGTTGAAAACTGCTAAATAGTCGTTTTACAATATAATATAAATTATATTCTTTCTATATTCTCTCTATATTTAAATTATAATTTAAATAAGCAACAAAGGTGGTTTAAATTTAATCACGTGACCAATAAGATTCTCTATTGAATACAGAATAAAACGCAGCTAGTTTGAAATGTGTCTTTGTTGAAAACTGCTAAATAGTCGTTTTACAATATAATTTAAATTATATTCTTTCTATATTCTCTCTATATTTAACCCTCTATGGACCGAATTTTTTTTGGTGGCTATACAAAATCTATGTAACGTGAAATCAACAAATATCAACCTCGAAATACATATTAACAATGAATTCAGCAGTTTCAACAATTTAATTATAACAAATACATTTTGTAACTTTGAAGTAACAACGGCTTACAACGTTTGATCTTGTGTGTATAAGAGCTTAAGTACGGAATTCCATAAAACAGTTGGCGTTTGACATTAAGCATAGATATACGTTGCATTTCCTTATCTGATAATTTTCTACTACTAAATTCATCGTTGCTATCAATAATATTTATACGTCGTCGGGTAAATACTATCGGATGATCTCCGTTAGAATCAGAATCTGATAAAGAACCTTCGAATTTATTACTCCAAATGCTTCTTATTCCTATTCCTCTTTTATTTTTATATGATTTCTATCCATATTTTGGGCCTCTGATATATAAAACTAAAACGCAAGGAAAACACAAACGTTATCGCAAATACACTGAACCCTACCATTATAGCCCATTGTGTCTTAAAAATCACAAAGCTATATTACGTGAAAATAGTAATAAAATGATTGTTTAAATGCAAACAAATAAGACATTATTGATATACAAACTAAAAGCTATTAAGTACGCTTTTTTGTTTAACAAACACCGATAGAAGAAGAAATAATGAGAATTGCACAAGATGGTTCCTTTCGTTTCTATTGGCAGACAACTTTCAAAAGCATTTACTTTGACATTTCAGGATAGAGCTGACAACCGCATCAAGCATGTTATTGGTTACTAAGGAGACATTATATAACAAAATGTATACGCCATCTAGTAAAACAAAATTAAACTACTTAATAAAATATCGATTTATCGATATGTGACTTCAAAGTCACGCGGGCCCATAGAGGGTTAAATGCGCATACGCATCCATGCCTCAAAGTTGAAATACACCATTGATGGTCATCTCCGTCCCCTGTGCGGCGCGGCATGGTATGGCGTCGGGAAGCGTCGGGAGGTCTCAAGGGTGTAGTAACGTCGGGAGCAGTTAGGAGGCATCGAGCGTCGGGTGGTGTCGGGAGGCGTCAGACGTCGGTAGGTGTCGAGCGTCGGGTAGCGTGAGGAAGCGTCGGTAGATGTCGAGGGTCGGGTGGTGTCGATAGGAGTCCAGCGTCAGGTGGCGTCGGGAGGCGTCAGTAGGCATCAAGCGTCTGATAGCGTCGGGATCAGTCAGGAAGCGTCGGCAGGCATCGAGTGTTGGGTGGCGTCAGTAGGCATCAGAGGTCGGTAGATGTCGAGCGTCGGGTGGCGTCAGGAGACATCGGTAGATGTCGAGCGGCGGGTGGTATCGGGAGGCGTCCAGCGTCGCGTGGCGTCGAGTTTCGTGTGGACTCGGAGGCGTGGGAAAGCGTCGGACGTGCGTTGGCGTGGGAAGGCATGGAAAGGCGCCGGGAGGCGTGGAAAGGCGTGGGGACGCGTCGGTGGGCGTCGGAAGTGGGGACGCGTCGGTAAGCGTCGGAAGGCGTGGGGACGCGTCGGTGGGCGTCGGAAGGCGTGGGGACGCGTCGGTAAGCGTCGGAAGGCGTGGGGACGCGTCGGTGGGCGTGGGAAGGCGTGGGGACGCGTCGGTAGGCGTGGGAAGGCGTTGGTAGGTGTGGAAAGGCGTGGGGACGCGTCGGTGGGCGTCGGACGTGGGGACGCGTCGGTAAGCGTCGGAAGGCGTGGGGACGCGTCGGTGGGCGTCGGAAGGCGTGGGGACGCGTCGGTAAGCGTCGGAAGGCGTGGGGACGCGTCGGTGGGCGTCGGAAGGCGTGGGGACGCGTCGGTAAGCGTCGGTAGGCGTGGGAAGGCGTCGGTAGGTGTGGAAAGGCGTGGGGACGCGTCGGTGGGCGTCGGACGTGGGGACGCGTCGGTAAGCGTCGGAAGGCGTGGGGACGCGTCGGTGGGCGTCGGAAGGCGTGGGGACGCGTCGGAAGGCGTGGGGACGCGTCGGTGGGCGTGGGAAGGCGTGGGGACGCGTCGGTAAGCGTCGGTAGGCGTGGGAAGGCGTCGGTAGGTGTCACCAAGCTATGCCATTTTTGTAATGGACAGATTTCAGATGTTCCTGTGTCCGTGTCGTGTGTCCTGAACTTGTGGCCCCAAATTAAATGAAATGGCTCATTATATGATAGGGAAAAGCGGTGTAATGTTGTAGTATGTCTCATTCTACAATGCTCCTTCTAACATAATAAGGTAATTGTTCATAGACGCGTTAATACTGCCGATTTGTATATAACCACCTAATTTATCAAGGTACACCGGCGTATCCACGTTTATCAGTTAGCATATCCCTGACCGGCCTTCAGTAACCACCGGCGCAACTTCGAAGCAATCAGTAGCATTACCTAGGAAATATCTGTTCGCTCCGTTCTTATCCCTTGACACCGGCTATCTTGGTATCAGTAAGTTAAATGCGCATACGCATCCATGCCTCAAAGTTGAAATACACCATTGATGGTCATCTCCGTCGCCTGTGCGGCGCGGCATGGTATGGCGTCGGGAAGCGTCGGGAGGTCTCAAGGGTGTAGTAACGTCGGGAGCAGTTAGGAGCCATCGAGCGTCGGGTGGTGTCGGGAGGCGTCAGACGTCGGTAGGTGTCGAGCGTCGGGTAGCGTGAGGAAGCGTCGGTAGATGTCGAGGGTCGGGTGGTGTCGATAGGAGTCCAGCGTCAGGTGGCGTCGGGAGGCGTCAGTAGGCGTCAAGCGTCTGATAGCGTCGGGATCAGTCAGGAAGCGTCGGCAGGCATCGAGTGTTGGGTGGCGTCAGTAGGCATCAGAGGTCGGTAGATGTCGAGCGTCGGGTGGCGTCAGGAGACATCGGTAGATGTCGAGCGGCGGGTGGTATCGGGAGGCGTCCAGCGTCGCGTGGCGTCGAGTTTCGTGTGGACTCGGAGGCGTGGGAAAGCGTCGGACGTGCGTTGGCGTGGGAAGGCATGGAAAGGCGCCGGGAGGCGTGGAAAGGCGTGGGGACGCGTCGGTGGGCGTCGGAAGTGGGGACGCGTCGGTAAGCGTCGGAAGGCGTGGGGACGCGTCGGTGGGCGTCGGAAGGCGTGGGGACGCGTCGGTAAGCGTCGGAAGGCGTGGGGACGCGTCGGTAGGTGTGGAAAGGCGTGGGGACGCGTCGGTGGGCGTCGGACGTGGGGACGCGTCGGTGGGCGTCGGAAGGCGTGGGGACGCGTCGGTGGGCGTCGGAAGGCGTGGGGACGCGTCGGTAAGCGTCGGAAGGCGTGGGGACGCGTCGGTGGGCGTCGGAAGGCGTGGGGACGCGTCGCGTGGGAAAGCGTCGGTAGGCGTGGGGACGCGTCGGTGGGCGTCGGAAGTGGGGACGCGTCGGTAAGCGTCGGAAGGCGTGGGGACGCGTCGGTGGGCGTCGGAAGGCGTGGGGACGCGTCGGTGGGCGTCGGAAGGCGTGGGGACGCGTCGGTGGGCGTGGGAAGGCGTGGGGACGCGTCGGTAGGCGTGGGAAGGCGTCGGTAGGTGTCACCAAGCTATGCCATTTTTGTAATGGACAGATTTCAGATGTTCCTGTGTCCGTGTCGTGTGTCCTGAACTTGTTGTGGCCCCAAATTAAATGAAATGGCTCATTATATGATAGGGAAAAGCGGTGTAATGTTGTAGTATGTCTCATTCTACAATGCTCCTTCTAACATAATAAGGTAATTGTTCATAGACGCGTTAATACTGCCGATTTGTATATAACCACCTAATTTATCAAGGTACACCGGCGTATCCACGTTTATCAGTTAGCATATCCCTGACCGGCCTTCAGTAACCACCGGCGCAACTTCGAAGCAATCAGCAGCATTACCTAGGAAATATCTGTTCGCTCCGTTCTTATCCCTTGACACCGGCTATCTTGGTATCAGTAAGTTAAATGCGCATACGCATCCATGCCTCAAAGTTGAAATACACCATTGATGGTCATCTCCGTCGCCTGTGCGGCGCGGCATGGTATGGCGTCGGGAAGCGTCGGGAGGTCTCAAGGGTGTAGTAACGTCGGGAGCAGTTAGGAGGCATCGAGCGTCGGGTGGTGTCGGGAGGCGTCAGACGTCGGTAGGTGTCGAGCGTCGGGTAGCGTGAGGAAGCGTCGGTAGATGTCGAGGGTCGGGTGGTGTCGATAGGAGTCCAGCGTCAGGTGGCGTCGGGAGGCGTCAGTAGGCGTCAAGCGTCTGATAGCGTCGGGATCAGTCAGGAAACGTCGGCAGGCATCGAGTGTTGGGTGGCGTCAGTAGGCATCAGAGGTCGGTAGATGTCGAGCGTCGGGTGGCGTCTGGAGACATCGGTAGATGTCGAGCGGCGGGTGGTATCGGGAGGCGTCCAGCGTCGCGTGGCGTCGAGTTTCGTGTGGACTCGGAGGCGTGGGAAAGCGTCGGACGTGCGTTGGCGTGGGAAGGCATGGAAAGGCGCCGGGAGGCGTGGAAAGGCGTGGGGACGCGTCGGTGGGCGTCGGAAGTGGGGACGCGTCGGTAAGCGTCGGAAGGCGTGGGGACGCGTCGGTGGGCGTCGGAAGGCGTGGGGACGCGTCGGTAAGCGTCGGAAGGCGTGGGGACGCGTCGGTGGGCGTGGGAAGGCGTGGGGACGCGTCGGTGGGCGTCGGACGTGGGGACGCGTCGGTAAGCGTCGGAAGGCGTGGGGACGCGTCGGTGGGCGTCGGAAGGCGTGGGGACGCGTCGGTGGGCGTCGGAAGGCGTGGGGACGCGTCGGTGGGCGTGGGAAGGCGTGGGGACGCGTCGGTAGGCGTGGGAAGGCGTCGGTAGGTGTCACCAAGCTATGCCATTTTTGTAATGGACAGATTTCAGATGTTCCTGTGTCCGTGTCGTGTGTCCTGAACTTGTTGTGGCCCCAAATTAAATGAAATGGCTCATTATATGATAGGGAAAAGCGGTGTAATGTTGTAGTATGTCTCATTCTACAATGCTCCTTCTAACATAATAAGGTAATTGTTCATAGACGCGTTAATACTGCCGATTTGTATATAACCACCTAATTTATCAAGGTACACCGGCGTATCCACGTTTATCAGTTAGCATATCCCTGACCGGCCTTCAGTAACCACCGGCGCAACTTCGAAGCAATCAGCAGCATTACCTAGGAAATATCTGTTCGCTCCGTTCTTATCCCTTGACACCGGCTATCTTGGTATCAGTAAGTTAAATGCGCATACGCATCCATGCCTCAAAGTTGAAATACACCATTGATGGTCATCTCCGTCGCCTGTGCGGCGCGGCATGGTATGGCGTCGGGAAGCGTCGGGAGGTCTCAAGGGTGTAGTAACGTCGGGAGCAGTTAGGAGGCATCGAGCGTCGGGTGGTGTCGGGAGGCGTCGGACGTCGGTAGGTGTCGAGCGTCGGGTAGCGTGAGGAAGCGTCGGTAGATGTCGAGGGTCGGGTGGTGTCGATAGGAGTCCAGCGTCAGGTGGCGTCGGGAGGCGTCAGTAGGCGTCAAGCGTCTGATAGCGTCGGGATCAGTCAGGAAGCGTCGGCAGGCATCGAGTGTTGGGTGGCGTCAGTAGGCGTCAGAGGTCGGTAGATGTCGAGCGTCGGGTGGCGTCAGGAGACATCGGTAGATGTCGAGCGGCGGGTGGTATCGGGAGGCGTCCAGCGTCGCGTGGCGTCGAGTTTCGTGTGGACTCGGAGGCGTGGGAAAGCGTCGGACGTGCGTTGGCGTGGGAAGGCGCCGGGAGGCGTGGAAAGGCGTGGGGACGCGTCGGTGGGCGTCGGAAGTAGGGACGCGTCGGTAAGCGTCGGAAGGCGTGGGGACGCGTCGGTGGGCGTCGGAAGGCGTGGGGACGCGTTGGTAAGCGTCGGAAGGCGTGGGGACGCGTCGGTGGGCGTGGGAAGGCGTGGGGACGCGTCGGTAAGCGTCGGTAGGTGTGGAAAGGCGTGGGGACGCGTCGGTGGGCGTCGGACGTGGGGACGCGTCGGTAAGCGTCGGAAGGCGTGGGGACGCGTCGGTGGGCGTCGGAAGGCGTGGGGACGCGTCGGTAAGCGTCGGTAGGCGTGGGAAGGCGTCGGTAGGTGTGGAAAGGCGTGGGGACGCGTCGGTGGGCGTCGGACGTGGGGACGCGTCGGTAAGCGTCGGAAGGCGTGGGGACGCGTCGGTGGGCGTCGGAAGGCGTGGGGACGCGTCGGTAAGCGTCGGAAGGCGTGGGGACGCGTCGGTGGGCGTCGGAAGGCGTGGGGACGCGTCGGTGGGCGTCGGAAGGCGTGGGGACGCGTCGGTGGGCGTGGGAAGGCGTGGGGACGCGTCGGTAAGCGTCGGTAGGCGTGGGAAGGCGTCGGTAGGTGTCACCAAGCTATGCCATTTTTGTAATGGACAGATTTCAGATGTTCCTGTGTCCGTGTCGTGTGTCCTGAACTTGTTGTGGCCCCAAATTAAATGAAATGGCTCATTATATGATAGGGAAAAGCGGTGTAATGTTGTAGTATGTCTCATTCTACAATGCTCCTTCTAACATAATAAGGTAATTGTTCATAGACGCGTTAATACTGCCGATTTGTATATAACCACCTAATTTATCAAGGTACACCGGCGTATCCACGTTTATCAGTTAGCATATCCCTGACCGGCCTTCAGTAACCACCGGCGCAACTTCGAAGCAATCAGCAGCATTACCTAGGAAATATCTGTTCGCTCCGTTCTTATCCCTTGACACCGGCTATCTTGGTATCAGTAAGTTAAATGCGCATACGCATCCATGCCTCAAAGTTGAAATACACCATTGATGGTCATCTCCGTCGCCTGTGCGGCGCGGCATGGTATGGCGTCGGGAAGCGTCGGGAGGTCTCAAGGGTGTAGTAACGTCGGGAGCAGTTAGGAGGCATCGAGCGTCGGGTGGTGTCGGGAGGCGTCAGACGTCGGTAGGTGTCGAGCGTCGGGTAGCGTGAGGAAGCGTCGGTAGATGTCGAGGGTCGGGTGGTGTCGATAGGAGTCCAGCGTCAGGTGGCGTCGGGAGGCGTCAGTAGGCGTCAAGCGTCTGATAGCGTCGGGATCAGTCAGGAAACGTCGGCAGGCATCGAGTGTTGGGTGGCGTCAGTAGGCATCAGAGGTCGGTAGATGTCGAGCGTCGGGTGGCGTCTGGAGACATCGGTAGATGTCGAGCGGCGGGTGGTATCGGGAGGCGTCCAGCGTCGCGTGGCGTCGAGTTTCGTGTGGACTCGGAGGCGTGGGAAAGCGTCGGACGTGCGTTGGCGTGGGAAGGCATGGAAAGGCGCCGGGAGGCGTGGAAAGGCGTGGGGACGCGTCGGTGGGCGTCGGAAGTGGGGACGCGTCGGTAAGCGTCGGAAGGCGTGGGGACGCGTCGGTGGGCGTCGGAAGGCGTGGGGACGCGTCGGTAAGCGTCGGAAGGCGTGGGGACGCGTCGGTGGGCGTGGGAAGGCGTGGGGACGCGTCGGTGGGCGTCGGAAGGCGTGGGGACGCGTCGGTGGGCGTCGGAAGTGGGGACGCGTCGGTAAGCGTCGGAAGGCGTGGGGACGCGTCGGTGGGCGTGGGAAGGCGTGGGGACGCGTCGGTAAGCGTCGGTAGGTGTGGAAAGGCGTGGGGACGCGTCGGTGGGCGTCGGACGTGGGGACGCGTCGGTAAGCGTCGGAAGGCGTGGGGACGCGTCGGTGGGCGTCGGAAGGCGTGGGGACGCGTCGGTAAGCGTCGGTAGGCGTGGGAAGGCGTCGGTAGGTGTGGAAAGGCGTGGGGACGCGTCGGTGGGCGTCGGAAGGCGTGGGGACGCGTCGGTGGGCGTCGGAAGGCGTGGGGACGCGTCGGTGGGCGTGGGAAGGCGTGGGGACGCGTCGGTAGGCGTGGGAAGGCGTCGGTAGGTGTCACCAAGCTATGCCATTTTTGTAATGGACAGATTTCAGATGTTCCTGTGTCCGTGTCGTGTGTCCTGAACTTGTTGTGGCCCCAAATTAAATGAAATGGCTCATTATATGATAGGGAAAAGCGGTGTAATGTTGTAGTATGTCTCATTCTACAATGCTCCTTCTAACATAATAAGGTAATTGTTCATAGACGCGTTAGTACTGCCGATTTGTATATAACCACCTAATTTATCAAGGTACACCGGCGTATCCACGTTTATCAGTTAGCATATCCCTGACCGGCCTTCAGTAACCACCGGCGCAACTTCGAAGCAATCAGCAGCATTACCTAGGAAATATCTGTTCGCTCCGTTCTTATCCCTTGACACCGGCTATCTTGGTATCAGTAAGTTAAATGCGCATACGCATCCATGCCTCAAAGTTGAAATACACCACTGATGGTCATCTCCGTCGCCTGTGCGGCGCGGCATGGTATGGCGTCGGGAAGCGTCGGGAGGTCTCAAGCGTGTAGTAACGTCGGGAGCAGTTAGGAGGCATCGAGCGTCGGGTGGTGTCGGGAGGCGTCAGACGTCGGTAGGTGTCGAGCGTCGGGTAGCGTGAGGAAGCGTCGGGAGATGTCGAGGGTCGGGTGGTGTCGATAGGAGTCCAGCGTCAGGTGGCGTCGGAAGGCGTCAGTAGGCGTCAAGCGTCTGATAGCGTCGGGATCAGTCAGGAAGCGTCGGCAGGCATCGAGTGTTGGGTGGCGTCAGTAGGCATCAGAGGTCGGTAGATGTCGAGCGTCGGGTGGCGTCAGGAGACATCGGTAGATGTCGAGCGGCGGGTGGTATCGGGAGGCGTCCAGCGTCGCGTGGCGTCGAGTTTCGTGTGGACTCGGAGGCGTGGGAAAGCGTCGGACGTGCGTTGGCGTGGAAAGGCGTGGGGACGCGTCGGTAGGCGTCGGAAGGCGTGGGGACGCGTCGGTAGGCGTCGGAAGGCGTGGGGACGCGTCGGTTGGCGTCGGAAGTGGGGACGCGTCGGTAAGCGTCGGAAGGCGTGGGGACGCGTCGGTGGGCATTGGAAGGCGTGGGGACGCGTCGGTAAGCGTCGGTAGGCGTGGGAAGGCGTCGGTAGGTGTCACCAAGCTATGCCATTTTTGTAATGGACAGATTTCAGATGTTCCTGTGTCCGTGTCGTGTGTCCTGAACTTGTTGTGGCCCCAAATTAAATGAAATGGCTCATTATATGATAGGGAAAAGCGGTGTAATGTTGTAGTATGTCTCATTCTACAATGCTCCTTCTAACATAATAAGGTAATTGTTCATAGACGCGTTAATACTGCCGATCGTGTGCGTTTTGGTTGGAGTAAGACATGTTTTGTTATGAACCGCAAGTCAATTTTTGCGATTCTAAATCGACTAAGATGGCAAATTCATAGGTGAAGAATCTCCTTTAATTCTGTGCTATACCAGTTTCAGCCAGATTTTTATATAACCACCTAATTTATCAAGGTACACCGGCGTATCCACGTTTATCAGTTAGCATATCCCTGACCGGCCTTCAGTAACCACCGGCGCAACTTCGAAGCAATCAGCAGCATTACCTAGGAAATATCTGTTCGCTCCGTTCTTATCCCTTGACACCGGCTATCTTGGTATCAGTAAGTTAACCCTCTATGGACCGAATTTTTTTTGGTGGCTATACAAAATCTATGTAACGTGAAATCAACAAATATCAACCTCGAAATACATATTAACAATGAATTCAGCAGTTTCAACAATTTAATTATAACAAATACATTTTGTAACTTTGAAGTAACAACGGCTTACAACGTTTGATCTTGTGTGTATAAGAGCTTAAGTACGGAATTCCATAAAACAGTTGGCGTTTGACATTAAGCATAGATATACGTTGCATTTCCTTATCTGATAATTTTCTACTACTAAATTCATCGTTGCTATCAATAATATTTATACGTCGTCGGGTAAATACTATCGGATGATCTCCGTTAGAATCAGAATCTGATAAAGAACCTTCGAATTTATTACTCCAAATGCTTCTTATTCCTATTCCTCTTTTATTTTTATATGATTTCTATCCATATTTTGGGCCTCTGATATATAAAACTAAAACGCAAGGAAAACACAAACGTTATCGCAAATACACTGAACCCTACCATTATAGCCCATTGTGTCTTAAAAATCACAAAGCTATATTACGTGAAAATAGTAATAAAATGATTGTTTAAATGCAAACAAATAAGACATTATTGATATACAAACTAAAAGCTATTAAGTACGCTTTTTTGTTTAACAAACACCGATAGAAGAAGAAATAATGAGAATTGCACAAGATGGTTCCTTTCGTTTCTATTGGCAGACAACTTTCAAAAGCATTTACTTTGACATTTCAGGATAGAGCTGACAACCGCATCAAGCATGTTATTGGTTACTAAGGAGACATTATATAACAAAATGTATACGCCATCTAGAAAAACAAAATTAAACTACTTAATAAAATATCGATTTATATAATTGTAACTTCATAGTCTTTCTATATTCTCTCTATATTTAAATTATAATTTAAATAAGCAACAAAGGTGGTTTAAATTTAATCACGTGACCAATAAGATTCTCTATTGAATACAGAACAAAATGCAGCTACTTCGAAATGTGTTTTTGTTGAAAACTGCTAAATAGTCGTTTTACAATATAATTTAAATTATATTCTTTCTATATTCTCTCTATATTTAAATTATAATTTAAATAAGCAACAAAAGTGGTTTAAATTTAATCACGTGACCAATAGGATTCCTTATTGAATGCAGAACAAAATACAACTACTTCGAAATGTGTCTTTGTTGAAAACTGCTAAGTAGTCATTTTACAATATAATTTAAATTATATTCTATCTATATTCTCTCTATATTTAAATTATAATTTAAATAAGCAACAAAAGTGGTTTAAATTTAATCACGTGACCAATAGGATTCCTTATTGAATTCAGAACAAAATACAACTTCTTCGAAATGTGTCTTTGTTGAAAACTGCTAAATAGTCGTTTTACAATATAATTTAAATTATATTCTTTCTATATTCTCTCTATATTTAAATTATAATTTAAATAAGCAACAAAGGTGGTTTAAATTTAATCACGTGACCAATAGGATTCCTTATTGAATGCAGAACAAAATACAACTGCTTCGAAATGTGTCTTTCTTGAAAACTGCTAAATAGTCGTTTTACAATATAATTTAAATTATATTCTTTCTATATTCTCTCTATATTTAAATTATAATTTAAATAAGCAACAAAGGTGGTTTAAATTTAATCACGTGACCAATAGGGTTCTTATTGAATACAGAACAAAATACAGCTATTTCGAAATGTGTCTTTGTTGAAAACTGCTAAATAGTCGTTTTACAATATAATTTAAATTATATTCTTTCTATATTCTCTCTATATTTAAATTATAATTTAAATAAGCAACAAAAGTGGTTTAAATTTAAGCACGTGACCAATAGGATTCCTTATTGAATGCAGAACAAAATGCAGCTACTTCGAAATGTGTTTTTGTTGAAAACTGCTAAATAGTCGTTTTACAATATAATTTAAATTATATTCTTTCTATATTCTCTCTATATTTAAATTATAATTTAAATAAGCAACAAAGGTGGTTTAAATTTAATCACGTGACCAATAGGATTCTCTATTGGCATCGCAGCTAGTTTGAAATGTGTTTTTGTTGACTGCTAAATAGTCGTTTTACAATATAATTTAAATTATATTCGTATAGCGTCACGCGGGGTGTCAAAGCGTCTCGATATTTATGGCGTCGGGACTGCTCTATGCGTCGGATTTTTATTTGGTGGCTATATTCATAAATCGCGTCGTGAAATCAACAAATATCAACCTCGAAATACATATTAACAATGAATTCAGCAGTTTCAACAATTTAATTATAACGCGTCATTTTGTAACTTTGGTAACAAGGCTTACAACGTTTGATCTTGTGTGTATAAGAGCTTAAGTACGGGATTCCATAAAACAGTTGGCGTTTGACATTAAGCATCGGATATACGTTGCATTTCCGTCTGATAATTTTCTACTCTAAATTCATCGTTGCTATCAATAATATTTATACGTCGTCGGGTAAATACTATCGGATGATCTCCGTTAGAATCAGAATCTGATAAAGAACCTTCGAAGGCGTCGATGCTTCTTATTCCTATTCCTGTTTTATTTTTATATGATTTCTATCCATATTGATATATAAAACTAAAACGGCTCTGATATATAAAACTAAAACGCAAACGTTATCGCAAATACACTGAACCCTACCATTATAGCCCATTGTGTCTTAAAAATCACAAAGCTATATTACGTGAAAATAGTAATAAAATGATTGTTTAAATGCAAACAAATAAGACATTATTGATATACAAACTAAAAGCTATTAAGTACGCTTTTTTGTTTAACAAACACCGATAGTAGAAGAAATAATGAGAATTGCACAAGATGGTTCCTTTCGTTTCTATTGGCAGACAACTTTCAAAAGCATTTACTTTGACATTTCAGGATAGAGCTGACAACCGCATCAAGCATGTTATTGGTTACTAAGGAGACATTATATAACAAAATGTATACGCCATCTAGTAAAACAAAATTAAACTACTTAATAAAATATCGATTTATCGATATGTGACTTCAAAGTCGTAGAGGGTTAAATGCGCATACGCATCCATGCCTCAAAGTTGAAATACACCATTGATGGTCATCTCCGTCCCCTGTGCGGCGCGGCATGGTATGGCGTCGGGAAGCGTCGGGAGGTCTCAAGGGTGTAGTAACGTCGGGAGCAGTTAGGAGGCATCGAGCGTCGGGTGGTGTCGGGAGGCGTCAGACGTCGAGGTAGGTGTCGAGCGTCGGGTAGCGTGAGGAAGCGTCGGTAGATGTCGAGGGTCGGGTGGTGTCGATAGGAGTCCAGCGTCAGGTGGCGTCGGGAGGCGTCAGTAGGCGTCAAGCGTCTGATAGCGTCGGGATCAGTCAGGAAGCGTCGGCAGGCATCGAGTGTTGGGTGGCGTCAGTAGGCATCAGAGGTCGGTAGATGTCGAGCGTCGGGTGGCGTCAGGAGACATCGGTAGATGTCGAGCGGCGGGTGGTATCGGGAGGCGTCCAGCGTCGCGTGGCGTCGAGTTTCGTGTGGACTCGGAGGCGTGGGAAAGCGTCGGACGTGCGTTGGCGTGGGAAGGCATGGTAAGGCGCCGGGAGGCGTGGAAAGGCGTGGGGTGGCGTCGGTGGGCGTCGGAAGTGGGGACGCGTCGGTAAGCGTCGGAAGGCGTGGGGACGCGTCGGTGGGCGTCGGAAGGCGTGGGGACGCGTCGGTAAGCGTCGGAAGGCGTGGGGACGCGTCGGTGGGCGTGGGAAGGCGTGGGGACGCGTCGGTAGGCGTGGGAAGGCGGCGGTAGGTGTGGAAAGGCGTGGGGACGCGTCGGTGGGCGTCGGACGTGGGGACGCGTCGGTAAGCGTCGGAAGGCGTGGGGACGCGTCGGTGGGCGTCGGAAGGCGTGGGGACGCGTCGGTAAGCGTCGGAAGGCGTGGGGACGAGTCGGTGGGCGTCGGAAGGCGTGGGGACGGTAAGCGTCGGTAGGCGTGGGAAGGCGTCGGTAGGTGTGGAAAGGCGTGGGGACGCGTCGGTGGGCGTCGGAAGTGGGGACGCGTCGGGAAGCGTCGGAAGGCGTGGGGACGCGTCGGTGGTCGTCGGAAGGCGTGGGGACGCGTCGGTAAGCGTCGGTAGGCGTGGGAAGGCGTCGGTAGGTGTCACCAAGCTATGCCATTTTTGTAATGGACAGATTTCAGATGTTCCTGTGTCCGTGTCGTGTGTCCTGAACTTGTTGTGGCCCCAAATTAAATGAAATGGCTCATTATATGATAGGGAAAAGCGGTGTAATGTTGTAGTATGTCCATTCTACGTCGGGATCGTGTCATTCTACAATGCTCCTTCTAACATAATAAGGTAATTGTTCATAGACGCGTTAATACTGCCGATTTGTATATAACCACCTAATTTATCAAGGTACACCGGCGTATCCACGTTTATCAGTTAGCATATCCCTGACCGGCCTTCAGTAACCACCGGCGCAACTTCGAAGCAATCAGCAGCATTACCTAGGAAATATCTGTTCGCTCCGTTCTTATCCCTTGACACCGGCTATCTTGGTATCAGTAAGTTAAATGCGCATACGCATCCATGCCTCAAAGTTGAAATACACCATTGATGGTCATCTCCGTCGCCTGTGCGGCGCGGCATGGTATGGCGTCGGGAAGCGTCGGGAGGTCTCAAGGGTGTAGTAACGTCGGGAGCAGTTAGGAGGCATCGAGCGTCGGGTGGTGTCGGGAGGCGTCAGACGTCGGTAGGTGTCGAGCGTCGGGTAGCGTGAGGAAGCGTCGGTAGATGTCGAGGGTCGGGTGGTGTCGATAGGAGTCCAGCGTCAGGTGGCGTCGGGAGGCGTCAGTAGGCGTCAAGCGTCTGATAGCGTCGGGATCAGTCAGGAAGCGTCGGCAGGCATCGAGTGTTGGGTGGCGTCAGTAGGCATCAGAGGTCGGTAGATGTCGAGCGTCGGGTGGCGTCTGGAGACATCGGTAGATGTCGAGCGGCGGGTGGTATCGGGAGGCGTCCAGCGTCGCGTGGCGTCGAGTTTCGTGTGGACTCGGAGGCGTGGGAAAGCGTCGGACGTGCGTTGGCGTGGGAAGGCATGGAAAGGCGCCGGGAGGCGTGGAAAGGCGTGGGGACGCGTCGGTGGGCGTCGGAAGTGGGGACGCGTCGGTAAGCGTCGGAAGGCGTGGGGACGCGTCGGTGGGCGTCGGAAGGCGTGGGGACGCGTCGGTAAGCGTCGGAAGGCGTGGGGACGCGTCGGTGGGCGTGTGGAAGGCGTGGGGACGCGTCGGTGGGCGTCGGACGTGGGGACGCGTCGGTAAGCGTCGGAAGGCGTGGGGACGCGTCGGTGGGCGTCGGAAGGCGTGGGGACGCGTCGGTAAGCGTCGGAAGGCGTGGGGACGCGTCGGTGGGCGTCGGAAGGCGTGGGGACGCGTCGGTAAGCGTCGGAAGGCGTGGGGACGCGTCGGTGGGCGTCGGCAGGCGTGGGGACGCGTCGGTAAGCGTCGGAAGGCGTGGGGACGCGTCGGTGGGCGTCGGAAGGCGTGGGGACGCGTCGGTGGGCGTCGGAAGGCGTGGGGACGCGTCGGTGGGCGTGGGAAGGCGTGGGGACGCGTCGGTAGGCGTGGGAAGGCGTCGGTAGGTGTCACCAAGCTATGCCATTTTTGTAATGGACAGATTTCAGATGTTCCTGTGTCCGTGTCGTGTGTCCTGAACTTGTTGTGGCCCCAAATTAAATGAAATGGCTCATTATATGATAGGGAAAAGCGGTGTAATGTTGTAGTATGTCTCATTCTACAATGCTCCTTCTAACATAATAAGGTAATTGTTCATAGACGCGTTAATACTGCCGATTTGTATATAACCACCTAATTTATCAAGGTACACCGGCGTATCCACGTTTATCAGTTAGCATATCCCTGACCGGCCTTCAGTAACCACCGGCGCAACTTCGAAGCAATCAGCAGCATTACCTAGGAAATATCTGTTCGCTCCGTTCTTATCCCTTGACACCGGCTATCTTGGTATCAGTAAGTTAAATGCGCATACGCATCCATGCCTCAAAGTTGAAATACACCATTGATGGTCATCTCCGTCGCCTGTGCGGCGCGGCATGGTATGGCGTCGGGAAGCGTCGGGAGGTCTCAAGCGTGTAGTAACGTCGGGAGCAGTTAGGAGGCATCGAGCGTCGGGTGGTGTCGGGAGGCGTCAGACGTCGGTAGGTGTCGAGCGTCGGGTAGCGTGAGGAAGCGTCGGTAGATGTCGAGGGTCGGGTGGTGTCGATAGGAGTCCAGCGTCAGGTGGCGTCGGGAGGCGTCAGTAGGCGTCAAGCGTCTGATAGCGTCGGGATCAGTCAGGAAGCGTCGGCAGGCATCGAGTGTTGGGTGGCGTCAGTAGGCATCAGAGGTCGGTAGATGTCGAGCGTCGGGTGGCGTCAGGAGACATCGGTAGATGTCGAGCGGCGGGTGGTATCGGGAGGCGTCCAGCGTCGCGTGGCGTCGAGTTTCGCGTGGACTCGGAGGCGTGGGAAAGCGTCGGACGTGCGTTGGCGTGGGAAGGCGTGGGGAAGGCGTCGGAAGGCGTGGGGACGCGTCGGTAGGCGCGGAAGGCGGGACGCGTCGGTTGGCGCGTGGGGACGTCGTCGGTGGGCGTGGGGACGCGTCGGTGGGCGGTAGTGGGGACGCGTCGGTAAGCGTCGGTAGGCGTGGGAAGGCGTCGGTAGGTGTCACCAAGCTATGCCATTTTTGTAATGGACAGATTTCAGATGTTCCTGTGTCCGTGTCGTGTGTCCTGAACTTGTTGTGGCCCCAAATTAAATGAAATGGCTCATTATATGATAGGGAAAAGCGGTGTAATGTTGTAGTATGTCTCATTCTACAATGCTCCTTCTAACATAATAAGGTAATTGTTCATAGACGCGTTAATAATGCCGATCGTGTGCGTTTTGGTTGGAGTAAGACATGTTTTGTTCAAGTCAATTTTTGCGATTCTAAATCGACTAAGATGGCAAATTCGAATCTCCTTTAATACTGCCAGATTTGTATATAACCACCTAATTTATCAAGGTACACCGGCGTATCCACGTTTATCAGTTAGCATATCCCTGACCGGCCTTCAGTAACCACCGGCGCAACTTCGAAGCAATCAGCAGCATTACCTAGGAAATATCTGTTCGCTCCGTTCTTATCCCTTGACACCGGCTATCTTGGTATCAGTAAGTTAAATGCGCATACGCATCCATGCCTCAAAGTTGAAATACACCATTGATGGTCATCTCCGTCGCCTGTGCGGCGCGGCATGGTATGGCGTCGGGAAGCGTCGGGAGGTCTCAAGGGTGTAGTAACGTCGGGAGCAGTTAGGAGGCATCGAGCGTCGGGTGGTGTCGGGAGGCGTCAGACGTCGGTAGGTGTCGAGCGTCGGGTAGCGTGAGGAAGCGTCGGTAGATGTCGAGGGTCGGGTGGTGTCGATAGGAGTCCAGCGTCAGGTGGCGTCGGGAGGCGTCAGTAGGCGTCAAGCGTCTGATAGCGTCGGGATCAGTCAGGAAACGTCGGCAGGCATCGAGTGTTGGGTGGCGTCAGTAGGCATCAGAGGTCGGTAGATGTCGAGCGTCGGGTGGCGTCTGGAGACATCGGTAGATGTCGAGCGGCGGGTGGTATCGGGAGGCGTCCAGCGTCGCGTGGCGTCGAGTTTCGTGTGGACTCGGAGGCGTGGGAAAGCGTCGGACGTGCGTTGGCGTGGGAAGGCATGGAAAGGCGCCGGGAGGCGTGGAAAGGCGTGGGGACGCGTCGGTGGGCGTCGGAAGTGGGGACGCGTCGGTAAGCGTCGGAAGGCGTGGGGACGCGTCGGTGGGCGTCGGAAGGCGTGGGGACGCGTCGGTAAGCGTCGGAAGGCGTGGGGACGCGTCGGTGGGCGTGGGAAGGCGTGGGGACGCGTCGGTGGGCGTCGGACGTGGGGACGCGTCGGTGGGCGTCGGAAGGCGTGGGGACGCGTCGGTAAGCGTCGGAAGGCGTGGGGACGCGTCGGTGGGCGTCGGAAGGCGTGGGGACGCGTCGGTAAGCGTCGGTAGGCGTGGGAAGGCGTCGGTAGGTGTGGAAAGGCGTGGGGACGCGTCGGTGGGCGTCGGACGTGGGGACGCGTCGGTAAGCGTCGGAAGGCGTGGGGACGCGTCGGTGGGCGTCGGAAGGCGTGGGGACGCGTCGGTGGGCGTCGGAAGGCGTGGGGACGCGTCGGTGGGCGTGGGAAGGCGTGGGGACGCGTCGGTAGGCGTGGGAAGGCGTCGGTAGGTGTCACCAAGCTATGCCATTTTTGTAATGGACAGATTTCAGATGTTCCTGTGTCCGTGTCGTGTGTCCTGAACTTGTTGTGGCCCCAAATTAAATGAAATGGCTCATTATATGATAGGGAAAAGCGGTGTAATGTTGTAGTATGTCTCATTCTACAATGCTCCTTCTAACATAATAAGGTAATTGTTCATAGACGCGTTAATACTGCCGATTTGTATATAACCACCTAATTTATCAAGGTACACCGGCGTATCCACGTTTATCAGTTAGCATATCCCTGACCGGCCTTCAGTAACCACCGGCGCAACTTCGAAGCAATCAGCAGCATTACCTAGGAAATATCTGTTCGCTCCGTTCTTATCCCTTGACACCGGCTATCTTGGTATCAGTAAGTTAAATGCGCATACGCATCCATGCCTCAAAGTTGAAATACACCATTGATGGTCATCTCCGTCGCCTGTGCGGCGCGGCATGGTATGGCGTCGGGAAGCGTCGGGAGGTCTCAAGGGTGTAGTAACGTCGGGAGCAGTTAGGAGGCATCGAGCGTCGGGTGGTGTCGGGAGGCGTCAGACGTCGGTAGGTGTCGAGCGTCGGGTAGCGTGAGGAAGCGTCGGTAGATGTCGAGGGTCGGGTGGTGTCGATAGGAGTCCAGCGTCAGGTGGCGTCGGGAGGCGTCAGTAGGCGTCAAGCGTCTGATAGCGTCGGGATCAGTCAGGAAACGTCGGCAGGCATCGAGTGTTGGGTGGCGTCAGTAGGCATCAGAGGTCGGTAGATGTCGAGCGTCGGGTGGCGTCTGGAGACATCGGTAGATGTCGAGCGGCGGGTGGTATCGGGAGGCGTCCAGCGTCGCGTGGCGTCGAGTTTCGTGTGGACTCGGAGGCGTGGGAAAGCGTCGGACGTGCGTTGGCGTGGGAAGGCATGGAAAGGCGCCGGGAGGCGTGGAAAGGCGTGGGGACGCGTCGGTGGGCGTCGGAAGTGGGGACGCGTCGGTAAGCGTCGGAAGGCGTGGGGACGCGTCGGTGGGCGTCGGAAGGCGTGGGGACGCGTCGGTAAGCGTCGGAAGGCGTGGGGACGCGTCGGTGGGCGTGGGAAGGCGTGGGGACGCGTCGGTGGGCGTCGGAAGGCGTGGGGACGCGTCGGTGGGCGTCGGAAGGCGTGGGGACGCGTCGGTGGGCGTCGGAAGGCGTGGGGACGCGTCGGTAAGCGTCGGAAGGCGTGGGGACGCGTCGGTGGGCGTCGGAAGGCGTGGGGACGCGTCGGTAAGCGTCGGAAGGCGTGGGGACGCGTCGGTGGGCGTCGGACGGCGTGGGGACGCGTCGGTAAGCGTCGGAAGGCGTGGGGACGCGTCGGTGGGCGTCGGAAGGCGTGGGGACGCGTCGGTGGGCGTCGGAAGGCGTGGGGACGCGTCGGTGGGCGTGGGAAGGCGTGGGGACGCGTCGGTGGGAAAGCGTCGGTAGGCGTGGGAAGGCGTCGGTAGGTGTCACCAAGCTATGCCATTTTTGTAATGGACAGATTTCAGATGTTCCTGTGTCCGTGTCGTGTGTCCTGAACTTGTTGTGGCCCCAAATTAAATGAAATGGCTCATTATATGATAGGGAAAAGCGGTGTAATGTTGTAGTATGTCTCATTCTACAATGCTCCTTCTAACATAATAAGGTAATTGTTCATAGACGCGTTAATACTGCCGATTTGTATATAACCACCTAATTTATCAAGGTACACCGGCGTATCCACGTTTATCAGTTAGCATATCCCTGACCGGCCTTCAGTAACCACCGGCGCAACTTCGAAGCAATCAGCAGCATTACCTAGGAAATATCTGTTCGCTCCGTTCTTATCCCTTGACACCGGCTATCTTGGTATCAGTAAGTTAAATGCGCATACGCATCCATGCCTCAAAGTTGAAATACACCATTGATGGTCATCTCCGTCGCCTGTGCGGCGCGGCATGGTATGGCGTCGGGAAGCGTCGGGAGGTCTCAAGGGTGTAGTAACGTCGGGAGCAGTTAGGAGGCATCGAGCGTCGGGTGGTGTCGGGAGGCGTCGGACGTCGGTAGGTGTCGAGCGTCGGGTAGCGTGAGGAAGCGTCGGTAGATGTCGAGGGTCGGGTGGTGTCGATAGGAGTCCAGCGTCAGGTGGCGTCGGGAGGCGTCAGTAGGCGTCAAGCGTCTGATAGCGTCGGGATCAGTCAGGAAGCGTCGGCAGGCATCGAGTGTTGGGTGGCGTCAGTAGGCGTCAGAGGTCGGTAGATGTCGAGCGTCGGGTGGCGTCAGGAGACATCGGTAGATGTCGAGCGGCGGGTGGTATCGGGAGGCGTCCAGCGTCGCGTGGCGTCGAGTTTCGTGTGGACTCGGAGGCGTGGGAAAGCGTCGGACGTGCGTTGGCGTGGGAAGGCATGGGAAGGCGCCGGGAGGCGTGGAAAGGCGTGGGGACGCGTCGGTGGGCGTCGGAAGTGGGGACGCGTCGGTAAGCGTCGGAAGGCGTGGGGACGCGTCGGTGGGCGTCGGTGGGCGTCGGAAGGCGTGGGGACGCGTCGGTGGGCGTCGGAAGGCGTGGGGACGCGTCGGTAAGCGTCGGTAGGTGTGGAAAGGCGTGGGGACGCGTCGGTGGGCGTCGGAAGGCGTGGGGACGCGTCGGTGGGCGTCGGAAGTGGGGACGCGTCGGTAATCGTCGGAAGGCGTGGGGACGCGTCGGTGGGCGTCGGAAGGCGTGGGGACGCGTCGGTAAGGCGTGGGACGCGTCGGTAGGTGTGGTAAGGCGTGGGGACGCGTCGGTGGGCGTCGGACGTGGGGACGCGTCGGTAAGCGTCGGAAGGCGTGGGGACGCGTCGGTCGGCGTCGGAAGGCGTGGGGACGCGTCGGTAAGCGTCGGAAGGCGTGGGGACGCGTCGGTGGGCGTCGGAAGGCGTGGGGACGCGTCGGTGGGCGTCGGAAGGCGTGGGGACGCGTCGGTGGGCGTGGGAAGGCGTGGGGACGCGTCGGTAAGCGTCGGTAGGCGTGGGAAGGCGTCGGTAGGTGTCACCAAGCTATGCCATTTTTGTAATGGACAGATTTCAGATGTTCCTGTGTCCGTGTCGTGTGTCCTGAACTTGTTGTGGCCCCAAATTAAATGAAATGGCTCATTATATGATAGGGAAAAGCGGTGTAATGTTGTAGTATGTCTCATTCTACAATGCTCCTTCTAACATAATAAGGTAATTGTTCATAGACGCGTTAATACTGCCGATTTGTATATAACCACCTAATTTATCAAGGTACACCGGCGTATCCACGTTTATCAGTTAGCATATCCCTGACCGGCCTTCAGTAACCACCGGCGCAACTTCGAAGCAATCAGCAGCATTACCTAGGAAATATCTGTTCGCTCCGTTCTTATCCCTTGACACCGGCTATCTTGGTATCAGTAAGTTAAATGCGCATACGCATCCATGCCTCAAAGTTGAAATACACCATTGATGGTCATCTCCGTCGCCTGTGCGGCGCGGCATGGTATGGCGTCGGGAAGCGTCGGGAGGTCTCAAGGGTGTAGTAACGTCGGGAGCAGTTAGGAGGCATCGAGCGTCGGGTGGTGTCGGGAGGCGTCAGACGTCGGTAGGTGTCGAGCGTCGGGTAGCGTGAGGAAGCGTCGGTAGATGTCGAGGGTCGGGTGGTGTCGATAGGAGTCCAGCGTCAGGTGGCGTCGGGAGGCGTCAGTAGGCGTCAAGCGTCTGATAGCGTCGGGATCAGTCAGGAAGCGTCGGCAGGCATCGAGTGTTGGGTGGCGTCAGTAGGCGTCAGAGGTCGGTAGATGTCGAGCGTCGGGTGGCGTCAGGAGACATCGGTAGATGTCGAGCGGCGGGTGGTATCGGGAGGCGTCCAGCGTCGCGTGGCGTCGAGTTTCGTGTGGACTCGGAGGCGTGGGAAAGCGTCGGACGTGCGTTGGCGTGGGAAGGCATGGGAAGGCGCCGGGAGGCGTGGAAAGGCGTGGGGACGCGTCGGTGGGCGTCGGAAGTGGGGACGCGTCGGTAAGCGTCGGAAGGCGTGGGGACGCGTCGGTGGGCGTCGGAAGGCGTGGGGACGCGTCGGTAAGCGTCGGAAGGCGTGGGGACGCGTCGGTGGGCGTCTGACGTGGGGACGCGTCGGTGGGCGTCGGAAGGCGTGGGGACGCGTCGGTGGGCGTCGGACGTGGGGACGCGTCGGTAAGCGTCGGAAGGCGTGGGGACGCGGCGGTAAGCGGGCGTGGGGACGCGTCGGTAAGCGTCGGTAGGCGTGGGAAGGCGTCGGTAGGTGTGGAAAGGCGTGGGGACGCGTCGGTGGGCGTCGGACGTGGGGACGCGTCGGTAAGCGTCGGAAGGCGTGGGGACGCGTCGGTGGGCGTCGGAAGGCGTGGGGACGCGTCGGTAAGCGTCGGTAGGCGTCGGAAGGCGTGGGGACGCGTCGGTGGGCGTCGGAAGGCGTGGGGACGCGTCGGTGGGCGTCGGAAGGCGTGGGGACGCGTCGGTGGGCGTGGGAAGGCGTGGGGACGCGTCGGTAGGCGTGGGAAGGCGTCGGTAGGTGTCACCAAGCTATGCCATTTTTGTAATGGACAGATTTCAGATGTTCCTGTGTCCGTGTCGTGTGTCCTGAACTTGTTGTGGCCCCAAATTAAATGAAATGGCTCATTATATGATAGGGAAAAGCGGTGTAATGTTGTAGTATGTCTCATTCTACAATGCTCCTTCTAACATAATAAGGTAATTGTTCATAGACGCGTTAGTACTGCCGATTTGTATATAACCACCTAATTTATCAAGGTACACCGGCGTATCCACGTTTATCAGTTAGCATATCCCTGACCGGCCTTCAGTAACCACCGGCGCAACTTCGAAGCAATCAGCAGCATTACCTAGGAAATATCTGTTCGCTCCGTTCTTATCCCTTGACACCGGCTATCTTGGTATCAGTAAGTTAAATGCGCATACGCATCCATGCCTCAAAGTTGAAATACACCACTGATGGTCATCTCCGTCGCCTGTGCGGCGCGGCATATATGGCGTCGGGAAGCGTCGGGAGGTCTCAAGCGTGTAGTAACGTCGGGAGCAGTTAGGAGGCATCGAGCGTCGGGTGGTGTCGGGAGGCGTCAGACGTCGGTAGGTGTCGAGCGTCGGGTAGCGTGAGGAAGCGTCGGGAGATGTCGAGGGTCGGGTGGTGTCGATAGGAGTCCAGCGTCAGGTGGCGTCGGGAGGCGTCAGTAGGCGTCAAGCGTCTGATAGCGTCGGGATCAGTCAGGAAGCGTCGGCAGGCATCGAGTGTTGGGTGGCGTCAGTAGGCATCAGAGGTCGGTAGATGTCGAGCGTCGGGTGGCGTTAGGAGACATCGGTAGATGTCGAGCGGCGGGTGGTATCGGGAGGCGTCCAGCGTCGCGTGGCGTCGAGTTTCGTGTGGACTCGGAGGCGTGGGAAAGCGTCGGACGTGCGTTGGCGTGGAAAGGCGTGGGGACGCGTCGGTAGGCGTCGGAAGGCGTGGGGACGCGTCGGTAGGCGTCGGAAGGCGTGGGGACGCGTCGGTTGGCGTCGGAAGTGGGGACGCGTCGGTACGCGTCGGAAGGCGTGGGGACGCGTCGGTGGGCATTGGAAGGCGTGGGGACGCGTCGGTAAGCGTCGGTAATGGGAAGGCGTCGGTAGGTGTCACCAAGCTATGCCATTTTTGTATTGGACAATTTCAGATGTTCCTGTGTCCGTGTCGTGTGTCGCTGAACATGTTGTGGCATTATATAACCAAATTATAATGAAATGGCTCATTATATGATAGGGACTTCAAAGCGGTGTAATGTTGTATATGTCTCATTCTACAATGCTGGTTTAACATAATACGTGTAATTGTTCATAGACTATTGAATACAGATCGTGTGCGTTTTGGTTGGAGTAAGATGTGTTTTGTATGAACCGCAAGTATTTGCGATTCTAACAATATAGATGGCAAATTTATGAAGAATCTCTTTATATTCTCTCTATATTTCAGCCAGATTTTTATATAACCACCTAATTTATCAAGGTACACCGGCGTATCCACGTTTATCAGTTAGCATATCCCTGACCGGCCTTCAGTAACCACCGGCGCAATTTTCGAAGCATTCTCAGCAAATTACCTAGGAAATATCTGTTCGCTCCGTTCTTATCCCTTGACACCGGCTATCTTGGTATCAGTAAGTTAACCCCCTATGAACCGAATTTTTTTGGTGGCTATAGGAAATCTTTGTAACGTGAAATCAACAAATATCAACCTCGAAATACATATTAACAATGAATTCAGCAGTTTCAACAATTTAATTATAACAAATACATTTTGTAACTTTGAAGTAACAACGGCTTACAACGTTTGATCTTGTGTGTATAAGAGCTTAAGTACGGAATTCCATAAAACAGTTGGCGTTTGACATTAAGCATAGATATACGTTGCATTTCCTTATCTGATAATTTTCTACTACTAAATTCATCGTTGCTATCAATAATATTTATACGTCGTCGGGTAAATACTATCGGATGATCTCCGTTAGAATCAGAATCTGATAAAGAACCTTCGAATTTATTACTCCAAATGCTTCTTATTCCTATTCCTCTTTTATTTTTATATGATTTCTATCCATATTTTGGGCCTCTGATATATAAAACTAAAACGCAAGGAAAACACAAACGTTATCGCAAATACACTGAACCCTACCATTATAGCCCATTGTGTCTTAAAAATCACAAAGCTATATTACGTGAAAATAGTAATAAAATGATTGTTTAAATGCAAACAAATAAGACATTATTGATATACAAACTAAAAGCTATTAAGTACGCTTTTTTGTTTAACAAACACCGATAGAAGAAGAAATAATGAGAATTGCACAAGATGGTTCCTTTCGTTTCTATTGGCAGACAACTTTCAAAAGCATTTACTTTGACATTTCAGGATAGAGCTGACAACCGCATCAAGCATGTTATTGGTTACTAAGGAGACATTATATAACAAAATGTATACGCCATCTAGAAAAACAAAATTAAACTACTTAATAAAATATCGATTTATGGAATTGTGACTTCAAAGTCACGCGGGCCCATAGAGGGTTAAATTATAATTTAAATAAGCAACAAAGGTGGTTTAAATTTAATCACGTGACCAATAAGATTCTCTATTGAATACAGAACAAAATGCAGCTACTTCGAAATGTGTTTTTGTTGAAAACTGCTAAATAGTCGTTTTACAATATAATTTAAATTATATTCTTTCTATATTCTCTCTATATTTAAATTATAATTTAAATAAGCAACAAAAGTGGTTTAAATTTAATCACGTGACCAATAAGATTCTCTATTGAATACAGAATAAAACGCAGCTAGTTTGAAATGTGTCTTTGTTGAAAACTGCTAAGTAGTCATTTTACAATATAATTTAAATTATATTCTCTCTATATTCTCTCTATATTTAAATTATAATTTAAATAAGCAACAAAAGTGGTTTAAATTTAATCACGTGACCAATAGGATTCCTTATTGAATGCAGAACAAAATACAACTACTTCGAAATGTGCTTTTGTTGAAAACTGCTAAATAGTCGTTTTACAATATAATTTAAATTATATTCTTTCTATATTCTCTCTATATTTAAATTATAATCTAAATAAGCAACAAAGGTGGTTTAAATTTAATCACGTGACCAATAGGATTCCTTATTGAATGCAGAACAAAATACAACTGCTTCGAAATGTGTCTTTCTTGAAAACTGCTAAATAGTCGTTTTACAATATAATTTAAATTATATTCTTTCTATATTCTCTCTATATTTAAATTATAATTTAAATAAGCAACAAAAGTGGTTTAAATTTAATCACGTGACCAATAAGATTCTCTATTGAATACAGAATAAATACAGCTACTTTGAAATGTGTCTTTGTTGAAAACTGCTAAATAGTCGTTTTACAATATAATTGAAATTATTCATTGTGATTGCTCATACAGTTTAAATAAGCAACAAAGGTGGTTTAAATTTAATCACGTGACCAATAGGATTCCTTATTGAATGCAGAACAAAATACAGTTACTTCAAAATGTGTTTTTGTGGAAAACTGCTATGTAGTCGTTTTACAAATTAATTTAAATTATTCATTGTGATTGCTCATACAGTTTAAATAAGCAACAAAGGTGGTTTAAATTTAATTACGTGACCAATAGGATTCCTTATTGAATACAGAACAAAATACAACTACTTCGAAATGTGTCTTTGCTGAAAACTGCTAAATAGTCGTTTTATCAATTAATTTAAATTATTCATTGTGATTGCTTATACAGTTTGAAGTGCGACACATTTCAAAAGTGTAGCTTTAATATTCAATTATAATGAACTTGACGCAGCAAGTGTTTAAAAATATTACCGTTTATAAATATTCTTTTTTTACCTTAATTATATGTAATAGTGGTCAAATGTTGATTTGGTGTTTTTTTGGTGCTTCACAAAGCGATTGTCACATGACTAACATTTCTTGACCAGAGTCAGTATCTTAAAAAAATTATTTATATTGTTGTTTAGCTTAGTAAAGTAGGGTAAAATGAAATGCCACAAAGATTTTTTCCTGGACAAGTTGTTTTATACGTGTGTATAGTATATGCAACATAAAATGTTTGTTGTGTCGATACGTAATTGTCGTAGAACGTCTGTAATTTTTATTGTATTCACACTGTTAATATCTATGTATTAAATGCGTACACAGCAATCATCATAGTGTGAAACAGCAATTTTTTTCTTTCCTTCCGTCCTTAAATTTTGTAAATGTTTACAGCGTAATATAACTTTCAAACGAATAGTGCCTCGTCAATACAACTACTGTGTTTAAACAGATGAAACCATACGCAGGTTACAGTAAAAAATGTCTGTGATGAAATGTTTATTATTTCAAGTAAGAATTTATTACTCATTGTATTCATATCGGATTATGAAAGTAAATCCGGATTTTGAACGTTTTTTTGTACACATTTTATGTATGTCTGATTGATGTAATTTTGATTGTATTCGCACTATTAATATCTATGTAGTAAATGCATATAGGGAAATCATCATCGTGTAAAAAACAATTTTTTCATTCTCTCCGCCTTTAAAATTTTCTAAATGTTAACAGCGTAATATAATTTTTAAACGAATAGTACCTTGTCAATACAACTACTGTGTTTAAACAGATGAAATCATACGCAGGTTAGAATAAAAAATGTCTCTGTTAAAATGTTTATTGTTTCAAGTAAGTATTTATTACTTATTTTATTCATATCCGATTCTTAAAGTAAATCGGGATTATGAATGATATATTGTAAATTTTGTAAATCATTTTTCAGTCTCTCCACCTTTAAATTTTGTAAATGTTTCAGGCGCAATATAATTTTTAGATGAGTATTATCTTGCCAATGTAACTACTGTGTTAAGATGTTTATTGTTTCAAGTAAGTATTTACTACTTATTTTATTCATATCCGATTCTTAAAGTAAATCGGGATTATGAATGATATATTGTAAATTTTGTAAATCATTTTTCAGTCTCTCCACCTTTAAATTTTGTAAATGTTTCAGGCGTAATATAATTTTTAGATGAGTATTATCTTGCCAATGTAACTACTGTGTTAAAATGTTTATTGTTTCAAGTAAGTATTTATTACTTATTTCACTCAAATCAGATTATTACAGTAAATCGGGATTGTGAACTTTTTTTGTGGACATTTTAATTCCACGTGAAATTTGACAGGTTGTGAATAAAGTTTTGTGAACGCGCGCCCATTATTATTATTGAGATCGTCTGCGTGGGTGAAGTTTGAACTACACGGATGGAATGGCCGCACACAGTGTTTGCACGTGTTTTATAGTTAGTACAACAAACAGTGCAATATTAGAGCGAGTTCAAAGTAACACCTTCCTACTTATAACTAAATAGCAGAGAGTGGTCTATATTAACGTAAGTATTTGGTTCATATGTCATCAAATAGCAGCATGTATGTTATGTTAGCATGTTGAGGTTAGATGAAAGAATCAATGTTGTTCTGATGACCAATGTTATGAAATTTCATTAATACTTTGACTGCCATCCGTATATTGTTGTATTAAAATGGCGATGCTATTAAATACTACAGTACTACATACTAAACTAAATTATGCAAAATGTAAATAATATGCAGGTGTTTGAGACCAATGGATCCCATCACTATTCTAACAACTGCATTTATATATTAATAATTGCTACCGATTGGAAATATTGTTAACACTTTGACTGCTGCGTTGGTCACTGATGACCAACTCAAGAGATTTTACTGAAGATCCAAAATATTGGGTCTGGGAAAAAGTGTGTGGTGTTTTTCCCGGTAGATAACGGCAATTATAAATAACTCAGGAAACACAGATCGCAACAACACCACTAAACGCTCGTTGGAGTGGTGACACTTCGTGCGTTACTTTGAGTGTATAAACATCAAAATTGGTGAAGTGGTTGGAAAGTTGTTTGCGATCGAAAATGCAGAAAAATAATGAAAAATTACTCTACATTCTGTAACATTATTATGACAAAGGAAAGAACACTGCGCACGCTTGTGAAAAAATATGTACTGTGTACGGTGGAGGTACTTTATCAAAATCTGCTGCACAGAAATGGTTCGCTCGTTTTCGATCTGGTAATTTTGATGTGAAAGATGCATCACGCTCTTCTCGTCCAATCACTAACAAAGCGGATGAAATTCTTCAAAAAGTTTAGCAAGATAAGCATATCTGCAGTGTCGATATCAGTATGGAGCTAGACATTGACCACAAAACTGTTTTGAACCATTTATACAAAGCTGGTAACAAGAAGAAGCTCAATGTATGGGTTCCTCATGAGTTGAGCAAGAAAAACATGATAGACCAAATTAACATCTGCGATGCGCTGCTGAAACGCAGTGAAATCGAGCCATTACTAAAACGTGTCATAACCGGTGATGAGAAATGGATCACGTACAATAATCGGAAGCGTAAAAGATCGTAGATAAGAAACGGTGATCCGTCACAAGCATTCGCGAACCAGATATTGACGCCGAAAAAGGTGATGCTGTATGTGTGGTGGGACTGGAAGGGAATCGTCCGCCATAAGCTACTTCCATTAGATCAGACGATTAATTCTCAACTCTACTATGAACAACTAGAGAGATTACGCCAAGCAACTGAAAGAAAACGGCCCAAATTAAATAATAGGAAAGGTAATAGAAAATCTTCCATCAAGACAACGCTCGACCACACACTTCTTCGATGACCCGTCAAAAATTGTGAGAGCTTGCTTGGGAAGTTTTGATGCACCCACCGTATAGTTCAGACATAGCACCCTCTGACTATCAATAAATTACTCTACATTCTGTAACATTATTACGACAAAGGAAAGAACACTGCGCACGCTTGTGAAAAAATTTGTGCTGTGTATGGTGGAGGTACTTTATCAAAATCTGTTGCACGGAAATGGTTCACTCGTTTTCAATCTGGTAATTTTGATGTGAAAGATGCGTCACGCTCTTGTCGTTCAATCACTAAAAAAGTGGATGAAATTCTTTAAAAAGTTCAGCGAGATAAGCATATCCGTAGTGTCGATATTAATATGGAGCTAGGTATTGACCACAAAACTGTTTTGAACCATTTACACAAAGCTGGCTACAAGAAGAAGCTCGATGTATGGGTTCCCCATGAGTTGAGCAAGGAAAACATAGTGGACCAAATTAAAATCTGCGATGCGCTGCTGAAACGCAATGAAATCGAGCCATTGCTGAAACATGTCATAACCGGTGATGAGAAATGAATCACGTACGATAATCGGAAGCGTAAAAGATCGTGAATAAGAAATGGTGATCCGTCACAAGCGTTCGCAAAGCAGAGATTGATGCCGAAAAAGGTGATGTTATGTGTGTGGTGGGACTGGAAGGGAATTGCCCACATGAGCTACTTCCATTAGATCAGGCGATTAATTTTCAATTCTACTATGAACAACTAGAGAGATTACGCTAAGCAACTGGAAGAAAACGCCGCGATTTGAATAATAGGAAAGGTGTTGTCTTCCACCAAGACAACGCCCGACCACACACTTCTTTGAAGACCCGTCAAAAATTGCGAGAGCTTGATTGAGAAGTTTTGATGCACCCACCGTATAGTCCAGACATAGCACCCTGTGACTATCATTTGTTCAGATCTCTGCAGAACTCTCTCAATGGAATTAAGCTGGTTTCAAAAGAAGCCTGTGAAAACCACTTGATTTAGTTTTTCAATGAAAAAGCACAGAAGTTCTTCACTGATAGAAAAATGGCGAAACATTGTCGATAATAACGGAGCATACTTGGTTTAAATTAATTAAATTTCACGCTATAAGAAAACCAGTTGAATTTGACTAAAATAACGCCACGAACTTTTTCCCAGACCCAATATTTGCAATCGGTAGCAATTATTATTTTATAAATGCAGTTGTTAGAATAGTGATGCGATCCTTTGGTCTCTAATACCTGCACATTATTTACATTTTGAATAATTCAGTTAAACGCTGTAGTATTTCATAGCATCGCCGTTCTAATACAGTAAAATACTCTGCAGTCAACGTGTTAAAGAAACAGCCAGTGACGAGGTAAAAATATAAAGTGTAGAGGGTTGTAAGTTATGTAAAATATAACGCAGGTTGCAATATTATGCAAGTATAATGCAGGTTTGCATAATTCAGTCAAACGCTGTAGTATTTCATAGCATCGCCGTTCTAATACAGCAAAGTACACTCTGCAGTCAACGTATTAAGCAAGAAATGTCTATGAATGCAAAATGATTTCCTTCAACAGAATGGAGACGTCGTTAGCACAACAGTTGAGGAAGCTGCGGACTCCTCAGACAAACCTATTATTAGAGGACAAAAAACGACCCAGTTTGTTGTTTGATCCAAGAGAGGCAGCAAATTTAGACAAAGAGACGGTACTAAGTATCGGTAAGTACAATCTGTGATAAGTTACCAGTATTAGTACTTTTTGTTATTTACATCATACATCTTATGTACAGGACGAAGCGGTTTACAGGAATTAGTGAAGTTATGTGATTTATTCAAAGAGTTTGAGGATACACTATTCGCTCAAAACTCTATAAATCTTGAGCGAACAGTTCAAACCGCACAAGTCAATAAGAAGCTGAACGCAGCGATAGAAAGATTTCTAGTCCTCCTCTCCCCTTATTTTTTACTTAACACTGCGCATAAGGCGCTTGAATGGCTCATTCATAGATATAGTATTCATGACTATAACAAGGACCAGTTTGTTCTGTTGATATTACCTTACCATGAAACACGCATGTTCATCAGGTACGCATAATCTAACGGTTGATTAAGAGTGTTAACGAACCAGAAACGTTTGTACATAAAATATTTTTATTCTTCAGAGCATTGCAATTACTAGATTTAAGGGACCCGGCTGACAAATGGTACTGGTTGGCGTCTTTACAAAAACCAGGAGTTCCACTCTCCTCTCTTACGATGATAAATAGATTTGTCTCTGATGACGCCCTCTTAAAACTGGTTTCTGCTCACGTAACAGCGGCCACAAAAATCTATTCAAGTCAGGCAACTTCTCTAAGCACTTTGTACGCATTTTACACAACCGCCTTACTTGGAACCATTGACCGTGCAAACAAAATCACTGAAGTACAGGTGAATCACTTACTACCGACGCTACTGAAGGGCTTAGGAAGTTCTATACCAGATTTTGTGGCAAGTAGTTATATGATTTTAGCGAAACTGACCACAAAAGTGAAAATAAACGACGAGACAATGAACTTGTTGCTGCTAAAATTGTTTAAGAGATCACATTTGAAACAGGAAGCAACCATTCTGTTATGTTTTCTATATAGCACGCCTATACATCGATTGACTCAAGTACCACACAAACTAGTCCGCCTCTTGGCAAAACATTCCTGGTTTGCAGAAGTAATCTCGAAACTTCAGTCGTCCGGCACTAAAGTATCGAAATTCGTGATGCCCATGTTGCAAAGTGCATGCGAACTTGTTTTGGAAGATCCCGTCGACAGCTCAGAAGTACAGGAATTAGTCTACGAATTATTAAGTCGGGTCGTTTTCGACAATAATGAGGTGGACACGATTTTATCAAGCATTCTGAAGAAAGACTTCTTTATGGGCAATGTTGAAAATCCGGCAAAAGATTTTGTGACCCGATTTTATCAATGTCTCGAAAGAGGATACGCAGAAAGATTTGACAATTATTTGAAGAGTCTCATGAAAGGCAGCGATAACAACAGCGAATCAAAGCTGGCACTGAAATTTTTGACTTCCTGGCACGTTGGGGCCAGAGACACGCAGGATTCTGTTGATATATTAGATAAACTAACGCACTTCAGTCCAGAACAAAGAATTATTGCACTGGAAATGATCGCAAAAGGGAATACGAAGATACCTGACAGCTTTAAAGAAATGATGACAAACACATTGTTGTCGAGATTCAGTGATAATGAAGTGAGAGTTGTGAAAGCTCTACTTGATATTCCAACGCGAATATTAACGAGTCTGCTGTCAACAGACACCATTGTAGACGAACTGTTAATTTTACTATCAACGTGTCACTCCGATTCAAGAAAAATGCTCGCAAAGCCAGCATTGACCATTTTGTTAGAATTATGTAAAGAAGGCAATGACACAAGTGTGTTCATCACATCATTACCGTATTTATTCCCGAGTTGCGACGCCTATGTCGACATCGCGATGGAAGTGTTGAAATCAGAATTTGCGAAGAACAACGCATATATGCAGCAAGTCATAAAAGATATAGGCATAAGTCCAAATGCTGAGACCATTACATCGGCAGCGTTTCATTGTGTATTAAACTGGGAATTATTGCCGCCGACGGAAAATATTCTCACCGCGATGAAGCAGCAGATTTCTCATGGCGATGCAGCCTCGATGTTCTTCAATATGATTTTACTCGGATCAGTTTGCAGGGTCCCGGTCGGTTCGTTGTCGCCAAAAATTGCACGGGAAGTCATTGAAATGGCAACCGAGATGATAAAAAGATACCCTCAAGTAAAACTTCTTAAGAACTGTAATAATATAACGGGGAATAATATACAAGCTGCGTTGGAACTGACTGGCCGAGGTATTTTGCCTTTGCAAGTCGGGACTTATGTTCTTGAAATGGTGCACAGAAGATTAGATCTGAAATCCGACTCTAGGTTCGACTTTGAAAATAATGCAGATTACTGTTACTTGATACTTAGGTTGCTGGAAATGTTTTTCGAGGGAATCGACAAGAAAAATTGGTCCAGCCATTATTCCCGGTGCTTGCAAATCTTCTTCCAACGACATTTTTCCACTGTCAAGGCTCTCCTACGGTTTCTGTCGCAATTATTCATACGTCCCGTCAAAGTGCAAACTTCGTTCCACTGTCTCCAGATATCCTTGGTTCTTTTAGACCAATGCAAGTCTGTGCAATGGATTTTCCAGGATAAATTATTCATGACGAACCTGTTACTTTGCTTGGCACGCGAAAATAACGAGTGCCGACGTCTGGCCGTGGAGATTCTCACAAAAATCACTCAAACGTTCCATCTCTCGAGGGAGATTTTCTCGAGTTTGGCTGAAGAATTAGCAAACAGGAGTGTCGAGATCTCTCTTGATGCCGATCAATTATCGTTCAGCCTCTACGTTTTACTATCCCCAGACCCCGACGTATGTAGTCAACTGAAATCAGACCTGCGAAGAAGTCTGCAGCGCGCGCAACAGATACTTTTCAGCGTTTTAATGGACAACGCCACTCCTATCCACGTTAAATCCCAACTATCAGACATCCTCGTCCACGTCAATGGTCCTGCGATTCTCCAACAATTAGCGCCCCTCGGCTCAGACCTTCTTCAAAAAGTCGTCACCGATCCGAAGAACAAATCAGTCGCGAACACCCTGAAAAATATTCTCCAACGATTCAACAGCAGCACAGCAGCCAGTTTGACAGACCAGCAAGTATGGCGATTATTTGAAGCTAGTCTGTTGGAGCACAGATCCCAGATTCCAACAGATGGGGGGTCTTATCCCCCGAGTGTAATTCTGCTGAAGCAAGTAGATGAAATGTTCTTCAACAGCGTGAGCAAGGTTTCGAAAGACCTCCAAGCGAAAATATTAGCGATTTTGCTGGATGTGGCAACGGATTCTGATGTTGGAGTTGTGCATATCAGCGCGGGTAGAGTCATCAGAAAAATACGTATAGACGCACACCTCATAGTGAATGAGCTGCAGAAAATGAAGAACTTCAAGGACGTGCAGTCTGAAACTGACAGAAGAGTGAGAAAACGACAGAGCCATGTTCGGACACATCCCAATCCGATGATGATAAACGCCCATGACTGGAAGCGGGGTACAACTTTGTTAGAATTCGTACTCCGGTCGCATAACGTTGAAAGAGAAGAATTACTTTATCCGATTCTGTTTGATTTACTGAAAATGTGTCTCAGCTTCGAGGAGCAGAGTCCCGTCGAATATACCAATCAATTATTGCTGTCTACTATCCATCGGTTGACGCTGAAGAAGTTGCCCATAAAAGACGCGCATCTGCAAGTTGATTTAATTGCACAGTGCATAAGAACCTCAAGGAATCCTCAAACGCATCACCATGCGCTGTTAGTTTTGGTGGAACTGTTAAAAGTCGTCGATGTCCGTTGCGCGTTGTACACCATAATGCCGATATTCACGTTTATGGGAAGTTCAGTCGTGAGACAGGACGACGCGTACTCTATACAGATTATTTCGAAAACCATCGAGACCGTGGTCCCGATTGTCAACACGACTGAGGACGAAACTCATGCTTGTGAAATATTGCGAACTTTTATAATTTCGTTGCCAGACATTCCTGAGCACAGAAGAACGCCGCTCTTTGTAAAACTCCTTCAGCTTCTGGATAATCATTTTCACCTGTACTATCTTCTTACATTTGAAAGTCACGTTCTTTCACGGGCGAGGCCGGCTGGTCAAGAAACCGCTTCTCAAAGATTAGATTTTGCTTTGAGTATTTCTCGAGAATTTCCGCCACATAGACTACTCGAGGTTTGCGTTAAATTAGCGCAATTCATGAGGCAGTTGCCTGTTGATATCGAGGATGAAAAGGATCGGAAGGCAGCGCAAGGTTTTCCGCATAAACATATATTCGATGTGGCGAACAACACTCCCAAACATCTTAGACATTATAAATATACGTTGGCGCAATTTCTGAGCAATCTTCTGTCGACGCCGGATTTCATCAATCGAATTGCCGAGCTGAGCTTCGAGGAGGTTGAGAAGATGGAAGCGTATTACGACAAGTTGATCGTGGAACTGATTTTATTGATACAGAGTACGTCGAAGAATGCTGATGTTCATCATGGAAAGCCGATAGCGAAATATTGGAAGGTCCTTTTACATCATTTGTATGACGTACTCGATTTGGTGATTAACTTACTGCCGAACGAGATCTTCCTCACGTGTATCAGAAAATTGATAAACCACGAGTTGCTGTCCGTTAAGAGGAAGGCTCTGGAACTTTTGAACGCCAGGTTGCAGCAAAGAAAGTTCGGGGAGGACGATCATGTGGAATTGTTGGCGTTGATTGAGTCTTTGGTGGTGATGCTTGATGTGAATTCGAAGCCTGAAGTGCCGGAGGTGGAGATCGTTCAGCAGAGTATTTTAATAACTCTTAAATTATTAGCTAAGCTGTTGGCAACGGAACATCCACAAGTATTTAAACCGGTAGGTGATAAAAACTTACGTTGATTTTGTGTGACATTTTCCGTTGAGGGTGTAGATTGATCTGATTTGTTCTTTCAAGATCTTGGAAATGGCGACGGAACTATTGCAAGTTAGAGATGGTCCAGTTTTGGCCAGTGCAGTTTTATGTGTGGCGGAATTGTCGAGTTCGATGAGGACTTACGCGTTACAGTCACTAAACAAATTCGTTCCGACGATTTTAAGATTGCTGGAGAATTACTGCCATCAGGAAGTACCGGATATTGTTATCATCAGTATTGTCAGTGCTCTGCAGAAAATCGTGGAGTCGCTTGGAAACTTTTTGTCGCTTTACTTGGATAAATTATTGTTTGAATTGGCCAGACTAAATTCGTTTTACACTGATACTGAACACCCAAAGGTGAGTCAGTCTTTTAGACGTATTATCGAATAATCTGAAACAATATCGAACACAGTGAAGAAAAACGTTCTACTAATACATGATATTTTTCCAGATCGGCATTGTGGTGTCACGACTGAAAGCGACAACCCAAAAATTATCAAATTGCATACCATTACGTGTCCTGCTTCCAGCGGTGGACAGAACTTATAATATCTTACTAAAGAAACAATCATTCAATTGCATACCACCGTTGTTGAGTGTCATAGCTGAATGCTTTGTCAATGTGCAGCCAGCGGATTTAAATTCTGCCATTCCTGATCTGGCCACGTTCTTCCTTAAAGTCTTACAGTTCCGCGAAGATGTTTCGTCCGAGGATGACATGGAAATTGATGAACTTGATCTAGCGAAGCAAGTTGCGATTGTGGAAGAAAGCGCTGGCAAAGCTTTAGTCTCTTTAGTTTTGAAACTGAGCGAAGCTACCTTCAGACCACTATATTATAGATTGTACGATTGGGCAGCTAGGAATCCGCAATTTAAGCAACGAAACATCACTTTCTACAGGTTTGACCAAATTCTCTATCCCCGATTTTGAAATGTCGAAATATTAGGTTTCATACTAATTATTTACCTTTTTTTAAAGACTATCAGCGAACATAGCAGATTGTTTAAAATCTCTGTTCGTTCTCTTTGCTGGGCACTTCGTGAAACACGCTGCTCTCTTGTTGAGCAACAACAACCCGTTTGTTTCACAAGAACCCCACGAACTTACTCTGTCAGATGAGTCCAGCAAAATCGAATTGGTGGAAGCGATCTTGTTGACGCTTTATCGTGTGTTCAACTACGACGCTCACAATTTTGTGAACCAGGAACGATTCGAAACGTTGACGCAGCCTATTGTGGACCAAATTGAGAACACGTTGGGCGAGAAGGAGGATTATATGAAGAGGGCGAACGATTTGATCGTACCGTGCATCGCTTCCTTCGCCAGTGCCATTCCAGATGATTCTCTTCATAAGCAACTGGTCTACCAAACTTTACTCAAGACGAGGCACACCAAGCCTTACGTCAGGAGCGCTGCTCTCACAGCCATAGTAATATCAGATTTTTCATTTTTATACGACATTATTAACCCCTTACCGTACCATTTAACTCGGAAGAATTTGGGGCCAAACGAGGTACAGAAATGTTCGCGAAAAGAGAAAAAGTGACTGAGACCTATTGTCTGAACTTGAAACAAATTATATCTTGCTACCCCCGGTCAAGTACCCATGCGCTTATTAACTTCATTCGATGATGCTCTTTGGTATTTCAAATGAACTTGGACCGAAAACAATCTATTTTTTTTTTTTTGTATGTGTTTTTGACAAGAGTATATGGTTCTATCAATTTTAATCTCCAGTAAAACTCGTAATATTCATGTTTAGCCCAAAATTCACATCACGAGTCAGACTCGTCATATTCACATTTGGCCCTACATTCTCATCACGAGTCAGACTCGTCATATTCACGTTTGGTCCAAAATCTCATCACGAGTCAGACTCGTGATATTCATGCTTAGCCCGATATTCTCATCACGAGTAGGACTCGTCATATTCACCTTTGCCCCGACATTCTCATCACGAGTCAGACTCGTCATATTCATGTTTGGCCTGAAATTCTCATCACGAGTCAGACTCGTCATATTTATGTTTGGCCCGAAATTCTCATCACGAGTCAGACTCGTTATATTCACGTTTGGTTCAAAATTTTCATCACGAGTCAGACTCGTCATATTCACATTTGGCCCGAAATTCTCATCACGAGTCAGACTCGTCATATTCACGTTTGGTCCGAAATTCTCATCACGAGTCAGACTCGTCATATTCACGTTTGGTCCGAAATTCTTCTCACGAGTCAGACTCGTGATATTCATGTTTAACTCAAAATTCTCATCACGAGTCAGACTCGTCATATTCACGTTTGATCCGAAATTCTCATCACGAGTCAGACTCGTCATATTCACGTTTGGCCCGACATTCTCATCACGAGTCAGACTCGTCATATTTACATTTGGTTCAAAATTCTCATCACGAGTCAGACTCTTCATATTCACATTTGATCCGAAATTCTCATCACGAGTCAGATTTGACATATTCACGTTTGGCCCAAAATTCTCATCACGAGTCAGACTCGTCATATTCACATTTGGGCTGATATTCTCATCACGAGTCAGACTTGTCATATTCACGTTTGGCGCTACATTCTCATCACGAGTCAGACTCGTCATATTCACGTTTGGTTCGAAATTCTCATCACGAGTCAGACTCGTCATATTCATATTTGGCCCAAAATTTACATCACGGGTCAGACTCGTCGTATTCACGTTTGGCCCTACATTCTTATCACGCGTCAGACTCGTCATATTCACGTTTGGCCCGACATTCTCATCACGAGTCGGACTCGTTATATTCACGTTTGGCCCGAAATTCACATCACGAGTCAGACTCGTCATATTCACGTTTGGTCTGAAATTCTCATCACGAGTCAGACTCGTCATATTCACGTTTGGTCCGAAATTCTCATCACGATTCAGACTCGTGATATTCGTGTTTAGCCCGAAATTCACATCACGAGTCAGCCTCGTCATATTCACGTTTGGCCCAAAATTCACATCACGAGTCAAACTCGTGATATTCACGTTTGGTCCGAAATTCACATCACGAGTCAGACTCGTCAAAGTACGGCAAGGGGTTAAATACGGTTTTCAAGATGGTATTTTACTTTTTTGTGTTTCTGCTATTTAGGTTGAAATCGCAAGGAAATTGGGGGAAGACTTCATGCCGCTGCTACCAGAAACTGTGCCTTTCTTAGCGGAATTACTGGAAGACGAGGACGAAGCAACGGAAAAGTGTGCACAGGAGGCAGTGAGAACGTTAGAGGACATTTTAGGGGAGCCACTGCAGAAATATTTTTAACTTCAATTTTAACTTATAGCATATGGTACTATAAATGTACATACACTTTTTGCGGTACATTAATACATCTTCTTTTACTTAACCTTCTCTTCAGAAGTAGGGGTTTATGTGAAAATATTTCTTGCACACGCAAAAAACCACTATCTTGCTCTATTTGTGCTTGTAGAATATTTGCGAAAACAATTTTCTACTGTTTTGTACTTTTACAAATTACGCGCATCCCACAATTACTGTTCTCTTAAGAATCTTCGATTTCGCCGAATGTTGAAGTATAATGAAGGTTGTGTCGGTATTTTAAGAAAACGTTTGTTTATTCTTTTAACCTATTCACAATCGTGGACGAAGTATAGAATATATTATTTCCTTACTTTATAATACACTATCATAAAGGTGTACGCAAGGTCATGGCAGCACGTAACAGGCGCCTGAGTTACAGTATTGACGGCGAACATTTTATAATACGTATTTACCACGTATTTAAAGTCCACTTTAATGAGACCTACGCAGACGAGTCCTCATTTCTTCATATAATCTGTCAGTTTGACTTATTTTTTGCGTTAACCGATTCGAGAGAAATTCGGTTCGAAAAGCCATGTTTGGAGAAACATTTGTTTTTGTACGAATACAGTTTCCCGCTCAGTTGCGTCGGCGGGATACGAATCAGAATCGTGATTTTCCTGTCCTTCCTCTTGCTTGCGGTATGCTTGTTGCTCTCTTGACCGGTGCATTCCAAGAAACACAGTTTACAATTAGGCCTTCCGTGACATTTTTGGGTTCGTAACCGATATTACCGCGTCGCTGGCTGCTAAGAATTCGCAGCCAAGAGTCACACTTGCGGGACTTCAGCCGAATTTCTCAGTGCCATTTCCTCTCCCTGGGTTATAGCCGGAAGTTTTCTGCAAAGAAACGCACAATTATTAACATTTGCGACACATATTCAACAGGATGTTCTAAATATTTTAACGCTTTAAGGACCGCTAACAAATCTATAAAAAATACGCTTGGGTCCGCACGTTTTTGGGAAACTTCTATGTTACAAAAATTATAACTTTGTTATCTATGAAACAATTTTTGTGAAACTTTCAAAAATTGTATAATTGGAAGTATTTGAAGTATTATTAAAAAAAACATGTTTTTTATAATTATCATAACTTTTTTGCTTAAAAAATAAATTTGTATGAAATGCATAGAATGTGTGAAGCACCGGCATATAAGCGAAAAAACATGAACGCAATCGAGTTTAATGCATTGAATATTGATGTAAATATTTAAATAGACAAAATAGATACAATGTATCAAAATAAGTGACATCTAAAGACAGCATTTAAGGACCACTAAGAAATCTAAGAAATACGCCTGGGACTGCACGTTTTTGGGAAACTCGTACGTAACAAAAAATCATAACTTTATTATCTATGAAGCACTTTTTGTGAAACCTTCAGAAATTGTATAATTGCAAGTATTTTAGGTGTTATTAAAAAATATGTTTTTTTAATGATTATCATAACTTTTTTACTAAAAAATAAAAGTACGAAAAAACATGAAGGCAATCGAGTTTAATGCATTGAAGCTAATGTTAGAAGCCAAAGTATTGAAGCACCGTTCCAATATCAATTGTTTTTACAAGATTGCAAATAGGTTTATTACGAATTTTTTGCATTTCTAGTAAAATCTTTTACACCGGTCACCGGTGAGTAGTTAACGTGTTAAAAAATAAATTGTTATATAATTTATAGAATGTGTGAAGCACCAGTAAGTAAGCGAAAAAAACATGAAGGCAATCGAGTTTAATGCATTGAAGCTAATGTTAGAAGCTAAAGTATTGAAGCACCGTTCCAATATCAATTGCTTTTACAAGATTGCAAATAGGCTTCATTACGAATTTTTTTGCATTTCTAGTAAAATCTTTGACACCGGTCACCGGTGAGTAGTTAACGTGTTAAAAAATAAATTTGTATAAAATTTATAGAATGTGTGAAGTACCAGTAAATAAGCGAAAAAAACATGAAGGCAATCGAGTTGAATAGACAAAATAGATACAGTAGTAAGTAGTAAGTGATATCTAAAGACAGCGTGTAGAAAACACGAGAAAACTCGTGAGCGGTCCTTAAAGTGTCAATACGAAACATCTTTTATATACTACGTATCACCTGGACTGCCAACTATAAACTTCGAACATTGAAGAGTCCTCATATTTTCTAATGCATTACAATGAAGGCTATTTTAAGAATAGTTTTCTTCTACCAGTAACAGGATACTTAGGAATCATTTTTATGCTAATATGACGGCAATAAACGTTGGTACAATCCTTTGTTTTTATCTTCTTGAATGTTTTCATGACCAGGGTATTATGTAATCGACTACAATCGGACTTTGCTCAGCACTTACTCCTGAGTATTTGTTACCTTCTAGTCTTGTAAATTCTATATGACATAATTCTATATAATTCTATAATCTCTAATATTTCTATATAAAATTCTATATAATTCTATAATAGAATAGTTTTCTTCTACCAGTAACAGAATACTTAGGAATAATTTTTATGCTAATGTCACGGCAATAAACATTGGTACAATCTTTTGTTTTTATCTTCTTGAATGTTTTCATGACCAGAATATATTATGTAATCGACTACAATTGGACTCTGCTCAGCACTTACTCCTAAGTGTTTGTTAGCTTCTAGACTTGTAAATTCTATATGATATATAATTCTATATAATTCTATAAATACTATTTCAATAAAAAATGCTATAATCTCTAATATTTCTATATAAATTTCTATATATAATTCTGTATAATTCTATAAATACTATTTCTATAAAATATTCTATAATCTCTATTATTTCTGTATAAAGTTCTATATAATTCTATAATAGAATAGTTTTCTTCTACCAGTAACAGGATACTTAGGAATAATTTTTCATGCTAATGTCACGGCAATAAACGTTGGTACAATCCTTTGTTTTTATCTTCTTGAATGATGGTTTCATGACCATATTATGTAATCGACTACAATCGGACTTTGCTCAGCACTTACTCCTGACTGTTTGTTAGCTTCTAGTGTTGGAAATTCTATATGATATATAATTCTATATAATTCTATAAATACTATTTCTATATAAAATTCTATATAGTTCTACAATAGAACAGTTTTCTTCCACCAGTAACGGGATACTTAGGAATAATTTTTCATGCTAATATCACGGCAATAAACATTGGTACAATCGTTTGTTTTTATCTTCTTGAATGATGGTTTTATGACCGGTATATTACGTAATCGACTACAATCGGACTTTGCTCAGCACTTACTCCTGACTGTTTGTTAGCTTCTAGTGTTGTAAATTCTATAGAATATATAATTCTATATAATTCTATAAATAATATTGCTATAAAAAGTTCTATAACCTCTAATATTTGTATATAAAATTCTATACAATTCTATAAATACTATTTCAATAAAAATTCTATAATCTCTAATATCTCTATATAAAATTCTATATAATTCTATAAATATTATTTCAATAAAAAATTCTATAATCTCTAATATTTATATATAAAATTCTATATAATTCTATATACTTGTATAAATACTATTTCTATAAAAATTTCTATAGTCTCTAATATTTATTTACAAAATTCTATATAATACTATATACTTGTATAAATACTGTTTCTATAAAAATTTCTATAATCTCTAATATTTCTATATAAAATTCTGTATGATTCTATAAATACTATTACTATAAAAAATTCTAAAATCTCTGATATCTCTATATAAAATTCTATATAATTCTATAAATACTATTTCAATAAAACATTCTATAATCTCTAATATGTCTATATAGAATTCTATATAATTCCATAAATACCATTGCTATAAAAAAATCTAAAATCTCTAATATCTCTATATAAAATTCTATATAATTCTATAGATACTATTTCAATGAAAAATTCTATAATCTCTAATATTTCTATATAAAATTCTATATATAATTCTATAAATACTATTTCGATAAAAAATTCTATATAATTCTATAATAATATATAATTCTTTAAATAAACTCACCTCTTTCTATACTGGAATATAATATAGACGATGATGGCGTTGCCGACAAACAGCAAAGCGATTAGGACGGTCGGTAGGACGACGTCTGTAACGAGAAACGCATTCGATTAATCAGTGCCGGCTATCATTTGCATTGATCTCTCCTAGCATACACAATGTGATACACGGACGTGTTCGGCTACGTATTCAAACGCGATGCGACTGGTTTTGTCTCTCGGCCCTCGGCCATTCGTGACTATACCGCCCACACATAGATACGTTTGTCCGAATGATGAACACACGGCAAAGCACACGCGAGTCTGACACATTGAACTTTGGACCTGTCGTGACTAACCGGCTGAAGTTTACGGGTCACAACTGTGTATTGCTAGAGATACGTAACGCTCTTAAGCTCAAGCGTCTCTAATTGACAATTCAGGCCTGCTTTTCGGTAATTAATTAGATTAGTGCTCCGCGGATTAAGACTGACAGCTCGAATAATTCGGGTACAAAGTTTCGTCGTGCGTCGCCGCGATTAAATTTAGTTTTATCACTATCGATGTTTTGTACGATCGTCGACTTTTTCAACTTTCAGACTCGAACGCAACTCGAAATCAGTGCAAGTGGGATCGGCTGAAAATATTTTCAGCCGGCAGAATCAGTGGACCCGCAAATAACGTCATTTGGATCGCGATACGTTCGTTGATTTTTGTTACGCAACGTCAGCGATTTACGCGAATTTCGATAAGGAGTTTCGAAAGATCGGGGACCGTTGGGGGGTCCAGAATGAGGGAAGGCGGATAATTGAGTGCGTCAGCGATAAACAGAGGATGTCGCATGAAAATGTTGCTGCGAACAATGAAATGAAGTGGCTGTGTATAAACGGAAGAAGCTGATCGCACGTTTGTCGACAACATCGTTCGATACAAGGCCAACGCACGCGGTGTTTATTAGATTCACGTCATGGTCAATGTACGTGCGATGTATTGGGTCTGGGAAAAGTTCGTGGCGTTATTTTAGGAAAATTTAAGTAGTTTTCTTGTAGCGTGAAAATTAATTCATTTAACCGTTTGAGTGCCAAGCGGCGCGTCAATTTGACTGATTTCAAAACTGAAATGTAATCACAGCGCTCGGTTTCTCTCGATGCACAAATTACTTAACTTTTAATCTTAGGTAAAAAAGATAAAATTGGAGAATGTTACGATTTTATAGGCCTACATGCTTTTATTCATATAAAAACCAAAATATAACAATATTTATATAAGTTTCGACAAAAGCAAGTGTATTAATGACGAAATAAAGAAAGACCCGTGGCACTCAAACGGTTAACACTAGGTTTACGGGACCCGTCAATTTGACGGATTTCAAATTTTGAAATGAAACACGCCAAAAACTATAGCAATAATCTTTTTTTTTTCTTTTTTTTTAACTTTTACGATCAATATATACGAAAGGCGTAAATATACGCCCGCTGTATTTTTTGTCAACATGATATTGATCGTCCTATATAACGTGGCAACTAAATATTGGCAATTGTTTCAATATCGTTCAGTCAATTGCCTTCATGTTATTATGCTAAAATTATCAAAATAACTTGTTAAAGTTGTCAAACCCTGTATTACATTACAAATTTTGGATTTTTTCCTTTATATTTAATCACTGATTATTATTGAAGAAATGCACAAATTAAGTTCAGTAAATTAATATAAAATTAATAAAAAATAATAAAATTATAAAATTAATGAAAAAAATTGAGATTTTTAATTTACTTCCCATTATTATCTTTTAGTCTTTTTTTAACTTTTAATATTTAAGGGTTAAACCGGTAAAGTATTTAGCACTAGGTTTACGGGACCCATCAATTTGACGGATTTCAAACTTTGAAATGAAACACGCAAAAAACTATAGCAATAATCTTAAGTACTTTGCATCATAAATTCATACTTTCATTAAAAGAGTTTATACACACAATTATTATTTCCTTAAGCTTTCTAAATTTTGAAATTTGTATGTGGTATACTTATCTCTACAAAACCCGTCAAATTGACGGGTTAGCTGATTACGTAAACAATCCTTATATATTTGCTTCGTTTGTAAAATTATTCCTCCAACAGTAAATATAAGAATGAAAGAAAAGTCTAAGATGCCCCCAACTTATTATCTCAAAAGCGCGTCCATAATGAGACACAAAGTGAAGTATGTGGCCCGGGTGTCATGTTACTTCGTATTGAATAAACTCGCTTACCAGAGTAATCCTCGCGTCAATCGAAACTCAAAGCATGCAGCAGACTAAATGTCGTATCGAAAAGATATTCGGAAAAAAATCTTGACTTATTAATATTTTATTTTTACGTGAAGCCTTATATTGTTCAACTCAGACTTAGTTTGAATAAATCGATTTTTTAATGTAAATACGTATTTTCACCTACCCGTCAATTTGACGGGTGCTCGTAGAGATAGGTATATAAGAAACGCCCGTAAACCTAGTGTTAAACCAAATATGCTCCGTTATATTCGACGATGTTTCGCCATTTTTCGTGTAGAGCCATGATGCCATCGGTGAAGAACTTCTGTGCTTTTTGATTGAAAAACTGAATCTAATGGTTTTCACAGGCTTCTTTCGAAACTAGTTTAACCCATTAGCATCATTTGGCGGAATAATCCGCAAACAAAAACTGACCATTATCACCGGGAGCGGATAAATTTGCACACAATAATTTTTGTTTTCAACTTATCAGCAATCGTTAAAGAGTCTGTACGATAAACAAACAATAAAGAATTTTGTGTAAAATATTATTTTTCTTACTTCTCTAGTTGTAAGTTCAAAATAATAAAATAATAAAAAAAATAATAGATAATAAAATTTAACAAAATTAGGTTACCATAATGAATTACAGGTCGGATTCGGATTCAAGTATAGAAATGCAAATATCCCATAAGCGTAAACGTGCCATAGCTCTAATAGATAGAAATGAAGATGACCAGCCCGGTAATATTGAAACTGGAGATTTCTTATGGGAAAAACGAAATTGTATGCCAACATTACATGGTTTTACTGCCGTAAGTGGTGTAACCATAAAAGTCAATGGAATGTCCAGGCGCGATGTTTTCGAATTATTTTTCAACGTGGAACTAGTCCAAAAAATAGTTCTGGAAAATACGAGGAATATACAATAATTTGAATAACCCTATAACACTATTTCCAATGAGAATAAACAGTAAAAGTCTTCCTTACGCATGCTGGTATCGGCAATGTTTAGCTGCGCATGTCAGATTTTTGAGTAAGATTGCGGATTTAGAGCGATGATGCAAATGGATTAATTCCATTGAGAGAGTTCTGCAGAGATCTGAACAAATGATAGTCAAAGGGTGCTATGTCTGGATTATACGGTGGGTGCATAAAAACTTCCCAACCAAGCTCTCGCAATTTTTGACGGGACATCGAAGAAGTGTGTCTTGATGGAAGGCAACACCTTTCCTATTATTCAATTAGGGCCGTTTTCTTTCAGTTGTTTGGCATAATCTCTCTAGTTGTTCATAGTAGAGTTGAGAATTAATCGTCTGATCTAATGGAAGTAGCTCATGGTGGACGATTTTCTTACAGTCCCATCACAGACACAGCATCACCCTTTTCGGCGTCAATTTCTGCTTCACGAACGCTTATGACGGGTCACCATTTTTTATCCACGATCTTTTACGCTTCCGATTATCGTACGTGATCCATTTCTTATCACCGGTTATGACACGTTTCAGAAATGGCTCGATTTCATTGCGTTTCAGCAGGACATCGCAGATGTTAATTCAGTCCATTATGTTTTTCTCGCTCAACTCATGGGGAACCCATACATCGAGCTTCTTCTTGTAGCCAGCTTTGTGTAAATGGTTCAAAACAGTATTGCGGTCGAAGCCTAGCTCTATACTAATATCGACACTGCGGATATGCTTATTTTGGTAAACTTTTTAAAGAATTTCATCCGCTTTTTTAGCGATTGGACCACAAGAGCGTAACGCATCTTTCACATCAAAATTACCAGATCGAAAGCGACCGAACCATTTCCGCGCAGCAGATTTTGATAAAGTACCTTCACCGGACATAGCACAAATTTTTCCACAAGCGTGTGCAGTGTTCTTCCCTTTGTCGTAACAATGTTACAAAATTTAGCGTAATTTTTCATTAGTTTTCTCCATATTCGAACGTAAACAACTTTCCAACCACTTCGCCAATTTCGATGTTTATACTATTAAAGTAACGCACGAACTATCACCACTCCATCGAGCATTTAGTGGTGTTGTTGCGATCTGTTTTTGCTGAGTTATTAACAATTGTCGTCATCTACCGAGAAAAACACCACGAACTTTTTCCCAGACAATATAAAACCGCCACTTCGTAAAATCCAAAGATCGCAACGTGCGTTCATGACACTGGCTACCTTTCAATGCTTTTCACGAATTCATACTTAATTCAGGAGTCGTACGACGCAGCACGTGCTCTTACGGAAGTCGCATTTGCTGACAAACTGTTCTGTCTGGCTAGTAAACACATTCTTGCAATGACAATGACGCAGTTTCAAAGTCAGAACGTAGATTCTTTGTCTCAGCCCTTTGCAGTATGAGTGTCATATGACATATTGCGTTTCGGCGGGACTTAAAAACGTCGAATTACCGTAAATGGATGTTATGCCAAGAATATTGTCGTGGGTATATAATTAAAAACGTTCACGCAATTAACGGCGAATAAATGAACCACCTGCGTATACACCGCAGACCGGTTGGAGTGTACATTTTTAAGTATGCAAATGATTAACAATTTTTATTTATTCGGGTACTTGTCATTTAGGCAATTTTTGTTTACCACAAACCGACGTTATTCCTTGAACATTTCTTGCATACAATCACGCACCCTAAAGCCAATAAATTAGCTAATGGCATGTATACCGGCGATCGTACTTGCCTACGAAATATGGCGAATTTTTATTTATTCCGGTACTCGTTATTTAAGCAATTTTCATTTACCGCAAACCGACGTTATTCCTTGAACATTTCTGCGCTATCGCAATCACATATTCTCACGCACCATGAATCCAATAAATGAGCTAACCGCATGTACACCGGCGATCGTAATTACCGAAACATCGCGGATTCTTATTTATTCCGGTACTCATTATTTAAGCGATTTTTATTTACCGCAAGCCGACGTTATTTTGTGAACATTTCTTACGCTATCGCAATCACATATTCTCACGCAGCATAAAGCCAATAAATTAGTTAACCACATATACACCGACGATTGTACTTGCCGAAATATCGCGCACCACAAAAGGCTAACAATTCACACAGGCCATGAGCCGCCAGTTCGTTTAAGCAATTCTTATTTACCGCAAACCGACGTTATTCCGTGAAAATTTCTTGCATATATTTACGCACCGTAAAGCCAATAAATTAGCTAACCACATAGACACCGGCAATCGTAATTGCGGAAATATCGCGAATTTTTATTTATTTGAGTCCTCATTATTTAAACAATTTTTATTTACCGCAAAGCGACGTTATTCCGTGAACATTTCTTGCATATATTTACACACCGTAAAGCCAATAAATTAGCTAACTACATACACACTGGCGATCGTAATTGTCGAAACATCGCGGATTTTTATTTATTTGAGTCCTCGTTATTTAAACAATTTTTATTTACCGCAAACCGACGTTATTCCGTGAACATTCCTTGCATATATTTACGCACCGTAAAGCCAATAAATTAGCTACCCACCTACACACCGGCGATTGTACTTTGCCAAAATATCACGCACCGCAAAATACTAACAATTCACACAGCCCATGAGCCATCAGCGTCGGTATTCGTTATTTAAGCAATTTTTATTTATCGCAAACCGACGTTATTCCGTGAACATTTCTTACGCTAACGCAATCACACATACTCACGCACCGCAGGGCCAATAAATTAACTAACCACGTATACACCGGCGATCCTACTTGCCGAAATATGGTGGATTCTTATTTATTCCGGTACTTGTTATTTAAGCAATTTTCATTTACCGTAAAGCGACGTTATTCTGTGAACATTTCTTGCATATACTCACGCACAATAAAACTAATAAATTAGCTAACCACGTATACACCAGGGATCGTACTTGCCGAATTATGGCGGATTTTTATTTATTCCGGTACCCGTTATTTAAGCAATTTTCATTTACCACGAACCGACGTTATTTTGTGAACATTTTTTGCATATATTCACGCACCGTAAAGCCAAAAATTACTTAATCGCGTACACATCGGCGATCGTACTTGCCGAAATATCACGAACCGCAAAAGCCTAACAATTCACACAGGTCATGAGCCGCCAGTTCATTTAAGCAATTCTTATTTACCACAAACCGACATTATTCCGCGAATATTTCTTACGGTATCGCAATCGCACATACGCACCGTAAAGCTAATAAATTAGTTAACCACGTATACACACTGGCGATCGTAATTGTCGAAATATCGCGGATTTTTATTTATTTGAGTCCTCGTTATTTAAACAATTTTTATTTACCGCAAACCGACGTTATTCCGTGAACATTCCTTGCATATATTTACGCACTGTAAAGCCAATAAATTAGCTAACCACGTACACACCGGCAATCATACTTGCCGAAATATCGCGCACCGCAAAAGACTAGCAATTCACACAGGTCATTTCGTTCGTTTAAGCAATTCTTATTTACTACAAACCGACGTTACTCCGCGAATATTTCTTACGCTATCGGAATCACACATACGCACCGTGAACCCAACAAATGAGTTAATCACGTATGCACCGGCGATCGTACTTGCCGAAATATCGCGCACCGCAAAAGACCAACAATTTACACAGCCCATGAGCTACCAGCGCCGGTACTCGTTATTTAAGCAATTCTCATTTACCGCAAATCGACGTTATTTCGTGAATATTTCTTAGGCTATCGGAATTACAAATACTTATGCACCGAAGGGCCAATAAATTAGTAACTACGTACACACCGGCGATCTTACTTGCCGAAATATGGCGGATTTTTATTTATTCCGGTATTCGTTATTTAAGCAATTCTTATTTACCGCAAACTGACGTTATTTCATGAACATTTCTGCGCTATCGCAATCACATATTCTCACGGACCGTAAAGCCAATAAATTAGCTAATCGCGTATACACCGGCGATCGTACTTGCCGAAATATGGCGGATTTTTATTTATTTCGGTACTCGTTATTTACCCCAAACCGATGTTATTCCGTGAACATTTCTTGCATATATTTACACACCGTAAAGCCAATAAATTAGCTAATCACGTACACACCGGCGATCGTACTTGCCGAAATAACGCGCACCGCAAAAAGCTTACAATTCACACAGGTCATGAGTCGCTAGTTCGTTTAAGCAATTCTTATTTACCGCAAACCGGCGTTATTCTGCGAATATTTCTTACGCTATCAGAATCACACATACGCACCATGAACTCAACAAATTAGCTAACCACGTATACACCGGCGATCGTACTTGCCGAAATATCGCGCACCGCAAAAGACCAACAATTCACCGAGGCCATGAGTGGTCACCGCCAGTTCGTTCCTCCCACGCGCGCGACACCATAAAGTCCACTTGCACGTTCATTCACATCTTACGCAAGCCATGCCGCGGCACACAGGTTCCAACAGTCTCATATGTAAATATCGAGTCACGGGGCCGGGAATATCGTGCAGAAAAGGAAGATTTCACTGACCTACGACATAGTCCGCTTGCTTCATCATGGCTGATTGCGCCGAATCCATAATTTGTCCGTTTCCAGTCGCGACTGCGTCCTCACCGCGGCCGATCCTAACCCCGGCGCCAAGGATGTTGTCGCCCGACAGGCTCGAGAGCCGATGATGATCGCTCTCAGTCTTGAGGATCACTGCCGACGTAGCTGTGGGCAGAAAGAAACAACCGTGCGATTAGGGTCGTTTGTTCATTGGGCGGCGAAACTTTGTTAGCAGATCGATAGGGACGGCAAGGCAACCGTCCGGCCGTTTTGTTCGGCCAACGCAAGATAATCGGGGAGACGCCGCTGCAAGGGACGCCCCTGGGGTGAGAACGTGTCCCAAGGCGTATATATATGTCGACTGGAAACAGGGGGTGGAAGTTGGGAGGAGAAAACCGCGGGTTGGAGTTTTGTTCGCGTGGTGCGATGGTGTAGTTGGAGATATATTTTGATGCTTGTTGCTAATGGGGGCTGGACGTTTTTGGTCTATGGATTTTCGGACGGTATGAGGATATGCGTGATTAGAGTAAATTCTGTTTGGGAAATGGTACTCGGGGTACACATGGTTTTTTTTGGTATGGTTGCTATTTGCGCGCTTGCATTCATTGTGGAACATGAAATCTGAGTGTAGTATGATATAACCTGGGCATATTTGGATGCTTGTTGCCAACGGGGGCGTGGATTTTTCAGGGGAGAATTCGGTGTATGGATTTTCGGAAGGTGTACGTATGAGTATATGCGTCGGGCGAGATTAGAATAAGTTATGTTTGGGAAATTATATTTGGGGTACACGTGGATTTCTTTTGGTATGTTTGCTGCTTGCGCGTTTGCATTCATTGTGGAACATGAGTAGTATGACATAAGTTGGTCATATTTTGATGCTTGTTGCCAACGGGAATTTTCGGCGGAAGATTCGATGTATGGATTTTTGGACTGTGTGAGGAAATGCATCGGGTGTGATTAGAATAAATTGTGTTTGGGAAATGATACTCGGGGTACACGTGGGTTTCTTTTGGTTTGATTGTATGCGCGCCCGCATCCATTGTAGACTATGAGATCTGGGTATTTCGGAGTAATATGATGTAAGCTGGTTATGGTTTGATGCTTGTTGTGAACGGGGGCCAGGAATTTTCGGTGTATGATTACGGACGGTGTGTGGATATGCGTAATTCGAACAAATTGTGTTTGGGAAATGATACTCGGGGTATGCGTGGGTTTCTTTTGGTATGATTGCTGTTTACGCGTCCGCATCCATTGCGGAATGTGGGATCTGGGTATTTCGGAGTTGTATGATGTAAGGTGGTCATATTTTAGTGCTTGTTGCAAATGGGGTCGAGAGTTTTCGGTGTATGGATTTTTGGACGATGCGCGTATGAGTATATGTGTCGGGCGTGATTAAAATGAATTGTGTTTGGTAAATGATACTCGTTTTTTTTTGGTATGGTTGCGGTTTGCGCGCCCGCATCCATTGTGGAACATGAGTAGTATGATTGTAAGCTAGTCATATTTTGATGTTTGTTGCCAAGAGGGGTCGGTGGTTTTCGGTATATGCATTTTCGGACGGTGTGAGGATATGCGTGATTAGAGTAAATTGTGTTTGGGAAATGATACTCGGGGTACACATGAGTTTCTTTTGGTATGGTTGCTGTTTACGCGCCCGCATACATTGAGGAATGTGAGATCTGAGCGTATCACATAGTAGCATGATGTAAGCTGGTCATATTTTAATGCTTGTTGCCAACGGGAGTTTTCGGCGAAGGAATCAGTGTATGGATTTTCGAAAGTTGTGCATATGAGCATATATGTCGGGCGTGATTCAAACAAATTGTGTTTCGGAAATGATACTCGGGGTACACCTGGGTTTCTTTTGGTATAGTTGCTGTTTGCGCCCCCGCATCCATTGTGGAACATAAGTAGTACGATGTAAGCTGGTCATATTTTGGTGCTTGTTGCCAACGGGGGCTGGGAATTTTCACTATATGGATTTTCGGACGATGTGAGGATATGCATGGTTTGAACAAATTGTGTTTGGGAAATGATACTCGGGGTATGCGTGAGGTTCTTTTGGTATGGTTGCTGTTTATGCGCCGCATCCATTGTGCAACATGAAATCTGGGTATATTGTAGTAGTATGATGTAAGCTGGTCATATTTTAATGCTTGCTGCCAACGGGAGTTTTCGACGGAGGATTCAGTGTATGGATTCTTAGACTGTGTGCGTATAAGTATAGGTGTCGAACATGATTCGAATAAATAGTGTTTGGCAAATGATACTGGGGGTGCACGTGGGTTTCTTTTGGTATGGTTACTGTTTACGCGCCCGCATCCATTGTGGAATGTGAGATCTGGGTATTTCGGAGTAGTATGATGTTAAGGTGGTCGTATTTGGATGCTTGTTGCGAACGGGGGTCGGAGGTTTTCTGTGTATGGATTTTTGGACCGTGTGAGGATATGCATCGGGCGCGATTAGAATAAATTGTGTTTGAAAAATGATACTCGGAGTACACGTGGGTTTCTTTTGGTATGGTTGCAGTTTATGCGTCGGCATCCATTGTGGAATATGAGATCTGGGTATATCGGATTAGTATGATGTAAGGTGGTCGTATCTTGATGCTTGTTGCCAACGGGAGTTTTCGGCGGAGGATTCAGTGTATGGATTCTTAGACTGTGTGCGTATAAGTATAGGTGTCGAGCATGATTCGAATAAATAGTGTTTGGGAAATGATACTCGGGGTACACATGGGTTTCTTTTGGCATGGTTGCTGTTTTCGCACCCATATCCATTGTGGAATGTGAAATCTGGATATTTCGGAGCAGTATGGTGTAAGATTTTGATGTTTGTTACCGACGGGGGCTGGGAGTTTTTGGTATATGGATTTTTGGACGATGTGCGTATGAGTATATGTATCGGCCGGGATTCAAATAAATTGTGTTTGGGAAATGGTACTTGGGTTACACGTGGGTTTCTTTTGGTATGGTTGCTGTTTGCGTGCTCGCATCCATTGTGGAACATGAAATCTGGGTATATCGGAGTAATATAATGTAAGCTAGTTATTTCCCAAATTTATTAAGTGACAAAACGATGAATATTAAATTTACTTATAACGGAAAGTTAATGGTGAATCAAAGTCTTTGGCTTTGACTCTTTATATTTGGAAAGAATGTACAGGTAAACGCTTTCGACGGGTCATGTAGACTGTGACGAATGATTAATAAGAGCGAATAGGGTCAGACCGTTCTTTTTTTTCAGTGAAAATTTGATAATAAAAGAATAGAAAACAGCGACTTCTTGTGATGATCTGATCGGCGAGCAGTTTAGAATAAGTTAGCCGCTTTTGGATTTCCGGTGTGATGAAATATTGAAAGCAATTTCAGGCAATGCTTTAGTCGCTGGAGGTACTTGACAGTCTCAAGGAAAGCAGACAGTACGATATTCGAATACAGATATCCGGTGTTCCCTCATAGCATTCGAATATCAATAAAGCACTAAAATAGTCTTGTCCCTATTCCCAATATTTATAGTAGCTATGACTATAGCCAATGACATGTCTAGCGCTAGATACCACCTACTAAAGTTGCTCAGCATGCGGCGTTAATAATAAGTGCCGACGGTACTGTTTTCTTGAAATCATAAAATGTCAAGTTCCATATCTAGCGGTATTACAGAAATAGCCTAATCATTCCGTCTATCAATAACCGAAGTACGGCGTAAACCGGAAATTCAACAATATAACGCATAAAAAGTACACTCCTACTGGTTCCTTAAAAATAAATTTTTCTCACGGCGCATTTTCACGTAAACCTGTAAAACAGATTATCTATGTACGTAATTATACCACCACGGACGGATGCAAAATTATTTCTCCCTCGAGGCAATCCAATCGTAAACAACGAATTATCATGTCGTAGCCGATCATTTTAAAACTGTTACGGCACACCCAGCGTATTTATTCGTACCGACGTGAACGTCTCGTAAGTCGTACTGAAGAAGTAACTCGGTCAGATTGGCGGAATCCTCGCTCAGCGGCAAGAAAACCACTTAAGTACCGCTAGTCCCAAGTTTTTCCACGGTTCGAGATCGTTTCCTCGTTTTAAGACTGTTTCTCCTGCCTCGCAATCTTTCGAACCGAACACGTCAAATGATGATCACGGCGTACGACCAGGTTTCTCTAAATGTGCCAGTGGTTATGAAAGTCTAATCGTATATCTGAAATTCTAATATTGCCGACTTTTACAGTAGCTTTTATAGTATGAATAAAAGAGTGATTTCTTGTTACGTGGTCCAATATTTGCAAAAGAATTACTTTTTAAATGCAAATTTTTCGGTGATTACACCCGTTTTAAAAGAAAAAATTCTTACTACGTGATACAACATCTGCTAAAGATTTGTTTTTTTAAATGCAAATTTTTCGGTGATTACATCCGTTTTAAAATAGTTATTTCTTATTACGTGATCCATTATCTGCAAAGCAATTGTTTTTCCAACGCAAATTTTTCGGTGATTACACCCGTTTTAAAAAAGTAATTTCTTATTACGTGATGCAATATCTGCAAAACAATTGTTTTTCTAACGCAAATTTTTCGGTGATTACACCCGTTTTAAAAGAGTAATTTCTTATTACGCGATCCAATATCTGTAAAACGATTGCTTTCCTAAAGCAAATTTTTCGGTGGTTACATCCGTTTTTTAATCGTTATTTCCTATTACGTGATCCAATATCTGCGAAACAATTACTTTCCTAAAGCAAATTTTTCGGTGGTTACATCCATTTTTTAATAGTTATTTCCTATTACGTGATCCAATATCTGCGAAACAATTACTTTTCTAACGCAAATTTTTCGGTGATTACACTCGTTTTAAAAGAGAAATTTCTTATTACGTGATCCAATATCTGCAAAACAATTGCTTTTTTAACGCAAACATTTTTCGGTGATTACACTCGTTTTAAAAAAGTAATTTCTTATTAAGTGATGCAATATCTACAAAACAATTGCTTTTCTAACGCAAATTTTCCGGTGATTACACCCGCTTTAAAATAGTAATTTCTTATTAATTATGTGATCCGATATCTGCAAAACAAATGTTTACCAACGCATTTTTTTCGGTGATTACACCCGTTTTAAAATAGTAATTTCTTATTATTACGTGATCCAATATCTGCAAAACAATTGCTTTTCCAACGCAAATTTTTGGGTGATCGCACCCGTTTTAAAATAGTAATTCCTTATTAATTATGTGATCCAATACCTGCAAAACAATTGTTTTTCCAACGCAAATTTTTCGGTGATTACACCCGTTTTAAAAAAGTAATTTCTTATTACGAGATGCAATATCTGCAAAACGATTGTTTTCCTAACGCAAATTTTTCGGCGATTGCACTCGTTTTAAAATAGTAATATCTTATTAATTATGTGATCCAATGTCTGCAAAACAATTGTTTATCCAACGCAAATTTTTCGGTGATTGCACTCGTTTTAAAATAGTAATTTCTTATTAATTACGTGATCCAATGTCTGTAAAACGATTGCTTTCCTAAAGCAAATTTTTCGGCATTGCACTCATTTCAAAATAGTAATTTCTTATTCATTATGTGATTCAATATCTGCAAAACAATTGTTTTTCTACCGCAAATTTTTCGGTGATTACACCCGTTTTAAAAGAAAAATTTCTAATTACGTAATCCAACATCTGCAAAATAATTATTTTTCTAACGCAAATTTTTCGGTGATTACATCTGTTTTAAAAGAGAAATTTCTTATTACGCGATTTAATATCTGCCAAATAATTGTTTTTCCAACGCAAATTTTTCGATGATTACATTAATTTCTTATTACGTACTCCAATATCTGTAAGACAACTGTTTTTCTAACACAACTTTTTCAGTGATCACACCCATTTTTGGCTATTTAACGATTATTTAACTCCTTTTCGAATTCAGGGGTAAAGTTTCGAGATATTCAATCGCCCGTTTCGTTCGATTTAAAACTTCGATACCACATCGTTGTTCCAGAATCCAACGCAACGCGTAATAATCGAAAAATCATTCTTCCCGACATTTTCCCTTACGTCGCACCCGTAATTGCCGGTGAAAATAACGAACGGTATACTTCACGAGCCGCGGGCAGCGCGTTCTGTTTTATAGTTGAGCAGAGGAAAATATTTCCAAGAGCAGCGGGCCAGAAAACGGCCGAAGGGTCGGGGTTTGTGCGTAAAACATGTTTTACGATCCAATTGATAGCCGTATTCGCCGCTGACCCGATATTCTCTCCGGATACGCCGACGGTGCGCCCTCGTTCTTTGTTGTCGTTGTATATTAACGACGCGCGGAAACCGTCTATAAACGAGATTTATGGCTTTACGCGAAATTACAACCCCGGCCGAAGGAAAATTGCCTCGTCGCTCGATTATTGCGAAAAGATGCGCGTCACGTTCGCCGCTCTCGGAATTATTAGGCGCGCCTCAGAAGCTGCGGATAAATTTTTAGCTTACGGTGCGGCTTGCGGCGAAGTGCGAAGATCGTGCTTGACACAGTTGCCGCCGGTTGAGACTTAAGGGGTAACATCTATTTTAAATGTTCAAAAAATCGAAAAAAACTTTTTTGTTTTAAAGGATACTTTAGAGTCTTAAAAATGAGGTGCAATTTGTCTTATAGGCGAAAATAATTTTTATGGGGTAACATCTAGCTTAACACTTTGACTGCCGTGATGGTCACCGGTTTTTACTGAAGATTTTACTGAAGATCCAAAATATTCGCAATGGATAGCAATAATTTTTTTATAAATGCGATTATTGCTAGAATAGCGATGCAACCCTTTGGTCTCCAATACCTGCACATTATTTACATTTTGCATAATTCAATGAAACGCTGTAGTATTTTACAGCATCGCCGTTCTAATACAGCAAAATACGCATGGCAGTCAACGTGTTAACCCATTCGAGACCGATTGCACACCGTGTGTGCAATTGATTTCCGAGGCTATAAGACGGCTTGCACACCGTATGTGCAATAATAGTAATGTGCAATTATCAGTTATTCTGAATAAAGTAATCGGAATGTGAACAAACGAATTCGTTCGTCCAATGTGTACAACTAAACAAACGGAAACGAGCGCGTTTGTTCTAGTACAGCAAATTCAATTGTTAGAATTGTGCTGCGTTCTGAAATTTGCGCGTAATGTCACGTTACATGGTATTTGTTACGCGCACCTAAATTATGCGCGTTTTCTCACGACCGTTTAGGGTGATAAGAATAATTTTGTTGTACGAAGGTGAAGTAACAAAAACGTATATTTTCTCTAAAAATAGATAATAATCGGTTTTGGATACTAAGTTAATAAGTCGTGTTACTGTAGTGTTTGAGTATTAAATGTTGAGTGTAAGTCTTGTGTAACATTGTAATGGACTGGTTAATGACGCGTGTTATCGGTGCGAGAGTTTAAATCAGAGTGTCCTTCTCGTCGTTTTGGAAGTTCGTCGTAGGAAAGGGCTCGAGCAAGTTTTTGGGAAACGGGAGGGATTCGCCAATCAGGGTGGTTTTTTCTGGTGTTGTTGTTAACCCATTCGAGACCGATTGCACACCGTGTGTGCAATTGATTTCCGAGGCTATAAGACGGCTTGCACACCGTGTGTGCAATAACAGTAATGTGCAATTATCAGTTATTCTGAGTAAACTAGTCGTCGAAATAAGATTTTCCTTGAACTAATGAAATCTGCAAGGTACAGGAAAACAAAGTTTGGCATTGGTTTTACTGTGTACCAAAAATCTAAAAATTATTTGAAGCCTTTCTTACATGTAAAATACTATGAATTGCCGACAGTCCTACAAAGAAGGAAAATATAAACGTAATAATTACTCTTGTCCCGCTTGTGTTGGTAATCCTGGATTATGTTTGGGAGAATGTTTCAAGCGCTACCATCAACCAACTAATGTATAATTACTTTACGATCAGTGTACTATTTGCTAAAAGTGTATTTACAAATTATATTTTCTTTTTTATTACTGAGTTACATTACTTTGTTATCTGTAGACATTTTTCTAAAAATTTATTTCTCGTTTGTTATTTTTTTCATTATTCAACTTATCTTTTTTTAACTTTTTACTACTTGTTAAACATTTTCTTTGCATTATATTCTGTTCTTTATTATTGAAAACAAAATAACGATTTTATATTATCTAAATATTTTTGAAATAAATGTTCATACATTTTTTAATGATGTATTTTCATTTTACCTTACATTGCACACATGGTGTTCAATCCGTTCCTCGCAATAAACATTTTCCGAGGAGCGAGCTGCACACCTGGTGTGAATATTTATGTGAATTCACTTACGAATTCGGTGGTTTCCATAGTAAACATGTTTTTTTTTTATTAAAAATGAACAATGTAAAGAAAAAAAAAATTTCGCCCCTGGGGACCGTGTTCGAAGAAAATCGTCGTCTCGAATGGGTTAAGTTTTCAAAAAATCGAAAACAATTTCTTTGTCTTATATGATACTGTAGAGCCTTAAAAATAAGGTGCAATTTGTCTTATAGGCGAAAATATTTTTTAAAGTGGTTTTACAGCTTCTTTTATAAAGCAAGTCGTGATGCCTCGGAGCGGTTCAAAGTACATGGTACCGATTCTAAAGGTTCTGAAGGGACATAATAGCAATCGAAATCCAGATTCCATCGAAAAAATGCGAAACAAAATTTTGGCAAATCTTTACCATAAACTTTCGACGGATGAAATGCCGCAACACGAGAATTGCTCGGTATCGGCATAAATATTGCGTCTTCTATTTTTAACGATCGATTTGAAAGCATAATGGCAATGATGCAGGTGTTCAAATTGACTATGGGTCGTAATTCTTACAATTTCTGCGTCGAAGCTGACGCACGCCGCATCAAGTTTTCCAGGAAAGAGAAAGAGGAAGAAAATATTAATGTAGAAGAACACCTATATGGTGCAGGTATTGCAGAATAATCGCAGGTATGGCAAAACTAGTAAAATAATATGAAATAATGTTACTCAAAACTTTAAATGCGTTTTTCTCGAAACTACGTTTTTCAAATTGGCTTGCAGCATAACTTAAACAAATTTTCTCCGATTCACTTGAAATTTTTACTGTAGCTGTTAAACTCCATTCTCCAGAGAAGTACACATGATTTTTAGGATCGGTTAAAAAGTTTCGTTATTATAAATATTTTTTCGATGAATTCTTTGATGGAAATTAGAACTTTTCTCCACATGTTCGCCATTTTTGCAAAAGTCAATATTTTACCATATACGTCTGTACTTCTCCCGCAAATTTAATTTTTGTGCTTAGCAGAGACTATTTCCAAAAATGCACTTCTACTTCGAGAGCTCCAGCGCCGCCATGTTGAAGCAAAAACATACAAAATTTTTATTTTATACATTAAAGTATGCATATTAAACGCCTTTAAACCAAATTTCGATATGTTATATCATGTAATTAAAAAAAAGTCCTAAATTTACCCTATGTTTTTAGGCGTTAAGCTAAATGTTACCCCTTAAGTCCGAAATTCTCGCAAGGATACCGCGCTGTTGTTAACGCGCGTTTAATGGCTCGCTCCTTACCGAAGTTGCCGGAAATCATTTCGGAGTTTCAAGAACTGAGTTACGGCGCCGCGGAGTTGAATTAGCAAATTTAAGGGTAGGCGTTATTCTCGTCTTGCGAGAACCCCTGTTGCTTCGGTGAAACTTGCTGCTAAGCATCGTTAATGCGTTATCCAAGTTGGGAATCTTTTATTTTTTCACAGTGCGTTGTATTATTTAATTTGTGTAGCATATTATGGTTTATTCAAGTATTTTGTTGTTTTTATTTCATAATGTCGGTTTTGAATTTGTATGCGATCTTTGATGTAATGGACTTCTTGAAACGCCTGTTTTGGTTCGATGTGCTTTATTGTGGAATTGTTAGAGGAAAACTCTGGTTTTTTCGAGGTCCTATGGTTTCCTCTTAAAAGTTTATTGTAGTATAGGGATGTCTTCGTTAGAATTTTCCATTTACGATGGAATTATTGTGAAATATTACTATGCTTATTTATAGAACTTACAGGTAGAGGCTTCCTTCGGAAGATATTTTTGATCTGCCCGGACTTTATAATAAATTTATAACGAATTCATTGAATGAATTTATAACAAAAAGGAAGACTCTACCAGTAAACTCTGTAAGTAAGCATTGTAATATTCCAGAGTAATTCTACTCTAAGTCAAAAATTTGCATTAAGATACTTTCATTAAAATATGAAGAATTTTACCATAAAAAAATTGCAAATAAGGCAAATTCAACCAAACTCCAATTGTTTGCATTGCTTAAAATTGTTTAGTCGGTGACACTCAACGTATATTGTAATATTCCAGAGCAATTTTATTCTAAACCAAAAATTCACATTAAGATACTTTTATTACAATATGAACAATTTTCCATTAGAAAATTGCAAATAAGGCAAATTTAAGCAAAATCCCGTTGTTTGCATTGCTCAACATTTTTTAACCGGTGACACTCAACGTACATTGTAATATTCCATAGCAATTCTATTCTAAGCCAAAAATTCGCATTAAGGTACTTTTATTAAAATATGAAACATTTTACCATAAGAAAATTGCAAATAAGGCAAATTCAACCAAAATCCAGTTGTTTGCATTGTTCAAAATTGTGTAATCGGTGACACTCAACGTATTTTAATATTTCTAAAACCGTCCTAAATCCGATCACCAGTACATTTTGTAAGTAAGCATTGTAATATTCCAAAGCAATTCTACTCTAAGTCAAAAATTCACATTAAGATACTTTTATTAAGATGTGAAGCATTCCACCATAAGAAAATTGCAAATAAGGCAAATTCAACCAAAATCCAGTTGTTTTCATTGTTAAAAATTGTTTAGTCGGTGACACTCAACGTATTTTAATAACTCTAAAACCGATCTCGGGTACATTCTGTAAGTAAACATTGTAATATTTCAGAGCAATTCTACTCTCATCTAAGAATTCACATTTTATTAGAATATGAAGAATTTTACCATAAGAAAATTGCAAATAAGGCAAATTCAACCAAAATCCAGTTGTTTGCATTGTTCAAAATTGTTTAGTCGGTGACACTCAACGTATTTTAATAATTCTAAAACCGATCACGGGTACATTTTGTAAGTAAACATTATAATATTCCAGAGCAATTGTACTCTCATCCAAAAATTCACATTTATATTAAAACATGAAGAATTTTACCATAAGAAAATAGCAAAGAAGGCAAATTCAGCCAAAATCCCGTTGTTTGCATTGTTCAAAATTGTTTAGTCGGTGACACTCAACGTATTTTAATATTTCTAAAACCGTCCTAAGTCCAATCACCAATTTTACCATAAGAAAACTGCAAATAAGGCAAATTCAACCAAATTCCAGTTGTTTGCATTGCTAAAAATTGTTTAATCGGTGACACTCAACGTATTTTAATAATTCTAAAACCGCCCTAAGGCCTATCATCAGTACATTCTGTAAGTAAGCATTGTAATATTCCAAAGCAATTCTACTCTAAGTGAAAAATTCACATTAAGATACTTTTATTACGATGGGAAGAATTTTACCATAAGAAAATTGCAAATAAGGTAAATTCAACCAAAATTCAGTGGTTTGCATTGCTTAGAATTGTTGAGTCGGTGACACTCAACGTATTTTAATATTTCTAAAACCGTCCTAAATCCAATCACCAATTTTACCATAAGAAAACTGCAAATAAGGCAAATTCAACCAAAATTCAGTGGTTTGCATTGCTTAGAATTGTTGAGTCGGCGACACTCAACCTATTTTAATATTTCTAAAACCGTCCTAAGTCCAATTACCAATTTTACCATAAGAAACCTGCAACTAAGACGAATTCAACCAAAATCCAGTTGTTTGCACTGCTAAAAATTGTTTAGTCGGTGACATTCAACGTATTTTAATAATTCTAAAACCGTCCTAAGTCCGATCACCAGTACATTCTGTAAGTAAGCATTCTAATATTCCAAAGCAATTCTACTCTCAGCCAAAAATTCACATTTTATTAGAATATGAAGAATTTTACCATAAGAAAACTGCAAACAAGACAAATTCAACCAAAATCACTTGTTTGAAGAAATTAATTTCGTAATATTGTCCAGTTGGTTGCATTGCTCAAAATTGTTTAGTCAGTGACACTCAACGTATTTTAATAATTCTAAAACCGTCCTAAGTCCGATCACCAGTACATTCTATAAGTAAGCATTCTAATATTCCAAAGCAATTCTACTCTCAGCCAAAAATTCACATTTTATTAGAATATGAAGAATTTTACCATAAGAAAACTGCAAACAAGACAAATTCAACCAAAATCACTTGTTTGAAGAAATTCATTTCGTAATATTGTCCAGTTGGTTGCATTGCTCAAAATTGTTTAGTCAGTGACACTCAACGTATTTTAATAATTCTAAAACCGTCCTAAGTCCAATCATCAGTACATTCTGTAAGTAAGCATTGTCATATGCCAGAGCAATTCTACTTTCAGCCAAAAATTCACATTTTATTCAAATATGGAGAATTTTACCATTATAAAACTGCAAACAAGGCAAATTCAACCAAAATCACTTGTTTAAAGAAATTAATTTCCTAATATTGTCCAGTTGGTTGCATTGCTCAAAATTGTTTATTCAGTAACACTCAACGTATTTTAATAATTCTAAAACCGTCCTAAGTTCGATCATCAGTACATTCTGTAAGTAAGCATTCTAATATTCCAAAGCAATTCTACTCTCAGCCAAAAATTCACATTTTATTGAAATATGAAGAATTTTACCATAAGAAAATTGCAAACAAGGCAAATTCAACCAAAATCACCTGTTTGAAGACATTAAATTCGTAATATTGTCCAGTTGGTTGCATTGCTCAAAATTGTTTAGTCGGTGACACTCAACGTATTTTAATAATTCTAAAACCGTCGTAAGTACAATCATCAGTACATTCTGTAAGTAGGCATTTTAATATTCCAGAGCAATTGTACTCTCATCCAAAAATTCACATTTTATTAAAATATGCAGAATTTTACCATTATAAAACTGCAACCAAGGCAAATTCAACCAAAATCACTTGTTTGAAGCAATTAATTTCGTAATATTGTCCAGTTGGTTGCATTGCTCAAAATTGTTTATTCGATGACACTCAACGTATTTTAATAATTCTAAAACCGTCCTAAATCCAATCATCAGTACATTCTGTAAGTAGGCATTTTAATATTCCAGAGCAATTGTACTCTCATCGAAAAATACACATTTTATTAAAGAAGAATATAAATATAAATGAAGAATTTTATCATAAGAAAACTGCAAACAAGGCAAATTCAACCGAAATCACTTGTTTGAAGAAATTAATTCCATAATACTGTCCAGTTGGTTACATTGTTCAAAATTGTTTATTCAATGACACTCAACGTATTTTAACCATTCTAAAACCGTCCTATGTCCGATTACAAATATCGAACATAACTGTCAACGTGCTAAATATTACGCGGTTAGCTACTTACTCCGAAACTTGCCTAATATCCCACACTCTCGCGTTTTCCGCGAATTTCCGGGAGCACCGCGTTCAGAATCGAAATCACCGTTGCGATACCACTGTCATTCCTCAAGCTTTACCGGTTACGTTACATGCGCTTGCATATTCAGTACCTGCTATAAATACTACCGCATATTTACCCGCAGACCGCCTATTTGTCAAATCAGAAGTTGCCAAGATGTAGGCGTCGCCCAACAGAGAAGCTGATAAGCGCGTTAGGAACTGATAATTCGGCATTACGTCACTAGCCTACCAAATTATTCGGAAATTTTGCACAACCGCCTGAAAATTTTCCAAAAGGTCTCGACATTTTTTAAGCACGAAATCGTTACAGTTTGAAACTTTATTGCGGGAACAGTATTTAGTCAAACTCAACTTCGTGGGTCGATGTCGTTACAGACTCTGCAAATAACAGATAATTGACTGCGCCGGTTTGAATTGCACAATTAACAGTTCGGAATAGAAGAGCTATTGAATAAGCGTAACGAGTGTGTCAATGTAATCAGTGCTCGTATAACCGCGTAAAAATCAGATGAATTTCCACTATCCGGCAACATATTTATACATTTGACCTAGTTCATCATTCGGCTTGTATCAGCGAAGTGATAAGCACCGCGTAGTGGTATCAATCTTTCCTATTCTTATCGATCACGTCGTATAGGTTGTGTGCACAAATCGTGCATCGAATTTAGTTGCGAAACGTATAACCTTATAAATTGGTAAACTCTTTAAATTACAGTTATTTTTTGGTGTATAAAGAAAATATTTCTCATGCAGATTCAGTAATTGTAAAATGTTGGCAATTTATCTCAATTTTAAGGTACTAGTTTAAATGTTCGACTGTTTGTTATTTTTAAAATTTACGTATAATTTATAAATTTACGTATAATATGTTAATATTATTATATATGCATGTTTAATTTTTTTTTTTTCGTTATAAAGTGCAGGTAAATATGGATTTTTGTGCTGAATGCATTAAGAAGATAAGAATTTTATTTATTGTACATTTTTTTGAGGCGAATACTTTCACGAATTTTACTTAAGTTGGCGGTTATAGGATATTTTATTTTATCACGTGTACATCTATGATAACATAGTTCGGATAATGATTTGTTCGATTGTGTTCAGTATAAGATAATTAACTGGATCATATTTCTGATTTAATGATCACTGGCATACTATTCCAATACTTATTAGTGTTTTTATATTTAATTTAGAACAGTTATTTTTATTCCATTACAGTTATATATATATTTTTATATTATACATATATATATATATATATATATTATAAGCGTAAACAAATGTAGACGTTCATGCCGAATGCATAAAAAAAAATAGAATTCTATTTATTACAAGTTTTCTTCAGGCAACGGCTTAACGAATTTAATTTAATGCTTATTTTGGCGACTATTGGATAATTTATTCCTCTATATATACATATATGATAAGATGGTCCGAATGATTTATTCAATGTCTTCCTCTAGCACTATATATTTTAGGCGATGAGTACGTTACTTCAATATTTATTACTGTTTTTGAATTTTGTATAGAACCTTTATTTTTCTTCATTATAAAGCACATGTTGATGGGTGCTTTAATATTGAATGCATAGGAAAATCCAGAATTCTAGTTACCGTACGTTTTCTTGAGGCAAATAATATAACTGGTCTTGCTTAAATTCGCGAGTATCGGATAATTTATTTCTCTACATATATATACATATGTGATAACATAATTCGGATGATTTATTCAATTGTCTTCAATACAAAACAACTCACAGCACTATATATTTCATGTAATGAGTATATCCCTCCAATATTTATCATCGTTTTTGAATTTTATATAGAACCTTTATTTTTCTTCATTATAAAGCACATGTTGATGGGTGCTTTAATATTGAATGCATCGGAAAATCCAGAATTCTAGTTACCGTACGTTTTCTTGAGGCAAATAATATAACTGCTCTTGTTTAAATTCGCGAGTATCGGATAATTTATTTCTCTACATACATATACATATGTGATAACATAATTCGGATGATTTATTCAATTGTCTTCAATACAAAACAACTCACAGCACTATATATTTCATGTAATGAGTATATCCCTTCAATATTTATCATCGTTTTTGAATTTTATATAGAACCTTTATTTTTCTTCATTATAAAGCACATGTTGATGAGTGCTTTAATATTGAATGCGCGGGAAAATCTAAAATTCTAGTTTACCGTACGTTTTCTTTAGGCAAATAATATAACTGCTCTTGCTTAAATTTGCGAGTATCGGATAATTTATTCTTCTACATATACATATGGGATAACATGGTCCGAATGATTTATTCAATTATGTCCAATATAAAATAACCAACAGAACTGAATACTTTAGGTGATGAGTACGTTATTTCAATATTCATTACTGTTTTTGAATTTTATATAGAATCTTCATTTTTTCCATTGTAAAGCACACGTAAATGTGTACTTTCATATTGAATACGCAAGAAAATCTAAAATTCTAGTTTACCGTACGTTTTCTTGCGGCAAATAATGTATTCCTGAGTTGAGTGTCGGAAAATGTATTCCTCTACATTTACATATATGATAACATAATTCGAATGATTTAATCAATTGTGTTCAATATAAAACAACCTACAACACTACATATTTGATGTAATGAGTACATCACTTCTATATTTATTACCGTTTTTGAATTTTATATAGAACCTTCATTTTTCCATTATAAAGCATCTGTAGATGTGTACTTTCATATTTTATACTCAGGAAAATCTAAAATTCTAGTTTACCGTACGTTTTCTTGAGGCAAATAATATAACTGCTCTTGCTTAAATTCGCGAGTATCGGATAATTTATTCCTCTACATATACATATATGATAACATAATCCGTATGATTTATTTAATTATGTTCAATATAAAAGAAACTACATCACTATATATTTAAGGTGATGAATACTTCAATATTTATTACCGTTTTCGAATTTTATATAGAACCTTAATTTTTTCCATTATAAAGCATACGTAGATGTATACTTCCATATTGAATGCACAGGAAAATCTAGAATTCCAGTTTACTGAAAGTTTTCTTAACGCAAATAATATAACTGCTCTTCCTTAAATGCGCGACTATCGGATAATTTATTGAATTGATGATTTATTCAATTGTGTTCAATATAAAACAACCTACAGCACTATTATATCTAATGTAATGAGTATATCCTTTTAATATTTATCATCGTTTCTGAATTTTATATAGAACCTTCATTTTTTTCCCCTTATAAAGCACACGTTGATGTGTACTTTAATATTGAATGCACAGGAAAATCTAGAATTCTAGTTTACCGTACGTTTTCTTGAGGCAAATAATAAGTGCTCTACCTTAAATTCGCGTCTGTCGGATAATTGATTGAATTGATGATTTATTCAATTGTGTTCAATATAAAATAAACTAGAGCACTATATATTTAAGGTGATGAGTACATTACTTCAATATTTATTACTGTTTTTGAATTTTATATAGAACCTTCATTTTTTTCCTTTATAAAGCACACGTAGATATGTACTTTCATATTGAATGCACAGGAAAATTTAGAATTCTAGTTTACCGTACGTTTTTTTGAGATAAATAATATAACTGCTCTTGCTCAAATTCGCGAGTATCCAATAATTTATTCCTCTACATATACCTTCATGATAACATAATTCGAATCATTTATTCAATTGTGTTCAATATAAAACAGCCTATAGCACTATATATTTGAGGTGATAAGTACTTCAATATTTATTACCGTTTTTGAATTTTATATAGAACCTTCATTTTTTTCCATTATAAAGTACACGTAAATGTGTACTTTCATATTGAAAGCACAGATAATTTATTCCTCTACATATACATATATGATAACACCGTCTTATTCATGGTCAAATCATGGATTTATTCAATTGTGTTCAATATAAAATAAAGTACAGCACCTATATATTTGAAGTGATGAATACTTCAATATTTATTACCGTTTTTAAATTTTATATAGAACCTTTATTTTTTTTCTATTATAAAGCACATGTAGATGTGTACTTTCATATCGAATGAATAAGAAAATCTAGAATTCTAGTTTACCGTACGTTTTCTTGCGCCAAGTAACATAACTGCTCTTGCTTAAGTCGGTGATTATCGGATAATTTGTTCTACCATGTATACGTTTTAATGACCACGTGTATTGGATGATACATTATCGTATGAGAAGGTTTTGATCCAACGCGCTGATTCGCCACGGGTCATCGAGTATCAGTTGCCGCATTTATAATTATTTTTCTCTTTCGTATCCTCATGAGCGAAGCACGCGCCGGTCACGCTTGCAGAAACGCAAACACGTAATTGCTCTTGGAAGCGAATTTTTTATATCATTCACTGATATTTATTCGTACGATTCTTTCTCAGCATTAGATCACGCGATTCATGTGACTAGCATCGTGCAAGAGAGTGTGCATTAGGTCATGCATTTAGTCTTAGCAACCATTTTATTTAATGGACAAAGTCACAAGTCAAACGAAATGTAAATGCCGAGTCACGAAAAATATGCTACTTCCCAGTAATTTGCTCTAATATTTTTTTCCTGACCGTTTAGAAAGCTTTAAAAATATAAGTATAAATTTTAACCCATTTGCATCATCGTTCTAAATCCGCAATCTTACTCAAAAATCCGATATGCGCAGCTAAACGTTGCCGAGGAAAGAGGAAAGGGAGACTTTTAGTGTTTATTCTCATTAGAAATAGTGTTAGAGGATTATTCAAAGTATTGTATATTCCTCCTATTTTCCAGAACTAGTTTTTGGACTAGTTCCACGTTGAAAAATAATTCGAAAACATTGCGCCTGGACATTCCATTGTACGTACAAAACTTGTACGTTACAAAAAATTATAATTTTGTTATCTATGAAGCAATTTTTGTGAAACTTTCATAAATTGTATAATTGGAAGTATTTTAGGTATTATTAAAAAAAATCTGCTTTTTAATAGTTATCACTTTAACGACCGCTAGCCGATTAATCGGCTTTTCAGTGGTCGACGGTTATATTAGATAAAATAAATATCATATGATATTATGACAATTCTAAATGGCAATAAAATTACACTGCTTTGAAACCAAAGGATTTTCAACAACACAATCAGTATTTTTAAGTTATAAAGCTTCACAAATAGGCATATACACAATTCCTGCGCGATATCCAAAACAAAGTCGTTAGTGAGTGGCATCTTCACTTAATAGCGGTCGATAAAGTGTTATCATAACTTTTTTACTAAAAAATTATTATACGAAAAAAACATGAAGACAATCGAGTTTAATGCATTGAATATTGATGTAAATACTTAAATAGACAAAATAGATGCAATGTATCAAAATAAGTGACATCTAAAAACAGCATTTAAGGATCACTAAGAAATCTGTAAGAAAGAAACTTTCATAAATTGTATAATTGAAAGTATTTTAGGTATTATCAAAAAATATGTTTTTTTAATAGTTATCATAACATTTTTACTTACAAAATAAATTTGTATGAAATTTATAAAAATTGTAAAATAGGATGCATTTTAGGTATTATCTAAAAAAATGTTTTGAAAAATTATTTAATTCAATTATCATAACATTTTATTTAAAGGTCAATGTTATCAGAGTTTCTATATATTTTATGTATTATTAAAAAATTATTATTTTTTTTAATAATTATCGTAACTCTTTTATATTGATGTAAATACTTGACAATATTGATGAATTTAATATAATGTAAATACTTAAATAGACAAAATAGATACAATGTATCAAAATAAGTGACATCTAAAAACAGCGTGTAAAAAAACACGAAAAAACTCGTGAGCGATCCTTAAAGTGTTAACGTTTGGTGGACTCCGAAAAGTGTCAGTTTTTAACGAAACTGATTGGCGAAGTCATATGTCGTTCAACAGAATGAAAAAAAGAGTCGAAGAGACATTTATTTCGTTCACTCCACCAATTCCATCTCGCATGGCAATTTTCGCGGCGGACATTTATCCAATTAAACAACGGATGGCCTGATTAAAATGATCAGAGCACTCGTTGTCACTGAAAACGGTTATATACCGAATCACCAACGAACGCTGTGGAACTTTTATTAAGCTTTTTCGATGTTAAATTATTACATGCGTGGTGTAGCAAAGAGCAGAGTATTGAAACATGGAAAGTCATAACAAATGTGTGGTTACAGAACTGAAATTAAACAACCGCCCGCGAAACTGATCGTAAATAACAAAAATAAAATAATAAAAAAAAGACCGCATTATTGTGTTTGCATGCGTGACGAATAAAATTACGATGTTTCAAATATTGAAAGCCAAATACACAATATTCCTAATGAGAAACTTAATGTAAATCTGAAATATACCCTGTATCCGAAATTACAATTTTTTGTAATAATGGAACGAAAAAGGATGAAGTAGCACATATTAATGTTCAAACACTCAATAAAAGAATCGTTTTTAAATTGGATGAAAATTTGGATGAAAAATTAAAAGAAGCGTTTACTAAATAATAGGAATAAATTGCGATTTACAAGATTTACGAAGCAAATAATAAAATAATTGCAGATAAATGCAGGAACAAGCGAAAAGCATTGAAAGACGTAAAAATATTCGGACTTATTACATTTGCTGGCCAAAAATACTGAAAAGATAATTTTTCATTGTCACTCATACGAACGTTAACCAATTTCAATTAAATTTATGGCCTCAATATAATTGATGTAATTTCACAAAATCTATTATTCACATTTTTATTTCAAGTTCCAACAATAAACGACGAAGTCCACCTTTACTACTTTTTTTGTAGTTTTTATAGAGTATTGAAACATGGAAAGTCACAACAAATATTACTGAACTGAAATTAAACAACCGCACGCGAAACTGATCGTAAATAACAAAAATAAAATAATAAAAAAAAGACCGCATTATTGTGTTTGCATACGTAACGAACAAATTTACGATACTTCAAATATTGAAAGCCAAATACACGATATTCGTAATAACGAAATTTAATGTATAGCATCTCAAATATCAAATCCGAAATATATAGTACCCCAAATTACAATTTTTTGTAATAATGGAACGAAGAAGGATGATGTAGCACATATTAATGTTCGAACACTCAATAAAAGAATCGTTTTTAAATTGGATGAAACGTCTTGAATCTTTCTAAGGCATTAAAAGAGTGCGTTTAATAAATAATAATAATAAATTGCGATTTACAAGATTTACAAAGCAAATAATAAAGCAATCGAAAAATGCAGGAAGAAGCGAGAAGCATTAAAATGAATATTGAAATTGAATTGAATATTACATTTGTAAGCCAAAAATACTGGAAAGATAATTTTTCATTGTCACTCATAGGAACGTTAACCGACTTAAATTAAATTCGTGGCCCATATATAATTGATCTAACTACACAAATTCTATTATTCATAATTTATTTCAGGTTCCGACAATAAACGACGAAGTCCACCTTTACTACTTTTTTTCGTAGTTTTTATAGAATATTGAAACATGGAAAGTCACAACAAATGTTACTGAACTGATATTAAATAACCGCACGCGAAACTGATCGTAAATAACCAAAATAAAATAATAAGAAAAATAAAAAAAGACCGCATTATTGTGTTTGCATCTGTAACGAATAAATTTACGATACATCAAATACTGAAAGCCAAATACACGATATTCCTAACAGCGAAAATTAATGTATAGCATCCCAAATATCAAATCCGAAATATACAGTATCCCAAATTACAATTTTTTGTAGTAACAAATTGAAAAAGGATAAGGTAGATCACATTAATGTTCAAACACTCAATAACAGAATGACTGTTTTTAATTTGAATCTTTCTAAGGCATTAAAATAGGCGGTTACTAAATAATAGTAACAAATTGCGATTTACAAGATTTACGAAGCAAATAATAAAATAATTGCAGGTAAATACAGGAATAAGCGAGAAGCATTGAAAGACGTAAAAATATTCAGACTTATTACATTTGTAACCCAAAAATACTGAAAACATAATTTTTCATTATCACTCATACGAACGTTAACCGATTTCAATTAAATTTGTGGTCCATATATAATTGATCTAACTTCACAACATCTATTATTTACATTTTTATTTCAGGTTCCGACAATAAACGGCGACGTCCACCTTTACTACTTTTTTTCGTAGTTTTTATACATTTTTTTTCGTAGTTTTTATACGCGCACTTTTTTAGCACCTCAGCAAAATTCGAGTCAATTTGTCAAATTTCGCAAAGGCCATCCTCTTTCGAAATGCCCGAATATTAATGTGAGAACCCGCAACGAAAATATGTATCTCAAGAACGACCTACTTCAACTCGACGCCCATTAATCTTGATAATTGGATCTAGATATCAGGCTAAGCTTCCACTCGTGTGCGTTTATCGAACGGCGATTTCGATCTGCCGGTTACAAGCTTTTCGGCCAAAGTTCGAACTAGTTGTCGCGTTCTACTCGGCGTTTAGCCACGTACTAAAGTCGTACCACGGTCGAACCAAAGGCAGGAGCCCGCACGTTTCGAGTGTTCCCTTCCCGACCAACTCACGACAATTGTCGGTACTTCGCCAATCTAGTTTAATTCCCGTACGAACAATGAGAACAAGAACCGCTCGAGATACCATGTAATCGTTTCGCCGAATGTCGATTCGCTCGAATATCTTCGGACTTCGGACTTCGGAAAATTGACAATGGCGGGTTCGAAGTAGTGTTGGAATGTGGTATATTCTTTACGTCGCAGACTTTATCCGGTGTTTATAGGATTTCGACGGAATTCCTGGCATTGGTGCATTTATAAGATTGAGTCATGAGGATTAGGTATAAGGGAAAGTTCTGTTGATTTTTAACAGGTGCAATTTTATGGGTTGTTGATTTTTAGCAAGAATTCTGATCCGACGGAAACCGGTTTAACCCTTTGATATTAACACTAGGTTTACGGGCGTTTCTTATATACCTATCTCTACGAGCACCCGTCAAATTGACGGGTAGGTGAAGATACGTGTTTACATTAAAAAATCAATTTATTCAAACAAAGTCTGAGTTGAACAATATAAGGCTTCACGTAAAAATAAAATATTAATAAGTCAAGATTTTTTTCCGAATATCTTTTCGATACGACATTTAGCATTGGTGCATTTATGAGTTTCGAATGACGAGTGATTATTCTGGCAAGCGAGTTCATTCAATACGAAGTAACAATTTTATGGGCCATATGTTGATCTTTGTCAAATTATCGAGGCGCTATTGAGATAATGAGTTGGGGCATCTTAGACTTTTCTTTCATTCTTATATTTACTGTTGGAGGAATAATTTTACAAAAAAAATATATAAGGAAGTAAATGAAAAATATCCGTTTTTTTGACGGGTTTTATATTCATTTTATACCACATACAAATTTCAAAATTTATATTAATTTAAGGAAATAATAATTGTGTGTATTATTTAATGAAATTATGAATTTACGATGCAAAGTAGTTAAGATTATTGCTATCGTTTTTTGGGTGTTTCATTTGAAAGTTTGAAATCCGTCAAATTGACGGGTTCAGTTAGTCTTCTGTCAACTGTTTTATGTAGTGCATGTTATATTCAACTGTTTTTCTTAACCTGTGAAATAAAGAGCCAGAAAGTGCATATTGTGCTTAACATACATATAATGCTTTGGGAATTTAACAAGTTCGCAGACGTGAATGCTATAGCATTCATTTTCATGATGATGCAGAATGACAGGAATGCTATATATTATATACATATAATTACAAAAACGTAAGGCTATATAAAATTAAATTTAAAATAATTGATTTTAAGATTTGAATGATATGGAAATCTATCCTCTGATTTACAGGGAAAATCGATTCTGCAGAATACTGTATAAATCGAAGTAATGATGAAATTTGTGTGAAAACTGTGTAAAATGAAAAAAATGATTAGCGCACAATTTCGTAAGTTGTCTAACTACATTTATTTGTATTAAGGTAAAATAAAAATGTGTTACAATTGGAAAGAGATTGTGGGTTCATAAAATATAATATTCTATAATAGCACTCTCTGCAAAATAATTATTTATCGTTAGCCGTTAACTGTGAAGTTGTAAAAGGCTTTTTGTGTATGGAAAAAGGATGAATTTCTTTTTTAGATTCAATGTCAGTTTTAACGAACGACCGATGCTATAAAGTCACTGTGCAAATGTGTGCGCAGGATAAATTTTAAGTTTTTAACAGTTTTTACTTTTAAAAATCCGTTGCTTTGCAAACTGCATAAAAGGAAAATCGTGTAAAAGAACATACCCTGCAAATCGAGAAATAAGTTGTCTAATTACATTTATCTGTATTAAAGTAAAATAAAAATGTGTTACAATTAGAAAGAGATGGAAGGCTCATGAAATATAATATGCTATAATACCACTCTCTGAAAAATAATTACTTATGTTAGCCGTTAATTCTAAAGTTGTAAAAGGCTTTTTGTGTATGAAAAAAGGATGAATTTCTTTTTTATATTGAATGTCAGTTTTAATGAACGACCGATGCTACAAAGTTTCTGTACAAATTTTCGTCTTTAACACTTTTTACTTTTAAGTATCCGTTACTTTGGAAACTTCATAAAAGGAAAATTGTGTAAAGGAATATACCCCTCAAACCGAGGAATAAGTTGTCTAATTACACTTATTTGTATTAAAATAAAATAAAAATGTGTTACAATCGGAAACAGATGGTAGGCTCATGAAATATAATATGCTATAATAGCACTCTCTGCAAAATAATTACTTATGTTAGCCGTTAACTATGAAGTTGTAAACGGCTTTTCGTGTACGGAAAAAGGATAAATTGCTTTATTAAATTCAAAATCAGTTTTAACGAACGACCGATGCCACAAAGTTGCTGTACAAATTTTCGTCTTAAACAGTTTTTACTTTTTACTTTGAAAATTGCATAAAAGGAAAATCGTGTAAAAGAACATACCCCGCAAACCGAGGAATAAGTTGTCTAACTACATTTATTTGTATTAAGGTAAAATAAAAATGTGTTACAATTGGAAAGAGATTGTAGGTTCATGAATTATAATATTCTATAATAGTACTCTCTGCAAAATAATTATTTATCGTTAGCCGTTAATTATGAAGTTTTAAAAGGCTTTTTATGTATGGAAAAAGGATGAATTTCTTTTTTAGATTCAATGTCAGTTTTAACGAACGAACGATGCTACAAAGTTACTGTGCAAATTTTCGTCTTTAACAGTTTTTACTTTTTACTTTGGAAATTGCATAAAAAGAAAATCGTGTAAAAAAACATACCTTGCAAACCGATAAATGAGTTGTCTACTTACATTTATTTGTATTAAGGTAAAATAAGAATGTGTTAAAATTGGAAAAAGATAGTAGACTCATAAAATATAATATGCTATAATAGCACTCTCTGCAAAATAATTACTAATGTTAGCCGTTAATTATGAAGTTGTAAAAGGCTTTTTGTGTATGGAAAAAGGATGAATTTCTTTTTTATATTCAATGTCAGTTTTAACGAACGAACGATGCTATAATGTCACTAAAAATTGTCATCTTTAACAGTTTTTACTTTTTACTTTGGAAACTGCATAAAAGGGAAATCGTGTAAAAGAACATACCCCGCAAACCGTGGAATAAGCGTATTCAATTTGAAGTCGACCAGCGGAAAACGGTTTAGCAGCGTGACTCAAACCTCTTACCATTAAATAAATGGATTTACACTATTTACTTTTGTCGACAGCTGAGTCATTCTGCGCGGCGAATTTCAATGTTAAAATTTCCACAATTTTCGCGTCGATTGTGCCACGAGCGTCAAAGTAGTCGACAATAACAATGCAGGGGTGCTCAAGCAAAGTTATCGAGCATTCCGTCGGTAATTGAATATACGTCGGTCGCGTATAATTAGCACTTTGCCGGAATTAATTCGATAATTTGCTCGGCAAAGTGCAGTTGAGCGTTCGTTAAAATTAGCCAGACGGTGATTAGCGGCATTATTTTGGCGGCCTTTATTGCCTGTCGGAAAATGACATTATTGAAAACCGTTTCCGCGCTGGCAGGCGCTTTTATTCGCTAGATTATTAAATCGTCCGCTGTCAACAGACGTCGAACGTCTCAGAGTCGCACGGATAGAAGTTTATATATGCGTACGGTTATGCATGCCCAGGTTCGCGTGTGAAATTTTTATCACATGTCAGTGAATTTTATCGCGCAATACACAACTGTCGAAGGAAAACACATGGCAGTGCTTGTGCCTTGAGCCGTCGGCTTTATCAGCGAACAATGCGCGAAAACGCAATAAAGTGCCGATTAACAGTAGATCTACGATTGCATGAGCATGAGTACAGAAGTGATTAGCATTAGCTTCTGGACATTTTCTCCTGAGGTTTGGTAGTGGAATTATACGAATTTTAGTTTCGATTATTATCGATTTTACTTATCCGTATATATTTCGCGTAAACTAAATTTTTATTCATCCTACACGTGAAAAGATCTTTGTAGAAATTTAGTTCATGACGAATAAATATTGCATGAGCATAAGTACAGAAATGATCGCTATTATTTTCTGGACATTTCTCCTGACGTTTATTAGTGGATTTATACGAATTTTATTTTCGATTATTATCGAATTTAGTTATCCGTATATATTCCACGTAAACTAAATTTTTATTCATCCCACACGTGAAAAGATCTTTGTAGAAATTTAGTTCATAACGAATAAATATTGCATGAGCGTAAGTACGGAAGTAATCACTATTATTTTCTGGACATTTCACCTGGCGTTTATTAAAGAAATTATATGAATATACACCCAATTTAATTTCCAATCATTATAGAATTTACTTATCCGTATATATTAGTTTGTAAGAATAATTACCCTTTTACTTGACTGAGTTTACATTTATTCCACGTAAATAGCATTTTTATTCATTCTACACGTGAAAAGATGTTTGTATCTTCAACATTTAGTTCATGAAGAATAAATATTGCATGAGCATAAGTACAGAAATTATTACTATTAGTTTCTGGACATTTCTCCTGACGTTTAGTAGTGAAATTATATGAATATATACCCAATTTTATTTCCAATTATTATAGATTTTACTTATCCGTATACATTTCGCGGAAACTAAATTTTTATTCATTCTACACGTGAAAGAACTATTCTAGACGTAGAATATAGAATATTTAGAAAGATTTATTAGAAATAGAACATTTAGATAGATTTATTATAAATAGAACATTTCTACACGTAGAAATTTAGTTCATGACGAATAAATATTGCATGAGTACGGAAATGATTACTATTATTTTCTGGACATTTCTCCTGACGTTTATTAAAGAAATTACACGAATATATACCCATTTTTATTTCCAATCATTATAGAATTTACTTATCCGTATATATTAGTTTGTAAGAATAATTGTCCTGCTACTTGATTGAGTTTGTATTTATTCCGCGTAAACTAATCTTTTTTATTAGGAATAAATATTGCATGAGCATAAGTACAGAAATTATTACTATTATTTTTTGGACATTTCTCCTGACATTTATTTGAAGAATATTATTATCGAATTTACTTATTCGTATATATTAGTTCATGAGGATAATTGCTCTTCTACTTGATTGAGTTTGTATTTATTCCACGTAAACTACATTTTTATTCATTCTACACGTGAAAAGATCTTTGTAGCGAAGAAATTTGGTTAAGGAGGAATAAATGTTGCATGATCATATGTACAGAAATTATTACTATTATTTTCTGGACATTTCTCCTAATGTTTATTGAAGAATAATGCCAATATATACCTAATTTCATTTCCAATTATTACCGAATTTACTTATCCGTATACATTAGCATAAGTACAGAAATGATTATTACTATTTTCTAGACATTTCTCCTGGCGTTTATTAGTATAATTATGCGAATATATACCGAATCTTATTTCCGATCATTATAGAATTTACTTATCCGTATATATTAGTTCATAAGAATAATTGCCCTTCTACTTGATTGAGTTTGTATTTATTCCACGTAAATTAAATTTTTATTCGTTCTACACATGACAAGATCTTTGTAGCGAAGAAATTTACTTCATGAGGAATAAATATTGCATAAGATTATTTTAGTTCTTACAGATTTTATTTTAGATTATTATAGAATTTACTTATCCGTATATATCAGTTCATGAGGATAAATACCCTTCTACTTGATTGAGTTTGTATTTATTCCACGTAAATTAAATTTTTATTCATTCTACACATGACAAGATCTTTGTAGCAAAGAAATTTAGTTTATACGGAATAAATATTGCATGAGATTATTTTAGTTTTGGTAGATTTAATTTTACATTATTACCGAATTTACTTATTCGTATATATTAGTTCATGAGGATAATTGTCGTTCTACTTAAATGCGTTTGTATTTATTCCACGTAAACTACATTTTTATTCGTTCTACACATGACAAGATCTTTGTACCGAAGAAATTTCGTTCACGAGGAATAAATATTGCATGAGATTATTTTAGTTTTTATAGATTTTATTTTAGATTATTATAGAATTTACTTATCCATATATATCAGTTCATGCGGATAATTGCCGTTCTACTTAAATGAGTTTGTATCTGTTCTACATAAATTAAATTTTGATTCATTCTACACATGGCAAGATCTTTGTAGCAAAGAAATTTAGTTTATACGGAATAAATATTGCATGAGATTATTTTAGTTTTGGTAGATTTAATTTTACATTATTACCGAATTTACTTATTCGTATATATTAGTTCATGAGGATAATTGTCGTTCTACTTAAATGCGTTTGTATTTATTCCACGTAAACTACATTTTTATTCGTTCTACACATGACAAGATCTTTGTACCGAAGAAATTTCGTTCACGAGGAATAAATATTGCATGAGATTATTTTAGTTTTTATAGATTTTATTTTAGATTATTATAGAATTTACTTATCCATATATATCAGTTCATGCGGATAATTGCCGTTCTACTTAAATGAGTTTGTATCTGTTCTACATAAATTAAATTTTGATTCATTCTACACATGGCAAGATCTTTGTAGCAAAGAAATTTAGTTTATGAGGAATAAATATCGCATGAGATTATTTTAGTTTTGGTAGATTTTATTTTACAGTATTAGCGAATTTACTTATTCGTATATATTAGTTCATGAGGATAATTGCCGTTCTACTTGAATGACTTTGTATTTGTTCCACGTAAACTAAATTCCCATTCATTCTGTACGTGAAAAGACGTTTGTACCCAAGAAATTTAGTTTACGAGAAATAAATACAATCTCGACCAACAAGAAGGACGATTATCTCGATCAAGCAAATTCATTTCCCCTTCAAATTTCCACATTTCAAATTCTGTACATCATATACCTACATATAATGAAACATTGTCTCTTACCCACATCTCCTCCGTAAATCTAATATTAAGATAAAGAATTACTTGAACGTTTACCAAGATACACTTCATTCCCACCCATCCTCATCTCAAATATCAATCTAACCCCACCTCGCCCACTAATCAACGAACTACCAAACTTCTCGCAAGAACCACTTCCCATAATCTCCGCGAGCATACCACCTTGATCAAAAAGTTTTAGGACTTTATTCATAAAATCGAAAATACAAGTTTATCCATTATAATTGATATCGTCCCCTTTAAAGTACTCCCCATCGACTGTAACGCACTTATACCAGCGCTTGATCCAATCATCGAAACATCGCTGATATTCAATTTTTGGTATGTCCATCAGAGCCGTCTTCGATTTTTCCATAAAATCCTTCCGAGTGCTGTAACGCGTTCCGCGAAGCGGTTTTTTAGGTCGATTAAACAGAAAAAAGTTGCAGGGACCTAAATCAGGTGAATTCGGAGGCTGGTGAATAGTATTCGTATTATTTTTGGTCAAAAACGAGTTGTTTGCCCACAAATTCGATCTTTTTTGGCGAATTGCTTCAGACAAACTTCTCATAACGCCCAAATAATACATTTTGTTGACTGTTTGTTGCTCTGGCAAGAATTCATGATGCATAACACCGTTGTAATGCATGAAAACCGTGAGCATCACCTTCTTTTTCGACGGAAAACAACGTGATTTCTTCGGAAGCGTTCGTGCCACCAAAAAACGTTTGATCTCAAAAGAGTATCGTTGCCGAAACACTTCTCCAACATTTCCAAGGTCTGCGGACCGTTAAATCCGTTTTTCACACAAAATTTTATGCAAATTCGTTGATCCAAAGTTGATGCCATTTTCAAATATGTAAAAAATCGAAAACACGCACAAAGTTAGATGTACTCAACCCGGTATAACTTTTACAATTAAAAGCTATGACGCTGAAATTTGGTGGGAACTTTAATGACAGATGTGGCAACCTAACAAAAAAAAAAACAATTTCAATTTTAAATAAAAACTATTTAAAATAAAACTTTTTGATCAAGGTGGTATTCCTATTTTGTTACCTCGCCTACGAGGTCACATAAAAAATGCATGGGCCGCCAAATACAGCATGTACCGCGCGTTCCCGGGTATTTCTTGCAATTTTTTTCCGATCCTACCGGATCACGTGTCGACTCTCACGTCCTCTGATCCCACAGTGTTCTCCGATCCTTTTTGAACACATGGCATACGTGACTGATGCCACGTACGGACCTGCCTGCACGATCACGCTCTACTTTTCTCATTTTCTCCCTTCGCGAGTGTAAGACGCGCGAAAATGCTCAGACACTGCGTTGTTCCCGGTGAAGCTGGAAACCGATACCTGCAGAAAGTGCTCACGCAAGAATTTGGCGGCGGATTGCGTGGACAGTGTCGAAGAATAATGACGCGGTTTTTTCGCGCTTGGAAATTATGACAATGAAGCGAGGGTCAATAGTTGAAGACGTATTTAACTGTTTGGGTTCCATGCGGTGCGATAGTTTTTATGTAGAAAAGTGCCAGTGCTTTTGTCATGGTGCGCTATTGGCGATACGGGCATAATTTTATTGATAATTATTCTGTGCATAGTTACTTTTTTTTATATGAACCGTGTAAACAATATATTTTGTCTTTGATTGCTATTAGTTGAAATTATACTTATTTGATAAATATATATTTTGTCTTTGATTGCAATTTTACTGATAATTATTCTGTGCATAGTTACTTTTTTTATATGAACCGTGTAAACAATATATTTTGTCTTTGATTGCTATTAGTTGAAATTATACTTATTTGATAAATATAAGCGCTTTTCAGGTTTTAAGTCGAGAAGTCCTAGCACTTTTTGATAATACACGCACAATTTTACTGATAATTATTCACCGCATAGTTACTGTGTTTGGTGTGAATTATTGAGCAATATTTTGTCTTTAGTTGCCATTACTTGAAATTTATACTTATTTGATCAACGCTAGTGCTTTTCAGATTTCATGTCGAGAAGTCCTAGTACTTTTTGGCGATACACGCACAATTTTACTGATAATTATTCACCGCATAGTTACTGTTTTTTATATGAACCATTAAACAATATTGTTTCTAATTGCCATTACTTTTTGAAAACTTCTGAAATTTATACTTATTCGATAAACGTAAGTGCTTTTCAGGTTTCGTGTCAAAAAGTTCTAATACTTTTTGGCGATACACGCACAATTTTACCGATAATTATTCTCTGCATAGTTACCTTTTTTTATATGAACCGTATAAGCAATATATTTTGTCTTTGATTGCTATTAGTTGAATTTATACTTATTTGATAAACATAAGCGCTTTTCAGGGTTTATGTCGAGAAGTTCCAGTACTTTTTGGCGATACACGCACAATTTTACTGATAATTATTCTCCGGATAGTTATTATTTTGATGGGAACCATTGAGCAATACGTTTTGTCTCTAATTGCTATTAATTGAAAATGAAATTTATTTGATAAATGCAAATGCTGTACAGGTTTCATCTTAAGAAGTCCCGGTACTTTTTGGCGATACACGCTCAAGTCTACTAATAATTATTTTCTGGATAATTACTATTTTTTATGTGAACCATTGAGCAATATTTTGTCTTTAATTACTATTATTTGAAATTACACTTATTTGATAAACGCAAGAGCTTTTCAGGTTTCATGTCGAGAAGTCGCAGTACTTTTTGGTGATACACGCATAATTTTACTGATAATTATTCTTGGTACAGCTACTGTTTTTGGTGTGAATCATATGAGCAATGTATTTTGTCTCTAATTGCCATTACTTTAAATTATATTGATTTGATAAGCGGAAGCGCTTTTCAGGTTTCATATCGAGAAGTCCCAATACTTTTTGACAATACGCACACAATTTTGCTTCTAAATATTCTACGCATAGTTCTGTTTTTGATGTGGACCATTGAGCAGTATTTTGTCTCTAATTGCCATTACTTGAAATTTGCTTTTCAGGTTTCATGTCGAGAAGTCTCAGTATTTTTTGACAATACGCACACAATTTTGCTTCTAAATATTCTACGCATAGTTACTGTTTTTGATGTAAACCATTGAGCAATACTTTGCCTCTAATTGCCATTACTTGAAATTTGCTTTTCAGGTTTTATGTCACGAAGTCCCAGTACCTTTTGGCGATACACGCACAATTTTACTGATAATTATTCTTCGTACAGCTGCTGTTTTTGGTGTGAATCATATGAGCAATTGTCTCTAATTGCCATTACTCGAAATAAGCGCTTTTCAGGTTTTATGTCGAGAAGTCCGAGTACTTTTTGGCGATACACGCACAAGTTTACTGATAATTATTCTCTGCATAGTTACTATTTCTGATATGAACCATTGAGCAATATTTTGTCTCTAATTGTTGCCATTACTTGAAATTATACTTATTTGATAAACGTAAGCACTTTTCAGGTTTCATGTCGAGAAGTCCCACTACTTTTTGGCGATACGCGCAAAATTTTATTGACAATTATTCTCCGGATAGATACTGTTTTTTATGTAAATCATTGAGCAATATATTTTGTCTCTAATTCCCATTACTTGAATGTATACTTATTTGATAAATATAAGCGCTTTTCAGGTTTCATGTCGAGAAGTCCCAGTACTTTTTGACGATACGCGCACAATTTTACTGATAATTATTTACCGCATAGTTACTATTTTTGATGTGAACCATTGAGCAATATTTTGTCTCTAATTGTTGCCATTACTTGAAATTATACGTATTTGATAAACGTAAGCGTTTTTCAGGTTTCATGTCAAGAAATTCCAATACTTTTTGGCGATACGCGCTCAAGTTTACTGATAATTATTCTACAGATAGTTACTATTTTTTATGTAAACCATTGAGCAATATTTTGTCTCTAATTGCCATTACTTCAAATTATACTTATTTGATAAACGTAAGTGCTTTTTAGGTTTCATGTCGAGAAGTCCCAGCACATTTTGGCGATACGCGCAAATTTTACTAATAATTATTCTCCTACTGTTTTTTATGTGAACCATTAAGCAATATTTTGTCTCTAATTGCCAATACTTGAAATGTATACTTATTTAATAAATGCAAGCACTATACAGGTTTCATCTTAAGAAGTCCCAGTACTTTTTGGCGATACGCGCACAAGTTTACTGATAATTATTCTCCGGATAGTTACTATTTTTTATGTAAACCATTGAGCAATATTTTGCCTCTAATTGCCATTACTTCAAATTTACACTTATTTGATAAACGCTAGCGCTGTTGCCCCGTTTGACGTTTTATCGACATAAATTGAAGCAAGCGTTATCGCGTCACTTGGTATTTCTCGTTAAGATTTTCTAAACAACCTCTGGAGACTCAAACGATTAATGCAATATTTTGTCTCTGTTTGCCAAATCTTGAAATGTATCAATTTAATAAATGCAAGCACTATACATTTTTTTCATTTGGAATGGAGAGCGGGAGACAGTTTTTGGCGATACGCGCACAATTTTTGATAATTATTCTCCGATAGTTACTATTTTTTATGTAAAAATTGCAGAAAATATTTTGCATGTAATGCCATGTCAAATTTAACTTTTTTAAACGTGGCGTTGGTTTGACGTTTTATGGAATTAAATTGAACGGAAGCTATCGCGTCGCTTTTTTCACACACAAGCGCATTTTCATGTTAATCTGGAGAGTAAACGATTAATGCAATGGTAGTTGATGTTTTTCAAACTGAGAATTTCTGCAAAAAAATTACATATTTAATTTTTTGTAATAAATGGAATGAGAGCTTTTGATAAGACAGTTATGTTTTTGTTTTTCAATGGTTATTTACTTTTTTTTACGCTGAAATAAATGGATTTCTAAAAGTAAAAACTACAGAAAATATAAATTTGCGCGGCGCATGTATATGTATAGAATTTTTAAGTGGCGGTTGTTTGGTATCACTGGAATTAACGGTGAAACGGAAGTTTCCCTTTTATCACACACAAAAGCGCATTCATGTTAATTAGAGCAGTAAACATTTAGCAGCAGAAAGTTGCGTGTTTTGTTTTCGTTTTGTTTTTCCTAACTAGGAATTTCTAAAATTACATATTTAATAGATGATAATAAATTAATGTAGCTTTTGATAAGAGCAATGTTTTTGTTTTTCAATGGTTACTTACTTTTATTTTTCGTTAAAATAAATGAATTTAGTTAATTATCAAACTATGTTTATTTTATGTTTTGTTTGGGTTTGCATGATATTTTAGGGAATCGATCCGCTGTGTAAATCGAGATACAGATGTCTCAGTCTGCATAAATTCAGTATGTTTTCCGCGGCGGAAATACGGGAAGTTATATATAATCCAAAACACAATTGGAGCTGCTGGCAAACAAATTAGAGTCACGAACTTAAGGAACTTTAAATTACAGAATTATCTCATTTGCAGAGTAACGGCGCTGGTAGTATGCGCTGGAGTATTAACACACATTTGGATAATTAGGAAAACGCGAGCATGATAAACAATAAGACGAATGCGAATGTTTTTGTCGCTGAACGAGTAAAGAAATTCAAGATCAACAAACAGCTAGAATTCTAGAAAACAGTGACTTAGCACCTTAGTTGTCCTGGAAAGTCAGCAGTTTACTTAGATTGTTTTGAAGAATGTCTCACTTTCGTTCTATTTTAACAAAATAAGCATTTAGACACAATTGTGTACATAATTACTGCTAAATACCTTCGTTATTGTTACAACCTTGCAAATATGTAACTTGCTTGTTACTCATACATTGGAAGGTCGTAATTTTGTTCAGATAATGAAATAATCGCGGATGAATACGAATATAATTTAATTATAATTATTATATTAATAATATATTATATATTATTATATATATTATATGTTATAAGTATAGGAATAAATATAATTTTATTTGTCACGGCAGAGCAGTTTTTAATCGCGTAAAAATCCCCTGGCATAATGTTTGAGTTGATAATTATTTATACGTTATTATAAAGATACTTATTTACACGAGTTAATAATTATTTATACCTATTATCTGTATTTTGTACTATTCGCGTAATATCAAACCTGGAAACTAGCATTTACCACTGACGAAAATTGATTCCGCATCAAATAAATCAAGTGTAGCAAGCACTCTTGTGCTTTATTGTGCTTTGTGCTTGTGATTTATTCCTATACTTATGGGATTTATTTATCCCATAAGTATAGGAATAAATATAACTTTATTTGTCACGGCGGAGCAGTTTTTAATTGCGTAAAAATCCCCTGGCATAATGTTTGAGTTGATAATTATTTATACGTTATTATAAAGATAATTATTTATACGAGTTAATAATTATTTACACCTATTATCTGTATTTTGTACTATTTGCGTAATATCAAACCTGGAAACTAGCATTTACCACTGACGAAAATTGATTCCGCATCAAATAAATCAAGTGTAGCAAGCACTCTTGTGCTTTATTGTGCTTTGTGCTTGTGATTTATTCCTATACTTATGGGATTTATTTATCCCATAAGTATAGGAATAAATATAACTTTATTTGTCACGGCGGAGCAGTTTTTAATTGCGTAAAAATCCCCTGGCATAATGTTTGAGTTGATAATTATTTATACGTTACTATAAAGATAATTATTTATACGAGTTAATAATTATTTATACCTATTATCCGTATTTTATATTATTTCCGTAATATCAAAGCTGGAAACTAACTTAAACCACTGACGAAAATTGATTCCGTGTCGAATAAATCAAGTGTAACAAGCACTCTTTACGCTTCAACAAACAAAGACAAAGGATACTGCCAAAAGTTTGCAATATTGTGCACATAACGTTGAATGACCTATATGAATTAAATAAACACACCAGCAATTACGAATCGTTCGAGCAATTAGACGCACGACCATTAGCAAATAATTATTATGTGGCTCAGCACTTCCTCGTGAAAATAATTAGTATGCTCTAATTATCCTAAGTAAATATTCACGTGAAATAAGTCCGCCAACGCTCGATTCAACGTAAAATGCGCCGACTTGGACATCGCAATTTTTTTCATTGCCGATTCACGAGATGTGTATGTGTGTGTTGAGCTCGTGATGTCGAAATGATTCGGTCGTGTCACGTAAGTCGCAAAAAAGAATTGTACCCAACCGTATGTCATTTTCCAAATGATCACTGACAAACGATATCATCTTTTACCGTGTCGTAACTCCTTACGCGGTGCAATATGCGAAAAATGTAAATGAGCCAATTCACACTGTTTCCGGTTTTTAGCCGAGTAATTCGCTGAGTAAAATGAGCAACAAGGCTGACTAAAAATCGTACATTGAACAGCAGGATAAACATCGTTCGCAGAATCAATCTGCGATGCGGGAAATTCCGGTTTTCTAACAAACGATTTCGAAATCGATTTCCACTAATCCGTGATACATAAACGTACCGATACGCGTGCCACCACAAAATATATGGTATTGGCATTGTACTAAGTTCGCTGACGTATAACCCAGTGCCACTGATGCAATCGAGAACTGGCCGATCTATACGTGAAAAAAATATACCGTTTATTTGATATCAAATTTTTCTTGACCCCTGCTCCTTATTAATACACCCGTTTGCTATTAAAAAAATGTTTCTTTCATTATAACGCTTAACCCTTCCTACATCACATCATTCCCATTATCCAATGCCACTGACGCAATCAAAAACTGGCAGACCTAATCCGTGAAAAAAATATGCCGACAATTTGATATCCAATTTTCCTTGACCCCTACCCCTTATTATTTGATCCCGTTGTTATTAAAAAATCTTTTGTTCGTTATAACCCTTAATCCTTTCTACATCACATCATCCCAATCATCCAATGCCACTGACGCAATCAAAAACTGGCTGACCTAATATGTGAAAAAAATATACCGACAATTTGATATCAAATTTTCCTTGACCCCTACTCCTTATTATTACACTCCGTTGCTATTAAAAAATTATTCGTTCGTTACAACGCTTACACACACGTAATCCTTCCTACATCACATCCCAATCATCCAATGTCAGTGACGCAATCAAGAATTGACCTACGTAATATGTGAAAAAATTATCCCGACAATTTGATATTAAATTTTTCTTGACCGCTACACCTTACTATTACACCCCGTTGCTATTAAAAAATCTTTTGTTCGTTACAATGCTTACATGCACGCAACTCTTCTTACATCACATCATCCCAATTTTCAAAAAAATTTGCCGACAATTTGATATCAATTTTTCCTTGACCCCTACCCCTTATTATTACACCCCCCCTCCCTGCTATTAAAAAATCGTTTGTTACAACACTTTCAGGCACGTAATGTTTCCTACATCACATCATCGCAATCAAAAACTAACCGATGTGATCCGTGAAAAAATTATCCCGACAATTTGATATCAAATTTTCCTTGACCCCTACCCCTTATTATTACATCCCGTTACTATTAAAAAATCTTTCATTCGTTATAATGCTTATACGCACGTAACTTTTCCTACTCACATCATCCCAATCATCAAAAAAATATACTGACAATTTGATATCAAATTTTCCTTGACCCCTGCCCCTTATTATTACATCCCGTTACTATTAAAAAATCTTTCATTCGTTATAATGCTTATACGCACGTCACTTTTCCTACATCACATCATCCCAATCATCAAAAAAATTTGCCGTCAATTTGATATGAAATGTTCCTTGAGCCCTACCTCTTATTATGACACCTTCTTGCTATTAAAAAATCTTTCGATCATTACAACGCTTACACGCACGTAAACCTTCCTACATCACATCATTCCAATTAAAAACTGGCCGACGTAATACGTGAAAAAAATATACCGTCAATTTTATATCAAATTTTCCTTGACCCCTACCCCTTATTATTACACCCCCTTGCTTTTAAAGAATCTTTCGTTCGTTAGAACGCCTACACATAACTTTTGCTACATTACATCATCCCAACCATAAAAATCATGTGCGGACAATTTGATATCAAATTTTCCTTGACCTCTACCTCTTATTATGACACCCCATTGCTATTAAACAATCTTTCGTTCGTTATAACGCTTACACGCACGTAACTTTTCCTACATCACATCATCCCAATCTTTCAATTCCACTGACGCAATCAAAAACTGGCGGACTTCATACGTGAAAATAATATGCCGACAATTTGATATAAAATTTTCCTTGACCCGTACCCCTTATTATTACACCCCCTTGCTTTTAAAGAATCTTTCGTTCGTCAGAACGCCTACACATAACTTTTGCTACATTACATCATCCCAATCATCAAAATCATATGCGGACAATTTAATATCGAATTTTCCTTGACCTCTTATTATTACACCCCGTTCCTATTAAAAAATTAAATAAGTAAAGTTACAACGCTTACACGCACGTAATCCTTCCTCCATTACATCATTCCAATCATCAAAATCATATACGGACAATTTAATATCAAATTTTCCTTGACCTCTACCTCTTGTTATGACACCCCATTGCTATTAAACAATCTTTCGTTCGTTACAACGCTTACACGCACATAACTTTTCCTACATCACATCCAATCTTTCAATTCCACTGACGCAATCGAAAACCGGCCGACGTAATACGTGAAAAAAATATACCGTCAATTTTATATCAAATTTTCCTTGACCCCTACCCCTTATTATTACACCCCGTTGCTATTAAAAAATCTTTCATTAGTTACAAGGCTTACACGCACACAACTTTTCCTACATCACATCATATGCGGACAATTTGACATCAAATTTTCCTTGACCTCTACCTCTTGTTATGACACCCCATTGCTATTAAACAATCTTTCGTTCGTTACAACGCTTGCACACACGTAACCGTTCCTACATGACATCCCAATCATCCCATCAACATACATGCCTCCATCCATTGTCTCTTACATCACATACACTCTCCACCTCCCATCAGCCACTCACTTATGAGATTTCTGAAGGTATCCGTGAATATTCGGATCATCCTGCCGTTTTTTCCTGCACCTCCTCTGTAGTCGCCCGCCTACGTGTTACGCTATCGTCTTCTGTCTGAATGCACTGACAAGCGTCAGCTGCTATTTGCCACCATCACGCGTTTTCACGACGCACTGCTGTTAGACACACAGTTCCGCTCCTACGACTATACCGTCGAAGTATTCTCATTAATTTCGTTCTCAGCTCCGTCACTCTCTCTCTTCCTCCAGGCCTCCGTCTCTCCCACCGTTTTTTTCAAAGTCTTACTTTCTCACTTCGCGACGGTCTTTTTCTCCTCGACCGCACGCTGTTTCTGACTCCTTGCTCACTAAACGCGTCCGATTTTTCTCGAACCCGGCACATGCGCGTCACCTGTCGAATTTCGTCCGCGATCCCGGGAGCATTATCGCGATCGAGAGTGGAATTCGTTTGAAACGCTGCGCGGCTAGTTTGAAACCGCCGGACAAGAAGGGACCAACTGAGCGGGGTCCCTGCTATTTCGTCGGCTTTATTATCCGGAGCGTGTGGCGTGATGGGACGACGGTTTACGGCAAAGCGACGCCGTTCGTCGATGCTCTTTGACCCCTCCCGGCGCGAGGCATGTTGTGAAAAAAGCGGACCGGAGAAAAAGGAAGCGTATGGACGGACGACGGCCCTGCGCGTGTGTGCCTCGCAAGCGCGCTTATCTCTTATCGCGAGCTGTTGCGCGGTGCATTCCCCCCAGACCTGCACTTCCCCTACTTCGCCGCCGGACGCCCAGATGGGGAAGGCTTTGTGTACGAAACGATGGATCCCGGTGGAAGCCGCAAAGATTCCACTCGATCGCGATCGCCTTTGTCGCGGACACCGGGTGAAGCCGTAGAATTGGATGGACGAGGCGTTTTGTTGCTATCAAGACGCTAAGAAGACTCATTTTGAACAATACGACGGCGGTAGTTAATAAGAAAACGGATTTTCGTGCGGGGGTTTTGAATATCGTTGGGTTGAATTACTAAAATGCGTTATTCGGTTTTGGAATGTGAAAATAGCAGTAAAAAGATTCCACTCGATTGCGATCGCCTTTGTCGCGGACACCGGGTGAAGCCGTAGAATTGGATGGACGAGGTGTTTTGTTGCTATCAAGACGCTGCGAAGACTCATTTTGAAGTATGTGATGGCGGCGGTTTGTAAGAAAATAAATTTCGGTGCGGGAATTCTAAATATTTTTGGATCGATTTACTAGAACGCGTTATTGGATTTTGGAATGTGATAATAGTAATACAAAGATTCCCTTGCGATCGCCTTTGTCGCGGACACCGGGTGAAGCCGTAGAATTGGACGGACGTGGCGTTTTGTTGCTATCAAGACGCAGCGAAGACTCATTGTGAAGTATGCGATGGCGGTGGTTTGTAAGAAAATTAATTTTGGTGCAAGGGTTCTGAATATTTTTGGGTTAATTTATTAAAATGCGTAATTGGATTTTGGAATGTGATAATAGCAATAGAAAGATTGTACTCGATCGCGATCGCCTTTGTCGCGGACACGAGGTAAAGCCGTACAATTCAATGACCGCGACGTTGCGAACTCTCATTTTGAAGAAGGCGACAGCGGTAGTCCGTAAGAAAATGGATTCCGATGCGTAGATTCTGAATATCATTGGGTCGACTTACTAAAATGTGTTGTTGGATTTTGGAATGCGACAATAGTAACAAAAAGATTCCATTTGATCACGATTGTCTGTGTCGCGAATATGGGGTGAAGCAATACAATTCTATAGATGCGGCGTTTTGCTATGAATACGTTGCAAAATTTCATTTTGAAGAATGTGATGGCGGTAGTTTGTAAGAAAACGAATTTCGTTGCGTAGATTCTGTATATCCTGGGCTCGTGTTACTAAAATCCGTAATTAACTTTTGGAACGTGATAATATCAATACAAAGATTCCACTCGATCGTCTTTGTCACAGACATGGGTGAAGCCGTAAAATTCTATGGACGTGGCGTTTTGTCACTCTCGAGATGCTATGAACTCTCGTTTTGAAGTATGTGACGGCGGTGGTTTATAAGAAAATGGATTTTGGTGCGGGTGTTCAAAGTATTGTTGGGTCGAATTACTAAAATCCATTATTAGATTTTGGAATGTGATAAAAGCAATAAAAAGAATCCATTCGATCGCGATCGCCTTTGTCGCAGACACGGGGTGAAGCCGTACAATTCTAAGGATGTGGCGTTTTGTTATTGAGAGGTTGCGAATTCTGAATTTGAAGTATGCGATGGCGGTGGTTTTTAAGAAAATGGATTCTGACACGTAGATTCTGAATATCGTTGGGTCGGGTTATTAAAATGTGTTATTAGGTTTTGGAATGTGATAAGGGGTGAAGCTGTAGAATTGTATGGACGTGGCGTTTTGTTGCTATTGAGACGTTGCCAATTCTCATTTTGAAGAAGGTGACAGCGGTAGTACATAAGAAAATGGATTCCGATGCGTAGAGTCTGAATATCATTGGGTAGATTTACAAAAATGTGTTCTTGGATTTTGGAATGTGATAATAGTAACAAAAAGACTCCATTCGATTACGATTGTCTGTGCCGCGGATATGGAGCGAAGCCGTACAATTCTATGGACGAGGTGTTTTGCTATGGAAACGTTGCAAAATTTCATTTTGAAGAATATGACGGCGGTAGTTCGTAAGAAAATGGATTCCGATGTGTAGATTCTGAATATTATTGGGTCGATTTACTAAAATGCGTTGTTGGATATTGGAATGTGATAATAGCAATGAATAGATTTCGTCTGATCGTGATCGTATTTGTCGCGGACGTGGGGTGAAGCCGTGTAATTCTATGGAAGTGGCGTTTTGTTGCTATCGAAATGCTGCGAACTCTCATTTTGAAGTATGCGATGGCGGTGGTGTGTTAGAAAATGGATTTCGGTGCCGGAGTTCTGAATATCTTTGGGTTGATTTACTAAAGTGAGTTATTGGATTTTGGAATGTAACAAACAGATTCCATTCGATCGTGATCGCCTTTGTCGCGAACATGGGGTGAAGCGGTGCAATTCTATGGAAGTGGCGTTTTGTTGTTATCGAGACTCTGCGAACTTTCGTTTTGAAGTATGCGATGGCGGTGGTTTGCAAGAAAATGGATTTCGGTGTGAGGGTTCTGAGTATCGTTGGGTCGACGTACTAAAATGCGTTATTTCATTTTTTTTGCTACGAAATATTGCAAACTCTGATTTTGAAGAAGGTGACAGCGGTATTACGTAATAAAATCGATCCCGATGCGTAAATTCTGAATATCGTTGAGTCGAGTTACTAAAATCCATTATTAACTATATATATATATATATATATATATATATATATATATATCTGTAGTAACCGTATCCATATATCCGTAATTCGTAAGAAAATAAACTTCGGTGCGGGGTTCTGAATATCGCTGGATCAAGTTACTAAAATCCGTTATTAAGGTTTTGGAATGTGACAATAGCAGTAAAAAGATACGCGTTCGATCGCGATCGCCTTTGTCGCAGACATGGGGTGAAGCCATACAATTCTATGGACGCGGGGTTTTACTATAGAGACGTTGCAAAATTTCATTTTGAACAATGTGGCGGCGGTGGTTTATAAGAAAATGGGTTTTGGTGCGGGGGTTTTGGATATCATTGGCTCGAGTTACTAAAATCCGTTATTGGATTTGGAAATGTAATAACAATAAAAAATTCCGTTCGATCGCCATCGCCTTTGTGGCGAACACGGGCTGAAGCCGTACAATTTTATGAACGCGACATTTTGCTATGGGGACTTTGCAAAACTCCATTTTGAGAATGTGACGATGTTAGTTCATAAAAAAATGGATTGCAGTGTGTAGATTCCGAATATCGTGTGGTCGTGTTACTAAAATCTGTTATTAGATTTTGGAATGTGATAATAGCCTTTGTCGCGAACACGGGATGAAGTCATTCAATTCTATGGACATAGTGTTTTGTTATCGAGAGGTTGCGAACTCTGAATTTGAGGTATGCGATGGCAGTAGTTCGTATGAAAATGGATTCCGATGCGTAGAGTCTGAATATCATCGGATCGATTTACTAAAATGCAGTATTGGATTTTGGAATGTAATAGCAATAAAAAATTCCGTTCGATCGCTGTCGCCTTTGTGGCGGACACGGGGTGAAGTCATAGAATTCTATCGACGTGGCGTTTTGTTATCGAGAGGTTGCGAACTCTGAATTTGAAGTATGTGATGGCAGTAGCACGTAAGAAAATGTAAGTTATTTGAAAAAAGGATTTCGGTGCGTAGATTCTGAATGTCGTTGAATCAAGGTTTAAAAATGTGTTATTGTATTTTGGAATGCGATAATAAGAGTAATTGGAATTCGACAATATTCAAATCGACTGTGTTGATGATTAGAATAATAAGTACAGAATATTATTGAACCTTACATATAACTTGATACGAATAATTCTCAAAGTTATTAAAATAAAGTTTCCTCTTCAGCAGTCTGCACAATAATTGATATATGAGACTTAAGGCTGAAACTTAAATCGAAAACGACAAACTTAAATTTGTTTTTACATTTTTAAAACAATTTCCTTTCATTTTTAATGCCAACCAAGAAGAACAATTATCTATATCAAGCAAAAATTATAATTGACAATATTTCGATTGGCTACATAGATAATAAAAATAAAGGTATTGTAAGGAATAGAATAAAATATAATAGAAATAAATATAGAATAGAATAGAAATAGAAATAGAAATAGATATTCCAAAAATGACAGTATTCAGATTAACTTGTCCTTTTCGAGAAGAAACAAAGTCGCAGCGAAGTTTCGAATATAACAACCGTTTTCGACTTGTTATTCGAGTCCTACCGAGCAACACACTCCGTGAGCAAAAACAAAGAGCACTCCACGCAGGGTTTCGAATACCGGTCCTGCGGCATGTGCAGGATAGTTACAACATCCATGGTGGCCCCATGACTTGCACGACCGCGAGTTACCCTCCCGATATTTGAGTTCCCGATAACGACATACCCTTCCACCGTGAACTTTCGCAAACGATAACTTTCCGACCCCGATCACCTGATGCCACTTGTTCAACCGATAACACGAGACTAGTATTTTCGCAGCGTGTTCTATCGCGATTATTTTGCACCTAAGGTTATCTGTTACGTTTTTCTAACGTCTTTTATCGTCGCTCGTGTGCGCTGGGCTGCGGGAACGAACCGAATTTGTGCTTCCGTAATTAAACATACGCCTTCCCTTGTTTGTCATACAATAGCCTTGCCAACGTGGCCAATACATTGCGTCAGCTGAGTAGTTTATACTCGCACACAAAGCAAGAAAGTCTATATGTGCGCGAAAGTGAGCTTTGAAACGAACTGTGTTTTTGTCGGGTTAGGAGAAAGAGAGAGGCAACTTCTAGGCACACGGTATCGAGGAATGTTCGGATCGATCGCTAATGGGATCGTCAATATTAATACATTTTATTGTCCGCTTATTTGCCAGCTAAAACGCATATCATTGACGCCGTTTATTGACATTAACGTTCCATTGTTACGGGAATTGATTTATTCGCTGTTGCGGTAAATATTATTTTCTCGACCGTGTGCCATTTTATTCCGACGACAACAACACATACCCTTCCGTCAACCTTTCCTTCTCTGATTAAAAGCAACGTATCCTCATACTGTTATATTCTCCGCATTTCTGCCGCCGACAAAGAGACTGTCTTTGTCCGTCTTTCTCTTTCCTTCCCTCCTGTATATATCGCTCCCTCTCTCCCTGTCTCTAAACTCTCACTCAAACGTTTCGTGACCTCTCTTTTCCCTTGACGCGCATCGGGCGCCGTTCTATATCAAAGCCGTGCCGTGTTTTATGCTCGTTCGCCCTTTATATCCTCGGCCGCAATTCACTCCGCAATCACAAGCCCCGCAAGTTCTGCCGTCCTTGGTGTGTTCCGCGACTCCTTGAAACTTTTCAACACAGAGGGCACGGCTGTTCACTCTCCTGCTACCGTTCCTCTCAAAAGTACTCAGGCCTCCGCCATCGAGCATACGTTTCTTACTCTCAAATCCACTTCTCGCCACCCGCCAACGAAAGTCTCTCCGATGTTTCGTCAGCGATTTACAATTCGTTAGGCCCCCGATCTCCCAATTTCTCTTCTCTCTCTGGCCTTTCCTTCCTCGAGGAACCTTCGCTCTAGCACCTTGGATCGTGATCCATACAGACCTATTCCTCGTCTTAACAAGAGCACTCGCTCTTCGGTCCAAAGCCCGTGTGGCACCTTTGCTTTTCTACAGCGCCCCCCGAAGGTACCCGGCAAAGATAGAATCCAGCCGCCTGCTTACTCTCCTTCTGCTCACGATACCGCGCGTGTGTCGTCGAGCGTAATCGCGAGGCGTGCGTACGTAAACGTGAAACCCGGTGGCACGAGCTCTCCATTGATAAAAAGGAAGGCGATAAGACGGCAAAGTCGCGTGGTCCCGCTATCAGAAACGCCAACGGCGACTGGAGGAAGTTCCCTCTCGCCTGACACGAAACGCGCTCGCGAGGGCAACGGGCAAGGCAACGAGTGGGAGTCAAGGAAAGGAACACACGGAGAATTGCTGACGGTAGACGAAGACGAACGGAGAGGAGAGAGGGCAGAAAGCGAGCGAAGGGGACAGGTGTATGAAGACAGAAACGTTTGGCGGATAGAGATAGGAGGTGCACGTTGAGTGGGAGGAAAACAGGGGGTACCGTTGGAAAGGGACAAAGTTGGTGGGAGACAGAGGGGCAATTCGAGGGAGAGAGACTGTTTCAGCTGATTGGGCAGAGGAGGACGGAATGTGTAGATGGCGGGACGATGGGGGTGATCTCAAGATCAACAGGAATAGGTGTGTGGCGCAGACTAGAAATAGATAGGAGGGCGGGGAGGGAAAGAGGAAAATGGACGGAGAGCTGCAACAAAAAGGAGGCAAACAGCTGGTTGGCGGGTCGCGTGGAGAGGGAATAAACAGGGGCAGACCCCTTTACCCGCGAACTTCTCGTCCACGAACTTCGGGCGCAGGACGAAAACACGGTCGTCCTCTTTCAGCTCGGGACACGGGGGAATTTTGCCCTGTCTAGCGACGGAATTCAGCTGCTCTTTTTGGCGCGGCGCGACGGGTGGATTCGCAGAAAAATGGAGCCGGACGAGTTTCGTGGCCATATTCCGCGCGGATCGCGTTTCATGGAGTAAACACGGAGTTAGCGATTTCTTATTTTTCCGCTCGGCACTTTCCTGCTCGGATACTCGCGATTTCAAACACGCAGCCGGAATATCTGCCATTTTCCTGTTTCGCTGTCCGGAGCTTCGCCGTTCGCACTTTTGCGACGCTCGCGCAGTTTATAAAGAGCCCTCCTGTTTCAATATTTCAAAGCGCTGCTTCCGACGGAAACGCGTAAGCGAAAATGCACGGTGCAAAAGCTACGAGACCCGATATCCCGATATCCATGCATATTAAAGCCGCGCAACCTTATTTGTTTTCGCTCCTTCCTCGCGTCTCTGAAATTTTAACTCTGCCCGGCTCCGCTTCGCCGCACATTTGTGTGCAATTTCAAGTTATACATTCTCACGTGCAGCTGCCGCACACCGTCTTATTCTAGCGGCGTTAAATTTATCGTTCGCCGGCGAACAGAGAAGTTCCGCGAGGGGCTAGAGGGGAATTGTAGGAGAAGGTATCCCCTCCGGAAGAATTTCGACGCCCCCCTATGTCCTTCTGTGCCTCCTCTCCTTTCTTTCTTATTCCCTGCTTCTGGATCTCGCTCCAGGACGAACACTGGAAGCCTTTCCTCTCCGGCCAATAACGTCAAACCACCGTACTGGACCCCGGGCGTTGCATATCCACTGAATTATGCATGCACTTGGAATGCGCGTGCATAATGTATGCGCGTTGTTCTCGAAGTTAGGAACTCGTGCGGCCGTGTAGCGGGTAATTTAGAAAATTCCTGCCAGTTTCTTTCCCTTAGTCGAGATGGGAGAGTCCGTTTTTTTTAGCGAGCTGGTAAAAACAACCGTCACGCTCTCTTGAATTGGCTTGAAAGTGTACGGCGCGCTCTGGTCTGGAAGTTATTAGCGTTTTAGCTTTAACAGGGTCCTCGGGGGGTAAACAGATTTTGATCTTCTGGTACTGAGGCACAAAAGGCTATTGTCCACGATGTGTAGGATTTGTCTGTATGTGTACGATGTGTAAGGTTGGCTTGATATTACACGTAGAAATCTCTGTGCAAGAGTGATCATAACATTTTCTGCGAGTAATGGATAATGCAGGATCTTTACTGTGAATGGAAGAAACTTTGCTGGGAGAGATACTGGAGTAATTCTTTCCATAAGTTCATGAGACGTGTGGCGTAATGGTCTTATTCGTTATTCGTAATGTTTCTCTTTAAATATTCTTGAAAGTCATTTTCTACATTACTATTAACGTTTATACGTGTACGATATTCATGTTTTGACACTTTGACATTGAATAAAATATTTTCTTTGTCGAATAAGTGTCTTTTTTATGGATCAAAAAATATTTTCTGCAATATTCGTAATTATTTTCCCAGTTTTTTCTGTTTAAAATATTCGTAATTTCTCTGTTTAAATATTTCTCAAACACTCCATCTGCATGACTATCATCACCTATATATGTAAAATATCCATGGTAGTTTTAATATTAAACATAAAAATGTCTTTGCTAAAAGTGTCTAATATGTTTTCTGAAAATACTAATGCAATATCTTCTTCATGAATCAAAAAAACTTTTATCACGGGTACTGTCGTGATAATTATTTTCTCGGTTTCGTGAGACATGATATGTAAAAATAGTTTAATTCATTATTCGTAATTTTTCTGTTTAAGTATTCCTCAAGTTCTCTACCTGCATGACTATCGTCAGCTATATATGTAAAATATCCATGGTAGCTTTAATATTGAACATAAAAATGTCTTTCCTGAAAGTGTCTAATATGTTTTCTGCTTGTACTGAATAATACAATATCTTCTTCATGAATCAAAAAAATTTTTATCACGGGTTCTTTCGTGATAATTATTTTCCCAGTTCCATAAGATATGACATGTAAAAATAGTTTAATTCATTATTCGCAATTTTTCTGTTTAAATGTTTCTTAATCTCCTTATCTGTATGACTATCGTCATCTATATATGTAAAGTATCCATAGTACCTTTAATATTAAACATAAGAATATATTTCCTGAAAGTGTTTAATGTGTTTTCTGAAAATAATGCAATGTCTTCTTCATGAATCAAAAAAACTTTTATCACGGGTACTGTCGTGATAATTATTTTCCCAATTCCATAAGATATGATATGTCAAAATAGTTTAATTAATTATTCGTAATTTCTCTGTTTAAATATATCTCAAACTCTTTACCTGCACGACTATGATTACCTATATATGTAAAATATCCATGGTACCTTTAATATTGACTATAAAAATGTCGTTCCTGAAAGTGTTTAATGTGTTTTCTGAAAATAATGCAATGTCTTTTTCGTGCATGAAAAAAACTTTTATCATGGGTACTGTCGTGATGATTATTTACCCAGTTCCATAAGATATGATATGTAAACACAGTTTAATTCATTATTCGTAATTTTTCTGTTTGAATATTCCTCAAACTCTCTATCTACTTGACTATGATTACTTATATATGTAAAATATCCATGGTAGCTTTAATATTGAACATAAACATGTCTTTCCTGAAAGTGTCTAATATATTTTCTGAAAATACTGACTAATGGGATATTTTCTTCGTAAATCAAAAAAACTTTTATCACGGGTACTGCCATAATAATTATTTTCCCAGTTCCATAAGATATAATATGTAAAAATAATTTAATTCATTATTCGTAATTTGTCTGTTTAAATATTTCTAAAACTCTACCTGCATGACTGTCGTCACCTATATATGTAAAGTATCCATAGTACCTTTAATATTAAACATAAGAATATATTTCCTGAAAGTGTCTAATGTGTTTTCTGACGATACTGACTAATGCAATATCTTCTTCATGAATCAAGAAAACTTTTATCACGGGCACTGTCATGATAATTATTTTCCCAGTTTCATAAGATATGATATGGAAAAATAGTCTGATTCATTATTCGTAATTTTTCTGTTTAAATATTCCTCAAACTCTTTATCTGCATGATTATCGTCACATATATATGTAAAATATCCATGGTAGCTTTCATATTGAACATAAAAATGTCTTTGTAAAAATGTCTGAATAATGCAATATCTTCTTCATGAATGAAAAAATCTTTTATCATGGGTACTGTCGTGATAATTATTTTCCCAGTTCCATAAGATATAATATGTAAAAATAGTTTAATTCATTATTCGTAATTTCTCTGTTTAAATACTCCTCAAACTCTCTACATGCATGACTATGATTACCTATATATGTAAAATATCCATAGTAGCTTTAATATCGAACCTAAAAATGTCTTTCCTGAAAGTGTCTGATGTGTTTTCTGAAAATACTGAATAATGCAGTATCTTTACCGCGAATAGAAGAAATCTTTTCCACAGCTGCCATTGTGATAATTCTATTCGCAAATTCATGACACACGTTCCACAATGGTCTAATTACACATTCGCAATGTTTCTTTTAAAATATCTCCTGAACTGATTGTGTACAAGTCTCGTACAATTTTCGAACAGTCTGACAACTGTCCAAATGAATTTTGTCATTATTTCCCACCCAATATGTCGAGCGTATGCGTATCTGCAAAACGTCAAAAATTTTTCGGCTGACCTAATTCATATCGTCACTAAAATCCCTTGTTTCTCGAAATCTTTTCCGTAACTGCCACTGTGATAATTCTATTCGCAAATTTATGACACACGTTCCACAATGGTCTAATTACTCATTCGCAATGTTTCTTTTAAAATATCTCCTGAACTCACCGTGTACAAGTCTCATACAATTTTCGAACAGTCTGACAACTCTCCAAATGAATTTTGTCATAATTTCCCACCCAATATATCAAGCGTATGCGTATCTGCAAAACGTCAAAAATTTTTCGGTTGACCTAATTCATATCGTCACTAAAATCCCTTGTTTCTCTGCCCAGTGATTTTTCCGTATCCATCTACACTTCTATATCACCTGATATCTGATTTCGTAAACGACGCACCCAGAAAATCAGTTGAAAGTGGGGGAGAAGATAGCCGAAAAAAGACTAAAAAAGACAAAGCGGGGAAAGGATATGCGCAAGAGAGAGTGTCTGCACAAATGGGGGCTACTTTCCAGCTTTTGCGCTTTGTACTCGGCCAATATGCACGCGCTGGCGAACTGACGCAGATAGCGGGCTAATATTTTACAGGCGCGAACTTTAATTTGGGACACAGCTGCTGCGCAGTACTTTTTGTCCGCGTAGATTGGCTGTCCTCGTTCTCAGCCTCTCATCGTGCATGAAACGTGCATTATGCCCACGGACAGACCGGAGGAATCGAAGTGGAGAATAAACAAAATGCGGCACACTTCTGACTTTTAATGTTTATGGCAGCTATTTACGTATCGGATGCATTTTAGGAAATTTATTCATGTTCGGTGTTGCAAATTTAACGCTTTAAGGACCACTAAGAAACTTGTACGTTACAAAAAATCATAATTTTGTTATCTATGGAGCAGTTTTTGTGAAACTTTCAGAAGTTGTATAATTGGAAGTATTTTAGGCATTATTAAAAAAATTATGTGTTTTAATAATTATCACTTTAACGACCGCTAGCCCATTATTCGGGTTTTGGGTTCCAACTGTTATTTACCGGTAGCCGATTAATCGGCTTTTTAGTGGTCAACGGATGTATTAGATAAAATAAATATCAAATTATATTATGACATATATAAATGACAATAAAGTTACAGTGCTTTGAAACCAAAGGATTCTCAACAACGCAATCAGTATTTTTGAGTTATAGAGCTTTACAAATAGGTACATATACAATTCCTGTGCGATATCCAAAACAGAGTCGGTCGTTAGTGAGTGGCATCTTTAGTCAATAGCAGTCGATAAAGTGTTATCCTAACTTTTTTACTAAAAAATTATTATTCGAAAAAAACATGAAGGCAATCGAGTTTAATGCATTGAATATTGATGCAAATATTTAAATAGACAAAATAGATACAATGTATAAAAATAAGTGACATCTAAAGACAGCATTTAAGGACCACTAAGAAATGTATAAAAAATACGCCTAGGACCGCACGTTTTTGGGAAACTTGTGCGTTACAAAAAATCATAACTTTGTTATTTATCAAGCAATTTTTGTGATACTTTCAGAAATTGTATAATTGGAAGTATTTTAGGTATTATTAAAAAAAAATATGTTTTTTAATCATTATCATAACTTTTTTACTTAAAAAATAAATTTGTATGAAATTTATAGAAATTGTAAAATAGGATGCATTTTAGGTATTATTTAAAAAAATGGTTTAAAAAATTATTTAAGGAAATTATCATAAATCTTTATTTAAAAGTCAATTTTATCAGAATTTCTAGCAGTTCTTTATACATATGATATTACGCGAAGCATTTTTCTCTATGAAAAGGAACCATACAAAATTGACATATGTATCGTCGTGATTCACTTTGTTTTCCATTGAATATTGATATAAATACTTAAATAGAGAAAACTCGTGAGTAGTCTTTAAAGTGTTAATATCCATATACCTATTGACTTTAAATTCTGTACGGAAGAGTAACTGTGAAATGCTAGATTTCATCCGACCTTTTTATGTTTTTTTCCAACCAATTATGTTTTTTTAATAATTATCATAACTTTTATATATTGATGTAAATACTTGACAATATTGATGAATTTAATATCGATATAAATACTTAAATAGACAAAATAGATACAATGTATCAAAATAAGTGACATCTAAAGACATACTTAAATCAAACAAAGTTGTAGAAGAAGTTATATAACTATCAATGTAGGCGAAACATAAGTGAAAATTATCAAGAGCGTTTTCTTTATATTAACACGTTGATTGTCCAATATAAATTCAGTATATGCTCTGTGCGACTAGAAACGTTAACGCGCTAGTATATAAGCGACTGATAACGATTTATCTGTTCTCTTCAAATAGAATTGGAGCTGTCGGAAAAAAGTAAAAATCACAAGATCTAAGGAACTTTCCGTCACAGAAAGATCAGGTTCTCAAAGTAAGACCACTGATAATACGCGTTTGAGTGTAACATGCAAATTGGCAATTTTAAAAAAGTCTGAAGAAAAAGCAATTGGACGAATGAGTATTTTTTGTTGTTACACAAGCAGACAAGAAAAGAAACGTAAGAAAACGGTAAAACAATTGAAGAATTATATATATTTCTTTCATATAAAGTACTTAAAAGCACTTATATATGAGCTGTTTATTTTGAAAGTGGCCTAACTCCATTTTTGAATATTTTCCGGTTACCATGGTTACATGTACAAATTCATGTTATTTATCTCGATTTGAAGATAAATGAAGTTAGGCCACTTTCAAAATAAATGGCTCATATATAGTTCTGTGTATTGTTACTATTAAATAATTTCATTTCAAATTCTTTCACATATGTGATAATTTTTTGATTACCCATATATGCAGACAGAGCGTTCCAACGCGTGTTAATTGACTGTCAGTGTCGTATCATTTGACGCGATAAAAGTGGTGTTACCATCTATGATTAACACGTTGACTGCCAAGCGTATTTTACTATATTAGAATGGCGACACTATGAAATACTACAGCGTTTGACTGAATTATGCAAAATGTAAATAATGTGCAGGTATTGGAGACCAAAGGATCGCATCACTATTCTAACAACAACTGCATTTATAAAATAATAATTTCTACCCATTGCGAATATTTTGAATCTTCAGTAAAATCTCTTGCGTCGGTCACCGGTGACCATCATGGCAGTCAAAGTGTTAATAAATACTTCGGCAAGCACGAAAAAAGTCGGTATCTTTCCTTGCCAGCTCCACGAAAACATAAAAAGACTACTGTAAACTTCGCGAAAGTTTCAAAATTACGGTAAAAACTCTATTCAAATTACAAACTTTCTCGGCATTTATCGGTTAAATGACGAATAGGTTGAAATTTATTATTCAAACGGTACAAAACTTTGACTATTCGAACAGTACAAAAATTGACTCATTTGATAATAGCACGAATCTAATGTTCGAAACGTCAGGTTTCTTTGAATGGTACATTTAAACATATTCATCATTTTACCGACACGCGCCAAACAAATTTCTAATTTCATTAACCCTTTTGAAACCGACATTTTGTAACAGAACTATTCTCAGTCGCAGCTCATGTCTGTCAGTACTTGTGTAGCTTCCTTTCTTCCACACTATTTTTAGCTTAGTACGCCTTGAACGTGTAACCACTGACGAATTAATTTCCGCTTTGCTGTCGGATAACCGATTGATCACACCGTTCCGTACATGACCCATATGCTGAGTCATCGGCCAATCAGGAGAGGCATTACACGACATACGCAGGGTGTCCCACGGTAAGTGGTGTTTGATATAACTACCGAACGGCAGGTGACAGGACAAACACGTTAGAACACTTTTAGTATCAATTTTCATCACGTCCTACGTTCTTATTCTCCCAACGATTAACCCTTTGCACTCCTATGTCGAGTGTGACTCGACATATTTTCATGTCTAAATAAATAGATATCGTGCACAAGTTATCGACGCTCTCGCAATGTCACTAGAAGGGTTAGACATTCAGGTAATCAAAGAGAAATAAAAGAACTGGATGTGATCACAGATTATAATAAAAATATAGATGGTGTCGATGTGGCGAACCAATACGCGACATCTTACTGTTTTTTACGTCGAGCACTCAAGTGGTGGAGGGAATATTTCTTTTGGGGATTAGAAATCTCCAGAAATGCGTATATTTTATACAAAGAAAAAACAAAAAACCAAGGAACAGAACCTATAGCCCACAAAAAATTTCGCGAAAAGATTTTGTCAATGCTAATTCGTGATTGTCGTCGTCCAAATATGAAATTGGGGAGGCCTGGAACACATGATAAACACGATCGCTTAGATGGAAAGCCTCATTTAATCTTCCTACATCCCGAAGGAAAACACAAAGACTGTGCAGTTTACTCAAATAGAAAAACATCTGGAGGAAAAAGAGAAACCACATATTTTTGTGAAACGTGTGAAAGAAAATCAGGGTTACATCTTGCAAGTTCTTTCAAAAGATATCATACCCTTGAAAATTTCAATATACGACAATACTGTAAATAAAATTGGTATTTAAGTGAATTTGTTTCTTCCTTTATTTATTTAAATTGCTTTATATTTTTAGTTAAAGTAAATTTCAAATAAAACACTTAAACGCGTTGGGAGCTGCTGGTAACGAAATTGAAATAAAATTCGGAGTGCAAAGGGTTAAGACATTCACCTCGTAAAGTAAGTATGAAATATTTCCGTTACATTTTTTGAAATTGTAACGTCTGTAGTTTGTCAGTCTAAAGAAAATATTAGGTCTACCAGAAAGTTCTGTCCGAAAATGTTATCTCAAATTTCAACACGTATGAAAATGTTCACTTCAAACATATATGGCTACCTTTGTTTACCATTAAATTTCTATATGCACTCATTGAAATGTACTGCAAGAATAATTTCGTCATTTCAGTAGTATATATTGAAAATTGGTTATTACGTAAAAACCGCGAAATATGGTATCTTATGGGGGTTTTTAGTCTGAAGGAAGTTACGTATTGCCCGTTACTAAATTTTAATCGAATATGTGTAATATATTATATGCTAAGTTTATATACTTAGTATTATATACGTAAGTTCATTTAGAGTCAAAATTACCATAAGATACCATATTTCGCAGTTTTTACGTAATAATCAATTTTCAATATATACTACTGAAATGACGAAATCACTGTTGCAATACATTTTGATGAGCGCATATGTAGAAATTTAATGGTAAACAAAGGTAGCAACGTATGTTTCAAGTGAACACTTTCATATGTGTTGAAATTTGAAATAACATTTCCGGATTTAAGGACCGCTCACGAGTTTCCTTGTGTTTTCTACACGCTGTCTTTAGATGTCACTTACTTTGATAGATTGTATCTATTTTGTCTATTTAAGTATTTACATTAATATTCAATGGAAAACGAAGCGAATCACGATACATATGTAAATTTTGTATGGTTTCTCTTCATAGAGAAAAATGCTTCACGCAATATTAAAAGCTTAAAAAATTATTAGGAATTCTGATAAAATTGACTTTTAAATCAAATGTTGTGATAATTTCTTTAAATAACTGTTTTTTGGAAAATGTTTTTTACGTGCGTAATACAAATTAAAATGACGAATATATGCGTCTAACACAATTTCTATAAATTTACATAAACATTTATAGTTTTTACAATAATTAATTTACTGTTTTATTTTCTATGATAATTATTTATAATTTTTTTTCCGACATGGCCCGAAAATATTCTAATGGTCACTACTGAAGACCCATGACGAATATATTCGTCAGAGCACAAAATTTTACAATTTTTTTATGACGAATATATTCGTCATAAACGGTTAACTGGTTAAATAATTTTTTGAACCATTTTTTTAAATACTACATAAAATGCACCCTACTTTACAATTTCTATAAATTTCATCCAAATTTATTTTCAAGTGAAAAAGTTATGATAATTGTTAAAAAAACATACTTTTTTTAATAATACCTAAAATATTTCCAATTTTTAAATTTCTGAGTTTCCCAAAAGTTGCTTCATAAATAACAAAGTTATGACTTTTTGTAACGTATAAGCTTCCTAAAAACGTGCGGTCTCAGGCGAATTTTTACAGATTTCTTAGCGGTCCTTAACACGTTGCCGCAAATGACGGCTATAGCCGTCCGATCTTTGGTAATATGTAGGCAAATGGAGGTTATAGCCGTCGTGCACATTTTAATCAATAAAAAAAAGAATATCGTTAGAAAATATAGTGATATAGGGATATTCAAATACATTGTATATAATCCAGACAGCATATCAATTTTTTGCGTTTTCTCATGCCTTACCGATTCGAAAAATATCTATCGACAATTTCAAAATCGCGACATTTCTACAGTTTAGAGATTTGCTAATACAATCACTGATCGCACTTGATGAGTTAGAAAGATTTTCGGCATTAACACCTCGCGTGGCGGCGAAACAAATAAATGCGTTTTTACCACTGACATCGACAAATTGTCCACAACAACATTTCTTGGAAAAGATACCTCCATCTGTTGATTTTCAGCGTAAAACTTATTTGTTTCGTTGCAGACAATGTTCGACCAACCGAATTAGAAAAGAAACGCCATATAGATGTGAAACTTGTCCGCATAAACCACCATTGTGTCCAGAATGCTTCGAATCCTATCATTTATAATGCTTCCTTGTATGTATGTAATTTGTTTCCTGAATTCATTTTTATTTCATTTTTACTATTTTATAAGCAAAATAGATTACAAATGATAATTTTGTTTCAAACTGATTTTCTTGTATTAAGTTTACACCTATTTACTCTCTTTTATTCATAGGAATCATTTTGAATTAGTAAAGCAAATGTCGTATAGTCATCACGACGGTCATACGTCATTTGCTTAAGAGAAAAAATGACATGATGAGCAAATGACGGTTATAGCCGTCAAGAGATTTTTTTGTGCGGTGTGATAATTTTCACTTCCAAACATACAACTTACACGCGATTCCATGTGGCAGTCACAAACAATTGAAAAAAAATGTGTTTCTGACCACGATGATCAAATTAAAAGTAAGCGGCAACGGGTTAAAGTGTTAACACAAGTTACCGTTCTCGAAAGAGCTAAGCCCGTTTCATTGCGTCGACGATTAGAAGGTGTTCCATTCGAAATGCACCGCGTGAAAAAGAAACCGTGGCGCGGCAGGCGCAAGTTGCCGGTGGTGGCAGATGTTCGCGCACAAAGAAACGAATATTCGAGCAGACGAGATTCCGCTCGCAGCCGCACAAAATGAAGGAAACGACCGCACGAGGCCGGGAAACGGTCGACGGTCGCTATTAAATGCGGATCAGCTCGCAGGAGCGCGTTGATAGAAAGACGGAAATCGGCCGTGAGATCGGTGAACGACGTGCATCCGGCGGCATCGCACGATAGCCATTTTAGCCGCGCGAGTGTAGAGCAAATATTGACGAGCCGCTCCCCTATGCACTCACGTAGTTCTACGATAGAGAAAAATCGGAGAGCCGCGCTCGATAACGCGGAAATATCATGAAAGTGCGAAGACATTTCTGGAATAAAAGTTCACGACGCTGTTGACCCGCGGTGTCGTTTAGAACGGAACCCGGGGGTCCTAGTTTCCGCTATCTGGTCTAGCTTGTCAACAATCGATTCATACGTGCCGCGCCTCCGTGATAAATGGCGCGAAATTAATCGATCCGGTGTCGAGTGTGCGATTTAACAAGGGAGAGATTAATTAATTCAGAGACACACAGCGCCGATCTGCCGGAGTGCAAAGGTTCGCGAGGATCGACCCTGGTTCGACCCCGCCTCGATCAGCCCACAGCGAGAATGCAGTTGCATCTCGTTACCTTATCGGCAGCTTATCGTACGGGCGGAAAGAAACGATAGCTCGCTGGCATTATCGTGCGAGAATACGCACGCTCGAAGAGATGTGTCCTTTGCCATGGCGATACTTGGGTAACCGAAGGCTGTCGATGGAAAATTTACGACGCTTCGCAGCTGTTTGTTGTGAATTATGCAATGCCGCACTTCATCTACCGCAATGTTTTATGTGATTTATTGGTAGAGGCAAACACGTCATATGGGTGACAACGCGGAAAATATTAAAAAATATGAAGCTGACGGTGTGCGGAAAAATGCAGTTTGTTTGGTGGATATGAAGATGTTAGATGTCTAACGAAAATATGTCTTCTTAACGCTTTAAGGACCGCTCACGTGTTTTCTCGTGTACCAACTGTTACGGGCAGTTTAGGAGTTTTCTTGTGTTTTCTACACGCTGTCTTTAGATGTCACTTACTTTGATAGATTGCATCTATTTTGTCTATTTAAGTATTTACATCAATATTCAATGGAAAAAGAAACGAATCATGATACATATGTAAATTTTATATGGTTTCCCTTCATAGAGAAAAATGTTTCATGCAATATTATACTTTAAAAACTGCAAGAAACTCTGATTAAATTGACTTTTAAATAGAATTTTATAATTTCTTCAAATAATTTTCTTAACAATTTTTTAAATAATACCTATAATGCATTATATTTTACAATTTCTATAAATTCCATACAAATATATTTTTTAGAAGAAGGAGTTATGATAATTATTTAAAAACATAACTTTTTTAATAATACCTAAAATACTTCCAATTATACAATTTCTGAAAATTTCATAAAAATTGCTTCATAGACAACAAAGTTATGATTTGTCTATTTAAGTATTTACATCAATATGCAATGCATTAAAATTAAAATTTCAATGTTTTAAAATGTCAAAATTAAAATTCACATTATTTGTAAAGTTCTATAACTCAAAAATATTGATTGTGTCGTTGAGAATCCTTTAATTTCAAAGCAGTGTAATTTTCTAGTCGTTTAGAATTGTCATAATGGCATTTGGTATTTACTTTATCTAATATAACTGTTAATCACTGAAAAGCCGATTAATCGGTTACCGGTAAATAACAATTGGAACCGAAAAGCCGATTAATTGACTAGCGGTCGTTTAAGTGATAATTATTAATAAACATAATTTTTTTTAATAATGTCTAAAATACTTCCAATTACACAATTTATGAAAGTTTCATAAAAATTGCTTCATAAATAACAAAGTTCTAATATTTTGTAACGTACAAATTTCCCAAAAACGTGCGGATCGAGGCATATTTCTTACGGATTTCTTAGCGGTCCTTAAACGCTGTCTTTAGATGTCACTTAATTTGGATATATTGTATCTATTTTGTCTATTTACGTATTCACATCAATATTCAATGCATTAAATTCGATTGCCTTCATGTTTTTTCGAATTTTAATTTTTTAGAAAATAAGTTATGATAGCATTTTATCGACCGCTATTGACTGAAAATGATGAAAATACTGATTGTGTTGTTGAGAATCCTTTGGTTTCAAAACAGTGTAACTTTATTGTCATTTAGAATTGTCATAATATCATCTGATATTTATTTTATCTAATATAACCGTTGACCACTGAAAAGCTGATTAATCGGCTACCGGTAAATAGCAGTTCGAACCGAAAAGCCGATTAATCGGCTAGCGGTCATTAAAGTGATAATTATTAACACATTGTTGACCGGCAATTTTCGGCAAAAATTGTCTCAAGTCACCGGCTATTATTTCGTAATTGAATATGGAACTGAAACGATGTAAATAACCTTCAATAAAGTTTGTTCGTGCATAATGAATTCAAATTGAACTTTGGACATAAATTTTATGTAACTTTTAATATTTTTTCGTATGATTAACTGTACAGTAGTAATTTACGCGTAGATGTAGACAAGAAGTTTTGCACATATATCTTCTTTCGTTGCGCTTTCCTTCTAATGCGCTAGATTATGCCCTTGTTATTTCATTTTCAATAATCATTTTCCAAATGACTACATCTTTTTTAAAAATCACTCGTGCAACTATATAAAGCATTCACGTATAATTTATCGAAAAATACTTCACCGTCACGTTTCGTCGTTCTTGACACTTTCTAATACTAGAATTGTAATAAAACCCTCAGTACTAAAAAAAGTATACTTTTTTATAATAAAGCAGACGCGATTGAACACAATGAACAAATTTTTGCTATATTCTACATTGCCCTGTGTTTCAAAAATTAAAATAGCCGACGCAAGTGCAAACACGAGTTAATTCGTGACCGGTCAGCAACATTTGACCATGAAAACACGAGTTAACTCGTGACCGCTCAACATGTGTTAAAAAACGTTAGATATCGTCCAGGAATTATATATGTGCCTATTTGAAAAGCTCTATAACTCAAAAATACTGATTGTGTCGTTGAAAAATACTGATTTTATTGTCATTTAGAATTGTCATAATATCATTTGATATTTATTTTATCTAATATCGTTGATTAATCATCCTTTAATTTCAAAGCAGTGTAATTTTATTGTCATTTAGAATTGTCATAATATCATTTGATATTTATTTTATCTAATATAACCGTTAACCACTAAAAAGCCGATTAATCGGCTACCGGTAAATAACAGTGGAACCCAAAACCCGAATAATCGGCTAGCGGTCGTTAAAATGATAATTATTAAAAAACATAATTTTTGTAATAATACCTAAAATACTTCCAATTATACAATTCCTAAAAGTTTCACAAAAATTGCTCCATAAATAACAAAGTTATGATTTTTTGTAAGGTACACGCATTCTATAAATTTCATACAAATTTATTTTTTAAGTAAAAAGTTATGATAATGATGAAAAAACATAATTTTTTTTAATAATATCTAAAATACTTCCAATTATACAATTTCTGAAAGTTTCACAAAAATCACTTCATAAATAACAAAGTTATCATTTTTTGCAACGTACAAGTTTTCCAAAAACGTTCTGAAAAGCCGATTAATCGGCTACCGGTAAATAACAGTGGAACCCAAAACCCGAATAATCGGCTAGCGGTCGTTAAAATGATAATTATTAAAAAACATAATTTTTGTAATAATACGTAAAATACTTCCAGTTATACAATTCCTAAAAGTTTCACAAAAATTTCTCCATAAATAACAAAGTTATGATGATGTAAAAAACATACAAATTTATTTTTTTTTTAATTAATATAATTTTTTCAATAAAAATACTTCCAATTATACAATTTCTGAAAGTTTCACAAAAATCACTTCATAAATAACAAAGTTATCATTTTTCCAACGTACAAGTTTTCCAAAACGTGCCGTCCCAGATTCTACAGATTTCTTAGTGGTCCTTAAATTACTAATGATTGTTCCAGTCTGTCAGCAAAAGAAACCGTTTACCTGATATTCGTGCACGTTCTCGCAATTCCTGCAACACGTCTTTTGGGCAGATTCACACCGGCCGGTCAAATGTTCGTCGAAATTAGGTCCCGAAATTAACGTCGCGCTTAGCGGATGAATTTCGCAGAACTCGGAGCTTCGTAACGAGTGCGGCGAAGATATTTTGTTTCTCACGGGACGTTTTTTCGCGGACACACGTGGCGTCGGGACGACGGGCGTCGCGATGTGTTGCCTTCGAATACGCGGCGACCCTAAGAAGGCTCTTTCTCTCCTTTTCCATCCCACGTCTTCCTTTCATCTCCCCACCTTTCCCTTTTCCCCTTACCCCTCGTCAATCTTCTCCCCACCATAGACGGTCGCCCCTTTAGAATACATTGGACTATGGGGTATTCGACGGGACGGGGATTCACGCCATGGCCGTAACAATTTCGTCGAGCACCATGAGAAAAATGTTGCAGAAAACGTCGAGTTCGACGAATTTAACGAATTTAACGTTTGAAGGTACTCAAAATAAATATTAATCGGCAAGGTAAGCGAAACTAAATATGTACCGCAAAAATGAGTTTAATAAGCAAAAATAGTTATCCCCTTAGTATGTTTTGGGTTAAACTGTCGACATTTGTAGGTTAGGATGAACGAAAAGTGAGTATTTTGACAAAAATGGAAATAATAAGTGTTAAAACCTGAAGGTTAAAATAAAAATAAGTAAAAGGCCGTCAAGTAAAAATATGGAAATAAAAATTTCGGAGGTTATGTTAAATTGAGTAAAATCGACTGAACCTTGCATTGGAAATAATAAATTGTACAAAATATGAACCGGAAGCTTAATATTGCGCTATTATTATTGTATTTTACTTAGAACGTAACTTATAACATTCTTTTCTATTTAAATTGATTCCAATTTTGATGAATTCCTATTTTTTTCTATTTACATTGATCCCAATTTTGATGAATTCCCATTTTTTTCTGTTTAAATTGATCCCAATTTTCATACAATCCTTTTGTCAAATTAACTCAATAAAAAAAATCTATTTACGCTGAAACGATCAATGTGCCAAATTCGATTAAATTCGATTAAATTCGAATAAATTCAATTAAATTCGATTGTTGCCCATTATCAGTTTGTTCATCGCCACACTTAATAATTAACAAACTTTTCGACCGAAGTATAAACCACAATTTCATTTACCTAGTTATTTTGGACCGGTCATTATATTTATTACATTGTACTATATTGATGGAAAGTGCCGACAATTGAGTTAATCTTGATTATTGGCTACTTTATCCTAGTTCCAGTAACTCGTTAAATGTTGGTAAGCATAATAGACGCCCACAGAGTGAGTTAACAGTGACCCAATTGATATCCGATACAGAACTAATCAAGGTCTAATTAAGACCCGACCGGGACCCGAGGCAAAACAGACGAAATACGTAACGTTGACGATGTTAAGGCTTTAAGGACCGTTAAGAAATCTGTAAGAAATACGCCTGGGACGGCACGTTTTTGGGAAACTTTTACGTTACAAAAAATCATAACTTTGTTATTTATAAAGAAATTTTTGTGAAACTTTCAGGAATTGTATAACTGGAAGTATTTTACGCATTATTAAAAAAGTCGTGTTTCTTAGTAATTATCATAGCTTTTTTAATTAAAAAATAAATTTCTATGAAATTTATAGAAATTGTAAAATAGGATGCATTTTAGGTATCATTTAAAAAATGGTTTAAAATATTATTTAATTCAATTATCATAAAATTTTATTTAAAGATCAATGTTATCAGAGCTTCTAGTAGTTTTTTTAAGTATGGTATTGCGTGAAGCATTTTTCTCTGTGAAGAGCAACTATACAAAATTTATATATGTGTCGTGATTCGCTTTGTTTTCTATTGAATATTGATGTGAATACATAAATAGACAGAATAGATACAATATATCAAAGTAAGTGACATCTAAAGACAGGCTGTAAAAAACACGAGAAAACTCGTGAGCGGTCCTTAACCCCTTCGGACCCTGTGCACAGTGTAATGTACACAATACTTTCCGTGCTGTATTTTATTCCGTGTATTATTTTTACGAATACGATTTTGATTTTTTGTAAAAATATTTCTCAAGATCTCCTTAATTTTACAAATTTTGTGTAAGGACCATATGCCCATTAAAATGTACATTTACAAATTATCAATAAATAAATAAATATTTCTGTAGAAAGTGTATTGTTGCCTTCATGCACATGAATTAAGTTAATTTTAGTATAAAAAATAATATTTCTTAAACCAAAAAAAATCGGATCTGAAGGGGTTAAAGTGTCAAGTATTTACATCAATATTTAATGCATTAAACTTAATTGCCTTCATATTTTTCTCGTATAATAATTATTTAGTATTTCTTACAGATTTCTTAGTGGTCCTTAAACGCTGTATTTAGAAGTCACTTACTTTGTTACATTGTACGTATTTTGTCTATTTAAGTATTTACATCAATATTCAACGCATTCAACTCAATTGCCTTCATGTTTTTTTAGTATTAGGTGTACAACTTTATAACGTTTTGCAAAGATGGCTGTAGCGATTGTGGTAGTCGAAATAAATAGATCGTAGATGTCATACAATAAGCTTAGGCATTTGTAAACATAACGCCATCGAAATATTTCGATTTGTGTCATTTAAAGTCATTCTCGATTAAACATAATATTCTCGTCATTTGATATTTATTTTGTTTAATATAAGAAATTGCGGCTGAGGCTCATCGAATGCTCTGAAATAATGGTGAGGCCGCTATTAGTGAAAGAACGTGCCGAGAGTGGTTTCAACGCTTCAAGAACGGTGATTTTGACGTCGAAGACCGGCAAGGCGGTGGAAGAGAGAAGGTTTTCGAAGATGCAGAATTGGAGGCATTACTTGATCAAGACTCGTGTCAAACGCAACAAGAATTAATATCATTGGGAGTGACGCAACAAGCCATTTTGAAAATCATGGGAATGATTCAGAAACAAGGAAATGCGTATGAAATGAAGCCGAGAGATGTTGAACGGCGTTTGTTTGCTTGTGAACATGCTTGCAAGGCAAAGACGGAAGGATTTCTGCATCGCAGTTGTGACTGGGGACGAAAAATGGGTTCATTACGATAATCCCAAGCGCAGAAAATCATGGGGATATCCCGGCCATGCTTCCACGTCGACGGCCAAACCGAATATTCACGGTTCCAAGGTCATGCTCTGTATTTTGGGACCATCTCGGCGTAGTGCATTATGAGTTGTTAAAACCGACTGAAACAATCACAGGCGATCGTTATCGAACGCAATTAATGCGTTTGAGCCGAGCATTAAAAGACAAACGGCCGCAATACAACGAGAGACATGATAAAGTGATTTTACAGCACGACAATGCTCGACCCCATGTTGCGAAAGTGGTCAAGCAAAATGAAATGGGAAGTAACCCGCCGTATTCTCCAGACGTTGCTTCGGACTATCACTTGTTTCGATCAATGGCACACGGCCTGGCTGACCAGCACTTCCGGTCTTATGAAGAATAAAAAATTGATCGATTCGTGGATCGCTTCAAAAGATGACCAGTTTTTTCAACGCGGGATTCGTACGCTGCCCGAAAGATGGGAGAAAGTAGTGGCCAGCGATGGACAATTTGAATCATAAACGTATAACCAGTTTTTTACAATAAAGCCTCGAATTTCGGAAAAAAACGGCGGAAGCAAAGTTGTACACCTAATATTTTCATTTTTTAGTAAAAAAGTTATGATAAAACTTTATCGACCGCTATTGACTGAAGATGCCACTCATTAACGACAGACTCTGTTTTGGATATCGCGCCGGAATTGTGTATGTGCCTATTTGTAGAGGTCTATAACTCAAAAATACTGATTGCGTTGTTGAGGATCCTTTAGTTTCAAAGCAGTGTAATTTTATTGTTATCTAGAATTGTCATAATATCATTTGATGTTTAGTTTATCTAATATAATCGTTGACCACTGAAAAGCCGATTAATCGGTTACCGGTAAATAACAGTTGGAACGGAAAAGTTCGGGTCTGAAAAAAATTCGGGTGTGAACGGGTTAAAGTGTTAACATATTGACTGCCAAGCGTTTTCTGCTATGTTAGAACTGCGATACGATGAAATACTGCAGAGTAGAATTAAATCGTGCAAAATAAAGGTAACGCAGAATTGTTAGAAGCCAAAGTATTGAAGCACCGTTCCAATATCAATTATTTTTACAAGATTGCAAATAGGCTTCATAGCGAATTTTTAGCAGTTTTAGTAAAATCTTTTGCATATTTTGTTCAAGCGTATTTTGCTATGTTAAAATCGCGATGCGATGAAATACAGCAGAGTATAATTAAATCGTGCAAAATAAAGGTAACGCAGAGTTGTTAGAAGCCAAAGTATTGAACGACCGTTCCAATATCAACTGCTTTTGCAAGATTGAAAATAGGCATCCTTGCGAATTTTTTCATTTTTAGTCAAATCTTTTGCGTATTTTGCTCAAGCGTATTTTGCTATTTTAGAACCGCGATGCGATGAAATACTGCAGAGTATGATTAAATCGTGCAAAATAAAGGTAATGCAGAGTTGTTAGAAGCGAAAGTATTGAAGCACCGTTCCAATATCAATTGCATTTACAAGATTGTAAATATGCTTCATTGCGATTTTTTTTGCAGTTTTAGTAAAATCTTTTGCATATTTTGCTCAAGCGTATTTTGCTATGTTAGAACCGCGCAAAATAAAGGTAACGTAAAGTTGTTAGAAGCCAAAGTATTGAAGCACCGTTCCAATATCAATTGCATTTGCAAGATTGTAAATAGGCTTCATCGCGAATTTTTTGCAGTTTTAGTAACATCTTTTGCATATTTTGCTATGTTAGAACCGCGATGCGATGAAATACTGCAGAATATAATTAAATCATGCAAAATAAAGGTAACGCAAAGTTGTTAGAAGCCAAAGTACTAAAGCACCGTTCCAATATCAATTGCTTTTACAAGATTGCAAATAGGCTTCATTGCGAATATTTTGCAGTTTTAGTAAAATCTTTTGCGTATTTTGCTGTTAGAACGGCGATGCGATGAAATACAGCAGAGTATAATTAAATCATGCAAAATAAAAGTAACGCAGAGTTGTTAGAAGCCAAAGTATTGAAGTACCGTTCCAATATCAATTGCTTTTACAAGATTGCAAATACTCTTCATCGCGAATTTTTTGCATTTTTAGTAAAATCTTTTGCACCGGTCACCGGTGACGACCGTGGCAGTCAACGCGTTAAGCCATTTGCGTGCGAAAAAATGCTCTGAAAGCCATGCGTTCCAAGCCGATCGATTATCTACGTCTCTACGTCGAGTCAAAGACCCTGAAAGCTCTTACCAACGCAGCTAGGTAACGTATCGACACTCTCGTTCCACTTGCCGCTCTTACATTCGACTATCCTCTTCCTCTCCTTGGTATCCGGGAACACGGTCCCTGGCTTGCAAACGAAAGTCCTGGACGTCTGTGTGCCGTTTGATACGTAACTTCCAGACGGTGCCGTGACGTTGGTACAACCCAAAACTGAAAGCATCGCAAATTCTTTACGAAATTGACTTTTACGGCGCGGGATAACAATCGTGTTTGCCCGGGATCCCGCGAAGATGCACGTGGAAGAACTAAGAGGGCGATTTTATGGTTTGATTTACGGTGGTTCGTTGTATAGAACCTGTAGTGGCGCTAAAAATGGAACTTCACGACTTTCCGCGTTCGGGACCTGAGCTTTAGCGCGTTAAAAGGCGTTCTATATGTGCTAAGGCTGCCGCATACGGCCTCTTGACTAAAAATAGTGGCACCGAGGCTAATTTTGTACCGCACGATCTATTGCGCAACTGATGCGCATCACGATTTCTTTCAGAGCTGCTTTGAAAGTTTCGACAACTATGTTCGCTGACAAATTTAAAATTATCGGGAACGTGTGACATAATTATTGTTTTTTTTTTTTATAGAATTTGGGTTAGAACCTGAATGCAAAAGTCGTTTCGAAGTTAGATAGAGGCGATTGCGAATATTCATAACTGTTTTTCTTTGCTCGTCGAGAATAGCATGATTAATTGTAAGCAAAAACACACAGCAACTATATTTTGGTGGCATATACACGCACAAAAAAATGTATATGATGATAACAGACTTGCCAGAAAAAAAAGACCGATATCTTTCAATATAAGGAAATTTTCATACTGCTATATATTTGAATTTTTATTCTCTTGTTATTCGGGTCAGGGTTAAGCTATAATATACAGTATGATCAGAAAGTACCCGGAATTTGTAATTTAAAAGAGACATAGTAAATTTTTCTTTCATGTTTGAGAGAATCTGTGCCAAGTTTCAAAAACACACACATCGAGCAAGTTTTTGTGCTTGTCGTTTTTATAATGGCTATTTATCGAACAAAGTATTTGTTTGAAGTTTTGTGTTTCCAACGAAATTTCATGTGTGAATCGCAAGAATCAGTCTGCTCTCTCAAAAAACAGAACGAATGGTATAGTTATTCGATGGACGTGATAACAGACTTGCCTGGAGCCCTTCGACAAAAAATACCGAAGAAAATGTGGAAAAAGTGAAAAAAATTGTACTCGAAAATTGTCATGCGAGCCTGAGAGAGATAACTCGTGAGCTGAACATTTCATATGGAACCGCTCAGCACATTATAGTGGATATTTTAGGTGTGAAACGCGTTGCAGCGCGGCTTGTGCCAAAAGAGCTGAATTTCGTTCAAAAAGAGCATCGCAATTTATTTTCAGATGATCGAGATAAATAACATTTACTGATAAATAACATGAATTTGTACATGTGCAAACAACCATGGTAACTGGAAAATATTGAAAAACGGCCAAAGTCCAAAATCAAAGTCATGCTCACAGTTTTCTTCGATTATAAACGGTAGTCCATATATTTGAATTTTTATTCTCTTGTTATTCGATGGTCGTAGAAAACGACCGGATTATGGGAAGACAATTCGTGGATGTTGCACCACGATAACGCGCCGTCTCACAAAGCAAATTGTGCTGGATTATTTGGCCAAACATCGAATAAATACCAAAAAAATTCATTGGGCAACGAGTATTGAATAAACAAAATACGACAAACAGCAATCTCTTTCGGTTTTTATGTGTGTGTCAAATGTTATGGAAGACTAATTAAAAACAATTTTTCGTTACCATATATATGAAATTTTTTTACTGAGAAAAAAAAATAACAACTAAAAACTTTCGGTTTTTGCTCTAATTTTTCGTTATCTTCTGCCGTTATCTTTGCCAAGCATTTACAAGTTTCCAACTTCTCAACATTGTTCTGCCAAAAGCCATTTTACAGAATGCGTCCGACAAACTTTTTCGTCATTCCACTAATTTCGCGACATGCACACATATATACGATAGTAACAAGCGTGTATAAAATAAAGGTGTACCAACGTGACAAATACATAAAAAAGGAATGCAAGATAAGAGTGATAAATATACGTGAAAACGTCTGCATAAACAAATGAAATGGCGTGCGCTAGTCCGAGAACATTGCAGAGGGGAATATTCCTAACGATTTCTCCAACTTGTACTACAGTTAGATCCTTGTTCGCGTGGTAATCGGTGTCAGGGTTAAGTCGTGGCACGGTTAAAGGTAATATTTTGTCTATACGTGTATTGTCCCAGAGGTTTAGTTCTGAGGGGTGAGTTGCGGTACTGACCTTGATACTGCACGAGGAACCCTCGTGCGGCATACAATTTGGCGGAAGCCACTAAATCGAGGGTGATCAGATTCCCGTTCGAGACGACCTTCACCCCAGCAGCCGTACCGCAATTCTCGAAAAGTGTCTTCCCGTTATCACGGACTCTCACCACATCGATGCATCTTCCGTCAGCCTCGGGACCTAAAAGTTCATTCAAACGGATCATTAGTCAAATGCATCGTAGGCCTCCCTGTCGTTAATACTAAACGTAAGAGTACTTTACACCCACCAATTCTTACCATGAGGGGTCATTTGACCCTTTATTAAATAAACGTTGATTTTTAGAAAGAAATTTTTAATATAGTAAAGCGAGAAATTGAATAATCAGATCATATAAGAATTTACAGAAAATCAAATGAGCGAAAGAAATAAAAATGAATGTACGATTTTAAAGTAAATGCTGAAAGAGGTCATTTGACCCTGTTTGGTATGTTTACTGTTAAAATTGCGGCTTGATAATCGACAATGTCTAAATTTATGGAAATATATTAACAAAAATATAAAATTCTTGATTAAAAATGGACAATATTTAAATTTATCGGATTTAATCGTACTGCATAAAAATTGGTAATATTCAAGTGAAGATCATTTAAAATTGCCGCACGAAAATCGATAATGCCTAAATTTATTGAAATACATTCACAAAAATACAAAATTGTCATTTAAAAATGGACAGTATTCAAATTTATCGGATTTCGTTGTACTGCTTGAAAATTAGCAATATTTAAGTGAAGATCATTTAAAATTGAAGCATGAAAATCAATAATACCTAAATTTATGGACATATATTAAAAAAAATACAAAATTTTCATTTAAAAATGTACAATATTTCAATTTATCGGATTTAATCGTACCGCTTGAAAATTAGCAATATTTAAGTGAAGATCAATTAAAATTGCCGCATAAAAATCGACAATGCCTAAATTTATGGAAATGTATTAGCAGAAATATAAAATTCTCGTTTGAAAACTGACAATATTTAAGTTTATCGGATTTAATCGTACTGCTTGAAAATTGGCAATATTTAACTGAAGATCACTTAAAATTGCCGCATGAGAATCGACAATGCCTAAATTTATGGAAATACATTCACAAAAATACAGAATTCTCTTTTAAAAATTGACGATATTTAAATTTATCCGATTTAATCGTACTGCATGAAAATTTGCACTATTTAAGTGAAGATCGTTTAAAATTGCCGCGTGAAAATCGGCAATGCCTGAATTTATGGAAACACATTCACAAAAATACAAAATTATCGTTTCAAAATTGACAATATTTCAATTTATCGAATTTAATCGCTCTGCTTGAAAATGAGTAATATTTAAGTGTACATACTTTAAAATTGCTGCTTGATAATCGACAATGTCTAAATTTATAAAAATACATTCACAAAAAGACAAAATTCTTATTTAAAAATTGATAATATTTAAAATTATCGGATTTAATCATACTGCTTGAAAATTAGCAATATTTAAGTGAAGATCATTTAAAACTGCCGCATGAAAATCAACAATGCCTAAATTTATGGAAATACATTCACAAAAATATAAAATTCTCTTTTAAAAATTCATAGTATTTAAATTTAACGGATTTAATCGTACTGCCAGAAAACTAGCAATATGTAAGTGAAAATCATTGAAAATTGCCGCATTAAAATCGACAATGCCTAAATGTATGGAAATATATTGACAATATTTAAATTTATCGGATTCAATCGTACTGATTGAAAAAGAGCAATATTTAAGTGAAGATCACTTAAAACTGTTGCATGAAAATCGACAATGCCCAAATTGATGGAAATACATTCACAAAAATTCAAAATTCACATTTAAAAACTGACAATATTTAAATTTATCGGATTTAATCGTACTGCTTGAGAATAGCAATATTTAAGTAAAGATCATGTAAAATTGCCGCATGAAAATTGACAATGCCAACATTTATGGAAATACATTCATAAAAATACAAAATTCTCATTGAAAAATTGACAATATTTAAATTTATCAAATTTAATCATACTTCGTGAAAACTAACAATACTTAAATGAACATCGTTTAACACTAAACGTACTGGTACTGGAAATATATTACCATTTGTTACCATGATGGGTCAATCGTACTGCTTGAAATAAACATTGATTTTCAGAAAGAAATTCCTAGTTTATTAAAGCGAGAAATTGAATAATCACATAATATGCAAATTTACAGAAAGTCAAATGAGCGAAAGAAATAAAAGTGAATGTACCATATTAAAGCAAATTTTAAAAAGAGTCATTTGACCCCGCTTGGTAAGTTTAGTGTTAAACCCTCTTCTTGCCAATAAGAACTCACTGCGAATGTCGAAGTCGAAGAAAGTCAGGACGATTCTCTGTCCGGGTAGCGCTCTGAAGGTCCACCCGCAGGAATTTTTGCCAAGATAGTGAGACGGGTACCCCGGGGTCCTGATGTATCCGCCCACTCCCGCAGGAACATTTACCTCCGCATTACAATATTTGTGCACCGCCGTCTCTGAAAGTCAGAAAAGCAGTCTGTGATCGAACTTCGAAAGGCGGGACTTTGTCACACCATCGATCGGTGTCAGTGGAGTACGGCGCGAATTTATGGCAGTCAGGCCGATTCTTTCGGCGACGATTACCTCGATGGACTGAGAATGGGTAGTGGTTAGGGCCATAAGGGCGCGCATCAACATCTGCATCCGTCGCGGTCCATTTGTCGTCGTGGAGTGTGACTCTGGACCTCGATCCATTATAGTATTACAAGAGGAGGGAAACGCGAGGATGTCCTTGCCCCAGTTTTCGTCCTGGCGTGGTGGGAGACAGAGGGGTTGAAGAGGATGCAGCCGGTGGGGGATTTTAGGGCGACGGAGGGGTGGAAATGGGGTTTCAGAGGTGGAATTACCCCCATTCAGTTAACATCCCCTCTTTGCTGGCACCTTCGCAAGCTTGAAACCGTCGAGTAGCGGCGCTAAGCAGCTCTGTCGGTTGAAATTACCCGCTGATATTCTGGCCAGAGCTCCTTGGGCTTAATTATTCGTGATATGAGACGGTACTGCTTCGTATTAAATTCTTTTTTTGTATAAATACGTAACCCAGACCTCCTTGGTGATTAAGATTGAGTTTGTTCAAAACGTCAGCACTCGACATGTTACGAAGCTGTTAGAAAGTGTTCCGAGTTCTTCAGAAGTCGGTATGATGATAAATTGAATATGTCGACACGTTACTTTAAAATGATTAACAAACATTGATTATTTTACGATATTAGATAGAATAAGTAAAATAATTTGTTGGATTTCATAAAAATTGGATAATATTCTCTATTACAGTTAGGAGTCTTTCTATTACAACGTTTTGTATAATTCGCGAAGGAATAATAGCAATTATTTGGGTTTTTGTTTTAACGTAAATTCTCACGCATTTTGTTACCTACATATTATCCGTTCCTTGTTTTTTTTTTTTTACGGATACCAATTGTATTGAACAGTACGCGCATTGAGTATTATGAAATGAGTCGTTTATTTTGAAAGTGGCCTAACTCCATTTATCTTCAAATCGAGATAAATAACATTTACTGATAAATAACATGAATTTGTACATGTAACCATGGTAACCGGAACATATTGAAAAACGGAGTTAGGCCACTTTCAAAATAAACGGCTCAAATATATGTGGTGTTACTGTATCAATCCTTTTTTTTTTTTTATTACCCGCTGATATTCTGGCCAGAGCTCCTCGAGCTTAATTATTCGTGATATGAGATGGTACTGTTTCGTATTAAATTCTTTTTTTGTATAAATATCTAACCTAGACCTCTTGGTGATTAAGATTGAGTTTGTTCAAAACGTCAGCACTCGACATGTTACGGAGTCGTTAGGTAGTGTTCTGAGTTCTTCAGAAGTATGTATGATGATAAATTGTATATGTCGCCACGTTACTTTAAAATGACTAATAAACAGTTTTTGCTTTACAATGTTTTGGAATGTTGGAATAAGTAAAATAATTTGTTGGATTTCATAAAAAGTGAATAATATTTTCTATTACAGTTTGGAGTCTTTCTATTACAACGTTTTATATAATCTGCGAAGGAAAAATAACAATTACTTGTTTTTGTTCTGTTGTAAATAATTAATATATATTAAAAAATTGAATATGTTGACACGTTACTTTAGAATGATTAACAAACATTTTTTGCTCCACGATGTTGGAATGAGTGAAATAATCTGTTGGATTTCAAAAAAATGGAATGATGTGAAACTTATTTTTTAGTTAAAATTAACTCCTAATTCTGAAGTTCGGAGTCTTTCTATTACAATGTTTTATATAATTCGCGAAGGAAAAATAAAAATTGCTTGTGTTTTCATTTTAACGTAAATTCTCACGCATTTTGTCATCTACATATTATCTGTTCCTTGTTTGTTTTTTTTCTTTTTATTTCTGATACAATTCTATTGAGCAGTACGTCCATTGAGTATTATGAAATGTATGTGGTGTTACTGTATCAATGCTTCTTTTTTTTATTAGAAAGTCTTCCGAGTTCTTCAGAAGTATGTAAATGTTATTTAAAATGATTAACGAATATTGTTTGTTTTACGATATTAGATAGAATAAGTAAACTAATTTGTTAGATTTCATAAAAATTGATTAATATTTTTTTTATATTATAGTTAGGAATCTTTCTATTACAACGTTTCATATAACCTGCGACGGAAAAATAACAATTACTTGTTTTTGTTCTGTTGTAAATAATTAATGTATATTATAAATTGAATATGTCGACACGTTACTTTAAAATGATTAACAAACATTTTTTGCTTTACGATATTAGATGGAATAAGTAAAATAATTTGTTGGATTTCATAAAAATTGAATAATATTTTTTTTATATTACAGTTAGCAGTCTTTCTACTACAACGTTTTATATAATCTGCGAAGGAAAAATAACAATTACTTGTTTTTGTTGTGTTGTAAATAATTAATATATATTAATAAATTGAATATGTCGACACGTTACTTTAAAATGATTAACAAACATTTTTTGCTTTACGGTGTTAGATGGAATAAATAAATAATTTGTTGGATTTTATAAAAATTAAACAATGCTTTGTTTTACAGTTAGGAGTCTTTCTATTACAACGTTTTGTATAATCTGCGAAGGAAAAATAACAATTACTTTTTTTTGTTATGTTGTAAATGATTAATATATATTAATAAATTGAATATTACGTTCTTAAATGATTATCCGTTGTTTGTTTTTTTTTTAAAATTGTTTTTTTGGATTTCATAAAAATTGAATAATATTTTCTATTATAGTCAGGAGTATTTCTGTTACAACGTTTTATATAATTATGAAATATATTTGTTGTTGTATCAATGATTAATATATTTTAATCAATTTAAAGTGATGTTTTCATACATTTAATCCATTATCGAATATTCTTTTGAACTACTGGTGGTGACACACGTAGAGTGCTAAAGTTTCGAAAAATAAAATCCCCCCGACCATGATGAAAGGACTACTATTATATAAAAACAATCCTCGTTGCAGAAAATGATCTCTTTAACGTGCTAATTGTGTTAACTGTGCTCTCATTTTCAGATCATCTCCGTTTCCATTTGTCTCACAACCGCCCGCTGTTCGAAGCTCGTAAATTTTCGTAAACACGCCGAAGTTTGCAGGCCATTGTCAGCGGCGACAGATAAATACGTCCGTTTTGATTTACTGATATCAATTTTATTGCAACGGTAATTTATCGCGATATATGTGCGATTAACTGCATCGAATCCATTTTTTAATCGATTTAAAATGATCGTTTAAATCCTGCTCGGTCCTGTTATTTGTGTCGGCCTTTATTTTTACGCGCGCACGGTTTATTAAAGTGCTCGATACGGAAGCAAATACGTTCTCTTATTGGAAAAATTGAACTTATTATTGTTAGATTGAAAGTATATAATCCTTGAATATGCAGATAGAATGATCTTTTAACGTGCATAACCTTGAATGTTTATGTGTCTCATTATCAGATAATTTATTTAGCAATTTTCGAAACCAGTTAATCAGCTTAGAATATTTTCAAATAAAACGTTTTAAGTTCCCCACCGCAATATTAATATTTCGCGGCAAAGATGTTCTGTAGGGGTTGTTTTATGCTTTTTTCAAGGATATATATTTTTAGGTGCGCCCGGTTTATTAAAACGCTCGATACGGAAGGAAATACGTTCCCTTTTCGGAAAAATTGAACTTATTATCGTTAGATTGAAAGTATGTATATATCTTGAATGTGTATGTATATGTATATATGTAATTTGTTCAGCAGTTTTCAAAAGCAGCTTAGAATATTTTCAAATATACCTTTTCGGAAAAATTTCCTTACCGCGAATATTAATTCACAATATATTGGAAAAATTGAACTTATTGTCGTTAGATTGAAAGTATGTATATACCTTGAATGTTTATGTGTGTATGAATATATGTAATTTTTTAGCAGTTTTCGAAAGCAGCTTATCAGCTTAGAATATTTTCAAATAAAACATTTTAAGTTCCCCACCGCAATATTAATATTTCGCGGTAAAGATGTTCTGTAGGGGTTGTTTTATGCTTTCTTCAAGGGTATACTTTTTTAGGTGCGCCCGGTTTATTAAAACGCTCGATACGGAAGCAAATACGTTCTCTTTTCGAAAAAATTGAACTTATTATCATTAGATTGAATGTATGTATATATCTTGAATATTTATGTGTGTATGCGTATATGTAATTTATTCAGCAGTTTTCAAAAGCAGCTTAGAATATTTTCAAATAAAACATTTTAAGTTTCCCACCGCGAATATTAATTCACACGGTTTTTTGGAAAAATTGAACTTATTGTCGGTAGATTGAAAGTATGTATATACCTTGAATGTTTATGTGTATATGTATTTGTAATTTATATGTAATTTATTTAGCAGTTTTCGAAAGCAGCTAATCAACTTAGAATATTTTCAAATAAAACATTTTAAGTTTCCCATCGCGAATATTAATATTTCGCGACAAAGATGTTCTGTAGGGGTTATTTTATGCTATTCTCGAGGGTATTTATTTTTACGTGCGCACGGTCTATTCAAATGTTCGATACGGAAGCAAATACGTTCTCTTTTCAAAAAAATGGAACTTATTCTCGTTAGATTGAATGTATATATAAACGTTGAATGTTTATGTGTGTATGTATTTGTAATTTATATGTAATTTATTTAGCAGTTTTAGAATATAGCGTCGAATATTTTCAGATAAAACATTTTAAGTTTCCCACAGCGGATATTAATATTTCGCGACAAAGATGTTTTGTAGGGGTTATTTTATGTTATTCTCGAAATATTTATTTTTACGTGCGCACGGTTTATTAAAATGCTCGATACGGAAGCAAATACGTTCTCTTTTCGGAAAAATTGAACTTATTATCGCTGGATTGAAAGTATGTACTACCTTGAATGTTTATGTGTGTATGCGTATATGTAATTTATTTAGCAGTTTCCGAAACCAGCAAATCAGCTTAGAATACTTTCAAATAGAACATTTTAAGTTTTCCACCGCAAAGATTAATATTTCGCGACAAAGATGTTCTGTAGGGGTTATTTTATGCTATTTTCGACGGTATTTATTTTTACGTGCCCACGGTTTATTAAAATGCTCGATACGGAAGTAAATACGTTCTCTTTTTGGAAAAATTAAATTTATTATCGTTAGATTGAAAGTATGTATATACCTTGAATGTTTATGTGTGTATGCATATATGTAATTTATTTAGCAGTTTTCGAAACTATCTAATCAGCTTAGAATATTTTCAAATAAAACATTTTAAGTTTCCCAACGTGAATATTAATATTTCGGGACAAAGATGTTCTGTAGGGGTTATTTTATGTTATTCTCGAGGGTATTTATTATTACGCGCGCATGGTTTATTAAAATGCTCGATATGGAAGCAAATACGTTCTCTTTTTGGAAAAATTGAACTTATTATCGGTAGACTGAAAGTATGTATATACCTTGAATGTTAATGTGTGTACGCGTATATGTAATTTATTTAGCAGTTTCCGAAACCAGCAAATCAGCTTAGAATACTTTCAAATAGAACATTTTAAGTTTCCCACCGTGGATATTAATATTTCGCGACAAAGATGTTCTGTAGGGGTTATTTTATGCTATTCTCGAGGGTATTTATTTTTATGTGCGTACGGTTTATTAAAATGCTTGATACGGAAGCAAATACGTTCTCTTTTCGGAAAAATTGAACTTATTATCGTTAGATTGAAAGTATGTACATATCTTGAATGTTTATGTGTGTATGACTACATGTAATTTATTCAGCAATTTTTGAAAGGAACTTAGAATATTTTCAAATAAAACATTTTAAGTTTCCCACCGTGGATATTAATATTTCGCGACAAAGATGTTCTGTAGGGGTTATTTTATGCTATTCTCGAGGGTATTTATTTTTATGTGCGTACGGTTTATTAAAATGCTTGATACGGAAGCAAATACGTTCTCTTTTCGGAAAAATTGAACTTATTATCGTTAGATTGAAAGTATGTACATATCTTGAATGTTTATGTGTGTATGACTACATGTAATTTATTCAGCAATTTTTGAAAGGAACTTAGAATATTTTCAAATAAAACATCTTAAGTTTGCCACAGCAAATATTAATTCACACGGTTTTTGGGGAAAATTGAACTTAGTGGCGTTAGATTGAAAGTATGTGTATACCTTGAATGTTTATGTGTATATGTATTTGTAATTTATATGTAATTTATTTAGCAGTTTTCGAAAGCAGTTAATCAACTTAGAATATTTTCAAATAAAACATTTTAGGTTTCCCATCGCAGATATTAATATTTCGCGACAAAGATGTTTTGTAGGGGTTATTTTATGCTATTCTCGACGGTATTTATTTTTACGCGCGTAAGGTTTATTAAAATGCTGGATACAGAAACAAATATGTTCTCTTTTCGGAAAAATTGAACTTATTATCGTTAGAGTGAAAGTATGGACATACCATAAATGTTTATGTGTGTATGCACATATATAATTTATTTAGTAGTTTTCAAAAGCAGCTAATCAGCTTAGAATATTTTCAAACAAAACATTTTAAGTTTCCCACCACAAATATTAATATTTCGCGACAAAGACGTTCTGTAGGGGTTATTTTATGCTATTCTCCAGAGTATTTATTTTTACTTGCGCCACAATTTATTAAAATGCTCGATAGGTGATTTTGGTGAAATAAATACGAGAGTCGTTAGGTGAATTTTCCGGCGAGAATTTTCATCTTTACCTTTGAGCTTACTTGCCTTCGTCTCAGGGGAGTTTAATCTACCGAGGCCTTGACTCTCTATTATTCCGTGGACAAAGAGAGATTTTTGCGTCTTTGTGTACAGCATCATAGACGCCGCGGTTCATAGAAATAGAGGATTAGTCGTTATGAGAACGATGGCGGCGGTGTCCGACTTTCTTTCATCGCCAATATCACGACTATTTATACACCTACCACAGTGTATTGAAAATTAGCCATATAATAACTTGAACAGATGTATCTAATGAAGATTTTTGTCAATTTGTCTCTTGCATTACATGCATCGGTGATCATGAATGTGGCCTAAATTAAAAATGTAAAAAAATAACTGTACAAACTGTACAAAATAACTGTACAAAACCAACTGCGTAAAAAAATAATTTAACAAACGTCTTTATAAAATTTTCCGTTATTAAATATGTTATACAATTTCGTTTTTGTGTTTTGGGCTATTTTCAAATCTACTGTGCATCGAATGTACATTTTGCCGTAAAGCGTGGCTTTGCCGTTTGGTCAATTAATTTTATTTAATGACATATTATCCAATAAATTATTTGATTTCTTGGTAATTATTCTGCGTAATAAAATTCGTCATAAATTTAAATACTCCGTTGTTATGATTTAGACCACTTTCATAAACAGCGCATACACATCATGTGTTGGAACATAATTTTGCCGTTTCTTATTTGTCATATAATAAATTTAAAGACTTCGTTGTTATGACTTGGGCCGTTTTCATAAACAGCGCATACACATTATGTCCTGGAACATCATTTTGCCGTTTCTTATTTGTAATATAATAAATTTAAATACTCCGTTGTTGTGACTTAGGCCGTTTTCATAAACAGCGCATACACATTATTTCCTGGAGCATGATTTTGTCATGGTCGTCATTGTCGTTTCATAATTGTAATATAATAAATTTAAAGACTTCGTTATTGTGACTTAGGCCACTTTCATAAAGTGCGCATAAACATTATTTCCTGGAGCATGATTTTACCGTTTCATAATTGTAATATAATACATTTAAATACTTCGTTGTTGTGACTTAGGTCATTTTCATAAAGAGCGCATAAACATTATTTCCTGGAGCATGATTTTGCCGTTTCATAATTGTAATATAATAAATTTAAATACTTCGTTGTTGTGACTTAGGCCACTTTCATAAACAGCGCATAAACATTATTTCCTGGAGCATAATTTTGCCGTTTCATAATTGTAATATAATAAATTTAAATACTTAGTTGTTGTCAATTAAGCCACTTTCATAAAGAGCACATAAACATTATTTCCTGAAGCATAATTTTGCCGTTTCATAATTGTAATATAACAAATTTAAATACCCCGTTCTTGTAACTTAGGCCGCTTTCATAAACAGCGCATACACATAATATCCTGGAGCATAATTTTGCCGTTTCGTAATTTTAAGACGTTGACTGCCGTGCGTATTTTACTATATTAAAACCGCAACGTGATGCATTACTACAGGAATATGATTGAATTGTGCAGAATGAAAATAATGCGAAGATACCAAAGACCAAAGAATTGAATCACTATTTAACACGTTTTCTGCCGTGCGTATTTTACTATATTAAAACCGGAACGTGATGAAGTACTACAGAATATGATTGAATTATGCAAAATGGAAATAATGCAAAGGAATCGGAGACCGAAGAATTGAATCACTATTTAACATATTGACTGCCGTGCGTATTTTACTATATTAAAACCGCAAATTAATGAAGTACTACAGAATATGATTGAATTGTGCAAAATGAAAATAATGCAAAAATATCGAAGACCGAAGAATTGAATCACTATTTAACACGTTGACTGCCATGCGTATTTTATTATATTAAAACCGCAACGTAATGAAGTACTACAGTATAGATTGAATTGTGCAAAATGAAAATAATGCAAAGGTATCGAAGACCAAAGAATTTCATCACTATTTAATATTAACCCTTTGCACTCCGAACCATTCTGAACGTTAGCTACCAGCTACTCAGCGCCAATTTGTGGCAGAAACGTGCATTTACGAACCCTTATATTATTTAGTATAGTTTTGGAACCAAGTAACATATTATAATATTGGACTTACATGAATCGGTTGACATCGAGAAATATATATTTGCAAAAAACCCAATATTTTATTTTTTATAATTTTGTACAGTGTGATAAACTTTAAAACACTCCCCAATATGCATTGCAGGCTGATTTCTGCACGTTTGACAATAATAAATTGTTTGACGCCTGCCACCAGGTGTTTTTTTGTCAGAATAAACAATGCAATCCCATTTTTTTTGTCCCACGTCGGTTTTATGGCCTATGGAGATTAAAATTGTCAAGGTCCGGTGGTTTGTGCGTCGTAACAAAACCCGCTGATATTTTTTTGATATACCTCAGCAATTTTACTATATTTTGATTTGATTTCTTTTGCCATATCAAGAGAAAACCAGGCAAACATGCATGTCTCAAAAAGTTGCGCTGGAATAAGTTAAATCCCTGTAATCTCTAATAAACTTTAATGTCCCCTGAGAGGGGACAGCGGAGTGCAAAGGGTTAATTGCATTTACAAAATTATAAATGCTGCCGATTGGTTATTTTTTTAATTTTTCGTCAGACCTTTTGCGCCGCTCACCGATGTACTTTACTATATTAGAACGGCGATATTTTGAAATACTACAGTGTTTGACTGAATTATGCAAAATGTAAATAATGTGCAGCTATTGGAGACCAAAGGATCGCATCACTATTCTAATAACAACTGCATTTATAAAATAATAATTGCTACCCATTGCGAATATTTTGGATCTTCAGTCAAATTTCTTGCGCCGGTCACCGATGACCACCATGACAATCAACGTGTTAACATAATAAATGACTCGCTTTGGTCAAAATAACAAAAGACGTAACAAAGTACATTATAAACCTATAATGTACATTATAAACCTATAATACTATATTAGAACGGCGATATTTTGAAATACTACAGTGTTTGACTGAATTATGCAAAATGTAAATAATGTGCAGCTATTGAAGACCAAAGGATCGCATCACTATTCTAATAACAACTGCATTTATAAAATAATAATTGCTACCCATTGCGAATATTTTGGATCTTAAGTCAAATTTCTTGTGTCGGTCACCGATGACCACCATGGCAGTCAACGTGTTAACATAATAAATGACTCGCTTTGCTCAAAGTAACAAAAGACGTAACAAAGTACGTTATAAACCTAGGTTCTTTGTTTTCGTGCTTTAAACCGCTTTCATAAGCATCGACCAAACATTTTCTCGCGAAGCATGATTCTGCTGTTTGTCGTATTCCAACATGTCGGACACCCTGTATGACAGGAGGTGCGTTGTCCACAGAATGTCGGGCAGCGTGACGGAAGAAGGCGAACAAATGTCTAATCCCACGCGCATCGCAAAGGGTACCCTATCTAAACTGGGCTTATGGCTTACAATTGGTTCGACACGCTGACAGCTTGCGCTCGCAGCTGGATAATTTTGCGATCGAAATCTGACTCGTTTCTGGTGTGCGTGAGGTGAGGCGAATCAGAATATTTGGGAGCGATCGATACGATGGCGTGGGAGATCGCTGATCATTCATTGTTTGGTAGCCTGAGCTGAACATGGGAGATTACTGATTGAGCACGGATTCGATCGATTTACCGCTGAGACCGGTGTGTAACGTGTAGTTTAGAACACATGCTCCCATGCGCCTCAAGTTATCTACACAGTAAGTCGGGGAAATAGCGGAAATTTTTAAATTGATGGAAAATTACTAACGCTATTTGTTAAAACAATATATAATTTGAAATGTAATTTAATTATGGAATATTGAAACTGAATCATGCTTAACATTAAATAAATGTGCAAGTTCTTGGGCCCAAAGAGACTTGGAGTGTTCAGCGCGATACTAACAATAATGCAATGCATTTATAAAATACAGTTTATTTTGGGATATATTAGAGAATCTTTTTTAGAAGATATGTTTTTGGTAAGTATAATTTTTATTTTTAGGAGATATTTATTTTTCAAACAGGATTAAAAGATGTACAAGAGACTATAAAGTATTGTCCAAAAGTCAATTATGTTTTAATTTTACGGAAAATCATAACTAATAAAATATTATAAAACAAATATATAGTATATTTTTAATGTTTCTTTATGTTTATTTTCTGGTTTATTAAGAACGTGTCCCGCGATTATTGTTATCGATCGACGGATTGTTAGGTTATGGCGTTCAACATGTTAAAGTCAGAGTACCTTTTGTTACCTCGTCACAAAAACACGACGGAGCCAAGAGCTAATATTAAATTTTGTTTCAAACTCAGTGAAGGTTTTACAGAAATATTTGAAATGATGAAAGAAGTTTATGGTGATGATTGCTTATCCCATACACGTGTGTTCGAGTGTTATAAACGATTTCAGCACGGATGTGATTCTTTGGAAGACGACCCAAAGCCAGGCCGACGAAAAAAACAAAAATCGCGATGAGTTGGTAGAAAAAGTGCATGAAATGATCGCCTACAATGCAAATTCGACTATGGGATGGACAGCGGAGGAATTAAATATGACCAAAGACATGGTTCACGAAATTTTGACGAAGGATTTAAACAAACGGAAAGTCTGTGCTCGATTTCTTCCTCATGCCTTAACTGAGGAACAAGAAATTGCTCGTGTTGAACATTGTGTGGGCTTTATTAACCCCTTGCCGTACTTTGACGAGTCTGACTCGTGATGAGAATTTCGGGCCAAACGTGAATATCACGAGTCTGACTCGTGATGAAAATTTCGGACCAAACATGAATATCACGAGTCTGACTCGTGATCAAAATTGATATATTGTAATAATGTATTAATAATTAATAAATTCACTGCCACGGTGGTCATCGGTGACTGACACAAAAAATTGTACTAAAAATGCAAAAAACGAAACCTGTTTGCAATCTTGTAAAAGCAATTGATATTAGAACGCTGCTTCAATACTTCGGTTTCTAACAACTTGGCATTACCTTCATTTTGCACGATTTAATCATACTCTGCAGTATTTCATCGCATCGCAGTTCTAACATAACAAAATACGCTTGGCAGTCAACCTGTTAAAGTACTTTTCAAAATTGTTGGTCTTAAATTCATTTCAATTCCACAAGAGCATCATCGCATGAAATTAATAACCAGACAACTGCTTCAGAAGCAATCGTAAGATATAATTTCTTTCAAGCTCCGACAAAGACTCGTGATGAGACTTGGTGCTTCAAGTACGATCCTCAAACAAAAGGCCAAAGTGCTACGTGGAAGTACCCATCCTCTCCGAAATCGAAAAAATTGCGTTTTAAGAAGTCACGAGAGAAGACAATGTTGATTTGTTTTTACGACTCTAAAGGTATTATACTTCCAGAATTCATTCCACAGGGTGAAAATATCACTGGCGAATATTGTCTGGAGGTTATGGAGCGTTTGTGGGCGAGAATCGTTCGAGTGAGGTCTAAATATCGAGAGCCTGGAAGTTGATTCTTGTTGCACTCGAATGCACCATCTCACGGGTCCGTTGCTATTCAAGAATTTTTGGCGAAAGAACAAGTCTGAGTTCTTCAACATCCTCCGTATGCTTCTGATTTGTCACCATCTGACTATTTCCTGTTCCCAAATCTCAAATTGGCTATGAATGGAACGTTTTATGACGATGTTTCACAAGTCTAAAACCCCGTGACGAGGGTCATTGTGGCGATTCGGAAAAATGACTTAAAAATATTTATGCAAGCATCGGTTAAACGTGTCCACCGGTGTCTCGACGTGGAAGGGATGTATTTTCAATAAAAATAATCAAAATTGGCAAAATAACTAATTCTTCTTTTTTTAATTTAAAAAGTTCCGTTATTTTCCCGACATACTGTGTATGTTAATCACGTTTTTGTTTGCTGCCTTGTCTTCTGCTTCATATTACTGTATTAATGCCAGTAGCTTACGCTATTCTTACATAATTAAGTCAATAAAGTTTTCTCTTACGAGTTAGTAGTAGCGTTACTAGTATACACGAAATGGAGGCGATTCCAAAAAATGACCTAAAAAATTCTATGCAAGCATCGGTTAAATATGCCCAGCGGTGTATCGATGCCGAAGTGATGTATTTTGAATAAAAATAAATAAAATTGCCAAAATAATCAATTCTTTTTTTTTTAATTTAAAAAGTTCCGTTATTTTCCCGACATTCTGTGTATGTTCAGCGCGTGTGTTAGTCACGTTTTTGTCTACCACCTTATCTTCTGCTTCATATTACTGTATTAATGCCAGTTGCTTACGTCATTCTTACATAATTAAGTCATTAAAATGATCTCTTACGAGTTAGTAGTAGCGTTACTAGTATACACGAAATTAAGGCGATTTCGAAAAATGACCTAAAGAAATCTATGCAAGCATTGCTTGAAGATTCCCAGCGGTGTATCGATGCGGAAGGGATGTATTTTGATTAAAAATAGACAAAATTGCCAAAATAACCAATTCTTTTTTTTCAACTTAAAAAGTTCCGTTATTTTCCCGACATACTCTGTATGTTCAGCGCGTGTGTTAGCCACGTCTTTGTCTACCACCTTGTCTTCTGCTTCATATTGCTCTATTAATGCCAGTTGCTTCCGTAATTCTTACATAATTAAGTCATTAAAGTTATTCCTTACGAATTAGTAGTAGCGTTACTAGTATACACGAAACGTCATTGAGGCAATTCCGAAAAATGACCTAAAAATATCTATGCAAGCATCGGTTGAATGTGCCCAGCGGTGTATCGATGCCGAAGGGATGTATTTTCAATAAAAAAATAAACAAAATTGCCAAAATAACTAATTCTTTTTCTTTTCATTTAAAAAGTTCTGTTATTTTCCCGACATACTGCGTATGTTAATCACGTTTTTGTCTGCCGCCTTGTCTTCTGCTTCATATGACTGTATTAATGCCAGTCGCTTACGCTATTCTTACATAATTAAGTCATTAAAGTTATCTCTTACTAGTGTTAGTAGTAGTATTACTAGTATACACGAAACGTCATTGAGGCAATTCTGAAAAATGACCTAAAAAAATCTATGCAAGCATTGATTGAACCAATACAACATTGAAAAATCTATGCAAGCATTGGTATATCAATGCGGAAGGGACGTATTTTGGATAAAAATAAACAAAATTGCCAAAATAACCAATTCTTTTCTTTTTAATTTAAAATTCCGTTATTTTCCCGACATACTGTGTATTTTCACGTACTTATTCTCCAATAAAAAAAAGAGTATATCGAGTACCATCAATGTTGAATCAACGTTAGCCTCTCCGGGCCCGTACTCTACATAAACACGTGTATTCACCGAGACAATGGTCGTTAATATGCGTAAATGCCGGTACCCGTCAGGAACAATGGCGTCACTCCAGGTGAATATCAATACTCACCGGGTATGCAAGCGTATTTCAGCCTTAAGGCGCCTGGACTCCAGTAATTGGCTCCTGGGTGATCGGTCGTCAGGTTTAATCGGCAGTGTGGGTGTCCGGAACATCTGTGACACAATTGAAACGCATGTTCGTATTTGTCCTAAATAATTATGCACGCGAACCGACCCATGGAACGTCGCGTTTGCTTTACAGTGCATTAACAGCTATGTCAGCGATGCCATTGCGTTTTCTCTCACGAAAGGCATGCACCTGAACGAACGCGTTCACACACAGGCGATTCATTAGTCCTGCGGCAAGTGTTTATCGCAAAAATCTGCGCTGCACACCCCACTGGCCGCAGATGGGCCATAAACAACGAAAGATATACATTTACGCAGGACACAGACGGGACAATGGAGATAATATCGATTTCTGCACATGCAGCAGTTAAATACGTGACGTCCGTCATTAGACGTCTCTACCCGGTGTCAAAAGTGAAACTAAGAGGGGGTGGAAGAAAGTGGTATATATACATATATGTCTCTGTGTCGGTGGAATTGAATCGCGATTGTTGCACCCACATACGTGGCAGGGTGAATAATAGGGCGAGGGTCGATTTTCACCCCTTTTTCGAGGGGAAGCGACCCTCCTCTTCCTTTGTCGATTTTATCCTCGCGCCTCGCCGGAAATAAAAGGGAAATAACGTTTCAGGTTTGTCGTCGAGCGGGTAAGAAGAATCTGTCGGGGTGTCTTATGTCTCAAAGGTGGTTCTGGAGTAAGTTAGAGAACTAATATTTATGTTCTGCGGTTTGGGTGTATATTTGTGTATTCAGTGGCATCGACAGTTTCTCTGAATTATGTGTATGCGATATATAATGTTCTAGGATGTGTGATGTTAATAGGAAATAGCTTTGATATAATTGATGACTTCTGATGATTTTTTAATTATTTTAAACGTAAACCGACATAATCGCAGTTATACAGCTTAATCCTCTGCATTGTCCATAATAAATAAAATTAATATATATATATATATATATATATATGTCTACATGTGTCACAAATATGTAAGTGATCGCTTCTGAATTGATACATATATACAACATATGGTGTTCTAGGACGTGTGATATTAATAGGAAACAGCTTTGATTTAATCGACGATTTCTAACCATTTTTTAATCATTTTAAATGGAAACCGTCGTAATCGCAGTTATACATATATATATATCTATATACAACATTATATTATTTATATTATTTATATATATATATATATATATATATATATATATATATATATATATATATATACAACATATGGTGTTCTAGGACGTGTGAAGTTAATAGAAAATAGCTTTAATTTAATCGACGATTTCTGACCATTTTTTTAAGCATTCTAAACAGAACCCGTCGTAATCTCAGTTATACAGTTTAACCCTCTGCATTATTTGTAATAAATAAAATAAAAATATGTATGTCACAAATGTAAGTGACCGCTTCTGAATTAATACATATATACAACATATGGTGTTCTAGAACGTGTGACGTTAACAGGAAACCGGTTTGATTTAATCCATGATTTCTAGCCATTTTTTAAGCACTCCAAACGGAAACCGACGTAATCTCGGTTATATACTTTAATCCTGTGTATTGTCCACAATAAATAAAATAAATAAATAAATATAGATATATATATGTAATAAATGTGTAAGCGATTGATACATATATACAATACATGGTGTTCTAGGACGTGTGAAGTTAATAGAAAATAGCTTTGATTTAATCGACGATTTCTGACCATTTTTTAAACATTCTAAATGGAAACCGGCGTAATTACAGTTATATAGTTTAATCATCTGCATTGTCCATAATAAATAAAATCAATAAATAAATATATATATTGATGTATATATATATGTCACAAATATGATAAGTGATTGCTTTTGAATTGATACATATATACAACATATGGTATTCTAGGACGTGTGATGTTAATAGAAAATAGCTTTGATTTAATCGACGATTTCTGACCTTTTTAAACATTGTAAACGGAAACCGACGCAATCTCAGTTATATAGTTTGATCATCTGCATTGTTTCTAATAAATAAAATAAAAACATATATGTCAGAAATATGTAAGGGATCGCTTCTGGATTGATACATGTATACAACATATGCTGTTCTAGGACGGGAGATGTTAATAGCAAATAGCTTTGATTTAATCGACGATTTCTGACCATTTTTTGAGTATTCTAAACGGAAACCGACGTAATCGCAGTTATATAGTTTAATCTTCTGTATTGTCTGTAATAAATAAAATAAAAATATATATATCATGCATATTTAATGCAAATATTTGTCACGAAAAGAATGATTATATTAATCACGAACAATGAATGATTATATTAATCACGAATGCTTTTGAATTTATACATTTATGTGATATACTGTGTTCTAGGGTCTATGTTGTCAATAGGAAATAGCTTTGATTTAATCGTTGACTTCTGACTATATTTAGTCAGTCTAAACGGAAACTTCGACGTAATCTCAGTTATCCGGCTTAATCCTTTGTATTGCTCGTGACCCCTTTCATTTGCGATGTACGCAAGGTCGACTGACTACAAACAGAACGGCGCACTCAGGAGGAATCATTTTTCCTCTTGACTCTCATCGGACGCCCGTTTCAGAGGCAATTAAAACTTCGCGAACGCTTGCTGGCCGCACATCAAACAGCAATTTCAAGCGTCAGGATTTAATTCACCCCTCGATTCGTTTCGTGCCTCAACAATCGTGAGTGACAAGCGAAAAACGCACGAGATAAAAGAGCGGAACCAAAAAGCTGCGAAGCGAGTCGCATGAAAGTCATAGTCAAATGAAAGAATCGGCACGACTAAATTTTCCACGAAATGCAGATCGACTTCGAAATTCTTTTAATGCATTTTCTACTATTTCGTGTATTTCGGTTGCGTAGTTAAGAAGAAATCATTTGTAAGTTGTAGGGACATCTGATGCAAATTTCATTTAAAAATGATATATAATAAATAATAATAAATAAAAGAACCGATATGACTAAATTTTCCACGAAGTGCAGATTGTGTTCGAAATTCTTCCAATGCTTTTTCTGCCATCTCCGATATTTTGGCTGCGTCGTTAAGGAGAAAACATTTGTAAGTTGCAGGGATAAGATACGAAAGTTCGAATAAATTGTCAGTAGTTGAAAACATAATTAGTACGCAGAAGTTACGCAAATTTCATTTGAAAATTATATATAATAAATAATAATAAATGAAAGAAACGAAATTAAATTTGACACGAGCTGACAACATAATTGGTATGCAGAAGATTCAGTTATGTAAATTTCATTTAAAAATTATATATAACACATAATAATAAATAAATGAATCCATACGACCAAATTTGCCACAAAGTGCAGATCGCCTTCGAAATTCTTTCAATGCATTTTCTGCCATCTTACATGTTTCGATTGCGTAGTTAAGAAGAAAACGTTTTTAAGTTATAGGGATAAAATACGAAAGTTCGAACAAATTGTCAGAAACCGACAACTTAATTGGTTCGCAGAAGTTATGCAAATTTCATTTGAAAATTATATATAATAAATAGTAATAAATAAAAGAATCGGCATGACTTTATTTTTCACGAAGTGCAGATTGCGGTCGAAATTCTTTCAATGCATTTGTTGCCATCTTACGTGTTTCGGTTGTGTAGTTAAGAAGAAAACATTTGTAAGTTGCAGGGATAAGATACGAAAGTTCGAATAAATTGTCAGTAGCTGACAACACAATTGTTACGCAGAAGTTATGCAAATTTCATTTGGAAATTATATATACTAAATAATAATAAATTAAAGAATCGACATGACTAAATCTTCGACGAGCCGACAGCATAATTGGTACGCAAAAAATTCAGTTATGCAAACTTCATTTAAAAATCGTATATAATAAATAATAATAAATAAAAGAATCGGCACGATTAAATTTTAACGAACCGACAACATAATTGGTACGCAGAAAATTCGGTTATGCAAATTTCATTTAAAATGTATACATAATAAATAATAATAAATGAAAAAAAGAATTTTCAACACATGCAAAGTTGCGTAGTTAAGAAGAAAACATTTTTAAGTTATAGGGATAAGATACGAAAGTTTGAACAAATTGTCAGACGCCGACAACGTAATTGGTACGTAGAAGTTATGCAAATTTGATTTGAAAATGATATATAATAAATAATAATAAATAAAAGAATTGACATGACTAAATTTTTTACGAACCGACAACATAATTGGTACGCAGAAAATTCAGTTATGCAAACTTCATTTAAAAATTGTATATAATAAATAATAATAAATAAAAGAATCGACACGATTAAATTTTAACGAACCGACAACATAATTGGTATGCAGAAAATTCGGTTATGCAAATTTCATTTGAAAATTATGTATAATAAATAGTAATAAATAAAAGAATCGATATGACTAAATTTTCCACGGAGTGCAGATCGCCTTCGAAATTTTTCCAATGCATTTTTTGCCATCTTACGTGTTTCGGCTGCGTAGTTAAGAAGAAAACATTCGTAAGTTGTAGGGATAAAATACGAAAGTTCGAACAAATTGTCAGTAGCCGACAACATAATTGGTACGCAGAAGTTATGCAAATTTCATTTAAAAAGCATATATAATAAATAATAGATTAAATATAGAATAAATAATAAAATACGCGGTCCCAGGCGTATAATAAAGAAAAGAATCAACACAAAAGTCGAACAAATTGTCAGTAGTCGACAACGTAATGATTGCAGAAGATTCGGCTATGCAAGTTTCATTTAAAAATCATGTATAATAAATAATAAATTAAATATAAAAGAAATAATCAAATACGCGGTCCCAGGCGTATAATAAAGAAAAGAATCAACACAAAAGTTCGAACAAATTGTCAGTAGCCAGCAACGTAATTGGTACGCAGAAGATTTGGTTATGCAAATTTAATTTATATATCATATATAATAAATAATAAATTAAATATAAAATAAATAATAAAATACGCGGTCCCAGGCGTGTAATAAATAAAAGAATCAACACAAAAGTCGAACAAATTGTCAGTAGTCGACAACGTAATTGGTACGCAGAAGATTCGATTATGCAAATTTAATTTAAATATCATGTATAATAAATAATAAATTAAATATAAAACAAATAATAAAATTCGCGGTCTCAGGCGTATAATAAATAAAAGAATCAACACAAAAGTTCGAACAAATTGTCGTCAGTAGCCGACAACGTAATTAGTACGCAGGAGTTTCGGTTACGCAAATTTAATTTGAAAATCATATATAATAAATAATAAATTAAATATGAAATAAATAATAAAATACGCGGTCCCAGACGTATAATAAAAAAAAGAATCAACACAAAAGTTCGAACAAATTGTCGTCAGTAGCCGACAACGTAATTAGTACGCAGAAGATTCGGCTATGCAAATTTCATTTAAAAAGCATATATAATAAATAATAAATTAAATATAAAGTAAATAATAAAATACGCGGTCCCAGGCGTATAATAAAGAAAAAAATCAACACAAAAGTTCGAACAAATTGTCAGTAGTCGACAACGTAATTGGTACGCAGAAGATTCGATTATGCAAATTTAATTTAAAAAGCATATATAATAAATAATAAATTAAATATAAAATAAATAATAAAATACGCGGTCCCAGGCACATAATAAATAAAAGAATCAACACAACTAAATTGTCCACGAAGTGCAGACCGCTTCCGAAATTTTTTCAATGCTTTTCCTACTATTTCGCGTGTTTCGGCTGCGTAGTTTAGAAGAAAAAATTTGTAAGTTGTAGGAATAAGATACAAAAATTTGAATATATTGTCAGTAGCCGACAACGTAATTGGTACACAGAAAATTCAGCTATGCAAATTTTATTTAAAAATTATATATAATAAAAAGTAATAAGCAAAAGAATCGATATGACTAAATTTTCCACGAAGTGCAGATTGCCTTCGAAATTCTTCTAAATTAAATATAAAATATAATAAATAATAAAATATGCAGTCCCAGGCATATAATAAATAAAAGAATCAACACAACCAAGTTTTCCACGAATTACATATCGCCTTCGAAATTCCTCCAATGCCTTCGCTGAAGCTTTGTACACGGAAATTCTCTTTCTCTGAAAAATCGGAGGTTCGGTTCAGTAACGCCAGGCTCCTCGATCCATTCGTATATCCCGTTTGCGGACAGAGATTACGTAAGATCACGCACGGGTCAAAGGTCTCCCTCCCCTCAATTCGTACGCACATCTGGGCCCTATTCATTCGCGATCGGCGACATTTATATCACCCCGCGTACAATTGTGTTTCCTCCGACAATGCGGACGAACAATAACTCGTGCCGTTTGGCATGCGTACGAAAAGAACGTGTCCGGATGAATGTGTCCGTAGGACGTGGACGTTGAATACGTGGGGGCGACACTTTCCCCGAATATAATGTCTTTGTAACCTTTGTTAGGGGCGCTGTTGCAGTTTTTATATGTCTTTATCGCTGGGCTAGGCGAGTCTCTGACTTATGCGCCTGTTTATTGTGGCGCGACACATTTTTCTGGTGTCCATTACTCTTTTTTGTACTGGACGGCGTTTTGGGCTTATTGTACGGTTTTATTTCACTCTGCGTCTATTTTTGTTGGAGCGTTGTTGATTTCGGCGGAGGTTTTGATACTTGGGGTCAGTTTGTATAACAGACAATGGGGAGTTCGATATTTCTGTTAGTGAAGTGATGAAACGAAGAGGCTTTGGACACTTTTGTGAATTCTGTTGCATAGTTAAACGGTAGCTGGGTCACAAAGGACCCAATGAGTTTAAAACTACGGTGCAGAAAGGGATAGAGTATGTGTGTATAAGTAGCTATATAGGAACACAATTCATATTGACTCGTATTTATTAATCTTCACACCCCTTCTTTATATCCCTGTACCCTAAGTTGGCCGTTATCTTTGTTGATAGTATATTTCGGAGAAAACTGTTCACCCAGGGGGTAACCTCTACCTTAAATTTTCAAAAGATCGAAAGAATTGTTTTTGTCTTTAATGATACTTTAGAGTCTGAAAAATAAGGTGCAATTTGTCTTATAGACAAAAATATTTTTTAAAGTGGTTTTACAGCTTATTTTATAAAGCAAGTCGTGATGCCTCGGAGCGGTTCAAAGTACATGGTACCGATTCTAAAGGTTCTGAAGGGATATAATACCAATCGAAATCCAGATTCCATCGAAAAAATGCGAAACGAAATTTTGGCAACTCTTTACCATAAACTTTCGACGGATGAAGTGCCGCAACACGAGAATTGCCCGGCATCGGCATAAATATTGCATCTTCTATTTTTAACGATCGATTTGAAAGCATAATGGCAATGATGCAGGTGTTCAAATTGACTATGGGTCGTAATTCTTACAATTTCTGCGTCAAAGCTGACGCACGCCGCATCAAGTTTTCCAGGAAAGAGAAGGAGGAAGAAAATATTAACGTAGAAGGACACCTATATGGTGCAGCCATTGCAGAATAATCTTAAATATGGCAAAACTAGTAAAATAATATGAAATAACGTTACTCAATACTTTAAACGCATTTTTCTCGAAACTATGTTTTTCAGATTGGCTTGCAGCATAACTTAAACAAATTTTCTCCAATTCACTTGAAATTTTTACAGTAACTGTTAAACTACACTCTCCAGAGAGGTACACATGATTTTTAAGATCGGTTAAAAACTTTCGTTATTATAAACATTTTTTCGACGCATTTTTTTATGAAAATTAGAACTTTTCGCCACATGTTCGTCATTTCTACAAAAATCAATATTTTATCAAATACGTGTGTACTTCTCTAGCAAATTTAATGCAGATTAAGAAAAAAATTTGCTTTTTGTGCTTATCGAAAGTGTACGGCACTTCTGCTGCAAGCCGCGGAGGCCATTTCCAAAATTGTATTTCTACTTCGAGAGCTTCAGCGCCGCCATTTTGAAGTAAAAACACAAAAAAATTTTTTTTTGTATACATTAACGTATGCACATTAAACGGCTTTAAGTCAAATTTCGATATGTTATATCATGTAATTAAAACAAAAATTCCTACATTTACCCTATGTTTTTAGGTGTTAAGCAAGATGTTACCCCTTAAAAACACAGTTACTATAATTACGGTATTTAAAGATCGCGACAAGAGTGTTCATAACCACACAAATGCAATAAAAGCAATCAAAACAAATAAACAGAGTACCCCGAGGCTATGATTTGTTTCAAAACTCGTTAACTCTCTATGGGCTCGCGTGATTTTGAAGCCACATATCGATAAATCGATATTTTATTAAATTATTTATTTTTTTTTACTAGATGCCGTGTAAATCTTGTTATATAATGTCTCCTTAGTAAGCAATAACATGCTTGATGCGGTTATCAGCTCTAACCTGAAATGTCAAAGTAAATGCTTTTGCAAGTTGTCTGCAAATAGAAGCCAACGGAATCGTCTAGTGCAATTCTCATTATTTGTTCTTCTGTCGGTGTTTGTTAAACAAAAAAAGCGTACGTAATAGCTTTTAGTTTGTATATCAATAATGTCTTATTTGTTTGCATTTAAACAATCATTTTATTACTATTTTTATGTGATATAGCTTTGTGACTTTCAAGACACAATGGCCTATGATGTTATGGTTCGATGTATTTGCGATAACGTTTGTGTTTTCTTTACTTTTTAGTTTTATATATCAGAGGCCCAAAATATGGATATAAAATCATATAAAAATAAAAGAGGAATAGGAATAAGAAGCATTAGCAGTAATAAATCCGAAGATTCTTTATCAGATTCTGATTCTAACGAAGATCATCCAATAATATTTGCCCGACGACGTATAAACATTATTAGTAGCGACGATGAATTTAGTAGTAAAAAATCATCAGATAAGGAAATGCAGCGTATATCTATGTTTAATACCAAACGCCAACTGTTTTATAGAATTCCGTACTTAAGCTCTTATACACACAAGTGCAAATGTTCTAAGCCGTTCTTACTTCAAAGTTACAAAATGTATTCGTTATAATAAAATTGTTGAAACTGCTGAATTCATTGTTAACATGTAGTTCGAGGCAGATATTTGTTGATTTCACGTCACATAGATTTTGTATAGCCACCAAAAAAAATTTGGTCCATAGAAGGTTAACCAATTAAGCGCGTTTGACATGAATATTCTTCGTGTAAAATAAAAAATTACCATTGACTATCAAAACTCGAAATTTCAATAAAATATAATAAGAATTATATTTGATGCTATGTTTCCTTTATATTATCAATAGAACTATTGAGTATTTGATATTGCAAAACTAAATACACGCATAAGCCGCGACTTGGACGGCGAGCGTTGATTTGCGGAAAAATTGCGTAAACAATTAACAGGGCCAATACCGGCCGTTTGCTCTATGAGTCCTAAATATTCTTGAATTTAATACAAAAATCCGAAATTTTCGATCCAAAAGCTCTCTTCCTCACTTTTAAAGGACCTGAAGTAAACCTGCGTATTTTCACAGTTATTTTGAAAATAAAGCGTGAGGTATGAAAAATAGCTAAATATATACATATAATGTCTGAATAATGTTGATACAATAAATTGGTAAATTTCTTCTTCAGTTGGGTGATTCAGAAACGTCGGACCAAATCTCAATTGCGGTGCAAATGACGTGTATACGCTTCGTGTAAAATAAAAAATCATCATTGACTATCAAAACTCGAAATTTCGATAAAATACTACAAGAATATTATTTGGTGGTATGTTGCCTTTCTATTACCAATAGAACTGCTAAATATTTGATATTACGAAACCATTTACATACGTAAGAAGCGACTTGGACGGCGAGTATCTATTTGCATAGAAATCTCGTAAAAAATTAGTAGACCAATACTGGCCCTTTACTCTACAAAGCAGAGTCCTAGACATTTTTGACTTGAATACAAGAATCCCAAGCATTCGATTCACAATCTCTCTCTTCCTCGTTTTTGAAGCATCTGCGGTAAACCTATGTATTTCCACTGTTATTGTCAAAATAAAGCGTAAGGCATGAAAAATAGCTAAAAGTATATAATGTATTAATAGCGTTGATACAATAAATTGCTAAATTTCTCTTCCAGACGGGTGATTTACACAGCAGCAGTACCGAAATTTATAATAGGACCATTTATCCTGCATTCGACGTGTATACATACACATTACTTAATTTTAATTCCGCACCCTGTGAGGGATTTCTAAAATTAAATTCCACTCTAAATCGTCAATTAGCTTTAGTATTTCGATAGCTAAAAAGATATACGCGTATTCACACGCGCATATAATGCCTAACAATAAATTTGTATGCAACCCACCTTTGACTATGCATACGTTGCGTATCTGTATTAGTTCCTAGCGATAATAACTATGAGCAGAATATCGATGAGAGGCGACTATGAATATGCATCAGGAATATACGAGGGCAGTCCGATAAGTACTTAGCCTACAACAGAAAAACGAAAATTTTGGGAAATTGACGATTTATTTTTCAACATAAATCATGGGAATGATTTAACTCGATACACTTGATCCAGCGATGAAGATTTGGGCATATCCTGCATGAAATATTCGGCAAAGAGAAAGGCTTTCTGCTCGATGGTGGGGACGTTTGCTCATTACGATAACAAGCGCATCCGTGAGATATTCAGAGCAGTGTTTGACACTGTTTAAGCGCAATCCGAAATATTCACATCGTTTTGTGACTGTCGACAAAACGTGGATCCATTATGAGTTGTTACACACCAGAGACCAAGGAACAGTCGAAACAGTGAATTGCGCCCGGCGAATGTGCTCCGAAGAAGGCGCAGACTACAACTATCGAGACCGGAAAGGTGATGGCCACCGTTTTCTGGGATTCACAAGGTGTGTCAAGACATACCTGGAGAACGGGCAAAACAGTCACAGGGCTGTACTATGCCGAATGGTTGAGCCGATTCAACGCCGAATTAAGGAAAAACCGGCCCCATTTGGCAAAGAAAACAGTGCTCTTTCACCACGATAACGCACCAAAAGCTCACACCTCTGCCCAAGCTACAGCCAAATTGGTTGAATTAGGCTACGAACAGCTGCCCCATCCACCGATGGACAAGATTTGAATCATAAACGTATGACAGTTTTTTCTTCCCAAACTTGAAAAAAACTGGGAAGAAATTTGAGTCTAATATAAGGTTATCGCCGCCACGGAGGCCTACTTTGCAAAACGTATTTTTCAGACGGGCTGAAAAAGATATGGAGCACCGCTGGATCAAGTGTATCGAGTTAAAATAAATTTGTTGAAAAATAAATCGTCAATTTTCCAAAATTAGTTTCGATTTTTCTTTTGTATCGATGAGAGGCGACTATGAATATGCATCAGGAATATAGGTGCGGGTCTCGAAAGACCCCGCCGCCAAACTTCGAAGGCTCGTAGTCCAATGGTTAAATTTGTATCTGTGGTTCTGTGACACGCTTATACGGTCAGTCTTACTCGCAGTGAAATTGGAAGTAAGAGCCGGCGTTTTCTAGCATTGCGGTTTAGCAGCGGAGATAAAGCGCCTGTAACCGAATATTCTGCACTCTCTCCGTCGTTTGCGGATGCCTTGCCGGTGGATCGCGTTACGCGCGACATTGTTTCGAAACTTGAAAAAAGAGCAAGCGCGTGGGAGCTTTGTTTATCTGGAGTGCGTATATCAAAGGCGGGCCGACCTATATCCGAGACGCTACGAATCTTGGAAAATGTTCGACTGGTATTTTTACCCACTTTCTATTAAGGGGTAACATCTAACTTAACGCCTAAAAACAGAGGGTAAATTTAGATTTTTTTTTAAATTACATGATATAACATATCGAAATTTGGTTTAAAGGAGTTTAATGTGCATACGTTAATGTATAAAAATTTTTTTTTTTTTTATATTTTTACTTCAAAATGGTGGCGCTAGAGTTCTCGAAGTAGAAGTGCATTTTTGGAAATGGCCGTATACTTTCGTTAAGCATAAAAAGCAACATTTTTTCTTAATCTACATTAAATTTGTTCGAGAAGTACACACGTATATGGTAAAATATTGATTTTTGTAGAAATTACGAACATGTGAACAAAGTTTTAATTTTCATAAAAAAAGGCGTCGAAAAAATATTTATAATAACGAAAATTTTTAATCGATCTTAAAAATCATATATACTTCTTTGGAAAATGTAGTATAGCAGCTACAGTAAAAATTTCAAGTGAATCGGAGAACATTTGTTTAAGTTATGCTGCAAGCCAATTTGAGAAACGTAGTCTCGAGAAAAACGCATTTAAAGAATTGAGTAACGTTATTTCATATTATTTTACTAGTTTTGCCATATTTACGATTATTCTGCAATGCCTCCACCATAAAGGTGTCCTACATTAAGGACCGCTTGGGATTTTTCGAGTCAGTTAAATTGAGTAAAAACCAGGGTTAGTTCGTATTTTCAGTTTTTGTACAGTTAATAAACAGTTCTTTCAAGCCTACTTTAAAAAATATTTTCGCCTATAAGACAAATTGCACCTTATTTTTCAGACTCTAAAGTATCATTTAAGACAAAAAAATGTTTTCGATCTTTTGAAAATTTAAGGTAGATGTTACCCCTTAAACGATGTTTTCAGGTCCTTACTGCCGAACAAGAGATTAGAATCTATTGTATTGACAGCGACGTAATTTCCTCGCAAGGAAAACTTCTTAATTTTCGCTACGAATGTCGGGAAATGTTCAACTCTTTCTCTTACTCACTTTCTGTTAAACGATGTCCTCAGGTCCTTACTGCCGAACAAGCGCTTAGGATCTATAGTATTGACAGCCACGTAATTTCCTCGCAAGGGAAACTTCTTAATTTTCGGACGTTGCGTGGTCGACTCTTTGCTCTTCATGATCCTCTTCTTCTTCAGTTCACTGACGTTTTTACACACGATCGAGGAGTCGGATTTGTACTCCGCATCTAATATGATGATGAAGGCCCTCAACGATCGACAAGTCAGACGCACGTCCGCTAATGAACACTGTTCCTCCTGCACGATTTCCATGAATCCGCCTTGTAGTTTAACACCTTGTGTTATTTTGTTGAACGGACGGTGGACAGTCGTTACTGCTTCTGTCGTATACCTTCGGCTGATCGCGACGAGATCTGCAACGAGAATTTTAAAATTGAAATCCACACTCACGAACTATAATTGTTTTTTAACGTTGGCTGCCGAGCGTATTTTGCTACACAGAACCGCGATGCAATGAAATACTGCAGAGTATAATTAAATCGTGCAAAATTAAGGTAACAGAATTGTCCGTTTTCTTATCTAATTAAATTTATTTTAATTTCTTTCGTTTTCTCTTCAATTTAACTTTGTATATATCCTGACGATGATACGATTAATGTGTCTAAACGTCGAGTTCAAATATTTCACGTAATTGTTATATTATTTTTTTACCGAACTATCAGTTACTTTACATACACAATGAAATTAGCTCAACGTTATATGATGTTAAGCATGTAATGTACAGAATGTTGAGAATTGAGTGACTAATTACATTTTCTTTATTTTGCTTTTTAATGTATCTTAATATATTTTCGAACGATGACACATTAAATGCGTCGAAACTTCGAGTTCACGTATTTTATGCAATCCATATACTTATTTCTGACCGAAGTAGCAACCACAAATTTGAATGTACAATAAAATAAACTTAATATTCGTAAACTGTTCACAGGCCGAAACGATTAGTTCCATTTTCAGAATTAAAAGAAATTAACTTCCCAAGCAAATTTATAATAAGTTGCTACGACTTTTGACCAAAGTAGCAATCACAGATTTAAATGCTCAACAAAGTAAGTTTAATATTACGTGAACTGTTCACAGGCCGAAACTTTTAGCTCCACTTTCAAAATTAAAAGAAATTAACTTTCGAAGCAAATTTATACTAAGTTGCTACAACTTTTGACCAAAGTAGCAATCACAGATTTAAATGCTCAACAAAGTAAGTTTAATATTACGTGAACTGTTCACAGGCCGAAACTTTTAGCTCCACTTTCAAAATTAAAATAAATGAACTTCCGAAGCTAATGTATATCTAGTTGCTACGATTTATGATCAAAGTAGCGATCACAGATTTAAATGCAAAACAAAATAAGCTTAATATTACGTAAACTGTTCACAAGCCGAAACGATTAGCTTTCAGAATTAAATGAAATGAAATGCCAAAGCAAAAGTATACTTAGTTGCTATGACTTTTGACCGAAGTAGCAATCACAAATTTGAATGCGTAACAAAATAAGCTCAATATTCGTAAAGCATTCACAGGCCGAAACCATTAGCTTCACCTTCAGAATTAAAAGAAATGAATTTTCAAAGCAAATTTATTACTTAGCTGCTACGGGTTCTGACCGAAGTAGCAATCACAAATTTAAATGCACAATAAAGTAAATTTAATACTTGTAAACCGTTCACAGGGTGAAACGATTAGCTCCACTTTCAGAATTAAAAGAAATTAAATGCCGAAGCAAATTTATACTTAGCTGTTACGACTTCTGACCGAAGTAGCAATCACAAATTTGAATGCAAAAAAAATAAGCTTAATATTCGTAAACCGTTCACAGGGCTAAACGATTAGCTACACTTTAAAAATAAAAAGAAATTAACTTCCGAAGCAAATTTATACTATATTGCTACGACTTCTGACCGAAGTAGCAATTACAAACTTGAATACACAACAAAACAAGTTTAATTTTTGTAAACTGTTTACAGGCGATTAGCTCCACTTTCAGATTATTTATACTTACTTTCAAATTAAAAGAAATTAAAGGCCGAAGCAAATTTATAATTAGCTGCTACGATTTATGACTAAAGTAGCAATCACAAATTTAAAGCACAATAAAATAAGCTTAATATTACGTGAACTTTTCACAGGCCGAAACGATTAGCTGAACTTTCAGAATTAAAATAAATGAAATGCCGAAACAATCAATTTATACTATGTTGCTACGACTTCTAACCGAAGTAGCAATCACAAATTTAAGTTCACAATGAAATAAGTTAAAAGAAATGAAATACCGAAGCAAATTTATACTTAACTCCTACGTCTTAAGATTTTAAGTAAACCGGTTTCTTGATTTTTCATGATTTTTTTTCAATTTTTCTTGATTTTTCGAGTTAATCGCTTTTGCAAATGAGCCGCTCACATCACGTTAACCATAGAATGCGTATAATTTTGAGCACCTACGCACCGTGCATGCTAGTCGTACTTGTCGAAACAAGCAACAGAAGCATCATGACAAGGGTTGTTGCCACCGCCATAGTTGTTGCTCATCACAGAAGCTGAGGAGCGTTTCTCGAGGAGGTATTAAAATTAGCCCTCCTGCGGGATAACAGGCAAAAGTGCGCCGATAAGCTGGACACGCGTTTGTGTTCCCTCTCTCTCCCTCTCCTCTTGTTCTCTCTCGGAAAGGGAGAGAGAGAGCCAGCGGGATTTTCGTTCTCCAAACTGCTCCTGGTCCACTTGACGGGTCGATGATCCTTTACTCGGCTGTTTTTGGTTCGTGGGAACCTTCACTGTCTTGAGTACTGCGAAGAAAAGGTTTGGTTTACGATTTTATGTGCGTTCCAGTCACCCACTGAAGAATGCGAGCACGTAAATACGGTGTTTCGTTATATTCAAGCACCCTGATGTCACGTCGTGGAAATATTTTGCTGGATTTTCGGCGTAGAATCGTGGAAGGTGTTGACGCAAGTCATGTATGAATGCGATATATATATATATATATATGTATACATATGTATATATTATCACGTACAAATTTTGTAAATTTTCCCCGTTCTTTTTTCATTTTAATTTAATTAGAGATGGCACAATGTGTCGAAACGTCAAGTTTGAATATAATGCGTAATCAGGGCGCTTAATAATCAGTTCGTTTTTTATTGAAGAATTAGCCACGATTTTATTTGCATCACGTCATGAAAATATTGTGCCCGATTTTGTAGAATCGTGGAAAGTCTTAATGCGAGGCATGCATATATTTTATTCTACTTTATTTTCTTTTATTTTACTTTAATTTTCGTTCTTTTTTTATTTTAATTTAATTAGACAATTATCGCCTCGTGGTGGTACAGGGTGTGGAAACGTCAAGTTGAAATATTATGCGTAATTGGCACTCTTAATAATTAGTTCGTTTTTTATTGAACGACTAGCACACGATTTTATTTGCGTTATGTCATGGAAATATTCTGCTCGATTTTCGGCGTAGAATCGTGGAAAATTCTTGACGCAAGTCATGTGTGAATGCGATATATATGTATATATATTATCACATATAAATTTATGTAAATTTTCCCCGTTCTTTTTTTATTTTAATTTAATTAGAGATGGTACGACATGTCGAAGCGTCAAGTTTAAATGTTATGCGTAATCAGGGCACTTGATAATTAGTTCGTTTTTTATTGAAGGACTAGCCACGATTTTATTTGCGTCACGTCATGGAAATATTGTGCTCGATTTGCGGCGTAGAATCGTTGAAGATCTTAACGCGAGTCATGTGTGAAAACAATATATATATATATACATATGTGTATATTATCACATATAAATTTATGTAAATTTTCCCCGTTCTTTTTTTATTTTAATTTAATTAGACAATTATCGCCAGGTGACGGTACAGTGTGTGGAAACGTCAAGTTTAAATGTTATGCGTAATTGGCACGCTTAATAATTATAATAGTTCGTTTTTTATTGAAGGACTAGCCACGATTTTATTTGCGTCACGTCATGGAAATATTGTGCTTGATTTTCGGCGTAGAATTGTGAAAGATTTTGACGCGAATCATGTAGGAATGTGACACATATATTTTATCATGTATAAATTTATGTACATTTTCCCCGGTTTTTTTTTTAATTTTAAATTAATTAGAGACGGTACGACGTGTCGAAGCGTCAAGTTTAAATGTTATGCGTAATCAGGGCACTTGATAATTAGTTCGTTTTTTATTGAAGGACTAGTCACGATTTTATTTGCGTCACGTCATGGAAAGATTCTGCTCGATTTTCGGCGTAGAATCGTGGGAAGTCTTAATGCAAGTCATGTATGAATGCGATGTATATATATTATCACGTATGAATTTATGGGAATTTTCCTCGTTCTTTTTTATTTTAAGTTAATTGGACAATTATCGCCTCGTGATGGTACAGTGTGTGGAAACGTCAAGTTCAAATGTTATACGTAATTGGCACGCTTAATAATTAGTTCGTTTTTTATTAAAGGACTAGCCACGATATTATTTGCGTCCTGTCATGGAAATACTGTGCTCAATATTCGACGTAAAATTGTGGAAAGTTTTGACACGAATCATGTAGGAATGTGACACATATATTTTATCACGTATAAATTTATGTAAATTTTCCTCATTCTTTTTTATTTTAATTTAATTAGATAATTATCGCCTTGTTATGATAAGATGTGTCGAAACGTCAAGTTCCAATGTTATGCGTAATCAGCATGTTTAATAATTAGTTCGTTTTTTATTCAAGGACTAGCCACGATTTTATTTGCATGCTCATGTACGAATGCATTGGATGCAATTTTAGCGCGATATGAAAGTGTTATACTGATCTAGGCGATCGATATCGAGCTGCATCAATAATCCACTAAGCCGGCAATGGATAAAGTTACAACTGCAATGATCGTTGGCGCTAACGATACGTCAACACACTGTCGGCCGTTTTACGATCTCATAACTCTTATACGACCCCGAAATATCGCGCAAACGCTTTTCTCATCCACATTCGCAGCCGCGTTATTTTCAACTAATACACATCGCGTACCGCGACCTTCCCATCCAAAGTTATCCACCCGAATAACTTGGAAAACGAAACTACGTAGGCGATTGAAACTTATCCACACGAATAACTTGCATAACGAAAGTACGAAGTCCTTCCAAACTTTTCAACGCGAATAATTTGCATAACAAAACTACAAAGGCCATCCAAAGTTACCCACGCAAATAACTTGCATAACGAAAGTACGAAGGCCATCCAACCTTATCCATGAGAATAACTTGCATAATGAAAGTACAAATGTCATCCAAATTTATCCACACGAATACTTGGTTTACAAAACTACGAAGGCCATCCGAAGTTATCCATGGGAATAATTTGCATAACGAAAGTAGAAAGGCCATTCAAACTTATCCATGCGAATAACTTGCATAACGAGAGTACGAAGACCATCCAAAGTTATCCACGCGAATAATTTGTATAACGAAAGTATGTGGCCATCGAAACTTATCCACGCGAATAATTTGTATAACGAAAGTATGTGGCCATCGAAACTTATCCACGCGAATAACTTATATAACGAAAGTACGAAGACCATCCGAAGTTATCCACGGGAATAACTTGCATAACAAAACTACGAAGGTCATCCAAAGTTATTCACGCGAATAATTGGCATAATAAAACTACGAAGTCCATCCAAACTTATTCACTGGAATAACTTGCATAACGAAAGTACGAAGGCCATCCAAACGTAACTACGCGAATAACTTTCTTAACAAAACTACGAAGGCCATCTAAAGTTATCCACGCGAATAACTTGCATAACGAAAGTACGAAGGCCATCCAAAATTATCCACGCGAATAATTTGCATAACAAAACTACGAAATCCATCGAAGTTATTCACGCGAATAATTGGCATAATAAAACTACGAAGTCCATCCAAACTTATTCACTGGAATAACTTGCATAACGAAAGTACGAAGGCCATCCAAACGTAACTACGCGAATAACTTTCTTAACAAAACTACGAAGGTCATCCGAACTTATCCACCCGAATAACTTGCATAACAAAACTACGAAAGCCATCCAAAGTTATCCACGCGAATAACGCATAACAAAATTACGAAGGCCATTCAAACTTATCCACGCGAATATTTGCTTAACGAAAGTACGAAGACTGTCCAAAGTCATCCACGCGAATAATTTGCATAACGAAAGTACGTATGACATCCAAAGTTATCCACGCGAAAACTTGTATAACGAAAATGCGAAGGCCATCTAAATTTATCAACGCGAATAACTTGCATAAAGAAAGTACAAAGACAATCCGAACTTATCCACCCGAATAACTTGCATAACGAAAGTACGAAGGCCATCCAAAGTTATCCACGCGAATAACTTGCATAACAAAAGTATGAAGGCCATCCAAACTTATCCACGCGAATAACTTGCATAACGAAAGTACGAAGGCCATCCAAAGTTATCCACGCGAATAATTTGCATAACGAAACTACGAAATCCATCCACACTTATCCACGCGAGTAACTTGCATAACGAAAATGCGAAGGCCATCCAAACGTATCCACAGGAATAGCTTGCACAACGAAAGTACGAAAGTCATTCAAACTTGTCCACGCGAATAACTTGCATAACGAAACTACGAAGGACATCCGAAATTATCCACACGAATAACTTGTATAACAAAACTACGAAGGCGATCCAAACTTATCCACGTGAATAACTTGCATAACGAAAGTACGAAGATCATCCAAAGTCATCCACACAAATAACTTCCATAACGAAAGTACGAAGGCTATCCAAAGTTATTCACTCGAATAACTTCCGTAACAAAACTACGAAGGCCATCCAATTTTATCCACGCGAATAACTTATATAAAAAAACTATGTAGGCCATCGAAACTTATCTACGCGAATAACTTGCATAACGAAAGTACGAAGGCCATCCAAACTTATCCACACGAATAACTTTCATAACGAAAATACGAAGGCTATCCGAAATTATCCACACGAATAACTTCCGTAACAAAACTACGAAGGCCACCCAAATTTATCCACGCGAATAACTTATATAACAAAACTATGTAGGCCATCGAAACTTATCTACGCGAATAACTTGCATAACGAAAGTACGAAGGCTATCCGAAATTATCCAGACGAATAACTTTTATAACGAAAATACGAAGGCTATCCAAAGTTATTCACTCGAATAACTTCCGTAACAAAACTACGAAGGCCATCCAAAGTTACCCACGCGAATAACTTGCATAAAAAATTAAGAAAGCCATCGAAACTTATCCACGCGAATAACTTGCATAACAAAAGTACGAAGTCCATCCGAAATTATCCACACGAATAACTTGTATAACAAAACTACGAAGGGGTTCCAAACTTATCCACGCGAATAACTTGCATAACGAAAGTACGAAGTCCATCCGAAATTATCCACACGAATAACTTGTATAACAAAACTACGAAGGGGTTCCAAACTTATCCACGTGAATAACTTGCATAACGAAAGTACGAAGATCATCCAAAGTCATCCACACAAATAATTTCCATAACGAAACTACGAAGGCCATCCAAACTTATACACGCGAATAACTTGCATAACGAAAGTACGAAGGCCACCCAAATTTATCCACGCGAATAACTTTTATAATAAAACTACGAAGGCCACCCAAATTTATCCACGCAAATAACTTGCATAAAAAACCCCGAAGGCCATCCAATTTTATCCGAATATCCACCTCGCACAAACTTACTTCTTTTTCTTCAGCTCTGTACTTTTAACACGTCCAACTGTCTTCCCGCACTTCTTCGACGTCTCACAACACGCGTCACACTTCACAATTCACCTATTCCGCCGCAAAGCACCTCGATCGTCAAAATCCACTGTCACCCTCGTCAAAACTCCGCTATCTTCGATTCCCACTTTTTCTTCTCAAACGTCGGAGAACTCTCGCGTTTCGGCCTGCGCGCAAGCACGTCGCCACTCATTTTGGCGGGCCTTGATGTAACAGCCGGGAGTCTGTAACCATTTTCGCGTTTGTTTCTTCAGGGAAGTGGCCCCCCGTTAGGCGAGAAGAAGCCAATCGGCCACGGCCAAGTTCCAGAAGCACTCGAGACAAGAGGCGCTCGGATTCTTGCGCCCTCAAGGACGTGATTAGAATAACTTAGATCAGGCATTCACGGTTGGACGAATGATATCGTCTAACATCGCCTGACGTCCGCCCACGCAGACGTTGCGGATCGCTGGTCAATGTTTTGGCCTTGCTCAAACAGAATCCTTTCTTATTCCTCGGACTCGCGTCCTTTGCAGGTGCGCTTCTAGAATCTTTCGCAGAATCGTTGGATCTGCAGAACATAGTTCCGAATTTACGAGGCTGAAATTCACAGCACATGTGAAAGAGTTCGACGCGTCTGCATAAAACAACAATTCTCGCCGCTCTGCACTTTTTACCGGGTTTTTACTCTTCCTTGAAATCGCCCGACTAAAAATACCCGTCACACTTCCCCACGCATTGTTAGTATCTTTCCCTCAAATGCGACGTTGTATTCAAATAATCAGAAACAGATTCGGCGTCATAATACGCGCTTGTGATTCACCGACTTTTTTAACACTTTCACCGCCATGATGGTCATCGGCACAAGAGATTTGAAGATACAAAATATTCGCAAAAAGCCGCAATTATTATTTTGTAAATGCAGTTATTGGTAGAATAGTGCTGCAATCCTTTGGTCTCCAATACCTGCATATTTCTGTAGTATATCTATTCTGTTCTATATCTGTAGTATTTCATTATAGTATTTCATTATAACATCGCCGTTCTAATACAGAAAAATCAAAGTTCACTTTATTTCCACCTGTCCATTTCCACCGAACACTTTTCCCCGTCAAAACTCATCAAACACTCCAAACGCGTTTTTCGCAAGTCCCCATTACCCGCACCAAATTTTAACCGCACTTCCACACGACAAACGGCCTCCACTTTATTTTGTTAAATGCTACCTGCTCTCCATCTGCATCCTTTCGCCTTTAATCAGCTCTAAATCCTTTTTCATCCTTAACACAAAGCACCTCCATCCACTCTTACGTATTTCACGTCACAAATGACCAATCACCGGACCACCCGAATTGCGCGTGCACCTTCGCACGCACCGTGCGCCAACGTGAACGTGACTGAAGTAACAGCACGCGTCGTTCTTGCGTGGTGTGCCACGAGTTGCGTGGTGTCAGCTTCGGCCGACATTGACAGGCTGAAGTACGCGTTTGCTGGCTTGGCCGATGCAGGCGTCCTGGGGACCCCCGGAAACGGGGGGTAGTTTGGCCTGAGGGTCTGCAACCCTCGAGCACGTGTTGGCTGATCGGGGGATGCTCGGGGGATAGTCGGGGGATAGTCGGGGGATACTCTTGCCGTACCCCGTGGGGCAGCGAGTCCAGCTGGATTTCACATTCGGCGCCCCACTACCGAAACCGCCCTTTTAATCCTAAGAAGCAACGGCGGCGTGATTGCGACAGCTGCTTTCTTCCGGGGTCTGAGGTGCCGAGGTGAGGATCATTATGTTGGAGGTAGGGAAGAAAGGTATAAGGTAAAAGTTTAGGTGAGTGTGTAAGTTTTCGGTGAATATAACAATAATAGGAATCGGTGAATATTATTTTTGTTTAATTTAAGTAACTTAGAAGAAGTAGGAAAGAAGAATATAAGGCAGAAATTTAGATAAGTGTCTGAATTTTCGGCGAATATTTTAATTTGTTAAATTTAAGTAACTTAGAAGAGGTAGGAAAGAAACATATAAGGTAGAAGTTTAGATAAGTGTCTAAATTTTGGTTAGAAATTTAGATAAGTGCCCCAATTTCCGTTAAATATTTAGTTTTTGTTTCATTTAAAAGTAATTTAGGGGAAGTAGGAAAGAAGAATATAAGGTATAAATTTAAACGAGTGTCTAAATTTCCGTTAGAAATTTAGGTAAGTGTCTAAATTTCTGTTGAATATTTTATTTTTCTTTCATTTAAGTAACTTAGAGGAGGTAGGAAAGAAGAATATAAAGTAGAAATTTGGATAAGTATCTAAATTTTTGGCGTGATTACGACAGCTGCTTTCTTCTGGGGTTCTGAGGTGCCGAGGTGAGGATCATTATGTTTGAAGTAGGAAAGAAAGGTATAAGGCAAAAATTTAGGTGAGTGGATCAATTTCCGGTGAATATTTTGTTTTTGTTTAATTTAAGTAATTTAGAAGAGGTAGGAAAGAAAAAAATAAGGTAGAAGTTTAGATAAATGTCCAAATTTCCGTTAGAAATTTAGATAAGTGTCTACATTTCCCTTAAATATTTTCTTTTGCTTTCGTTTAAGTAACTCGGAATAAGTAGGAAAGAAAAATATAAAGTAGAAATTTAGATGAGCGTCTATATTTTCGTTAGAAATGTAGATATATGTCTAAATTTCCGATGAATATTTTATTTTTCTTTCATTTATGTAACTTAGAAGAAGTAGGAAAGAAAAATATAAGGTAAAGATTTAGATAAGTGGCTAAATTTCCGGTAAATATTTTATTTTTGCTTCATTTAAGTAACTTAGAGAAAGTAGGAAAGAAAAATATAAGGTAGAAATTTAGATGAGTCTCTAAATTTCCGGTAAATATTTTATTTTTGTTTCATTTACGTAACTTAGAAGAAGTAGAAAAATATGGGACGTAAACCGTATTATGGCGGATGTTGTTAAGATTAAATAAGAAACCTATTAACAGCCATCATAGAGGTTGCAAAATGTATGGTACTATTTCTTGCCAATTGTGTATTGAACTTTTTAGCACTGTTTCCATAATAGATTTTGCAGCATTTGCTAAGGAAATCCAAGACCACATATTTTTTCATTGTTTTGACTTGAAAAAGCAGACGGTCATAAAACGACTTTTTCCGAAACTTTCAATATCTAGCGAAAATTCCCTACAGTCTGAACCGAAAGTTTCAGAATGTGTTAATCCATTTGCATATCTAAAACAGAATAATCTGCACGTGATGATGATCAATAATTTAAAGTAGTGCGTGTTACTTACTGATCAATGGAGAGCAATATTAGTTTTATAATACATTTACGGAAAAATGTGTAATGGCAAACTCTTGATGAGCGGACTCGATCGTCTCGAAACAGACAGAGTAATAAGAAAAATAATAATATTTTTTGATTCCAAACAGAACGGAGACAAGTAGCAAACAAAAATAATAATAAGGAAACACTAGCACATTGATTGGAACCAGAATTTGTGCGATTCTTTTTCTCTAAAAGAAATAAATAGCAAACTAATATTTTTGTTTACTTACTGCATGGAATCATAAAAAATATTACCCTATCACCAAAAAATGCCATAAAAATACAAATTCTCCTAAACCATGATCACAATAATAAATACTATAATTTCAAGCCATTTCCATAACAATCAATCCAAAATACTAAAACATAACATTTCCCCTTATTTTGACCTATTCGAAATCCGTCAAAATTTATACTGAACCCAATAATGTTCCATTTCAAATTATTATAATTATCACAATCCTGACGCCAGCACCTTCGTATTTCGCTAATTTGTTAGAAAGTCTCGACAACCGGCTCACTATTACGCCATAACTTTACTCCAATTGCACGCGTGCGGTATTGTTCTGTACCTCGACTTACTCAAATTCAGTTCGGTTGTCCGCGATTTGTCCAAAATTTATCCGACTCTTCGTCTCTAAAAGAAATAAATAGCAAACTAATATTTTTATTTACTCACTGCATTGAATCATAAAAAATATTAGGTTATCCCCGAGGGTGTACTGTCATAAAAATGCAAATTCTCCTAAACCATAATCACAATAATAAATACTATAATTTCAAAACATCCCCATAATCATCAATCTAAAATACCAAAACGTAACATTTCCCCTTATTTTGCCCTATTCGAAATCCGCCGAAATTTATACTAAACCCAGTAATATTGCATTTCAAATTATTGTAATTATCACAATCCTGACGCCGGCACCTTCGTATTTCGATAATTTGTTAGAAAGTCCAGACAACCGGCTCACTATTACGCCATAACTTTACTCCAATTGCACGCGTGCGGTATTGTTTTCTACCTCGACTTACTGAAATTCAGTTCGGTTGTCCGCGATTTTTCGCGGTTGTCTTCGGTTTCCTCGAGTATCGAGACGTCTTTCTCATAAGAACCCTCCTGTTTGGTCCCCTTGGTACGTCCCGTGGCGCATTGTTGCCGAATTCTTCCTTCTCGCCATTGTCGGCAAAGACCTCGAGGATACCTGGACGGTATTGGCTCATTGTCATTGGCACGCGCTCTCCTCGCATCTGCCTTCCAGTCCAGGAAGTCTTGCGGATTTCTTCCTCCGCCTTCTCTTCGTCTGCCGCACGTCTTTCGCTCGCACACCGGTTGTCATCGATATGCCTTGCGGAGATCGAGGAAGACGTGCCCGGAGGAAGCAGACTCACGCTCCGAGCAACTGGAGGCGTAAGAAAACTGTTGAAAGTGTGTCAGTCTATACGCGGTGGGCCGAAAAGCAAGGGAACTAGGGTATTTTCATAGTAACCGAGCGTCAAGCATAAGTAGCTAAGGGGATGACATGTATTATGCAGCGGATGGAGCCGAGAAAATGAAAATTGCGCTAGTAGGTTACAGCATAGGTGTTACAAAAAAGGAAAAAATGAATAAAAAAATTACATTCATAAAATTAATAAAAAACTACATTCACATAAATAGAAAATTCTCATTTAAAAATTGACAATATTTAAATTTATCGGATTTAATTGTACTGCTTAAAAATTAGCCATATTTAAGACATTTTCATTTAAAATTGCCGCATGAAAATCGACAATACCTAAATTTATGGAAATACATTCACAAAAATATAAAATTCTCGTTTAAAAATTGACAATATTTAAATTTATCGGATTTAATCGTACTTCTTGAAAATTAGCAATATTTAAGTGAAGATCACTTAAAATTGCCACTTGATAATCGACAATGCCTTAATTAATGGAAATACATTCACAAAAATATAAAATTCTCGTTTAAAAATTGACAATATTTAAATTTATCGGATTTAATCGTACTGCTTGAAAATTGGCAATATTTAAGTGAAGATCATTTAAAATTACCGCATGAAAATCGACAATACCTAAATTTATGGAAACACATTCGCAAAAATATGGAATTCTTGTTTGAAATGTGACAATATTTAAATTTATCGGATTTAATTGTACTGCTTGAATATTAGCAATATTTAAGTGATAATTTAACATTGACGCATGAAAATCGACAATACCTAAATTTATGGAAATACATTCACAAAAATATAAAATTCTCATTTAAAAATTGACAATATTCAAATTTATCGGATTTAAGAGTACTGTTTGAAAATTAGCAATATTTAAGTGATCATTAAGAATTTCCGCGTGAAAACCGACAATGTCTAAATTTATGGAAATGCATTCACAATATTATAAAATTCTCATTTAAAAATTGATAATCTATTATATTTTAAAAATCCTTGGAAATTAACAATATTTAACGATATTTAAAGAACGTACCGGTATTTTAGCATCTCGGATTTAATGGTATTTGCTTTTAATGAAACGTTGATCAGATAGAAATATTAATAAGAAATTGAATAATCAAATGATATAACACTCATCGTACCGGATTTTAAAATATTTTAGGGGTTATTTGATCCTGCCTATTCGATAATAACCATGAGGAATAAGAAATAGAAATCATTAAGAAATCAGAATTTGGTGGTGTGTAAGTAGCATATTTAGCAATTATTTATTTTCTAACCGATGTACTAGCTGCAATTTGATTTACACAGCAAAATTACATATGACCTCCATCGTTTAAATACAATGGTATTTTGGGAATAACGAAATAAATAATGTTTTCAAGTAACATTTGAACAAATAATACGCCTTTCTCACTGGTTGAATAGCTAAATATAGCTACAATTTGATTTACACAGCAAATTTATGTATGAACTCAGTTGTTTAGATACAATGATATTTTGGGAATAACGAAAGAAATAATGTTTTCAAGTAAAATTTGAACACATTATACGCATTTTTGATTGGTTGAATGAAAGAAAACCGTATTTTACTTTTTAGTTCAACCAAGAAAGAGGACGTATTATTTATCCAGCTTCAACAGGGTTGAAACAGTCTCTTTTTAACCCTTTGACTGCTATGGACGCATATATACGTTTCTCAATTGTTTCGATTTCTTACCTACTGAAGCCGCAATTATCAATGTACAACATGAATTATGATGCGTTCTTTATCAAATAATTTTTTAACGTTATTTAATTTGGCGTAAATGAAGAATTATCATTAGAACTTAGTTACGTCTTACATGATCAATCAATAGAGTTCACACAAGCAAAAAGTATTTAACCATCAAAGGATTAATTTTCGTAGGGTTGCTCGCGATATTGGTTTATCGAGAAAAAAGACTAGTTCCTATAAATTTTTGAATTTTGCCTACCTCTGCTTATGACTCGCACAACTTTCAACTTAGGCTTTTTCGAGAAACTGCTGGAATCACACATCACAGGATTAGTCGAGTTTCCCCTATAACCGAACTCGCGAGGGTTCGCGCGCTGATATTAAACCATTAAGTATTAAACTTTTTCGCAGAATGGCATCGCGCGCATCGCAATATTCTGCATCCCACTTGAGCGACTGAATTTTTTAACCATTACACGTGGCTCGAGTCTTGCTCCACCCTTGTGTGTCTTATGCACCCTTGTTCGTACCCTTGGGAACGAGCGCACCCTGTCAATGGATCGCCGATTGTCGTAATTTGTCGATTCTGCCGTAACAGGATCACAAGAATGAAGCTCCATGCTAATAAGTTCTTTCGTTCTTAATTAGCATGCCGAATGTCTAGTTTAATTTGAGTATATCTGCACTGACACTTAATTTGGAGTGTATAATAAGATCTTATATTAGCATGTGTAATGAAGAATGCCTAATTTAGTGTTCGAATATAGTGTGAATTGTTGCAAAGTTAAAAAAATGAAGCTCCATAGCAATAGGTTATTTTGTTCTTAATTAGCATGCTGAATGTTTAGTATGATTTGAGTATATCTCCGTTGAGAGTTAATTTGGAGTGTACAATAGGATCTTATATTAGCATGTGTAATTAAGAATGCCTAATTTAGTGTTCGAATTTAGTGTGAATTGTTGCAAAGTTGAAAAAATAAAGCTCCATAGCAATAGGTTATTTTGTTCTGAATTAGCATGCCAAATGTCTAGTATAATTTGAGTATATCTCCGTTGAGAGTTAATTTGGGGTGTACAATAGGATTTTATATTAGCATGTGTAATTAAGAATGCCTAATTTAGTGTTCGAATTTCGTGTGAATTGTTGCAAAGTTGAAAAAATGAAGCTTCATAGTAATAGGTTATTTTGTTCTTAATTAGCATGCTGAATGTCTGGTTTAATTTGAGTATATCTCCGTTGAGAGTTAATTTGGAGTGTACAATAGGATCTTATATTAGCATGTCTAGTGAAGAATGCCTAATTTAGTGTTCGAATATAGTGTGAATTGTTGCAAAGTTGAAAAAATGAAGCTCCATAGCAATAGGTTCTTTCGTTCTTAATTAGCATGCCGAATGTCTAGTATAATTTGAGTATATCTCCGTTGAGAGTTAATTTGGAGTGTACAATAGGATCTTATATTAGTAAGTGTAATTAAGAATGCCTAACTTAGTGTTCGAATTTAGTGTGAATTGTTGCAAAGTTAAAAAAATGAAGCTTCATAGCAATAGGTTATTTTGTTCTTAATTAGCATGCCGAATGTCTGGTATAATTTGAGTGTATCTCCGTTGAAATTTAATTTGGAGTGTACAGTAAGATCTTATATTAGCATGTGTAATTAAGAATGCCTAATTTAATGTTCGAATATAGTGCGAATTGTTGCAAACATAAAAGTTCCACGATTTGGATGTAATGATGAAAAGCGTAGTTTGAAGTGATCAGATGATTTTCGTTATAATCTTGTTGTTGTTTTTAATTTCGTATATGGAAAAATGTGAAATGATGCTGCAGATTAATGTTATATGTAATTGTGATACTAAAATTGCTAAATAAAGATGTCAAGACTCACGAATTTTTTAAGAGTCAAGTTATTACGCTTTTTAAATAGTGATTCTTATACTACAGAGCGGTGTGAAACATAATTTAATAATCAGGAAAAATATCTGAAGGAAAAGGGATTCTATGTGTATTAATGTAGTCAGTTGCTAGACTGATATAAAGCTTAAAGAAATACGAAAACATCTAAGACATCTTGGCCTACTTTTCCAGAATATCAAACTCTCTTTAAATTCTATTGAAGCATACGATACAAAGTGACTTTTTGTTGCCTACAAAATATAACCACTTTTACATATTTCATATGTTGTTACAATTAAAAACTCAAAGTCTGGTTGGGACATAAAATCATCCATTAATACGTTGTGACATTCAACGTGCTAATAAAATCCTACCTACTTAAAACCAGATTTCCGAACAAAAAACCTTCCTGAGTAAGAACTACAGAATTCAGTATATCGTATAACTACAATTTTTTTTCGGATAATATCGCGCATTACCTATTTTTCCGCAGATCTACTATTAAAAGCGCAAGACGTATTTAATCCTTTCACTATTAAAGGTGACTATGGTCACCCGTAAAAATGTCGCATTATCTTCAGAATAACTGACAATATTCTGTTCGATTGTTTCAATAACTGCCCATATTAGTATTAAAATAATTAGTAACGGAATCTGCGAAAAACTATCAAGTGTTGCCCTTTGTTTGTAGCGAAGAGTCCATTCATATTTTAACTAGGGTAAAGTTACAAGGTGGTTAATAACTGTAAATAACACGGTCAATGACTGTGATTTCTGTGGTCAAGCACTATTAATTGGCAATATTAAATTTATCGTTGTGTTATTAATAAATACAATTTTGTTTCTGTTTCGTAGCAGGCTGAACATGTTCTTACAACATTTTTCTCTCCTAATATGATAAAAAATAAAGAATGCAGTATTACACGTTTAAGTTATACACCTTTCATTCAATCACTATTTTTAAGCGGTCAGTCACTGTATACTTTACCCTACTCCGTACCATAACTGTATATACGCTTCAAACTCCGCCGTAGCGAAAAAGTTAATACTGTCATAGATTTACATTTGTACGACAAAAATACTAGAAACGTTTTTTCATTTTTATTAATGAAACCACGCGAATATATATCCGTATTGATTTCCTCCGACCACTAATTATCAAATTCCGCATATCGTCCACCTACGCATTATAGTAAAGTAGGAATTTCTTTCTGAAAATCAACGTTTATTTCATAAGGGATCAAATGCCCCTCATGGTAAGAATAAATACATGTAAATTACCGGTACGTTCAGTGTTAAATGGTCATCACTTAAATATTGCAAATTTTCAAGCAGTACGATTAAATCCGATAAGTTTAAATATTGTCAATTTTTAAACGTTTTTTATATTTTTTAAATGTACATAAATATATATTTATCGATTTTCATGCTGACCGCTAATTTTAAATTATCTTCACTTAAATATTGCCAATTTTCAAGCAGTACGATTAAATCCGACAAATTTAAATATTGTCAATTTTTAAACGAGAATTGTATATTTTTGTGCATGTTTTTCCATAGATTTAGACATTGTTGATTTTCATGCGACAATTTTAAATGATCTCCACTTGAATATTGCTAATTTTCAAACAGTATAATTAAATCCGATAAATTTAATACAGATGTTAGTCAATCACTGCCCACTTCACCCTATATCCGTATTGATTTCCACTGACCACTAATTTTCGAATTCCTTACATCGTCCACCTACACATTTCTCCGTAAATCTGCTCTGCCTTACGCAATCTAAGACCTTCCGTTCTCTTGGCGACTCACTACCGTACGACTCAGGCAGCCGGGTACATATTTACCTCGATCAAATAACAGCATCGTGCGAACATCGGCAATACAGCGAACGTTTCATTCTGCGATCAACCCCTCGCATCGAGCGCAGAAACACTGAAACACTGAAGGCGGGAAGCCTCGGGGCACGTGTTGTTAAAATTAGTGCGACATGTGCACACCGTCACGGCTCGTTGAACGCTAAAATTTGCCCTGCGCTTAGTCAAATTGTATTCCTAATGCGCTCTTTTAATTCGCCCTCCTCCGTACCAGGCCACAGTCACTTCCTGTCTCGAGGCACATCGAATGGCATCAAGGTCGATGCGTTTCGTTTCCTCGCGAGGGTGAAACACGTCGAGCGTGAAAACGTTAAGTTCAGCGAAATCGCGCGAAATCTGTCGTGAAAATCGGATACGTGGACGACTGCGGAAAGTTTCGCGAAGTACTGGAGGAAATGTAACGTATTTTTTCGACGCGCGCCAAACAAGAGGCGCGGAAGAAATTGCCGGGGAACTTTTTAGCCGGCGACCCTCCGTCGGTCCTTAACGGGATTACGTCGTTACGGGTTCAACGATAGAACATGCGCGTACAGGGTGCCGTAACACGTTTTTATCGCCTCGAATCGCCGCACCGGGGGTAGTGCACAATTTTTTAAGAGTGCTGTGGTCGGAGAATACGATCGCAGTTACCTAATTGTGCAATTACAGACGGAACTCAATGGTAAGGGTTTGTCTTAAAGTATTTCGACTTTGGGATGTAGTAAATATTTCTGCGTCTCATGTAAAAGCCGTATTCTGGATTTTTTACAGAAATGTGCGGTCAAAGAATACAAATTGCTGCATCCAAGGATTTTGCACAATTTTTTGAGAGTGCCGTAGGGAAAGAATACGATCGTAGTTATCTAATTGTGCAATTACACACGGAATATACTTGTGAAGGTTTGCCATGAAGTGTATTCGACTTTTCGACGTTGTAAATATGATGCGTCTTATATAGAAACGATATTTTGATTTTTTGAAGAAATGTGTGCCGAAGAAAACGAATCGCAGTTATGTAATGCTGCAAATACAGACGGATCCCACTTGCCAGGTTCTGTCCTGAAGTGTTTCGACTTTGCGATGTCGTAAATACGATGCGTCTTGTATAGAAACGGTATTTTGGATTTTTTAAAGAAATGTATGGTTAGAGAATACGATCGTAGTTAACTAATTATGCAATTACAGACGGAGCATACATGTGAGGGATATTTCGACTTTGCGACGTAGTAAATATAATGCGTCTCATGTAGAAATCGTACTCTGGATTTTTTGCAGAAATGTGTGGTCGAAGACAACAAATCGCAGTTATGTAATGGTGCAAATACAGACGGATTCCACTTGCAAGGCTTTATATCAATATATTTCGACTTTGCGACGTAGTAAATATGATGCGTCTCGTATAGAAATGGTATTTTCAAATTCTTGAAGAAATATGTGCCGGAGAAAACAAATCGCAGTCATTTAATGTTGCAATTACAGACGGAATACCCTTGTGAGGGTTTATGTTAAAGTGTTTCGACTTTGCGACGTAGTAAATATGATGCGCCTCATGTAGAAACCGTATTCTGGATTTTTCACAGAAATGTGTGGTCAAAGAATACAAATTGCCGCACCGAGGGTTACTGCACAATTTTTTAAGAGTGCTGTGGGGAAAGAATACGATCGTAGTTAGCTAAATGTGCAATTAGAGACGTAACATACTTGTGAAGGTTTGTCTTAAAGTGTATTCGACTTCGCAACGTTGTAAATATGATGCGTTTTGTTTAGAAACGGTATTTTGAATTTTTTGAAGAAACGTGTGCCGAAGAAAACGAATCGCAGTTATGTAATGCTGCAAATACAGACGGATCCCATTTGCAAGGTGTTGTCTTGAAGTGTTTCGACTTTGCGATGTAGTAAATATGATGCGCCGCGTATAGAAACAGTATTATGGATTTTTTCCAGAAATGTGTGGTCAGAGAATACGATCACAGTTACCTAATTATGCATTTATAAATGGAATCCACTTGCGAGGGTTTGTTTCGAGATATTTCGACTTTGCGACGTAGTAAACACGATGCGCCTCGTATAGAAACGGTATTTTGGATTTTTTGAAGAAGATTTTTTGAATGTGTAGTCAAGGAAAATGAATCGCAGTTATGTAATTGTGCAAATACAGAGTATCCCAATTGTACGGCTTTATTTCGAGATATTTCAACTTTGCGACGTTGTAAACATGATGCGCCTCATGTAGAAACCGTATTCTCGATTTTTTGCAGTAATGTGTGGTCAAAGAATACAAATTGCCGCATCGGAGGATACTGCACAATTTTTTAAGGATGCTGTGGGGAAAAAATACGATCGTAATTACATAATTGTGCAATTACAGATGGATCCCACTTGCGAGGGTTTATTTGGGGATATTTCGACTTTGCAACGTAGTAAATTAATGCGCCTCGTTTAGAAACAGTATTTTGGGTTTTCTGAAGACGGTTTTTTGAATGTGTAGTCAAGGAAAACGAATCGCAGTTATATAATGGTGCAAATACAGGCCCGATTCCACTTGCGAGGGATTGTCTCGAGATATTTCGACTTTGCGACGTACTAAATATGATATGTCTCGCATAAAAACGGCATTTAGGATGTTTTGAAGAAATGTGTAGTCAAGGAAAACGAATCGCAGTTACGTAATGGTGCAAATACAGACGGATTCCTCTTGCAAGGGTTTATTTCAAGATATTTCAACTTTACGATGTAGTAAACATGATGCGTCTCGTATAGAAACTGTATTTTGGATTTTTTTTAAGAAATGTGTGGTCAAGGAAAACGAATCGCAGTTTTGTAATAGTGCAAATACAGGCGGATCCCACTTGCGAGGGTTTATTTTCAGATATTCCGACTTTGCGATATTGCAAAGATGGTGCGCCTCGTGTAGAAACCACGTCATGAATTTTTTAAGAGTAGTATGATCAAAGAATATGACTGTAATTACGTAATTGTCCAATAGTAGACGGATCTCATTTGTGAGGGTTTATCTTAATATATTTTGACTTTGCAACTTTGCAAAAATGTTGCGCATCGTTTCGAAACCATACTCTGATTTTTTGAAGAAAATAGTATGATTAAATACCGACATTTTAACTCAAAGAGCATTCGTACCATATTTTATTTATGCACGACTTGTTTAACCCTTGAATTCATGATTTTGTAATTTTAACCCAAAAAATTCTATTGTATGCAGATTATTATATAGGTTTATGAAAAATTAAAAAAAAACTAGTGTATGTATTAATTTGTTTAAGTTAGTATTTAAAATTAGTATAGGTATTAATTTTCTTTTAAATAAAGTGTTTAGAAAATGATACACCATGCAGTACAAACATACATAATATCGTGTAATTGCTAAGAAAAAAGTATGAATATATTTACTCACTAATTATTATGACATTTGAGTTAATTTATTTTATATTGTATTATTTTATATTATATTATATTATATATTTTATATTAATTTATTTTTCGTTGTTTTTATTCACATTTTATTAAATTTTATTTTATTACATTATTCCACGAATCTAAATGTCATATTGTAAAGCATCGATCTACTATGACGTACAGCCAAAAGTAAAACTTTCACTACTTGTTTCATCTCTGAAACACTATGCATTTACGGACTAAAAGCGAACTTTTTCGCTCTGAATAATTCCGGACATGTCAAAAGCGCCGGACAGGGTACATTCCTATTTCAAACATACCATATTTTCGTTTTACGCCACATTTTTTAGAACATAACGTCACTTTAACTTGAAGAGCCATTTGCACCATATTTTTACTTCATACCTCGCTTGCTTACGATACGATTTCTGTAGGTGTAAAGAATGCCGAACACGCTAAAAGCGTGAAACGTATTGCAGTCCTCAGACGTGGAGAAACTTCTTGAACCACCCCTTATATGTGCACACGTTCGTACGCGGAACAGACTTCTTGCGTAAGCCACCCCCGCGATTGACGAAAACGTTAAGGCACGTAGCGCTTCTGTGTAAACCGATGCGAGCGATATCCGAGTAGGCGTTTCAATATTTTGACGTTTCCGTAGCTGGCGCTCGTCATGTTTACCTTTCGCCATTGGAAAATTCTTACACTGTAAATAATCGCAATTTCGCAACTGGGCGGAACTTACTCTTACTAAATCTTCCGGCAGTCACGTGCGCAATAACTCGTGCAGAAGCGTCATAAGGATTTTCTCGAAATTTCATCTACAAGATCCTGCTTAACGCGGGGGATATGTTCCAAAAAGTTGCAGTGCTACACGAAACAGCGTTAAACGAGGTCACCTTAATACTTTAAGGACCGCTAAGAAATCTGGAAGAAAGACGCCTGAGACCGCAAGTTTTTGGGAAACTTGTACGTTAGAAAAAATCGTAGCTTTGTTATTTATGAAGACATTTTTGTGAAACTTTTAGAAATTGTATCATTGGAAATATTTTAGATAATATTAAAAAAAAATTATGTTTTTTAAAATTATCGTAACTTTTTTACTTAAAAATAAATTTGTATAAAATGTATAGAAATTGGAAAATAGGATGCATTTTAGGTATTATTTAACATGTTTGGCGCCAAGCGTGATTTGGTTGAGTTTCTCGCGGACCCAAATTTTACTGTCAGCGCACCAGAACGGAAACAGAGAAATGAGCGGGAACACCAACAATCTAACTCGAGTAGGTCCGTGCATTGTCAATTATCTATATTTACAGAGCCTTCGACCCATACAAATGATACATTGTTTAGTTCCGAAACAAGTTTATTGGTAAGAAGCTTATTTCGGATTTTGAAACGCTTATCACTTTTCAGGGAAAGCGATAAGCGTTCCGGCTAGAGATCTGCAAGGGATCTCACTTCAGTTATTTCAGATCATTCAGTTGAGAAGCATACTTTTTCTGAAACATCAGTAATTTTTTGTCCTTAAAATGTTCATTGGACGGCGTGAAAGTACAATTGAAAGTGAGACTAGTGATAAAAACGTTGTGAGTTTTAAAAGAAAAAGTAGGGTGTAATTTGGGTATTTTTAATATTTTTATGCTGTATATTCTCTATTTATACTTCAGTGCTTGTTCCATTCAATTTATTTTCAAAGTGCAACTGAACATCTTATGCAGCTTGAACAAGAAGGGCGTCACCCATATATGGGTAACGAGGTACCGAGAGTGTTAATACTTTAAGGACCGTTAAGAAATCTGGAAGAAAGACGCCTGAGACCGCAAGTTTTTGGGAAACTTGTACGTTAGAAAAAATCGTAGCTTTGTTATTTATGAAGACATTTTTGTGAAACTTTTAGAAATTGTATCATTGGAAATATTTTAGATAATATTAAAAAAAATTATGTTTTTTAAAATTATCGTAACTTTTTTACTTAAAAATACATTTGTATAAAATTTATAGAAATTGTAAAATAGGATGCATTTTAGATATTATTTAAAAACATTGTTTAAAAAATTATTTAAAGTATTTATCATAAAATTTTGTTTAAAACTCAATTTTATCAGAGTTTCTAGTAGTTTTTTAACGTATGATATTGCGTGAAGCATCGGTAAATAAGCGAAAAAACATGAAAGCAATCGAGTTTAATACATTGAATATTAATGTAAATATTTAAATAAACAAAATAGATACAATGTATAAAAGTAAGTAACATCTAAAGATGGCGTGTAGAAAACACGAGAAAACTCGTGAGTGATCCTTAAAGTGTTAATACGTAAATAATGCGGATAAGTGAAACAGACTAAAGAATAAGAAAATCAATCACTCCTTTTTTTGTTTTAGTTTATAACATTTATTGTTAAATCGTTTTCTATTATGTTAATTATAGATTTATTTATTGGTACTATCCATTTTTATTCATAAAACATTCATGAAAATCAAAAAAGTTCGAGTAAAGATGTCATGTTTGTGACGAGGAAGGTTCTTCCGCATTTTATATTTTAATGTTTTTTTTTTTTTTTTTTGTGCCGAAGTCATCTAAAGTCGTTTGTTCTGTTTCTGTTTCGTTCAGTAGGCAGTTGTCAATAGCAAAACATCGCATTAATGACATTTCGTCTTGCCTTTGAACTTGTACTAAAATTTAATTAATTTTGTATAAACTAATCTATAATTTCGGTTATAGTGGCTAAACTTTTTTTTAGAAAATCTGTTGAGAGTTCCTTTTGCTCCTTCTCTTAAATTATGCTAATTTTCAAGCAGTACGATTAAATCCGATAAATTTAAATATCGTCAATGTTTAAAAGAAAATTTTATATTTTTGTGAAAGTATTTTCATACCTTTAGGCATTGCCGATTATCAAACCGCAATTTTAACACTAAACGTACCAAGCAGGGTCAAATGACCCCTTTCAAAATTTACATTAAAATCGTACATTCATTCATATTTCTTTCGTTCATTTGACATTCTGTAAATTCTCATATCATCTGATTATTCAATTTCTCGCTTTAATAAATTACAAAATTCTTTCTAGGAATCAACGTTCATTTCATAAGGGGTCAAACGACCCCTCATGGTAAGAATAAGTAGGTGTACAGTACCGGTACGTTTAGTGTTAACCCTTCTTTGCATGATGGTGGGAATTTCCATCATAACATTGAATGCCCAAAAATTATATAAAAGAACAAGTTCACCTTGATCTAATTTTGCATGATGATGGAAATTTCCATCATATTGCTTTTTGCTAAATTTATACTATAAATATATACTAAGATTTTTTTAACCATTTTTTCTTCAATTTTGAACATGAATTATATCACCTCGATTTATTTCACCCATAAAGAAAAAATCATGCAAAGAAGGGTTAAGCGGGGTCTTACTATACAGAACTTTCAAACTATCTCTTTGTTATATTTCACGTTTCAATTTTCCAGCTACGCATAAAAGAAATCAGCCTCGTTGAATACGATCAACCACAAGTGCCGGATTTAGTCAAAACACGAAAATTGGAAACAACAAGCATTTGCGACAGTTTGTTCGGAAACGTCTTTTTAGGTACGAATTTACGCACATTCGACGAAATTTCTAGCTTTCGAATTTTGCGTGACTTATTGCTATATATATACGTAACTTATTGCGTGACCATAAAGCGTCTCACGTGTTTTTTGTGACGTCATTTCTAGCACATAGGACACAGATACGTTCATGTTGACAATCAATCAAGCGTCGCTTATCTCGCACTGCCAATTAGCCATGCGAAATGACGTCGCCAAATGGCAAAGCTAAATGGGAATCTGAAGTGATTGTAAAGAAGACTGTTGATGCTCCCGATCTGCTGTGCAAATGACTGCGCAAATAGTCGCTTCAGTTTGTCGACCTAATTGCCTGTTGTAATTAACGACCGAACGAGCAACCGATGCTGCATTGTCATGAAAGATGCAAAAATTGTGATATGAATCCATGTCTGTTTAGGTAAGATTTGTGGAGATTTTGGGTTGCATGTAACTTAACCCTCTATAGGCTGAATTTTTTTTTTGGTGGCTATACAAAATACATGTAACGTGAAATCAACAAATATCAACCTCAAAATACATATTAACGATGAATTCAGCAGGTTCAATAATTTTATTATTTTTTGCAAGTTTTTGGAAAACTTGTACGTCACAAAAAATCATAACTTTGTTATAAGGTCTACCGAAAAGTTCTGTCGGGAAATGTTATCTCAAATTTCAACACATATGAAAGTGTTCACTTCAAACATACATACCTTTGTTTACCATTAAATTTCTATATATGCGCTCATCAAAATGTACTGCAACAGTGATTTCGTAATTTCAGTAGTAACTATTGAAAATTGGTTACTACGTAAAAACTGCAAAATATGGTATCGTATGGTGATTTTCACTCTAAATGGACTTACGTATATAATACTAAGTATATAAACTTAGTATATAATATGTAACACATATTCGATTAAAATTTTCTAAATTTAGCAACGGACAATACGTAACTTCCTTCAGAGTGAAAATCCTCATAAGATATCATATTTCGCGGTTTTCATGTAATGACCAATTTTTAATATATACTACTGAATAATTACAAAATTATTCTTGCAATACATTTCGATGAGTTCATACAGAAATTTACTGGTAAACAAAGGTAGTCATATATGTTTGAAGTGAACATTTTCATACGTGTTGAAATTTGAGATAACATTTCCGGACAGAACTTTCCGGTGGACCTAATATCTATGAAGCAATTTTTATGAAACTTTGAGAAATTGTATATTTCGAAGTATTTTAGGTATTATTAAAAAAATTATGGTTTCTTAATAATTATAATAACTTTCTGACTAAAAAATAAAAATACGAAAAAAACATGAAGGTAATGGAGTTGAATGGATTGAATATTGATATAAATATTTAAATAGAGAAAATAAAAGTGTTAAAACGGTAAGAAGGATTATAAAAGAAACGAGATAAATTTTAATACAAAAATTTATATTAGATATTTGGTTTATTCCTATCACAGACATAATGGGAATATATTTATTATGGTGTGTACTTTTGTCCCGGGAGAACTTGATGCCCTCTTACGGTTTCCATAGCACATGCGACTTTATCAACCGGCAGTGGCATAAAACTACGACGTTCCTACTGGTGGGAATTGATATTAAATGTAGTATGGGATTAGCCACTAAATATTCTCGTAGTCGATAGATGGCTCTAGTACATTCTTTTGTTTGCTACAATGGCGTGTAAATAGGAATATTAAAGTCATTCAAAACAATCTATTCATCTCAGGAGTAATATAATTTTGATTAGAATATTTATATTAATTATAATTGAGCAATGTGTAGAATTTTTGAAAACATTCATTGGGATGCGAATCGATAATTGAATAATTGAATCGAATCGTCATATGGACCATTTATTTTGAAAGTGGTGTAAGTCCATTTTCTCTTGTTTCGAGAAAATTAGAGGTTAGCATATCTGTTAATTAAAAAATTTAGGCAAATTATATGAAGTCTAACAATGTTTCTACTGATTTATCAATATGTAATTTGGTTATATAAATTTGTTTTAGGCGAATTTGACTAAACTAATGTATATTTAGGGGCTGCAGATGGACTTACACCACTTTCAAAATTAGACAATTGTAAAAATGGTTTAATTTCAGTTTTGAAAAATCAAGTATTACTTAAAATATACTTCATATTAGTCCAATTTTGGTTACAAATTATGACAAGGTATAAAATAGAAGTAGTATTTTTAATTCTAGACGTTAATTAGATTGTTAAAATTACAAGATATTGGTAATATTTATTTATGCTCTGCATATGGCAGTGTTTTGAAATATTTATGATGCATCGGAGGTATATAAGGTAATAACTGCTTGATATCTTTATACTTTTCATTAGTAATAGGCCAGGCATCTTGGTACAAAGACACCAGGGCGATTTTTTCATTTTTCCGATTTCCATTTTTAGGTTGCAGTTAATAAAATGAATCCTTCTGTGATATGTGGCTAGAGAAAACAATACTCTCCTCAGAAAGATGTTAGACAATCTTTCGATATTTGTGTTGAACTATTGGAGTTGCTATATTGACGTACAATGCAGCTTTCTATTTGTGTCTATGTGATAATATATAATCCTTGTAAACACTCCAAATGATTTTTTTAAAACCAAATAAATTGACACAGTCCGTCGGAGGAGCGACACAACAAGTATTATACATTGGCAAAACACAAACATTACATACCAATAAAATTTATATATTTTATACACCATACATATACATTATATTCCAATAAAATTTATATACATTATACACCAGCGGAGAAATAAGTTTTATCTCAGGACTTTTCAGTTACGCTTAATATCAAAGTTCCTACTCCAAACAGAATGTCAATAATGCTAAATTGTATTAAAATAAATTGTATAGGATTTAAATTTCAGAGAATAGTTTGAGCTGGTGTAAAAATTAACATTTGCAGCGTCAACTACTAAAATTCTAATTTGAAGTACAAGCTTCGCAGTGTATAATCGGTCAACTACTGAGCGTCTTCAGAGTTGGAATCTGACTGTAATAAAATATGCATCATACGAGGTTAGCTTGTGTATTTTAACTATTTCTTCCCAAATATATGTACCCCATTATCCTAAGATATGCTGCAATCTTTTAAACTGAGTGAGGAATAACATGCATTTATTTAGTAACAAATGTAATCTGCATTAACACTAGATTGCCCGAGATTTCTTGTATATCTATATTGCCCAAAAACAGTCAAAATGACTGCATTGTGAAAAAATAACAAATATGTAAAGAAATTTGTTTAAAATTAATTTTTAAAATTTTTTATGTTATATAACCGGTTATTAGTAAATATTAACTGTACATATTGACTGTTTTCAATGAACTTAACCCATATTTCCGAAAGCAAGGCAAATTTATTTGACAAAAGGCGCCTACTGCATTCGGTTCTTTTGTCAAAATGAATAAATCGTAGGATATTCCTTGAAATTTTCTCTGGCCATAGTTTTTCTAAAAGATTCGGGACCCCACTTCGCTGACTATAAATGCAATTTAAAATTTGTTGCCTCGTAAGCTCCACGAGCATATAGAATCCCAATAAATGCACGTATTTCCGGTAATGATATTGTCCAACCGTTCCGCAAAATTCGGCGACATTCTTCTGTGCACTTTCCTATATGTTTGATAATATAGTTATCTATTATCAACGATAATGCACTGATAAGATTATCTGCCACAATGTTCCTTTTTGCGTAGCCTGTTGGTTTTGTTTTGTTGAGGCCTTTCACACTCTTGAAAATACAAGCAGATGGTATCCTTCCAGGAATACCACCTTCGTCAATTTTTGTCCACACAGTACCATCAACAGCTGTTTCGACCTCCTGAAACGTATTTTCAGTTTCTTCATCAGAATCTGAACTAGTTAGCACCCTACACCTTTTCCTGGGCATATTGATGACACTTTCATTTTCATCATTGGTGATCGACTCTTCATCACTATCTTCAGCGTCAGATGTTTCACTTTGAATATAATCCGCTTCATCTTCAGATGATAGTTCAGAATTTGTTGCATTTGATTCTATATCGGAGCACTCTTCACTTATGTTCGTTAGCTTTTCCAAGAACTCATTTCTGTTCGACATTTTTTTCATAAAGTTAGGGCGCAAAAGAAATAAAATAAACAACTTGTTAGAACAACACTTTATAAAGATTCGAATAATTAGTACTACTTTAGCTTATTGAGCAACTGACACTTATCAAGTATATGCCCAAATCGACAATTTATCATGCATCATATTTCAATACAAAGCCGGACAGGTCATATAAGAAATTTACTCAATTCAATAAATAAAAATCTTTTGATTATTTAAAATTTACCAAGCAGTGAAAATGACTGCTTCTGGGCAATATAGGTATAACACATATATATATACGGAAATAAAGGAGGGCGGAAGTAACTACAATTATTCATAAACCCATTTATATGTTATAGAAAAAGTCACCAAATTCTAAGAAATTGTGTCATCAATTTCATAATTGTTTTTCTAATTGAAATTAAAAAACAGTCAAAATGACTGCCTTGGGTAATCTAGTGTTAAATATATATGAAGTAAGATGAGGAAATATTATATTTGCAGCATATTTTGAATTTGGCACAACATAAAAGCGGGAAACTCAGATTGAGTGGCAGCCATTTTCCTTGACTGACCAATCCCTGCTCAGCTCCGTTGGTTCGTCACAGTGCGAGGTTGGCAGTAACACAGTGCAGATCGTAAAAGGTGAGCGGAACATTTACGTTATTTTATTATCAAATATTCACACTATTATGTCTAAATTTGTTGAAATATTGTTTTCTCGGGGACAGGCAACGCGTATTGCGGTGCGGCTTTGCTCTATTCGGTGAATTATTCGAGATATTCGACTATGAATTCAGGCGGTTGTACGGTTGACGAAAGTGAGGTACATCGTCGGATGGAATCATCGTATTTTGCAGCTTTTACATAATTTTCGGTGAGTTTGATCACATTCAAGTACCTAATTCGACACATCCCCTGTGTACGGAAATAATTAGTAACGTGTATCGAGCTTATTCATTGTATATGTGCCAAATATTTCGAGGTTAACATGTTCGATGTACAATTGTGTAAGTTAAACACACACACACATGATAAAAATTAATATTTATTTGCCTATCAGTCACAACTGTGCCCAGCTTTGAAATACGTAATAAATGTTAGCTAAGTTAATCGTTACCAAGATAATATAAAAATACATGAAATTTGAGTGCATGGTACACGATATTGTTTACAATATTATTAAAGTGATAAAAATGGGCACGAAGATGATTATCCAAAAGAAAATCTGAATTAAAATAATTATTACAGAGTCCGATAGAATTAGAGGGTGTAGATTGCCGTCGGATATGGAATTTCTAGCACTTGGTACGATACGGATCATAATAATACGAAAAAAGTATGAGTGTAAACAATTCCGCGAAATGACCTGCCCCAAAGTGATGCGCAATCGTATAGAGGCCTCAGTCTCGTGTTGACATCCGTAAAGGTCGGATCGGGAGTTCGGAAAGTGATCGAAAGTGACAGATAGTTGCCCGACAAGCCCAATCGTGCTTTAATCATCAATCTAATAGCTTCTCAAGCTAATATATCATTAGGTACGTGGATTATTACTGTGCTGAGTGAAGAGTAGTTGCCACGTGAACATTTTTGGTGGACATTGACAATTAACTTTGACTGTCAATACTGGTAGTGACTTTTAACAGTGATTATTTTCAACTAACACGGATGCCCAATATTAACAGTGCTATTAAATTCGAATATCAGTAACGTGTCAGTAATAAATTTTCACAGTGGTTATAAACAATGTATTTTACATCTTTATTTTAATGGTGCTGTTACTTGTGAATACTGACGGCGCATACACACTGTTCCTACATAGTGTATATTTATATTTAATGCGAATGATAAATATCAATAGTGATCGTAATATTGTGCCTATATATATTCGATACGTGGATTATTACTGTGCAAAAGTGAAGTGTAGTTGCCGCGTGAACATTTTTGGTGGACGTTGACAATTAACTTTGACTGTCAATACTGGTAGTGACTTTTAACAGTGATTATTTTCAAGTAACACGGATGCCGAATATTAACAGTGCTATTAAATTCGAATATCAGTAACGTGTCAGTAATAAATTTTCACAGTGATTATAAACAATGTAGTTTACATCTTTATTTTAATGGTGCTGTTACTTGTGAATACTGACGGCGCATACACACTGTTCCTACATAGTGTATATTTATATTTAATGTGAATGATAAATATCAATAGTGATCGTAATATTGTGCCTATATATATTCAATACGTGGATTATTACTGTGCAAAAGTGAAGTGTAGTTGCCACGTGAACATTTTTGGTGGACATTGACAATTAACTTTGACTGTCAATACTGGTAGTGACTTTTAACAGTGATTATTTTCAACTAACACGGATGCCCAATATTAACAGTGCTATTAAATTCGAATATAGTAACGTGTCAGTAATAAATGTTCACAGTGATTATAAACAATGTATTTTACATCTTTATTTTAATGGTGCTGTTACTTGTGAATACTGACGGCGCATACACACTGTTCCTACATAGTGTATACTTATATTTAATGTGAATGATAAATATCAATAGTGATCGTAATATTGTGCCTATATATATTCGATACGTGGATTATTACTGTGCAAAAGTGAAGTGTAGTTGCCACGTGAACATTTTTGGTGGACATTGACAATTAACTTTGACTGTCAATACTGGTAGTGACTTTTAGCAGTGATTATTTGCAACTAACACGGATGCCCAATATTAACAGTGCTATTAAATTCGAATATTAGTAACGTGTCAACAATAAATTTTCACAGTGATTATAAACAATGTATTTTACATCTTTATTTTAATGGTGCTGTTACTTGTGACTACTGACGGCGCATACACACTGTTCCTACATAGTGTATATTTATATTTAATGTGAATGATAAATATCAATAGTGATCGTAATATTGTGCCTATATATATTCGATACGTGGATTATTACTGTGCAAAAGTGAAGTGTAGTTGCCACGTGAACATTTTTGGTGGACATTGACAATTAACTTTGACTGTCAATACTGGTAGTGACTTTTAACAGTGATTATTTTCAACTAATACGGATACCCAATATTAACAGTGCTATTAAATTCGAATATCAGTAACGTGTCAGTAATAAATTTTCACAGTGATTATAAACAATGTACTTTACATCTTTATTTTAATGGTGCTGTTACTTGTGAATACTGACGGCGCATACACACTGTTCCTACATAGTGTATGTTTATATTTAATGTGAATGATAAATATCAATAGTGATCGTAATATTGTGCCTATATATATTCGATACGTGGATTATTACTGTGCAAAAGTGAAGTGTAGTTGCCATGTGAACATTTGTGGTGGACATTGACAATTAACTTTGACCGTCAATACTGGTAGTGACTTTTAACAGTGATTATTTGCAACTAATACGGATACCCAATATTAACAGTGCTATTAAATTCGAATATCAGTAACGTGTCATTAATAAATTTTTACAGTGATTATGAACAATGTACTTTACATCTTTATTTTAATGGTGCTGTTACTTGTGAATACTGACGGCGCATACACACTGTTCCTACATAGTGTATACTTATATTTAATGTGAATGATAAATATCAATAGTGATCGTAATATTGTGCCTATATATATTCGATACGTGGATTATTACTGTGCTGAGTGAAGAGTAGTTGCCACGTGAACATTTTTGGTGGACATTGACAATTAACTTTGACTGTCAATACTGGTAGTGACTTTTAACAGTGATTATTTTCAACTAACACGGATGCCCAATATTAACAGTGCTATTAAATTCGAATATCAGTAACGTGTCAGTAATAAATTTTCACAGTGATTATAAACAATGTATTTTACATCTTTATTTTAATGGTGCTGTTACTTGTGAATACTGACGGCGCATACACACTGTTCCTACATAGTGTATATTTATATTTAATGTGAATGATAAATATCAATAGTGATCGTAATATTGTGCCTATATATATTCGATACGTGGATTATTACTGTGCAAAACTGAAGTGTAGTTGCCACGTGAACATTTTTGGTGGACATTGACAATTAACTTTGACTGTCAATACTGGTAGTGATTTTTAACAGTGATTATTTGCAACTAATACGGATGCCCAATATTAACAGTGCTATTAAATTCGAATATCAGTAACGTGTCAGTAATAAATTTTCACAGTGATTATAAACAATGTATTTTACATCTTTATTTTAATGGTGCTGTTACTTGTGAATACTGACGGCGCATGCACACTGTTCCTACATAGTGTATATTTATATTTAATGTGAATGATAAATATCAATAGTGATCGTAATATTGTGCCTATATATATTCGATACGTGGATTATTACTGTGCAAAAGTGAAGTGTAGTTGCCACGTGAACATTTTTGGTGGACATTGACAATTAACTTTGACTGTCAATACTGGTAGTGACTTTTAACAGTGATTATTTGCAACTAATACGGATACCCAATATTAACAGTGCTATTAAATTCGAATATCAGTAACGTGTCAATAATAAATTTTCACAGTGATTATGAACAATGTACTTTACATCTTTATTTTAATGGTGCTGTTACTTGTGAATACTGACGGCGCATACACACTGTTCCTACATAGTGTATATTTATATTTAATGTGAATGATAAATATCAATAGTGATCGTAATATTGTGCCTATATATATTTGATACGTGGATTATTACTGTGCAAAAGTGAAGAGTAGTTGCCACGTGAACATTTTTGGTGGACATTGACGATTAACTTTGACTGTCAATACTGGTAGTGACTTTTAACAGTGATTATTTGCAACTAACACGGATGGCCAATATTAACAGTGCTATTAAATTCGAATATCAGTAACGTGTCAGTAATAAATTTTCACAGTGATTATAAACAATGTATTTTACATCTTTATTTTAATGGTGCTGTTACTTGTGAATACTGACGGCGCATACACACTGTTCCTACATAGTGTATATTTATATTTAATGCGAATGATAAATATCAATAGTGATCGTAATATTGTGCCTATATATATTCGATACGTGGATTATTACTGTGCAAAGGTGAAGAGTAGTTGCCACGTGAACATTTTTGATGAACATTGACAATTAACTTTGACTGTCAATGCTGGTAGTGACTTTTAACAGTGATTATTTTCAACTAACACGGATGCCCAATATTAACAGTGCTATTAAATTCGAATATCAGTAACGTGTCAGTAACAAATTTTCACAGTGATTATAAACAATGTATTTTACATCTTTATTTTAATGGTGCTGTTACTTGTGAATACTGACGGCGCATACACACTGTTCCTACATAGTGTATATTTATATTTAATGTGAATGATAAATATCAATAGTGATCGTAATATTGTGCCTATATATATTCGATACTTGGATTATTACTGTGCAAAAGTGAAGTGTAGTTGCCACGTGAACATTTTTGGTGGACGTTGACAATTAACTTTGACAGTCAATACTGGTAGTGACTTTTAACAGTGATTATTTGCAACTAATACGGATACCCAATATTAACAGTGCTATTAAATTCGAATATCAGTAACGTGTCAGTAATAAATTTTCACAGTGATTATAAACAATGTATTTTACATCTTTATTTTAATGGTGCTGTTACTTGTGAATACTGACGGCGCATACACACTGTTCCTACATAGTGTATATTTATATTTAATGTGAATGATAAATATCAATAGTGATCGTAATATTGTGCCTATATATATTCGATACGTGGATTATTACTGTGCAAAAGTGAAGTGTAGTTGCCATGTGAACATTTTTGGTGGACATTGACAATTAACTTCGACTGTCAATACTGGTAGTGACTTTTAACAGTGATTATTTGCAACTAACACCGATGCCCAATATTAACAGTGCTATTAAATTCGAATATCAGTAACGTGTCAGTAATAAATTTTCACAGTGATTATAAACAATGTATTTTACATCTTTATTTTAATGGTGCTGTTACTTGTGAATACTGACGGCGCATACACACTGTTCCTACATAGTGTATATTTATATTTAATGCGAATGATAAATATCAATAGTGATCGTAATATTGTGCCTATATATATTCGAACGTGGATTATTACTGTGCAAAGGTGAAGAGTAGTTGCCACGTGAACATTTTTGATGAACATTGACAATTAACTTTGACTGTCAATGCTGGTAGTGACTTTTAACAGTGATTATTTTCAACTAACACGGATGCCCAATATTAACAGTGCTATTAAATTCGAATATCAGTAACGTGTCAGTAACAAATTTTCACAGTGATTATGAACAATGTACTTTACATCTTTATTTTAATGGTGCTGCTACTTGTGAATACTGACGGCGCATACACACTGTTCCTACATAGTGTATATTTATATTTAATGTGAATGATAAATATCAATAGTGATCGTAATATTGTGCCTATATATATTCGATACGTGGATTATTACTGTGCAAAAGTGAAGTGTAGTTGCCACGTGAACATTTTTGGTGGACATTGACAATTAACTTTGACTGTCAATACTGGTAGTGACTTTTAACAGTGATTATTTTCAACTAACACGGATGCCCAATATTAACAGTGCTATTAAAGTCGAATATCAGTAACGTGTCAGTAATAAATTTTCACAGTGATTATAAACAATGTATTTTACATCTTTATTTTAATGATGCTGTTACTTGTGAATACTGACGGCGCATACACACTGTTCCTACATAGTGTATATTTATATTTAATGTGAATGATAAATATCAATAGTGATCGTAATATTGTGCCTATATATATTCGATACGTGGATTATTACTGTGCAAAAGTGAAGAGTAGTTGCCACGTGAACATTTTTGGTGGACATTGACAATTAACTTTGACTGTCAATACTGGTAGTGACTTTTAACAGTGATTATTTGCAACTAACACGGATGCCCAATATTAACAGTGCTATTAAATTCGAATATCAGTAACGTGTCAGTAATAAATTTTCACAGTGATTATAAACAATGTATTTTACATCTGTATTTTAATGGTGCTGCTACTTGTGAATACTGACAGCACATACACAGTGTTCCTACATAGTGTATATTTATATTTAATGTGAATGATAAATATCAATAGTGATCGTAATATTGTGCCTATATATATTCGATACGTGGATTATTACTGTGCAAAAGTGAAGTGTAGTTGCCATGTGAACATTTTTGGTGGACATTGACAATTAACTTTGACTGTCAATACTGGTAGTGACTTTTAACAGTGATTATTTTCAACTAACACGGATGCCCAATATTAACAGTGCTATTAAATTCGAATATCAGTAACGTGTCAGTAATAAATTTTCACAGTGATTATGAACAATGTACTTTACATCTTTATTTTAATGGTGCTGTTACTTGTGAATACTGACGGCGCATACACACTGTTCCTACATAGTGTATATTTATATTTAATGTGAATGATAAATATCAATAGTGATCGTAATATTGTGCCTATATATATTCGATACGTGGATTATTACTGTGCAAAAGTGAAGTGTAGTTGCCACGTGAACATTTTTGGTGGACATTGACAATTAACTTTGACTGTCAATACTGGTAGTGACTTTTAACAGTGATTATTTGCAACTAATACGGATACCCAATATTAACAGTGCTATTAAATTCGAATATCAGTAACGTGTCAGTAATAAATTTTCACAGTGATTATAAACAATGTATTTTACATCTTTATTTTAATGGTGCTGTTACTTGTGAATACTGACGGCGCATACACACTGTTCCTACATAGTGTATATTTATATTTAATGTGAATGATAAATATCAATAGTGATCGTAATATTGTGCCTATATATATTCGATACGTGGATTATTACTGTGCGATAGTGAAGTGTAGTTGCCATGTGAACATTTTTGGTGGACATTGACAATTAACTTTGACTGTCAATACTGGTAGTGACTTTTAACAGTGATTATTTTCAACTAACACGGATACCCAATATTAACAGTGCTATTAAATTCGAATATCAGTAACGTGTCAATAATAAATTTTCACAGTGATTATGTGCAATGTACTTTACATCTTTATTTTAATGGTGCTGTTACTTGTGAATACTGACGGCGCATACACACTGTTCCTACATAGTGTATATTTATATTTAATGTGAATGATAAATATCAATAGTGATCGTAATATTGTGCCTATATATATTCGATACGTGGATTATTACTGTGCAAAAGTGAAGTGTAGTTGCCACGTGAACATTTTTGGTGGACATTGACAATTAACTTTGACTGTCAATACTGGTAGTGACTTTTAACAGTGATTATTTGCAACTAACACGGATACCCAATATTAACAGTGCTATTAAATTCGAATATCAGTAACGTGTCAATAATAAATTTTCACAGTGATTATAAACAATGTATTTTACATCTTTATTTTAATGGTGCTGTTACTTGTGAATACTGACGGCGCATACACACTGTTCCTACATAGTGTATATTTATATTTAATGTGAATGATAAATATCAATAGTGATCGTAATATTGTGCCTATATATATTCGATACGTGGATTATTACTGTGCAAAAGTGAAGTGTAGTTGCCACGTGAACATTTTTGGTGGACATTGACAATTAACTTTGACTGTCAATACTGGTAGTGACTTTTAACAGTGATTATTTTCAACTAATACGGATGCCCAATATTAACAGTGCTATTAAATTCGAATATCAGTAACGTGTCAGTAATAAATTTTCACAGTGATTATAAACAATGTATTTTACATCTTTATTTTAATGGTGCTGTTACTTGTGAATACTGACGGCGCATACACACTGTTCCTACATAGTGTATATTTATATTTAATGTGAATGATAAATATTAATAGTGACGTAATATTGTGCCTATGCTTACAGTGCAAACAGACAGCAGCAACAGCAATACTTTCTCACATGGGATGCAACAACAAGTGCCTACTTCTACTAACCCGTACTATGGTTTTGCTTCTACTGTATGCTTATACTACCGTGGTGAGTCTCAACTATTCTTATTCCACAAGCATATGTACAATTTATTACTACATTGTTTTACACATTTTGGTGTTGATTTTCCACAACATTTTTCATATTGCACAGAATGGTTTGGTCGCACACATCTTCAATTCATATGTATACTCGCTTTTCATATACCATGCGTATATTTATACGTTTTACACAGAATCATTCGCTTTAAAATTCCTAACATTATTGCGTTGTCCATTACATGGTACTTATTCCGATCGTTAAAAATCATATAGGTCACAACTCGCAGCGACCTCCACGCGGTGTGACCCGGACACTGTTATGCTTGAATCGGATGCTTTCATCTGAATCAAGGATCACAGTGACTAACCGCTGCGACTCGCGTTTTGTTTTGATCACCCAATGAGATGGTTCTACTAGATGTCAATGAACTTTCGTTAAACGTAACTTCACTTAGCCTTCCGTAACAATTAATGCATTCCTCGTACATCACGTCAGCATTCGCAGTAACTAAAAAAGAATTCCGTTGAAAAAACTACGTACATTTTTATTCTTGCTACCCTTCCCCTTTCTTTCAGCAACTTTGAGACCCCTCGTCGGTCTTTAGATTCAGTGTTGCTCAATGAAATTAGAATACTCGATTTCGAACGTAATTGCCTCCATCCGCGAATGTCGAGGCACGCGCGCGGTTCGGTCATCTCCATCCGCGAAATCGTTTCACTTCCACCCGCGTGTGTCGAAGTCCGCGCGTCGCGATTTCGATAGCTTCCACCCGCGTGTGTTGAAGCTCGCGAATTAGAGTCAGTGCATAAGAATATTCTATCACACATCCCGCTTATTCGACAATTATTTCGTTTGCTTTGAACTCTTTATTTCTCGAGTTTCATGATTCGTTTTCCACGTAAGACAATTTGCTTTCGATACTTTTTACACGTCTTCTGTTCATTGTACTTGCATTGCTGCATTGTAAAGCATGGGATGTGTAATAGAAAATTCTTCAAATTGTTGTGATCGCGCGCAATGCGATCTTAGAGTCAAATTTGCTCTCGAGTAAGTTATTTCCCCGGAGTCGCACAGACTCTTTAGCTTCAACCCTTTGCATTAGAACGTAGAATCACGCGAAGTAGAGTGAGTGTTTGCTCGCGGTTACAAGTCCCCCGCGGTCGGAGTATATTTTTCGCGTCGCGTTAGAGTCAGTGTTTGCTCGCCGCAATATATGTTTGTTACTTTTTTTTTTTTTTTTTTTCATTAAAACACCTCGGTCGCGACACGTATACCGAAACGCATATACCGCGACCGCGAATTACAATAGTAGAGTCAGTGTTGTTACGCCGATTAAAATCTTCCGGTCGCGAATTTCACAATTATTATTTCGTCCGCGAGATTAGAGTCATGTTCGCCGATAATATTACATTCGGTCGCGAAATCCGTAAATGACTTCGGGCGTAACGCGTAGTAGAGTCAGTGCTTCAAGAAGATGTCTGATCCTGTCTGAGAGGATGGATGACTGGAGGCTAGGAGTCCGAAAACCGTTCAATCTGAGGGTCTATGATGCCTGGGCCTGTCCATCTGATGGTTCTTGAGAGTCCAAAGTCGACTGCCCTCATCCCACAGTTCAGAATGCAGAATCCAAAACTTGAGGGTCTAGGAACTGAGGTCCTTGAGAGTCCAAAGTCGACTGTCCTCATCCCACAGTTCAGAATGCAGAATCCAAAACTTGAGGGTCTAGGAACTGAGGTCCTTGAGAGTCCAAAGTCGACTGTCCTCATCCCACAGTTCAGAATGCAGAATCCAAAACTTGAGGGTCTAGGAACTGAGGTCCTTGAGAGTCCAAAGTCGACTGCCCTCATCCCACAGTTCAGAATGCAGAATCCAGTTGAGGGTCTAGGAACTGAGGGTCAAGGATCCGTCGATGGTGCGTGTTCCAGTGGTATGCTGACCAGGCGGTGAGTGAATTTTTAAGTCCCTCCAGTCACTCAACCATGTCGTAGGGCGAATGGTCCGAAGCGGCACGAGTGATTGGTTGTAATTATTCTTTGAAATGGTTTTCAATGGCGAGCATAGTGACCGCGAGTAGACTTTTCGCACTGCGAGAACTCTACTCGCGAGTGGCATTTGTTAGGCACATTTTTCATGTCTGTGTATTAGCTCAGGATAGGCCTCCCTTGCTCAATTTCAATTGAATATATTTGCTCGCGTACGCGGTCGCGTTTGCATGTTTTACTTAAAAAAGTTTCGCAAATTGAAAGTGCTTTGATAAAGTAGAGTCAAAATTTGCACTACAAGTTGTTTAATTACGGCTTTTAGTACAAAGTTAAAGTCGCGTTAAAGTAGAGTCAATACGTTCGTATGTAAGAACGTACCGTTTCCGTTCGGTTATAATTAGTTTAATGAGCAAGATGGCATTTCGCGACAAGTAGATCCCATCATAGAGTGACATCGTTTGTTATATTTTTGTGACATAGAAAAGTCGCTTCTATGGTGGGATCGCTTGAGGGAGTTTGTTTTTCCATGTTAGAAACATGAAAACAAACAGTCGAGTCAGTAGTGCATGCTAACTTTTGCTTTCGATATGAAACTAAATTAAAGTCGAGTCAGTAATGCATGCTAATTTTTGCTTTCAATATGAAATTAAATTAAAGTCGAGTCACTATTGCATGAAAATCTTGCTTTTATTACAAAATCAAATTAAAGTCGAGTCATTTTGAACAAGAGAAATGAATGAAACAATAAAGTTACGACATTAGTCCGCTTAGAAACGTACACAATTAGAATACTACTAATCTTAGCTCAGGATTCTTTCAGCAAGCACGGTTTGTACTCTTTTTTTGCCCGTACTCATGTCACTAAGGTCTGCAATCATGCATGTGCCCAGGTGCAACATGCATGCTTCAGACCGGTGAGTACGGTTTAGTTTTAAGGCGTAGATTGGCGATTGTATTGTGATAATGACTGCCGACGTACATGCCACTGTATGAATGCGTAGTGTTTTGTGGCTGGTACGTCGGGTAGAGCATAAAATGACCATTGCTTTTCGTTTCCGTCAATTATTAAACATTATCTCATTGCGTACTTCAATACGCCGATATGTTGCCCATACGGTCTACATATCGTCTTTTTTTAATTATCCAATAAAGAGTTCTGTGCGGCACTTGGTCGTACAGAATATTTAATAAGTCGAGTCACGCGTTTCGCGTTAGCTTGCTCGGTCATTATACTTTACAATCGATTTCAGCATCGGTACGTACTAGTTGATAAGGGTATGAGTCAGTTTTGAGCTCGGGTGTCGGAGACGTCCCGGGACGTACTCTCTAGGGTTAGGCTTTTTTGCACCCGGGCGGTTGTGTGAGAACCGTGGAGTGATTGTGTTGGTGTGAATGTTTTGCTCTTTTTAAATATAGCGTTAGGTAGGCAGGTAGCATACTTTCTCCGTGTGAATGATGAACTAGACATAAGTAGGTAGGGCCAAGATAGGCTATCACTCAGATTCTAGTCATTCATAATTAGGGAAATTACAAAGTGATTCGCCTATACTTGGGTTTACTTAACTCGCGCGACCATATTTGTTTTTTCCTGCGAAATCGCGATATATAAACTACTATTAGACACACTGCAGTTGCGCTCAGTGCACTATCAGTTTTCATTCGTGAATGCACCGATCTTAGTACGCGTTTCTTAATAATTGGTCGCGCGAGTTAAGTCTTAATTATAAGATAGCAAATTACTTTAATCTTAAGCAGAAATACGTATACATTGCACACACGAGGTACAACTCATTGCACAAACGAGCGAATGTAATTTCTTACGAAAGCACATAGTATCGTGCTATGCGTATGAAGTTACGTTCCTCATTGCACTACCGAGATGTACTTCATTGCACAACTGAAGTACGTATTTCGAACTGTTCGGGAAGTTCGGTTAAATGTTCACGTGTACGAGCCGCCGAAAATTCACTCTCTAAATCGACAGTATAAAGTATTACTCCCGCAGTAGCACTTTATACGGCAGAATTAAAGAGTTAATTTCGGCAGTGCCTGCGTGTCAGCCCTTGCTCGCGAATTTTCACTCGAATGTTCATGTACCGTAGAACCATAGTGTCCGAAAAGGCAGGCATCAGCGTTTGTGTCGACGCGTGCACTCTCGAAAGCAAAGACGGAATTTTGCCTTCTGCACTACGAAAAAATATTAATCGGAAACATATATATATATATATATATTTCCCATTAATTGACACATATGTTATTATATGTACAATATGTTAGCATATGAGACATTGTTTTATAATGACACAATTGAATATTCCGTCTCTGCCTTCGAAGTAGTGCACGAATCGATGTAAAACTGATACCTGTTTTAACTCCCGAACAGTGGGGACTTGTTATGCATGTCCGAAGAAAGAAGAGGCTATTTCATAAAATAGTCGAAGCGGCCCGGAGAAGAGGGCTTTCGTCGTGGGATTAGTTTCCACGTTAGTCACTATGCTCGCCATTTCAAATGTCTACGTAACTGCTTCCCTAATTTGTCAGGAAAGCAATTACGTCTTAAACGCGTACGCGGTCGTTCGATAAAATCACAATGCACCGCTTATCAATTTATTTACTGATTCTGTTATTTCTTAAATCCCTTTCTGATTTAAGACATAATTTTGGTCATTAATAAATTGATTTATGCTGGTTGCTCGCGCTCGCGTAAAATCCGTTGTCCGTTTTTCCGAGTAGGAAAATAAAATTTTGACTCGCGATAAAATTAATTTCAAAAGCCACAATCGATCGATACAATGACTAGCGCCGCTATGCTCGTCATTTCAAATGTCTACGTAACTGCTTCCCTAATTTGTCAGGAAAGCAATTACGTCTTAAACGCGTACGCGGTCGTTCGATAAAATACGCGGATTCTGTTATTTCTTTCGATTTAAGAAAATATGCGCCGCTTATCAATTTATTTACTGATTCTGTTATTTCTTAAATCCCTTTCTGATTTAAGACATAATTTTGGTCATTAATAAATTGATTTATGCCGGTTGCTCGCGCTCGCGTAAAATCCGTTGTCCGTTTTTCCGAGTAGGGAAAATAAAATTTTGATTCGCGATAAAATTAATTTAAAAAGCCACAATCGATCGATACAATGACTAGCGCCGCTCAATTGATACATTTAATAATTTTATCACTTTTTCAATTTCCTCGGATATTGAAAAGTGATACGTTGGTTTAAATGAATCAATGATTATTGGCTGCTCGCGTTTGCGAATATCTTTTGATAAAAACTTAGAACCGCGACAGTCAGAAACATATCTGACCTATATGATTACAAAGTATATGTACTTATGAATACTTGATACATCTCACCTATGATTATATATAACATGTACCTAAAATTTTTTATACTGCTAACCTACCATTTTATATACTGTTAACCTAACATTTTTTATATTGTTTTATCCGCGGTACGTTACTTGCGAATGCTGACATGATATCAGCTAAGTTTATATTGTCGCTTTTATAATTTTTCATACCCAACAAATCAATCGTTGTTGATTGTTGGTGTTTTAATTTTTTTTTAAATCTAGTGGCCATTTCATTGGGTGTTTTTGAATAGAGTCAAATTTTAAAGAGACAAATTAAGAAACAAGATTCAAAATTTTTATTTTGTTTGGCTGCTATTTGGCCATTACGGCAGCCAAACTGTTTAATCCATTTTTTTTTCAGCTTTTATTAATCCAATTTGCTTTCTGTTTAGCCACTGTGTTCCCATATTTTGGACAGGGATGGACTTTACTGGTACAGACACTCAATTGACGATGTTCTACTTCACTTTAATTAGTATGAGACAATTGCTTTTTGTTCTTTCGTTATGTTTTCTCTCAGTCCTGTTAATCCAAATTGCTTTTTGTTTCAGGCTAGGCCTCATTATCTGGATAGGTGATGCAAATTTTTGCTGTCACAAGTATTCGATGCATGATGTTACAATGAGCTGTGACTACATTCAAGCACTTCTTCTTTCTTCATAATGTTCTCATTTTTTAGTTTCTCCTGTAACAATATATTCTACATATACTACATATACTCCGTTCATAATCTTAGATACATCGCTATTAGTTTTAAAACTTCTTTTTTCGTAATCCTTAATTCTTTTTTTTTTATTATTTCAACGGCAGTAGTACGAGATTTAGTTTTTCTTTAAGACGGAGCATCCGTACCTAGCTGACTCATACTTCACTATACTGCAATGTATTTTATTTATTTTAATTTGTTTATGATAACCACTTTTGTTTATAAAATCTATTTTTTATATTTTACTTTCAGCCGGATGCATTCAATTTGTCTTTTGTTTCAATTTAACCATCATTACGCGGGTAGCACATGCTAAATTTCATTATTACTTCATAATTTTACATTCATTCATTTTTTACATACATTCATAATTTTACAATTGCCTATCGTAATATGTAATGATTCCATTTAAGATAAATGCTTGTTTATCTGCGATCAGTTACAGGTGATCTTTGTTTGCTTGTAAACCCTCTCATTTTAACTTTTTCTTTTTTCAGCAATATTTATGCTCTCTGCTATTTGTTTCAGGCTTTTCACCTTTATCATACGATACTGGATCGAAATTTACTATCATCTATAATCGATTTACAGCGTTACACTTACCTATAGTTTATGGCCGTTTACTATGTAGGTGGTGGTTGATTTTTTTTATTTGTACACATTTTTGAAGAAATTTTGTAAGTTTTATAATATATTAAATTAGATTATTATTTTAGATGTTTTTCTAGATCTTATGTTTTTTGCATGTCATCCATTTCCGATTAAAACTTTTAAAGAAAACTCTAAATACGTGAATTTCTTATAAAATAAACCTTTTGAAGCATAAAACTATTTTACTATAAATCTGATTAAAAGTCAAACTCTTCAAAACAAAAAAATGCAATAAAAATGAATTAATAATTACTAATGCCTCATAAACAATAAATAATCCATTACAGCAAGTATAAAAGTTAACTTGATATGCATTCTGAATACAGATAACATTTATGTCTCTTTCCACCTACATTGTTCGTTTAACATGTTAAGTTTCCCGTTTGCAGCTTCTCCGTTTTCAGCTAGGTACTTAGCAGTACTCAATATATACTTATAGAATAGGATCATCTTAGTGTTAAGTTCACACTATCATCGCCATTATCATCATCCTTAGATTTTGTAAGGGACAATAGACAGGCTTCTCCTGTCTACTGTTCTCTCGGGTAGGTCAATTTCGATTCCAAATTGGTCACTTATCGAACACATTTTTCGGCGCAAAAATGGTTTCGATGGATGACTAAGTTTGAAATGATTGCTTGCAATAATGGTTGGGTGGATGGGATCGTTTTGGGAATGGGTTGGGTCATCATACACAGCGCCTCCGCGTGGTATGACCCGGGCAATCATTATTATCCACGATGTAACAAATTATACTTCATCGTGGATCATAATGAGCTAAAGGCTGTGTCTTTATTTTATTGGTAGTTTCAATTTATCTGCGCCATATATTAGGGTGTCCCATAAGTTTCTTCCGCGCCACGCTATGAATGACTCTAACTGGTTATGTTTATATAAATATGCAGGCTTATCTCTTAGCCGTTTATGGCATCGGTTTCAGTCGTCCCAGAGCTCTTTCAGAGTACGTTTCGTTGGTGACAAAGTCTCTTTTAAAATCGTAGGATTTTTTCTACACCGTTCAATATGGACAGCCAAAAGAAGCATTTGCGGCATGTTATGCTTCATTGCTTTAAAAAAGGCAATAGTGTAAAGGACACTGCAGAAGAGATTTGCACCGTTTACGGGTGTGGTGCTACGACTATTAGGACCGTCCGCAATTGGTTTAAGAAATTTAGAGCTGGCAATTTCGAGTTGAAAGATGAAGGCCGCAGCGGCCGCCCAGCAACGACGAATACGGACATTATCAAGACTGTGCTTGCTGAAAATCCGCGATACAGTGTGCGTGAGATAGTGGATGCCACTAACATTCCCAAAACAACGGTACATAAGCATTTAATCAAGATGGGATATGCGAATCCATATGAAGTTTGGGTTCCACACCAATTGACGGAGACCGAACCTTATGAACCGCATCTCTACATGCGATTTGCTTCTTCAGCGACACGAAAGAAATCCTTTCTTAAAGAGTCTTGTCACTGGAGACGAGACCTGGATTTCAATGTATCAAAATGTGCATCGAAAACGCATTTGGTCTAAAGAAAATGGACCTTCAACTGTTGCGAAGCCTGGGCTTCATCTGAAGAAGGTTCTTTTGTGCATTTGGTGGGACTGGAAGGGTGTACTGTACTACGAGCTCCTTACTCAAGGTGATATGATCAATGCTGACAAATATTGCAATCAACTTGATCAACTAAAAGCCGCCATAGCAGAAAAACGGCCAGAATTGGCGAACCGACGAGGTGTCGTATTCCGTCACGACAACGCAAGACCGCATGTTGCGTTGACCGTAAGGCAACAATTATTACAGTTTGATTGGGACGTTCTACCTCACCCTCCATACTCCCCAGACCTTGCTCCGTTCGATTATTACTTGTTCCTCTCCTTATACAATTCTCTCCGTGGTAAATCTATCAAATCCACAAGCGAAATAAAAACGCACCTAAATGAATATTTTGAAAGTAAGCCTCAACTATTTTGGAAAGAGGGCATAATGAGGCTTCCTGAGAGATGGAAGAAGGTTATAGAACAGAATGGTTCATATATAACATAATAAATCAACCTTAAATAACAAATATCGTGTATTCATTTCGCATCAAAAAAAGGGAAGAAACTTATGGGACACCCTAATATATGGTTGTATCGCCAAAAGTATTATTAATTGTCGAGTGCAAATGCAATGTTTCTGGTCCTCTTTTTACTGCATTCGATTATCCAGGAGTACAAGTCATCTAAATCACATTCAGTTCCTTACTACGTTTGTGGTGATTTTTCCACATTTTTACTATCATTTTTGGTTGTATCCCCGGAACTGTTACGAATGTTAGGGTGAGGGTTGCATTTCTTTGGACCTTTTTCTAATCCTTTTACATTTCGTACAGGGAGCAAGCAGAATGATACACTTTTCCGCAATGTTTATTCGCAATTTTTTCATCTATTTTTGGTTATATCTCGAAAACTATTATAAATTTTTCGGCGCCACTGTCATTTTTGTGAGTCACTTTGTACCCTTTTTCACTTAATACAAATACAAGTCTATGGGCAGAGTTCTCATTTTCTTACCCCATCAGGTTCGTGTTTCACGATTTTAGCACACATTTTTAGCGATATCTCCGGTACTATTGCGAATTTCGTGGTGCGCCTTGCATTTTTCCGAGTCATTTTCGACCTCCTTTGATATATTAAAAGGACAATTAAATCGGTGACCCTTCATTTTTTCGCAAAAATGGCAAGGGGTATACCTTAAGACTTTCTCGATTTCTTCGAGGCTCTTCCCCGTCTAAACTAGTGATCGAAACCTATAAGTAATACAGGTTTTCTTAAAGCTCTTTGGACGTACTTTCACGTGGGATTAATCGCGATTTGAAATTTTGAAAAAAATTTTTTGCCCTTTCTTAAAATCCTCATATCTCGGGAACTATGAGGAGTTCAGAGCGCGGAAAGTGGTCTATCTTCAGGGCAAATTACCCCCTATCGAATGGTATCGATCCGAAACAAAAAAAAAATTGACATTTTTCGCCTATTTTCACGTATTTTCAGCTTATTTTTCTCATTCTTTTCCTTCATTTTTTCTCATAATTCATGAATTCGTGCGAATTTTGGGACGTGACTTACTTTTTCTCGACCCACGATCGACCCTTTTTTATCTCATATAGGTAAACAAGTCGAATAATTTATATTCAGTCGGTGGTTGTAAAAAAAACCGTCTTTTCCTTGCATTTTTCTCTATTTTTCGATCTATTTTTTCTTATATCTCGGAAACTATTTCGGATTTTTCAGTGCGGTTGCGATTTTTCTGATTCTCTTTGCACCCCCTTTCATCTGGCACAATTACAAGTTGATCGGTAGAGTTTTAATTTTTTACCCCATTTTCACGGTCGTTTTTCACGATTTTTCCACAAATTTTTCCACACAAGATTTTCTCGATTTCTCCACGGTGCTGTTACGTATAAACTAATAGACGAAACCTATAACTAATACAGGTTTTCTTAAAGCTCTTTGGACGCAATTTCATGTGAGATTAATCGCGATTCGCAATTTCCAAAAAAATTTTTTTGGACTTTCTTTAAATCGTGATATGTTGGAAACTATGAAGAGTTCAGCGCGCAGAAAGTGGTCTATCTTCAGGGCAAATCGAGTGGTATCGGTCCAAAAGAAAAAAAAAAACAAAAAAATTTGACATTTTTCACCATTTTTCATCATTGTTAGTCAGATGTTAGTTATGGGTCAAGTCGATTCGCTTAGTACAGAGTTTTGTGTAAAAGATGATATCGTTGAATTTGTTAGTCAAAATGATTATTAAACAAAATAAATATTTTCAATCGTCATAAAATAATATTGTTTTACCATTTCTTTTTACCTACCAGGTTGTTCAATAAGTTTTGTTTTGTTTTGTTGAGGGCGTTGCTACTAGTCCAAATTTGTTTTTGTTTTGTTGGTTCACCCTTCTTATCAACGTATGTGAAGGTTCATTTCAATCAGTCAATTCATTCTTTGTTTACAAGCCATTTAGTGTCGCCGTGTCACAGTATTTTCGACAATGGAAAAAATTGAATATCGTGCAGTGATAAAATTCTTATTTTTGGAAGGTGTAGCACCAAAAGAAATTCACGAACGAATGTTAAGAGCGTATAATGAACGTTCACCTTCAATTAGAACAGTAGAAAGATGGGTTGCTGAATTTAAACGTGGTCGTACAACTCTTGAAGACGATCCACGTGAAGGACGTCCAAAAACCGCATCAACACCAGAAATTGTAGCCAAAGTACAGGATATGGTTTTGGAAGATCGTCGATTGACTGAGAGGGATTTAGTAGAGGCTCTACACATCTCATTAGGCAGTGTGAGTCATATTTTAAATGAAATTTTGAGTTTTAAAAAGCTGTGTGCACAACGGGTGCCGCATTCGCTAACCATTGAACAAAAACACATTCGAATGCGACTTTCTCAACAACATTTGGAGCGTTTTAAAAAGGATAAAGTGGATTTTGTGCGTCGATTCATCACTATGGATGAGACTTGGGTCTATCACCATGATCCTAAATCAAAACAAGAGGCTAAAGAGTGGTGTGAACCTGGTTGTTCGGCTTCGAAACGAGTTCGTGTCCAGAAATCGGCCAAGAAGGTTCTGGCATCAGTTTTTTGGGATGCGAAAGGAATTTTATTTGTGGATTACTTGCAAACTGGTAAAACAATTAATTCTGAATATTATTGCAACCTTTTGGACCAGTTGAAGGAAAAAATTCGTGAAAAAAGACCCGGTTTGCAGCAGAAAAAATCCTTTTTCATCAGGACAACGCACCGTGTCACAAGAGCATTTTGACAATGGCTAAAATCCATGAATTAAAGTTCGAATTGTTGGAGCATCCGCCGTATTCACCAGATTTGGCCCCCAGTGACTTCCATTTGTTTCCAGAACTCAAAACATTTATGCGTGGCAAGCGTTTTTCGTCAAATGAAGAAGTCATAACGGCTGTTGAAGCGTATTTTGCAGACCTTCCGGAATCTCACTTCAGGGATGGGATCCACAGATTGGAGGATCGTTGGAGCAAGTGCATTAATTCATCAGGGAGATTATACTGAATAATAAAGTGTATTTTGAACCATAACATTGTGTTTTTCTTATCGAACGACAAAACTTATTGAACAACCTGGTATATTTAGTGCTTTGATATTTGAGGAATTAATCTAATGCTATTTTTGTATTATTTCATATTATATATGTAGCAATAATAAACATTTCTTCCGCTCTCGGATTTATAATATAATATTAGCGATGTAATTTAACATACTATTGAACAACCTGGTACATCACTATTTGATGTTAGTATAAAATTATCCATTTTAGGAGGAAAATAAAATAAGTGATCTAAATTAGTAACTCTTGACACGTAATATGGCACGTAATATAAAACAAATGTAAAAAGTAATAACATCTCTGGAAATTGGACGTATACCACTTTCATAATCAATGATCACATAATTTCTTTTACCGACCAATTTTAACTTCTACAAAACATGGGCGTTTTTGTTGAAATTAAATACTAACTAGTTATACATAAAAAGTTTACGTTAAATTAAGCATAAATTGCGTGATATTTCATTCTTTTTTAAATGGACGTACACCACTTTCAAAATAAACAATCCATATAACTGTGCAGGAAATTGCAAACCAGTTAAATGTATCACAGACAACAATTAAAATTCTTATAAGACGTCTTGGATTTGTTAAGAAGCTCAATATTTGGGTTCCGCACGAATTTAAAGAAATTCACCTAATACAACGAATCAATACTTGTGATACCTATATCACTATCTGATGTTAGTATAAAATTATCCATTTTAGGAGGAAAATAAAATAAGTGATCTAAACTAGTAACTCTTGACACGTAATATGACACGTAATATAAAACAAATGTAAAAAGTAATAACATCTCTGGAAATTGGACGTATACCACTTTCATAATCAATGATCACGTAATTTCTTTTACCGACCAATTTTAAATTCTACAAAACATGGGCGTTTTTGTTGAAATTAAATACTAACTAGTTATACATAAAAAGTTTACGTTAAATTAAGCATAAATTGCGTGATATCTCATTTTTTTTATTGGACTTATACCACTTTTAAAATAAACGATCCATATAACTGTGCGGGAAATTGCAAAACAATTAAATGTATCACAGACAACAATTGAAAATCTTATAAGACGTCTTGGACTTGTTAAAAAGCTCGATATTTGGGTTCCGTACGAATTTAAAGAAATTTACCTAATACAACAAATCAATACTTGTGATACGAATTTCAAACGTAATGCAATCGCCCCTTTTTCAAACAAATTATCACTGGCGATGAAAAATGGATCGTCTACAATAACTTCAATCGAAAAAGATGATGATCCAAGCATGATGAACTAGCACAAACCATATCGAAAGTTGAATTGCATCAGAAAAAGATCATGCTGCTGCCAATTTGGTGGGATTACAAAGGTGTTGTATATTTTTAGCTGCTTCCAAACAACCTAACGATCAACTGAGATGTTTACTACCAACAACTTATGAATTTGGAGGAAGCAACGAAAGAGAAAAGGCCAGAATTGCTAAATTTATTATTACCATTTATTTCGAAGTTTTGTAAACTTCTTAAATGGTAAAAAACCGACTCTTTTTTTCAAACAAATTATCGCTGGCGATGAAAAATGGATCTGAATTGAAAAAGCTCATTATACAAGCATGATGAATCAGCATGGTAACGAAATTGAAATCAAATTTGCAGAATAAAGGGTTAAAAATATCAACGGCCGATAAAACAGGGATCTGCAATTTGTCGTTTAATTTGTCATTTCAATATTCTTACAGAACATCAAGTGATGGGTACTATGGTTATTACTAAAAAGTCAACTTGTTTGTGGTGAACATTTTATTAATTTTCAATAATAATAATCATAATGATAATAATAATCGGCACTCTCACAATAATAATAATGATAATAATGGCAATAATCATAACCGCGATGATCATCATAACGTCAATAATTTTAAACGATACCTTTAACGATACTCCTAATTATAATAATTACACAATCATAACCGGAATAATAATCCTAATAATAAATGTAACAATAATAATAATATGAGCGTGCATCAGCACGTAACGTGATAAGTGACAAGTGTCCCAATTATTATTACGTTGTCGCGCGTGTATTTTCTTGTATTAACGTGAGTGTGTGTGTGTGTCTATTGAATGATCAGAATTCCTTCAGCGTCCACTTTTTTTCGAGTTAACATTAAGTTCCTGAACGGAAATTAATTCACGTCATTCGCCTTTACAATAAATGTTCAATTTTACTCTCGCGTGTTATTTTTATCGTTAAATTTACTCTTTTATACTCGTGTGTTCAGATGTCAGTGTATTTGTACGTGTCGGTGTGTCTTTAGTACATACTTATATACGTATATATAATATGAGTTTCGGCTGCAAAAAAGATGGCCTATGAAATGCGTATGAACGAGCTTCTTGCTTTATGTACAGATTTGTTTTAATTTCTTGTATTTTTTTTTATTCATTCTTCGTTAACTTTTACGATTACGTTTCGCATAATGCTCAGTGGGCTTTTTTCGTTTTTCTCCTCTTTTATATCGTAGTAGGTAAATAGTTTTAGTTGTTACGTTGTGTGTCGCTTGCATATTTGTTCGCTTTTTATTATTTGTTTGCTTGTTCGTTGCTCAAACTCAATTTTCGACTCGGATCGATCGACTCGCGGAAAGTCTGGGCGATCTAATTGCGGAAAATCGAGGAAAATGAGCGGACCGGGTGGAAAGTGAAGGCCACCGCTTTGATTTCTACGCGCTGTGGAATATGCGTTTCACTTTCGTATCGGCGAAAGGTTCGCGTTTGCGAATATTAAGAGTGCGCCGTATAATTAGTCGGCGCGATAAAATCGCGATCTCTCGAAGAAAACATTGTCCAAGGATTAACGCCACGTGAGAGATCGCGTGCAGGAGGAATAATGTTTTTGTGGCATTGCTTTGGAAAGGAATCACTCGCGTGTAAGCAGTGTGTGGCTGGGAGAGAAGTGTGCGGATCGAAATCCCGAAAGTGGGACAATGTTTATGTTATAGAACACGAGAACGACTTCTAAAACAGAAAGGTAAAATGCGAAATCTAATTGGGGGATCGTGGAAAAGTATTGTATGTAATTTTAAACTTTCGGATAGAAGCGGAGTTAGGAGAGTGGACCTTTACTTCTGATTATACAAGGGATTATGGGAATATTTAGGAAACGAGGAAGTTAAAGAGCAAAATTTGATGGAAGAATCATGGAAAAGGATCATATGTGGTTAAAAATTGTCGTCATTCCGATCCAGCCCAAAAGTACAGGATCTCATTGAAAAATGCTTGAAAAGCATTATGTTGGTTACAAATTTTCGGGGTACCGGTCCAATTCTCTAGTTGAGTCTGATCAAAATCCCGAAAGTGGGACAATGTTTATGTTATAGAACACGAAAACGACTTCTAAAACAGAAAGGTAAAATGCGAAATCTAATTGGGGGATCGTGGAAAAGTATTGTATGTAATTTTAAACTTTCGGATAGAAGCGGAGTTAGGAGAGCGGATCTTTACTTCTGATTATACAAGGGATTACGGGAATATTTAGGAAACGAGGAAGTTAAAGAGCAAAATTTGATGGAAGAATCATGGAAAAGGATCATATGTGGTTAAAAATTGTCGGCATTCCGATCCAGGCAAAAAGTACAGGATCTCATTGAAAAATGCTTGAAAAGCATTATGTTGGTTACAAATTTTCGGGGTACCGGTCCAATTCTCTAGTTGAGTCTGATCAAAATCCCGAAAGTGGGACAATGTTTATATTATAGAACACGAGAACGACTTCTAAAACAGAAAGGTAAAATGCGAAATCTAATTGGGGATCGTGGAAAAGTATGGTATGTAATTTTAAACTTTCGGATTGGAGCGGAGGTACGAGAGTGGACCTTTGCTTCTGATTATACAAGGGATTATGGGAATATTTAGGAAACGAGGAAGTTAAAGAGCAAAATTTGATGGAAGAATCATGGAAAAGGATCATATGTGGTTAAAAATTGTCGGCATTCCGATCCAGGCCAAAAGTACAGGATCTCATTGAAAAATGCTTGAAAAGCATTATGTTGGTTACAAATTTTCGGGGTACCGGTCCAATTCTCTAGTTGAGTCTGATCAAAATCCCGAAAGTGGGACAATGTTTATATTATAGAACACGAAAACGACTTCTAAAACAGAAAGGTAAAATGCGAAATCTAATTGGGGATCGTGGAAAAGTATGGTATGTAATTTTAAACTTTCGGATTGGAGCGGAGGTACGAGAGTGGACCTTTGCTTCTGATTATACAAGGGATTACGGGAATATTTAGGAAATGAGGAAGTTAAAGCGCCAAATTTGATGGGAGAATCATGGGAGAGGATCATATGTGGTTAAAAATGTTCAGTATCTCGATCTAGGCCAAAAGTGCAGAATCTGATTGGAAAATGATTGAAAAGCATTATGTTGGTTACAAATTTTCGGGGACCGGTCCAATTCTCTAGTTGAGTCTGATCAAAATCCCGAAAGTGGGACAATGTTTATATTATAGAACACGAAAACGACTTCTAAAACAGAAAGGTAAAATGCGAAATCTAATTGGGGGATCGTGGAAAAGTGTTGTATGTAATTTTAAACTTTCGGATAGAAGCGGAGTTAGGAGAGTGGACCTTTACTTCTGATTATACAAGGAATTACGGGGATATTTAGGAAACGAGAAAGTTAAAGAGCAAAATTTGATGGAAGAATTATGGGAGAGGATCATATGTGGTTAAAAATTGTCGGCATTCCGATCCAGGCCAAAAGTACAGGATCTCATTGAAAAATGCTTGAAAAGCATTATGTTGGTTACAAATTTTCGGGGTACCGGTCCAATTCTCTAGTTGAGTCTGATCGAAATCCCGAAAGTGGGACAATGTTTATGTTATAGAACACGAAAACGACTTCTAAAACAGAAAGGTAAAATGCGAAATCTAATTGGGGGATCGTGGAAAAGTATGGTATGTAATTTTAAACTTTCGGATAGAAGCGGAGTTAGGAGAGTGGACCTTTACTTCTGATTATACAAGGGATTACGGGAATATTTAGGAAATGAGGAAATTAAAGCGCCAAATTTGATGGGAGAATCATGGAAAAGGATCATATGTGGTTAAAAATTGTCGGCATTCCGATCCAGGCCAAAAGTACAGGATCTCATTGAAAAATGCTTGAAAAGCATTATGTTGGTTACAAATTTTCGGGGTACCGGTCCAATTCTCTAGTTGAGTCTGATCAAAATCCCGAAAGTGGGACAATGTTTATATTATAGAACACGAAAACGACTTCTAAAACAGAAAGGTAAAATGCGAAATCTAATTGGGGGATCGCGGAAAAGTGTTGTATGTAATTTTAAACTTTCGGATAGAAGTGGAGGTAGGAGAGTGGACTTTTGCTTCTGATTATACAAGGGATTATGGGAATATTTAGGAAACGAGGAAATTAAAGCGCCAAATTTGATGGGAGAATCATGGGAGAGGATCATATGTGGTTAAAAATTGTCGGCATTCCGATCCAGGCCAAAAGTACAGGATCTCATTGAAAAATGCTTGAAAAGCATTATGTTGGTTACAAATTTTCGGGGTACCGGTCCAATTCTCTAGTTGAGTCTGATCAAAATCCCGAAAGTGGGACAATGTTTATATTATAGAACACGAAAACGACTTCTAAAACAGAAAGGTAAAATGCGAAATCTAATTGGGGGATCGTGGAAAAGTATTGTATGTAATTTTAAACTTTCGGATAGAAGCGGAGTTAGGAGAGTGGACCTTTACTTCTGATTATACAAGGGATTACGGGAATATTTAGGAAATGAGGAAATTAAAGCGCCAAATTTGATGGGAGAATCATGGGAGAGGATCATATGTGGTTAAAAATGTTCAGTATCTCGATCTAGGCCAAAAGTGCAGAATCTGATTGGAAAATGATTGAAAAGCATTATGTTGGTTACAAATTTTCGGGGTCCCGATCTAAATCTCTAGTTGGGCTTGATCAGAATCTCGAAACTGCTTCTTCACGACTGATAATACTACAAAACATGACAATTTCCTTCAAAGCAGAAAGTGAAAATATAACCCCCGATTGAAAAATCATGAAAAAGCATCAGGTCGTTACAAACATTCAGGATCCCGATCTAATTCTCTAGCCGGGCCAGATCAAAATCTTGAAAGATTCCGATCTAATTTTCTAGTCAGGCCAAATCAGAATCTCCAAAGTGGTTCTTTATAATTGATCATACCACGGAACCTGACAATTTCTTCCAAAGCATAAAGTTAAAGAAGAAATTCAAATTAAGAAATGATTGAAAAGCATTATGTTGGTTAGAAACTTTCAGGGTCCCAATATAATTCTTTAGTCGGGTCTCATCAGAATCTCGAAAGTGGTTCTTTACGACTGATAATACCACAGAACGTGACAATTCCTTCCAAAGGAAAAAGTTAAAGTGTAAACCCCGATTGTAAAGTCATGAAAAAGCATCATATGTGGTGGAAAATTTTCAGTATCCCGATCCAGGCCAAAAGTGCAGAATCTAATTAAAAAATGATTGAAATCATTATGTTGATTACAAACACTCAGGGTCCCGATCTAATTCTCTAGTCGGATCAGATCAGAATCTGGAAACTGCTTCTTTGCGACTGATAATACTACAAAACATGACAATTTCTTTCAAAGCAGAAAGTGAAAATATAACCCCCGATTGAAAAATCATGAAAAAGCATCAGGTCGTTACAAACATTCAGGATCCCGATCTAATTCTCTAGCCGGGCCAGATCAAAATCTTGAAAGATTCCGATCTAATTTTCTAGTCAGGCCAAATCAGAATCTCCAAAGTGGTTCTTTACAATTGATCATACCACGGAACCTGACAATTTCTTCCAAAGCATAAAGTTAAAGAAGAAATTCAAATTAAGAAATGATTGAAAAGCATTATGTTGGTTAGAAACTTTCAGGGTCCCAATATAATTCTTTAGTCGGGTCTCATCAGAATCTCGAAAGTGGTTCTTTACGACTGATAATACCACAGAACGTGACAATTCCTTCCAAAGGAAAAAGTTAAAGTGTAAACCCCGATTGTAAAGTCATGAAAAAGCATCATATGTGGTGGAAAATTTTCAGTATCCCGATCCAGGCCAAAAGTGCAGAATCTAATTCAAAAATGATTGAAATCATTATGTTGATTACAAACACTCAGGGTCCCGATCTAATTCTCTAGTCGGATCAGATCAGAATCTGGAAACTGCTTCTTTGCGACTGATAATACTACAAAACAGGACAATTTATTCCAAAGCAGAAAGTTAAGTTATAAACCTCAATTGAAAAATCATGAAAAAGCATCATGTGAATACAAACTTTCAGAGTCCCCATTTAAATCTTTAATCGGGCCAGACTAGAATCTTCAAAGTGCTTCTTTACTGCTGACAATACCACAGAATATGACAATTCCTTCCAAAGAAGAAAGTTAAAGTGTAAATCCCGATTGAAAAATTATGAAAAAGCAACATGTGGTTACAAACTTGGGTATTCGACTCGATCCATTTTCGGGATCTAGTATTTAAAATATTCGATGCCTTCAACATCAAGACTCTACCCCACTTTACTTTCGGCTACACGAACAGTGCAAACATTCTACAAATTTTTGAGATTTTGGGATCTAGTATTGAAAATATTCGAAGCCTTCAACATCAAGACTGACCCCACTTTACTTACGGCTACCCGAACAGTGCAAACTTTCTAAACCCCGACTTAAATTCCTGACCCGAAAGGGTAAACCCGGATTGAAAAATCATGGGAAAGCATCATACGTGATTAAAAATTTTCAGTATCCCGATCCAGACCAAAAATGCAGAATCTGATTGAAAAATGCTTGGAAACCATTATGTTGATTACAAACTTTCAGGGTCCCAATTTAATTCTCTAATTAGACCAAATGAGAATCTCGAAAGAGGTTCTTTACAATTGAAAATACCACAGAACGTGATAATTCCTTCCAAAGCAGAAAGTTAAAGAGTAAACACCCGTTGAAATATGATAAAAAAGCATCATGTGATTACAAAGTTTTAGGATTTCGGATTCTAGTAGTGCAAATATTCGATGCCTTCAATATCAAGATTCTACCCTACTTTGCTTTCGGCTACCAGAACAGTGCAAATTTTCTAGATTCTGACCCGAAAGGATAAACCCCGATTAAAAAATCATGAAAAGGCATCATGTACAAATTTTTAGGATTTCGACTCGACCCGACTTCGGGATCTAGTACTGGAAATATTTGAAACCTTCAAGATCAAGGCCCAAACCTTCTTTACTTTCGACTACCCGAACAGTGAAAACTTTCTAGATCCCGACCCGATAGCATAAACCCCGATTGAAAAATCATGAAAAGGCATCATGTTACAAACTTTTAGGATTTCAACTCGACTCGCTTACGGTATCTAGTATTGAAAATCCTCGAAGCTTTCGGGATGAAGACCCAACCCAACTTTACTTGCGGCTACCCGAATAGTGCAAATTTTCCTGATCCCGATTTATATTGTCACCCCGAAAGTGTAAACCCGGATTGAAAAATCATGGGAAAGCATCATACGTGATTAAAAATTTTCAGTATTCCGATCCAGACCAAAAATGCAGAATCTGATTGAAAAATGCTTGGAAACCATTATGTTGATTACAAACTTCCAGGGTGCCAATTTAATTCTCTAATTAGACCAAATGAGAATCTCGAAAGAGGTTCTTTACAATTGAAAATACCACAGAACGTGATAATTCCTTCCAAAGCAGAAAGTTAAAGAGTAAACACCCGTTGAAATATGATAAAAAAGCATCATGTGATTACAAAGTTTTAGGATTTCGGATTCTAGTAGTGCAAATATTCGGTGCCTTCAATATCAAGATTCTACCCTACTTTGCTTTCGGCTACCCGAATAGTGCAAACTTTCTAGATCCCGACCCGAAAGGATAAACCCCGATTAAAAAATCATGAAAAGGCATCATGTTACAAACTTTTAGGATTTCGACTCGACCCGACTTCGGGATCTAGTACTGGAAATATTTGAAACCTTCAAGATCAAGGCCCAAACCTTCTTTACTTTCGACTACCCGAACAGTGAAAACTTTCTAGATCCCGACCCGATAGCATAAACCCCGATTGAAAAATCATGAAAAGGCATCATGTTACAAACTTTTAGGATTTCGGCTCGACTCATTTTCGGGATGTAGTACTGAAAATATTCGAAGCCTTCAAGATCAAGACCAAACCTCTTTTACTATCGGCTACCCAAGCAGTGCAAACTTTCTGGACCCCGACTCGAAAAGGGTAAACCCCGACTGAAAAATCATGGAAAAGTGATTCTTTACGAGTGATACCACAGAACATGACAATTTCTTCCAAAGCAGAAAGTTAAGGTGTAAATTCCGATTGAAAAATCATGAAAAGCATTATGTTGATTACAAATTTTCGAGGTCCCGATCTAAATGTCTAATCGGCCCAAATCAGAATCTCGAAGGTGGTGCTTTACGACTAATAATATCACAACGTGACAATTCCTTCCAAAGTAGAAAGTTAAAGTGTAAACCCCAAATGAAAAAATCATGAAAAATTATCATGTGGTTACAAAGTTTTAGGATTTCGACTCGACTTGCCTTTGGGATATAGTATTGAAAATATTCTAAGCTTTCGACATCAGGATCCAATCCCGTTTTACTTTCGGCTACCCGAACAGTGCGAATTTTCAAGATCCTGTATTAAATTCCCGACTCGAAAGGGTAAACCCCCTTGAAAAATGATGAAAAAACATCATATGGCTACAAACTTTCAGGGTCCCGATCCAGGCCAAAAATGCAGAATCTGATTGGAAAATGATTGAAAAGTATTATGTCGATTACAAATTTTCAGGGTACCGATCTAATTCTCTAGTCGGGTCTGATCAGAATCTCGAAAGTGGTTCTTTACGACCGAAAGCACCACAGAACATGACAATTTCTTCTAAAGTAGGAAGTTACAGTGTAAACCCTAATTGAAGAATCACGAAAAAGCATCATGTGCCTACAAATATTTGGGATATCGGGATATAGTATGGAAAATATTCGAAGTCTTCGACAAGACTACCCAACTTTACATTCGGCGACCCGAACAATGCAAATTTTCTAGATCCCAACCTGTTCCCGTCTTAAATTCCCGACCCAAATTCGAAATATCGAATACCCGCACACTTCTAATCTAGGAATCGTAGGCGCAAGGTTAACAAGATTCAACAAAGCAACAGTCGATCGACCCTTCCCCGTTACTCTTCAACTCCAACGCTCTCGCAACGTTCACATTTCACCACGAGTACTGTGTCTCTTGTGTATTTTTAAAAGCGGTAAGGCATTTGTCGGATATGTCAGCTGAGATCTCTGAACCATTTTTTGGGATTGCGGTACATCGAAAGCGGCTTTAGAAAAATATCGTTTTGTCCCCCAATGCGGCCTGTTTCCATGGTTTCCATGGCTGGAAACGCCTCCTTGCGAAAACCTGCTCACGTCTTTCGGTCTGCTCCGAGCCTCGCCTTTTCGTTGATCGTTGATTTATCTTGATAAATTGTAAACTTGGTTCTCTAATGCGTGTGTGTGTCGGAGTTTCTTCGCGTTTTACTTTAAACTGTAGACTAAGTTTTGGCACATTTACCAGATTCGTCGGATTCTCGTTCTACGGCTCTTTAGTACTACGCACGTTTTCGGTGTGAATACTTTACGGTTAATTTAATTCGCTGATTTTTCGCACTGCTTTACATCTTCGCTCTTGACTGCGTGTTCGTCGTGACAGATTATGTTTCGCGGTGATTCAATAACATTTACATTTTCGTGGCGCTGCTGAGTATGATTTTTTAACGCATTGATTGCCATGTTTGCCACTTTTGGCTGGCACTGCATCTCAGGGACCCAGGGTTGAAACATAGTCTATTTTTTACAAAGTCTATAACCTGGTTAGGGTATAATTGGTAATGATGTATAATAATTGGTAATGGTATACGCAAACAATTACGATTCTTTACGATAGTGATCATTATATTTTTCGTGATTTTCTCATCTAGTTTTAGCCATGTGCCTAAAATTATTATAAATTTCTTAGGGAATTGCAGTTTTATGATCTTTTGACTTGCTTTCCATTTTCTAAAAGTGAAAATTAGTCAAGATATCTCTTTTAAGTACGATTGAAGTGCAATTTTTCCTCTTTTTTAAGAATAGGACATATTTTCGAAATTATGGCGAAAATTGTAATGCTATTTGCGTTTTTGCAAGCCATGTGTCTAAAACTATTATAAGTTTCTCAGGGAATTGTGAAAATTAAGTAAGAAAAGTTAAAAAAAGTTAAAATTAATTAAAATATAATTTTTAACTATGATTGAGGTGCAATTCTTCCTCTTTTTGAAGAAGTTGTGGCCATATTTTCGAAATTGTGGCGAATATTCTAATGCTATTTGCGTTTTTGTAAGTCATGTATCTAAAATTATTATAAATTTCTTAGGAAATTGCAGTTTTATGCTTCTTTGATTTCATTTCCATTTTCCAAAAGTGAAAATTAATCAAGATATGACTTTTAAGTACAATTGTGGTGCACACTTTCCTTTTTTTAAGAAGTTGTGGCCATATTTTCGAAATTGTGGCGGGCATTGTATTACGATTTGCGTTTTTATAAGTTATGTGCTTAAAATTATTATACATTTCCTAGGAAATTGCAGTTTTATGCTTCTTTAATTTCTTTTCCATTTTCCAAAAGTGAAAAATTAATCAAGATATAATTTTTTACTACGATTGAGGTGCCATTTTTCCTCTTTTTCAAGAAGTTGTGGCCATATTTTCGAAATTGTGGCGAGTATTGTATTGCGATTTGCGTTTTTATAAGTTATGTGCTTAAAATTATTATAAATTTCTTAGGAAATTGCAGTTTCACGCTTCTTTGATTTCCATTCCATTATTCAAAAATGAAAATGAATCAAGATATAAATTTAGATACGATTGAGGTGCAATTTTTCCGCTTTTTTCAGGTTGTGGCCATATTTTCGAAATTGCGGCGAATATCGTAATTCGATTTGGGTTTTTTTTTAAGTTATCTGATTAAAACTATTATAAATTTCTTAGGGAATTGCAGTTCTATACTTCTTTGATTGCCTTCCCATTTTCTAAAAGTGAAAATTAATTAAGATATAATTTGTAAGTACGATTAAGGTGCAATTTTTCCTCTTTTTAAAGAATAGGCCATATTTTCCAAATTATGATGAATATTGTAATGCGATTTGCGTTTTTTTAAGTTACGTGCCTAAACCTATTATGAATTTCTCAAGAAATTGCAGTTTTTATGCTCCTTTGATTTCTTTCCATTTTTTAAAAATAAAAATTAATCAAGATATAATTTTCAAGTACGATTTGGGTGCAATTTTTCCTCTTTTTCAAGAATAGGCCATATTTTCGAAATTATGATGAATATTGTAATGCTATTTGCGTTTTTATAAGTTATGTGCTTAAAACTATTATCAATTTCTCAGGGAATTGCAGTTTTCATGCTTCTTTGATTTCCTTTCCATTTTTTAAAAATAAAAATTAATCAAGATATAATTTTCAAGTACGATTTGGGTGCAATTTTTCCTCTTTTTAAAAGAATAGGCCATATTTTCCAAATTATGATGAATATTGTAATGCGATTTGCGTTTTTTTAAGTTACGAGCCTAAACCTATTATGAATTTCTCAAGAAATTGCAGTTTTTATGCTCCTTTGATTTCTTTCCATTTTCCAAAAGTGAAAAATTAATCAAGATATAATTTTTTACTACGATTGAGGTGCCATTTTTCCTCTTTTTCAAGAAGTTGTGGCCATATTTTCGAAATTGTGGCGGGTATTGTATTGCGATTTGCATTTTTATAAGTTACGTGCTTAAAATTATTATAAATTTCTTAGGAAATTGCAGTTTCACGCTTCTTTGATTTGCTTTCCATTATTCAAAAATGAAAATGAATCAAGATGTAAATTTAGATACGATTGAGGTGCAATTTTTCCGCTTTTTTCAGGTTGTGGCCATATTTTCGAAATTGCGGCGAATATCGTAATTCGATTTGGGTTTTTTTTTAAGTTATCTGATTAAAACTATTATAAATTTCTTAGGGAATTGCAGTTCTATACTTCTTTGATTGCCTTCCCATTTTCTAAAAGTGAAAATTAATTAAGATATAATTTGTAAGTACGATTAAGGTGCAATTTTTCCTCTTTTTCAAGAATAGGCCATATTTTCGAAATTATGATGAATATTGTAATGCTATTTGCGTTTTTATAAGTTATGTGCTTAAAACTATTATAAATTTCTCAGGGAATTGCAGTTTTCATGCTTCTTTGATTTCCTTTCCATTTTTTAAAAATAAAAATTAATCAAGATATAATTTTCAAGTACGATTTGGGTGCAATTTTTCCTCTTTTTAAAGAATAGGCCATATTTTCCAAATTATGATGAATATTGTAATGCGATTTGCGTTTTTTTAAGTTACGTGCCTAAACCTATTATGAATTTCTCAAGAAATTGCAGTTTTTATGCTCCTTTGATTTCTTTCCATTTTCCAAAAGTGAAAATTAGTCAAGATATAATTTTCAAGTACAATTGTGGTGCCATTTTTCCTATTTTTACGATTGTACCCATGTTTTCGAAATTATGGCAAATATTGTAATGCGATTTGTGTTTTTATTGATTATTTTAGTAGCATTAATCACACTAAAAAGGCAAGCGACTCAAAGAATTGCAACTTTATCACAGAAATAGCGAGTTCGGAAATTCTTAATTTCTTTTCGGGTTTCTGTCGGATAAACTTTCGCTTCTAGGCTATGATTTGCATAAAACCTTTTTCGAATATTTTTAGTTTCTCTTCTACATAGACTCTTTAAACCTATTAAAAATTTAATGAGCTGATAGTCGCTGGTTTTCAGTATAAATTATCTTTTATTGAATAGAGTAAGTGTGAAGTAAAAAAAGGTTCGATCTTGTTTACCCACATTTGATCACAAACATGCATTTCATTAGAATGCATTTCTTCCTTTCCAGGTGCTACTTAATCCTTTACTCCCTTGGGGAAAAAATACGACGATAAAAGTGCAGAAGCTATTATTTTGCGTGGCAATCAATGTGTTAAATTTATCACGAGTGAGCGATACAACTAATTTTTATACGATTATCCAATACGCTTATGCGATTTTTAATTTTCGTCGGCATGACTTCCTATAACCCATTACACATTGTTAAAAAATAATTCATAAATTCGCTGCATATAACCAAAGTTTTGTAGGTCAGAAATATAAATAATTTACTTCGGTTTCTCGAAATCGAGCAAAATTGCTGTAAAATATTTTAACTAACAGATGTACTTAACACTTTAAGGACCAGTAAGAAATTTTTGGGAAAATTGTACGTTACAAAAAATCATAACTTTGATGTCTATAAAGCGATTTTTGTGAAACTTTCATAAATTGTATAATTGCAAGTATTTTAGGTATTATTGAAAAAAAAATGTTTTTTAATAATTATCACTTTAAAGACCGCTAGCCGATTAATCGGCTTTTGGATTCCAACTCTTATTTACCGGAAGCCGATTAATCGGCTTTTCAGTGGTCAACGGTTATATTAGATAAAATAAACATCAAATGATATTATGACAATTCTAAATGACAATAAAATTACACTGCTTTGAAACCAAAGGATTCTCAACAACATAATCAGTGTTTTTCAGTTATAGAGCTTTACAAATAGGCACGTACACAATTCCTGCGCGATATCCAAAACAGAATCGGTCGTTAGTGAGTGGCATCTTCAGTCAATAGATAAAGTGTTATCATAACTTTTTTACTAAAAAATTAAAATACGAAAAAAACATGAAGGCAATCGAGTTTAATGAATTGAATATTGATGTAAATACTTAAATAGGCAAAATAGATGCAATATATCAAATTAAGTGTGTTTTTGGGAAACTTGTACGTTGCAAAAAATCATAACTTTGTTATTTATGAAGCAATTTTTGTGAAATTTTCAGAAATTGTATAATTAGATGTATTTTAGGTATTATTAAAAAAATTATGTTTTTTAATAATTATCACTTTAACTACCGCTAGCCGATTAATCGGCTTTTGAGTTTCAACTGCTAGATACCGGTAGCCGATTAATCGGCTTTTCAGTGGTCAACGGTTATATCAGATAAAATAAATATCAAATGATATTATGACAATTCTAAATGACAATAAAATTACATTGCTTTGAAACCAAAGGATTCTCAACAACATAATCAGTATTTTTGAGTTATAGAGCTTTACAAATAGGCACGTACACAATTCCTGCTCGATATCCAAAACAAAAGTCGGTTGTTAGTGACATCTTCAGTTAATAACGGTCGATAAAGTGTTATAACTTTTTTACTAAAAAATGAAAATACGAAAAAAACATGAAGGCAATCGAGTTTAATGCATTGAATATTGATGCAAATACTTAAATAGATAAAATAGATACAATGTATCAAAATAAGTGATATCTAAAGACAGCGTTTAAGAAATCTGTAGAAATACGCCTGGGACCGCACGTTTTTAGGAAACTTGCACATTACAAAAAATCATAACTTTGTTATTTATGAAGCAATTTTTTTGAAACTTTCAGAAATTGTATAATTGCAAGTATTTTAGGTATTATTAAAAAAACATGGTTCTTCATAACTATCATAACTCTTTTACTTAAAAAATAAATTTGTTTGAAATGTATAGAATGCGTGAAGCACCGGTAAATAAGCGAAAAACATGAACGCAATCGAGTTTAATGCATTGAATATTGATGTAAGTACTTAAATAGACAAAATAGATGCAATTTATCAAAATAAGTGACATCTAAAGACGGCGTTTAAGGACCACTAAGAAATCTGTAGAAATATGCCTGGGACCGCATGTTTTTGGGAAATTTGTACGTTGCAAAAAATCATAATTTTGTTATTTATGAAGCAATTTTTGTGAAACTTTCATACATTGTATAATTTTTAAGAAAAACACATATTTCGATGCAAAACAAAATTGCGTCGTTTAAATGTAACCACTGTTTATTTTCTGATATATGAGGTCTATTTGAAAAGTTTGCGGCCTTTTTAAGAAAAACACATTTCGATGCAAAACAAAATTGTGTCGTTTCACAAAATGCGTTACAGAAAATCATAACTTTGTTATTTATGAAGTAATTTTTGTGAAACTTTCAGAAATTGTATAATTGGAAATATTTTAGGTATTATTAAAAAAAAACATGTTTTTTCATAATTATCATGAAAAAAATCATGAAAATTACCATGAAAAAACATGAACGCAATCGAATTTAATGCATTGAATATTGATGTAAATAGTTAAATAGACAAAAAGTATGCAATTTATCAAAATAAGATTTAAAGACAGCGTTTAAGGAAAACTAAGAAAAGAGATATGAGCATGTTTTTGGGAAAGTGTTAAAAAATCATAACTTTGTTATTTATGAAGCCGTAATATCATACATTGTATAATTTTGAAGAAAAACCATATTTCGATGCAAAACAAAACGTCGTTTAAATGTAACCCTGTTTATTTTCTGATACATCGCTTATTTGAAAATTATCCCAAGAAAAACACTTCGATCAAAACAAAATTGTGTCGGTAGGTTACAGATCATTTTGTTAATTCCAGAAATTGTATAATAGTTTTTCGTATTATTAAAATAATCATATAATATAATATATAATATATTTTATAGAAGCCTCACCGCTAAATTCGAAAAACATAATAAGTCTATATTGAATATTGATGTCGGACTTAAATAGACAAAATAGATCATCGTCAAAATAAGTGACATCTAAAGACGGCGTTTAAGGACTACCCCCTTAATATCTCTTGGGAAAGTCGTTGCAAAAAACGTTATTTAATCGCCCTAAATTTCATACATTGTATAATTTTTAAGAAAAACACATACGGACTAAAAACAGCGAACGGATGTTTATTTTCTGATATATATCTATTTGAAAACGACAAGAAAAACACACGAGGATTACATTTGTCGTTTCACAAAATGCATTACATGTTTTTATTTTCAATTTTTTTGAAACTTTAAACGTATAAGCGTCTGTATTATTAAAAATGATTACTTCACACGTTCTAATTACCGATATTGATGAGGCGAGCGCGGGATCAACGAGATCTTTGTCAATCGCACCCCATGGAATGTTCGATGTTTTTTTAACAAATATATCATTTATCAAAATTAACTCTCCCACTTCCTTTACTCGCGTTTCGTTTGTAACTTCTTATACGCGCATTCTCTCTTTAACGTTCGTGTTCCTATAAATGTACAAGTGTCTGAACAAAAATCCGTGTGTGTTTGTGTGTGTGTGTGTAGATGTGACAACGTGCGGATTTTCGCGCAACGGCTACGGTGTGTGTGTGTGTGTATAACGTATTGTAGGTTTCTTCGTTTTTTTCATAACTTTTTACTCTGAAATGTATAGTTCCCCACACAAGAGACAAGTTTAGTCTCGAATATGATGTAAGTACTTATAGACAAAATAGATGCAATTTATCAAAATAGTATGTCGGGAAATTAACGGAACTTTTTAAATGGCGGAAAATTACTAAGGCAAAAAATCATAATTTTGTTACTATATAATTTGAAATACATTGTATAATTTTTAAGAAAAACACATGTTTCCGTTACAAACGTCGTTTAAATGATCATTGATATTGATCGACAGATTGTTGGGTTATAGCGCTTAAAATCAGAGTACCTTTTGTCACCTCGTCACAAAAACATGATGGAGTAAAGAGCTGATATTAAATTTTGTTTCAAACCCGGTAAAAGTTTTACAGAAACATTTGAGGTAATAAGCGAAAAACATGAAAAAGTTTATGGAATATTGATGTTTCTTATCAAAATAGATGCAATTTATCGAAATAAATGACATATAAAGACAGCGTTTAAGGACCACTAAGAAATCTGTAGAAATATGCCTGGGACCGCATGTTTTTGAGAAACTTGTACGTTGCAAAAAATCATAATTTTGTTATTTAGCCATTTTTGTGAAACTTTCGACGTATAATTTTTAAAAAAAAAAATCGCGACAAAATTGGTCGTTTAAATGGAACCACTGTTTATTTTCTGAATAGTGCTATTTGAAATGATCGCCTTTGATGAAACATTTCGACATTGTGAGATGGATAACGTTACAGAAAATCGTAACTTTGTTATTTAAATTTTTTTGACCAAAGAAATTGTATCACGAAATTTTGACGAAGAATTATTAAAAAAATCATGAAAAGTACCATGAAAAAACATGAACGCAATCGAATTTAATGCATTGAATATTGATGTAAATAGTTAAATAGTTCAAAGTAAGTAAGATTTAAAGACAGCTTGTAGAAAACTAAAAAAAAACTCGTGAGCGGTCCTTAAAGTATTAATTAATTAACTTCACCTTTCATAACATCATACTAACAATATGATACCAAAGGTTATAGGAAATCGACGCCTTTCCTCATCCAACCCGCTCAACACATCGCTTAATCAATTATCCCGCTTCCATCATAGACGTGCCGGTAGGTACGATTTTTGCAATTCCACTACGATAGTTTTTCGACAATAATCATATAATATAATATATAATATATTTTATGAAGCCTCAACAATTCCCATAATAAGTCTATATTAGTCGCGAGCTCGGACCAAGCAAAGATCATCGTCAACCCCCTCTCCCCCCTTAATTCCCTTAATCCTTAACGTTAAATCGCCCTAAATTTATCGAAATTCACACGGACTACAAAACAGCGAACGGATGCTATCGTAGAACGACGCTACACGAGGATTACATTTAACTTTACGCATTACTGTCTTTTACGTTCAACAAAACTAAACGAAGCGTCTGCCATAGAAATGATTACGCACACGTTCTAATTACCGATATTGATGAGGCGAGCGCGGGATCAACGAGATCTTTGTCAATCGCACCCCCTGGAATGTTCGGTGTTTTTTTTAACAAATTAGTCAACATTAACTCTCCCTCTTCCTTTACTCGCGTTTCGTTTGTAACTTTTTATACGCGCATTCTCTCTTTAACGTTCGTGTTCCTATAAATGTACAAGTGTCTGAACAAAAATCCGTGTTTGTGTGTGTGTGTAGATGTGACAACGTGCGGATTTTCGCGCAACGGCTACGGTGTGTGTGTGTGTGATAACGGTAGTTTCTTCGTTTTTTTCTTTTTTACTCTCAGGTTCCCCACACAAGAGACAAGCTTAGTCTCGATCACTGCACTTATACAGTTCTAGGCATGTACATAGTATGTCGGGAAATTAACGGAACTTTTTAAATGGCGGAAAATTACTAAGGCCATCTCTTAAAACAGTATATAATTTGAAAGCTGTACGTTTTCGTTACAGAACGCGCCTGCGATCATTGTTATCGATCGATGGATTGTTAGGTTATAGCGCTCAAAGTCAGAGTACCTTTTGTCACCTCGTCACAAAAACACCATGGAGCAAAAAGCTAATATTAAATTTTGTTTCAAACCCGGTAAAAGTTTTACAGAAACATTTGAAATAATGAAAAAAGTTTATGGTGATGATTGCTTATTCCGTACATGTGTGTTCGAGTGGTATAAGCGATTTTAGGACGGACGTGATGCTTTGGAAGACGATCCAAAGCCAGGCCAACGAAAAAAAAAAATCGCGATGATCAGAAAAAGTTGAAATGATCGCCTACGATCCAAATTCGATTATATATGGGTAGCGGAGGAATTAAATACGACCAAAGACATGGTTCACGAAATTTTGACGAAGAATTTAAACAAGCGGAAAATCTGTGCTCGATTTTTTCCTGAACAGAGGAACAAGGAATTATTTGTGTTGAACATTGTAAGGACTTTATTAACCCCTTGCCGTACTTTGACGAGTGTGACTCGTGGTGAGAATTTCGGGCCAAACCTGAATATCACGAGTCTGATTCGTCTTCAAAATTTCGGACCAAAGATACATATCACGAGTCTGACTCGTGATCAAAATTTCGGGCCAAACGTGAATATCACGGGTCTGACTCGTGTTCAAAATTTCGGGCCAAACATGAATATCACGAGTCTGACTCGTGTTCAAAATTTATATATTGTATCACGAATATATGAAGAACAAAATTAACAAGTGACTGCCACGGTGGTCAAAATACGCAAAAGATTTTACTAAAAATGCAAAAAATTCGCAATGAAACCTGTTTGCAATTTTGTAAAAGCAATTGATATTGGAACGGTGCTTCAATACTATGGTTTCTAATAACTCTGCGATACCTTTATTTTGCACGATTTTATTATACTCTGCAGTATTTTACTGAATCGCGGTTCTGATATAGCAAAATACGCTTGAGCAAAATACGCAAAAGATTTTAATAAAAATGCGAAAAATTCGCAATGAAGCCTATTTGTAATCTTGTAAAAGCAATTGATATTGGAACGATGCTTAAATACTTTGGTTTCTAACAACTCTGCGTTACTTTTATTTTGCACGATTTAATTATACTCTGCAGTATTTGATCGAATCGCAGTTCTAACATAGTAAAATACGCAAAAGATTTTGCTAAAAATGCAAAAAATTCGCAATGAAGCCTGTTTTCAATCTTGTAAAGGCAATTGATGTTGGAACGATGCTTCAATACTTTGACTTATAAGAACTTTACGTTACCTTTATTTTGCACGATTTAATTATACTCTGCAGTATTTTTGAATCGCGGTTCTGATATAGCAAAATACGCTTGAGCAAAATACGCAAAAGATTTTAGTAAAAATGCAAAAAATTCGCAATGAAGCCTATTTGTAATCTTGTAAAAGCAATTGATATTGGAACGGTGCTTAAATACTTTGGTTTCTAACAACTCTGCGTTACTTTTATTTTGCACGATTTAATTATACTCTGCAGTATTTGATCGAATCGCGGTTCTAACATATCAAAATACGGAAAAGATTTTACTAAAAATGCAAAAAATTCGCAATGAATCCTGTTTGCAATCTTGAAAAGCAATTGATATTGGAACGGTGCCTCAATACTTTGGCTTTTAACAACTTTGCGTTACTTTTATTTTGCAGGATTTAATTATACTCTATAGTATTTCATGGCATCGCGGTTCTAACATAGCAAAATACGCTTGGCAGTCAACGTGTTAAAGTACTTTTCAAAATTGTTGGTCTTAAATTCATTTCAGTTCTACAAGAGCATCATCGCATGAAATTAGTAAGCAGACGATTGCTTCAGAGGCAATCTTAAGATATAATCTGTTCAAGTTTCGACAATACGCGGAATAATTTCTGCGCATAATTTGGGCCCAAATTCTTCCGAGTTAAATAGTACGGCAAGGGGTTAAAACACCTACTGTAAATACTAATCTATTGTAACTAGTGATGAGATTTGATGCGTCAAGTACAGTTCTCAAACAAAACACCTAGTGCCCATCCTCTCCAAAATGGAAAAAATTGCATTTCCAGAAATCACGAGAGAAGGCAATGTTGATTTGTTTTTACGATTCTAAAGATATTATACTTCGGGAATTCGTTGCACAGGATCAAAATATCACTGGCGAAAATTATCTGGGTGTTAAGAAGCGTTTGTGTTCGAGAATCGTTCCAGTGCAGCCCGAATTTCAAGAACCGGAAAGTTAATTCTTGTTGCATTCGAATGCACCATCTCACAGGTCCGTCGCTTTCAAGAATTTTGGGCGAAAAAACAAGTCTTTGTTCTTCATAATCCTCCATATTCCCCTGATTTGTCACCATATGACTATTTCCTGTTCCCGAATCTCAAATTGTCTATGAATGGAACGTTTTATGACGATGTTACACAAGTTCAAAACGCCGTGACGAGGGTCATTGAGGCGATTCCGAAAAATGACCTAAAAAAATCTATGCAAGCATTAATTGAACGCGCCTAGCTGTATATCGATGCGGAAGGAATGCATTTTAAATAAAAATAAAAAAATTGCCAAAATAACTAATTCGTTTTTTTAAATTTAATTAAAAATTTTAATTAATTTAATTTAAAAAGTTCCGTTATTTTCCCGACATACTGTGTATGTTCAGCGCGTGTGTTAGCCACGTTTTTGTCCGCCGCCTTGTCTTCTGCTTCATGTTACTGTATTAATGCCAGTCGCTTACGCCATTCTTACATAATTAAGTCATTAAAGTTATCCCTTACGAGTTAGTAGTAGCGTTACTAGTATACACGAAACGTCCTCTAGTAGTTTTTGGCACAGTGCACGTCTCCTTAGTGTCCATCTTTAAGTTTGCGTTTGTCTCCACAAACTTTCAGCTCTGTCCTGCATTTCTTGAGAGTCTCGACTCCGAGGAGTCCAGTTCTTTTTTCGCTTTTCACGGATTTCATGCATTCATTGCGCTTTTCATTGCCTAACGTCTTCGCGTTTATTTTTCAGTGGCCTGCGTGCCTTTAAACATCCGCTTTCCGTCGATTCTCACGTTCCACATTCTTTCTTTGATTTTGCACGTTCGACTGTTCTCTTCTTTTCGCAGCTCCTTGATTTATTTCCAACACGCTTGTGCTTTCTCGATTCTCCAGCTATTCGTTATCCGTCGCATCTCGCGCGTTGTATGTATTTTTCTTTATCTCTTCCCCGCTCCTTTCATTTACGATATACAGTAAACTCTCTCGCATTGTCGCTCTGGACGGAATTGAATTGTGACAGTTTGGGAACCATTCGCGTTCGCGTTTGTTGTTTGCCAAATCGAGATAAGAACACCGAGAAAAGAAGCAAAAAAGCGAATAAATTATGTAAAAACTAGTGTACCAAAGCTATGACGAAGACTTTGCATGAATTTTTGCACATTTCATTTTTTTCGGTATGGAAAAGAGTCAAATGTTGTGGATATTGTTGTAACGAAAATGTCACCAAATTTGATATAATTTGGTCGACATTTACTTGTTAGTACTTGTTGAGTAACTTATTTCATTTCAATATTTTGTTTGCGTGAATTACAAAATATATTGTTTCAAAAACTGATGTACCAATGCTATAACAGATTTTGTAAGCTTTTCTGCACATTTCATTTTTTCGGTATGGAAAAAAGTGTAATGTTGTGGATATTGTTGTAACGAAAATGTCACCCAATTTGATAGAATTTGGTCGACATTTACTTTTTAGTACTTGTTGCGTAACTTATTTCATTTCAATCTTTTGTTTTGCATGAATTATAAAATATGTTGTTTCAAAACACACGTTGGAGTCTCTATATATTGTCGATCGAATGCAGAAGATGTATATGCAACAACACTTTGAAATTTTCATAAATTTGAGGGTCGATGCATTTAATTGGCGCTTAACTTTCAATACTTAAAATAAACGTAATATTTTTTGTTCTGCGGAAATTTAGCAAATAAACAGCAAATAAATAAGCAAATGGATGTTGTTCGACAATGTATAAGCAGTAACTACATTTCACTTTTAATACGCAGCAAAGTGATGCATTTTAAGTGGCAATTCATAAATTTCATTGCAAATATAATTTAATGTACAGCATACCACTACTTTACATTTCTCCAATTTATATTACTTCCAGCTTAGTACACTGTTATTATTTCTATTGTGATTAATAACTCACGTTACTAACGCAGCCAATGCGATATTGAAGCAAAATAAGTCATACAATAAGTACGCAACGAGTAAACATCGTCCAAATTACATCTCATTCGCCATCCCTTCATTTAAAAAAATCTCACAAAACGTGTCGTAACAATTTCCACACAAACAATGCAATTAAAAACTAAAAACTTTTATACTCGAAAACTTGTTGTTTGTAAAAATCAACGATATTATTTAACTCGTCACGGGATACTATAGTCACGTCGTGTGTGGGGCGTTGTCTGACTATATAGCTAAAAATACAATTAATATTTTGAATTAAAAATCAACGAAATCATTTCCCTTCATGAGTGATTCACAAAAATAAATAGAATACGACGTGCATCAATGGATGCAAAATAATTGTTCAGTATTATGTGCAGAATTACATATACTTTGTTGTGTAATGTAAAAATATCAATTGTATCGTTGAATTACAAATACAATCGATATTTTGAATTAAAAATCAACGAAAAATACGATTGATGTTTTTTTGGCTGGTGACTATATAACTAAAAATACAATTGATATTTTGAATTAAAAATCAACGAAAAATACGACTGATATATTGAATTAAATATCAACGAAATTATTGAACACAAATAATTTTCCTTCTAAAAGTAATGTTTCAAAGTCGTTTTTCAGATAAAAATCGTGGCCATACACAACGGCTGACTATGCGCGCGGTTACAAAATAATTGCTCAGTATTATGTGTGTAATTACATATATTTTGTTGTGTAATGTAAAAATATCAATTTACGATTCATTTCATTTATAATTTTCAATCGATATTTTAAAATTAAAAATCAACGAAAAATAATGATTGATGGTTGTTTTCTACGCAGGGATTAATATTATGTCATATCTACAATTTTCAAATAAATTAAAAAAAAGATGAAAACGCGCGTTTATATTCGACGGATCCGTTCTATAGTGACCAGCTACAAAATGATTGTTATGATGTTATAATTATAATTTTTAAATAAATGTAAAAAACAAGTTCACGAAAACGCGCGTTTTGTTTGAATTAAAACTCTCTTTACGAGAAAATTATGAATATCAGTTTATAATTTTTAAATAAATTAAAAAAAAATCACGAAAACGCGCGTTTAATGTTTCATTTTCGAGTCCGTTTTTCAGTTAATAAAATATCAGTTTATGTTTTTTAAATAAATTAAAAAAAAAAGTTCACGAAAACGCGCGTTTAATCTTTCCATTTTCAGCGCAGCACTCTCTTCTACGCGAGGGATTAATATTAGCGTACATATCAGTTTATAGACTGCGCGCGTTTAATGTTTCCATTTTCGGCGCTCCATTCTACTCGAGTGATTCTGCGGCGTGGCCTGCTGAAGCGAAAGGGTTAATGTTACGATTCATTTCATTTATAATTTTCAAACGAAATTAAAAAAAAAGAGTTCACGAAAACGCGCGTTTAATGTTTCCACTTTCAGTGCAGTACTCTGTTCTACGCGAGGGATTAATATTATGATACATATCAGTTTATAATTTTCAAATAAATTAAAAAAAAAATCACGAAAACGCGCGTTTAATGTTTCCATTTTCGACGCTCCGTTCTAGGCGAAGACCGCCGTAGCGAAAGGGTTAATGTTATGATACATATCAGTTTACAATTTTCAAATAAATTAAAAAAAAAGTTCACGAAAACGCGCGTTTAATGTTCAGTGCAGCCCTCTGTTCTACGCGAGGGATTAATATTATGGTACATATCAGTTTATAATTTTTAAATAAATTAAAAAAAAGTTCACGAAAACGCGCGTTTAATGTTTCCACTTTCAGTGCAGCACTCTGATCTACGCCAGGGATTAATATTATGGTACATAGTTTATAATTTCCAAATAAATAAAAAAAAAAGTTCATGAAATGATTAATGTTATGATACATATCAGTTTATAATTTTCAAATAAATAAAAAATAGTTCACGAAGCTCGTATAAATTTGTCATAGGTTTCAAGCGCACCGCGACAATGTGAGAATAGGACCAGTAGCGACAATGCGGCCGACTTCACTGTATCTCGGCATCGCACTCCTCTCGGGGGTCACCTCTTCTAACTCGACCTAACCCGATACCGGTTTCCCTGATACCCCGAGGGGCAGCGACGATCAATAACGATCGCGCAATTAACGGTTTCACCGACACTCGCTTCCATCGACTCCGTTCTCCCGCGCTGCCCTTCTCCGCCTTCTTCTATTTATGTAATGAGGAAATGTCCCACCACCGGGGCCAGGTTGTCCGTCGATCGATTAAAAGCTCGCCCGCCGCGCTTCGAACAGAAACTTTCAAGCAGAAAACGGTCCCGCAAACCAACCTTCGCAGAACTTCGCGGAAACGCAACAACGGGATGATCGATGTCACCCCGGAGTATCGATTCTGCGAATTTACGCACACGACTTCTCGATGTCAGAGTTCGGCACGAAGATGGTCGCGCGAGTTGGTAGGCGAAGGGTTTGAGGACGCGTTCAGCTGCGATCCTTTTGTCTCAGTGAGCGATTGTTTCGGCTGGTTTCGCGATCGTCTCTTTTGTTGAAGTCGCGAGCGGGCTGAGCTTAAATTCGTTCGGGCTACGGTGGTTCCGGCTCGGAGGTGGGAGATTCCTGCTACGCTTCCAGGAAAATTAACGCCGTCGGTTTCGGCTCCAAGTTGCTCTTCTTCGCCTCGACCACCAGGAATTCGATTTCGTTCCGGTCGCGGCGAGCGAACGATTCGGCGATTAGTCTGGCGACCTCCTGATGATGGAGTCCTGTGGAAACGAGAAGAGAGGCTGTTAGCGTAGGACTAGACGATTTTATATGGGGTTTTGTTGGAGGTTAATGCTTTTGAGACAGTTGGGACACGTATGATCCAGTCAAGTTTAATCTTGGATTCTAAGTATCAACGTACTAAAATTTCTTGCACGTTGCTTCATTGTGAATGCTGTTACATGCCTTAAAATCTAGTACCATAAGTTCTTGCTGTCAAAAAGTCCGTTAAGTGGAAAATATCAACGCGGTAACATCATTTAACACTAAACGTACCGGCACTTTATATCTACCTGTTCTTACCATGAGGGATCATTTGACCCCTTATGAAATAAACGTTGATTTTCAGAAAGAAATCCTTAATTTAATAAGGCGAGAAATTGAATAATCAGGTGATAGAAGGATTTACAAAAAGTCAAATGAGCGAAAGAAATAACAATGAATGTATGATTTTAAAGTAAATTTTGAAAGGGGGCATTTGACCCCGCTTGGTACGTTTAGTGTTAAAATTGCAGCATGAAAATTGACAATGCCTAAATTTATGAAAATGCATTCACAAAAATACAAAATTCTCATTAAAAAAATGTACAATATTTAAATTTATCGGATTTAATCGTACTTCTTGAAAATTAACAATATTTAAGTAACAGTATTTTCAGGAAGAATTTCCTAATTTATAAAAGCAAGAAAATTAATAATCAGATGCCAGAAGAGTTTACGAAAAGTCAAATGAGCGAAAGAAATAACAATGATTGTATGATTTTAAAGTCAATTATGAAACGGGTTATTTAACTCCGCTTGGTACGTTTAGTGTTAATATCATCATAAACTTTGAAGAACGCTAATTATTCTGATACTTCCCAGTTATTAATGCTGTCAGAAAAATCGTCGCGGAGAAATGGGTTTGCAGTATCCCGCACGTTCTCAGTATTTCAGGGCAATGTAATAGAAACGTAGAAAGGCAAAATGTAGAAATGGATTTGCAGTGTGCCTAATGTCCTCAGTAAATTCTCCCAATGAACAGTTTGCATAAGTTTTATATAAACCCCGTTAACCCTTTCGAGACTATTGGGACACCTATTATATATTCCAATCAGGTTTAATCCTGGATTTTAACTATGAATGTACTAACATTTCTTGAACATTACTTCATTGTGAATGGGCGTTTATTGTTACATTCCTTAAAATCAAGTACCATAATTTTTTGTTGTCGAAAAGTCCTTTAAGTGTAAAATATCAGCGCGGTAACATAATTTGTAGGTAGTTTTCAAAAAGTAAATACGGTATATAGATAAAATGAGCCGGTATGTTTTTTGCTTTGTATTTTACTGGCTCTTTTTTGAATATTTTTATGTACCTGAATAAAGATGTCCCAGAGGTGTTATAGGTTCCAAATGCTGTTTTTATGTTACTTTTTTTATGCTATTACATATAATACACATGTATGAATTAAGAATAAATTTTGTCATGATCTTTAAATAATGTTGCTTACAGTTACAGTTAAACAAAACCCCTCAGAGTACTTGCCTCTAAACTGCGTATAAAATATTAACCCTTTTTCTCTTTCAATACATTCTACTCAAAATATACCACGGAGTACATCGGTATAATCCCAGAAATCATGTTAACTTAAACAACATCGTTTAAAAGCTTATATATTTAATAAAGCATATCAGCAAACTTATCCAAGCAGCAAGAAAAATATTATATTAATTTGTAAATAAAAGAGTCTCAACAAACTAGAAAACTGATTATTTGATTTAATTTTACATGAAAATATCTGGGAATTGCATGCATCAGAATTATCCCGTTAGAGAACTTGCCTCTAAACTGCCTACAAAATATTAATTGTCTCTCTCTTTCAATATATTTTACTTAAAATATCCTACAGAGTACATCTGTAAAAATCAGCAAAAAAAGTCTCGACGACTGACACCGCATCGATTACCGATTTAATTTTACGTAAAAATATCCTGAATAGAAAATAGAAAACAGTTTTCTTGATGAAAAATTGATTAATATTAAATTGACGACACATCATAGCAAACAAATTATATCAGTCACTCAATAGAAAATATGAAAATCGCATTTGATACAACTGACTATCACAAAATTACAGTATCAGAGTATAGCAATTTCATAGATCAAGTTTAAACAAAACCCGTCAGAGTACTTGCCCCCAAATGCATACAAAACATTAACCCTTTTTCTCTTGCAATACGTTTTACTTAAAATATACTACAGAGTACAACTGTGCAACGGTAAAATCTGTACATCTATAAAAATCAGAAAATTAAGCAGAACGTAATATTACGTTACGTAAATAAAAAGTGTCGACGACTGACACCGCGTCGATTATCGATTTAATTTCATCTAAAAACATCCGGGAATTGGAAGCATTAGAATTATCCACGTTTCCTCAACCAAGAAAAATGGCATTTACATTAATTTGTTAGAATTATCAACAGTGATAGTAACGTTAACAAACCAATTAATAGATGAAATATAAAAATGAAAATAGTTTGATACAATTGACTATAACAAAATTGACACTATCATGGCATGGTATGGTTGTTCTATAAATATATTCTCTGCAATTTAAGCAAAACCCGTCAGAGTACTTGTCCTTAAACTGCATACAAAACATTAACCATTTTTCTTTTTCAATATATTTTACTTAAAATATACTACAGAGTACATTTGTAAAAATCAGAAAATTAAGCAGGACGTAATATTACGTTGCATAGATAAAAAGTCTCCACGACTGGCTCGCATCGATTACCGATTTAATTTTACGTAAAAATATCCGGGAATTGGAAGCATCAGAATTATCCACGTTTCCTCAAGCAAGAAAAATTGAATTTATATTAATTTGTTACAGAAGTAACAGAGACATCGATACTAACAAACCAATAGAAAATATGAGAATCACATTTGATACAACTGACTATCGCAAAATTACACTATCATTTCTATAAATATACTCTCTGAATGATGTTGCTTACAGTCCGTATAATTTCATAGATCAAGTTTAAGCAAAACCGTTAGAGTACTTGCCCTTAAACTGCATACAAAACATTAACCCCTTTTTCTCTTTCAATACATTTCACTTAAAATATACTACAGAGTACATTTGTGCAAAAGATAAAATCTGTACATCTGTAAAAATCAAAAATTAAGCAAAACGTAATATTACGTTACGACATAATATTACGCATCGATTACCGATTTAATTTTACATAAAAACATCCAGGAATTGGAAGCATCAGAATTATCCACGTTTCCTCTCTACGACTTAGTATCTTGGTCGAATAGTTCGTTTTTGACGATCTTACCTTCGACTTTGTGGCCGTCGACCTCAAGGATCAGTTGACCGACCTCGAGACCACCAGCCTCGTAAGCTGCTCCGTTGTCCTGCAATAAATCGCAGCCGAGTCGGTATGGTATAGGCGAGTTTGCGAGAATGTTAACCCCTCGCGCTCGTAGTTATAGCGATATTACCCGTGCAAATCTTAGTTCGTGACTGTTCCTGACCGCGCGATTATTATCGGGGACGGGTTGAACGAGAAATATTTGCGATTGAGATAAAAAGTACCATTACAGCGAACTTTTACGAGAGCAAACTGAAACGTTTGCGTTAGTTAACAAGTATAGTTTCTTTGAACGCCGAGTCAGTTTCAACATCGACTTCCTGCTTTAAGGGGACCAGAAAGCTTTCAACGACTGAAAACTGGGTGAAATTAGAATGACGATTGTGGACGAACGAATAAACATACACAAATTTTCTTTTTTGCAAGTTTTTTGTGCATTCTTAACGAACAAATCAAGCTTTAAGAATTTAAAAAATATTAATAATTAAAGGAAATATTTATATCTAAAAGTGACCGCGTAAATCGTGTGTTGTTTTCTTTTTGACGGGATTCCGTGTGAACGAATTTGAATTTTCCGATTTTCGTAGCGCCATTTGGTTGGTGAGATTTTTTTCTGTAGACGGAACTAAATTCTGTGACAAAACGTCACAATTGAAGCAATGGCGACCAAAAATCCAAAAGATCGACAAATTTAGGTTATTTCTTGTTAGAAACGATATTAAAAAATTAATTTTTATGTACAGACATCGGTTCAGTTTACGGAATACATATTTATTTTCAATTAAAAAAAAATCAAATCGATATCTTCAATCATTCTTGAGTTATCGCGGTAAAACTAATGGAAAATACTGTTTTGAGAAAAACGCGATTAAAGTTTGGGAACATTACGGCTACTCACATTTTTGGCATTTCTAAATTCAATTTTGCGAATATCGAATTTTGTCTTGCGCCAATATGTTGTTAAAAAATTGTACTAATCAATTATGGAAAAAACCAAAAATCGATTTTTTTGAAATTTCAAACCATTCTGGTCCCCTTAAGCGCAACGATCGTGTCCCGTGTGACATGGTTGCCAAATATTAATCGTTGACTGCCATGGTGGTCATTGGTGATCGGCAAAAAAGTCTCATGAAAAATTAAAAAAATACCCAATCGGTAGCATTTATAATTTTGTAAATTCAATTAATATTAAATAGTGATTCAATTCTTTGGCCTCCGATACCTTTGTATTATTTTCATTTTGCTCGATTCAATCATATTCTGTAGTATTTCATCACGTTGCGGTTTTAACCCTTTTAATACACAATATATAATAATATTAAATTATATTAAATACAAAATAAGAATGATGTTTACAAAATTCCAAAAGAAGCATATTACGAAATAAAGGAAGAATAAATTAATGTCAATTTTATTTGAATAATTGTTGAAAATCATCCGAATAACACAAATATAAAACAATTATGAAAAATAGAAACATCAATACCCTTTTACAAACGGTATTTGCAGATAAGAAAAATCGTCGTTTGATTATTGCCTTATTTAGATCACGTAGTATGAAGTGTAAATGTTGCATTTTCAGTCATTTGTAATAAAATAACTAATATCGGAAAATGAAATTAAACGATAATGCCGTGATGCACGGCAATCAACGTGTTAACCCTTCTTTGCATGATGGTGGAAATTTCCATCATAACATTGAATGCCCAAAAATTATATAAAAGAACAAGTTTACTTTGATCTAACTTTGCATGATGATGGAAATTTCCATCATATTGTTTTTTGCTAAATTTATACTATAAATATATACTAAGATTTTTTTAACCATTATTCCTTTAATTTTGAACATGAATTATATCACCTTGATTTATTTCACCAATAAAGAAAAAATCATGCAAAGAAGGGTTAATCGTTGATTATATTTTCTTATTGCTAAGCATTCGTTTGTTCTATCGATTATAGACACCCGCAAAAATGTTAAATTATATTCAGAACAGCCGACATTATATTTTTCGACGTTTTTACGAATGTTCGTATTGACACTATGGGAGTTCGTAATATAATTGGCGGTAAAGTGTAAAATACACGTGGTAAACAGTAAATGATCAAATATAGCAACGAAAGTTTAAAATGTTAAACTTTGTTTGCCCGGAAGTGTACGATTACTTCTTTAGTGCCCTCCTACCGTAACGGGGTATACATGACGAACTCTGTCATAACAAAAGGTTAGAATCTGCGTCATCTGAGGACAGTTCAACTAAGCAATTGACTATATACGCCGAGTGAACAAGTCGAAACATTATAGACGCTTATTCCACGATAGCGAAGAGATGTTTTCAAATATAGCGACAGGGCACAAGCGTAGAACAGCATAGATTCACATTGTCTTTGATTGAACTGATTTGAACAAATATCAATGACATCGAATTCACGCAAATGTGGATCTTCATGAAATTATTACTAGCATTCTATTAAGATGCAAGGAGAAATTTTTTAATTAGCTTGAAGGAACTTATATTCCGTTATTGTTTAAATAATTAAAAAAAAAATGTCAAATACGACTTCTCCGTATTTTTCCACTCTGTATTTTATATATTGAGCATATAATGTTAAAGGCGCGAGCAATCTTAAGATATTCTTGCATATAGAGATTACTGGGATCGTTGTTCACTGTTCTGTATATTGTTCGCGTATGCGTCTATAATCCCATTGGCCAATTTAACAGTCAACCGCCAAAGTATTGAAGCACCGTTCCAATATCAATTGCTTTTACAAGATTGCAAACATACAGAATTTTTGCATTTTTGCAAATTGTTTTGCACCGGTCACCACGTTTTTATGTTAACTGCGATGCGATGAAATATTGTAGAGTATCATTAAATCGTGCAAAACAAATGTAACACAGAGTTATTAGAAGCCAGAGTCTTGAAGCACCGTTCCAATATCACTTGCTTTTACAAGATTGCAAATTGACTTCATTGCGAATTTTTTGCAATTTTAATAAAATCTTTTGCGTATTTTGCTATGTTAGAACGATGAATGTTATTTAGCGACGCGATGAAACACTCCAGAGTATAATTAAATCGTGCAAAATGAAGGTAACGCAGAGCTTTTAAAAGCCAAAGTATTGAAGCACCGTTCCAATATCAATTGCTTTTACAAGATTGCAAATAGGCATTATTGCGAATTTATTGCCTTTTTAGTCAAATCTTTTGCGTATTTTGCTCAAGAGTATTTTACCAATGTTAAAACTGCGATGCGATAAAATACTGCAGAGTATAATTAAATCGTGTAAAATGAAGGTAACGCAGAGTTGTTAGAAGCCAAAGTATTGAAGCACCGTTCCAATATCAATTGCTCTTACTAGATTGCAAATATGCTCCATTACGATTTTTTTTGCAATTTTAGTAAAATCTTTTGCGTATTTTGCTATGTTAGAACTGCGATGCGATGGAATACTGCAGAGTATAATTAAATCGTACAAAATAAACGTAACGCAGAGTTATTAAAAGCCAAAGTATTGAAGCACCGTTCCAATATCAATTGCTTTTACAAGATTGCAAATAGGCTGTATTGCGAATTCTTTGCATTATTAGTAAAATCTTTTGCGTATTTTGCTCAAGCGTATTTTACTATGTTAAAACCCCGATGCGATAAAATCCTGTAGAGTATGATTAAATCCAGCAAAATAAAGGTAACGCAGAGTTGTTAGAAGCCAAAGTATTGAGGCACGGTTCCAATATCAATTGCTTTTACAAGATTGCAAATACGCTTCATTTCGAATTTTTAGCATTTTTAGTCAAATCTTTTGCGTATTTTGCTATGTTAGAACCGCGATGCGATAAAATACTGTAGAGTATGATTAAATCGAGTAAAATAAAGGTAACGCAGATTTGTTAGAAGCCAAAGTATTGAAGCACCGTTCCAATACCAATTGCTTTTACAAGATTGCAAATAGCCTCCATTGCGAATTTTTGGCATTTGTAGTCAAATTTTTTGCGTATTTTGCTCAAACGTATTTTGCTATGTTAGAACCGCGATGCGATGAAATACTGCAGAGTATAATTAAATCGTGCAAAATGAAGGTAACGCAGAGTTGTTAAAAGTCAAAGTATTGAAGCACCGTTCCAATATCAATTGCGTTTACAAGATTGCAATAGGCGAATCTTTTGCATTTTTAGTAAAATCTTTTGTGTATTTTGCTCAAGAGTATTTTGCTATGTTCGAACCGCGATGCGATGAAATACTGCAGAGTATAATTACATCGTGCAAAATAAAGGTAACGCAGAGTTGTTAGAAGCTAAAGTATTGAGGCACCGTTTCTATATCATTTGCTTTTACAAGATTGTATATATGCTTTATTGCGATTTTTTTTGCATTTTTTATCAAATCTTTTGCGTATTTAGCTCAAGAATATTTTGCTTTGTTAGAACCGCGATCCGATGAAATACTGCAGAGTATAATTAAATCGTGCAAAATGAAGATAACGCAGAGTTGGTAAAAGCCAAAGTATTGAAGCACCGTTCCAATATCAATTGCTTTTACAAAATTGCAAATAGCGTTTATTGCGAATTTTTTGCATTTTCAGTCAAATCTTTTAGGTATTTTGCTATGTTAGAACCGCGATGTGATGAAATTCTGCGGAGCATAATTACATCGTGCAAAATAAAGGTAACGCAGAGTTGTTAGAAGCTAAAGTACTGAGGCACCGTTCCAACATCAATTGCTTTTACAAGATTGCAAATAGGCTCCATTGCAAATTTGGTGCATTTTTAATCAAATCTTTCGCGTATGTTATGTTAGATATCTTTTGCTATGTTAGAACCGCGATGCGATAAAATACTGCAGAATATATTTACATCGTGCAAAAGTAAGGTACCACAGAATTGATGGAAGTCAAAGTATTGAAGCACCGTTCCAATATCCATTGCTTTTACAAAATTGTAAATAGGTTTCATTGCGACTTTTTTGCATTTTCCATCGGCAATGTTTTGCAGTCAAATCTTTTGCACCGGTCACCGGTGACCAACGTGGCAGTCAACGTATTAACCCCTTAACGACGAATGAGGATAATTCGCGACATACTGCTTCGCATGTCGCATATGGGTTTAAAATTGAGAATTTCATAAAAGTGGACCATTGTATCAAATTTGCCTCAAACCCCCTAAAAAACCCCCTAATATGAAAAAACCACAAATAAAAATTGTTGACGGATTTAAATGTGCATAATAACAGGATATATACTATGTAATTATTTTTTCATCATTAGAAAAAAATTCAGGCGTTAAGGGGTTAATAAATTAAAATGTCAGTCCATTTTGACACGGTCTTTATTTAGCTTATTCGTTCAGTTCCTCGCCCTAATCGTCAACTCACGTGTATATTGATGATCCTGGGCAGTGGATGTTTAGTGTTGGCACCGCCCTCGATGGCAATGCCCAAAATCGACTTGGTCTTCTTGACAGTGATCCTCAGGTTTCCCTGATGATCGGGCACGACCAGTGCACCGTCTTCTTCCCTTCGCTCCGACATCTCGCTTCTGGCCAACCTTTGCGCGCTATGGTGTCTTCTCGGCGGACCACCGGCGCCACCACTTCCGGCGGACCCGCCACCGGAACCACCCTCCTCCAGCAGTTGAGCTTCCTGCATATCGAAGCTCCGCGAGAGCTTGTGCGCGAGTTCCTGAAACGGACAGAGCTTCATTCGCAACGTGTGAGTCACAAGTTCGGTTTTTGGCCGCGGCTTCTCAGCCGTGACAGCGAGCGAACGAGTCGTAGACACGGAAGGTTGGGGCATGTGGGTTTATAGACGGGTCGTGGATGGAAATCTGCGGGTTTAAGTGAAGCAAGGGTAATGAGGAAAGTATGACGGCGGTTACGGAGAAAAGATATGCGAAATTGTACTGTAAGAAAGCGTGATAAGAGCAATGATGTGCAAGAGAAATTGTATCGTTTTTATATTTGGAAAGAAGCGATGCGGAGCTGCAAATGAATATATTCGAGTATTAAAATAAATGTAAAAATAAAATAAATATAAAATAAATATAAAAATAAAATAAGTATAAAATAAACATAAAATAAATATAATAAATATAAACAAAATCAGAAGTTTGCATTATTATGTCGTGTGATTGTATGATAAGGGCAATCATTTATTAACTCAATAAAATGTATTTACTAACTCAAATTATTTGATTTGCCAACCAGTATTCATGAGTCCATATTTTTGCTCTCTACATTTATATAACATCAATACGATTTTATTTCAAATTAAAATAAGCCATCAGAAAATAATTACAGATCATCAATACCTTAACTAAAAGTGAACTCTTTCGAAATTATAATTTTCAAAATATGTTAATACAAGAATAAAGTCCTACCAACCAATAAGATAAACTGTGTATTCCCGACTTCACTATAATCAAATTGCATTTTTATTTGAACATAGAAACGTCTATCATCATTTTACTCACACATGACGTCTCGTGGATGATTTTATCTTTATTTCACCGCAATTATCTAAAGTCGTATCTACAAGTGATTGTAACATAAAAAATGTATTTACTAAATCAAATTATTTTATTCGCCAACCGGTATTTATGAGTCAATAATTTTGCTCTCTACATTTATATAATATTAATATAATTTTCTTTTAAATTAAAGTATATTATAAGAAAATAATTACAGATCGAATATACCCAATGCCTTAACTAAAAGTGAATTCTTTCGAAATTATAATTTCTAAAATACGTTAAAATTATCAGCATTTAAAATGGCAAGAATAGAGTCCTACCAACTAACAAAATAAATGTTATATTCCCGATTTTATCTTTGTTTCATCCCAGTTATCTGAAATCGTGTCTACAAGTGATTGTAAAGTAAGGGAAATAATTTATTAACTGAATCATTTTACTCTCTACATTTACATAACATCAATACGATTTTCTTTTAAATTAAAATATGTTATAAGAAAATAATTAGAGATCGAATATTACCAATGCCTTAACTAAAAGTGAATTCTTTCGAAAGTATAATTCCAAAATACATTAGAATCAGCATTTAAAATAACAAGAGTAGAGTCCTACTAACCGATAAAATAAACTTTGTATTCCCGATCTTATCTTTGCTTCACCGCAGTTATCTGAAATCGTGTCTACAAGTGATTGTAACGTAAGGGAAATAATTTATTAACTCAATAAAATGTATTTACCAACTCAAATTATTTGATTTGCCGACCAATATTTATGAGTCAATAATTTTGCTTTCTACATTTGTATAACATCAATACGATTTTCTTTCAAATTAAAATATTGTATAAGAAAATAGTCATAGATTGAATATCACAAATGCCTTAACTAAAAGTGAACCCTCTCAAAATTATAATTTCCAAAATACTTTAGAATGATCAGCATTTAAAATAGCAAGAATGGAGTTCTACCAACTAACAAAATAAACTTTGTATTCCCGATTTTATCTTTGCTTCAAATGATTTGATTTGCCAACCAGTATTTATGAATCAATAATTTTGTTCTCTACATTTATATAATATCAATCCGATTTTCTTTCAAATTAAAATAAGTTATGAAAAAATAATTACAGATCGAATATCACCAATGACTTAACTAAAAGTGAATTCTTTCGAAATTATAATTTCTAAAATACGTTAGAATGATCAGCATTTAAAATGGGAAGAATAAAGTCCTATCAACCAACAAAAAAAACTATGCTTTCCCAACTTAACTATGATCAAATTGCATTTTCATTTGAACATAGAAACGTTTATCATCATTTTACTCACACATGACGTCTCGTGGACGATTTTATGTTTATTTCACCGCAATTATCTGAAATCTTGTCTACAAGTGATTGTAACGTAAGGGAAATAATTTGTTAACTCAAATGATTTGATTTGCCAACCAGTATATGAGTCCATAATTTTGCTCTCTACATTTATATAATTCTTTCAAATTAAAATAGGACATAAGAAAATAATTACAAATCGAATGTCACCAATGCCTTAACTAAAAGTGAACCCCCTCAAAATTATAATTTCAAAAATACGTTAGAATAATCAGCATTTAAAATGGCAGGAATGGAGTCTTACTAACCAAAAAAATAAACTATGTATTCTCGACTTCACTATGATCAAATTGCATTTTTCCTTGAACATAAAAACGTCTATCATCATTTTACTCACACGCGATGTCTTGTCGACGATTTTATCTTTATTTCACCGCAATTATCTGAAGTCGTGTCTACCGGTGATTGTAACATAAGGGAAATAATTTATTAACTGAATAATTTTGCTCTCTACATTTATATAACACCAATACGATTTTCTTTCAAATTAAAATAAGCCATAAGAAAATAATTACAGATCGAATGTCACCAATGCCTTAACTAAAAGTGAACTCTTTCGAAATTATAATTTTTAAAATACGTTAGAATGATCAGCATTTACAATGGCAAGAATGGAGTCCTATCAACCAACAAAAAAACGATGTATTCTCGACTTCACTATGATCAAATTGCATTTTCCCTTGAACATAAAAACGTCTATCATCATTTTGCCCACACATGACTGATATATGAAATCGTGCCTCCAACTATTTACGATCCAAACTCAGAATTCCGATCAGCTGCGTCCATCGAAGATGGCGCCCAGGCAAGAAAGAAAGGCGGGTGCGTATTTATTGACGCGCAATCGGCGTAATTGGGCAGATCTGGGTTATGAGACGGAAAGTGGGTCTTCTAAGTTCGTGTGATGCTTTGAGACTTTCCACGGTTTCACTCGTTATACTTACGAGCCGTGCGAAACGTTTGTGGAAATAGGATGAAAGAGTTCTTCGATTTGGACATAAACGCCAGGAGTTTCGGAGGTTCGCTTTCGTCGTCTCTTTCGTTCGGTTTTCTCGCTGTCACGGCACGAAGGGTGCATAATTGACAAACATATCCGCGCTCGCACGATCACAATTACACAAGAGCTAAAAGGCGTATTGCTGGCGCATTCGTGTGCACGCTGTTGTCGAAATGCTCCCTGGTAGTCTGTAAAGTTGGTTACGGCAGGAGGAAAGATCGGAATTTCCAACGACACGCTTCAACTGCCAATTCCACGTGCGTTCCGAACATTCTTTAAGTACATTTTCACATGAGAACATAAAAGCGTTGATTTTCGGCGTTGACGGGAAAGAGCGCAGCCAACTTCGATTTTCTACCGGGATTCGAACGATCCACAACGCGTTGCACATCGTCGATCACCTATATGCAGATACATATGAGAAATTATAAAATACAAATATACGTATCCATATAGACCACAAGAGTATGTTAAAAAATTAAGTCATGCTTGCTGATAGGCTGGTAGCAATTTGGGTGTTGGTGGTGCTCGGAGAGAGTGGTGGTGGTGGTGGTGGTGGTAGTGGCAGTGTTTGTCGCGTTATTATACCAGTCAACGAATAAGTTGTGCGAATCGCATTTCGATGGCGATATTTGAAAAAATGTAAGTGAGGTGTGCTCGGAGGCAGTGTCGCGAGTGCGTTGAAGATTTTACACTGTCGCATCGAACCCTTCCATACATTCTGAACACGACGTTCGACTATTTTCGGCATCAAATTTTCGCGGCGCATGTTCTGTGAAAAAGTGCGAGTGAAACTGTGATATTGAGCGCTTGAAAACGGTTTATTCAATTATTAGGTCGAGTCATAAGTAACTTCATTATGGATACTGCATTTATTGTACTATGTACTTATTGTGTAAATATATTATATGAATATAATATATTTAAATACGTAATAAATACAGCGAATACATAATAAATGTAGTTAGGTAGTATATATAACGTACAATAAATATATAGTATATAGTACAATATATTTATATAATTATATTATATTATAGTGTATAAATATATAATATATAAATATATTATAACTATATATAAATAAAATATATTTATATAATATAATATAATTATAATATATTGTACTATATACTATATATTTATTATGTGTTCGCCACTATTATATATGACCTTATGTCCTTCTTCTTCCTAACTTGCTGACTTTCCCTAATTTCTGCAGATGACGGTTAACAGTTGATTGTGAGATATTCGTCGGTTCGTCTTTTAAATTCGTATCTCCAGAACAGAATTTTACAAACCAATTCCTAACTGCCCGATCAGTTATCAGTCCTTCACTGTATACGCTGCATATTTTTTCGCTATCGCCTTAGCATTTTTGCCTTGTTTAACACGTTCGCGGACATTAAAATTTTCAATGAGATGCAAAAAATGACAGTCATTTTATTTTTAACCCTCTATGGACCGATTTTTTTTTTTGTAGCTATATAAAATGTATGTAACGTGAAATCAACAAATATCAACCTCGAATTACGTATTAACAATGAATTCAGCAGTTTCAACAATTTTATTATAACGAATAAATTTTGTAACTTTGAAGTAACAACGGCTTATAACGTTTGCACTTGTGTGTATAAGAGCTTAAGTATGGAATTCCATAAAACAGTTGGCGTTTGGCATTAAACATAGATATAGGTTGCATTTCCTTATCTGATGATTATTTACTACTAAATTCATCGTCGCTATCAATAATATTTTTACGTCGTCGGGCAAATGCTACTGGATGATCTTCATTAGAATCAGAATCTGATAAAGAATCTTCGGATTTATTACTGCTAATGCTTCTTATTCCTATTCCTTTTTTATGTTTATATGATTTTGTATCCGTATTTTGGGCCTCTGATATATAAAACTAAAACGGAAAGAAAACACAAACGTTATCGCAAATACACCGAACCCTACCATTATAGCCCGTTGCATCTTGAAAGTCACAAAGCTATATCACATGAAAATGGTAATAAAATGATTGTTTAAATGCACACAAATAAGACATTATTGATATACAAACTGAAAGCTATTACGTACGCTTTTTTGTTTAACAAACACCGATAGAAGAACAAATAATGACAATTGCACAAGACGGTTCCTTTGGCTTCCATTTGCAGACAACTTGCAAAAGCATTTACTTTGACATTTCAGGTTAGAGCTGATAACCGCATCAAGCATGTTATTTGTTACTAAAGAAACATTATATAACAAGATGTATATGAAATCTAGTAAAAAAATTGAACTATTTAATAAAATATCGGTTTATCGATTTGTGACTTCAAAGTCACGCGGATCCATAGAGGGTTAAATTGGTTGTGATATCCGAAATTTGCTTAAACACATTTTATGAGGGTAGTCAGATCATCATATTTTAGTTCAGTTGGTCATTATCTTGACAGGTATAATAATTATAAAAACCTAAGGTTATATAAAATTAAATTCAAAATAATTGACTTTAAGATTTGAGTGCTATAACATTCATGTCATTCTGCATCATCATGGAAATGAATGTATAGCATTCACATATAGCATCAGCAAACGTGTTAAATGTAGTTTGAGATTTACCATATTTCATCGGTGTATGATTTGGCCTAATTCTATAAATTCCAAAGTAAGTTTTTGGAGTAATTGCTATGTGATTCGTGTCCTGGGTGTTTATAGGTGTACCCACAGGAAATTTTGAAGCTAAACGTTTTAAATATGAGATACTATTTATATTATAATAATACTCTAATATTATTTTTACAATAAGTTTAAATAGTGATCATTTTCAAAACCTTGAGCTTCAACATTTTTGTAGGCACAGCTTTAAACACAATTTGAATATGATATACTATTTATATTATAATAATATTCTAATATTATTTTTATATTTATTTTAAATAGTGATCATTTTTAAAATCTTGAGCTTCAATATTTTTGTAGGCACAGCTATAAAGATCTCAGACACAAATCATGTCGCGATTATTTAAAAAACTTATTCCGCAAATTACTGAATTAATTTAAATCGTATATCGATGGAGGAAGAAAATCTGAAACTTCTTTCAATTTTCAATATTGGTAGTTCCTACTCATATTATAACTATTGCCGTTCCAAATCATAATTACTATTATAATCTAAATGCTATATTCATGTCCGCGAACGTGTTAAATTCCCAAAGCATTATATATCGACTATACACTTTTTGACTCTCCATTTCCGATGTTCCAAAAAACACTTGAATGTAACATGCATCACATAAAACAGGTGACAGAAGACGAACCGAATCCTCACCTATATTCTAAAAACAAAAACTCGTTTGTTCCGGTGATTTATACTGCATAAATAAGAACAATAGATTTATGCATCGGAAGTTACTTATGACTCGACCTTATATATAAATACACATACGTCGAACCTTCGCATGGTTCCTTCTATCCTGCCATCTGAAGTACCCGGCGACATATCGCTTGCGAAAAAAGAAGCTTCGCCGCACGCGAATCGCGTAGGTCATGGTCGACGGGCGTGGAAATCGAGTTAATTACGACACGGGTCCGTTCTAGAGAAACGTAGTGGTAAACGCTGAAGCGACTCGAGAAGGAAAGGTGAAAGTGTACGACAGGCACGCGAAATCGCAGTGCGTGGGCACTTTCAGAGTGTCGCCGAGGCGGTTAAAGACGTGTTCACCTTTTTTCCGGCCGGTTCGGGGCGTATCTGCCAAAAGACGTTCTAAAAGAAGCTGCCGATACGTTCTTGAACTTCTTGACACGTGTCTGCTAAGACTTCGGATGCTTTTCTCTCCATTTTCGAAGAATTAGACATGTTTTTTGTTGGTACAGATATTAAATTACCCATGTAATCATGCACAATCTGTTAACTCGATGTTTCTAGAGTTTGATAATTTTTTTATTAAATATAATTGAAAAAAAATGAAAATGGAGAAAAAATTGCTTCGAAGTGGAAAAGGAATTTTGTTAAAACCGTGAATGTTGTAACATGTTTTTTGCTGGCACAGATATGAAAGTAATCACTTCAAATTGTCTATATAAATAAAATTATGGCAAATACTTGAGTTGAACAATGATCATGTACAATCTGTTCATCTGATGTTTCTATAGTTTGATAACTTTTTTTATTAGGTATAATTTAAAAAAATGAAAATTAAGAAAAAATTGTTTCAATGTGAAAAAGGAATTTTTGTTAAAACCGTAAATGTTGTAACATATTTTTTGTTGGCACAGATATGAAAGTAACCACTTTAAATTGTCTATGTGAATAAAATTATGACGGATACCTTAGTTGAACAATGATTTAATTATTAAATGTTTTAATCATGTACAATCTGTTAACTCAATGTTTCTATAGTTTGATCATTTTTTTGTATTAAATATAATTGAAAAAATTGAAAATTTAGAAAAAATTGCTTCAAAGTGAAAAAGGAATTTTGTTAAAACCGTGAATGTTGTAACTTATGTTTTTTGTTGTCGCAGATATGAAAGTAATCACTTCAAATTGTCTATTTAAATAAAATTTTGGTGGATATTTCACTTGAAGAATGATTTAATTATTAAGTATGCTGAGCATTTACAATTTCTTAACTCGATGTTTCCTAAAATTTGATAATTTTTTTTATTAAATTAAATGGAAATAAACTGAAAATGGAGAAAAAATAGCTTTGAAGTGGAAAAGGAATTTTTATTGAAATCTTGAATGTTGTAACTTATGTTTTTTGTTGTCGCAGATATGAAACTAATCACTCCAAATTGTTTATGTAAATAAAATTATGGCGTATGCCTCGGTTGAAGAATGATTTAATTATTGAATGTGCTGATTATATACAATCTCTTAATTCGATGTGTCTCTACAGTTCGATAAATTTTTTTATTAGATTAAATTTAAAAAAAAAATGAAAATGGAGAAAAAATTGTTTTCATATGGGAAAGGAATTTTGTCAAAATCGTGAATGTTGTAATTCATGTTTTTTGTTGTCACAGATATGAAAGTAACTATTCCAAATTGTTTATATACATAAAATTATGCTGGATACTTCAGGTGAAGAATGATTTAATTATCAAATGTGCTGGTCATGTACAACCTTTTACTCGATGTTTTTATATCTATATCGTTTTTTTTTAATATAATTGAAAAAAAATGAAAATGGAGAAAAAATTGCTTCGAAATGGAAATGGACTTTTGTTAAACCTGTGAATGTTATTTTTAACAAAAGTTTTACCCAAAATCTTATTTACACAGACAGTTTGAAGCGATCATTGTAAGATTTATCAGATTAATTTAGATTGGCTTGACAAACCCGGTTAATGTTAAAATTTATTGATGATTGGCTGCACAAATCCTGTATGTCCAAATTATCTATGTAAATAAATTTATGGCGGATAACTCAATTGAACAATGATTTAATTAGTAAAAGTGCTGGTCATGTACAATTTCTTAACTCGATGCCTCCATAGTTTGTTATTTTTTTCATTAAATTAAATTGAAAAAAACTGAAAATGGAAAAAAATGGCTTTGAAGTGGAACAGGAATTTTGTTAAAACCGTGAATGTCGTAACTTATGTTTTAAGTAGAGACTAATGAAAATCTGTTTATTAGGAAGCGATCAAGTCGAGTTAAATAATCGTGCATAATTAGCACACTTAATTCCTTATTTTTAACAAAAGTTTTACCCAAAATCTTATTTACACAGACAGTTTGAAGCGATCATTGTAAGATTTATCACATTAATTTAAATTGGCTTGACAAATCCTGTTAATGTTATCACAAAGCACGTGTTTATTATACATTATTAAGTAAAACAATACGTAAGAGAAAAAAAAACTGAAAATAGAGAAAAAAATGGCTTCAAAGTGGAAAAAGGAATTTTGTTAAAATCGTGAATGTCGTAACTTATATTTTAAGAAGAGACTAATGAAAATCTGTTTATTAGGAAGTGATTAAATCGAGTTAAATAATCATGCATAATTAGCACACTTAATTCCTTATTTTTAACAAGAGTTTTACCCAAAATCTTATATACACAGACAATTAGAAGCGATCATTGTAAAATTTATCACATTAATTTAGATTGGCTTGAGAAATCCTGTTAATATTATCACAAAGCACATATTTATTATACATTATTAACTAAGACAATACGTAAAAGAAATTTAGTCACTTCATTGATACCCGAAAAAATAAATATGACGATTGCAACATTTGCGCTATGCACAGCTACAAATTACAAAATTCTTCGATCTAAAAAATCATAAATTTCAACACGCCTATACCAGAAGTTAATAAAACGTTCTTTCCTGTGCATAGATTTTCAAGTTAATTCGATTAATCGGCCTAGACAAATTTTGTCAGGTTCTGAGAAAAATATTCTCTACACACCAACTTCAATGTTTCTTTAATAACTCGAATCCTGCCTTAAACTCTGTGACATGCGCCAACATCCTCGCTATCTCAAAATCAGCAAAGAAACGAAAATGTTTTGAGCCGGAAAAAGGTAAATACATCCTTAAGGAGGCGCGAGCGTCGAAACAAAAGAACGAACGAAGTCGCCTGTCTTCTCACGCGACGATCCTCTTCCAATTAGCGAAGCTCGGAAACTGCACTTCCTGCCGAGACCGGATATCTACGAGTTACGACCTTTTATATCTCGTTCGAGCTAATTCAAGCTCATTGGGATGGGAAAGAAATACAGTAATGAAAGAGTGCGGCGAAAATCGTAAACAATCACACAATATCAATTTCGTGTAAAAAAAAATAATTTTCGCCGCATTCCGTTTAACCGATGATGAGACAAATAATACTACGTTGTAGGACTAAATACTATTCGACAGTCTAAATTTTCTATTCCGTCTTGTTTCTGCAACATTTTACGAGAATCGCGAATATCCACTGTTCAGCTTTTCTAAACTTTCGGTTTGTAGATACTAGCTTCTACTTTCGGTTTCTGCATATGTTCGCTGATTCTTTATGTTCGGTGTTGTCTATCACTACACGACGTATTCTAGCTCGGATGACAGTGATCAGAATTACTCTTTATCACAATCGACTACCTAATCTAGTCTATCGATCTGATCCTAATAATCCCGGTCCTGTATTCGATGTGAGTAAAGTGAGATCGTGCATGCCAAGACATCTATGTATAGATATATATGTATATAATATATAGTAATATCGTGCTTGAATATATAGTAAGGACAAATCGAAAAAAGTAGCATGTGCAAGACATCTAAGAAAAACACGTACACACCTATCGCTATGTTCGACTAAGTTCACTAGCTCTAGGAGCAAGAAGGAAACTGATCGTGGTGAAAAGAGAGTCTAATTAGGAAGAAATCATGCCAAAGGGAATGGTCGTATCCGGTCGCTCGAAAATTTATGAAATTTTTTTTCAGACAATTCACCAGTGCCCGCGAAAAATCCGGGAGAATTTTGAAAAGTCACTAATTTCTGCTTTTGGCGTCAAGCGAAATGGTGAATTTCTTAAAGTGTCTCAAGCAATCGACAATCCCGGGAAGTTGCGGTAAATTTTCACACGTTGCCACGGGAATTTGTCGTCTCGTTAAACGAAAATTGAGGGGTCCTGCTTCGAAAACACTCCGAGTTTCGTGGCTAATGCAGGTAACGAATGATTTCCTTATCGACTCGTGCATCTGTGTGTTCGTGCTTTTACGCTTTCGTGCTGTTACGTTCTGATTTCAATCCTTGGCACGACGTACCATCGAAAGTTTCAGCGTGTTGTAGCTTGAGGTCGTAAAAACGCAAGGAGTGTGTCAGTTATTGACGAAAATGACCGTTCGTGAGTTCAAGCAGCAGGGCTAACGGCGATCCATTAGGCCAAATATGCTGTCTTACACGCCGTAACGCATTTCCCTTCCGTGGAAGTTGAGCGTTTCGTTATTTCATCGAAACTTGCGACTCGTACGAAGGTCGTGCCGAGGCAAATCGATTTGTCTGCTCATCGCAGCCCATTTTCTCCGTTTCTTTCTCGGCTTTCAGCGAGTGTGAAGCGTGTGTGTCGCGTGAATGCCGTCGTGTTGAATGCGACGACGTTTCTTCACGATCGACGTAATTGGATACTTTAAATAATGCACGCGTTAAGTTCTGGGCATTGGAAATCGAAGCGAATTTAAAGAAACCTTCGCGAATGCGAAAGCTATTTTCGTCACTTGTTACCAGAGGTTACATTTCTCTATACAATTGTATAGAGAATATATTTTAATTATAAATTTCGACACGAACAAAAATGTTCAGTTCGAACATATATGGCTACTTTTGCCATTAAATTTCTGTATGCGCTATCGAAATGTAGTGCAACAATGATTTCGTAATTTCAGTAGTATGTATTGAAAATCGGTTATTACGTAAAAACTGTGAAATATGGTATTTTATAAAGATTTTCATTCTGAATGGAATTACGTATTGACCGTTGCTAAATTTAGAAGATTTTAATCGAATACGAATAATATTCTAGGAGTACCGGAAAATTCTGTTTGAAAATGTTATCTCAAATTTCAACACGTATGAAAATGTTCACTTGGAACATATATGGCTACTTTTGCTATTAAATTTATATACGCGCTATCGAAATGTAGTGCAACAATGATTTCGTAATTTCAGTAGTATGTATTGAAAATCGGTTATTACGTAAAAACTGCGAAATATGGTATTTTATAAAGATTTTCATTCTGAATGGAATTACGTATTGACCGTTGCTAAATTTAGAAGATTTTAATCGAATACGAATAATATTCTAGGAGTACCGGAAAGTTCTGTCTGAAAATGTTATGTCAAATTTCAACACGTATAAAAATATTCAGTTCAGACATATATGACTACCTTTGTTTGTCATTAAATTTGTATAGGCACTATCGAAATGTACTGCAACAATGATTTTGTAATTTCAGTAGTATGTATTGAAAATTGGTTATTACGTAAAAACTGCGAAATATGGTATCTTATGGGGATTTTTATTCTGAATGGAATTACGTATTGACCGTTGCTAAATTTAAAAGATTTTAATCGAATACGAGTAATATACTACGAGTACCAGAAAGTTCTGTCTGGAAATGTTATGTCAAATTTCAACACGTATAAAAATGTTCACTTCAAACATGTATGGCTACCTTTGTTTGCTATCGAAATGTAGTGCAACAATGATTTCGTCATTTCAGTAGTATATATTAAAAATTGGTAAAAATGTAAAAGCTGCGAAAAATGGTATCTTATGGGGATTCTCACTCTGAATGGAATTACGTATTGACCGTTGCTAAATTTAGAAGATTTTAATCGAATATGTGTAGTATATTATTGTAGCATCAGGAAAACGGCCGTAGATGCGTCCATAAAATGTCGTTTCAAATTCCAACACGTATGAAAATGTGGACTTCAAACATATATGGGACGCTTTGTTAGATCAGATTAAGTTGTGGTTCATAGTTGAGTTATCGAAATGTAGTCAAGAATAATTTCGTCATTTCAGTTTTCTTGCCGTATATATTGAAAATTGGTAAAAACGTAAATTTTGTATTTATATGTATATATTAGTGGATTTTCATTTTGAATGGAATTACGTATATAACCGTATCATATTCGACATAGAAGATTTTTATCAAATATGTGGAATATATTATATACTTAGTATTATATACGAAAATCCATTTATGGTAGAGTGAAAATCACCATAAGATGCCATATTTTGCAGTTTTTACGTAATAACCAATTTTCAATATATACTACTGAAATGACGAAATCATTGTTGTAGTATATTTTGATGAGCGCATATGTAGAAATTTAATGGTAAACAAAGGTAGCAATGTATGTTTCAAGTGAACACTTTCATATGTGTTGAAGTTTGAGATAACATTTCCGGACAGAACGTTCCAGTAGACCTTATATTATAGAGAGAATATATTAATATACTCTATACATCTCATATACAATTTCTCGCAACGATTACACTCCCATTAAACGTTTATTCTCTTTTAAAGCAGTAGACTTCCGTATAAAGCAGCTTAAAAACTGCGCGTGGTATGAAATCGCGTAGTACGAATATTTTTTTCGTGTATCCCGAATAATATAAATAAATCAACATATTTGGGAGGATTATTGTCATGTGAAATTTGTTTATTTTATTTCGTTTAATAAAAAAAAAAACAAATATGAAACATTATAATACTATATACAAATGTATTTACGTTTCAAAAACTTTGACCTTTCGACAGATGTTTTCGAATAAAATTATATATATATGTATATATATGTATTATTTATATTATATATATTATATATAATAAAAAATATTGAATGGTGCTTTGTAACACTATAATATTGTACAAATTGTACCATATTGTATGAATTCGTGTTACACGAAAGTCTACTTCACACGACAATTTTTAACCTTCAAAATGCCAATGTCTTCACGCTTCCCTACTGTCTGCAATTTCAAATTTTCCACCCAAACCTTCCGTCTAATTCTCCCCTCGCGTTGGCTATTCAAAGTATCCAATTCCTAGGGATGTGCTGGCACCAGAAATTTCGGGTTCGGGTCAGGTTGGGAATTCTTCTCATATTTGGAGCGGAATGCTGAAATTTTGCGAATTTCAGATATTCGAGGCTAACGTCGGGTTCGATCATGATCCTGATAGTTTCTGATATTCGAGCGCATAAGACCGAAAGGTTATAATCGCAAAAGACGATTTGGTACGAAACTTTATAATCGCTATAAGGCAATGCTGTTTTGTTTCAATTTTTCCGAAACTTTATAATCGCAACAATGCTGTTTTGTAATTTTTTCCACCGAATTTGGTACTTTAATCTTTTTATTTAGAAAAGATTTCCGGGTTCTGTACTATAATCACCTCTAAGGCACCACATTCAGAATCCCGTTTCTGATATTCGGGTGCAAAGACCGAAAGTTTATAATCGAATACAATGCTGCTTTGTAATTTTTCCCACCGCACTTGGTACTTTAATTTTTTCATTTAGAAGATGTTTCTGGGTTCTGCACTATAATCAGCTGTAATGCATCACATTCAGGATCTCGATCCGTCCCGACTCAGCTTCGAATACCCGGAACTTTGCAATCATATATGTAGGATTTAGATACGTGTATCTAGAGAGTATAATATTTATAAACAACAATAACACAATCAAGAAAGACATTTTAATCTCATTTCCTAATCTTTCGCCTTTTCGTCGTTCTGTTTTTACGTCTTATCGTCTCTACGTTTCATCGTCAATTAACTACTACGCAAACAAACAACACAATTAAACAAACTCGTCGCCTATGATACCTCAATATAATAACTGAGGATCATAGGTGACCTTTGCTCGTCAATTAGAGGAACCTGTCTTTGAGATCCTACATATATGCTTCTTCCAGTCTCTTTTCGCATCGTAACTCTTCCATTTAACAGTGACCACCGTATTGTGTTATTTAATAGTATTGTACTAGTATTATACAGTGTATTTAACACTTTAAGGACCGCTCACGAGTTTTTTCGTGTTTTCTGCACGCTATTTTTAGATGTTACTTACTTTGATACGTTGCATCTATTTTGTCTATTTAAATATTTACATCAATATTCAATTTCTCATCATAGAGAGTTTAAAAAACTACTAGAAACTCATAAAATTTACTTTTAAATAAAATTTTTAACAATTTATTTAAATATATATTAGGCATTTCTATAAATACCTAAAATGCATCCTATTTTAAAATTCCTATAAATTTCATACAAATTTATTTTTTAAGTAAAAAAAGTATGATAATGATTATAAAACATGATTTTTTTTAATAATACCTAAAATCCTTCCAATTATACCATTTCTGAAAGTCTCACAAAAATTGCTTCATAAATAACAAAGTTACGATTTTTTCCATACAACTTTCCCAAAATCGTACGGTCCCAGGCGTATTTCTTCCAAATATCTTAGCAGTCCTTAAAGCGTCATCAGCACCCCAACCCCACCAGCTTTCGGGTACCAGCACACCCCCACCGATACCCCATGACACGCGTGCCGCGCTTTCAATCGTACGTCGCGCCTGCCAGCCGAACTCAAAGAAAAGGACGACAAAGGAACGCAAAGTATAACTGTGCTGTGTAACGGTGGGACTTGTTCGTTCTGATATAAAACTTACGAGGGGCCTGGCGCCCCAGTACCAGGATTTGACACGCTGCGTGAGCCCACCGAGAAGGTGGGACCTCCAACCACCGAAACCTCCACCACCTCCACCCTCCGAGCTCCTCTCCTCCCTTCCTTCTTCCTCATCCTCCTCCAACTCGCGATCCCTCTCGCCGCTTCCTCGCTCTCCTCCTCCTCGTCGACCGTTACCGATCATTTCGGCGTCGCTACCATCGCAACCCCCGTCGCTCTCCTTTTTTGTGGCGTGCGTGCGTCAATTTCGTCGATTCAACGTCAGTCGAGAGAACACACCGGAAAATGCTTTCGTTAGGCCCGCTAGTAGCTTCGTCGCGGCGGCTCTAAATCTGAGCGGGTGTGCATGTTTCATGGTGGCGGTGTACGGTATGGTGAGTTGCCAGAGGCGGAACGTGGGACGGTCAGGGTCGAAAGATAGGGTCGCGGACAAAATTTGGCGGAGCTTAGCGGGGTGGTGCTTTTGGGATATGGGTGATTGGTATTTTTTTTTTTTTGGGCGGAAGCTGTTTTTTATTTTTATTTTTTTTGGCGGACGGCTTTAAGTGTTTTTGTGCCAGGGACTGCGAGGCATTGTATGGATTTGTTGACGAATGTGCGCGTGGATGCGGTTTTGATTGATTCTCACATTGTCACTCTGGACACGGTTATGATTGATTCTCACATTGTCACTCTGGACGGAATCGAATTCGGACGGTTTGGAGGCAGGGACAGTGTCAGAAAAGTGGTAGTAGTGAGACTTAAAAATGCAGCGTACGGATGCTGCAACAAAGATGATAATGTATTGTATGGTTAATTTTATCGGTATGAATGTTTAGAATGGATCGTTGGTATTGATGTGATCAAAATTGGACGAAATGTATTATAATTTTGTAGATATGTACATACTTCTTTGATACATATGTAATAAATATCGAAGAAGAATCAGTAAAATAAAAAAGTACTTTTTTTGTATATATATAGTAAATACTGAACAAGTAAATATGATTCAAATAACGTACTTCATTTCATTATAATTAGAAAAATAAAAAAGTATCAATCAGTCAGTAAAATAAAATAGTACTCCATTGGTATATATATAATAAGTATCGAACAAATAAATATGATTCAAATTATGTATTTCATTTCATTATAATAAGAAAAATAAAATTGTATCAATTAATCAGTAAAATAAACAAATACTTCTTTGGTACGTATGTAATAAGTACCAAACAAGTAAATATTATTCGAATTATGTGTTTCATTTTATTATAATTAGAAAAATAAAAGTATATCAATCAATCAGTAAAATAAAAAAGGACTTTTTTGGTACATATGTAGTAAATACCGAACAAGTATGATTCAAATTATCTGTTTTATTTCATTATAATCGGAAAGATAAAAAAGTATCAATTAAACAATAAAATGAAAAAGTACTTCTTTGGCGCATATGTAATAAGTACCGAATAAGTAGCCATGATTCAAATTATGTGTTTAATTTCATTCCAATCAGAAAAATAAAAAAAGTATCAAAATCAATAGTAGTATATAAATGAACGAACAAGTAAATATGATTCAAATTATGTGTTTCATTTCATTATAATCAGAAAAATAAAAAGGTACTTCTTTGGTACATATGTAATGAATATCTAACAAGTAAATATGATTCAAATTATGTGTTTCATTTCATTATAATCAAAAAAATCTCATCGATTTATTATGCACATTCTGATATAAAGAAATGCAATATTATTCTATTAGGAATTGTCAAGTTGTATATTGTTGTGAAAGGAATTCATGTCGGCATAGGAATACCGGGTGGACATTGTGGTGGAAGGACCAGTAGAGACAACGTGAGAAACTTTACTGTAGACATTGTCCTCAACCATGTTGAGGCTTTCTTTCGTCACGACTGTCTTTTCATTAGTCATAAAGCACATGCGTAAAACAAAATAATGACACACAATCCTTAATCCTTATTCCTTTTAAAGTACACACAAATAATAAGTAATCGAATTAATTTTGAAATAATCCCTGGCACTAAAACTGTTAAGTCAGCCATAATGTAGTTGAAGTACGTGTTTTAAGTAATGAGGTGGGACTTAAAACCATTTAAGTGTATACAAATTATCTCGTTTCACTAGAAAGCATCGATGATCTAAAAGCGTCAAAATTTGTTACCCCGACGAATCTTAGTCTACCCTGTAGTTGAGGTGCGTATATAAAAGCGACTATTTAAATAATCACGTGGGGCTTAAAACCATCGAAAAGTATACAAATTATCTCCTTCCCTTAGAAAGCATCGACGATCTAAAAGCGTCAAAATTTATTACCTCAACAAATCTTAGTCTAATAAAAATACGCGTTCCGCGACACAGCCAGGAAATTTTTGCAACCCGAGTAATTTTTTTTTATCTTCCCAACGGGGAAATCATGTGTTCTGCTTCTGGCAAATCACCCCAGCTAAACTCAATAATTATATCTTTGGGTAATAAGGTCAGCGGCTAACATTCGGTAATTTCAAGTTTGCTTGGTTTGCAGTATCTATTCCACTACATCGCTACTTGGTAGAATAAAGTTGATACGATGCGAGGCAGGGAACGCATGCTACTTGTATCTGCAAGTAATGCCGCTGAAATGCTACAATGCACTCTCGCAACGTCATCAGAAAGCAGATAATGGCGTCGTAATCTGCCATCGGACAGCTTATCACAGGAATTCATTTGTTAGACCGCCGATTTCTTGGCTGAAGTCTTGGCTCCCATAGTCAAGGGATTAAATGTATTAACACATTAAACGCTACGTCACCCAGATATGGGCGACGATCATATTTCAACAGGACCCTTGTCACCCGTAAAAGGGTGACACTATTTTACATTAAACAGGATTTTTGAGGTAATTTATAATCATTGTATTTGTAACACAATTATGATGAGTGTGAACAAGAGAAAGTAACAATAAACAAACAGAAACATTAACATTTTAAGGACCGCTCACGAGTTTTCTTTTGTTTTCTAGACGGTGTCTTTAGATGTCACTTATTTTGATATATTGTATCTATTTTGTGTATTTAAGTATTTACATTAATATTCAATGCATTAAACTCGATTGCCTTCATGTTTTTTTCGTATTTTCATTTTTTAGTAAAAAAAGTTATGACAATTATTAAAAAACATAATTGTTTTAATAATACCTAAAATACTTCCAATTATATAATTGCTGAAAGTTTCACAAAAATTGTTTCATACATAACAAAATTATGATTTTCTTTAACGTATTTTCTTAAACGACGAAATTTTGTTGCATCGAAATATGTGTTTTTCTTAAAAAGGCCGCAAACTTTTCAAACAGCCCTCGTATATCACAAAATAAACTGTGGTTACATTTAAACGACGCAATTTTGTTTTGCATCGAAATATGTGTTTTTCTTAAAAAGGCCGCAAACTTTTTAAATAGCCCTCGTATATCACAAAATAAACTGTGGTTACATTTAAACGACGCAATTTTGTTTTGCATCGAAATATGTGTGTTTCTTAAAAAGGCCGCAAACTTTTCAAATAGCCCTCGTATATCACAAAATAAACTGTGGTTACATTTAAACGACGCAATTTTGTTTTGCATCGAAATATGTGTTCTTCTTAAAAAGGCCGCAAACTTTTCAAATAGCCCTCGTATATCACAAAATAAATTGTGATTACATTTAAACGACGCAATTTTGTTTTGCATCGAAATATGTGTTCTTAAAAAGGCCGCAAACTTTTCAAATAGCCCACGTATATCGCAAAATAAGCTGTGGTTACATTTAAACGACGCAATTTTGTTTTGCATCGAAATATGTTTTTTTCTTAAAAAGGCCGCAAACTTTTCAAATAGCCCTCGTATATTACAAAATAAACTGTGGTTACATTTAAACGACGCAATTTTGTTTTGCATCGAAACATGTGTTTTTCTTAAAAAGGCCGCAAACTTTTCAAATAGCCCTCGTATATCAAAAATAAACTGTCGTTACTTTTAAACGACACAATTTTGTTTTGCATCGAAATATGTGTTTTTTTTAAACAGGCCGCAAACTTTTCAAAGAGCCCCCATATATCACAAAATAAACTATGGTTACATTTAAGCGACGTAATTTTGTTTTGCATCGAAATATGTGTCTTTCTCAAAAAGGCCGCAAACTTTTCAAATGGCCCCCGTATATCACAAAGTAAACTATGGTTACATTTAAACGATGCAATGTCGTTTTGCATCTAAATATGTGTCTTTCTTAAAAAGGCCGCAAACTTTTCAAATAGCCCTCGTATATCACAAAATAAATTGTGATTACATTTAAACGACGCAATTTTGTTTTGCATCGAAATATGTGTTTTTCTTAAAAAGGCCGCAAACTTTTCAAATAGCCCTCGTATATCACAAAATAAACTGTGGTTACATTTAAACGACGCAATTTTGTTTTGCATCGAAATATGTGTTTTTCTTAAAAAGGCCGCAAACTTTTCAAATAACCCTCGTATATTACAAAATAAACTGTGGTTACATTTAAACGACGCAATTTTGTTTTGCATCGAAATACGTGTGTTTCTTAAAAAAGCCGCAAACTTTTCAAATAACCCTCGTATATCACAAAATAAACTGTGATTACATTAAACGACGCAATTTTGTTTTGCATCAAAATATTTATTTTTCTTAAAAAGGCCGCAAACGTTTCAAATAACCCCCGTATATCACAAAATAAACTGTGGTTACATTTAAACGACGCAATTTTGTTTTGCATCGAAATATGTGTTTTTCTTAAAAAGGCCGCAAACTTTTCAAATAGCCCTCGTATATTACAAAATAAACTGTGGTTACATTTAAACGACGCAATTTTTTTTTGCATCTAAATATGTGTTCTTCTTAAAAAGGCCGCAAACTTTTCAAATTGCCCTCGTATATCACAAAAATAAACTGTGGTTACATTTAAACGACGCAATTTTGGTTTGCATCGGAATATATGTTCTTCTTAAAAAGGCCGCAAATTTTTCAAATAGCCTTCGTATATCACAAAATAAACTGGTTACATTTAAACAGACGCAATTTTGTTTTGCATCAAAATATTTATTTTTCTTAAAAAGGCCGCAAACGTTTCAAATAACCCCCGTATATCACAAAATAAACTGTGGTTACATTTAAACGACGCAATTTTGTTTTGCATCGAAATATCTGTTTTTCTTAAAAAGGCCGCAAACTTTTCAAATAGCCCTCGTATATCTCAAAATAAACTGTGGTTACATTTAAACGACGCAGTTTTATTTTGCATCAAAATATGTGTTCTTCTTAAAAAGGCCGCAAACTTTTCAAATTGCCCTCGTATATCACAAAAATAAACTGTGGTTACATTTAAACGACGCAATTTTGGTTTGCATCGGAATATATGTTCTTCTTAAAAAGGCCGCAAATTTTTCAAATAGCCCCCTCGTATATCGCAAAATAAACTGGTTACATTTAAACAGACGCAATTTTGTTTTGCATCGAAATATGTGCTTTTCTTAAAAAAGCCGCAAACTTTTCAAATAATCCTCGTATATCGCAAAATAAACTGGTTACATTTAAACAGACGCAATTTTGTTTTGCATCGAAATATGTGCTTTTCTTAAAAAAGCCGCAAACTTTTCAAATAATCCTCGTATATTACAAAATAAACTGTGGTTACATTTAAACGACGCAATTTTGTTTTGCATCGAAATATGAGTTTTTCTTAAAAAGGCCGCAAACTTTTCAAATAGCCTTCGTATATCACAAAATAAACTGTGTTTACATTTAAACGACGCAATTTTGTTTTGCATTGAAATATGTTTTTTTCTTAAAAAGGCCGCAAACTTTTCAAATAGCCCACGTATATCGCAAAATAAGCTGTGGTTACATTTAAACGATGCAATTTTGTTTTGCATCGAAATATGTGTTTTTCCAAAAAAGGCCGCAAACTTTTCAAATAGCGCTCGTATATCACAAAATAAACTGTGGTTACATTTAAACGACGCAATTTTGTTTCGCATCGAAATATGTGTTTTTTTTAAACAGGCCGCAAACTTTTCAAATAGCCCTCGTATATCACAAAATAAACTATGGTTACATTTAAACGATGCAATGTCGTTTTGCATCTAAATATGTGTCTTTCTTAAAAAGGCCGCAAACTTTTTAAATACCCCACGTATATCACAAAATAAACTGTGGTTACATTTAAACGACGCAATTTTGTTTTGCATCTAAATATGTGTTTTTCTTAAAAAGGCCGCAAACTTTTCAAATAGTCCTCGTATATTACAAAATAAACTGTGGTTACATTTAAGCGACGCAATTTTGTTTTGCATCGAAATATGTGTTTTTCTTAAAAAGGCCGCAAACTTTTCAAATAGCCCTCGTATATTACAAAATAAACTGTGGTTACATTTAAACGACGCAATTTTGTTTTGCATCGAAATATGTGTTCTTCTTAAAAAGGCCGCACACTTTTCAAATAGCCCACGTATATTACAAAATAAACTGGTTAGATTTAAACGACGTAATTTTGTTTTGCATCGTAATTTGTGTTCTTCTTAAAAAGGCCGCAAACTTTTCAAATAGCTCCCGTATATCACAAAATAAACAGTGGCTACATTTAAACTACGCAGTTTTGTTTTGCATCGAAATATCTGTTTTTCTTAAAAAGGCCGCAAACTTTTCAAAAGCCCTCGTATATCACAAAATAAACTGTGGTTACATTTAAACGACGCAATTTTGTTTTGCATCGAAATATGAGTTTTTCTTAAAAAGGCCGCAAACTATTCAAATAGCCTCCGTATATCACAAAATAAACTGTGGTTACATTTAAACGACGCAATCTTGTTTTGCATCGAAACATGTGTTTTTCTTATAAAGCCCGCAAACTTTCCAAATACCCCTCGTATATCACAAAATAAACCGTGGTTACATTTAAACGACGCAATTTCGTTTTGCATCGAAATATGTATTTCTTTTAAAAAGGCCGCAAACTTTTCAAATAACCACCGTATATCACAAAATAAACTGTGGTTACATTTAAACGACGCAATTTTGTTTTGCATCGAATATGTGTTTTTCTTAAAAAGGCCGCAAACTTTTCAAATAGTCCCCGTATATCACAAAATAAACTATGGTTACATTTAAACGACGCAATTTTGTTTTGCATCGAAATATGTGTTTTTCTCAAAAAGGCCGCAAACTTTTCAAATAGCCCTCGTATATCACAAAATAAATTGTCATTACATTTAAACGACGCATTGCATTGTATCATTCTTTTTTACCGCGCTGCTTACGCTTCAAGTATCGGATTTGGGCCCCGGAAGAAATTCCACCGATTTATGCTGGGCGTTGAACGTGTTAAACGCGTTTGAGACTCGCATCGGAATAGCCTTTCGTAGTCCGATTATGCTATTCATTAGACGGGCAGCCATGTTCCTCACCACTTCCTCGTTTTTACAAGTTACCTTGTAACTCTATTATCTCCCCATCGCTCGTTCATTTTCTGCCGTACGAGACTTTGATTTACAACGCTCGTGTCTCGTATAATTGCACGACCGACGCAATCTCTGTCCCGAGGGGGGAAACTCTCGCAATGACCGTGACGCCGTAATTGCGATTATGTTTTTTAGCGTTCTGATGTGATCGCGACAAAATCGATTATGACCCGATTTTTGTCGGATAATAGATTGGGCGTTAAAGGATATTACGTCGGAAATCGAGTTGTAATGGATCAAAAATATAAATGCAAGTACGTTTCTTTAACATATTAATTGACTGCCTAGTAAATTTTGTGGTATCAACACATGCATACGCACATACATATAAACATTTCTTTAATCATCGATAATTGTGTTGTAATGGATCAAAAATATAAATGGAAGTACGTTTCGTCAACACATTAATATAGAATTTTCCAACATATTAATTGACTGCGTAATAAATTTTGTATCATAAATACGCGTATACGTAAATACATATAAATATTTTTGTAGTAACATGTTATGAAGACCAACTTTGTACTGGAATAACTATAATCTCACTTAACCCCCAACCTTTGTTTTTCTTATGACACATGTAAGACGCAAATAGGAAAATGAAATTTAATTTAAATAAATTCTTGTTCCAGACATTCGTTCCTTAGGATGGAATACAATTTTATTTGAGGGATATTTGATTTGTTGTTCTTATTCCTTCGAGCATTCTGCTGTTTGCCCCAGATATAACTTGCCGATAGAAAAACTTTGAATGCCAACTGAAAGTTTTTCGAATAATTTCTTATTCGCGGCGTTTGTTCGGTAATATTGAATAAACTTTTATTTCCGTAACATCGCAATCGTTATTTTTATTTTCCCAAGTGGTTACGTCGCTTCTCTTACCACCCATACAGAACTTCAAAAGAAAAACTCCAGACGCAAAATAAAACCTTATTTTAAAACTTCTTATTCCAGGCATTCTTTCATTATCGTTGAATACTCTCAATTTTAGTTCTTTAATGTTTTACTGGTTTTGTATGGCATCTCAACTGTCCTTTTTTGTTCCATAAATACAAAACCCCAATAGGAAAACTCTGAATGCAAAATTAAATTTTATTCAAATATTTTTTTATTCGCGGCATTTATTCTTATTCCAGGCATCCGTTCATTAGCATTGAATACAATTTTATTTCCTTAACGTTTTATTGGCTATTCTTACCCTCTTGGCTGTTTTATCCTTTCTCGTACCATAGATACAAAACCCCAATAGAAGAACTTTGAATGCAAAAATAAACTTTATTCGAATAATTTCTTATTTGCGGCATTCATTCGTTAATATTGAATAAACTTTTATTTCCGTGACATTATGCTCGTTATTTTTACTCTTCTAAAAGTTCGGTCGATTGTCTTACCACCGGAACAAAACTCCAAAAGAAAAACTTGAGACGCAAAATAAAACCTTACTTTAATAACTTCTTATTCTTATTCTTATTCTTATTCCAGGCATCCTTTCATTAGCATTGAATACAATTTAATTTCCTTAGGGTTTTATTGGTTATCCTTGCCGTCCCAAGTATTCTCTCCTTTCTCGTTCCATAAATACAAAACGCCAATAGCAAAACTCTAACTGCCCAATTAAACTTTATTTGGATAATTTCTTATTCACGGCATTCAATCGCTAATACTGAATAAACTTTTATTTCCGTCACATCGCATTCTTTGTTTTTACTTTCCCAATTGGTACGTCGCTTCTCTTACCAACAAAACCGGTAAACAAAGTTATTTTATTAACTTCTCATTCGGGGCATCCGTTCATTAGCGTTGAATAAACTTTTATTTCTGTAACATCGCATTCACTGTTTTTTCTCCAGGTGTTACGTCACTTCTCTTACAACCAATACAAAACTCCAAAAACTTTAGACGCAAGATAAAAACCTTATTTCAATAACTTCTTATTCTTATTCTTATCCTTATTCCAGGAACCCGTTCATTAGCATTGAATGCAATTTAATTTCCTTAACGTTTTATAGGTTATCCTTCTCGAGTATTCTCTCCTGTCTCGTTCCATAAATACAAAACGCCAATAGCAATACTGTGACTGCAGAATTAACTTTTATTTGAATAATTTCTTATTTGCGGCATTCATTCGTTAATATTGAATAAACTTTTATTTCTGTGATATCGCATTTGTTTTTACTCTCCCAAATGTTAGGTCCCATCTCTTATAATCGGTATAAAACTCCAAAAGAAAAACTTTAGACGCAAAATAAAACCTTGTTTTAAAACTTATTATTCGAGGCACCCGTTCATTAGCACTGAATACTATTTTATTTCTTTTACGTTTTCGTAACCCTTATTTACCCTTTTTCGTACCACCGACACAAAACGCCAATAGCAAAACTTTAAATGCAAAAATAAACTTTATTCGAATAATTTCTTATTCGCGGCATTCATTCGTTAATATTGAATAAACTTTTATTTCCGTGACATTGTGTTCGTCATTTTTACTCTTTCAAAAGTTACGTCGATTCTCTTACCTCCGGTTGAAAACTCCAAAAGAAAAACTTAAGACGCAAGATAAAACCTCGTTTTATTAACTTCTTATTCGAGGCATCCGTTCATTAGCATTGAATTAATTTTTATTTCCGTGACATCGCATTCATTGTTTTTACTCTCCATGTGTTACGTCACTGCTCTTACAACCGATACAAAACTCCGAAAACTTCAGACGCAAGATAAAAACCTTATTTCAATAACTCCTTATTCTTATTCTTAATCTTATTTCAGGAATCCGTTTATTAGCATTTAATACAATTTTATTTTCTTAACGTTTTATTGGTTATTCTTACCTTCTTGACTGTCCTACCCTTTCCCGTACCACAGATACAAATCCCAATAGAAAAACTTTGAATGCAAAAATAAACTTTATTCGAATAATTTCTTATTCGCGGCATTCATTCATTAATATTGAATAAACTTTTATTTCCGTAACATCGCATTTGTTTTTACTCTCCTAAGTGTTAGATCGCATTTCTTACAACCAATACAAAACTCCAAAAACTTGAGACGCAAGATAAAACCTTATTTCAATAACTTCTTATTCTTATTCTTATTCCAGGCATCCGTTCATTAGCATTGAATACAATTTAATTTCCTTAACGTTTTATTGGTTATCCTTGCCCTCCCAAGTATTTTCTCCTTTCTCGTTTCGTAAATACAAAACGCCAATAGCAAAACTCTAACCGCACAATTAAACTTTATTTGGATAATTTCTTATTCACGGCATTCAATCGCTAATACTGAATAAACTTTTATTTCCGTCACATCGCATTCATTGTTTTTACTTTCCCAATTGGTACGTCGCTTCTCGTACCAACAAAACCGGTAAAAAAACTTGAAAAGAAAAACTTCAGACGCAAGATAAAACCTCATTTTATTAACTTCTTATTCGAGCCATCCGTTCATTAGCATTGAATAAACTTTTATTTCCGTGACATCGCATTCGTTGTTTTTACTCTTCCAAGTGTTACGTCATTTGTCTTACAACCAATACAAAACTCCAAAAACTTCAGACGCAAGATAAAAACCGTATTTTAATAACTTCCTATTCTTATTCTTATTCCAGGAATCCGTTCGTTAGCATTGAATACAATTTAATTTCCTTAACGTTCTATTGGTTATCTTTGCCCTCTCGAGTATTCTTTCCTTTCTCGTACCAGAGATACAAAACGCCAATAGCAAAACTCTGACTACAAAATTAAACTTTATTTGAATAATTTCTTATTTACATTCGTTAATATGGTATAAACTTTTATTACCGTTACATCGCAATCGTTATTTTTACTCTTCCAAAAGTTACGTCGCTTCTGTTACCACCGGTTGAAAACTCCAAAAGAAAAACTTCAGACGTAAAATAAAACCTTATATTACGTTTAACGTAATTTAATTAAAATATAACGTTATATTCTTATTCTTATTCTTATTCCTATTCTTATTCCAGGAGTCCATCCGTTAGCATTGAATACAATTTTATTTTCTTAACGTTTTATTGGTTATTCTTGCCCTCTTGACTGTCCTATCCTTTCTCGTACCACCGATACAAAACACCAGTAGCAAAACTTAAATGCAAAAATAAACTTTATTCGAATAATTTCTTATTTGCAACATTCATTCGTTAATATTGAATAAATTTTTATTTCCGTGACATTGCGTTCGTTATTTTTACTCTTCCAAAAGTTACGTCGATTCTCTTACCTCCGGTTGAAAACTCCAAAAGAAAAACTTAAGACGCAAGATAAAACCTCGTTTTATTAACTTCTTATTCAAGGCATTCGTTCATTAGCATTGAATAAACTTTTATTTCCGTAACATCGCATTTGTTTTAACTCTCCCAAGTGTTAGATCGCATTTCTTACAACGGATACAAAACTCCAAAAACTTGAGACACAAGATAAAGCCTTATTTTAATAACTCCTTATTCTTATTCTTAAGCTTATTTCAGGAATCCGTTCATTAGCATTTAATGCAATTTTATTTTTTTAACGTTTTATTGGTTATTCTTACCCTCTTGACTGTCTTATCCTTTCTTGTACCACCAATACAAAACCCCAATAGAAGAACTTTGAATGCAAAAATAAACTTTATTCGAATAATAACTTATTCGCAGCATTCATTCGTTAATATGGAATAAACTTTTATTTCCGTCACATCGCAGTTGTTATTTTTACTCTTCCAAAAGTTACGTCGATTCTCTTACCACCAGTTAAAAACTACAAAAGAAAAACTGCAGACGTAGAATAAAACCCTATTTTAAAACTTCTTATTTCAGGCATTCTTTCATAATCATTGAATACTCGTACAATTTTAGTTCTTTAACGTTTTACTGGTTGTCTGTGGTCTCTCAATTGCCCTGTCCTTTTTCGTTCCGTAAATACAATACCCCAATAGCAAACCTCTGAATGCAAAATTAAATTTTATTTGTATAATTTCTTATTTGCGGCATTCATTCGTTAATATTCAATAAACTTTTATTTCTGTCACATCGCATTTGTTTTTACTCTCCCAAATGTACGGTTGCATCTCTTATAATCGGTACCAAAGTCGAAAAGAAAAACTTCAGACGCGAAATAAAATGTTATGTGATTAACTTCTTATTCTTATTCTTATTCTTGCTCCAGGCATCCGTTCATTAGCATTGAATAGAATTTTATTTCCATGACACCGCATTCATTGTGTTTACTCTTCAGGTGTTAGGTCACTTCTCTTACAGCCGATACAAATTCTAAAAACTTCAGACGCAAGATGAGAACCTTATTTCAATAACTTCTTATTCTTATTCTTATCCTTATTACAGGAATCCGTCTATTAGCACTGAATACAATTTGAATTGAATTTATTTCTGTCACCCCGTCTTCGCTGTAATCTTTCACGCACCACCTCAAATAAAATTTCGCCCAATACCATCAGCCAGCGATCGTCTGTCGCTGAAACTTCTTCCTGCGCGAAGCTTTATAATTAGCCGCACAAGCGAGCATCTAACGGAACAGGCACAAAGGCCCGACTGTCTCAGGTAATTGGAGCACGTGCGTTGGTAATTGACGATTCCAGGTGGGCATTCGCTCGCAGAACAAAACCTACGCCCCGGATGTACGGAAGATGTAGCCTTCGCAGAAGATGAACAGCTCCTCGCGAACTTATAACTTCGCGGAAACAAGTCGAATCGCTGTTACGTGAACAGTTCGATTCTGGAAATTGCCGGACGATCAAACGAGTTTAAGCTTTTTGCGGCCATGTGGATTTCCTTTATGGCCCCGCGTTATAGGAGAGGTCAGTAACGGAAGCGGCGCGGATAATTATTGTTTCGCGTAATTGGAGCACGTACTTGCTGCAGTCATTATCGCCGGGCAACGCGATATTGCCTTACTAACCGAGAGAGACGCAGAATTCATTTGCGAACATTTGTCTAAGAGCAAATACGAATATGGGATACGTAAATGCGTAATTGAATTTCTGCCGTTGTGATTAAAAATAAGGATATTGATTTATTGTGAGTGGACTGAAATATTTGAATTCGATGGTTTGGGAGATTAACCGGTTAAGCGCGGAATTTAATTTTAGGAATCCCTCAGAGAGTGCGGAATTAAAATTAAGCAATGACGTGTATACACGTCGAACGCAGGATAAATGGTACTATTATAAATTTTGCTACTACTGCTGTCTGAAGGACCCATATGGAGGGTAAATTTAGCAATTTATTGTAGCATTATTATTATTATATTATAGATATTCAGCTATTTTTCATAGCTTACGCTTGATTTTGATAATAACTGTGGAAATACACAGGTTTACTCCAGATATTTTAAAAGCGAAGAAAAGGGAGCTTTTGGATCGAATGTTTCGGATTCTTGTATTCAATTCAAGAATGTCTATTTTTAATGTTATTCATGGTTCTCAACTTTCTTATTCGTAAGGTTTCACACATTTAATTTCAATCATGGTATCGTATTATCGAAGTTAGTACATAGTTTGTATGATATGCTCGGAAACAATCACCGAAATGCAGTTGTGCTTCACAGTATCTACACACCTAGAAAGATATTCGACAAATTTGGAAGCCTAGCCTCGGCTTCAAACTCGTATCTTATCTTTCTAAAATAAATGCGACTCTACTGTCCGTAATTCCAAAGTAAGAAACTTGGGAAAGATTAGAAACACAAATTATAATTATCTCGCAAAATTTTTTGTGAGAAATTCCCGAAGAGAGATTGTACCATTTAGATTGGTTTCTCTTAGAATGGTAAAAAAAATAATAAGAAATGCATGTGCGTCACCCGACGGCAGTATGTTCAGCAAAAAGTCGTCACCAATATCTGGGTGAAAGGCCCTGCCGAAATATAGCTATCACCCGTATATGGGTGACGTGCCTGTCAATATGTTAACACATTGTTGACCGGCAATTTTACGTGAAACTTGTCTCGAATCATCGGTTATTATTTTGTAATTGAATGAGGAAGTGAATCAATCCAAATAAACTTCAATAAAGTTTATTTATACATAGTGAATTGAGATTAAACTTTGGAGGTATAATTTATATAACTTTCAATATTTTTACATATGATTGATTATACCGCAGTCATTTATGCGTAGTTGTACCCAACAAGTTTTGAACATATATCTGCTTTCGTTGCGCTTTCCTTTTAAAGAACTAGATTATACCATTGAGCCTAATATTAAATTCATAACTATCTTCTGATAAACAATAATTTCCCAGATATTCGGGTTTTCTCGTAAATATTGCTAATTTTCAAGCAGTACGATAAAATACGATAATTTAAAATATTGTCAATTTTTAAAGGAGAATTTCGCATTTTTCTGCATGTATTTCCATAAATTTAGGCATCGTCGATTTTCATGCGGTAATTTTGAGTCATCATTTAAATATTGCTAATTTTCCAGCAGTAGGATTAAATCCGATCAATTTAAATATTGTCAATTCTTAAATGAGAATTTTGTATTTTTGTGAATGTATTTTCATACTTTTAGACATTGTCGATTTGTGTGCGGCAATTTTAAATGATTTTCACTTAAAAATTGCTGTTTTTGAAGCAGTACGATTAAATCCGATAAATTTAAATTTTGTCCATTTTTAAATGAGAATTTTGTATTTTTGTGCATGTATTTCCATAAATATAGGCATTGTCAAAAATCAAGCGGCAGTTTTAAATGATCTTCATTTAAATATTGCTAATTTTCAAGCAGTACGATTAAATCCGATAAATTTAAATACTGTCAATTTTTAAACGAGAATTTTGTATTTTTGTGAATGTATTTTCATAAATTTAGGCATTGTCGATTTCTAAACCATAATTTTAAATTATGTTCGCTTAAATATTCCTTATTCTCAAGCAATACGATTAATCCGATAAATTTAAATATTATCGATTTTTAAACGACAATTTTATATTATTGCGAATGTATTTCCATAAATTTAGGCATTGTCGATTTTCAAGCGGTAATTTTAAATGATCTTCACTTAAATATTGCTCATTTTCAAGCAGTACGATTAAATTCGATAAATTTAAATATTGTCAATTTTTAAATGAAAATTGTATATTTTTGTGAATGTATTTCCATAAATTTAGACATTGTCGATTTTCATGCGGCAGTTTTAAATAATCTTCATTTAAATATTGCTCATTTTCAAGCATTACGGTTAAATCCGATAAATTTAAATATCGTCAATTCTTAAATGACAATTTTGTATTTTTGTGAATATACTTTCATACCTTTAGGCATTGTGGATTATCAAGCCGTAATTTTAATACTAAACGTACCAAGCGTGGTCAAATGACCCTTTTAAAAATTTACTTTAAAATCGTACATTCATTCTTATTTCTTTCGCTCATTTGACTTTCTGTAAATTCTTGCATTGTCTAATCATTCAATTGCTCGCTTTAATAAATTAGGAATTTCTTTCTGATAATCAACGTTTATTTCATAAGTCAAATGACCCCTCGTGATAAGAATAGTTAGGTATAAACTACCGGTACGTTTAGTGTTAAGTACGAGTTCGGATGCCACGGCATCGATATTCCGCAGGAAGAAATTGAGACGGAAGTAACGCATACAGGAACTGCCATGAGCGAAAGACGCTGGACGAAAAGAGAGAGGACAGCCGGCAGTCTTATATGATTTCACAATGTGGGTCAATTATTTTGTTGTGCGTGGAAGCAGATCGTCGTTTCTTCGGTTAAGCGGTCAGACGGACGTTCTCCGTGTCGGGTTGAGGTAGGGGAAAAAGAGGAAGTCCGTGGCTACCGATGACCCCGAAGAGAACTCATACGACGTGCTCTTTTCCCGTTAAACCGAATTTAATTAGCTGTGAGTAATACGGTGAGACGTATTTATCACGTGCCGCGGCGAAACGCTAATTGACGCAAATGAACTTTGCACCTAGCTTCTCGGAATAATTCGTTTTACGTCGTTATTTTATCGAACTCCTATCGGGTTCCCGTTGCTTCTTCGTTCATTTTTGCTTCTACTTTATTTATTTTCACAGCGCTCCTTCCTTCCTGCTACTCTGCCATCGCTTATTTCTAATTTTTCATTTTTCCATCTTTTCCAATTTTCCTTATTCCGTGTCCTACTTCGTTTTCTCTTATTATTTTCTTTTCTTCTGTTCACTTTTCACGTTTTTCGTCCTCATTTTGATGCAATAATACGAATGCACGATAAGGGAAGGTAGCCTAATTTCGACCGCTATGATATATAAAGACGGATGATATCTGCGAGATTTGAGATAGGCATTTTGTTATACATAGATGTAGAAGAGGTTAATGCAATTGTGTTTTTAAAGAAACGCTTCGTGGTTACATTGAGAGAAGTGTTATTCGTTTGGCTAAGAAGAAAATCTATTATTTCGACATAAGTGTGAAAGCAGTTAATTCGTCTAAACGTAAGTAATTACATGTCTTATTATACCATCACAAAACTTGCTTATCCATCAACAATTTCTGATTATAATTTTGCGAAGTTATGTTAGTTTGACGTTTCTGTACAATATCAAGCATTAAATATTCAAGTTTCCCAAGTTGGACTGAAAACAGATGCCGAAATTGAACCGGTCCAATTTCGGCAACGACAATTTTTTCATGGATAAATTATAATTAACACTAGATTGCCCAAGGCAGTCATTTTGACTGTTTTTTAATTTCAATTAGAAAAACAATTATGAAATTGATGACACAATTTCTTAGAATTTGGTGACTTTTTCTATAACATATAAATGGGTTTATGAATAATTGTAGTTACTTCCGCCCTCCTTTATTTCCGTATATATATATATGTGTTATACCTATATTGCCCAGAAGCAGTCGTTTTGACTGCTTGGTAAATTTTAAATAATCAAAAGATTTTTATTTATTGAATTGAGTAAATTTCTTATATGACCTGTCCGGCTTTGTATTGAAATATGATGCATGATAAATTGTCGATTTGGGCGTATACTTGATAAGTGTCAGTTGCTCAATAAGCTAAAGTAGTACTAGTTATTCGAATCTTTATAAAGTGTCGTTCTAACAAGTTGTTTATTTTATTTCTTTTGCGCCCTAACTTTATGAAAAAAATGTCGAACAGAAATGAGTTCTTGGAAAATCTAACGAACATAAGTGAAGAGTGCTCCGATATAGAATCAAATGCAACAAATTCTGAACTATCATCTGAAGATGAAGCGGATTATATTCAAAGTGAAACATCTGACGCTGAAGATAGTGATGAAGAGTCGATCACCAATGATGAAAATGAAAGTGTCATCAATATGCCCAGGAAAAGGTGTAGGGTGCTAACTAGTTCAGATTCTGATGAAGAAACTGAAAATATGTTTCAGGAGGTCGAAACAGCTGCTGATGGTACTGTGTGGACAAAAATTGACGAAGGTGGTATTCCTGGAAGGATACCATCTGCTTGTATTTTCAAGAGTGTGAAAGGGCCAACAGGCTACGCAAAAAGGAACATTGTGGCAGATAATCTTATCAGTGCATTATCGTCGATAATAGATAACTATATTATCAAACATATAAGAAAGTGCACAGAAGAATGTCGTCGAATTTTGCGGAACGGTTGGACAATATCATTACCGGAAATACGTGCATTTATTGGGATTCTATATGCTCGTGGAGCTTACGAGGCAACAAATTTTAAATTGAGTTATTTATAGTCAGCGAAGTGGGGTCCCGAATCTTTTAGAAAAACTATGGCCAGAGAAAAGTTCAAGCAAATCCTACGATTTATTCATTTTGACAAAAGAACCGAAAGAAGTAGGCGCCTACAAACAAATAAATTTGCCCTGGTTTCGGCAAACACAAATGACAGACTATATAAAATAAGAGAAGTTTTCGATATATTGAACCAAAATTTTTCTAATTACTGCGATTTGGATGAAGATGTGTGTATTGACGAGTCATTAGTACCTTTCCGAGGACGCATAAAGTTCAGGCAATTTTTAAAACAGAAACGTCACAAATACGGTATCAAAGTATTTAAATTGTGTTCGGGCCAGGGGTACACATATAAATTTGAAATATATTCGGGAAAAAACTTAAATGCACCATACGTAACACCAACAAATATTGTCATGAAGCGGATTATATTCAAAGTGAAACATCTGACGCTGAAGATAGTGATGAAGAGTCGATCACCAATGATGAAAATGAAAGTGTCATCAATATGCCCAGGAAGAGGTGTAGGGTGCTAACTAGTTCAGATTCTGATGAAGAAACTGAAAATACGTTTCAGGAGGTCGAAACAGCTGCTGATGGTACTGTGTGGACAAAAATTGACGAAGGTGGTATTCCTGGAAGGATACTATCTGCTTGTATTTTCAAGAGTGTGAAAGGGCCAACAGGCTACGCAAAAAGGAACATTGTGGCAGATAATCTTATCAGTGCATTATCGTTGATAATAGATAACTATATTATCAAACATATAAGAAAGTGCACAGAAGAATGTCGTCGAATTTTGCGGAACGGTTGGACAATATCATTACCGGAAATACGTGCATTTATTGGGATTCTATATGCTCGTGGAGCTTACGAGGCAACAAATTTTAAATTGAGTTATTTATGGTCAGCGAAGTGGGGTCCCGAATCTTTTAGAAAAACTATGGCCAGAGAAAAGTTCAAGCAAATCCTACGATTTATTCATTTTGACAAAAGAACCGAAAGAAGTAGGCGCCTACAAACAAATAAATTTGCCCTGGTTTTGGCAAACACAAATGACAGACTATATAAAATAAGAGAAGTTTTCGATATATTGAACCAAAATTTTTCTAATTACTGCGATTTGGATGAAGATGTGTGTATTGACGAGTCATTAGTACCTTTCCGAGGACGCATAAAGTTCAGGCAATTTTTAAAACAGAAACGTCACAAAAACGGTATCAAAGTATTTAAATTGTGTTCGGGCCAGGGGTACACATATAAATTTGAAATATATTCGGGAAAAAACTTAAATGCACCATACGTAACACCAACAAATATTGTCATGAAGCGGATTATATTCAACGTGAAACATCTGACGCTGAAGATAGTGATGAAGAGTCGATCACCAATGATGAAAATGAAAGTGTCATCAATATGCCCAGGAAAAGGTGTATGGTGCTAACTAGTTCAGATTCTAATGAAGAAACTGAAAATACGTTTCAGGAGGTCGAAACAGCTGCTGATGGTACTGTGTGGACAAAAATTGACGAAGGTGGTATTCCTGGAAGGATACCATCTGCTTGTATTTTCAAGAGTGTGAAAGGGCCAACAGGCTACGCAAAAAGGAACATTGTGGCAGATAATCTTATCAGTGCATTATCGTCGATAATAGATAACTATATTATCAAACATATAAGAAAGTGCACAGAAGAATGTCGCCGAATTTTGCGGAACGGTTGGACAATATCATTACTGGAAATACGTGCATTTATTGGGATTCTATATGCTCGTGGAGCTTACGAGGCAACAAATTTTAAATTGAGTTATTTATGGTCATCGAAGTGGGGTCCCGAATCTTTTAGAAAAACTATGGCCAGAGAAAAGTTCAAGCAAATCCTACGATTTATTCATTTTGACAAAAGAACCGAATGCAGTAGGCGCCTACAATCAAATAAATTTGCCTCGCTTTCGGAAATATGGGTTAAGTTCATTGAAAACAGTCAATATGTACAGTTAATATTTACTAATAACCTGTTATATAACTGTAAATAACATAAAAAATATTAAAAATTAATTTTAAACAAATTTCTTTACATATTTGTTATTTTTTCACAATGCAGTCATTTTGACTGTTTTTGGGCAATATAGGTATACAAGAAATCTCGGGCAATCTAGTGTTAAAAGAATGTCTTCTAGTAGTGATGGTGATAAAGATAGAAGTGACAACGAAAATAAACGATTTAGGACAGTTCTTGAAAAAATATCACCGCGAGCAAAAAAAAATCCAAATCCAACTGGCCCTTCGTCTTTTCACAGTGCACCAATAACCCAGAAAGCAGTGGAAATAAAAAGCAGCCCGTACAAATCGCGATTATACCAAAACCTAAAAAAAAATCAGTTCACCAAAGTTTAACTAAATGCAGAAACATAAAAATGAAACTGGTGATTCATGGTTTTGTATATTACGTGAAGAAACCAAGGAAGAAGAAATGATACAATGCATGAAATGTCACGCTTGGATACATACTCGGTGTGCTGGACTTAGTGCTGCAAATAAAAGGTTCTTTTGTTGTAATTGCCGTTAAGAAAGCTCATGGTCCAATTTAGGAAACCAGCGGTCCAAATAAGGAAACCGGTTTCCTAAATTGAACCGATGACACGATTTTTTTGAATTCATTTTTCACTGTTATAAATAATTTTTAAAATTTAATAAATGGTTCTATTTTGAAGGTACACTTAGTGAGTTTATTTTCTACTACTTCATTTTTATTGGCACTTCTTCCGTCCTTCTATATTTGAAAAAATACAAAATTGGTCCAAATTAGGCCAGTCTCCCCTATGTTTGTTACTAATGCATCATAATTTACACCGTTTGTATACAATTCGCAATCGAATTTATGCGAGGTGTGAGTCACTCGTTAATTAATGACTGACTCCGTCTTATTCTGCAGATCCGTGACTGTCCACTGACCTCATGCTGTGAGACCAACTGACAATAATCACGCTGCCCACAGTGGGTCAGTACCAGAGAAAGTTTTGGCAGACCCGTTATGTGCTGGAAAAAAGAGTGCTAGGAAAGAAACACACTGCAACATAGCCGGGAGAAGACAATAGGGAAAAGAGATAGAAGAAAGTTTACGGAGAGCATTGGAAGGAAAAGACGAAACGTCGAAGGTAGAGAGTGGAGGAATTGATCGATGGGTAAAAAATGTAGGAACTACAAATGGGGGAAAAATGGAGAAAATTGAGATGAAGTGGATGGAGGTAAGTGGGAAATAAGCTGTGGGTATCGAGGGAAAAAGGTCTGGAAACCAGATGCAGGAAATGCAGAGATGGACAGAACGCAGATACGGATTCTACATCTTCTTTTTTCTGTCTTTTTACTCTGCACGTTTCTATGTGCATTAGCTAAATCCTTTGGTTTGTATCCATTCATCTTGGGGATCGATTCCTGCTCAACGAAAAGGAAGTGGGTCTGTTGAAGATTACATGGTTTTCGTTTTGAATATCGATTTCTGCTCAATGAAAAGTGAAAGTAAAGTAGATTCATTGAAGATGTAATGATTTTAATGTTAGATTTTGATTCCTGCTCAGCGTATAATGAGTGGATCCGTTGAAGATGAAATGATTTTTGTTTTGGATATCAATTCCTGCTCAACGAAAAGTAAGCATATCCATTGAAGATGTAATAATTTTAATTTTAGATTTTGATTCCTGCTCAACGAAAAGTAAATGCATCAATTGTAGATGAAATGATTTTTGTTTTGGATATAAATTCCTGTTTAACGAAAAGTAAGTAGATCCATTGAAGATGAAATGATTTTTAATTTGGAAATCGATTCTGCTCAATGAAAGAAAATGGATCCATTGGAAACTAAATGATTTTCATTTTGGATATCGATTCCTGCTCAACAAAGCAAATCGATCTATTCAAGATGAAATTACGTTGAATTTGGATATCGATTCCTGCTCAACGAAAAGTAAGTGCATCTATTGAAGATGAAATGATTTTTGTTTTCGATATCCATTCCTGCTCAACGAAAAGTGAGTGAATCCGTTGAAAATGAAATGATTTTTGGTTCGGATATCAATTCCTGTTTAACGAAAAGTAAGTAAATCCATTGAAGATGAAATTATTTTTGTTTTCGATATCCATTCCTGCTCAACGAAAAGTGAGTGAATCCGTTGAAAATGAAATGATTTTTGGTTCGGATATCAATTCCTGTTTAACGAAAAGTAAGTAAATCCATTGAAGATGAAATTATTTTTGTTTTGGATACTGATTCCTGCTCAATGAAAAGTAAGAGGTTCTGTTGAAGATTACATGGTTTTCGTTTTGGATATCGATTCCTGTTCAACGAAAAGTAAAAGTAAAGTAGATCCATTGAAGATGAAGTAATTTTTGATTTGGAAATCGATTCCTGCTCAATGAAAGAAAATGGATCCATTGGAAACTAAATGATTTTCATTTTGGATATCGATTCCTGCTCAACAAAGCAAGTCGATCTATTGAAGATGAAATTACGTTAATTTGGATATCGATTCCTGCTCAACGAAAAGTAAGTGGATCCACTGAAGATGAAATAATTTTTGTTTCGGATATCCATTCCTGCTCAACGAAAAGTGAGTGAATCCGTTGAAAATGAAATGATTTTTGGTTCGGATATCAATTCCTGTTTAACGAAAAGTAAGTAAATCCATTGAAGATGAAATTATTTTTGTTTTGCATATTAATTCCTGCTCAACGAAAAGAAAGTGGATCCATTGAAGATGAAATGTTTCCGTTTCGGATATTGATTCCTGCTCAATGAAAAGTGAGTACATCCATTCAAAATGTAATGATTTTAATTTTAGATTTTGATTCCTGCTGAATGAAAAGTAAGTGGATCCATTGAAGGTGAAATGATTTTTGTTTTGCATATCGACTTCTGTTTAATGAAAAATAAGTGGATCCATTGAAGATGTAATAATTTTAATTTTAGATTTTGATTCCTGCTCAGCTAAAAGAAAGTGGATCCATTGAAGATGAAATGTTTCCGTTTCGGATATTGATTCCTCCTCAATGGAAAGTAAGTGGATCTATTGAAGATGAAATTATGTTCGATCTGGTGATTGATTCCTGCTCAACGATAAGTTGGTGGATCTATTGAAGATGAAATTATGTTCGATTTGGATATTGATTCCTGCTCAACAAAATGTAAGTGGATCCATTGAAGATGAAATGATTTTTGTTTTGGAAATCGATTCCTGTTGAACGAAAAGTAAGTGGATCCATTGAAGACGTAATGATTTTAATTTTAGATTTTGATTCCTACTCAACGAAAAGTAAGTGAAACCATTGAAGATGAAATTATGTTCGATTTGGATATCGATTCCTGCTCAACGAAAAGTAAGTGGATCCATTGAAGATAAGATTCTTTCCGTTTTGGATATCAAATCCTCCTCAACAAAAAGTAAGTGGATCCATTGAAGATGAAATGTTTCTATTTCGGATATTGATTCCTGCTCAACGAAGCAAGTCGATCTACTGAAGATGATATTATGTTGGATTTCGATATTGATTCCTGCTCAACGAAAAGAAACTAAATCCATTGAAGACAAAATAATTTTTGTTTTAGATATCAATTCCTGCTCAACGAAAAGTAAGCAAACCCATTGAAGATGTAGTGATTTTAATTTTAGATTTTGATTCCTGCTCAACGAAAAGAAACTAGATCCATTGAAGACGAAATGATTTTTGTTTTAGATATCAATTCCTGCTCAACGAAAAGTAAGCAAACCCATTGAAGATGTAGTGATTTTAATTTTAGATTTTGATTCCTGCTCAACGAAAAGTAAGTAGATCCATTGAAGATGTAATGATTTTAATATTAGATATCAATTCCTGCTCAACGAAAAGTAAGCAAACCTATTGAAGATGTATTGATTTTAATTTTAGATTTTGATTCCTGCTCAACGAAAAGTAAGTAGATCCATTGAAGATGTAATGATTTTAATATTAGATTTTGATTCCTGCTCAACGAAAAGTAAGTGGATCCACTGAAGACGAAATGATTTTTGTTTTGGATATAAATTCCTGCTCAACGAAAAGTAAGTAAATCCATTGAAAGTCAAATTATCTTCATTTTAAATTTTGACTCCAGCTCAGCGAAAAGTAAGTAGGTCCATTACAGTTAAAATGATCTATTGATACGTGGAACGGTACAAAACTGGATTTTTACCAACTGTAGACATAGCTTTGTCTATGAACTTCGTGGTAAGAGCCGAAATAGCTTGAATAAACATAGAATGCCGAGACTTCTCTTGATCAAACAAGACGATCTCGTCTCGTTGTCTCTGTTCGCTGTGTAAAAGTGTCACGTTGAACATTCTCACGCTTTCGCTGGTGCACAAACCAGAAACGGTATTAACGGACAATTCTTGACGTCAGCCAGAGACGAGGTTTTCTGTCTAACGACTGTCTGGCATACTGCGTCTGAACATCCGCAGCAGAATTCAAGACTTTCCTTGCGAACGTTATAGCTCTTATCTCTTTCACACTCTGAACCCTTTGCACTCCGAATTTTATTTCAATTCCATTACCAGCAGCTCCCAACGCTTTTAAGTGTTTTATTTAAAATCTACTTTAACTAAAAAAGCAGGCAATTTAAATAAATAAAGGAAGAAACAAATTCACTTAAATACCAATTTTATTTACACTATTGTCGTATTTTTAAATTTTCAAGCGTATGATATCTTTTGGAACAACTTCCAAGATGCAACCCCGGTTTTCTTTCGTACGTTTCACAAAAATAGGTGGTTTCTCTTCTATCTTCAGGTATTTTTCTATTTTAGCAAACTGCAGAGTCTTTGTGTTTTCCTTCGAGATGGACGAAGATGAAATGAGGCTTTCCATCTAATCGTGTTTATCATGTGTTCCAGGCCTCCCCAATTTCATATTTGAAGCATGTAAATCACGAGTAAGCATCGATAAAATCTTTTCGCGAAATTTTTTGTAGGCTACAGGTTTTGTTCCTTGGTTTTTTGTTTTTTCTTTGTATAAGATATACGCGTTTACTATGGAGATTTCTAATCCCTAAAAAAAAATATTTCTTCCACCACTTGAGTGCTCGACGTAAAAAACAATAAGGTACATTGACACCACCCATATTTTTATAATAATCTGTGATCACATCTGGTTCTTTTATTTCTCTTCGATTACCTGAATGACATCTACTTATTTGGATATGAAAAAATGTCGAGTGAGACTCGACAAAAGCGTTCCTGAGATAAAAACTGATGTCGAGTTACACTCGACATAAGAGTGCAAAGGGTTAACAGATCAAGAATATAAAGCTTGCCTAACGGTATAGATAAAATTATTGGTAGTATTACTGTAAAAAATGATAAGTGCATATTCATCCTCTGATTTACACGGTACTTTCTTTACACGGTTTTGCTTTGCACGGATTTCAAGATAACGGACTTGCAAGAGTAAAAAAGTAAAAATAGACATTTGTGCTGCGCTGAAATTTTACGTATTTGTACGGGCAGATTCTGGTACCGTTCGTTTGTTAACACTGATATTAAACGTGAAAAGCGAATACCTTCTTTTAGTACGCAAGAAGTGTACATGTTAATTAGAGCAGTAAATGTTAACCAGCAGAAAGGCACATATCATTGTGCTTTCTCTTAGTTCGTGATAAATAATTACGTTTCTTTATAAGATTGATGTTTTCTGCTTCTCAATTGCAGTTTATTCCTGTTTCACGTCGAAGTAAATGGATTTCATGAAATTTCCAATTAAATTACATAGATTTGTTTCCGATTTATACTGCTTTACCATACAAAAACCCATGATATCTCTGTGCACAGCATTCTGTGGACCCAGTTTTCCGCATAAATCTTCTGAATTGTATTTTATTTCTGTTTCACGCCAAAACAAATGAATTTCATGCAATTTCTAATTAAATCACATACATTTGTTTTCGTTTTATACAGTTTTTCATACAAAAATCCATGATTTCTCTACGCACAATATTTTTTGGACCCAATCTTCCATATAAATCTTCTCAATTGTACTTTATTTCTGTTTCAGTTTTTTCCATACAAATTTCCGTGTAAATCTTCTCAATTGTACTTCATTCCTGTTTCACGTCGAAATAAATTAATTTCATGAAATATCCAATTAAATTACATACATTTGTTTCCGTTTTACACAGTTTTTCGACACAAAAACCCATGATTTCTCTATACACAGCATTCTGAGGACCCAATCTTCCACATAAATCTTTTCAATTGTAGTTTATTCCTGTTTCACGTCGAAATTAATGAATTTCATGAAACTTCTAATTAAATGACATAGACTTGTCTTCGATTTATATACAAAAAGCCATGATCTCTCTATGCACAGCATTTTGAGGACCTAATCTTCCGTACAAATCTTCTCAATTGTTCTTTACTCCTGTTTCACGTCGAAATAAATAAATTTCATGAAAATTCTAATTAAATTACATACATTTATATTCGATGTACACAGTTTTTCCATATAAAAAGCCATGATTTCTCTATGCACAGCATTCTGAGGACCCAATCTTCCATATAAATCTTCTCAATTGTACTTTATATCTGTTTCCGTTTCTTCCGTACAAATTTCCGTGTGAATCTTCTCAATTGTACTTTGTTCCTGTCTCACGCCGAAATAAATTAATTCCATGAAATATCCAGTTAAATTACGTACATTTGTTTTCCTTTTACACAGTTTTTTCCATACAAAAAAATATGATTTCAAATCTTCTTAATTGTACTTTATTCCTGTTTCACGTCTAAATAAATGAATTTCACGAAATTTCCAATTACATACGTCAGTTTGTGATTTACGCAGTGTTTCCCATACAAAAAGCTATGGTCTCTCTATGCCCAGCATTCTGAGTACCCAATTTTCCGTATAAATTTTCGCAATTGTACTTTATTCCTGTTTCAGTTTCTTCCACACAAATTTCCGTATAAATCTTCTCAATTGTACTTTATTTCTGTTTCAGTTTCTTCTTAACAAATTTCCGTATAAATCTTTTCAATTCTACTTTATTCCTATTTCACGTCGAAATAAATGGATTTCATGAAGTTTCTAACCAAATCACATACATTTGTTTTCGTTTTATACAGTTTTTCCATACAAAAATCCATGATTTTTCTATGCACAGCATTTTGAGGACCCAATCTTCCATTTAAATTTTCTAAACCTTCTCAGTTGTACTTCATTCCCGTTTCACATCGAAATAAATGAATTTCATGAAATTTCCAATTTAATTACATACACTTCTTTTCATTTTACACAGTTTTTTCCATACAAAAAGCCATGATTTCTCTATGCATAGTATTCTGAGGACCCAATCTTCCGTATAAATCTTCTCAATTGTACTTTATTTCTGTTTCAGTTTTTTCATACGAATTTCCGTGTAAATCTTTTCAAATGTACTTTATTTCTGTTTCAGTTTCTTCCATACAAATTTCCGTATAAATCTTTTCAATTCTACTTTATTCCTATGTTACGTCGAAATAAATGAATTTCATGAAGTTTCTGACCAAATCACATACATTTGTTTTCGTTTTATACAGTTTTTCCATACAAAAATCCATGATTTTTCTATGCACAACATTTTGAGGACCCAATCTTCCATTTAAGTTTTCTAAACCTTCTCAATTGTACTTTATTCCTGTTTCACATCGAAATAAATGAATTTCATGAAATTTCCAATTAAATTACATACATTTATTTTCGTTTGACACAGTTTTTCCATACAAAACCCCATGATTTCTTAATGCACAACATTTTGAGGACCCAATCTTCGATATAAATCTTTTCAATTGTACTTTATTTCTGTTTCACATCGAAATTAATGAATTTCATGAAGCTTCTAATTAAATCACATACATTTGTTTTCGATTTACATAGTCTTTTCCATACAAAAGGCCATGATTTCTCTGTGCACAGCATTCTGAGTACCCAATTTTCCGTATAAATTGTTTCAATTGTACTTTATTTCTGTTTCAGTTTTTTCCATACAAATTTCCGTAGAAATCTTCTCAATTCTACTTTATTACTATTTCACGTCGAAATAAATGAATTTTATAAAATTTCTAATTAAATCACATACACTTGTTTTCGTTTTATACAGTTTTTCCATACAAAAATCCATGATTTCTCTATGCACAGCATTCTGAGGACCCAATTTTCCATTTAAATTTTCTAAACCTTCTCAATTGTACTTTATTCCTGTTTCACATCAAAATAAATGAATTTCATGAAATTTCCAATTAAATTACATACACTTCTTTTCATTTTACACAGTTTTTTCCATACAAAAAGCCATGATTTCTCTATGCATAGTATTCTGAGGACCCAATCTTCCGTATAAATCTTCTCAATTGTACTTTATTCCTGTTTCAGTTTCTTCCATACGAATTTCCGTACAAATCTTTTCAATTGTACTTTATTTCTGTTTCAGTTTCTTCTTAACAAATTTCCGTATAAATCTTTTCAATTCTACTTTATTCCTATTTCACGTCGAAATAAATGAATTTCATGAAGTTTCTAACCAAATTACATACATTTGTTTTCGTTTTATACAGTTTTTCCATACAAAAATCCATGATTTCTCTATGCACAGCATTCTGAGGACCCAATTTTCCATTTAAATTTTCTAAGCCTTCTCAATTGTACTTTATTCCTGTTTCACATCAAAATAAATGAATTTGATGAAATTTCCAATTAAATTACATATATTTCTTTTCATTTTACATAGTTTGTTCCATACAAAAAGCCATAATTTCTCTATGCATAGTATTCTGTGAACCCAATCTTCCGTAGAAATCTTCTCAATTGCACTTTATTTCTGCTCCATTTTTTCCATACAAATTTCCGTATAAATCTTTTCAAGTGTACTTTACTTCTGTTTCAGTTTTTTCCATACGAATTTCCGTATAAATCTTCTCAAGTGTACTTTACTTCTTTTTCAATTTTTTCATACAAATTTCCATATAAATCTTCTCAATTGTACTTTATTTCTGTTTCACGTCGAAGTACATGAATTTCATGAAATTTCTAATTAAATTACATAGTTTTGTTTTCGTTCTACACAGTTTTTTTTCCGACACAAAACCTCATGATTTCTCTATGCACAGCACTTTGTGGACCCAATCTTCCGTTCAATCTTCTCAATTGTACTTTATTCCTGTTTTACGCCGAAACAAATGAATTTGATGAAATTTTTAATCATATCACATATATTTGTTTTCGTTCTACATAGTTTTTTTACACAAAACCCCATGATTTCTCTATGCCCAGCCTTCTGTGGACCCAATCCTCCACATAAATCGTGCAATACTTGCATCGATTGCTCCACAAATTATAACTTGACGTTCGAACGCATTTTCTATTGCTCCAAACCAGCGATACGTGACTCCACGTCCTCTTATCTCCCTTATCAAATCATTTCTTCCAAAAAACGCCTCCCGCATTCCTGTAATAAGTGAATTTCATGAAATTTCTAATTAAATTACATACGTTTCTTCTCGTTTTATACCGTTTCTTCCATACAAAAAGCTATGTGATTTCTCTATGCACAGCATTCTGTGGACTCAATCTTCCACATAAATCTTGTAAATTGTATTTTATTTCTGCTACATTTTTTGCCATACAAATTTCTGTATAAATCTTTTCAAGTGTACTTTACTTCTGTTTCAGTTTTTTCCATACGAATTTCCGTATAAATCTTTTCAAGTGTATTTTATTTCTGTTTCAGTTTTTTTCATACAAATTTCCGTATAAATCTTCTCAATTGTACTTTATGTCTGTTTCAGTTTCCGTAGATCTCCTCAATTATACTTTTTTTCTATTTCACGTCGAAATAAATGAATTTCATAAAGTTTCTAACCAAATCACATACACTTGTTTTCATTTTACACAGTTTTTTCCATGCAAAAAGCCATGATTTCTCTATGGATAGTATTCCGAGGACCCAATCTTCCGTATAAATCTTCTCAATTGTACTTTATTTCTGTTTCACTTTCTTCCATACGAATTTCCGTATAAATCTTCTCAGTTGTACTTTATTTCTGTTTCAGTTTTTTCCATACAAATTTCCGTATAAATCTTCTCAATTGTACTTTATTTCTGTTGCAGTTTCTTCTATACAAATTTCCGTGTAAATCTTCTCCGTTGTACTTTATTCCTGTTTCGCGCCGAAATAAATGAATTTCATGAAATATCTAATTAAATGACATACATTTGTTTTCGTTTTATTGTTTTCGCATACAAAAATCCATAATTTCTCTATGCCCAGCCTTCTGTGGACCCAATCCTCCACATAAATCGTTTAATACCTGCCTCGATTGCCCCACAAATCATACCTTGACGTTCGAACGCATTTTCTATTGCTCCAAACCAGCGATACGTGACTCCACGTCCCCTTATCTCCCTTATCAAACCATTTCTTCCAAAAACCCGCCTCCCGCGTTCGCGTGCACTCGACACACGCCTGCCGAGTTCACACTCGTGTCCTGGGATCTAAAACTTGGCAACGCCGTGCCGTCCATTCTTCCCTTCCATTTCTGTTGCCCCTCTCACCTGTTACCTGTTTCTCCTTTCCCCTCTCTGCCTTCGTCCCTCCTTTTTCCTCGTCTCTCATCTTCGTCCCACTTCTTCGCTCTCTCCGGGTCCCTTCATTCTGTCCTCCTCTCACTTTGGCCTGCCAGCTTTTACTCGCTCCGACTTCACAAACCATCAGCGGAAGGTTTACTCACTCCTGATCAGGTAAACGTAAACCTGGCTACGCAGTCACTGCATGCTTCGTTCTTTGAATCAGTCGCGCCGACACCGTCGTCCGGAGCAAGCGGCTTTTCGCTTTTTGCTCGCAAACCGAACGTTCGCACGACGTTGCCCGGACATTTCTATTTTGCCTCACCGCCGACAGACGCTCTCGCCGATTTGCGTTCGAAGGTACCTGCGGATTTACGACTCCAGAGTTCGGGGCAGATTTCGGAGGATCCGAGGAACTGTATTCAGGAGAGGACGTGCGTCAGGAGAGGCAAGTAAGAATATTTTGTTTGGTACGCGCGTGGTTCTAGTGGTCCGGAGTTCGAAGTAGCTGCTGGAGACAGTGGGTGTTCAGTTTTTCATTTCTGATGATCATTGCGGTGTTTTGTTAATACGTTGATTGCTGTGCGTATTTTGCTGTATTAGAACGGCGACGCTATGAAATACTATAGCGTTTGACGGAATTATGCAAAATGTAAATAATGTGCAGGTATTGGAGACCAAAGGATCGCATCACTATTTTAGCAATAACTGCATTTATAAAATAATTATTGCTACTCATTGCGAATATTTTGGATCTTCAGTAAAATCTCTTGTGCTGGTCAGCGGTGAACATTATGGCAGTCAAAGCGTTAAGTTTGCCGTCTTAATACTTTAATACGTTGACTACCACGGTGGAAACCGGTGACCGGTGCAAAAGATTTAACTGCAAAAAATTCGCAATGGAAAATGCAAACAAATCGCAATGAAACCTATTTGCAATATTGTAAAAGTGATTGACATTAGAACGGTGCTTCAATACTTTGGCTTCTAGCAACTTTGCGTTACCTTTATTTTGCGCAATTTAATTATACTCTGCAGCATTTTATCGCATCGCGGTTCTAACATAGCAGAATATTCTTGAGCAAAATACGCAAAAGATTTGACTAAAAATGCAAAATATTCGCAATGAATTGTAAATCGCAATGAATTGTAAATATTTGCAATCTTGTAAAGGTAATTGATATTGGAACGGTACTTCAATACTTTGACTTCTAACAACTCTGCGTTACCTTTATTTTGCGCGATTTAATTATACTCTGCAGTATTTCATCGCATCGCGGTTCTAACATAGCAAAATACGCAAAGGATTTTACTAAAAATGCAAAAAATTCGCAATGAATTGTAAATATTTGCAATCTTGTAAAAGCAACTGATATTGGAACGGTGCTTCAATACTTTGGCTTCTAACAACTCTGCGTTACCTTTATTTTGCACGATTTAATTATACTCTGCAGTATTTTATCGCATCGCGGTTCTAACATACCAAAATACGCAAAAGATTTGACTAAAAATGCAAAAAATTCGCAATGAAGCCTATTTGCAATCTTGTAAAAGCAATTTATATTGGAACGGTGCTTCAATACTTTGGTTTCTAAGAATTTTAGCTTCTAAAGAACGTTACCTTTATTTTATGCGATTTAATTATCCTCTGCAGTATTTCATTTCATCGCAGTTCTAATGTAGCAAAATACGCTTGGCAGGCAACGTGTTAAGGACCGCTCACGAGTTTTCTCGCGTTTCGTGTCCCAACTGTTACAGACCGCTCGCGAGTTTTCTCGTATTTTCTACACGCTGTCTTTAAATGTGACTTACTTTGATACATTGTATCTATTTTGCCTGTTTAAGTATTTACGTTAATAGACAATATATTAAACTCAATTGCCTTCACGTTTTTTTCGCTTATTTACCGGTGCTTCACGCAATATGACACATTTTTTTTAATAACACCTAAAATACTTCCAATCGTACAATTTCTGAAAGTTTCACAAAAATTGCTTCGTAAATAACAAACTTATGATTTTTTCTAACGTACAACTTTCCAAAAAATGTGCGATTCTAGGCGTATTTCTTATAGAATTCTTAGCGGCCTTTAAAGTGTTAACTGATTTGATATTCACGCTTCTATGCATTGCTTTATAAAGAACAAAATGCCGATTTGCTGGAGGAAAGTTTTCAAATGTATTCTTTTCGAACTTAGAAGATATTGAATACAATTTTAATGGAATGAAATGTTTAATACTAAATAATGTAAATTTTTATATTTAAATTATACAAAAATACGTGGAAAATTATTTTCGCAGAAATATATTAGCACGTTCGCGGACGTGAATGCTATAGCATACATTTTCATGATGATGTAGAAACCCATAAATGCTATAGCATTCAAATCTTAAAGGCAATTATTTTGAATTTAATTTTATATAACCTTAAGTTTTTGTAATTGTTATACCTGTCAAGATAATGCCCTACTGAACTGAAATATGATAATCTGACTACCCTTACAAAATGTGTTTTAAAATTTAACACATTGATTGCTGTGGGTATTTTACTATATTAAAACCGCAACGTGATGAAGTACTACAGAATATGATTGAATTGTGCAAAATGAAAATAATGCGAACATATCGGAGACGAAAGAATTGAATCACTATTTAATATTAATTGCATGTACAAAATTATGAATGCTACCAATTTGCTATTTTTTCAATTTTTCGTGAGGCTTTTTGTGCCGATCACCGATGGCCGCCACAACAGTCAAAGTGTTAAAAATAAAATGACTATCAATTCTTGCACCTCGCTGAAACTTTTAATGTCCGCGAACATATTAACGATAATGAACGCGCATGAGTGAAAACAAACTTGACACTTAAGTGAACGGTAATATGAATGTAAACGCACAGAGTCGATGCATCGTGGCAATTTTCGCACAGGAACCGAGTTGGCAGCCAAAGGGTTAACACGTCAGCGGAGAAAATTTCAAACGGGATACAGTTTCAGTCGGGATACGTCAACGTTCCGCTTCTATACGACACGGCATTCGCCTTCGCACGTATTGAGTGCACACGACGTGCGGCCTTACGTATAGAGATATCTTAGCCAGATCGCGGCGTAATTGAATTTGCGCCGTCGGGTAATTCTAGCCTCGGCGACAAACGGATCGCGTTTGACTGGAAACTCGCGCAGCTGCCCGGTTTATTTTTTTTTCGTTACTGTCGACACGTATAAAGGTGCATTCAGACTAAGCGAACATTGTTGAACAACAGTTGATCAATACACAAGTTCGCGCAGTGTTTATGTGTTGATCAACAGTTGCGCAACTCTTGTTCATTCTTAAGGCGGTACTTCAAAGAAAATGTTGTCGATTAATTTGCCGACAGTGTCGCTAGTGTGGACGCGTTCTTTAACCCTTTTAGTGCTGAGCGAAAAAGAGGTGCGTATGCGAAGATAATCGGCGAATTTCACGATTTTACTAGGGTTTGGGAAAAGGTTCATAAAAATCAAAGGAAAAGCAATATTTACATAATTCAGAAAGCAGTATATTAAGGACGAAATAGAGAATAAAACAATGACACTCATTTTTCTATATTCGTTGAAAATTATATAAATAACAAAGGTACATAGGTTATAAAGAAAATAAAGGTTATAAGAAAATATAATATAAATAAATATTATATAAATATAAAGGTTTTAAAGAAAATAAAAATTGAATCGAATTTCACGATTTTACTAGGATGTGAAGAAAGGTTTATAAAAACCAAACAAAAAAGAATATTTACATAGATCGAAAAGCAGTATATTAAGGACGAAATAGAGAATAAAACAATGATAGTCGTCCTTCTATATTCATTGAAAATTATATAAATAACAAAGGTATAAATGATCATAAGGAAAATAAAAATTGAATCGAATTTCACGATTTTACTAGGGTTTGGAAAAAGGTTCATAAAAACAAAATGAAAAGCAATATTTACATATGTAATTCACAAAGCAGTATATTAAGGACGAAATAGAGAATAAAACAGTGACACTAATTTTTCTATATTCATTGAAAATTATATGAATAGCAAAGGTATAAATGGTCATAAAGAAAATAAAAATTGAATCGAATTTCACGATTTTACTAGGATTTTGAAAAAGGTTCATAAAAACCAAACAAAAAACAATATTTACATAATTCTAAAAACTGTATGTTAAGAATCAAGTAGAGAATAAAACAGTGACACTAATTTTTCTATATTTATTGAAAATTATATAAATAACGAAGGTATAAATAATGGTCATACAGAAAATAAAAATTGAGTACTCTCTTACAAAACATATTTGCACCTACGAAAAGTCATCTTTTCATCATAACTTTATATAGACCATTTATTACAAAGTATATACTTTGCATTTCCAACATATTTTGTGACAACATATATAATATTGCATAACAAAAATAAAGAATAACTGTTGTCTCTTCCGAAACAATTAATTGTTATAGGTAATATAAAGTTAAAGCGGAAAACTACTTTTTTAATTCTGTCTTAATGAAATTACACCATTTATAACGTATTATAAATATATTTTGAGATAGAGTTCTCTCGCAATGCGTGTAGGAAAGCGCTACAAACACTCCATCATTTTTATTTACCTAAAGGTGAGCGCAGTTTAATTCTAGCGCTCATAATATTCGGACATATTACTTTATTACCGGTTTTCACTGTGTTTGAAAACATGTCTCATAATTGGGCAGAAAAGGAAGTTCTAAAGTTGATAGAGTCGATAAGGGAATATCCCAATATATGGAATCCTGAAGACAATGCGTACAAAAATAAAAACAAACGTATGGACAACATTGTTTCTCGGAAGTTTGTATATTTTTTTTGCAATTTTAGGAGCAATCATTACGATGACATTTTCAAATGTAGTTGTATCTCTTCTAGTAAAGTTCTTGAACAACTGTTGATCCTCACTTCTTAATTTTACTAAAAATTATCGCTTTCTGTTAGCGTAAATACCTTTTACCCACCATTATCACTTTTTACGGTTTTTTTGCGTTAATTTTATTTTTATTAATACGAATGCACACTACGCAAGTAAAGCATCTTCTTCGTCGCCATCTTTACAACTACTTTTGAGCGAACGCTGAAACAACCAACAAGGTCGATATTTTCGAACAGTTGATCAACTTGTCGTTCGTAAAATTCGGACGTATTATTTTAACCGGTTTTCACTTTGTTTTAAAAATGTCTCATGATTGGACTGAAGAAGAAATTCTAAAGTTGATAGAGTTGATAAGATAATATCCCAATATATGGAATCCCGAAGATAATGCGTACAAAAATAAAAACAAACATATTGACAACAATTCGCCAACAGTATGTTTTGTCGCTAATTTTGTACCAATCATTACGTTAAATAATCCACCATATTTATTTACCTAAGGGTGAGCATAGTTTAATTCTAGCGCTCATAATATTCGGACGTATTATTTTATTACCGGTTCTCACTTAGTTTTAAAACATGTCTCATGCTTCGACTGAACAGGAAGTTCTAACGTTAATAGATTTCATAAGGAATATCCCAATATAAAAACAAACGCATTGACAACATTGTTTTCCGGAAATTTGTATATATTTTTGCAAATTTAGGACCTATCCTTACGATGAGATTTTTAAATCCATTCGAGTAAAGTTCTTGAATAACTGTTGCTCGTCACTCCTTAATTCTGTTAAAAATTCTCGCTTTCTGTTAGCGTAAATACTTCTTTTCCATCATTACCACTTTTTACGGTTTTCTCGCGATAATTTTATTTTTATTATTACGAATACACATCACGCAAATAAAGCATCTTCTTCGTCGCCATCTTTACAACTATTTTTGAGGGAACACTTAAGAAACTAACAAAATCCATATTTTTTCGTAAAATTCGTCAACAGCTAACCAACTGTTGTTCAATCATCGCTCAACTGTTGCTCAACGATGTTTGCTTAGTCTGGATGCACCTTAACGCTTTCCACGAACCTCGGAACCGGTTGTGCGGAAAACCATTTTGGCAAGGACTCCGAACGCGAACGGAAATCGTTACGCGCCAATTATTTTCCGGATAAATAATTTCCGGCTTACGTCCGCGCGGTACGACTTTTTTCGACGGCGAGTTTCGACGGGAAATCTAATTGACAACGCGAGACAGTTACGTGACGAAGTGATATTTATATTCTAGGCGGTTGTTTTAGCGGACACGTGATACGGCTCGGCGAGATTTTCAGTCGACGATAAGTTCTTGTCGCTGCTATTATCGATTGCGGGTTTGCTTTCTTTTTGTCAGCGGTTCTGTGATATTTTGCAATAAACAGATCGTTTACGAAGTTTCACCCGACGCCAGCGCATGCGACGTGCTTGTGGTAGATGTAATCTGGTACGTGACATAGTTTTTGCATATTTTCGGTTAAAATTCCGGAGCCTTTGACTTCGTATTAGAGAATTAATTGAAATTGCTCGGCAGGCTGTTAAAAAACAAGTCAATATTTTTGGGTACATAGAATAGACGTTATAAATACAGTTTTGATGAATGTATGGTTCATAGACATCAACATTTTTGCGTCTTTATGTTATGGTTGACTTACGATTAATTTGTTGAAATTTATGGAAGTGATTGAAATATATGTTTTTCGGTCTTATCGCAAATGGATGAAAAGTAATGTGCACTTTTGAATTTATTGAAACTTTCGAACAAAAGGAGGTATATCATATTATATTATTGTTCAGACGGTTGAACCAGTAAGAAAGAATGCATTATTTTTTGATTTGTACTTGCAGAACGTGTATCACATCTCTTCCTTCCATTTAAATCCTCAGCCATACCATTAAATAATGTTATCTGACTCACATCATGGATTCAGTTGCTTAATTCTTCTAAGTAATTTATCGGCAAAAATAGACTTGGTTTTCCAAATATTCCCAGAAGAAGAATTATTCATTCACAAAGATGTAGGCGAAGATTTTGAAACTACGTATGAAAGCGAACTCTCCGACTAGACAATTTTTTTTGTGTAAATCTGCTAAGTTTTCATTAGAGTAATACGCTGATACCTTCAATACGATATTTTGTAATCATATAACATCAACTTCATAGATGCTGTTACGGTAGTGATTATAAGTAACTGTTATCCGCCTAACAGATAGCAAATTATTATACGCATGTCACTTATATAATTTGCTGATGACGCGACAATTGTGTGCGAAGAATGCTGTTATTTCAAATCATCTTTATCATTGAAAAATGAAGCTAGAAAAATATGTTGAAGATTCTTCCTTATTCGACACTGAAAATGTTCGTTTAACGTTGATTATTTGTAATATAATTATAAGTAATTGTTATCCACCTAACAGATAAAAAATTATTATGCGTTACACAATGTATTAAATGATTTTTTGAAAATCCTGTATATGATCGTTCAAATATTTTGACCTCACAGAGCTCATTGCCTTATTGCGTCTCAAAATCAGCGTTACCAAACATGTCCATCGGCGAACAGTTCTTCATGGGGTGCAAGGGGGAATCGGTCAGTTGGCAGATGCGTGACCGCGATATTCAGGGTCGTTTAAAAATACTGCGAAGGCAAAGACCCTCGCCGCAAAGTGGATTTGACCGTGACGATTTCTCGCTTTTAATCCGTTGCTAAATTGCCGCTTTGTTTACGTGTACTCAACCTTTAGAAACTGTGCTAACTGCGTCCGTCGTAGCCGCGATCAAATCAGATATCATAACCTGTATTCATATGCCTATAAGTGCCATGGAGAAGAAATGGAAATCTCTTCGTCGAAGCATAAATCTGTGAAGTTACGCGTAAGAGTAAAGGTTAGCTGTGATTTGTGTATAGTGAAATAGGCAACATGGATATACGTGTATATATTTTGTGAAACAGGTAACATAGAATCGAAGAACAACAAAATGGAAATCTGAAGAGTTATCGATATGTTTTGGGAAAAGTTGTGGAACCTAATGTTTTAATATTGGCGGCATCCTAAAGTTTTCAGTAATAGTAAAGGTTTACACGTAATAGTAAATGTTAGCTGTGATTTGTGTATAGTGAAATAGGTAACATGGAATCGAATAACAACAAAATGAAAATTTTAAGAGTTAGCGATACGTTTCAGGAAAAAGTTATTATGAAACCTAACGTTTTAATGTTAACGGCATCCTAAAGTTTTCAGTATTAGTAAAGGTTAGCTATGATTTGGTGTCGATTGAAATACGTAACATGGAACCGAATAACAACAAAATGGAAATCTCAAGAGTTATCAATACGTCTCGGGAAAAGTTGTGGAACTTAACATTTTAATTTTGGCGGCATCCTAAAGTTTTCAGTAATAGTAATGGTTTACGCGTAAAACTAAAGGTTAGTTGAAATTTGTGTAGAGTGAAATAGGTAACATGGAATCGAATAACAACAAAATGGAAATCTGAAGAGTTATCAATAGGTCTCGGGAAAAAAATGGTGGAACCTAACGTTTTAATATTGGCGGTATCCTAAAGTTTTCAGTAATAGTAAAGGTTCGCGTGTAATATTTAAGGTTAGCTGTGATTTGTGTACAGTGAATAGGTAATGTGGAACCGAATAAAAACAAAATGGAAACTTAAAGTCTTCGAAACATCTTGCGAAAAAGTTGTGGAAAATTTTAATATTAGCGACAACCTAAAGTTTTCAATCGTTGATCATTTTTCGTTATTTTTTCTCGCGTATGGATCCTTCAGAAATCCTACTATTAGCGTTAATCATGGTCATACGTTAATAGGATACCATAACGTATTCATGCATCGAAACACCACTGATAGGACGTATATATGAGAACGTAGAAAGTTATCGTTACGTTTCGATAAACAGTTATTGCATGGAAGATGCGCATGATATTTTAATGTTAGGGATCTTCCGAAGTCTTTCATTCGTTGTTAAATTGTCTTTTTTCTTGCGCATAGTCATTCTTAAGAAATCGTGCTATCTGCATTAGTCATAGTCATGTACAAATCAGACATCATAAACTGTATTCATTCGTCGAAGCAAATCTGCGGATTCGTAGAACGATAAATAGAAATCTAAAAGATTGTCGACACGACCCGACAAATAGTTGATATTAAGAGACATTCACATGACGGTTTTTAATGGGAGAGACGCCGTCGTTTTCAGGCCGTTGTTAAATTGTCTCCCTATTTACGCGAACTTATCGTTTAGAAATCCTGCAACCTGTGTTCGACACAATCACATACATGTTAGATATTGTAACTCATATTCTTACGTCGAAATAAGTGTCGTGGGTTAAAAGAATGTGAAACTAAAAATCTAGAAAGTTATCGATGTCATAAAATAGGCAAATAATAATTAAATTAAAAAAAAATGCTTAGACGTGGTTATTAATTTTTGGTGTTAATACTAGAATGTTTTATTGGTAGAGGTCAATTTTATTGTTTAAGATTACAGCGCTTTACATATTTCGAGACATTATTCGTTCCATCGGATGTGTGGAAACGTTACTTTAAATCGATTATTGTAAATTTGTTATATATCTAATGAATAGACATTATTTTACTAACTGTTTTTTTTTATGACAGATATACAATTTTTAATGATTATATTAACCAAATCAAAATCGTGTTTACATATTCCATTTATTATCGCATATATTGCTGTAGAGCAAATTAATTATTTCCGAACATGTAGCGTACTGAAGTTGTAAACAATAAAATTAACCTTAATCAAGAAAAAAGCGAATTTATACTAAAAGAAAATATGATTTATTAATAGAGGCGTTTCGAAGGTTTTAATGCATAAGTGCATTTTTTTTAATAACCCCTGTTGTTTTCACAATTTTACTAACTATTTTTTTACGTACATAGTGTATACGTATTAAAGTAATATATAACTGACAAAAATTACCGATATACAATTTTTAATTATTATATTAACCAGATCGAAATCATTTTCGCATATACAATTTATTATCGCATATACTCTTGTAGAGCAAACTAATCATTTCCGAACCTGTAGGGTACTAAAGTTGTAAACAATAAAATTAATCTTAATTAAAAAGAAAAGGTATTTATACTGAAAGAAAATGTGATTTATTAATAGGAACGTCTCAGAAATTTTAATTCGTTAGTGCGTTTTTTTTTAATAACCCCTCTTATCTTTGTAATTTTACTAAATATTTTTTTACGTGCATTGTGTATACGTATTCAAGTAAAACTGACAAAAGTGGCAGATATATAATTTTTAATTATTATGTTAACCAAATCAAAATAGTTTTCCCATATTCAATTTATTATCGCATATACTCCTATAATGCAAACTAATCATTTCCGAACTTGTAGGGTACTGAAATTGAAAACAATAAAATTGATCTTAATCAAGAAAAAAAGCGAATTTATACTAAAAGAAAATATGATTTATTGAATGTCTCAGACGTTTTAATCCGTTAGTGCATTTTTTTAATAACCCTTCTTGTCTTTACAATTTGCCCTATGTGAGCATTCGGTCAATTTTTCTATCTTCACTAGAATTGTGTTGCACAGATCTGTATACGAAGCATCTATATAGTTTCCACAACAGTTGTGTTATGACTCGAAGGTCGTTCGAATCTTTTCGATGTAGGTTTCTAGGTAAGTTTTCTCGGTAAAGTTCTTTGCCAAGTCATTTGGATGCTCTTCAATTCTTCATTTGTGTCTGCTGCATAATCTTTCATTTCCTTTTAATACACATTTAATCCTCAGCTCTTTTCTTAATTGGTCGTTTCATTAATATCGTTCGTTAATAAATGGACTCTTTGTTTCCACTTACTTATCTTTCAGAAACCTTATCACCTACGTTCATTGTAATCACGTACAAATCAGATATTCTAAGCCACATTCATACATCGAAACATTTACTACGGCTTCCTGAACGTAAAAATGCATAGCTAGAAATTCTGGATGTGTTTCGACAAACAATCCTATTATTAAAGATGCGCAGGAGGCTTTAATGTTAAGGACGCTTCAAAGTTCAATGCGAACGAGCTCATCAACGTTCACGAGCGTGTGCGCGATTAGCGAAGCTAATTTGCATCTCTGCAAAAACTCGCACTCGGTACGTGGACGAGATTGGAACTTTGAATATCAGTTGACCGTCATCCATTGACCCTTTCGGATAACCGCATCCCGGTGTTATTACAACATCACGGGTGAGAATCTCGAAACTGCGTTACGATCCCATGCGAATTACTTTTTTGAAGGTAGGGCCCATGGAAAACCAATGAAAATGTTTAATTAAATCGTTTAACATTTATTATCAGACACAGTTATTTTCTTTTAACTCTTTGCAGTTCATAGATGCAAGATTCATAGATATTGATGTTACTTATCATTATTGTTACTATTAATTATTATTATTAACTATTATTAGTACTATATAATTATTAATTACTTATAATAACAGATGGCAAATTATTATGCGCATGTCGCTTATATAATTTGCTGATGACGCGACAATTGTGGGCAAAAAATTCTATTGTTTCAAACCAGCTTTATCGTTGAAAAATGGAACAAGAAAAATATCTTGAAGACTTTTCCTTATTCGATACGGAAATTAAAATGTTCGTTTAAGGTTCATTACGAGACACAGTGATTTTTTTTAGCTCCTTGCAGTTCATAGGTGCTGCTATAGTAGCAATTGTAAGTAATTGTTATCCGCCTAACAGATAGCAAATTATTATACGGATGCCACTTATATAATTTGCTGATGACGCGACAATTGTATGAAAGAATTGCGTTATTTCAAATAAGTTTTACCGTTGAAAAATGGGACAAAAAGAATACCTTGAAGATTCTTCTTTATTCGACACTGAAAATGTTCGTTTAACGTTCATTATTTGCAATGGGCAATAACATTTGAAATTTGCACTTCATAGATGTTGCTACGGTAGCAATTATAAATAATTGTTATCCGACTAACAGATAGCAAATTTTTATACGCATGTCACTTATATAATTTACTGATGACGCGACAATTGTGTGGAAAGAATTCTGTTGTTTCAAACCAGCTTCATCGTTGAAAAATGGAATAAGAAAAATATCTTGAAAATCCTTTCTTATTCGATACTGAAATGAAACTGTTCGTTTAACGTTCATTACGAGACACAGTGATTTTTTTAACTCTTTGCAGTTCATAGATGTTGCTATAGTAGCAATTATAAGTAATTGTTATCCGCTTAACAGATAGCAAATTATTATACGGATGCCACTTATATAATTTGCTGATGACGTGACAATTGTGTGCAAAGAATTCTAGTATTTCAAACGAGCTTCATCGTTGAGAAATGGAAGAAGAAAAATATCTTGAAAATTCTTCCTTACTTGACACTGAAAATGTTCGTTTAATGTTCATTATTTGCAATAGGCAATAACATTTGCAATTTGCACTTCGTAGATGCTGCTACGGTAGCAATTATAAATAATTTTATACACCTAATGGATAGCAAATTATTATGCGCATGTCGCTTATATAATTTGCTGATGACGCGACAATTGTATGAAAGAATTGTGTTGTTTCAAATCATCTTCATCGTTGGAAAATGGAACAAGAAAAATGTCTTGAAAGTTTTTCCTTATTCGACACTGAAACTGTTCGTTTAACGTTTATTACGAAACATAGGCATTTTCTTTTAATTCTTTGTACTTGATAGATGCTGCTACGGTAGCAATTATAAGTAATTGTTATCCGCCTAACAGATAGCAAATTATTATGCCGATGCCACTTATATAATTTGCTGATGACATGACAATTGTGTGCAAATGATTCTGTTTTTTTAAATCAGCTTTATCGATGAAATATGGTACAAGAAAAATATCTTGAAGATTCTTTATTCGACACTGAAGACGACTTTGACGATTATAATGAAATGATTCATAATAAGAAAAACTGTTGTGACGACAGTGAAATTGTTGCGGCAAGAAAACTGAACTACATGAACAACATATTATAATAGACACAAAATGTGATAATAGTAAGATAAATATATAATGCAATTTCAAATATAGGCGATATTTATATGATATATAATATAATATTAATATAATATATTTTGTTTTGGCATTGTTTTTCGATTTATCAACTAAATATAAATATTAAATGTTGCTTTTACGCGGCTTTTCCAAAATACCTGTAATATAATACTAAATAAATTCAGTCCAACAGTAAGTGGTCTATGGTGTACCTATGAAGCAAGTATACAAATTATAAAATTCTTTTTATTTCAAACAACACGTAATTGCAACGTTCATATTTCAACACAAATTTTATCATTTTTATTTTTGCTTAACCAGCTTCAGAATTTCATTATTTTCGTCGATACTCAGTATTAGAAACTGAAAAAAGTTGCCAGTCGCGAATGTGTTAATTTTGCGATGTTTCGAAGTTTCCTCGTTGTCAACACGAAGTTTGCGAAGTCGTTTCGTTCGCGCGGCGACATCGAAAATTGAAATGGGAACCGTGTTATTCGTGAGAAGGAAAAGTCTTAATGACGCGTATCCGGAGATAGCACGGCGTCGCCATCTAATAAGAAACTCGCGTATGCAAAGGTGCGCACGTGCACCTGTATGCGTTTCCAGTGGAACGCGATTACAAGCGCCTTTAATGATTTCACTGCAGCTGCTGTTGGCGGCGGGGTTTCAACAACCGCGATTTCCTAATCGATGCACGTTGCAATTACACAGGCTGCGACTGCAAAATCTGCGAGAGTAACGCAAAAAGGAAAATGCACGTAAAAGAATGCTTTTCGGACGTCTGAGGTGAGATTTCATTACTGCGAATAATAGAAATGCATTGCATAGGAAATATAAGCCAAATGCTTACAGTTTCAGGAACCAATCCTTTGTTTGATTAGAAAAAATAATACCGTGAGGGTACCACAGAAATTTTATTGTCGCATCAAGCGAAAGTAATCGACTTTTTGACTGCCAAAAGGGTACGTCGGATTTTATGGCTGTGAATAATAAAACGTAATACGGTTTTTTTAGGAAATAATGGACAGTCTTTTAAAAATTGTAAAAAGCCTACATTTTAAGGAACCAATCGTTCTGTTCTTTGAAAGGAATAGTATTGGGTAGAGTGCAACAAAAGCATGAGTATCGCATCCACCCAAATTTTAACAAAATCTTTTTTTCACCCCTCAAACATTACCTCTGGCGAAAGATTTTATGACTGTAAATAATAAAACGCAATTTTTTATATATAGGCTATGAATAATAAAACGCGGTTTTTTTAGGAACAGAAAACACTATTTTGAAAATTGTCAGAAGCCTACACTGTAAGGAGCCAATCTTTCAGTTGTTTGGAAGGAATAATATTGGGTAGAGTGTAACAAAAGTATTACTAGCGCATTCACCCAAATTTTGACAAAATCTTGTTTTGATCCCTCAAACATTACGTTCGGCGAAAGATTTTATGGCTGTGAATAATAAAACGCAATACGGTTTTTTAGGAAACAATGGACACTATTTTGAAAATTGTCAGAAGCCTACATTTTGAGGAGCCAATCGTCTTGTTCTTTGAAATGAATAGTATTGGGTAGAGCGTAACAAAAGCATTGCTACCGCATCCACCCAAATTGTAACAAAATATTTTTTTGACCCCTCAAAGTAAACGCAACCTCAAATAAAACGCAATGTACAGGTGGATCCCTTGAAAAAATTAATATTCTGGACTGTATTACAAATATATTACTATCGCATCAATCGAACCTGATCGTTTTTTTGCGTCTCCGAAATGCCAGGTTTGAAGTAATATTTTATGATAATGAATAATAAAACAAATATAAAGTACTACAAAAATCAGCCAGCTATTTATTTTCTTGAGTACTATAATATCGCGGTTATTATTACGAAAATTTATTTTCGCATCGCCGCAGTTGACCGACTTTCTTTTGACACCTAAACGGAAATTTGAATATTATAAAAACAAAATTTTTTGTAACAGATTTAATGAACGCAGGTGTACAATTAACGTTTTCAGGCGCCACAACTACAAATACGTATACCGCCTTGATCAAAAAGTTTTAGGACCAGCCGCCGTATGGCGGTCTCAGTCACTCGATTGAATTTTTTTTTTTTTTTTTTTGTTAGGTTGCCACATCTGTCATTGACGTTCCCACCAAATTTCAGCGTCATAGCTTGACATTTGTAAAAGTTATACCGTGTTGAGTACATCTACCTTTGTGCGTGTTTTCGATTTTTTACATATTTGAAAATGGCATCAAGTTTGGATCAACGAATTTGCATAAAATTTTGCGTGGAAAACGGATTTAACGGTCCGCAGACCTTGGAAATGTTGGAGAAGTGTTTCGGCAACGATGCTCTTTCGAGATCAAACGATTTTCGGTGGCACGAACGCTTCCGAAGAAACCACGTTGTTTTCAGTCGAAAAAGAAGGTGATGTTCACGGTTTTCATGCATTACAACGGTGTTGTGCATCATGAATTCTTGCTAGAGCAACAGACCGTCAACAAAATGTATTATTTGGGCGTTATGAGACGTTTGCCTGAAGCAATTCGCCAAAAAAGACCAAATTTGTGGGCAAACAACTCGTGGATTTTACACCACGATAACGCACCGTCGCACAATGCGATCCTTATTCGCGAGTTTTTGATAAAAAATAATACGAATACTATTCACCAGCTTCCGAATTCACCTGATTTAGCTCCCTGCAACTTTTTTCTGTTTAACCGACTTAAAAAACCGCTTTGCGGAACGCGTTACAGCACTCGGAAGGATCTTATGGAAAAATCGAAGACGACTCTGATGGACATACCAAAAATTGAATACCAGCGATGTTTCGATGATTGGATGAAGCGCTGGTATAAGTGCGTTACAGTCGATGGGGAGTACTTTGAAGGGGACGATATCAATTATAATGGATAAACTTGTGTTTTCGACTTTATGAATAGAGTCCTAAAACTTTTTGATCAAGGTGGTATGTTTAGGCCTTGACTATAGTATAGTATGCTATGTTACAATACTAATATACCTGGTCACATACACTTCGCTGCTATCATTCTATACTCTGTCACCGAAAACATTACGGATTCTCGTATTGTCAATACGATCACGTTCCAATACATGTACGTATGTTTATATATGTATATGTATATATATTTGGCTACGAAGTAATGTTGATCTATACAACCTGTACGTTTGGTACTTATGCAGTCGCCCACGTAATTATTATAAGCACTGTCAGAGAAAAGTCTCACACGATTTACCACACGCCGGCGAAACGAGATACGTATTTGGTTACGCTATTTTTTTTGTCACCCACGTTTCCGGGTTCGAAGCAGCAAACGATTTCCGTGACTCGAATTACATGACTCGCAGAACGCTTTCTGCGTTCCTCGCTCGTTTTTCGTTTATTTCTCGCCGCTCTCGTTACGCGTTCGGCGCTTTAGAGTCGCGGAGAAAACGGCTCGATTAAGAAAATTCCAGCTGCTTAAGTGTTCGACGAGTACCGCGCCATTTTTGCTGCCACGTCAAATTGACGTACGATCAATTTGTCGCCGAGAAAGTTACGGAAGACACGTGTTAGGAAAAAGGCCGATAGATTGGACGTATGGTAAATTAATGTACACCTATCATCTTCGCGGACACGAGATACAGGAGGTGACCCGTAATTTAACCCTTTCGAGACGGATTTTTTTTTAGGAAAATGAAAGAGGTTAGATTTCTAATACTTCAGATGAAGAATTTATTCAGGATGGTAACAAGAAAAAATGATTTTTTTGCAAAAAAAAATGAATTTGGTAAAAGGAAAAAAATGAATTTAGTAACAGGAAAAATAAATTTGATAATAGGAAAAAATTATTTTTTTTTACATTAGTGCAAAGTTATACCTGCGACATATATTAGTTATATGAAGATTATATTATATATTTGTTATAAGATTATTTCTTAATATAATGTTATAATATTATATAATATTATTTATCATTATAAGATTATATTATATATAGTTATATTAATCTTATGAAGATTATGACAAAATTTATTTCGTATCCGTACCTTTACTTTCCACCAAAATATCAGCCACAAATTTAGATACATCGGAATTTATATTCACTCATTAACACGTTGACTGTCACGGCACTTTTCAGGATGCGGAGTAAAAAGCTAATTTAATTTAATCATATTATATTATTAGAAACTCTAATTATGATATATAGTAATCATCGAAAATCATAATGGGTTTTTAAAAGAATATATTTTTTTGCTTTAGATTTTGAATAAACTTTGTATGACTATATTTTCTGTTGATTTATTAATCAACTTTCTCCTCCTATAAGCCAACCTTGATTTTTTGTTCTCCTCCCTGAGGCTATCTACTCATATTTACACTGATATATTACGAATTTCGTCGTAACTGCACAAATGTGACAAGTAAACAAACTACGATATACCTCATATATGGCGTCATAGGCAATAAAACAAACTATCAATTATCTCCTAGTTGGCAGTCAACGTGTGATTCAACCAAAGCTCCGCTAAGCCACAAAAATACATTAACCCTTCCAAGGCGGATGTTTTTTTAGGAAAATAAAAGAGGCAGGTTACGTTTCTAATACTACAGGTGAAGAATTTATTGATTATAATAGGGTAAAAGAAAAAAAAATGAATGTTATATGTCAGTGTAAAGTTAAAGCCTGGGACATATACGGGATGTCCCATTTTTTTCGGCCAAACTTTGCCAGCGTACTCTACACGTAAAAGTAAGAAGAAAATGTTATACAATTAACAAATGCTCTTAAATGTTTTATTAAAGAATTATAATATAATATAATGCAAAATTGTAATGAACTGGCATTTCGTCGACACGTTTAAAAATCGACAATATATAAATTTATTGGATTTAATCGTACTGCTTGAAAATTGGCAATATTTAAGAGAAGATCATTTAAACTTGCCACATGAAAATCGACAATTCCTAAATTTATGGAAATACATTCACAAAAATATAAAATTCTCGTTTAAAAATCGACAATATATAAATGTATCAGATTTAATCATACTGCTTCAAAATTAGAAATATTTAAGTGAAGATCATTTAAAATTGCCGCATGAAAATCGACAATGCCTAAAGGTATGAAAATACATTTACAATAAATAAAAAATTCTCATTTAAAAATTGACAGTATTTAAACTTAACGGATTTAATCATACTGCTTCAAAATTAGCAATATTTAACTGAAGATAATTTAAAATTGCCGCTTGGTAATCGACAATTCCTAAAGGTATGAAAATACATTTACAATAAATAAAAAATTCTCATTTAAAAATTGACAATATTTAAATTGATCGGATTTAATCGTACTGCTTCAAAATGAGCAATATTTAAGTAAAGATCATTTAAAATTGCCGCATGAAAATCGACAATACAATCGACAACAATTTATAAGAATTTATTATAAATGTGATATAAGAATTTACAGAAAATCGAACGTGTGGAAAGAGATAACAATAAATCTACGATGTTAAAGTTAATTTTGAAAGGGGTAATTTCACCCCACCTGGTACTTTTAGTGTTAACGGACTTTTTGACAGCAAAAAATTGCGGTACTAGATTTATATATATATATATATATATATATATATATATATATATATATATATAGAGATTTTAGTAGATTGATAATTAGAATCTACGATTAAACTTGACTGGGACATATGTGTCCCAACAGTCTCGAAAGGGTTAAAAGGAAATTCTGACCTCTACGCACCGTTTCTCGTTAGCCGCGCCGACTCGGTCCATCGACTTGCAACTAACTGTTTATTCTATACGGTACCCAGAAGCCGGGGCATGGGAATCCATATTTTTAACCGGTTTTATCGTTGCTTATCTCGCGCGCGCGAAATCTTCCTTTCACCGTTGGACGTGCCCGACGGATTTGCCGCGAATGAGATGACACCGGAACTTCAATCTACTCGCAAGTCCCACTTTGCGTATCTGAGACACGGGACTTTTAAGGGAAACTCATTAAAACTAGCCGTTATCGACTGTTTGCGCTCTATTTAATTTTGTTACGTAATCTACCTTTGTGCACTTTCAAATAAAAAAAATAAATAGTTTAACATTGTATTATATATATATATATATATATATGTTATATATCAAATGAAAGAATAAACGGTTTAACATTTTATTACATATATGTTATTTTTATTTTGAGTTTTAAATGTTAAAGTTTGTGGTAATGTGTTATGTATAAAGTAATTTTTTACGCATTACCATTTCATTACCGTTACTATTGCTTCCAGTATTATAAATAGTTTCATTATGGTTGATTCTAGTGCCTTGTTAAATTGTGCCTGTATATATCCAAACTAAAGTCGAATAATCCGCAATAATGTTTTCTTTCTTTAACGGTAAAAAATGATTCACTGCAAATGAGAGGACACCGGAACTACAATTTACTCGTAAGTTCCACTTTACCTATCTCAGACATCGGACTTTTAACGGAAACATAGTTAAAACTAGCCGTTATCGTCCGTTTGCGTTCTATTTAATTTTGTTACATAATCTGCCGACGAAATTTCAAAAAAATCGATTTTTGCTTTTTTACATAATCGGCTTGTGCAATTATTTAAGAACATTTTGGCGCAAGAAAAACTTCATTCTCAAAACAGTATTTTCCATTAGTTTTGCCGCGATAACTCAAGAACGGTTGAAGATATCGATTCGATTTATTTTTAAATTGAAGATAAATATGTATTCCATAAACTGAACCGATGTCTGCATATAAAAATTAATTTGTTAATATCGTTTTTAACAACTAATAGCTTAAGGTCGTTTTTAACAACTAATAGCTAATTAAGGTTCAGTCTATAGAGAGAGATCTCACCAACCAAATGGCGCTAGGAAAATCGGAAAACTCAAATTCGTTCACCCGGAATCCCGGCAAGAAAAAAACAGCGCACGACTCATACGGTCACCTTCAGATATAAATATTTCTTTTAATTATTCACAGTTTTTAACTTTTTAAAGCTCGATTTGTTTGTTAAGAATGCACAAAAAAACTGCAAATAAGAAAATTTGTGTATGTTTATTCGTTCGTCCACAATCGTTATTCGAATTTCAGCCAGTTTTCGGTCGTTGAAAGCTTTCTGGTCCTCTTAAACCGCGATACAGAATACGTTACTTTGACTTCCTGCGCTGCGAATAAATTGCCTGCCGCATCTCCTGAAGAAATGAGCAATTCCGGCGAAATAACGCGACACCGTGGGGAAATAAGTTCTTGCGAGAGGCTCTGAAATTATTCTGATCCTTTGATCCTTCCCATCGTATTTCTCGCAATCATATCGACGCAGTTTCTCGCCTCTTTTACTACCGGTTCAACCTCGGGTAGACCGGACGTAAACAAGCTCGTAAAACCCTCGGCAGATCGAGTCATTCCCCGAACTCGAATGTTCTCCGCGATCTCATTGGGGCAAAATTTCGCTTCGCACTCGATCGCCTTTCCGTGAAAAAAATTGCGCGACCCCGAGAGAACAGGACTAAATTCCTGATGTGTCGAGCCTCCAACATTTGTGGATAGCGGAAATGTTCAATTGGCGTGGCACAGGAATTTTCGAAGGATGCAACAGTTAAGGGGCTTTTCCAATGTGACGGGTCAAAAAAATCAATTTTTTTCTTGCATCTTTTGATAGTTTTTAGTCATCGAATTAATATCCCAGAGTCGATTTAGGCGATTCCGTCCTTTTTTAATAATTATTAAAAAACATAATTTTTTTTAATAATACCTAAAATACTTCCAATTATAGAATTTCTAAAAGTTTCATAAAAGTTGCTTCGTAAATAATAAAGTTCTGATTTTTTGTAATGTACAAATTTCCCAAAAACGTGTGGTCCCAGGCGTATTTCTTACAGATTTCTTAGCGGTTCTTACAGTGTTAAATTTTAGGTGAATGCGCTAGTAATACTTTTGTTACACTCTACCCAATACCATTCCTTTCAAAGAACAGAAAGATTGGCCCCTTAAAATGTAGGCTTTTTACAATTTTCAAAAGAGTCTCCATTATTTGCTACAAAACCATATTGCGTTTTATCATTACATATATATATTATTATATTTTACATACATACGTATTATATTTTATATACTTACAGATTTCTTAGCGGTTCTTAAAGTGTTAATAATATTCATAACCAATATAATACAATTATAATTTGTATACTTGCTTCATAGTTTCAATAGATCACTTGTTATTACTGCATTGAATTTATTTAGCATTATATTACAGGTGTTTGGGAAAAGCCGAGTAAAAACAAAATTTAATATTTATAGTTAGTGTGATAAATCAAAGAATAATGACTTTTGCATAAAGGAACTTTACATAATTTGCATATATATGAAGTGTCACGACGTTTTCCACGGGGTTTGCAGACTCTACAACGTTTTTTTTAATAATACCTAAAATACTTCCAATCATAGAATTTCTAAAAATTTCATAAAAATTGCTTCGTAGATAATAAAGTTCTGATTTTTTATAATGTACAAATTTCCCAAAAACGTGCGGTCCCAAGCGTATTTCTTAGACATTCCTTAGCGGTCCTTAAAGTGTTAATAATACTCATAACAAATCTCAGACCGATTACGAAGCTTTTGCCAAACGAACAAACATATGGTAAATCGTTTTTCAGAGGCTGGATTTCCAACTCGATTAACGAAGCGTTAATTTAAACACTTTCCGCTTTTCAATAAGCATGACAGATCCACAACCATCAGTTTCTGGTACCAGGAAGCAAACAGGAAGCAGATATTGATTATTCGAGTGGTTTACAAAATCTACTTGGATAGTAGTCAACCACTGTTGATAACACGCCGAAGAATTCCCATAAATTTCCTGCAAACAATCACACATCGTCACATACATGTTTCAAATATTTTGTTACCATTTACCGTATCCACAATGTGCCGCAAGTCAATTACGAAGTTTCCGTCAAGTAAACAATACCTGCACCAAAATCTCGGAAAAAGAAGTTAAAACTTTTATCATACGAAACTTCAGTACAGTCAAAAAATATTAACTTAATATTTTTATATATAACTCTTCATATAAACAACTACTTATTTATATACAACTCTTAAAACATAAACAACTACTAGAAATTCTGTCAAAATTGACTTTTAAATCCAATTTTATGATTAATAATCTTTAAATAATTTTTTAAGCAACTTTTTAAAATAATATCTAAAATGCATTCTATTTTACAATTTCTATAAATTTCATACGAATTTACTTTTTAAGTCAAAAATTGTTGTGATAATTATTAAAAAATACAATTTTTTAATAATACCTAAAATACTTCTAATTTTAGAATTTCTAAAAGTTTCATAAATAACAAAGTTATCATTTTTTTTAACGTACAAATTTCGCACAAACGTGCGGCCCCAGGCGTATTTTTTACAGATTTCTTAGCGGTCCTTAAAGTGTTAATAATATTCATAACCTCAGTTTTATCAGTTCTAATCACTAATTACGAAGCGTTTGCCAAACGAACAAACATCTCCCGAAACCCGCCAAATTTAGAATTTCATCACCAAAAAGTACTTGACCACCCGTCATGAGGCATAAACGAAAAAATGGCGGCTCTTACGTCCACCAACTGCGAAAAAGATGGCAGCGACCATCTTCGATAGGCACGACTTACAATTCCGCCACGGTAATATCCGGACTCGAGTTTCAGAGGAAACGCAACGTCGTTTTTGCCTTTCCATTCACTCGGCAACGGGATAATTTGCAGGATCGGAAGGCGATCTCTCGTTCGCGCCTTTAGTTGCGCGTATCCTCTCGTTCGTAGCGAACCAGCGATTCGTTTGGTTCGGCTTCCTGCTCAATTTCCGCCCACGAGTTCTGAATCACGACGGAATAACGACGTCTAGGAAGTGTAGGCAGGCGGCCGGGGAGAAAGATGTATGCAGATGAGGGAAAAGAGATCGTTTTAGTCTGCCGAGCGAGGTGGCCTGGTATTGTTCGGGTTTTATGGTATTGTTCTTCCGAACTTGGCGAGTGAGTGTAGGTGGACAGACTTTTCTTCGGGTCTCTGGACGTTTTGCGCACGGTTGCGTCAGTTGAAATAGAAATTAGCGTATTGGAGTATGATTCATTTTAGGTTATGTTCCGTATTGGTTACGGACCCTGACGAATAATTTTCTAATCAAGATGGTGGGTAGATAGTCGACGAGAAAAGTGATTAGTTTAGTCTGCGAAACAAGGTGGCCTGGTATTGTTCGGATTTTATGATATTGTTCTTCCGAACTTGGCAAGTGAGTGTAGGTGGACAGACTCTTCTTCGGGCCTCGAGACGTTTTGCGGACGGTTGCGTCGTTTAAAATTGAAATTAGCGTATTGAAGTATGATTCATTTTAGGTTATGTTCCGTATTGGTTATGGACGATCACGAATAATCTTCTAATTAAGATTGTGGGTAGACAGGAGGCGACAGAAGTGACTAGTTTAGTTTGCGAAACAAGGTGGCCTGGTATTGTTTGAATTTTATGGTACTGTTCTTCCGAACTTGATGAGTGCCTGTGGGTAGATGTTGGTAGACAGACTTTTCTTTGGGCCTTGGGAAGTTTTGCACACATTGGAGTACAATTCATTATAGGTTATGTTCCGTACTCGAATAATTTTCTGATCAAGATGGTGGGTAGATAGTCGACGAGAAAAGCGATTAGTTTAGTCTGCGAAATAAGGTGGCCTGGTATTGTTCAGATTTTATGGTGTTGTTCTTCCGAACTTGGCGAGTGAGTGTAGGTGGATAAATATTTCTTTGGACCTTGGGACGTTTTGCGGAGGGTTGCGTCAGTTGAAAAAAGAAATTAGCGTATTGGGATATGATTCATTTTAGGTTATGTTCCGTACTCGAATAATTTTCTGATTAAGATGGGTAGACAGAAGGCGAGAAAAGCGACTAGTTTAGTCTGCGAAACAAGGTGGCCTGGTATTATTCAGATTTTATGGTATTGTTCTTCCGAATTTGGCGAGTTCGTGTAAGTGGATAGACTTTTCTTCGGGCCCCGGAACGTTTTGCGGATGGTTGCGTCAGTTGAAAATAGAAATTAACGTATTGGAGTATGATTCATTTTAGGTTATGTTCCGTACTCGAATAATTCTCTGATTAAGATGGTGGGTAGATAGAAAGCGAAAAAAGTGATTAGTTTAGTCTGCAAAACAAGGCGGTATTGTACGAGTTTTATGGTACTGTTCTTTTGAACTTGTTAAACGTGTCGAATGTAAATGGAAATAAATTTATTCTGTAACGTATGCGTGAGAACGTTAACCCATTCGTGGCCGGCAATTTTTTTCTGTTTCTAATACTGAGTACCGGCGAAAATAATGAAATGTTGAAGCTGGTTGCTGCAAAATTGTATCGTTGAAGCAAGGGTAAAAACGATAAAATTTGTTCTGAAATATCAATGTTGTGATTATGTGTTGTTTAACATGGAAAGATTTTTATAATTTGTATACTTGCTTTATAGGTTCAATAGATCACTCGTTATTACTGCTCTGACTTTATTTAGCATTATATTACAGGTATTTTGGGAAAGCCGAGTAAAAACAAAATTTAATATTTATAGTTAGTGTAATAAATAAAAAAAAACAATGACTTTTGCATAAAGGAACTTTACGTAATTTGCAAATATATGAAGCGTCACGACGTTTTCCACGGGTTTTGCAGACTTTACAACGTTTTTGTGGATATTTTGATTTCACCGATTGGGCCGGCTAACATACAGTGAGCCAACTAATGTTGCCGCATTCAGAAAAAAATTGCAGGACGTGAATTTACATCAGCGGCAGTCAGTAATAGAATTAAAAATGTAAATTCACGTCGGCGGCAACCAGGAATAGAACTTGAAAAGTAAACGTTGAAGAGTAAACGTAGTTTTGTTTTACGTTAGTTAATCACAATTAATTTATGATATATATATATATATATACGTTTTGAGTGATTAGCAAATTTTGTGATAAATTGTTCCGTTACGTTTTCTCGCAGGTTACTAATTACGTAATAAGAGTATTGTAGAAATAAGATCATCCTTAACGCGTGGCAGTTGAATTCACTTGGTTGAAGTTTCACGTGGTGTAGAATCTCATATGAGCAACTGTACTTTTAATGCTACACGTTCGAGTGATTATTGCCCCATTAAGATGCAGCGCCAGTTTCACGTGCCAAAAACTGAGTCATGTGCTATGTGCGAAGGAGGACAGTAATATTACATCACCGCACTTGAATATTCAATTTGACGGTACCGTTCTTTACTTTGTGTGATTGATAATTTTACATTTTGTATTTAGCAATATTTCATGGATTGTTTATTAGACAATATGAATAGCATGAAGATAATAAAGTAACTCCCAGAACGTCACAATTGAATTTATTTTGTTGTTTTTTGTTCTAATATTGGCAGCTGTATTTTGATACGATATTTTTGAGTTAATGTCATCTAGTTAAGATGCAAAGCTATTTACACGCGCCAGAACTTAATAATTTTTGTACAAAGGACAGTTACATTATTTGATCATATTTGCTTATCAAATGTCACAGTAAAGTGCTTAATTTCACATCACTAGCATTTGTTGATCATCTAGCATCGGAATTGTAACAGTAAAAAGACTATTTTTAATGTACGATACTTGAGTTTGCGCTATTGAAGTTCCGGACGATATCAGTTTTAATATTAGCTGTACTTTTGATTAAATATTTTCGAGTGATTATTGTCCGATTAAGATGCAAAGTCCGTTTCACATGCGAAAAACTGAGTCAGAATTTATGTACGAAGGAAAAAGATCATATTGATTCAACGCGACCGTATGTTGAATTTACAATAAAATACTTAATTTCGCATTGTTCATATTTGCTGATTACATAATATTACAATCGTCGAAACAATGAGATTATTCTTAACCCCTTCAAGCATACTGTCATACACGCGTTCATTTACATTTCTTTAATTTATAAATATTTTCATAAACCAAGAAAATGAAAAATCGATAGCAAATTATTCATACCAGTATACTCAATAACTCCAGATTTGAAAATACGAAAAAATATATATATTTTCACAGGCAAAGAAAATGAAAAATGAAAATAAAAAATCAAATTATTCGCACCAGAATTTCTCAATAACGGAAAACGAAAATCTGCATTACTCCATTATTCCAAATTTAAAAATACAAAAAAAAATACATATATTTTCACGGACACAAGAAAGTATGATAAATTGCTAGCAAATTATTCACACCAGAATTTTCAACAATGGAAAACAAAAATCTTCATTATTTCATTATTTCAATTTTGAAAATACGAAAAAATATATACATTTTCACAGACGCAAGATAATGAAAAATCGATAGCAAATTATTCACACCAGAATTTCTCAATAACGAAAAACAAAAATCTTCATTATTCCATTATTTCAGCGTTGAAAATACGAAAAAATATATACATTTTCAGAGACGCAAGATAATGGAAAATCGATAGCAAGTTATTTACACCAGAATTTTGAACAACGGAAAGCAAAAATCTTCATTATACCGTTATCCCAGATTTGAAAATACGAAAAAATATATAAGGAAGTTATGCTTGAAGAGGTTCTTTCGCAATAGTTGAAGTCATGTTATTGACGTCGTATGCGTTATCGGTTCTAATATTAGCAAGTATACTTTAGATCCAATGCTTTCGAGGGATTATTGTCCGATTAAGATGCAGAGTCCGTTTCACGTGCCGACAGGCACCGGTGGCCCAGTGACATCCTCCTGTTTTTCGTCACGCTTCGTTCGCCCCTTTCGTGCCTCGCTCGACCCACTTACCTCCGCCTCTTGTATCGTCAGTATTTATTTCCACGTATTCGCAGAAACGCCGTCTGGCTCTTTCTCGTCTTTCGGTCCCGTTATTCTCACGACCCGCGTGCGTCCGGGCTCTTGACCGATTGTCAGAAATCGATTTGCGTACATTTCGCGGTATCTGCAACTCTCGCGCAACCAAAAAATCTCGCAACACGCAGCGTAGCCGATACTTTATTCAACTGCACGGTTTCTGTGCTCACAAGTTGCGGGTTTGAAAAGTGGATTTGTAAGCAGAGCGGAACATGTCATTTTCATCCCAATTTTTCAGGGAAAATGTATATAGAGTTAGCGAACCTGGTATTAACGAGGCCGAAGTACATTGGAGTAATCTTAGCAAACTTGTATGACTAGAACGCGTAAAATGTTCTGGTGTCATACTATCGTAGTGTGTTAGACGATAAGACACACTGACACCGTTAATCATTTGCACTCTAATTATTTTTGTTGCGCGGTCTACCCAGAACGCCGAGGCATTTTGTGGTACCATTGGTTAACCTTAAGAAGGTATTATTTAAAAATCAAACATCTATATATGTTTATGTTTAAAATTATATGACATATTTTTATCATTTTTAAATTATATTATTATAATATATTATTTTTTTTGTAAAGAATAAAATATTGATTTTTACGGTTTGCTGTCCGTTATAATGCATTATTTGCATTGTGCAATATATAATGTGGTGTCAGCAAACAATTTCATTAGGTTCTACTACCCATTACATTACAATTTTTAGGATATTTTTTTCATTTCTGTTTCAACGTTCAAAGATAATTTCAGCCGACAACATTTTTCGCACACGACCGTTGTCGTATTGTCACCAAAGTATACAAGTGTTCTCAGCACACTCGTCTGCTACCAGCCAGTGAAGCAATAATTAGTTACAGTTAGCGGCGTAGGTTAGTTACCGTAGATGCCTCCGGTGTCGTGGTGCAAAAACATGCATGTTATTACAGCACCTACAAGTGCAAAGAGTTAACACTAAACGTACCAAGCGGGGTCAAATGACACCTTTCAAAATTTACTTTAAAATCCTACATTCATTGTTATTTCTTTCGCTCATTTGACTTTCTGTAAATTCTTATATCATCTGATTATTCAATTTCTTGCTTTAATAAACTAGGAATTTCTTTCTGAAAATCAACGTTTATTTCATAAGGAATTGAATGATCTTCACTTAAATATTGCTAATTTTCAAGCAGTACGATTAAATCCGATAAATTTAAATATTGTCGATGTTTAAACGAGAATTTTATATTTTTGTGAATGTATTTCCATAAATTTAGGCCTTGTCGGTTATCAAGTGGCAATTTTAAATTATCTCCACTTAAATATTGCTCATTTTCAACCAATACGATTAAATGCGGTAAATTTAAGCATTGTCAATTTTTAAACCATCATTTTATATTTTTGTGAATCTATTTCGATAAATTTAGGCATTGCCGATTATCAAGCGGCAGTTTTAAGTGATCTTCGCTCAAATATTACTATTTTTGAAGCAGTACGATTAAATCCGACAAATTTAAATATTGTCGATTTTTAAACGAGGGTTTTATATTTTTGTGAATGTATTTTCATAAATTTAGGCATTGTCGATTATCAAGCGGCAATTTAAAATTATCTTCACTTAAATATTGCTAATTTTCAAGCAGTAGGATTAAATTCGATAAATTTAAATATTGTCGATTTTTAGACGACAATTTTATATTTTTGTGAATGCATTTTCATAGATTTAGGCATTCTCGATTTTTATGCGGCAATTTTAAATGGTCTTCACTTAAATATTGCTAATTTTGAAGCAGTATGATTAAATCCGGTAAATTTAAATATTGTCGACTTTTAAATGATAATTTTATATTTTTGTGAATGTATTTTCATCAATTTAGGCATTATCGATTTTCATGCGGCAATTTTAAATGATCTTCACTTAGATATTTCCAATTTTCAAGCAGTATGATTAAATCCGATAAATTTAAATATTGTCGACTTTTAAACGTGAATTTTATATTTTTGTGCATGTATTTTCATAAATTTAGGCGTTCTCGATTTTTATGCGGCAATTTTAAATGATCTTCACTTAGATATTGCCAATTTTCAAGTAGTACGATTAAATCCGGTAAATTTAAACATTGTCAATTTTTAAACGACAATTTTATATTTTTGTGAATCTATTTCCATAAGTTTACGCATTGTCGATTATCAAGTTGCAATTTTAAATGATCTTTGCTTAAATATTGCTCATTTTCAAGCAATACGATTAAATGCGATAAATTTAAGCATTGTCAATTTTTAAACGATAATTTTATATTTTTGTGAATGTATTTCCATTAATTTAGACATTGTCTATTTTCATGCGACAATTTTAAATGATCTTCACTTAGATATTGCCGATTTTAAAGCAGTACGATTTTTGTGCATGTATTTCCATAAATTTAGGCATTGTCGATTATGAAGCGGCATTTTAAAATTATTTTCACCTAGATATTGCCAATTCTCAAGCAGTACGCTTAAATCCGATAAATTCAAATATCGTAAATTTGTAAACAACTTTCTATTTTTGTGGACCTATTTCCATAAATTTAGGCATTGTCGATTACCAGGCCGCAATTTTGACACTAAACGTATCAAGCGCGGTCAAATGACTCCTTTCAAAATTTACTTTAAAATCGTACATTCATTCTTATTTTCTCCGCTCATTTGATTTTCTGTAAATTCTTATACAATCTAATTATCCAATTCCTCACTTTAATAAATTAGGTATTTCTACCTGAATCTCAATGTTCCATTTGTTCCAATGTTCCAATGTTCCAAATTCCATAACGGCTCAAATGACCCCTCATGGTAAGAATAGGTAGATATAAAGTACCAGTAAGTTTAGTATTAAGGTACCCAACGAAGGTCAAGCGCACGTCGTTCAACGTCTATAATCTTTTTCCAGAGCCGTACCCGCATCATGGAGTCTTGGCTAAGCGACGTTCAACGGGTGAGAATCCCGCGCCCGAAGTTTGGCAGCGGAAATTCCGTGCGCCGTTCGAATTCGGCCGTCCAACACGTGAGGCCAGACGTGCACACGAGACAAAGCCAGGACGTAGCCAAGGCCACGGAGGAACTCCGCCAGGCGCTGCAGGACAAACTCTGACCGTCGTGACGGGGTGGCCGAAAACTTTGTACCTTCAGGAGATACGTTTTTAAGGCGCGGGCGAAACTTACTCGACGAAGGAAATTGCAAATTTCTCGGTAGCGACGTCCTGTCTTGGACACGCAGAGGTGCTGGACGAATGTCGAGAAGTTGCGTGTGGAACTGCAGGAGTGACTGTGATGAATTGGACGGAAGAATAAAAGGGTGGGAGGTGATGAAGATGAGTGGAATTATTTATGTCGTGAAGAAAGTGGACAGAGAGGGTGTAAATTTGACGTGAATGTGAGTGAAGAAGAATCGATGGTCGTGACCAAAATTCGAGATGCAGTGAAGAGGAATAAATGGGGTCGTGACGGAAATTCGAGATGAATGGGAGTGAGGAGTGATGAAAGTTGGGATGATTGGAAGGAGGAGCCGCGTGTGCTGCGTTTTGTTTGTCGAATAACTTAGCCCGCTGGAAAAAAACTCTGTTGAGGATCGATGCGGGATTCTCGAGCTTCGGTACCTTAACGATTCTCGTCACTAGTGCGATTTCGAAGATGGACGGTAGACGCTGAGTTAAGCTTCATGGAGGACGGATTTGTGGGTTTATTTGGTGTGCGATCGGAACTTTGGTGGTATTAGTTATTTATTATGAGGAATCAAAATCGACGGGCTTCAAAGAAATGAATGAATGTTAAGTAAATTTTTGGATCCGTTCCGCATCGATGAAGAAAAATGAAAATTCTGAAAATTGTGTCTTCGGAGTAAACGGATGAAATGAAGGGTTTATCGTGGGGCGGAAATTCGATTATTATTAACTATTTATTACAAAAAATAAAAATGCATTAAATTAAATTAAATTACGAGTGTGAAGAAGATCTCTGTTTATTCAGAGTTTTTCATTCCGCTTCACATTGTTCAAGAATGTTAAGCGCCCAAATTTTAATAGTCTGAAAACCATTTCGATGATTTCAATTCGATGATTACCAGTAATTTATTGTGAGGAATCAAAATGGATCGGCTTGAGTAAAAGAATTAACGTTAGGTAAATTACGAATCCAGATTTTTTTGGATCCGTTCCGCATCGGTGAAGAATGTCAAGCGCCCAAATCAGAATTGTTTGAAAATTCTACGTCTTCGGAGTAAATGTACAAAATGAATGGTTTATCGTGGAGCGGAAATTCGATTATTATTAGCTATTTATTACGAAAAATAAAAATGCGTTAAATTCAATGAAATCATGAAAGTCAAGAAGATCTCTGTTTATTCAGAGTTTTTGACTCCGCTTTTCAATGTTGAAGAACGTTAATCGCCCAAATCTTAATAGTCTGAAAATCCGTCTCCAAGGCAAACAAATAAAATAATCGAATATAAAAATTTGATGACTACCAGCAATTTATTGCGATAAATCAAAATGGATCGGCTTTAACAAAATTGCGAAAGTAATGTCAATTTAGCGTCGCTCAAATCCGCTCCATGTCGCCGAAGAATATCAAATGCTGAACTGAAAGAGTCTGAAATGTCAATGACCTTGGCGTAGTTAAATCCAAACGAATTTAAGTACACATGGGAATATAGTAAAATATTTCACATTGTGCATTTAGTTGAATTCGAATTGGGACAATTTGGGAACAGTGACAATGTTTGATAATGAAATAAAAGTCGTTGTAATTGAGACACTTAAAAATCAGCATGTCAATATACGATAAAAACGATGCCTAAACAATTATATTTTTGACGGTTTTCCTATGGAAATGTTTTCTATGCAACATTTGGTGATATTGTTCTTATCAAAATGATATTACCCATGATATAATTTGGCCCATATTCGCTCCTGCGTACTTATTGAGTAATTTATTAAATAACAAGTATCGGCAAAAATAAGTAAATGTCGTTCAAATTATTTCGTGTTTGGTTTTATTTTACCTCTTTTTCTATGGAAGTATTTTCTTAATCAAAATGATCTTATCAAAATGGCACCACTCATGATATAATTCGGTCCATATTCACTTCTGTATACTTATTGAGTAATTCATTAAATAAGAAGTATCAGCAAAAATAGGTAAATGTCATCCAAATTATATCGTATTTGGCTTCATTTTTAACCGTGTTTCTATGGAAATGTTTTCTATGAAACATTTAATGACATTGTTCTGATCAAAATGACACCACCCATAATATAATTTGACCAATATTCACTCCTGCGTACTTATTGAGTAATTTATTAAATAACAAGTATCGGTAATAATAAGTAAATGTCGTCCAAATTATGTCGTGTTGGGTTTCATTTTTAACTATTTTTCTATGGAAATGTTGACAATATTCGGTGACATTGTTCTGATCAAAATTACACCACCCACGATATATTTTGACCCATATTCACTCCTGCGCACTTATTGACTCATTTATTAAATAACAAATATCGTCAATATTAAGTAAATGTCGAAATTATATCATGTTTGGTTTAATTTCAATTAGAAAAAATCTCACCAGTGTTTTAACATTTTTCGTTAATAAAGCAAAAAAGGAAGTATAATTAAAAACGTTATGTTATCGTTTTACGATCTGTCACCCGTAAAAATTAGAAATACTGTGCCGGATACTATAAGAAGAACTACTAGAAGAAGAAGATAATGTGGGAAATTTTATTGTATTCTCAACGTGTCCACGACCTGTCTGGATCATCTGATTAATCACGCATGTGCAATTGAACATCATATCTTCATAATGATTAGTCAGCGACCGAAAAAATTCCGAACTAATTAGGCAGATGATGAGCGACAGTTTTATGAAGCTTCGTCAAGGGACATGATGATGAATAGTCGGCACTGACGATCAGCAGATCATTTTTCAACATTTTTCGCAAGTAACGCGAACTGATATTCACTATTTGAAATCAAAGAAGTCTGAAAATTATTTAAGTGGTCAATTATAACACTTTTGTGTAACAATTTCAAATATTGCTTATACAAAAACACAAAATTAAAAGTACATAACAATCATTTTTTGTAGGTTGTTCAACGAGTATAGGTAATAAAGTTTGAAAATTAAGAACATTAAAGATGACTAAAGATAAATAGCACAACCCAAACGTGAAACAAAAAAATAGTAATGCGCTTCAATATTTTTTTACAGTGTGGTATCGTTCATAGCATGCCAGTTAGTTTATAGAGTGGATTGTGCATTTTTTAATATTTACTTCTCACACCTCATGCCGCCATAACTTTATTTAGTCCCAACCGATTGTGTAACTTTTTAAGTAATTTTCAGTACTAAATTGGTGGATTTTATTATATACTGTCCTTTATAGAAATAGTTCGTCAGTAATTGCGAACAACTCGTGTTATTACTGAGAAAAGTTTATGTACAGAAAACGTTTGTTCAAATATTTGTTTCCTTAAGATTTTTCCGGGGATTTACAAGTAAGGAAATGAGATAGAATTAATAATCTGTGTGCTATTTAATATTTAGTAAATTCGTGGTTAATAAACTGAGAGCAAAATTCTAGCGACTGCAAGAACAACCTTCTATATATTCCTGCAATAGGCTGAATGACAAACTGCAAGTTATTGTATAAACATTGTATATGCTCGGAAGAAAAAATGACACGTGAAATATCATAAACAAGTTATCACTGCGATATGTGTTTGAATAAACCCGCAATGCACATCGGTGAATGAACTATGACGCATTCGAAAAGAATAGGCTATAAAATTTCAATTTTGTTTCAACATAAATGTATCAGCAAAGTTGTATGGAAAACATAATTTAAGCAGAGTATTATTTTCGAAACTATACTATTTTAAACGAAATGTTGCGCTATTCGCTACTTCGTAAAGAAACATATCCGACTGCAAAGGGTTAACCCTTCTTTGCATGATGGTGGAAATTTCCATCATAACATTGAATGCCCAAAAATGATATAAAAGAACAAGTTCACTTTGATCTAACTTTGCACGATGATGGAAATTTCCATCATATTGTTTTTTGCTAAATTTATACTATAAATATATACTAAGATTTTTCTAACCATTTTTCCTTTAATTTTGTACATGAATTATATCACCTTGATTTATTTCACCAGTAAAGAAAAAATCATGCAAAGAAGGGTTAAAGACTTCAACCGTTAATTACGATTGAACCGAGAACATCCAGACTCTTGAAAGTTCAGCATCGCGACGAGACTCAAATTGTTGCCGACGACCGGCAAATGCAACCTCGAGTAATTAGCTTAGTTATTAGCCTTTAGTCGTAAGGTCTGATACGCGCAAACTGTATACTCGACAATTGCCGCGGAAGAAAGAAATAAATGCATACGCTGTAACCACGTCTCTCACGTTATTGCTTCATTACTCCACCTTCGTTAATTTCTGTTTTCCATTACTTCTTACGCAACGCTTATCGGCTAGAGCGCGTAACGAAATTCCGTTGCTAATTGCCACGGTTTTTCTTGCATTCTTGCGCGGCGTACGAATGCCTCGGGATGTTTCGCAAAGAGTCCTTCGATACGCGTAAGCAGACAGCGAAAGATCCTGTTTAGAGTCAATGGCAAAATATGATTAGCCACTGAGCGGTCGAGATTCCGCAGCGATTACATAAGCGGCCGTTTTTCTACAGACAGGAAACGAGCGGCGCAAATATTAGTGCACTTCACGGTGTGTGGTTTATGTTACAGTTTTTCCGTGTGTTTGCGTATTGACGTTTTCTGATAAGATCGGGGTTGAGTCAGGACTGCAAAAGTATCCTTCGTAGCGGGAAACGTTTATGACGTTTACTTTCTTATTATTGTTTACATTTTTGTGGGAGTGAAAGGAAAAACCAACGGTTCATTTATTTTCAGACATTCGTCGGACAGGAAATGACCGGCACAAATATTAGTGCACTTTACGGTGTATGGTTTATGTTACAGTTTTTCCGTGTGTTTGCGTATTGACGTTTTCTGATAAGATCGGAGTTGAGTCAGGACTGCAAAAGTATTCTGCATAGCGGGAAACGTTTATGGCGTTTACTTTCTTATTATTGTTTACATTTTTGTATGAGTGAAAGGAAAAACCAACGGTTCATTTATTTTCAGACATTCGTCAAACAGGAAATGAGCGGCACAAATATTAGTGCATTTTATGGTATATAGGGTAAAGTATACAGTGATTGGCCGCTTAAGAATAGTGATTGAATGAAAGGTGACGTTTTCTGATAAGATCGGGGTTGAGTCAGGACTGCAAAAGTATCCTTCGTAGCGGGAAACGTTTATGGCGTTTACTTTCTTATTGTTGTTTACATTTTTGTATGAGTGAAAAGAAAAACGAACGGTTTATTTATTTTCAGACATTCGTCGGACAGGAAATGAGCGGCACAAATATTAGTGCATTTTATGGTATATAGGGTAAAGTATACAGTGATTGGCCGCTTAAGAATAGTGATTGAATGAAAGGTGACGTTTTCTGATAAGATCTGAGTTGAGTCAGGACTGCAAAAGTATCCTTCATAGCGGAAAACGTTTATGGCGTTTACTTTCTTATTATTGTTTACATTTTTGTATGAGTGAAAGGAAAAACCAACGGTTCATTTATTTTCAGACATTCGTCGGACAGGAAATGAGCGGCACAAATATTAGTGCATTTTATGGTATATAGGGTAAAGTATACAGTGATTGGCCGCTTAAGAATAGTGATTGAATGAAAGGTGACGTTTTCTGATAAGATCGGGGTTGAGTCAGGACTGCAAAAGTATCCTTCGTAGCGGGAAACGTTTATGGCGTTTACTTTCTTATTATTGTTTACATTTTTGTATGAGTGAAAGGAAAAACCAACGGTTAATTTATTTTCAGTCATTCGTCAGACAGGAAATGAGCGGCACAAATATTAGTGCATTTTATGGTATATAGGGTAAAGTATACAGTGATTGGCCGATTAAGAATAGTGATTGAATGAAAGGTGACGTTTTCTGATAAGATCTGAGTTGAGTCAGGACTGCAAAAGTATCCTTCATAGCGGCAAACGTTTATGGCGTTTACTTTCTTATTATTGTTTACATTTTTGTATGAGTGAAAGGAAAAATCGACGGTTCATTTATTTTCAGTCATTCGTCGGACAGGAAATGAGCGGCACAAATATTAGTGCACTTCACGGTATATAGGGTAAAGTATACAGTGATTGGCCGCTCAAGAATAGTGATGAAATGAAAGGTGTATAATTTAAACGTGTAATGTTGCATTCATTATTTTTTAGCATATTAGGACAGAAACATGTTGTAAGAACATTTTCAGCCTGCAACGAAACAGAAAACAAAATTTTATTTATTAATAACGCAACGATACATTTAATATTGCCAATTAAGCAATTGACCGCTTAAGAAGAATAGTGATTGAATGACAGGCGTATAACTTAAAAGTGTAATGTTGCATTCATTATTTTTTAGCATATTAGGACAGAAGTGTGACACACACTGCAACGAAACAGAAACAAAATTTTATTTATTAATAACGCAACGATACATTTAATATTGCCAATTAATAGTGATCACTGTCTACTTTACCCTAGTTTATGTTACAGTTTTTTCTTGTGTTTGCGTATTGACGTTTTCTGATAAGATCTGAGTTGAGTCCGGACTGCAAAAGTATCCTTCATGGCGGGAAACGTTTATGGCGTTCACTTTTTTATCTTTGTTTAGATTTTTATTGGACCGAAACGAAAAACCAATGGTTAATTTATTTTCAGCCATTTTATTGTCAATTTTACGCCGCTCATTGTATCCCTGTTTTCATTACTGTGTGACAGTCGACTCATAATAATGATCTGTGTATGATACATATGCTGGGTTCTTGGTCTTAAAAGATTTAAAAGGACGTCTGTTTTGTAAGGTAAGCATAATATGTATTTTGTTGAGCTTCTTGATATTTTAAGGTCTTTAGTTTGTTAATATGAAAGAAAATACTGATATTTACGAAAGTGATAAAGGTAGAAGCTTGTTTCGGTCGCGCCACGTAGATATTAGCACATGAAATTTAAAATATGCTTTTTGTGGAAACGGAATTCAGAAACGGGTTCAAAAAAATACTAAAGTACGTTACATACTTTTAATTCCACGTTCAAATGATATGACATATCGTTAAACCTAGGTTTTGCATAAGCAATAGAAATTGAATTTCATGTATTTTCACCAACTGCACCCAACACAAGATCATTACCAAATACAGTTTAACCGATACAATAATATTTATACTTTCTTCCCGTCTTTCAAACATTTACGATCAGCGTCGTGTAGTTATTTTGGCACTATTATTTTATTACCGTCACTACTGATTGTCGCTATCATAAATAATTCCGTTGTAATCGTTTGCAGTGTTCGTTAAACTGTTTCTACGCATATCAAAATAAAAGTCGCCTTCGTTTGTGAAACAATAAAAAATCACTAAGATATTTTTCTTTCCCCATCTACTAACGGTAAAAAGTAGCTTTAAGCGACAAAATTCTTTAAACACAATTGTCGTAAATTAGACAGTATAAAGAGTAAATATATAGAATAGCCTCTTATTTTTACGTCTATTATAATTTGTATTACATCACCGCCGTCACTACTGCTTCCAGTATCATCAACTTCAACATCAGTAACTTTATTACTATCGACTGTAGTATTCATTAAGTTATTTCTATATACATTAATATGAAAATCGTCTTCACTGCCGAATAATAAAAAATTTCTAGAATATCTTTCTTCGTCCATTTTCAATGATAATAATATGATAATGATATTAATTTTACTTTCCCCACTTATTAACGGTAAAAAGTACTTTCAAGCGACAAAAATTCTTTATACACAATGGCCGTCAATTGGATTGTATACAGAATAAATATGTAGAATAGCCTTTCAATGTCTCATCTATTATAATCTGTAATACTTCATCGCCATCTCTCCTGCTTTCAGTATCACCAACTTCATCGTCAGAAACTTTATTACAATCGATTGTAGTATTCATTAAGTTATTTCTATTCTTCGTCTATTTTCAATGATAATAATTACGTTAAACGACAAAACTCCTTATACAACTCTTCACTTTATCTGCTAACTCTGAGTGAGACAATAATTAATAAAATTAGTTATTGTTGCCGCTGTAGTTGCGTCTCTGGAGTTGTACAAAATACGTCTTCCACCATAGCAGCGTCTAAGGAGTGCAAAGAGTTAAAGCGAACTGTCTCCTGTGTGTGGAAACACATGCGCAAGACTAATTAGACTTGCGTTGTTCCGGTCGATCGACCGATTCGCTTTCCTTATTCGTCTCGCCTGGAAGACAACAGGGAAAACAAAATTTCTGTAATTCGCTTTCGCCTTCGTTCGTTAGTTACGCGCTATTTCGGCTTCCACGCCGCTCGTTCCGTGACAAATACGGGTTATTAGTCACGTGAAGCCTGCGTTAGACGATTCGTTAAACCTGATTTTCGCGCTCACAATTCCGTCACCTCGCATTTTCCAGTTCTTGCAACAATTGAGTATCGCCAAATGTGAATCTGACGCAGACACACGTCGGCAAACGGAACTTTTTGCTTGCATCTTGTGGTGCGGTACGCGTGGTTCCTCATCCAAAGAAGATAGAAATTTCTTTTCGCTCGGGGAGACATCGCGGTCGCGACGTCATGTAAATGCAAATAAAAAGATGCATGCACGCAGTATTTCGCGAATCTTATGCTAGCATATCAAATGCACAACCGGGAAAATGTACGCTGTATAGAGTAAAATGCATAGGAATTGTCGACTTGGGTGAAATTTGTCAAAATATGTAGTTTTGAAGAATGCGTAGCAAGGTAAAGTGTTGTATTTGTGGAAATTGGAATGTACTTGAAATTAAACTTGTGTTCATGGTACTTACAATGTACTTGAAATGAAACTTGTGTTAATTGCACTTGGAATGTACTTGAAATTAAACTTGTGTTCATGGCACTTGGAATGTACTTGAAATGAAACTTGTATTCATAGTACTTGGAATGCACTTGAAATGAAACTTGTGTTCGTGGTATTTGGAATGTACTTGAAATGAAACTTGTATTCACAGTACTTGGAATGTACTTAAAATTAAACTTGTGTTCATGGTATTTGGAATGTACTTGAAATTAGACTTGTGTTCATGGTACTTGGAATGTACTTGAAATTAAACTAGTATTCGTGGTATTCGGAATTTACTTGAAATTAAACTTGTGTTCACGGTACTTGGAATGTACTTAAAATTAAACTTGTGTTCACGGTACTTGGAATGTACTTAAAATTAAACTTGTGTTCATGGTACTTGGAATATTCTTGAAATAAAATTTGTGTTCATGGAACTTGGAATATTCTTGAAATAAAACTTGTGTTCATGGTACTTGGAATGTATTTGACATTAAACTTGTGTTCGTGGTACTTGGAATGTACTTAAAATAAAACTTGTGTTCATGGTACTTGGAATGTACTGGAAATGAAACTTGTGTTCATAGTACTTGGAATGTACTTGAAATTAAACTTGCGTTCGTGGAACTTGGAATGTACTTGAAATCCAACTTGTGTTTATGACACTTGGAATGTACTGGAAATGAAACTTGTATTCACAGTACTTGGAATGTACTTGAAATTAAACTTGCGTTCGTGGAACTTGGAATGCACTTGAAATGAAACTTGTGTTCATGGCACTTGGAATGTACTGGAAATGAAACTTGTGTTCATGGTACTTGGAATGTACACGAAATGAAACTCGTGTTCATAGTACTTGGAATGTACTTGAAATGAAACTTGTGTTCATGGTACTTGGAATGTATTGGAAATTAAACTTGTGTTCATAGCACTTGCAATGTACTTAAAATGAAACTTGTGTTCATAGCACTTGCAATGTACTTAAAATGAAACTTGTGTTCATAGCACTTGGAATTTACTTAAAATTAAACTTGTGTTCATGGCACTTGGAATGTACTTGAAATGAAACTTGTATTCATAGTACTTGGAATGCACTTGAAATGAAACTTGTGTTCGTGGTATTTGGAATGTACTTGAAATGAAACTTGTATTCACAGTACTTGGAATGTACTTAAAATTAAACTTGTGTTCATGGTACTTGGAATGTACTTGAAATTAAACTTGTGTTCATGGTACTTGGAATGTACTTGAAATTAAACTTGTGTTCGTGGTACTAGGAATGTACTTGAAATTAAACTTGTGTTCATGGTACTTGGAATGTACTTAAAATTAAACTTGTGTTCATGGTACTTGGAATGTACTTAAAATTAAACTTGTGTTCATGGTACTTGGAATGTACTTGAAATTAAATTTGTGTTCATGGAACTTGGAATATTCTTGAAATAAAACTTGTGTTCATGGTACTTGGAATGTATTTGACATTAAACTTGTGTTCGTGGTACTTGGAATGTACTTAAAATAAAACTTGTGTTCATGGTACTTGGAATGTACTGGAAATGAAACTTGTGTTCATTGCATCTGGAATGTACTTGAAATGAAACTTGTGTTCATAGTACTTGGAATGTACTTGAAATTAAACTTGCGTTCGTGGAACTTGGAATGTACTTGAAATCCAACTTGTGTTTATGACACTTGGAATGTACTGGAAATGAAACTTGTATTCAAAGTACTTGGAATGTACTTGAAATTAAACTTGCGTTCATGGAACTTGGAATGCACTTGAAATGAAACTTGTGTTCATGGTACTTGGAATGTACTTGAAATTAAACTTGTGTTCATAGTACTTGGAATGTACTTGAAATGAAACTTGTGTTCATGGTACTTGGAATGTATTGGAAATTAAACTTGTGTTCATAGCACTTGCAATGTACTTAAAATGAAACTTGTGTTCATAGCACTTGCAATGTACTTAAAATGAAACTTGTGTTCATAGCACTTGGAATTTACTTAAAATTAAACTTGTGTTCATGGTACCCGAAACTTGAATAATTTGTTGTGTGTATTGGGTATACCGGAATAAAGAGAAAAATTGTGACAGAAGATGGAAATATTATTAAGCGTTAAAATCTCAAAACGGACCGCTAATTAACGACGCAAACATGTCGAAATGATAATTCAATCATTGTTCATTGTTGTTGTTCATGAAAGTATATTGTTTTTTCGCGTGAACCGGTCAAATTATTGATATCTTGAAATTTAGTATTCAGGAAAGTTGAATAATTGTTGTGTGTGCTAGATGTAACGGAACAAAAAGAAAAATTGTGACAGAAGATGAAAATATTATTAAGCGTTAAAATCTGAAAACGAACCGCGAATTGACGATGTAAAAATGCTGAAACGATAATTTAATCATTAGAATCGTATTCTAAATGTGAGGTAATGTTTTATTCTAACTGTTGTTGTTAATGAAAGTATATTGTTTTTTTGCGTAGACCGGTATGTTGAAATTTAGTATTCAAAGAAACCTGCCGTTTCCTTTGCATTGCAAAAGGCGTAATACCCAACCCCTCAATTCGTACTCCTCCTACAAACTATTACCCGGTCCCATAAATAACTCACTTGTCTGGAAAAATAAAAGGGACAGGCTTACGGAGTGACAATAATAAGCAGGCCACCCACTTATCTTCCCTCGCAAATACCCAAGTAGGCCCAAAGTACTAAATTACAACAGACCTGTTCCAAATATGTCCTTAAAGTTGCAAGAAAATATGCAAAAACACTACTTAAGAGTAACTAAGCACAAAAAGGCATCACGTAGCAAGATGAATGCCGTATATACAGTATAAAGATATGATCTTAACCACAATTCTTATAATTTTCTCATTATACGCACACAACAGCGAAACTCATCTTAAGTCTTCACGACAGACTACGCAAATCTGTCGCGGCAGAAAACGTCGATGGAAAATCTCGTGGACTCCAGCGTCCCTTCTCGCTCGAGCGGCATCGATACTCGCTCCAGCTGGAAATCGGTCAACCACATCACGTTCGCCGTAGAAAGCCAGCGCGGCAATTAACACTTTAAGGACCGCTCACGAGTTTTCTCGTGTTTCGTGTCCCAACTGTTACGGACCGCTCACGAGTTTTCTCGTGTTTTCTACACTCTGTCTTTAGATGTCACGTTGATATATTGTATCTATTTTGGCTATTTAAGTATTTACATCAATATTCAATGTGTAAAACTTGATTGTCTTCATGTTTTCTTCGCATATTTTGTATGGCTTCTCTTCATAGAGAAATATGGTTCACGGTATATAATACTTTAACATTAAACACGTGTAAGTCGTACAAAAGTTTGAAAACGGTCAATTTGATCGGTAGTGGTAGGTTTAAATGTTAAAATTGCGGCTTGATACTCGGAAATTACTAAATTTGTGGAAATAGATTCACGTAAATATAAAATTCTCGTTTAAAAACTGACAAAATTTAAATTTATCGAATTTAATTGTACTGCTTGAAAATTAGTAATATTGAAGTGAAGATCAGTTAAAATTGCGCCTTAATAATCAACAATGCCGAAATTTATGGAAATACATCAAAATTGGCAATATTTAGGTGACGGTCATTTAAAATTGCCGCTTGATAATTGACAATGCCTACATTTATTGAAATATATCCACAAAAATACAAAATTCTCATTTAAAAATTTTGTGTGTATTGCTTGAGAATTAGCAATATTTAAGTGAAGCTAATTTAAAATTGCCTCCTGATAATCGATAATGTCTAAATTTATGAAAATACATTCACAAAAATACAAAATTTTCATTTAAAAATTGACAATATTTAAATTTATCGGATTTAATCATACTGCTTGAAAATTAGCAATATTTAAGTGAAGATCATTTAAAATTGCCACATGAAAAGCGACATTAATGGGAATACATTCACAAAAATTAAAAATTCTCGTTTAGAAATTGACAATATTTAAATTTATCGGATTTAGTCGTACTGCTTCAAAATTAGCAATATTTAAGTGAATATAATTTAAGATTGCTGCTTCATAATCGACAATGCCTAAATTTACAAAAATACACTCACAAAAACGGAAGTGTATACGATGTATAACATTTTTTCGAATATTTGCTTCCTTAAGACATATCCGATGGATTCCAAAGCAATGAAAAAGATGGTTCATGTACATATGTCTGTTTGACGTCAATTTGACCGGTAGTGGTAGGTTTAGCGTTAAAATTGCATCTTGGTAATCGGCAATGCCTAAATTTATAAAAATACATTCACAAAAAACGGAAGTGTATATAATGTACATTTTTTCGAATATTTGTTTCCTTAAGACATATCCGATCGATTCCAAAGCAATGAAAAAGATGATTTACGTGTGTCCTGTTTGACGTTTAACGTCAATTTGACCGGTAGTGGGAGGTTTAGTGTTAAAATTTCATCTTGGTAATCGGCAATGCCTAAATTTATAAAAACACATTCACAAAAACGGAAGCGTTTACGATGTATAACATTTTTTCGAATATTTGTTTCCTTAAGACATATCCGATCGATTCCAAAATAATGAAAAAGATGATTTACGTATGTCCTGCTTGACGTTTAACGTCAAATTGACCGGTAGTGGTAGGTTTAGTGTTAAAATTGCATCTTGGTAATCGGCAGTGCTTAAATTTATAAAAATATATTCACAAAAACGGAAGTGTATTCGGTGTATAACATTTTTTCGAATATTTGCTTCCTTAAGACATATCCGATCGATTCCAAAGCAATGAAAAATATGATTTACGTATGTCCTGCTTGACGTTTAACGTCAATTTGACAGGTGGTGGTAGGTTTAGTGCTAAAATTGCATCTTGATAATTGGCAATGCCTAAATTTATAAAAACACATTCACAAAGACGGAAGTGTATACGATGTATAACATTTTTTCGAATATTCCTTTCCTTAAGATATTTGCGATCGATTCCAAAGTAATGAAAAAGATGATTTACGTACGTCCTGCTTGACGTTTAACGTCAAATTGACCGGTAGTGGTAGGTTTAGCGTTAAAATTGCATCTTGGTAATCGGTAATGCCTAAATTTATAAAAATACATTCACAAAAACGGAAGTGTATTCGGTGTATAACATTTTTTCGAATATTTGCTTCCTTAAGATATATCCGATCGATTCCAAAACAATGAAAAAGATGATTTACGTATGTCCTGTTTGACGTTTAACGTCAATTTGACCGGTAGTGGGAGGTTTAGTGTTAAAATTGCATCTCGTAATCGGCAATGCCTAAATTGATAAAAATACATTCACAAAAACGGAAGTGTATACGATGTACACCATTTTTTCGAATATTTGTTTCCTTAAGACAAATCCGATCGATTCCAAAGCAATGAAAAAGATCATTTACGTATGTCCTGTTTGAGGTTTCACGTCAAATTGTCCGGTAGTGTTAGGTTCAGTGTTAAAGTGTTAACGCGTCGGTTCGTAAGCATTTGTCAGCTGTCGAAGCCTCCTAAAAATCTCGACCCGCGAGTATCCCGTACTCGCGCCGCGAACACTTCATTATCCCGCTGCCTTCGGAATGCTTCGCGGAATTCGAGGCGATCGAAAGCGATTTCCGCGGAAGACGAGGGGGCAGGAGTCAGTAGAAAAAGCCGCGGCGCGCACGGCGATCCGTAAAAGTATTTAACGGCGTAATCACGGCGTACTCGTTCGCCATTATCTTAATTATATCAAGCCCGCAACCCTGCCCCTCGTTTCGCGGCACGAAAAATCTTCATCCACCGCATCCGAGGAGGACGAGTGCTGCATCCTCCTGCGTCGAGATTATCTTAATTATACATCGAGCCCTCTTGCGTGCGACTGTCCACGGTTTCCTTTTATTCGGTTGTTCTCCGCTCTCGATTTCTGATCGAAGTGGTATTACGGATGCTGGCAAAATGCCGCTGTTTTTAGGTGGTTATTCTGTTAGCCCGAAGAAAATGATTTCTGGGAGTACCGGTACGAAGTCGTAAACGTGATGTCATATTGTATATGGTACGCGATGGGAAATAAACTGGATGATGCCGTTGGATGTTCTGGAATGAGTAACTGGGTGGATGAAACGGGATTTCAGGAGGATGAGGCGAGTAAAATGACGGGACGCGAGCAGACGTTAATCAAAATGGACTGGTGTGAATGTTAACACATTGGGTACGCCATTCATGGTCAGGAGACCTCGCACATTTTTAAACGTCCTAAAAAATTCACAGTATATAGCAATACCTACAAGCTTGTTTTAACCCTTGTTTGCATGATTTTTTCATTATTGGTGAAATAAATCAAGGTGATATAATTCATGTTCAAAATTAAAGAAAAAATGGTTAAAAAAATCTTAGTATATATTTATAGTATAAATTTAGAAAAAACAATATGATGGAAATTTCCATCATCATGCAAAGTTAGATTAAAGTGAACTGGTTCTTTTATATAATTTTTGGGCATTCAATGTTATGATGGAAATTTCCACCATCATGCAAAGAAGGGTTAATACTGACTGACATGTTTTATATATATATATGTGTGTGTTTATATGTATGTATATATATGCAATACAGTATTGTATTGTATTTTGTATTTGCATTTCTATTTGTATTATATTGTATTGCATATATATCTATTTTTTTATATTTATATATATATATGCAATGCAATACCATACAAATAGAAATGCAAATACAAAATACAATACAATATTGCATTGCATATATATATATATATATATATATATATATACAACATTGTACACTCTCTTATGCTAAAAACCGACTGCATGAATACATAACATATTTCTATTGAAACATAATATGAATGTATATATACATATATATATATATATATATATATATATATATATATATATACATAACTTAACATATATATATATATATATATATGCAATATAATACCATACAAATAGAAATGCAAATACAGGTAACCCTCCTATTTAGTTATTAGAAAATATTGTGTGAAACCGTGTTGCATGAGACCCAGAGCCAGTACAAAAAGGGGATATATATTAAAAACAAATATTTTTTTTAATTCGACATAAACAACTTAATATTTATTAAAAATATATATATATAATTTAATGAATTTATTCGTCGTTACTACTCAGTATAATCAACCGAGAACGTTTTTTTCGGTGGAACGATATTGCCTTCACTTTCAGAACTTTTTTCTCTATTTAAAGTTTTTGTATATTTTCCCCTCTTAAAAAAATCTGTAATCGAATTTTGCTTGCTGGTTCTTACTAGGTCATATATATATATATATATATATATATATATATAGGGTCTGTATTCAAAATGACTCGAGATTTTATATATATATATTTTTTTTAATATATATATATGCACAATCTTCATTCGTCCTCAAAATCGATTTGATTTGCATCTAGGGATGCCATTTCCATAAAATCCGCTTCGTCAACTTCTTCTTCCACTAATAAATCTTGAATGTCTTTGGTAGCCATATCCACAAAACTTCATTTCAAAATTCCATTTTCTGATGTTTCACGCATGATTTCTGTTTCAACTGAAGAGGGCCATATCTTTTTCCAACACGCATTTAAGATTGTGTTATATATATATAGCGACAAAGATATATATGTCCTACGGGGGACACAGTCCCCGATAAGAGGAACAACCGTGTTATAGGATGCCGTGTTGTAGGAGTGTTCCCGCAATTTACGAATCGTGTTATAGCGAAACCGTGTTATAAGATACCGTGTTATAGGAGGGTTACCTGTACAAAATACAATACAATATTGTGTTATATATATATATATATATATATATATATATATATATATATATATATATATAATATATAATACATATATATATATACTATATATGTATTGTATATATATATATATAATATATATATATATATATATGTATATATATAAAGAGTACAATACATACAAGCTTTTTTCAATATTGACAGATACGTTTACACTTTTCCGAAATTCTAACATTCATTTACTTCGTAATTATACTATCAAAAATTGCTGCAAGACTTCATTACTTTAGCAAAATACCGATCAACATTAAAACGAGATATCTTGTAACCCGTACGCAATGTGTTAAATTGTGAAGTTATCGTTAGGATGCCGGGAGTAAATGATAATGCTGTTTCATGCATGTATTATGCGCTTTCATTCTTTCAATCGTTCAGGAAAATCCTTCTAGGAATAATAACTATTAAAGACTGTGGTATATCAAGATTGCCTCACATTTGGGCGTTTGGGAAAAGGGCAGTTGTCATTGTTTCTCAATAAATATAAACAATCTACTGAATACTTTTCGTTCGTTTCTATTCTATAAATAAGATGCTCTCCTTAACGCACTATACGAAATACGTAAAATATGTTTAGTTGATCGGACTACTGACAGGTTTTAAATGTTTGGCCTTAGGGGATAACTTCCTTCGTCTTTCACATTTCATGAATTAGTTTCTTTACATTTTTGAGATCGCAAGAAACAAATTTGCCACTTAAATCCATTGTGAGACGTTTGCAAGTGTTAAACACTTTCATATCTCTACACTTTTTATCGAAACTTTTACGTCTGTTTTTGCTCATATGCTCTAGTTTTCGTCATGAAATTTCAAAGTACTGGAAAGTTACACTTTTTCTGTGTTACATGTTTTATTGTTCACGCATCAATTTTTCTCAAGTGAAATACTGCACATCGGCGATTTCCTTCCGTGCACGTGGCCGGAAGGATCTTCTATTCTGTTGCGAGCACTTGCACGCTCATAGCAGTGAAAGACATATTTCCTGGCCGCGTAAAAAGCGATCGCGTTAAACTGAAATCCCGCGCAATTACTGCGTACAGCGGAATATTTTTACTGCGCAAACATCAAAGCCGGTGTGTGAAAAAAACAGCGTAATGTGAGGTCCAAAGTATCGAGCACCATATTCTTTAAGTGCATTCTGCGGTCATGTAAAGTAGAAGTAAAAACACTCGGCAGTGCATTTGTAGGAGTGTAAAAAATACGATAATTGACTCCCCTAAAATATGATAATTCATTCTCCTAAATTCACTCTATATGTACTATGTGTTAAATCGCAATTCAGTGTTTTGCAAATTAATCACGTCGTTATCGGGAGATATTTTTTTTGTTAAGTTAATTTGAAAAAAGAAACGAAAGAAATGTAAATAAATTTAAATACCAAAGCAGGAAATAATTTTTTGAAAGCCGTTAATCCTATATAATATATTTTAAGTAGAGATTAGCAGAAATCAGTTTTTAAGGAGAAATGTTAAAAAATTATTGTTTATTAAGATGTGCTTGTTTAATCATGGTTTATGCGCAAATACAGCTGTTCTGCCGAAATTGTTGCAGGAAAAGATTACGATCTCACACGTACTACCTAAAATATAATTTATAATATTGATATTTTTAAAAAATATTACATTTTTCTTTTGTAATAAAATTTATTTAATTTTCCTCGTGTCGTATTTCAATTTTAATCAATTACAAAATAATCTCTCGTTCATTAAATGAATGTACCGAAATGTTAAATTACGCTTTAATTGCATAATCAGTTAATTTTAAATTTGTCACCGATTACTAACCACAAATGCATTTAACCTACAGTTTTAAAGAGACGGTATATCATACCTGGAGGTTTTACACATATATATGCCTTTGGCAGTCGATGAGATAAACTTAAATTACATGTATCATGCCTTTAACGAAAATGATAAATTACTCATCAATTAATTAATCCTCATTCTAATGTGCTGCCCAGAGAACTCCAATGTCTGTCATACATTACCCTGCTCTATCGTATACGGGTAATTCGCCTCAAACTCTCCCGTATAGAGCCTCATGCAAAATTCGTTGAGCCTAAGAGGTTAAATTGCGAACCAATAATTTAGTGTGAACCAAAAATTCCGCGTCGTCTCGGAAGATTTCGCACGAAATCATTCGCATGGTGTACATATCATTCAATAACATATCAACATATATCCATGTATCATGTACATTGTATCATGTGTCATGTATCATATATCGTGTATCATGTATCATATATTATGTTAAATTCAAAAATTGTCGGAAAATTCCGCGTCGTATCAGAAGATGAAATATCATATATCATTTAATAACATATCAACATATATCGTATATCATGTATCATATATCATGTGTCATGTATCATGCATCATGTATCATGCATCATGTATCATATATCGTGTATCATGTTTCATGTATCATGTTTCATGTATCATGTATCCTGTATCCTGTATCATGCATCATGTATCGTATATCGTGTATCATGTTTCATGTATCATGTGTCATGTATCATGCATCATGTATCATGTATCGTGTATCATATATCATGTATCATGTATCATGTATCATGTATCGTGTATCACATGTCATGTATCATGTATTTTGTATCATGTATCATATATCATGTATCATGTATCATATATTATGTTAAATTGCGAAATCACCATGGAATTCATATACATATAATGTTTCCCGTCGTCTCAGAAGATATATCGTATCGAAATCATATCCTGTATCCTGTATCATGCATCGTATCATATATCGTGTATATCATTTAATAACATATCAACATATATCATATATCATGTATCATTTATCATGTTTCATGTATCATGTGTCATGTATCATGTATCATATATCGTGTATCATGTATCATGTATCATGTATCATGTATCATGTATCATGTATCATGTATCATGTATCATGTATCATGTATCATGTATCCTGTATCCTGTATCCTGTATCATGCATCATGTATCATGTATCGCGTATCATGTATCATATATCATATATCATATATCATGTATCATGTATCATGTATCATGTATCATGTATCATGTATCTTGTATCATGTATCATATATCATGTATCATGTATCCTGTATCCTGTATCCTGTATCATGCATCATGTATCATATATCGTGTATCATGTATCATGTATCATATATCATGTATCATGTATCATGTATCATGTATCATGTATCATGTATCGTGTATCACATGTCATGTATCATGTATTGTGTATTATGTATCATATATCTGGTGAAATTGCGAACCAAAAATTCAATGCAAACGAAAAATCCCGGGTCGTCTTAGAAGATTTCGTACGAAATCATTCGCATGGCGTACATATCATTCACTAACATATCAACATATATCATATATCATCATCATATCATATATGATATATCATGTGTCATCTATCATATATAATATATCATGTATAATATATCATATATAATATATCATATATCATGTATAATATATAATGTATCATATATCATATATACCATATCAACATATTCAAATAAATGATTTTCTAGGAAACGTACAATCTGACAGTCGTTGAGAGGTGAGGAAGGAGTGAATGATTTCATGGCTGCCCGTGCGGTGCGTAGTCTCTTAATTATTCGAACGAGGCAAGCACCTGCTCGACATACCCGTCTCGTTTCTCTCCCGCCTTCCCATTATTTTTTATCCCGCTTCGCACGCACAGCAGTTAAAGAGCCGCGTCGTTCTTGCCTTGTAATGCGTTTTAGAGAATGTGCGCTGGGTTTCTACACCGTCCCGATTCGATGCTGCAAGTTTTCCGACAGATTGCGACAGTCGTTCGGTTGCAAATCTCGCCGCGAACGTTTTTGCGTGGGGAATAAAATACTTGCACGTAACATCGCTTTCCACGAATCATTGGACAGCGGCTGGGTAGATCCTTTGTGTTGATATATCGGTATATATATCACTATATCTAAGAACATGACTTTCAGTCGTTAACCTGACACCCATGTCTATGGAACTTGAATATATTGGGTTGGAGGGAAAGTTCTGTCGTATTTTTAATAGGAAGGTAATTTTTCTTGTAAATAAAAAACACATCTGGCTAGTGAGTCATTCGGATTTTTTTTGTTTTTTATAGCTGCTGTATAATATAACAGGAGTCCTTTTTTACCGTTCATCATTTACTTGTGATATTTAAAGTGAAAAAGATGTCAGTAGATAAAGTGCATTTACGACACTGCATTTTGTATGAATTCCAAAAAGGAAGCAACGCATCGGTTGCACGTAAAAATTTATGTGTGATATTTGGAAAAGATATTGTAAATGTTCGTACTTGTCAAAGATGGTTTAGCAAATTTTGTTCCGGGGATCTGAGCCTCCAAGAAAGTGATCGATCTGGACGACTATCCAAGATCGATAATGATGTTTTACGATCCATGTTGGAAAATAATCCACATTTAACAAGTCGAGAAATTGCAGAAGAGTTTGGCATTCATCATACAACACATTAAATGTATTATGATTAATATTAAACACATATTTTTATAAATGAATTCAAATATTTTCTTTAAAATACGACAGAACTTTCCCTCCAACCCAATACATCACTTTCATAGTCAATCGCTACACAATTCCTTTTATTGGCCAATTTTAAATTGAACAAAGCATTCGCATTTTTTAAGATATCAAACATTAACTAAAAAAACAAACAGTATATAAATATATACATAAATAAAAAGTTTACACTAAATTAATCACGAATCATGTGACATCTCATTTTTTTTTTTAAGGACTTACACCGCTTTTAAAATAAACGGTATATATTATAGTTCGGAAAGCCGTAGCATCGAATCTGAATGTTGTACAGAGCGAGTTAGCTCCGGACATTGCGGTGGGTTATAAAGCGACGTAACGAAAAGAAAAGAAAGAGACGTCCGTGGCCGACAACCCTGAACCCTCATCTCCAGAGCCACCTTCGCTCTCTAAAGATCTATCGCGCCTCCGCCGTAATAATTAAGTATAACGATTGCCATCGGCTAACGCGCTTTTATTCGTCCACTTCGCTGTTTACCGCAAGCGTCTTGGAGGCATTATAGACATATTCCGAATATACCCAAAATTTGCGACAGTCGGTCATGCATGACACATTTTCACAGATCAACATAGGGGCATTACGTTTTTAAGACATTGTTGACCGGTACTGCTTGAAAATTAGCAATATTTAAGTGAAGATCATTTAAAATTGCCGCATGATAATCGACAATAGCTAAATTTATGAAAATAATTCCACAAAAATACAAAATTCTCATTTAAAAATTGACAATATTTAAATTTATCGGATTTAATAGTACTGCTTGAAAATGAGCAATATTTAAGTGAAGATCATTTAAAATTGCCGCTTGATAATTGATAATGCCTAAATTTATGAAAATACATTCACAAAAATACAAAATTGTGATTTAAGATTTGACAGTATTTAAATTTATCGGATTTAATAGTACTGCTTGAAAATTAGCAATATTTAAGTGAAGATCACTTAAATATTGCCGCATGAAAACCGACAATGTCTAAATTTATGAAAATACATTCACAAGAATACAAAATTGTTATTTAAAAATTGACAATATTTAAATTTATCAGATTTAATCGTACTGCTTGAAAATTGACAATATTTAAATGAAAATCATTTAAAATTGCCGCATGAAAACCGGCAATGCCTAAATTGATGAAAATACATTCACAAGAATACAAAACTGTTATTTAAAAATTGAAATATAAATTTATCGGATTGAATCGTACTGCTTGAAAATTCACAATAACAATCATTTAAAGTTGCCGCATGATAATCGACAATGGCTAAATATTTGAAAATTTCCACAAACATATCATTTAAAAATTGACAATATTTAAATTTATCAGATTTAATCCTACTGCTTGAAAATTCACAATATTTAAATGAAGATCATTTAAAATTGCAGCATGAAAATCGACAATGCCTAAATTTATGAAAATACATTCACAAGAATACAAAACTGTTATTTAAAAATTGACAATATTTAAATTTGTCGGATTGAACCGTACTGCTTGAAAATTAGCAATATTTAAGTAAAGATCATTTAAAATTGCCGCTTGATAATCGGCAATGCCTAAATTGATGGGCATACATTCACAAAAATATAAAATTCACGTTTAACAATCGACAATATTTAAATTTATCAGATTTAATCGTACTGCTTGAAAATTAGCAATATTTAAGTGAAGATCATTTAAAATTGCCGCTTGATAATCGATAATGCCTAAATTTATGAAAATAGATTCACAAAAATACAAAATTGTCATTTAAAAATTGACAATATTTAAATTTATCGGATTTAATCGTACTGCTTGAAAATTCACAATATTTAAGAGAAGATCATTTAAAATTGCCGCATGAAAATCGACAATGCCTAAATTTATGAAAATACATTCACAAGAATACAAAACTGTTATTTAAAAATTGACAATATTTAAATTTATCGGATTGAATCGTACTGCTTGAAAATTCACAATATTTACGAGAAGATCATTTAAAGTTGCCGCATGATAATCGACAATGGCTAAATTTATGAAAATACTTCCACAAACATACAAAATTCTCATTTAAAAATTGACAATATTTAAATTTATCAGATTTAATCGTACTGCTTGAAAATTCACAATATTTAAGAGAAGATCATTTAAAATTGCCGCATGAAAATCGACAATGCCTAAATTTATGAAAATACATTCACAAGAATACAAAATTGTTATTTAAAAATGGACAATATTTAAATTTATCGGATTTAATGGTACTGCTTGAAAATTCACAATATTTACGAGAAGATCATTTAAAATTGCAGCATGATAATCGACAATGCCTAAATTTATGAAAATACATTCACAAAAATACAAAATTCTCATTTGAGCATCGACAATATTTAAATTTACCGGATTTAACCGTACTGCTTGAAAATGAGCAATATTTAAGTGAAGATCATTTAAAATTGCCGCTTGATAATTGATAATGCCTAAATTTATGAAAATACATTCACAAAAATACAAAATTGTGATTTAAGATTTGACAATATTTAAATTTATCGGATTTAATCGTACTGCTTGAAAATTCACAATATTTAAGAGAAGATCATTTAAAATTGCCGCATGAAAATCGACAATGCCTAAATTTATGAAAATACATTCACAAGAATACAAAACTGTTATTTAAAAACTGACAATATTTAAATTCATCGGATTGAACCGTACTGCTTGAAAATTAGCAATATTTAAGTGAAGATCATTTAAAATTGCCGCACGAAAATCGGCAATGCCTAAATTTATAAAAATACGTTCACAAAAATATAAAATTGTCATTTAAGAATTAACAATATTTAAATTTATCGGATTTAATGGTACTGCTTGAAAATTGACAATATTTAAATGAAGATCATTTAAAATTGCCGCATGAAAAAATATAAAATTCTCGTTCAAAAATTGACAATCTTTAAATTTATCGGGTTTAATCCTGTTGCTTCAAAATTAGCAACATTTAAGTGAAGATAATTTAAAACTACCGCATGACCAGTTTCTCGTTTGAAAATCGACAATATTTAAATTTATCGGATTTAATCGTACTGCTTCCAAATTAGAATATTTTATTCTATGACACATGTCTCTCTGCAGATGCTTCTACGTAAATATTTAACATGTTGAACACCCAGCGTAAATCGGTGGAGTTTCTTCCGGAACCCAAATCCGGGACTGGGAGTGTAAGCAGCGCGATAAGAAAGAGCGACAGAATGCAATGCGTCGTTGAAATGTAACCACAGTTTATTTTGTGATATATTAGAGGATCTTTTTGAGAAGACATGCTTTTGGTAAGCATAATTTTTATTTTTAGAAGATATTTTTTTTAAGAGGATTAAAAGATAATTTTGTGGAAGATGCTTACAAAGTATAAAGGACCTCGAAGTAGGAAATGCGATAAGCGTTCCGAAAAAGTACTGTGAGAGATCTCATTGCACCAGAACTTTCAGTTCCTTCAATTAATTCAGTAGAGCAGTATTTTTGGCATATTTTTAACAGCTTTATTTATTTCTTGATCCCTAAAATGTTTGTTAGACAGCTCAAAAGTGTAAATACAAGTATATCTTTAATGTTTCATTTTGTTTATTTTATAGTTTATTGTTATATCTGTTCTTTATACGCATCATAATTGTGTTACAAATAAAGTTATTATAAATTACCTCAAAACCCTGTTTTAATTGGACGAAGAATAGTCTCACCCGTTTACGGGTCATGGGAGCCCTGCGGAAACATAGCCGTCACCCGTATCTGGATGATGTGTTGTTCAATATGTTAAAGAAACAATCGCATCCCGTATTACTAACACATACGGTTGATATTTCGATAGATTAACAAAATTACCCAAGCACGTAGACTCGTACTTGGACATTATTTTTTAGATGGCGCCTAACGTGATAGTATGTATCCTTGTTGATTCTTTGATTAAAATAAAGGATTTGATCCCATATTATCAACCTATCCCATTGGTTTCGTATTCACAGGTGAAAATTTAACCTCATAGACGCATACTTAAACATTATTCTTTAGAGGAAACCCACTTCTACAATATGTATCCTTGTGGATTCTTTGATTAAAATAAAATATGTGATCCCACATTACCAACGTATGCCATTGGTTTCGTATTGACAGATGAAAATTCAACTTCGTAGACCCATATTTAAACATTGCATTTTCAATGTTCAATTTTTAACATTTTACGATACATCCCCCTTGCAAACGCTGACTCAAACATTGAAACAAACATTTGCACCCCATATTACCAATACCTGCGTTCGGTATCGTATACTTAGCTGATATGTATTTCTCAATCTCATAGACCTACACTTGGACATTTCCAATTTAATTAAATTTGTCGAGTCATTTGCGAAACTATCTCTTTGCAAACGCTGACCGAAACATTGAAACAAACAATTGCATCCCATATTACTAATATCTGCATTCGGTATCGTATACTTAGCTGATATGTATTTCTCAATCTCATAGACTTATACTCGGACATTTGCAATTTAATTAAATTCGACAACTCATGTCTCCTTATAAACACTGCGACCCAAAAGTTAAATACATCACATCACCTATCACTAATACGTCCGATCGGCATCGTATCGTTAGACAAGAAAAACTTTAATTAAATCCGGCAATTAATGTCTTTTTATAAACACTGCGATCCAAGAGTTAAAGAAATCACATCACCTATCACTAATACGTGCAATCGGCATCGTACCGTTAGACGAGAAAAAGTTTAATTAAATTCGTCAACTTATGTCTTTTTATAAATACTGCGACCCAAAAGTTAAATAAATCACATCACCTATCATTAATACGTGCGATCGGCATCGTATCGTTAGACGACAAAATGTTTATTTAAATTTATTATTATTCTTATTATTAAATACATCACATCACCTATCACTAATACGTGCGATCAGCATCGTATCGTTAGACAAGAAAAAGTATCGTACAAAAATGCGTTTGACTTAGACGATTTCTGCAAAAGTAACAAAGCCGAAAGTGGACTCACCAAATTATCGGGATGCAGATGATGATGGCCGTAGTCCCTGGCGTTTCCTCTGGATCCTCCCGGCGAGCTGTGCCTACGACCGCGTCCGTTCTCGAGTTCGTCCTCGTAATCCTGGAAAATGCGAAATCGCACCCTGGCCGTCAAAATTGAGCGCTCAGGCTGATCTTAATCGAAAAGTACGAGAAAGTCTTAACAGCCGCGCGGGGACAGGGAAGTTTCACTGGGACACTTTCGAATGCGGTTTTCATGGGTGATACTTGGACTTTTCTCTTTGCTCTCGCTTAGCGGTTCTCTGCTCCTGCCGGGTCTGTCTTTTTTCTATTATACCTGATTGTCGCACTCGTCGTCGTTGGAGAGAGCGAGGTCGGAGGTCGTCACTTGATGTTGCACCCTTCTGCAGCCGACTCTGCAATTGAAATCCCCTTTTTCAGCGGAGCCCGCCCTCTTTCCTGCAGTTCTCACGATTTTACTTCGGGGCGAGACGGGTTAAGCGGTTCTATGCACGGCGCGGCTAACAGAACTAATGAAGTACGAACTCGCATGAGTGCCGGTAAAGTCTGGAATGCTACAGGGCTTAACCTTTTCGGTACTCGAGGTGACTGGAGTCATCGGTAAAAATCTGTGTTGTATCCCGAGTAACTGACGTTGGTTTTTTCACCGTTTCTGTAGTCAGTTTTATTGAGAATGTTGGCTGCGAAGGGCTTAAGGAAAAACGTGGTTTTATGGACAATGTGAGAATTAATAATGGAAGTTATGTTTATGTTTGACTATAGTAATGTATGCTATGTTACAATACTAATATACCTAGTAACATACACTTGTTTGCTATCATTCTATACTCTGTCACTAAAAATATTATGGATTCCCACATTGTCAGTACGATCACGTAACAATATATATATTCGGCGACGAGGTAATTGACGCTGATGGCGAAATGTATGTCTACGCCTTGACTATAGCATCATATGCTATGTTATAATACTAATATACGTGGAAACATACACTTTTCCGCTATCATTCTATACTTTGTCACTAAAAACATTATGGATTCTCACATTGTCAGTAGCATCACGTTCCAATACATATATACATATACGTATATATGTATATATATTCGGCGATGAAGCAATTGACGTTGGTGGCGAAATGTATGTCTACGCCTTGGCTATAGCATCATATGCTTTGTTACAATACTAATATAGCTGTTAATATACCCTTCTCCACTATTATTCTATACTCTGTTACGGAAGACATTACAGATTCTCATATTGTCACGCACCAATGCATATATATATATATGGATACATATGGATATTTATGCCATTGTATGCTGTATATATGTAGCATGCGTATATATACGTATGCATATATGTAGCATGCGTATATATACGTATGCATATATGTAGCATGCGTATATATACGTTTGCATATATGCAGCATGCGTATATATACGTTTGCATATATGCAGCATGCGTATATATACGTATGCATATATGCAGCATGCGTATATATACGTATGCATATATGCAGCATGCGTATATATACGTATGCATATATGCAGCATGCGTATATATACGTTTGCATATATGCAGCATGCGTATATATACGTTTGCATATATGCAGCATGCGTATATATACGTATGCATATATGCAGCATGCGTATATATACGTATGCATATATGTAGCATGCGTATATATACGTTTGCATATATGCAGCATGCGTATATATACGTTTGCATATATGCAGCATGCGTATATATACGTTTGCATATATGCAGCATGCGTATATATACGTATGCAGCATGCGTATATATACGTTTGCATATATGCAGCATGCGTATATATACGTTTGCATATATGCAGCATGCATATATATACGTTTGCATACATGCAGCATGCGTATATATACGTTTGCATATATGCAGCATGCGTATATATACGTATGCGTTATTGCAGCATGCGTATATATACGTATGCATATATGTAGCGTGCGTATAAATACGTAGCATGTATGTAGCGTGCGTATATATACGTAGCATGTATGTAGCGTGCGTATAAATACGTAGCATGTATGTAGCATGCGTATATATACGTATGCATATATGTAGCATGCATATATATACGTATGCATATATGTAGCATGCGTATATATACGTATGCATATATGTAGCGTGCGTATAAATACGTAGCATGTATGTAGCATGCGTATATATACGTATGCATATATGTAGCATGCGTATATATACGTATGCATATATGTAGCATGCGTATATATACGTTTGCATATATGCAGCATGCGTATATATACGTTTGCATATATGCAGCATGCGTATATATACGTTTGCATATATGCAGCATGCGTATATATACGTTTGCATATATGCAGCATACGTATATATACGTTTGCATATATGCAGCATGCGTATATATACGTTTGCATATATGCAGCATGCGTATATATACGTTTGCATATATGCAGCATGCATATATATACGTTTGCATATATGCAGCATGCGTATATATACGTTTGCATATATGCAGCATGCGTATATATACGTTTGCATATATGCAGCATGCGTATATATACGTTTGCATATATGCAGCATGCGTATATATACGTATGCATATATGCAGCATGCGTATATATACTTATGAATATATGTAGCATGCGTATGTATACGTATGCATATATGTAGCGTGCGTATAAATACGTAGCATGTATATATATACGTATGTATATATGTAGCATGCGTATATATACGTATGCATACATGCAGCATGCGTATATATACGTTTGCATATATGCAGCATGCGTATATATACGTATGCATATATGTAGCGTGCGTATAAATACGTAGCATGTATGTAGCATGCGTATATATACGTATGCATATATGCAGCATGCGTATATATATGTTTGCATATATGCAGCATGCGTATATATACGTTTGCATATATGCAGCATGCGTATATATACGTTTGCATATATGCAGCATGCGTATATATACGTTTGCATATATGCAGCATGCGTATATATACGTATGCATATATGCAGCATGCGTATATATACGTTTGCATATATGCAGCATGCGTATATATACGTATGCATATATCTAGCATGCATGTATATACGTATGCATATATACATACATATATGCATTAATACATATATGTGTATATATACACGTATATGTATTATGGATATTCAATTTATATATATATATATATATATTGTCAATACGATCACGTGTTAATATATATGCATATACATATTGTGTACATGAGTCGTACTGACAATATGAGAATCCGTAATGTGTTCGGTTACCCATATATATATAGTAATGGCGCATACGTAAATAAGTGCACCGTAGCGAAAAGGTTAAGCATAGAGAGGGTTGCTGCGATGCGCTTACCGAGAAAAATGCGCAAGCGGCATAGAGCACATCGTCCGCGGACGTCGAAAATCGACCGTTAAATCGGCTGCTTCTCCATTACAACCAATTCAACCAATACGTGCCAAACAAATTCGCAATACGGTATCTGAATAATCTACGCGTTACATTTGCTCCTAAATCCGCCTTCGCCGCTAACAGAGACCTTGAAGCTGCACGCCGGCGAAATTACTTCATTGCGGATATTAGCGTCAAAGTCCAATCTATTTTCGTGCCCCCTCCGCACCCCTATTCCTAAAACTCAAACAATCGCCGTCGGTGTCGATCGATCGCTCGCTCGCCGAGCACGGAAACTCACTCTTCGCACGACTTTGCCCGGCGTTTGCATATTTAAAGAGGCCGATCACAATGGCCCGACACAATTGAGCCACCCCGTAGAGGCCCCGTTACTGTCGCCTCGAATATTCGCCGCGGCGAGGAGATTTTATGCTGGAGACAATGAAACCCGGCTCGAGGAACCTGGAATCGTTAGTTCCGCGGAAACTGCCTGTTAACACGTTGACTAACACGCCGAAATCACGTGTTCCGCTCAGAACGCCACGAAAATATTTTTACTGTTCTGAGCGTGTAATGGCAAAAATAATTAATTTCGGTGTTTATAAGAATACGGTATGAATTGTGAAAGAAGGAAGGGCCAACGTATTTGATACGCAAATTTTGCAAACAGCGTTACCAATGAAATGTTGCGAGCTTCGGAACATAAAGAGCAAAAAATCGGACCAAAAATGTTGCTAAATACTGCCAATGTTGACGAGCTGCACTTATGTTTAAAATGCTTCAATACAATGCACCCGTAGATAATATTTGATGAAAATTCATTTTTGATTTTTAATTTGATGAAAACTTTTAATTTTTCAATAGTGCGAATTTTATTTCGAAGCATTTTTTAATTGTCAAATTTTCATTCAACTGTACAATTATAAGTATTTGATGCACTCCAGTCACTGATGACCGCCGTAACGTTTCAGGAGAAACAATTTGTGATCACATATGGACCTCATGGCGTTCAACGTGTTCACACGTTGACTGTTATAGACATATATATGCGTCCGCTGAAATCTATCGGTGTCGACTATATATGCGTCCCCAATAATTGGATTGCTTATCTATTGCAGCCACAATTATCAAACTACGAGATGAATACAGATGCGTTTTTTATTAAATAATTTTCTTGCATTATATTATTATAAAGCTATGTATGCAATTATATGCAATTGACGCGGTAACTATCCAAAATCCAATAATATAACCATTCATGGCCGCGAAAGCCTCAATTTAAAAATTGGTGATTACAAATGCGTTTTTACCAAATAGTTTTCTTGCATTATATTATTATTGTAGTAGGCTGATATAGCACAATATATCGCGGGGCAAACATGTGACGACTTAGCGACAAAGGCGGTCAGTCGTGCGGTGTGTCCCAAAAGACAATCATTCGTTCGAGCTTCGAGTGAGGAAGCATCGAGTCTCCTTATGTTACGTGTCTTATGTTCTTAAAGTCCATTACTTTTGCATTTTGTTTCGTGTGTGTGTGTTTTAAAATATATATCTTTATCTTTTGTCTTAAACCTTATGTTATATCAAATCCCGTCGACCCCTACATTATAATGCTATTATATGCAATTGACGCGGTAACTATCGGAAATCCAATAATATAATCATTCATGGCCGCGAAAGCCTCAAATTTAAAAGATTGATGATTACAAATGCGTTTTTCCCAAAGTTTTGTCCTGCATTATATTATTATAATGCTATTATATGCAATTCATTCGGTAACTATCTGAAATTCAATAACATAATCATTCTTAACCGCGAAAGCCTCAAATTTAAAAAATTTTCTTGCACTGTTTAATTTGGCGTAAATGAAGAATTATCATTAGAACTTAGTTGCGCCTTACATAATTAATCAATAGAGTTCACACTAGCGAAAAGTGTTTTGTCCTCAGCGAGTGCTTCGGCCGAAAGTATTCAGCGTTCAAAGGGTTAAATACGAATTTGCGACGGAGATGTAAGAGATAAGACGGAGGTGTTGTGGGTGCTTGAATTTTTGGCGCCCGAAGTGTCGCCATCGATTGAGGCGATAATGCGCGCGTTGATAATCGTAATCGGCGAGATCGGTTGAGATAACGGCTTCATCGATGCTTCACGAAGTTTGGCGAGAAGGAACGGTGCCTGGGTTTACGGTTACGTGTTACACGTACGTGTAGAGCAGCGATTACTGGCTTATTGCCTAACGGCCTGACGGATTACTATGTAACGGCATCGTTATCTTTTTTTTTTTTAGAATATTTGTACGATATAATTTGGATGGTACTTATGATTTGTGTACCTGGGTATTTAATCGGGGCATTATTAATTTTTTTAAATATTTTTTCATCTGATTGGCAAAAAGTATGATTGTTTATGTACCGCGGAATTGTAGTAATTATTTTAGATGTGTCAGGAGGTGAAAAGGATTTTTGTATATTTTAATCGTTATCTTTTTTTTGGAAATATTTATACGATATAATTTTTATGGCACTTGTGGTTTGTATTGTCGGCTATTTAATTGGGGTATTATTATTTGTTTTAAACATTTTTTATTTGTCAGATTGGCCAAAAGTATGATTGTTTATGTACTGGAGAATTTGAGTAATTATCTTAAGTGTGCCAGAAAATGGAAAAGATTTTTGTATATTTTTGCGGTGTTATTTTGCGTTATTGCATTCTTTGTATATTGTCTTTGTTAATTTTTGTAATTTTTCGTGCACGGTTGCTTGTTTATGCAGAGGAGTTAGTACTTTTCATATCTTTCATATTCCTGGTCCGATCCGGCAAATCGGTAAAAATTTTACATATTTCTCTAGGTATCGCGGAATTGCACTAATTATCTTAGGTGTACAATGAGATGAAAAATTTTGCATATTTTTTTTTTTTTTTGTGCATTCTATATTCGGGGACGTCTTTTTTTTTTTGTGTACACTTTGTGTACATTATTACTTTTGGTTGAATCGGCAAAAATGTTATGATTGTTTATTGACTACAGAATTTTAGTAATTATTTTAGGTGTGCAATGACATGAAAAAGGTTTCCGTATTTTTTTTTGTGCATGTGACAATTTAATCGGGGACGTTATTACATTTTTTCAGAGGCATTATTACCTTTTATATTTCTCTTGGTCAGATTGCCAAAAATTTTATATATTTCTTTATGCGGCGCAGAATTTTAGTAATTATCTCAGGTGTGCCATGAGATGAAAAAGATTTTTGTATATTTTTACGATATTATTTTCCTGCATTCCGTACCGTTTTTGTATTTTTTCGCACACTTGGCTATTTAATCAGATACCTCATTACTTTTTTTTCTATATTTTTTTGTCAAGTCGAAAAAAATGTAATATACTACTTTATGCCCTGCGCAATTTGCCTAATTAGCATTTTTGTAGTTTTTGTTATACGACTGCCTATTTAAACAGAGGAATTAGTACCTTTTCTATTTTTCTTGATCAAATTGGCAAAAATTTTACATATTTCTTTATACGGCGCAGAATTTTAGTAATTATTCAGGTGTGCCATGAGATGAAAAAGATTTTTCTATATTTTCACGTATTCTGTATCGTTTTTGTATTTTTGCTTACACACCCGGCTATTTAATCAGAGACCTCATTACTTTTTTTTCTATATTTTTTTTTGTCAACCCAACAAAAAATGTAATATACTACTTCATATCCTGCACAATTTGCGTAATTAGCTTAGGCGTGTCCTGGGACGAAAAAGGTTGAAAATCGCTAATCTGTAGAGCCACTGCGAAACAGCACGATATATAAAACGCGTAGAACAAAAACTTCGCGTGGAGTCTATTCGCACGAGCAAGAGTAACGCAACAATTTGACGCACTACCGTTTATTTCACGAAACAAGACGTGCACGCGTTGAGGTTTTCCGTTTAACTCAATGCGCATCCTTTCTCGCACGGACCTTATCGTTGCCGTTCCGATTACAGTACTGCATCCACTCACGTCGCTCATTTGTTATATTCTGTTACTAAGGATACGACCTAGTGTCGAACTTCGGCCCGACCCCAAAAGTGCGGAGGCAAAATTTTCAAGGGCCACCCCCGCCCACGGTTAATACGCCTGCCTGTTATCAGATGAAACTACGAATAAACGAGCTACCGCTCCTACGGTGAGTCGCAAAAATATCTGGAGGGTAAGATAAAGTGGGCCACGAAAGTATTCGAACGCTTTCGAAATTAACACGTTCACTGCTAAGCGTATTTTGGAAGTTGGGGAAAATCGTAAGTTTGGTATTTACGAAGGAATTTTTGTGAAACTTTCAGAAATTGCGTGATTGGAAGTATTTTAGGTGTTATTAAGAAAATGATGTTATTTTTAATAATTATCATAAGGCATCAATAACATTTTTTACTTAAAACTTTAATTTGTTTGAAATTTATGGAAATTGTAAAATAGGATGCATTTTAGGTATTATTTTAAATTGCATGATTGGAAGTATTTTAGGTGTTATTAAAAAAATTATGTTTTTTAATCATTATTGTAAGGTATCAACAACATTTTTTACTTAAAAAATTAATTTTTCTGAAATGTATAGAAATTATAAAATAGGATGCATTTTAGGTATTATTTAAAAAAAAATTAAATATTATTTACAGAAATTATCATAAAATTTTGTTTAAAAGTCAATTTTATCAGAGTTTTTGCGTATAATTGCGATACTTGTATCTTTTCATCGGAATACGAGCAAGGTGTAATAAGTAATACGAGTTTTTTTTTCAGGTATTAAACATTTGATTTGAAAACGTTTGAATATTTGGTGAGCGTGATATGATAAGGGTTTGTAGTGGACGTCCTTAGTATTGAAACTTTGTGTATTCCAACATACAATACAAAGAAGCAATAAGTATGTTCGAGTACGTTTATGGTTTTATGTTGTCGATGTTTCCAAGATATACTTTACAAATATTGTTTATATTGGTGGTTGTTCTGGAAGTTTTCTGCGTAAAATTACGATACTTATCTCTTTTCATCGGAATTCAAGCAAGGTGGAATACGTGATACGAGTTTTTTTTTCATCTGATTTGAAAACATCTGATTTGAAAACGTTTGAATATTTGGTGAGCGTGATATGATAAGCGTTTGTAGTGGACGATCATAGTATTTAAACTTTGTGTATTCAAATACATAATACAAAGAAGCAATAAATACGTTCAAATACGTTTATGGTGTATATGTCGTCGATGTTTTCAAAACATAGTTTACGAATATTGTTTCTATTGGCGGATGTTCTGGAAGTTTTCTGCATTTAATTGCGATACTTGTATCTTTTCATCGGAATACAAGCAAGATGCGATATGTGATACGAGTTTCTTTTTTAGGTATTAAACATTTGATTTGAAAACGTTTGAATATTTGGTGAGCGTGATATGATAAAGGGTTGTACTCGACGATCATAGTATTGAAACTTAGTATATTCGAATACGTAATAAAAAGAAACTATAAAACATATCATCGGTCGAATACGTTTATGGTGTTTATGTCGTCGATGTTTCCAAAACATAATTTACAAATATTGTTTAGATTGGCAGATGTTCTGGAAGTTTTCTGCGTTTAATTGCGATGCTTGTATCTTTTCATTGGAATCTAAGCAAGTTAGAATACATGATACGAGTTTTCTTTTAGGTATTGAACATTTGATCTGAAAACATTTGAATATTTGGTGAGCGTGATATGATACGGGTTTGTAGTGGACGATCGTAGTATTGAAATTTTGTGTATACGAATACAGAATCCAAAGAAACTATAAAATATATCATCGTTCGAATATGTTTATGGTGTTTATGTCGTCGATGTTTCCAAAACATAGTTTGCAAATATTGTTTCTATTGGCGAATGTTCTGGAAATTTTCTGTGTATAATTGCGATACTTGAATTTTTTCATCGGAATCCAAGCAGAGTGGAATACATGGTGAGATTTTTTTATCTGGTATTAAACATTTGGTTTGAAAATGTTTGAATATTTGATGAGCGTGATATGATAAGGGTTTGTAGTGGACGATTATAATATTGAAACTTCGTGTATTCGAATATATAATACAAAGAAGCAATAAATACGTCCGAATACGTTTATGGTGTTTATGTCGTGAATCTTTCCAAAACATAATGTACAAGTATTGTTTATATTGGCAGGTGTTCTGGAAGTTTTCTGTGTATGAATGCAACACTTATATCTTTTCATCGGAATCCAAGCAAGGTGGAATACGTGATACGATTTTTTTTTCAGGTATTAAACATTTGATTCAAAAACGTTTGAATATTTGATGAGCGTAATATGATAAGCGTTTATAGTGGACGATTATAAAATTGAAACTTTGTGTATTCGAATACATAATACAAAGAAGCAATAAATACGTTCGAATACGTTTATGGTGTTTATGTCGTCGATGTTTCCAAAACATACTTTACGAATATTGTTTATATTAGCGGATGTTCTGGAAGTTTTCTGCGTATAATTGCGATGCTTATATATTTTCATCGGAATACAAGCAAGATGCGATATGTGATACGAGTTTCTTTTTTAGGTATTAAACATTTGATTTGAAAACGTTTGAATATTTGGTGAGCGTGATATGATAAAGGGTTGTACTCGACGATCATAGTATTGAAACTTAATATATTCGAATACGTAATACCAAGAAATTATAAAATATATCATCGTTCGAATAGGTTTATGGTGTTTATATCGTCGAAGTTTTCAAGACATACTTTATAAATATTCTTTATATTGGCGGATGTTCTGGAAGTTTTCTGCGTTTAATTGCGATGCTTGTATCTTTTCATTGGAATCTAAGCAAGTTAGAATACATGATACGAGTTTTCTTTTAGGTATTGAACATTTGATCTGAAAACATTTGAATATTTGGTGAGCGTGATATGATAAGGGTTTGTAGTGGACGATCATAGTATTGAAACTTTGTGTATTCGAATACGTAATACCAAGAAATTATAAAATATATCATCGTTCGAATACGTTTATGGTGTTTATGTCGTCGATGTTTCCAAAACATACTTTACGAATATTGTTTCTATTAGCGGATGTTCTGGAAGTTTTCTGCGTATAATTGCGATGCTTGTATCTTTTCATCGGAATCCAAGCAAGTTGGAATACATGATACGATTTTTTTTTTCAGGTATTAAACATTTGATTTGAAAACGTTTGAATATTTGGTGAGCGTAATATGATAAGCGTTTGTAGTGGACGATTATAATATTGAAACTTCATGTATTCGAATACAGAATACGAAGAAGCAATAAATACGTTCGAATACGTTTACGGTGTTTATGTCGTCGATGTTTTTAAGACATAGCTTACAAATATTGTTTAGATTGGCGGGTGTTCTGGATGTTTGCTGCGTTTAATTGCGATACTTGTATCTTTTCATCGGAATCCAAGCAAGTTGGAATACGTGATACGAGTTTTTTTTTCAGGTATTAAACATTTGATTTAAAAACGGTTGAATATTAGGTGAGCGTGATATGATAAAGGTTTGTAGTGGACGATTATAATATTGAAACTTAATATATTCGAATACATAATACAAAGAAACTATAAAATTGTCCATTGTCGAATACGTTTATGGTGTTTGTATCGAAGATATTTCCAAGATATACTTTACAAATATTGTTTATATTGGTTGTTGTTCTGGAAGTTTTCTGCGTATAATTGCGATGCTTGTATCTTTTCATCAGAATCGAAGTAAAGTGGAATACGTGATACGAGTTTCTTTTTTTTCCATTTATTATAGTAAAACGTTTTGAGCAAAGGCGAATTTTCCTTCTCATTGCTTTTTATTTATATGCAGACGCGTTTTCTGTATTTATGCGTTGCGTAGACGGAAAGTCAAGTAAATTGATTCAATATATAACGTGTTAACACACTAACAGTGTTACGCTATCGATCCAACCTGACAAAGCAGACAAGACAACGTCATTGGATAATGATGAACGGTAATCCATTCTCGATCGTCGATTGATTAGGTGGCTTTCAGGGAACAGAGTGATGAAAGGCGGAGACAATCGATGGCAAATTTATGGGAGCAAGTACTCGATGATGAAGCGATTCATTATGAAATCAAAATGTGGAGTAATATTATGCTGGTATCGGTTTTGGTTGATTTTCCTTCAAATTATTTAATAGTATTTAATAAGTATTCATTGAGTAATTATTGAGTATTTATTAAATATTTATGTAATAATAGTATGTAATGAATATTTATTGAGTATTTACCAAAAGAATTATGTAATAATAGTATTTAATAAATATTTACTAAGTATATATTAAATATTTATGTAATAATAGTATTTAGTAACAGGGTTTAACGAGTATTTATTGAGTATTTACTAAATAATTATATAACAATAGTATTTAATAAATATTTTTTAAGTATATATTAAATATTTATATAATAATAGTATTTAACAATAGTATTTAGTAAGCATTTATTACATACTTTCAAGTTTGATATTGCCGTACAAGCGAAAACTTTAGTATCCCGTTCAATAAATAAATGTTGTATTTAATGTAATACAGAAAAATATGTATAATGTGATACTGTGAGAGCGATTTTGTGAAATGCAATTTTCATTGCAACTCAGAGGCAACAAACTAAAATTCTCTTTAAATAGCGTTTACTCTTTTGTTCCGTTTTTTAACTGAACTTCTCTTCGATGTCGCCTTTTTATCATCCCCACCTTTATATTTCCCGTTTATATAATATTTTGTATATATCCGCAATGTGACGATTTTCATTTCGATAAAACTTCAACGTGGACCCAATGACAAATTTATTTTCTAACTCCTGTATTTTAAAGTTCGCAAGTTTACTTATACAATTTTCTTCATTGCTGTCTGACAACCGATTTATACTACTGAAAATACATGCTGTTCTTAGTTTCGAAAGATTTAAAGACGCTGTCAGTCCTAAAACTACTCGATTAGCCGGCAATGTCAACTTTGACAGGTGACACTTTACAAATGACACAATTTAAACAAATTCCTACACGCTTTCAATGGGTTCACTAAAGCGTTTTAAACGAGAGATCTCTTGCTGATTGCTTCATGTTCCGTACACAGACGCGTTTCCTATTGACACGTCGCCTAAATGGGAGTCAAATAAAAGCGGCCCCATGTTTGACGTGTTAAAGCACAAAATAATGATTGCACGGGAACGACATCGGCATTTCCGCCAGAAACTCGAATGCAACGTTGGTTTTAATCGAATCCCACTTGAACACGCGCTGGACATTCTCTCGATAGTGTGTGTTTCATCTTCCTACGGCGTAGATATGCGTGATTGTTGTCGGAAAATTAATAATAATTATGAATAAAATATGTATAAAATATAATATGAATAAAATATGAATAAAATATAATAATTACGAATAATTATGAATAAAATGTATTAACCAGTTAAACGCGTATGACGCGTATACTCGTCGTGTAAAGTAAAAAATTACCATTGACTATCAAAACTCGATATTTAATCGAATTTTTTTTCGAGTTTTAATCGAATCCGAATCTCGGTTATTTTTCGACTTTTAATCGAATCCCACTTGAACACGCGTTGGAAATTTTCTCGATAGTGTGTATTTTATCTTCCTACGGCGCAGATATGCGTGATTGTGTCGGAAAATGAATAATAATTATGCATAAAATATGTATAAACTATAATATGGATAAAATATAATAATTATGAATAAAATGTATTAACCAATTAAGCGCGTATGACGCGTATATTCGTCGTGTAAAATAAAAAATTACCATTGACTATCAAAACTCGATATTTAATCGAATTTTTTTTCGAGTTTTAACCGCATTCCACTTGACCACGCGCTGGACGTTCTCTCGATATGCGTGTTTATTATCGGACAATAAACAATAATTATGAATAAAATATGTATAAAATATAATATGAAATAAATATAATATAAAATATAACAATTATGAATAATTATCAATAAAACGTATTAACCAATTAAGCGCGTATGAGGCGAATACTCGTCGTGTGAAATAAAAAATTAGCACTGACTATCAAAACTCGATATTTAATCGATCTTTTTTGGAATTTTAATCGAATTCGAATTTCGATTATTTGTCAAGTTTTAATCGAATCCCACTTGAACACGTGTTGGACATTCTCTCGATAGTGTGTGTTTTATCTTCCTACTGCGTAGATATGCGTGATTGTTGTCGGAAAATGCATAATAATTATGAATAAAAAATGAATAAAATATAATATAAAGTATAATATGAACAAACAATCAATGTAATATAATATGAAATAGAATATGAATAAAATGGATTTGTAATATTATATATAATATGTAATATGTAATATAAATTTGTATACACGTCGAATCAAACCGCATATTTGTCGTATATTTGTAATATAAATGTATATAGTAATATGTAATATAAATTTCTATACATGTCGACTCAAATTTCAATTGCTGTGCGTATGACTTGTATACTTGTGTAAAATAAAAAATTACCATTGGCTATCAAAACTCGAAATTTCAATAAAATACAATAAAAATATTATTTGGTGGTATGTTTCCTTTATATTACCAATAGAACTGCTAAGTATTTTATATTGCAAAACTAATTACATATGTAAGTCGCGACTTGGACAACGAGCGTTAATTTGCGGAAAATTTGCCTAAATAATTAGCAGGGCCAATAGTGGCCCTTTGCTATACAAGGCAGAGTCCTAGACATTCCTGAATTGAATGCAAGAATCCGAAGCATTCGATCCAAAATCTCTCTCTTCCTCGCTTTTAAAGCATCAGACGTAAACCTGCATATTCCCACAGTTATTATCAAAATAAAGCGTAATGTATGAAAAATAGCTAAATATATATAATATAATAATAATGTTAATACAATAAATTACTAAATTTAGCCTCCAGATAGTTGATTCAGACAGTAGTAGCAAAATTTATAATAGGACCATTTTCCTCCGTTCGACGTGTATACTCATTGCTTGATTTTAATTCCGCACCCTCTGGGGATTTCTAAAATGAAATTCCGCGCTTAACTAGTTAATATGTAAAGACAGACTACGGTAGAAACAGCGTGTGTCCGCGGAACGTGCAGTCAGAATTTAGTGGAGCCTAATTTTAACGTGGCAGGTACACGCAAATCGTTTCTCCACATGTCATAGCGGTGTCAATCAATGTCAAAGCAGTCGTGCGTGTCCGTTCGCCCACGTATGTCGAGTAGATATATACAGCTGACGCGTTATCACTCTCTGCGGATATGCGACTTTCGGTTATTTAATTAATGGTCCACGGTCAGTTGTCTAGCGTATCGAAAAAAAGCAAAGCTTTATTGCGTTTTCAGTGGCGGCGCCCGTCTCGTTTCGACTTTAATTAAAATGTTCATTAGTCGATATTTCTGACGGGTGTCTAAATCGGCGAGAAGAGAATAAAATGTTTATAAATGGCGTGAATATGTTTGAAAGTGGAGAAATGCGGGGAAACGTAATGTAAAATTTGGTGAAATGTGAATATCGAAGAGAAACAAGAGACGAATCGATATTCTTTGTTATCAGATTGTTGCTTTTTATTGTGTTTACTTTTTCGCGTGTTTTTAGACTGTTTTACATTGGAATTATGCGCAAGTCGTCAAATCTTTTATGTTTGTGTATAACGTAATTTTCACTGAAATTTATTACATAAATTTAATTAAAGTTAATGTGAAACATCGCGTTAGCTATATACTTAAAAATATTATAATGTAACATAAATTTCAACATATAATCAACACATAATAATACAATTTTCACGATATCGCGATTAAAAAAAAAAATACTAATGTACGTTACATACTTTTCATTTCACGTTTTAATGATGTTATCTGTTAAACTTAGATTTTGCATAAACCAAAAAAATACTTTATCACATAATTTAAATTGAATTTCATGGTTTTTACCAATGGCACTTAACACAGCATCATTATCAAATAAAATTTAACAAAAAAACGTTCATCACGAGACAGACTCGTGAAATTAATGCAAGGGGTTAATAACGTGTTGCCTTTTATTGTCTTTACTTTTTCGCATGTTTTTAGACTGTTTTACACTGGAATTATGCGCAAATCGTCAAATCTTTTATCTTTGGGTGTAACGTAATTTTCAATGAACCTTATTACATAAATTCAATTAAAGTTAATTGAAAACGTTATCACGTTCGTTATGTACTTAAAAATATTATATTAGCAATATAAATTTCAACATATATTTTATATAATTTTCACGATATCACGCATCAAAAAAAAAAATACTGAAGTACGTTACATACTTTTAGTTTCACGTTTAAATTATGTAAATTATCGTTAAAGTTAGGTTTCGCATAAATTACAAAAAATACTTTATCACGTCATTTAAATTGAATTTCACGGTTTTCATCAAATGCACCCAACACAGCATCATTCCCAAATAAAATTTAACAAAAAAATGTTCATTACGAGACAGACTCGTGAAAATAATGCAAGGGGTTAACACCGCTTTGCCTTTTATTGTATTTACTTTCTCGCGTATTATTTAGACAGTCTTATATTAGAATTATGCGCAAATCATTAAACATTATATGCTTGCGGAAAACGTAATTTTCAATGAAATTTGTTATATAAATTCAATGCGAATTAATTGAAAACGTTATCACGTTAGCTATATACTTAGAAATATTATATTAGCAATATAAATTTTAACATATATTTTATATAATTTCCACGATGTCATGCTTAAAAAAAAGTACTGAAGTACGTTACATATTTTCAGTTTCACGTTTAAATTATGTAATTTATCGTTAAACTGAGGTTTCGTATATATTCCAAAAAATACTTTATCACGTTATTTAAATTGAATTTCATGGTTTTCCACCAATTGCACTCAACACAGGATCATTACCAAATAAAATTTAACAAAAAAATGTTCATCACGAGACAGACTCGTGAAAATAATGCTGGAGTTAATAATACGTTGCGTTTTATTGTGTTTACTTTTTCGCGTGTTTTTAGATTGTTTTATACTGGAATCATGCGCAAATCGTAAAATATTTTATGTTTGCGTATAACGTAATTTTCAATGAAATTTGATACATAAATTCAATGCAAGTTAAATGAAAACGTTATCACGTTAGCTATATATTATACTTAGAAATATTATATTAGCAACATAAATCTCAACATATATTTTATATAATTTTCACGATATTACGCTTCAAAAAAAAATAAAGTATGTTACGTACTTTTAGTTTCACGTTTAAATTATGTAATTTATCGTTAAACTGAGGTTTTGCATAAATTACAAACAATACTTTATCACGTCATTTAAATTGAATTTCACGGTTTTCACCAACTGCACTCAACACAGCATCATTACCCAATAAAATTTAACAAAAAAATGTTCATTACGCGCAAGTCGTAAAATCTGTATGTTTGCGTAAAATGTCATTTTCAATGAAATTTGTTACATAAATTTAATGCAAATTAATTGAAAACATTATCACGTTAGCTATATACTAAGAAATATTATATTAATAACATAAATTTCAACATATATTTTATATAATTTTCAGGATATCACGCTTAAAAAAAATAATAAAGTACGTTACATACTTTTAGTTTCACGTTTAAATTATATAAATTATCGTTAAACTGCGGTTTTGCGTAAATTACAAAAATACTTCATAACGCCATTTAAATTGAAATTCATTTTTTATTTTGCGATTTTTTATTCATTACCAAATATAATTTAGTCGTTAAAATACTATTTACACTTTTCTCCCGTCTTTCAAGTATTTAAGATCAATCAAAATTAACTGTGTCATGGGCACTTTTTTTTCCAAAAAATTTGCTTCTATGCCGACTGTTGGATTAACGTAATGGCGTTTCTGCGTCAGACACACCGGTACATCGATATTTCATTTCCTCCGGCTCCCTTCACATTTCCCTCTTCCCTTCTATCTCATTCTGGGATTATCCACCGTTCTCTAAACTGTCCACCTACGCGCACAGATCGCACACTTACAAAGCAAACGTTTTAAGGTTTGCTGCTATTTTAATCATCTTATGCGAAATATATATCTTTCAATCCATTCCTAGGCGATTAAATGTTGTACGTTTATCTTCACGCTTGTGTCCTGTTTGACGTAGACACGTGAAGTACACATAAAGTAAGTGTGATCCGTGACCGCAGAATCCGAATAAAACAAAAAAGAAAACATTTCTTCAGGGGTTGAAAGTATTTGCTTCTCTTATTGTATGAAAATGTTTCACTTTCAAATTTACGTAAGATAAAATATACATAATGTCAGTGTGATTCGTGACCGTAGAAATCGAATAAAACAAATAAAAAAATATTGATGTAGATATTTTGACTTTGACTGTGACATATGTGAAACGATAACACTTCTCGGTTGAAAGCATTTGCTTCGGTTTGTTGTATGAAAATATTACCCTACAAATTTACGTAAGGTAAAATATAATAAGATTACCATAAATTCGTGACCGCAGAAATTGAATAAAATAAAAAAGATAATATTGATGTAGCTATTTTAACCTTGAGTGTGAAATATGTGAAACAATAACATTTCTTCTCGGTTGAAAGCATTTGCTTCTATTATTGCAGACAAATGTTTGCCCTACAAATTTACATAAGGTAAAATATAGTATACATAAGATAAGCGTGATTCGTGACTGCATAAATGGAATAAAAGGAAAAAAGATAATATTGATGTAGCTATTTTAACCTTGAGTGTGAAATATGTGAAACAATAACATTTCTTCTCGGTTGAAAGCATTTGCTTCTTTTATTGCATGAAAATGGTTGCCCTACAAATTTACATAAGGTAAAATATAGTATACATAAGATAAGCATGATTCGTGACTGTGGAAGTGGAATAAAAGGAAAAAGAAAATATTGATGTAACTATTTTACCCTTGACTGTGACATATGTGAAACGATAATACTTCTCGGTTGAAAGCATTTGCTTCTTTTATTGTATGAAAATGTTTGCCCTACAAATTTACGAAAAGTAAAACATACATAAGGTAATTTGTGACCATAGAAATCGAATGAAACAAAAAAGAAAATATTGATGTAGCTATTTTAACCTTGACTTTGATATATGTGAAACGATAACACTTCTCGGTTGAAAGCATTTGCTTCTATTATTGCAGAAAAATGTTTGCCCTACAAATTTACGTAAGATAAAATATACATAAGGTAAGTGTGATTCGTGGCCGTAGAAATCGAATGAAACAAAAAAGAAAATATTGATGTAACTATTTTAATCTTGATTGTGATATATGTGAAACGATAACTTCTCGGTTGAACGCGTTCGCTTCTTTTATTGTATGAAAATGTTTGCCCTACAAATTTACGTAAGGTAAAATATGCATAAGGTAAGTGTGATTCGTGACCGTAGAAATCGAATAAAACAAAAAGGGAAATATTCACGTAGCTATTTTAACCTTGACTTTGATATATGTAAAACGATAACACTTCTCAGTTGAAAACGTTTGCTTCTATTATTGCAGAAGAATGTTTGCCCTACAAATTTAAGTAAGATAAAATATACATAAGGTAAGTGTGATTCGTGACCATAGAAATTGAATGAAACAGAAAGGGAAATATTCATGTAGCTATTTTAACCTTGACTTTGATATACATATGTGAAACGATATCATTTCTTCTCGATTGAAAGCATTTGCTTCTTTTTTTGCAGAAAAATGTTTGCCCTACAAATTTACGTAAGATAAAATATACATATAGTAAGTGTGATTCGTGACCGTAGAAATCGAATAAAACAAAAAGGGAAATATTGATGTAGCTATTTTAACCTTGACTTTGATATATGTGAAACGATAACACTCCTTCTCGGTTGAAAGTATTTGCTTCTATTATTGTATAAAAGTGTTTGCCCTACAAATTTACGTAATACAAAATATACATATGGTAAGGGAGATTCGTGACCGCACAAAAATATACATATGCTAAGCGTGATTCGCGACTTCATAAATGGAATAAAAGAAAAAAGATAATATTGATGCAGCTATTTTAATCTTGACTGTGATATATGTGAAATGATAACATTTCTTCTCGTTTGAAACCATTTGCTTTTATTGTATGAAAATGTTTGCCCTACAAATTTACGTAAGGTAAAATATAGTATACATAAGATAAGCGTGATTCGTGACTGCAGAAGTGGAATAAAAGGAAAAAGAAAATATTGATGTAACTATTTCAACCTTGACTGCGATATGTATGAAATGATAACACTTCTTCCCGGTTGAAAGTATTTGCTTCTATTATTGTATGAAAATGTTTGCCCTATAAATTTACGTAAGGTAAAATATACATGAGGTAAGTGTTACTCGTGACCGTAGAAATCGAATAAAACAAAAATGGAAGTATTCATGTAGCTATTTTAACCTTGACTTTGATATATGTGAAACGATAACACTTCTTCCCGGTTGAAAGCATTTCCTTTTATTGTATGAAAATGTTTGGCCTACAAATTTACGTAAGGTAAAATATAGTATACATAAGATAATCGTGATTCGTGACTGCGGAAGTGGAATAAAAGAACAAGAAAATATTGATGTAGCTACTTTGACCTTGACTGTGATATATGTGAAGCGATAACACTTTTTCTCGGTTCAAAGCATTTGCTTCTTTTATTGTATAAGAATGTTTGCATTACAAATTTAAAAATCGCAGATTAATTTGAAAAGCAAAAATTACTCACGCTCGTTCGTCAGTTTTTTGTATATATGTTTCACAATTACTAATTCCCTCTTCGGAAGTCTATATGATAGTAATTGAATATGTAATAAAACGCTTAAATACATTCAAACAAGCCAAAAGGTATTCTTCATATACCAATAAAGCAAACAGCAACGGTCATAAGTATGACTTCAAATGCATCTTCCATGTTTCATATCCTCGCAATTTAGAACCACTTCTGGTCTGGCGTATAAAAGCACGAGAATACAAAAGCTCCCAATTTTGTCTTCTACAATTGGCCGCGTCAGAGTCGAAACGTTTTTCATCAACAATTCAAAGAAATGTTACCCTGCGCCACGAGAGAGATTTCCATAGAGAACAAGCCACACTTTTGCGCCGATCAAATATCAGAGATTTCCTCCTCAAAAGTCTCTGCATAATGCGCACGTTGAATATATCTCTACTATTTAAAATTGTACGATATTTCCTGCGCCCTAATTTCGAAACAGGCAAAATAATAATTTCATAGAATAAAACGCTTAAATACATTCAATCGAGTTAAAAGGTATTCTTACATACATGAATAAAGCAAACAACGATTATAAGTACGACTCAAAATGCATCTCCAATGTTTCACATTCGCGAAATCGAAAACAACTTTTGGTCTGGCGTTAAGATTCCAATTTTATCTTCTATAATTGGCTGCGCCATAGTTAAACCATTTTTCATCAACAAACCGCAGTTTTGCGTCGATCAAATATCAGAGATTTCCTCCTGAAAAGACTGTGTACAATACGCAGGTCGAATATATCTCTACTATTATATTTAAAATTATCCCATATTTCCTGTACCCTGATATCGTAACATGTGAAACAACAATTTTATGGAATAATACGCTTAAATACCTTCAACCGAGTAAAAAGGTATTCTTACATACATTAATAAAGCAAACAGAAACGACCGTAGGTATGACTCAAAATGCATCTCCCACGTTTTATATTTTCTAGTCTGGCGTATAAAAGCATGTGAATACACGGCTTCTAAATTTATCTTCTAAATTTATCTTCTACAGTTGGTCACGTCAGAATTAAACCATTTTTCATCAACAACTCAGAGAAATGATACCCTGCGCCACGAGAGAGATTTCCACAGAGAACAAACCGCATTCTTGCGCCAATCAAATATCAGAGGTTCCCTATTAAAAAGTGTCTGTACAATGCGCAGTTTGAACATATTTCTACTATTTAGAATTGTACCATATTTCCTGCGCCCTCATTTCGAGACAGGCAAAACAACAATTTTACAGGATAAAACGCTTAAATACATTCAAAAGATATTTTTGCATACAAAAGCAAAGAGCAACGATCATAAGTATGATTCAAAATGCATCTTCTATACTTCATATCTTCTGGTCTGGTGTATAAAAGCACTAAAACGCCTCCCAATTTTGTCTTCTACAGTTTGCGTCATAGTTAAACCGTTTTTCATAAACAATTCAGAGAAATGATACCCTGCGCCACGAGAGATTTCCATAGAGAACAAACCGCACTCTTCCACCAATCAAATATCAGAGATTTCCTCCTCAAAAGTCTCTGTACAATGCGCACGATGAATATATTTCTACTATTTAAAACTGTACCATATTTCCTGCTCCCTGATTTCGTAACACGCAAAACAACAATTTTTATAGAATAAAGCACTTAACACTAAACGTACCGGTACTTTACACCTACCCATTCTTACCATAAGGGACCATTTGACCCCTTATGAAATAAATGTTGATTTTCAGAAAGAAACACTTAATTTGTTAAAGCGAGAAATTTAATAATCAGATGATACAAGAATTTATAGAAAGTTAAATGTACGATTTTAAAGTAAATTTTGAAAGGGGTCATTTGACCCCGCTTGCTACGTTTAGTGTTAAATACATTCAACCAAGCAAAAAGATATTCTTATGTACATTAATGAAGCAAACAGCAACGATCATAAGTATGATTCTCTACTATTGAATCTCTACTATTTAAAAATATACCATGATCCGGGCGCCCTGGTTTCGGAACACGCAAAACAATAATTTCATGGAATAAAACGCTTAAATACATTCAACCAAGCAAAAAGTTATTCTTACATATGCCAATAAAGCAAAGAGCAACGATTATAAGTGCGACTCAAATTGCATCGCCCATGTTTCATATTCTTGCAATCTAAAATCACTTTTGGTCTTGTGTTAAAATTCCCACTTTATCGTCTATAGTTAGCCACGTCAGAGCTAAACCGTCTTTCATCAACAATTCAGAGAAATGATACCCTGCGCCACGAGAGATTTCCATAGAGAACAAACCGCACTCTTGCGCCGATCAAATATCAGAAATGTCCTTCTCAAAAGTCTCTGCATAATGCGCAGGTTGAATATATCTTTATTATTTAAAATTATACCATATTCCGTGCGCCCTGGTTTTGTACACACAAAACAATAATTTTTATACAAGAAAACGCTTAAATACATTCAACCAAGCAAAAAGATATTCTTACATATACTATGAAAGCAAAAAGCAACGATCATAAGTATGATTTAAAATGAATCTCCCAAGTTTTATGTTTTCTAGCCTAGCGTATAAAAGCACGTGAATGCACGGGCTTCTAAATTTATCTTCTACAATTGGCCGCGTCAGAGTTAAACCGTTTTTCATCAACAATTCAGAGAAATGATACCCTGCGCATGAGAGAGATTTCCATAGAGAACAAACCGCACTCTTGCGCCGATCAAATATCAGAAATTTCCTTCTCAAAAATCTCTGCATAATGCGCAGGTTGAATATATCTTTATTATTTATTATTATACCATATTCCGTGCGCCCTTATTTTGTACACGCAAAACAATAATTTTATAGAATAAACCGCTTAAATACATTCAAAAGATATTCTTACATACAAAAGCAAACAGCAATAATCATAAGTATGACTCAAAATGCATCTCCCATGTTTCATATTTCATAACCTGGCGTATAAAAGCACGAAAATGCGCGGGCTCTCAATTTTATCTTCTACAGTTGGCCGCGTCATATTTAAACCGTTTTTCATCAACAATTCAGAGAAATGATACCCTGCGCCACGAGAGATTTCCATAGAGAACAAACCGCACTCTTGCGCCGATCAACTTCAGCCGCGTTGATGGATCGATTATATCTGACCTCGTTTTGAGTGCGTCTCGCCGACCGTTCCGGTTATCTTGTCCATGAAAGAGACTAGAGCTTTGTGCTCTAGAAGTGTGCCAAGTGCATGGGCGCCGGCAAACTCGTGGCGTATCGAATAACAGAACGGCCTATCAGGCAACGCGAGTGCGGATATGAATCTTTACAATTAAAAACTGTAAGGCACATTCGTCCCGGGCCTGTTGTAATTTATTGCTTTGTTGATAAGTAGGTGGCCTGCGAAGTCTTGCTTCGATTTTTCCGGACATGGGAAGTAGACATGCGACTAGGTAATGGTGTGTAGGAGGGGTAAGGTTTGAGGATGGATTTTGGTTTTGGGCGAGACCACAAGGGCTTTGTGATTTAGGTATTTTGGTATTTTGGTGTTGGCGTTTTAGAGATCTTTAGTTTTGTTGATTTCTGAAGGTACTTTGGCGAGAATGAGTCGTGATGGAAATTTGGGGGCAAACGTGAATATCACACAATTAGGCTCGTAGGGGTAATTTCATGTCAAACACAAATACCACGAATCTGACTCGTGATCAAAATTTATATATTGTATATACTATATGTACTATAATGCCTAATGAACAATATTTGAATTTATCGGATTTAATCGTGCGGCAAGAATATTAGCAATATTTAAGTGAAGATCATTTGAAATTGCCGCATGAAAATCGATAATTCCTAAATTTATGGAAATACATTCAACAAATATAAAATTCTTATTTAAACTTTGACAATGTTTAATATTCATGGGATTTAATTGTACTGCTTGAAAATTAACGATATTTAAGTGAAGATCATTTAAAATTGAACCATGAATATCGACAATGCCCAAATTTATGGAAGTACATGAACAAAAATAAAAAATTTTAATTTAAAAATTGACAATGTTTGAATTTAACGGGTTTAATCATATTGCTTGAAAATTAGCAATATTTAAGTGAAAATCATTTCAAATTGCCGCTTCAAAATCGACGATGCAAATTTATGGAAATACATACATTCACAAAATTACAAAATTCCCATTTAAAAACTGGCAATATTTAAATTTACCGGATTTAATCGTACCGCTTGAAAATTAGCAATGTTTAAGTGAAGATCATTTAAAATTGCCGCATGAAAATCGACAATGCCTAAATTTATCGAAATACATTCACAAAAATACAAAATTCTCTTTTAAAAATTGACAATATTTAAATTTATCGGATTTAATCGTACTGCTTGAAAATTAGCAATATTTAAGTGAAGATAATTTAAAATTGCCGCATGAAAATCGACAATTCCTAAATGTATAGAAATACATTTACAAAAATACAAAATTCTCGGTTTCAAATTGACAATATTTAAATTTATCGGATTTAATCCATCTGCTTGAAAATTAGAAATATTTAAGTGAAGATCTTTTAAACTTGCCGCATTGAAATCGACAATACCTACATTTATGGAAATACGTTCACAAAAATACAAAATTCTCGTTTAAAAATAGACAATGTTTAAAATTATCAGATTTAATCGTACTGCTTGAAAATTATCAATATTTGAGTGAACATCCCTTAAAATTGCCGCATGAATATCGACAATGCTTAAATTTGTAGAAACACATTCACAAAAATTCAAAATTCTTGTTTATAAATCGACAATATTTAAATTTATTGCATTGAATCGTATTGCTTGAAAATTAACAATATTTGATTGAAGATCATTTAAATTTACCACATAAAATTCGACAATGCCTAAATTTATGGAAATAAGTTCACAAATTATACAATTCTTTTTTAAAAATTGACAATATTTCAATTTTTCAGATTTTATCGTATCGCTTGAAAATTAGCAATATTTAAGTGAAGATCATTTAACATTGCCGCGTGATAATCGACAATGCCTAAATTTATGAAAATAATTTCACAAAAATGTAAAATTTTCATTTAAAAATTGACAATATTTCAATTTATCCCATTTAATCGTACTGCTTGAAAATGGACAATATTTAAGTGAAAATCATTGAGCATTAAACGTACTGACACTTTGCACCTACCTATTCTTCCCATGAGGGGTCATTTAACCCCTTATGAAATAAACGTTGATTTTCAGAAAGAAATTCTTAGTTTATTAAAGCGAGAAATTGAATAATCAGATGATATAAAAATGTACAAAAAGTAAAATAAGCGAAGGAAATAACAATTAATGCACGATTTTAAAGTAAATTTTGAAAGGGGTCATTTCATCCCGCTAGCTACGTTTAGTGTTAACATATTTTCTGATGTTGACATGATACCAAAACGTCGGGTAGAGATATTTCACGTAAACCATACGCCTATTTTCGCCCTAAACATCAACTACAAATTTAGATACGCAAGGGATTACAATCATCTAGAATCTTTCGAACCGTGGCTTTTGGTTAGAATGTAATTCCCAGCAAATTCGAAGGCCGATCGACAAAATATGAGAGAAGCAATTGGAACTGTAGCTTGTCGGAAGCAAGAGTCTTTCACGACGAACTTTGCGGGTTTTCGAGGAGCGATTGGCGGAATCGAAGGAGGCACATTCGAAATTTAATCAGACATCGTGTCGCGGCCAACAAAGAGTGTCGGCAATCACCGGAAGTCGATTGCATCTGATGGGAAGTGGGGAGAACTTCACCGGCACGACTTCGACACTCCGCATTGTCGGCAGGCGTCGAGAAAGTTTGCGGTGGGGCGCGGCCTGTTGTTTTTGGACTTAAAATATCCGCGAGTAACTTCCTTACTTCCGTGACGCAACTTCGTTGTACCAATATTGCTTTTGCGGCGGTCAACAGAAATCGATCGTAACTGAAAGCTTCTTACTTCCGCTATTCTTACCTTTTATGTGAGTCCTAGAGGGTGGACTGTGTGGTCATCGACACTTTTATCAATTTTGCTTGATATTGAGGTACTGGGTTTTAATGTGTGTCACCTATAGTTGCTCACATAAACACCAACCGATGTAGTAAAATTTAAAGATGTCAATGGAATCGTATTTTTAATCTATTAGGATCGTCGATTACTTTTAGATCTTCATGTTTTACCGGGCATTATTATTTCTGTATTTAAATAAAACCACTTTGATTCATAGAGAAACCCACAATTTTACGGTACTACACATTTTTCGCGGCAGTTTGTTCAATTTTTTCTCGAGGGCCGATTATCGGGTATTTTCGCCTAATATAGTACCTACACGTGTATGTATAATTTTTTTTCCCGCAACGTAAGCCTCCCACCTCCGAAAAAATGTATTTTTTAAGGTATGACTGCCTTGATTTTAATTCATTAAGGTGACGGTTTATATTTTGGGACATTTATTGTTTTTAATATGAACTTTGATTGGTAACACGGGAATCAAAATATTCGACAAAATTATACTTTTACACTTTTGTGTTGATCACACCCAGATCCTTAATTTTTCCCGTGTATTCTTACTTTTACATTCGATCAAAATTTCCGCGATGCACCGACGACATCACAAAGTCACATTACTTTACACTTTCACCGAAAATTTATTTTTTCTTCCACAAGGTACCAATTATCGGGCACCTTCACCTAATACGTAACCCTTCCTTTTCCAAAAATTCTATGTCTCATCTCCGGTCACCTTGATTTTCACTGATTTAAATTTTGCTTTATCCGACATTTGCAATCTTAGCTTCGATTAGGCCAGTATCATTTAGAACAATCAACAAAATCATACATTCACGCTTTTTGTAACACTTAGGCTTTACCGTGGATTCTTATTTTTACTGCTATAGGTTTTCACCATGAATTTGTTTGGTCTTCTATGCAACACAACGCAACCCTCCCTTTTCCAAAAATTCTATGTCTCACGTTCTGCTGGCTTGATTTTAACTGATCAAGGCGTTGATTTAAATGTTGATCCATCCAGTACCTTCAATCCAAACTTCGCGCCGATTTAAAGTTTGTTACATCCGTTATTTGCAAACCAAACTTCGTTCAAAACAATGAGCAAAATCATATTTTCACCCTTTTCGTAACACTTAGACTTTACCGTACATTCTTATTTTTATTACTACACTTTTCCACCGGGAATTTGATTATTCTTCTATGCAACGCAATGTAACCCTCCCTTTTCTAAAAATTCCTCGTCTCCCATCCGGCTACCTTGATTTTCATTAATCAAGGCGCCGGTTTAAATTGCTACATCCGTCATCTTCAATCTAAACTTCGATCAAGTCCGTATAATTTAGAACAATTAACAAAATCATACTTCCGCCCCTTTTGTAACGCTTAGACTTCACCGTACGTTCTTATTTTTACTACTATCCGTTTTCACTGGGAATTTGTTTGGTCTTTTATGGAACGCAACACAACCCTCCCTTTTCCAAAAATTCTACGTTTCCCATCCGGCTGCCTTGATTTTCACTAATCAAGGCGCCGATTTAAATTATACTTTATCCATCATCTTCAATCCAAACTTCGTACAGAACAATCAACAAAATCTTACTTTCACCTTTTTTGTAACACTTAGACTTCACCGTGCATTCTTATTTTTACTACTATCCGTTTTCACCGGGAATTTGTTTGGTCTTCTATACAAGGCAACGCAACCCTCCCTTTTCCAAAAATTCTACGTCTCCCATCCGGCTGCCTTGATTTTTACTAATCAAGGCGCTGATTTAAATTTTGCTTTATCCATCACCTTCAATTCAAATTTTGTTCAGCCCAGTATCATTTAGAACAATCAACAAAATCACACTTTCAACGTTTTCCTGTTGATTATCCTCTGACACCGAGACTTCGCCGGGCATTCTTATTTTTGCTACAATACGTTTTCACCGTGAATTTGTTTGGTCTCCTATGCAACGCAACGCAACCCTCCCTTTTCTAAAAATTCCTCGTCTCCCATCCGGCTACCTTGATTTTCATTAATCAAGGCGCCGATTTAAATTTTGCTACATCCGTCATCTTCAATCTAAACTTCGATCAAGCCAGTATAATTTAGAACACTTAACAAAACCATACTTCCGCCCCTTTTGTCACGCTTAGACTTCACCGTGCATTCTTATTTTTACTACTATACATTTTCACCGGAAATTTATTTGGTCTTCTATGCAACGCAACACACCCCTCCCTTTTGCAAAAATTCTAGGTCTCCTTTTCGGCCGCCTTGATTTTAACTAATCAAGACGCAAATCTAAATTTTCCTTCATCCATCATCTTGAATCGAAACTTCGTTCCGCATAGTATCATTTAGAGTAATCAACAAAACCACACTTTCAACGTTTTTTTTTTTTTTTTTTTTTTTTGTTGATTACACTCTAATACTTAGACTTCACTGTGCGTTCTCATTTTTGCTACTATACGTTTTCACCTGGAATTTGTTTGGTCTTCTATACAACATAATACAACCCTTCCTTTCCCAAAAATGTCACGTCTCGCGTTCGGTTTAATTTTAACCGATCAAGGCACCGATTTAAATTTTGCTACATCCATCATCTTCAACCCAAACTTCGTTCAGCATAGTATAATTTTAAACAATTAACAAAATTATACTTTCAACGTTTTTGTATTGATTACTCTTTGACATTTGGACTTCACCGCGCATTCTTATTTTTACTATTGCACGTTTTCACTGAAAATTTATTTGGTCTTTTATGCAACGCAACGCAACCCTCCCTTTTCCAAAAATTCTACGGTTCCCATCCGGCTGCCTTAAGTTTCACTAATCATGGCGCCGATTTAAATGTTGCTTTATCCACCACCTTTAATTCAAATTTTGTTCAGCCCAGTATCATTTAGAACAATCAACAAAATCACACTTTCAACGTTTTCCTGTTGATTACCCTCTGACACCGAGACTTCGCCGGGCATTCTTATTTTTGCTACTATACGTTTTCACCGTGAATTTATGTGGTCTCCTATGCAACGCAACGCAACCCTCCCGTTTCCAAAAATTCTGCGTTTCACATACAGCTGCCTTGATTTTAAGTGATCAAAGTACCGATTTAAATTTTGTTTTATCCGTCATCTTCAATCCAAACTTCATTCAGCCTAGTACCATTAAGATCAGTCAATAAAATCATACATTCACCCTTTTTGTAACACTTAGACTTTACCGTGCACTCTTATTCTTACTACTATCCGTTTTCACCGGGAATTTATTTGGTATTTTACGCAATGCAACGCAACCCTCCTGTTTCTAAAAATTCTACGTTTCACATACGGCTGCGTTGATTTTAACAGATCAAGGCGCCGATTTAAATTTTGTTTTACCCGTCATCTTCAATTTAAACTTCGTTCAGAATAGTATCATTTTGAACAATTAACAAAATCATACTTTCAACGTTTTTGTAGTTTTTGTATTGATTACCCTCTGACATTTGGACTTCACCGTGCATTCTTAATTTTACTACTGCGCGTTTCCACCGAGAATTTGTTTGGTCTTTTATATAACGCAATGCAAAGCAACCCTCTCTTTTCCAAAAATTCTGCGTCTCATGCACGGCTCCTTTAATTTTCACTAATCAAGGCGCCGATTTAAATTTTGCTACATCTGTCATCTTTCATTTAAACTTCGATCCAGCCAGTACCATTTAGAACAATCAACAAAATCGTACTTCCACCCTTTTTGTAACATTTAGACTTTACCGTGCACTCTTATTTTTACTACTATCCGTTTTCACCGGGAATTTGTTTGGTCTTCTACTTCTCGCCTTACAGTACGTGCGCGTCTATTTTTTCTCACGCATCGCAACCTTTCCTTTTTCAAAAATTTCTCCTGTCCCATCCGGCTGCCTTGATTTTAACTGATCAAGGCGCCGAAATAAATTTTGTTTTATCCGTCACCTTCAATCTAAACTTCATTCAGCCCAGTACCATTTAGATCAATCAATAAAATCATACATTCACCCTTTTTGTAACTCTTAGACTTTACCGTGCACTCTTATGTTTACTACTATCCATTTTCACCGGGAATTTGTTTGGTCTTCTAGTTCTCGCCTTACTTTACATGCGCGTCTCTTTTTTCTCACGCATTGCAACCCTCCCTTTCCAAAAGCACCCTCCCACGACCGCCCCGATGTTCACGAGTCCCGTCCCACCCACGGCAGTAGATCTGAAATTTTTGTAAGTCTTGTGAACCTGGTCCTGGGCATGTCGGACCCTAAACCGCTGTCCTCGCTCGGCGACCTATACTCCTGTCCGTCCCGCGGCAGGAGAGGTCCTGTCACTCCCAGGGGATCTCCCTCGACGTCCACCAGTCGTCCCGGACGGCAACAGCCACCCGGCACTCCCCTCTGCGGGAAATCATCACAGAAATCCTGTCATGCCGTTTCGTTGCCATTCCATTTTACCACTAATGTCCGGCGTCGACAGTCAACGAACTCGGCAAAAGTGAACGTCACAAACGCTTTCACTTCGGCCGCGCACGCGGAAAAGAAAGTCAGGAGCGGGACGGCGGATCGATTGATTTATGGACGGAAAATGAAGATGTTGAGCGATGAGATATTGTTGCGTACGTAGCGAAGATTAGACTGATTTATGCTGCTCGAGCTAATTTATGCGCGACGGTGGGCTCGTTATGTAACGGTTCGTCCGGCGGGATCATGGGTATTAACACATTGACTGCCACGGTGGTCACCGGTGATCGGTGTAAAGGATTTGAAAATGAAGCGTATTTGCAATATTGTAAGAGCAATTGATATTGGAACGGTGCTTCAATACTTTGGCGTTTAACAACTTTGCGTTACCTTTATTTTGCACGATTTAATTATGCTCTGCAGTATTTCATCGCATCGCAGTTCTAACACAGCAAAATACGCAAAAGATTTTATAAAGAATGCAAAAATTTCGCAATGAAGCCTATTTGCAATCTTGTAAAAGCAATTGATATTGAAACGATGCTTCAATATTTTGGCTTCTAACAACTTTGCGTTACCTTTATTTTGCAAGATTTAATCAGACTACAGTATTTTATCGCATCGCGGTTCTAACATAGCAAAATGCGCAAAAGATTTTACTAATAATGCAAAAAATTCGCAATGAAGCCTATTTGCAATATTGTAAAAGCAATTGATATTGGAACGGTGCTTCAATACTTTGGCTTCTAAGTAACCTGCGATACCTTTATTTTGCACGATTTAATTGTGCTCTGCAGTATTTCATCGCATCGCGGTTTTAATGTAGCAAAATACGCGGTGACCGGCGCAAAAGATTTGATAAAAAATGCAAAAAATTTTGCAATGCAGCCTATTTTCTATCTTGTAAAAGTAATTGATATTGGAACGGTGCTTCAATATTTTGGATTCTAACAACTTTGCGTTACCTTTATTTTGCACGATTTAATTATTAATAATTCTATTATCGCAAAATACTCTTCAGAAAAATAGGCAAAAGATTTTACAAAAAATGCAAAAAATTCGCAATGAAGCCTATTTGCAATATTGTAGAAGCAATTGATATTGAAATGGTGCTTCAATACTTTGGCTTGTAAGAACTCTGCGTTACCTTTATTTTGCACGATTTAATTATGCTCTGCAGTATTTGATCGCATCGAGATTTTAACATAGCAAAATATGCTTGGCAGTCAACGTGTTAAAGGATGTGTGCGTATATGTGTAAAGTGAAGTGGGAGGTTAGATTGGTTGGACGAGATTTTGTTTTGTCGTATGAGCCGTTCATGGGCCGTATACACTTCACTATAACATTCTTTTTTATTAATGCTAGTGCCGAAGCAGTTGGTTCATGGTGAACCTGCGATATTTAAAATGAACCGTATCGATACACTGAACTTTTACATTCTTTTTCTTTTAATTCTAGTGCCGAATCAGTTGATTCATGGTGAACCTTCAATATTTGAAATGGACCGTAACGATACACTGAACTTTCACATTCTTTTTCTTTTAATTCTAGTGCCGAAGCAGTTGATTCATGGTGAACCTTCAATATTTAAGATGAACCATAACGATACATTGCACTATAACCTTTTTTTTTAATTATAGTGCGGAAGTAGTTGATTCATGGTGAACATTCAGTATTTAAAATGAACTTTAACGATACACTGAATTTTTACGTTCTTCTTTTTTTAATTCTAGTGCCGAAACAGTTGATTCATCATGAACCTTCAATATTTGAAATGCATTTAGTACTTTTTGCTTTCGGCACTAACTCGAACTGATTAATGAGCGGCTCATACGGAGTAACGATATGAATGACAAAAATCGAAAACGTTGAGTGATGGGATTTCGTTGGGTATGTAGCAAAAGTTAAGTGATTATGTCATGTGTTTCGAGCTTGTGCGTGGAGGTGTGTTTGTTATGTAGCGTTTGACCCCTTCGAGACCAAGAATACAGCATGTGGGTGATGTAATACCTTTCTCACTTGGCTAATGACTCAGCGTGTGGGTCATGTACCAATTATGTATCGGTTACCAGACAGCAATCAAAAAAGTGATGCGATTAGAAATGTGAAATTTAGAAGAAAGTATATAGAAAATAAATTTGTCAGGTTGTATGAAAATAAAAGTAATGTTGAAAACAACATTGTTCGCGATTGAGGATGGTTTTCTTATAGAAGGTCGGTCTCGAAAGGGTTAATTCGGTGGGATTATGGGTATTTATAGATGTATGCGTAGACGCGTAAAGTGATATGCAAAGTTCGCTGCGATTGATTTGCATGATTTTTTTTGTATGAAATTACGAAATGGACGATAATCTCGTGTAATTGCTAGTTTGTAATTACTGTGTGGCACCACGGATTTTTGTAGAACCGTGTATGCATCATGTATATACACCATTTTTTTCGCGACCGTGGAGAACCTATATTTAACATGTCGATAATGTACTACAGTTTCGAATGACGTATTAAACATTTTAACACTTTAAGGACCACTAAAAATCTGTAAGAAATACAATATTACAAAAAATCGTAACTTCATTATTTATGAAGCAATTTTGTGAAACTTTCAGAAATGGTATAATTAGAAGTATTTTAGGTATTATTAAAAAAGTTTTTTTTAATAATTATCATAACTTTTTTTTACTGATAAATGAAAATACGAAAAAAACATGAAGGCAATCGAGTTTAATGCATGGAATATCGATGTAAATACTTAAATAGACAAAATAGATACAATGTATCAAAATAAGTGACATCTAAAGACAGCGTGTAGAAAATACGGGAAAACTCGTGGTCCGTAACAGTTGGGACACGAAACATGAGAAAACTCGTGAGCGGTCCTTAAAGTGTTAAGTAATAGAAAGCAGCTTATACAGGGTGTCCCAGTTTTTTCCGGCCAAACTTTGCCAGCGTATTCTACACGCAAAAGTAAGAAATGTTATACAATTAACATATGCTCTTAAATGTTTTATTATCGAGTTATAATATAACATAATACAAAATTATAATAAACTGGCATTTCGACGACACAGCGTACGTATGTATTATGAACATCTCTATTTCTGTTTACCTAAATTCTTATGTTTACTTGCTGTAGTGGTTGATATCGACATTTTTTACTAATGTTTTATTAACGAGTTAACATTTCAAAATGACCGATGTGGTATATATATTGTATATACTATATATAGTATAATGCCTAATTGACAATATGTAAATTTATCGGATTTAATCGCACTGCTTGAAAATTAGCAATATGTAAGTGAAGAACATTTAAAATTGCCGCATGAAAATCGACAATACCTAAATTTATGAACATACATTTACAAAAATACAATATTCTCTTTTAAAAATTGACGATATTTAAAGTTATCGGATTTAATGGTACTGCATGAAAATTAGCAATATTTAAGTGAAGATCATTTCAAATTGCCGCATGAAAATACAAAAATACAAAATTCTCTTTAAAAAATTGACAATAATTCAATTTATCGGATTTAATCGTACTGCTTGAAAATTAGCAATATGTAAGGGAAGATCATGATCGATCGAGATCATGATTTCTGCTGAGCTAATGATGTTTAGTACACTGTACGACTTCATATCAAGATTCCACGAGATTTCCAATCGTAAATACACTGATATGCACTTTATTTATGGTTTTTGTAATGGAAGTGCGCGAACTCCTGTAAAAGGAATATCAGCGGTGATTCCCTCAAAGAAAAACACCACAACGGTAATTTTGAAATGTTAACTCGTTAATAAAACGTTAGTAAAAAATATCGATATCAACTACTTTAGCAAGTAAACATAAGAATTTACGTAAACAAAAATAGAGATATTCACAATACCTTCGTTCGCTGTGTCGACAAAATACCAGTTCATTATCATTTTGCATTACATTAAATTATAACTCCTTAATAAACATCTAAGAGCATACGTTCATTGTATAACATTTCTTACTTTTGCGTCTACAACCCGCTGGCAAAGTTTGGCCAGAAAAAACTTGGTCATCCTATACATTTCCTGCATTTGCGCACACGTCCTCGAAGAAACGCGCCCAACTTTTTAAACGGCAAAGAAAACGTTAATTTAACGGTCACCAAATCCTCCCACGTAACGTGCTATCACGCCAGTAACTTACATATTATCGCAGAAACGTATTTAACGCGGAGTCAGTCGCCGAGTGATCAATTTGTCAATCCGCGGATAATTTATGGCCGATTGACGCGCACGACGCTATCGTTTGTGCCGTGCGAGTGACACTTGATTTACGACAGGCGATGTGCGCCGTGCCAAGAATGAAAATTTCGCTGGGCTACTTCGCCTCGGTGCGATTTGATTGACGAGCGAAATTCAAGGGTGGAACAGTCCGGAGGTAAATGCGGATTTAATCGCGCCTTTCTTTTATTCCGCTCGAACGTGCTGGGTTATCGGGATAGAGAAGAATGGCACCTCTAGATATTCGTTGACTGCGATACCGACCATAAGCGAGCTTGCCCGAGCTTTGGATAAGGCTGGCAGGACCTCTTCGACTCGTTTTCGTTCGTTTTGCTTTCGTTTCTCTGTCTTCCGAACCTCAAACGTGAGCGCGACTCTTTTATCTCACTTAATGAAAGAACTGTGGAAATGAAAGCGTGGTTAATAGTTCGGGTAAAAAGTTAATTAATCGTTCGTTTTATGATTACAATATTTTATACGGTATACTGTATATAGTATAGTGTACTTGTAATACATGTAATATAGTAATACTTGTAATATATGTAATACAGTAATACTTGTAATACATGTAATACAGTAATATTTATAATACATGTAATACAGTACTACTTGTAAAACATCTAATACAGTAATACTTGTACAACATGTAATACAGTACTACTTGTAATACATGTAATACAGTAATATTTATAATACATGTAATACAGTAATACTTGAAATACATGTAATACAGTACTACTTGTAAAACATGTAATACAGTAATACTGGTAAAACATGTAATACTGTAATACAGTACTACTTGTAAAACATGTAATACAGTAATACTTGCAAAACATGTAATACTGTAATACTTGTAATATATGTAATGCAGTAATACTTGTAATACATATAATACAGTAATATTTATAATACATGTAAAACATGTAATACAGTACTACTTGTAAAACATGTAATACAGTAATACTGGTAAAACATGTAATACAGTAATACTGGTAAAACATGTAATACAGTAATACTGGTAAAACATGTAATACTGTAATACTTGAAATACATGTAATACAGTACTACTTGTAAAACATGTAAAACATGTAATACTGTAATACTTGTAATATATGTAATACAGTAATACTTGTACAACATGTAATACAGTACTACTTGTAATACATGTAATACAGTACTACTTGTAAAACATCTAATATAGTAATACTTGTACAACATGTAATACAGTAATACTTGTAATACATGTAATACAGTAATATTTATAATACATGTAATACAGTAATACTTCAAATACATGTAATACAGTACTACGTGTAAAACATGTAATGCAGTACTACTTGTAAAACATCTAATACAGTAATACTTGTACAACATGTAATACAGTACTACTTGTACAACATGTAATACAGTACTACTTGTAAAACATGTAATACAGTAATACTTGTACAACATGTAATACAGTACTACTTGTAATACATGTAATACAGTACTACTTGTAAAACATGTAATACAGTAATACTTGCAAAACATGTAATACTGTAATACTTGTAATATATGTAATACAGTAATACTTGTAAAACATGTAATACTGTAATACTTGAATTACATGTAATACAGTACTACTTGTAAAACATGTAATACAGTAATACTGGTAAAACATGTAATACTGTAATACTTGTAACATATGTAATACAATAATACTTGTACAACATGTAATACAGTACTACTTGTAATACATGTAATACAGTACTACTTGTAAAACATCTAATACAGTAATACTTGTACAACATGTAATACAGTACTACTTGTAATACATGTAATACAGTACTACTTGTAAAACATCTAATATAGTATTACTTGTACAACATGTAATACAGTAATACTTGTAATACATGTAATACAGTAATATTTATAATACATGTAATACAGTAATACTTGAAATACATGTACTACAGTACTACGTGTAAAACATGTAATACAGTACTACTTGTAAAACATCTAATACAGTAATACTTGTACAACATGTAATACAGTACTACTTGTAATACATGTAATACAGTACTACTTGTAAAACATCTAATACAGTAATACTTGTAATACATGTAATACTGTAATACATGCAATACAGTAATACTTGTAATACAAGAAATACAGCAATACTTGTAATACGTGTAATGCCTGTAATACTTATAATACATATAATACAGTAACGCGTGTAATACATGTAATACAGTAATACAATAACACTTGTAATACACGTAATACAGTACAGTATACTTATACAATATACAGATTCCAATATTTTCTTCCTTTTTACATGTGAAATTTACTATAATGTTCTTCGTTTTCGTTTCAATGTAAATTAAAAACACAATTATCACCCGATGACACGATAAAAATGTCGAACATCGAGTTAAAATATTGTGCGTAATCAGGACATTTAGTAATTAATGAAAAAAAGACATTTTCGGCGTGTACCGGTAAATAAACGAATATAACGAAATTTATTATTAAAAAATCGAGTGCTTCGACACTAAAAGCATCATTAAAAAAATTACTCTGGAATTTCAATAATAAATGTCAATACATTAAATTATTCATCGGTGCACGTAAATAGATTTCTGATTTCATTAACAACTGTTATATCACAATGAAGTAATTAATTAACTTTTTGACCGAAGTACCAGCTGCAGTTTCATTTACACAGTCAATTTGGAGCGGTGATTATCGTATTTATCACATCATAATGCAAGAACTATTCGTACGAGAAGAGCGGGCCGCATGTCCATGACAGTAAAAAGAAGCCTCGGAAGCCTTCGGAAACTTTTCAGGCGCGCCGGATCGGCCAGAAGTTGCACGAGATAAATGCGATTAGGCCGATCTTGGATAAACTACTCTCAGCATCTTTCGACCGAGTGTGCGACGTTGGCGCTCGAGATCGTCAAACGAGATACTCGCCTGCTGCCATTCAAATATCTCAAACTACATGCACTGAGTTCATTCGATCACACTTCACTTTTTACAATGTAAACGCATAATCTTGATCAGCTGTTACATTATCTTTTATTAGACCTGATCGTTAACTGTAGATTTACAACATTTTGACGAATAGCTACTTTTACCGAGGGGGTCAAAATGACAGGTTTGCGAAAAAAAGCAACGAAGTAATGAATTTTTCAGCAATTCAGCATTGTTTGAAAATCTTTCTGTTATTATTACGTAATTTTACGGGTAAAAGTATTTCTGCAAAACCGTAGATTTACGAAATTTTGACATATACTTATTTCTATCGAGGAGGTCAAAATAACAGGTTTGCGGAAAAAAGCAATTTACCTAATAATGAAGTAATGCATTTTCCAGCAATATAGCACTATTCGAAAATTTTTCCGTTATTACTAGGAAATTATACGGGTAAAAGTATTTCTGCAAAACTGTAGATTGACGAAATTCTGACGTATACTTACTTTTACCGAAGAGGTAAAAATGACACGTTTGCGAAAAGAAAACGATTTACTCAATAACGAAGTAATTAAAGAAAATCTTTCCGTTACTACTACGTGACTTTATGGGTAAAAGTATTTCTGCGAAACCGTAGATTTACGAAATTCTGACGTATACATATTTCCACCGAAGAGGTCAAAATGACACGTTTGCGAAAAAACGATTTACCTAATAACGAAGTAATTAAAGTAAATCTGTCCGTTATTACTACGTAATTTTACGGGTAAAAATATCTATAAAAAACCGTAGATTTACTAAATTTTTAGGTACTTCTACTTCTGCCGAGGAGGTCAAAATGATAGGTTTTCCAAAAAAAAAACAATTTATCCAATAACGAAGTAATGAATTTTTCAACGATTTAACATTGTTCGAAAATCTTTCCATTAATACTACGTAATTTTACGGGTAAAAGTATTATTGCAAAACTGTAGATTTACGAAATTTTGACGTTCACCTACTTCTAAGGAGGACGCCAAATTACACGTTTGCGAAAAAAAGCAACTTACCCAATAACAAACAAATAAACCCAAATAATTACCCAATAACCAATAAAAAATGTTAAATAAACAAATAATTAATCAATAACCAATACAAAATCTTTCCGTTATTACTACGTGATTTTATGGGTAAAAGACTCTCTACAAAACCCAATGCGAAATACAATTGCGATTTTTTGAACGTAGTATGAAGCAGAGATATTTCTTTGACGAGCGGTTATTTCGAGTAAAATTCCACGTATGTCCAAAATTCAAAGCATCGACATCAACCGCATATCGACATACACGTTTGTCATGTGTTCATAAACGAGTGAAAGACATATAACCTTCGCACCGGAAAAAAATGTATATATATTTCGCGACGTGTCAAAATAACCCATTCGGAAACACGTAGACATATTAGACATATATATCCCAAAAAACAGCAACATAAAACAAAACCGCGTCACAGCATTAACCTTTTAGGTACGGTTAGAACTAAGTTTAAAAAAAAAGTTTTTTTTTTTTTTTAGATGATACAGCACTGCAATGTCTGACGGAAATGCCTACACGAGTAAATTGGAAACAAGTATTTGATGATTAAATTATTATTTTTCTTAAAAAGATATTGCGCGTACTCTAATTTTAATAATTCCCTTTAATAATTAATAATACAATTGGGTATTATGTATTTTAAACATAGTACGACACATAGCCCCACGTCACAGTCTTCACAGACAGCTTGATCTTCGTTTTATATTGTTTTTTGAACATACCGTACAATTTCGTAACGCTATTTTAGATTTTTGGATTTACAATACGATTGAAAATGTTTTGCGATTAGTCTGAACGGCTGATCAACGATATATTTGCTGCGGCTAACGTGAAATATGATATCCGCGAAAACCATTATAGTGGCGCGTCGTATCTAAAAGATGATATGGACCGTTTATTTTGAAAGTGGTGTAAGTTCATTTTCTCTTGCTTCGAGAAAATTAAAGGTTAGCATATCTGTTAATTAAAAAATTTGGGCAAATTATATGAAGCCTGGCAATGTTTCCTCTTTTTGTATAGTACTTTTGTCCGGTACTTCGCTGAATTTTGTTTACTCGTTGCATATATTTTCCTTTATTTTGTTCTACAGAATCTAAGTTCTCAGTAACAATATCCTCTGATGAAGATGTTACCTGTATAATTTTTCTTCTCTTTTACGTTTCGTTAATTTTTTTTTTCGTTGAGGAATCATCATCACCCTCCGATTCTAAGATTATTCTTTTGTTTATATTCACGAGCTTTATTTCTGTGTGAATTTATTTAAAATAAAATAAAATAAATATTTTCAATCGTCAGAAAATAATATTGATTTACCGTTTGTTCTTACCTAGATCACTACCTGATATTAATACGAAATTATTCATTTTAGGAGTAAAATAAAATAAATAATCTAAACTAGTAACTCTTGACCCGTAATATGACATGTAATATAAAACCACTAAGCCACCTATCTCTGGAAATTAATTACGCAATTTATTTTACCAACCAATTTTAAATTGTACAAAACATGGGCATTTTTCAAGAAACTAAATACTAACTAGTTATACACGAAAAGTTTACATTAAATTAAGCATAAATTGCGTGATATCTCATTTTTTTTTAAATGAACTTACACCACTTTCAAAACAAACGGTCTATATGCATATACATATATATTAGGTCTACCGGAAAGTTCTGTCCGGAAATATTATCTCAAATTTCAGCACGTATGAAAGTGTTCATTTGAAACATACATTGCTACCTTTGTTTATCATTAAATTTCTACATATGCCCTCATCAAAATGTACTGCAACACTGATTTCGTAATTTCAGTAGTATATATTAAAAATTGGTTATTACGTAAAAATTGCGAAATATGGTATCTTATGGTGATTTTCACTCTACCATAAATGGACTTACGTATATAATACTAAGTATATAAACTTAGTATATAATATATTATACATATTTGATTAAAATCTTCTAAATATAGCAACGGGCAATACGTAATTCCATTCAGAATGAAAATCCCCATAAGATACCATATTTCGCAGTTTTTACGTAATAACAAGTTTTCAATAAATACTATTGAAATTACGAAATCATTGTTGCACTACATATAGTAATATATTTTGATAAAATAGATAAGATACATAAGATAAAATGATATGTCATTTTTTTTAAAATGGACTTACACCACTTTCAAAATAAACGATCCATATCCGCGAAAGCCCCTATATTAGCGCATCGTATTTAAAAGATTAACCGTCAGAATTGTGTACGTGCCTATTTGTAAAGCTTTATAACTGAAAAATACTGAATGTGTTATTGAGAATCCTTTGGTTTCAAAGCAGTGTAATTTTATTGTCATTTAGAAATGTCATAATATCATCTCATATTTATTTTATCTAATATAACCGTTGACCACTGAAAAGCCGATTAATCGGCTACCGGTAAACAGGTTGCAACCGTAAAGTCGATTAATCGGCTAGCGGTCGTTAAAGTGTTAAGGAATAAGTTGTAACGTAAATTTCCTAACAATTACAAGTAATGACAAAACAAGTCATTTTGACCCATTTCGCAAATTTACGCGCAAAATGAAGTGATCAAGAATGGCCCCGTAAGTTTAAACTCCTTCGTCTGTATACCGTTACTCAGTAAACTCTTTGTTGAACGTTCGCACACTCGTTCTCGGCATGAAAACAGAACTCAAACAGAAATCCAGCAAAGCTCAGGCGAACTCGTCTCGCGCAGAAAATCGCACGATTCGCCGGACAGTTGTCTTCCACGCTCGAAGTCATTAAAACCGTCATGGCGGCAAGTAACGGTGAAATTAAACGAAAACGGAAGACGACTGGCGTTCCATCTATTAGCAGCGGGCATTCCCATGGCATTTCTACGGCATGTCTATGGCATTTCTATGACAGATCTATGGCGGTCTATGGCGGTCAGCCAGGCAGTTCTATGTCGTTCTAGGTCGGGCAAGCATATCCAATGCATCGTTTAACGTGTGTGTATCTAGGATTACAGTATGTCGTTCGCAGTGCACTTTCGTTCCATCGGCCACATTTTAATAAGCAGCACAGAGCATGTCGCTAATACTAAAGGAGAGAACTCCGGCGTTGGCTTGGCGAGATTACTCGTTCCCATACTACGAACTGCTCGTTTCGGCCATCCATACAGCTTCTATTTTCACACTCTTGATATACAGGCAATAGACAAATCATAAGAGTTCACTCCAAAAATCATACGTATAGTAGTCAAGATCTAACCAGATACGCTCGAAAGGGACATGTTGCAAAATCGGTTGAAGAGTTTTGTTTTCTAACGGTTGTTTGGAACTTTGCACTCCAGGTAATTTTGTTGTGTGACGTACTAACAGTTTTGGGGCTTTTTGCGATGAGTAGTAAACAACGTGTTATTTCCAAATGAGGCAGTAGTTAATAAATGACTGTGATTAAAACTGTATTACTTCTATATATGTATGGTAAATAAATAGTTGTGTTTAAAACTGTATTAAATGTATATATGTATAGTAAATAAATTGTTGTGGTGAATACTGTATAAAATGTATATATGTATGGTAAATAAATGGGTGTGGTTAAAACCGTATTATATGTATATATGTATAGTAAATAAATGGTTGAGTTTAAAACTGTATTTTATGTATATATGTATGGTAAATAAATGGTTGTGGTTGAAACTGTATTATATGTATATATGTATGGTAAATAAATGGCTGTGGTTCAAACTGTATTAAATGTATTTATGTATAGTAAATAAGTGGTTGCGGTTAAAACTGTATTATATGTATATATGTATGGTAAATAAATGGTTGTGTTTAAAACTGTATTAAATGTATATATGTATGGTAAATAAATGGTTGTGTTTAAAACTGTATTAAATGTATATATGTATGGTAAATAAATGGTTGTGTTTGAAACTGTATTATATGTATATATGTATGGTAAATAAATGGTTGTGTTTAAAACTGTATTATATGTATGTGTGTATGATAAATAAATGGCTGTGCTTAAAACTGTATTGTATGTATATATGGATGGTAAATAAATGGCTGTGTTTAAAACTGTATTATATTTATATATGTATGGTAAATAAATGGTTGTGTTTCAAACTGTATGTATTAGTTTGTTTTTGTATGGAATACGTGTTGAGTTTCACATTTTGAAGTTTCTTGTAATGTGTTATCTACTGTCTCACTACCGTTATTACTGCTTACAGTATTATTAACAATGTTATTATAATCGACTGCAGTGTTCACTAAATTGTTCTCGTACATAACTAAATCAAGATCCTCTTCACTAACAAATAACACGAAATTATCACATTACATTTTTCTTTTCCATTAACCGACGAAAAAAATGTGTTATCTAGTGTCTTACTACTGTCATTACTACTAAGAATATTATTAACAAAGATATTATAATCGACTGCAGTGTTCACTAAATTATTCCCGTACATAACTAAATCAATATCGTCTTCACTAACAAATAATTCGAAATCTTCACAATATTCTTCTTTTCCATGAACTGACTAAAAAATTATTTCAAACAACAGATGATTTTTGTACACAATTGTTGTCATATTCTTCAGTAAAGTAACAAATGTTCCGAGTATACTCATCTGCTATGTTAGGCAAAGCTTAGACCATATATATTACAAATGCACCCGTGGATAGAATTCCACAAGTCTGAGTGAAGCAAAGATAATGAGAAAAATGTGGCGTCCGTTGTTGGCGAAAGATAATGCAAAATGGCGGGTACTGCAAGAGATGCGTGCTACAAACCACTAGTTGTGTATGTGTGAAGTTAGATCTAGAAAAATGGACCTACTATTGTGAACAAATATATTATATAAGTCTATTGTAGAAATTATGAACCATGTTCGTCCGTCAATACGTAAAAAAATATTACAAACATATATACGCTAACAATATTAAATTTAGTCACATTACGTATCTAATCAAAATCATACTTTTTCATTTTTGTAAGATCCGATTGTATTATAAGAGAATTACTGTATTAACGGATCATAATAAAATAAACGTAAACGTACTGAACTTATTTGTTTTGCAATCAATAATGATAAATAAATATTTTTTTCCATAGACATTCGTATACTGTATTAATATAATCTGTAGTAGTACTATTTATTGTAATATAATCTATAGTAAGTACATTTAATGGTTTTGCAGTTAATAATGACAAATAAATAATTTCTTCCACAGACACTTGTGCATCGTTCCTACTAATTTTCAAAATCTAATATAGGTTACAAAAAATAATTACAGATTGAACATTAACAATACCTTCATTAAAACCTAAATTTTTCGAAATTATAATTTCTAAAATATGCCTTGAATTGCCTTTCCATAAATATGTGTGTATTGGAAGGTATATAAAAACTTTGTTCATTTTATCTTTGCCTCAAAACAGTTATTTGAACCCGCGTCTTTAAGTATTATATATATGGTCCAAGCGTGAAACAACAATTAATTAAACCCGTCGCTATTGGATTGTGTATAAAAACATTGTTCATTTTATCTTTGCCTCTATAAGTATATAAAACAGTTATTTGAATAAAAGAACTGATTTTATCTTTGCCACAATGCAGTCATTTAAACCTGCGTCTTTAAGTATTATATATATGGTCCAAGCGTGAAACAACAATTAATTAAACCCGTCGCTATTGGATTGTGTATAAAAACATTATTCATTTTATCTTTGCCTCAAAACAGTTATTTGAATCTGCGTCTTTAAGTATTATATATGTGGTCCAAGCGTGAAACAACAATAGGTTAAAACTGTCACCATTGAATTGTGTATAAAAACTTTGTCGAAACAACAATAGAACCCGCGTTAAAACTGTCACGTAAAACACCTGTGAATTGTGTATAAAAACTTTGTTGATTTTATCTTTGCCTTAATGCAGTTATTTGAACTTGCGTCTTTAAGTATATATGGTCTAAGCGTGAGACAATAATTAGTTAAACCTGTCGCTATTGAATTGTGTATAAAAACTTTATTCGTTTTACGTTTGCCTTAAGCCAATTAGTTAAACCTGTCGCTATTGAATTGTGTATAAAAATTGTGTTCATTTTATCTTTGCATCAAGTCAATTATTTGAACCCGCGTCTATAAATATTATACATATGATCCAAGCGTAAAACAATTAGTTAAACCTATCACTATTAGATTATATATAAAAACTTTGTTCATTTTATCTTTGCCTCAATGCAGTTATTTGAACCCGCGTCTTTAAGTATATATGGTCTAAGCGTGAGACAAGAATTAGTTAAACCTGTCGCCATAGCGGCGCCACTGAACTTATGGGACAGAATACGTGTCGCCGTAGTTGGGATCTATGGAGTGCAAAGAGTTAGTTCTTGACTTACCCTCGGCCATATGAACTCGACTATCGTAACTGGAAGAATATTCAAGCGAGCGACATCACATTTTTATTGCCGCGAGGGAACACTGACCAGCATTCGCCGACATCGAAGCGAGTGTACAGAGAGTAGCAGCGGCAAAGAAAGCGAGCGTGTCAAGCAGAGACGCAGAAAAGTCGAAAAGAAAATGAGAGAGAAAGAGAGAGTGAGGGTGAACGCATACAGCTGTGTGACAAGAGAACAGTGAGACAAGAGAAGTAGAAGACGAAGAGAAGAGACCGACGTTCTATGGGGTGGAAGAGACATTGATGGGGTGATGTCGGGACGTTTTCTTCGTTGCTTAACACGTTGACTGCCACGCCGAAAATCACATGTTTCACTTTGAACGCCACGAAAATATTTTTACTCTTCTGAGTATGAATGGCAAAATAATAATTAATTTCGTTATTCATAAGAATACGGCATGAATTGCAAAAGAACGAAGGGCCAACGTATTTGCTACGCAAATTTTGCAAACAGTGTTACCAATACAATGTTGAAGCTTCGGAACACAAACAGCAAAAAATCGGACCAAAAATATCACTAAATACTGCCAAGATTGCATTGACGATTAATTTTTTAATAGTGTAGATTTTATTTCGAAGCAATTTATAATTATCGAATTTTCATTCAATTTTGATGTAATAAAAGCTTTTAATTTTTTAATAGTCCATTGCATTTTTTGAAAGCATTTTCTGGACGAATTTTCGAAAATATTTTTCAGTTATAAGTATTCCGAGCATGTAATGGCAAAATAATTTTACTGTTCCGAGCATGTAATGGCAAAATAATAATTAATTTCGTTATTCATAAGAATGCGGCATAAATTTCAAAAAAAGGAAGGGCCAACGTATTTGGTACGCAAATTTTGCAAACAGCGTTACCAATAAAAAGGTGCAAGCTTCGGAACACAAAGAGCAAAAAATCGAACTAAAAATGTCACTAAATAATGCCAAGATTGCATTGATGAGCTACGGTTATGTTTTAAATGCTTCAATACAATGCACCGGTAGATAATAGATATAATAAAAATTCAATTTTTGATTTTTGGTATGATAAAAAGTTTTAATTTTTCAGTAGTGCAGATTTTATTTGAACGCATTTTCTTATTAGCGAATTTTCATTCATCTTTACGATTATAAGTATTTGATGTACTCCATCACATGTTTTGCTCTGATCGCCACGAAAATATTTTTACTCTTCCGAGCATATAATGGCAAAATAATAATGAATTTCGTTATTTATAAGAATACAGCACGAATTGCAAAAGAAGGAAGGGCTAACGTATTGAGTACGCAACTTTTGCAAACAGTATTACCAATGAAATGTTGCAGGGTTCAGAACACAAAGAGCAAAAAATCAGACCAAAAATATCACTAAATATTGGCAAGATTGCATTAATGAGCTACATTTTTTATTTTTGACTTAATAAAATAGATTTGATAAAAATTCATTTTTGATTTCTGATTTCATAAAAAGTTTTGATTTTTTAATAGTACAAATTTGATTTCAAAAAATTTTCTAATTACCGAATTTTTATTCAATTTTACAGTTATAAGTGTTATACAGTTATAAGTAAAATATTTTTACTGTTCTGACCATGTAATGGCAAAATAATAATTAATTTCCTTATTTATAAGAATACGGCATGAATTGCAAAAGAACGAAGGACCAATGAATTTGGTACGGAAATTTTGCAAACAGTGTTGCCAATAAAATGTTGCAAACTTCGAAGTACAAAGAGCAAGAAATCGGGCCAAAAATGTCACTAAATACTGCCAAGATTGCATTGACGAGCTGTACTTATGTTTAAAACGCTTCAATAGAATGCACCGGTAGATAATAGATTTGATAAAAATTCGTTTTTGATTTTTAGTTTAATGAAAGCTTTCAATTTTTTAATAGTGCACATTTCATTTCAAAACATTTTTTAATTAGCGAATTTTTATTCAACTTTACAATTATAAGTATTTGATAAAAATTCATTTTAATATTTGATTTAATAAAAGCTTTCAATTTTTCAATAGTGCAGATTTTATTCCAAAGCATTTTCTAATTAGCGATTTTTCATTCAACTTTACAGTTATAAATATTTGATGCACTCCATCACATGTTTTGCTTTGAATACCACGAAAATATTTTTGCTGTTCTAAGCATGTAACGGCAAAATAATGATTAATTTCGTAATTCAGAAGAATGCGGCATGAATTGCAAAAGAAGGAAGGGCCAACGTATTTGGTACGCAAATTTTGCAAACGGTATTACCAATAAAATGTTGCAAGCTTCGGAACACAAAGAGCAAAAAATCGAATCAAAAATGTCGCTAAATACTGCCAAGATTGCATTGACGAGCTACACTTATGTTTAAAATGCTTCAATACAATGTACCGGTAGGTAATAGATTTGATAAAAATTCATTTTTGATTTTTGATTTAATAAAAACTTTTAGTTTTTTAATAGTGCACATTTTATTTCAAAACATTTTTTAATTAGCGAATTTTTATTAAATTTTACAGTTATTATTTGATTATCACATGTTTCGTTTTGAATAAGTAAAATATTTTTGCTGTTCTGAGCATGTAATGGCAAAATAATTTTAATTAATAATGGCAAAATAATAATTAATTTATATTTATAAGAATACAGCATGAACTGCAAAAGAAAGAAGGGCCAACGTATTTGGTACGCAAATTTTGCAAACAGTGTTACCAATTAAATTGTTGCAAGCTTCGGAACACAACGAGCAAAAAATCGGACCAAAAATTTCACTAAATATTGCCAATATTGCATTCACAAGCTACACTTATGTTTAAAATGCTTCAATACAATGCACCGGTAGATAATAGATTTGATAAAAATTCATTTTTGATTTTTGATTTGATAAAAGCTTTTAATTTTCCAATAGTGCAGATTTGATTTCAAAGCATTTTCTAGTTAGCGAATTTTCATTCAAGTTTACAATTATAAATATTTGATGCTCTGCATCATATGTTTCGCTCTGAACGCCACGAAAATATTTTTACTGTTCCGAGCATGTAATGACAAAATAATAATTAATTTCGTTCTTTATAAGAATGCGGCATGAATTACACAAGAAAAAAAGGCCGACGAATTTGGTACGGAATTTTGCAAACAGTGTTACCAATAAAATGTTGCGAGCTGTGCAACACATAGAGCAAAAAATCGGACCAAAAATGTCACTAAATTCTACCAAGATTGCATTGACGAGCTGCACTTATGTTTAAAATGCTTCAATATAATGCACCGGTAGATAATATTTGATAAAAAATCAATTTTGATTTTTGATTTGATAAAAGCTTTTAATTTTTCAATACTGCAGATTTTATTGTAAAGCATTTTCTAATTGGTGAATTTTCATTCAACTTTACGATTATAAGTGTTATACAGTTATAAGTAAAATATTTTTACTGTTCTGAGCATGTAATGGCAAAATAATAATTAATTTCGTTATTTATAAGAATACGACATGAATTGCAAAAGAATGAAGGGTATGAATTGCAACGTATGTGGTACGTAAATTTTGCAACAGTGTTGCCACTAAAAGTTTGCAAGCTTCGCAGCACAAAGAACAAAAAATCGGCCAAAAATGTCTCTAAATATTGCCAATATTGCATTGACGAGCTACACTTATGTTTCTGGTTTCCGATTTTTGATTTAATAAAAGCCTTTTAATTTGTCTATAGTGCAGATTTTATTTCAAAGCATTTTCTAATTACCGAATTTTCATTCAACCTTACAATTATAACCCATATGACCGTCATGGCGTTCAACGTGTTAACCGGACTGGCAAACGAAAAGACGTAATCTGTTTCGTGCGTCTCCTTCTTGCACTTTTCAGCTCAAATTTCTTTGTTTCTCATCTTTCCCCTCATCTTGTCTCCCGGGTTCGATGTTTTTGTCCTTCTCTTCAGAGTCGTCTCTATTATTTCTTCTTTCTGCTTCCTGTTATCCTTCCTCGCGTCTCTCCAAACGACGAGTTCGTCAACTGCAGGTTTAATCTCCGATCCTTCCGGCTTTAGTCGACGTTTAGTCGTTTGAGTCAGTTTTGGGCTAGGATTTCTACGTGGGTTAGCTGTCTAATTGAGTATACGTGATGAGGACTTTATAGGAGAGGGGGAGAGCATACAGAATTATTTATTGAAACGTTCCCCTTTAAAATGCCTGATCGCTTCTACGGACTATCCTCAGCATCCTTTACTCATTTACTGAAGGAGTGATTTGTCGAGGGAACATTTCTTAAAAGGTTCTCAGACAATACATACTGTTGTACTTTGCATTTGCAAATCTGAGGACCTCTTGGGCAAAAATCCACTGACAGAAAGACGAGTACGGATTTTCTAACGAAGGGAGAGTATATATACGCAAAACAGATAGGTGAGAAGAAGAAGGATAGAGACAAACAAGATAATACACACTCGAATAGATATAGGTACAGAAATAACTGACAGAAGTGTGTTGCACATATGTGACATCGGTGTGTAAGTGTACATACATCATACGTATATATACCCAATACGGGTGCATAATATATAGCTAGATAATGTTGGTAATACGTATATATGCGTCATATTCAAGTGAATTACGAGTGTGGTACGAAGAGACTATTGACGTGTGTGGTTAATTGTTTGCGGTTGCAACTTACCGGAAGATCGTGGAGGGATGGCGTGACTATTAAATCCGAGTGGGCTCGATCACCTTTTCTCTGAAATCAGCGAAATCGCACGGATAATATGAATCTGATGATGTAATATTCGGTTTGCGGGTCATTTTGGTTTTTGACCCGATAATTCGCTATCTCTTGAATTCTTTTTATATCTACGTTTCTGTATGTGCAGACGAACGAAATGCAAATTCAATCAAGAGACAAATTCTTGTATATTAGATCATCAACGACTTTCTTGTGTTCTTTGGCTTAACGATGGTTAAAACTTTAATTTTACGGGTTTCTTTTATTTATTGGGTGATAAAATTTGTTGCATGGCGAGTGACTTACAAAAAGGTTTGGAAATTAAATCTTATTGAACTACGAATACTTATTGTCGTTGTATTTATGTGAATTTTTTGTTTTCTTCTTGTTATCTTGAACTCTTTCATTATTTATGTTTCTGTATGTGCAGACGAACGAAATTCAAATTCAATCAAAAGACAAATTCTTGTATGTTAGATCATCAACGACTTTTCTTGTTTTCTTTGGCTTAACGATGGTTAAAACTTTAATTTTACGGGTTTCTTATATTTATTGGGTGATAAGATTTGTTGCATGGCGAGTGACTTACAAAAAGGTATGGAAATTAAATCTTATCGGACTATGAATACTTATTGTCGTTGTATTTATGTGAATTTTTTGTTTTCTTCTTGTTATCTTGAAATCTTTTGATATTTACGTTTCTGTATGTCCAGACGAACGAAATGCAAATTCAATCAAAAGACAAATTCTTGTATATTAGATCATCAACGACTTTCTTGTTTTCTTTGGCTTAGCGATGATTAAAACTTTAATTTTACGGCTTTCTTTTATTTATTGGGTGATAAGATTTGTTGCATGGCGAATGACTTACAAAAAGGTTTGGAAATTAAATCTTATTGAACTACGAATACTTATTGTCGTTGTATTTATGTGAATTTTTTGTTTTCTTCTTGTTATCTTGAAATCTTTTGATATTTACGTTTCTGTATGTCCAGACGAACGAAATGCAAATTCACTCAAAAGACAGATTCTTGTATATTAGATTATCAACGACTTTCTTGTTTTCTTTGGCTTCATGATGGTTAAAACTTTAATTTTACGGGTTTCTCTTATGTATTGGGTGATAAGATTTGTTGCATGGCAAATGAGACAAAAAGGTTTGGAAATTAACATCTTATTGAACTACGAATACTTATTGTCGTTGTATTTATGTGAATTTTTTGTTTTCTTCTTGTTATCTTGAAATCTTTTCATATTTACGTTTCTGTATGTCCAGACGAACGAAATGCAAATTCAATCAAAAGACAAATTCTTGTATATTAGATCATCAACGACTTTCTTGTTTTCTTTGGCTTAGCGATGATTAAAACTTTAATTTTACGGCTTTCTTTTATGTATTGGGTGATAAGATTTGTTGCATGGCGAGTGACTTGCAGAAAGGTTTGGAAATTAAATCTTATTGAACTACGAATACTTATTGTCGTTGTATTTATGTGAATTTTTTGTTTTCTTCTTGTTATCTTGAAATCTTTTATATCTACGTTTCTGTATGTGCAGACGAACGAAATGCAAATTCACTCAAAAGACAGATTCTTGAATGTTAGATCATCAACGACTTTCTTGTGTTCTTTAATTAGCGATGATTAAAACTTTATATATTGGCTGATAAGATTTGTTGCATGGCGAATGACTTACAAAAAGGTTTGGAAATTAAATCTTATTGAACTACGAATACTTATTGTCGTTGTATTTATGTGAATTTTTTGTTTTCTTCTTGTTATCTTGAAATCTTTTGATATTTACGTTTCTGTATGTCCAGACGAACGAAATGCAAGTTTAATCAAAAGACAAATTCTTGTATGTTAGATTATCAATGACTTTCTTGTTTTCTTTGGCTTCATGATGGTTAAAACTTTAATTTTACGGGTTTCTCTTATGTATTGGGTGATAAGATTTGTTGCATGGCAAATGACTTACAAAAAGGTTTGGAAATTAAATCTTATTGAACTACGAATACTTATTGTCGTTGTATTTATGTGAATTTTTTGTTTTCTTCTTGTTATCTTGAAATCTTTTGATATTTACGTTTCTGTATGTCCAGACGAACGAAATGCAAATTCAATCAAAAGACAAATTCTTGTATATTAGATTATCAACGACTTTCTTGTTTTCTTTGGCTTCATGATGGTTAAAACTTTAATTTTACGGGTTTCTCTTATGTATTGGGTGATAAGATTTGTTGCATGGCAAATGACTTACAAAAAGGTTTGGAAATTAAATCTTATTGAACTACGAATACTTATTGTCGTTGTATTTATGTGAATTTTTGGTTTTCTTCTTGTTATCTTGAAATCTTTTGATATTTAAGTTTCTGTATGTGCAGACGAACGAAATGCAGATTTTCACGGTTTCATAAATCAATCCCTTGACATCTGACAAATTCTCGTATATTAGATTATCAACGACTTTCTTGTTTTCTTTGGCTTAGCGATGATTAAAACTTTAATTTTACGGCTTTCTTTTATTTATTGGGTGATAAGATTTGTTGCATGGCGAATGACTTACAAAAAGGTTTGGAAATTAAATCTTATTGAACTACGAATACTTATTGTCGTTGTATTTATGTGAATTTTTTGTTTTCTTCTTGTTATCTTGAATTCTTTCGATATTTACGTCTCTGTATGTGCAAGCGAATGAAATGCAGAATTCAATCAAACATCTGACAAATTTTTGTATGTTAGATCATCAACGACTTTCTTGTTTTCTTTGGCTTAACGATGGTTAAAACTTTAATTTTACGGGTTTCTTTTATTTATTGGGTGATAAGATTTGTTGCATGGCGAATGACTTACAAAAAGGTTTGGAAATTAAATCTTATTGAACTACGAATACTTATTGTCGTTGTATTTATGTGAATTTTTTGTTTTCTTCTTGTTATCTTGAACTCTTTCGATATTTAAGTTTCTGTATGTGCAGACGAACGAAATGCAGATTTTTACAGTTTCGTAAATCAATCCTTGACATCTGACAAATTCTGGTATATTAGATCATCAACGACTTTCTTGTTTTCTTTGTCTTAACGATGGTTAAAACTTTAATTTTACGGGTTTCTTTTATTTATTGGGTGATAAAATTTGTTGCATGGCGAGTGACTTCCAAAAAGGTATGGAAATTAAATCTTATCGGACTACGAATACTTATTGGTGTTGTATTTGTGTCAATTTTTTGTTTTCTTCTTGTTATCTTGAACTCTTTCATTATTTATGTTTCTGTATGTGCAGACGAACGAAATGCAAATTCAATCAAAAGACAAATTCTTGTATGTTAGATCATCAACGACTTTCTTGTTTTCTTCGGCTTAATGATGGTTAAAACTTTCATTTTAGGGCTTTCTTTTATTTATTGGGTGATAAGATTTGTTGCATGGCGAGTGACTTAGAAAAAGGTATGGAAATTAAATCTTATCGGACTACAATTACTTATTGTCGTTACACTTATGTCAATTTTTGTTTCCTTCTGGTTATCTTCGCAATTTGTTTCAATACGTTTTTTTCTGTACTATATTTATTAAGAAAGTATTGAATAAAATGTATATATGTAAAGAAAATATATTCATTTATAAATGAAAGTATTTAACAAACTGTGTTTATGTAATGAACATATGAAAATATGGAAATATATTCATTTATGAATGAAAGTATTTAATAAACTGTGTTTATAAAGATCATAGTTAATAAACTATAATTTATCGAAGTATTATTTAAAATCTATCGGTCTGCACATACTTCCTCCATTAACTGCACGTCCATTAATTTTTAAAAACTAAATTTTAATAAACTATAGCGCTTTCTCAATTGCGCTCAATTAATTGCGCTTTTCTTAGTTCAATTATTAACGCTTCTTATTAGATATTGCATCTCGAAACAAAATGACGCTTCGCAAGCGTGCTTTATACAGACCTACATGTCATCCAACTACCAAAAAGACTTTCAGCTTCTAGTAATACGACATTAACACGTTGACTGCCGCGCAAATTTATAAGAAAGTATCCGTCAGGCCACGGGCGCCCATATATTATGCTCGAATTGTTTCTTATCGTAATAAAAAATTATTACATTTTGAACAAAATGCCTAGCAATTTCCATCGAGTTGAAAATCTGTATCGGAAAATCGTAATGGACCTATTGTTTCTTATCGTGGCAGAAGATAAGCACGTTTACATCGAAACATTTTGAAACATGCATTCAGTTGAAAATCTTTTTTCAAGAATGAAGTATCTAAGAAAGCGTGTGTGCGCCAAAAATTAATTTTTCTTTTTCAAATATATTTTCTCTAGTGACGCATGGTTAAAGTTATGCTGCTATACCATGCTCGAATTGTTCCTTATCATAGTAAAAAATTACTACATTTTTAACAAAATGCCTAGGGGTTTCCATCTGAGTTGAAAATCTGTATTGGAAAATCGAAGTGGACTTACTGTTTCTTATAGTAGCAGAAGATAAGCACGTTTGCATCGAAACGTTTCGGAATATGCATTCAGTTGAAAATCTTTTTTTAAGAACGAAGTATCTAAGAAAGCGTGTGTGCGCTGAAAATTATTTTTCTTTTTCAAATATATTTTCTCTAGTGACGCATGGTTAAAATTACTTTTATAACAATTTCATAGTATTATTATACCCTGTGAAATATTTTTCTAAATATTTACCAATTTACTACGTAAGTACTTAAACGCAGCAACTCAAAAATCAAGATTTTTACCGTCACCCGAATACTGGTGACGCGGCAGTCGACGTGTTAAAAAGCAACTTATACTTTCTCTCTTTCTCTCATACATTTAGTCATGTATAGCGTTATCAGGTGAATCTCCTAAAAAATCTCTTATGACTAGTTTTACGGCTAAGTCTGCAATTACATCACTTGCTTCATGTGGTAAGAGGTACGTGTAGTACATCTTCTCACGGCATTTTACTGAATGGCACAAATTCATTAGAACCAAATGCTTTTTAAGAGAAAAATTTCAACGGTGTTTTCACTTAATGCAATAAATGGAAATTTGTAATTTTGATAGAACGTGGAAAAACATGAAATTATATTAAAGCAAATACTTATTCACAAAAGTATTGTACTAAATAAATATTTATCGGAATTTTTCTATTGGAAATCTGATAAATTCCAATCTTTCTATTGGAAAACTGATGAATTCCAATTTTTTTATTTGAACACTGATAAATTCCAATTTTTCTATAGAAAAACTGATGAATTTCAGTTTTTCTATTGAAAACAGCCGAATTCCAATTTCTTTTTATCTGAAAACTGATGAATACCAATTTTTCTATTGGAAACCTGACGAATTTTAATTTTTCAATTGAAATACTGATGAATTCCAAATTTTCTGTTGGAAAACTGATAAATACCAGTTTTTATGTTGGAAAATTGACGAATTTAATTTTTTCTATTGCAGCACTGATGATTTCCAATTTTTCTATTGGAATACTGATGAATTTCAATTCTTCTACTGAAAACTGATGAATACCAATTTTTTTATTGCAAAACTGACGAATTCCATATTTTCTATTGGAACACTGATGAATTACAATTTTTTTTTATCGGAAAACTGATGAATTTCAATTTTTCTATTGAAAACAGCCGAATTCCATTTTTTTTAATCTGAAAACTGATGAATACCAATTTTTCTATTGGAAAACTAACGAATTCCACTTTTTTCTATTGGAACACTAATAAATTCCAATTTTTATATTGGAAAACTGACGAATTCCACTTTTTCTATTGGAACACTAATAAATTCCAATTTTTACATTGGAAAACTGATTAAATTCAATTTTTCTATTGAAAACACTCAAATTCCAGTTTTCTTTTGAAATACTCATAAATTCCAATTTTCTTAACTGACAAACTATCAAAGGTCCATTTTCTATTGGAACCTGAAAAAATCCAAGAATGTTCTAATGAACAAACTGCACCTTTCCACAGCTCGCATCACGCTCTCCCTAATATACTCCCTATACCACTTCCCATTACCATCCCATTTACCCTTACTCCCCTTGATCTGCAAACGGTGCTGCACATTCTGAGACTCACACTCGGCATTCTTTTACTTACCCTCGCCATGGCGACACGCGGACGATAGACCAAGTCGTCAAATGCTGCCCTGTCTTTGCTATCAACCAACTCCCTTAGCTCAGTCAACAAAGTGAGCTTCTCATGCGTGTTGAGCAGATCGGCCAAACTGGCGACCAGTTCCTCAACCGTCAATCGACGCGTTCGGTAATCTGCGAGGAGTTGCGACAAGGCTGCTCTTTCGCTTCTGGCCAAGACTACTCTCGCCTTCTCCTCAACCATCGCCGCTGTGGCTGCGGAAACTGTGTGCACTCCACCGCGATGTCTCCATTCGTTCGTGCTGAATTAATTAGCAACGGACATTTCACTGTTCGAACCGACCGAAGACCTTGCAGAGATTAATTCACACGGCGCGGATTACTGGCGATTTGTTTTGACGAATATGACAATGATTGTTTAACACGTTGTTGTAAACAACATAATGTTGTTTCGCTGGAGCGCGGGTACCATAAAAATACGTGACACGTTGACTGCCAAGCGTATTTTGCTATGTTAGAACCGCGATGCAATGAAATACTGCAGAGAATAATTAAATCGTGCAAAATAAAGGTAACGCAGAGTTGTTAGAAGCCAAAATATTGAACCACCGTTTCAATTACTATAGCTTTTAAAAAGTTGCAAATAGGCTTCATTGCAAAATTTTGGCATTTTTAGTAAAATCTTTTGTATATTTTGCTATGTTAGAACAGCGATGCGATAAAATACTGCAGAGCATAATTAAATCGTACCAAATAAAGGTAACGCAGAGGTGTTAGAAGTCAAAATATTGAAGCACCGTTTCAATATCAACTACTTTTACAAGACTGCAAATAGGCTTCATTGCGTATTATTTGCATTTTTAATAAAATCTTTTGCGTATTTTGCTATGTTAGAACCGCGATGCGATAAAATACTGCAGAGCATAATTAAATCGTGCAAAATACAGGTAACGCAAAGGTGTTAGAAGCCAAAATATTAAAGCATCGTTTCAATATCAATTGCTTTTACAAGATCGCAAATAGGCTTCATTGCGAATTTTTTGCATTTTTAGTAGAATCTTTTGCATATTTTGCTATGTTAGAACCGCGATGCGATGAAATACTGCAGAGTATAATTAAACCGTGCAAAATAAAGGTAACGCAGAGTTGTTAGAAGGCAAAGTATTGAAGCACCGTTCAAATATCAATTGGTTTTACAAGGTTGCAAATAGGCTTCATTGCAAATTTTTTGCATTTTTAGTAAAATCTTTTGCATGTTTTGCTATGTTAGAACCGCGATGCAATAAAATACTGCAAAGCATAATTAAATCGTGGAAAATAAAGGTAACGCAGAGATGTTAGAAGCCAAAATATTGAAGCACCGTCCCAATATCAATTGCTTTTACAATATTGCAAATAGGCTTCATTGCGAATTTTTTGCATTATTAGTAAAATCTTTTGCATATTTTGCTATGTTAGAACCGCGATGCGATGAAATACTGCAGAGTATAATTAAACCGTGCAAAATAAAGGTAACGCAGAGTTGTTAGAAGGCAAAGTATTGAAGCACCGTTCAAATATCAATTGGTTTTACAAGGTTGCAAATAGGCTTCATTGCAAATTTTTTGCATTTTTAGTAAAATCTTTTGCATGTTTTGCTATGTTAGAACCGCGATGCAATAAAATACTGCAAAGCATAATTAAATCGTGGAAAATAAAGGTAACGCAGAGATGTTAGAAGCCAAAATATTGAAGCACCGTCCCAATATCAATTGCTTTTACAATATTGCAAATAGGCATCATTGCGAATTTTTTGCATTATTACTAAAATCTTTTGCATATTTTGCTATGTTAGAACTGCGGTGCAATGAAATACTGCAGAGTATAATTAACTCGTGCAAAATAAAAGTAACGCCGAGTTGTTAGAAGCCAAAATATTGAAGCACCGTTTCAATCTCAATTGCTTTTACAAGATTGCAAATAGACTTCATTGCGAATTTTTTGCATTTTTAGGCAAATCTTTTGCATATTTTGCTATGTTAGAACTGCGATGCAATGAAATACTGCAAAGCATAATTAAATCGTGCAAAATAAAGGTAACGTAGAATTGTTAGAAGCCAAAATATTGAAGCACCGTTTCAATATCAATTGCTTTTACAAGATTGCAAATAGGCTTCATTGCGATTTTTTTGCATTTTCGTCAAATCTTTTGCATATTTTGCTATGTTAGAACTGCGATGCAATGAAATATTGCAGAGCATAATTAAATCGTGCAAAATAAAGGTAACGCAGAGTTGTTAGAACCCAAAATATTGAAGAACCTTTCCATATCAATCGCTTTTACAAGATTGCAAATAGGCTTCATTGCGAACTTCTTGCATTTTTAGTCGAATCTTTTGCATATTTTGCTATGTTAGAACTGTGATGCGATAAAATTCGACAGAGAATAATTAAATGGTGCAAAATAAAGGTAACGCAGAGTTGTTAGAAGCCAAAATATTGAAGCACCGTTTCAATATCAATTGCTTTTACAAGATTGCAAATAGGCTTCATTGCGAATTTTCTGCATTTTTGGTCAAATCTTTTGCGTATTTTGCAATATTGGAACTGCGATGCAATGAAATACTACAGAGCATAATTAAATCGTGCAAAATAAAGGTAACGCCGAGTTGTTAGAAGCCAAAATATTGAAGCACCGTTTCAATATCAATTGCTTTTACAAGATTGCAGATTGGCTTCATTGCGAATGTTTTGCATTTTTAGTAAAATCTTTTACACCGGTCGTGGCAGTCAACGTGTTAATTCTAATTACGTTATTCTTGTCTGAGGAATTATATTATGTCTGACGAGTTCACAGGCTGCATTTTTCGAAATTAGATTTCCTCTGTAGGAGTCTGTATAACAACGAATATTTATGAATTAAATCGATATTCGAAACATAACATTTTCCTGTAGTCTACTATAAAGTTAATAACAAAATCGTGAAAAGGGACTGATGAGAATAACCCAGGAACTCAAATTGAATCAACAAGTATAACGGGTAATGCAAATAGTATACATAAGCATTCATGCATTTTGCATCTATGTGATTAATAGCGCACATACTGAAGTTGTGTAAACAAAACTGAAAGCGCCTTTGAGAAATTTAGTCACTCTATTACCCTGTTTAGTTTCTCGTTTAAGTTCACATCGTCACGATTTTGTTATTAATTATGCGGTAAACTGTAGCAAAATACTATATCACGAATATTAATTTAATTCATATACGCAAATATTGAAAACAAGTGGAAAAGCACAGGTAATAAATTAAGACGAACAGCGTAACTCAAATCAATGAAACCGGTAATAGAAGTAACAACCATATAACACCTAAACTTACGTGAGCAAATTTAGAAAAGCGTAACGCATTTAATAAACAGTCTTGAAGAGGAAACCTCACAATGTAAAACAAACGAAAGTAATTTTTAAAGCGCGAAGCCTTGTTACGGTTGCACTTTTATTTTTTACGTTGTTTTCAAACTTTCCATGATCTTCTTTCGGGTCCCACCTCCGAAATGTACAAATATTTCAAATCACTACATGGTGTCATAATGTTGAAAATTTTGAAACCTCCAAATACGGAATACATTTGAAAAGCTTCACACATTACCACACCGCAGTACCAGGAAGTATTTCTAGACTTATTGGAATATGTAGTAAAAATTTAATACACTATAGTGAATAAAACTTCAACAACCATACCAAAGATTCGTCTCTTTCAAAATTTGTTAAAGCTTCGAATAAATAAAACAACTGCAAATAATATAATTCCTCAGCCGAGAAGGTGATTTACATTAATTTTATATTTAGCTGTTTAACACGTTCCGTGCCACGTGTACCACCGGTGGTACACGTTAAACGTGATCTTTAGGTCACGTGGTACACCCAGCAGATTTATTTAATACCCTCAAAATATCTGTACATGACAAATTTAATTCTATAAAAAAATATTTCTATTAAAAGATTGAGGCATTATACAAAATGCAGTATAGAACATAGCACATAAGTTTGTTAAAGAAAATGAAGTTATATAAGAATAAAAAATTGAAGTTGATCTTGAAATCTCCGAAACGCTTTCACGGAAAAAATAAAATAATGCATCTAATAATGCAGTCCTTGGAACCATAGAAATATAAAAAAAAGTTTTTTCATACGATGCGTACTTTAGAAATAAAACAGGTGGGCATGTTACGTAGGATATCCCGTATTTTGAACAGACTGATTTTTCCATTCGAACTGATCGTAGCGCCACGTGTACCACAAGTGGTACACGATGTAAAAACTACTCTAAACAACGTAACCGCTTATCGATCGGCGACATAATGAAATGTTGTGTGATAATATATCAATCTTTAGTCGAAATATCAAATGACCTGAACGACAAGTCAGGCAAAATGGGTTTGGCACGGAACGTGTTAACTATTAGGTATAAGGGAAAGTTCTGTCGTTTTTGAACAAGTGCACTTTTATGGGATATTGATCTTTAGCAAGAATTCTGATCCAACTGAAACCGGTTTAAACAGTGAGATTAGTATATGATTGATGATTTATACACATTTTTTCGTATTTTAGGCAGTTTTTGTAAACTTGTAAAATTGTCAACATGAGTGAAGAAAAAGTGTTTTTAATACATTGTCCGTTGTATGCGTTGCAAAAAGGGAATAACACGATGGAGGCAAAAAAAACTTGTGTGATGTGATTGGAAAGGACGCAGTAACAACTCGAATATGCCAAAGATGCTTTGCGAAATTTTGTTCGGGTGATTTTTCTTTCAAAGGTGAACCCCGATCAGGTAGGCCATCAGATGTCGATGAAGAAGTGCTACGCAATATGATCAGGACAAATTCCACGTTAACCTCTAATAAAAGGCAAACAGTTATAACTAACGAAGGACCTTGTATTTTGGATTAAATTTTAAATAAAAAGTAAAAAAAAAATGTGTTTTTTCTTTAGAAAAAAAAACGACAGAACTTTCCCTTAACCTAATACATCGAAATTCAGGTATGAATATAAAATGTGCATTATGAAGATTTCTTACGCAGGACTCGGTGGTCGATGGTTCCCAGGACTTTCCAGCAAAAGAGGATCATGTTCCGTATACCTTGAGGTGGGCATCACGATTGGTTGGCTGGTGGTGCAGGAATGCGGAACCTTACCAACGTCCCGTATCAGAAGCGTCATCCTTTTGGTCGTTTTCAAAATTTGCACAGCCTCGTCGTGAGTCGCCTCTTCGAAACTTTGACCGTTTACTTCGATAATTTGATCGCCGACCTGCAACGCACGATATTAAGTTCACGTTTTAGGCACTGTCTAAAAGCAGGTACAATTTTCAACCCTTCGCACTCGGCCATGTTCTTTGTAAGTTACTGAATAATGGAATATTTCGTATACAATTGCATAGTTTCGAAAAGAATTGCTCTGATCGGATTATATTCCGCGCAAAATTGTATTGGTATATATTTTATGAAGTAAAATTAAAACGTTATAAATTCTACTTTTCTCAGGTGTGATAACATTGAAAATAATTACCAATTGGTTCATATTTTATGAAATAAAATTGAAGTGGTAGAACTTTTACTTTTTTAAGGTGTCATAATGCTGAAAATAAAATGAATTTATGACATAAAATGAAATTATGAAATAAAATCAAAATGTTATGACTTTTACTTTTCTAAGGTGCGATAACGTTGAAATTAATTACAAATTGGTTTATATTTTATGAAAAAAAATGTAGTGTTATAGCTTCTACGTTTCTAAGATGTGATGAGGTTAAAAACAATTACTAATTGGTTCATATTTTATGAAATAAAATTGAAGGGTTATAACTTCTACTTTTCTAAATTCTGATGACGCTGAAATTAATTACAAATCGGTTTATATTTTACCAAATAAAATTTTAATGTTATAGCTTCTACTTTCCTGAAGTGTGATAACGCTGAAAATAATTAAAAATCGGTTTATAGTTTATGCAATAAAATTAAAACGTTATAATTTCTACTTTTCTAAAGCGTGATAACGCTGAAAGTAATTACGAGTTGGTTCATATTTTATGAAATAAAATTGAAATGTTACAACTTATATTTTTCTACGATGCGATAATGCTGAAAATAATTACTAATTGGTTTATATTTTATGAAATAAAATTTAAATGTTATAGCTTCTACTCATCGAAGGGGTAATAACGGTGAAAATAATTACAAATCGGTTTATATTTTATGAAATAAAATCGAAATATTACAACTTCTATTTTTCTAAGACTTGATAACGTTGAAAATGATTACCACTTGGTTTATATTTTATGAAATAAAATTAAAATGCTATAACTTTTACTTTTCTAAGGTGTGATAATGCTGAAAATAATTACCAATCGGTTTATATTTTATGAAATAAAATTGAAATATTACAACTTCTATTTTTCTAAGACTTGATAACGTTGAAAATGATTACCAATTGGTTTATATTTTATGAAATAAAATTGAAATGATATAACTTTTACTTTTCTAAGGTGTGATAATGCTGAAAATAATTACCAATTGGTTTATATTTTATGAAATAAAATCAAAATGTTATAATTTCTACTTTTCTAAAGCGTGATTACGCTGAAAATAATCACCAGTTGGTTTAAATTTTATGAAATAAAATTGTAATGCTATAACTTCTATTTTTGTAAGGTGTGATTACGCTCAAAATGATTATCAATTGGTTTATATTTTATGAAATAAAATTGAAGTGTTATAACTTCCACTTTTCTAAAGTGTGATAACGCTGAAAATAATTACAAATCGGTTTATATTTATGAAATAAAATTGAAATGTTATAGCTTCTATTTTTATAAGGTGTAATTTCGTTGAAAGCAATTGCTAATATACATTCCGGATTTGCTTGGATAAGTATTGCAATAAGTTGTTCATCACATTTCACTTGACATTTTTCTCTTTGCACATATACTATAATCTCGTTTATTTCTTCGCACATATATGTAATTATCGTTGAGCCTATTGCTTCAACATATCGTAATATGGTGTCTTTAGTTATTGGGATTCACATCCTTATCGATCGATCAAGACTTTTCTAAATTTAAATCCAGCAAAAGATTTCCATTTTTGTAATCGCCTTTACTTGTAATCGATCGGAAATATCTCCGGAAATTTTCTTCGTAACCAGTGCAAAGAAGGAACGCCATTTTCATAATTTCTCAGTCTGCTCCGCGACTGCCTGCGTAAACTCATTGAATCTTCACGATCATTAACGCGGGAGAAGGAGCCCTTCTCAAAATATTCTCGAATTCCCTCGGACTTGGCCCATTGATTCATTCTTCCATCTCGAAAGCTCAAGCAATTAGTCGTAAATTTCGAAGCTGGGTCTCTCGGCGAACGCGGATCACTGTGCTAACTGGAAATTGAATCGAGGGGGCGAACCTCTCGGCGCTCGTAATTTCACGCGATCGATATTAAGCCTTTCAATGATGGAAATTCGTCTAAGAACATCCGATTATCAGCGGAGTGTTATGAAAATAGCCGTGGAATCTGCGAAATTGATTTTGCCCCGGAAACTTCGTCTCCACGTATTCGTTCTGAACGTCTTAACTGTTGAAAATTTGCTACACTGACTTTAGGATTAACACTTAACCAACCGAATGTGGAGATGTGTCCATTTTTAAGTAAATCGAAACATGACCAAATGGGGAGATTTAATTTTTTTTCTTAACCTTACATTACGCTGAAATTTAGAACAAGCTGTGCCTGATATATGCGCCCGAATTGTGTGAATTTTAACCCTTTTAGTGCCGATCGAATGTACCGTTGCTATGCGAAGAATGTCGGACCAATTTGACGAATTCGCTAAGGTTTGAGCAAAGCTCATAAAACACAAAATAAGAATGATGTTTACAAAATTCAAAAAGGAGCATATTACGATATAAAGAAAGAATAAGTTAATGTTAATTTTATTTCAATATTTGTTGAAAATCATACGAATAACATGAATACAAGGAATTATGAAAAAAAAACAGAAAACTGAATACACTTTTATAAACGGTATTTGTACATAAGAAAAATCTTCTTTCGATCATAGATTTATTTAGATCACGTACTATGAATTTGTACTGGAATTATCTTGTACTGGAATTATGCGCAAATCGTTAAACCTTTTATGTAAAACGTAATTTTCAATGAAAATTTCTCCATAAAAAATTAATAGAAATAAAAAATTTATAAAAAATTATCATAAAACTGTTGTAACATATCTGTCCCATCATATATCGTTTCCCAGTTACCTACATCAAGTTACAGTTACATATCACGAGACATCCTATATATTCTCAATCTCTTAAGAGCAAAGCCCCCATTTGGGGCGTCAACTAAAACACAACTATTAACCGAAGTACACTTTCATAATACCAAACCAAAAATATAGCATACCACGTAAGAAATGCCATCTGACACTGGCATAACCTTGAAAAATGGCAGACATTTATTTCGTTTCATCACATAAAAACCCATTAAATTCAACCCATAAAAAATAGTGCTAAAACTGTTTTAACATTTCTATCCCGTCACCTATCGTTTACTAGCCACATCAAGTGCACCTATCGCGAGACATCCTATATATTCCCGATCTCTTAACACGTTCGCGGACATTAAAAGTTTCAGCAACGTGCAAAAATCGACGAATTGATTAAATACATTTTATAAGGCTAGTCAGATTATCATATCCTATTCAGTTAGTCATTATCTTGACAGGTATAATAATTACAAAAACTTAAGGTTATATAAAATTAAATTCAAAATAATTGACTTTAAGATTTGAATGCTATAGCATTCATGTCATTCTGCATCTTCATGAAAATCAATGCTATAGCATTCATGTCCGCGAATGTATTAATATATTTTTGTGAAAATAATTTTCCACGTGTATTTGATATTATGTAAAAATTTACATTTGATATTATATAAAAATTTACATTATTTATTATTAAATATTTCCTTCCACTAGAGTTGTATTCAATATCTTCTAAGTTTAAGATTTGAATGCCATAGCATTCATTTTCATAATGATGCAGAATGACATGAATGCTATAGCAGTCATTTTCATGATGATGCAGAATGACATGAATGCAATAGCATTCAAATCTTAACGTCAATTATTTTAGAATGATTTATACTTCGGCGGATTAGTTAACACGTTTGCGGTCTGAATGCTATACATTCATTTTCATGATGATGCAAAATGACACAAATGCTATAGCATTCAAATCTTAGAGTCGATTATTTTAGAATGAGTTAGTTTTCGGCGGATTAGTTAACACGTTCGCGGTCGTGAATGCTATAGTATTCATTTTCATGATGACGCAGAATGCCATAAATGCTACAGCATTCACGTCTGCGAAAGTGTTAAGAGCTAAGCCCCAATCTAGTACGTCAACAAAAGCACAACAGCATCGTTATAAAAGTTTCTCTACATTACCAGAAGTCCCGCTCGATCAGCGACGCTGTCCTTATCAACCCCCGTGACGTAAATTCCCAGACCATACTCGAGGCCACCTCTGATCATAAGACCCAGGGATTGTCCTGGCTCAATGCACAGTTCGACTTTCCGCGTTCTGGGACAGTAACGAGAATCTCGTGGTGGATAAAGCGGGGGTGGCGATGCTGGTCTGCCCTGACGGTCCATCCAACTGCAGGATTGTTGTCTGCCAGACGAAGACCACACCGGATGTCCACCACGGCATCGAGGATCCAAGGCTGGTCCGCGAACGGTCATGCTTAATGTCCTGCAAGACTTCAGCATCTGCAACATTTCGGCAAAAGCGCAAACGTGTTAATAGGTGACAAGTTTCTTAATATATGGAGTACGGGTCACGAGATATGTCGTTTTAACCCTTTGTGTTTAGTGTCCCATAGCGGAGACATTTTTCAATCGTCGTAGAAGTCGATACCCCTGCAGCGGGAACCTCCGAAAATGCAATTATCTTTTGGGGCATGGAGATGTGCGTCATCAACTCATACGTACTGTATAAAAAACAAAACAACAGAATAACGGAAAGCCACTAACACACTTAAATTTTGTGAAATTCTCCTAGGTGCATCCTTGGTTTATCCGGACAAGTATTGCAATAGCACGTTGTTTCATGCCTTCCGCCTTATTTCGATATGAACAAACTTTACATATCTTTTATTGTTCCTGTGAGAATCACATGGAGCTTTCCATTTAGCCGAATCGTGTCGTAATTTGAGGTCGACGTCGAAGCTTCTAACGGTTGTGGAAAGTCTCCCCTAAATCGGTCTATTAAGGTTTTTACAAATTGTAAGTGTCTCAGTGGTTCTTCGTTCTTCTGCTTTTTTACTTGTCTATAGAGAATGTCGGAGTTAATTAAACAGATCTCCATTCCCCAAAAAAATAACTTGCTGCACCACCGATTTCATCATGAACAGATAAGTTTGTGAGCAGTTCAAAATCAAACTCATCTTCACTTGAGCTAATCTCATTGATATTTCCCATTTTTGTAGAGCCTCAAAACTTTAAAATGACCGATTAAAATGCGGGAAAAATTATGTGATGCACTCGCTGAAATGATCGAAACTAAAGTAATGCTGGATACATTGCATCCAAAGTGAGGGGCACAGTCGAAGAAGAATTTTATCTTAATCCCCATTTTAAGATATATATTATACATTACACATCCTATAAAAGAACATGGAAAGCTAAAGAACCTATTCACAAACCAATAATGGGCTTCTATCAACTGGAAATAACGAAATCTAGCCTAAACAAACATTGTCGCCTCTCACTCGCCGTTCGAGTTGCTGCGCGAAACATCGTGGCGAGTGAGAGTCGCCGCTCGAGCGCAAAGGGTTAATATCCATATATTGACTTTAAATTCTGTACGGAAAGTAACTGCGAAATGCTACATTTTTGGTAGTGTAATTGCGAAGTAAATTAATGTTACGTTGCTAAATAGTAAAGTAAATAAATAATACGTTGCTAAAGTAATAAAGCCTTGCGGCAATTTTTGCGAAGTAGAAGAATGTTACGTTGCTAAAGTAACAAAGCCTTGCGGCAATTTTTGCGAAGTAAGTGAATGTTACGTTGCTGAATAATAAAGTAAATGAATAATATGTTGCTAGAGTAATAAAGCCTTGGGGCAATTTTTCATAGTGTAATTGTGGAGTAAATGAATGTTACGTTGCTAAATAATAAAGTAAATGAATAATACGTTGCTAAAGTAATGAAGTCTTCCGGCAATTTTTGATAATGCGATTGCGAAGTAAATTAATTTTACGTTGCTAAATAATAAAGTACATGAATAATACATTGCTAAAGCAATAAAGCCTTGCGGCAATTTTTGACAGTATAATTGCGATGGAAATGAATGTTAGAATGTCAAAATCGTGTAAACGTGTCAGTCAGGATTTACTCTTTCGAGACTGTTAGGACACATATGTCCCAGTCATGAGCCGGTAAGTTTTTTGCTTTGTATTTTATTAGCTCTCTATTGAATATTTTTGTGTATCCGATTCAAATTGCTTACTTCCTTATGTACAAAAAGCGATGGAAGACATTGTGTATATACACCCGCAGTACTTGTCAAATTCCATACACGCGCACAACAGCGAAAGGGATGAAAGACTCAATGGAAACTCGCTTATTGGCCCGACCTTCTCGTTTATTGGCTGGGATATGTTGGTTATAGTCTACCATGGCTAACCACGAAAGTTTAGCTCGAACGGATGGGGGCCCCTACGATGAAGCTATTTCGCAGTCGGACAGTTTCGTTAATCAATTGCGGCAGGGGTTCGATTGGTGAAAATGGTGGGTAGTGCAGTTCGTGGTCAGAATCGGCATACGGATAGAGTTTATCGGCTGGAGTAGGTATATTTCGTATGAGGAATTCTGCGGATATTTCTCGATTTGCTGAAAGTCGCCGACACTCTCATATCTTAAATGCAATCGTTTTAGTCGGATAAAAACTGTAGTGACTAGCGAAAAAATTGTTTTGGAAGTTGATTTCGTTATGAACTTAAATATTACACAGTATGTCGGAAAAATAACGGAACTGTTTAATAGCGGAGGATAAATACGACCAAAGACATGGTTCATGAAATTTTGACGAACGATTTAACCCACTATGGACCAATTTTTTTTGGTGGCTATACAAAATCTATGTAATGTGAAATCAACAAATATCAACCTCGAAATACATGAGCCGTTTATTTTGAAAGTGGCTTAACTCCGTTTTTCAATATTTTCCGGTTACCATGGTTACATGTACAAATTCATGTTATTTATCAGTAAATGTTATTTATCTCGATTTGAAGATAAATGGAGTTAGGCCAGTTTCAAAATAAACGGTTCACATATTAATCCTCTATGGGCCCACGTGATTTTGAAGTCATATATCGATAAATCGATATTTTATTGAATAGTTTAATTTTTTTATTACATGGCTATACATCTTGCTATATAATGTCTCCTGAGTAACCAATAACATGCTTGATGCGGTTATCAGCTCTAACCTGAAATGTCAAAGTAAATGCTTTTGCAAGGTGTTTGCAAATAGAAGCTGAAGGAACCGTTTTATGCAATTGTCATTATTTGTTCTTCTATCGGTGTTTGTTAAACAAAAGAAGCGTACGTAATAGCTTTTAGTTTGTATATCAATAATGTCTTATTTGTTTGCATTTAAATAATCATTTTATTACTATTTTCATGTGATATAACTTTGTGACTTTCAGGACACAATGGGCTAAAATAATAGAGTTCGGTGTATTTGCGACAACGTTTGTGTTTTCAATGCTTTTTAGTTTTATATATTAGAGGCCCAAAATATGGATACAAAATCATGTAACAATAAAAGAGGAATAGGAATAAGAAGTATTGACAGTAATAAATCCGAAGATTCTTTATCAGTTTCTGATTCCAACGAAGATCATCCAATAGTATTTGCCCGACGATGTATAAATATTATTGATAGCGACGATGAATTTAGTAGTAAAAAATTATCAGATAATGAAATGCAACGTATATCTATATTTAATGCCAAACGCCAACCGTTTTATGGAATTCCATACTTAAGCTCTTATACACACAAGTGCAAACGTTGTAAGCCGTTGTTACTTCAAAGTTACAAAACGTATTCGTTATAATAAAATTGTTGAAACTACTGAATTAATTGTTAAAAAAACAAAAAGTCTGTGCTCGATTTGTTCCTCCCGCTTTAACTCAGGAACAAGAAATTGCTCGTGTTGAACATTGTAAGGACCCTATTAAAACAGCTAGACGAAACTTACTAGATTCGCTACACGAGTACATTGGAAAGAAGTATTTGATGATTAAATTATAATTTTTCTTAAAAATATATTGCACATACTCTAACTTTAATACCGTATTAGCCCGAATATAACAGCATTTCTTGAAACTTTCAACTATCGTTTCAGCCTCTGTCCTTGTTTATATTATATTCCATTACTTAAACCTTGAATTTAGCGCGAGTCGATTTTTTAACAGAAAATAAATGGTCGAAAAATATCGCGTTATATTCGGGTAATTCCCGTTAATAATTATTATCACATTGATAACACAATCTTCACACACGTAGCTTAGTCTTCATTTTATATCGTTTTCTGTAAGTACCATACGATTTCGTAACCTTATTGCAGTTTTTTGGATTTACAATACGTTTGAAAATGTTTTTTGATTAGTGTAAACGGCTGATCAACGATATATTTGCTGCAGCTAACATGAAAGATGACATCCGCGTAAACGACTATAGTGGCGTGTCGTCCTAAAAGATGATATCCGCGAAAGCCACTATATTGGCGCGTCGTATCTAAAAAGTTAACTGAGGAACAAGAAATTGCTCGTGTTGAATATCGTAAGGACCTTATTAAAACAGCTAGATGAGACCGCACATTCCTGGAATCTCCTGTACCTGGTGATGAGACTTGGTTTTTCAAGTACGAATCTCAAATAAAACACCAAAGAGCCTCGTGGAAGTGTCCATCCTCTCCGAAATCGAAAAAATTGCGTTTCCAGAAGTGACGAGAGAAGACAATATTGACTTGTTTTTACGATTCTAAAGGTATTATATTTCGGGAATTCGGTGCATAGGGTGAAAATGTTACTGGCGAATATTATCTGGGTGTTATGGAGCGTTTGTGCTCGAGAATCGTTCGAGTGAAGCCTGAATATCGACAGCCGGGAACTTGATTCTCGTTGCACTCAAATGCACCATCTCACAGGTCCGTCGCTGTCCAAGAATTTTTTACGAAAAAAGAAGTCTGTGTTCTTCAACATCCTCCATATTCCCCCGATTTGTCACCATCTGACTATTTTCTATTCCCGAAACTTAAATTGGCTATGAAAGGAACGTTTTAAGACGATGTTACACAAGTCCAAAACGCCGTGACGAGGGTCATTCTGGCGATTCTGAAAAATGACCTAAAAAACCTATGCAAGCATTGATTGAACGAGTCCAACGGCGTATCGATGCGGAAGGGATGTATTTTCAATAAAAATAAACAAAATTATCATAATAACTGATTCTTTTGTTTTCATTTAAAGAATTCTGTTATTTTCCCTATATATTGTGTACTTCAGACAGCAGTATAGAACAAACGACTTCAGATGACTTGAAATTTTACATAGATGTTTATGGCAGATAGAAAAAAACTTTTTGTCAACTTAGAAAAAAAAACGTTATCAATAGTGCTACCGGTTATGTTCGAGGCCGAGAACTTCTTATCCACCTGGTACATATGTGTAATTTTCGACTGCATATTTGTCGAATCGACATGATCGCCGTTTTATACGCATCTGAAAAAGTGTGTTCGCGAAATGAAGGTGGAGACAGTGCGTATCGTGACGTTATTCGGCCGCCAGGATATCGATCTCTCGGCGGGCTTTGAAGCCAGTGACGTCACATCCTGCCTATCCTTGACCCAGCTCAGATCGTGTCCTTAGGATTCGCCCCGTTTCGTCGTTCCTGGGAAAAGAAGGGGATGGGGTGTAATTTTGTCGTGTCTATCCGCGCACACCTCCCAGTGCGAACCTTCCGACGACACATTCCTTCCAAAATGTCACGGGGCTAGAAGTTTGTGCAGGACGAGAATAGAAATGGGCGTATTTTCGGCTTGGATACACAACTGTGTTCAATAGGGCTCTGACATTGTCGGGATGCCCTACGAATTAAGATGTTCTTACGTTTTATAGCGGATGTAAAGCGATTTTAATGGGAGTCACCACTTTTTTAGATACGATAAAGTAAAAATTGTTCAATGTTGGTTAACAATGAAGGAGTCATAATGTTTTAATGGGGGTTTGATGGTTTTACTAGATGTGAGATGGTTCAATGTCATTTTATGGCGTAATATTATGCTGTGGATTATTATTTTAAGTATCGATTGCTAAGAAATCAAATCTGATGTTTAGATAGATGAGCGAAGACAAATATGTGGGGACTAAATGAAAGTTAATAATAAAGAATTTTGAAAACTTAATTTCTTCTTTTTTAATTGAGCTATTTTAATTTAATAGATAAATGCAAATAAAATAGGTAGAAATAGATAAGTGTAAAAAAATGCCATACGAATTAAGATGTTCTTACGTTTTATAGAGGATGTAAAGCGATTTTAATGGGAGTCACCACTTTATTAGATACGATAAAGCAAAAATTGTTCAATGTTGGTTAACAATGAAGGAGCCATAATGTTTTAATGGGGGTTTGATGCTTTTACTAGATGTGAGATGGTTCAATGTAATTTTATGACGTAATATTATGCTGTGGATTATTATTTTAAGTATCGATTGCTAAGAAATCAAATCTGATGTTTAGATAGATGATCGAAGACAAATATGTTAACTAAATGAAAGTTAATAATAAAGAATTTTGAAAACTTAATTTCTTCTTTTTTAATTGAACTATTTTAATTTAATAGATAAATGCAAATAAAATAGGTAGAAATAGATAAGTGTAAAAAAATGTCATACGAATTAAGATGTTCTTACGTTTTATAGCGGATGTAAAGCGATTTTAATGGGAGTCACCACTTTTAAGGTACGATAAAGCAAAAATTGTTCAATGTTGGTTAACAATGAAGGAGTCATAATGTTTTAATGGGGGTTTGATGGTTTTACTAGATGTACGATGGTTCAATGTAATTTTATGGCGTAATATTATGCTGTGGATTATTATTTTAAGTATCGATTGCTAAGAAATCAAATCTGATGTTTAGATAGATGATCGAAGACAAATATGTGGGGACTAAATGAAAGTTAATAATAAAGAATTTTGAAAACTTAATTTCTTCTTTTTTAATTGAACTATTTTAATTTAATAGATAAATGCAAATAAAATAGGTAGAAATAGATAAGTGTAAAAAAATGTCATACGAATTAAGATGTTCTTACGTTTTATAGAGGATGTAAAGTGATTTTAATGGGAGTCACCACTTTTTTAGGTACGATAAAGCAAAAATTGTTCAATGTTGGTTGACAACGAAGGAGCCATAATGTTTTAATGGGGGTTTGATGGTTTTACTAGATGTACGATGGTTCAATGTAATTTTATGGCGTAATATTATGTGGTCGATTATTATTTTAAGCGTCGATTGCTAAGGAATCATATTTGACGACGAATATGTTTAACGGAGGAATCATATTTAACGATCAATATTGAAGATTTAATTTCTTCTTTTTTAATTGAGCTACTTTAATTTGGTAGATTAGTGCAAATAAAATAGATAGAAATTGATAAGTGTAAAAAATGTCCTACGAATTAAGATGTTCTTACGTTTTATAGCGGATAATAGCAACTTTTCGGATGTAAAGCGATTTTATTGGGAGTCACCATTTTTTTAGATGCGATGAAAAAATTGTTCAATGTTGGGTAACGACGAATGGGCCATAATGTTTTAAGAGGGGTTTGACGGTTTTACTAAATGTGAGATGGTTCAATGTAATTTTATGGCGTAATATTATGTTGTCGATTATTATTTTAAGTATCGATTGCTAAGGAATCAAATCTGATGTTTAGATAGATGATCGAAGACAAATATGTGGGGACTAAATGAAAGTTAATAATAAAGAATTTTGAAAACTTAATTTCTTCTTTTTTAATTGAACTATTTTAATTTAATAGATAAATGCAAATAAAATAGGTAGAAATAGATAAGTGTAAAAAAATGTCATACGAATTAAGATGTTCTTACGTTTTATAGAGGATGTAAAGCGATTTTAATGGGAGTCACCACTTTTTTAGGTACGATAAAACAAAAATTGTTCAATTTTGGTTAACAACGAAGGAGCCATAATGTTTTAATGGGGGTTTGATGGCTTTACTAGATGTGAGATGGTTCAATGTAATTTTATGGCGTAATATTATGCTGTGGATTATTATTTTAAGTATCGATTGCTAAGAAATCAAATCTGATGTTTAGATAGATGATCGAAGACAAATATGTGGGGACTAAATGAAAGTTAATAATAAAGAATTTTGAAAACTTAATTTCTTCTTTTTTAATTGAACTATTTTAATTTAATAGATAAATGCAAATAAAATAGGTAGAAATAGATAAGTGTAAGAAAATGTCATACGAATTAAGATGTTCTTACGTTTTATAGAGGATGTAAAGCGATTTTAATGGGAGTCACCACTTTTTTAGGTACGATAAAGCAAAAATTGGTCAATGTTGGTTAACAACGAAGGGGCCATAATGTTTTAATGGGGGTTTGATGCTTTTACTAGATGTGAGATGGTTCAATGTAATTTTATGGCGTAATATTATGCTGTGGATTATTATTTTAAGTATCGATTGCTAAGAAATCAAATCTGATGTTTAGATAGATGATCGAAGACAAATATGTGGGGACTAAATGAAAGTTAATAATAAAGAATTTTGAAAACTTAATTTCTTCTTTTTTAATTGAACTATTTTAATTTAATAGATAAATGCAAATAAAATAGGTAGAAATAGATAAGTGTAAAAAAATGTCATACGAATTAAGATGTTCTTACGTTTTATAGAGGATGTAAAGCGATTTTAATGGGAGTCACCACTTTTTTAGATACGATAAAGCAAAAATTGTTCAATTTTGGTTAACAACGAAGGAGCCATAATGTTTTAATGGGGGTTTGATGGTTTTACTAGATGTACGATGGTTCAATGTAATTTGATGGCGTAATATTATGTTGTCAATTATTATTTTAAGTATCGATTGCTAGGAAATGCAATCTGATGTTTAAATAGATGATCGAAGACAAATACGTGCGCATTAGATGAAAGTTAATAATGAACAATTTTGAAAATTTAATTTGTTCTTTTTTAATTGAGCTACCTTAATTTAATAGATAAGTGCAAATAAAATAGATAAAAATAGATAAGTGTAAGAAAATAGTCCGAGCACAGATTAAAACCGATTTTAATTTCGACCTTTTTGCCGCAAAAACACAATGTTGTTAACTGAAGCATAATGTTTTTGGGATATGGTTTTACTAGATGTACGATGGTTCAATGTAATTTTATGGCGTAATATTATGTGGTCGATTATTATTTTAAGTATCGATTCAATCCATTCGATTACCAGTGCGCGACATTTGCTAATAATAAAATGTTCATTCGATTATAGGGCAAAAAAACGAAGATCTTACATTACTCTATTATGACCTGCCAAGCTGTCGGCTCTAGAGAAAGGAACCGCGTCGCGTGTCGCATTGCACATATCGCATGCTTGACTTACTCTGCATAATACATTGACACCGGATGACGCATATATGCGTTTTCAGACTTTTCGTATCTCTATTTCAAAATTAAAAGAGAAAGCGCTGAAAACGATGAAATTCCGATTCCGGCATTTTATAGGTGACGTTTCGGGATATAAAGTGATTCAATATATCTGTAATTCGTAATTTCGTTTCAAAATTCGTCACAAAACTTTTTTCACGCGCAAATACTCCGAAGTACAGTTATGTCTTGGTAATTATTTTCAAAATTTAACAGCAAATATACATGACGTTTCGCAAGATAAAGTGATTGAATATAACTGTAACTCATAATTTCGTTTCAGAATTCGTGCGAAACTTTCTTCATGCACAAATACTCCGAAGTACAGTTATATCTTGGTAATTATTTTCAAAATTTAATAGCAAATATAGATGACGTTTCGCGAGATGAAGTAATTGAATATATCTGTAACTCGTAATTTCGTTACAAGATTTGTCACGAAACTTTCTTCATGCATAAATATTCCAAAGTCCGGGTATATCTTGGTAATTATTTAAAAAATTAAACAACAAATATAGATGACGTTTCGTGAGATAAAATGATCGAATATATCTGTAAATTGTAACTTCGTTTCAAAATGCAATGTTATCTCTTGGTAATTCTTCTGGAATTTTACAGGTGAGCTTCCGTGCGATAAAATGATTGAATATATGTGCCCATAATTATGAAAGTGGTCTAAGTCAAAATTTAAAAAAAATGAGTTTATCAGTTATTTCATACCACATTATGTTTAACTAAATTTATTCAATGTAATTTTTACGAAATTGTCAAAAATGAACCATTAGATAGTGGTTGTAATTTCAACATTATATGGAATTCATTTAGTTTTAATTATGAAAGTGGTCTAAGTCAAAAATTTAAATAAATTATATAAACAACTTGAAAATGGCACGTGGCCTTCTTTGACGCGTTTCTCAACTACATAATAAAATAAATGACAATCAAATTTTAATAATAACGACAACTTCATTCTAGAAGAATCAATAACAAGAAGAGTAAAAAATACCGCGGGTGAATCTGTCTCTTGGCTACAAATTCAATGGATGAGACTCTTGAAAAATGAACCTTATTAAATGTTCTATAAAACATCTTTAGATGATTCTAAATTTCACGTTTTGGATCTTTCACCTAAAAAAGGAAGATCAAAAATATACGGAAATATTAAATTACTTCCATTATACACCACCATTAGACCAGTATCGGAAGAAAAACATAAAGATATTATGAGTTTACTACCGTACATCCCTCCAGTTTTTCAGGAACATTTTAAGAATCTTAAATACTCGAAATAATGATAAAAATGGATTACTGTTTAAAAATAATTAATAAATGTAATAAATGTTCACGAATTATTTCAATCAAATTATTGTTTCAAATAAAACTCAAAGTTCTTTATTGCTTTAAGTCATTTATAGGACATTCAGTTAATTTTGAAAATGGTCTAAGTCAATTCAATCTTTAAAAATAATATTATCGTATAAAATTCACACAAAATTTCATATTCATAGTAAATTTCCATTAATTAAGACTAATAAAATTATAAATTAAAATGTCGCATAATGTAAAAATATTTTTTAATTTATTCAAATGCAATTCATTAAATATCTCGAAACAAGAAATATATGACTTAGACCACTTTCATAATTATGGGCACATATGTATATCTGTAACTGCTAATTTCGTTTCAAAATTTGTTATAAAACTTCATGCACAAATACTTCGAAGTACACTTACATATATCTTGATAATTATTCTCAAGCGTCCCATATAAAAAGGACACGCTATCCACGATAACACGATACCATCATCGCAATGAATGAAGAAGACTCATGCTCTGACTTTAATCGCTATAACCTAACAATCCGTCGATCGATAACAATGATCGCGGGCGCGTTCTGTGACGGGAACACAGCTTCCAAATTATATATTGTTTTAAGAGATGGCGTTAGTAATTTTCCGTAAATTTAAAAAGTTCCGTTATTTTTCCGACATCCTGTGTATACACGTATACCGGACTGAACATTATAAAGAAAGGACTCGCAGATGTTCATCAACAAACTCTTCTTTACGCATAACAATTTCTTACAATAGACACCATTCGTCTTAGTGTATAAAAAATTTTGCCTCGATTTTATGTCAATGTATTATTATTGTTTATAGATAGTATAGTGATAGTAGAGTGAAATTTTGCCTTGATTCTATATCAATGTATTATTATTGCTTACATATAGTATAGTTATCACTCTACCTCTAGTTTCACCTATCTAGAACCTACAATTATATGTATTTTATTAATGGTTTCCTTAAGGTACACCCTCTTCGGAAGTCAATTACATCACAGAAATATCTCACCTAAAATTATCTCACCTGTTCCCTAAAAGGGACAACGTGAGACATTTTTCTTTATTCAATCCCGGTTATTATTGCTCGAAACTGCCGCGGAAATTTGCATGCACTCGACGTACGTGCGTACGTAGGTAAGAGTCGACGACGTGGTACGGCTGGCATACGGAATACGGAATGGGAGGAATGCCTCTTCGATCTAGGAATATGTAGGACTCGAAACTTGCGAAGTTTCGTACGTAGAAGAGGACACTGCGTTATGCGGCCCACGCATGTTTCGAACGAAACTCACGTAGCTGGGGTAGACAGAACGGTGGTGCCGATAATTACGGTGCCTCTACTAATGTGTAACGGTTCTGCGCGATTTAACACGTTGACAGTTATGAAAGTTTGTAAGAAAATCTCCTGAGGCCAGGCGCGCTGTTATATTATAGTGCGAATTGTTTGTTATCGTGAATGAACATGAAATGTTGTTAAAGCAAATATTCACAGAATTATTTTACTAAATAAATATCCATCGGAATTTTTCTATTCAAGAGCTAATGAATTCTAATTTTTCTATTGAAAAACAGACGAATTCCATAATTTCTATTGGAACACTGATGAATTCTAATTTTTCTGTTGGAAAACTGATGAATTCCAATTTTTCTATTGGAAAACTGATAAATTCCAATTTTTCCATTGGAACACTGATAATTTCCAGTTTTTCTATTGGAAACTGACTAATTCCATACTTTCTATTGGAACACTGATGAATTTCAATTTTTCTATTGGAAAACACACGAATTTCAATTCTTCTATTGGAAAACAGACGAATTCCAATTTTTCTATTGGAAAACTGATGAATAGTAATTTTTCTATTGAAAACAGACGAGTTCCAATTTTTCCATTGAAACACTGATGAATTCCAATTTTTCTATTGGAAAACAGACGAATTCCATACTTTCTATTAAAACACTGATGAATTCCAATTTTTCTATTGAAACACTGATGAATTCCAATTTTTCTATTGGAAAACAGACGAATTCAAGTTTTTCTATTGAAACACTGATGAATTCCAATTTTTCTATTGGAAAACTGACGAATTCCATATTTTCTATTCGAACACCCAATGAATTCAAATTTTTCTATTGAAAAACTGATGAATTCCAATTTTTCTGTTGGCAAACAGATGAGTTCCAATTTTTCTATTGAAACACTGATGAATTCCAATTTTTCTATTGGAAAACTGATAAATACCAATTTTTCTATGGGAAAACTGACGAATTCCATATTTTCTATTGGAACACTGATGAATTCCAATTTTTCTATTGATAAACTGATAGATTTCAATTTTTCTATTGAAAACAGACGAATTCCAATTTTTTTAATCTGAAAACTGATGAATACCAATTGTTCTATTGGAAAATTAACGAATTCCATTTTTAATTAATATATGGAACATGCTGCTATATCATGCGCTTCCACCGTAGTTTTTCATTTCGAAAAACTGTATGGAAAATTGTAGTAGACCCATTGTTCCTTATCGTAGCAGAAGATAAGAACGTTTACTTTGAAACGTTTCGGAACTTTCGAATTATTACATTTTGAATAAAATCTAAAAACTGAAAGATTAGAATATATATATCTATTTTCTACATAATCTAAATAATTTTTGACTAAAAATATTCAATAGAGAGCTAATAAAATGCAAAACAAAAAACTTACCGGCTCATTTTATCTATATACCGTCATCACTTTTTGAAAACTACCTACAAATAATGTTGCTGCGCTGATACTTTATACTTAACGGACTTTTTGACAGCAAGAAATCCTGGTAGTAGATTTTAAGGAATGTAACAATAGAGGCCCATTCGCAATGTGCAAGAAATTTTAGTAGATTGATAGTTAGAATCTGCGATTAAACTTGACTGAGACATACGTGTATGTGTCCCAACAGTCTCGAAAGAGTTAAGGGAGACTAGATGACGTCCGACAGCGCCGGTAAATACTTAATCGGCCGTAACATCTTTATTGTGTAGCGAGGAAGGAACCTAAGATGCGAAACGGGGTTACGTCACACATGAGGATTCGAAGGTTTGGGGTTAGGCCTAAATCGGCGTGCGAAATTCGAAATTCTGCACGGACTGCAGAATGTTTAGGTACGACAGTTCGTTGGGACCTTTGATGTGTGGGAAACTGAGTTAAATTTGACAGTGTCTGGGAGGCGAAATATTAGACTGGTACGCGAGTTGGATGATGGGCGTGATTGTGTGTGGCGTAAATGGGAAATAGGTGGAATTTTGGTAATTTTGTGGTATTGCGGGAATAAATTGACGTAGATAATATCGTTGATCTGGATTGAGCTAGTTAGCTGTTTAACCAAAATCATTCGTAGATTTGATGTTGCATCGGAACCTTATGGTTTTCAGTTTGAATCTATTGTATTAAATGTATTATTATTGTTTATAGATAGTATAGTGAAATTTTGCTTCAATTTTATACCAATGTATTATTATTGCTTATATATAGTATAGTGATTTTGGGAATTTTGGTAATTTTGTGGTATTGCGGGAATAAATTGACGTAGATAATATCGTTGATCTAGATTGAGCTAATTCGCTGTTTAACCAAAATTATTCGTAGATTTGATGTTGCATCGGAACCTTATGGTTTTCAGTTTGAATCTATTGTATTAAATGTATTATTATTGTTTATAGATAGTATAGTGATAGTATAGTGAAATTTTGCTTCAATTTTATACCAATGTATTATTATTGCTTATATATAGTATAGTGATAACTCTGCCTCTAGTTTCACCCATCTAAAACCTATAATTACATGCATTTTATTAATGATTTCCTTAAAGTACACCTCTCTTCAGAAGTCTGTCATCTCACAGAAAAGTCTCATCTAAAATTTCGATAGAAATAAGTTAAGTAATAAATGAAAAAATAAATAAATTCTTACGGAATAGTACTAGGTTCACCAACAAACTCTTTTTTACGTATAAAGATTTCTTACAGAAGACACCACTCGTCTTAGTGTTTGTTAGAAATTTTGCCTCGATTTTACATCAATGCATTATTATTGTTTATAATTAATAGAGTGAGAGTATGGTGAAATTTTGCCTTGATTTTATACCAATGTATTATTATTGCTTATATGTATTCTAGTATAGTGATAACTCTACCTCTAGTTTCACCTATCTAAATCCTACAATTATATGTATTTTACTAACGAAGGTTCACCACATCTTAAAAAGTCTATCATCTCACAGAAAAATCGCACCTAAAATTTCGCTAGAAATAAATTCATGCGAAACAGTACTATGTTCACCCATAAACTCTTCTTTATGCAGAAAGATTTCTTACGAAAGACACCATTTGTCTTAGCGTTTATTAAAAATTTTGCCTCGATTTTATACCAATATATTGTTATTGTTTATGAATAGTATAGTAAGAGTATAGTGAAATTTTGCCTCGATTTTATACCATGTATTATTATTGTTTATAAATAGTATAGAAATAATATAATTAAATTTTGCCTCAATTTTATTTCAATGTATGATTATTGCTTATATATAGTATAGTGATAACTTTATTTCTAGTTTCGTCTATCTAAATCCTACAATTATGTATATTTTATTAATAGTTTCCTTAAGATGCACCCTCTTCGGAAGTCAATTATATTTAATATTACAATTAAATAAGTATATTATTTAATTACTATTTAATAAGTAAATTACAAGTACACAGAAATATCTCTCCTAAAATTTCGCTAGAAATAAATTTTTGCAGAACAGTACTATGTTCACCAACAAACTCTTTTTTACGCAGAAAGTTTTCTTACGAAAGACACCACTCGTCTTAGCGTTTATTAAAAATTTTGCCTCGATTTTATACCAATATATTATTATTGTTTATGAATAGTATAGTAATAGTATAATGAAATTTTGCCTCGATTTTATACCATGTATTATTATTGTTTATAAATAGTATAGAGATAGTATAATTAAATTTTGCCTCAATTTTATTCCAATGTATGATTATTGCTTATATATAGTATAGTGATAACTTTACCTCTAGTTTCGTCTATCTAAATCCTACAATTATGTATATTTTATTAATAGTTTCCTTAAGCTGCACCCTCTTCGGAAGTCAATTATATTTAATATTACAATTAAATAAGTCTGTTATTCAATTACAATTTAATAAGTAAATTACAAGTACACAGAAATATCTCTCCTAAAATTTCGCTAGAAATAAATTTTTGCAGAACAGTACTATGTTCACCAACAAACTCTTCTTTACGCAGAAAGTTTTCTTACGAAAGACACCACTCGTCTTAGTGTTATTAAAAATTTTGCCTCGATTTTATACCAATATATTATTATTGTTTATGAATAGTATAGTAATAGTATAGTGAAATTTTGCCTCGATTTCATACCATGTATTATTATTGTTTATAAATAGTATAGAGAAATAATTCAATTTTTCTCTCTCTCGTGTTATTGATTTAGCAGACCGTAAAACGGCGATGTAAATTGTGTATTTATGTTAGTGCCGGCTTTGATTATATTTAACATTACAATTAAGCCGTATATTATTTAATTACATTTAACATGTAAATCATTACAGAAATATCTCTCCTTGCCTGTCCCATGTCCACTGCCCACTGCGCAACTTCCTATTCCTCACACGACGTAACCTTTACGTGCAAACGTTTCGCGTGCAGGGCAACGGAGTCACGGAAATCTCGCTCGCAAATCTTGCGACTTTCCACTTCCGTCTTACAGCGCAATCGAACGGGCTCGGTGAAGATTTCAAATTTTCCAACCATACGGACTACTGAGTGACACAGAATTTATATGAAATATATTTATAGTGAGTCGCGGAATCGAAAGCTTGGGAATCTGATGGTTAATTTGTGAAAGAAGAGACAAAAGGAGTTTGACGATATATATATGTATATATATTAAATTGGTATACATCAGTGTTCCAATAGAAAGTATGGAATTCGTCAGTTTTCCAATAGAAAAATTGGTATTCATCAGTGTTTCAATAGAAAAACTGGAATTCGTCAGTTTTCCAATAGAAAAAATTGGAATTCATCAGTTTTTCAATAGAAAAATTGGAATTCATCAATGTTCCAATAGAAAATATAGAATTCGTCAATTTTCCAATAGAAAAATTGGTATTCACCAGTGTTTCAATAGAAAGTATGGAATTCGTCAGTTTTCCAACAGAAAAATTGGTATTCATCAGTGTTTCAATAGAAAAACTGGAATTCGTCAGTTTTCCAATAGAAAAATTCGTATTCATTAGTGTTTCAATAGAAAAATTGGAATTCATCAATGTTCCAATAGAAAATATAGAATTATAGTTTTCCAATAGAAAAATTGAAATTCATCAGTTTTTCAATAGAAAAATTGGAATTCATCAATGTTTCAATAGAAAATATGGAATTCGTCAGTTTTCCAATAGAAAAATTGGAATTCGTCAGTTTTCCAATAGAAAAATTGGAATTCGTCAGTTTTCCAATATAAATATATATATATATGGACTGTTTATTTTGAGAGTGGCGTAAGTCCATTTTCTCTTGTTTCAAGAAATTGAAAGGTTAGCATATTTGTAAATTAAAAAATTTAGGCAAATTATATGAAATCTGGCAAGGTTTCTACTGATTTATCAATATATAATTTAGTTATAGAAATTTGTTTTAGGCGAATTTGACTAAACTAATGTATATTTGCGGGCTGCAAATGGACTTACACTACTTTCAAAATTAGATAATTGTAAAAATATTTTACTTTCAATTTTGAAAAATCAAATATTACTTAGAATATACTTCATATTAATCCAATTTTGTCTACAAATAATGACAAGATATAAACTAGAAGTAGTATTTTTAAATTTAGACGTTAATTACATTGTAAAAATGACAAGGCATTGGTAGTATTTACTTGTGCTCTGCATGTGGTAGTGTTTTGAAATATTCATGATGCACCGGAGGTATATAAGATAATAACTGCTTGATATCTTTATATATTTATATATAATTTAAGTAATATTTGATTTTTCATTAATTAAATTAAAATTAAACGATTTTAACAATTGTCTAATTTTGAATATTTTTATTATGAGTTCGTCGTACGCATTTTAATGTTGCAAAAATAAAATTGTTTTTCTTCAAATTTTGTGACAATCATGTAATTCAAATGTATTAAATTTATCCTGGTTGAAATTAAAAGTAACGTCTTTCCAAAATGTATTGTCTTTATTAATACGTCTTTTTTTTGCGATACATGTACATAAAACCAATTCTCATGGGGAATCCTTCGGCAAAGTTCGGATTGAACTTCCTTTTCAAACGTATCAGCTACCATTTCGTTCCGTTCTGAAGCCGAAGCAGTCAGATCTTTTTTTATTTCCCGGACAATTGCATTTTCTTCTCGTTTCATTGGTTTCCTGGACCGTCCAGAATGGATGTCATTGGGTCGTATTTCGGTTGTTTCTTTTTCTTTTCGCTTACTATTTGATAGATTGTACATTTAGTCCCTCTTAAAAATGTCGTTATTTCGTTATAAGATTTACTTTTATTATACCAATCAGGTGGTAATTCTGTAGTTCTAATATTTCGGTGTTTTTTATTTTCGTTTACTATTTTATAGACAGTATATCTAGTTCCTCCTAAAAATGTTGTTATTTTATTATAAGATTTACCTTTATTATGTCATTCAGCTGGTAATTCTCTAGCTCTAATATTTTGGTGTTTTTTATTTTCGTTTACTATTTTATAGACTGCATATCTAGTCCCACTTAAAAATTTTGTTATTTTATTATACGATTTACTTTTATTATGCTATTCATCTACTAATTCTCTAACTGTAATATTTCGCTGTTCTTTTCTTTTCGTGTACAATTTTATAGACTGTAAATCTAGTCCTTTCAAAAAATTTTGTTATTTTATTATAAGATTTACCTTTATTATGCTATTCAGCTAATAAACTTCTAGCTCTAATATTTCGGTATTTCCTTCTTTTCATTTACTATTCCATAGACATTTAGTCCCTCCTAAAAATGTTGTTATTTCATTATAACATTCACCTTTACTATGCCATTCAGCTAATAATTCTTTACCTCTAGTATTGTATTTCAGTGTTTTTTTCTTTTTGTTTACAATTTTATAGACTGTACATTTGGTCCCTCCTAAAAGTGTTGTTATTTTATCATAATATTTACCCGTATTATGCCATTTAGCTAGTAATTCTCTACCTCTAGTATTTAGGTGTTTCTTTCTTTTCATTTACTATTTTATAAACTGTACATTTGGTCCCTCCTAAAAGTGTTGTTATTTTATCATAATGTTTACCCGTATTATGCCATTCAGCTAGTAATTCTTTAACTCTAGTATTTAATTGTTTCTTTCTTTTCGTTTACTATTCATAGACTGTACATTTAGTCCCTCCTAACAATTTTGTTGTTTCATTATAATATTTACCCGTATTATGCAATTCAACTAGTAATTCTCTACCTCTAGTATTTCGGTGTTTCTTTCTTTTCATTTACTATTTTATAGACTGTACATTTGGTCCCCCTTAAAAGTGTTCTTATTTCATTATAAAATTTACCTTTATTATGCCATTCAGCTACTAATCCTCTAGTTCTACTATCTCGCTATTTGTTTCTTTTCGTTTATTATTTTATAGACTGTACATTTAGTTCCTCCTAAAAATTTTGTTATTTTATTATAACATTCACCTTTATTATGCTACTCAGCTAGTGATTCTCTAGCTCTAGCATTTCGGTGTTTTTTCCTTTTTGTTTACTATTTTATAGACTGTACATTTAGTCCCTCCTAAACATTTTGTTATTTTACTATAAGACTTACCTTTATAATGCTATTCGTTTACTAATACTCTAACTCTAATATTTTGGTGTTTGTTTCTTTTCATGTGCAATTTTATAGACAGTAGATCTAGTCCCCGGTAATAGTATGATATCTTGGTGCTTTAGTATGATATTTTGGTGTTTCTCTCTTTTCATTTACTATTTTATAGACTGTACGTTTGGTCCCTCCTAAAAGTGTTCTTATTTCATTATAAAATTTACCTTTATTATGCCATTCAGCTACTAATCCTCTAGTTCTACTATTTCGGTGCTTCTTTCTTTTCGTTTATTATTTTATAAACTGTACATTTAGTTCCTCCTAAAAATTCTGTTATTTTATTATAACATTCACCTTTATTATGCTACTCAGCTAGTGATTCTCTAGCTCTAGCATTTCGGTGTTTTTTCCTTTTTGTTTACTATTTCATAGAGGGTACATTTAGTCCCTCCTAAACATTATATTTTATTATAAGACTTACCTTTATTATGCTATTCGTCTACTAATACTCTAACTCTAATATTTTGGTGTTTGTTTCTTTTCGTGTGCAATTTTATACACAGTAGATCTAGTCCCTCCTAAAAATGTTGTAATTTTATTATCAGATTTATCCTTATTATGCCATTCAACTAGTAATAGAATATCTTGGTGTTTTAGTATGATATTTGGATGTTTCTCTCTTCGTCCACTATTTTATAGAGTGTACATTTAGTCCCTCCTAAAAATTTTGTTATTTTATTATAATATTTACCCATATTATGCCATTCAGCTAGTATTTCTCTAACTCCAATATTTCGGTGTTTTTCTCTTATCGTTTACTATTTGATAGACTGTACATTTAGTCCCTCCTAAAAATGTTGTTATTTCATGATAAGATTTATCTTTACTATGCCATTCAGCTAATAATTCTCTACCTGACATACTCCTTTCTGTTAACCCAGAACAGGTTTTTAATACAAATTTGACAATCTTGCCAATATCCCCAGTTCTTCTCATGAAAGTATTACACTAACTACACGTAACAATGTTTATGTTTTCTCAAGTTCACAAAACGTTAACACAGTTAAACCTACACCATTCGAACCCTAAAAAATACTTCATAAACATTGCTCACCTTCAATATTCTTCAAATACGTTACACATAATCGCACGACTCGTATCTTACTACCAAAATAAAACCAATATGGAGTTCGTAATGCGAATTCATTGCTTTCCGACGTTAATCGCCTGAGGTCAAAGCGTTCGAATACTTTCGTGACTCACCGTATGTTAAGCGCGTTTACAAGCGAGCAGCTTCGGGACTTTGAATCGATCAGTTTACGTAGTTTCAGGGCACATAAATCGAGGCGCATAGAATGCGTTGTTTGCGGAACATCTTTCTTGTCGGTTCCCAGTGCTATTCGTGATCCGTGCCTATCTCTTGGGGGTCAATTAAATAAATAATTCATGAGGGACGGGGAATCTTGCGCCAAGTCGGACGAAAGTCTCGTTATCGTGTCCTGCCAGCTATTCCCAGCCGCCCACGTCATCTGCATCGTCCACACATGTTCGAATACATCTCACGTCAATAAGAATCGCATTCGAGCGCAGCTTTTCTTCCTCGGCAAATAGAAATCGCGAAGTCGCAGGATTCGGGTGTATTTTCCGACCTGACGTAGTAGCGAAACTTACAAACAGCTGGTGAATTTTGATGAGCTGAAGTGTAGGTTACCGAATTTTTACGATTTTGATGAGCTGAAGTGTAGGTTACCGAATTTTTACGATTAATATTGTGGGCGTTAAGCTGCAGCTGTTTTTTTGCCGATTTTTTAGTTTTGTGTTAACACGTTGAATGCCACGGTACTATTCAGGATTGTAAAAAGGATTGTCAGTGTAAAAAACAATTTAATTTAACCAAATTATATTATTGAGAACTCTAATTATAGTATACATTAATTATATATAGTATATAGTAATCATTGAAAAGCATATAGAATGTGTTTACAAAAGAAATATATTTTTGCTTCTAATTTAGAATAAACTTCCAATGATCATATATAGTGTATTGTGATTATAGTATATAATAATCATCGAGAGCATATAGGGTGTGTTTAAAAGGAATTATTTTTTTGCTTTTGATCTTGAATAAACTTCGTATGATTATATATATGCAGTATATTGTAATTTTAGTATATAGTAATTATTGAAAGGCATATAGAATGTGTTTAAAAAAGAAATATTCTTTTGCTTTTGATTTTGAATAAACTTAGTATGATTATATATATATATATAGTATATAGTAATTATAGTATGTAGTAATCATTTAAAAAAGAAACATTCTTTTGCTTTTGATTTTAAATAAACTTTGTATGATTATATATAGTATATAGTAATTATAGTATATAATAATCATCATCGAAAAGCATATAGAATATGGTTAAAAAAAATTTTTTTTTGCTTTTGATTTTGAATAAACTTTTTATAATTGTATATAGAATATAGTAATTATAGTATGTAGTAATAATTGAAAAGCATATAGAATGTGTTTACAAAAGAAATATTCTTTTGCTTCTAATTTCGAATAAACTTCGTATGATTATATATAGTGTATTGTAATTATAGTATATAATAATCATCGAAGAGCATATAGGATGTGTTTAAAAGGAATTATTTTTTTGCTTTTGATCTTGAATAAACTTCGTATGATTATATATATGCAGTATATTGTAATTTTAGTATATAGTAATTATTGAAAGGCATATAGAATGTGTTTAAAAAAGAAATATTCTTTTGCTTTTGATTTTGAATAAACTTGGTATGATTATATATACATAGTATATAGTAATTATAGTATGCAGTAATCATTGGAAAGCATACAGAATGTGTTTAAAAAATAAATATTGTAATGCTTTTGATTTTAAATAAACTTTGTATGATTATATATACATAGTATATAGCAATTATAGTAGGTAGTAATCATTGGAAAGCATACAGAATGTGTTTAAAAAATAAATACTGTATTGCTTTTGATTTTAAATAAACTTTGTATGATTATATATACATAGTATATAGTAATTCTAGTATGTACTAATCATTGGAAAGCATACAGAATGTGTTTAAAAAATAAATATTGTATTGCTTTTGATTTTAAATAAACTTTGTATGATTATATATAGTATACAGTAATTATAGTATATAATAATCATCGAGAAGCATATAGAATGCGTTTAAAAAAAAAATATTTTTTTGCTTTTGATTTTGAATAAACTTTTTATAATTATATATAGAATATAGTAATTATAGTATGTAGTAATAATTGAAAAGCATATAGAATGTGTTTAAAAAAGAAATATTCTTTTGCTTCTAATTTCGAATAAACTTCCAATGATTATATATAGTGTATTGTGATTATAGTATGTAATAATCATTGGAAAGCATACAGAATGTGTTTAAAAAATAAATATTGTATTGCTTTTGATTTTAAATAAACTTTGTATGATTATATATAGTATATAGTAATTATAGTATATAATAATCATCGAAAAGCATATAGAATGTGTTTAAAAAAATATTTTTTTGCTTTTGATTTTGAATAAACTTTTTATAGTTATATATAGAATATAGTAATTATAGTATGTAGTAATAATTGAAAAGCATATAGAATGTGTTTACAAAAGAAATATATTTTTGCTTCTAATTTCGAATAAACTTCCAATGATTATATGTAGTGTATTGTGATTATAGTATATAATAATCATCGAAGAGCATATAGGATGTGTTTAAAAGGAATTATTTTTTTGCTTTTGATCTTGAATAAACTTCGTATAATTGTATATAGTAAATTATATATATGTAGTATATTGTAATTTTAGTATATAGTAATTATTGAAAAGCATATAGAATGTGTTTAAAAAAGAAATATTCTTTTGCCTTTGATTTTGAATAAACTTGGTATGATTATATATACATAGTATATAGTAATTATAGTATGTAGTAATCATTGGAAAGCATACAGAATGTGTTTAAAAAATAAATATTGTATTGCTTTTGATTTTAAATAAACTTTGTATGATTATATATAGTATATAGTAATTATAGTATATAATAATCATCATCGAAAAGCATATAGAATATGTTTAAAAAAATATTTTTTTGCTTTTGATTTTGAATAAACTTTTTATAGTTATATATAGAATATAGTAATTATAGTATGTAGTAATAATTGAAAAGCATATAGAATGTGTTTACAAAAGAAATATATTTTTGCTCCTAGTTTCGAATAAACTTCCAATGATCATATATAGTGTATTGTGATTATAGTATATAATAATCATCGAAGAGCATATAGGATGTGTTTAAAAGGAATTATTTTTTTGCTTTTGATCTTGAATAAACTTCGTATGATTATATATATGTAGTATATTGTAATTTTAGTATATAGTAATCATTGAAAGGCATATAGAATGTGTTTAAAAAAGAAATATTCTTTTGCCTTTGATTTTGAATAAACTTGGTATGATTATATATACATAGTATGTAGTAATTGTAGTATGTAGTAATCATTGGAAAGCATACAGAATGTGTTTAAAAAATAAATATTGTATTGCTTTTGAATTTAAATAAACTTTGTACGATTATATATAGTATATAGTAATTATAGTATATAATAATCATCATCGAAAAGCATATAGAATATGTTTAAGAAAAATATTTTTTTGCTTTTGATTTTGAATAAACTTTTTATAGTTATAGAATATAGTAATTATAGTATGTAGTAATAATTGAAAAGCATATAGAATGCGTTTAAAAAAGAAATATTCCTTCGCTTTTGATTTTGAAGAAACTTTGTATGATTAAATATAGTATGTGGTAATTATACTATATAATAGTCACCAAAAAACATATGAAATGTGTTTAAAAAGACAATTTTTTTGTATTGGATTTTGAATAAACTTTTTATAATTATATATAGTAAATATCTAGTAATTATAATATACCGTAATCATTGAAAAGCGTATAAAATGTGATAAAAAAAGAAATATTCCTTTGCTTTCGATTTTGAAAAAACCTTTTATAATTATATATAGCATACAGTAATTATAGTATACAGTAATTATCGAAAAGCATATAAAATGTGTTTACACAAAAATAAAATGATTTTGATTTTGCTTTTGATTTCGAACAAACTTTGTAGGATTATATTTTCTGTTCATCTAAGCCAATCTTGATTTTGTGTTCTCCTCCCTGGGGCAATCTATTCATATTTACACTGATATACTATGAATTTCATCGTAGCTGCACAAATACGGCAAGTAAACAAACTACGAGATAACTCGTAGTTTGCGTCCTAGGCAATAATGCAAACTGCGAGTTATCTCCTAGTTGGCAGCCAACGTGTTAAACTTTGGTAAACCCTGGCACCTGAATATTATAAGCGTAGTGCAGAGAAAGACGAATGAAAATTAAGGGATCATATGCACATATATTTTTCCGACGTCATACCGTCTTAGCGGATATTTAGATGATGAATTTAATAATCTTAAATATCAACTGTATAATTCTTATAATTAATACCGTGCGTTTTAGGTCTACTTTATGTTGTTCGTATTTAAGTTCTGTATTAAACTTTGGTTAATTATGGCACCTAACTAGCATAAACACAGTGAACTAAAGACGTAAAATAAATATCACCAAGTCATGCAATGCGCGCATATTTCTTCGTTATGATGTAGTATTATAATTTTTATGTTCGGTTGTTAAACTTAGTCTTGAGCAAGTGTTATCCGGTTCTTGCAATTAGAATTATGTGCGTTAAATAGTACTTTATTTTGTGAATGCTTGAATTCTGTATTAAACTTTGCTAAACTCTGATATCTAAATATTGTAAGTATAGTAAGAAAAAAAGAAGAGTAGAAATCACGAAGATAAAGAATTCGCGTTAATTTAAATAAATATTATAATTACAGTGATTATAAAAGTATTTGCACACTTCCATTTTCTGAAATAATTCCATGTGAAGAAGTACGACGTTTTTTAAATGTATTTTTTTCGATAGATGATACAAACTATAGTAATATAGTTCGAAAGCAACTTCAATTTAACTGTGCAGCTGGAAATAAACAGTAAGCCAGCCGCTTCGGTCTGTTCAATTTATTTACAAATCATTTTCCTTCCAGCTTCGCATTTCATAATTGCAACCAACCCAATAATAGCTGACACAAACTATAGCAATACATTGCGAAAGCAACTTTAATTTAATTGTGCATTTGCAAACAAGCAGTAGTTAAGCCGTTTCGGTCTGTTAAATTTTTTTACAAATCGTTTTCCTTCCAGTTTCACATTTTATAATCGTAACTACCCCAATGATAGCTGACACAAACTATAGTAATATATTCCGGAACAACATCAATTTAATTGTACCGCTGCAAATAAATAGTAACCAAGCCCCTTCGGTTTGTTAAATTGCTTTACAAATTGTTTTCCTTCCAGCTTCATATTTCATAATTGCAACTAACCTAATGATAGCTGACACAAACTATAGTAATACATTTCAAAAGCAACTTCAATTTAATTCTACAGCTGCAAATAAACAGTAATCAAGCTGCTTCGGTCTATTACATTTATTTACAAACTGTTTTCCTTCCAGCTTCACATTTCGTAATTGCAACTAACCCAATGATAGCTAACACAAATTATAGTAATATATTCCGGAAGCAACTTCGATTTAATTCTACAGTTGCAAATAAGCAGCAATCAAGCTGCTTCGGTCTGTTAAATTTATTTAAAAATTGTTTTTCTTCCAGCTTCCCATTTCATAATTGCAACTAACCCAATGACAGCTGACACAAACTATAGTAATATATTCCGAAAGCAATTTCAATTTAATTCTACAGCTGCAAATAAGCAGTAATCAAGCTGCTTCGGTCTGTTCAATTTATTTTCAAATTGTTTTCCTTCCGGCTTCACATTTTATACTTGCAACTAACCCAATGATAGCTGACACAAATTATAGTAATATATTCCGGAAGCAACATCGATTTAATTCTACAGCTGCAAATAAGCAGTAATCAAGCTGGTTCGGTCTTTTAAATTTATTTACAAATCATTTTCCTCCCAGCTTCACACTTCATAATTGCAATTAACCCAATGATAGCTGACACAAACTATAGTAATGTATTCCGAAAGCAATTTTAATTTAATTGCGCATTTGCAAACAAGCAGTAGTTAAGCCGTTTCGGTCTGTTAAATTTATTTACGAGTCGTTTTCCTTCCAGTTTCACATTTTATAATCGTAACTACCCCAATGATAGCTGACACAAACTATAGTAATATATTCTGAAGGCAACTTCAATTTAATTGTACATCTGAAAATAAGCAGTGGTCAGGCTGCTTCGGTCTGTTAAATTTATTTACGAATTGTTTTCCTTCTAGTTTCAGATTTCATAATTGCAACTAACCCAACGAATTTTCAATAATTTCACTTTTAATACGTCCCCGAATATTCCGTTGTATTATTTCATTCATTTTATTCCATCGACGTTGATATCAACAGATATTATACCTGACACACGCTATCGGACAAATTGCATTTCAACAATATCCCGTTTCCTCCAGCTAAGTTATTCCAGCGAAACACTGCTGGCCGTTTTTTTATCCACTCTCCGGCTGTGACGTCCGCGGTAGTTTGCTTTGCATTTTTATTGGTTGACTTGATATCGCGGACTCTATATTTGCGGGCGAAAGCGCCGGCTGAAACTTATGGAGCCACGTGAGGCAGATATCGTTTGGTCAATTCCGTGATTTCGGGCAATCCTTCTGGGTCAAGCGTGGCCCTCCCAGAGTTGAGAGGCGCGATAAGTCTGAGAGCGAATAAATTGGAGATAGGACTATTGGGTGGTCGTCGGCGTAGATTCTCCAGGATAACAGAATGGCGGATAGTATCAATCAGTGTACTCCGTGACTCTTATCTCGCTAGTCCACAGAACGTTACTTTGTGTCCTTAACTTAAAACTTCTCGAGAAGGCCATCTTGTGCTATCGAAGTAACAGGAAATGTGGTTATGCGCTTCTTGAAAGTTTTAGGTCTTTAAAACAGATACGCTGGAAATAGTGACGAGTTCATACAAATTTGTATCATATTCATTGCTATTAAAAATAGAGCAGGATAATAATAATATGTTAATAACAGTACTGCTATTATTACTTTTTTAGTCGGTTTATTCTGCAAATTTGTTCTTAGAGTGGAGTGAGTACCAGTATGAAAGTTTGTGAAAGCGATACGTTAGAAAGAATATGGAGATAATATAAAAATTGTATCATATTTATTGCTATTAAAAATAGAGCAGAATAATAATAATAATATATTAGTAATAGTACTGACATTACTACTTTTACAGTGACACAATTTTTTCTTGTGGTATTTCCTATGAAAATATGAGGCCTTTGAAAGAGGTGCGTTAGAAATAGTGCCCGGATTAAATAAAAGTTGTATCATATCCATTGCTACTAAAATGGAGCAGAATAATAATAATAATATATTAATGATAATACTGCTATTATTACTTTTACAGTGGCATCGGTTTGTTCTGCAAATTTTTTCTTAGAGTGGTATTAGTACTAGTATAAAAGTTTGAGGTCTTTGAAAGCGGTACGTCAGAAATTGTGTCGAGTTTATACACATTTTTATTATCTCAATAGTGCCTCGATAATGTGACAAATAAAATTGTGTAGTATTGCTATTGTCATTATTACTTCGTTATTGAACAAACTCGCTTACTAGAGTGATTCGCGTCATTTGAAAGCAATACGTCAGAAATAGTGTCGAGTTAAGACAAAAATGTCATATTCTAAAAAATAGCAGTATAGTAAAAATGTTATTAATAATATTATTATTTTTATATGAAGCATTATATTGTTCTCAACTCAGACTTAGTTTGACGAAAAATTGATTTTTTGGAACAGATACGTAAATAGTGCCGAGATTATATCACCTACCCGTCAATTTCAGTGCTACTAAAAATATAATAGAATAAGAATAATAATAATAATATATTAATAATAGTACTGCTATATTTATTTTTATGGTGGTATCGGTCTATTCTGTACATTTTTTTTAGAGTGGTATTAATAATAGTACTACTAGTTGTGTTAGTACTAGTATGAAAGTTTGAGGCCTTTGAAAGCGATACGTTAGAAATAGTGTCGAGATTACATAAAAATTGTATTATATTTATGGCTACTAAAATGGAGCAGAATAATAATAATAATATATTAATAATAGTACTGCTATTACTACTTTTACAGTGGCATCGGTTTATTCTGCTAATTTTTGTTTAGAGTGGTATTAGTATTAGTACTACTACTGGTAATAGTACTAGTATGAAAATTTGAGGCCCTGGAAAGCGATACGTTAGAAAGAATGCCGAATGCATACAAAAATTGTGTCATAAGCATTGCTACTAAAAACAGAGCAGGATACTAAAAATAATATGTTAATAATAATACGGCTATTATTACTTTTACAGTGGCATTGGTTTGTTGTATTAATGTTTTCTTAGATTAGTATTAATATTAATACTACTAGTGGCATTAGTACTAGTATGAAAGTTTGAGGCCTTTGAAAGCGATACGTTAGAAATAGTGCCGAGATTATATAAAAATTGTTTCATATTCATTGCTACTAAAATGCAGCAGAATAATAATAATAATATATTAATAATAGTACTCCTATTATTACTTTTACAGTGGCATCGGTTTATTCTGCAAATTTTCTCTTACAGTGGTATTAATATTAGTACTACTAGTGGTATTAGTGCTTGTATGAAAATTTAAGGCCTTTGAAAGCGATACGTTAGAAAGAGTGCCGAGATTATATATAAATTGTATCATATTCATTGCTACTAAAAATGGAGCAGAATAATAATAATAATAATATGTTAATAATAGTACTCCTATTATTACTTTTACAGTGGCATCGGTTTATTCTGCAAATTTTCTCTTACAGTGGTATTAATATTAGTACTACTAGTGGTATTAGTACTACTATGAAAGTTTGAGGCCTTTGAAAGCGATACGTTAGAAATAGTGCCGAGATTATTTAAAAATTGTATCATATTCATTGCTACTACAAATAGGGCAAAATAATAATAATAATATATTAATAATAGTACTGATATTATTACTTTTACAGCAGCAGCGGTTTGTTCTGCAAATTTTCTCTTAGAGTACTATTTTCTATTAGCACTAGTATAAGTACTACTAGTGGAAAAAGTACCAGCATTAGTATTACTAGTGGTATTAGTAGTACTAGTAATGAACTCTTTGGCATTTCTGAGGTATATTTTGGTTCTATAAATATTCTCACAGACTACTACTACTAGTAGCAGTACTACTATTAGTATGACTCGACACGAGTTCACTTAGACATCTACTACTACTACTACTACTATCGCCTCTATTACTGTTACTTCTACTACTAATTTCTATTATAGCCTCGGATTAGTTGTAAAACGACCATTACTATTATTTTTGTATTTCCTACAAATTTCATTTTTAAACATTTTTCATATGTTATTTAGTAAACTAGCTCTTCCAACACCCAAAAACCCGGAAATAACATTATTAAATTTAAAAAATGTTTTTTTTCGAAGAATGTCCAAATATTAACAATAATGTCAACATGCCTACATAAACTTCCAAAAATTCATAATTAATGCCCAAGAACCGATAAACAAGTAATCTGTCAAGTCGACTTTTCCTCATGAAATTTTTTCCCCAAAGGTCCTATCTTTCCGCGCGGAAAAAGAGAAAAATGGCAGCAGCCCGTCGTTGTGAGGAGACAAAAACGGCGAAGGCACGAGAATTATTGAGGCTGCTTATTTTCCGTGCGGCCGATAACTTCGATTCGCGCAACGAGTTTATCGATTGTCCGCCGAGAACAATGAAGATCCTGCGGACGATTCGAATCACCCTCCGGTTTCGCATAGAATCCTCGCCGTTTGACGAGATAATAATGTGTCGCGCGTACCGCTCGACCGTTTGCGAGGCAATAATTTCGTCGGCCACAAAGGAGAGCGATTTATTTTGACCGCGTTCTTCCTCCCTTTGTCATGCGAATGCTTAACCCAGGAAGATCGTTGATATAACGGAAATTGCGGGCGAATATTCTCTTGTGACGCAACCCTGACGCGCAAGATTACAGAAAAATAAACATTTTATAACTGTAAAATAATTGCAATATCCCAACGAGGCGGTTTTAAAGGTAAGCTCTAGATAAATCAAATACCGGTTTAAAGCTAATCCCTAGATAAATCAAATACCGTTTTGTTCAACAGAGCATTGACAGGTTCTGTCGATTTGGCAAATTCGGAATTCCACGCGCAAAGCTGCAGAAGAATAAAAACTGTTTTGTTCAACACAAGATCTACAAGCCTTGCCAATTTGTCGAATTCCAAATTCCACGCGCAAAATTACAGAAGAATAAACATTTTATAATTGTAAAATAATTGCAATATACCGACGAGGCGGTTTTAGAGCTAAGCTCTAGATAAATCAAATACCGTTTTAAAGCTAAGCTCTAGATAAATCAAATACCGTTTTGTTCAATACAGCATTAACAGGTTCTGTCGATTTGGCAAATTCGGAATTCCACGCGCAAAGCTGCAGAAGAATAAAAACTGTTTTGTTCAACACAAGATCTACAAGCCTTGCCAATTTGTCGAATTCCAAATTCCACGCGCAAAATTATAGAAGAATAAACATTTTATAATTGTAAAATAATTGCAATATACCGACGAGGCGGTTTTAGAGCTAAGCTCTAGATAAATCAAATACCGTTTTAAAGCTAAGCTCTAGATAAATCAAATACCGTTTTGTTCAATACAGCATTAACAGGTTCTGTTGATTTGGCAAATTCCGAATTCCACGCGCAAAACTACGGAAGAATAAAAAAACCATTTTGTTCAACACAAAAAATTACAGGCCCTGTCAATTTGTCGAACTCCGAATTCCACGCGCAATATATATATATATATATATATATACATTTTATAATTGTAAAATAATTGCAATATACCTACGAGGCGGTTTTAGAGCTAAGCTCTAGATAAATCAAATACCGTTTTAAAGCTAAGCTCTAGATAAATCAAATACCGTTTTGTTCAATACAGCATTAACAGGTTCTGTTGATTTGGCAAATTCCGAATTCCACGCGCAAAACTACGGAAGAATAAAAAAACCATTTTGTTCAACACAAAATCTACAGGCCCTGTCAATTTGTCGAACTCCGAATTCCACGCACAAGATTACAGAAGAATAAACATTTTATAATTGTAAAATAATTGCAATATACCGACGAGGCGGTTTTAGAGCTAAGCTCTAGATAAATCAAATACCGTTTTAAAGCTAAGCTCTAGATAAATCAAATACCGTTTTGTTCAATACAGCATTAACAGGTTCTGTTGATTTGGCAAATTCCGAATTCCACGCGCAAAACTACGGAAGAATAAAAAAACCATTTTGTTCAACACAAGATCTACAGGCCCCGTCAATTTGTCGAACTCCGAATTCCACGCACAAGATTACAGAAGAATCAACATTTTATAATTGTAAAATAATTGCAATATACCGACGAGGCGGTTTTAAAGCTTCATTTTATAATATTTCATTATTACAATATTATAACTATATTATTATTACTCATTTTCGATATATTATTGCCTTCCAATTATAAACTACAAGGATGTATCTTTTTCTACATGATGCTCCGACGTCAGAGCGTTTAACTTTCAGAAACAATTTCCTTCCCAACGCGCCGTGGGCAAATAATGCCCAGCCTAAAGTTATGTTTAAATTACGTCGGACACGTCTATGACGCACTTACGAAGTTAAAGTGGAGAGGGCCGTTAAACAACCAAACTAGGTCTATATGAAAACTCGTTTGAATTGCATGAGCCTGTTTCCAGAATCGTATATCGCGCGTAATGGAAGTCCATTAGATTTTCACGGTGAACAGGATAGTGTCCTCGTTATGGCAAGCCTGCACATGCAACAATATCATATTTCTGAGAAAGCGCCACATGAAAAATTCACAAAATTTTCTGAGCTCCGCAAACATAAAGGCACCGTCCTGTATATTTTCATGTGAAAGCAAAACCCGGTTATTCTTTGCCACGCGCTCAACTCCAAATATGCATAATTTAATCAATGTTTATGTAACTCTATATTCTTGTTTAGGACGGGTTTTACTATTGCACTCCAGGTCATTTTGTTGTGTGATTTATTAATAAAGATGAGATATTTTGATGGTATCTTCAGAGAACACTAAACGAGGCGATATTTGAAAAGATATTTCATGGGATGTAATAACACTATGAAGTTGTTATAAACGTAACTTTAACCGTGCGTCACTAGAGAAATATATTTGAAAAAGACATAAATTGGAAAAAAAATATTTGAGAAATATATTTGAGGGAAGATTTTCAACTGATTGCATGTTCTGAAACATTACGATGTAAACGTGCTTCTCTTCTGCTACGATAAAAAAGAATAGGTCCAATACGATTTTCCAATAAAGATTTTCAACTCGTTGCAAATCCCAAGGCATTTTATTAAAAAAGTAATAATCTTCTACTACGTTAAGAAACAATAGGTCCAGTACGATTTTCCAATATAGATTTTCATCTCAAAGGAAATCCCCAGACATCTTATTCAAAATGTAATAATCTTCTACTATGATAAGAAACAATAGGCCCAGTACGATTTTCTAATATATATTTTCAATTCGATGGAAATCACTAGGAATTTGGTTAAAAATGTAATAATCTTCTGCTACAATAAGAAACAATAGGTCTAGTACGATTTTCTAATATAGATTTTCAATTCGATGGAAATCACTAGGCATTTGGTTAAAAATGTAATAATCTTCTGCTACAATAAGAAACAATAGGTCTAGTACGATTTTCTAATATAGATTATCAATTCGATGGAAATCACTAGGCATTTGGTTAAAAATGTAATAATCTTCTACTACAATAAGAAACAATAGGTCTAGTACGATTTTCAACTCGATGGAAATCCCTAAATACTTTATTAAAGAAGTAATAATCTTCTACTGCAATAAGAAACAATAGGTCCAGTACGATTTTCTAATATAGATTTTCAACTCCATGGAAATACCTAAGTATTCTGTTCAAGAAACAATAGGTCTAGTACGATTTTCTAATATAGATTTTTCATTCGATGGAAATCACTAGGCATTTGGTTAAAAATGTAATAATCTTCTACTACAATAAGAAACAATAGGTCTACTACGATTTTCAACTCGATGGAAATCCCTAAATACTTTATTAAAGAAGTAATAATCTTCTACTTCAATAAGAAACAATAGGTCCAGTACGATTTTCTAATATAGATTTTCAACTCCATGGAAATACCTAAGTATTTTGTTCAAAATGTAATAATCTTTTACAATAAAAAACAATTCGCGCATGGCATAACAGTGCGCGTGTTCTGACGCAGATTTTCTCTTAAATTTGTGTCGACGTGTTAATATCGTATTACCAGAAGCTAAAAAGTCTTTTTGGTACTTGAATAACATGTAGGTTTGTATAAAGCACGCTTGTGAAGGTTGCATTTTGTTTCGAAATGCAGTGTCTAATAAGAAGCATTAACAAGTGAACTAAGAAAAGCGCAATTAATTGAGCGCAATTGAGAAAGCGCTCTGGTTTATTAAAATTTAGTTTTTAAACCTTAATGGACGTGCAATTAATAAAGAAAGAACTTCGAAGGATACTTCGATAAATTATAGTTTATTAACTATTTTCTTTATAAACATAGTTTATTAAATAGTTTTATTGATAAATTAATATATTTTCATATTTTCATGTTTTCATTCCACAAACACAGTTTATTAACACTTGGCATGCGGGCATATTTCGCCGCCGAATTTCGCGTGCAGCGGGCGTTTCTTCTTGAATCGCGCGGAAGTTTGGTTATTCAGAAAAATCGCTGTAAATCGAAAACTACTTCGTTTTTATGAACGAAACTTTTTTTATTTCACACTTAAATATATACTGTATGATTACTTAACAAAAAAAACGATATTTTTACGAAATCATAAAAGTAAACGATTTTTAAAATTTTCTACACTATCATACGAAAAGTCCGATAATTTGTCAGCGCATATTTCTTCATCACTATCTTTGTCACAACGGCTCATTTGATCAATTTTGTAATCAATAATAAAAAATCAAGCTTCAAATTGATAAAACACGTTCTGGAGCTAAGAATTCGATTGAAGACGAAATAACTCAGCAAAAGATCGAGTAACTCAACAATCATAACTTATGGAAAAAAAATGCAAAGCGTTGCCTAGCAACGCAAATAACACGCATATAATGTCACACATTCATGTAATTATACGTATTTAGTAGATTTGTGGTGGATATCCACTAACAACACCAAATCAACTAAATACGTATTTTTACGTGACCCGCGCTCCAGTGACAGATTACAAAAAACGTAAAAATACGTTGCCCGCATGCCAAGTGTTAAAGAATGTCGTCATTGACTTTAAAAAAACTTTAAAAAAATAATATAACTTTTTCATGTATACATTTCTGATAGAATATATAAATTTTGATCACGAGGCCCACTCGTGATATTCATGTTCGACATGAAATTACGACAACGAGCCTGTCTCGTGATTCACGTTTGGCCCGAAATTCTCATCACGAGTCAGACTCGTCAAAGTACGCCAAGGGATTAATCGTATTTTGAGTTGATGTTAAAACTTTTACTATTACTTAACACTTGGCATGCGGGCATACTTCGCCGCCGAATTTCGCGTGCAGCGGGCGTTTTTTCTTGAATCGCGCGGAAGTTTGGTTATTCAGAAAAATCGCTGTAAATCGAAAACTACTTCGTTTTTATGAACGAAACTTTTTCTATTTCACACTTAAATATATACTGTATGATTACTTAACAAAAAAAAACGATATTTTTACGAAATCATAAAAGTAAACGATTTTTAAAATTTTCTACACTATCATACGAAAAGTCCGATAATTTGTCAGCGCATATTTCTTCATCACTATCTTTGTCACAACGGCTCATTTGATCAATTTTGTAATCAATAATAAAAAATCAAGCTTCAAATTGATAAAACACGTTCTGGAGCTAAGAATTCGATTGAAGACGAAATAACTCAGCAAAAGATCGAGTAACTCAACAATCATAACTTATGGGAAAAAAAATGCAAAGCGTTGCCTAGCAACGCAAATAACACGCATATAATGTCACACATTAATGTAATTATACGTATTTAGTAGATTTGTGGTGGATATCCACTAACAACACCAAATCAACTAAATACGTATTTTTACGTGACCCGCGCTCCAGTGACAGACTACAAAAAACGTAAAAATACGTTGCCCGTATGCCAAGTGTTAAATATTCTCTTTATAAATACAGTACAGAAAGAATACAAATTGAAACACTTTCCGAAGTTAGCAGGAAGGAAAGAAAAAATTGACAGAAATAGAGAAAATTCTCGCATGGTATAACAGGAGATTTTCTTCTAAACCTGCGTGGCAAACAACCTGTTAAGAAACACAATTTAACGTCACAAGATGCTTGTTACGTGGTTTTTGATCTTCTGAATATGTTCTGTGCCGGGCAACTTCTCGTGATGTACTATTTTTATATCGACAACAACCTAGGTGTCGGTAGGATCTTTAGTGTAATGACAAATCGCATCTGTTTCTCCAGTTGGCAACAAAAGTGCGGTTCCGAAGACAAATGATAAACGTTCGGGGACGTTCAATAGTACAGAATGGTCTCTTTTGGCACAACTTAAATACAAAGTTGCAGTGTAATGACCGATATACGACCCAGTAGATCTGGAGACATATTTACGATGCTGCTATTCCCTAGCATTTAATTTGCTGTTCTGGTTGGATAATTAAAATCCAGGTTCTCTAATGATGCTCGTACTTCACTGCTCAATGATTTATTAAGGATCTTGTAATGATTGGAAATCTTAATTCTCAGACACTTACGTATGTATATGATTAGATTCTCTCTCTCTCTCTCTCTCATATATATATATATATATGAAATTTCACACATTCTTAAATTGAGCGCGTGACTAGATTTTTTCCCCAACTCTCCAAACTTTACAAGCCTCGATCTTTTACAAACTCGTCGAAGTATTGCACTTCGTTTCAATTTCCTCACGCGATTTTAGTTACAAAACCTATTTTTTGCTTTATGCAGAATTTTTACAATCCATCTGCTTATTTTTCACTGGTATTGCAATATAATAATACTTGTATTAATATGTGAAATGCTGAGAGGTTCGGGAAAGAAAATGTGAAAAATGTAAAAATGTAAAGAGACAAATGTAGTTTAATGCTGTTTAATTTAATAAATAATTAATTTAATGCTATTAAATTAAATATTATAAATTTAATTATTATATATTACAAATATGAAATTAATATATAAATTAAATAATATATTTAATGCTAAATAATTTAATACTACTGTATTTAATGATTGGAAAGTTTGAAAAGGGAAAGCATTGAACAAAGAAGGAGTATTTTTGTAGTATTTTTGAGGAAGAGTCAAATTAGCATTTGCGAGATTAAATTGACTGATAGACATAAACAGAACGTTGAACGAATTTTTCGGTACAGCCATAATTACCGATACTTAAGTCCTGCATTCAACTATAATAAACTTGATTTAAGTGCCAGAGTTTAGTGAAGTTTAATGTAAAAAACCTTAAAATCCCAAGAACATACAGAAGTTTAAACATTTTCCTTTCCTTCGAATACAGTTCGCACACAGTGCTGAAACGTTAAGATTTTAATGATCAAACTTTTCAAGAATTTCAATTTGTTTCTTTCCCATGTCCCGCCAGTAATAATCCTTATCTATACTTTTTTTATGTACTTACTTTCATTATTTTTATGAATATTTTCATCATTCTCTGCTGCTGAAAATATGTAATTCTCGTACATTTTGTTAAGAAACAATAATCATTTTACTTGAATTACCTTCATATCCGTCTTTCGTTGGCATCGTATTACTATTCGGTTGCAAAAAAATTCCTCTCTATTCTTAGGGAAAACGAAACAGAAGTGACTCGCTGAAAAATAGAAAGCGTCTCTAAGGAAATATATTGCGAACCACGTGCAATTTTATCGCAACCTTGCGCGTTTCTTCAGTTGACTGCATCAGACGACATAAACGGAAAAATTGGAAAAAGGTGCTCGACGGTTCAAGTGCTAAACAGCAATATAAAAAATAATACAGAACACCACAATTTTTCAGAAGATCTCATAAAATACGATCTTATAACATACATGAGAATTGTGTATAAGAACGTGTTAAATAATTAATAGTATGTTTCCTTACAATAACCGTGTTGACTATAGCTGCGAAACAAATTTGAAGCCGTTTTTACTGGTTATGGTGTTTAGTACGAAACATTTATTTGCTGTGTTTCGGAATCACATGGGTTTTCTGCGCAGGATCTTTAAATAAAGACTGCATTGTATTAAAATCTATAGTATGTTGTATTGTAAAATTTGGTGTGAGATGATATGTTTATTTATAAATATATATTATTTCTATTTAACGTTTTCCCAAACGAAGCGCGGTGGCAGTATTTTTACTTGTCAAATTTATCGAAAGTCTGTTTTGTATTTTTATACTTGGTTCAGAAGACAATGATCACCAGAATTAATAAGTGACTAACGGTTTACCTTCTAACATAACGTTAAATGATACTATAAAATATGATACTATATTTACTATATTTTAGATACTATATTTTACGACAGCTCGTAGAGCATATTTTTATAATGATATTGCAAACGGTTTACCTTTTGACATGACGTTAAAAGATACTATAAAACATGACACCATATTTACTGTATTTTAGATACTATATTTTACGATAGGTTATACAGCATATTTTTATAATGACATTGCAAATTTGTTTGGTATATACCGATAAATGAACGTATTGCATCTATTGTTTAAAAATTTGACGCTCCAACAATGCGATGCATGTTATTATTAATGGAATAATATTTTGGTGCTGTTTTTAAACATTTTTACTATTAGAGTATGTAAACTGACAAAATTATTAAATGGAACAAGAAGCAAAATTCCGTGAGTTATGGCCACGTGATATGTAACACTGATCTGTGACGTTTTAAGTTTGTAACGAGGATCCATTTGAAGAGATATTTGTGTTTATTGGTTAAGACGCACCTTGTTAATATTTTCTGATGTGCCTCTTCCTACATAACACTCTATTTACTGTTTGTAAATGTATGTGATTGCTTGTGAAGGCAACATTGACCCCAAATCATATGGTAAAACAGATGAATGAAGTGTCTTAGATTGCAAAACGGCCAAATTGTTTTGAATATCAAATGTTTCTGTTCCATTAAAATATTTCTATAAAATCTATTGTATCATAATTTTGCTTATAAAATCTATTTCCCGTTAAATGAATATTCTATTATATCAAAATCTAAATAATGACGTCTCAGTAGTTTGGATCCAATGAAGTTATTGATTCGGTTAGATGCTTTGACCCTGTTCTTCAAATATTTCTGTTCCATTAAAATCTTTCTACAAAATCAATTGTATCATATTCTTATTCATAAAATCTATTTTTCGTTAAATGAATATTCTATTATATCAAAATTTAAATAATGACCTCTCAGTAGTGTGGAACCAATGAATTTATTGATTCGGTTAGATGCTTTTATCCTGTCTTTCAAATGTTTCTGTTGCATTCAAATCTTTCTCTAAAATCGGATGTATCATATTCTTCTCTATAAAATCTGTTTCGTGTTAAATGAATATTCTATTATATCAGAATCTAAATAATGATCTCTCAGTGGTGTCGAACCAATGAATTTATTGACTCCGTTAGATGCTTTGACCCAAGTCTTCAAATATTTCTGTTCCATTAAAATCTTTCTATAAAATCTGTTGTATCATATTTTTGCTTATAAAATCAATTTCCTATCACATGAATATTCTATCATATCAAAATCTACATAACGACCAATATCTACGTAGTGTCGAACCAATGAAGTTATTGATTTGATTGGATGCTTTTACCCTGTTCTTCAAATGTTTCTGTTCCATTAAAATCTTTCTATAAAATCTGTTATATTATACTCTCGCCTTCAAAACCTATTTCCTATCAAATGGGTAGTCTATTCTAACAAAATCTGCATAATGACCAGTATCAACGTAGTGTTGGACCAACGAAGTTATTGATTCGATTAGATGCTTTTACCCTGTTCTTCAAATATTTCTGTTCCATTAAAATCATTCTATAAAATCTGTTGTATCATATTCTTGCTTATAAAATCAATTTCCTATCACATGAATATTCTGTTATATCAAAATCTACATAATCACCAGTATCTACGAAGTGTCGAACCAATGAAGTTATTGATTTGATTAGATGCTTTTACCCTGTTCTTCAAATATTTCTGTTCCAGTAAAATCTTTCTATAAAATCTGTTATATTATACTCTCGCCTTCAAAACCTATTTCCCATCAAATTGATAGTCTATTCTAACAAATCTACATAATTACAAAATATCAACGTGGTGTTGAACCAATGAAGTTATTAATTCGGTTAGATGTTTTTATCCTCTTCTTAAAATGTTCCTATTCCATTAAAATCTTTCTATAAAATCTATGGTATCATATTCTCGTCTATAAAATCTATTTCCCATCAAATGAATATTCTATCATATGAAAATCTACATAATGCCCAGTATCTACATAGTGTTGAACCAATGAAGTTATTGATTCGATTAGATGCTTTTACCCTCTTCTTAAAATGTTCCTATTCCATTAAAATCTTTCTATAATATCTATTGTATCATATTCTCGTCTATAAAACCTATTTCCAACCAAATGAAAATTCTTTTCATCAAAATCTACATAATGCCCAGTATCAACATAGTGTCGAACCAACGAAATTCTTGATTCCACTAGACGCCTTTACCCTTTTCTTATGCACGTCGACACATTTTTTAAATCATTTTCGTTCTACCTCTCATATACCTGTCCATATCCTTCGGCAACGGATTTTATCAAATAATTCCATTTCCCTATGTAGGATATCAAATACAACATCCTCTAGTTGGCGAGGAAAGGTTACCTATGGTTCTCAATTATTATATTGATGTATCATAAGTGACGAGTTTGTTCAATTGTGTTATTTGGTTGCTTAGGAGTGAGTTGACGATAAGACGTAAAGACCAAACGACGAAAAATTAAAAAATAAAACGAAAGTGTCTTGATTGCGTTGTTATTATTTATAAATATTATACTCTGTAGTTTCACGTATTTAAATTCCTACACCTATCTACACCGACTTTGAACATCGTGACATAACAACGGTCGGCGCAATACGTTACCCCGTATTTTCCTGACACACATAGAAACATTTTCTTCCAACTCGCCACTATTTCCAAGCCGTCGGTTCGTCCCGCATATTCTCTCAACATTTTACGCATTTTACGGTTGTCGCCCGCGTGTCTTTGCCCTCGACGATCCCGGCGGACGACTCTAAAGGAACTTCCGTGGGGACTTGGTGCGTTGTGTACGGAAAATAGATGACGAGGGTTCGTTGGTTGGGCGCCGGGACGACTGGCGCCGCGTGGATGTTGGAAGGAAACGGGCACGGGGTGTATTGGTGTTGGGCAGGGAGGAAGAAAAGAGGAGGCGACGGAATGGGGCCGAGGAAGAGGATGAACGGAAGCCGATGGGCTAGTCGAATTGGCGAGTACAACGTTTGAAGAGTGTCTTGCCGTACACTCACCCAGCTACCAGCCTCTGTATTTCGATTTCTTCGACTTTTCTTATTCTGACGTTTCGAGGGTCAGTGGGTACAGAGAACTGGCGTGTAACGTTGTTAACACTTTAATACTGAACGTACCAAGCAGGGTCGAATGAAAAGTTTCAAAATTTACTTTAAAATCGTATATTCGTTCTTATTTCTTTCGCTTATTTGAGTTTCTGCAAATTCTCGTATCATCTGATTATTCAATTTCTCTCTTTAATAAAATAGGAATTTCTTTCTGAAAATCAATGTTCATTTCATAAGGGGTCAAATGACCCCTCATGGTAAAAATAGGTAGGTGTAAAGTACCGGTACATTCAGTGTTAAATGATATTCACTTAAATGCTGCTAGTTTTCAAGCAGTACGATTTAATCCGATAAATTTAAATATTGCCCATTTTTTAACGAGAATTTTACATTTTTGTGAATGTACTTCTGTAAATTTAGGCATTGCAGATTATCAAGCCGCAGTTTTAAATAATCTCCATTTAAATATTGCTATTTTTCAAGCAGTAGGATTAAATGCGTTAAATTTAAATATTATCCGTTTTTAAAACGAGAATTTTATAGTTTTGTGAATATATTTCCATAGATGTAGGCATTGTCGATTATCAAGCGACAATTTAAAATTATCTTCACTTAAATATTGTAAATTTTCAAGTAGTACGATTAAATTCGATAAATTTAAATGTTGTCAATTTATAAACGAGAATTTTATATTTTTGTGAATGTATTTCCATAAATTTAGGCATTGCCGATTATCAAGCGGCAATTTTAAATGATCTCTTAAATATTGCTCACTTTCAAGCGGTACCATTAAATCCGATAAATTGAAATATTGTCAATTTTTAAATGGGAATTTTGTGTTTTTGTGAATGTATTTCCATAAATTTCGGCATTATCGATTATCTAGTGGCAATTTTAAATGATCTTCACTTAAATGTTGCTAACTTTCAAGCAGTACGATTCAATCCGATAAATTTGGACATTATCGATTTTCATGCTGCAATTTTAGATGATCTTCACTTAAATATTGCTAATGTTTAGGCAGTACAATTAAATCCGGTAAATTGAAGTATTGTCAATTTTTAAACGGAAATTTTATACTTTTGTGAATGTATATCCATAAATTTAGGCATTGTCAATTACCAAGCGGCAATTTTTAATTATCTTCACTTGAATATTGCTAATTTTTCAGCAGTGTAGGAATATTGTTTATTTAAAATTGTAACATGAAATGGAAAGGTCAGTTTTGTTTCTTAAACTTTGTTTGTAAATATAGAAACTTTGATCAGTGTTTGATATGGAATATATGAAATAGAACATAAAGAATGTACTTCGAGTTGATTGGAAAAAAATGTTTAATATGATAACGTGGTACTGCTATGTTGCACATGTCATACGTATGTAGAACTAAACCCATACAAAATGTTAAGCATTAGTAGAACGACTAGCATAACAGTTCTGAAAATAAATAAATCTGTTTATAATGTTTCATATTTTTATTTATCACGCAACTATATATGTATCGTCATCCGGTACTAAAATGGTAAATCCTTTTGTTATGTATATACCTGTGCAACAATTTTCCAATACTATTCGTTTGTTAATTCTGGCATGAAACCAAAAAAAGGGAACTCCCTTCTTTTTGTACACAAAAAGCATTCATTTTAATTAATGTTGTACATTTTTAATAGCAGAGATCTGCACATTGTTGTTCTTTTCGTAATCAGAAATTTGTTTAATTTTACATTTAATGGTTATCGATAAATAAACATAGCGTTTGGTAAGACTCATATTTTTGCTCTTTTATTGCATTCTTTTTTTATTTTACGCTGAAATAAATGAATTCAATTAAATAACTAACTAAATTGCCGACATGTTCCTTGTGTTCTCGATTCACATAACGATGTACATCACACAAAGAACTGTGATTTCGATTTACACGATGTTTTGAGGGCTCAATCCTCCGTCAAAATCGAAGATTGGCATAATTTAAACATCCTCTCTCTTGCAGCATCGGTACGCTACTTTTAACTATCCCAGTTTCTCGACTTCATTTCGCTTTCAAAGCAGCAATGTCCCTGTTCCCAAACTGTCCCACCTAGTTTCCATCCACCGGAATAACACGACCGTTTACCGTACATCCCCACTCTCAAACAACGAATCCCATCAAACAAACCACGCAAACCGATACACAAACCGCCCGACCTGTACATCCTCGCAAAAGTCAGCGTCATCCAATCTAAGGATTTTATCTTCGTCTCCCCGTTCACTCTCGCCCGCAGAATTCACAGTGCCATTCGATTTTAATGTAATGGCGTTTCCGCGCGAGACACGCGGATTCAATTAGCGGGTATAGGTATCAATTATTCGCGGCGAATAAAATGCGCGCGGATGATCAGGATCCTGTGCGTCTCCTATGGCGTCTCCTATGGCGTCTCCTATAGCGCGTATGGGTTTCGTGCGTCGTATACGGGGGCATCTACGAGCCATTACGGAATAACGAGCTGCCGCCACCGTTACTCTTTACGACAGCCGAGCAATTTAATCTGCTAGTTCGCCCCGTCGTTTATGTCGATCGATGTCGAGACGCAGACCCGAGGTCGTGCTCCCGAGGCGACGTCTGGAAGATGCGCTCAAGACAAACATGGACAGCGAAAAGCGTGAGAAGACGGGGAAGGAGGGGGAAGAGAGCGGCAGAGTGAGAATGGAGATAAAAGCGGAGTGAGAGCTTAGAAGTTCGCTCGTTTGCGGCGTTCGGTAAAGTTGGCGGCGATTGCTTGCGGTTGGAGTTTGGTTTTGTTTATTTTCAATATTGTTTTTGATAGTTTTGGCGCTGATGGTAATGTGTAGAAATGTTTATATTATGGAAACGATGAAACTTTCGACGCATGAATACGAAGGATTGTTTTTAATCGGTAACAGGTTACAAAAAGGTTTAAACCGAAGTAAGAATTCAGAAGTTTTCTTGATTCAGGGGGTTCAGTGAACTGAATGTTCGCTAGTTACAATTATGTTGTACTGTTTGGTTTTGTTTGTTTTCAATATTGTTTTGACATTATGAAATAGTTGACGCATGATTACGAAAGCTTTTTTAATCGTTAAAATGTGGTGACACAAAAATGTTTAAATCGAAGTAAGTACTTAGAAGTTGCTTGGTTCGGGGGGTTCAGTGACCGAAATGTTCATTAGTTACAATAGTGTTGTACAGTTTATTTTTGTTTATTTTCGATCTTGTTTTGGTCAGTTTTGACGATGATGGTAATGAATAGAAATGTTTATATCACGGAAACGATGAAACTTTCGACCATGGTTACGAAGGTTTTTTTAAGCGGTTTATTTGTATCCTAAATGTCAGAGAAATATTTAAACCGACGTAAGAATTCAGAAGGTGTTTGGTCCGAGGAATTCAGTGAACTGAATGTTCATTAGTTACAATTTTGTCACAAAAATGTTTGAACCGAAGTAAGAACTCTGTAAGTAGTAAGTTGCTTGGTTCGGGCGGTTCAGTGAAATTAATGTTCATTAGTTACGACATTGTTGTACAGCTTATTTTTGTTTATTTTCGATCTAGTGTCGGACATTTTTGGCAATGATGCGAATGTATAGAAATGTTTATATCACGGAAACGATGACATTTTCGATACGTAGTTACGAAAGTTTTTCGTAATTGCTAAAATGTGGCGATATATCACAAAAATGCTTAAACTGAAGTAAAAACTTAGAAGTCGGTTGGTTCGGCGAGTTCTGTGAACTGAGTGTTCATTAGTTACAATTTTGTTGACAATTTTTTTTTGTTTATTTTCGATTTTGGTTTGGATAGTTTTGGCGATGATGGTAATGTGTAGAAACGTTTGTATTATGGAAACGATAAAAATTTCGACGCATGAATACGAAGGATTGTTTTTAATCGGTAACAGGTTACAAAAAGGTTTAAACCGAAGTAAGAATTCAGAAGTTACTTAGTTCGGGGGTTTAGTGAACTGAATGTTCACTAATTACAATATTGTTGTACAGTTTCGTTTTGTTCATTTTCAATTTTTTTTTTTTGGTAATTTCCGATGATGACAAGATAAAAAAATATTTATATCTCGAAAACGATGACACATTCCACGTATGATTACGAAGGGTTTTTTTAATTGGTAAAATGTGGCGACATATCACAAAAACGTTTAAACCGAAGTAAGAATTCAGAAGTTGCTTGGTTCGGGGGGTTCAGTAAACTGAATATTCATTAGTTCCAATATTGTTGAACAATTTGTTTTATTTTATATTCAGTCTTGTTTTGGTCATTTTGAATGTTCAGAAATGTTTATATCTCGGAAACGATGAAACCTTTGACACATGATTACAAAGGCTTTTTGCTCTGTATAGTATGTCCTATACACCCTAAAATATTCAAGCTGAAGTAAGAACTCTGAAGTTGTTGAATTGGGTGGGCTCCGTGATGTTCATGTTGATTAGTTACAGTATTGTTGAACAATATAGTTCAGTTTATTTCCAATTTTATTTTGGTAATTTCTGTTACCTGCAACTTTCCTCGTGAAATTAGAAACCCACAAAATAACGAGTGGCTAAATACAAAATAAGAACCAATAAGTCTTTATACCTGATTTACGTTACTCGCTATCTTGTGGGTTTCAAATTTCACGGGAAAAATTGCAGATAACGTTATTATTATTTTGTAGAAAATTTTGCTGAGTTTTATTAAGTCTTTATAATTCATGATTTAGGTGAATTAATGGCAAGACTATTTGCTTTGAAATGAATATGAAAATTAATAATCTTTACACTAGACTTATGCTTCTCGTTATTTTATGGGTTTCAAATTTCACGAAAATTGCAGGTAATATTGTAATTATTTTCTAGGAACTTTTGCTGACTTTTATTAACGCTTTGCTTCATGGGGTTGCTTCGCTGGTCATTTTGTGCCACAACTCCAGAGGTGCCACAACGATGGTAGCTGTAATTAATTATGGCATAACTGCCAAATTGGAAATAATTACGTCCATAACACTTACGTGCGTTTTTGATGAAATTTGTTAGAAATTTGTCTTTAGTAAAGACTTATTAGTTCTTATATAATAAAACTAAATAGTCTTACTATTAGTCCACCCAAAACAAACTGTGTGAACTTCCATAATAAAACATATCCCCGAACCCCATAAACCTCCCGGTCAAATATAGTAATTTAAATAGCAGAAACGCACGATTTAATACAAGGAAGTGGGAAACGATTTTATAAGATTGTACGCAAAAACAGACAGTACCAGAACGGAAGAGTCGACGGAACCCGTAAAGACTCCCCGACTGAAATGAAACCGTGGAACTAGGAGTCGGGCAGTTGTTCGACAGAACGCCATAAACGAAGTCTAGATCGGCGCACGTTCTTAATTGCCTCCATTATCCGTGTAATTAGACCTACCGGTTTTATGGTGATTGGTATTATTACCGAACTCGAGTTATGCCGGGGGTCGAGTTAATTTTATCTCCGCAGCCTACTCCGTCTGGTCGCGCGTAATATTCAATTCGGCCCCGACATTGATTTTACAAAGGCCTTCTCGTATCTCGATGGCTGCAGCGCGTTCGCGGTTATGAATAGTAATTGCGCATCGTCGCTCGTTAGCAAAGAAACAACTGGAACGCTGCAAGGACAGCGGCGTCGCGAGATGCAGAATGCGCGGCGGACAAAATGGAGTGCCGTGAGGGGGGGTGAAAAAATAATAATTCCGGCAGCCTTGACACGGGAGGTCTGTCGGAAATTGGTCGGCGCCGTGATTCACGAGTGATCGCGATGGGTCAAACGGTGACCCACTTTGACTATCCGCGGATTAAGTTTCCGGTTACAGAACGCTCTGCCTCTCACCTTTTTCCGATCTCGTATAACACGTCCGACATCGGTCGAAGCGGACGAAAACTGAGACTATGTGTCGGAGCTCATCTCGTATTGCCTTCTGGAATAGTGTCGCGCGGAGATTGCTTTCTTTTGTTAAACATTGCGGGTGACGAGATATCTCGTCTTTAGCGAGATGGACTTTGTGGCCGGGCGACGAGATTTCTCGTTTTCAGGTTTCTTAGACTCAATCGACGATTTAACACTTTGAGGACCGCTAAGAAATCTATAAGAAATACGCCTGGGATCGCAAGTTTTTTGAAACTTGTACGTTGCAAAAATCATAACTTTGTTATTTATGAAGAAATTTTTGTGAAACTTTCAGAAATTGTATAATTGGAAGTATTTTAGGTATTATTAAATAAATATAATATGTTTCTTTAACCCCTTGCCGTATCATTTAACTTGAAAGAATCCGGGCTAAAAACGATGCGCAGAAATGTTCGCGAACGGAACCAAAGTGGTTGCAACGTATTATCGAAACTTGAAATAAATTATATCTTGTGACTGCCTATGAAGTAGTCGTGCGCTTATTAATTTCATGGGATTCAAATAAATTTAAAACCAGCAATTTTAAAAAGTAATTTAATTTTTTTTATGTACTTTATTTTTTATTTTTCATATTTTATATATTATATTTTATGTTATTATATTTATATTTTTCTGATACAATACATAAATTTTGATCACGAGGTAGAGTCGTGATATTCATGTTTGGAGTGAAATTCTCATCACGAGTCAAACTCGTCAAAACACGGCCAGGGGTTAATAATTATCATAACTTTTTACTTAAAAAATAAATTTGCATGAAATTTATAGAAATTGTAAAATGGGATACATTTTAGGTATCATTTTGAAAAAATGGTGTAATAAATTATTTAAAGAAATTATCATAAAATTTTATTTAAAAGTCAATTTCATCAGGGTTTCTAGTAGTTTCTTGAAGTATTATATTGCTTGAAACACCGGTAAATAAGCGAAAAAAAACATAAAAGGTGTCGAGTTTACTACATTGAATAATGATGTAAATACTTAAAGAGACAAAATAGATACAATGTATCAAAATAAGTGGCATCTAAAGACAGCGTGTAGAAAACAAGTTTCGATTGTTATCCTTCATCAGCATATATATTCTCACACGTTAAATTGTTTGTATTGCATATATGTGTTTGATAAAACTTATTTGCATCCCTTATGATAGGCAGTTACACATTTATTCCAGTCAGATTAGCATCAAAGCTTCTTATTTCGTGCGATAATTGTAAGTTGAGGTTTTTAAAATATATTGTTTCGAAAGGGCATTAGAAATAAACTGAATACATTTGAGACTCATAATTTTCAGAGGTACTCTCAGAAAAAATTCGCAAAGTAGCAAAACACCGGGTTTTCGCGTCTGTAAAAAAACGTAGCAATTTTACGAAAAAAGTTCTATATGAAAAATGTAGGTATTGAGAATACCTACAAAATGCGTTCAAACTTTACGACCTTGCATTATCTCAGCAACCAATCAACGTAGAGTCATGATTTTTTTTTTTAATTTGGGGTAGCTGGACGAGATATGCAGAAATAGCTTAACCATTTGTTTCGAAAAATAAAAGTAAGCACTCAAATTATTGACTCTTATTTTTTATTTTTCTTGTTTTTTATTTATAAATCATGATTAAACATGTCTCACTCAAAAATTAACGTCACATGAAATACGTTTTATTTAAGTTAAAATTTTACAAAATAACTAAAAAATTACATATTTTTCAAATTCAAATAATTTCATAATTTATTCCAGTTACAATCAATATATTTTCCAATGAAAATTGAGTCTGCTCAACTTGCGCTCTTTCGTAAAAGCTACGTAGCCCACGGTATGCTTTTTCGTAAAGAATGGCCAGTCCAAAAGGTTAAAGTGTTAGCAGTCTAGCCATTATGAGGTTTATGCTTTTCTCGTTGGAGAATTCTGTAGAGAATAATTTTCCATAGAATTTTCAATCTTTTTTGCCCGTGAAAATAAGTGTGATTTAAAGATACTAAACGTACATATCTGTGACATTGTGATTGATGAGGTTAGCTCTCTCGATTATATTTTATAACATAACTGTCCTCCGTGACGGGCAATGTTCATGCAGTTCACTACCTTCATCACTATATAATAAAGATATAAATAAATAAAGATAAAGCAACTACTATTTAAAGATATTATAAAATGTAATAAAATTAAAATATTATTAAAACAATTTATTATAAATATATATAAATATATATTATAATTTATATAAATAATTAAATAAATGTTATAATCTATGTTATAAACAAATATATAATAATTAAATAAATACATTAACACCTTATATTGTTATATAATTTTAATTATGTAACAATATAATGTGTTAATGTATTATATCGAAATTAAATATGTTCTACTCTATGGTAAATTTTACACTTCCAATTAAAAGATTTGTCTTATTGCTGTTTGATAATCGACAGACAATACTGATTTATGTATGACATATAGATATATATATATGGGGTAGATCCAATATATGTATATATATATATGTAATACCACTCTTGAAATATCAGCCACACAAGAGTGGTATTACATGATACATGTGCTGTGTTCTTGGTTTCACAAGGTTTAAAAATCCCGAGACAAGTTGGAGCTGTGCGTCAAATCCCAAAGATTTGCTGAAAAGCACGCGTCGCGTATTTTATTACGTGCGATTTTTAACTTTGTTGTTAAAGATGTGATCCAACTTCCCAGAAGACAAGCAAACAAGCTTATATTTTCACCGTAATAATACTGAATAAGAATGGGAAACACGAGTATGAGGAAATAGTTTGAAGACTTGCTTGGAAGTTGGCTTATTTGATGATAGTTGAAGTTTGTATATTATTTTGTTTTAGAAAATTCTACACATATTGAAATATTTGGGTCTACCCCAGTACTTTAATCATAAGAACTTTAGAACCTTCAAACTTGGAAAACAAATTTTATAGCAAAACAATGTCTTGAAAATAGTGTCTGGTTTATGGGGTTGCTAGTAATTTTAAGTTCAGAAAACTGACGTGTTATTCCTATTAAACTAATGAAATACTGAAGCTGGTTGCCGCAAACTTGTATCGTTGAAGCAAGGGTAAAAGCGATAAAATTGGTTTTAAACTATTAATGTTGCAATTATGTGTTATTTAAAATAAACAGATTTTTATCATTTGTGTACTTGCTTCATATGTAGACAATAGAGCACTTGTTATTATTGCGCTGAATTTATTTAGCATTATATTACAGGTGTTTTGAGAAAGTCGGGTAAAAAGAAAATTTAATATTTATAGTTAGTGTGATAAATCGAAAAACTATGATTTTTGCATAAAGGAACTTTACTTATTAATGTTGTGATTACGTTTTGTTTAAACTAAAGAGATTTTTATCATTCATATGCTTACTTCACAAGTAGACAAGCGATCATTTATTATTATTGTGCTGAATTCTGAAAAATTCTGAATATCTGAAAAACCAGTAAACTTACCAATATTTGAAATAAATTGAACACATTCTTTTCTGGCGATCAATTAAAAATTGCAAGTTGAGTCAAGCATTTTTTGTTAACAGGTTGATCGCCACGGCGATCATCAGTAACCGGAGTGGATCAAATAATTGTAAAAGTTGAATGAAAATTCGCTAATTAGAGAATGCTTTGAAATCAAATCTGCAGTATTGAAAAATTAAAAGTTTTTATTAAATCAAAAATTAATTTTCATCGAATCTTTTATCTACCGGTGCATTGTATTGAAGCATTTTAAACATAAGTGTGGCTCGTCAATACAATCTTGGCAGTATTTACTGACAAGTTTGACTTTACTTGCAAAATTTTATTGGTAATATTGTGTGCAAAATTTGCATGCCAAATACGGTTTTTATTTTTTACGGTTTTAATTACTTAATTTTCGTGGCGATTTGAGCGAAACATGTGATTTCGGCGTGGCAGTCAACGTGTTAAAGGACAATTTTAACCCTTTGCACTCGGTTGTCCCCTCTGAGGGGACAACGTAAGTCTAGCATATCACTCGGTTGTCCCCTCTGAGGGGACATGAAAGTTTATTAACGATTACGGAGAATGAACTTATTCCACCGCAATTTTTTAAGAAAGACGTGTTCTCCTGTAGTTTTCTATTAAAATGGGACAAAAAACAAATCGAAATATGATAAAATTAACAAGATCCATGATAAATAAATCAACTGTTTTACACATCGAAAAAGAACGTGCGAAGTGGATTCACGACGGACTATACACTTCTCTAATCCGTTGAGCAATTTGTAGATTTACTGGATTAGGCATACAAAGGTACACGGGTATGACTCAATGATATGGGAAACTTGATAAGATAATAAAGAAAACCGAAAACTGAGAGAAGAAATTTACAAGATCTCAGTTCGCAATTCGCAATTCGAATCTCAGAAGAAAGAAAACAGCAAAAACCAATGACACACCACAAGTTTGTGAAAAGTCTTGTAAAGCAGTTGAGAGGTGATTTTCGATTTTTCAAAAACACCAGGTGGAAGGTGGCAAACAACATTTTATTGTTAACCCTTTGCACTCGACTGTCCCTTCTGAGGGGACACGAAGATACTTCGTGTTATTACTGAGGAAAATGTATATACAGAAAACGTTTGTTCAAATATTTGTTTCCTTAAGATTTTTCCGGGGAGTTACAAATGAAGGCAAGGAGATAGAATTAATAATCTGTGTGCTATTTAATATTTAGTAAATTCGTGGTCAATAAACTGAGAGGAGAATTCTAGCGACTGCAAGAACAACCTTCTATATATTCCTGCAATAGGCTGAATGATAAACTGCAAGTTATTGTATAAACATTGTATATGCTTGGAAGAAAAAATGACACGTAAAAGATCATAAACAAGTTATTACTGCGATATGTGTTTGAATAAACCCGCAATGCACATTGGTGAATGAACTATGACGCATTCGAAAAGAATAGGCTATAAAATTTCAATTTTGTTTCAACATAAATGTATCAGCAAAGTTGGATGCAAAACGTGCTTTGAGCAAAGTATTTTTTTCAAAACTATACCATTTTTAACGAAATGTTGCGCTATTCGCTACTTCGTGAAGAAACATGTCCGAGTGCAAAGGGTTAAACGTGTACAAATCAACCTGCTATGCATATTGGGAATTGCTTCAGACTTTACCATACTGTAGAAAATTATAAAAAATAAATTTTGATTTTTTTTTGTAAATATGTGTTCTTCAATGTCCACAAATTCATATAAACCAAATTTCATTACATTTCCTTACTTGGTTCTAAAATTATACTCTATAATATCACGTTTCCAAGGGTGTATGTTTTCGCGAAAAAGTGGCGTCGAGTTGCTGGTAGGTAACGTCCGAAACGGTGCCGAGTGCAAAGGGTTAACAATTAGTACAGCAAATTATCTGAGCATCGGAAGACACGTTGATAATAAGATTGGTTAAACTCTTTTCTGTCCACTTTTGAAAATTGTACCGCGGAAACTTCCGATCGGAGGAAAAAGTGATACGGTCCCGTTGTCCTGGTGTCCGTTTCAACAAAGGCTCATGGATCCGTGAAAGAACGCTGCTGGAGATAGAGAGACGTATCTATTTTGAATAGAAAGTTTGCGTTGCGGTCCGCCAGGAAGATAAAGCTGATCGATTTGACGACAGAAGGCCTCGTCCTCGGTATATGCGCAAAGGGATGCTCGGAAAATAGAGATAGAGATACAAAAAGGGGTGGGGTATCGAATGCTATGGAAAGTGACATAAAAGAATAGTACGTGAAAGTGAATAAGATGAATAATAATAAACGCGGGAATAAGAAACGGAAACAGAATGAGACATCGAAGAAAAAGGAGATGAAGAATAGTAAAAATAGTAAAAAAATAAGAGTAGTGGAATAGAGAAAATTATAAAATTTCAGTGTGACAGAAATATTTTACCAGCGTTTGGCCTAAATCTATAAAACGATATATATTTCTAACGTTCCTCCGATAGAAATACATCGATAGATGGTGCATGAAAAATGTCTCGAACTTCTTTCTATATTGACTCGTCTTTTTCGTTTTTTCCTTCCACTCGCCTAGTGACCTACATTTTTTCCTGTCGATTTTCGTGATTTTCGACGATTGTGATCGGAGCTATGCTATATTTCTGGGATTCACATATTGGAAGAGAGACGGGTCGGAAAGAGAATTTTATGTCAAAGTTAATAAGCGTTTAGCTGAGTAATGTTGAATATTTAATGTTCTACTATAATCGAATGTGAAAGCGCGTAATTAATGTTTCATTATCAGAGAACTATACGTGATAGCTTTATATATATCTAAAAATTCATGCGCGTTTGCTCTTTTTCTTTTCAGCGCACTTTTCTCCTTTTGACCGCAGGTATTTCATATTTCTGGAATTCACATATTGAAGCAGGCGTAATACCAACACGAAAAATTCCGCGCAAAATGTATCGTGCAATAAGGTGGATGTTCGATATTGAATGTTCAATATTAAAATGTCATCATCCGAAAATTGCAGTGGGCGGTCATTAAATAAAAATGTTCCATCTGAACATCCAAGAATATATATACTGTTCATTTCTCTCTTTTTGACTGTGGCTATTTCATTTTTCTGGAATCCACATATTAGAGCAAAAATTAGATCGAGTCATAAGTAACTTCCGTTTTTTTTTATCAGATATTAATTTTGCTTTCATTGAATAACAAAATTATATTAGTTTATTATGTATTCGCCACTATTATGTATTATCGTCCTTCTTCTTCCTAACTTGCTCGACCGTAAAGATTCATGTTTTCTCGTATTTATTAACCTCTTACTTGTTCTCGGATCCCGTATTCTTCAAGCGACTTCAAATAAAACGATTCGGCTCGACTTTATTTTATATGGAGAGACCGATTTTAAGCTGAATAGGGTGCCTGATCCGTAATAAGCAACCGAGCGGCTCCACGTGTTGCTTATTTCGGAACAGAACTTTATTATACCACACGCTCATAACTACAGTTTTGTTAGAAATATGCATGCTCGGGAGCGGAAGATTGCTTATTACGGATCAGGTACACACTTCGGTTTAATTTTGTTCTCATACGGGACGCCAACTGCAACAATTATTGTTCGACCGTAAAGATTTATGTCTTCTCGTATTCATTGACTTCTCACGTTTTTTTTTATCAGACATTAATTTTGCTTTCATTGAATAACAAAGTTGTATTAATTTATTATGTATTTGTCACCATTATGTATGATCGTCCTTCTTCTTCTTCTTAACTTGCTCGATCGTAAAGATTCATGTTTTCCCGAATTTATTGACTTCTCGCGTGTTCTTGGATCCCGTATTCTTCAAGCGACTTCAAATAAAACGATTCGGCTTGACTTTATTTTATATGGAGAGACCCATTTTAAGCTGAATAGGGTGCCTGATCCGTAATAAGCAACCGAGCGGCTCCACGTGTTGCTTATTTCGGAACAGAACTTTATTACACCACACGCTCATAACTACAGTTTTGTCCGAAATATGCATGCTCGGGAGCGGAAGATTGCTTATTAAGGATCAGGTACACACTTCGGTTTAATTTTGTTCTGATACGGGAAGCCAACTGCAACAATTATTGTTCGACCGTAAAGATTTATGTCTTCTCGTATTCATTGACCTCTCACGTTTTTTTTTTATCAGACATTAATTTTGCTTTCATTGAATAACAAAGTTGTATTAATTTATTATGTATTTGTCACTATTATGTATGATCGTCCTTCTTCTTCCTAACTTGCTCGACCGTAAAGATTCATGTTTTCTCGTATTTATTGACTTCTCGCGTGTTCTTGGATCCTGTATTCTTCAAGCGACTTCAAATAAAACGATTCGGCTTGACTTTATTTTATACGGAGAGACCCATTTTAAGCTGAATAGGGTGCCTGATCCGTAATAAGCAATGGAGCGGCTCCACGTGTTGCTTATTTCGGGACAGAACTTTATTATACCCCACGCTCATAAGTACAGTTTTGTTCGAAATATGCATGCTCGGGAGCGGAAGATTGCTTATTACGGATCAGGTACACACTTCGGTTTAATTTTGTTCTCATACGGGACGCCAACTGCAACAATTATTCTTCGATCGTAAAGATTTATGTCTTCTCGTATTCATTGACTTCTCACGTTTTTTTTGTCAGACATTAATTTTGCTTTCATTGAATAACAAAATTATATTAATTTATTATGTATTCGCCACTATTATGTATTATCGTCCTTCTTCTTCCTAACTTGCTGACTTTCCCTAATTTCTCCAGGTGGCGGTCAACAGTTGATTGTGAGGTATTCGTCGGTTCGTCTTTTAAGCTCGTAACTCCAGAATGGAATTTTACAAACCAATTTCTAACTACCCGATCAGTTATTAGACCTTCATCGTATATGTTGCATATTTTTTCAGCTGTCGCCTTAGCGCTACTGCTTTGTTTAAATTCCCAAAGTATTACATGTCGAATATGCACTTTTTGACTCTCCATTTTAGAGGTTTCAAAAAACAGTTGAATGTAACATGCACCGCATAAAACAGGTGACAGAAGACGAATTGAATCCTCATCTATATAGTAAAAACAAAAACTCGTTTGTTTCGGTAAATTATAGTGGATAAATACGAATAATAGATTTTACCTAGTTGCATCGGAAGTTACTTACGACTCGATCTTATATGATACCAGAAAAATATTCCGTATAAAATATTTTATATTATTATAAATACTTTATTTAATTTATCTAATTATTATATTATTATAAATACTTCATTGCCAGAACTATAACTGGCAGCCGCCAAGAAACTCTGATTTCGTGTTTAGAAATCCATACGTATATGGGCTGCTGCCTGAATATTTTTCTATCTTTCTCTACCACAATCGTCTCGTTTATATTAGAGCAAATATGATACCAGAAAAATATTCCGTATAAAAGGTAACACGCATTCGGTTAAACATTCAATATTCTCTCACTGCCATTAATACTTCATTACCAGAAAATTATAACTGGCAACCAAGAAACTCAGATTTCGTGTTTAAAAATCCATACGTATATCGACTACTACCTGAACATTTCTTCTGTATCTTTCTCTACCAAACTCGTCTTTTTTATATCAAAGCAAATATTGTACCAGAAACATATTCCGTAGAAAAGGTAATACGCATTCGATTAGACGTTCAATATTCTGTCACTGCCATTATTACTTCATTGCCAGAAAATTATAACTAGCAGGCAAAAAACTCGGATTTCATGTCTAGAAATCCATATGTATATGGACTACTGCCTGAACATTTCTTTATTTTTTTTTTCTAACACAATCGTCTTTTTTATATTACAGCAAATATGATACCAGAAAAATATTCCGTATAAAAGGTAATACGCATTCGGTTAGATATGCAATATTCTGTCACTGCCATTAATACTTCTTTGCTAGACAATTATAACTGGTAGCCAAGAAACTTGGATTTCATGTCTAGAAATTCATACGTATATAGGCTGCTGCTGAATATTTCTCTATCTTTCTCTACCACACTTTTCTGTCTTATATTAGAGCAAATATGATACCAGAAAAATATTCCGTATAAAAGGTAATACACATTCGGTTAGACGTTCAATATTCTGTCGCTGCTATTAATACTTTATTGCTAGAGAACTACAACTGGCAGACAAGAAACTCGGATTTCGTGTCTAGAAATTCATACGTATATGGACTACTGCCTGAACATTCTTTTATTTTTTTCTAACACAATCGTCTCTTTTACATTAGAGCAAATATGATACCAGAAATGTATTCCGTATAAAAGGTAATACGCATTCGGTTAGACGTTTAATATTCTGTCACTGCCATTAATACTGCATTGTCAAAGCATTATAACTGGAAGCCAAGAAACTCGGATTTCGTGTACAGAAATCCATATGTATATGGGTTACTGCCTGAATATTTCTCTATCTTTTTCTACTACGCTCGTCTTCTTATACTAGAGCAAATATGATATGGGAAAAATATTCCGTATAAAAGGTAATACGAATATGGTTAGATATTCAATATTCTGTCACTGCCATTATTACTTCATTGCCCGAAAATTATAACTAGCAGCCAAAAAACTCGGATTTCATGTCTAGAAATCCATATGTATATGGACTACTGCCTGAATATTTCTTTACTTTTTTCCTATCACACTCGTCTCTTTTATATTAGAGCAAATATGATACCAGAAAAATATTCCGTATAAAAGGTAACGCGCATTCGGTTAGACGTTCAATATTCTGTCACAGCCATTAATACTTCATTACCAGAGAACTATAATTGGCAGCCAAGAATCTCGGATTTCGTGTATAGAAATCCATACTTATATGGGTTGTTACCTAAACATTTTTTTTATCTTTCTCTACTACATTCGTCACTTTTATATTAGAGCAAATATGATACCAGAAAAATATTCCGGATAAAAGATTATACTCATTCGGTCAGACGTTCAGTATTCTGTCACTGCTATTAATACTTCATTGTCAAAGAACTATAACTGGCAGCCAAGAAACTCGAATTTCGTGTCTAGAAATCCATACCCAGATGGGCTACTGCCTGAACATTTCTCGATCTTTCTCCACCGCACTCGTCTCTTTTTTTCCACTCTCCTCTTTCAAGTTTCTCGCCTTTCCCCAACTTTCCTCTTCAACAAGTCTGATACCCTGATGGCCCATTGTCGACAGCCTTTTGTCTAGAGTCTCTATGAGCCACTATGAGAGTATGACGAGACACCGGATCCAGAGATACACATCAGAATCGTTTATGCCTAGAGATTACTCCAGGCGTGGCCTCGAGCAACGCTTCTTTTTTCGTTTTCTTACTACTGCACCGCGACCACGTTTAAACACGTCTTTTCTAAGTCCACTTTGCGCTATCTCCAATTATTTAAACATTCAGTTTCTTATAACGTAGGTACTTCGTTAGATCCAGAATGGATAATGTACAGATTTTGTAACTATTAGGTGTAAGAGTGGTTAATTTGGAATGGCAGATTTTGTAACTATTAGGTGTCGTGAGATTATAAGAATGAAAAATTGCTATTGACTTGCAACTAATCTATTTTGCATCGTTATAGTTACAAAGGTTTGAAGTTCTCCCATCATTGAAGTTTCTTTTATTATTATGTTTTAACCGAATGTGCACTTATTTCGAAATCGACGTAAACCAATGTGTTAACTTCATCGATCTGGTGACGCTCGTAAAGTCTAATTTCTAAAATGTACTGTAGGAATTAAATATGTGAAACTGGAAAGTATAATATTTATAAACAATGACAACATGATCAAGACACTTTAGTCTCATTTCCTAATCTTTTGCCGTTTCATCTTTTCGCCTTTTCGTCTTTACGTTTCGTTCTTAATCGGTAGCCGCCATATTCTTGGTGTATTATAATACGCGCGTGTTTCAACTGACTAAAATGGGTGTGTTAAAATTTTGATGATAACGAAACAGTGATACAACTATGAAAATTTTGTGAATTTAAATGAAAATCATTTTTTGATATAATGTAAAAAATTAATAGTTACGAAGGTTTGAAGTTCTCCTATCATTGAAGTTTCCTTTATTATTATGTTTTAACCGAATATGCACTTACTTCGAAACCGACGTAAACCAATGTGTTAATTCCTTCGATCCGGTGAAGCTCGTAAAGTCTAATTTCCAGAATATACTGTCGGAATGAAATACGTGAAACTAGAAAATATAATATTTATAAACAATACAACACAATCAAGGCACTTTAGTCTCATTTCCTAGTATTTGCCATTCATCGTTTCGCCTTTTCGTCTTTACGTCTTATCATCTTTACGTTTCGTCGCCAACTGACTACTACGCAAACCAACAACAGAATTGAACAAACTCGTCACCTATGATACCTCAACATAGTAATTGAGAATCACAGCTGACCTTCCCTTGCTAATTAGGGGACCCTCTATTTAAAATCCTACAGTACCATGAGCACATTTTGTTCTATACTCCTTGCGCGGTCTAGTTACAGAAATCTCAAGAGTGCATCAATGCATCGCATTTCATCATCCAGCACTGATAATACGAATCTAATATTGCAACTAATCTATTTGACATTGTTATAGTTACAAAGGTTTGAAGTTCTCCTATCATTGAAGTTTCCTTTATTATTATGTTTTAACCGAATACGCACTTCTTTCGAAACCGACGTAAACCAACGTGTTAACTTCTATCTGATGAAGTTCGTAAAGTCTAATTTCCAGAATGTACTGTAGGAATGAAATACGTGAAATTAGGAAGTATAATATTTATAAACAATAAGAACACAATAAAGACACTTTAGAGTCATTTCCTAATCTTTTGCCGTTTCATCGTTTCGCTTTTTCGTCTTTACGTTTCGTCGTCCAGTGACTACTACGCAACCAAACAATTTCCTGTATTATTATGTTTTAACCGAATATGCACTTATTTATTATTAATATTTATAAACAATGACAACACAATCAAGGCACTTTGGTCTCATTTCCTAATTTTTTGCCGTTTCATCGTTTCGTCTTTACGTTTTATCGCCTTTACGTTTTGTCATCAACTGGCTACTAGGCAACCAAACAATTTCCTTTATTATTAAGTTTTAACCGAATACGCACTTCTTTCGAAACCGACGTAAACCAATGTTTTAACTCCTTCTATCCTGGTGAAGCTCGTAAAGTATAATTTCCAGAATGTACTGTAGTAATTAAATACGTGAAACTAGAAAGTATAATATTTATGTATATTACAATAATATCACGATCAAACATCGAACTTATAAATAATTATTTTAATAACTGTTTTGCCATTTCATCGTTTCGTCTTTAAAACTTATCGTGTTTAATTTCTAATAAAAATGTTATTCATATAATACTGAAGATTTTTCGCATATTTACTGAAACCAGCTACAATCTAGAGAATTACGTATGGAAAGCTAGCGACCGATAAGGGTTAAAATCCTACAGTACCATGAGCACATTTTGTTCTATACTCCTTGCGCGGTCTAATTACAGAAATCTCAAGAGTGCATCAATGCATCGCATTTCATCATCCAGCACTGATAATACGGGTCCTTTGAAAGAAGTATTGAAAGAACATCGGAGTCTCTGCACATCGCAACCCTTTATCGCGCTCACTTGGCAATGTAACGAGGAATATCACCGGCAATTGGCTCTGCTTTATTCTTTGAGATGCGTGCCAGATAAAGCTATGTCAATGTAATTTGTACAGACACGATCATCGATACTGTCGAACGTTCAGTACTTTGTGCAATTACGGCTATATGTTGCTCGGTTCGGTTTATCATCGAACGCTGTGTGTATATTATAAGCTTGCCAACGTTCAGTTCTCTGTCTGCGCCAGACAATGAGGCTAGCATCTCCAGTTTCCAGACGCAGGGAGGCAATGGCATCTACAGACACTATATATTATACGCCGCGTGTGTCGTGGGTCCGGCAATTTAGAGTCAACAAGGATAATTTATGTATTTCGATACGTCGCAGGTGCGGTACCCGAGTTATGTGCATTGTAAATTTTGCGGTGATACGAGTCGTAAAGATGTCGTTTCGCATAAGAAACACAATCAGATGCTTGCGATTCATTGTTATTGGTACTTAGAATGAGTGCGCAAGTATGAACTTTGGTCAGGTGTCTTCTGGTCCGAACCCCTTTGCGCCATCTATGACTGTTTTCCAAATTTCTACTAGTACATTTACGGCAGTTATTTGGATTTGCTCCGAATTTCACAAAGAAAATGACAGAAAATCTATTTTATTCTTTTCTAACAATTTTTGCCGGATTTGATTAATGGAGTGATACGAATATATGCATATGAAAGTTTTTTCCTCCCGAAGCTTCTAATTTTAAAACATTAGATGCCATATATCATTTATTGGTTAATATATCCGTAGATTTAACGGATTTCGAATTTTCCAAGTAAAATTGCAGAACATGTTTTATACTTTGTTTCTAATCATTTTTGCCGACTTTTATTAATGGAGTGATACGAATATATATGGAATATCTTTTTCTCCTGAAGCTCCTAATTTTAGAACATTACATGTTATATATCAGTAATTGATTAATATACCCGTAAATTTATGGATTTGGAATTTTACTGGCAATATTACATAAAATGTGTTCTATTCTTTTCTAACAATTTTTGCCGATTTTTATTAATGGAGTGATACGAATACATATGGAAGTTTATCCTCCTGAAGACCCTAATTTTGAAACATTACATGTCATGTATCATTAATTCGTTAATATACCCCTAGATATAACGGATTTTGAATTTTACAAATAAAATTATAGAAAAAGTATACTATTCTCTTCTAACAGATATTTCCGGCTTCCATTAATGGAGCGATACAAAAATATATCGAATTCTTTTCCACCTTAAGCTTCTAATTTTAAATCATTACATATCATACATCATTTATTGGTTAACATATCCGCAAATTTAACGGATTTCGAATTTTACGAGCAAAATTACAGAAACTATTTATATTAGTTTCCAGCCATTTTTATTCAATTTTATTAATGGAACAATTCTAATACGTACCCAAATCAATTTTATCCTCAATCTTCTAATTTTGCAATTCTGTATGTCATATACCTGCATATTTATCCGTAAACCTGCCGTTAAATGATACAGGCTAAATTCGCCGGCTGCCCATCGTCTTCACCAAAGAAGATCTCAACTCATCGTCGCACTTGCAAAATTCAAAGGGCGGCGCCCAACAAAGGGAATTACAGAGCCTGCAGAGAGGGTCTCCTAAAACCGTTTATAACCATTGAGATTAAAGAGCCACGACTCTTTTATCTCCCGCGTAAGACGAACCTTCCTGAGAATGGGAACCTTCGTTCAGCCAGCTCAAGGGAAACAAACACCTGGCCCACGCCGGATTATTTTCAAGATATTCTCACGAGAATATGAACTTGTCCCGAAATAAGCAACACTCTCAAGGTCAGTTAGTTGCTTATTGCAGAACAAACATACGATTCGGCTTGACTTTGTTTTATACGCGGGACCCACCGATGACTGTTTTAAGCCGAATAAGGAGCCGAATAAGGTCCGCAAGAAGCAATTGAGAGGCTCTAGGTGTTGCTTATTTCCGAACAGAACTTTATTATACCACACGCTCGTAACTATAGTTTTTCTTTTCATTACGGATCAGGTACACGCTTCGGTTTAATTTTGTTCACATGCGCGACGCCAGCTGCAAAAATTATTGTTCGACCGCAAAAATTCGTCTTCTCGTATTTATTGACGTCTCACGTGTTGTCGGATCCTGTATTTTGCAAGCGACTTCAAATAAAATGATTCGGCTTGACTTTATTTTATACGGACAGACCCTCCGATGACCATTTTAAGCCGAATAAGGTGCCTGATTTGTAATAAGCATCCGAGCGACTCCAAGTGCTGCTTATTTCGGAACGTAACTTTATTGTACCACACGCCCATAACTATAGTTTTCTTCGAAATATGCATGCTTGGAAACGGGAGATTGCTTATTGGGGATCAGGTACACGCTTCGGTTTAATTTTGTTCCCATACGGAACGCCAACTGCAACAATCTTTGTTCGATTGTAAATATTCATGTCTTATCGTATTTATTGACCTCTCACTTGTTCTCGGATCCTGTATTTCGCAAGCAACTTCAAATAAAACGATCCGGCCTGACTTTGTTTTCTATGGAGATCGATGACCATTTTAAGCTGAATAGGGTGCCTGATCCGTAATAAGCAACCGAGTGGCTTCAAGTGTTGCTTATTTCGGAACAGAACTTTATTATACTACACGTTCGTAACTATAGTTTTGTTCGAAATATACATGCTCGGGAGCGGAAGATTGCTTATTACGAATCAGGTACACGCTTTGGTTTAATGTTGTTTTCATGTAGGACGTCAACTGCAACAATTATTATTCGACCATAAAGATTCATGTTTTCTCGAATTTATTGACCTCTCACGTGTTCTTGGATCCTGTATTCTTCAAGCGACTTCAAATAAAACGATTCGGCTTGACTTTATTTTATATGAAGAGACCCATTTTAAGCGGAATAAGGTACCTGATCCGTAATAAGCAATCGAGTGGCTCCAAGTGTTGCTTATTTCGGAACAGAACGTTATTATACCACACGCTCGTGGCTGCAGTTTTGTTCGATATATACACGCTCGGAAGCGGAAAATTGCTTATTACGGATTAGTTATACACTTTTGTTTAATGTTGTTTTTATGTGGGACGTCAACTGCAACAATTAACAATCGACCATAAAGATTCATGTCTTTTTGTCTTTATTGACCTCTCACGTGTTCTCGGATCCTGTATTCCGCAAGCGACCTCAAATAAAGGCGGGAGAAGTTGCTATTTTCGAGGCAGAAAACAGTGTCTTATGCCAAATCGAGGCACTACTTTCTCTCAGTAACCTACCTTCTCTATCTTACTGTTTGTACATTCTGCTTTTCTGTTTATCGCCTGTTCTTCGGACAATTTCTCTCCACGAACTATTTTCGTCGCTTTTCGCATTCTTTGTGTGCCGGCTTTGTTCATATTGGCCCTCTTCTGAGCTTTGTGTTGTGACTTTGTGCGCGGTTTCGTGCTCCACGTTTTCTTCCGTTTTCTTTGCTTGTCGTTCGCAGTCTTGCTATTCTCTAATTTAGTTGAGAGCCCGTCGCACCCTCGATCGATGGAGCCTTCCAGCTCTTCTAAGGTCAGTCGTAAATATCAGATGCATCCGAGCGATTGCGCTTCGACGTCTGCTCGACCGACTAACCGATTTAAAAGCTACTTTTAATTGAAGTGCTTGCGCATAAATGATTATTAATAACCGGAGAAAATTAAAATTGCCGAGCCAGCTCGAGAGCTTTTAGAGGGGGATGATGTTAAGACGTTGACTGCTGATTAATTGAAATTGTACTCAAAGTTGATATGATGTTTTAATACAGATATGTTTGGACAGCGCATGTTTAGAGTACTTGATTTATAGTGACCAATTACGTTTTTATACCGTTTTTAATAGATCATGTGCTTCCGCTTTTTTACGCCGACAGGTGCTTTTTTTGGTCTAAACATTATTTTTTTTTAATAAATTGGCCGTTTTCAAAACAGTGTAAATTCAATGGGTATGTTTTTAATACATTGTACTTCAATGGGTATATTTTTAATAGAGTGTATTTCAATGGGTATGTATTTAATATGTGTGTAATTTAATTTCAATGGGTATGTTATAACATCATTAGACGAAGATTCTTTACTGTAAAATATTTTAATTCAATCAGCTATAGACTGCATTAAAAAAATATGGAATAATCTAGGACTTTCCACAAAGAATTGAATTTAATGTCCAATAGCTAATAGTGAGAGGATCTGCTTATTTTTTCCACATTTAGCGATGGTCCCCTAAATGTTGTGATACACACCTGCCGCATACACCATCAGTATAACCAAAAGTTATTACAAAAATCGTAAAAAATTCAGTTTATTCATTTTCGCCTCTACGTTCAACATACTAAAATCCGTAAGTTTCAGCTTATTAAACGCCTGTTATAATCCTACTTGCACACGACAGTCATAGTCTGAAATTAACAGTTACGTTTAAAAATGTACTTTTTTTTGCATCAGCCCAGACTTTTCGCAAGTAGTAAACGAAGTTCGCAATATTCAGAAAGGACGCAAAAAAACCAAAGACTTTTAAAGACAGCGTCTTTAAAAAAACATAGGAAAGTACGCGTCATTAATTTTCGCGTGTGCATTCAACAGAGTGCATTCATCTGCAAGTTTCACTTTTTCGGAATGCCTGTTAGAATCTTATTTACACATGACGGTCATATTACGAAATCAACATTTACACTTACAAATGATTTTCTTCCATTTCAATACATATTTCTGAAAAAATTGAAAGAAGTTGCATAAATGTTGTTCGACCCACAACATCTGAAATAGTCACCACAAACTTACCGAAGACACAAAGCCTCGTTGAAAAACACCCGAAAGCCCACGTCATTAATTTCCACCTAAGCGTTTAATGCATAGAAATCCACAAGTTTCACTTTGTCGATGGTCTGTCGGAATCTTACTTACAGCCGACAGTCACCGTTTAAAATCAACAATTAACCTTTAAAATTATTTTCTCTTTTTTCTGAAAATATAACAATGCAGAACCTTCCAAAGTTTGTAATATCCACTGAAAAATGACCGAGGACAGACAAAGCGTCGTTGAAAAACATCTGAAAGCCGACGTCATTAATTTTCGCCTAAGTATTTAATGCATCGAAATCCGCAAGTTTCACTTCATCGATCGTCTGCCGGAATCTTACTTACAATCAATAGTCGCCGTTCAAAATCAACGATTACCCTTCAAAATGCTTTTGTCCACAACAATGCAGACCTTTCGAAAGTACTAAAAGAACTTCGTAATGCACCAAAGGTCCGCAAAGTTTGAATAGTCACCGCAAAATGACCAAAGCCGTCGACAGCATTCTCCCAAAACTCCAAAAATTTCACGTCATTAACACGTTGACTGCCAAGCATATTTTACTACGCGATGCAATGAAATACTTGAAATAAAGTATTGAAGCTCCGTTCCAATATCAATTGCATTCGCAATATTGCAAATAGGCTTCATTGCGAATTTTTTGCATTTTTAATAAGATCTTTTGGGTATTTTGCTTAAGCGTATTTTGCTATGTTAGAACTGCGATGTGGTGAAATACTGCAGAATATAATTAAATCGTGCAAAATAAAGGTAACGCAGAGTTATGAGAAGCCAATGTATTGAAGCACCGTTCCAATATCAATTGCTTTTACAAGATTGCAAATACGCTCCATTGCGAATTTTTTGCATTTTTAGTCAAATATTTTGCGTATCTTCCTCAAGAGTATTTTGCTATGTTAGAACCGCGATACGATGAAATACTGCAGAGTATAATTAAATCGTGCAAAATGAAGGTATCGCCGGGCTGTTAAAAACTATAATATTGAGGCACCATTCCAATAACAATTGCTTTTACAAGATTGCAAATAGGTTTCAATTGCGAATTTTTTGCACTTTTATTCAAATCTTTTGCGTATTTTATTCAAGAGTATTTTACTATATTAGATAAAATCCGCCGTGGCAGTTAACGTGTTAATTTTCACCTATAAATCCAACGCACCGCCATACCTGCGCATAAACAGAAACGCACCGGGCGTTTTTTCGCGCTGGCGCTCAGCCTCGCAGGAAAAAATGAAGGAAAAGACTTACTTTGAGTGCCTCTTCGTGTGTGACCGCGCGGAAGGGTGTGCCGTTCACTTCCAAGATGGTGTCTCCTGGCCTGAGTCCAGCGCGTTCGGCCACCGAACCTTCCTCCACCCTCGAAATGTAGACACCCACCCCTGAGAACAATTCGCAGACTTTCCTTCAGGCCGGAAGCTGCCTGGTTTCTGGCCCGCAACCGGTGCGAACTAAAACTCTCCACCCATGCGGTCGTTTTTCGTCGCGGCGACGTCTCGGCATTGTTTTGCCGTTGCTTGCCATTCCATCGAGGCTAATTCGCTCGAAGCTCGCTTGCCAGCAATGCCGGAGACGCCGCCATATTCACGATTTGGGTTTTTGAACTCTTGGCTTTCGAGATGATTGTGCATTTGCGCGAAGATCCTCGAAGGACATTGGAAGTTAACGGCTTTGTTGGCGTTTTAAAAGGTTTGCGCGTTTTTTCGACAACGTGTGCGCAAATAAGGGAAATTATATGTGCTGCTTTTTGTTACTGAACGCTTTAAGGACCGCTCACGAGTTTTTTTGTGTTTTCTGCACGCTGTCTTTAGATGTCATTTATTTTGATGTACTGTATCTACTTTGTCTATTGAAGTATTTGCATCAATATTCAATGCATTAAACTTGATTGTCTTCATGTTTTTTTCGTATAATAATTTTTTAGTAAAAAAGTTATGACAACTGTTTATCGACCGCTTTTGACTGAAGATGCCACTCACTAACGATCGATTCTGTTTTGGATATCGCGCAGGAATTGTGTATGTGCCTATTTGTAAAGCTCTATAACTCAAAAATACTGATTGTGTTGTTGAGAATCCTTTGGTTTCAAAGCAGTGTAACTTTATTGTCATTTAGAATTGTCATAATATAATTTGATATTTATTTTATCTAATATAATCGTTGACCACTGAAAAGCCGATTAATCGGCTACCGGTAAATAACAGTTGGAACCGAAAAACCGATTAATCGGCTAGGGGTCGATAAAGTGATGATTATTAAAAACATAATTTTTTTAATAATATCCAAAATACTTCCAATTATACAATTTCGTATTTCTTACAGATTTCTTAATGGTCCTTAAAGTGTTAACACACTGTCAGCCGACCTCGCGAAAATGCGGTTTTCTGAATCTGTCGCTTGAGCGCCGGCCCCACAATAATGTGGAATTTTTTTTGCTGGTATAAATGTCTTACACAGTGATTTGTATTTACTTGCCATTCTTCGAGAAATACCACACTTGCCTTAAATATTAAAACTTTTCTTTTCTGTTTGCATTATATATATGTAATAATCGACCTTGAAATGGAAAAAAGGAACTATATTTATTTTTATAATCATAAATTAAAAATGTCGATTTTATTTCTATTTTTAATTACCGTTAAATTGTACATGACGAATATGCAAATAAAATGTATTATTTTACGAAAGTATATAATGTTTTGAATATTTTTTTTGGCTATTCATTGATCAGAAACAAACGAATAAGGCTGGTGTTTGGGATTTAATTGGGCGAAACTTTGCCGGCGCTCAGGTTTTAAATGACTTTTAGGTCGTCCGCTATCAATGTGTTAAGTTCAGTAAGCGTTGAGAGTATTCGTGCGCGAGTCAGTTTCGAATAATGGGTACTTCGAGAAATTGTGGTTTATTGGTCATTTGGTGTTGGAAGAGGCTGCCTTAGAATAAACGAGAAAACCGCGTAAAGCGAGTAAATGGTGCGGTAAAATGTATTTCTTTTCGGGTGTTCGGTACCAGGGGGTCGTAAGGTAGAATAAACGAATGTACTTGCGAATTCTTGTTTTAGTTCAAAGTTATCGACACTGGAAATACATTTATGTCAGAATGACAATTAAAAATAAAATAAAATTTGTTGGAAAATTATTTACATGAATCAATATTGAGGTACGGCTGCATCTTGACAATTATGCTCAAATATACTATCGTTTTAGTAACTCAAGTATAATAGAATGTTCTTTTAAACCTATACAGAAGTATGAACTTAACTTCAGGTATTAATTTTATAATTTACTTTAGATGAATATCTTCTAAGATTATTTTTAAAGTTAAAATTAATAATCAAGAATGCTAACTATGATAAGATGATATCATATTTGAAATTCCACGTTTATAATTTCACGAATGAAAAAGTTGAAAACCGTAGATAATAACAAGCGAAAAATGTGAGTTATTATGAAAACTGATAATCTACTACATTTTTCCAGATTTCTTAATAAAATATTAATTGATTAAATAGTCATGGCAATTGTCTTGAAGTCGATGTGTCAACTAACTTTGTATGAAAAACGAACTTTCATAATGCAAAAAATATGCTAGCAATTTATTAACGATTTTATCTTCTGTTATACTTTCCGTATGCTTTGCCTTTATTTTGCAACGATGATTTTCAATGGTACTTGTATCAAAGTTTCAAACTGAATTGACGGTCAAATAATAACACAGAAATTCCAAACATATCATTATTAAAATCTTTTAATGTGTTCTATTTATGTCATCAACACGCCTCTAAATAAGAACCACACGAATATTTATCGCCCTATTTTATAATAATACTTATCATCCTATTCTTTGTATTTTCTTGTTTACTCCGTAAATTTTGTGAACACCATTTTTTCCGATACTGCATCCCTTATACAGGTTTCAAATTCAGTGTCAAATAATAATATAGAAATTCCAAACACATCATAATTAAAATGTTGTAATGTCTCTATTTATGTCATCAACACGTCTTTAAATAAGAACCACACGAATACTTATTGCCCTATCCTATAACAATACTTATCATTCCATTTTTTGTATTCTCTCGTTTACTCTGCAAATCTTGTGAACACCTTTTTTTTTTATACTGCATCTCTTATACAAGTTTCAAATTCAGTGTCAAATAATAAAATAGAAATTCCAAACATATCATAATTAAAATATTGTAATGTGTTCTATTTACGTTATCAACTCGCCTCTAAATAAGAACCACACGAATACTTATCGCCCTACCTTATAATAATACATCTCCTCCTATTTTTTTTTGTATTCTCTTGTTTACTCCGCAAATTTTGTGAACACCTTTTTTTTGATACTGCATCTCTTATACAGGTTTCAAATTCAGTGTCAAATAATAAAATAGAAATTCCAAACATATTATAATTAAAATGTTGTAATGTGTTCTATTTACGTTATCAGCACGCTTTTAAATAAAAATCACACGAATACTTATCATCCTATCTTTTTTTTGTATTCCCTCGTTTACTCCACAAACTTTGCGAACCCCATTATTTTAAACTGCATCTCTTACACAAGTTTTTATAAATACGTACAAACTTGTTTATAAAGAATGCGTTCTTGAACACAATTTCTCGAAGTATCGTCAGAATTTGATTGCCGCACAAATACTTTCTACACAAATTCCAGTGCTCTGAAAGTCGTCTAACCATTATTTTAAACTGCATCTCTTACACAAGTTTTTATAAACACGTACAAACTTGTTTATAAAGAATGCGTTATTAACCACAATTTCTCGAAGTATCCTCCGAAATTGATCGCCGCACAAATACTTTCTACACAAATTCCAGTGCTCTGAAAGCCGTCAAACGATGGTATTGGCAGCAAAAAAATAAGTTACACGAGATCCTTCGAATTTACGCGAGCCACGAGACGATTGAAACGGATGAAACGGTAAAACGCCCGTTTCGGGGCATAAACTTGCCGGAAATCGATATTCCGCGCGTCGACGGCATGGGTGGAGATAAACGTGTAAGACGGACGAAAGCCACGGGAGGAAATATGGAAAGAATAACAGTAACAGTAATAGTATACGGATGCATCAAATTGACGCGTGAGAGAACTCGTGATGTATGGTGTCTGGGTGCGTATTTATATGCGTACAGGTTGAGTCGTAGATCGTGGGATAACCGAAAGCCGAACGTTTCTGGCCGACAAATAAATCGGATGTGCGGAACAGGTTTGTGACGCAACCTTTTGAAACGTTCTACGCTCTCTCCGTTAGTCCACTGTTCTCACGTTGCTCGTCCTGTACTTTTCGATAGACGTGTGACGTGTCTCTGTTACCGTGAATGACCAAAATTGGAGAATGTCGACTTTCACCGGCGAATGTCGACAGATGCCAAATACGTCGGTGAAAGATCAAATATTTCATTACATTCTTGTACATTCGGACCCTCCGGTGTGTGTCGACAATCACAGATATGCTCTGGTGGAGGTCCGAAACAGAAGAGTCAAAAAATAAGCGACTGACTCTCTTACGCCAAATCGTTTGTTCTGCTCGGGGTCAATCAGCTTTGTCAGTCTTATGCAAGCTTTGATAACGCGAGCAACGTTTTCTTAATTTTCTTTCCGATACCCTAATTTATTCTAAATGGATACTGTGGTAAATCGTGATCTTTTTTTTGAAAAGTTAAATGCATTGATTGCGGGTAAACGAGAAGACGATTGTTTTTATTTTTCTCAAGAAAAGTACTCTAAAATACTTTCTGAAGTGGTGTCTGCTAAAATTAATGCAGCACACCTTTGGATTACAGACGATTAAAACGTTTTGATGTTTTAAAAATGAATGATGAAGAGAAGTTAATTGTACCATTAAAACCAGGGGAAACGAACATACAGTATTATGTTACCAATGAAGAATTGTATAGTATACTATATGAAACTCACAACAGAACAGGCCACGGAGAGAACTTAAAGAGTTGCAAGTTAAATACAAAAATATTACATATGAATTTGTAATGTTGTATTTGAAAATATTGTAATGTATTCTATTTTTCTTTTTTTATCGTGTTCTATTTATCTTTTCTTATTTACTCCGCAAATTTTATGAACACCATTTTTTCGATACTGCATCTCTTATACAGGTTTCAAATTCAGTGTCAAATAATAACATAGAAATTCCAAACATATCATAATTAAAATGTTGTAATGTGTTCTATTTACGTAAGAATACGTATTTAAATAAGAACCACACGAAAACTTATCGCCCTATCTTATAATAATGCTTATCATCCCATATTTTGTATTCTTTCGTTTACTCCGCAAATTTTGTGAACATCATTTTTTTCGATACTGCATCTCTTATACAGGTTTCAAATTCAGTGATTCAGAAATTCCAAACATATCATAATTAAAATGTTGCAATGTGTTCTATTTACGTCATCAACTCGTCTCTAAATAAGAACCACACGAATATTTATCATCCTATTTTTTTTCTATTCCCTCGTTTACACCGCAAATGTTATGAACACCATTATTTTAATACTGCATCTCTTACACAAGTTTTTATAAACACGTACAAACTTGTTTATAAAGAATGCGTTATTAACCAGATTTAAGAATTGTACAGTATACTATATGAAACTCACACCAGAATAGGCCACGGAGAGAGCTTAAAGAGTTGCAAGTTAAATACAAAAATATGACATACGAAGTTGTAATGTTGTATTTGAATGTAGAATGTACTATATATTTCAAATTCTTGGTCATTCCTTTCAGAAAGACAGGCGAAAAAGTTACGTCACCCTTGTGACTTTTTATAGCGACTGAATTACGGAGAATAAAATATAAATCTCCAACATGTTCAACATTCACCATTAGTGCATGGTGAATGTCAACATTTACCGATGTAAGTCAGAAATAAGGGTACATTTCACCGGTGAAAGTCGACATTCTCCAGATTTCGGTGTTTCACGGTAACATCTCTACGAAGAGAGAAGGAAGGTACATGCAGACAGACAGACAGATCTTTCGCAGAACAGTGTCTTTGTTTTCGCGCGTCATTTGCATCATGCCTTCGTGCCTATGCGTTCCATGATCCAGTGTTGAGAACGTGCACGCAAACGATCGACCACGAGGAACCTGAGTCTGGAGAAAATGGGAGAGGATATAAGATCGATAGGTGGGGTGGATCCTGGAAAAAATGATGTCAGTAATTGAGAACGATTTTCGTAAAATGTACATGGCATAAATATGAGTGGCTAAACTTCGGGTTCTACTGTTTGTCAAAATAAAAAGGGGTCATAAGAGTGTACGTTTGAAAATTATTCTTTTTCGAGATATACACTTTTTGTCGACATTAAAAACTTAGTAGAATAGTAGTTACGTGTATAATTTGAAATGTTCATGTATATACTGTCGTGTTCTACGGTTCTTCAAAATAAAAAGAGGTCATACGAGTGTAGGTTGGAAAATTGTTCTTTTTCGAGATATACACTTTTTGTCGACATCAAAAATTCAGTAGAATAGTAGTCGCGTGTATAATTTGAAATGTTCAGGTATATACTATCGTGTTCCACTCTTCATCAAATAAAAAGAGGTCATATGAGTGTAGGTTAAAAAATTGTTCTTTTTCGAAATATACACTTTTTGTCGACATCAGAAATTCGGTAGAATAGTAGTCATGTGTATAATTTCAAATGTTCAAGTATATATTGATTTACTATGAGTCATGCTGTTGTTAATGTGTGAGTAACTTATTGGAACATATTCTCAATTTCTGGTGAAATAAATTATAGTAATGCTTCAATTCTTCGCATAACAGCTATTATTATAAATTTTCGATGCAAGACAAAGTGTCTATATTCCGAAAAAGCAGGTTTTCGGAACCTACGTTTATAGAATCTTAACACATTGTTGACCGGCAATTTTCGGCAAAAGCTGTCTCAAGTCACCGGCTATTATTTCGTAATTGAACATGGAACAGAAACGATATAAATAAACTTCAATAAAGTTTGTTCGTGCATAATGAATTTAAATTGAACTTTGGACATAAATTTTATGTAACTTTTAACATTTTTTTGTATGATTAACCGTACAGCAGTTATTTGCGCGTAGATGTAGACAAGAGGTTTTGCACATACCACCTTGATCAAAAAGTTTTAGGACTTTATTCATAAAATCGAAAATACAAGTTTATCCATTATAATTGATATCGTCCCCTTCAAAGTACTCCCCAATGACTGTAACGCACTTGTACCAGCGCTTGATCTAATCATCGAAACATCGCTGGTATTCAATTTTTGGTATGTCCATCAGAGCCGTCTTCGATTTTTTCATAAGATCCTTCCGAGTGCTGTAACGCGTTCCGCGAAGCGGTTTTTTAAGTCAGTTAAACAGAAAAAAGTTGCAGGGAGCTAACTTATGTGAATTCGGTGGCTGGTGAATAGCATTGGTATTATTTTTGGTCAAAAACTCGCGAATAAGGATTGCATTGTGCGACGGTGCGTTATCGTGGTGCAAAATCCACGAGTTGTTTGCCCACAAATTCGGTCTTTTTGACGAATTTCTTCAGGCAAACGTCTCATAACGCCCAAATAATACATTTTGTTAACCGTCTGTTGCTCTGGCAAGAATTCACGATGCACAACACCGTTGTAATGCATGAAAACCGTCAGCATCACCTTCTTTTTCGACTGAAAACAACGTGGTTTCTTCGGAAGCGTTCGTGCCACCGAAAAACGTTTGATTTCGAAAGAGTATCGTTGCCGAAACACTTCTCCAATATTTCCAAGGTCTGCGGACCGTTAATCCGTTTTCACGCAAAATTTTATGCAAACTCGTTGATCTAAAGTTGATGCCATTTTCAAATATGTAAAAAATCGAAAATACGCACAAAGGTTGATGTACTCAACACGGTATAACTTTTCAATCAAAATGGCGCTGAAATTTTTGTAACGTTAATTAATTCAAATTGAATTTTAACAAAAATAAACAATTTTTTTCAATGATTAACTGACAGCAGTCATTTACGATGGCCGGTCTTAGATAAGAGGTTTTCAACATATATCTTGTTTCGTCGCGCTTCCCGTTTAATGAACTAGATTATGCCCTTGTTACTTCATTTTCAAACATCATTTTCCAAACGACTACAATTTATTTAAAAATCACTCGGGCAACTATATAAAGCATTCACGTATCATTTATTGAAAAATGCTTCACCGTCACGTTCCGTCGTTTTTGACACTTTCTAATACTAGAATTGTAATAAAAGCCTCAGTACCAAGAAAAGTATACTTTTTTTATAATAAAGCAGACGCGATAGAACACAATGAACAAAATTTGCCTATATTCTATATTGCCCTGCGTTTCAAAAATTAACACTACATTGCCCAAGGAAGAAGATATAGAATCAGATGCGATAAATTTTGAACTATTATCTGAAGATGAAACGGTTCATATTCAAAATGAAACATCTGAAACTGAAGATAGCGATAAAGAGTCGATCACCAATGATGAAAATGAAAGTGTTGAATGTTACGAGACAAAAATTTAAAATTAAGTTATTTACGGTCAGCAAAGTGGGGTCCCGAATTTTTTCGAAAAACTATGGCCAGAGAAAAGTTCAAGCAAATGCTACGATTTATTCGTTTTGGCAAAAGAACCGAAAGAAGTCGGAGTCTCCAAACAAATAAATTTGCCTAGCTTTCGAAAATATGGGATAAGTTCATTGAAAACAGTCAATATTTACAGTTAATATTTACTAATAACCTGTTATATAACTGTAAATAATATAAAAAAATATTAAAAATTAATTTTAAATAAATTTCTTTACACATTAGTTATTCTTTCACAATGGAGTCATTTTGACTGCTTTTTGGCAATATAGGTATATACTAAGTTTCAGCTTTCTAGTGTTAAAATAGCCGACGCAAGTGTAAACACGAATTAACTCGTAACCGGTCAACAATGTGTTAATAATGTTTCACTGTGTAGCCCTGTACATTTTTTCTCATAAACAAAATCACATTAACGTATATATATTCAGATAATCGACTTCATGCGATTTTTATGTCATTTGAAGAATACTTTCGCCTGCTCGTAGAAGTTTCTTCGTTAACCCCTCTTCATCTTGAAGTTCTTGCGCGGCAGAAACATCTCGCGAAAGGAATGTTGCGGGAAACAGCGGAATAACGAGATTCCCGCGAAAATGTTATTATTTCCGGTGGAAAGTTTCGCGCCCATTATTCGTTTCTTCGTAACAAAACACGCCCGGCCTCGTTTTTCGATTTTTGCCGACCGGGGAAATATTTCTCAGTCCCGGCGCGAAACAAGAATGGAAGGAGAGGAGAGGAAAAAAATGTCGGGAGGAAGGAAAAGTTGCGGTTTTGGGTAAAAGTTGCTGAGTGCGCGCTGTGTTCATCAGCATATACAGGGTGGCATGTTAATTTACGCTTAATATGTAATACAATGTAACGGTTTCACGAACATGTAATATTTATAAGATATAAATATCATTTTGTCTGTATTAAGTGCCAAATATTGTCACTTTAGAAATTGGTGAGACCTGCGAAAAATATGCGAGGCAAACATAATATGTAAAATGGCATTACCCTGAATATTGTGTGTCGAAATAAATTTGTTATGGTACTCATAGGATGCATGACGCGGTAAAATTGATGGATCATCAATAAAAGTGTCAATAATAGTTTATCACCGCTTCAAAGAGCAAATTGTTGGGTATTAAAAAAATGTCTACGTTCTATTGTGTGATAATGTAAATATTGTAAGATATAAATATAATTTTGTGTGTATTATGTGCCAAATATTGTCACTTCAGAAATTGGTGAGACCTGCAAAAAGTATGCGAGGCAAACGTAATATGTAAAATGGCATTACCCTGAATATCGTGTGTCAAAATAAATTTGTTATGGTACTCATAGAATATATGACGCGGAAAATTGATGGATCATCAATAAAAGTGTCAATAATAGTTTGTTTTTATGAACCGATTCTAAAAGCAAATTATTGAGTATTAAAAACATTTCTATGTTCTATTGTGTAATAATGTAAATATTATAAGATATAAATATCATTTTGTCTGTATTAAGTGACAATATTTGACACTTTAGAAATTGGTGGAACCTGCGAAAAATATGCGAGGCAAACATAATATGTAAAATGGCATTACCCTGAATATCGTGTGTCAAAATAAATTTGTATGGTACTCACAGAATATATGACGCGAAAAAATTGATGGATCATCAATAAGTGTCAATAATAGTTTGTTTTTATCATCGTTTGTAAGAGCAAATTATTCGTTATTAAAAACATTTCTACGTTCTATTGTGTGATAATGGTGAGGAATGATTATAATTGTGTTCATCTTAACTACCAGGTACTGGCATTTTGAAAACTTGATGAAAAGTTCGTGGAACCTGCAAAAAATCTGAAAAGCAAGCAATGATATGTAAATATTCATTTCCATGAATTTCGATTGACGAAATAAATTTACCATGCTTCTTATTAGATGAAAATACGACAATATTTAAGATGGTCAATAAATATATGAATAATTAATTTTTATCACTGCTAATAATAGCAATATATTGACTAAGAGATTTTCATTTATATTTATATGTTAATAATAATTTATATTTTTATATTATTATATTTTTATATTACTAATTTATATTTTTGTTATATTATATGATAAATGCCTGCTTTGGAAATAATTTTCTCCATTTCACGTGTCAGATATTTTAACTATCGAAACATAACAAATCATTGGTGAAATAATTGATGAAAATTACCGGTAAAAATATCCAAAACAAGAAGTGATATGCAAATATTCTTTCTCCTGAATGCTGTTTGTCGATATAAATGTATTACTTCGACACACATTATAATAATAATATATTATTTTGTCACCACTAGTAAAATGAATACATTGGGTAAAAAAAAATTGTTTGTCCTACTATGAATGTATTGAATATATCTTATATAGTTATTAGAGTTGCACCCTGTATATGCTGATGCATAAATCAGTCGTTATCACTAATGCATGTGTAAATATACATCACACAACGAAGTATCATGCAACGAAATGTCAGCAGCGTGGTGCTCAGAAGCTGATAATGATCGAGCGATAAGAGATATTATCAGTGCAATCTTCTGTTCGACAAGTTGGGAACGATCTTTCGACTGTCATTTCGCAAAATTCGTTTCCACAGTCAGACAGTACTGCCTTTGCACTGTATTACTGAATTTAGACATTCCAAATATTCAATATTCCAATATTCAATATTTGCTTTGCAATGCAAAGTGGATGGTAATGAAATTTTGTAGTACCATAAGTATAATAATGTGAAATACATGGTGTTTCTTATGGTAAGTGTCGTCTAATATAATTATTGAACGGCAGATGATAGGAAAAATTGTATGAAATTTTTATCATAATTTTTCACCAATAATAAATACAATTATTTTGTATATATGGTGTCCCTCGGTGGGATACCATCCATACAAAAATAATGTGTTTAATAATTGTACTAAATTATAAAAAATTAAAAAAAAATGAAATTAAATTATTTTAAAATTATGATACAAATATCATAATTTTTTACCGATAATAAATGGAATTATTTTGCATACATAGTGTCCCACGGTGGGACACCATATATATAAAAATAATGTTTTTAATAATTGTATGTAATAATTGTAGTAAATTTCTATTAAATTATAAAAAATTGTATTAAATTGTAAACAATTAAAAAGAAATTAAAATTAAATTATTTTTACAAATATCATAATTTTTTACCGATAATAAATACAATTATTTTGTATACATGGTGTCCTATGGTAAAAGCCTTCACTATTGTATGGTGATAAGACAAAAATGTTACAATATTTTATATGGAACATTGTCGTGTTAAAAAATGTTTATCTTCAATTTTTCAAGGTCGTGTCAAGGTCATTTTCAATTATTTTTTTTTCAATGGAATGCTGTATTTTTGTGTTGCCATTGTGAAAATGCAGAAAACAAAGAAATTCAGGATATATTCTTGAAATGACCCTAATGCAATTTAAAGTTGCAGAAACGAAAAAATGTTAAACTCACGTGGATGATGTCTCTGTTACTTTTAAGCGTAACGACTTCAAGTTACGATGTTTCCCATTGCGAAACAAACGGCTGATCGCAGGAATAGCTGTTCCTAAGCACTAAAAGTCACTTTACTCTTCTAAAACTTGCTCGTTCTTGCCACTTTAAATTGCCTCTAGGTAATTTCAAGGACATAAACTGATCTTTCTTTTTTCTGCACTTTCATAATATCGAAACAAATCATAGCATGCCATTTAGAAAACAGAAAGTAAACTTGGGGTGACCTTTGAAAATTTGAGTTAACACTTTAAGGACTGCCAAGAAATCTGTAAACTCGTTTTTGGGAAACTTGTACAGTAAAAAAATCACAACTTTGTTAATTATGAAGCAATTTTTACGAAACTTTTCGAAATTCTATAATTGGTATTTTAAGTGTTATTAAAAAAAATGATATTTTTTTAATAATTATCATAACGTATCAACAACCGTTTTTAATTAAAAAATAAATTTATATGAAATTTACAGAAAAAAATGACGTTATTATTTTTTTTATCGGAAAATATTTTCGGGTGTTATTAAAAAAATGATGTTTTTAGTAATTATCATAACATATTAACAACATTTTTTACTTAAAAAATTAATTTGTCTGAAATTTATAGAAATTGTAAAATATGATGGTACCAACAACATCTTTTTTAAAAAATTAATTTTATTTTAAATTGTATAATTTTGGTAATATTTTAAAGTGTATTTTAGGTGTTATTAAAAAAAATGATGTTTTTTAAATAATTATCATAACCTATCAACATATTTTACTTAAAAAATGAATTTGTCTGAAATTTATAGAAATTGTAAAATAGAATGCATTTCAGGTATTATTTTAATTTGTATAACTGGAAGTATTTTAGTGTTATTAAAAAAAATTGTTTAAAAAATTATTTAAGGAAATTATCATAAAATTTTATTTAAAAATCAATTTTATTACAGTTTCTAGTAGTTTTTCAAAGTATAATCGAGTTTAATACATTAAATATTGATGTAAATAGTTAAATAAACGGTGAGCGGTCCTTAAAGTGTTAACAATAGTTTACATAAAAAATGAAGGTAAAAGTGTTTCATATTTTTTGTCATTTCACCTGCCGTTCAGTAATTATATCCTACACAATTTGCACAATTTGCACAATTTTTTCGTCATGTAATTCACAGTACCGAAAACTTTGTGCATATTTTGCACCAGTTTTTTTGCGTCACGCATTGTGGATCCTAAATGGCACATGACAGGATGTTTCTGACAAAATATCCAGCGCACTGTTTCCGGACATTACATGCTCTCGTGATTTTTACGGTAAATCCAGCCAGTGTACTTCGGAATTCAGTTATGTTTGCCGTGAAACGAATTTTCGAATTATCTCGCACAGGGATTTTTATTGAAGTTCGGGCATGGCGTGAAACGGTAAATCTTTCGTTTTCTTTCAGTTTTGAAGCTTTTCGCACTTCCGAAGTAGGAGACAAAGTCACTCTGAACGAAAAGTTCAATTAGACATTTTCGAGGACTTTTTCCCTTTAAGTTGGTGAAAGTTAATCTTGTCAAGCAAAGCCGCGTGATTATGAAAAGCGCTAGAATGATTAGTGAAGAAATGTTAAATTATCTCAGAAATGATCTTCGCAAATTTACCGTTTCCGTGTCACTTACTCTTTTTCAAACGTCTCTCATCTCATCATTTCATTCTCTCTCTCTTTTTCTCTTTCTTTCACTTTTCGATTATCCTCTCATCCACTCAGTAACTCCATTCTTCATCAGTATTTTTCACATTCAATACCAGTGATTTTCAATAATATGTCGCAGGAGAATTCGTAAAAATCGTTAATTAATTTATTTCCGAAGAAAGTTCAAAGCACAATAAGTGTATATAGCAAAATTAAAATTAATGTTATTAATTTCGCTATTGTGAATTAGTATTAACCCTTCTTTGCATGATTTTTTCTTTATTGGTAAAATAAATCAAGGTGATATAATTCATGTTGAAAATTAAAGGAAAAATGGTTAAAAAAATCTTAATATATATTTATAGTATAAATTAAGCAAAAAACAGTACGAAAAACAATGTGATGAACTTGTTCTTTTATATAATTTTTTTTCCATGATCAAATTTCCACCATTAAAAAAATCTTAGTATATATTTATGGTATAAATTAAGCAAAAAACAATGTGATGGAAATTTCCATCATCATGCAAAGTTAGATTAAAGTGAACTTGTTCTTTTATATAATTTTTGGGCATTCAATGTTATGATGGAAATTTCCACCATCAACCACCACAAATTTCCACCATTAAAAAAATCTTAGTATATATTTATGGTATAAATTTAGCAAAAAACAATATGATGGAAATTTCATCATCAAAGTTAGATTAAAGTGAACTTGTTCTTTTATATAATTTTTGGGCATTCAATGTTATGATGGAAATTTCCACCATCATGCAAAGAAGGGTTAAACGTATTGGATATACGTGTGTATCATTGTTATAAGCAATTGTTTTTTTGTTAATTTTTTCGTTTCGTTAGTTTCGTTAATTTTTTATCCAGGTTCAAATGCGTTGAGAGGTAAAAAAGATTGAAAAACACTGTTATATACCATTCTGTCATTCACTCTTGGATTCTAGTCCCAAAAGCCCTGCCGATCTGCGCGTAACACTTTCATGCGACATCGATCGTTATTAACTGTGCGATTCTCGCGAAAATCACTGGATAACTGGAACAACTCCGAAAACAAATGCTATTGGCGTCAATTCAACACATGCAGAATTTTACGATTTTTGTAAACGTTGCCTGCTGACATAAATAGATTTGTTTACGACGCAAAAGGAACCGATAAAAGTGATGTTTAATTCTTTGACAATAGGTGGCATTCTTTTGAAAAGAAAATATCATGATACTTAAACGGCTATAGTTTCAATTTTTGAAGGAAGATATTGTGATACTTAAGCGGCTATAGTTTCAATTTTTGAAAGAAAATATTGTGATACTTAAATGGCTATAGTTTCAATTTTTGCTTAAATCGCCGAGGAACACAGGAATAAATATTTCTTCAACTGTTTGACTGCTATGGACTCATATACATATACGTCCTCGATCGTTTCGAAATTTTACTTGCTGCCGCCACAATTATAAATGTATGAGATGAATACAAATGCATTTTTATAAAAAAAAAATGTTTGCATTCTATTATTATAATGCTATTATATGCAATTATATGGAATTGACGCGGTAACTATTTGAAATTCGAATATTCATTCGAAATCCATTAATATAATCATTCATAGCCGCGAGAGCCGCCAAATAAAAAAATTCATGATTTCAAATGCGTTTTTACCAAACAATTTTCTTCCATTATATTATTATATTGCTATCAGATGCAATTTATATGCAATTGTCGCAGTAATTATCTGAAATCTAATAATATAATTATTCATGGCCGTGAAAATCTCAAATTTAAAAAATTGGGGATTACAAATGTGTTTTTACCAAATCATTTTCTTGCATTATATTATTATGATGATATTATATGCAATTGACGCGGTAACTATTCAAAATCCAATAATGTAATCATTCATGGCCGCGGAAGCCTCAAATTCAAAACATTGATGATTACAAATGCGTTTTCACCAAATAATTTTCTTGCATTCTATTATTATGAAGCTATTATATGCAATTATATGCAATTAACGCGATAACTATTCGAAATCCAATAATATAATCATTCATACCCGCGGAAGCTTCAATTTAAAGAATGGATGAATACAAATTCGTTTTTACCAAATAATTGTCTTGCATTATTACAATACTGTTATATGCAATTATATGAAATTTACGCGATAGCTATCTGAAATCCAAAAACATAATCATTCATGACGGCGAGAGCCTCAAATTTAAAAAATTGATGATTACAAATGCCTTTTTACCAAATAATTTTCTTGCATTATATTATGATATTGCTATAATATACAATTCTATGCAGTTGACGCGGTAACTATTCGAAATCCAATAATATAATCATTCACGGCCGCGAAAGCGTCAATTTTAAAAAATTGATGATTACAAATGAATTTTTACCAAATAATTTTTTTGCATTATATTATTATAATCCTACTGTATGCAATTATATGCATTTGCCCCGGTAACTATCCGAAATGCAATAATATAATCATTCATGGCCGCAAAAGCCTCAAATTTAAAAAATTGATGAATAGAAATGCGTTTTTACCAAAACAGGTTCTTACATTATACTATTATAATGCTATTATATGCAGTTGATGCGGTAACTACCCGGATCCCAATAATATAATCATTCATGGCCGCAAAAGCTTCAAATTTTTGAAAAATTTTCTTGCGTTAATTAATATCACGTAAATGAACAATTACCACCAGAACTTGTTTGCACCTTATGCAATCATTCACTAGAGTTTGCACTAGTGAACAATATTTTATCCTCAGCAAAAGCTTCGACCGGAAGTACTCAGCAATCGAAGGGTAATCATTTTCTTGCATTATATTATTACAATGCTATTACATGCATTTATATGCAATTGACGCGATAATTATTCGAAACCCAATAATATAATCATTCTTGGCCGCGAAAGCTTCAAATTTAAAAAATTTTGTTATTACCATTAGAACTTAGTTGCGCCTTATGCAATTATTCAATAGAATTCACACTGGTGAAAAGTATTTCGTCCTCATCAAGTGCTTCGACCGGAAATACTCAGCAGTCAAAGGTTAAGCATTTTCTTGCATTATATTACTGTAATGCTATAATATGCAATTATATGTAATTCACGCGATAACTATCCGAAATCCAATAGTATCATCATACATGGCCACGAAAGCCTCAAATTTAAAAAATTGATGATTACAAATGCGTTTTTACCAAATAATTTTGTTGCATTATATTATTATAATGCTATTATATGCAATTGACGCGATAACTATTCGAAATCCAATAATATAATCATTAATGCCATGAAAACTTCAAATTTAAAAAATTTTCTTGCATTATTTGTTTTGGCATAACTGAACAATTACCATTAAAACTTAATTGCGCCTTATGCGATCAACCAATAGAGCTCACACTAGTGAAAAATATTTCGTCCTCAGCAAGTACTTCGGCCGGAAGTACTCAGTAGTCAAAGGATTAAACTCTCTACTGAACATATTTCAATTATCAGTGACTTTGCCACGTCAACCATACTTTCCGTGAAAGTCACTGATAAATCAGAATAACTAAAAAAAAACACAAACACCATCTTTGTCAATTTGAACAAACACAAGATTTCGTCTTGCATTTGTTTTCGTCAGTGACTTCGGCACGACATCGATCAGTCTCCCTCCTTCTCAGCAATGTCTAGCACTCTCTTTATCACTCCAGCTTACATTCTCTCCGTCCCTCTCTGTATGTATGACTGATGAGTTACCTGACTGCGCTTCTGGTACAGCGAAACAGAAAACAAGAAAGACACCGCAGGTTGGCTTATTTCGACTTATCTTCTCCCTCGCACTCTCTCCACTTTTTTCTTTCTCACTCCCACACTCTCCCATCTTCCTCTCATTCATACAAACTCCGCGTTTCAGCATCCACGTCAGCTTATATAACCATTTCTCGACCCGGTTCTTGCTAATTACGCTGTGCATTTATACAGCGACGAAATATTCCGACGCGGACTTTACATTCAGCGAGAAAACTCGTCAAGTTGATTACCGAGAGGCGCTTGTCTGATTTTTTCTTTAGGATATAGAGACTGGCTTGAGGTATATTTTGTTGTTCGGAAAGTTGGGGATCTGCATTTCGAAATCGTTTGTTTGTAATGATTGTGAATTGGATACGGAAAAATGTTATTTTAACACGTTGACTGCCTAAAATACTATATTAAATATAGTATAAAATACTAGTATATAAAATGGTAAATACTAGTATATATTGTAGTATATTAAAATACTATATTAGATATAGTATAATGCTAGTAGTATTTTACTGTAATATTTTAATGTACTGCAGTATATATACTATTTGGTACATACTATTTTAGATACTAGTATTTTAATATAGTATTTTATTACATTAAAACCACAATGTGATGAAGTACTAGAGAATATGATTGAATTGTGTAAAATGTAAATAATGCGAAGGTATCGGAGGCCAAAGAATTTAATCACTATTTAATATTAATTGCATTCAAAGAATTATAAATGCTAAGCATATATGTGCTCATAATTATGAAAGTGGTCTAAGTCAAAATTTAAAAAAAAATTAGTTTATCAGTTATTTCACATCATATTATTTTAAACTAAATGAATTCAATACTATATTTAATATAGTATTTTACTATAGTATATACTATTATATATACTATACTATTATACTATATACTATTTTATGTACTTGTGTTTTAATATAGTATTTTACTGTATTAAATTCGCAACGTAATGAAGTACTACAGAATATGATTGAATTTTACAAATTGAAAATAATGCAAACGTATCGGAGACCAAAGAATTTAATCACTATTTAATATTAATTGCATTAACAGAGTTACAAATGCTAAGCACATATGTGCTCATAATTATGAAAGTGGTCTAAGTCAAAATTAAAAAAAAAATGAGTTTATCAGTTATTTCACACCATATTATTTTTAACTAAATTAACCCAATGTAATTTTTACGATATCGTAAAAAATGAACCATTAGATAGTGGTTCTGATTTCAACGTTATATGGAATTCATTTAGTGTAAATTATGAAAGTAGTCTAAATCAAAATTTAAAAAAAAATGAGTTTATCAGTTATTTCACACTATATTATTTTAAACTGAATTAATCCAATGTAATGTTAATTAAAAAAAAAACTGAGGTCTGAGTTTAAACTAAATTAAAAAAAAAAATTCTGAAAGGTCATCAATATTATTTCACAGTTATTTCACGCTACATTAATTTCAACTAAATTAATTCAATGTAATTTTTATTTAAAAAATGAAACATTATACAGTTTTGACGATACCGTAAAAAATAAACAATTAAATAGTGGTTGCAATTTTAATATCATATGGAATTAATTTAATGTTAATTGCAAAAGTGGCCTAAATCAAAATAAAAAAAAGAGTTTATCAGTTATTTCACACTACATTACTTTAAATTAAATTAATTCAACGTCAGTTTCACGATGTCGTCGAAAATAAATCATTAGATAGTGGTTATAATTTCAACATTATATGCAAAATTCATTTAGTGTTAATTATAGAAATGGTGTAAGTCAAAATTTAAAAAAAAATGAATTTATCAGTTATTTCAGGCTACATTAATTTAAATTAAATTAATTCAACATAATTTTTACGATATGCACAAAAATGAAACATTAGATAGTGATTGTAATTTCAACATTATATGGAATTCATTTAGTGTTAATTATGAAAATGGTCTAAGCCAAAATATTAATTTGTAAGGAAAGAGCTTTTTAAAAATCATTGATATTTTCAGTTTCTTAATGATAATTCATAATAAGAATTATTTTATGACACGGGCCCTAATTCTAAAATAGTAGCAAAATGACGCATAGAAGTAAAAAATGTAAAAGATGTATAAAAAATATATAGTAATATTTAAGAACAGTTTATGCGAAAATCTACTACCAAATGCGAATTAAAAAAGTGCATATATGCATCGTGTAAGGTCTTTCCTTTAACTAGTTGTAAATAAGAAGTTTACATTAAATGAATCACAAATTATGTACCATTTATTTTTTTTTTAAATCAACTTGCACCACTTTCAAGATAAACCGTCCACGTGTATGTCCCCGTAAGTGCAGTCTTCTATGGTCTGCAACGAGTTAATCAGCGCCGTAAAAATGGCGAAGTTTCCGGTGCCTTCACGTGTTTACTTTCGGCGAACATAATATTTTCACTGTGCGCTAAGCTTCGATACCGTGTACGCGTTTCGTCACAAAAGCATTTTTCCTGGGTTCCGCTCTGCCGAGGAAACCACTTGTAAAGCCCTTAAGTGCTTCCCCCTGTAGCTGTTGGAGGGTTAAACGCGATGTATGAGGCGAATCTCAATGTGCGTGGGAGCATATGCGAATACCTCCCATTAAGACCACTTTTTTGCCTTTCGACTTCTGTTAACCGGCTGACTTCGTGTGTTTAGCTCATAATTCGCAGGCTCTGCGGTTATTTCCGTACGTTTGTGCTTCAACTTAACACATTTGCGTCGAATGATGCATATATGCGTCTTATGGCTTTTCACGCTTTGAGCCCAAAATGAATGAGGTTCGTAGCAGTTGTTTTATCAGATGAAATAATTGAATGTACTCGCATCTGCTTGTTCTACTGCAAGATTATTAATTATGGAACTGTGTATAGCGGAATGATAAGAGACGAGTTCGAGGTTTATGGTTTAAATTTTGACGGGAAGAAGTTTACATGGGGTACTGTAAAGTAGACCTACATTTTGGCAATTGTTTACAAGCATGGCTTACAAGGAAAAAGTTACTTTGGTAATATGAGAACCAAAATAAATGAGCTTCATAGCAGTTGTTTTGTCAAATGGAATAATTGAAGTTGCTTTCTTCTGCTTGTTCTATTACGAGATTATTAATTATGGAACTGTATATTAGCGGAGAGATAAGAAACGAGTTCGAGGTTTATGGTTCAAATTTTGGCGGGAAGGATTTTACGCGGGGTAGTGTTAAGTAGAACTATGTTTAGGCAATTGATTACAAGCATGTCTTACAGGGAAAAAGTTACTTTGGTAAAATAAGACCCAAAATGAATGAGCTTCGCAGCAGTTGCTTCGTCAGATTGAATAATTAAATTTGCTTGCATGTGCTTGTTCTACTATGAGATTATTAATTATGGAACTGTGCATAGCAGAGTAATAAGAAAAGAATTCGAGGTTTATGGTTCAAATTTTAGCGGAAAGGAGTTTTCGAGGGGTACTGTAAAGTAGAACTATATTTTGGGAAGTGTTTACAAGCATGTCTTACAGGGAAAAAATTACTTTGGTAATATGAGACCCAAAATGAATGAGCTTCGAAGCAGTTCCTTCGTCAGATGGAATAATTGAATTTGCTTGCATCTGCTTGTTCTACTACGAGATTATTATTTATGGAACTGTGTTTAGCGTAGTGATAAGAAGAGAATTCGTGGTTTATGATTCAAATTTTGGCAGGAAGGTGTTTACGTGGAGTACTGTAAAGTATAACTAGGGTAAAGTAGACAGTGATTGACCGATATACAGTAATTGACCGTTCTGCGTTCATAACAGAATATCTGAAGATCGCTATTGGTATATTTTGATTGTTTTGAATATCAGTCTAAAGTGCATTCTGTATGTGATATGTGTATGTGTGTATGTGACCGTCTTGCAATACAGAACTCTTGTGTAGATTACCTGTGATTAATAACGTGCTGTGAAGGAATTGTTACAGATTTCTTAAGAAAAAGAGGTAAGTGCTTAACGATATCTTTTAGAACAACTGATGAATTTGTAATCATTTTGCGGTCTATATAGTATTTCTGACAAAGTATATGATTTGTATGTGATGGAGCAAACTTACTAAAAGTTTTGTATCCGACCCGGCTTCCTGATATCGTAATTATTCGATAGTACTAGGATGGTCAATCATCATATTTGTAGCAATGGATTTTAACAGTAATTGACCACTGATAGATTTAATTGGTTTAATCGCGTAAAAATTATTGTAATTCAATACCCGTATGCTACATGGAAATCATCTTGTTTACGGTTGTCATGATGTGCAAAGGCTTCTGTCTTTAGCATTTGTATGTTATTTTTTATGAGCGTAACTAAAAGCATGGGTTGTATCCCCGAAGGTACTACGCCATGCGTTCGAAGCAGCGTATTCCATTCTTGCGTTTTTATTTCAACATGCTGATACGTTTCAGCGTGGTGATAAAGTCGAAAATTATATTCGATAACATTTAAAGGTAATACAGTAAAACTAACCGCTTAAATATTTCTCATTTCTCATAAGTTTACAAGGTGGTCAATAACTGTAAACAACACGGTCAATGACTATGATTTCTGCGGTCAATCACTATTAATTGGCAATATTAAATTTATCGTTATGTTATTAATAAATAAAATATTTTTCGGATACTTCACTTCGATGATTGCGAGAATATGTCAGAAACTTGTTATTTATAAAAAATTAAATAATGAACTACAATTATTAGTCGAAATTGGTCAGTCTCCAAATACTCTCAATAACAAACTGCCATTCAAAAACTTAGGATAGAATTTTATACAAATATGTACAAATTCGTTATTTATCGTAAAAAAGATCAATAGACTACAGTTTCACAAAATATCTTTCGGAAACAAGAATGCAAATCTTCAAAATATACCAAAGGTTGAAATAAATTAAACAAACGTCTTCACTTGGATGATTTGCGAGAATATGCAGACATTCGTTATTTATAAAAAATTAAATAATGAACTATAATTATTGTTAGAAATTGGTCAGTCTCCAAATACTCTTTATACAAACTGCCATTCAAAAACTTACGATAGTATTGTATACAAATATGTACAAATTCGTTATTTAGCATAAAAAAAGATCAATAGACTACAGTTTTATAAAATATCTTTCGGTAACAAGAATGCAAATCTTCAAAATATACCGAAGTTTGAAATAAATGAAACAAACGTCTTCACTTCGAGGATTTGCGAGAATATGCAGAAACTCGTTATTTATCAAAAATTAAATAATGGACTACAATTACTGTTCGAAATTGGTCAGTACACAAATACTTTCTATACAAACTGCCATTCAAAAACTTCGGGTACAATTTTATACAGATATGTACAAATTGGTTATTTAGCATAAAAAAAGATCAGTTTCATAAAATATCTTTCGGAAACAAGAATGCAAATCTTCAAATATACCGCAGTTTGAAATAAATTAAACAAACAACAAAAAATATGCAGAAACTCGTTATTTATAAAAGACTAAATAATGAACTACAATTACTGTTCGAAATTGGTCAGTCTCCAAATATTCTCTATACAAACTGCCATTCAAAAACTTCGGGTACAATTTGCCGTTCGGAAAAAAAACGAAACACACAAATTGCTGTTCGACCCACCCTTCAACACACCTACGCGTCCTTTTTATCGAAAACTATCGACAAGCCGCCTCTCTGCCAAATTGTAAAGTCTCAAAGTGTTCATTGCACAAGCCTATAGCGCATAAACCAGGTGTTCAATTTTCGGTCTTTTGACGAGACGTGAATGCTGAAATTCTCGATTAAATTCATTCTCGACCGCGACTGAACTTCTCTGAACGTCTCTGACATCTTCCGATCCTCGAGTTTTTATCCGCAAGAAAGTATACGCTGGCGCGTCTAAGCTTTTTGTTTTGAACGAGCGTTAACTCTGAACGTTGCACTGTCAGCGATAGGCGACGAATAAAAATAGCTAGTCGAGATTCATTAGACGCGGTTCATTAACGATGTCGCATCGGCGGTCAATTAGCACGCATCGCTAATTAGTCGTCTAACCGCGCCTTCGTCGGCTGCGACGTTCAACTCGGTTCTGCATTTTATTCCGGACGGATCGAATCGACTTTCCAGAGAAATTCCTTCGACGGTCTCCTCGACGCTTTCTTCCGCCGGCGAATTTCGACGGACCCCCGAAAATTCCCGTGGACGCCCGGAATTAAATTCTTTGACATCTGATGTCGGAACGGCGGAAGTCAGCGGGAGCTAATGAAAAAAAGCCCGAGTCACCGCGCAAATTGGATAGCCATCGAATCAAAATGTCTCTCGGCCGCGGAGAAAAAAGAGTGTTTTTTGGTCGCGTTTGGTTTTTGATGACATTGCACTTGAGTCGGTAGATGGTCGCCCTCGCAACTGTTGGCTGCCGATTTTTGAAAGTAAACGTATTGGTACTTTACGCCTATCCATTCTCACCATGAAATAAAGGTTGATTTAATCGTACTGCTTCAAAATTAGCAATGTTTAATTCAAGATAATTTAAAATTGCCGCTTGATAATCGACAATGTCTAAATTTATGGAAATACGTTCATAAAAATACAAAATTTTCATTTCAAAATTGACAGTATTTAAATGTATCGTACTGCTTGAAAAATAACAATATCTAAGTGAAAATCATTTAATATTGAACGTACCGGTTCTTTACACCTACATATTCTTACCATGAGGAGTTATTTGACCTCTTATGAAATCTAATTTATTAAAGCGATAAATTGAATAATCAGATGATATGAGAATTTACAGAAAATCAAATGAGCGAAAGAAATAACAATGAATGTACGATTTCAAAGTAAGTTTTGAATTTTCGTGCGGCCTGCTGACACTAGATTTACGGGAAAATATTGTTAGTTTCGGATTTTGCGAATAAAATTGCAGAAAAGGTTACTGTTATTTTGTTGCAAACTTGCTGGCGTCATACGATGATACGATTGAGTATGTGGGTGCGGCATTTAGCCCTTTACACTCGTTTTATTGTTAAGAAGAATAAATGCGATTGCAAAATTCATTCATGGTTGCTTATATTATACCGATTCGTTAACAGTAGACATACCGGTACTTTAAGCCTACTCATTGTTACCATAAGGGGTCATTGACGTTAGTTTCCAGATAGAAATTCCTTATTTATTAAAACGAGTAATTGAATAATTAGATGATGTAAGAATTTACAGAAAGTCAAAGGAGCGAAAGAATGAATAACGAATGTACGATTTTTAAGTAAATTTTGAAAGGGGTCATTTGACCCGCTTGGTACGTTTGATATTAAAATTGCGGCTTGTTAATTGACGACGCCTAAATTTATGGAAATACATTCGCAAAAATACAAAATCATTTTAAAATTGACAATATTTAAATTTATCGCATTCAATCGTACTGCTTGAAAATTAGCCATATTTAACTGAAGATCATTTAAAATTACCGCTTGATAATCGACAATGCCTAAATTTATGGAAATATATTTACAAAAATATAAAATTATCGCTTAAAAATTGACAATATTTAAATTTAACGGATTTAATTATACTGCTTGAATATTAACAATATTTAAGTGAAGATCATTCAACACTGAACGTACTGGTACTTTACACCTACTTATTTTCACCATGAGGGGTCATTTGACCTCATACGAAATAAACGTCGATGTTCAGGTTGAAGTTCCTAACTTATTAAAGCGAGAAATTGAATAATCAGATGATACGAGAATTTATAGAAAGTCAAATGAGCGAAAGAAATAAGAATGAAAGTACGATTTTGTAATAAATTTTGAAAGGGATCATTTGAGTGTGACTTTTAATATCATATATTGTTATATATATTCGTTATTGTATTAGACTATGTATTTGTTTCAAATGCCATATTACGTATATCAATGTTTGTCTTCAATAATATAATTTTCTAATTCCTTTTGACGTATTCTTACGTATATCTTCGGGTAACGCATTCTTACATATTTCTCCGTAAATCTAGTGCTCAACTTGTACGCGATAATAGGTTCAGAATTTTTCACGAGGTTTTGTGGATTTTTAAAAGTATGATGACGTTTGTGATTTTGTTATGCTGTGCGTTTCAAACATAAAACTCTAAGTGAACGATGTGAAACAGAGAGGTTTCGTATGACATTATATTTTACAGTAAATTATATTTGTAAAATTGTGATTCACCAAGAATTTTGAAGTATGGAACGTTTCGACTGCAGGCAATATTAAAAGAATGTCGAATTCAGAGGGTACACATATGATATTCAAACCCACTAACATTTATTCTTCGTATTTGTAACCATTTTTGCATAATAAAAAAATGATTTTCAAATTAAAAGAGGTACCATACTATTATTGTCCAAAGCGCACCTCAAATAAGTTTTCGTTCCCTAGATATTGTAATTTTAATTGAAAACTTTATTGCACAGACTTCAAAACTTCATTCAACCGATCGCCTCTGAAAATTGCGTAAAAACCGCCATCGGGACGTTAAGAAAATTTCTTTGTCATAACGTCTTTCATACATGTATAAGTAGATACTTAAGTAGACGATTAAGTACATACTTAATACACTCAGGTCGCGGCTTACAACACAAAACCGCGAGTTAACCGATATGCACCATCATAAACGCAGATGCTTTAAACTTTCGCGTTTAAATTCATTTCCACACGATTTCATCAGTTGCCAATTTCAAAATCGCAGTCTTTCAGATGAGTATTGCAACGTTGCGAGGGCGATCCTGGAACATGGAAAACGACCAACTGCCTTCAACCGACTCCCAACCAAAAACATAATTTCTTCCCCTTAAAACTGCAGACATTTTTTTTCAACCGGAAATTTCTTGAGCAGCTTTGACGATGGTCAGGATTCCACTTCCGATGAAAATCGCGACACAGCAGTCAGTGCTAAAGCACGTAAAAGCACAGTGCGACGATGCACGACGAGTGCCAATGATTAATAATGAACGACCGTGTCGCACTATTGAAAGACGCCACCGCAAACGAGTGAAAAGTCGAACGAAAGACGAGAAGGAAATAGTAAGCGCTTTTGGTGACGTTGCTCTCGTCGCAGAACAGTCCATTACGTGTCACTTTGCTTCCTTGATTCACAATTTCCCGGCTTGATCTGCCATAAACTTTCGATAAAGTAGCAACGAAACTGTCAATTTCCGAAAATTTTGTTTAGTCCGGCGTTAGGGAACACCAGGAAATTGATAACAGGGTGTAATAATACCGAAATCATTAATAGTGTTGCAAAATTATATTGGCGTAAGTGGTTATACTCGTATTAATATGTATAAAATTATATATCGGGTTGGAAATACAAACACTGATGATACGGCACTTTGTGTGCGCCCTTATCAAATGTGCTGAATTTTGTATATCAATGTTTAAATCATCAGATTAATTGGAAAAGTTCAGCTGCTTTGATAAGGATACGAATCTAGGGCCGAAATATCAGTTTTCTTTTAAACAAAAAAAAAAAAAAAAAAAAAAAAAAAAAAAAAAAAAAAAAAAAAATATATATATATATATATATATATACATGTATATGTTATAGTTATATATTATATTACATGCATATCATTTATAATGTAATATATCATTATGTGATAAGTATATAATATCATATATACCGATACTATTATATATATATGTATATATATTCACTGAATCCGTCAATCTAGTTTTAGAGTACTGCTAATAAAGAAAATTTAAAAAAACGGACCGAATAAAATAGGATAACGTGTACCCAAATCGTGTAAGAATTCATTGAAGTTCAAACATACTGCGCGTACGGTCCTTTGGAAATATGACAATTGATCCGAAATAAGCAAACGTTTTCTGAACAGCAAGCAGCAAATTGTTCCTCCTTCTTTATTTGAATTGGCTACAGAGTGAGAGATATAAGAAAGCGAAAAGACATAAGTGTTTGCGGTCAAATAAATAGTAGTTGTTGCAACTGTCGCCCTTTTCAAGAATAACGTCAAGCCGAGCAGTATTTGAATCTGATCCGTAATAATTGTGTGGGTATTTTCGCACATATTGCTTATTTCGGAGCAACATTGTAATGTGCATGTGCCCGTAAGTACCGTTTTTTACGAAACAACCGACACGTTCGGAAGCGGTCAGTTGCTTATTATGGATCAGATGTACTATATGTTCATTCCAAACCGCATAGTATACTTAATTCATAATAAACAAATTGCAGTCTCGAGTGCGTTGATTATTTCAGAGAAAACTGTATCGTGCCACACACGCAAAAACAATTTTGCTGGAAATAACCAACAAACTCCGAACTGGTCCATTGCTTATTTCAGATGTGGGATACTATGCGGTTCGAAATAAGCGATCTTGTTTTTTTCTTAAATTCTTCATTTTGTCTTTAAACATTAAAACAGCTGCAGTAACTATTCACACCAAGCTATGTAGTACATATGATTCGCAATAAGCAGTTCGTTAGTTCCAGGCATGTCGATTATTTCAGGAAAAACTGTCTGGTGCACATAATTACAATTTCACTCCAAATAAACACTATACCTGCAAACGTCCAGTCTGGTACCACGCGCACATTATTAGAATTTCATTCTAAATAAACATTATACCCGCAAACGTCCAGTCTGGTGCCACGCGTAGATTATTACGATTTCATTCTAAATAAACACTATAACCGCAAACGTCCAATCTGGTGTCACGCGCGCATAATTACAATTTCATTCTAAATAAACATTATGTGGGAAAACGTCCAGTTGCTTATTACGGATCAGATATACAATTTTTAACTTTATTCCAGTACGAACCGACAGATTTCAACAACTCTTCTTACAAACGTAAAAACATATGTTTTTTTACTCTCACCAAAGTTTCACTTCGCAAACGATCTCAAATAACGAAATCAGAATCTCGCGATGTATTCTTACGCCAGAAAACATTTGCTTATTGCGGATCAGATATACCATTTTTAAGTTTATTCCCGTTCGAACCGACAGTTTTTAACAAATCTTCTCCTTACAACCGTAAAAATATACTACATGTCTTCTTATATTCACCAACTTCTCACTCCGCAAACGAACTCAAATAACGAAATCCGAATCTTGCGTTTAATTCTTATGCCAGAAAACATTTGCTTATTGTGGATCAGATATACCATTTTTAAGTTTATTCCAGTACGAACCGACAGCTTTCAACAACTCCTCTTACAACCGTAAAAATATATGTCTTCTACTCTCACTCCGCAAACAAACTCAAGTAACGAAATCAGAATCTCGCATTGAATTCTTACGCCAGAAACGTTTGCTTATTACGGAACAGTTATACCAGTTTTCACTTTATTTCCGTACAAACCGACAGCTTTCAACAACTTCTTTTACAACCGTAAAAATGTACTATTATATATGTCTTCTTAATTTCACCAACCTCTCACTCCGCAAACGAACTCAAGTAATGAAATCAGAATCTCGCGTTGTATTCTTACGCTAGAAAACATTTGCTTATTGCGGATCAGATATACCATTTTTAACTTTATTCCAGTATGCAGCGACAGATTTCAACAACTCTCCTTACAACCGTAAAAAAATATGTCTTACTCTCACCAAAACGAAATCCGAATCTCGCGATGTATTCTTACGTCATAAAACATTTGCTTCTTTCGAATCATCAGCTTATCACAGCACGGCATCCACCCAGAAACATTTGCAACGAGACATCGCAATGAACTGTTCCGCGGCGCTGGAAGCCGCGAGTCGAACTCTGTACGAGCCATAAAAGTCGTGAGCGTTGAAAATGAAGAGTACGGCTGAAAAAAGTACCTCGTTCTCGAGGCACGAAGTACGGCGACGGAGGTAGCCTGAAGGTACTTCGGATCTCACCTGCGTCCTTGCCACCCTTCACGCAGATGCCAAAGCCATGGTGAGAGTCCGGCGGATCTCTCGTCATGGTGATTGTCCTTACGGTGAGCTCCTGCAAGCTCAGAGGCTGCGAGCTCGGTGAAGTAGGCGGATTCGTCCCGCTGGGTGCCTGCTGCTGCGCGGATTGCGATTGTTGCTGCTGCTGGGAACCCGAGGAAGGCGTCGTCCTGACGGCGGCGACGCTCGCAGGACTCGACGCCGGCGTCCGCCTGTCACCTTGACGTCGTTCGTTCGTGACGCCATTCCCGAATAACCTGTCGTTCAAAACATTTCTTGTGTTCATTTGATTACTTCTGTCATTTGTGGAATATTGAGTAAAGTCGTGGTGTTACGCGCTAGTCTCGATATGGGATGTAGATATTTTGAGTATTCATGTGTAAATTCGAAACGTTTTTTGTGTTCATTTGGTTATTGTATATATATATATATATATATATATATATCAGTACTATACTTGTGTAATTGTGTAATCGATATACTTGTGTAATGGTAGTTATACATAACTGCCATAATAACCTGTCATTCAAAACATTTCTTGTGTTCATTTGGTTATTTGCGTTATTTGTGGAATATTGAGTAAAGTCGTAGTGTCACGCGCTACTCTCGATATGGGATTGTAGATACCTTGAGTATTCATGTGTAAATGTCATATTGTATACATATATATATATATATATACATATATATATATAGGTTCCATAGTATATATCAGGTGTGCCATTGCTGAATAACCTAGATTTAAGACGTTCTTGTATTCATATGATTTTATATATTTTGATTATTCACGTGTATATTATATTGTATACATATGTAGGATCGAAAATTAGCGAAAGAACAGTGCGTATCGAATGCTGTCAAATTATATGTGATTTTAGATGATAAAGAATCGAAGCCCGTTTTGATGCTACGGACGAAATCTATCAGCATCGACTTATATGCGTCCGCCGAAATCTATCAGCATCGACTCTAACCCCATGTATGCGTCTCCAATCGTTTCGATTTCTTACCTGTTGCAGCCAGAATTCATTTGTATATTTGATCAATGTGGTAATGCAGGAATACACGGTATAAAGTGTTGGTTCCAAATCATTTGCGTTTAAGTTCATTTCTCCCGTGTGTGCAAAATGGTATTCAGTTTCTTTTTTCTAATATGGTAATCGTTTAGCAACACATATGTATATGTAATTTTAGTATTATGGTATATTTCCAGTATATATAGATATGCTGTGTGATGTTCCAGAAATTACCATTCCCGAATAACCTGTCGTTCAAAACATTTCTTGTGTTTATTTGGTTGTTTTATTTTGAAACTCATAATTAGTACAACAAAGAACAACGTTTTATTCCAAAAAGTAACGAAACCACAATATCCTGCTGTCCATTTTTACAAATATCCATACGCATTATAAAGACGTATTAACAGTATTTCAAATCTTTAAAACAGATTCAAAACGTTTCTTCGAGATAGATATCATGTTACTCTCAATCATAGATATTTTTATCACGTGTATATTATATTGGATATATATACATATTAGTAAAATGTTCTTAAATTATTCTCTCTCATGGCATGATAAGGAACACTGAATAATGATTTAAGACATTTTATGTGTTCATAAATTATTGTGCGCAAATGCAAAACTAAATGATTGATTTTAGATATTTTCTGTAGTCTAAGGTATACACATAATTAACTTGCGTTATCATTTTTCTTATCTAGCAATATACTTGTGTAATATTATACACATCTGAAATTCGTATGTGTGGTAGTTTGGTTCCAGAGATTGCTGTGTGATGCTAATTCGTGTTATTTGAAACTCATAATTAGTACAACAAAGAACAACGTTTAATTCCAAAAACTAACGAAACCACAATATCCTGCTGTCCATTTTTACAAGTATCCATACGCGTTATAAAGACATGTTAATAGTATTTCAAACCTTTAACCCATTGCGTGATAATTGCAGAATAAAATTTATCACAACATATTAGTAAAATGTTCGCTAAATTATTCTCTCTCACCTTATCAATATTAAGAAAAAAGTTATTTACATCCTGCAAACCGCTTGATATATTCTAAGTAAGAAAAAACTTCGAAAATAAAAAGAATATTTAAGTTTCACTAAAAAATGTTAACAAACGTAATAGAACAACGATGCGATTTCGTAATTAAATCGTGCAAAACTAGAAGCCAAAAACAAACGCAAACGCTTTTACAAGCGCGCGAATTTTTTGCATTTTTTCGGTCACCGGTGACACCAGTCGAAGTGTTAACCGTTGTCTTGTACTATTTTTGTGTGGTAAATGTGTCTTCTGCCGATTCAAATTATGAATAAACATTCCAACCAATTTACTGAACACGAATTACCTGTAATACGCTTCTATAAAGGAAATCGTCGGAATGTCAACAAACGAATTCGTTCGGCCAATGTACGCAACTAAACAAACCCAAACGAACGCGTTTGTTTCACTACAGCAAATTCCCTTGTTAGAATTGTGCAGCGTTCTGAAATTTGCGCTTAATGTCACGTTACATAGTATTTGTTACGCGCACTGTTCAAATATGAACCGCGTTCTGTGTCGTCGATTCTACGAGGGTTAATACAAAAACGTATATTTTCTCTAAAAGTAGGTAGTAAAGATGTATAAAAGTAGGTTCTCTAAAACGGTAACAAAAACGTATATTTTCTCTAAAAGTAGGTAACAATCGATTTTGGATACTAAGTTAATAAGTCGTGTTACTGTAGTGTTCGCGTGTTGAATGTTGAGTGTAAGTCTTGTGTAACGTTGTAATGGACTGGTTAATGACGCGTGTTGTCGGTGCAAGAGTTTAAATCAGAGAGCCCTTCTCGTCGTTTTGGAAGTTCGTCGTAGGAAAGGGCTCAAGCAAGTTTTTGGGAAAGGAGAGGGATTTGCCAATCAGGGTGGTTTGTTCTGGTGTTGTTGTTAACCCATTCGAGACCGATTGCACACCGTGTGTGCAATTGATTTCCGAGGCTATAAGACGGCTTGCACACCGTGTGTGCAATAACAGCAATGTGCAATTATCAGTTTTCTGAGTAAACTAGTCGTCGAAATAAGATTTTCCTTCAACTAATGAAATCTGCAAGGTACAGGAAAACAAAATTTGGCATTGGTTTTACTGTGTACCAAAAATCTAAAAATTATTTAAAGCCTTTCTTACATGTAAAATACTATGAATTGCCGATAGTCCTACAAAGAAGGAAAATATAAACGTAATAATTACTCTTGTCCTGCTTGTGTCGGTAATCCTGGATTATGTTTGGGAGAATGTTTCAAGCGCTACTATCAACCAACGAATGTATAATTACTTTACGATCAGTGTACTATTTGCTAAAAGTGTATTTACAAATTATATTTTCTTTTTTATTACTGCGTTACATTACTTTGTTATCTGTAGACATTTTTCTAAAAATTTATTTCTCGTTTGTCATTTTTTTCATTATTCAACTTATCTTTTTTTAACTTCTTACTACTTTTTAAACATTTTCTTTGCATTATATTCTGTTCTTTATTATTGAAAACAAAATAACGATTTTATATTACCTAACTATTTTTGAAATAAATGTTCATAAATTTTTTAATGATGTATTTTCATTTGACCTTACATTGCACACATGGTGTTCAATCCGTTCCTCGCAATAAAAATTTTCCGAGGAGCGAGCTGCACACCTGGTGTGCAATGATCTTATTTATGTGAATTCACTTACGAATTGGGTGATTTCCATAGTAAACATGTTTTTTTTTTTATTAAAAATGAACAAGATAAAGAAAAAAAATGTCGCTCCTTGGGACCGTGTTCGAAAAAAATCGTCGCCTCGAATGAGTTAACTGATGATTGGATGAAAGTTTGCTCCACTCATTGCGGAAAATACAGTGTTTTCCTTTTTTTCGTTGTTGACTGGGGCGACATGTGGTTGCAGCATGACTTAGTAAAAAAGAAATCGGGTATTGGTACTTGACTGAAGATTTAAGACTAAGAGCAACGCTGAAGTAATAAAGATGTTAGGAACGTACTCGAAAATGGTCATGGAGGATTAGGGAACGGAGTTGTGCAACTATGATGAATGTATTGAAAGCTATTTTTGAAGAGTTTTGAGAGTGCAGGTATAAAGGCTTTGTTTTGGAGACGGGACAGGACTCTGTTGAGAAAGGCAAGTGTGGTGTGTAACAGTATTGTTCTCAATTGTCTGGCATTTGCAGCAAAACTGTTGCATAGGGGCCGTATTTCCAATTTTTTACACCGCCAGAAACTGCGTTTTACGTAATTTAGCGATATTTACGGGAATAATGTGCAGCGGAATGAAGGACTGAAATAACGAGCGTTAGAATATGCTAGGTGTTCCGCTGAAGATCGGCTGACTATAAAAAGCTTTCGGTTGCTGTACGAATATGACTGACACAGTTACATTTAGCAGACTGTGCCATTATGTTGCGCTGAAAAGGTGAAGAGAAAGTGAAATTAAATGGTAATACAATGTCAGCATTCATTAATTTACATGAAACGCGAGATGACATACGTTCGTGCCTTGATCTAAGCCAATTACATTAAATCAGTTACAAAGAACTGACAATCATGACATCGTGTAGATGAGATTATGCGAGTGATATGCAGTCAAACGTAAGAATGTACATACATATACATTGTATAGTATATGTACGATATAATCTATATGAAGCATAGCGACAGAATACTTGCATTTCAGGACAATAAGGTAAGCAATGAAATTAGAATGAATATATTATTTTAACCCCTTCAGACCCGACATTTTTTCGTTTAAGAAAAATGATTTTTTCTGCTAAAATTAACTTAGTTCATGTGAATGAAGGCAGCAATATATTTTTTACAGAAATATTTATTTATTTATAATTTGTAAATGTACATTTTAATGGACATATGGTCCTTACGCAAAATTTGTAACATTAAGGAGATCTTGAGAAATATTTGTATAAAAAAATAAAATTCGTATTCGGAAAAATCATATACGTAATAAAATACAGCACGAAAAGTATCAGACCCGAATTTTTTATCGTTTAAGAAAAATTATTTTTTCATACTAAAATCAACTCAATTCGTGTGAATGAAGGCAACAATATACTTTTTACAGAAATAATTATTGATTTATTTATAATTTGTAAATGTACATTTTAATGGACATATGATCTTTACGAAAAATGTCTAACATTAAGGAGATCTTGAGAACTATTTGTATAAAAAAATAAAATTCGTATTTGTAAAAATAATATACGTAATAAAATTCAGCACGAAAAGTATTATGTACATTACAATGTGCACAGGGTCCGAAGGGGTTAAACTTCATAATTGCATCCCGGTGTAATTGATTATTTTACCCGTATTGGGTCAAAGGACTTATCAATTATGTAACTATACTTAAAAATATTTTCTGTGTTCAGACTTAGTACGTCAACAACCTTTGATCTATACAAATGCTATTTTATTCGCTGACACGGGAGACTTTTATTGACTCGTGTTTATATCTGACAGTACTCTATATTTTTCTTCTCGAAACCTAGAAATTATTTCGGATATAATGTCATCTTTTAGAGATCACTCTATTTTAACCAAAAAATCAAATCACAAAGGTGAATAAGAGACTGAACAAAAGTTCCACTAAGAAGAGAAACCCATACATTTTTTTATTAAAGAGACCAAATGATGGTTCAATCTCGTTGCTAATTTCTAATAGTGATTTACTTAAAGAACAATAGCATGTTTGAAAGGTACTTAACTCATTTAAAAATATTATTAATTATTAAATCATGATTCCATTTTTTAATTAAAAGAACGTAATCGCTAAGAGGTCGCGTAATATCAACAATAATTTAAAAAATTACAGGTAACTTAATATCTAATATATGTAAAAGGTTGTTGCTGTACTAAGTCCATATATAGAAAATATTTTTACGTATTGTTATATGATAATATTCTAAACCATTGATATATATATATTTATTTATTTATTTACTTGTAACATACTATACAGTATAATATGTTACAGTTATACCACTGAATTTTCAATAAAATCCTATTTAATTATACCAAAATTCTTCGACGTTCTATATTAATCCTTAACGTTCTGTCTAATTTGTTAATATCGTAAATGGAAAATTCTGTTCAAAGAAAGGTACCTGCTTACGTATGCTTATTTTTGTATTTAATAAGTATACTTTATTTTAAGGTGAATATCATTAATATTTTTCATTATGTACTTCACTCTGCTGTGGTGCCTTTCGAAACATTATGTTATCTGCATTTTTCATTTATTCAGATAAGCATCGCAATATTCACTCAAACGTAGTCTTCCACCTTTTTCTTATCTTTAAGAACAATGCAATTCCTTATTTAACCCTTTCCCATTATGTGAAACTTGGAATTTCAGTTGTTTTTGAATTCTTCAAAAATCAAAAACGCCTCCACTTTCACGTAGCTCTAAACTTCGCATCATAACATTCTTCTTTCTCTATATTTTTATTGATAAAAAACAGTATACTTTATTTTATTTGTATCTATATTTATTTTATTTACACCTATATTTTTATTGATAAAAAACAAGAATACTTTATTTTAGGGTAAATAACATTAATATTTTTCCTTATATACTTCCCTCTGGTGTGATGCTTTTCGAAACATTCTTTGATGTGCATTCTTTATTTAAATTGATAAGCATCGCAATATTAACTCATACTCGTCTTCCACCTTTTTCTTATCTTTAAGAACAATGCAATTCCTTATTTAGCCCTTTCCCATTATGTGAAACTTGGAATTTCAGTTATTTTTTAATTCTTCAAAAATCAAATACGCCCCCGCTTTCACGTAGCTCTAAATTCTCATCATAACATACTTCTTTCTCTATATTTTTATTGATAAAGAACAGTATACTTTATTTTATTTGTATCTATATTTATTTTATTTACATCTATATTTTTATTGATAAAAAACAAGTATATTTTATTTTAGGATAAATAACATAAACATTTTTTATTATGTACTTCACTCTGGTGTGATGCCTTTCGAAACATTCTCTAAAATGCATTCTTTATTTATTTTCATAAGAATCGCAATATTCACTCAAACGTCCTCTTCAATCTTTTTCATATCTTTTAGAAAAATGCAATCTTTTCTTTAACCCTTTGTCATTACGTGAAGCTTTGAATTTAAGTTGTCTTTAAATTCTTTAAAAATCAAATAAACCTCCGCTTTCACGCAGTTCTAAATTTGCATCAAAACATTTTTTTCTGTCTATATTTTTATCGATAAGAAGCAGTTGAAGAATAATTAAACCTCAAAGTGTCAGAACCATTATGTCGTAAATAAAAAAAAACACCTAGCTAATGTCGATAGTGAAATAACATTTTCTTCGTTATCATATTAATTAGATAGTCTCACGATGGCTAACAGAATTAAATGCAGTTATTGGTCGACTGCTGGACAGCCTACAAGAAATTAATGCAATTTATGGTGCCGCAGCATCTAATCTCTTTAAGTCCCTAATAAACTCCTATTGTATACCTCGATTAACGCATTATTCTGCGCATAAAGACAGAGAATTGGCTAATCTGCTTATTTTGCACCCTTTCGTCGAGTCTTTGTCACTGCGTTCATTAGATATCGTGAATCTTTATGAGAGAATTTTCGTTGAAGCGCAGAATTTCCGCGGAACGAAAGGAACGAAACGGTTGGCTCGAATCGTCGCAGGGGGTAGAGAACACGTTGGAGACTAATTAAGGATGCTAATGAGTCGAGACACAACGCGAGCAGCGATTAAAATATCGCCGCACGTGTGAGAAATGTGCCGCCATCGAATTTTATGAAACTGCTCTACTTGACCGTAATGCCAAAGCAAAATTATATTTCGAATGGTAAATTAAATGAATGGTCACGGAAATTGGAAATATTTGCATTTCAAGTAGTTCAACGCGAATTTTCATTGTATGAAAAAATTTGGTCATGGAATAAATGCAATCGTGTAGTTAGATTTTTGAGTACGTTGTCATACAGTAATAACTTTAATACATTCTATAGAAGAATATTTCTTTAATAATTTTTAATCATTTTTAAAATATTTTTATTTTTGAATAATTTGTACGCAAAATCATTTAAAAGTCAAAATTATAACTATATGTGATAAAAATTGTAATAGATATCACAGAAAAATATGTTTAAGCATTCCCGTTAATTTTTAAATATTTTTATTTTTCAGTAATTTGCACGCAAAATCATGAAAAGTCAAAATAATAACTATATGTGATAAAAAATGTAATAGATATCGCAGAAAAATATGTTTAACCATACGCGTTCATTTTTAAATATTTTTATTTTTCGATCATTTTTACGCAAAATCATTTAAATGTCAAAATAATAATTATATGTGATAAAAATTGTAATAGATATCGCAGAAAAATATGTTTAAGCATACGCGTTCATTTTTAAATATTTTTATATTTCAATCATTTTTACGCAAAATCATTTAAATGTCAAAATAATAACTATATGTGATAAAAATTGTAATAGATACTGCAGAAAAATATGTTTAAGCATTCGCGTAAATTTTTAAATATTTCTATTTTCAATCATTTGTACGCAAAATCATTTAAATGTCAAAATAATAATTATACGTGATAAAAATTGTAATAGATATCGCAAAAAAATATGTTTAAGCATACGCATTGGTATAACTATACATATACACCAATAACCTAGATTCTGACTTCAATTTTTGCTGCGTACAAATTTTGCGTACAAATGATTGAAAAATGAAAATATTTAAAAATTAATTATAAATTAGTAAAGAAATATTCTTCTATACAATGTATTAAAGTTATTATTGTATGACGAAGTATCAAAAAATCTTACTAGACGATTGCACTTATTCCATTATTCTGACATTAAGATTAAAGAAATATTCTTCCATGGAATCTATTAAAGTTATTACTGTATGACAACGTACTAAAAAATCTAACTAGACGATTGCACTTATTCCATTATTCTGACATCAAGATTAAAGAAATATTTTTCCATAAAATCTATTAAAATTATTGTTGTATGACGACGTACAAAAAAATCTAACTAGACGATTGCACTTATTCCATTTTTTGACATTAAGATAAAAAAAATATTTTTCCATAGAATCTATTAAATTCATTTTTGTATGAAGACGTACCAAAAAATGTAACTAGACGATTGCACTTATTCCATTATTCTGACATCAAGATTAAAGAAATATTCTTCCATAGAATCTATTAAAGTTATTATTGTATGACGAAGTATCAAAAAATCTAACTAGACGATTGCATTTATTCCATTACTTTGATATTAAGATTAAAGAAATATCTTCCATAGAATCTATTAAAGTTATTACTGTATTACGAAGTATCAAAAAATCTAACTAGACGATTGCACTTATTCCAGTATTTTGACATTAAGATTAAAGAAATATTCTTCCATAGAATCTATTAAATTTATTATTGTATGACGACGTACCAAAAAATCTAACTAGACGATTGCACTTATTCCATTATTCTGACATTAAGATTAAAGAAATATTCTTCCATAGAATCTATTAAAATTATTATTGTATGACGATGTAGCAAAAAATCTAACTAGATTATAGCAGTTATTCCATTACTCTGACTTTAAGATTAAAGAAATATTCTTCCATAGAATCTATTAAAATTATTATTGTATGATGATGTAGCAAAAAATCTAACTAGATTATAGCACTTATTCCATTATTTTGAAATTAAGATTAACAAAATATTCTTCCATAGAATCTATTAAATTTATTATTGTATGATGACGTACCAAAAAGTCTAACTAGACGATTGTACTTATTCCATTATTCTGATATCAAGATTAAAGAAATATTCTTCCATAGAATCTATTAAAATTATTATTGTATGACGATGTAGCAAAAAATCTAACTAGATTATAGCACTTATTCCATTATTTTGAAATTAAGATTAACAAAATATTCTTCCATAGAATCTATTAAATTTATTATTGTATGACGACGTACCAAAAAATGTAACTAGACGATTGCACTTATTCCATTATTCTGACATTAAGATTAAAGAAATATTCTTCCATAGAATCTATTGAAATTATTATTGTATGACAATGTAGCAAAAAATCTAACTAGATTATAGCACTTATTCCATTATTTTGAAATTAAGATTAACAAAATATTCTTCCATAGAATCTATTGAAATTGTTATTGAATGTCAATGTACCAAAAAATCTAACTAGACGATTGCATTTATTCCATTATTCTGACATTAAATGAATTTAAAAAAAGCTGATAGTTATGAAGCAGTAACGGCGACGACCAAACTTGAATCCGTTTTTTTTTTAATTTTTATTTTCATTGCTTTTATGGGAATGTACGAACTACATATTTTTACAATTTATACTTTTTTACATACTTGTTTTATCGTAGCTTATTCCATCTATACCAGTTTCACCTATGCCTAACCATGTTCACCACTTATACCTAACATGTGTACACTCTTGTAGTACTACGAGGGTACTGCGATTATAGTGGACGTAACCCAACATGTGAGACGGATTGCAGAGGTAAATTGAGGACACAGTAACAGTAGAGAAACTTTCCATAAACATATGTTGTGTTTAATATTGTTTCCGAGTTATAGCCATTTCCATAATTTCAAATGCATGGAAGCAGACATCACATTAATCTTGCAAGTGGAAAAAATGCCCGATATTTGCCGTGATACATTGATAGGTTTATGAATTGCGGTAGCGTAGAATTTCAACGCTGGAAACAACGGTTGAATAAGCAATTGATTTCTAATGTCCCCAGAGGTGAGCATCTAACGGATTTAAATTGGGAGAGCGGCCAGGTCAGGCAATTAGTTCACCGCGACGTGTCCTCGATCAGTCGAATACTCAAATCATTCGTCAGTGCATTTAACGATCCTGCCTGCACATCAAACAAATCCCGGAATTTGGCGAAATGGATAAATTCGCCGTTATAGCACCACGTGCTTGCGTTCAGAACAAAATTCGCCACTTCCTTAAAACGTTCCGAGGTGCATATTTTTCAGGCCAAAAAATATCTAAATTATGATAAAATTTGAAAAACAAACAGATTCCTTGGGAATATATAGTAATGAGTTCATACAGTTCATTAAGCAGTACGGCTACTCGTAATAAAGTTTGTACCGTTTTACGAGATTTACTATACAAACCGATGTTTGAAAAAAGTGATAAGTTGACGCCGTCTCTAATAACTAGTGTGAGTATGACTTAAAACCGTTTTGTTTGTGACGTTGTGGGCTAGTATCGCTAATATCTTCTGTTGCAGTATTTCTACTGATACGACATAACGTCTTGAATAGAGCTAATAATCGTATTGTTTTTTGATAAGATCGTTTTGTGACGTGATTGTTGACCCTTTCGCTTCGACTATCCAGTCCGCAGAAATACTGTCACTGAACGGAAGCGCGCGCCGTGAATACGTTCAGTATAGGTTAACCCTTTGCACTCCTATGTCGAGTGTGACTCGACATCAGTTTTTATGGCAGGAGCTCCTTTGTCGAGCTCCACTCGACATTTTTTCATGTCTAAATAAATAGATATCGTGCACACGTTATCGACGCTCTCGCAATGTCACTAGAAGGGTTAGACATTCAGGTAATCGAAGAGAAATAAAAGAACTGGATGTGATCACAGATTATAATAAAAATATAGATGGTGTCGATATGGCGAACCAATACGCGACATCTTACTGTTTTTTACGTCGAGCACTCAAGTGGTGGAGGGAATATTTCTTTTGGGGATTAGAAATCTCCATGGTAAATGCGTATATTTTATACAAAGAAAAAACAAAAAAACAAGGAACAGAACCTATAGCCCACAAAAAATTTCGCGAAAAGATTTTGTCAATGCTAATTCGCTATTGTCGTCATCCAAATATGAAATTGGGGAGGCCTGGAACACATGATAAACACGATCGCTTAGATGGAAAGCCTCATTTAATCTTCCTACATCCCGAAGGAAAACACAAAGACAAAGTTTACTCAAATAGAAAAACATCTGGAGGAAAAAGAGGAACCACCTATTTTTGTGAAACGTGTGAAAGAAAATCAGGGTTACATCTTGCAAGTTCTTTCAAAAGATATCATACCCTTGAAAATTTCAATATACGACAATACTGTAAATAAAATTGGTATTTAAGTGAATTTGTTTCTTCCTTTATTTATTTAAATTGCTTTATATTTTTAGTTAAAGTAAATTTCAAATAAAACACTTAAAAGCGTTGGGAGCTGCTGGTAACGAAATTGAAATAAAATTCGGAGTGCAAAGGGTTAATGCTGTGTAAACGTTTTCCTGCGTCTTAAATCACTATTTTGATGAATAAAACAATCTGTGCTACAATATAATGAGTATAATTTACATCGTTTGTATGATGATCAAAGGTCTATATTATATTGCACTTTGTGTTCTCGGTATCATTTTCGACTGATTCGGATTCCGAATCTAACGTGCTGCAGATGTTCCTTCGTCGTTTTTTAAGCCAGTTGAAATTATTTTCATTTTCTTTAGTATCAGTTATTCCATGTTCAAACATTATACTTCTTTTATTTCTTTCATACATATCGCAAGGGTCTAAACTATTTCTGAAAGTACATTTTCAAACAAAATTCTAAGCTACAATTATAATTTTTTTGCAGAATGACCAATCATACCTCAAGCTCATCTATTCAAATTCTTGTAAGAATCATATATGAAATATCCTTTCACTGTCAGTGAATAGACGTCTAGATTTTTTAACGTGAAACAGTATACGATCGTTTATATCTTCCAAACAGGTTGCGTAAAACGTTGTCTCAACAATAAGTAATTTTAAAAAATGATCTATAATTCAATATGTCAATAAAAACAACGAAAATGTTCTGTTGATAACAATGACATAAAATTATCGACTACAGATTACCCTTGTATATGCATCATTTTGATGCCGGATATATAGGGTGACGACACAGAAGTTGTCGCGTGGCGTTCATACCCACAAGTCATATTGTGCACGGCACTCGAAACGAAAGGGTTAAATGAACCTAGAATTTTGGCATATGCAAAACAAACCAATGTAATGGTATTGACAGTGTAACCGCTAATAATCGTATTGACAGTGACCATAAGTCCTAGCTTTATTAGTACTACTATCAATAGTTTCACTGGTGACTCGCATGTAATGTCGCTAATAATCGCCAGTATCGACAATAATAACTGGCAAAACTAGAACAATTAGAACCTACATTGCTAAAGGCCATATCAACTACCATCAATATTATTATAAGTATCATAAATAGCCGCGTTACTTATTTCGTGGCGTACATATTAAATGTACCCAACATTTTTTGGAATATGCAGAACAAACCGATCCCTCGAAAATAGCGGTGATTTCATATGGTAACTGGTACCACTAGTAATTGTGTTGATTAGTAACTGGTACCATTAGTAATCGTATTGATACTGACCACAACTCTTAGCTTTGCTAGTATCACCAGTAATCATATCACCAGTACCATGTGTACTACTATCAACAGTTTCACTGCTGACTCGCATATAATGTCGCTAATAATCGCTAGTTTTGACAATAGCTGGCAAGTTAATGCAATTAGCACCCACATTGCTAAAAGGGCCATACGAACTACTATCAATGTTATCACAAGAATCGCGAGTAACCGCATTACTTATTTCGTGGCGTACATGTTAAATGTACCCAGAATTTTTTGGAATGCTGAACAACCGATACCTCCAAAATAGTAAAGATTTCATATTTTCGCCAGTAACTGCTACCAGTAGTAATTGTATTGGCAGTGACCATAAGTCCTAGCTTTGCTAGTACTAATATCAACAGTTTCACTTAGCAGTGCAATTAGCCCCTGCATTGCCAAGGGCCATATAAACTACCATCAATATTATCACAAGTTACTTATTTCGTGGCGTGCATGTTGAATGTACCCAGAATTTTTTGAAGCATGCAGAATAAATCGATGCCTCCGAAATAGTGATGATTTCATGTAGTCGCTCGTTACTAGTACCACTAGTAATCGTATTGATCAGTAACTGGTACCACTAGTAATCGTATTGACACCGATCATAAGTCCTACCTTTGCTAGTATTACAATCAACAGTTTCACTAGTAACTCGTACATAATGTCGCAAATAATCTCTAGTATCAACAGCAACTGCCAAGCTAGTGCAATTAGCACCCGCATTGCCAAGGGCCATATATAGGTACCATCAATATTATCACCAATAACCGAGTTACCAGAGATCATACGAATTCACTACTTTCAAGACGTCGCCTTGCCCAGCAGATTCCAAAATCCGCCAAAACCCTTAACCCCCCTACTAAACCCCGTCATACAAAACATAAGCCTAAAGAAACTTTTCCATTGCGCCTATCCCCCTGGTCCCTATGCTTCGACATATTAGGCCACCTCCCGTATATCATGCGGACAGTTTGTACGGTAAAGCACACACCTGAGGACTTGTTCCGGTGAAATAGCACCCGCACCACCAGTGCCATGTCCTCTGTGCCTGTAAGGCGTCGTGTGGGAGGAATGATGATGCGGCGCACTTGGCGGTCTCTCGACGATGGTGTAGCTCGTTCCCGGCGGACTGTAGTACCCCCGCTGCTGACCATGGTGTCTGCTGGAGGGCTCGAGGTCCTCCGCCTCGTAGCAGCCTCCGGTGCCGCTGCGCAGGAAATGAGAACCGCTGCGCAGGAAGTGCGATCCGGTACCGCCACCCCACTGCAACTCCTGCAATTCCGAGCCGTAGTCCTCCGTGCTGCTGGCCATGCCTTAAGTAGCCGGGAGGTCAAACCTAATGTGACAGATCAAAGTTTATGGGTAAGAAAAGAGGCACCATTTTGAAATTACAAAGTGTGATATTGTGTTTTTGTCTAAAAAAACATCATTTTATTATCTATATATTTTATTATGTAAGGAACTATCATTTTATTATCTATATATTTCATTATGTAAGAAAACATCGGCTGGCCATGCCTTAAGTAGCCGGGAGGTCAAATCTGATGTGACAGAACAAAGTTTATGGGTAAGCAAAGAGGCGGCATCTTGAAATTGCAAAGTGAGGTATTGTGTTTTTGACTAAGGAAACATAATTTTATTATCTATATATTTTGTTACGTAAGAAAACATCGGCTGGCCATGCCTTAAGTAGCCGGGAGGCCAAACCTGATGTGACAGATCAAAGTTTGTGGGTAAGCGAAGAGGGGCCATCTTGAAATTGCAAAGTACAATATTGTGTTTTTGTCTAAGAAAACATAATTTTATTATCTATGTAGTCTCTATATGACTAAGAGAATAATTATTTAACGAATTAATGAATAAGGATAAATGAATTGATGAGAGTAAGTGTCTAGAGTGTGTAAAGAGTAAGAAGAGTAAAGTAATGCAAAGAGAGTAAGTTTCCTTCTCCATGATAACAGATTCACTTTAGAATGTTCTCATTATCACATCTATATATTTTATTATGTAAGAAAACATCGTTTTATTATCTATATATTTTATTACATAAGAAAACATCGGCTGACCATGCCTTAAGTAGCCGGGAGGTCAAACCTGACGGGACAGATCAAAGTTTGTGGGTAAGCGAAGAGGAGCCATCTTAAAATTGTAAAGTGCGATTATGTGTGATTATGTAAGAAAACATCATTTTATTATCTATGTAGGATCTTAAATACAGGGTCCTCTAATTGGACAGGGAAGGTCGTATATGATCCTCAATTGTTATATTGATGTATCATAGGTGACGAGATTGTTGAATTGTGTTATTTGGGTGCTTAGTAGTCAGTTGACGATAAGACGTAAAGACGCAACGGCGTAAGACGAAAAGGCGAAACGACGAAAGATTAGGAAATAAGACAAAAGTGTCTTGATTGTGTTGTTATTGTTTACAAATATTATACTCTCTAGTTTCATGTATTTCAATCCGACATCTGTATATTTTATTGTGTAAGAAAATATCGGCTGGCCATGCCTTAAGTAGACGGGAGGTCAAACCTGACGAGACAGAACAAAGTTTATGGGTAAGCGTTGAGGCGCCATCTTGAAATTGCAAAGTGAGGTGTTTTGTCTAAGAAAACACCATTTTATTATTTATATAGTCTTTATATGATTAAGAGAATAATTATTTAACGAATTAATCAATAAGGATAAATTAATTGATGAGAGTAAGTGTCTCTGTAATTTGCGTCGTACTTCTTCTCGCACTGAACCGCAATTGCACTAAACTAACGATCATCTCCTCGTTCGTTTATTCTGTTTTCTTCGCCATGACAACGGATTTACTTTAGAATGTTCTCATTATCACATCTGTATATTTTATTATGTAAGAAAACATCGTCTGGCCATACGTTAAGTAGCCGGGAGGTCAAAACTGATGTGACAGATCAAATTTTATGGGTAAGCGACGAAGCGCCATCTTGGAATTGCAAAATGCGATATTGTGTGATTATGTAAGAAAACAGCATTTTATTATCTAGTTTTTATTATCTATATATTTTATTATCTAAGAAACATCATCATTCGTTTTATTATGGAATATTTACAAGAAATTGCTGATTTGACGCGTGTCAAGGGTAGTAGTAAACATCGTTTGTAGGTGTACAGAGAGTGTGAAGGAAAAATTAGGTTTTGAAGCAATTCATCCGGCGCAACTTTAGTTGATGTGACGGAGAAAAGATTTGATGGACAACGATGAAAGCGCCATTTTTAAACTGCAAAGTGCGATACTGCATTTTTATCAAAGAAAACATAACATTGAAAATGTAGCAGAGAATTTTTGGTTTGACGCGTGTCAGGGGAAGTAGTAAATCTCGTTTGGAGTAGTACGGAGAGTGTGAAGCAAAAATTAGATATTGAAGCAATTTTATGGGTAACCGTTGAGGCGTCATCTTTAAATTGTAAGCCGCGATATTGTGTTTGCATCTAAGAAAATATTACAAGGAAATATAAGCATATATAGAAGCATATATAAGCATATTATTTCTCGTAAACTTACTCTGGGATTGGCTATTTTCTCATTTGGAAATGAAAAACACATACGTGAATTTCGTACGTGTGACAGTACATACGATTCCAAAATGTCTTCAAAAGCTTCTAAATTGATGTTTCTGTCCTTTTTATATAAATATCTCTATTTTCCAATTGTTCGGACTCACTTGAACTTATATTATTTGTATAGGTTCACATTTGCGCACAAAAATCTCATCACCATTATCACTATTTCGGACACACCCTTAAAAATGTTCTAAATAGTTAGCATCATATATACTGTCTTCAGAATCAGTAATAGAATTACAGTCGTTATCGCTCAATATACCAGACAAATCGTCAACATAACACTCCAGAAAACTCATTTCGTTACATAAATTAGTGTTCTTGATATTATTCAAGGGAATTGAATTTTCGTCAAATTGAAATTATTATGAGAACACCAACCAGTGTCCAACAAGCTCCAAATGTACTATATGTATATATACGTACTGAATCTTGCACTATATGAATTCATTAGAATATTTTATAATACTTAGCGACTACTATTAGATCATTTCCTGAAAAAAGAGACAAAAACGAGAAATTTCGTTGTCGGTCTTTTACGTTTCAGCCTTGAAACACGAGAAATCATATTTTTATACTTTTCATACTTTGCAAACGTCTTAAATAGCCGGGATGTCGAACCTAACGTGTCCGAATAAAAAATGTCAAGCATAACGATGATGGCGTTATCTTTGAATTCCAAGACGAAGGTTGTATTAAGTAAAAATTCCGAAATTTTAATTTTAACGCGTATCAAGGGAAGTAATAAGTCTCCTTTGCGCCTGATATACGGCGGGCTGAAAGAAAAATGTGGTGCTGAACGTTCCTTCACACATTCCAACCAAAGTCCTCAAATGTTTAATAAAATATGACCCCATTTTTGTTCTTCACGTATAAATTTGAAATTTCATGACAATTTTTATTCATTCAATCCAAATAGCGTCTTTGACAATGTCATTGAATTGAATTTCAATATTCTTGCACAATCACAAATTCAAAAATAAAATCCACTGTACAATATCACGCCAAACGAAAGTTTTTATTTTTTAGAACAGAAGTTCTTTAGAAGTTTTTGTTCTTCACATTCATAGATTACGTTTATGACAAACATATAACTCGCCATTGGAGGATTTTCGAATACATCTGCATATTTCATAACTGGGCGTGGCTTATTTGACAGCGGCAATAAGTTAATCGGGTACCTAGGTATATATATAGATATATATGCGACGTGTAGCACGGATTGCAGTAATCGCCGAATATCTATTGGTCCCTTCGGTATTTCTTACGCCATATACAGTGTAGATACACCATGCGAAGGGACCACCAGAAGCGACATGCAATTTATGCGTCGAAATGTTAAAATGTGAGAGTGCCGTTGAAAAAATCATTCGTGTTGAAGACGTACATCTTTTTACGGCGCTAGTCATTTTATAAAATCATTATTATTATTATTACTATTATTGAAAATTATTATTATAATTGAAACTTATTACATTGGGGGATTGCAAAATAACTAATATTTCCTTAGTTCAGGTCACGCAATTTACAGAATATCCCAACTTTGTCGGGCCAAAATGCGTGGGCGTATTCTACAAATAAAAATGGGAAAAAATGTTATTTGAAATTCGGTTCGAATTTTTTTATTACAATGTTATAAGCAGATGGAACTGGAATAAGTAAAAGCTTATTTTACTCCGCAGAATGTGACTGAATGTGTTTATCTTATCGTATCAAAATGGTGTCTTTGTACGTGAATATAAACTTCGATGTTTCCTGATGTTTATTACATAATTTTTTATGTAATACAATTGCAATGATATTTATTACATAATTTATTACTAACAACTTTACTGCATGTTTATACGTAAGTTATTAATTAATTGTACTAAATCTTCGTGTGAAATGATTTTTATACGATAAATTTTTTATTGCAAAGTTATAATCGGTTAACATTGAAATAAGTAAAAGCTTATTTTACTCCGGAGAATGCGACTGAATGTGTTTGTTTTATAATTTCAAAATGTCGTCTTTGTACGTAAATATTAGCTCCAATATTTCATGATATTTATTGCATCATGAATTTCCTAATAACTTTACTGCATGTCTATACCTAAGTTATTAATTAATTGTACTAAATCTTCGTGTAAGGTAATTTTTGTACGGTACATCTTTTTATTACGAAGCTATAATCAGATGAAAATGAAATAAGTAAAAGCTTATTTTTTCCGCAGAATGTGATTGAATGTGTTTATTTTATCATTTCAAAATGTCGTCTTTGTACGTGAATATAAGCTTCGATGCTTCATGATATTTATTCAATCATGAATTTTCTAATAATTTTACAGCATGTCTATACCTAAGTTCTTAATTAATTGTACTAAATCTTCATGTGAAGTGATTTCTGTACGGTAAATTTTTTATTACGAAGTTATAATCAGATGAAAGTGGAATAAATAAATGCTTCTTTTACTCCGTAGAATGTAACTGAATGTGTTTACCTTATAATTTAAAAATGTCGTCTTTGTACGTGAATATAAGTTTCGATGCTTCATGATATGTATTACATGATGAATTTCCTAATAACTTTACTGCATGTCTATACCTAAGTTTTTAATTAATTGTACTAAATCTTCGTGTGAAGTAATTTTTGTACGGTACATCTTTTTATTACGAAGCTATAATCAGATGAAAATGAAATAAGTAAAAGCTTATTTTTTCCGTAGAATGTGACTGAATGTGTTTATTTTATCATTTCAAAATGTAGTCTTTTTACGTAAATATAAGCTTCGATGCTTCATGATATTTATTGCATCATGAATTTCCTAATAACTTTACTGCATGTCTATACCTAAGTTATTAATTAATTGTATGAAATCCTCGTGTGAAGTGATTTTTGTACGGTAAATTTTTTATTGCAAAGTTATAATCAGCTGCAATTGAAATAAGTAAAAGCTTGTTTTACTCCGCAGAATTTGACTGAATGTGTTTATTTTATAATTTCAAAATGTCATCTTTGTACGTGAATATAAGCTTCGATGCTTCATGATATGTATTACATCATGAATTTCCTAGTAACTGTCTATAGCTAAGTTGATTACTTGTACAAAATCCTCGTGTGAAGTGATTTTTGTACGGGAAACTTTTTATTACAAAGTTATAATCGAATGAAATTGGTAAAAGCTTATTTTACTCCGGAGAATATGATTGAATGTGTTTGTTTTATAATTTCAAAATGTCGTCTTTGTACGTGAATACAAGCTTCAATGCTTCATGATATTTATTAAATCATGAATTTTCTAATAACTTTACAGCATGTCTATACCTAAGTTATTAATTAATTGTATGAAATTTTCGTATGAAGTGATTTTTGTACGCAAAATTTTTTACTACAAAGTTATAATGAGATAAAATTGAAATAAGTAAAAGCTTATTTTACTCCGCAGAATGTGATTGAATGTGTTTATTTTATCATTTCAAAATGTAGTCTTTGTGCGTGAATACAAGATTCGATGCTGCATGATATTTATTGCATCATGAATTTCCTAATAACTTTACTGCATGTCTATACCAAAGTTCTTAATTAATTGTACTACATCTTCATATGAAGTGATTCTTATATGGTAAATTTTTTATTGCAAAGTTATAATCGAATGAAATTGAAATTGGTAAAAGCTTATTTTACTCCGGAGAATGTGATTGAATGTGTTTATTTTATAATTTCAAAATGTAGTCTTTGTGCGTGAATACAAGATTCGATGCTGCATGATATTTATTGCATCATGAATTTCCTAATAACTTTACTGCATGTCTATACCAAAGTTCTTAATTAATTGTACTACATCTTCATATGAAGTGATTCTTATATGGTAAATTTTTTATTGCAAAGTTATAATCGAATGAAATTGAAATTGGTAAAAGCTTATTTTACTCCGGAGAATGTGATTGAATGTGTTTATTTTATCATTTCAAAATGTAGTCTTTGTGCGTGAATACAATCTTCGATGCTTCATGATATTTATTGCATCATGAATTTCCTAATAACTTTACTGCATGTCTATACCTAAGTTCTTAATTAATTGTACTACATCTTCATATGAAGTGATTCTTATATGGTAAATTTTTTATTGCAAAGTTATAATCGAATGAAATTGAAATTGGTAAAAGCTTATTTTACTCCGGAGAATGTGATTGAATGTGTTTATTTTATAATTTCAAAATATTGCCTTTGTGCGTGAATACAAGCTTCGATGCTGCATGATATTTATAGCATCATGAATTTCCTAATAACTTTACTGCATGTCTATACCTAAGTTATTAATTAATTGTATGAAATCCTCGTGTGAAGTGATTTTTGTACGGAAAATTTTTTATTACAAAGTTATAATGAGATAAAATTGAAATAAGTAAAAGCTTATTTTACTCCGCAAATGCGACTGAATGCGATTATTTTATAATTTCAAAATGTAGTCTTTGTGCGTGAATACAAGCTTCGATGCTTCATGATATTTATTGCATCATGAATTTCCTAATAACTTTACTGCATGTCTATACCTAAGTTTTTAATTAATTGTACTAAATCTTCGTATGAAGTGATTCTTATATGGTAAATTTTTTATTGCAAAGTTATAATCGGATGAAATTGAAATAAGTGAAAGCTTAGTTTACTCCGCAGAATGTAACTGAATGTGTTTATTTTATAATTTCAAAATGTAGTCTTTGTACGTGAATACAAGCTTCGATGCTTCATGATATGTATTACATCATGAATTTCCTAATAACTTTACTGCATGTCTATACGTAAGTTATTAATCCATTATACTAAATTTTCGTGTGAAGTGATTTTTGGACGGAAAATTTTTTATTACAAAGTTATAATGAGATAAAATTAAAATAAGTAAAAGCTTATTTTACTCCGCAGAATGTGACTGATCGAATGTGTTTATCTTATGATTTCAAAATGTCGTCTTTTTACGTAAATATAAGCTTCGATGCTTCATGATATTTATTAAATCATGAATTTCCTAATAACTTTACTGTATGTCTATACCTAAGTTTTTAATTAATTGTACTAAATCTTCGTGTGAAGTGATTTTTGTACGGAAAATTTTTTACTACAAAGTTATAATGAGATAAAATTGAAATAAGTAAAAGCTTATTTTACTCCGCAAATGCGACTGAATGCGATTATTTTATAATTTCAAAATATCGCCTTTGTACGTGGATATAAGATTCGATGCTTAATGATATTCATTACATCATGAGTTTCTTAATAACTTTGCTGTATGTCTATACGTAAGTTATTAATTAATTATACTAAATTTTCGTGTGAAGTGATTTTTGTGCGGCAAATTTTTTTATTACGAAGCTATAATGAGATAAAATTGAAATAAGTAAACGCTTATTTTATCCGCGGAGAATGTGATGATCGAATGCGATTATTTTATAATTTCAAAATATCGCCTTTGTACGTGGATATAAGATTCGATGCTTAATGATATTTATTACATCATGAGTTTCTTAATAACTTTGCTGCATGTCTATACCTAAGTTAATTAATTGTACCAAATCTTCGTGTGAAGTGATTTTTGTACGGTAAAACTTATTTTCTACAGGTCCCCATAAGTAAACATCAAGAGTGCTTCAATCCAGTGATCTTGGAGAACATAAAAGTAAACGCATGTTACCTATTCAACTTTGTATGTATTCATAACTCTGTAATAAACCGCTTTTACCTGGATTTCAAATAACATTTATTTCTTATTTCCACTTGTCGCGCATGTTTTCGCATTTTGGCCGGAAAACAAGAGACAGCATGTACACATAAAAGCAAGCCGAATACGTATATTATTACATTCATATATTCTGCTTGCTTTTTCGCCTTTTCTGCTTTTCATGCGGGAAAACTTGACAATACGCAAGTGGTGGGGCTAAAATCAGCTCCGCACTATGTGGAGGTAATCTTCATGAGAATAGACCCTAGAGCCGCCATTTTTCGTTTATGCGACCAAAACCTTCCTTCGCATAAATTTTTCCTTTGGTGCTTTTTGAATGCGGTCGTATGCGGCTCAACTGCAAACCCTCTTTCTTATCAGAAGTCCTATAACTGGGCAACCATTCAGTTCACCTAATAGTATATATATATATATATATATATATATATATATATATATATATATATATATTAGGGTTCTTTCTGATTAGATGTGCTAATTACCTAAATAGATAAAAAATTAAAAACCCACTATAATGTCTTCAATATCATGCTTTCAATAAATGTTATTTAAACTTTACTATAATGTTTATTACATTATATTATTATTCTTATTTCAATTCATTTTTATATATTATTCTTTCAATTTTTAAATACAAATATTTATATATGTACATATTACCACATATATTCTTTTGTATAATTTTATGTATATTTTATTTTATTTTTTATTATATTTTAAATAATTTTCATATATATATTAATCTTCAAATTTTTATATACAGTTCATATTCAATATTATTCCTTTCGCTTTTAATTAATGCTATTTAAACTTTATTATAATATTTATTACATTATAGTATCATATTACATTATTATGTTGGAATTATAAATATTGTTGTTTTCAAAAGGAATCATGGTAAGTATCTTTTATTATTTTGCATTGTAACTATAATAGAATTAATTTTTTAATTACCCATGGACTCCTACGTCATTATTCATAGCAGAATTTTCAATCGCATCGATTTTGGAAGCAGCAATTTTAGCCTACGTTTTAATTTTTTCCGACATTTTCCAAATGATATCACAAACGACTGAATTCTATGTCCTTTACTTATCATTGTAACTATAATAGAATTAATTTTTTATTTATCCATGAACTTCTACGTTATTATACATAGCAAAATTACATTCGCATCGATTTTGGAAGCAGCACTTTTAGTGTACGTCTCAATATTTTCCGACGTTTTCCAAATGATATCACAAACGACTGAATTCTACGTCCTTTACTTATCATTGTAACTATAATAGAGTTACTTTTTTATTTAGCGCAATTATATTCGCATCTGTTTTGAGAGCAGTATTTTTAGTATTCATTTCAAATTTCTCCGACGTTTTCTGAGTGCTATCACAAACGACTGAATTCTATGTCCTTTACTTATCAAGAGGCGCATAATTTGCCAACCGCTTGTTGTCGATTCTCTGCACCACATAAGCAGAAAACTTGAGAATACGCAAGTAATGGAAATAGCATTCGCTTGGCATAGCATTTCCTACGTCAATATATATATCTAACCCCAAGGAAAGTAGATTCTAGTTGCGTCATTTTTCGTCGATCCGACCAAAATGTCTTCTTTTGCATATTCTCGTCTGTTAATATTTTTTCAAATCAATCATGTATGACTTTACATGTCCTTTTTACTAGCGAAAACCTCATAATTCGGTAACCATTCAGTTTACCAGGTATATACAGGGTGTCTCACGATAGATGCCATTCGATATATTATAATTCCTGAATGGCAGGTGATAGGATAAAAATGTGATACTTTCATCGTAATTTTTCATGTAGAATATCAATGTGTTCAAAGAATATCTGCGAATAGAACGTTACAAATAGAAAGCTATATTTTTGCTTTGGTATTATGAAAACGTAGAAAAAAAGAATTCATCGTATTTCCCTGTAATGATCTTTGGGTCGCTAAAGTTGCAACGACGAGAAAAATTTACAACGAACGAATATGGCCGTCTGCATTGATTGGAAATGTTACTGTAACGATTACAGGATACAATATTTTCTATTGCCAAGCAAACAGTTGATCGAAAAAAATAATTGTTTGCAACCAATGAAAACAATTTTGCACGTGTACCTGACAATTCTGTACCTTCATAACACCAAAACAAACGTATATCTTAGTGTGATTCTAAAAAATGGAAGATAAAGAATATTTTTCATTTTGCACATGTACTTGCCCATTCTATACCTTCATAACACCAAAACAAACGTATATCTTAGTGTGATTTTGAAAAATGGAAGATAAGAAATATTTTTCATTTTGCACATGTACGTGCCAATTCTGTACTTTCATAATACTAAAACAAACGTATATTTTAGTGAGATTTTGTAAAAAGGAAGATAAGAAATATTTTTAACTTTGTACATGTACCTGCCCATTCTGTACCTTCATAACACCAAACAAACGTATATCTTAGTGTGATTTCGAAAAATGGAAAATGTGAAATATTTTTCATTTTGCACATGTACCTGCCCATTCTGTACCTTCATAACACCAAAACAACCGCGTATTTTAGTGTGATCTAAAAAATGAAGAACAAGAGAATTTTTTCATCACAGTGACATTCTACATGAAATATTATGATAATAGTGATATAATATTTTTGTTCTATCACCTACGCTTCAGTGCATTTAATAAACGACACTTATCAAAAGACGCCCTATATATCGCAGAATCGTAAGAACATGAATACTGGAGCAAAAATGTTCATATTATGCCTCCAGATGTCTTTTTTTTGAGAGGGAGAGACTTCCAATTAATTTGTCAATCAGCGTTTTCCCAGTGTTGCCACGGACGGTTTCGACTTTTGCTTCAGCAAACAGGAAAAATGTAAGATTAGTTTCATACAGAAACTCTCCCTCTTCTTTACACTTCCTTTCTTCTATCCTACCGCAGCCATTTTATAAGCACATATTAATTTCAGTTTCACATTCCTTCGATTTTTACTTGTGTATTCGATTTTTTTTCAAGTTTTACTTATTTTTACTTATGATTTGTGCTTATATGTTATATTTGTATTTCGCGTACGTTGCGTGTTGATTTTGTTAAGAACCGAGGGCCGATAATGTCAGGTCCATATGTTTTATTAAGGTTCCTTTGTCACGTTTGTGTACGTGCCCGCTGTATTCAAGTCTGGACAAGTCAGTTGCCATCCGAAGCTTGGACTATCACGACGCAAATCACATGCAGCGCACAAACTGTCACCACCCAACCTCGAGCAAGTCAGCATGCGATTTTCAAGCAACAAATGTCAGAACAGGCGTGGTAAAAGTGAGTAAGTTTGGATCACTTCAGATTCGAATATGTCGAATCTGACACGACACAAAAGTAAGCGGAAACATTAAATTTACACCTAAAATTGAATGGTAAGCAGTTTATTAAACTTGAGGGAGATCATTTGTCTTGCAGCACGAAGTTTATTAGGTCTAGATTGTTAGAATTAAACCGACAATTTTAGATGTCTAAGACAGTTGCCGTTGTATGGTATTTAATCATTTTAAATAATTGATCCTTCTGTGATAAAATTGCATTCGTGATTATTTATTATTCCACTTTATTAGATCTAGATTGTTAGAATCATACCGAAAATTTTAGACATGTAAGACAGTTGCTGTTGTATGGTATTTTGATCAATTATCGTATTTGATCATTTAAAACAATTGATCCTTTCGTCATGAAACTGTATTCGTGATTATTTATTATTCGAGTTTATTAGATATAGATTGTTAGAATCATACGGAATATTTTAGACATATAAGAAAGCTGTCGTTGTATGGTATTTTGATCAATTATAGTATTTCAGCATTTGAAACCGTTGATCCTTTCGTGATTAAATTTGCACCTAAAATTGAACGGTACACAGTTTGTTAGACTTGAGGAAAATCATTTGTTTTGCAGCACGATGTTTGTTAGATCTAGATTGTTAGAAACATACCGACAATTTTAGACGTGTAAGAGAGTTGTAGTTGTATGGTATTTTGATCAATTATAACATTTGATCATTTGATACAATTGATTCTTTCGTGATAAAATTGCATTCGTGATTATTTATTATTCGAGTGTATTAGATCTAGATTGTTAGAATCATACTGAAAATTTTATGCATATAAGAAAGTTGTCGTTAAATGGTATTTTGATCAATTATGGTATTTAATCATTTGAAACAATTGACCCTTTCATGGTAAAATTGCATTCCTGTGTATTTGTTATTCAAGTTTATTAGATCTAGATTTTTAGAATCATACCGAAAATTTTAGAGATGTAAGAGAATTGCTGTTGTATGGTATTTTGATCAATTATAACATTTGATCATTTGAAAGAATTGATCTTTTCGTGATATTGTACGGTCAATTATATTTAATACAATTTTGATCAACCAGAAATGTAATTCACCAATATTGAAGGAAGTGAAAAATTATATTTGCACCCATTTTATAGTGCGGCTAGACGCAAAGACAATAACTTGTTAAAACATATTATCTCAATTTTAACATTTTTAATATTTGACAACCGCCTATAGTTTCCTCAAACATTCAAACGAGCACGACTTTATTATTATTCAAATAACGTTCTCATTTTTTTTTCATTTTCCTGTGTCAGCTTATGTTTGATTTACAATTTCATAGAAATATTCATTATTCATTTCATCCAAATAAGTCGACTTCAAAAATATAATTGATGGTAAAATATCACGCTAAGAAAAAAACTGTTTTTTTTCCTTACCTTCCACATGGACTTAAAACGGTAAACTGACGTAATCCAACTTCGCTTCATTTATTTCAACCCCTGCTAGCCCAAACTTGTTTAAGATCTTTTAATTGCCTAAGATTACCTTTAAATTTATTTCTGCAGTATTTGCGCACTCGTACTAGTTTCAAGTATGCATGCATAATTCGTGTTGGGGTAAAGGCTTTCGTCCAGCATAAGACGATGGACGACTTCCGTAAATGACGTCCAATGCCTGAATAGGGTTTTATAATGGGCAGATGAAGCCTAGGTGGAGTTCGCGACGCCAAAGTAAAATCCTGATGACGTGATCAGTCGAAGTGTATGTTGGAAAAATATGTCTGTGTAAGAGAGAGAGATAGAGAGAGAAACAAAGATAGATAGACAGATAAATAGGTACATAGACTGATAGATAGATGGCTGAAGAGATAGATAGATGGGTAGATTGATAAATGGAGAAAGAAAGAAAGAGAGAGAGAGAGAGAGAGAGAGAGAGAGAGAGAGAGAGAGAGAGAGAGAGAGAGAGAGAGAGAGAGAGAAGAAAAAGAAGGTGAAGATATATAGATACACGAAAAACGAAGTTTAAGTTTATTAGAAAATCGTTACAGAACCAGGGTATCAGCGAACCAGCAAAAATTGTTTAAAAATATATACATACACGAAAGAAGAAGTTTGAGATCATTAGAAAATCGTTACAGAAACAGGGTTTCAGGGAATCAGCAAAACTTGATTTAAAATATATAGATATGTATACGAAAGAAGAAATTTAAGATCATTAGAAATTCTTTACAAAAACAAGGTATCCGCGAATGAGCAAATGTTGATTGAAAATATTAAAATATATAGAAAATCGTTATGTACACGAAAGAAAAATTGTTTGAAAATATAAGATCAGTTATAAAATCGTTACAGAACCAGGGTATCAGCGAATCAGCGAAAGTTGGTTGAAAATATATAGATATGCGAAAAAAGAAGTTTAAGATAATTAGAAAGTTGTTACAGAAACAGAGTATCAGCGAATCAGCAAAAGTTGATTGAAAATATATAGATATACACGAAAGAAGAAATTTAATATCATTAGAAAATCTTTACAAAAACAGGGTATGAGCGAATCAGCAAAAGTTGATTGAAAATATATGGATACACGAAAAAACAAGTTTAAAATCATTAGAAAATCGTTACAAAAACAAGGTATCCGCGAACCAGCAAATGTTGTTTGAAAATATATACATACACGAAAAACAAGTTTAAGATCATTAGAAAATCGTTACAGAAACAGGGTTTCAGGGAGTTAGCAAAATTTGATTTAAAATATATAGATATGTACACGAAAGAAGAAGTTTAAGATCATTATAAAATCGTTACAGAAACAGGATATCAGCGAAAGTTGATTGAAAATATATAGATTCACGAAAAAAGCAGTTTTAGATCATTAGGAAATCGTTACAGAAACAGGGTATCAGCGAATCAGCAAAAGTTGATTGAAAATATATGGATACACGAAAAAACAAGTTTAAAATCATTAGAAAATCGTTATAGAAACAGGGTATCAGCGAATCAGCAAAAATTGTTTGAAAATATATAGATATACACGAAAGAAGAAATTTAATATCATTAGAAATTCTTTACAAAAACAGGGTATCAGCGAATGAGCAAATGTTGATTGAAAATATACAGATACACGAAAGAAGAAGTTTAAAATCATTAGAAAATCGTTATAGAAACAGGGTATCAGCGAATCCGCAAAAGTTGATTGAAAATATACAGATACACGAAAAAAGGAGTTTAAGTTCATTAAAGAAACGTTAAAGAAACCGAGTATCAACGAATCAGCAAGAATTGTTTGAAAATATATAGATACGCGAAAGAAGAAGTTTGAGATCATTAGAAAATCATTACAGAAACAGGGTATTAGTGAATCAGCGAAAACTTGATTGAAAACATCAGTAATAATACATAGGAAGTTGTTTAATCCTCTATGTCAACCCCTACGACGTAATATTCGTGTTCAAGGAGAGTTGTTGAGTCTTGTATTGGTCATGACATTGCAACTTTTTGTTTAAGCTGTGTCCAAAGAGGTATTTACGTTCTGTTCATAATGTCAATCGATCGTGTACATATATTTGTAACACAGAAGTAGTTAGTCTATTTGATACTTACTAAGTATTTGAATGTATTTTATTGTTATCGATTCATAAACTGTATATAGATATATATAGTATAAGACATGTACAGAAATATTCATCTATTATCGCATCCAAGATATAGTTGAGTACAGAAAAGAAAATATGCGGTAAACTTTAATTTCAATAACAGACAATTAGTGGCTTATTACAACATGAAAATGTAGCATTTTCAAAAACTCATTAAATAAATTTTTATCCGATGGAAATATATTGAATAATATATGCTAACGAGCACAAAAAAGTGTACACGCATTTAAAAAACGACGGCTCAGACATAAAATGGAACAGTAAAATTAATATTTTTTTGTGAACCGTTTCCGTTTTAAAGGGTGTCGTCAAAATGACCTGACATTTTAAATGACGCGCCATTTTTTGGTAGTGAACATAGAGTACTAATATTTGACAACTGGTATCAGGAAATATTAAGGTTTAGTCATGGAGAATTACACGATCGAACAACGCATTGAAATTATTTTTAACATAAATAATACGATTTAATAATAAACTAAAATGTCAGTCTATTTTGAGACATCCTTTATTATAGCTTTCACATTGACTAAAGAACGATTTTTCTAATTCTTTGTTAAATCTGTTGACATTATGTCCGACTGTTTTTCAATTTAATTTTTTCGTTCATTATGATGTTCAGCGGATATGTGCCGAGTTTCCTTTTATCTTTTCTCGAAAGGTATTTAATAGCATTAATGTTTGATGGAAATTTGTCAAGTTTCCTTTTATATTTTCTCGAAAGGTATTTTATAGCATTAATGTTCGATGAAAATGTATCGAGTTTCCTTTTATATTTTCTGGGAAGGTATTTTATAGCAATAATGTTCGATGGAAATGTGTTGAGTTTCCTTTTATATTTTCTCGAAAGCTATTTTATAGCATTAATGTTCGATTCAAATATGTCGAATTTCCTTTTACATTTTCTCGAAAGGTATTTTATAGCATTAAAGCCCGATGGAAATGTGTCGAGTTTCCTTTTATATTTTCTCGAAAGGTATTTTATAGCATTAATGTTCGATGAAAATGTATCGAGTTTCCTTTTATATTTTCTGGAAAGGTATTTCATAGCAATAATGTTCGATGGAAATGTGTCGAGTTTCCTTTTATATTTTCTCGAAAGCTATTTTATAGCATTAATGTTCGATTCAAATGTGTCGAATTTCCTTTTACATTTTCTCGGAAGGTATTTTATAGCATTAATGCCCGATGGAAATGTGTCAAGTTTCCCTTCATATTATATTTTCTTGGAAGATATTTTATAGTACTAATATTCGATTTAAATATGTCGAGTTTCCTTATATTTTTTCTCGAAAGGTATTTAATTTGCAATTTTGCACATGGGGGTGTTATATATTCACGTTGGCAGATGTTGGCACTTCGTCGCATGAAATCGATGCCGATATACCAGGAGACAAATATTTGCTCCACAAAAATTGCATTTTCTCCGACACTATTGAGAATTCAACGAGCAGATGTCGACCCATTTCTAGCGCAAGTTACCATTTATTCCATTTTTACACCATTTTCATCTACTTCCTTTTTCACATCCGTCAATTAAAATTTAACTCATCGGCGTGAAAAATACGGCGACAAAAGCGTTAAAACTCTGATTTTACAAGGCAATCGCTGCGTATCGTTTTCGCGCCATCGCAAAGTCGATAAACCGTAAATCGAATCATCGTAAACCGAGACCAGTATTTCATATGGCTTGTCCTAAGGAGCCTAGAGCCAATAAATTGTTTTAAAACGTGAAGACGTTAGCATATTTCCAGAGACCGAATTTTGTTTAAGCCGGCATTTCACATGCGCCTTGGCCCCGAGCGATTTTTGTCATTTAAGTGCGGGTGTAAATAGCTACGTTGTATGAGCGTGGTTAATCTTACTGTTTAAATGGTAATGAATGACTGATTTTTTATTAATTCATCTGACCCCGTGGCATACATTCGATATACTCTTTCGCGCATTAATTAACAATTACACATATACATATAATAATACTTATGAATTATATTCAATATATATATCATATTGATATATATGTTGATATATATATTGAATATAAATATATCAATATGATATTTTTATCTGTAAACAATCATAAGTATTATTACACGTATATGTGTATTTGTGAATTAATATATATATATAATATAATTTATATATATATATATATATATATATTAATTCATATCAATATCATAATATATATTAATTCAATAATAATTTATTTATATATATATATATATATAAATAAATTTATTAATATATGTAATAAAATTAATTTCAAAGTTTTCATATGTACATAGTAACATAAACAACACAAGAAAGTTACTCCGCGCCTAATCTTACCGCAGACAAACTGACCATGGCCGCATATGAAGCGTTTTATATCGGAATACATTTAAAGTACCACAGCAATATTCGTACTGGCAATGCATAACACCCTACGCGTCATGAATTTCAACTATAATATTATTATATCATGTGTTATTATACACATTTTTGTTGCATAACACACATTAGACCACATTTAAAATACTGCCTAGCAATGAGTACCTCAAATTCATTGCAAAGGTATCATATGTACTAACATAAGAAACAAGAAAGTTACACTGCGGATAATATTACCGCAGATAAACTGACCATGGCCAAATATGAAGCGTTTTATATCAGAACGCATTTAAATTACCACGAAAATATTCGTACTGGCAATGCATAACACCCTACGCGTCACAAATACCAACCATAATATTATTATATCATGTATTATTATACATATTTTTGTTGCGTAACATACATTAGACCGCATTTAAAATACAGCCTAGCAGCAAATAGCTGAAATACATTACGAAGTTATCGTATGTACTAAAATAAACAGCACAAGAAAGTTACACTGCAAATAATGTTACCGCAAACTGACAATGGCTGAACATGAAGCGTTTTGCACCAGAACGCATTTAAATGACTACAAGAATGTTTGTAATGGCGATGTATAACACCATACAAGTCACGAATTTCAACCATAATATTATTATGTCATGTATCATTATACACATTTTTCTTGCATAACACATATTAGACCGCATTTAAAATACCGCCTAGTAGCGAATAGCTGAACTTCATTGCGAAGTTATCTTATATAGTAACATAAACAACAAAAATGAACCATTTTATATCAGAACGCATTTAAATAACCACGAGAATATTCGTACTGGCAATACATAACACTCTACTGGTCCCGAATACCAACCATAATATTATTATATCATGTATTATTATATACATTTTTGTTGCATAACAGACATTAGACCGCATTTAAAATTCCACCTAGTAGTGAATAGCTGAAATTCATTGCAAAGTTACTATATGTAGTAACATAAACAGTGCAAGAAAATTGCACCGCAAATAATGCTACCGCAGATAAACTGACCATAGCCGAATATGAAGCGTTTTATATCGGAACGCATTTAAATGGCTACAGGAATATTCTTACTGATAATGTATAACACCCCACGCGTCACGAATTTCAGCCATAATATTATTATATCATGTATTATTATTCATATTTTTGCTGCATAACACATATTAGACCGCATTTAAAATACCGCCTAGTAGCGAATAGCTGAAATTCATTGCGAAGTTACCATATATAGTAACATAAAGAACAAGAAAGTTACATTGCGGATAATGTTACCGCAGATAAACTGACCATGGCCCAATATGAAGCGTTTTATATCGAAACGTATTTAAATGAGGGAATACTCTTACTGGCAATGCATAACACCCTACGCGTCACGAATATCAGCCATAATATTATTATATCATGTATTATTATACACATTTGTGTTGCATAACACATATTAGACCGCATTTAAAACACCACCTAGCAGTGAGTACCTCAAATTCATTGCAAAGTTATCATATGTACTAACATAAAGAACAAGAAAGTTACACTGGAAATAATGTTACCGCAAACTGACCATGGCCGAATATGAAGCATTTTATATTATAATAGAACGTATTTAAATGTCCACGAGAATATTCGTAATGTCAACGCATAACACCCTACACGTCACAAATACCAACCCTAATATTATGATATGTATTATTACAAATATTTTTGTTGCATAACATATATTAGACGGTATTTAAAATACCACCTAGCAGCGAATAGCTGAAATTCATTGCGAAGTTACCATATATAGTAACATAAACAACAAGAAAGTTACACCGCAAATAATGTTACCGCAGACAAACTGACCATGGCCGAATATGTAGCGTTTTATATCAAAACGCATTTAAATGATCGCGAGAATATTCGTACTAACGATGCATGACACCATACTAGCCACGAATACCAATCATAATGTTATTATATCATGTATTATTGTAGACATTTTTGTTGCATAACATATATTAGACCGCATTTAAAATACCGCCTAGCAGTGAATAGCTGAAATATATTTCGAAGTTATCATATATAGTAACGTAAAGAACAAGAAAGTTACACCGCAAACAAACTGACCATGCCCGAATATGAAGCGTTTTATATCGAAACGCATTTAAATTACCACGGAAATATTCTTACTGATCACGTATAATACCCTACGCGTCAAAAATACCAACCATAATATTATTATATCATGTATTATTATACATATTTTTGTTGCAAAACATATATTAGACCGCATTTAAAATACCGCCTAGTAGCGAATACCTGAAATTCATTGCAAAGTTACCATATATAGTAACATAAACAATAAGAAAGTTACACTGCGGATAATCTTACAGCAGACAAACTGACCATGGCCGAATATGAAGCGTTTTATATCGAAACGTATTTAAATGAATGTCGGAATGCATTTAAATTACCTCAGAAATATTCTAACTAGCAATGCATAACACTCTACGCGTCACAAATACCACCCATAATATTATTATGTCATGTATTATTATAGACATTTTTCTAGCATAACATATATTAGACCACATTTAAAATACCGCCTAGTAGCGAATAACTCAAATTCATTGCGGAGTTACCATATATAGTAACATAAAGAACGAGAAAGTTACACTGCAAATAATTTTACCGCAGACAAACTGACCATGGCCGAATATGAACCATTTTATATCGGAACGCATTTAAATTACCACGAGAATTTTCGTACTGGCAATATATAACACCATACTTGTCACGAATACCAACCATAATATTATTATATCATGTATTATTATTCACATTCTTTTTGCATAACACATATTAGACCACATTTAAAATACCGTCTAGCAGTGAGTACCTGAAATGCATTGCGAAGTCATCATATATACCAACATAAACGGTGCAAGAAAGTTACCGCAGACAAACTGACCATGGCCGAATATGAAGCACGTTTTATCCTTTACATAAAGTTACCTGTTATGTAGCTGTCCGTAATACCTTACGTATTACGAATACTAAATTATACCCCGTATAACCATCACGTAACAGCGTATAACGAGTCTAAATAAAGAAATCTGGAACGGGTTCGTAAAGGGTGGCAAGTTCCGTACGTTTTTATAACGTCACGCATCCATCATCGGCCGTATTTCCGTCGTTCAACCGGCTCAAATGAAAACGGAATCGCTCGCCGGGCGGGTTCACATTCTCAGAGATCGAACCGATAGCGTCTAGCTCGCAAATCACAGGGGTTTGCCAAATTAGGGGACAAATTGGGCTGTGATTAATAAAACGCGGAAGAAGAAACAGAAACTGGCTAACCAAAATATTCCTCCGGTAATCGTGTTCTATAAATTGAAATGTATGGATGGAAGGATACTTTTGAGCAAAGGGTATTAGTTCGTTTTCAAGTATTATGTTGAATTTGCTAATCACAGGAACTTGATAAATTAGGAGACAAATTGGGCTGTGATTAATAAAACGCGTGAGAAGAAACAGAAAACACCTAATGAAGATATTTCTTCGGTAATCGTGTTGTCGTGTAACTTGAACTGTAAGGATGGAAGGATACTTTTGAGCAAACGGTATAAGGTCGTTTTCATCTATTATTTTGAACTTGCTAATCACAAGGCGTTATCAAATTGGAGGGCAAATTGGGCTGTGATTAATAAAACGCGTGAAAAGGAATAGAAAACAACTGACCAAGATATTTCTTCGGTAATCGTGTTGTGTAAATTGAAATGTAAGGATGGAAGGATACTTTGGAGCAAAAGGTGTTAGGTCATTTTCATGTATTATGTTGAACTTGCAAATCACAGGGGGTTGCTAAATTAGGGGACAAATTGCGCCGTGATTAATAAAACGCGGTGAGAAGAAACAAAAGACGGCTAACCAACATATTTATTCGGTAATCGTATTGTGTAAATTGGAATGTAAGGATGGAAGGATACTGTTAAGCAAAGTGTATTAGGTGGTTTTCATGTATTACGTTGACCAATTACGTATGTTACGCGACTCTGCTTGTTTATAAATCATTTATAAGCCAGTATATGACAATAGAAGAATTGTTTCAGAGCGCTTTCTCACGTTTCCGTGTGATGTATTTATCAATTACATCTATTATAAGGAGACAGGGAACGCTCTTGTCGGCGAAAGTTATTAACTAATCACATGATCGTATCAGTTGTCGCGTAGCAACTTAAGAGTATTATTAACTAAACGCTTTTTTATCCGTTTGCATGCTTGACGAATAACCCAAATTGTTAAGCTACCTTTACTATCACAAATGCAAACGTAAAAAAGCAGACAACGTCGTATTAACATAATTTATTAAGTAAGCGTATTTCTTTATGTTGTTAACTTTTCGCCATCGTGACAGGTACCGAAAAAGATAACTAAATTTCTTCGGTGTTTTGCGTTTTATTTTGTATTTTGTGGTGCTGTGTATTGTGTAGCGTTTGTTGGGTGTTAGACAAAGTACTACTTCTCGTGTGATGTTAGAAGAAATACTGTCCTTTGTTATGGTTGAATTCGTACTATATTGGGCTATGTTTGAATGCGTACTGTCTTGTGATCAAAAACGAAGTGCTCAAAGTTTGGTGGTAAAATCAGTAGTGTTCCTCCTTTCCCCGCCACCCACTTCTTGCATATATATATATGAAGGGTGTCTCAAAATGGACTGATATTTTAATTGATTAATAGCCGTATTATTTATTTAAAAATACGAATGTTTTTATTTTAATACAAAGTAATTCTCCATGACAAAAAAAAATGGCGCGTAATTTAAAATGTCAGGTAATTTTGAGACACTATATACATATACATATATATATATATATAGTGTTTCCATATATATATTATATATTAATATATAAAATACATATATTGGATTTCTCTTATTGGAACCTCCCATATTCAAGCCTCCCATAATGGGTTGGTGGTGTATTGAGACATCCCAGGCTAGTATGTACTGGGTCCTTTCTATCCTTGTTTGTAGATGAGACGATACAAACCAGGATCCCATCAAAAATACCCCGGGTCCCCATTCTTAGCCACATGGGTAGTTTCAAGTTTTATTGCAGTGTCTATGGAAACCCTTTGAGTACCACACAATGACGGTGTATTGTCAGGGACTTTCCATAGACCATGCGTTTTGTTTGCTTTCAATGTAATACCTATATTTTTCTTAATAATGACGTGCAATTGATTCATATCGCTCGGCTTAGACAGTCGAGTGCAAGAATTGCAATCAAATCGCCGGATTCTATCAAGATGCCGCTATTATAATTGAAAACTTAACTTAGACAATAACGGTGTATCATCAGGGACTTTCCATAGACAAGCGTTTTGTTTGCTTGCAATGCAACACCTACATTTTTCTCAAGAATGACGTACAATTGATTCATATCGCCCGGCTGAGACAGTCGAGTGCAAGAATTGCAATCAAATCGCCGGATTCTATCAAGATGCCACTATTATAATTGAAAACTTAAGTTAGACAATAACGGTGTATCAGCAGGGACTTTTCATAGACAAGCGTTTTGTTTGCTTGCAATGCAACACCTACGTTTTTCTCAATAATTACGTACAATTGATTCGTATCACCCGGCAGAGACAGTCGAGTGCAAGAATTGCAACAAATCGCCAAACTCTATCAAGATGCCGCTTCTATAATCGAAAACCTAACCCAGACGATGACGGTGTATTATCAAGGACTTTCCACAGACAAGCGTTTTGTCGCTTGCAATGTATCATCTACATTTTTCTCAATAATGATGTACAATTGATTCGTATACCTTGTTATCATATATTTGCATGCGATACAACAAAGCGCATTATCTTATAAATCATCATCCAGCAGTCGAAGAATACTTTCGCCTAACAGCATCTTTGCCCCTTTGCGTGTTTCCTGTTGACCAGTTATACATATAGATATAGGTAACATCAGCTACCATTATCGCAGAGTCGTGACAGGCTGCAACCGGTGGTATCGACTCTCTGCTCCGCGCATAATGAAATAATTAAAGCCCCTCGTTAAGGAAATTTCCTTATCGCGCGCGGTCTTACTCTGATAGAATCTTCAGGTGGATCGATCTTTTCCTGTGCTTTATCAAACATCGCTCGTTACTATCGACCCAAAACCCACGCGTTTCGCGATTCAAAAAAATACCGCATCGCGTTGGTCGCTGCCAGATTTCTCCGCGAACGAACACTTCGGCCCGGATTATTCGCGTTGCGCCTTAAGATTTATGGCGGGACATTAATCAAATCGTATATGCCGGGTCCTATCAACCCAAATAGGCTAATACCGTAACGACTTTAGGAAGTCTTTCGCTTACCGCCGGAAGAAAGAAATTTCGACGTCGTTCGCTCGAACTATAGAAACCTTTGGTGCGTATATGGTGTATATACGTAAACGGGAGCATGTGTACGCCAAAAAGTGTAGAATTTTCAGGAAAAAGTTACAGTACTAGAGTATCGGAGTATTCGTATGATGTGATTGGGGATGTCTGGCGACGGTTGTTTAAGTCATAAATAGTTTAAACCACTGATGGACATTAAACAATATGCTACTTTTAAAAAAAATCTACGGTCGGTTATACTTACAATTGTATTACACATTTGTTATCTTTAATTTTTCTACATTCCTTCATTTTGAAATTTGTTGTAATGTGTTACTCAGTAATAGTATTTAATGGTTAATGTAATTAATGCAATAGTTCGATATAAGCATCACTGCAGTCGATTGTAACGGAATCATTTATAATATCGTAAGCGAAAGTAACACTTGTATGTGTATATATATATATATATATATATAATATATATGATATATATACAAATATATATATATATATATATGTATATATGTTAGTATGCTTACGGTATTATACATTATATACTTACATATATATGTATATATGTGTAGTATGTATACGCGTGTATAATTATACTATATATATATATATATATATATATATATATATATATATATATATATATATATATATATATATATATATACAATACTGCGTACGTATTGTATAAATGATTCCATTATGATCGACTGCAGTGATGCTTATATCCACCTATTCGACTCTGCACTACAAATATAACTCCTTATTGTCTCACTAAGAGGTACGAGGTGAGGATGTCGAGGACACTTTCGTACTTCGCTGAATATGAGACAACAATTCTGTGTAACGAACTTAGTTGTCTGAAATAATTATTTATTGTAGGAAATGGAGAAAGAAAGATATCCTGCAGATTTTCATTTATTCGACAGTGATTCTCATATATATAGAAGCAATTTAACGGACACTACAATGTTTGCACGGTACTAATAGTGTAAATTAGATTTATTAATACATTTATAAACAATAACGTCCATTTCACTCTTATGTGGCGGTTGTCTTTTACCTTTATCCATTAAGAAATCATTTATGTGTACAGATGACCACAAAAGTATTCCACCTATCGTATTCAACGCGTAGATGTACAACAGAAAGAAAATGCACCGCAAACTTTGATTGCAGTAACAAAAAGTAAGAAAAAATCTTACTGCCTGTAATATTGGCACAGGATTCGTTATATAAACATTTATATAATACCAAGACGCGGAATGATGTAGTTAGAATTCATCAAATACGGCTCACAAACAAAATGAAATCATGAACATAATATTTCGTACGGCATATTTTTGTTATCATACCAACTATCACATTTTTTCGCCATCGATGTGTCAAATTCTTTATCAAACATCTAACGACTTTAGGAAGTGTTTCGCTTGCCGCCGAAAGAAAGAAATTTTGAAGTGGTATATAATTTTAGCATTCATCAAATACGGCTGACAAACTAAAATCATGAATATACTATTTCGTACGGCATCTTTTTGTCATCGTAACAATCATCACATTTTTCGGCCATCGATTTCTCAAATTCTCTTTCAAATCTCAATAAGTTTATTCTCCATTCGAAATTACTTTACAGTATTAATGTCCATAAATAGGCTAATACCATAACGTCTTTAGGAAGTTTTTTGCTTACCGCCGGAAGAATGAAATTTCGAAATGGTATATATATTTACTATTCATCAAATACGGCTCACAAACAAAATGAAATCATGAACACAATGTTTTTATCATCATAACAATTATCACATTTTTCGGCCATCGATTTCTCAAATTCTTTATTAAATCCTTTCGCTTACCGCCGAAAGAAAGAAATTTCGAAATAGTATATATATTTAGTATTCATCAAATACGGCTCACAAACAAAAATAAATCATATACATAATATTTTGCACAGCATCTTTTAATTCTCATACCAACTATCACATTTTCTGGACATCGATTTCCGAAATTCTTTATCAAGTCTTAATAATTTTGAAACAAAAAATTCTTGAAACTCCTCTTATTCCCCGTTCAAAATTGCTTTACAGTATTAATATCCGTAAATACACTAATGCCGTAACAACTTAGGAAGTCTTTCGCTTACCGCCGGAAGAAAGAAATTTCGAAATGGTATATACATTTAGTATTCATCAAATACGGCTCACAAACAAAATTAAATCATGAACATAATATTTTGCACGGCATCTTTTTATCATCATAACAACTATTACAATATTTCGCCATCGAATACTCAAATTTTTTATTAGATCTCTCGGTAACGCTTCTCACTGTTCGTTGGCTATAATTTTGAAACAGAAAACTCTTCCTCTTATTCCCCGTTCGAAATTACAACAATTGTCTTTATAATAACTATCACATTTTTTGGCCGTCAATTTCTCAAATTTTCTATCAAATCCGTCGATGACGCTTCTCACTGCCCGTTCGCTATAATTTTGAAACAAGATTTCTCCAAACCCCCCTTATTCCCCGTTCGAAATTACTTTACAGTATTAATGTCCGTAAATAGGCTAATGTCGTAACGTCTTTTGCTTCCCACCGAAAGAAAGAAATTTCGGAGTGCTATACATATTTAGTATCCATCAAATATGGCTTACAAACAAACTGAAATCATGAATATAACATTTCACATGGCATCTTTTAGCCATCATAACAAGTATCACATTTTCTGGACATCAATTTCTCAAATTCTTTATCAAATCGCTTCGTTTACCGCCGGAAGAAAGAAATTTCGAAATGGTATATATATTTAGTATTCATCAAACACGGCTCACAACAAAATGAAATCATGAACACAACATTTCACACGGAATTGTTTTGCCAGCATAACGACTATTACATTTCTTGGCCATCGATTTCTCAAATTATTTATCAGCTCCCTCGATAACGCCACTGCCATTCAAACATCTTTTGCCGTTCTCTATAATTTTGCAACAAAATTTCTCCAACCACCTCTTACTCCCCGTTCGAAATTACTTTACAGTATTAATGTCCGTAAATAGGCTAATGCCGTAACGACTTTAGGAAGTCTTTCGCTTACCGCCGGAAGAAAGAAATTTCGAAGTGATTCGCTCGCACTATAGAGCACTCCCCCTTATATGTATGCAAACCTCACATATGTACACTCCTGACAGCGCTCATACGTTATACGTGTACACGTACACTCGATACTGGCCGAGTGGAAGGATCGATCGTGATATCCGACTATAACTGGCGCTCGCTAGTTAATTCATAAGGAAAACAACGATCGATCTTAGGGCACGGCATGTAATAAACATTCGCGATACTCGATGCTCACTGGCTAATCGGCAGAATCCGCTGCCGCGGTTGGTCGCATGAAAAATCTTTACTGGACTCCGAGAACGTTTGGAGAAACAGTTTGTTCGATTCTCGCGTCCTTCGGCGCGTTACGTAAAACATGCATGCGCCTACGATAATTGAATGGAACGGTCGGTAATTCGACATTTGACATTCGCCGGTTGATTTAGATCGGTCTTTTGTGCTGCTACATCTTGGGGCCTTGATGAACAGATTGACAGCGGCTCGTTTTACTGTAAAATGCCTCGAATGCGCCGCTTCGGTTGATAGAGCAGCCGATATAGATGTGATGCAATACATGATTTATGGGGACGGTTGACATAGACGTCGGATGATGCGTTACGTGATGGAGTCCTTCGTATGAATCGACTGAACTTGACGTCACGGGTATTGTGCTGAAAAATGTAACGAGCATTGGCACTTTGACGTCGACGTTCTTTGTAACGCGATGGAATGAGTCTGTTGTTTAGTGGGAAAGTGCGTTGCTTGACCAAAATTATTCAGGTACGCGATATTGTTTTGAAATATTGAGATTCATTCGCCGGGAGTTTGGGTAGCGGAGAATTTTTAATGTATAATAGATTAAATGTAAAGTTGTATCAAGTAACGTAATAATTGTTGTGTCATGTGGTGCAATATGTAACTTCAATAGTTTATATAAATTCATAATGTACCATAAATACAATGTTGCAATTTAACGATTTATATAATTGATGGAATATCTATATACATTTACATAAAATTTATGTTACCGAAGATGTTCAATTCAAGTATTTTATGTTCATTCAATGTTAAAGTACAAGTTTGCAATTTAAAGATTTATGTAATTAATGGAATATCTATATACATTTACATAAAATGTATGTTACCGAAGGTACGTTTATGTTCAATTCAAGTGTTTTATGTTCATTCAATGTTAAAGTACAATTTTGCAATTTAACGATTTATATAATTAATGGAATATCTATATACATTTACATATAATTTATGTTACTCAGGATACGTTTATGTTGAATTTATTACACATTAAAAAATTCTTCGTTATCTAGAGTAATGAAGTAATTTTTGTCATGTGGTCCGATGTGTATTAACCCCAATAGTTTATATAAATTCATAATACACCATAAGTACAATTTTGCAATTTAACGATTTATATAATTCATGGAATATCTATATACATTTACATATAATTTATGTTATCCAAGAGACGTTTATGTTCAATTTATTACACATTAAAAAATTCTTCCTTATTTTGAATAAGGAAGTAATTTTTGTCATGTGGTTCGGTATGTAACCTCAAGAGTTTATATAAATTCATAATGTACCATAAATACAATGTCGCGATTTATCAATTTATGCAATTAATGGAATATCTATGTACATTTACATATAATTTATGTTACTCAAGATACGTTTATTTTTCTAATTGACATTGATTTATATCTTATATAATATTTTTTTTGGTGCAATATGTAACTTCAATAGTTTATATAAATTCATAATTTATTTGCAGTTTAATGATTTATATCAGTAATGGAATATCTATATGCATTTACATATAATTTATATTACCCAAGATACGTTTATTGTCAAATTATTACACATTAAAAAATTCTTCATTACCTTGAGTAATGAAGTAATTTTTGTCATGTGGTTCGGTATGTAACCCCAATAGTTTATATAGATTCATAATGTATATAAATACAATCTATCAATTTAACGATTTATATAATTAATGGAATATCTATATACATTTACTTATAATTTATGTTACTCAGGATACATTTATGTTCAATTTATTATAGATCAAAAATGTCTTCGCCTAATCTGAGTAACGAAGTAATTTTTATATCGCAGAGTTATATATGTAACTGCGATAGTTTGAATGATTTCACACGGTACCATAAAATCAATTTTTCTATTGAATGATTTATATCGCTTATATAATATTTTTATAACTTCATTCGTAATTCACTTGCAATTTATGATGTATATAATTAATGGAATATCTATATACATTTACATATAATTTATGTTACTCAAGGTACGTTTATGTTCAATTTATTACATATTAAAAAATTGTTCCTTATCTTGAGTAATGAAGAAATCTTCATATCACAGAGTTATATATGTAATTGCAATAATTAGAATCATTTCACCCTGCACCATAAATTCAATTTTTCTGTTGAATGATTTCTACCGCTTATATAATATTCTTATAACTTTATTTGTAATTAACTTTTATAATTAAACTCAGTCGTTATCACAACATATTCATTACAAGTTAAACATATCTTGAATAACGTAATAATTGTTATAGCATATAGCCATACATGTACCTTCATTAGCTGCAACGATTTTACACTATGTTACAGGTTTAATTTTGCAATTTAACGATCTACAGAATTCACATAATTTCAAATAATATATTCACATAATTTCGCTTATAATTTGCATTACTCAAGATTAATTTACCTTTAATCCGTTAAACATTAACCCTTTAAACAGAAAAACAAAACTTCTAATACAGTAAACTTAATTTGCTGCATTTGTAAAAAGGGCATTCACGCGCTTTATATAGCAAATCGCTCGAGTAAATGATCATAAAAAATTATTTGTGTTAACTTGAATGAATTATAAATGCTTCTTACTAATTTTATCCACAAAATGAATTAAAACCAATTGAAATAAATAGTATTTTTAAAACATTTTGTGGTTGCAATGTAATATAAATGAGTTTATTATATGAAAAGTGTTTTCCATTTTTTTCCATACACGACAATTAGTGCCGCAGTTATGACATATGTCCGAAAAAATTCGTCAGCAGTTCAACGGTTAAAAAGCTGACATGAGGATGTCACAAGTTTCCAAATAATATCGAGCATATGAAAAAGTTTGGTGAATTAATAAATTATTTCAAAAGCAAGGGCGCTCATTAATGCCAAATACTAACTTAGAATCAGCAATTTTGCATCGCGTAAATTTAAAAAGTTCCGTTATTTTTCCGACATACTGTTTATGTCCGAAAAAATCCGTGAGCAGCCAAACGTTTAAAAAGCTCACATGAGGATTTCACAAGTTTACAAACAATATCGAGCATATGAATAAGTTTGATAAATTAATAAACTATCTCAAAAGCAAGGGCGTTTATTAATGCCAAATATTAACTTAGAATCAGCAATTTTATATTCTTCATAACTACACGCATAGTCTACGAAATCGTGTTCCCGTAAATTTACATCGACTTGGCGTGCTCAGAAAATCAGATTGGTAAGATAAGTTGTTTCTCTTTATGTTTTCGAAACAGTTGATTATTCCAATACAAGGATTCGTCAGGGTGAACAACCCCGAGTGAGATATGCCCCCGCGCTGAAAATTTTCGTGTCTGGAATATTCAAATTTCCTCGTTTTCAGCACGAAAGTATAAAAACACGCTACACCCGCGGCTGAAAGTAAAATCAGCGAAGAGGACGTTGAATCTTGATGTGGCCGTCGACCAAAAGAGACCGTAATTTATACGTTCTCGTTATAAGACGTGTCTTTGATAGGTATTCCATATTTAAGCATTAGTTACACGCACTTTATATGCAACCACGTTTCAGCGGCGCAACACTTCAGTCACTTCGCTTAGCATACTTCATACTTTAAGCATCAGTTACATTTTACATGCGACTGCATTAAGACAGGATGCCTCAATCAGTTTTTTCGCTGTAAACGCAGAGTTTATTTAATTTTTTTCAACCTCTCATCAATTTCAGGCATTTAAATTTCTGTATTCAAATATTATATATAGTAGTGGTAGTATATAGTAGTTGGAGTGACATAAAAAAACGTCGAGAACAAAATTTTCGTTTAGCTTGGTATTTTACGGGTAAAAAAAATGATGGACTTTTGAAACCTGTAAACATTTTTAAAACATTGCAATTTATAAAACTTTTAAGGTATTAAGGCTTATGGTGCATGAATTCCGAACGTTCACTACGAATATGTGTAAAGTATTTTTTGATGCGTATAAGAAAGAAATTTGGCATATTGGTTTACAGTCAGAAAAATAAGAAAAAAAATTAATGAAATTTTGAACCGATGTTTCATCGATCATTATTAATGCATTGTGAAAATAACTTCTGTCCCAGCCAAAATTTTCGTCACTAATTGATAAATCTCAAGTCAGCAATTATTATCACTATAAGATGCAAAAAAAGTTTTTTTACCATACTTGGGCGAGTTTATCATTTTTGGTACACGTGGCATAGTGATTAGTTTTTCATTCCGTTTTTATGGTATTATTGAAAAAATAAAATTAATAAATTGATATTAATGATAAATAAATTGATATTATAAAACTAATTGATAAATCTCAAATGAGCAATGGTTATCACTATAAGTTGCAAAAAATTGTTTACCATACTTCCGCCAGTTTACCATTTTTGGTACACGTAGCATAATGAACAGTTGTTCATTGTTTTTTTTTTATGGTATTATTGCAAAAATCAGATTATTTTATAATGTAATAAGTACATTTGAAAGTTCCTAGAGGTATTATAACAATTAATAGATTTCCAAGTCATTGAAAGCTAAAAAAATGTTAACTCCAACAGTTATTATAATTTTTATTATAAGTTTATTATATTATAGTTATTATAGCTTTTTAAAATTCCAGCAGTTATTATAATAATTGGTAGCTTCCAAAATCATTGAAAGCGAAAAATATTTTTTTATATCCAGGTGTTATTATAATTTTTATTACAAGTATATTATATTATAGTTTTTAAAATTCTACCAGTTATTACAATAATGAATAGCTTTCCAAATCACTGAAAGTTAAAAATAATTTATTTTTTACATATTTAGCATGCCCCATGCCACGTCCGCATTTGTGAATGGGGGATGAATCACTCCAAACTGGGCGATCGTTTCATTCACTTAATTCTTAAGCCTACAAAAACCATTTGCAAGTGCTTTCAATAGCCACATTTAAAATGAACTATCAATTAAATATTAATTCATAATTAATATGATTATTTCTATTTTTAGATATTTACTCTTATAACTAATATTATTATTAATTATTAGCATAATATTAATAGCCACATCGGCATGTAACAACACACACCTACATACAGCCGATTACAACAAAATAATACGTTAAAAATATTTAATCTCACGAACGTTGGTTTATGCTAATCATCGAGTCGCTTCAATTACAATCTTTGCCTCGCAGGCAACGTGTAAAATTTATGCTCGGCACTCAACACGGTAACCAGTTAAGTGTATGTGTACATGTCATTGCTTGATTTTAATTTTGCACCCTGCAAGGGGTTTCTAAAATTAAATTCCCCGGTTAATTGGTTAAGTTAAGTTGACTCTTATTAAATAGTTTATATATATTGTGTTTAATTATCTTCCATGAAATATTTTATTTATCGTTAGAATGCTTAATTTTAGTTAAACATTGTACAACGAAAATATATTACTAAATCTTTTAAATGCAATAAAATAATTAGAATAAATAAAATATTAAAATAATGGATATTTTAAATTGTGATTGGAGGATTAGTGATGTTTATCCTTGGCAGTTGAATGTTTTTCTTTGAGATTGTGTATTATCATGGATAAAAACGGTATGCAAAGGAGAAATTGCTTGGAATATTTGTTTCACAGGAATATTTTCGAACTGTTGTAAGTCGAAGCGATGAAATAAAATAAAAGACGTCTGTTCCGAAAAAAATTTATGAAGTGCTTTGCCAATTGAGTTAACCAGATTTAGTCAAGTTAAGTCAAGCTAATTCTTATTAAATATGTTATATTCAATGTGTTTAATTATCTTCTGTTAAAGATTTTATTTGTCGTTAGAATACTTAATTTTAGTTAAACATTTTACAACGAAAATATATTACTAAATCTTTTAAATTCAATAAAATATTAAATTTTGTTAATATTTAAAATTGTAATCAGAGGATTAGTGATGTTTATCCTACGCACTTGAATATTTCCTTTGTGGTTATATATTATTATGGACAAAAACATATGCAAAGGGGAAATTGGTTTGAATATTTGTTTCACGAAGTTATTTTCGTTCGTTAGAATACGTAATTTTACTTAAATACTTTAGATAAAAAATATATTACTAAATATTTTAAATGCAATAAAATAATTAGAACAAAATAAAATATTAAAATAATGGATATTTTAAATTGTGATTGGAGGATTAGTGATGTTTATCCTTGGCAGTTGAATGTTTTTCTTTGAGATTGTGTATTATCATGGATAGAAACGGTATGCAAAGGACAAATTGCTTGGAATATTTGTTTCACAGGAATATTTTCGAACTGTTGTAAGTCGAAGCGATGAAATAAAATAAAAGACGTCTGTTTCGAAAAAAATTTATCAAGTGTTTGGTCAATTGAGTTAACCCGATTTAGTTTCGTTAAGTTGAACTAATTCTTATTAAATATTTTATATTCAATGTGCTTAATTATCTTCTGTTAAATATTTTATTTATCGTTAGAATACTTAACTTTAGTTAAACACTTTACAACGAAAATATATTACTAAATCTTTTAAATTCAATAAAATATTAAATTTTGTTAATATTTAAAATTGTAATCAGAGGATTAGTGATGTTTATCCTACGCACTTGAATATTTCCTTTGTGGTTATATATTATTATGGACAAAAACATATGCAAAGGGGAAATTGGTTTGAATATTTGTTTCACGAAGTTATTTTCGTTCGTTAGAATACGTAATTTTACTTAAATATTTTAGATCAAAAATATATTACTAAATATTTTAAATGCAATAAAATAATTGGAACAAAATAAAATATTAAAATAATGGATATTTTAAATTGTGATTGGAGGATTAGTGATGTTTATCCTTGGCAGTTGAATGTTTTTCTTTGAGATTGTGTATTATCATGGATAGAAACGGTATGCAAAGGACAAATTGGTTGGAATATTTGTTTCACAGGAATATTTTCGAACTGTTGTAAGTCGAAGCGATGAAATAAAATAAAAGACGTCTGTTCCGAAAAAAATGTATGAGGTGCTTTGTCAATTGAGTTAACCCGATTTAGTTGCGTTAAGTTAAACTAATTCTTATTAAATATTTTATATTCAATGTGCTTAATTATCTTCTGTTAAATATTTTATTTATCGTTAGAATACTTAATTTTAGTTAAACACTTTATAACGAAAATATATTACTAAATCTTTTAAATTCAATAAAATATTAATTTTTTTTTAATATTTAAAATTGTAATCAGGGGATTAGTGATGTTTATCCTACGCACTTGAATATTTCCTTTGTGGTTATATATTATTATGGACAAAAACATATGCAAAGGGGAAATTGGTTTGAACATTTGTTTCACGAAGTTATTTTCGTTCGTTAGAATACGTAATTTTACTTAAATACTTTAGATAAAAAATATATTACTAAATATTTTAAATGCAATAAAATAATAGGTACACAACTTTGCTCCCGCCGTTTTTTCCCTTTCGTCCAATGCAAAAAACGGCGGGAGCAAAGTTGTACACCTAATAATTAGAACAAAATAAAATATTAACTCTTTGCGCTCTAGCGGTGCCTCTCAGGCACCACGGCATGTGCTGCGCCAGCTCGACCGGTGCCTCTCAGGCACCACTCGCATCGATGCGGTAAATTGACTGGTAACGGTGTTTATTTGTCTTTGGCCTAACGAATATCGCTTGACAAGTCTACCTGGCCTTTTGTAGATCATTGTATGAGGTGTCTACATAGCTATAAAGATGTCTTATCTCAAAAACACAAACGAATTTCAATGCGTGCATTATGCCTTGGAGAATAATAGAACGCTGATAGACGTCGCAACGCTTCTTTCAATTCGCTTCTTTCAAAAAAAGGTACAAAAAGAACCAATATACTTTTGAGATAAAATGTCTTATCTCAAAAATACTTCAAACGCGGGTTGGACTCTGTCTTCGACATTAGTTCCAATTCAACCTTCTTGGCAATCGCAATATTTCTTTCAAAGTTAGTGAGCCCAATAAGTATGGAACACGACGAAGAAATGACTTCTAGTGAAGATGAGTTCAATTTTTTGGCAATAACGAACGAAATGACATCACTACATAGACAGCTTGCCCATGAGAATGAAGATGGAAGTGATGAAGATAGTGACGACGTTATAGGTGTAAGAAGACGAAAAATCCGAATAATCGATAGTGAATCTGAAAGCCAAAGTGGCCAAAAGCCAAAAGCCAACGTAGCACAGCTTCTACATCACAGAGCACTTCTGAAATGATCCGACTCAATGGGAAGCTGCATGTTATTTTGATGGGACAAAAAAAGGATTGCAAAGTTTGTTCCCAACGAAAGTCCGGCCAAAGACGACAAACTGTGTACTATTGTGACACATGCCCCGACAAGCCAAGAATGCACATTGGAGATTGTTTTACAAAATACCACAAGAAGAAAAGTTATAGAACGTAATCCTTAATATATCTACTTCATTAAGTTAAATAAATGTATGTAATGTTAAAATGTACGAGTTTAAAGTGTCCCATTGTGCTTAAAATTATTTTAAGTTAACAGAAACGAACTCATGAAATAGGCGGAGACTGTCGAGTTGCTGGTCAGCCCGAGAGAAAAGCGCGTCGAGCGCAAAGAGTTAAAATAATGGATATTTTAAACATTTTAATTGTGGTCGGATTAGTGATGTTTATCCTTCGCACTTGAATGTTTCCTTTGAGATTGTGTACGGCCAAAATATGAACACCCTAGGTTCAACATTTCCCTCTACACGCACACTTCGCCTTCTTTCCTCCGACAAATTCTATTGATCACATCCGCGAAACACTTTTCCCGCGCATTTTCATTGGCCTTTTCCACGAATCATTATCCGCGCGATTGGCACACGAGTTCGCCGGCATTAGCTCGTTGCGATACGGTCGACATGTTTGCCGGCCGATTATGGCAGCGGACACGCAATGCGGCGAACCCTCGTGTTTACCGCATCACATTCGGCGGGGCGGGTGTCATTAGTTGTTCTCGATTAGGACGGCTAAAAGTCCGACAAAGCGTTTGGGCTGGGGGATCTCAGCTAACGAGTCCGTAAAAATAAAGCCCGATCGCTATCTGTAATGGACGACTGGCAAGATCACTGGCTTTCGGTGGATTGTGATGGAGTTGTACGCAGATGATATACGCGATGGCGTGGTAACGTTAACTTTATCGAGACGGATTTTTTTGAAGAAAATAAAAGAGGCAAGTTATATTTCTAATGCTAGAGTAAAGAATTTATTCGATATAATAGGGTAAAAGAAAAAAAATATGTTTTTTTTATATGGGTGCAATGATTATGACAAAATTATTTTACATTTATTTAATATATATTTTAGTTTTTAAAACTTAATATTTACTTATTAAAATTTATTTTATATTTATTTATAATTGAAGAATAATATTAAACTGTATATAGTAAAAGTATATATATCATATATATATAGTAAAGTATATAAAGTAATATTATAGTAAAGAGTTTATTCGTTATAATAGGGTAAAAGAAAAAAAATACATTTTTTTTATATAGGTGCAATGATTATGACAAAATTATTTTACATTTATTTAATATATATTCTAATTTTTAAAACTTAATATTTATTTATTAAAATTTATTTTATATTTGTTTATAATTATTTAATTAATTATTTTACAACATTATTTTACAAATTTATTGTGAATTGATGCACATGTAGTGTATTGTATGTGATAGCAAAAAAAGTGATATAAAAACAGCGTTTTGAAGCTATGGGATATATATGTCACACCGCTTTTTGTACAGAATGAACTAAGTAATTTGAATTGGCTACATAAAAATATTCAATAGGGAACTAATAAAATATAAAGCAAAAAACTTACCGGCTCATTTTATCTATATACCCTAATCACTTTTTGGAAAGTAACTACAAATATGCGGTGATATTTTACACTTAACGGACTTTTTGACAGCAAGAAATTATGATACTAAATTTTAAGGCATCTAACAATAGAGTTAAGAAAATTAAAGAATTTAGTTAAGCTTAAGTTAAAGGATAAAATAAAAAATTTATTATGACAACGGTATACGCGTATAAGTATTAATTTGAGAAAATTTTCATTTTTACGTGTACAGTTATTGAGTTTTGAACATATTTTGAGAGTGATGTAATTAATGTTCTTTAAAAGTTTCCATGGCGACGGGATTGAAAATCGGAACTGTGTAAAATAGTGTGGTTAAATATAGCTTGTAAAATGTTCAGCATAGATAGCCGAGAGTTTCGGCCAATTTCACGTAATATTCTGGGTTTCATTTCATTTTCGCGTGATCTATTAGCTTTCGTATGAAGTTCGATCAATTTCGTTTCATGAAAATTAATCTACGGCATATTTTCAATTTTAAAATCACGATTTTGGCATACTTTGAAACACGTAACGTGCGTTTTATCAGAATCTTCGTTTCCGTTTTGATATAACACATAATTAAACAATGGCTTTTTAAATGCAGTGAGCCGAGAAAACAACGATTTTAATGTATCACGTATCTTCCCGTAACAAATAGTTTGACCTACTTTGCGTAAGGCGCCGATTACTGAGTACTTTACTGATACTTAGGTATCACGCTTTTTTAATGATGCTTCATTTAGTTTTGCGTTGAATACACTTTTGGTTAATGAGCACATTCTTCTGCTGGTGACGCGTTTTGCAGTGTGGTAATATTGCATCATAACAATAATTAAATCATCTACTGCTCATAACATTGCAGTCTCCGTATACACATTTTGAGATTTTAGTACATATTACCTTCTGTTCCATTATAATTTTTGTCTTCGACGTTTTACTTTAACTTCGACTTTATTTTGGAAATGGACTGTTTATTTTAAAAATGGTGCAAATCCACTTTTTGTTGTTTCGAGGAAATTAGATGTTAGCATATTAGTCAATTCAAAAATATAAATTAATTATGTCAAGTCTGGCAATGTTTTCACTAATTTATCAATATGTACATTGATTATTAATAATTCTATTTAGGTGAATTTAACTAAAACATTATATGATATATTACCGTCTGTAAATGGACACTATTTTCATAATTAGTCAATTGTAAAAATCGTTTAATTTCAACGATGAAAAACTAAATATCACGTAAAATATATTTTGTATTAATCCAATTTTATTTATAAGTAATAACAAGAAATAAAATAGGGGTAGTATTTTTTATTTTGAACTTTAATTATATTGATATATTGTTAAATTTAATATAAGATACTGCTATTATTTATTTATCCTCTTTATGTGCACTTTTGCAAAACTTCATCCAACATATTTTCCATCAGTTTACCTTTTCTCTGTTAGTATTTTTTTTAGCCGTGTTTGAATTGCGTTTGGTAGATTTTTGGTTGAAACAAAGTTCTCCCGTTTCATTTCGTGTCAAATAAACTTGTTCTTTTCCTACATCGTTTTACAACTTTTTTCGTAATGCCATTTTTATACAATAATACCAAAATGTCTATGGAAATTAGATTTAGACCACTTCCATAATCAATCGCCACACAATTTCTTTTATTAACCAATATAAAATTGAATAAAGCAAAGGCATTTTTAAGATATTAAATATTAACTAGTTACACATAAAAAGTTTACTCTAAATAATCACAAATTACGTGATATCTCATTTAAAAAAAATGGACTTGCACCACTTCCAAAATGAACGGTTCAAATATATATTAAAACTTCTCAACAAATGATGTTATCGGCGTGCTACGAAGACAATAATTTTATCGTGCTACACATTTTTTAGAGATAAATAATTTACCTGTTTTACTTAGTTAAGTTTAGACATGCTTTCTCTCAACACATTGTTAAAAGAACTCGCGAGTTAACTCGTCTTTGCACTTGCGCCGGCTATTTTAATTTTTGAAACGCAGGGCAATATAGAATATAGCAAAATTTTGTTAATTGTATTTAATTGCGTCTGCTTTATAATAAAAAAGTATACTTTTCTTGGTACTGGGGCTTTTATTACATTTCTAGTATTAGAAAGTGTCAAGAACGACGGAGCGTGACAGTCAAGCATTTTATAATAAATTATACGTGAATGCTTTATATAGCTGCCCGAGGGATTTTTAAATAAGTTGTAGTCATTTGGAAAATGATTATTGAAAATGAAATAACAAGGGCATAATCTAGCTCTTTAAAAGGAAAGCGCAACGAAACAAGATATATATGCAAAACCTCTTGTTTACATCTACGCGTAAATGACTGCTGTACAGTTAATCATACGAAAAAATATTAAAAGTTACATAAAATTTATGTCCAAAGTTCAATTTGAATTCATTATACACGAACAAATTTTATTGAAGGTTATTTACATCGTTTCACTTCCGTGTTCAAGTACGAAATAATAGCCGGTGACTTGAGACAGCTTTTGCCCAAAATTGCTGGTCAACAATGTGTTAATAATGTCCTCCTTCAGCATTTCTTTGAATATATTTTTCGCCGATGAACACATTCTCGAGTCGACAGCGAATTTCGCGGCACGGTAATCCGGCAGCATCACAGCAATTTAATCATCCGCCACTCGCGATTTGTCAGTGTTCCATTTTCTCTCTGCACAATCAGCCTCGCATTCAGTTTTGAACAGGTCTTTCACGCTGCCATGTGTTAGAATAGCGCGTTTTAATAAAGCACGTACGCATTGCATATTTGTGTCATGAAAGTATAGTCTTATAATATTTTATAATTCACCTTAGCAACTGCGCTTTCATTATTTTTGTATCCACGATTCTGCCTCTTTACTTCCATCCCACGCGCATTAAAATACAAAACTTATTGGTCTCATTTCAAATAAACGTATTTAATTAAAGGAATAAGGAGGCCAAAAATGTGTGAAACTTAATACCAGGTTGTTCAATAAGTTTTGTTTTGTTTTGTTGAGGGCGTTGCTACTAGTCCAAATTTGTTTTTGTTTTGTTGGTTCACTCTTCTTATCAACGTATGTGAAGGTTCATTTCAATCAGTCAATTCATTCTTTGTTTACAAGCCATTTAGTGTCGCCGTGTCACAGTATTTTCGACAATGGAAAAAATGGAATATTGTGCAGTGATGAAATTCTTATTTTTGGAAGGTGTAGCACCAAAAGAAATTCACGAACGAATGTTAAGAGTGTATAATGAACGTTCACCTTCAATTAGAACAGTAGAAAGATGGGTTGCTGAATTTTAACGTGGTCGTACAAGCCTTGAAGACGATCCACGTGAAGGACGTCCAAAAACCGCATCAACACCAGAAATCGTAGCCAAAGTACAGGATATGGTTTTGGAAGATCGTCGATTGACTGAGAGGGATTTAGTAGAGGCTCTACACATTTCATTAGGCAGTGTGAGTCATATTTTAAATGAAATTTTGAGTTTTAAAAAGCTGTGTGCACAATGGGTGCCGCATTCGCTAACAATTGAACAAAAACACATTCGAATGCGACTTTCTCAACAACATTTGGAGCGTTTTAAAAAGGATAAAGTGGATTTTGTGCGTCGATTCATCACTATGGATGAGACTTGGGTCTATCACCATGATCCTAAATCAAAACAAGAGGCTAAAGATTTGTGTGAACCTGGTTGTTCGGCTTCGAAACGAGTTCATGTCCAGAAATCGGCCAAGAAGGTGCTGGCATCAGTTTTTTGGGATGCGAAAGGAATTTTATTTGTGGATTACTTGCAAACTGGCAAAACAATTAATTCTGAATATTATTGCAACCTTTGGGACCAGTTGAAGGAAAAAATTCGTGAAAAAAGACCCGGTTTGCAGAAGAAAAGATCCTTTTTCATCAGGACAACGCACCGTGTCACAAGAGCATTTTGACAATGGCTAAAATCCATGAATTAAAGTTTGAATTGTTGGAGCATCCGCCGTATTCACCAGATTTGGCCCCCAGCGACTTCCATTTGTTTCCAGAACTCAAAAAATTTATGCGTGGCAAGCGTTTTTCGTCAAATGAAGAGGTCATAACGGCTGTTGAAGCGTATTTTGCAGACCTTCCGGAATCTCACTTCAGGGATGGGATCCACAGATTGGAGGATCGTTGGAGCAAGTGCATTAATATTCAGGGAGATTATACTGAATAATAAAGTGTATTTTGAACCATAACATTGTGTTTTTCTTATCGAACGACAAAACTTATTGAGCAACCTGGTACTTTGCATTCGGTTATGTCTCTGTGATAAATTGCGCTTAGCGCAACATTTTCGATGAAATTTTATGGTTTCGAAAAGAATCACTCAGAAAACCTCAATTTTAAAACACTCTTGCAGAATATTATTATCGTTGATGGAAATAAAAAAATGCAGGTAATGAAACTGTAATGTTGGGATTTCATATATTATATTTACAGACTGTTTTGAAATTAAACATGCAGTTTTTGTAAAATGTCACTTATTTTATATCATTTTGCGAACTAACGGTTTTGTATTATTAACCCTTTGCATTTGCACGTATTACTTTACGGAATCGTGAATGTGCATAATGTCGTATAAAATGTCACAATTTGGTGAATTTTTAACTCTGTTAAAATTATATTTTGCATACAACTTTTTTGGTTTATATTTTACGAATCAAAGTTGAAATTTTGTACCTTATACTTTCGCTGTGATATTTTGTAGTTTAGTGGCTAAGGTGCGATAACAAGGATTTAAATAATAAATTATCCGTCGTCTTTCATCTGGCATTTTCCTTTTCGGACATACAATACAGTCTCGTTTACTTTCTCGCAGAAAAGTAATATCCAACTTGTCACCCTGCCTATTATCCGAGTGCGACGTATAAGAATGTTCTCACAGGTGCTGGAATTCACCTCTAACTCAATTGACCAAGCACTTCATAAATTTTTAATAGAACAGACGCCTTTCATTTTCTTTTATCGCTTCTACTTGCAGCGGCTCGAAAATAACTTCATGAAACAAATATTCAAACCAATTTCCCGTTTGCATATGTTTTTGTACGTAATAATATACAATTTCAAAGAAAACATTTAAGTGCGAAGGATAAACACCACTTAACCTTTGGCCACAATTTAAAATATTACAAATATTAATTAGTTTAATATTTTATTTATCCTAGTTATTTTATTGTATTTAAAAGATTTAGTAATATATTTTCGTTGTAAAATATTTAACTAAAATTATGTATTCTGAAGACAAATAAATATTTAGTAGAAAATAATTAAACATATTGAATATAAAATATTTAATAAGAGTAACTTAACTTCACTAAATCTGATTAACTCAATTGACCAAGCACTTCATAAATTTTTAACAGAACAGACGTCTTTCATTTTCTTTCATCGCTTCGATTTGTAATGGCTCAAAAATATCCCGTGAAACAAATATTTAAACTAATTTCTGCTTTGCATACGTTTTATCCATAATAATGAACAATCGCAAAGAAAAACATTCAAATGCAAAGGTTAAACACCACTAATCCTACGACCACAATTTAAAATATTTGAAATACTCATTATTTTAATATTTTAGTTATTCTAATAATGTGACTGAATTAAAAAAAAATTGTAATATATATTTGTTGTGAAATATTTAACAAAAATTAAGTATTCTAACGATAAATAAAATATTTGATAAGAATTAACCCTTTGTAATCAGTGTCCCGGTTGCGAGGACATTTCTCAATCATCATAAAAGTCAGTATTTCAGTCGGACATTTTTAAATCGTCGTAGAAGTCGATATCCCGCAGCGGGAACCTTCGAAAATGCAATTATTTGTTGCGGCATGGAGATGTGCGTCATCAACTCACACATATTGTATAAAATAACAAAACAACAGAACAACGAAAAGCCACTGACACACTTCAATTTTGTGAAATGTATAGTCGATCAGTTAGTAGGAAATTTCCGCCACTAAAACACTATCTACACCGCAACCTTTAACGTAATTTGTAGAGATTAGATTAAATAATCAATTTCATATAATTCGTTCTGGAGGCAAGAAAGACTGTGCAGTACATTCGGACAGAAAAATTGCGAGAAAAAGATGACAAACACACACGTACTGTAATACTTTTACGGGAAAGCCAGGACTTCATATCGGTGATTTTTTCGCGAAATATTATACTTTGGAACATTACAGAGATTAAAAACTTGTATTCTTACATATCACATGTAGTAACAAACACAACCAATCAGTTTCAACAAATTCTGTGTGTTTTAATATGCATATATTGACTTTAAATTCTGTACGGAAGAGTAACTACGAAATGCTAGATTTCATCCGACCTACTGCTACTCTTAAGATCAAAATCGATTGCACACCGTGTGCGCAATTGATTTCAGAGGTTTAAATTGCAAAAAATCACCGTGTGTTTTTTTTACATAATCAATTATCAGTTATTCTGAGTAAACTAGTCGTCGAAATAAGATTTTTCTTAAACTAATGAAATCTGCAAGGTACAGGGAAACAAAATTTGGCATTCGTTTTACTGTTCCAAAAATCTAAAAATTATTCTCAAAAAGCCTATTTTCCATTATGAATTGCCGACGATCCTACAAAGGTTGAAAATATCGTAATTTGACTCTTTTTTTTAAATTGAATATAGAATGTTTCAATTCCATCAACCAACTAATGTATAATTACTTTAATCAGTGTACTATTTGCTAAAAGTATATTTAACAACAAATTATATTTGTCTTTTTTATTTAAGTTACATTACTTTGTTATTGTAGACATTTTTCAAAAATTTATTTCTCGTTTGTTATTTTTTTCATTGAGAACTTATCTTTTTTTAACTTTTTACTACTTTTTAAACATTTTCGTTGCATTATATTCTGTTCTTTATTATTGAAAACAAAATAACGATTTTATATTATCTAACTATTTTTGAAATAAATGTTCATAATTTTTTAATGATATTTTCATTTTACCTTACATTGCACACATTAATATTTTAAAAATTTTTAAAGCCTATTTATTGGTGTTAATGATCTTAAAAAAATTCTTACGAATTGAAAATTTGTGTATGTTTTTTTATTAAAAATCAATATAAAGAAAAACAATGTTGCTCCTGGGGACCGTGTTCGAAAAAAATCGTCGTCTCGAATGGGTTAAGGGGTAGCATCTAGCTTAACGCCTAAAAACATAGGATAAATTTAGGACTTTTTTTAATTACATGATATAACATATTGAAATTTGGTTTAAAGCCGCTGAATGTGCATACTTTAATGTATAAAAAGAGAACTTTTTTTTATGTTTTTGCTTCAAAATGGCGGCGCTGGAGCTCTCGAAGTAGAAGTGCATTTTTGGATATTGCTTCCGCGGCTTGCAGCAGAACTGTCGTACACTTTCACTAAGCACAAAAAGCAACATTTTTTCATAATCTACATTAAATTTGCTAGAGAAGTACACACGTATATGGTAAAATATTGATTTTTGTAGAAATGGCGAACATGTGGAGAAAAGTTCTAATTTCCATCAAAGAATTAATCGAAAAAATATTTATAATAACGAAAGTTTTTAACCGATCTTAAAAATCATGTTTACTCTTCTCTGGAGAATGTAGTTTAACAGCAACAGTAAAAATTTTAAGTGAATCGGAGAAAATTTGTTTAAGTTATGCTGCAAGCCAATTTGAAAATCGTAGTTTCGAGAAAAACGCATTTAAAGTTTTGAATAACATTATTTCATATTATTTTACTAGTTTTGCCATATTTACGATTATTCTGCAATGCCTGCACCATATAGGTGTCCTTCTACATTAATATTTTCTTCCTCTTTCTCTTTCCTGGATAACTTGATGCGGCATGCGTCAGCTTCGATGCAGAAATTGTAACAATTACGACCCATAATCAATTGTAACATCTGTATCATTGCCATTATGCTTTCAAATCAATCGTTAAAAATAGAAGACGCAATATTTATGCTATTGCCGTGCAATTCTCGTGTTGCGGCACTTCATCCGTCGAAAGTTTATGGTAAAGAGTTGCCAAAATTTCGTTTTGCATTTTTTCGATGGAATCTGGATTTCGGTTGGTATTATGTCCCTTCAGAACCTTTAGAATCGGTACCATGTACTTTGAACCGCTCCGAGGCATCACGACTTGCTTTATAAAATAAGCTGTAAAACCACTTTAAAAAATATTTTTGCCTATAACACAAATTGCACCTTATTTTTAAGGCTCTAAAGTATCATATGAGACGAAACATTCTTTTTCGATTTTTTGAAAATTTAAGGTAGATTTAACCAAATTCTTTAACTTCCTTTAAGTCTCTAGTATCTAGATACTTTGAAAAATGCCGTTTTCCTGCAATGTCAATGCCAAAACACCGTAAAAATATTTAATGTCCTGCGTGCAAAGCGTCCCTGACGCATCGACGATAAGACCAAACTGCCAATTTCCCTTTCGCATTTCCGGATCGGAAAGAGGGTCGCCGCCTGTCCGACACATCGAAGAGAGACGGCCAATTATTAGTCGACTCGAGAATCGCCGGTCTATAGGCTATCTCTGACATTTATTTGGTCGATAAGTCAGCGCTGATCTTCTGTAACCAAGGTTGAATGAAGGAAAAGCGAGGGACAAGGTACAATGTCTTATTGGAATGGTGCCTTCTGGGAACTATTAACATGAGTCCATAGCCCTAGCTGTCGAGGTCTAGACTACTTTCGCAGGGAGACCGATACTCTGACGAAGGTCGGACGTACGCAGAAACATTGAGCTTAGTTAATGTTAATGTTCGGACGCTGTTTAACACTAAACCTATTGAAACTTTTTGTTACCTGTTCATAACACACGCGGTCAAAATGACCGGTGATTAAAAAAGTTAACGTTTTTATGATTGGATGTAGATAATGGCTAATTTATTACTGAATGTATATAAAATGAAGAATTTTCATAATATTTCGAACCAAATTTATTTTTGTATAATTACAATTATAAACTCAAAAAAATAAAAATTATTTTTTCTGATATAACATATTTTTGAAAGATTCGTTTCAATGTGTCTGATTAATGAACCAAACTCAACGTTATGTATATGTAAACTTATTTATTGAAAAAAATAAAATTAAAGTTTTATTTATATAGATGTATATCTTATTTGGCTTCACTGCATTTTTTACAAATCATTTTGGTCTCAGATGAACATTTGCCACACACATATTTTTCGCATTTCGAACGGACTTTCGTAGTTTTGTAACCTTTACAATATTTTACTTGACAAGTTTTTCGTATGATCCGGACAAAGGAACGTGAACTGTTTTTTCAAATATATTACTGTATTCGTTTCATCAAACTTATTACTATTACTATTACATGCTTGTCAGTATACTTGATCCATTTCATTTCCACTGAAAATAAATTCCTACATTTTTAAAACAGTAAATAAAATATTTTCTTGACCGGTCAAATGGACCGACCACGGTAGGTAGGACAGACTACAAATATTTCTTAGAAAAAAGAAAAAAAAACAGAAGTAAATACTGAAGAATATATTTTATCAGATTTTAATAACAGTCATAAAGTTTGATAGCGATACGATAACGTTTAAATATGTATAATTTATGTAAGTTAAGTAAAAAGTTTGAAAACGGTCAATTGGACCGGTAGTAGTAAGTTTAGTGTATACGACGTACAACATTTTTTCGAATTTTTTTTTCCTTAAGATACATCTGACCGATTCCAAGTAAAAGCAGTGGAAAAGATGATGACAGGTACTTATTTTTTACCCCGAAGGAAACCGAAATCTGATGGTATCAAAGCATGAGGGTGACATTATAGCGGTATACCCGTATTTTAGTATAATACCGGTGAATTACAAATACCAGTAATACTAGTATTATCGGTCTAGTAATACCGACCTTATCACTGATCAAACGTTTAACACTAAACATACCGGCAGCTTACACCTACCTATTTTCACCATGAAGTATCATTTGACCCCTTATGAAATAAAAGTTGATTTTCAGAAAAAAAAAATCCTAATTTATTAAAGCGAGAAATTGAATAATTAGATGACATAAGAATTTATAGAAAGTCGAATGAGCGAAAGAAATAACAATGAATGTACGATTTTAAAGCAAATTTTGAAAAGGCCCATTTGACTCCATTTAGTACGTTTAGTGTCAAAATTGCAGCTTGATAATCGACAATGCCTAAAGATATGAAAATATTTTCACAAAAATACAAAATTCTCGTTTAAAAATTGACAATATTTAAATTTATTGGATTTAATCGCACTGCTTGAAAATTGGCAATATTTAAATGAAGAACATTTAAAATTGCCGCATGAAAAACGACAATGCCTAAATTTGTAGAGATGCATTCACAAAATTATAAAATTCTCGTTTAAAAATTGACAATGCTTAAATGTATCGGATTTAATCGTACTGCTTAAAAATTGGCAATATTTAAATGAAGATCATTCAAAATTTCCGCATGAACATCAACAATGCCTAAATTTATGGGAATACATTCACAAAAATACAAAATTCTCGTTTCAATATCAACAATATTTAAATTTATCGGATTAATCGTACTGCTTGGAAATTAACATTATTTAAGTGAAGATAATTTAAAATTGCCGCTTGATAATCGACAATGCCTAAATTTATGGAAATACATTCACAATAATACAAAATTCTCGTTTAAAAATTGACGATATTTACAAAAGTATCGGATTTATCCGTACTGCTTGAAAAGTAGCAACATTTAAATGATCATTTAAAATTTTCGCATTAAAATCGACAATGCCTAAATTTATGGAGATGCATTCGCAAAATTATAAAATTGTGGGTTTAAAATTCATAATATTCAAATGTATCGGAATTAATTGTACTGCTTGAAAATTAGAAATATTTAAGTGAAGATCATGTAAAATTGCCGCTTGAAAATCGACAATGCCTAAATTTATAAAAATACATTCATAAAAATGCAAAATTCTCGTTTAAAATGTGACAATATTTAAATGTATCGGATTTAATCGTACTGCTTAAAAATTAACAATATTTAAATGAAGATCATGTAAAATTGCCGCATCAAAATCTACAATGCCTAAATTTATGGAGATGCATTCACAAAATTATAAAATTTTCGTTTAAAAATTGACAATACTTAAATGTATCGGATTTAATCGTACTGCTTGAAAATTAACAATATTTAAATGAAGATCATGTAAAATTGCCGCATCAAAATCTACAATACCTAAATTTATGGAGATGCATTCACAAAATTATAAAATTTTCGTTTAAAAATTGATAATATTCAAATATTTCGGATTTAATCATACTTCGTGAAAATTAGCAATATTTATGTGAAGATCATTTAACACTGAACATACCAGTAGTTTACACCTACGTATTCTTACCACGAGGGGTCATTTGACCTCTTACGAAATAAACGTTGATTTTCAGAAAGAAATTGAAGCGCGAAATTGAATAATCAGATGACGTAATAATTTACAGAAAGTCAAATGACCGAAAGAAATAACAATAAATGTTCGATTATAAGTAAATTCTGAATGTACGTTTACTGTTAAAATTCAGTCACATCGACGTTCTAAGATGACTTAAATCGCACCCAAAAGTCGTCCTTCGACAAACTACGCGACGTTTGCACGAAAACGTGCAGAAGACGTCCGGAGATACATTCTGCGATTTTTGTAAGGCCAACTACGTATCGATGATCGATTATTCATGCCGGCGGAGACCAATCGAGGCAGTCGCTCGTTTTCTCACAGTAGCTGGCAGCTTGACCCAACCTTGACACTGAGAAAGGCCGCTTGTTTGCCAGCGGGGACTGCACGTTGGAAGTTGCCCCTGGATGTTCCCGGGTTTGCTCGAGGATGAGAAAGACGGTTTAACGAAGGAGGTGAGTGGGCGGGGAACGAAGACAAGAGAAGCAGGGAAAGTCAAAAGCTGGGAGGCCCGAGGAACGAAGTGTTACATGCATTTCTGCCTTTCTGCTGCATAAAGTAAAATATGTCTGTGTACATGAATTCGTTCGTTCTCGGTTGAGATTTATATTATTGTTTAACAAATGCATTTTTGCAGTCTAGATGTGTGATTAAGGGTTTTTTTTTATGAGTATATTGTTGTTACTTTTATATAGTCCTCTGAATACATTTTTTATAAAATTGTATGAAATATATTTTAATAAAAATGTAATAACAAAATGTAATAATGCACTTTTATTTTTGTACAGAGCCCCGAAGAGTGAATTCAAGATTCCGGAACATATGCAAAGTGTAAAAGTTCATTCGACGGACAATAAAAGAAGACTTAACCCAGAAAAAGTGCAGTTAATAATAACAATATACTAACAATGGTTCAGCAACTTTGTGTTTGAAATAAAGTGAAATGGAAGTGGCGATAGTTATGACTATAGCAACGCTACAAATAAAATCACATAATATAATAAAAATGAGCTTTGTGCAGTTTATTTTAATAATTGATGTAGTTTGCAAATCATTTCGAAAATTACCGAAATTTGATAAATCCTCCTTACTGTTGTGCGCAGCGTTAATTGTGTTACTTCTGCTTTTTCTTATAGACCGTCTCCCTTTACATTTCATTCTTTACATATCGTACAAAAACGCACAAAATAGTAAAACATCGACGTCCACGTCTCCTTGAAAATTGATTTTGTTGGTAAATCACGCTGAAAATCGTCTTTAATTAAAATTAAATGTACTTTATAAATGCAGTTATTGTTAGAATAGTGATGCGATCCTTTGGTTCACAATATTTGCACATTATGTATATTTTGCATAATTCAGTCAAACGCTGTAGTATTTTATAGCATCGCCGTTCTAATACAGCAAAATACGCACGTCAGTCAACGTTTTAACACATTTTCAACAGCCAGATAACTAAATATAAATATTTATTGTAATACTCAAGTTTTATTTCAATACCATTATACTAGATATACATCATGGTATTGTCCTTTAGTTTCATAGTCCGATATTAGTTATTTTGTTACAAATGATTGAAAATGCAATATTTACACTTCATACTACGTGATCTAAATAAGGCTATGATGAAATGAAGATTTTTCTTATGTGCAAATACCGTTTGTAAAAGTGTATTGAATTTTCTATTTTTCATAATGTTTTATATTTATGTTATTCATATGATTTTCAACAAATATTGAAATGAAATTGACATTAATTTATTTTTTCTTTATTTCATAGTATGCTTCTTTTTGAATTTTGTAAACATCACTCTTATTTTGTGTTTTATGAGCTTTTTCCAAAAACCTTAGCGAATTTGCCTAATTGATCCGGCACTCTTCGCATAGCAAAGGTACTTTCGGTTGGTACTAAAAGGGTTAATATAAAATAGTGATTCAACTCTTCGGTCTCTGGTACCTTCCCTTCATTTTTATTTTGCGCAATTCTATCATATTCTGTAGAACTTCAATACGTTGCGGGTTTAATATAGTAAAATTAGCACGGCAGTCAACGTGTTAAATAGTGATTCAATTCTTTGGTCTCCGATACCTTCGCATTATTTTCATTTTGCACAATTCAATCATATTCTGTAGTACTTCAATATGTTGCGATTTTAAAATAGTAAAATACACACGGCAGACAACGTGTTAAATAGTTTTTCAATTCTTTGGTCTCCGATACTTTCGCATTATTTTCATTTTGCGCAATTCAATCATGTTCTGTAGCACTTCAATATGTTGGGGTTTTAATATAGTAAAATACGTACGGCATCAACGTGTTAAATAACGTTTCAATTCTTTGGTCTCCGATACCTTCGCATTATCTTCATTTTGCATAATTAAATCATACTCTGTACTACTTCATCACGTTGCGGTTTTAATATAGTAAAATACGCACGTTAGTCAACGTGTCAAATAGTGATTGAATTCTTTGGTCTCCAATACCTTTGCGTTATCTTCATTTTGCACAATTCAATCATATTCTGTATTACTTCAATTCGTTGCGATTTTAATATAGTAAAATAAACACGGCAGACAACGTGTTAAATAGTGATTCAATTCTTTGGTCTCCGGTACCTTCGCATTATTTACATTTTGCACAATTTAATCATGTTCTGTATCACCTCAATGCGTTGCGGTTTTAATACAGTAAAATATGCATCGCAGTCAACGCGTTATATAGTCATTCAATTCTTTGGTCTCCGATACCTTGGCGTTATTTACATTTTGCGCAATACAATCATATTCTGTAGTACTTCAATCCTTGCCGGTTCTAACATAGTAAAATACGCACGGCAGTCAACGTGTTAATAAGTCACTTTCCTCTCCCTCATTTTTGTCTCTCGTCTTCGTCTTACGTCACATCTCCGTTACTCCGAAGCTTTCGGTTTTATTTCCCGTCTTCCTCCCGCATGGAGTCGTCTTCTCTGTCTGCTGTCGTGCGAGGGTGGGGCGATCAATACTGCTGAACACCCCTGAAGCTGGCTTCATTCAGCAGCTCCGACATCCAGCGTGATTCTCGTAGTTTCCCGCACTATACCCTTCCCATCCCTATAGAAGCTCTAGCCGTAGTAAAATCAGTTGCACGTCTGCCAGGCGCTTTGGGCCAAATTGCGAAACGGCATCAAAATTGTCCTACACGCCATCTGTCCCATCTGCATAACACATCGGCCAGCACCAAATTCTTCGCACACGCGTGCGCTTCCTAAATTTTGCATGACACCACAGCAGAAAATGTTGTAGACGAATATGATACGCAAATTTGGGTGCTGATACGTTAATTTGGAAAATTAGTTGGCCGGTTTCTTTGCTTTCTGCGTAAAAAGCTTTAGATGACATTTGCAAACTCAAAAGCCATCACCAAATTCTTCGCAAACCCATACGTTTCATAGATTTTGCATTATGCCATACTAGAAAAAGTTATAGACGAATATTATGCGAAATTTTGTGTACCGATGTGTGAATTTGAAGAATTAGTTGGCCGGTTTCTTTGTTTTCTGCGTAAAAGACTTTGGATGACATTTACAAACTCAAAAGCCCGCACTAAATATTTTGCAAATGTTGCTTCATAAATTTTGCATGACGCCACACCAGAAAAAGTTATGGACGAATATGATACGTAATTTTGGGTGCCGATGTATCAATGTAGAGAATTAGTTAGCCGGTTTCTTGGCTTTCTGCGCAAGAAGCTTTGAATGACATTCACATACTCAAAAGCCAGCACCAAATTCTTCGCACACGCGTACGTTTCGTAGATTTTGCATGGTGCCGCACCAGAAAAGTTTCTAAACGAAAATTATGCAAAATTTTAGGTGCCCATGTGTCAATTTGGAGAATTAATTGGCCGGTTTCTTTGCTTTCTGCGTAAAAGACTTCAGGTGACATTTACAAACTCAAAAGCCAGCACCAAATTCTTCGCAAACGCGTACACTTCGTAAATTTTGTATGATGCCACACTAGAAAAGGTTGTAAACGAATATGATGCGAAATTTTGTGTGCCGATGCGTTAATTTGGAGAATTATTTGGCCGACTGCTTTGCTTCCTGCGTAAAAAGCTTTGGATGACACTTACAAACTCAAGAGCCAGCACCAAATTCTTTGCACACTCTACTTCGTAGATTTTGCATGGGGCCACACCAGAAAATGTTATGAACGAATATGATGCGAAATTTTTGGTGCAGACTCGTGAATTTAGAGAATTAGTTGGCCGATTTCTTTGCTTCCTGCGTAAAAGACTTTGGATGACATTCACAAACTCAAAAGCCAGCACCAAATTCTTTGCACACTCTACTTCGTAGATGTTGCATGGGGCCACACCAGAAAGGGTTATGAACGAAAATTATGCAAAATTTTGGATGCAGAATCGTTAATTTAGAGAATTAGTTGGCCGATTTCTTTGCTTTCTGTGTAGGAAGCTTTGGGTGACAGTTACAAACTCAAAAGCCAGCACCAAATTCTTTGCACACTCTACTTCGTAGATTTTGCATGGGGCCACACCAGAAAATGTTATGAACGAAAATTATGCAAAATTTTGGATGCAGACTCGTGAATTTAGAGAATTAGTTGGCCGATTTCTTTGCTTTCTGTGTAGGAAGCTTTGGGTGACAGTTACAAATTCAAAAACCAGAACGAAATTCTTTGCACACTCTACTTCGTAGATTTTGCATGAGCCACACCAGAAAATGTTATAAACGAAAATTATGCAAAATTTTGGATGCAGAATCGTTAATTTAGGGAATTAGTTGGCCGATTTCTTTGCTTTCTGTGTAGGAAGCTTTGGGTGACAGTTACAAATTCAAAAACCAGTACTAAATTCTTTGCACACTCTACTTCGTAGATTTTGCATGGGGCCACACCAGAAAATGTTATGAACGAAAATTATGCAAAATTTTGGATGCAGAATCGTTAATTTAGAGAATTAGTTGGCCGATTTCTTTGCTTTCTGTGTAGGAAGCTTTGGATGACACTTACAAACTCAAAAGCCAGCATCAAATTCTTTACACACTCCACTTCGTAGATTTTGCATAGAGCCACACCAGAAAATGTTATAAAGGAAAATTATGTGAAATTTTAGGTGCAGACTCGTGCATTTAGAGAATTAGTTGGCCGGTTTCTTTGCTTTCTGCGTAAAAGACTTTAGATGACATTTACAAACTCAAAAGCCAGCACCATATTTTTGCAAACGCTACTTCGTAGATTTTGCATGCCACCACATCAAAAAATGTTATAAACGAAAATGATGCGGAATTTTGGGTGCAGACTCGTGCATTTAGAGAATTAGTTGGCCGGTTTCTTTGCTTTCCGCGTAAGAAGCTTTGAATGACATTCACAAGCTTATTATTTACTTACGATGACAAAGTCTAAAAGGAATTTGCGCACGGATGATTCTAATTGCATTCCCGATGAATCGTCATGCTCAGGCATCGGACGATGACAGCGGGAGTATTGAGTTGACGCAGAAACTGACGCGGTATTAAGAATGTCAATAATTCTCAACGGAGATATGGAAGAGTCGACCAACCGCGAACATGTTCTTCGTCGATATTTAAGAGTGTCTGTCAACCTGGGTCGACAGTTCAGTGGTTGGCTGTTTTAATTCGAATAGCTGCAGAAATTGCGAGGCAAATCGAAATTGTTGCTTTCAAGCACAGAAGCTATTTTGGGTCCTTCGATCTGTTAAAGGATTCTTCGTCGACGACACCGATATTTCGGGCGTCCTCGACAATTTTTGTGGCTTCGTTAAATTCATAAACAAAGAATGGAGGCAAATCGATTTTTTGGAAATGTGCATTTAATTGTCTTTCGACAAAATTTTAATATGTATGTAAGCAAAACGAAGTTACCATGCGGCAAACGATGTTTCGAAACAATATTTTGCTCGGAAGTGCATACACCAAAATAAATTTGACATAAATAAAAATAAATTGGCTCAAAAAATGGCACTGAAAATAATTATCGTGCAATGAAACGACATTTTGAAATAATATTTTTCTGCGGGAAAGGAAAATCCATACACTGAAATAAATATTATACGAATTAATATAATTCAGAGCAAAATATACCTTCAAAGTTATTACCAATCAATAAAACAGCGTTTCAAATTTGTTCTTCAGTTTTTGTGTCCGCATATGGTAGCTAAAATCACTCAAATATCTTCTTTCTAACATTTTCCCATTTACCCATAATATATGTGTGTACATAAATTTTAATTTAATTCCAACATTTTCGCATTTACCATTAAAATATACTGCAATTGTGGAGAAAGTTTCGTTTCGGCGAAAGACATACAAACTCCTGATGTGGAGACACAATGATTTTTTTACGTCATTTCAACTATTTTTTTTCTAACATTTTCGCATTTACCAATCAAACATACATACATTTTTATTTAATTCTAACATTTTAGCATTTAGTAATAAAATAAACTGCAATTTTTGAGAAAGTCTCTGTGAGGCATAAAAACATTTTAAGCCGATTTTCCCCAGTTCTCCTGTTTCCCCATGCCATCTTCTTCTACCTACATATCCGGTTGCATTCTTGTATCCTATATATTGTATACTGCAGAAAACCTGTGGCGTAACAACTAATCGTATCCGTTAATAAGAAATACCCCAGCAAAGTCTAGCTCATTTAAAATATAACTGACTCCGCTCCATTTAAAATCCCAACAAGTACGCCGGGCGAACCTGCACGCATCAACCTAATAATTCGATTAGGTGCGGTCAAACACGCTGTGCCCGTAGTATCCACGATTGCGCGAAACCTTGGCCGTATTTTACGTCAGTACCAAGCGAGCCATCAAACCATCGAAGCAGCCAGCCAGCTAGGCAGGGATCCTCCCCGAACCGACACATTACGACGGACTTATGTAAGATCCTTGGCCCGTTCGTTACGAACCGCACCAACCTTCGTAATCGTCCGTGGCCACGGCGACACCTGGAAATCCGGCCACGTCCACCCGTCGAAACTTAATACGAAAGTTAAACCGACGTGTATTGCTTTCGACCCATTGACGTCTTCAACTGGACGATTCGTGAAAAGAATTTGGCGATTGTTGTGCTGTGCGAAGGGTGACTTATGGTTTGTCTATGTGATGAGGTCGCTGGTAATTTATGCGTCCGAAGGTAGTGGGACAAATTTAATCGTTTAAGTGTTTTGTTTTATGTCGGAGAGGGTGCTTCGTTGATTTTAACCCTTAAAACGTTGACCGCCGTGCGTATTTTACTATATTAAAACCGCAACGTGATGAAGTAGCAGAGAATATGATTGAATTGTGCAAAATTAAATTAATGCGAAGGTATCGGAGACCGAAGAATTGAATCACTATTTAACACGTTGATTGTCGTGCGTATTTTACTATATTAAAACCGCAACGTGATGAAGTACTACAGAATATGATTAAATTGGGCAAAATTAAAATAATGCGAAGGTATCGGAGACCGAAGAATTGAATCACCATGTAACACGTTGATGGCCGTGCGTATTTTATTATATTAAAACCGCAACGTCATGAAGTACTACGGAATATGATTGAATTGTGCAAAACGAAAATAATGCAAAAGTATCGGAGACCGATGAATTGAATCACTATTTAACACGTTGACTGCCGTGCGTATTTTACTACATTAAAACCGCAACGTGGTAAAGTACTACAGAATATGATTGAATTGTGCAAAATAAAGATAATGCGATGGTACCGGAGACCGAAGAATTGAATCTCTATTTAATATTAATTGCATTTACGAAATTATAAGTGCTACTAATTGGGTATTTTTTTAATTTTTTGTCAGACGTTTTGCGCGGGTCATCGATGACCACTACGGCAGTCAACGTCTTAAGAGACTGTTGGGACATATGTGTCCCAGTCAAGTTTAATCACAGATTGTCACTATTGTCATTAATGCTTGTAAAAATGTAATATTCAGGGTGTTCACATAAATCCATTAAATGTTTGCACTGTGTTGAGTAAAAAGTTCTTAATAAACATAGGTTGAGAGGTCAACCATTTCTGAGATGTAAACATTTTTATGTGTTAATGTTATGATTGGCGTACTACTGATTTTCCAATATTCCTACATGTACTTGTAGTACTACATATATGAGGGTGTTCTCATAAATCCATTAAATATTTGTACTGTATTGAATAAAATGGTCTTAGTAAACATAGGTGGAGAATCGACCATTTTTGAGATGTAAACATTTTTATGTGTTAATGTTATGATTAGCATACTACTGATTTTCCCATTTCTAGAAGGTGTCCTACATGTACTTGTAGTACTGTGTATGTTTAGCACCTTCTCCGGGTCATAATTCTTCGGAGTTATTCGTTGGTTAAGAATATTTTCTGCTTTTCAATTACCACTGTAAAATGAAATTCACGTCCGACTAAATACTATGTTTAACCCTGTGCAGACTGTTGGGACACATATGTCCCAGTCAAGTTTAATCGTAGATTCTAACCATCACTCCACTAAAATATCTTGCACATTGCTTCATTCTGAATGGGCCTCAATTGTTACATTCCTTAAAATCTAGTACCACAATTTCTTGCCGTGAAAAAGTCTGTTAAGGGTAAAATATCAGCGCAGCAACATCATTTGTAGGTGGCTTCCAAAAAATGATTACGGTGTATAAATAAAATGAGCTGGTAAGTTTTTTGGTTCGTATTTTTTGAATATTTTGATGTAGCCAATTCAAATTACTTAGTTTTTCATGTGGAAAAAGCCGTGGGTCATATATATTCCAACCGTCTTTAAAACCGGGAAAAAGATGTCCCAGTCGTCTTATAGTTTCCAAACGTTGCTTTTACATTACTTTTTTTGTTATTACATATAATACACTACACGTGTATCAATTCAGAATACGTTTTGTTATAATCTTTATAAAACTAATGGGACATATATGCACTAGGACACAGGCCGAGTAGGACAAATATGTTCCAGGCTTTAGCTTTAGAAACGGTCGAAAGAGAAGGAGCACTGTTTGCTGGGAAAATGAGTATTCTTGCGGATTAAAACTTTGTACATTTATATTAAGATTTAATATCGTCAGAATGTTAATCTTACGTCACATCTGTTAAAGCTACGAAAGAACAACGTAATCAAGTATGGATAAAGCATTTATTAAATGAAATATACCGAAACGTGAACAAGATACATTCAGAAAGAGTATATAGAATAATCGATAACAATACTCGAAATAATAATCAATTAATCTTACATTGTATCTGTTAAAGCTACGAAAGAATAACGTAATCAAGTATGGATAAAGCACTTATTAAATCGAATATACGATATGTAAACAAGATACATTCAGAGAGAGTAAATACAATATTCAATAACAAATAATGTAATGATTAAACATCTATGTACACATACACCAACTGACAACATCAACTATCCCATGATTAAACTTTTACCTACAATGAAACTGGCCGCGGTGTACAGTTGTATAGTTTGTCTCAACAAACATGGACCCTCGCTAATTTAGGTTCAATAACAAAGGAGATCCTATGCAGACCGATCAATACGCCTTCCAAAATATTATGATTACCGCCTGTCTACCGAACCAGTCAAACCACAATTTAAACATGGCTCAATAGACATTATTTCGTAAACTGCTAATTACGCTACTGAAAATAATTCGTGTTTAGACTCAAAACGTTTAGTTTCCTTACACGTTGTATTGAAAGGCAACAGTTATATGATCGAACTATAGCTTGTCTCAGCAAACGTCGACTATGCTTGTTTTAGACGCAGTGACAAAGGAGATCCTATGCGAAGCGATCAGAACACTTTCATGCGCGATTCTCATGTATTCACTCTTTGGAAGATAGAAAAGCTGTGTACGTATACTGAGTATACACACTAGGCGACCTAGTCAAAACATTTTAGCGCCAAGATGATCGGAATTTTGTGTAAATCGCGTGTGCAATGTGTACCCAGAAGTGCGAATCAAAGTAAAAGTATATTTTCAAAATTAGGGGGACACAGGTGACAGAACAATATAAATTCACATTTTATAAATTATATAATTATATATATTTAGTTAATTTTATATTATTTTATTATTAAACTTAAATTTTATTTTATTACATTATATAATTAATTAAATTCACATTATAATAATAACGAAATCACGAAAATTACGATTTTCGTGAATTTACACGTGGCATTTTTTTTGTATTATTGTACAAGGGCTGATTCTGAAATCATCTTAACCCTTTGACTGCTGAATACCCCCGGCCGAAGCGCTGGCTGAGGACAAAATAATTTTTACTAATATAAACTCTATTGATTGATTATGTAAGGCGTAACTAAGTTTTAATGAAAAATTTTCATTTACGCCAATTTAACTAATGCAAACAAATTTTTCAAATTTGAGACTCTGGCGACCATGCATGATTATATTATTGCATTTCGGATAGTTACTGCTTTAATTGCATATAATTGCATGTAATAGCATTATAATAATATAATGCAAGAAAATGATTAGCCTTTGATTGCTGAGTACTTCCGGCCGAAGGTTTTGCCGAAGATGCAATATTTTTCACTAGTGTAAACTCTAGTGAATGATTACGTAAAGCGCAACTAAGTTATAATGGTAATTGTGCATTTACGCCAAATTAAATAATGCAAGAAAATTATTTAGTAAAAACGCATTTGTAATCATCAATTTTTTAAATTTGAGGGTTTCGCGGCCATGAATGGTTATACTATTGGATTTCGGATAGTTACCGCGTCAATTACTTATAATTGCATATAATAGCATTATAATAATATAATATATATTATATATATTACATAGTGACATAGTCTACACCGATAGATTTCGGTAGACGCATATATGCGTCCATAGTAGTCAATGAATCAAAGAAATCTTTATTTCGGTGTTGCTTGGCGATTTAAGCAAAAAATGGAACTAGGGCCGTTAAGTATCAAGCATTCCATATTATTTTCTTTTCTAAAGAATGCACATCTTCCGTCAAAACATTGACAAAACAAATTTCTAATTATATATTTGGCTATAACCAGTATGCCAGACCTTATGAAAGTTGTTTGATCAAAACATTTTTTTTGTATTTTCTCATAATTTATATTTCTGACCATACAATGTTAACCCTTTCGCTTCGGCAGTCCAGTCCGCCGAAGTACCATCATTGAACGGAAGCGTGTGCATATGCACAGTTGCGATGCACAGTTTGCGTAATTTTTATACGTTTGGCTAATCTTCTATAAAAAACTGAATAAAAACAGTATGACATTTATTGACACAAAGTATGCTTTTTTAATTTTATGGACCAGACTTACAAAATTATAGGTCAAACTGTTTACATATATACTTAGTTCAGGTCTTCAATTGAATTGTTTCCGATTTTTTGCATGCATATATTTCTTACGTTATTTAAGCAGGTTGAAATTATTATTATTATATTAAAAATCCATTTTCAAACATAACACTTTTTTATGTCCGATTGTATACATTTTGAAAAGGCCTAAACTGTTCCGTAAATAATGATTTTAAAACAAAAAAAAACAATTGTTAGGATGTTTGAAATATATTGCGTAAAACGTTTTGATGTTATTTCAACCAAGAGTAGTTTTAAGAAGTGATTAATTCAACTTGTCAATAAAATCAACAGAAAATGTTCTGGCGATAATGAAAAATTTATCATTGACTACAGATGGCACTTGTATACGCATAATTTGGACGCCGCTTATAAGCGGCGCTCGGAGCGAAAGGGTTAAGCGCGCTGGCAATATTGAATTGGTTTTTATATATACAATACGATGTATTTCATTAACTATTATTATGGCCTCCAGAAAAAAAAACATATAAAATGCACTACGACGGTTAGTCACATAAATATTTTAAATATAATAATAAATACTTTAAATAAATAATATATATATTAAATAAACATTTTAAATATTTTACGACCTTACGTAGTCCAAATATCTCAAACAGTACGTCCGTAGTTCAGATGTGTAATGAAATTAATGAACTTAATGACAAAATATTGTCGATGAATGATACGGGTGCAAAAAGACGGTCGCACAGGTCTTGATTGAGGGACAAGAAGCGGTGAAAACTTCCGTGCCACGCGTTAGACGTAGCAAATAATCTTAGAGGATTACGCGGCACGCCACGAATCGCGTCTGCCTATTATGAAACCAGAACTAACTTTAGCTGCGAGAACATGCAAGTCTTATATTTTTTATATATCCTAGTAATTTTACTATATTTTGATTTAATTTCTTGCCCATATGATGCGAGTCGGTCATTTGCCAAATCGGTTCACTCCACAAAGCTAAAACTGGAGAAGAGTGATAAAGTTACATTGTAGGTGTACATTGTTTTTTAAATAGCCCTTAAAATACAAGTAAACGTTCCAGAATGTATTAGTGCAAGCCTGAATTTTATCTAACGTCACATAATACAATTTAATACGATACAATTTTATATGGTTATTATTATATAAAATCATACTATGTGTTTTACATAATTAATCATAATATAGTTAATACAATTTTCACGTAAATAAAGGTAAACACAAATAAGTAGATAAGGTAAGTACAAGTGCAAATTGACATTTTAGAATGTTTTAGTGCAAGCCTGATTTTATCTAATGTCACGTAATACAATTGAATACAATTTTATATGATTATTATTACAGGATTATATATGCAGTTTCTGTTCAAAGTCGCTTATTTATTACCTGTTTGTGTACGGAAATGTTTGTATTATTAATTCTTTGCGCTGGGACATATTTCGACATGAAATAGTAAATAGCGCATTACTTCGTATAAAATGGTAATGTTTCGGAAAGAATTACTCTCTTTAAATTACATTTGCAATAAAATTTCATAGTTGTGCGATATTATGAAATAAAATTAGGATTTTATAGCTTTTACGCTTCCAAAATGTGATAACATTCAAAACAATCACCAATATGCATTGCGGTTTGATTAAACAAGTATCGCAATAATAAGGTGTTTATCGGCTTTCCCTCGACATTTCACATAATCTCATTTATTTCCTCGCATAAGAATAATATGTTATTTATCGATCAGCCTATTGTCTAAATATTTTGGAAATATGAGCTTGCAATTATTGAAATTCATGTCCCAGCTGACCGACCAAAGATTTTATTTATCTTAAATATGGCATAGGTCTTTCATTTTTTTATGCTTCTACTTGTAACGGATCAGGATATATGTTAAGAAAACAAATATTCAAACAAATGTTGTGTTTGCATACACTTTTCTCAGCAATAACATGCAAACTGTGTGTGACCCGCAGAGCAGACAGTCAAATGCAAAGGGTTAAACATTGATCATATCACGTCATGTACCAGAGAAATTGTTTGACACATGTTCACTAGTCAGCGATAGAAGCTCGGTCGATTCGATAAACGATAACGCAGATCCCGGACTTCCTGTTTCAACCTGGTATGACCCGAATTTCCGAGATGCCGACCGGTATCGATCAGGATTTTCATAAAATAGACAGAACCTGCCAACGTTCCCTGGAGACTGGCGAGACATTTTCGTGACTCCTCTCGATATCAAATAATTTCCTAAATAATTACTCTATTCAAGTTATATTTTATTCAAGTTATAAATAATACAATATTATAATAATATCACAATTATAATATTTATAAATATATTTATAATTTATAATGTATGTAATAATTACTCATAGGTAACAAGTAATACTCTAATCAAGTTAAAAATAAAATTGAAATTTTATAATTTATCGTTCTCTTAATTGTGATAACGTTTAAAACGATCTCAACCGATATATATCTGATTGAATAATACGTATTTTGTCATCTTTCACATCCATTTGCCTCGAACATATATTGTCTCAAAATGAACTGACATTTTAATTTATTCGTAAATCACATTATTTATTTAAAAAATACGAATATTTTTATTTTAATATAAAGCAATTCTCTATGACTAAACCACCAACACTTTCTGATACCAGTTCTCAAAGATTAGTCATCATGTTCGACAAAAAAAAAGCGCGTAATTTATAAGTGTAAGATTATTTTGATAATTAGAGAATTTATATATACAGTATGTCGTAAAAATAACGGAACTTTTAAAAATTTTATTAAATCTTAAAAAATATATCATTTGAAAATGAATTTTTATCAGAATGCGCCCGTGATTATTGTTATCGATCGCAATTGTTAGATTATAGCGCTTTAAACATACCGTTTGTAATTCGTCAAAAAACACGACGGAGCCAGTAATATTAACGTTTTTGTTTCAAACTCATTGTGTTAAAAGTTTTACAGAAATTTTTGGAATGATGCAAAAAGTTTTGCAAATTTCTTTCGTACACGTGTGTCATGCCGTATTCGTTATAAATAATGAAATTGATTATTATTTTGCGACCCAAAGCCAGGCCGACGAAAAAACAAAAATCGCGATGAATTCGTAGAAAAAGTGCGTGAAATGATCGCCTACGATGGAAATTCGAGTGTGAGATGAATAGCGGAGGAATTAAATACGCCCAAAGACATGGTTCACGAAATTTTGACGATTTGTCTTTTAAACAAACGGAAAGTCTGTTCTTTCTGTTCACGCCTGAACTGAGGAACAAGAAGTTTTATGAATTGTAACATCTTATTAAAACAAACGGAACCGCACACTGGAATCTGTTGTAACTGTTTGCTGGTACTTCAGTAAGATTCTCAACAAAAGTGCAACTGATTAACCCATCCTTAAATGGAAAAATTTTTTGCTTTTTACAAGTCACGAGAGAAGACAATGTTGATTTTTTATACGACAAAAGGTATTACATTCTTGCTGAACTTTTTTCGTTCCACAGGGTGAAAATGTCACTGACGAATATTATCTGTGTGTTATGAAGCGTTTGTGGAAGAGAATCTCAACAACTGCTAAAGATATTGACATGAAGTTGGTTCTTGTTGTACTCGAAAGCACCATCTCACAGGTTTGTCGCTGTTCAAGAATTTTTACCGAAAAAACAAATCTGTGTTCTTCAACATCCTCTGTGATTCCCCCGATTTGTCACCATCTGACTATTTCCTGTTCCCCAAGCTCAAACTGACTATGAAAGGAACGTTTTATGACGATGTTACGCAAGTCTAAAACGCCGTGATGTGGGTTGGCGATGTAGTGAAAATGACCCAAAAAAATCTGTGCAAGCATGAATTGAACGTGCCCAGTGGTGTCCTTCTTTGCAGAAGAGATGATTTTGAATAAACCCGGTCAAAATTGCCAAAATAACTATTTTTTTGTTTAAAAAGTTCGAGTTTTATTTTCCCGAAATTCTGTGTATATAGAATGATGACCGTCAGGACGTATCGAATATATTTTTGTTTGTGTACGTGAACATTCAAAATTTTCAAATAATTACGTGCAATTGATTAATATCGCACAGCGGAGACACTCGAGTGCAAGAATTGCAATCAAATCGCCGTATTGTATCAAGATGACGCTTTTGTAGTCAAAAACCTAACCCAGACGGTCACGGTGTATCGCGATGAACTTTCCATAGACACTACGATTTTTTTGCTTGGGATGCAACACCTATATTTTTCTCAATAATTACGTGCAATTGATTAATATCGCACAGCGGAGACACTCGAGTGCAAGAATTGCAATCAAATCGCCGTACTCTATCAAGATGACGCTTTTATAATTGAAAACCTAACCCAGAGATTGACACGGTGAGAGACTTTCCATAAACACTGCGATTTTTACACTTTACATTTTTCTCCATAATGACGTGCAATTGATTCGTATCGCCCGGCGGAAACACTCGAAAGAATTGAAATCAAATCGCTGTCCCCCATCAAGATGACGCTGTTATAATTGAAAACCTAACCAAGACTATCACGGTGTATCTCCAGGGACTTTCCATAGACACTGCGATTTTTATACTTTACATTTTTCTCCATAATGACGTACAATTGATTCATATCGCCCGGCGGAGACAATCGAGTGCAAAAATTGCAATCAAATCGCCGGACTTTATCAAGATGACGCTTTTATAATTGAAAACCTAACCCAGACGATGACGGTGTATCGTCAGAGACTTTCCATAGACAAGCGTTTTGTTTGCTTGCAATGTATCACCTACATTTTTCTCAATAATGACGTGGAATTGATTTGTATCGTCTGGTGGAAACAGTCGACTGCAAGAATTGCAATCAAATCGCCGGCCTTTATCAAGACGATGCTTTTATAATTGAAAACCTAACCCAAATGACCACGGTGTATCATCAGGGACTTTCCATAGATACTGCGATTTTTACACTTTACATTTTTCTTCATAATAACGTACAATTGATTCGTATCGCCCGGCGGAAACGGTCGAGTGCAAAAACTGCAATCAAATCGCTCGCCTCCATCAGGATGATGCTGTTATAATTGAAAACCTAACTCAGACTTAACCCAAACGATCACGGTGTATTGTCAGGGAGTTTCCATAGACAAGCGTTTTGTTTTCTTGCAATGTATCACATACATTTTTCCCAATAATGACGTACAATTGATTCGTATCGCCCGGCGGAAACGGTCGAGTGCAAAAACTGCAATCAAATCGCTCGTCTCCATCAGGATGATGCCGTTATAATTGAAAACCTAACTCAGACTTAACCCAAACGATCACGGCGTATTGTCAGGGAGTTTCCATGGACAAGCGTTTTGTTTGCTTGCAATGTATCACATACATTTTTCTCAATAATGACGTACAATTGATTCATATCGTCTAGTGGAGACACTCAACTGCAAAAATTGCAATCAAATCGCCGGACTCTATCAAGATGAGACTTTTATAATTGAAAACTTAATCCAAATCATCACGGTGTATCGTCAGGGACTTTCCATAGGCACTGCGATTTTTACACTTTACACTTTTCTTCATAATAACGTACAATTGATTCGTATCGCCCGGCAGAGACACTCAACTGCAAAAATTGCAATCAAATAGCTCGCCTCTTTCAAGATAACGCTTTTATAATTGAAAACCTAACCCAGACGATGACGGTATATCGTCAGAAACTTTCCATAGACAAGCGTTTTGTTTTCTTGCAATGTATCACATACATTTTTCTCAATAATGACTTACAATTGATTCGTATCGTCCATCGGAGACACTCAACTGCAAAAATTGCAATCAAATCCCTCGCCTCCTTCAAGATAACGCTTTTATAATTGAAAACCTAACCCAGGCAACGACGGCCTATCGTCAGAGACTTTCCATAGACAAGCGTTTTGTTTGCTTGCAATGTATCACATACATTTTTCTCAATAATGACGTACAATTGATTCGTATCGTCCGGCGGAGACACTCAACTGCAAAAATTGCAATCAAATCGCTCGCCTCCATCAAGATGACGCTTTTATAATTGAAAAATGGCGTTCGGCCGCTCCCATAAGAACTTCTTCCATCCAATCTGGCCGAAAGTTCTATTTTTACCGATTTCACTAGAAAAAGCCTATGATTCTCAGCTCGCCGCGCTCGGCCAGCTTTCGTTCGAATATCCGCGATTAAAACGATATTCCCACCGCGCGCAGACACTGTTCCCATCGATTGGAATTCAGCCCCGGCCTGTCCTTCCTTTTTGCGAGCCCCGACGTGTGTCGCGGGGACAGAGAGTTTGTTAATTCCCCGATGGCCGAACAAAGGATGTCGAATTTCTCGCGTCGATTGATAATCCCGCATCCGCGCACGCTGATGCATTTATGAAAGAGCGTTTGAAATACCGACCCCAACGGTCCTGCTAAACATAGACTGCCGTGTATCGAAACGGTATAACTTGTGTCAGTTTGCGTTGCCAGGCGAATTCCCACAAAAATCCTTTGTGACGTCATTTTACCCTTAGGGTCAACTCGTCAGCAACGTCACGTGACGTGTGTGGCAAGATATGGAACGTTAATTTTGAAACTGGTGTAAGTCCATCTTCTCTTGTTTCGAAAAAATTACAAATTATAAATTTACAAATAAATAAATTTACAAAAAAAAAATTTCAAATTATATGAAGTCTGGCAATGTTTCTACTAATTTATCAATATGTAATTTGGTTATATAGATTTGTTTTAGGCGAATTTGACTAAACTAACGTATTAGGTGTACAACTTTGCTCCCGCCGTTTTTTGCATTGGACGAAAGGGAAAAAACGGCGGGAGCAAAGTTGTGTACCTATTATATTTACGGGCTGCAAATGAACCTACACCACTTTCATAATTAGACAATGGTAAAAATCGTTTAGTTTCAAGTTTGAAACATCAAATATTGCTTAAAATATACTTCATATTAATTCAATTTTGTTTACAAATAATGACAAGATATAAAATAGAAGTAGCATTTTTAATTTTAGACGTTAAGTAGATTGTTAAAATGACAAGATATTGGTAGTATTTACTTATTCTTTGCATGTGGCAGTGTTTTGAAACATTCATAATGCACCGGAGGTATACAAAATCATAACTGCTTGATATCTTTACATCATAAAAACCCGTCGATAACAATAATCCATTAATAATCCGCGGAAAACGGCTTTAGTCGCCTCCCACGCAAGATGTGTTAAAATAATATTTTTTAATATAATATAATTAATTAAATATAATATATTTTTATAAATATATTATATTTAATGTACAATTTCACTTCTTTGATATTTGGGCCGTTCATTTTGAAAGTGTTGTAAGGCAATTTAAAAAAAATTTTTTTTTTTAAATTAATTTAGTGTAAACTTTTTATTTATAACTAGCTAATATTGAATATCTTAAAAAGTGCCAATGCTTTGTTTAATTTCGAATAGGCTAATAAAAAAAATGTGTAGCGATTGATTATGAAAATTATATAAGTCCAATTTCCATAAACTTTTTGGTATTATAGAAATGGCATTCCGAAAAAAGAATTTCTTGTACTCTCCACAGGATTATAATGATGTTATAAAACAATGTAGAAAAATGAATAAATGATTATCATTGAGTTTAACGTTATATAGTCAGTAATACGTAGAGTGAAAAAAAAAGTCGAGAAACATTTTAGGAAAAAAATGACTTATGATTATCGTTGAGTTTTACGTTATACAATTAGTAATCCATAAGATGAAAAAAATGTCGAGAAACATTTTAGGAAGAAACTTACTTATGATTATCATTTAGTTTAACTTTATACAATTAGTAATATATAGGCTGAAAATAAATCGAAAAACATCTTGGGAAAAAAATTACTTATGATTATCATTGGGATGAAAGTCTGAAACATTTCGATTTATTCACCCAATATACACTGTTACTTTTCTCTTTCATTCTCAAAGAGCGAGAACATCTAAATATGTAAACGCTGCGCATACGACCACATTTATTTCTTTTTAAACTTGTTCGTTGGATTACCGCAGAATATAACAATGATAAATTTCTGCGCAATAAACATCACTGTAAATACAAACATATGCCGGTAAATTAATGGCTCTGAGGTAACTTTTCAAAGTTACAAGCGTCCAAACTTTTTGATATAATACATTACAATTCCGACTCTCGGTTTACTTTCTGCGTACAGTAGCTTATGTAACTTATACGCACGAATTATAACTTTGAAAAAGATGAGGACCTTCTTTGTCACCGCCCTTAAAACGACCAACATCTAGGTTTGCTCACATTATACGTACGGTACGATAAAGGTACGAAATTCGCGTGATTCAAATACATTTCAATAATGTTTATTTATATATTTGAAAATGAATGCATATGTGTGTGTAATGTGTATGCATACGTAAAAAGTAATAAACATAATGATATGATGATGACGAATTGACAAAAAGTAAAACGGCAGTTAACGTCAAAAAGCTAAAATGGAAAGTTTAAGAACTAAGACTAAAGTGTCTCTTTTGTATTATTATTCGTTGTAAATAGTATAGGTTCAGTGTGATAGTACATGTATAGTATTTGTAAATAGTATATGTTTAGTATGATAGTGTATGTATAGTATTTCTAAATAGTATATATGAGTTGTTTATTTTGAAACCGACCTAACTCCATTTATCTTCAAATCGAGATAAATAACATTTACTGATAAATAACATGAATTTGTACATGTAACCATGGTAACCCGAAAATATTTAACAACGGAGTTAGGCCACTTTCAAACTAAACGGCTCATATGTATATAGTACGATAGCCCTGCCTCCAGTTCCACCTATCTAAATCCTACACAGATAATGAATTAAAATTAAACGTAGGACATACCACCTTGAAATTGTTTTTTCGTTTGTTAGGTTGCCACATCTGTCATTAACGTTCCCACCAAATTTCAGCGTCATAGCTTGACATTTGTAAAAGTTATACCGTGTTGAGTACATCTACCTTTGTGCGTATTTTCGATTTTTACATATTTGAAAATGGCATCAACTTTGGATCAACGAATTTGCATAAAATTTTGCGTAAAAACGGATTTAACGGTCCGCGGACCTTGGGAATGTTCGAGAAGTGTTTCGGCAACGATACTCTTTCGAAATCAAACGTTTTTTGTTAGCACGAACGCTTCAGAAGAAACCACGTTGTTTTCAGTCGAAAAAGAAGGTGATGCTCACGGTTTTCATGCATTACAACGGTGTTGTCCATCATGAATTCTTACCAGAGCAACAGACAGTCAACAAAATGTATTATTTTGGCGTTATGAAACATTTGCCTGAAGCAATTCGCCAAAAAAGACCGAATTTGTGGGTAAACAACTCGTGGATTTTGCACCGCGATAGCGCACCGTGGCGCACTGCGATCCTTATTCGCGAGTTTTTGACCAAAAATAATACGAATACTATTCGCCAGCCTCCGAATTCACCTGATTTAGCTCCCTGCAACTTTTTTCTCTTTAACCGACTTAAAAAGTGTTCGCGGAACGCGTTACAAAATTTTTTTTTTTTCCGAAGGATCTTATGGAAAAATCGAAGACGGCTCTGATGGACATACCAAAAATTGAATACCAGCGATGTTTCAATGATTGGATCAAGCGCTGGTATAAGTGCGGTACAGTCGATGGGAAGTACTTTGTACGGGGCAATATCAATTATATTGGATCACATTGTATTTTCGATTTTATGAATAAAGCCCTAAAATTTTTTGATCAAGGTTGTATGTTTTATATAACTTGACTTTTAATATTTTTTCGCATGATTAATTTTACAGCAGTCATTTGCGCGTAGTTGTATACAAGAGGTTTTGCACATATATTTAATTTCATTGCGCTTTCTTTTCAAAAAGCTAGATTATGCCCTTGAGCCAAATGCCAGATTCATAACTGTCTTCCGATAAACAATCATTTTCCATATCACTACAACTTATTTAAAAATCACTCGGGCAACCAGATGTATCATTCTACTAGCAACAATAATAAATATTCTAATCTAAAGAATTCTAACAAAAGCCTCAATATCAGGAAAAGTTCATTTTTGATAATAAACCGGACACGCCTGATCGCTATAAACGAAACTTTTGCAATCTTCTACATTGCTTTGCGTTTCAAAAATTAAAATAGCGGATGCAAGTGCAAACTCAAAGTCAGCAATATATTAAGATCATCGAAGAATGTAAGAAATAAACATTTTTTTCAGATTTTCCCGCCACCTTACGCCCTTTTGTGATCAAGTTTACAACTTTTTCGTCTCTCCCACCACGCCACTTGGTGGGTATCATTAATTCCTCGTTAGGCAGAGACGAAGCGGCTCCATTAGCTTAGAAAATTCATTAATCTCTTTTTCCTAGCCGCAATTAGAGAACGCCTGTGTTGAACGTGAATGATAAGTGGCCCTGGTTTAATGTGCCGACTACTTATCTGTGCCAAACGTCATAGTTTGGGACGTATGGAAAGATATGATCGAATGTTAGTAAACACAGGTGGTGCTGAAAAAATTTATTCCCGGCTTTACAATTCATAACGGTATAATTACGTAATATTTTATCCAGGATATACCCTTCAGGCTACTCGGAATGAAACGTTTATAAAGTAACTCTTTAAGGGATCATTTTACTTTGGACGCTCGAAAAATGGGCTGTTTTTACGATTTTTTTGACGTTGTTATTATAGATATTAATATAAAAATAATTGGGCTCAATAAATACCCTCTTAAAATACAGAAACAAACTCTTTTATTTATTTTACTCAATATTTATATGCAGAAAAGGTAGACAAACTCTGGCAGACTTTTTTCAAAAAAAAAAAAAATCGCCCGTTTTTCCTTTTTCGAAAAAAGTCTGCCATTTAGTAATATAAAAATTAATATTTGCCTTTCGGGACGAATCCACGGATATACTTTGTCTAACGCTGTTTGATTTTTATGTTTCAGATAATTTGTTCCAGAGAAATCGACAACGTGAGTCACCCATATACTTTTTGGAGAGTTATCTTTGAGTAAAATAAATAAAAAATAATAAATAAATATAATTTGAGTAAAAACATAAAAACAAATAAGTATTGAGTAAAATAAATTAAAAAAAAATTGTTCTATCCATTCTAAGAGTGTATTTATTGAGCCCAATCATTTTTATATTGATGTCTATAATAGCAACGTCAAAACAAATTCATAAAAACAGCCCATTTTTCGAGCGTCTAAAGTTGAATGATCCCTTGACTAAACAACGAAGCTATTAAGAATCTATTATAAACTGTTTTCCGTTTAATTTTGTTGTGTTGCTGTGCAATACCATAATAATAAGTATACTATTATTTTTACATTGAAAATGTAATGTTTTCATTTAAACTATGTAAACTAAAAGAAAAAAAATGAAAAAATTCATTAAATTAGAGTTTGGTGATTTAATTGTAAAAATCTTATGTTTTAGTTTTTTATTATTTATTATTTCTGAATTATTATTTTTTTATTTCTTTCTTTTGATCTTATTTTCATTGGTAGATCAGGAGAAAATTTGCGTAAGATTGGAAACGTTCGGTAAATTAATTATTTTGGGAACAATGCTTAGTGCGATAATCTATAAATAATAGAAAACGCAACGATTAGAAGCGAAATAAGATAATGTGACAAGTGATAAAAATAGAAATAACGTGAAAATGTCGAAATGACAACTGGATATAAACAAAATCATGATGCAATCATAGAAAATAAGATTCCTTGTACCGAAATAAGTCAGAATCGCAGAGTGCTATATACAAATATTTCCAGTTTTTTCTTACCAACCCCAGGAATATAAATTCTGGTGAAAAGGCCTTTTGAATTCAAAATTTTTTGTTCCGAAACGTTGTTGTTTTGTGTTGATAGAAGCCTCAGATTTATTCAGTGTTGCATTTATTAGATTCCGAATTTTCTGAGAATTCTTCACTATCTCAAGAACTGATTTATTAACCCTGGCACTGCTTTCCCGAGTATGACGTGACATCAATTTTATTCACAGATACCCGTATGTTGGGTCGCATACGACATTTACAAATTACTCAATTAGCTGTGTATTATATTTCGCAATATTTTTTCTTTACTACAGGGTGCAGCGTTATGTGTACATGATCCTTTTCGTAACAAGAAAGTCCTTGATGTGTTCAGATACGTAATTTGATGTGTAATCAATTAACGACACGCTATTGCTTTATGCTACAGAATTTTGTACTACAGAATTGTAGTTTGTGTTATTTTATAGTACAGAATTGCTATAAAACATACGACCATTAGCTGTAGGTGTTTATAAATATTAATTTGCAATTTTATCCTCTTGCTAAGCCCTCGAAAAATTTACAAAATTATTTTATATTCCAGCCGAAAAAATTACGAATTTTCATAAGTAACAATTCTCAGCAAAGTCGCAGTATTACTTTTAATATAGTAAATAAAAAATAGATTTAATCGCTTACAATCAATCAATCGTCCTTTGGATGAAATTGCTAATAAAAAAACAATGCAGAGATGTTGATATAAGAGGTTTCCAGCAAAATTCCAATATTTAATTAATACGATCCAGCAATATTCAATATAACTGGTAAAAATGGTTTACGTCGCTTCGAAACAACTAACTGTCCTTTGAAGTAGATTTCAAAGAAACAATTTAAAATAACGCGGATGTATTGGAATCGGTGTTAATAATTGAAGAAAGGGTTAATAAATACTGAATTATATGATAATTTAATAATTATGTACATATGTAATAAATTATAATATAAGAAAAGATGAGAATACATTTTTCGGACATCCTGTACAATTACGTATATAACAAATACGATGGAAATGTTAAAAAACACTCATGGCTTCGCATGTGCACCGTGGATAATGAATTTTGCGTTCAAATTGCAGAACTATGCTCTTTAAACACACAAATGTCTAATGGATTTATGTGAATACCCTGATATATGTCGTACAACAAGTACATACAGGACATGTTCTGAAAATCAGAAAATCAGTAGTATGCCAATCATAAAATTAACACATAAACATGTTTACATCTCAGAAATGGTTCATTTTCCAACCTATGTTTACCAAGACCTTTTTACTCAACAGAGTGCAAATATTTAATAAGTTTATGTGAACACCCTGAATATTATATTTTTACAAGCATTAATCATTCTGAAATCTCGGACGCCACAAATATTATAGTTCAATAGTATTTTCGTTAATTTTATATTTTTACAAGCATCAATGACTGCAATCTCAGAAGCCACGAATATTATATTTCATTAATATTTTCGTTAACATTATATTTTTACAAGTATCAATGACTGAAATCTCAGAAGCCACGAATATTATATTTCATTAATATTTTCATTAATATTATACTTTCGCAAGCATCAATGGCTGAAACCTCAGAAGCCACGAATACTATATTTCATTAATATTTTTATTAATCTTATATTTTCACAAGCATCAATGACTGAAATCTCAGAAGCCACGAATATTATATTTCCATTAATATTACCTTTATCAAAAAGGTTTAGGACCGGTCGCCGTATGGCGCTCTCAGTCACTCGATTGAAATTGTTTTTTTTTTTTTTTTTTTTTTTTTTAGGTTGCCACATTTGTCATTAACGTTCCCACCAAATTTCAGCGTCATAGCTTGACATTTGTAAAAGTTATACCGTGTTCAGTACATCTACTTTTGTGCGTGTTTTCGATTTTTTACATATTTGAAAATGGCATAAATTTTGGAACAACGAATTTGCGTGAAATTTTGCATGAAAAACGGATTTAACGGTCCGCAGACCTTGGAAATGTTGCAGAAGAGTTTCAGCAACGATACTCTTTCAAGATCAAACGTTTTTTGGTGGCAAGAACGCTTCCGAAGAAACCACGTTGTTTTCAGTCGAAAAAGAAGGTGATGCTCACGGTTTTCATGCCTTACAACGGTGGTGTGCATCATGAATTCTTGCCAGAGCAACAGACAGTCAACAAAATGTATTATTTGAGCGTTATGAGACGTTTGCCTGAAGCAATTCGCCAAAAAAGACCGAATTTATGGACAAACAGTTCATGGATTTTGCACCACGATAACGCACCGTCGCACAATGCGATCCTTATTCGCGAGTTTTTGACCAAAAATAATACAAATACTATTCACCAGCTTCCGAATTCACCTGATTTAGCTCCCTGCAACTTTTTTCTGTTTAACCGACTTAAAAAACCGCTTCGCGGAACACGTTACAGCTCTCGAAAGGATCTTATGGAAAAATCGAAGACGGCTCTGATGGACATATCAAAAATTGAATACCAGCGATGTTTCGATGATTGGATCAAGCGCTGGTATAAGTGCGTTACAGTCGATGGGGAGTACTTTGAAGGGGACGATATCAATTATAATGGATAAACTTGTATTTTCGATTTTATGAATAAAGTCCTAAAACTTTTTAATCAGGGTGGTATTATACTTTCACAAGCATTAATGGCTGCAATCTCAAAAGCCACGAATATTATATTTCATTAATATTTTCATTTATATTACATTTTTAGAAACATCAACGACTGAAACCTCAGAAGCCACGAATATTATATTTCATTAATATTTTCATTCATATTACATTTTTAGAAACATCAACGACTGAAACCACAGAAGCCACGAATATTATATTTCATTAATATTTTCATTAATATTATATTTTCGTAAGCATCTATGTCTCTCAAATCTCAGAAGCCACGGTCTTCAGAGAATTATTTTCTTCATGGGAAAATTCTGTTCCTCGACACAAGCTTCCTTCTTCCGGTGAAATTTCGTATTTTCATGATCCAACCGGAAAATTGCATACATGCGTTGCACATGCATTTCCCCCGTAAACGCGTTCGCGATCAGCATCGGAGATTAGTGGAAGGCAGGAAAATACGTGCGTCGGAAGCTCCCTTCCGGAATGCGAGAAGGCTGGCAATAAAGGATAGGAAAGGGAAGAGGTACGAGGGAAAAATGTCTGCCTGCCGTTCGTTGGTCACGATCGTGACCTTTTCGAAGGTTCAAGGACAACCGGTCGATTGGTATCGATTGCACTTGCCAACAGTCGACTTTTTGAACCGCACGTGGTTTGGGCTTTTGTTATTTTACAAGCATTTCCGAATTTCGCTCCGTAATTCTTTCTGTTGTTCTTGTGTGACATTGTCATAACCTTATTTCGCAGGTGGACGTAGACAAATCTTGAAGCTTGCATGAAAGTGGCGTGTGCCGTTAACACTTAAACAGTTAACTGTTTCGACCTCGTTGGAAAATGTGTCCCCTACGTGCGTCGTACGAATTAAGCGATGACGAATATATTCATCAAACACAGAGTATGTTTGATATGAAATTAGATTACAATGAAATGACTTTAATATTTTTTACAATAATCAGTTTACTGTTTTATTTTCTATAATAATTATTTATACATTTTTTCTTCCACATGGCCTCAAGATATTCCAAACTTCTTGCAGTTTAGGAATATATTTTAGTTTTAACTGAAATTACAAAATTAAACGCCAATGGTCACTACTGAAGACAAATGACGAATATATTCGTCAGAATACAAAATTTTACAATTTTTTCATGACGAATATATTCGTCATAAACTTAACGGACGGGTCGAATCTGTTCTGCCTTTCTCGGTTTCCAGGCATTTTTTAGGATATTTAAATAAACACATGTGTACGGTTTCAAAGCGTTATAGTTTTATCAAATCAACATTATTCCTCATAATATTTTACAAAGTTATTTATTTGCATGTCTAGTATTTCTTACAAGTGTAATATTTTGTAAAACATGGAACCTCGTAGAATTGACACATATGTACCAGTATATCTTGCTTCGCTTCTTTTTTTTCGAGCTGCAGACTTTGCAAAGCTTTTGAGGGTATTTCTTCTTTCCTGTTCCAACAATTTACCTAAGGATGCGCTGCCTTATGTTTCCCGATAATGTACATACTGAATCCACTCTTTAATTTCTTCTGATTGGTTGAATTTAGATATCTTTGCTACTTCTTTTAGAAACGTATTGTAACTTATATGTTCATTTGTGTTTAACTTCTTGTAAATTGCTAATGAATAGGAAAGAGCGCAATTACATAGAAACAAACTTTCATATATTTGTTATAGTCGTTAATGTAATCTGGTTTAATAATATCTGTCCCATCTCTAGTATTTTTATCCACAACTATCCTGCTGGCATTATGAATTGAAGATATCATACGAACTTCCTTTTTATCTTTCTAGATATATTTGTAATAAGATATCATTCTTTCACCGGTATGTAATTTAAAATACTACCTAAAAAGCAAAACTGCGCAGTAAAATCAATAGAAAGATAGTATTATAACTAATGGTACCAAGAAAAATACCACAATGTGCATAAAATGAAAAACTAACTAAATAATAACTGAAAAATGTAAATTTACGTGACGCATTCGTTAAGTGTTAAAATGAAATATATACTGGCGCAGACATTCTGCTTACTCAGTTATTATCAATCCGTCAGGAGTCAAGAAACATTTTTGAACAGGTTGGAATGTATTTACGAAGAGTGCCGCTAATTTAATTTCGATGAACGGAGCGTCATTGCAAAGAATTGTTTAGTTGATCTGCGAACAATTTCGACTTCCACGTCTTATGAAAAATGTCTCTTTTGATCTGTGTTTCTGCGTGTCATTGTCGGCAATTATTCCGGGACGACGTAGGCAGATTTTGAAGGTTGCATGAAGGTAGTATGTGATATTAAAATGAAATGTATACTTTTCGAAGATTGCATGAAGGTAGCATGTGAGATTAAAATCAAATATATACTGTGGCAGAGATTTTAGCTGTATATATATATTATAGAAATTAATATATTATAGATATATATAATGCTAATTATAGCATTATTTCTCGTCTATTATCGATTGGCCAGTTTTTAACAAGTTGAAACGTATTTTTCGAAACGTACTACAGATTAATAAAATTTTAATTCGTCGATTCTAATTGCCAAAGGTCGTCTGGTTGGTTTATGGATAATTTCTACGTCCGTTCCTTTTTATAAAAAAAGAAACATTTTAATAATTTACCTATTATCAATCTATCATTTTTAGTTTGTTTTTAAAGTACTTTACAAAACTATTTTCTTTCCACTGTACATTTCTTCACGTCAACAAATCTTGAAACTTGCACAAAATTGACGCGTGCCGTTGACATTAAATATATACTGTGAAAAACAGTCTGCTTATTCACCCATTATTATTTTCGATTTGTAGAAACGTTCAAACATATTTTACAAAAGAAATTGTGCACGCTAATACAATTTCAATTGACCGATTATGTTTCCCAACAATTGTCTTGTTGATCTACAAACGCTTTTGACTTCTGTTCCTTTTAAATCATTTCTGCCTTCGCTGTATATTTCTTCGTGTCGTCGTAACTTGATTTCAGCCCATGACACCGACAAATCTTGTAGGTTACCACAAGGCAGCGCGGGTCATTAAAATAAAGTATACATCAAGGCATTCTGTTGATTTGCTTATTGCCAGTCTCACGTCACCACTATTTTTCTTACAATTAACCTGTTTGGGTCGCACTTTGTGAAACGTGTCCTACGTTAATTTCATTTCTGTTGATGGATCGTGGTTGCCAAGGGTCGTTTCTTTGATCTGCGAATTGTTTTGGCTTCTGTCGCTTTTGAACCGTTTCTGTTTCTGCTATGTATTTCTTCGCGTTAATGTCATAATCTGATTTCAGACAATGACGTGGACAAATCTTGAAACTTGCACGAAAGTGTCGTGCGCCATTAAAATCAAATATATACCATGGCAAACATTCTGCTTATTCGTCTATTATCAATCTGCCATCAGCCACTAAGGTTTTTAAGCAGGTTGAAACATATTTTACGCAACATGATGTGCGTTAATTCGATTTTAATTCAATTCATGTAATTTCAATGAATTGACCGTTGTTACCAAGGAACATCAGTTTGGTTTGGGAAGAATTTTTTTACTTCTACTTTTTAATTATATCCAATTTCGAACCCCTTTTTAAATTCTCGTCGTTTCTTCGTATGCATCATTGTAATCCAAATGGGGGGGGGGGGGGGGGGGGGGGGGGACTAAAACAAATTTTGCATCGTACAAAAATTCAGTATGCGTCATTAAAATAAAGTAAAAGCCAGTGAATTCAATTTTAATTAAATAGTCATACTTGGTTAGCGTTGTCTGTTTGGTCTGCAAAGAATTTTTTATTATGTTGCTTTTATCCATTTTCAATTTTCACTCCATATTTCTTCCTGTCGTTTCTTCGTATAAATCGTTGTAATCCCATTTCGTAGGGACTTAAATACATTTTGTACCGTACAAAAAATCGCTATGCGTCATTAAAATGAAGTATAAACGTGTGAATTAAATTTTAATTAAGTAGTCATACGGGGTTAGCGTTGTCTGTTTGCTCTTCAAAGAATTTTTTATTCTGCTCCTTTTAACCATTTTCAATTTTCACTCCATATTTCTTCTTATCGTTTCTACGGATCCATCATTGTAATCCCATTTTGGAGGATAACTTAAATATGTTTTGCACCGTACAAAAAATCAGTATGCGTCGTTAAAATAAACATTTTGTTTTCATACTGATTAGTAGCCTGTCATTTTTAGACGAATGAAAGTGTCTTTGACGAAACATATCGCGAACGAATTAAAATTCAATTAAACAGACATATAGTCTAGCATTGTCTGTTTGATCTACGAAAAAAATGTTCTTCTCTTGCTTTTTAACCATTTCAAATTTCCAGTCCATATTTCTCATCGTTTTTTCGTATGCGTAATTCTAATCCCATTTCGGGGAAGGGTTTCAATACATTTTGCACCGTACAAAAAATCAGTATGCGCCATTAAAAAAAGTTTAAACTGCGACAAACATTTTGTTTGCGTACTCATTAGTAGCCTGTCAATTTCAGCTGAATTAAATTGTCTTTTACAAAACGTACCGCGAGCGAATTCAATTTCAATTGAACACTCCTTTTTGATCTGCAAATAGTTTCAATTTCCGTTGTTTCTTATTTATTTCTATTTTCACCGCATCTTTTTTCGTATCATCGTCATAACTTTGTTCCACACAGTAACGTAATAAAATCTCGCAGTGCACAACGAGGGTGCGTATTCCATTAAAATAAACTATCCCCGGCGTTATTTCTCTCATTAACCTATTGTCGATCTGCCAACGGCCACTAAAAACTTAACACGTCGAAGCATACCTTACAAAACGTGCTGCACTTTATTTCCATTTCGATTAAACGATCGACCGTTCACTCCAATTGCGTCAGAAATGTAATGAGCGCACGTCGTCTTCTGTCCGCCAGTGGCGTTGGTAGATCAACTGTCAAACTGGGATCGCTGATAAATGATCACAGACGCTTTTAGGTCGATGCGTCGTAATGCAAGTAAGCCAAAACATTTTTATGATTTTCGTCTGGTATCATGCACTCACGAATTTACATTCGCCCCTATACGGACTGTTTCAACAATGACATAAAAAAGTGGTTTTCAATTAATATGCTGTGAAAATTTTCAGACATGATTAATCACATTGCTTTCTTTTTTTTGTCAAGAAATCAATAGAGATACAGATAAGGTTTCTCAAATTTTCGGCTTCCGACTCCTTTGGTACAACAGACACAGAAAAGCAATGATTTTCAACTGATATGCCGCGAAAATGTTCGAATATCATTAATTACATTTTAATTATCATTAATTACATAAAGTATTCTCAAGTTTACAGCTTCCCGACAAGACAACCTTCTACTGCACATAGGTATAATTTAAGGGAAATTTTAGCCAGAATTATGAAGAGAAAACCATGGAAATACGGGAGGAACAAGCTAAACAAACTTATGTGAAAACACCATAATGGCATGGAAAATTTAATGTGAAAAATAACAAACGCTAATTTCATAAATATACAGTATGATTACACGTCATAAAAATTGTATAGCAAGGATCCAAAACATCTAGAGTGATTCCATGAAGTTATAAAGAAAAATATTCCACTGCTATTTTCATGCTTTTTATAAAAGACGTGCATTACAGAGTCTTTGCGATCAAGTATAATTTATCGGTTAAAGTAGTTTTGTATGTTCTCTTCCTCTTTCCAGAACTGCATTGATAAAATATTTCAAGTAGCGACTGTTAGTCTGCGTTCCATGCGAAAAATGCGCAGACGAAAACGTATGTTAGGTGTGGCATACGTGGATGGATGTGTTAGCACATTATCGACAGGAGACGGGCATCGGTGTTGGTCAGATATCAAACATTGAAGACGTGACACAACAGTTCACATCTTGTGGGGATCAAATCGTTACTACGCGATCAATAACCATTGTAATTAATTGATTTTGCGTCAGTAACGAACAGCTTTGTCAATCATGACTAAGTTTTGAATAACGCATACAAAATGAAAATTCCAAAAGTTAGCATATGTTGAATATAAGTTAAAGCATGTCAATAATTCCATAATTTGATAATTATCATTTCAGATAATTTATGGAATAATGGGCAATGGAATATCGTTACTGTTAAAGAAAACTAAAAATATCTATACTATATATTGCTACCTTGTTATGGCTTAATACCAATATACTTCAATACAGAAAATAAAAGAAAAAAACTATATTTTAATACCATATTACACTTTAATACCAAAAATAAAAAATGATATTGTTGTAATTGTAATGAACAAGTAACACCACAAATATCGGCCTATTTTTATGATTGCTTATATCTTTTTTAATAGTAATTAAGTAATAGTCTGAACTTCACCTCTTAATTAATTGACCGAAAATATTATCAATTTTAAATAGAACAAATGTTTCTCTTATTTTTCATTGCTGTAATTGTAATGGACTCATGCTCATATCTTTCTCAATAGTAATTACGTAATAATTATTAATAATTATAATAATTAAATAATAATTTTAATGAAATTCACCTGTTGATTAATTGACCGAAAACGTTATCCATTTTAAATAGAATATGGTTTCCTTATTTTTTGTCATTGCTATAATGGACACATGCATATTTTTCTTACTAGTAATTAAGTAATTCTCAGTTTATTAACCAAAGACATTGTCAATTTTAAAGAGAACAAAGGTTTCTATTTTTTTTTTATTCCAGTAATTGTTATAGACAGGCAATACCTTAAATGTCGGCCTAATTTTATGTTTGCTCACGTCTTTCTTAGTAGTAATTAAGTAATAGTTAATAAACTTCACCTCTCAGTTGATTGACCAAAGACATTATCAATTTTAAACAGAACAAATACTTCTCTTTTTTTGTTGCAGTAATTGTAATGGAGAGGCAATACCTAAAATGTCGGCCTAATTTTATGTTTGCTCACGTCTTTCTTAGTAGTAATTAAGAAATAGGTAATAAACTTCACCTCTCAGTTGATCGACCAAATACATTATCAATTTTAAACAGAACAAAGGTTTCTCTTTTTTTTCATTGCAGTAATTGTAATGGACAGTCAATGCCTCAAATATCGGCCCAATTTTATGTTTGCTCACATCTTTCTTAGTAGTAATTAAGTAATAGTTAATAAACTTCACCCCTCAGTTGATTGACCAAAGACATTATCAATTTTAATCAGAACAAAGGTTTCTCTTTTTTTTCATTGCTGTAATTTGAATGGGTACGAAATATCTGAAACATTGGCCTAATTTTATGATTGCTTATATCTTTTTTAATAGTAATTAAATACTAGTCGTTGAACTTCACCTCTTAATTAATTTACCGAAAACATTATCAATATTAAATAGAACAAATGTTTCTCTTATTTTTCATGGCTGTAATTTTAATGCGTACGAAATATCTGAAACATTGGCCTAATTTTATGATTGCTTATATCTTTTTTAATAGTAATTAATTAATAGTCACTGAACTTCACCTCTTAATTAATTGACCGAGAATATTATCAATTTTAAACAGAACAAATGCTTCTCGTTTTTCGTTGCAGCAATTGTAATGGATAGGCAATACCTTAAATGTCGGCCTAATTTGATGTTTGCTCACGTTTTTCTTAGTAGTAATACGCAATTTCTCGGTGTTTCCTCAGAGGGGACACTCGAGTGCAGAGGGTTAAATTTTTCTCGGTAAAACTAACGTGACTGCCGCGAGTTACCGCTGCTGCATTGCGTGGTAATGTTCGTCGCAATGTTGAATATTCACGAAAGCGTGCCGCGTACGTTGCAGTTTACGTGCGCACGTGTGTGACCGTGCATTCGTGTATTTACGTACGCCTGCTTCTCCCCGCATCTAATCACATATGTTCGCGGCCGATGAATACGTAAGTGCAGGCTAAAACGTGTTCATCAGTTTTTTAGATTATGTCACATCGCTACGTTCTGTGCAAAGCAGTGTTTTTTTAATCTGCAGATCTTACGGCACGTTTGAATAGTTGAAGTTCCGTGGCACACTTGCATTACGATCATTAAAGAACAGATTATTGTGACAATTATGTGTTCGTATAACCAATTTATATAGGCTTTCATTTTTACATCTAGACTTATTGTGCTTTCGACATTTTTCGAAAGTAATTACATTAAATTTTCTGTAATGTTTTTTTTACATTTTTTCGGTAATGTGATGCAGATTGAGAAATGTCGATTCGGAAATATTTATTCATTTTGTGTGAGTTTTAGCAAAATTATATCAGAGATATCGGTACATTCTGTGCAAAGCAGTGTTTTTTTAATCTGCAGATCTTACGGCACGTTTAAATAGTTGAAGTTTTGTGGTACTGTTACATTCTGATCATCAAAAGAACAGATTATTGTAACAATTATGTGTTCGTGTAACCAATCTATATAGACATTCATTTTGACATTTACACTTATTGTGCTTTGGACTTATTTCGAATGTAATTATATTAACGGTCTTTACACATTTTCTGTATTGTTTTTTTTTATATTTTTTTTGATAATGTGATGCAGATTGAGAAGTGTCGGTTGGGAAATGTTTATTAATTTTGTGCGAGTTCTGGCAAAATTATATTAGGGATATCGGTACGTTCTGTGCAAAGCAGTATTTTTTTTAATCTGTAGATTTTATGGCAACAATATACATTTTTATTTTTCTTCATTGAATTAAAGAAAAATCAAAATATAGTATTTAATATGGTATAAATATTCAAAGTTTTCTTTAAAGTGTACGTCAGTAGCAAAAGTACCAATTTTATTAATTTAAAGCAAATTTATTAGTTTCTTCCCTAATGCCTCTTACATCCTTTACCTTTTTCTTCATTAAATGATGAAGAAAAACATAAATGATTAAATAAATGTTGTATCAAAGCTTTTGCAAAGTGTACGTGTTCAAAAGTCCAATTTAATAAATTATATAGCAAATTTATTAGTTATATGCAACATATCCATATTTTTTTTCTTCATAATCACGACCTTTCTCGTACCAAAGCTTTTGCAAAATGTACGTCAGGAGCAAAAGTACCTATTTAATTAATCTAAAGCAAATTTATTAGTTTCTTCCGTAATGCCTCTTACATCATTTACCTTTTTCATCATTAAATTATAAAGAAAAAGATAAATGACGTAAGAAATTTTGTTATATCAAAGCTTTTGCAAAGTGTACGTCAGGAGCAAAAGTACCAATTTCATTAATCTAATGCAAATTTATTAGTTTCTTCCCTAATGCCTCTTACATTATTTATCTTTTTCTTTATAATTCAATGAAGGAACAGACAAATTATGTAAGAAATTTCGTTGTATCAAAGCTCTTGCAAAATGTACAATAGAAGCAAAAGTATAAATTTAAATAATTTAAATAAATTTATAGTTTCTTGATCGTAATGACTCTGTGATGCACGTATTTTATAAAAGGCATGAAATTAAAAATTAATATCACAATCCAGTATTTTAAATAGTTCGCACAAAAAATGAAATTAAAATGTACCAATCGTTAATTAATTAAAAGCAATTTTATAACGTGTTTTACTAATGTTTCACTGTTATTATTATTCAAAATTATGTTACTATTTTTTTGCCAAAAGTTAAAAGCGTAGTAATGTTTGAATATATAATTCAGACGTTTGAGAGCTATCGTTTTTCCATTAACTTTACTCGAACTCATTTGACAGATTCCATGAAAAAATTGCATTAATAAGAAAAAAGCCGGGTTAATTAATTTAAAGTACATTTATTGGTTTCTGCCGTAATGCCTCTTAGATCATTTACCTTTTTCTTCATAATCACGACTTTTGCGGTAACAAAGATTTTGCAAAGTGTAGGTAAAGAGCAAAAGTACCAATTTAAATAATTTTAAACAAACTTATTATTTTTCTTCCTTACATTAATATCTTTTTCTTCATTCAATGAAGAAAAGAATAAATTGTAGTACCACCATTAAGTACCAAGTTATCAAAGTACCAATTTTATTAATTTAAAGCGGATTTATTAGTTTCTTCCTCAATGCCTCTTACATCATTTACATTTTTCTTCGTAATCACGACTTTCGTTGTATCAAAACTTTTGCAAAGTGTATATCAGGAGCAAAAGTACCAATTTAATTAATTTAAAGCAAATTTATTAGTTTCTTCCCTAATATCTTTTTCTTCATTGAATTAAGCACCATTGTAGTACCACCATTAAGTACCAAGTTATCAAAGTACCAATTTTATTAATTTAAAGCGGATTTATTAGTTTCTTCCTCAATGCCTCTTACATCATTTACCTTTTTCTTCATAATCACGACTTTTGTTGCATCAAAGCTTTTGCAAAGTGTACGTCAGGCGTAAAAGTACCAATTTCATTAATTTAAAGCAAATTTATTAGTTTCTTCCCTAATATCTTTTTCTTCATTGTAAATTTGTACCACCATTAAGTACGAAGTTATCAAAGTACCAATTTCATTAATTTAAAGCCGATTTATTAGTTTCTTCCTCAATGCCTCTTACATCATTTACCTTTTTCTTCATAATCAATGAATGATCTTTCGTTGTATCAAAAGCTTTTGCAAAGTGTACGTCAACAACAAAAGTACCAATTTAATTAATTTAAAGCAATTTTATTAGTTTCTTCCCTAATGCCTCTTACATCCTTTACCTTTTTCTTCATAATCACGATTTTTCTCGTATCAAAGCCGTTACAAAGTGTACGTCAGGCACAAAAGTATCAATGACGACAGCGACAATCGCCAAAATTGCGACAGGCGTGGAATGTGTTTTAAAGATTCTCGCCGACGTCGGCCGTGCTTGCACATAAGTCACCTTTGCTATTTATAATCCATTCTCATTACCGAGCGAATCGATCGGTTGTGCCGATGATACAGGCTCGGAAATGTGAAAAATCAGCAGCGCCTTCGTAGCAGACGTCTGTGTTGGTTGCCTGAACTGCATAATGAAGGATATATTGACACGGTTTCGTTCTTGTCTTCTCTTACACGGTCCGATAACGAACAATCTGATAATTAATCGAAGAAGCTAATAAATGTAATGGCGTTACAAATTCAGTCAACGCTCTTACAGGAAAAATTAGACAGAACTGTAAGTGTTACTTAGCGGTTTTTATTTGTATATTCAATGTATTGTACAACGCGTCGAATTATGCAGGGAATTTAATTGTCAGGTAATTCATATATATAATTCTGTACAACAGGGATGGGGTGAAATGTTGGTCTGAGTTCATCAGATTTAAATAAACGATGCATGAAGTTAGATGAGTTGTAAAGTAGTTTATGCATTGACCGTTTATTTTGAAAGTGGTGTAAGTCAATTTAAAAAAAAAATGAGGTATTATATTTATTTGTGATATATTTTATTATATTTAAATTTGTGATTAATATAGTGTAAACTTTTAATGTATAGTTAACTAATATTTAATATCTTGAAAATGCAAATTTTTGTATTATATTTTTGTATTATTTTTGTATTAGTAATTTTTGTGTTATATGTAATTAACATGTTATATTTTAGTGTCAACTGTAATTTTATTATTTAAGTGTAAATTAGTTTAGTGTAAACTTTAAATTTATAGTTAATTAATATTTAATATTTTGAAAATGCCAAGTTTTGTATTATATTTTTCTGTTGTAAATTTTTGTGTTGTATGTAATTAACGTGATATATTTTAATGTAAACTTTAACTTTATTAACTTAGTGTAAACATTAAATTTGTGTGTAATTAATATTTAATATCTTGAAGATGCCAAATTTTGTATTATATTTTTGTATTATAAATTTTTGTGTTATATGTAATTAACCTGTTATATTTTAGTGTAAACTTTTAATTTATAGTTAATTAACATTTAATATCTTGAAAATGCCAATTTTTGTATTATATTTTTGTGTTATTTTTGTGTTATATGCCATTAACATGTAATATCTTAAAAAATGCTAATGCTTTGTTCAATTTAAAAGGGGCCAATATAAGAAATTATGTAGCTATTGATTATGAAAGTGGTATAACTCGAATTTCCGTAGACATAGACGTCATATGATTTACAAAAAGCCTTGCCATATTCAAAATTATCTGTTTTAATCGCATATTTTAAGCGAAATATATATCTTTTAAACATAGCATTTCATAATTTCTAGGACAATAATGTTAATATGTATATGTGGGACGAAACTACTGTTCCCAGGGGATCGCAGCAAATAGCTTCTTGCTGTCTGAGACATTTACAAAATGTAACGATTCCAAGTCATGTTATTGCATACAGTGATACGTGTACTGGGCAAAACCGAAATTTACAAATGGCATTGATGTGTTTGAAAGTTGCCCAGTTTTTAAAAAATAACTCTTTAAACTCTTTAAATTTTACTCTCCGGACATTCGTATCTTCCAAACGATGCAGATTTTGGTATTATGGAAATGGCATTTGGAAAAAAGAAACTTTTATATACACACCATAGGACAATTATGATGTTATAAAACAACGTAGAAAAAAAAACATGAATTTATTTTACACGAAATGAAACGAGAGAATTTCGTTTTAACAATATCTCTACAAAACGCATTCCGAATACGGGTAAGAAAAAATACTAACGACGTAAAAATAAACTGACTGAAAACATGTTGGATCAGGTTTTGCAAAAGAACACCGTATACTATTTTCTATAAAAGATCGACGGAGGACAGAGAATTTAATAGGTTAGATTTATCAGCTACATGTCGGGGAAGACATATTAGATACGAAAAATATAAAGATATAGAGCCTTATATACCTCGTTATATATACATAAAGAAGATAAATAAATAATAGCAATACCTTATGTGAAATTTAACGATATATAAATGTAAATAACGTTTAAAACAAAGAACTACTCCTATTTTATTCCTTTCCTATTATTTATAAACAACATTGGATGAACACAAAATATATTTTAAATTATATTTAATTTTTTATACTTGAAATTAAAGGATTTTTACAATTGACTAATTATGGAAATGGTTTAAATCCATTCACAGTATGTAAATATATACCTTTTAATTAAAATCGCCTAAAAGAAATTGATATAATCAGTTGACCTATTGATAACTTAGTAAAAAGATTACTAGACTTGACATAATTATTTTATATTTTTGATTGACTAATATGGCTGTAACAAAAAATGCGCTGCACTACTTTCAAAATAAACACTCTATACATATATATACACGGACCGTTTATTTTGAAAGTGGTGCAGTTCGTTTTTTGTCACAGTCATATTAGTCAATAGAAAATATGTGGACCGTTAATTCTATATATATATTGCTATATTCGAGTTATAAATGAATTGACATCATTTTCATAATCAGTCAATTGTAAAAATTATGTAATTTCAATTATAAAAAATTAAGTATCACCTAAAGTGTATTTTGCGTTAATCCAATGTTTCTTATAACTAACAAGAAAGGAATAAAATAGGAGTAGTATTTTTTCTTTTGATTATTATTTTAATTTGTTATATATATATATATATATGTATGTATTTATAATACTTGTAATATTTATAAACAAGGTTATAATAATATTTATATTATTTATATTTTATTTTGTATTATATATTATTATAATTTTGTTTATAAATATTACAAATATTATAATATATTAATATATTCAAACATCCGATATCCCAAAACGCCTTCTACGCCATCCCGATTAATCGCATCAAACTATTAGTTATAATAATATTTATATTATTTACATTTTATTTCGTATTATATATTATTATAACTTTGTTTATAAATATTGCAAATATTAGAATATATTAATATATTCAAACATCCGATATCCCAAAACGCCTTCTACGCCATCCCGATTAATCGCATCAAACTCAAAATATGCCCTACTCTTCCATTTTGTTCATCCACCTCACCCTCTTTCAAAATCTTCCAAACTTCGCAAACCCAAACAAACCCCAAAAAACCGTCCAGATTTCCGTGGTGAAGACATAAACGGCCGACAGTTTGTACCGAAACTACGGACGCCGTGAAAAATTTCAAGAAGAAAAGCATCAGCAATTTAAGTGCTCTCGGCCGTAGTGTCGGCAGTTGATTAGAAAGCAAAGATACTTTCCTCTCGCGCATTTTTCCGCCCTCCCTTCCGCCGGTAGCACTGACCTTAATTCGACGCGAGTGCACGTGCAGGATCGATTCGACATTTTTCACGGCGACGCGTTTCAGTTTTGACCGCGTTCACTTTCAGGATGGCGCGAGGGGGTGGGCTGAAAAAAGGCAGAAAATTGCAGCCGTGTGTCGAGCCGCGTATCCAAGGGAAATGTGCTAGTTTCGCGAGACATAAGCGAAATGCCACGTGGGCAGAACGAAATTATTCGCCGAGGCTCGGTGAGGGGGAAAAAGCACCTTCGCGTGCGAACGCGAACGATTTTGCTTTACGTCGGGGCGTCACGCTTCTTTCGATTCGAAAATTACTGACGACTGTAATATTGAGTTTTACGAGTGCCACGGTAATGCTGCCGGCACGGTAAACGCATCGAATGTTTGCTCGGCAAGCACGTTTCATTACAGGGAAACGGACGATGGGAGGAACTGTATTGGGGGATGGGGAAATTAAATGTAGGTAGCCAAGAAATGGATTGGGATAAAAAAATTAAGTGAATGAGTGAAAATCTGAGAAATTAGAGTAATAGGACAAGGGCATAAAAAGTTGGATGGTGAGAAATCTTAATAATGATTAAGGAAAGGAAATAAATGAGAACATGAGGGAAATTATGTGATAGATATATTATGGAAATAATGATAGATATTCGTTTGACACACCAAATGTTGTGTCAGAAACTGAATTAGGACAAAATAAATTAACGGAATGACTGAAAATGTGAGAAATTTCTCAAACAGGAGAAGGCCATAAAATGTTGGACGGAGAGAACAGTGGATAACGATTAAGGGAAGGATATTAATTAATGCGTGCGGGAAAATATGGGATAAATATATTATGTAAATAATAACAGATATTCGTTTCACATCCAAAATGTTTTGTCACGAATCACGTTTCATTACAGGGAAACGGACGATGGGAGGAACTGTATTGGGGGATGGGGGAATTAAATTCAGGTAGCCAAGAAATGGATTGGGACAAAAAAGTTAAGTGAATGACTGAAAATCTGAGAAATTAGAGTAATAGGACAAGGCCATAAAATGTTGACAAATATGTTGATTGTCATAAATTAATTAAAACATGAGGGAAATTATGTAATAAATGTATTATGTAAATAGTGACTGATATTCGTTTAACACACCAAATAGTTTATCAGAAATCATGTTTCGTTGCAGTAAAATGGACAATAAGAGGAACTGTATTAAAGTACAGGGAAATTAAAGTCGCAGACTCAAGATATGAATTATGGCAAAAGAATTAGCGGGATAGTTGAGAATCTGAGTAATTGTCAAAATAGAACAAGGCCATAGAATGTTTGATGGTGAGGACAGTGGATAATGATTAAGGGAAGGAAATAAATGAAAAAAACATGAAGGAGATTATATGATAAATATAATATGTAAATAGTGCCAAATATTGGTTTAACACACAAAATATTTTGTCAGAAACCATGTTTCGTTACAGTAAAATCGACCATAACAGAAACTGTATTAAGGTACGGGGAAATTAAATTCAGGTAGCCAAGAAAGGAACAAAAAATTAAGTGAATGACTGAAAATCTGAGAAATTACTCAAATAGGACAAGGCCATAAAATGTCGGACGGTGAGAACTCTTAATAATGATTAAGGAAAGGAAATAAATGAAAACATGAGGGAGATTATGTGATAAATATATTATGTAAATAGTGACAGATATTCGTTTATCACACGAAATGTTTTGTCAGGAACCACATTTCATTGCAATGAAAAATATAAAAAGAAATATATGAATACAATGAAATGAATGATAGTAGGAACTGTATTAAGGTACGGGAAAATTAAATTCAGGTAGCCAAGACATGAATTAGGACAAAAAATAAACTGAATGACTGAAAATCTGAGAAGTTATTGTAACAGGACAAGGCCATAAAACGTTGGCCAGTGAGAATATTTAATAATGATTAAGGGAAGGAAATAAATGTAAACATGACTGAGATGAAGTGATAAGTATATTATTTAAATAATGACAGGTATTCGTTTAAAACGCAAAATGTTTGGTTGGCAAGCACGTTTCATTACAGGGAAACGGACGATGGGAGGAACTGTATTGGGGGATGGGGAAATTAAATGTAGGTAGCCAAGAAATGGATTGGGACAAAAAAATTAAGTGAATGACTGGAAATCTGAGAAATTAGAGTAATAGGACAAGGCCATAAAAAGTTGGATGGTAAGAAATCTTAATAATGATTAAGGAAAGGAAATAAATGAGAACATGAGGGAAATTATGTGATAGATATATTATGGAAATAATGATAGATATTCGTTTGACACAAAATGTTTTGTCAGAAACTGAATTAGGACAAAAAAATTAACTCAGTGATTCAAAATCTGAGAAATTACTCAAATATGACAAGGGAAGGAAGGAAGTAAATTTAAACATAAGGGAGATTATGTGATAAGTATATTATGTAAATAATGACAGGTATTCGTTTAAAACGCATCGAATGTTTGCTCGGCAAGCACGTTTCATTACAGGGAAACGGAGAATGGGAGGAACTGTATTGGGGGATGGGGAAATTAAATTCAGGTAGCCAAGAAATGGATTGGGACAAAAAAATTAAGTGAATGACTGAAAATCTGAGAAATTAGAGTAATAGGACAAGGCCATAAAAAGTTGGATGGTAAGAAATCTTAATAATGATTAAGGAAAGGAAATAAATGAGAACATGAGGGAAATTATGTGATAGATATATTATGGAAATAATGATAGATATTCGTTTGACACAAAATGTTTTGTCAGAAACTGAATTAGGACAAAAAAATTAACTCAGTGATTCAAAATCTGAGAAATTACTCAAATATGACAAGGGAAGGAAGGAAGTAAATTTAAACATAAGGGAGATTATGTGATAAGTATATTATGTAAATAATGACAGGTATTCGTTTAAAACGCATCGAATGTTTGCTCGGCAAGCACGTTTCATTACAGGGAAACGGAGAATGGGAGGAACTGTATTGGGGGATGGGGAAATTAAATTCAGGTAGCCAAGAAATGGATTGGGACAAAAAAATTAAGTGAATGAGTGAAAATCTGAGAAATTAGAGTAATGGGACAAGGCCATAAAAAGTTGGACGGTGAGAAATCTTAATAATGATTAAGGAAAGGAAATAAATGAGAACATGAGAACATGAGGGAAATTATGTGATAGATATATTATGGAAATAATGATAGATATTCGTTTGACACACAGAATATTTTATCAGAAACTGAATTAGGACAAGAAATTAACTCAGTGAGTGAAAATCTGAGAAATTACTCAAATATGACAAGGTCATCAAATATTGTCCAGTGAGAATATTTAATAATGATTAAGGGAGGGAAGTAAATTTAAACATGAGGGAGATTATGTGATAAGTATATTATGTAAATAATGTAGGAATATAAGATGTTAGGTGTCGTCGAAGCGGGATGCGGGATTATATTGAGTTGAATAAGTTTATTGAAAGATAAATAGAAGCACTAATATATACATATAAATACAAAATGAAAGTAAAACTATGGCAATTCGACTTCGATTCGGTAAACGGCAAGAAAACGTATCTATACTGGACTGAACTACACTGTGAACTTGACTGACCTAAACTGAACTATAACTGACTGACAACTCAACTTAAACTGAACGACAAATTAAAATTCTGATCTATTACTGAGCTCGCGTCGCAAATTGGTCCGCCTTTTATATGGACCTCTACCGCCTTATTTTAATCCGATAGGGCCCGATGGCCCAACGACAGTTTTATGCGACGCATCTGCGGCCGTTTTCCTGATGCTACAATAATGACAGATATTTGTTTAACACACAAAATGTTTTGTCAGGAATCACATTTCATTACACTGAAATGGACGATAGTGGGAACTGTATTAAGGTACGGGGAAATTAAAGTCACAGAGCGGAAATATGAATTATGGAAAAAGAATTAGCTGAATGGTTGAAAATCTGAGTGATTTTCCGAAATAGGACAAAGCCATAAAGTGTTGGATGGGGCGAACAGTGGCTAATGATTAAGGGAAGGAAATGAATTAAAATATGAGGGAAATAATGTGATAAGTAAATTATGTAAATAATGAGAGATATTCGTTTGACACACAAAATGTTTTGCCAAAAACTATGTTTCATTACAGTAAAATTAACAATAATAGGAACTGGATGAAGGTACGGGGAAATTAAATTCAGGTAGCCAAGAAATGAATTAGGAAAAAAATTTATTTAATGACTGAAAATCTAAGTAATTTATCAAATAGGACGAGGCCATAAAATGTTGGACAGTGAGAACAGTGGATTAAGGGAAAGAAGTTTATTAAAACTTGAGGGAAATTATGAGATAAATATATCATGTAAATAATGACAGATATGCGTTTAACACACAAAATGTTTTGTCGTAAATTATATTACGTAAATTATGTAAATAATGAGAGATATTCGTTTGACACACAAAATGTTTTATCAGGAACCATGTTTCGCTACAGTAAAATGGACAATAATAGAAACTGTACTAAGGCACGGAAAAATTAAACTCAGGTAGTCAAGAAATGAATTAAAACAAAAAAAAAGTTAACTGAATCACTAAAAATCTGAGAAATTAGTCAAATAGGACAAGGCCATAAAATGTTGGATGGTGAGAATACTTCATAATGATTAAGGGAAGGAAATTAATAAAAACATGAGGGAATTTTATGCGATAAATATATTATGTAAATAATGACAGACACTCGTTTAGCACACAAAATGTTTTATCAGGAAACATGTTTCGTTACAGTAAAATAGACAATGGATAAAAGAAACTGTATTAAGGTACGGGGAAGTTAAAGTCGCAGAGCCAAGATATGAATTATGGAAAGAGAATTAGCTGGATGGTAAAGAATCTGAGAAATTTCTCAAATAGGGCACGGCGATAAATTGTTGGATGGTGAGAACAGTGGATAATGGTTAAGGGAAGAGAATAAATTAAAACATGAGGGAAATAATGTGATAAGTATATTACGTAAATAATACCAGATATAAACGCATAAAATATATTTTTTCGAGTAAGCACATTTCGTTGCAATAAATTTAACGATGCGAGGAACTAAATTACGACACGGGAAAATTAAATTCAGAAGTCAAGTAATGTATTATGACAAAAAAAAGCTAAATAACTGAAACTCAGTAATTATTCAAATAGGATAAGGGCATAAAATCTTGGTCAGTATGAAGACTTAATAATAGTGAAATTAAGGAAATGAATGAAAACATATAGAAAATGATGTACTAAATGTATTGCGTAAATAATACCAGATATTCGTTACGCGCACAAAATATTTTTTCGCGTAAGCATATTTCGTTGCAGTAAAATCAACGATGCGAGGAACTAAATTACGGCACGGGAAAATTAAATTCTGAAGTAATGAATAATGAGAAAAAAAATGTATATGAACAGCTGAATATTTGAGATTTTGGGTTATTTTAAAAATACGACAATCTCATTAATGTTCGTGAAGCACTTGACAAAAGCAAAACATACGATATAAATAAAAATATGGGGAAAATTAAACTAAAACAACTAAATGACGCATTACAACGGAAACTATTATGTCAGATTAGCAGAATGCTGTAACATTTAAACAACTTCAGAGGTTTGTAATGATTTGAAACATATACATTACTTTATCGGTGAGCATATTTCATTACAGCAAAATGTGTAATAATAGGAACTAAATTACGACCCGATGAAAATTAAATTTACTGCACTAACTGATGAATAATAAAAGGATTAAATTATGTCAGATTACTTGAATACTGAATATTTGAATATACCGCAGGCATTCGTAAAACGCATTAAAGCACGCTTCAGTGCAATAAAATGAACGAGGATTGGAATTTAATTACACCAGGTAGCATATCAAATTTAGACTGCCAAATCACGGGTTATGAAATAATTAATTCCAGTAAGTACATCCGTCTACAGTAAAATTATCAACTAAAACTAAATTCGAATTTGCAGAAACGTAAATTCCATGATTCAGCGATGAATTACAAAAGAAATAAATTTACATTATCAAAAGAATTACAAAAGAAATAAATTTAAAAATCAAATTTAGACTGCTAAATTATGGGTTAGGAAATAATTACCTAATTCCACTAAGTACATCCGGCTACAGCAAAATAATCAACTAAAACTAAATTTAAATTCGCAGAAGCGTAAATTCCATGATTCAGCAATGGATTACAAAAGAAATATATTTAAATTATCAAAATAATCACAAAAGAATTACAAAAGTAATGAATGTAAATTATCAAAAGAATTACGAAATGAATAAATTTAAATATCAAATTTAGACTGCCAAATTACGGTTCACGAAATAATTAATTCTAGTAAGTACATCCGTGTAGAGTAAAATGATCAACTAACACAAAATTTAAATTTGCAGAAGTGTGAATTCAATGACTCAGCGATGAATTACAAAATAAGTAAATTTATATTATCAAAAGAATTACAAAATAAATAAATTTAAATTATCAAATGAATTACAAAGGAATTACAAAAGAAATAAACTTAAATTATCAAAAGAATTACAAAGAAATTACAAAAGAAATAAATTTAAATTATCAAAAGAATTACAAAAGAACTACAAAAGAAATAAATTTCAATTATCAAAAGAATTACAAAGGAATTACAAAAGAAATAAACTTAAATTATCGAATTTAAACTGCCAAATCACGGGTTACAAAATAATTAATTCCAGTAAGTACATCCGCCTATAGTAAAATGATCAACTAAAGCTAAATTTGAACTCACAGAAGTGTGAATATAATGACTCAGCGTTGAATTATAAAATAAATAAATTTAAATTATCAAAAGAGTTACAAAATAGTCACAAAATAAATAAATTTAAATTATCAAAAGAATTACAAAAGTATTACAAAATAAATAAATTTAAATATCAAATTTAGACTGCCAAATCACGGATTACGAAATAATTAATTCCAGTAAGTACATCCGTCTACAGTAAAATGATCAACTAAAACTAAATTTAAATTTGCAGAAGCGTGAATTCAATGACTCAGCGTTGAATTATAAAATAAATAAATTTAAATTATCAAAAGATTTACAAAATAATTACAAAATAAATAAATTTAAATTATCAAGAGAATTACACAAGTATTACAAAATAAATAAATGTAAATATCAAATTTAGACTGCCAAATCACGGATTACGAAATAATTAATTTCAGTAAGTACATTCGCTACAGTAAAATGAACAACTAAAACTAAATTTCAACTCGTAGAAGCATGAATTCAATGACTAAGCGATAAATTACAAAATAAATAAATTTAAATGATCAAAAGAATTACAAAAGGAATAAATTTAAATTATTCAACTAAAATAAAATTTAAATTTGCAGAAGTGTCAATTTAATGACTCAGCAATGAATTACAAAATAAATACATTTAAATTATCAAAAGAATTACAAAAGTATTACAAAATAAATAAATGTAAATATCAAAAGAATTACAAAAGTACTACAAAATAAATAAATGTAAATATTAAATTTAGAGCCAAATTACGGGTTACGAAATAATTAATTTCAATAAGTACACTCGTCTACAGTAAAATGATAAACTAAAACTAAACTTCAGCTCTGAGAAGCGTAAATTCATTGACTCAGCGATGAATTACAAAGTAAATCAATTTAAATTAGCTCGTATAGTCTCATATTTTACACATTTCTTCATTTGCGTGGATTTCAAGTATTAAACTCACTTCATAATAGAGTGCGTTTCATGTACCTTAATACAGATAACATTTTACATTTGTCAAGTACGTAAATTAATCCACTCAGTGTGCTAATACTGTTGAACACGACCGGACTGTAATTTTCCGACGGTCTGACATTATTGAATCCCCCTTCCACGACACGAAATTATATCAAACCACTTCCACACATCTGTCTCATTCCGCGCGAAATTTGACGGCCTCATTTCACGCAGTGATCGCTACGTAAAATAATAATTAACTGCAAAAGGACAGGGCACAGTCATTGTGCCATACATAAAAGGCCACACCGTGGCAAATGTCAAACGCCTCATTAAATTCATTCCTTCCATCAGGTGCAACACCCCGAAAAATAGCGCGGACTTCATCCCAACAAAGCGTGTAATTAGCAGTAATTTCGAATCTGATAATTACGATAATGATTCCGGTCAAAAATTATGTATACCAATTATGCAAAATATTTGAACATGACACACTCATCGTGTTATGGTCAAGAGAGTATATTACATCAAAATAAAACAAGAATGAAGGGAATTAAAATAAATTTAGAAGAGAGAAATGCTTAATAACCGCAAATTTTGTAAGTTGTGCTTTTGAGCAGAAATGAATAAAAAAAATAAGTTATATAAGATGCAGAATTTTGAAATGGGATTAGCGTAAATTACTGTTCTGTTATTAATTATATTAATTATATTAATATTAAAAATATCCGTCAAGAGAAATAATGTATCGAATGATCGTATTTAATATATTACTCGAACATAATAAATACAGTATTTTTTCTGAAAGACTCCAATAATCAACACCCTAATACATATGCTGCTGATTTTTATTTATATGTTTTTCAACACGATTAAAATTAACACAATTAAAACAATTTTATTTGTTTTCAAACACAATTGGCAATGTTCCGAAAGAAATCAAGAACAAAAGACATAGTGAATTGTCGTTACACAGTTATTATGTTGTCAAAATTATCTCGCGGATAGTATGAATTGGAGTATAGTACAATATCATAATTGAGAAATAATTGAAGGAAAAACAACTAGACGATTGAATATTTTTTATTCCCACGCAAGTATACAAATTTTATGTCGTCAAGCAGCCAGAAGAAATATAAAAAAAAAACTGTTACATATTACCGTAAATATCTTAAAACCCCTCAACTTTTCCCAAATCACTTCCAAAAATAATATAAGAAAATTATAAAATAGAATAAGAACATTGTATATTATTATATAAATAGAATTATATAAATAGAATTTTATAAAACATTATAGAGGATATTATAAACCTGTCGTATATGTATAAACTACTTATAATCCCTATTATTACTATTAACCGTTTGCACTCGATTTTTTTCTCGTCTAAAGCTTTCATCAGCTCAGACATTTCTTAAAGTATCTGGCCTTGTAATGTATTATTTATTTTAAGATAAAATATGCGCACAAAATTTAAAATGCAAGATATTTTACGAAAAATTAAATCATTCAGGAGTAGCGTTTTCTACAATGATTTGTTTCCAATTACTAAATTGATGATTTTCGCTAGCACTATCTAAATTTTCTGACTTTTGCGTAACTTTCACTAGAATCACTATATTTCAATACTTTTCTTTTTTTTCTTAACTGTTACAACGCTTCTTCGATAATTTGTTGTCAATTATTAAATGGATGATTTTCGCTAACACTACCTAAATTTTCTGACACCCTTTCATAACTTTCACCAGAATCACTATATTGCATTATTTTTATTTTTTTCTTAACTAGTGGAATAATATCACTGTCATGATAATCATTTTCATATTCATCCACATTAAATTCATCATCACTGCTATCTTGAAACAACACTTCTTCAATAATTTGTTGTCAATTAGTAAATTGATCATTTTCATTGACACTATCGAAATTCTCTGACACTTTTTCATTACTTTCATTAGAATCACCATATTGCAATATTTTTCTTTTTTATTTAACTTGTGGAACAATGTCACTGTCATGATAATCACTTTCACATTCATTCACACTAAATTCATCATCACTGCTATCTTGTAACAACGCTTCTTTAATGATTTGTTGTCAATTACTAAATGGATAATTTTCCCTAACAAAACCTAAATTTTCTGACACGTTTTCCTAATTTTCACTAGAATCACTATATTACAATACTTTTCTTTTTTTCTTAACCAGTGGAATAATGTCACTGTCATGATAATCACTTTCATGTTCATCCACAGTAAATTCATCATCACTGCAATCCTGTAACAACACTTCTTAAATGATTTGTTGCCAATTACTAAATGGATAATTTTCACTAACACTATCTAAATTTTCTGACACATTTTCATAACTTTCACTAGAATCACTATATTGCAATACTTTTATTTTTTTCTTAACTGTAACAACGCCTCTTGAATGATTTGTTGTCAATTACTAAATGGATGATTTTCACTAACACTACCTAAATTTTCTGACACCTATTCAACACTTTCAGTAGAATCACTATATTGCAATACTTTTCCTTTTTTTTCTTAACTGGCGGAATAATGTCATTGTCATGATAATCATTTTCATATTCATCCACACTAAATTCATCATCACTGCTATCTTGTAACAACGCTTCTTCAATGATTTATTGCCAATTACTAAATGGATTATTTTCGCTAACAAAACCTAAATTTTCTGACGCTTTTTCATCACTTTTACTAGAATCACTATATTGGAATACTTTTCTTTTATTCTTAACTAGTGGAATAATATCACTGTCATGATAATCATTTTCATATTCATCCACATTAAATTCATCATCACTGCTATCTTGTAACAATGCTTTTGCAAAGATTTGGTGCCAATTACTAAATGGGTAATTTTCCCTAACACTACTTAAATTTTCTGACACCTTTTCATCACTTTCACTAGAATTACTATATTGCAATACTTTTCTTTTTTTCTTCACTGGTGGAATAATATCACTGTCATCATCATCACTTTCACATTCTAAACTAAATTGATCATCACTGCTATCTTGAAACAACGCTTCTTCAATGATTTGTTGCCAATTCCTAAATGGTTGATTTTCGCTAACACTACCTAATTTTGTTGACACCTTTCCATAACTTTCATTAAAATCACTATATTGCATTATTTTCATTTTTTTCTTCACTGCTGGAATAATGTCACGGCCATGATCATCACTTTCATATTCATCCACACTAAATTCATCATCACTGCTATCTTCTAACAACGCTTCTTCAATGATTTGTTGCCAATTACTAAATAAATCATTTTCACAAACACTATCCAAATTTTCTGACACCTTTGCATCACATTCACTAGAATCATTATATTGCAATACTTTTCTTTTTTTTCTTAACTGTAACAACGCTTCTTCGATGATTTGTTGCCAATTACAAAATGGATGCGTTTCCCGAACACTATCTAAATTTTCTGCCACCTTTTCGTCACTTTCACTAGAATCACTATATTGCAATACTTTTCTTTTTTTCTTCACTGGTGGAATAATATCACTGTCATCATCATCACTTTCGCATTCTAAACTAAATCGATCATCACTGCTATCTTGAAACAACGCTTCTTCAATGATTTGTTGTCAATTACTAAATGGTTGATTTTCACTAACACTACCTAATTTTGTTGACACCTTTCCATAACTTTCATTAAAATCACTATATTGCATTATTTTCATTTTTTTCTTCACTGCTGGAATAATGTCACTGCCATGATCATCACTTTCATATTCATCCACACTAAATTCATCATCATTGCTATCTTCTAACAACGCTTCTTCAATGATTTGTTGCCAATTACTAAATAAATCATTTTCACAAACACTATCCAAATTTTCTGACACATTTTCATAACTTTCACTAGAATCACTATATTCCAATACTTTTCTTTTTTTCTTTACTGCTGGAATAATTTCGTATATTCAGCCACGCTAAATTCATCATTACTGCAATCTTTTAGCAACGCTTTTTCAATGATTTGTTGCCATTTACAGAATGGATTATTTTCGTTAACACTATCTCAATTTTCTGACACCTTTTCATTACTTTCACTAGAATCACTATATTGCAATACTTTTATATTTTTTTCTTAACTGTAACAATGCTTCTTCGATGATTTGTTGTCAATTACTAAATGGATATTTTTCCTAACAAAACCTAAATTTTCTGACACCTTTTCATAACTTTCACTAGAATCACTATATTGCAATACTTTTCTTTTTTTTCTTAACTAGTGGAATAATATCACTGTCATGATAATCATTTTGATATTCATCCACATTAAATTCATCATCACAGCTATCTTGTAACAACGCTTTTGCAATGATTTGGTGCCAATTACTAAATGGATAATTTTCCCTAACACTACCTACATTTTCTGACACCTTTTCATCACTTTCACTAGAATTACTATATTGCAATACTTTTCTTTTTTTCTTCACTGGTGGAATCATATCACTGTCATCATCATCACTTTCACATTCTAAACTAAATTGATCATCACTGCTATCTTGAAACAACGCTTCTTCAATGATTTGTTGCCAATTACTGAATGGTTGATTTTCGCTAACACTACCTAATTTTTTTGACACCTTTCCATAACTTTCATTAAAATCACTATATTGCATTATTTTCATTTTTTTCTTCACTGCTGGAAAAATGTCACTGCCATGATCATCACTTTCATATTCATCCACACTAAATTCATTATCACTGCTATCTTGTAACAACGCTTCTTCAATGATTTGTTGCCAATTACTAAATGGATAATTTTCCCCAACATTACCTAAATTTTCTGACACCTTTTCATCACTTTCACTATAATCACTATATTCCAATACTTTTCTTTTTTTCTTTACTGCTGCAATAATTTCGTATATTCATCCACACTAAATTCATCATCACTGCAATCTTTTAGCAACGCTTCTTTAATGATTTGTTGCCATTTACAGAATGGATTATTTTCGCTAACACTATCTAAATTTTCTGACACCTTTTCATTACTTTAACTAGAATAACTATATTGCAATACTTTTCTATTTTTTTCTTAACTGTAACAATGCTTCTTCGATGATTTGTTGTCAATTACTAAATGGATATTTTTCCTAACAAAACCTACATTTTCTGACACCTTTTCATAACTTTCACTAGAATCAGTATATTGCAATACTTTTCTTTTTTTCTTAACTGTAACAATGCTTCTTCAATGATTTGTTGCCAATTACAAAACTGATGCTTTTCCCTGACACTATCTAATTTTTCTGCCACGTTTTGGTTGCTTTCACTAGAATCACTATATTGCAGTACTTTTACTTTTTTCTTCACTGCTGGAGTAATGTCACTGTCATTACAATCACTCTCATATTCATCCACACTAAATTTATCATCACTGCTATCTTGAAACAACGCTTCTCCCATCACATTTTTCGTCATATTCTATAGTATAATACTTTTCTATTTTTATCGGCCAAACAAATGACTAAATACCGAAATCAACGAAACGCGTGCAACCAAAATTTAAATTACATTAATTATTACTAATATATTATTTATAATATATTATAATACATAACGTATTTATAATATATTAAATACAAATATATTATTAATAATTAAATTAATGTAAATTACAATTGCTTGATCTTCATTGCAGTATATTTTCTATGTAAACTTTCAATACAACACCAAACTTTGACAGTTCCTATGACGAGTGCTTCCAGTGCAAAAGGTTAAGTATCGTCATTACCATAAAAAAAATTCTTGCAACCCTCTGCAATTTGTCTGTCACCCGTATATGGGTTACATGACGTTCAGCTTGTTAAGCAGTTTTCCACCTTTTATAGACTTTCGAAGCTCAGCCAGCGCAAGTTCCACGTCATGTAGACGGCGCGGTATAGGTCAGCGTTTGTTGTTTATGCGCCACGTGTTCATCGTGAACGTGCGAATAACCGACAATGTGCTCAGAACGCGGCGTACGATAAAAACTAACCACCGATTTGAATCTTTACACAGGCACACGACTGAGCATGCGCACATTGGTACGTTAATGTTCTATGCTGCGTCTCCTTTAAGAAGGGAGCAGCGGAAAAGTATGTTCTTTTCCCACTTGCTTTCCTCAACAAGAAGACTATAAGAACGTAAAGTGATATTATATTTTTTTTTATGTATGTTGTAAATATTCCATTATGTTTTCATGCAGAATGATAAATAGCAAGAGGTGGACATAGCGTGGTATTTACAATAAATGGACGATGTTATATATTATTATGCGTGAGAAAACATCACCGTATTTCATGTAGTGCGTTCAGTAAGAAAAACATGACAGCAGAAAAATATGACTTTTCAGAACTTGCTTTGTTCAGTAGCAGGATGTAGAATTTCATGTTACACGCAGTTAATGCACGTCATATCAAACATTATTACATACAAGGAAAAATTGCCGGGTTTTCATGTATTTCGTTCAGTAACAAAAATGTAAGGAACACAAGCTTTGGTCCTTACACAATTTGTTTTTTCAAGTAGCAACACGTGGACGTGCGGTTAATGTACATCATACTAAACATTATTACATATAAAAAACACATCGCAGCATTTTCATGTATTCCGTTCAGTAACAAAAATGTAAAAACACAAGCGTAGGGTCCATGCAAAATTTGGTTTTTTCAGTAGCAAGACGTTGACGTAGAATTTTATGTTACACGCAGTTAATGCACGTCATATAAAACATTATTACATAGAACCGAAAATATTGCCGGGTTTTCATGTATTTTGCTCAGTAACAAAAATGTAAGAACACAAGCATGTGGTCCTTACACAATTTGTTCTTTTTTCAGTAGGAAGACACAGATGTAGAATTCGTGTTACAGGCAGTTAATGCACGAATGCACGTCATATTAAACATTGTTAGATACACGGAAGATGTTGCCGGATTTTCATGTATTTCGTGCCGTAACAAAAATGTAAAAACTGAAGCGTGCGATCCCTAACAAATTTGCTTTCGTTCAATAACAAAACGTAGTCGTCACATTACATATTATTCTATATTGGAAAAATACCATTACGCTGTGACGCAGTTTGTTCAACGGCAACACGTAGACACAGCATTTTATGCAAATTCACGCCGTAGTGCAGATTATTACGTATTACAAACATTATAATAAGTTAGTGGAGGATCTCAAATACAGGGTCCTCTATTTGGCGAGCAAAGGTCACCTATGATTCTCCATTTTTATACTGAGGTATCATACGTGACGATTTTGTTGAATTATGTTACTTGGTCGCGTAGTAGTCAGTAGACAACGAAACGTAAAGACAATAAAATGTAAAAACGAAACGACGTAAAGACGAAAACTCGAAACGACGAAACGAGAAAAGATCAGGAAATAAGCCTAAAGTGTCTTTATCGTGTTATTATTGTTGTTTATAAATATTAAACTCTATAGTTTCACGTTTTTAACACGTTGACTGCCGTGCATATTTTACTACATTAAAACCGCAATGTAATGAAGTATTACAGAATATGATTGAATTGCGCAAAACTAAAAATAATGCGAAGGTAGCGAAGACCAACGAATTGAATCACTATTTAACACGTTGACTGCGTCGAATTTTACTATATTAAAACCGCAACGTAATGAAGTACTATAGGATATGATTGAATTGCGCAAAGCAAAAATAATGCAAAGGTATTGGAGCCCAAAGAATTGAATCACTATTTAACGTGTTGACTGCGGTGCGTATTTTACTATATTAAAACCGTAATATATTGAAATACTACAGAATATGATTGAATTGCGCAAAATGAAAATAATGCTAAGGTATCGGTGACCAAAGAATTTAATCACTATTTAACACGTTGACTGCCGTGCGTATTTTACTATATTAAAACCGCAACGTGTTGAAGTACTACAGAATATGATTAAATTGTGCAAAATGAAAATAATGCGAATGTATCGGAGACCAAAGAATTGAATCACTATTTAACACGTGAATACCGTGCGCATTTTACTATATTAAAACCGCAACGTAATGAAGTACTACAGAATATGATTAAATTGTGCAAAATGAAAATAATGTGAAGGTATCGGAAACCAAAGAAATGAATCACTATTTAACACGTTGACTGCCATCTGTATTTTACTATATTAAAACCGCAACGTATTGTAGTACTACAGAATATAATTGAATTGCGCGAAATGAAAATAATGCAAAGGTATCCGAGACCAAAGCACTAAATCACTACTTAACACGTTGACTGCCATGCATATTTTACTATATTAAAACCGCAACGTATTGAAGTACTATAGAATATGACTAAATTATGCAAAACGAAAATAATGCGAAGGTATCCGACACCAAAGAATTTAATCACTATTTAACATGTTGACTGCCATGCGTATTTTATTATATTACAACCAAAACGTAATGAAATACTACAGAATAGGACTGAATTGTACGAAATGAAAATAATGCGAAGGTATTGGAGACCAAAGAATTGAATCACTATTTAACACTTGATTGGCACGTGTATTTTGATATATTAGAACCGCGATGCGATAAAATATTGCAGAGTATAATTAAATCGTGCAAAATAAAGGAAATGCAGAGTTGTTAGAACCCACAGTATTGAAGCACCGTTCCAATATCAATTGCGTTACAAGATTGCAAATAGGCTCCATTGCACCTTTTTTTCATTTTTAATCAAATCTTTTGCACCAGTCATCGGTGACCACCGTGGCAGTCAATGTGTTAACACGTTGATTGCCTTGCGTATTTTACTATATTAAAACCGCAACGTGATGAAGTACTACAGAATATGATTAAATTGTCCAAATGAATGCAAAGGTATCGGAGACCAAAGAATTCAATCACTGTTTAATATTAATCGCATTTACAAAATTAAAAATCCCACCGGTTGGGTATTTTTTTAATCTTTCTTAAAACATTTTGTCACCGATGACCACCATGGCACTCAACGTGTTAAATCCTACATTACCTATTAGTATTATTATAAAATATTATTATATGTCGGCAACAACAGCACGTCTGCTAAGTGCAATCCACGTGCATGGACTAGATCTACTATCGGGAGACCTTTCGCGTATGTAGCGTCAACGTACATAGTCCCGACTACATGTCCTTACATACATTATACCCCACATATGTGCCCATATACCCATATAGGTACATGTACGTCGCCATTAGTTATTAACGCTGCCGCCCCCGCGTTTTTCCACGAAGGTGTGCTCTCACACGTGCTCTACGTCACGAGCATCGATCCTACGCCACGAGGTCGAGGGCTGGAAAGTGTTACAAAGATGGAGAGAAGAAGGGGTTGTAAATGGAGGGGAGACGCGGGCGGAATAAATAAAGGAAGAACGGACAAATAAACGAATTACGGAGCGTGGAAGAAGAGGGTAGCAGAGAAGAAATGAACACGGTCGGGCACTTGAATGTTTGGATATTTGACGTAATGGAAGAAGGAAAGTATGAATGTATGACGGAAGATTTAGAGTGTCAGAGGAGAAATGAACGCATCGGGCACATGAATGTGTGAAGATTTTATGTGAGGGAAGAAGGGGAGGATGAATGTATTGGGGAAGATTGAAACAGAAGGTTGAAGAGGAGAAATTAGTACGTTGATAGAAGTAGATATGTGAAAAATTTATGTGCAGGGAGAAGGAAAGGGGAAACGTGTAAAGGAAGATGTGTTGTTATTGTTACACGTAAATGTAACAATCTCATATAGGGGAATATAGAAAAAATGCAGAAACTACGGAAGAAGAGAGCATAAAGAAGAAATGAACACGGCCAGACATACAAATGCAAGAATATTCTATATAAAGGAAGAAAAAAAGGAATAAACGAATTACCACAGATTGAAATAGAAGTTTAAAGAGAAAAAAGAAAGAGAAAATGTTTTACGGAAGAAGGAAAAAGTGTTGTTATTGTTACACGTAAATGTAACAATTTCATATAGTGGAATAAAGAAAAAATGTAGAAATTACTGAAAAAGAGAGCATGAACAAGAAATGCACACAGCCAGACAATAAACGCGATAATATTTTATGTAATGGAATAAGAAAGAAATGAACGTTTCACGCAGGATTGAGACAGAAGGTTAAAGAGAACAAATTAGTAGGCTACGACCAGTAAATATGTAAAAAATTTATATGCAGGGAGAAGAAACGAGTGAACGTATTACGGAGGAAGGAAGAAGAGTTATTTCTATTACACATAAATGTAACAATCTCATATAGGGGAATAAAGAAGAAATGTAGGAATTACGGAAGAAGAGAGCATAAACAAGAAATGCACCTGACCAGACAATAAATGTGAGCATATTTTACATAAGGAAAGAAAAAAGGAATAAATCAGTTACGACAGATTGAAACAGGAGGTTAAAGAGAAAATTTGATGTACAGGAAGAAGGAAAAAGTAAACGCATTCCGGAAAAAGGAAGAAGAGTTATTATTGTTACACATAAATGTAAGAATCTCATATAGTGGAATAAAGAAAAAATGTGGGAATTACGGAAGATTGAGAGCTAAAACAAAAAATGCTTACGTCGAGATACGTAAATGCAAGAATATTTTACGTAAAGAAAGAATAAAGGACTGAACGAATTACGATGCTTGAAACAGAAGCTTGAAGAGAAAAAATTAGCACGTTGAGAGAAGTTAATATGTGAAAATTTGATGTGCAGGAAGAAGGAAAAAGAAAATGTTTTACGGAAGAAGGGAGAAGTGTTGTTATTGTTACACTTAAATGTAACAATCTCATACAGGGGAATAAAAAAAATGTAGGACTTACGGAAGAAGAAAGCCTAAACAAGCAATCCACAGGGTCAAACACACAAATGCAAGAATATTTTATATAAAAGAAGAAGAAAGGCATGAATGGATTATTAAACATTGCAACAAAAGGTTGAAGAAAAAAAATTCGCATGCTGAGACAAGAAAATATGTAGAAATATGATGTGCAGAGAGAATAAATGAGTAAATGCATTACGAAAGAACGATGAAGAGTTATTGTTATTGCGCGTAAATGTCACAATCGCGTATAGGGGAATAAAGAAAAAATGTGGGAATTACGGAAGAATGAGAGCTAAAACAAGAAATGCTTACGTCCAGATACATAAATGCAAGAATATTTTATATAAAGAAAGAAGAAAGAAATGAACGAATTACAATGCTTGAAACAGAAGCTTGAAGAAGAAAAATTAGCACATTGAGAGAAGTAAATATGTGAAAATTTGATGTGCAGGGCGAAGGAAAGACGAAACGTATTACGGAAGAAGGAATAAGAGTTATTATTGTTACTCTTAAATGTAACAATCTCATATAGAGGAATAAAGAAAAAATGTAGGAATTACGGAAGAAGATAGCATAAACAAGAAATGAACACGGCCAGACAATAAATGTAATAATATTTTATATAAAAGAAGAAGAAAGGAATGAACGTATTATCGAAGATTGCAACAAAAGGTTGAAGAATAAAAATTAGCACGTTGAGACAAGAAAATATGTAGAAATATGATGTGCAGAGAGAATAAATGAGTAAATGCATTACGAAAGAACGATGAAGAGTTATTGTTATTGCGCGTAACTGTCACAATCGCGTATAGGGGAATAAAGAAAAAATGTAGGAATTACGGAAGAAGAGAGCATAAAGAAGAAATTAATACGGCCAGGCACATAAATGCGAAAGACAGATTGAAACTGAAGGTTAAAGAGAAAATTTGATGTGCGGGGAGAAGGAAAGAGTAAACGTATTACGGAAAAAGGAAGCATAAACAAGAAATATACTTGACCCGCCACATAAATGCAAGAATATTTTATATAAAGGAAAAAGAAAGGAATGAGCGAATTACGACAGATTGAAACAGAAGGTAGAAGAGAAAATTTGATGTGCAGGGAGAAGGAAAGAGTAAACGTATTACGGAAGAAGGAAGAAGAGTTATTTCTATTACACATAAATGTAACAATCTCATATAGGGGAATAAAGAAAAAATGTAGGAATTACGGAAAAAGAGAGCATAAACAAGAAATGCACACGGACAGACAATAAATGCCATAATATTTTATATAAAGGAAGAAGACAAAAATGAACGTATCACAGAAGATTGAAACAAATTTATGCAAAAGTCCATAGACAAATATGTGAAAAATTGATGTGCAGGGAGAAGAAAAGAGAAAACATATTACGGAAGATGGGACAAGAATTATTATTGTTACACATAAATGTAACAATCTCATGTAGGGGAATAAAAAAAAATGTAGGAATTACAGAAGAAGAGAGCATGAACAAGAAATGCCCAATGCCAGAGAATAAATAAAGAATATTTTATATAATGAAAGAAGAAAGGAATGAACAAATTACGACATTGTAACAGAAGGTTGAAGAGAAGAAATTAAAATGTTGCGACAAGTAAAGAAAAAATGTAGGAATTACGGAAGAAGAGAGCATAAACAAGGAATACACATGGCCAGACACATAAATGTAACAATATTTTATATAAAGAAATAAGAAAGGAAGGAACAAATGACGACATTGGAACAGAAGGTTGAAGAGAACATTTTATGCTGCGACAAGTAAAGAAAAAATGTAGGAATTACGGAAGAAGAGAGCATAAAGAAGAAATAAACACGGCCAGACAATAAATGCAATAATATTTTATATAAACGAAGAAGAAAGGAATGAACGAATAACGACACATTGAAATAGAAAGTTGAAGAGAAAAAATTGGCACGTTGAGGCAAATAAATCTGTGAAAAATTGATGAGCCAAGAGAAAGAAAAAAGAAATGTATTACGGAACAAGGAAGAAGTGTTGTTATTATTACACGTAAATGTAACAATCTCATACAGGGGAATAAAGAAAAAATGTAGGAATTACGGAAGAGAAAAAGCATAAACAAGAAATGCACACAACCAGACACATAAATGTAAGAATATTTTATATAATGGAAGAAGAAAAGAATGAACGAATAACGACACATTGAAATAGAAGGTTGAAGAGAAAATTTTATGTGCAAGGAGTAGGAAAAAGTAAATGCATTATGAAAGAAGAAAGAAGTGTCGTTATTGTTACACGTAAATATAACTACGTAACAATCGTATCGTGGGAAATTGAAACAAAAGGGTGAAAATAAAAAATTAGCACGTTGCGACAAGTAAATCTATGAAAATTTGATGTGCAGGGTGAAGGAACAGGTAAACATATTACGGAAGAAGGAAAATGAGTTATTATTATTATACATAAATGTAACAATCTGATATAGGGGAACAAATAAAAATGTAGGAATTACGGAAGAAGAGAGCCTAAAGAAGAAATGCACATGGCCACACAATAAATGCAAGAATATTTTACATAAAGAAAGAAGAAAGAAATGACCAAATTACGGAAGATAGAAGATGGAAGCCTAAGAGAAGAAAGTCACACGGGCCGACACGTGAATGTGCGAAAATGGTATCTAAAGCACAGGAGCAGACGGACAAAGAGTGGCTGGCAATTGACGAGGAAAGTGGCGGGTCTATATGACTAAAGTTTGATGGAATGCTTGAGTTCTCGTACTATCAGAGCATCTTGACATCTCCGACGTAGAGCACGCAATATCGTTCGCAATTTGCCAGCAGCTAGTGGCGAGAATACAATCGGAAACTGATTGAAAGCTCATTGTAGGTGGTTGCAGTTGTGTGCATGCGATTAAATCGCAACCTCCTTGGACAATCGGAACTATCCGCGCAGGCAGAAGATCCATGTACTTGATATATGCATGTATAACATATACGACGGACTATATTAAACACGGAAATGTACGTGTATATAGTATAATTTGATATTCAGTATAGTTTGTTGTATAACTCATACATACCGAATACATAATGGGTCACAGTATACAGTACCAATATATACGGTTACAGTGTAATTTCCCAATATATACAAATAAGTGCGTATATATGCATGTGTAGTTTATATATATATATATATATATGCATATTTATTATAGATATGCGTATGTATATTAATATGTTTATGCATATGTGTATGTATATTTATATGCATAAGTATACGCATATGTATTTGTACATGTGTATAATAAACGGTTCAGTATAATTTTATAATCGGTATCGTTTGCTGTATGCGTCAGCCAAATCTAATATATATATATATTATAAAATTATACTGAACCGTCTATACACATATATATGTTTACATCTACATCCAATACAGTTCGCTGCATATGCCACGCAAAATTATTCTGGTGACGTATATATATATATATATATATATATATATATATATATATATATATATATATATATATATATATATATATATATATATATATATATATATATATATATATATATATATATATATATATATATATATTAAAGCAAATTTTAACAGTTAAACGACCGCTTACGGGATTTATGGTGTTTCAATGCTGAGACGTAACAGATCGACAACGAGATTTCTCGTTTTTATCTCTTTTCTCCAAAAATTATCTGTTCTAACAGTAATCAGTAAGTAATATGAAATATTCTAAACATTCAATTTTTTTTTGGAATAATAGTTTCTAAAATGCTTTAGAACGAGCACAAAATTAAACGAGTAGAGTAAAAATAAACAACTAATAAAATAGTATATACGTTTCAAACTTAACAATGATTAAATTGCATTTCCGCAGATGCTGATGTGTCAACTGATATTATATTTTATAACTCATATAAGACAAGTCATAAAAAAATGGCTACGGATTGAATAGTATTAATATCTTAACTAAAATTATTTTTTTTTAAATAATAATTTCTAAAATGCGTTAAAACGAGCACTATTTAAAATCGAAAGACTAAACAAAAAAGAACAACTAATGACATAGAATCTACGTTTCAGACTTAACCACGTTTAAATTGCATTTCCGCTAATGCTCATGTGTCAACTTCTATTATCTTTTATAACTTACATAAGATAAGTAATAAAAAAGATTACGGATTAAATATTATCAATATCCGAATAAAAATTTATGTTTTTAGAACAATCATTTCTAAAATACGTTAGAACGAGCACTATTTAAAATCAAACCACGGAAAACGAGTGAACAACTAATAAAATAGAATACACGTTTTAGACTTAACAATGTTTAAATTGCATTTCCACAAACTCTCATGTGTCAACTTATATTTTCTTTTATAACTTATATATGACAAATAATAAAAAAAAACAGATTACGGATTAAATACTATCAATATCCAACTTAAAATTTACTTTTTTAGAACAATAATTGCTAGAATACGTTAGTACAAGCACTATTTAAAATCAAACGACGGAAAACAAGTGAACAACTAATACAATAGAATGTACATTTTAGACTTAATAATGTTTAAATTGCATTTCCGCAAACACTGATGTGTCAACTTATATTATCTTTTATAACTTCTACAAGATAAGTAATAAAAAATGGTTACGAATTGATTAGTATCAATATCTTAAGTAAATTTAATTTTTTGGAATAATAATTTCTAAAATACGTTAGAACGAGCACTATTTAAAATCAAACCACGGAAAACGAGTGAACAACTAATAAAATAGAATATACGTTTTGGACTTAACAAGGATTAAATTGCATTTCCACAAACGCTCATGTGTCAACTTATATTGTCTTTTATAACTTATATAATACAAGAAATAAAAAAAATGATTAAGGATTTAATATTATCAATATCTTAACTAAAATTATTTTTTTTTTAATAATAATTTCTGAAATACGTTACAACGAGTACTATTTAAATCGAACCACGGAAAAAAATGAACAACTAATACAATAGAACATACGTCTCAGATTTGTCAACAATTAAATTGCATTTCCGCAAATGCTCATATGTCAACTTATCTTTTATAACTTATATAAAATAAGAAATAAAAAAACAGATTACGGATTAAATATTATCAATACCCGAATTAAAATTTACTTTTTTAGAACAATAATTTCTAGAATACGTTAGTACAAGCACTATTTAAAATCGAACCACGGAAAACAAATGTACAACTAATAAAATAGAATATACGTTTTAGATTTAACAGTGTTTAAATTGCATTTTCGCAAATTCTCGTGTGTCAACTTATATTATCTTTTATAACTTATATAATACAAGTAATAAAAAAAAAATGACTAAGGATTTAATATTATCAGTATCTTAACTAAAATTATTATTTTTTTCAATAATAATAATTTCTGAAATACGTTACAACGAGTACTATTTAAATCGAACGACTACAGTAAAAATAAACAATTAACAAAATACAATATAAGTTTCACGCTTAACAATGTTTAAATTATATTTCCGCAAACGCTCATATGTCAACTTATCTTTTATAACTTATGTAAGATATGTAATAAAAAAACTGGTTACGAACTGAATACTATCAATATCTTAATCAATTTAATTCTTCGGAATAACCATTTCAAAAATTCGTTACAATGAGCACTATTTAAAATCGAACAAATAAAGTAAAAATTAGCTCCTAATAAAATAGAATATACGTTTCAGACATAAGAGTGATTCAATTGCATTTCAGCAAACGCTCATGTGTCAACTTATATTTTTTTTATAATTTACATAAGACAAGTGACAAAAAAATAATTACGTATTAAGTATTATGAATATTTTAACTAAAAAATTTTCTTCGGTATAATAATTTTTAAAATACGTTACAACAAGTACTATTTAAATCGAATGATTACAGTAAAAATAAACAACTAACAAAATAGAATATAAGGTTCAGCCCTAACAATGTTTAAGTTGCATTTCAGCAAACCCTCATGTGTCAACTTATATTATCTTTTATAACTTACATAAGACAAGTAATAAAAAAACAATGTGTGCGGAGTAAATAGCATCAATATCTTAAATCAATTTTAATTTTTTTGAAATAATAATTCCTAATACACGTTGCAATGAGCACTATTTAAAGTCGAAACCCTAAAAAAAATGAACAACTAATAAAATAGAATACACATTTCAGACTTAACAATGTTTAAATTATATTTCTGCAAATGCTCATGTGCCAACTTATCTGTTATAACTTATATAAGATAAGCAATAAAAAAACAGTTTACGCATTAAATATTATCAATATCCGAATTCAAATTTCCTTTTGTAGAACAATAATTTCTAGAATACGTTAGTACGAACATTATTTAAAATCGAACGACTAAAGTAAAAATGAGTTTAACTCATATTATCACTTTACCCACGTGTGACGCCACATAAATGCCTATATCTTTCCATCTATTCACTTATCTGAAGCCGTGTCTCTAAGTATACATCCTAACATGCAGACCCATCAGTTTTACCAGACTTACGCTTACGTGCGTTGGTTCGAATTTACTTGGAATTTCACTCGAAACTTGATTCGGCCACGCAAACTTCGTTATTTCTCGCTATTGTGCCGCGATATTGTGGAATTTTATTATTCTCGCACAAACCACTCTTCTATCTACGCCGGGCCAATATGGAGGACCTTTGGAGCGCAAATAAGTGTTCATTCATCACGCAAGGTGAATGGGCGCTGAGGAGAGTCAGGCACAAAAGACGAAACGTTCGTCGCCTGGTAATAAAATTTGCTCAATGCCAAACGCGACGTGCGCATTTCGTCACACGAATCTCTCGTTGTGGATGTCGACTACGCACGCGGCAGTAATTATGCTTTTATTTGGTGGGCCAAAATGTTCGCTCGGCCAAATAGTTCTTTGCCCGGCAAATTAACAACTTTGAAAGAAAACAAAAGCTGATGAGACAAAACAGTGAATTTGTCAGTCAAGAAAGGAAAATTAAGAATGTTTCTTGTATTTAGGCAGGTATAATCGGAGCTGGCCGCTTGATGGTATACTTAGCACGTGTGTTTTTAGCTAAAACTGCGGAAGGTATTGCTTAAATTTTCAGGGTAGGCTAAGATAATAAAGACGCAAAGAAGGATCTTTACTGTTTCTTTTATTATTACTACATATTAAAACTTTGACCGCTACTGAGGTCACCAATGACCGGTGCAAAGATTTCACTAAAAATTAAATAAACTCGCAATCGAGCCGACCGCTTGATGGTATAATTGAGCCATTTATTTTGAAAGTGGCCTAACTCCATTTATCACCAAATCGAGATAAATAACATTTACTGATAAATAACATGAATTTGTACCTGTAACCATGGTAACCGGAAAATATTGAAAAACGGAATTAGGCCACTTTCAAAATAAACGGCTCAATTAGTATGTATATTTTTGGTTAAAACTGCAAAAGGTATTGGTTAAATTTTTGGGGTACGCTAAGATAACAAAGATGCAAAGAAGGATCTTCACTGTTTCTTTCATTATTACTATATATTAAAACTTTAACTGCCACTCAGGTCACCGGTGACCGGCGCAAAAATTTCACTAAAAATTGAATAAATTCGCAATCGAGTCGACCGCTTGATGGTATAATTAGTATGTGTGTTTTTAGCTAAAACTGCGGAAGGTACTGCTCAAATTTTCAGGGTAGGCTAAGATAACAAAGATGCAAAGAAGGATCTTCACTGTTTCTTTCATTATTATTATACATTAAAACTTTGACTGCTACTGTAGTCACCGGTGACCGGCGCAAAAATTTCACTAAAAATTGAATAAATTCGCAATCAAGCCGACCGTTTAATGGTATACTTAGCATGTGTATTTTTGGTTAAAACTGCGGAAGGTATTGCTTAAATTTTCAGGGTACGCTAAGATAACAAAGATGCAAAGAAGGATCTTCACTGTTTCTTTCATTATTACTATACATTAAAACTTTGACTGCCACTGAGGTCACCGGTGACCGGCGCAAAGATTTCACTAAAAATTGAATAAATTCGCAATCGAGCGGACCGCTTGATGGTATAATTAGAATGTGTATTTTTGGCTAAAACTGCGGAAGGTATTGCTTAAATTTTCAGGGTAGGCTAAGATAACAAAGATGCAAAGAAGGATCTTCATTGATTCTTTCATTATTACTATACATTAAAACTTTGGCTGCCACTGAGGTTATCGATGACCAGCGCAAAGATTTCACTAAAAATTGAATAAATTTGCAATCGAGCCGACTGCTTGATGGTATAATTAGTATGTGTGTTTTTGGCTAAAACTGCGGAAGGTATTGCTTAAATTTTTAGGGTAGGCTGAGATAACAAAGATGCAAAGAAGGACCTTCACTGTTTCTTTCATTATTATTATACATTAAAACTTTGACTGCTACTGAGGTTGCCAGTGACCGGCGCAAAGAGTTCACTAAAAAGTGAATAAATTCGCAATCGAGCCGACCGCTTGATGGTATAATTAGTATGTGTGTTTTTGGCCAAAACTCCGGAAGGTATTGCTTAAATTTTCAGGGTAGGCTAAGATAACAAAAATATAAAGAAGGATCTTCCCTGTTTTTTTTTTATTATTACTATACATTAAAACTGTGACTGCCACTGAGGTAATCGTCGCAAAGATTTCACTAAAAATTGAATAAATTCGCAATCGAGCCGACTGCTTGATGGTATAATTAGTATGTGCGTTTTTGGCTAAAACTGCGAAAGGTATTGCTTAAATTTTCAGGGTAGTCTAAGATAACAAAGATGCAAAGAAGGATCTTCATTGATTCTTTCATTATTACTATACATTAAAACTTTGGCTGCCACTGAGGTAATGATCGCAAAGATTTCACTAAAAATTGAATAAATTCGAAATCGAGCGGACCGCTTAGTGGTATGCTTAGCATGTGTGTTTTTGGCTAAAACTGCGGAAGGTATTGCTTAAATTTTCAGGGTACGCTAAGATAACAAAGATGCGAAGAAGGATCTTCACTGTTTCTTTCATTATTATTATACATTAAAACTTTGACTGCTACTGAGGTTGCCAGTGACCGGCGCAAAGAGTTCACTAAAAAGTGAATAAATTCGCAATCGAGCCAACCGCTTGATGGTATAATTAGTATGTGTGTTTTTGGCTAAAACTCCGGAAGGTATTGCTTAAATTTTCAGGGTAGGCTAAGATAACAAGATGCAAAGAAGGATTTTCATTGATTCTTTCATTATTACTATACATTAAAACTTTGGCTGCCACGGAGGTCACCGGTGACCGGCGCAAAGATTTCACTAAAAATTGAATAAATTCGAAATCGAGCCAACCGCTTGATGGTATACTTAGCATGTGTGTTTTTGACTAAAACTGCGGAAGGTATTGCTCAAATTTTCAGGGTAGGCTAAGATAACAATAATACAAAGAAGGATCTTCACTGTTTCTTTCATTATTATTATACATTAAAACTTTGACTGCTACTGAGGTTGCCAGTGACCGGCGCAAAGAGTTCACTAAAAAGTGAATAAATTCGCAATCGAGCCAACCGCTTGATGATATAATCAGCATGTGTGTTTTTAGCTAAAACTGCGGAAGGTATTGCTGAAATTTTCAGGGTAAGCTAAGATAACGAAGATGCAAAAAAGGATCTTCACCGTTTTTTTCATTATTACTATACATCAAAACTTTGACTGCCACTGAGGTAATGATCGCAAAGATTTCACTAAAAAGTGAATAAATTCGCAATCGAGCCAACCGCTTGATGATATAATTAGTATGTGTGTTTTTGGCTAAAACTCCGGAAGGTATTGCTTAAATTTTCAAGGTAGGATAAGATAACAAAGATCTTCACTGTTTCTTTCATTATTACTATACATTAAAACTTTGATTGTCATTGAGGTCACTGGTGACCGGCGCAAAGATTTCACTAAAAATTGAATAAATTCGCAATCAAGCCGACCGCTTGATGGTATAATTAGCATATGTGTCTTTGGCTGAAACTGCGGAAGGTATTGCTTAAATTCTCAGGGTAGGCTAAGATAACAAAGATGCAAAGAAAGGTCTTCACTATTTTTTTCATTATTATCGACAATTCGAGATGTATTGTCGAAACTTGAAACAAATTATATCTTGCGACTGCTTATGAAGTAATCGTGCGCTTATTAACTTTATGCGATGATGCTCTAGTGAAAGTCAAATGAATTTAAGAACCAACAATTTTAACAAGTTATTTAATTTTTTTTTCATGTACATACATTTATACGTGAAAAATAATACGATACAATATATACATTTTTTCACGAGTAAGACTCGTGTTATTCATGTTTGCTCCAAAATTCTCATCACGAGTCAGTCTCGTGATATTCACATTTGCCTCAAAATTCTCATCCCCTCAAAATCAATTATCATCACAACTAAAACTCGTCAAAATACGGCAAGGAGTTAATTACCTCCGACAGCATTTTGCCAGAATACCCGCCGAACACTTTAACCAAGCCACAATTTGAAATGCAGATGCAAATGCAACCCGACCGAAATGGAACCTGTCCATAAATTCTTATTCCCCGACCCGTAACGTCTGCAGACTAAAGTCAGACGAGACTTCCGGGACTACGCACCCCCTTTTACGGAATGCTCTTTAAGGTGGACGTCGAAGTGCAGCCAGCAAAACCCTCGACCTGTTGAATCGAAGTACACACCATTAGGTGATCGGGAGTTCGACCAAGTAAATCAAACGATCTTCAATTCACCGCCATTGTTCGCGATGACGTGCAATATTTTCGGCTGGAAGCGTCGTTCAACGAGTCGCAAGGGCTGAATTGTACCGAAAGAAAAGGAAAATTCGGAGTAAATTGAGCGGAAAAGTGCGGAATGCGCGAATAAACAATTTTCATCGATATTCGATGCATTGTTTTTTTTTTAATAACTGGCTCTATGACATATTGCAGAGTCGCATAGTTAATCTTTTGGGCACACGTTTGAAGAAAATTCGCATGTGAAAGAGATTTATATTTTCTGGGGCTTGGGGTAGTAGGTCAAAGCAGTAGATTCGGTGGGAAATTCATTTATGCAGAAGATTACAGTGGGGAATATAGTGTTCGGATGTCCTTGGGTAATTAGAATTGAAAGACAAAAATGTTAAATGTTTAAAAATCGCAAAATTGAGAAAACTGAAACAAATCAATTGAAAGTATAGCAAAAAGAAAATTACTGATCATTTTAAAGAGTGTAGTATTTTTTAAAGCAGTAAATACAGTAATTTGGCACTGTTTATCATTTTGCTATAAAAAAAGGTTTTATTTTTGTAATTGTGATTAAAAAGTATTTTTTTAAAGCAGTAAATACAATGATTTGGCACTTTTTACACTGCGAAGTTGTCTGTTTTATCATTTCCTATCTATAACAAAAAAAAAAAAAAACATATTTTGTAGGCTATTGCTTGGGCTCAATTGATGGAATATTCTCAGGAAGTTGTGTCCAATTTTTTGCCCACAAATGAAATGGCATATTACTATTTGAAGAATATCGGCGACAAATAAATTATAAAGTTGAAATGCACTAAGCAAATTATGACATCGAGATTTGAAAATTGTTCAACACTTTCATCATTCAATACAAATATCATTCAACATTCAATTGATCGACAGCACAAAAATACATCTACATCCTCCTTAATTCCTAAATTAATACAGAAAGTTCAACTCCCAAACGCCGAAATGTCAGAATTGTATTTTTCAACAAAATATGTAATTTTAAACATATTAATTGAACGGTACGCCAAAATAACTTTTACTGCATGCATGCATGTTTACATTGATATTTATATACTTGTCGTCGTTTATTTATTTTTACATTTGTTTCACTCCTTAAAACACACAAAGTACTGACAGTAATCTAAAAATAATCAGATGAACAAACAACCTGCAGAGGTTTATTTAACCTGCAAAGGTAGCATCTGTTTCAAATACTTCGCCGTTTTAATTAAAAGTATAATAATTTCTATTATTTTGTGTGTTTTTACTCATATAATATGACTGCATTTATTAATGAACATATCGCAGAGATTTTAACAGATTGTTAAATACACTCAAAATATTCTGATACAAAACTCGAAGAGACTAATACGAATGTCTGCACAAGTAGTAAATCATCAAGAATTATTCCATTGCAATATTCGAACGAATCCGATGATTTTAGAGATTGCGTCATATCCAACATTTTCGGTATTTCTTAAACCGCATATGAAGAATATTTAGTTCAAATATATTATATTGCGAAAATGTACAATTTTTTAAATATTTTTAACTGTTCCTTTCACCGTAAATAAACAAAATAAGCTCCGGTAGTCAAATTTTTAGCAACTGATATTTAGTCGACGTACAAACTGCAGAATTAAAAAATGTATTATTTGTATTTTACATACTATTTTTCAGATAGTAAATTTGAACGTATCATCCGTTTAACTCGTACACGCCAAACAAGTTTTTATTTCATTAACCATGAGAATCGAAATAAAACGTTACATCACATCCGCGACAATTATAATTGTGTAATATTACCACAATGCCAATGCCGAGTCAGACAAGTCGTTCTGTATTCAGGCGAAACAAGTCCACGACGAGTTTCACTCTTCAAATATAATGTCTGTAAAATTTGAGCAGCTAATTAACACACTGTTGACCGGCAATTTTACACAAAGCTGTCTCTAATCACCAGCTATTGTTTGAAAATTGAACGTTGAAGTGGAACAATCGAAGTTTGTGAATTAATCAATGAAACAATCGAACTTCAATAAAGTTTATTTGCACATAATGAATTAAAATTAAATGTTCGACGTATATTTTACATAATCTTTAATATTTTTCATACGATTAATTGTGCAGCAGATATTAACGCGTAGTGGTACACAACAGGTGTTATATATATATCTTGTTTCATATTCATTAATATCAGAATCATAACTGGTTTCCAATAAATAATTATTTTCGCAATCACTACAACTGATTTAAAAATTACTTAGGCAATCAGACAAAGCATTTGCATGTAATTCATTGAAAAATGCTTTACCATCACGTTTCATCATTCTTAAGACTTTCTAATACTAGAATTGGAATAAAAGCCCCAATATCAAGGGAATTATAGTTTTTATAATAAAGCGGACACGACCAAACACAATAAACAAAATTTTTGCAATATTTTACAATGCCCTGCGTTTCAAAAAATAAAATAGCTAACGCAAGTGCAAAGACGAGTTAACTCGTAATTGGACAACAAAGTTTGCACATGTAACACGACTTACAATTATAAAATTGGAATTGCACATGAAACACGACACAAATATATAAAATTCTCATTTAAAAATTGACAATATTTAAATCTAACGCATTTAATCCTACTGCTTGAAAAATAGTAATATTTAAGTGTAAATAATTAAAAATTTCCGCTTGATAATCGACAATGCCTAAATTTATGAAAATACATTCACAAAAATACAAAATTCTCTTTTAAAAATTGTCAATATTTCAATTTATCTGCCTACATTGCCTAATGCCTAAATTTATGGAAATATATTCACAAAAATATAGAATATTCGTTTAAAAATCGACAATATTTAAATTTAACGCATTTAATCCTACTGCTTGAAAAATAGCAATACTTAAGTGTAAATAATTAAAAATTTCCGCTTGATAATCGACAACGAGTAAATTTATAAAAATGCATTCACAAAAATACAAAATCTCTTTTAAAAATTGTCAATATTTAAATTTATCTGCCTACATTGCCTAATGCCTAAATTTATGGAAATATATTCACAGAAGTATAGAACACTCGTTCAAAAATCGATAATATTTAAATTTAACGCATTTAATTCCACTGTTCGAAAAATAGCAATATTTAAGTGTAAATAATTAAAAAATTCCGCTTGATAATCGACAATACCTAAATTTATGGAAATACATTCACAAAACTACAAAATTCTCTTTTAAAAATGGTCAATATTTAAATTTATCGGATTTAATCGTACTGCTTGAAAATTAGCAATATTTAAGTGAAGACAATTTAAAATTACCGCTTGATAATTGACAATGCCTAAATTTATGGAAATTCATTCACACAAATACAAAATTCTCATTTAAAAATCGACAATATTAAAATTTAACGCATTTTATCCTACTGCTTGAAAAATACCAATATTAAAGTATAAATAATTAAAAATTTCCGCTTGATAATCGACAATGTCTAAATTTATAGAAATACAGTCACAAAAATACAAAATTCTCTTTTAAAAATTGTCAATATTTAAATTTATCTGCCTATATTGCCTAATGCCTAAATTTATGGAAATATATTCACAAAAATACAAAGTTCTCATTTAAAAATTGACAATATTTAAATATATCGGATTTAATCGTACTGCTTGAAAATGAGCAATACTTAAGTAAAGATAATTCAAAATTGCCGCATGGAAATCGACAATGCTTTCATTTGTGGAAATACGTTTACAAAAATACAATATTCTCGTTTAAAAATGGACAATATTTAAATATATCGGATTTAATCGTACTGCTTGAAAATTAGCAATATTTAAGTAAAAATCATTTAATACTAAACGTACCGGTACTTTACACTTACGTATTCTTGCTATGAGGGGTCATTTGACCCTTTATGAAATAAACGTTGATTTTCAGATAGAAATTCCCAAGTTATTAACGCGAGGAATTAAATAATCAGATGCATATCAGTTGCAAATTATAATCAGTGCAAATACGAGTTAACTCTTAATCAGTTATCACCGTTTGGGCATAAAACACGAGTTAACTCGTGACCTTGAACAATTTGTTAAAACGCAATTTTTTCCCGAAACCCCATACACACGTGTTGTATATTATTGTATATTATACGCACGTGATATTTTTTAATGTTCGAACACTACGTGGACGTATAATACGTGTACGTATTATCTAGAAAATGCTAATCCTCGTGCGTTTGCTTTTGAAACGAGGCTCCCAACTACGCGAATTGCCATGTCTGTTGAAACAGCGATTTTCAATAAACTGCCCCCCATTCCTGCGTGCGTCAACCTTTGTACCTCTTAATCACCTTTTCCAATTGCACTTGTGAAATCCCTATTCAGTTAACGCGCTAATCCAATATAATCAGAGACGGCCATTCAATGCAATTACGATCAGAGCCACAACTGAAAGGGAAAGTAATTCACGAGCCGCAAACCGAACGATTGTTCGTAACCATAGAAAATAGAGTGTTGTGGGCGCATTCGCATAAAAATTAAGTATATGTATTTTAAGACAAACATTACACAACGTTGGTTTCGAGTACAGTTTAAATAATTGCGCTTCTTCTTGACTGAGGAATATTTAATAGGTTAGCAAACAAATTCGGCACCCTTCATATATTGGAATCATAAAAGTCTATGCAATGAAAATCATATAAATATATGAAAATCATTAAAAGTCTATGCAATGAAAATCATATAAATATATGAAAATCATTAAAAGTCTATGCAATAAAAATCATATAAATATATAAAAATCATTAAAAGTCTATGCAATAAAAATCATATAAATATATGAAAATCATTGAAAGTCTATGCAATAAAAATCATATAAATATATGAAAATCATTAAAAGTCTATGCAATAAAAATCATATAAATACATGAGAATCATTAAAAGTCTATGCAATAAAAACCATATAAATATATTGAAATCATTAAAAGTCTATGCAATAAAAATCATATAAATATATGAAAATCATTAAAAGTCTATGCAATAAAAATCATATAAATATACGAAAATCATTAAAAGTCTATGCAATGAAAATCATATAAATATATGAAAATCATTAAAAGTCTATGCAATGAAAATCATATAAATATATGAAAATCATTAAAAGTCTATGCAATGAAAATCATATAAATATATGAAAATCATATATGAAAATCATTAAAAGTCTATGCAATAAATAAAAATCATATAAATATATGTAAATTATTAAAAGTCTATGCAATGAAAATTATATAAATATATGAAAATCATTAAAAGTCTATGCAATGAAAATCATATAAATATATGAAAATCATTGACAGTCTATGCAATAAAAATCATATAAGTATATGAAAATCATTAAAAGTCTATGCAATGAAAATCATATAAATATATGAAAATCATTAAAAAAAATCATATAAATATATGAAAATCATTGACAGTCTATGCAATAAAAATCATATAAGTATATGAAAATCATTAAAAGTCTATGCAATGAAAATCATATAAATATATGAAAATCATTAAAAGTCTATGCAATCAAAATCATATAAATATATGAAAATCATTAAAAGTCTATGCAATGAAAATCATATAAATATATGAAAATCATTAAAAGTCTATGCAATAAAAATCATATAAATATATGAAAATCATTAAAAGTCTATGCAATGAAAATCATATAAATATATGAAAATCATTAAAAATCTATGCAATAAAAATCATATAAATATATGAAAATCATTAAAAGTCTATGCAATGAAAATCATATAAATATATGGAAATCATTAAAAGTCTATGCAATAAAAATCATATAAATATATGAAAATCATTAAAAATCTATGCAATAAAAATCATATAAATATATGAAAATCATTAAAAGTCTATGCAATGAAAATCATATAAATATATAAAAATCATTAAAAGTCTATGCAATGAAAATCATATAAATCATATAAATATATGAAAATCATTGAAAGTCTATGCAATAAAAATCATATAAATATATGAAAATCATTAAAAGTCTATGCAATAAAAATCATATAAATATATGAAAATCATTAAAAGTCTATGCAATAAAAATCATATAAATATATGAAAGTCATTAAAAGTCTATGCAATAAAAATCATATAAATATATGAAAATCATTAAAAGTCTATGCAATAAAAATCATATAAATATATGAAAAGCTTTAAAAGTCTATGCAATAAAAATCACATAAATATATGAAAATCATTAAAAGTCTATGCAATAAAAATCATATAAATATATGAAAATCATTAAAAGTCTATGCAATAAAAATCATATATAATAAATATATGAAAATCATTAAAAGTCTATGCAATGAAAATCATATAAATATATGAAAATCATTAAAAGTCTATGCAATAAAAATCATATAAATATATGAAAATCATTAAAAGTCTATGCAATAAAAATCATATAAATATATGAAAATCATTAAAAGTCTATGCAATGAAAATCATATAAATATATGAAAATCATTAAAAGTCTATGCAATGAAAATCATATAAATATATGAAAATCATAAAAGTCTATGCAATAAAAATCATATAAATATATGAAAATCATTAAAGTCTATGCAATAAAAATCATATAAATATATGAAAATCATTAAAAGTCTATGCAATGAAAATCATATAAATATATGAAAATCATTAAAAGTCTATGCAATAAAAATCATATAAATATATGAAAATCATAAAAGTCTATGCAATAAAAATCATATAAATATATGAAAAGCTTTAAAAGTCTATGCAATAAAAATCACATAAATATATGAAAATCATTAAAAGTCTATGCAATAAAAATCATATAAATATATGAAAATCATTAAAAGTCTATGCAATAAAAATCATATAAATATATGAAAGTCATTAAAAGTCTATGCAATAAAAATCATATGAATATATGAAAATCATATAAATATATGAAAATCATTAAAAATCTATGCAATAATAAATTAAAATAAATGCAAGGTTCTCTTAAAGTTAATAATAGTAGTCTATATGGATATATATTAAAACGCATTTATGAAGAATATGAAATGGAAATTAAATGAAAGTTGTTTGTTAATTTAACTTGATTAAACTTTTCAATTAAACTACCTTTCCTAATTTACAAAAAAACATAAATGATATGGATATACATATAAATGGTATGGAAAAAAAAATTGTGTAAAAAATTGCTTCTTAATACTTCCCAATTAAATTGTTTATTTTAATACCATTCTGACGGTTTTTACACACTTTTTTCAATATGTATTTCCGTGACGCCTGTTATTAATAAACACATTACATGTATGGGAACCATGAGTTCTCTGTTTAAGAGTCTATGCAATAACAAATCAAAATAAATGCAACTTTCTCTTAAAATTAATAATAGTAGGCTATGTGGATACATATTAAAATGTATTTATAAAGAATATGAAATAGAAATTAAATTAAAGTTGTTTCTTAATTTAACTTCATTAAACTTTTCAATTAAACTACCTTTTCTAATTTTCAAAAAAACATAAATGATATGGATACACATATAAATGGTATGGAAAAAAAATTTGTGTAAAAAATTGCTTCTTAATACTTCCCAATTAAATTGTTCGTTTTAATACCTTTCCGACGGTATTTACACAGTTTTTTCAATATGTATTTCCGTGACGCCTGTTATTAATAAACACATTACATGTATGGGAACCATGAGTTTTCTGTGTTTAAGAGTCTATGCAATAACAAATCAAAATAAATGCAACTTTGTCTTAAAATTAATAATAGTGGGCTATGTGGATATACATTAAAACGCATTTATAAAGAATATGAAATGGAAATTAAATTAAAGTTGTTTCTTAATTTAACTTAATTAAACTTTTCAATTAAACTCCCTTTCCTAATTTACAAAAAAAAACATAAATGATATGGATAAAGATATGGATAAATATATAAATTATATAAAAAAATAATTTGTAAAAAATTGCTTCTTAATTATTCTCAATTAAATTTTTCATTTTAACACCTTTCCGATGTTATTTACACACTTTTTTCAATATGTATTTCCGTGACGCCTGTTATTAATAAACACAATACATTTATTCTGCTTTGTTATTATAAGGACTCCTGAACAAAGAACTCATGATTGCACAACATGTAAAGTACCGCCTTTAATAACCGTACAACAACTGCTGCAATTTGACATTGTCAAAGAAATTGCGACCAGACTTCAGTCAACAAATTAATTGGCACACTTAATGAGTAATTAATTTTTTCCCGTACCACAGCCACAATTTCTTTTACCCTTTCAATTAATTTGGCAAACAATGAAACATAGCTCAACGAAGCAGAGGGGCAATTATTTACACCGAAATAGGTTGAAATGAGCGCGAAACAAGTCTAAATGAGCGCGAAAGCTGCGAGAATCGGTGCCGCGTTTCACATTGAGAATCGAAAGAAATAGCTGACGAGGGTTCCTCCACTTCCGGCCGCCGATGCTTTCCGTTGCTGGGCAAAAAACGAAACGAGCGAAACGAGACGAGAATCTGCAGTTTCATGGACCCCCTCATACATATTGATGCTGTTGAGCATCGATGAAACGAACACCGGTGCATAAATATTAGCACGTCTGCGGTACATTATGCACGGGACTTAAAGATGGATGTTGTACGATATCTAAACTCGTCGAGGAATTGAAACTGAAGGCGGCAGTTTGAATTTTCCGAGTGTCTTTTGCCGAATTTAAACGGAAGTGACGTTAAAATTGCCGCGCGATAATCGACAATGCCTACATTTATGGAAATACATTCACAAGAATACAAAATTCTTATTTAAAAATCGACAATATTTAAATTTATCGAATTTAATCGTACTTCTTGAAAATCAGCAATATTTAAGTGAAGATCATTTAAAATTGCCGCATGACAATTGACAATGCCTACATTTATGGAAATACATTCATAAAAATATAAAATTCTCGTGTAAAAATCGACAATATTTAAATTTATCGGATTTAATCGTACTTCTTGAAAATTAGCAATATTTAAGTGAAGATCATTTAAAATTGCCGCATGAAAATCGACAATGCCTACATTTATGGAAATACATTCACAAAAATATAAAATTCTCGTGTAAAAATCGACAATATTTAAATTCATCGGATTTAATCGTACTTTTTGAAAATTAGCAATATTTAAGTGAAGATCATGTAAAATTGTCGCATAAAAAACGACAATGTCTACATTTATGGAAATACATTCACAAAAATACAAAATTCTTATTTAAAAATTGACAATATTTAAATTTATGGGATTTAATCGTACTGCTTGAAAATTAACAATATTTAAGAGAAGATCATTTAACACATCGTTGACCGGCCACGAGTTAAGGGGACCAGAAAAGTTTGAAAGTTCAAAAAAATCGATTTTGGCTTATTACGTAATCGGCTAGTATATTTTTTTAAGAAGATATTGGCGCAAGAAAAACTTTTATATTCGCAAAATTGAGTTCAGGAATGCCAAAAATGTGAGGTCTGAGGTAATCCTGTTCCTAAACTTTAACACTAAACATACCAAGCGGGGTCAAATGACCCTTTCCAAAATTTACTTTAAAATCGTAGATTCATTGTTATTTCTTTCGCTCATTGGACTTTCTGTAAATTTTATAACATCTGATTATTCACTTTCAGACGTTAATAAATTAGGAATTTCTTTCTGAAAATCAACGTTTATTTCATAATGAGTTAAATGACTCCTCATAGTAACAATATATAGGTGTAAAGTACCGGTATGTTTAGTGTTTATATTTGCTTCCGCGAAAATTGATGACGCACCGTATGCGGTATGGAGAACAATTTTAATATTTGCTTCTGACAAAATTAATGACACAACACTGTATACGTCATGATTAAAACTTGAAAATGTTAACACTAAACGTACCAAGTGGTCAAATGACCTCTTTCAAAATTTACTTTAAAATTGTACATTCATTATTATTTCATTCGCTCATTTGACTTTCTGTAAATTCTTATATCGTCCAATTATTCACTTCTTTGCTTTAAAAAATTAGGAAGTACTTTCCGAAAATCAACGTTTATTTCATAAGGGGTCAAATGACCCATAGTAAGATTAGGTACGTGTAAAGTACCGGTACGTTTAGTGTTAATCGCGTTTTTCTCAAAACAGTATTTTCCATTATGTCGCGATAACTCAAAAATAGTTGAAGACATCAATTTGATCTTTTTCTTAAATTGAAAATGAGTATGTATTCCATAAACTGAAAAGATGTCTGTATATTAAAAGTAATTTTTTAATATTGTTTTTAACAACAAATAACTTCAATTTGTTAACCTTTTCGATTTTTGGTCGCCAGAGCGTCCCGCGATCAAGTAGCTGTAATCCTGTTCCTAAACTTAAACATTTTGACTGCCGTGATGGTCACCGCTGACGGGCGCAAGAGATTTTATTGAAGATCCAAAATATTCGCAATGGGTGGCAATAATTATTTTATAAATGCAGTTATTGTTAGAATATTGATGCGATCCTTTGGTCTCCAATACCTCCACATTATTTACATTTTGCATTATTCAGTAAAACGCTGTAGTATTTCACAGTATCATCTTTCTAATACAGCAAAATATTAATACGGCAGTCAACGTGTTAATCAACGAGTTGAAAGATCAATATGCGATCAATGCGCGGATCCGCGAAATCTTAATTCATTATAACTAGGATATACAGGCTGTTTAAAAGTTCGTGAAACGATTAAAAATGAGGATTACATACAATTTTCTAAGAAGATGTAAGCGCAAGAAAAGCTTCGATATTCGCAAAATTGAGTTCAGGAATGCCAAAAATGTGAGGTCTGAGGTAATCCTGTTCCTAAACTTTAATCGCGTTTTTCTCAAAATAGTATTTTCCATTATGCCGCGAGAACTCAAAAATGGTTGAAGATGTCGATTTTATTTTTTTTTAATTGAAGATAAATATGTATTCCATAAACTGAACCGATGTCTGCATATAAAAATTAATTCTTGAACATCGTTTTTAACAACAAACAACTTAAATTTGTCAACCTTTTGGATTTTTGGTAGCCATTGCTTGAATTGTGACGTTTTGTCACAGAATTTAGGTTTAGTCTACAGAGAGAAATCTCACCAACCAAATGGCGCTAAGAAAATCGGAAAACTCCAACTCGTTCACTCGAAATCCCGGCAAGAAGAAAAAAGCGCACGACTCACGCGGTCACTTTCAGACATAAATATTTCCTTTAATTATTCACATTTTAACCATTTTTAAAGCCTATTTGTTTGTTAAGATTGCATAAAAATCTGCAAGAAAGAAAATTTGTGTATGTTTATTCGTTCGTCGACAATCATTATCCGAATTTCACCCAGTTTTCGGTCGTTGAAAGCTTTCTGGTCCCCTTAAATGGTAAAATGGTTTGGAAAGTGGAAACAAGAAGAATAAAGTGATGAAAAATGAGGGAAAATAGAATAAACGAAAAGGTGCCAATGAATAGCGGGTGGATTACAATAGCGAGTTCCTGTTCCTCGGATTACAATTTGTACATTCGATGTTACAGGATTAGTCGGATACTAAGATCTCACTGTTAAACTAGATTGGATCGAACGGAAATGGCGACAATATCCGTTGAGACAGAACGTGAACTTTAATAAAGAGCCAAATGTTATAGTCGGACCGATTCGACGTCGTTGTTGAAATCTGATATAACGTCGAATTTTTACTTTCACTACATTTGATTCGCTTGTAAGAAATTTTGTCGTGTTGCTAACAGTGTCTTTTTGTGAAGTTTTTCATAAAAATGCTTTAACAAAGAGTCAAATGCTATAGTCGGATTGGACGTCGTTGTTGAAATTTGATATAACGTCGAATTTTTACTTTCACTAGACTTAATTCGCTTGTAAAGAATTTTGTCGTGTTACTAACAGTGTCTTTTTGTAAAGTTTTTCATAAAAATGCTTTAATAAAGAGCCAAATGTTATAGTCGAACCGATTGGACGTCATTGAAATCTGATATAACGTCGAATTTTTACTTTCACTACATTTGATTTGCTTGTAAAGAATTTTGTCGTATTGCTAACAGTGTCTTTATGGGAAGTTTTTCATAAAACCGCTTTAACAAAGAGCCAAATGTTATAGCTGGACCGATTGGACGTCATTGGAATTTGATATAACATCGAATTTTTACTTTCACTAAATTTGATTCGTTTGTAAGAAATTTTGTCGTGTTACTACAATGTCTTTTTGTGAAGTTTTTCATAAAAATGCTTTAATAAACAGCCAAATGTTATAGTCGGACCGATTGGACGTCATTGAAATCTGATATAACGTCGAATTTTTACTTTCACTACATTTGATTCGCTTGTAACGAATTTTGTCGTGTCGCTAACAGTGTCCTTTTGTAAAGTTTTTCATAAAAATGCTTTAATAAAGATTCAAATGTTATAGTCGGACCGATTGAACGTCATTGAAATCTGATATAACGTCGAATTTTTACATTCACCCGATTTGATTCGCTTATAAGGAATTTTGTCGTGTTGCTATCAGTGCCTTTTCGTGAAGTTTTTCATAAAATTGCTTTAATAAAGAGCCAAATGTTATAGTCGGATCAATTGGACGTTGTTGTTGAAATCTGATATAACGTCGAATTTTTACTTTCACTAGATTTAATTTGCTTCTAAGGAATTTTGTCGTCTTGCTAACAGTGTCTTTTTGTGAAGTTTTTCATAAAAATGCGTTAATAACGAGCCAAATGTTATAGTCGCACCGATTGAACGTCATTGAAATCTGGTATAACGTCGAATTTTTACTTTCACTAGATTTGATTCGCTTGTAAAGAATTTTGTCGTGTTGCTAACAGTGTCTTTTTGTGAAGTTTTACATAAAAATGCTTTAACAAAGAACCAAATGTTATAGTTGGACCGATTGGACGTCATTGAAATCTGATATAACGTCGAATTTTTACTTTCACTGGATTTGATTCGCTTGTAATGAATTTTGTCGTGTTACTAAAAATGTCTTTTTGTGAAGTTTTTCACAAAAATGCTTTAATAAAGAGTCAAATGTTATAGCCGGACCGATTGGACGTCATTGAAATTTGATATAACATCGAATTTTTACTTTCACTAGATTTGATTCGCTTGTAAGGAATATTGTCAAGTGGTTAACAATATCTTTTTGTGAAGTTTTTCATAAAAATGCTTTAATAAAGAGCCAAATGTTATAGTCGGACCGATTGGACGTCATTGAAATCTGATATAACGTCAAATTTTTACTTTCACTAGATTTGATTCGTTTGTAAGAAATTTTGTCGTGTTGCTAACAGTGTCTTTTTGTGAAGTTTTTCATAAAAATGCTTTAACAAAGAGCCAAATATTATAGTCGCACCGATTGAACGTCATTGAAATCTGATATAACGTCGAATTTTTACTTTCACTAGATTTGATTCGTTTGTAAAGAATTCTGTCGTGTCGCTAACAGTGTCTTTTTGTGAAGTTTTTCATAAAAATACTTTAATAAAGAGTCAAATGCTATAGTCGGATTGGACGTCGTTGTTGAAATTTGATATAACGTCGAATTTTTACTTTCACTAGACTTAATTCGCTTGTAAGGGGATTTTGTCGTATTGCTAACCGTGTCCTTTTGTGAAGTTTTTCACAAAAATGCTTAAATAAAGAGCCAAATCTTATAGTCGGACCTATTGGACGTCATTGAAATCTGATATAACGTCGAATTTTTACTTTCACTAAATTTGATTCGCTTGTAAGGAATTTTGTCGTGTCGTTAACAGTGTCTTTTTGTGAACTTTTTCATAAAAATGCTTTAACAAAGAGCCAAATGTTATAGTCGGACCGATTGGACGTCATTGAAATCTGATATAGCGTCGAATTTTTACTTTCACTAAATTTGATTCGCTTGTAAGGAATTTTGTCGTATTGCTAACCGTGTCCTTTCGTGAAGTTTTTCATAAAAATTCTTTAATAAAGAGCCAAATGTTATAGTCGGACCGATTGAACGTCATTGAAATTTGATATAACGTCGAATTTTTACTTTCACTAGATTTGATTTGTTTGTAAGGAATTTTGTTGTGTTGCTAACAATGTTTTTTTGTGAAGTTTTTCATAAAAATGCTTTAATAAAGAGCCAAATGTTATAGTCGCACCGATTGGACGTCATTGAAATCTGATATAACGTCGAATTTTTACTTTCACTACATTTGATTCGCTTGTAAGGAATTTTGTCGTGTCGCTAACAGTGTCTTTTTGTGAAGTTTTTCATAAAAATGCTTTAATAAAGAGCCAAATATTATAGTCCGACAAATTGGACGTCATTGAAATCTGATATAACGTCGAATTTTTACTTTCACTATATTTGATTCGCTTGTAAAGGAATTTTGTCGTGTCGCTAAAAGTATGTTCTTGTGAAGTTTTTCATAAAAATGCTTTAATAAAAAGCCAAATGTTATAGTCGGACCGATTGAACGTCATTGAAGTTTGATATAACGTCGAATTTTTACTTTCACTAAATTTGATTCGCTTGTAAGGAATTTTGTCGTGTTGCTACAGTGTCTTTTTGTGAAGTTTTTCATAAACATTCTTTAATAAAAAGCCAAATATAGTCGGACCGATTGGACGTCATTGAAATCTAATATAACGTCGAATTTTTACTTTCACTACATTTGATTCACTTGTAAAGAATTTTGTCGCGTTGCTACCAGTATCTTTTCGTGAAGTTTTTCATAAAGACCCGTTAAACGGGTTGACCTAGAACGCGGATGAGCTTTTAAAATCTTAAAAGGTGATGTAAGATACCACGAAATCTCCTTAAAGTTACGAAAAAGAAGGGTAGTCATCTAGAACACCCAACGCGAAGAGTATTCTCCGAACAAACGGTCAACGCGATGCTTATTAACCGTGAAACGGTACAATCGGCGATCGAAACTGTCTTTCACCCACTGACCGAGAAAATTAGCATTCCGCAGAAATTGGCACGACTCTCGCCGCAAAGAATCGGAAATAAATCGCGAGGTTTCACGACACAAAATTGGCACCGTTCACAGACTTCTTTCCTGGGAACTTCAAAACTTTCGTTGCCGACCGAAACTTTCGTACGCACCCCAAATTCTCAAATTAACACGATTGAAGTACATTTACGGCATTTTCCGAAGTCGGATTCCCAATTTCCAACCCTGCCTTCCCCACGTCGATAGCGCCCGGGCCGAATTTTTAGCGCAGTCCCAAATACTCCATGACCGCGAAAACAGCGTAAACTCCCCATCCCAGCTCGGGTTCCCACGCTAATCACGGGACCCTCCCCTCAAAATACACCTCCCCGACCATCTAACCTGCGATACACCGAAAACCCGCGTCAATACGCCGTTCCCATAAAAAGCCACAACTCATCAGACCCCCACACCCCCACACCCCCCGACCAGAACTCAGTAAACCGTCCGCTAAACTCACTGTCACCGCATCTCTATCATTTTTTTCAGTCCTCACGCAAGAATTCCAGGCAAGCTGACTACGACATAAACTCACGTCTCTCATCTCGCTGTTTCGCCTGCGACGTCGTCACGTGCCGTCGGCAGAATCGGCAAGATCCCTGCTCTTCTCTGGCAATCGAGGCCCGTCACTTTTTCGCGCACCGCAAACGAACTCCGCGAACGCGTGTCGGTCGTCGCGTTGGTTCGCGAATCGGTGGACCGGTTGTCGCGGACTTTGGGCAGCGGCCGTGGCTTTTTTCGGTAGCGTAAGAACGAGCGCGCGCGTGATAAAAAGCGACGATTGACTCGCATCGCCCCAGCTCGGCACGAAGCTGACGACTGGCCGAGGCTTGCTTAGCTGGGGGTTGCCTCGCCGAGAGTTCACCGGTTCAATCGGTGGCCAGGGGTGCCAGCTGGGGTGGCGAGGGGTGGAGAGACGTTTTGCGACGGCTACCACCGTCTGGCGGCCGTTTTCGGAAGCCTCGGGGGTCTAGGGCGCAGACGCCGAGCGCCCCGAAGACGGGCGACCTCTTTCGAGCTTTCCGCTTTCTTGCGGCGGAGAATATTAACGCGGACGCTGTCGGGAAGTTTGGGAGGAAGACGCGCTGCTGTGGCATGGGAGAATTGTTTGTTAACAATGTGACTGCCGTGATGGTCATCGGTGACTGGAGCAAGAGGTTTTAGTGAAGATCCAAAATATTCGCAATTGGTAGCAATAATTATAAGTAATATAATATAATATATAATATAATACAATAGAAATGCAGTTATATATATAATTGCATACACAATATACCATATACAATTGCATATACAATATATATTATATATATATATATACATTATATATATTATTATATATGTATATATTATATATATACATATATAATTATAATATGTATAATATAATATAACATAAATGTAGTTATTATTAGAATAGTGATGCGATCCTTTGGTCTCCAATACCTGCACATTGTAAACATTTTGCATAATTCAGTCAAACGCTGTACTATTTCATAGCACCGCTGTTCTAATACAGTAAAATACGCTGGGCAGTCAACGTGTTGACGTAGTGGAAGATTATTTTATTACATTTTTATTACATTTTGAATAAGATGCCTAGGAATTTTCATCGAGTTGAATTTCTGTATTGGAAAATCGTATTGGACCTTATGTTTCTTATCGTAGTAGACGATTATTACATTTTGATTAAATGCCTAGGGATTTTTATTGAGTTGAAAATCTATATTGGAAAAGCGTAGTGGACGTATTGTTTCTTAGTGCGTGCGCTTTCGGGGAAGTTTGGGAGAAAAGCTACGGGAGGAAGGACGCGCTGATTTTAGTGAAGATCCAAAATCTTCCACTATGTTAACACGTTGTCTGCCAAGCGTATTTTACTATATTAGAACGGTGATACTGTTAAATACTACAGCGTTTGACTGAATTATGCAAAATGTAAATAATGTGCAGGTATTGGAGGCCAAAAGATCGCATCACTATTCTAACAATAACTGCATTTATAAAATAATTCTTGCTATACATTGTGAATGTTTTGCATCTTCAGTAAAATCTCTTGCCCCGGTCACTGGTGACCATCACGGCAGTCAAAGTGTTAACGTAGTGGAAGATTGTTAGATTTTGAATAAGATGCCTACGGATTTTCATCCAGTTGAAAATCGTAGTGGACCTATTGTTTCTTATTGTAGTAGAAGATTATTAGATTTTGAACAAAATGCTTAGGAATTTCCATAGAGTTGGAAATCTATATTGGAAAATCGTATTGGACCAATTGGTTCTTATCGTAGTAGAAGATTATTAGATTTTGAACAAAGTGCCTAGGGATTTTCATCGTGTAGAAAATCTATATTAGAAAATCGTACTGAATCTATTGTTTCTTAACATAGTAGAAGATAAGCACATTTACATCAAAACGTTCGGACCATGCATTCAACGACAAAATATCTAAGATAATACGTGTGCATGAAAAAATAGTTCTTTTTCAAATATGTTTTCTGTAGTGACGCATCGTTAAAGTCACTTTTATAACAATTTGATAGCGTTATTATATCCTGTGAAATATCTTTCCAAATACCTACTAACTTACCTCGGCAGAAACTGGATAATGTTATGAAATAAAAAATGCGTTATTCAGGGATTAAAGATGTTAGCTAAAGCATATATTTGATTAAAAATGTTAAAGCAGTGTATTATATTGAAACATCTTGAGCATAAACTTATTAAAATGATCGATACTTATTCGAATGATATAACTAGGTACAATCAATCAATGTATAATCATGTTACTACAAGAAATGTTCTTAGAATAACTAACATCGCTTTCCATTCCAATAATTCCTATATCGACATGTGATGTCGAATCACCCGTGACATAGAACTTGCCAGGACGACATGCGATGTTCAGCTACATTCGACATAGAACTGTAAAGGTAAATCCTTTCCACTGAAATTTTTCTCGAATAAACGTTACAGAAACTCATCAAATCGACTACATAATCGCACAGCTAAGCACTGAAAAACATGAAATTACGTGCAACTGAATTTCAACTATAAATCACAATGTTTTGATTATTCAGTACAGCATATTATCAATGATGATGATTACGCAAAAACGGCTTTATAGATCGACTTCAAATTTTAACACAATATTCAGCATACTTGTGACTATTGCATGAAGCTCAATCATGTTAAAGTTTTGATTATAACCCATAATTTTATCTTATTTATAGTACAAAAAAAATGTTTTTTTTACACTTTTTTACAAACGCCGCCATTTTGTTAATTTTCATGGAAATTTGAAACCTGAAATTCATGCGATAACCACATTCATACAGAATAAGAATCTCTTTCGATTTTCTGTCTTAGATATCCAGGAGGGCCGGAATTGTCTACGCCAGCACAACAAAAATTTTTTTGATGGGTGTAAAACCACCAATATAATTAAATATGCAAATATTTTTAAAGGATAAAAAAATGTTCCTTTATTATCCTAGGACATATATTTTCAAGAAAAAATGTTTCATTATATGCAACAGTTTCTGAGAAAAAAAATGTTGAAAATTTGATTTTTTTAGGCGTTCACATTGGAATACCCCCTTAAACAATCACGAATACTACTTCTCCGGAATTTTTTATTTGTGGCTACGAAAAAATTAACTACATTTTATCACAACACCCTTCAAAATGCGTTGCATGTAAATATACAAAGATCGTCCCGTTAATTAATCGTTCACAGAACTCGCGGGGTGTCCACACATGTGCTTATAAAAATAATGTTTCGACACGATCGCATTTCCTACAGACACCCACGTAGATCTTGGCTTTGGCCACGGAGATTGTAAACCCGCTGAATATTTCAGGCACCTGGTTACCAGAGGTTAGCAGTCAAGTTCTATTGGTGGGCAGCAGTCGGGGGTGGTACGAGAGTTTAGGAATTCGTTTTCAAAAGTAATTAGGCCGCCGCCGGTATGCACATTCGAATTCCTCGGGTTCACCGTCGCGTTCTGACATCAGCACGACCTTGAACCACTTTGGTAAGCCGTTGCAATATGCCGCCCCCATATTGTAATAGCAATTCCAACAAACATGCTGCCTTCTATAGATCTGATTTACGCTTCGACCAATACAGCCGTGGCATCCATTCATCAGATCGTCCACATGTTCTGATCTCAGAACTAAAAGATTCTTGACAGTGCACGTTTGAGTAATTTGTCCTGTTTGCGGTCACGCGAATGAACAAAGTCTTGGTCTGAAATAAGCAACTGTTTTCGAAAATAGCAACGCGAAGTAAAGGGTGTCTCAAAATATAATGACATTTTAATTATTATTTATCCATTCATCAGATCGTCCACATTTTGTAATCTCAGAATTAAAAGACTTTTGACAGTGCATGTTTCAATCATTTGTCCTGTTTACGGTCATGCGAATGAACAAAGTGTTGGTCTAAAATAAGCAACTAATTTCCTGTTCGAAAATAGCAACGCGAAGTAAAGGGTGTCTCAAACTCAACTGAATTTATAATTCATTGATAAATCACATTATTTATCCATTCATCAAATCGTCCACATGTTCTGATCTCAGAACTAAAAGATTCTTGACAGTGCACGTTTGAGTAATTTGTCCTGTTTGCCGTCACGCGAACGAACATTCTTGGTCTGAAATAAGCAACTGTTTTCGTGTTCGAAAATAGCAACGCGAAGTAAAGGGTGTCTCAAAATATAATGACATTTTAATTATTATTTATCCATTCATCAGATCGTCCACATTTTGTAATCTCAGAATTAAAAGACTTTTGACAGTGCATGTTTCAATAATTTGTCCTGTTTACGGTCACGCGAATGAACAAAGTGTTGGTCTGAAATAAGCAACTAATTTCCTGTTCGAAAATAGCAACGCGAAGTAAAGGGTGTCTCAAACTGAACTGAAATTATAATTCATTGATAAATCGCATTATTTATCCGTTCATCAAATCGTCCACATGTTCTGATCTCAAAACTAAAAAATTCTTGACAGTGCACGTTTGAGTAATTTGTCCTGCTTGCGGTCACGCGAATAAACAAAGTTTTGGTGTGAAATAAACAACTGTTTTCCTGTTCGAAAATAGCAACGCGAAGTAAAGGGTGTGTCAAAATGGACTGACATTTTAATTTGTTAATAAATCGTTATCCATTCACTAAATCGTACACGTGTTCTAATCTCAGAACTAAAAGATTCTCGACAGTGCACGTTTGAGTAACTGGTCCTGTTTGCAGTCACGCGAATGAAGAAAGTCTTGGTCTGAAATAAGCAACTGTTTTCCTGTTCGAAAATAGCTACGCGAGGTAAAGGGTGTGTCAAAATGAACTGACATTTTAATTTATTAACAAATCGTATTATTTATCCATTCATAAAATTGTCCACATGTTCTAATTTCAGAACTAAAAGACTTTGACAATGCACGTTTGAGTAATTTGTCCTGTTTGCAGGCACGCGAATGAAGAAAGTCTTGGTCTGAAATAAGCAACTGTTTTCCTGTTCGAAAATAGCAATGCGAAGTAAAGGGTGTCTCAAAAAGGACTGACGTTTTAATTTATTAACAAATTGTATTATTTATCCACTCATAAAATTGTCCACATGTTCTAATCTCAGAACTAAAAGACTTTGACAATGCATGTCCTGTTTGCAGTCACGCGAATGAAGAAAGTCTTGGTCTGAAATAAGCAACTATTTTTCTGTTCGGAAATAGCGACGCAAAGTAAAGGGTGCCTCAAAATGAACTGACATTTTAATTTATTAATAAATCGTATTATTTACCCATTCATCAAATTTATTTAATTATTATATATACAAATCGTTTAATTCCCCATGACTAAATCTCAATATTTCCTGATACCAGTTGTTAAAGATTGGTACTCTATGTTCGCTACAAAACCAAAAAATCGCGCGCAATTTAAAATATCAGGTCATTTTGAGACACCCTTTATATACATGATACGTAACCATGAACCTAGCAAATCGATGCAGATGTACCATTCAAAATGAGAAACTATACTCTTGACCGAAATTAGCAATACGAATTAGCAGTTAGCGTGTACATGATTCGTAATAAACAAACTAGTAAGCCGAAGCACATGCGTGATCCGTAATAAGCGACCGTTTCTTTTTATAAAATATCAACACGCCTAGTATATGCGAACCATAAAAAACTCACCGTTGGTGTTACTTGTTTCGGAACAAAACTCTAAATTTAACGTCGTCAGTTATTATCTGACAGAATCGCTAACGTCCTCCTGTGAAAATATTTCATTACTAAAATTGACATCTGATATAGGCCGAATCCTATGCCTCATAACCAACTGGCCAGTCCTCTACGTGTTGCTTATTTCTGAACAAAAAATACTAATTCCAATATTATCCCCTATAACCGTTACTTATGTTCTCTTGTGAAAATACTCCATTACTAAAATTGACATCCGATATAGGCCGCATCCTATGTCTCATAAGCAATTGGCCAATCCTTAATGTGTTGCTTATTTCTGAACAAAAAACTCTAATTCCAATATCAGAATCGCTAATGTCCTCCTGTAAAAACATTCCATTACTAAAATTGACATCCGATATAAGCCGAATCCTATACCTCATAAGCAACTGACCAGTTCTCAACATGTTGCTTATTTCAGAACAAAAAACCCTAATTCCAATATCATCCCCTATAACCGTCACTTCTGTTCTCTTGCAAAAACATTCCGCTGCTAAAATCGACATCGAATATAGACCAAATTCTATGCCTCATAAGCAACTGGCCAGTATTCTACATGTTGCTTATTTCTAAACAAATAAAAAACCCTAATTCCAATATCAGAATCGCGAATGCCCTCCTATTAAAACATTCCATTACTAAAATTGACATTCGATATAGACCGAATCCTATGCCTTATAAGCACATGGTCAGTCCTTAATATGTTGCTTATTTCTGAACACAAAACATTAGTTCCAATATCATCCCTTATAACCGTCATTTATGTTCTCTTGTGAAAAAATTCCACTGCTAAATTCTACATCCGATATAGGCCGAATTTTATACCTCATAAGCAAATGGCCAGTCCTCAACGTGTTACTTATTTCTGAACAAAAAACGCTGATTCCAATATCAGACTGGCTAATGTCCTCCTGTGAAAACATTCCATTACTAAAATTGACATTCGATATAGGCCAAATTCTATACCTTATAAGCAACTAACCAGTCCTCAATATGTTACATATTTCTGAACAAAAAAAAACGCTAATTCCAATATCAGAATCGCTTCTGCCCTCCTGTAAAAACACTCATTACTAAAATTGACATCCGATATAAACCGAATCCTATGTCTCAGAAGCAACTTATGTCCTCAACATATTACGTATTTCTGACCAAAAAACGCTGATTCCAATATCATCCCCTATAACCGTCACTTATATTCTCTTGCGAAAACATTCCGCAGCTAAAATCTACATACATTACCCCGCACTCAGTTCACTTTTCGGCTGGCCAAGTTCAAACCGCTGAAAAGTCTAAAAATGGATGTCGATCGATAGGAAGCAGCCCCCGAACGTTATCCGCCCACAATCGGTTCAGTTTCCAAGCGGACGGTCAAAGTCGTTGCACCTATTACGCTTATCTCGCACAATACCATCCTGGCTCGCGAGGAACAGTGTCCTGAAACCGAAAGATGCTCGGCCAGCGAAGTTGGCTAGTTGATGAGTGGACTTCCGGTATGCTGGCACATCCGACACGCGAACCTGTTGAGCCACTTGAGGGTGCAGGATAAGGAGTTCGCAGGAAAACTGGCGGCAGACGTGTTTAGGGTGCGCAATATGTGAGATGAAACCAGCAAGACTGAATAGTGAATCAATCCTAAGCTCGTTGGAGTTCATGATTAACCCTTTGCGATTGTATGTCTACTCTCAGCCACCAAAGCTTTTTTTCTGTTCCGGTCGTATGTCTGCTCTCAGCCACCGCAGCAAAGAACCATAATAATCTTATATTGTACTTCAAAACTAAGCTGCTATTCCACTGGTACTGTTACAACAAACAGAAATGTATACCGGCTGTGATTAAAAAATTAGTTGTAACAAAAAATAATATTGTTGCTACCTATCCATCAGGTGATATTCTATTATTAGTATGGAAAGACAAGAAAATAGTCACCATACTAAGCAGGTACGATACCTCAGGCACAAAAATTGTAAAAAGAAGGACGGAAGTAGGTGGCAACGTCAAGATTAGGAAACCAAATGTTATTATAAATTGTAATATGTTTATGGGAGGTGTCGATAAAACTGACCAGTTAGCAAAATTCATATTGTTTTACGAGAAAATCTTGCAAATGGTGGAGAACATTTTTTTATGGGGTACAGAGGTCTGCACTGTCAATAGTTACATCTTATGTAAGGTGTCAGCAAAAAGAGAAAACAAGACGCCATGTCACATTTAATGTTTGTCCGAAAATTGGTGGAACAACTTGTAGATGATTTTCGTGAAGCAGCATCTTCAAAACTGCATATGGTTACTTAATGGTAAACTATATATATTGCTGCACTGTCAAAACGTAAAGAGTAAAGATTGTTCTGTATGTTCAAACTGAAGAATCAAGGGCGGAAGACGCCAAACTAATTATTTTTGCGACACATGTAATCAAAAAGCAGGACTGCGTGTTGGATACTGCTTTGAAAGATACCACACGATGGAGAATTATAAAATATAATTTTCACATAAAAACATTACATTAAAACACATTATTGTGTAAACATATATCCAAAGATCACAAAAGAATTAGGGGGTTAATTGCATGTTGCGCAATAGAAGTGCACGCACGGAATTTGTCCGAACTCTTTACAATTCTCAGATAGAATGCCGAGGTGCCACGGAATGCGATAATCTACCACCCCTTCATTCCGCTTCCCTTTTCCAAACAAAATCCGTAGCGAACGAGGCCTCTGGTGATAGGTGCGCATCACAAGTATTTGGATTATGACTCATCGTATTGCGTACAATAATGACTAATTCAGTGCTGAACATCACCTAAGACCCCTTTAAATTTCGCCGCAAATTTATTTTCCGCTAACATGTCTGATATGTGAAAAAAAGTAAATAATACGGAATAGTGGAGTTAGTCCTACGATCACTGGAGTTGATAATTTACTTTGTGTCATACACAGAAGGTTGGAAAAATAATGGAACTTTTTAAATTGATGGAAAATTACTAACACCATCTCTTAAAACAATATATAATTTGAAAGCTGCATGTTTCCGTCACAGAACGAGCCCGCGATTATTGTTATCGATCGACGGATTGTTAGGTTATAGCGCTTAAAGTCAGACTACATTTTGTCACCTCGTCACAAAAACACGACGGAGCAACGTACACGTGGGTTCGAGTGGTATAAGCGATTTTAGGACGGACGTGATGCTTTGGAAGACGAGCCAAAGCCAGACCGACGAAAAAACAAAATGGGGAAGAGTTGGTAGAAAAAGTACGTGAAATGATCGCCTACGATGCAAATTCGACTGTGAGATGGTTAGCGGAGGAATTAAATACGACGATAGACATGGTTCACGAAATTTTGACGAAGGATTTAAACAAACAGAAAGTCGGTGCTCGATTTCTTCCTCACGCCTTAACTGAGAAACAAGAAATTGCTCGTGCTGAACATTGTAAGGACCTTATTAAAACAGCTAGACGAAACCGCACATTCCTGGAATCTGTTTTAACTGGTGATGAGACTTGATGCTTCAAGTACGATCCTAAAAAAAAAGGCCAAAGTGCTACGTGAAAGTGCCTATCCTCTCCGAAATCGAAAAAAATGCGTTTCCAGAATTCACGAGAGGAGACAATGTTTATTTGTTTTTATGAGTCTAAAGTATTGTACTTCGGAAATTCGTTCCACAGCGTGAAAATGTCACTGGCAAATCTTATCTGGGTGTTATGAAGAGTTTATGGAAGAGAATCATTTGAGTGGTGAAAAAACAAGTCTGTGTTCTTCAACATCCTCCGTATTCCCCTGATTTGTCACCATCTGACTATTTCCTGTTCCCGAAACTCAAACTGGCTATGAAAAGAACGTTTTATGACGATGTTACACAAGTCCAAAACGCCATGACGAGGGTCATTGGGGCGATTCCGAAAAATGACCTAATAAAATCTATGCAAGCATTGGTTGAACGTACCCAGCGGTGTATCGATGCGGATGGGATGTATTTTGAATAAAAAATAAACAAAATCGCGAAAATAACTAATTCTTTTTTTTTTTAATTTAAAAAGACCCGTTATTTTGCAGACATACTGTATACGTAGTTTTTACCATAACTCCAAAGCGCGAATACAGTGAAAGGTATAGCTAATTATTATCTTACTAATAGGTGGCGAATGAATAGGACGCATAGGTACTTGTGAATAACGCGACAGTAATATAAAACACTTTGGCGTTTGGAATAATTTTTTACCATTAAAAAATGGAAAGATAAAAATCACCTAAATATTTTGCCTTATTCGACAGTGAAGACGGCTTTGATTCTGATATATAATATATAGAAGAAAATGAACGGAGAGCGCGATCGATTATAACGAAATTATTTATGATACTGAAAGCAGTTGTAATGATAGTAAAGTAGCAGTGCCAAGAAAAACATATTATAACAGGCGCCAAAACGTGAATTTAAAATTTATTCTATTTAAAAAAAAAACTAAGATAACAAATATATAATACAATTTTAAATTACATGTATAATTTTTTTTTTTAAATAAGACCTTGGTCAGTATTTACCACTAGCACAAAAATGCCACGGAATTTTTTTTCAGGTCACAGAACAATATTAATTGACGTGCAAAGGGTAGATTGGTATATTGCGCGTTAAAAATTGACGTACGAAGTTTGAAGGGAAATTGACGTCAAATGTGTATTGGGTGCACGATAGGTGAGTTAAAACGACCAAGACAAAACAAAGCAATCAGTCCTACGCTCGTTGGAGTTCATGATTAATTGGATATTGAGAGTTAAAAATGACAAAGTTGGCACTTTGTATATAGTAACACTACGTGTATGTCTGCGACGCGGAACTATTCTTTTCCGATGCAAAGTACTGCACGACAGAAATTTATTCTACCTTCTACGTGCGCAGAGGCTATGAAGCAGTGATATAGTACTATTGAGCTTTAGTAGGTGGCGGTCGGACAGAACGTAGTTTATACTCCTTATCGGCCTATGCAAAGTCTGTGGGTGGACTAAGAAATCAACTTACTACTTACTGTCCCTGCATTCCGGTACAATGCACCGACTGAATATTATATTTTCTTAAAAAAAATATTTGGAACCTTCAACTAACGTAAATGAAGCCATTTTCCTGTAAACACTCGATGATCTTCAAGGATCCTATCATTTTCTACATCCTACACCTTAGCTTTCCCACTTTTTTCCCATTTTTTTAGTTGGATCGTAAACTAAAGCTAGGGTAAAGTATAAGTATAAAGAATATCTGAAGATCGCTATAGATATATTTTCATTGTTTTGAATATCAGTCTAAAGCGCATTATGTATGTGACCGTCTTGCAATGAAGAATTCTTGTGTAGATTACCTGTGATTAATAACATGCTGTGAAAGAATTGTTACAGATTTCTTAAGAGAAAGAGATAAGTGCTTAACGATATCTTTTTGAAAAGACTGGTGAATTTGTAATCATTTTGCAGTCTATATACTATTTCTGAAAACAATATATGATTTGTATGTGATGGAATAACATCATTAAAGGTTCTGTATCCGTCCCGGTTTCCTAATATCGTAATTATCCAATAGTACGAGGGTAGTCAATAACCATATTCGTGGCATGGATTTTGACAATAATTGACCACTGATAGATTTAATCAGTTTAATCGCGTAAGAATCATTGTAATTCAATACCCGTATGCTGTATGGAAACCGTTTTGTTTACAGTTGTCGTGATTTTTACAGACTTCTGTCTTTAGCGTTCCTTTGTTTTTTTTTATGAGCATAACTAAAAAGCGCACTGTGCCGCATACGTATTTCATTTTTGCGCTTTTATTTCAACATGCTGATACGTTTCAGCGTGGTACTATTGTCGAAAATTATATTCGGTAGCATTTAAAGGTAATACAGTAAAACTAACCACTTAAATATTTCTCATTTCACACAAATTTACAAGATGATTAATAACTGTAAATAACACTGTCAATGACTGTAATTTCTGCGGTCAATCAGTATTAATTAGCAATATTAAATGTATCGTTATATTATTAATGAATAAAATTTTGTTTCTATTTAGTTGCAGGCTGAACATGTTCTTACATTTTTCTGTCCTAATATGCTAAAAAAGAATAAATGCAACATTACACATTTAAGTTATGCGCCTTTCATTAAATCACTATTCTTGAGTGGTCAATCATTATTAATTGGCAATATTAAATGTACCGTTCTGCTATTATTAAATAAAATTTTGTTTCTGTTTAGTTGCAGGCTGAACGTGTTCTAACATTTTTCTGTCCTAATATGCCAAAAAAGAATGAATGCAACATTACACGTTTAAATTATACGCCTTTCATTGAATCACTATTCTTAAGCGGTCAATCACTATTAATTGGCAATATTAAATGTATCGTTGTGTTATTAATAAATAAAATTTTGTTTCTGTTTTCGTTGCAGGCTGAAAATGTTCTTACAACATTTTTGTGTCCTAATATGCTAAGAAAGAATGAATGCAATATTACACGTTTAAGTTATACGCCATTAATTGAATCACATTCAATCACTATTAATTGGCAATATTAAATGTATCGTTGTGTCATTCATAAATAACATTTTTTTTTCTGTTTCGTTGCAAGCTGAAAATGTTCTTAAAACATTTTTCTGTCCTAATATGCTAAAAAATAATGAATGCAACATTACACATTTAAATTATACGCCTTTCATTCAAACACTATTTTTAAGCAATCCATCACTATTAATTGGCAATATTAAATGTGTCGTTGTGTTATTAATAAGTAAAATTTTGTTTCTGTTTCGTTGCAGGCTAAGCATGTTCTTACAACATTTTTCTGTCTTAATGTGCTAAAAAATAATTAATGCAACATTACACGTTTAAGTTATATGCCTTTCATTCAATCACTATTCTTAAGCGGTCCGTCACTAGTAATTGGCAATATTAAATGTATCCTTGTGTTATTAATAAATAAAATGTTGTTTCTGTTTCGTTGCAAGCTGAACATGTTCTTATAACATTTTTCTTTCCTAATATACTAAAAAAGAATGAATGCAACATTACACGTTTAAGTTATACGCCTTTCATTCATTCACAATTCTTAAGCGGTCAATCACTATTACTTGGCAATATTAAATGTATTGTTGTGTTATTAATAAACAAAATTTTGTTTCTGTTTCGTTGCAGGCTGAACATGTTCTTACAACATGTTTCTGTCCTACTATGCTAAAAAAGAATGAATGCAACATTACACGTTTAAGTTATGCACCTTCCATTCAATTACTATTCTTAAGCGGTCAATCACTATTAACTAGCAATATTAAATGTATCGTTGTGCTATTAATAAATAAAATTTTGGTTCTATCTCGTTGCAGGCTGCACATGTTCTTACAACATTTTTCTGTCCTAATATGCTAAAAAATAATGAATGCAACATTACACGTTTAAGTTATACGCCATTCATTGAATCACTATTTTTAAGTGGTCCATCACTATTAATTGGCAATATTAAATGTATCGTTGTGTTATTAATAAATAAAATTTTGTTTCTGTTTCGTTGCAGGCTAAACATGTTCTTACATTTTTCTGTCCTAATATGCTAAAAAAGAATAAATGCAACATTACATGTTTAAATTATACACCTTTCATTCAATCACTATTTTTAAGCGGTCCATCACTATTAATTGGCAATATTAAATGTGTCGTTATGTTATTAGTAAATAAAATTTTGTTTCTGTTTTCGTTGCAGGCTGAGAATGTTCTTATAACATTTTTCTGTCCGAATATGCTAAAAAATAATGAATGCAACGTTACACGTTTAAGTTATACGCCTTTCATTCTTTACCGTACTTTACTCTACCATTTTCTGCCTCTTAGCCAGTATCGCATAAAATCTTCACTTTCTGCGCTGCATAGTTGGGGGACGGATAAAACAAAACAGGAAAGGCCAGAAGGATCGAGATCGACAAAAGTCGATCGTAAGAGAATTTCGGAAAATAGAGAACAACGAGAAAAAGTGTAGGCCATCTATTCTCACTTTTTATCGTATTCATATTACACGTTAACTTGCGATCTCGTGTCCGTCTGTGTGTAAATGTTCGTTATGTTTTGCACGGTAGTTTAATGTGAGTGTGTGTGTTGGGCATGTGTCTGTGTGTCGTAGACGAATAATACAACTAGTACAACAGGGCTGTCGCATTCAGACGGGGAGGTATAAGTACAAAATTGCCTAGTACTAATTGATAGCCTTGAGAAGCCAGGCTCGGATCGTTGGGCGAGCGATTTTTGTAAATGAAAGTAAAAAGACAAACGCATTTTAACGTTTCAAACAAATTAAATGCTCTTCAATTGTGCGATGCCGATGATGAATGTCGCGTTTTGCATTTGTGATTATTCTGTGACCTTTTGATTATTGATCAAGAATGGTTCTGTTGAATTGATCCAACGAAAGTTCAAGCGGAATGTCTTTAACTTTGCTTATTCCAATATTCAACAAGGCAAAATCGTAACACACAAGGTAGAGCACCGAAATTATTCCAGTACGCGTGTATTATTACTTATCAATACTTGGCGATATTAATACTTAAATTACATGAGTATTGCTAAGCAATAAAATTCTTGTGTATCAGCGTACCCTGCATGTTACCCGATTACTTGAGTGTTCACTTTTGCGTAACTATTCCTTCGAGCCTGATTCCTCGTCGGACGCGTTGTCCTTCACTCACAATTTCTTCTTCTTTCTCCTAACCTCGTACGCTATTTTTTCTTAACACGAGAGCGGGCCGACGGATTTTGTAAAAAATATATGAATGTAAGCTCACATACCTCATCCTACATCGCAAACTATCAATTTCGTGTTTTTTCGTCACCATTTTTACGCTAACAATGTCGGAGCGAGTATATTAATGACAATGTTCGATTATTCAATTAAAATTCATAAGTTTCACATTAGTAATAGAACCAAAGTGCAACTCGACATGAGAAAATTTTAGGGTTATGCATAAAGCAACTTGCAATTTCAATCTGTCGTTTTAAATTGTATCGTAGTAGTAATACAACCAAAGTGAAATTTGACGTGAAAAAATTTTAATGTTACGAATAAAGCAACTTGCAATTTGAACCTGACGTTATAAATTGTGCCATAGTAGTAATACAACCAAGGTGCAATTTGACGTGAAAAAATTTTAGTTTTACGAATAAAGCAATTTGCAATTTTAATCTATCGTTATAAATTGTACCATAGTACTGATATAACTAAAGTGCAACTCGACATGAGAAAATCTTAGTTTCGTATAAAGCAACTTGCAATTTCAATCTGTCGCTATAAATTGAACTGTAATAATAATGCAACTAAAGTGCAATTCGACATGAGAAAATCTTAGTATTTCAAATTAAGCAATTTGCAATTTCAATCTGTCACTATAAATTGTACCATAATAGTAATACAACTAAAGTGCAATTCGACATGAAGAAATCTTAGTGTTACGAATAAAGCAACTTGCAATTTTAATCTGTCGTTATAAATTGCACCATAGTAGTAATACAATCAAAGTGCAGCTCGACATGAAAAAATTTTAGTGTTTCAAATAAAGCAAATTGCAATTTCAATCTATCGTTATAAATTGTAACATAGTAGTGATACAACTAAAGTGTAACTCGACATAAGAAAATCTTAGTTTCGTATAAAGCAACTTGCAATTTCAATCTGTCGCTATAAATTGTACTGTAATAATAATACAATTAATGTACAACTCGACATGAGAAAATCTTAGCGTTACGAATAAATCAAATTGCAATTTCAATCTGACGCTATAAATTGTACCATAATAGTAATACAACTAAAGTGCAATTTGACATGAAGAAATCTTAGTGTTTCGAATAAAGCAACTTGCAATTTCAATCTGTCGTTATAAATTGTACCGTAATAGTAATACAACCAAAGTGCAATTCAGCATGAGAAAATCTTAATGTTTTGAATAAAGCAATTTGCAATTTCAATCTATCGTTATAAATTGTACCATAGTAGTGATACAACTAAAGTGCAACTCGACATGAGAAAATCTTAGTTTCGTATAAAGCAACTTGCAATTTCAATCTGTTGCTATAAATTGAACTGTAATAATAATACAATTAATGTACAACTCGACATGAGAAAATCTTAGCGTTACGAATAAATCAAACTGCAATTTCAATCTGACGCTATAAATTGTACCATAATAGTAATACAACTAAAGTGCAATTTGACATGAAGAAATCTTAGTGTTTCGAATAAAGCAACTTGCAATTTCAATCTGTCGTTATAAATTGTACCATAGTAGTAGTACAACCAAAGTGCAACTTGACATGTGAAAATCTTAACGTTACGAATCAACTTCCAAGTTGAATCTGTCGTTATAAATTGCACCATAGTAGTAATACAATTAAAGTGCAACCCGCCATGAGAAAATCTTAGTGTTTCGAATAAAGCAAATTGCAATTTCAATGTGTCGTAATAAATTGTATCATGGTAGTAATACAATTAAAGTGCAACCCGCCATGGGAAAATCTTAGTGTTTCGAATAAAGCAAATTGCAATTTCAATCTGTCGTTATAAATTGTACCATAGTAATAATACAAACAAAGTGCAATTCAATATGAGAAAATGTTAGCATTACGAATAAAACAACTGCAATTTCAATCTGTCGCTATAAAATGTACCATAATAATAATACAACTAAAGTGCAATTCAACATGAGAAAATCTTAGCGTTACGAATAAAGCAATTTGCAGTTTCAATCTGTCATTATAAATTGCACCATAGTAGCAATACAACTAAAGTGCAACTCGACATGAAGAAATCTTAGTGTCATGAATAAAGTAACTTGCAATTTCAATCTGTCGTTAGAAATTGTACTATAATAGTAATACAACTAAAGTGCAATTTGACATGAGAAAATCTTAGTGTTACGAATAAAGCAATTTGCAATTTCAATCTGTCGTTATAAATTGTACCATAGTAGTAATACAACTAAAGTGCAATTCAACATGAGAAAATTTTAGTGTTACGAATAAAGCAACTTGCAATTTCAACCTGTCGCTATAAATTGTACCGTAGTAGTAATACAACCAAAGTACAACTCGACATGAGGAAATCTTAGCGTTTCGTATAAAGCAGCTTGCAATTTCGATCTGTCGCTGTAAATGGTACCCCAGTAGTGATACCACTAAAGTGTTTATAACAAGTTAATGTTTTGAATAAAGCAACTTGCAATTTCAATCTGTCGTTATAAATTGCACCATAGTAGTAATTTCAACCTGTCGTTATATATTGCACCATTGTAGTAATTTCAATCTGTCGTTATAAATTGCACCATAGTAGTAATTTCATTCTGTTGTTATAAATTGCACCATAGTAGTAATACAATCAAAGTGCACTGGACATGAGAAAATGTTAGTGTTCCGAATAAAGCAAGTTGCAATTTCAATCTGTCGTTATAAATTGTACCATGGTCGTAATACAACTAAAGTGCAACTCGACATAAGAAGATCTTAGCATTTCAAATAAGGCAATTAAATAACTTGCAATTTCAAATCGTCGTTCTAAAGTGTACTATCAACATTACTTTTTTTGAAAAACGAAAGCATTTAATTTCGATGCGTATTTCAGGATCTAACGGAATTTTACATTTATCAAATAATCGAACATTTCGAACATTAGAGGCAAATTAGACGCATATCCGTGCTCCGATTATCTCGCAATTTCATTATGCCAAGGCCGGAAAGAAGAGATTCCGCTATCACAGAATTCGCTGCTCTTTCCCGACGTTTCTCCGCAGAAGAGGAAAAACCAAGAGTCACGACAGAACGGAAATGTTCACCCACTCGTCCCGAGAGGCCTTCGTTTTCTTTCGGCATCGGCAAAGAGAACGATTAATTGACAATTTTTCTTCATTATTCCTATACGCTTGTGCCGTTCGTCGTATGCTTCCTCGTTCTGTTTCTCTAACATTTACTCCGGCATTCTTCCATCGCGTTCTTCAACTGGGCTATTTTTCGTCGGTCCGCTGGTCGACCTTTCACGATCGAACCCAAAACAACGCAACTAAGTTATTTACAAAATCACAATTATTATCCCGCGGATATGTCAGCGTTCTTACATTTTTTCTGTTTTATCGCTTGCGCTGAGTTTTTTGCGTTTCGGCGATACTGGGATAAAGATTCTTCTCTACCAAACGTAATCTGTGGCTTCAGACAGAATATGATGATTTTCGAGTAAATTATTTCGTCTGCATTCTGTTGGTTGTTCAGTATTGAATATTTTGTAGCTTTATTTCGGTTAAATGATTTATTTGTGGACAGTGAATCCCAATATCATCGTGATCGTTTTACGCCTGCGATATCCGCGGGTTGCGCATAAATACAAACACATGTGACTACACACGCACGCTAAGTTACAATAGATCGTCGCTTCAATCGGAATTCCATTTCCACCGAAAATCTGAACCAAGCCGACGACGCGCCTTTTTCCAAAACACGATCCGTTCTAAACCTACCTAGACGCTAAAATTAGTCCGCGCTTAGACGATAATAATTAATTGACGTTACTGTCAAAATTATCTGAGTACCGTATACATTGCGCCTGCACCGGCATAGACACCGTGCGAATATACAGTGAGTAGCAAAAAAGGGGGGAGTGTGTTGGGGGACTTAGATTAATTCCATAAATGCACCTCACGCTTTCCATTTCTCCCTTGCTTCGGTACGTTCGATTTGTCATGGTCAGTAAAAAAGTGATAGCTGAGAAAGAACGAAGATGAGATTCTCGAAAAATCCTTGTAAAGCCCTTCGTACCAGATCTTTGTTTCTAGCACCCAAAATATTTACTTGGGCCCCGTTACTTCAATTCCATACAGTAGTCCCTTAGTCCTCCATTTTGAGATTTCAATTCCACCATTATAACCGCGAAACTCTCAATTCCACTCATACATATGAGAACATGAAACTTCTCCGCATTCTTCGCCTCTTCAATTTTCAACCCATTTCATTGTTCCCACCCAACACTACCGTTTATGATTATGACTACCCTTGCTCTTCGGACTATCCGAAGCAGTATCATTGACATCCCTCCTGGGCCTCAGGATGAAGTTCAAGTTGTGCGCCGTGTTGACGGCATAGTACACATTCGCCGAATTCGGCAACACCATTTCTCGATCCGGCAGAACTTGCGCCAGCGTATATTGATCGGGACTCCCCTCGATTCCCAGTTTCAGCATTGCATTTCTTATGACCTGCGGGGTTCGCTCGTTATTGGACAGCATTATTGACTTGTAGAGGACCACGCCGTCGGTCTCAACATTGTCACTCTCCATGGTGACCTTGATGATGTAAAAATCTGGCGAGCTCTTGTGGGAATGACTCGGACTCGAGAGGCCGACCAAATTCGGCGTACTTCCGTTTGCGGTAATTGCAGTTGGGGGTGCGAGTCTTCCGTGTTGACTTCCGGTGCCCCCGCCTCCACCTGAACTCAAGGAAACGTCGAGAGATGGAAGAGAAGAGCTGGACGAAGAGCTGGACATCTGTGAAGGCGATGTGCGGCGGTCTAGAGAATTGTGCGGCGAACTCGGTAGAGAGTCAAGGTCGCAGTAGAACTGGGAGCTGCTGGAACTCGATGTCGAGGCAATTGAGTCGTTCTTGCGGTGACCTTGGTGACCCTGGAAAGTGAATAATTGAGGTTTGAGTGGTTTGAGTCGAGTGGGGCAAGTGTGGTGAAGAGAAGTGTGAGGAGAATGAAGAAAAAGGTGCTTGTCAGGGTCTCAATCGCGGTTCCAACGACCACTTTGGTCGGGAAGATTAACCCCTTGCCGTATTTTGACGAGTTTGACTCGTGATGAGAACTTTGGGCCAAAGATGAATATCACGAGTCTGATTCGTGATCAAAATTTCGGAGCAAACATGAATATCACGAGTCTGACTCGTGATCAGAATTTATATACTATATCAGGAATATATGAAAAACAAAATTAATACGTGACTGCCACGGTGATTACCGGTGACCGACGCAAAAGATTTTACTAAAAATGCAGAAAATTCGCAATGAAGACTGTTTGCAATCTTGTAAAAGCAATTGATATTCAATATTTTGGCTTCTAAGAACTCTGCATTACCTTCATTTTGCACGATTTACGTCTCACTCGTGATGAGAATTTCGGGCCAAAGGTGAATATCACGAGTCTGACTCGTGATGAGCTTTTCGGGCCAAAGGTGATTATCACGAGTCTGACTCGTGATGAGAATTTCGGGCCAAAGGTGAATATGACGATTCTGACTCGTGATGAGAATTTCGGACGAAAGGTGAATATCATGAGTCTCACTCATGATGATAATTTCGGACGAAAGGTGAATATCACGAGTGTCACTCGTGATGAGAATTTCGGGCCAAAGGTGAATATCACGAGTCTCACTCGTGATGAGAATTTCGGACGGAAGGTGAATATCACGAGTCTGACTCGTGATGAGAATTTCGGGTCAAAGGTGAATATGACGAGTCTGTTTCGCGATGAAAATTTATATATTGTATCAGAAGTATATTCATAAAAAAAATGAATTAAAAGAATTAAAATATTTTTTAAAAGTTTTTGGTCCAAGTTCATTTGAATTCCACAAGAGCATCATCGGATGAATATAATAAGCGCAAGGCTACTTCAGAGGCAATCGCAGGATATAATTTGTTTCGAGTTCCCAGAATACGTCTCAGCCGCTTTGGCTTCTTTCGTGAACATTTTTTCGCATCACTTGGGCCCAAATTCTTCCGAGTTAAATGGTACAACAAGGAGTTAAGGGGACCAGAAAGCTTTGAACGACTGATAACTGGGTGAAATTGGAATTACGATATATAGACGAACGAATAAATATACACAAATTTTCTTTCTTGCCGGTTTTCTATGCCTTCTTAACAAACAAATAGGCTTTAAAAATATTTAAAATATTAATAATTAAAGGAAATATTTATATCTGAAAGCGACCGCGTGAGGTTGTGCGCTGTTTTCTTCTTGCCGGGATTCCGGGTAAACGAATTGGAGTTTTCCGATTTTCTTAATGCCATTTGGTTGGTGAGATTTCTCTCTGTAGACTGAACCTAAATTTTGTGACAAAGCGTCACAATTAAAGCAATGGCGACCAAAAATCCAAAAGGTTGACAAATTTAAGTTATTTGTTGTTAAAAACGATATTAAAAAATTAATTTTTATATGCGGACATCAGTTCAGTTTATGGAATACACATTTATCTTCAATTTAAAAAAAAATAAAATCGATATCTTCAACCATTCTTGAGTTATCACGGTAAAACTAATGGAAAATACTGTTTTGAGACAAACGCGATCAAAGTTTGGGAACAGTTTGGGAAGTTTTTCTTGCGCCGATATCTTCTTAACAACTTGTACTAATTGATTATGTAAAAAACCAAAATCGTTTTTTTTTTAAATTTCAAACCTTTCTGGTCCCCTTAACGGTCGTATATTATTGGGGTAACCGTCCTAATCGCGTAGAAAAGTGCACAATTGGTACTGTTTATTCGTATTTTCACACACACTTATTCATGCAAACATTCTGTTTACACTTTCCTTTGCACTCCGAACCATCTGAACGTTAGCTACCAGCTACTCAGCATCACTTTGTGGCAGAAACGTGCATTTACAGACCTCATATTGTTTAGTATAGTTTTGGAACCCAATAACGTATTATAATGATATTGGACTTATATGAATTGGTTTTTATGCTCGTTTGACAATAATAAATCGTTTGACGCCTGCCACCAGGTGTTTTTCTATCAGAATAAACAATGCAATTCCATTTTCTTTGGCCCACATCGGTTTTATGACCTATGGAGATTAAAATTTTCAAGGTCCGGTGGATTGTGCATCGTAACAAAACCCGCTGATATTTCTTTTATATATCTTAGCAATTTTACTATATTTTGATTTGATTTCTTGTGCCATTTCAAGAGAAAACTTCAGGCAAACATGCACGTCTCAAAAAGTTGCACTGGAATAAGTTAATTCCCTATAATCTCTAATAAACTTTAATGTCCCCTCAGCGGTCATTCATTAGATCCGTCGTATCGGACGCGAAACATCGAGAGAAACAATTGGGATGTGCTGAGTTTAGAACTGAAGAATGGCTGAGAAATTGGTGACTAACCTGCTTCTTCTTGCCCCTGTTGTTTAACGTGTTGCCGGGGGGTGGATTTTCGATCTGGCAGCTTAGTTTGTAAGCTTCACGATCGTCGAGCACGGGTACCGCATGAAACCAGCTGTCGAAAAGGGGGTCTGTACTGAATTTGTAAGCGTTCGCGGAACCTTGAAGCAAGCGTATCCTCGCGAGGACTTCGAATTCCTTGCGGCGTTTGTCGAAGTTGATCAGACCCTCCGCTATCGTGTCGGGGATAGCCGTGTCGATCATTGTTAAGTCCGTTAGGAAAGTGCCTAGGTATGGTATTGTGCCATAGCTAATATTCTGTAGAAAAGAAATTAGTTTCGGATTAGGTATTTATATTGGATGCGAGTACTAGTAAAGTAATACTAATAAAGATAATTTCAAGTGGAATTTGTTCAATGTTTTTTAACACTTTGACTGCCGTGCGTATTTTTCTGTATTAGACCGGCGATGCTATGAAATACTACAGTGCTTGCCTGAATTATGCAAAATGTAAATAATGTGCAGGTACTGGAAACAAAAGGATCGCATCACTAATCTGACAGTAACTGCATTTATAAAATAATTATTGCTACCCATTGCGAATATTTTGGATCTTCAGTAAAATCTATCGCGCCGATCAGCGGTGACCACCACGGCAGTCAAAATGTTAATAATTGTCAAAAAACAATGCCCTTTTTTGGTTGAGAAGTCTATCATTCAAACATTTTCGTTGTACTCAATATATCTCGGAACCGAGCGTTTTCTGCGTCGGTTTATGCGTTAATGAATAAAATGTGATGGTGAAATTAAATTAAATAGAATTTAATGAAAATTTAATGCCCAGGTGCCATAACTAATGTTCTGTTCAAGAGAAATTAGTTTTCTATTAGATGTTTACATTAGATGGGCATATTAATCATAAAGTTTGCTAGTACTGCTGATAATTTTTACTTGAATTTGTTCAACGTTTATTAATAATTGTCAAGGAAAATGCCCTTTTTTGGTTGAAAGATCTATCACTGAGAAATTTTCGTTATACACTCGATATGTCTCGGAACCGAACATTTTCTACGTCAGTTTATGTGTTAATGAATAAAATGTGCTGGTGAAATTAAATTAAATTAAATTGAATGCCTAGATATGTTATTGCACCACAGCTAATGTTCTGTCCAAGAGAAATTAGTTTTTGATTGAGTATTTACATTGGATGCGTATATTAATGATAAGGTGTGCTAGTACTGCTGATCATTTCAAGTGGAATTTGTTCAATGTTTGTTTTCTGTTTTGGTTGAGAGATCTATCATTCAGAAATTTTCGTTATATACACTCGATATGTCTCGGAACCGAACGTTTCCTACGTCAGTTTATGCGTTAATGAATAAAATGTGATGGTGAAATTAAATTCAATAGAATTTAATTAAAACAAAAACTAGTTAACACACAAACCTCTCAACTATGAAGGACATTATTGCTTAATCAATACCACTGATAAAGACAATAATATGAATATCCGTTTGAATTGAATGCACCGATTTTATCATCAAACTGTTTTGAACTGTTATTACTCAGAATTTAAACGACGGTTGTGAAATAGCATGTCGTAGACATAACAGATTTCGCATATTTAAAATACCTATAAAAATATATATAAGTGTATATATAAATATAAATATTAATTTAAAATATAAAAATAGTATAAACATAGAATATTTAAGGTATAAAAATAGCATGCCCTTTTATCAGCTGAAATATCTAAATATGAATTCTGATCAAAAATCTACAAGTGCAACTTTTTTCACTGGATTCTTAACGAGAATTGGATTTAACAATAAAACTTGCGGACTGTTAACCTTCTCTACGTCTTACAAACTACTTTACTGCATTTAAAATCTGACATAATTGTGGCTATTAATGCCTCCCTCCTTATACATAGTATCCATTTGCAAGGATGCGTGAAAGTATTTAACAATCTATCATTTTCCTCCTTAGAAAGACCGATCCTCGTTAAAAAACACACTGACAAAAATCTTTACAATTTCAGACTCCTGCCGGGAAACCCTGATAAAAGTCCTACTAATCTCGAAACATCCTGACTCTATCAAATAAATTAGGTCGAGTCATAAGTAACTTCCGTTTTTTTATCAGACATTTATTTTGCTTTCATTGAATAACAAAATTATATTAATTTATTATGTATTCGTCATGCATCATCATGAAAATGAATGCTATAGCATTCACGTCCGCGAACGTGTTAAATGTAGTTTGAGATTTGTTTCATCGGTATACGATTTGGCCTAACTCTATAAATTGCAAAGTAAGTTTTTGGAATAATTGCTACGTGATTTGTGTTCTGGGTATTTATAGGTGTACCCACAGAAAATGTTGAAGCTAAACGTTTTAAATAGTGATCATTTTTTTTACAGTGATCATTTTTAAAATCTTTAGCTTCAATATTTTTGTAGGCACAGCTATAAACATCACAAACACAAATTATGTTGCAATTGTTTGACAAACCTATTCCGCAAATTACTGAATTAGTTTAAATCGCATGTCGATGGATGAATTAAATCTGAAATTTCTTTCAATTTTTAATATTGGTAGTTCCTCTTTATATTATAAGTATTGTCCTTCCAAATCGTAATTATTATTATAATCTGAATGCTATATTCATGTCCGCGAACGTGTTAAATTCCCAAAGCATTACATATCGAACATGCATTTTTTGACTTTTCATTCCATTTGTTTAAAAAAACAGTTGAATGTAACATGCACCATATAAAACAGGTGACAGAATCCGAACTGAATCCTCATCTATATAGTAAAAACAGAAACTCGTCTGTTTCGGTGACATATAGTAGATAAATACTAACAACAGATTCTACCTAGCTGCATCAAAAGTTACTTATGACTCGACCTTATAATTCGTCTAAGCGTTTCACCGATAAAAGAGCACACCATTCTTATCCCCCATTCGCATATCGCAAAAGTAGAAGCTTACACCAGCATGAGTATTTTGTTTCTGAAACAGCTTCTGCAGATGCCTATCGCTCCTGCCGGCTGTGTCTGCAAATTTCGCGGTGCCTTCCTTAATCAGCAACTCCCTCTGGGTCCAGGCGTTGTTCTCCTCCGAGAAGATCCTCTCCAGCTCTCTAAAAAGTTCGTGCTTCTCGCGGGGCATGTGTTGCCAACACTTCTCGAGCCTGTAGACCGGATTGCTTTGTAAACCGGAAACAATGGCCTTGAGGCTGCTGAAGTTCTTCAATACGCGCAGCTCTTGCGCGATGTCAATCCACGTTTCGAGAATTCGCGCGCGTTCCTGCGCCTTTATGGTCGGGTCCAACAAAATGGTGGATATGACGCGAAGAGAAACGGCGTTGAATTGGTTGACGGTCGCCAAAACTGTGGCGGCATCGTGACTTCGCGAACGATCGCGTCGCGACCAAACTGCACCGAGACACTGATGGGCGACGAGTTTCTTGAACACCTCGGCGTCCATTCTCGTCAGCTGCTCGGCGAAGTGCCGATGCGGAACCTCCGGGAACGTGTAGTTTGCCCAATGATCCACGATCGCTTCCGACGATCCGTGCATTGGCAGGCGACCATGATCGTAGACCATGCAAGAATCTGGGGAGATGAAGCATTATTAGTTGGCGGACATTAAAAGGTTCGGCGAGGTGCAAAAATTGAGGCTCATTTTATTTTTAAATTATGAATAATGTGATATCCGAAATTTGATTAAACACATTTTATAACGGTAGTCATATTATCGTATTTTAGTTCAGTTGGGCATTATCTTGACAGGTATAATAATTACAGAAACTTAAGGGTATATAAAATTAAATTCAAGCTGATTGACTTTAATTGCTATAGCATTCATGATTTGAATGATATAGCATTCACGTTCGCAAACGTGTTAATACATTTTTGAATGAAATTTGATTAAACACATTATATAATAGGAGGCAGATTATCATATTTTAGTTCAGTTAGGCATTATCTTGACAGGTATAATGATTACAAAAACTTAAGGTTATATAAAATTAAATTCAAAATGATTGACTTTAAGATTTGAATGCTATTGCATTCACGTCATTCTGCATCATCATAAAAATGAATGATATAGCGTTCACGTCCGGAAACATGTTAATACATTTTTGTGAAAATAATTTTCCATGTATAATATAACACGTTTGCGGACATTAAAAGTTTCGGCAAGGTGCAAGAATTGAGAGTCATTTTATTTTTAACACGACTGCCACGGTGGTCACTGGTGACCGGCGCAGGTCTCCCGAAAAATGCAAAAAATAGCCAATCGGTAGTATTTATAATTCTGTAAACGTAATTAATATTAAATAGTGATGAAGTTCTTTGGTCTCCGACACCTTCGCATTATTTGCATTTTGCACAATTCAATCATATTCTGTAGTACTTCATTACGCTGCGGTTTTAACACTAGAACTACCGACAATTCAGCAAACTTACTTCTACCAAAACCAGTCATTATGCCTGGTCTTAAAAAAATATTTAATAATAGAATATTTTTAAATTTGTTGCTTCATTACTTTCTTACAAAAGGAAATCCGTGTTTTACGTAATACATCTTTGGTATTATTAACTTATTTAATGAGTTAGGATTATCCCTTACGCATTAGTAAACACAATGATTCGCGCATGGTTCCGTCCGCAGCAATTTTCATTTTTTATGATTCTAGTAAACGTCGCGATTTTAATTAGAATCTTCAGAACTTGAAAACACTCGAACACATCTACTTTTACGTAAATTCGATTATTTTATTTTCACATTCGCTTTCTGAAGATTTCTGAACATATTCTTTGTCTAAATCATCATTGTCACTTCTGTCACTATCAACAAGATTATCGTGAATAAATATTGAATCCCACGGTTCAATTTCATTTTCTTCTGGTTCATCTTCACAGTCATAAAGTTCACCATCTTCTATATCAGAGCATTCCATTGGTATATCATTCAATTTTTGCAATACTTCACAAGTTTTCAATCGTTTTGCCATTTTCAGGACTTAGAAAGATTAGAACAAAATTATTTATTATGAAAATGAGTATATAATATTTGTATTTATTTTCTCATCTTACACTAATTGAAATAATATGTCGTATACTGAATATATTGTTATATGGACAAGAGCATGATGGTCTTCCAGCGGCTGTTATAAACGCACTCATTGAATGCAGTAACTTCTCTATTTGATGGTTATTTTTACAATATTGCCTGATATAATACTGTGATGTGACAAGCGAGCAAATTCCAAAAGAAAACAATAACACATTTCTAACAGAATTTTCAAATGTTTTACGACTTCAGATCTAAATGAACGCCTTAATAAATACCAGTCAAAATGATTTCATGTTGGTACAAGTAACACATAGTATCAATTTATTTTGATTCAGAATAAATAAAACATTTAAAAGATATATTTTACTATTTCTTCAGTTATCACCGAAAAGTCATTGCATCTTTTGTTTCAAAAAAAAATGTAACATAAAGTAGAAATATTTAAATAAAACTGGTATTTGTAAAACCAGTCAAAATGACTGGTGCTTATTTTTTTAGTTCTAGTGTTAATATAGTGAAATATACTTGGCAGTCAACGTGTTAAATTGGTTCTGATATCCGAAATTTGATTAAACACATTTTGTAAGGGATGTCAGATTATCATACTTTAGTTCAGTTAGGCATTATGTTGGCAGGTATAATAATTACAAAATCTTAAGGTTATATAAAATTAAATTCAAAATTATCGATTTTAAGATTTGAATGCTATGGCATTCATGTCATTTTGCATCATCGAAAATGAATGCTATATTCTGAGTTGTGGGATTAACGAGTTTGGTAGAACTGGGAGAAACGTATACTTTAGAATCTTTGTATTGAATCACCAGGCAAGCAGTAAACTGCCGGCAAATATGCAGGGTAAACAAGTGTGGCAAAGTTGGAGTGAACGTTCCATTCTTTGAAAGACTACGTACTAAATTCCTTGACAAATAGAGAAATGCCAGTATATATATATATATAGAATAAATCTACTAGGCCAGTAGTGAAGTGCCAACGTATATGCAGAATAAGTAAGTGTGGCAAAGTTGGAGTAAATGCTGAATTCTTTGAAAGTCTACGCAATAAATTACTTGACAAGTAGAGAAATGCCAGCATAGATGTAGAATAAATCACTAGGCAAGTAATGAAGTGCTGGCAAATATGTAGGATAAATAATTGTGACAAAGTTGGAGGAAACGCTCAATTCTTTGAAAACCGATGTACTAAATTCCTTGATAAGTAGAGAAATGCTAGTATATATGCAGAATAAGCAAGTTTAATTGTTGTATTCTCAAGAAGTCTTTCCTAAACCATTTGGCCAACACTGCAGTACCGACGAGTGTGCAGAATCGACAAGTTTGACAAAATGAAAGTAAACATAACATTCTTCGAAAGTCTTCATACTAAATCACTTGGCAAACACTGCAATGCCAGCAAGCATCTCAAAGCACGCACTGTACCCCAAAACAAAACAGCGTCTTAACTCGCGCTATTCACTCTCGATTTTCAAATAAACAGGAAGCTCATTCTTAGTCAGCACAACCAGGCTCCAGTAGCAGACATTGTAAATTACAAAGAAAGACTCTCCGTGCTTTCCCTTTTCCTTTCGGATCGCTGGTGATCTGCCAAATCAAACGAGCGGACCAGAAACATTCATTCGAAGTCCGATGAATCAGTCGATTCCGCGTGACTCGCGTTGTTTATCAACGCGTCGAATGAACGGGATGGGTCCTGATAAGAGGGAACGTGCAAACATCCGGCAGATTTCGTGTCATGCTATAACATCACAGTGAGAGCATCGCAATGGCATGACATGTAACGTGTCATCGTGGGCGATCTTTATTCCTTTATTATCCCTGCATTTACTTCCTTTCATTTATTAATACATTGTTTCGGATTTAATCGTACTGCTTCAAAGTTAGAATATTTAAGTGAAGATCATTTAAAATTGCCGCATCAAAATCGGCAATGTCTAAATTTATGGGAGTACATTCACAAAAATATAAAATTCTCATTTAAAAATTGACAATATTTAAATTTATCGAATATAATCGTACTGCTTAAAAATTGGCAATATTTAAGTGAGGATTATTTAAAATTGCCGCACGAAAATCGATAATGCCTAAATTTACGGAAATACAGTCATAAAAATACAAAATTTTCGTTTATAAATTGAAAATATTTAAATTTATCGGATTTAATGGTACTGCTTAAAAATTAACAATATTTAAGTGAAGATAATTTAAAATTGCAGCACGAAAATCGACAATGCCTAAATTTATGGGAGTACATGGACAAAAATACAAAATTCTGTTTTAAAAATTCGCAATATATAAATTTATCGGATTTAATCGTGATGCTTGAAAATTAGCAATGTTTATGTGAACATCATTTGAAATTGCCGTTTGATAATCGATAATGCCTAAATTTATGAAACAACATTTACAACAATACAAATGTCTAATTTAAAAACTGACGATATTTAAATTTATCAAATTTAATGGTACTGCTTGAAAATTAGCAATATTTAAGTGAAGATCATTTAACATTGCCGCATCAAAATCGGCAATGCCTAAATTTATGGAAATACATTCACAAAAATATAAAATTCTCCTTCAAAAATTGACAATATTTAAGTTTATCAGATTTAATTGTACTACTTGGAAATTAGGAATATTTAAGTGAAGAACATTTAAATTTACCACATGAAAATCAGCAATGCCTAAATTTATGGGAGCACATTCACAAAAATACAAAATTCTGTTTTAAAAATTGACAATATTTAAATTTATCGGATTTAATCATACTGCTTGAAAATTAGCAATGCTCAAGTTTAGATCATTCAAAATTGCCGCATGAAAATCGACAATGTCTAAATTTATGGAAATACATTCACAAAAATACAAAATTCTGTTTTAAAAATTGACAATATTTAAATTTATCCGATTTAATAGTACTGCTTGAAAATTAGCAATACTCAAGTTTAGATCTTTCAAAATTGCCGCATGAAAGTCGACAATGTATTTAGTTTTATTATTTAAGTACATTCACAAAAATATAAAATTCTCATTTAAAAATTGACGATATTTAAACTTCACGGATTTAATCGGACTGCTTGAAAATTAACAATATTTAAGTGAAGATCGTTTAACACATTGTTGACCGGTCACGAATTAATTCGTACTTCATTCGCAAACTTTGTTGGTCGATCACAAATTCACTCGTGTTTGCACTTGCGTTAGCTATTTGAATTTTTGAAACGCAGATCAATGCGGAATATTCCAAAGTTTTATTCATCGTGTTCAGTCGTGTCCGCTTTATTATAAAAAAAATAAACTTTTTTTGATATTGACGTTTTTATTACAATTCTAGTATGACAAAGTCTCAACAACGACAGAACGTTACAGTGAAGCATTTTTCAATTAATTATACGCAAATGCTTTAATTGGTTGCCTGAGTTATTTTCAAATAAGTTGTAGTGATTCGAAAAATGATTGTTTATCAGAAAATAGTTATGGATCTGACTGCGGTATAATTAATCATACGAAAAAATATTAAAAGTTTGTTTATTTATACGAAATATACGTCCAAAGTTTAATTCCAATTCACTGTATATAAATAAACTTAATTGGAGTTGGAGTTCAGTTACAAAATTCATTCAACAACCGGTGACTCGAGACAACTTTCGCTTAAAATTTCCGGTCAACAATAACAAACAAAACTAAGTCTAAGGGAAAGTTCTGTCTCTTTTTCTAAAGAAAAATAAAACAAAATTTTATTTTCACTTTTTATTTTAAATTTAATCTAAAATTCAAAGTCCTTTGTTAGTTACAACTGTCTGCCTTCTATTGGAGGTTAACGTAGGATTTGCTCTGATCATATTACGTAGCACTTCTTCATCGACATCTGATGGCCTTCCTGATCTGGGTTCATCTTTCAAAGAAAAATCACCCGAACGAAATTTCGCAAACCATCTTTAGCATATTTGAGTTCTTACTGCGTTCTCTCCAACCACATCACACACATTTTTTTTGCTTCCATCGCGTAATTCCCTTTTTGAAACGCATACAACATACAACGTCTTAAGTGCACTTTTTCTTCAATCATGTTGACAGTTTCACAACTTTAAATAAGCTGACCAAAATACGAGAAAATGTATTATATATAAATCATCAATCATATTCTAATCTAACTGTTTAAATCGGTTTCAGTCGGATCAGAATTCTCGCTAAGGATCAACGACCCATAAAAGTGCACGTGTTCAAAAACGACAGAACTTTTCCTTATACCTAATAGGATACTAATATACCACAGGACGTAATTAACGCTACTGTAAATAGATCTTTGCACTGGGAAAAAATGTAATTCTGCTGAAAACGTTAAAAGGGCAAACAGTTGGACTAGAAGCAAAAGTAGGTGGAAAGTTGAAACATGGAGGAGAGCAAAGGTGCTTTGGAAAAACACTGAAGGTTTTACACTTTAATAATTTGAGTGCGACAAGACCTTGGACAAATCGTGCGTCATTTAATTTGCATAGAAAAGAGCATTTGTACGCAATAACGAATAGTAAGAAGCACACGAGTCAAGGGTTAACGCTAAATATACGACTGACACGGTTCCCGGGAAAGACAAAGGGAAGTAAGTCATTACTGCGCTGACTAAAATGGCCGTCGAATCGCGCTGAAACTCCAGTCTCAACTTCCACGTCTCTCCTCCATCTCATTAACTTTGTCCGCCTATTATCTAATCGGACGCCCCCATTGCTGCATCGATCGCGGGATCTCATCTATAATCCACCCGTCGATCATTTTTATGAATGTTTAGAGTGGCCATTTATCGGCAAACTTCGTGAAGAAATAAAATCTGCGAAAACGTATTACGTAAATGTGCATTAAGGGGGTATTCCAATGTGACGGGTCGAAAACATCAACTTTTTTTTGCGTTTTTTGAAAGTTTATAGTCACAGAATTAATATCCCAGAGTCAGTTTAGGCGATTAAAATATATTTATTATTTTTTGTACCTCGTATTGCAACATCATAGTCCTGTGATGCGTACAAGAAATTAATTTTTTGCGATGCCATTTCTATATCACCTATGTCTATGGAAATTGGGCTTACATCACTTTCATAATTAATCACTGCACGATTTCTTTCATTGGCCAATTTTAAATTGAATAAAACATCCGCATTTTTCAAAATATTAAATATTAACTTGTTATAAGTAAAAGTTTACAGTAAATTAATCGCAATTGTGTGATATCTCATTTATTTAAAAAAACAAGGACTTACACCAGTTTCAAAATAAACGGTCGATATGACCCGTTGACCGGTGCAAAAGATTTTACTAAAAATGCAAAAATGTTGCAATGAAATCTGTTTGCAATCCTTAAAAGCAATCGATATTGAAATTGTGCTTCAATGCTTTGGTTTCTAACAACTTTGCGTTACCTTCATTTTACGCGATTTAAGGGGTATTCCGAGTCGATCATTTTTATGAATGTTTAGAGTGGCCATTTATCAGCAAACTTCGTCAGAAAATACAATCCGTGAAGACGTATTACGTAAATGTACATTAAGGGGGTATTTCAATGTGACAGGTCGAAAAAATCAACTTTTTTTACATATTTTGATAGTTTATAGTCAAAGAATTAATATTCCATAGTCGTTTTACGCGATTAAAATATATTTATTATTTTTTGTATTTTGTGTTGCAACGTCATAATAGTCCTGTGATGGGCACAAGAAATTAATTTTTTGCAATGCTATTTCTATACCACTTATGTTTATGGAAATTGGACTTACACTACTTTCATAATCAATCGCTGCACAATTTCTTTCATTGGCCAATTTTAAATTGAACAAAGCATTGACATTTTTTAAGATATTAAATATGAACTTGTTATAAATAAAACGTTACACTAAATTAATCGCAAATTATGTGATATCTCATTTTTTTGAAAATATGGACTTACACCAGTTGCAAAATAAACCGGTGACCGGTGCAAAAGATTTGACTAAAAATGCAAAAATTTTGCAATGAAGCCTATTTGCAATCTTTAAAAGCAATCGATATTGAAACGGTGCTTCAATACTTTGGTTTTTAATAACTTTGCGTTACGTTCATTTTACGCGATTTAAGGGGTATTCCGAGTCGAAAAAATTGACTTTTTTTTGTATTTTTTGATAGTTTATAGTCAAAGAATTAATATCAAAGAATCGATTTAGGCAGTTTCGCCCTTTTTGACTAGTATTAACGTTTTTATATTTTTGTTAGTGGCATAAATGATTACTCAAAAACAGCTTTATAGATTGACTTCAAATTTCAACACAAGATTCAGCATACTTACGGCTATCGCATAAAGCTCAATCATATTATAGTTTTGATTATAACCCATAATTTTGCCTTGTTTATAGCGCAAAAAATTGCTATTTTTACGCTTTTTTACAAAACACCGCTATTTTGTTAATCTTTATGGAAATTTGAAATTTGAGGTTCATGCGATAACCACGTTCATACACATTAAGACTCTTTTTCGATTTTCTGTCTCAAATGTCCAGAAGGGCCGGACACCAGCACATTTTTTTTTGATTGTCTACACCAGCACAACATTTTTTTTTATGGGTGTAAAACCACCAATATAATTGAATGCACAAATATTTTTAAACGATAAAAAAATTTTCCTCTATTGTCCTAGGCTATACCTTTTCAGGAAAAAAAGTTTGTTCAATTATATGCAATAGTTTCTCAGAAAAAAATGTTGAAAATTTGCTTTTTTTAGGAGTTCACAATGGAATTGTGAACTCCCTTAAGTATTTATTTAAAATATCAATACCCGTTTATTCCACATAATTATTATGTATCATTTGAAATATCAGTATGGATTTATTAGAAATACGCGATGGAATAAATGTTGGCCAAACTTGTAAGTTGTAACCAACTCGCCGATAATTTTTATGAATTTTTAGAGTGGTCAGTTATTGGCAAATTTCGTGAAGAAATAAAATCCGTGAAGTATTACGTAAATGTGCATTAAGTGTTTATTTGAAATATCACTACCCGCTTATTTCAAATAAGTATTATATATCATTTGAAATATCTGTACAGATTTATTAAAAATACAGGATGAACTTAATGCTGGCCAAACTTGTTGTAAGTTGTAACCCATCCGCCGATCATTTTTATGCATTTCTAAAGTGGTCAGTTATCGGCAAACTTTGTGAAGAAATACAATCCATGAAGTATTACGTAAATGTGGATTAAATATTTATTTGAAATGTTACTACCCGTTTATTTCAAATAATTGTTATATATCATTTGAAATATCAGTACAGATTTATTAGAAATACGGGGTGAACTAAATGCTGACCAAACTGATAAGTTGTAACCCACCCTTCGACCATTTTTATAAATTTTTAGAGTGGTCAGTTATCGGCAAACTTCGTGAAGAAATACAATCCGTGAAGTATTACGTAAATATGGATTAAGTATTTATCTGGAATATCAGTACTCGTTTATTTCAAATAATTATTATATGTTTTTTGAAATATCAGTAGGAATTTATTCGAAATACGCGGTGAACTAAATGCTGGCCAAACTTGTAAGTTATAACGCACTTGTCGACCATTTTTATGAATTTTTAGAGTGGCCAGTTATCGGCAAACTTCGCGAAGAAATATAAGCCGTGAAGTATTATGTAAATGGACATTAAGTATTTATTTGACATATATACGTACCCGTTTATTTCAAATAATTATTATATATTATTTTATTTTAAATATCACTACCCGTTTATTTGACATAATTATTATATATCATTTGAAATATCAGTACGGATTTATAACAAATACGGAATGGACTAAATGCTGGCCAAACTTGTAAATTGTAACCCACCGCCGATCATCTTTATGGATTTTTAGAGTGGCCAGATATTATCAAACTTCGTGAAGAAATACAATTCGTTTAGTATTACGTAAATGTGCATTAAGTATTTATTTGAAATATCACTACCCGTTTATTTCAAATAATTATTATATATTATTTTATTTGAAATATCACTACCCGTTTACTTCCCATAATTATTATATATTATTCTAAATATTACTACGGATTTATTAGAAATACGCAGTAGACTAAATGCTGGTCAAACTTCTTATAAGTTATAATCCACTGCTAATCATTATATGAATTTTTAGAGTAGCCAGTTATCGGCAAACTTTGTGAATAAATAAAATGCGTGAAGTATTACGTAAATGTGGATTAAGTATTTCTTTGAAATAGATACATACCCGTTTATTTTAAATAATTATTATATTTTATATGAAATATCAGTACGGATTTACGTAAATGTTCATTAAGTATTTATTTGAAATATATACATACCCGTTTATTTCACATAATTATTTGTTGTTTGAAATATCAGTAGGGATTTATTAGAAATGCGGGATGGACTAAATGCTAGCCAAACTTGTTCTAAGTTCTAACGTATTGCATGATGAACTTGGGAAGTTTGAGATTGTGGATATCAAATTATCCAATTTCGGAAATATACAGATGAGCGTTTGCACTCACAGCATATGAACTTTAATGTACTGGCACGTACATAGTGTACTGCTCACATTAACAGTTTAACGCGCGTTACGTAATCAACGTACCGGTAAAGTGGCTTATGGTGTGCGTTAATTCATTCGAGATGCTCGCTGCACATTGGCCAAGTTGTCTGTTTAATAAACCCCTTTCCCCGGCGTAACAGATTAACAATCAGCAGATGATAGTACTCAGCGTAAGATTCTAAGCGAACTCCAATAACACCGAACGAAGATATGGCACATATTCGAACGCCTTTAAACTGATAACTGGTATCTCCCGATTATTTCCTGAATGTATCAATTCAACTGCTATCGCCCTAATGTTATCTAAATATTTTTATTTGTTTTTTATTTTGACCGTGAAACAGACCGTGAAAGTCGTTTATATTCACTTTCATTCTCTGCGCTGAATTCCGGTCAACCCACTATAAGATTCTAAACAAACGTCAAGGATATCACTAAACGCAGATATGAACCTATACAAATTACATTTCACCGATAAGTGATATGACGCGATAATTTTCTGGGTATCTTAATTTAAGTCTTATCGCTTTAATGTAATACAACTTTTATTATGTACGTAGCGATGCGAAATTTTTATTTGTCTTTTATGTTGACTGTGGAATTCTACTTCATTCTATACGTTGAATTCTGTTCGCCGTCCCATTTGTTCGATAGTATATGCCATAACATAATAACATCGTAGCTATTATTTTGCTAACGTAACAGAATGCTTATTGTCGCATAATTAAAAATGATTACCGGATAAACGCTGAAAAATTGTTGATCAAATCTGTTTTGCCAAATGATTTGAGATACAACTTCGTAACTCTCATTACGTTAAATATCTTATATAGTGATAATTATAAAAAAAGTTTAACGTATCTCTGTATTTCTGCTTTGTCAGACGATTAAAAGTCATTACCGGATAAAATCTCTTTTGCCAAATAATTTGAAATATTTATAGCTTCGTAACTCTCATTACGTTAAATATCCAATATACTGATAGTTATAAAAAAAGTTTAACGTATCTCTGAATTTCTGTCTTGTCACACGATTAAAAATTATTACCGGATAAATGCTGAGAAATTGTTGATCAAGTCTCTTTTGTCAAATAATTTTACATATTTACAACTTTGTAACTCCCATTACGTTAAACATCTTATATAGTGATAGTTATAAAAAAAAAGTCTTACGTATTTCTACATTTCTGCCTTGTCGCATAATTAAAAATATTTACCGGATAAACACTCAGAAATTGTTGACCAAGTCTCTTTTGTCAAATAATTTTAGGTACCTCCAACTTCGTAACTCCCATCACGTTAAACATCTTATATAGTGATAGTTATAAAAAAAGTTCAACGTATTTCTACGTTTCTGCCTTGTCACACGATTAAAAGTTATTACCCGATAAACGCTGTGAAATTGTTGATGAAAACTCTTTTGTCAAATAATTTTAGATACTTACACCTTAACTCTCATTACATTAAACATCTTATGTACTGACAGTATTAAAGAAGTTTAACATATTCCTGCGTTTCTGTCTTGTCACACGATTAAAAATTATTACCGGATAAACGCTGAGAAATTGTTGATCAAATCTCTTTTGCCAAATAATTTGAGATACAACTTCGTAACTCTCATTACGTTAAACATCTTATATAGTGATAGTTATAAAAAAAGTTTAACGTATCTCTGCGTTTCTGCTTTGTCATCCGATTAAAAATTATTACCGGATAAATGCTGAGAAATTGTTGATCAAATCTTTTTTGCCAAATAATTTAAGATACAACTTCGTAACTCCCACTAGGTTAAATATCTTATATACCGATAGTTCTAAAAAAAGTTTAATGCATTTCTATGTTTCTGCCTTGTTGCAATAATTAAAAATTATTGCCGGACAAACACTGAGAAATCTTTGATCAAATGTCTTTCTCAAATAATTTTAGATACTTACAGCTTCGTAACTCCCATTACGTTAAACATTTTACATACTGATATTTATAAAAAAAAATTTAACGTATCTCTGCGTTTCTGCCTTGTTGCACGATTAAAAATTATTACCGGATAAATGCTGAGAAATTGTTGGTCAAATCTCTTTTGCCAAATAATTTGAGATACAACTTCGTAACTCCCATTACGTTAATCTTATATAGTGATAGTTATAAAAAAAAAATTTTACGTATCGCTGCGTTTCTGTCACTTTAAATGTTCGCAAATATCTAATTCATATGTTTTCACCTATTTGATCCTCGTGCTGGAACTTATGCAATCGATGCCTGGCTTTCAGTTCCAATTCGGAGCCGGGCAGCCTTCGATGCGTGAAATCCAGAAGCCTGGTGAGAAGCGGATGTGTCGGCGGCGACTTCCAGTCGTCGGGATACGCGTCGAGCCAGACGTAAAGAGCTTGCACGAGCGTTTTTCTGTGCTGCTCACCTGTCATGGCGCCCGAGCTTTCGTCCAGTGCATCGTATCGCGCCAAGAGAAGCTCCAGTACTTCTCGAGGCGTTGTGAATGCCCTGCAAGAAGGTCACGTGATGGGTTAAAGATGTAATTAACCCTTTGACTGCTAAAGGCGTATATATACGCCTTCCCAAGTCCATCAATATAACCGAAAGGCGTATATGTACGCCCTCACAAATCCATCAATATATGGACCGTTTATTTTGAAAGTGGTGTAAGTCCATTCTTTTAAAAAATGAGATCACATAAATTGTGTTTAACTCAGTGTAAACTTTTTGTTTATAATTAGATAATATTTAATATCTTAAGAAATACCACTGCTTTGTTCAATTTAAAATTGGTCAGTAAAAGTAATTGTGTAGCGAATGATTATGAAAGTGGTGTAAGTCCAATTTCCATAGACATTTACAAAAAAAGAATTTCTTCTACACGCCACAGGACACTTATGATGTTATAAAACAATGTCGAAAGAATAATAAATTTACATTATTGAAATTTTAATAATTTTCCATAATTGAATTGAATGATTTTTACAGTTGACTAATTATAAACATGGTGTGTGTCCATTGATAAATTAATAGAAACTTTGCTAGATTTGACATAATTAATTTATATTTTTCAATTGACTAATATGCTGACCTTTAATTTTCTCGAAACAACAAAAAATGGACTTGCATTATTTTCAAAATAAACGGTCCATATACGAAAGGCCCTCTATATTTTTTTACTGTAACACCTTTATTACTGTTTTACTATGGAATTTATCGTCCTATGTAACATAGCAACTAAATATCCGCAATTGCTTTAATATCGTTCAGTCAATTGCCTTTATATTATGATGTTAAAATTAACAAAATATCCTGTTGAAGTTGTCAAACTCTGTGTTACATTATAAAGTTTGGATTTTTTTCTTTATATTTAATTACCAATTATTATTGGAGGAATGCAATTCTCTAATAAAAGGTTAAGGCGTCTTCCAAAGACAATAACGTAAAACATTGAGCTATACGGGAAATATACGTTATAATGTAAAAAGAAGACATACACGCAATTAGACTTAGACAATAAGTCCGAATGAAGGATACTGAAAAAAATTACCATGTACAATCTAGTGGTATAGAAATAGACGGAAAGTTAGGCAGAAGTGAAATGATATAGTAAACTGAGCAATCTCAAAACTAAATGGTACAGTAAACTGACCGCTCTCAAAACAAATATACTTTTATCATAATATTTTGCGTAGAATATGACGATGACAAAAACTGGCTTTATCTTTAATTCTTCAAAGTTAACTTGTGTTTTCTAAATGGAATGGTACATTTTGTTTCGGTATTCTGAAATACAGAAAAAACTGGAATTACAGCGTGTGCCTATGAAATGGCCTTGAGGTAATTTGAAACCGCAAGAACGAAAAAGTTTTAGACCAAACAAGAATAAACATCGCTACTGTTTTTAAACATTACTGTAGCGTAGTTTCTAAACATTACTGATAGAAAACGGCTGAATTACATATTTCCGAATTGATGGATTGAATGCGATAGACCAATAAATTGGCTGACAAGATCATCAGATTTAACACTTCAGATTACTTCATACGGAGATACGTAAATGAAATGTTTTATGAAATATCTAATCCACATGCATATCGGGAGGAATGTTATGTAATTTAAAAAAAAAACAAATAAAATAACCAAAATATCGATTACCATCTGTTTAATAACTTTTTTCATTTTTGCCGCTTTGAATTGCCTCAAAGACCATTACAAAAACACACATAAATTCTTTTTCCATATATACTTCACAATAAATAAATAAAAATCATGAAAATATTTCCACTCTTAGGGGACCTATGATCATTTTAACAAATATCTTAAAAACCACAGATTTTTCAATACATTTTTGACAGTTTCCGCAAAACTCATAAAATTCTATAAATTGCATTCTAATGTAACTTTGATGCATTTTTTATTTTAATATGCATTTAATATAACTTTTATCCGTTCTTTATGTTAACCCTCTATGAGCCCGCGTGACTTTAAAGTCACATATTTTATTAAATAATTTAATTTTTTTTTACTAGGTGGCGTATACATGTTGTTATATAATGTCTCCTTAGTAACCAATAACATGCTTGATGCGGTTATCAGCTCTAACCTGAAACGTCAAAGTAAATGTTTTTGCAAGTTGTCTGTAAATAGAATCCAAAGGAACCGTCTTGTGCAATTGTCATTATTTATTCTTCTATCGGTGTTTATTAAACAAACAAAGCGTATGTAATAGCTTTTAGTTTGTATATCAATAATGTCTTATTTGTTTGCATTTAAACAATCATTTCATTACTATTTTTATGTGATATAGCTTTGTGATTTTCAATACACAATGGGCTATAATGATAGGATTCGGTGTATTTGCGATAACGTTTGTGTTTTCTTTGCTTTTTAGTTTTATATATCAGAGGCCCAAAATATGGATACAAAATCATATGAAAATAATAGAGGAATAGGAATAAGAAGCATTAGCGGTAATAAATCCGAAAATTCTTTATCAGATTCCGATTCTAACGAAGATCATCCCGACGACGTATAAATATTATTGATAGCGACGATGAATTTAGTAGTAAAAAATCATCAGATAAAGAAATGCAAAATACATCTATGTTTAATGCCAAACGCCAACTGTTTTATGGAATTCCATACTTAAGCTCTTATACACACAAGTGCAAACGTTGCAAATCGTTGTTGCTTCAAACTTACAAAATGTATTCGTTATAATAAAATTGTTGAAAGTGCTGAATTCATTCTTAATATGTATTTTGAGGTTCATATTTGTTGATTTCACGTTACATAGATTTTGTATAGCCACCAAAAAAAAATCGGTCCATATAGGGTCAATATGCATTTTAATATAACTTTCCAATATAAGCAAAAATTATAACTAAAAGCTCCGCTATAGAAACCATACGGTTACCCAAACTGTTCCACATGGAAAAACATTAAAATGCAACATAAAATTTTACATACCGTAATCTTCCTACTTTGTGTACGTACAAATACACACAAAACGGTTAATAAGCTTAACCAGCTTTTAGCGCAGTTTACTTATTCGGCGTATTATTCCACGGTTGCCACGGGGCATTTGAGTTTTTCTATTAAGGCAGCTTACGGCAGACACGTTTAATCCAACTAAACTCGCAAAGCTAACGCTACAACAATAACAGCACTGCATCTGATAGTTAAGTTTCGGCGGATTCACAGGATTTCCATTAACGCCCTGTGAATGCGAATCCATGATTGCGTTGATTACGGCGATTGATCGTATTCCGCGATGATTCATGCGGACTGCTTACCTGTAGGTCGCCAGGAAGACGTTTATGTACGTCGATTCCAGCTCGCCATCGTCGTTCGCCAAACTCTCCACCAGCCGTTGCACCGTGCCAGCTTTGAGAAAACGCACCCTCACCGTTTCCCATTCTAAGTGAGATATCTCGTCGTCCGAATCCTGCAAAACCGATAAATATGACAGATTTTCAACTACAGACGCAACTACAGGTTCAGTGCAAAAATTTGCGATATTGTTATAAATGGTGTCTAAAAATGGACTGACATTTTAATTGATTAATAAATCGTATTATTTATTATATAATTGGTTTTATTAATATTTACTTTATTATTATTTTTTATTTAATTGATTAATAAATCGTATTATTTATTACATAAAAAATATTTATCATATAATTTAATTTATTAATAAATCGTATTATTTATTATATAATTTAATTTATTAACCCATAACGCTTCAAGTGTGCCTCTCAAGCATCATCAATGTGCGGCGCTCTACTCCAAATGTATTTTTGAGTCGTTATGGGTAATTGTTTACAAATACAAAATAATACTTCTTAGTCAGTTACAAGCGATCAGTTACAGTCAAATTTGAACCTGTTGTATTCTAAATCCATATATATTTCAATTATATCAAGAAGAAAAATCAGTTATGTGTGTGGCAGGCCTTTCGGAACAGATAAGGAACAGCGTTTAGATAGGAAACTCCATAGAATAAATCAGTTGCCGAAAGAGAAAAAGGAAAAGTGTCTTGTTTGTTCACCAAAAGGAAGTAATGCGGTCAAAAAACAAACAGTTCTGTACTGTGAGACCTGTGAACGCAAACCCGGTTTGCATCCCAATGAATGTTTTAAAAAATGTCAGACATTACTCAATTATAATTAATATAAATATAGTAATCAAAATTATATTACTTGAAATGAGTAAAGATTGTTTTGAATGACTTTAGTATTAGTACTTACACGGCATTGTAGCATTTAAATTCTGACACTTAAAAACTTGCAAGTCGAAGTATGATGAGAATAAGTTGGAGTTGCCGGTCGATATTCACAATTAAACGTCGGATTGTTAAGGGTTAATATTTATTTTATTAATTTTTTGCATTTAATTTACTAATAAATCGTATTATTTATTATATAAAAAAATGGCGCGTAACTTAAAATGTCAGGTCATTTTGAGACACCATTTATTATTAACTGCAGAAAGAATTAACACGTTACCTGTCACACATGCTGCTTATAAGTGTGTATTGCGGTACTGTGGTATAAAAATGTTAAGCTCACTTGGAAGATTCAAACTTACTCAATGTAAGTATGTAAACATATTAAGATATTGTATCTTATCGTAAGAGAAGATTACGTTTGAATCGAAATGCTTATTCAATACTAAAAGTGCCAAGTGTGTTTTGTGTTGCACATTCTTTTATATTGTCAGTCACCGATGACTGACGTGACAGCTAATATATTAACACTAAACGTAGCAAGCGGGGTCAAATAACCCCTTTCAAAATTCACTTTAATATCGTACGTTCATTGTTATTTCTTTCGCTCATTTGAATTTCTGTAAATTCCTATATCATCTGATTATTTAATTTCTCGCTTTAATAAATTAGGAATGTCTTTCTGAATATCAACGTTTATTTCGTAAGGGGTCAAATGACGCCTCGTGGTAAGAATAAGTAGGTGTAAACTACCGGTACGTTTAGTGTTAAATGATTTTCACTTAAATATTGTTAATTTTCAAGCAGTACGATTAAATTTGATATATTTAAATATTGTCAATTTTCGAACAAGAATTTTGTATTTTTGTGACTGTATTTCCATAAACTTAGGCATTATTGATTATCAAGCGGCAATTTTAAATGATCTTCACTTAAATACTGCTAATTTTCAAGCAGTACAATTAAATCCGATAAATTTAAATACTGTCAATTTTTAAATGAGAATTTTGTATTTTTGTGAATGTATTTCCATAAGTTTAGGCATTGTTCATTACCAAGCGGCAATTCTAAATTGTCTATACTTAAATACTTCTAATTTTCAAGCACTGCGATTAAATACGATAAATTTAAATATTGTCAATCTTTAAAAGAGAATTTTGTATATTTGTGAATGTATTTCCATAAATTTAGGCGTTGTTGATTTCCACGCGGCAATTTTGAATGATCTTCACTTAAATATTGCGAATTTTCAAGCAGTACGATTAAATCCGATAAATTTACATATTTTCAATTTTTAAATGAGAATTTTGTATTTTTGTGAATGTATTTCCACAAATTTAGGCCATGTTGATTATCAAGTGGCAATTTTAAATGATCTTCAATTAAATATTGCTAATTTTCAAGCAATAGAATTAAATTCGATAAATTTAAATATTGTCAATTTCTAAATGAGAATTTTGTATTTTCGTGAATCTATTTCCATAAATTTAGGCGTTGTCGATTATCAAACGGTAATTTCAAATGATCTTCACTTAAATTCTACTAATTTTCAAGCAATACAATTAAATCCGATAAATTTAAATATTGTCAATTTGTAAACGGGAATTTTGTATTTTTGTGAATGTATTTCTATAAATTTAGGCATTGCCGATTATCAAACGGTAATTTTCAATTATCTTCACTTAAATATTGCTAATTTCCAAGCAGTACAATTAAATGCGATAAATTTAAATATTGTCAATTTTTAAAAGAGAATTTTGTATTTTTGTGACCTGTTTCCATAAATTTAGACCTTGTTGATTATCAAGCGGCAATTTTAAATGATCTTCACCGACATGCGTTCTTTGTGAAATAACTTTCTTGCATTATTTAATTTGGCGTAACTGAAGAATTACAATTACAGCTTAGTTGCGCATTACGTGATCAATCAATTGAATTTACAGTAGCGTAAAGCAGTCGAAAGGTAAAAAAAAACATTAAATTGGGCGACACTGAACATAGAGGTCGTTTTATGCTATTTAAAGTTTTGACTTGTGATTTACACGTTTGACAGGATAAATTGTTGAAAATTATAAAAAATGTAGAAGGCTTGACGCGGGGTTGGACTGTTAATCCATTTGCCATAAATGACGGAATATTCCCGCAAAATGTATAGGTTACCTGTACAATAACTGATCTACTCATATCTACTTTTAATTGAATAAATGATTGACAGGTGACAGGTGTGTAATTGATTGACAGATATTTAAAAGGATCCACTGAAACATGTTCAACGAAACTGAAATTCATTATTTTACCGATCAGACTTGTCAGACAACAGTATCCAGTGAGTATTCTACAAACTTCAGTTAGAAAAAGAAAAGACGGCGGTCGTTATACTATTTTCAAATACCAAAATATTCGAAAGTAATCGTTCTATCAATGTGATATTTGTAAATTGCCGCTATGTATTGATCATTTTAAATATTTCTATACAGTTCGAAATTTCTTAAACAAGTTCCCAAATTCATTTACATATACTTATTTCATTATTACTTTTTCTGTGTTTGACATAAAATTAAATGAATTCGTGTACCTTGATTTTCAGTTAAAAAAAGAAAGACGGCGGTCGTTGTACTATTTTCAAATACCAAAATATTCGAAAGTAATTGTTCTTTCACTATGATATTTGTAAATTTCCGCTATGTATTGATCATTTTAAATATTTCCATACAGTTCGAGATTTCTTAAACAAGTTCCCAAATTCATTTAAATATACTTACTTCACTGTTACTTTTTCTGTGTTTGACATAAAATTAAATGAATTCGTGTACTTTGATTTTCAGTTAATAAAAGAAAAGCCACGGTCGTTTTACTATTTTCAAATACCAAAATATTCGAAAGTAATCGTTCTATCAATGTGATATTTGTAAATTTCCGCTATGTATTGATCATTTTAAATATTTCCATACAGTTCGAGATTTCTTAAACAAGTTCCCAAATTCATTTAAATATACTTACTCCATCGTTACTTTTTCTGTGTTTGACATAAAATTAAATGAATTCGTGTACTTTGATTTTAAGTTAATAAAAGAAAAGCCACGGTCGTTGTACTATTTTCACATACCAAAATATTCGAAAATAATCATTCTTTCAATGTAATATTTATAAATTGCCGCTATGTGTGTATCATTTTAAATATTTCCATACAGTTCGAGATTTCTTAAACAAGTTCCCAAATTCATTTAAATATACTTACTTCACTGTTACTTTTTCTGTGTTTGATATAAAATTAAATTAATCCGTGTACCTTGATTTTCAGTTAGAAAAAGAAAAGACGGCGGTCGTTATACTATTTTCAAATACCAAAATATTCGAAAGTAATCGTTCTTTCAATGTAATATTTGTAAATTGCCGCTATGTGTGTATCATTTTAAATATTTCCATACAGTTCGAGATTTCTTAAACAAGTTCCAAAATTCATTTAAATATACTTACTTCACTATTACTTTTTCTGTGTTTGACATAAAATTAAATGAATTTGTGTATCTTGATTTTCAGTTACAAAAAGAAAGACGGCGGTCGTTGTACTATTTTCACATACCAAAATATTCGAAAATAATCATTCTTTTAAAGTGATATTTTTAAATTGCCGCTATGTATTGATCATTTTAAATATTTGCATACAATTCAAGATTCCTCAGGCAAGTTCCCCAATCATATAAATATACTTCCTCCATCGTTACGTTTTCTGTGTTTGACATAAAATAAAATTAATTCGTGTACCTTGATTTTCAGTTAGAAAAAGAAAGACGGCGGTCGTTTTACTATTTTCACATACCAAAATATTCGAACGTAATCATTCTTTCAATGTAATATTTGTAAATTGCCGCTATGTATTGATCATTTTAAATATTTCCATACAGTTCGAGATTTCTAAAACAAGTTCCAAAATTCATTTATATATACTTACTTCACTACTACTTTTTCTGTGTTTGACATAAAATTAAATGAATTCGTGTACCTTGATTTTCAGTTAGAAAAAGAAAGACGGCGGTCGTTGTACTATTTTCAAATACCAAAATATTCGAAAGTAATCGTTCTATCAATGTGATATTTGTAAATTTCCGCTATGTATTGATCATTTTAAATATTTCCATACAGTTCCAAATTTCTTAAACAAGTTCCGAAATTCATTTAAATATACTTACTTCACTATTACTTTTTCTGTGTTTGACATAAAATTAAATGAATTCGTGTATCTTGATTTTCAGTTAGAAAAAGAAAGACGGCAGTCGTTATACTATTTCCAAATACCAAAATATTCGAAAGTAATCGTTCTATCAATGTGATATTTGTAAATTTCCGCTATGTATTGATCATTTTAAATATTTCCATACAGTTCGAGATTTCTTAAACAAGTTCCGAAATTCATTTAAATATACTTACTTCACTATTACTTTTTCTGTGTTTGACATAAAATTAAATGAATTCGTGTATCTTGATTTTCAGTTAGAAAAAGAAAGACGGCGGTCGTTTTACTATTTTCAAATACCAAAATATTCGAAAGTAATCGTTCTATCAATGTAATATTTGTAAATTGCCGCTATGTATTGATCATTTTAAATATTTCCATACAGTTCAAGATTTCTTAAACAAGTTCCCAAATTCATTTAAATATACTTACTTCACTGTTACTTTTTCTGTGTTTGACATAAAATTAAATGAATTCGTGTACCTTGATTTTCAGTTAGAAAAAGAAAGACGGCGGTCGTTATACTATTTCCAAATACCAAAATATTCGAAAGTAATCGTTCTTTCAATGTAATATTTGTAAATTTCCGCTATGTATTGATCATTTTAAATATTTCCATACAGTTCGAGATTTCTTAAACAAGTTCCCAAATTCATTTAAATATACTTACTTCATTATTACTTTTTCTGTGTTTGACATAAAATTAAATGAATTCGTTTAGTTTGATTTTCAGTTAATAAAAGAAAGACGGCAGTCGTTTTACTATTTTCACATACCAAAATATTCGAAAGTAATCGTTCTATCAATGTGATATTTGTAAATTGCCGCTATGTATTGATAATTTTAAATATTTCCATACAGTTCGAGATTTCTTAAACAAGTTCCCAAATTCATTTAAATATACTTACTTCACTATTACTTTTTCTGTGTTTGACATAAAATTAAATGAATTCGTGTACCTTGATTTTCATTTAATAAAAGAAAAGCCACGGTCGTTGTACTATTTTCACATACCAAAATATTCGAATGTAATCATTCTTTCAATGTGATATTTGTAAATTGCCGCTATGTGTGTATCATTTTAAATATTTCCATACAGTTCGAGATTTCTTAAACAAGTTCCCAAATTCATTTAAATATACTTACTTCACTATTACTTTTTCTGTGTTTGACATAAAATTAAATGAATTCGTGTACTTTGATTTTCAGTTAATAAAAGAAAAGCCACGGTCGTTGTACTATTTCCAAATACCAAAATATTCAAAAGTAATCATTCTTTCAATGCAATATTTGTAAATTTCCGCTATGTATTGATCATTTTAAATATTTCCATACAGTTCGAGATTTCTTAAACAAGTTCCCAAATTCATTTAAATATACTTACTTCACTATTACTTTTTCTGTGTTTGACATAAAATTAAATGAATTCGTGTACCTTGATTTTCAGTTAGAAAAAGAAAGACGGCGGTCGTTTTACTATTTCCAAATACCAAAATATTCGAAAGTAATCGTTCTTTCAATGTAATATTTGTAAACTGCCGCTATGTATTGATCATTTTAAATATTTCCATACAGTTCGAGATTTCTTAAACAAGTTCCAAAATTCATTTAAATATACTTACTTCACTGTTACTTTTTCTGTGTTTGACATAAAATTAAATGAATTCGTGTACCTTGATTTTCAGTTAAAAAAAGAAAGACGGCGGTCGTTGTACTATTTTCAAATACCAAAATATATGAAAGTAATCGTTCTATCAATGTGATATTTGTAAATTGCCGCTATGTGTGTATCATTTTAAATATTTCCATACAGTTCCAAATTTCTTAAACAAGTTCCCAAATTCATTTAAATATACTTACTTCACTGTTACTTTTTCTGTGTTTGACATAAAATTAAATGCATTCGTGTACCTTGATTTTCAGTTGATAAAAGAAAAGCCACGGTCGTTGTACTATTTTCAAATACTAAAATATTCGAAAATAATCGTTCTATCAATGTAATATTTGTAAATTGCCGCTATGTATTGATAATTTTAAATATTTGCATACAATTCAAGATTCCTCAGGCAAGTTCCCCAATCATATAAATATACTTACTCCATCGTTACTTTTTCTGTGTTTGACATAAAATAAAATTAATTCGTGTACCTTGATTTTCAGTTAGAAAAAGAAAGACGGCAGTCGTTGTACTATTTTCAGATACCAAAATATTCGAAAGTAATCATTCTTTCAATGTAATATTTGTAAATTTCCGCTATGACAGTTCCCCAATTTATCTAAATATACTTACTCCATCGTTACTTTTTCTGCGTTGAACATAAAATAAAATTAATTCGTATACCTTATTTTTCTTGAATATACAAACAAATGAGTTAATTACAATATAATTTGTGCAAAACGGTGCATTCTGGGTGGTAAAAAATAGATTAAAAAATATTTGCCCGTTAACCAGTTAACTGTTTATGACGAATATATTCGTCATGAAATAATTAAAAAATTTTGTGTTCTAACGAATATATTCGTCATACATCTTCAGTAGTGACCATTGGCGGTTAATTTTGCAATTTTATTAGGTGTACAACTTTGCTCCCGCCGTTTTTTGCATTGGACGAAAGGGGAAAAACGGCGGGAGCAAAGTTGTGTACCTATTAGTTAAAACTAAAATATATTCCTAAACTGCAAGAAGTTTGGAATACTTTGAGGCCACGTCGAAAAAAAAATTTATAAATAATTATTATAGAAAATAAAACAGTAAATTAATTATTGTAAAAAATATTAAAGTAACTTCATTGTAACCTAATTTAATATCAAACATACTCTGTGTTTAACGAATATATTCGTCATCGCTTAATTTTCACGACGCACGTAGGGAATACATTTTCCAACGAGGTCGAAGCAGTTAACTGGTTAATAACATTACTACATGTCTATACGTAAGTTATTAATTAATTGTACTAAATCTTCGTGTGAAGTGATTTTTGTACCGTAAATTTTTTATTACAAAGTTATAAACAGCTGAAATTGAAATAAGTAAAAGCTTATTTTACTTCGCAGAATGTGAATGATCGAATGTGTTAAATTATTATTTCAAAATGTCGTCTTTGTACGTGGATATGAGCTTCGATGCCTCATGATATTTATCACATCATGAATTTCCTAATAACTTTACTTATTTACCCATTTTCGACTTAACCCATTGACTGCCATGCAAATTTAGCGCGTCTTGCCCTGGATGCCACGTTTTATTTTAAAGAAGACATAAAGTTTTACAAAATATAATAATATTAAGTTACTAATACAATATTGTAATGGCACGTACAGTATTTTTATTGAAAAAAAAAACACTACGAGATAACTCGTAACTGGCAGTTTTGGTACAGACGCTTACTACGAGATATCTCGTAGTTGGCAGTGAATGGGTTAAATGATACAAATAAATCATGAATTTTGTAATAACACAAGATTTTATGCTTACCGATGCTGAGAGACTCCGCGTAGGCCTGTGATATCGGACTTTCTTCAGGTACACCGTGTATATGACGCCATCACCTCTTTCCTCGCCCCATAAGCGCCACGTGGGCTGCAAAAAAAATTAACATCGTATGAGAAACACCGTAATCCGTTTCTCGAAGCAGCCTCATTATCCTCACACTTCATGCCACGAGTTCTGATGCATTCTACAACAGTTCTACAGCAATACGTAGCTTGTCTCGACAAACTTGGACCCCGGATGTGCCACTTTTCGACTACTACTACCTAATATTTCAGTTATCATTTCTCGCGCGCTTTTATGTACGGCTGGAACCCGTATCTTTTATTTGTTGGGAGTCCTATTATCCGTTGATGACTCGCTAACGGAATCTTCAATGGGTTAGCAGACGTGCAGATGGACAATATACGTGTTCACATATGTGTAAAACTTTCTTAAAACGTTGCTGACCGGTCACCAGTTAAGAAGACCAGAAAGGGTTGAAATTTCAAAAAAATCGATTTTTCGTTTTTCATATAATTAGTCACAACCGACAATGCCTAAATTTATGGAAATACATTCATAAAAATATAAAATTCTAGTGTAAAAATCGACAATATTTAAATTTATCGGATTTATTCGTACTTCTTAAAAATTAGCAATATATAAATGAAGATCATTTAAAATTGCTGCATGAAAATCTGTAATGCCTAAACTTACAAAAATTTAAATTCTCATGTAAAAATTAACATTATTTAAATTTATCAGATTTAATCGTACTGCTTGAAAATTAACAATATTTGACTGAAGATCATTTAACACATTGTTGATCGGCCACGAGTTAAGGGGACCAGAAAGGTTTGAAATTTCAACAAAATCGATTTTTTTTTTTTTACATAATCGGTTAGTACAATTTTTTAAGAACATATTGGCGCAAGAAAAACTTCGATATTCGCAAAATTGAGTTCAGAAATGCCAAAAATGTGAGTAGCCGTAATTATATTCCCAAATTTTAATCGCGTTTTTCTCAAAACAGTATTTTTCATTAGTTTTGCCGCGATAACTCAGAAAGGTTGAAGATATAGATTTGATTTTTTTTTTAATTTAAGATAAATATGTATTCCATAAACTCAATAAATGTCCGCATATAAAAATTACTTTTTTAATATCGTTTTTAACAACAAGTAACTTAAATTTGTCAACCTTTTGGATTTTAATCGCGTTTTTGTCAAAACAGTATTTTCCATTAGTTTTGCTGCGATAACTCAGAAAGGTTGAAGATATAGATTTGATTTTTTTTTAAATTTAAGATAAATATGTATTCCATAAATTGAACCGATGTCTGCATATAAAAATTAATTTTTTAATATCGTGTATAACTACAGATAACTTAAATTTATCAACCTTTTGGAGTTTTGGACGCCATTGCTGCAATTGTGACGTTTTGTCACAAAATTTAGGTTCAGTCTACAGAGAGAAATCTTACCAACTAAATGGCGCTAAGAAAATCGGAAAACTCCAACTCATTCACCCGGAATCCCAGCAAAAAGAAAACAGCACACGACTCACGCGGTCACATTCAGATATAAATATTTTCTTTAATTATTAATATTTAAAACATTTTTAAAGCCTATTTGCTCGTTAAGAATGCATAAAAACCTGCAAAAAAGAAAATTTGAGAAAATTTATTCGTTCGTTCTCAATCGTTATTCGAATTTCACCCAATTTTCGGTCGTTAAAAGTTTTCTGGTCCCTTTAAGGGGTAACATCTAGCTTAATGCTTAAAAACATGGAGTAAATGTAGGAATTTATTTAATTACATGATATAACATATCGAAATTTGGTTTAAAGGCGTTTATTGTGCATACTTTAATGTATAGAAAAAAAATTTCTTATATCTTTGCTTTAAAATGGCGACGCTGGAGCTCTCAAAGTAGAAGTGCATTTTTGGATATGGCCTCCGCGGCTTGCAGCAGAAGTGCCGTACACTTTCACTAAGCACAAAAAGCAACATTTTTTCGTAATCTACATTCAATTTGCTAGAGAAGTACCCAAATATATGGTGAAATATTGATTTTTGTAGAAATGACGAGCATGTGGAGAAAAGTTCTAATTTCCATCAAACAATTCATCCAAAAAATATTTATAATAACGAAAGTTTCTAACCGATCTTAAAAATCATGTGCACTTCCCTGGAGAATGTAGTTTAACAGCTATAGTAAAAATTTCAAGTGAATCAGAGAAAATTTGTTTAAGTTATGCTGCAAGCCAATTTGAAAAAGGTAGTTTTGAGAAAAACGCATTTAAAGTTTTGAGTAACATTATTTCATATTATTTTACTAGTTTTGCCATATTTACGATTATTCTGCAATGCCTGCACCATATAGGTGGCCTTCTACATTAATATTTTCTTCCTCTTTCTCTTTCCTGGAAGATGTGAAGGCTCTACGTGCATTTCGGAAATTTGATGCGGCGTGCGTCAGCATCGACGCAGAAATTGTAACAATTACGACCCATAGTCAATTGTAACGTCTGCATCTTTGCCATTATGCTTTCAAATCGATCGTTAAAAATAGAAGACGCAATATTTATGTCGATGCCGAGCAATTCTCGTGTTGCCGCACTTCATCCGTCGAAAGTTTATGGTAAAGAGTTGCCTAAATTTCGTTTCGCATTTTTTCGATCGAATCTGGATTTCGGTTAGTATTATGTCCCTTCAGAATCTTTAGAATCGGTACCATGTACTTTGAACCGTTCCGAGGCATCACGACTTGCTTTATAAAATAAGCTGTAAAACCACTTTAAAAAATATTTTTGCCTATAAGACAAATTGCACCTTATTTTTAAGGCTCTAAAGTATCATATGACACGAAAAAATTTGTTCGATTTTTTGAAAATTTAAAGTAGGTGTTATCCCTTAAGTAGCAGGTAAACTGCATTGGGACACAAGATAAAAAATACCCATTCACATAAAGAAGAGAACAGAATAGTTAAGAGCTCATTCAGCCGTTCTTGTTTGGCCCGAAATTTAAACCACGAGTACGGCCCGTGATATTCATGTTTGACCCGAAATGTCAATTACGAGCCAGACTCGTGATATTCACGTTTGACACGAAATCAAACAACGAGTGTGACTCGTGATATTGAAGTTTGGCCTAAAATTTCATCACGAGTCAGACTCGTGATATTCACGTTTGACATTAAATCAAACAACGAGTCTGACTCGTGATATTCAAGTTTGGCCTAAAATTCGCATCACGAGCCAGACTCGTGAAAATAGTGCAAGGGGTAAATTATACTCTAACATAGCAAAATACGCTTAGCAGTCAATGTGTCAAATGACGCGAAAACCCATAGTCAAGCCATCCCTACCCATCGGCACTAAGGAATGCGCAGCGGGGGGTAATTTACGCTGGCAATATTGTGTCCGAACCCTGTCAGTGACACGCACGTTCTATTTATATCCGCGTCCATTCACGCACATTCACATTCACCGAAAGCGTGTCCCGTAACTCGTGCAGCCGTTAAAATAATTGCGCGCAAAGTAATCCGTTGCGAAAACAGAACGGGCCATTTGCATAGCGGATTTGCATTCGAAAGAACCGGGAACATGATTTGCGTGAAACGATCTGCAATTTCGCGTAGTTCGAGCACTTTTCCTTCGACTATTTGCATTTTGCGGAGACACCACGTGGATCTCGGCTCGTTGAGGGGTCATTTTTTCGCGGCGGATCTTTAAAGTTTGTCGGGATGTGAGCATACGGTAAATTGGTTTGAATAATTTGTGTCGGTGGAATTTAAATGTTTAGCCCATTGGAGAAACGTCGATAATATTAAAGGGGTATTCCAATGTGAACGCTTACAAAAAAAGCAAATTTTTATAATAACAGTTCTTTCTCAGAATTGTTGCGTATAATTGAGCAAAGTTTTTTTCCTGAAAGGTATGGCCTAGGACAATAGAGGACAATTTCTTTATCGTTTAAAAATATTTGTGCATTTAATTATATTGGTGGGTTTGCACCAAACAAAAAAATGTTTGTTATTTTGGTGTAGACAATTCTGGCCCTCCTGGACATCTGAGACAGAAAATCGAGAGAGATTCTTAATCTGTATGAATGTGGTTGTCGCATGAACGTTAGGTTTCAAATTTTCATGAAAATTAATAAAATGGCGCCGTTCTGTGAAAAAGTGTAAAAAAGCAATTTTTTGCGCTATAAATAAGGCAAAATTATGGGTTATAATCAAAACTTTAAGATGATTGAGCTTCATGCCATAGCCATAAGCATGCTGAATATTGTTTACAAATTTGAAGTCAAACTATGTAGCCATTTTTGAGTAAAAATTAAAAAAAAATGCGGAATCGCCAAAACCGACTCTGGAATATTAATTCTATGACTATAAACTATCAAAAAATGCAAAAATAAATTGATTTTTTCGACCAGTCACATTGGAATACCTCCTTAATATCCACATAAAATCATAGCAGAAGATCCATCATATGCAGTCTGCATGGGGGTTCAGCAAGAGAGAAGAATTTAAAAATAATTTAGTTTTTAAGTTACGGCACAACCTTTTTATTTCCACTGTGACTGATTTTGTTTGAACCTTTATGAATATTGTTTAAAATGTACCGTAGATTATTTACAACAGTTCTAAATTGTAAATTATAATAATGCATTATACTTCATTATGTGGCTGCTGGAAGTTGTAGCCGAAAGTTGTTTTCCGTAAGTTCAGTTGGCTTTATGGGTGCTTTGTATAATAATAATTCATTTTCGAGTGAGAGTTCAGCATGCCTGCTGGTAACTCAGTGCGTATGTTTTCTTTTCTTGAGTTTGGTTTGTTTGATATTTTATGTATGTGTTTCTAGTTTTAGTCTGGAGTCTAGATGCATAATATTTAATTCCCAATATTTACTTATTTTCGTTTGTGGTAGGATGCGGCAAATTTAGTACTTTTAAAGTGCTCTTTCAAACTTATTTTATTTTAAATTGGCCTTTCTTCGTAGTTGGATAAATTTTATTTGCAATTTTCTATGCAATACTCTACATGTTTCATAATCCTCAGACCCTGTCCTCAGGAGTAGTTTCGTTACTTTTCCATCAGTGTTCTTTAATTACTTCTCTTTTAACTTCCTTATCGCACCTTCTTCGTTTTATAATTACAAAGTAATTATTGTCCGAAATAAAATATTATTCGTAATATAACATCATCCCGAAATAATAAAACCACGAAAGCGCGAGTTGGATACGAAAATAACATGAAGTAGTTATCATTAAAAAAAAAATTATTTCGAAACCATAAAGCGATGTAAATTAACCAAACTTCCCGTGAAAACGGTAATTTTTAACATTAAAAAGACGGAAACAGTATGTCCATGTATTGCCCAAAAGCAGTCAAAATGACTCCATTGTGAAAGAATAACTAATGTGTAAAGAAATTTATCTAAAATTAATTGTTAATATTTTTTTATATTATTTACAGTTATATAACAGGTTATTAGTAAATATTAACTGTTTTGAACGAACTTATCCCATATTTCCGAAACCAAAGCAAATTTATTTGTTTGCAGGCTCCTACTTTTAGCTTTTCCAATAACTCACTTCTATTCGACATTTCTTTCAGGAATTTAGGGCGCAAATGATATAAAATAAACAACTGGTTAGAACAAGTATCACTGCATAAAGATACGAATATCAAGTACTACTTTAGTTTATTGAGCAACGGGCGTATTTAAACAATGAAGTTTTTCATGAAAGAAACGAAGCTGTGATGCTAGCATCAAAATAACTTCCACCTAACCTACGGAATCAAAAAGTAAATACACTTGTATGTTATCACGTAACGGTAATCGAAAAAAAATGAAAAATGTTATTTCAATACAGAGCCGAACTGGTCATAGAAGAAATTACTCAATTCAATAATAAGAGTCATTTGATTATTTTAAATTTTCCAAGCAGCCAAAACGACTGCTTTTGGGCAATATAGGTATAACACATATATATACCGACAATGAAGGAGGTGGGAGGAAACTATAATTATTAATAAACGCATTTATATGTTGTACAAAAAGTCACCAAATTCTAAGAAATTGTATCATTATATACATCATTTTTTTTCTAATTGAAATTAAAAAGCAGTTAAAATTACTTCCTTGGGCAAATTAGTGTTAATGATCTTCACTAAAATATTGCTAATTTTCAGTGTTAAGGCTTTTACTGCTATGAGCGCATATATACGCTACCCAATCGTTTGACTTTCTATATACTTTACCCGCAATTATCAATGTAGAAGATGAATACCCACGCGTTCTTTATGAAATAACTTTCTTGCACTATCTAATTTAGCATAACCGAAGAATTTCGAAAACGGAACCCAGGCTTCTGCACTAATTAGAACATCACACAGAAAATGTCAAATAAAAGCCTCCACCGCAGAAAGTCAATTTCCTTGTTAAAAATACGAGAAATGAATCCGGCTAAAAGTGAGTGATCAATGAGAGTGGCCTGTAGACAACGGATCTGTTGTAATAATGGGCTTGACTTCTCTTTCGCGCCGGATGAGTCGCTTTATCAGACCTTTTCAACACTCGTGAGACTCTCGTGAGAAATCAATTGGCCGGCGGATGGGCCGTTATTGGGTCACAATGGAGGATAAAAGGAACTTTTAGGTTCCCGCGCCTGCTTACTTCAAGAGAGAGTTCCACGATATTAATAAATGTAACCTTTGCAGTGCATCTTTGATCGGCGTATTCGAAATTTTCCATTGTGACAGACTAATATATTTGGTTGGCAAGAAAGTCCTTTCGGTTTCCATCAGTAAAGAACGTTATGTTTGTTTCGTTATTCTTTTGTCAATGTTAACATTTTTTCGGTTGAGATTTGGTAGTCGATATCTTTAGGTTGGGATAGAAAGAAATGTCGTGTAATTTTATTTACAACTGTCAGTTTACGGTGGTTTTAACATGGAGTGGAAAAATAAGCATTTTCGAGACATTTTACTTTTTTATTTTTATGAAGGAAGAAAGCGGCTGAGGCTCACAAAGAGATATGTGAAGTTTATGGTGTTGATTGTTTAACAGAACGCACGTGTCGGAATTGGTTTAGAAAATTTCGTTCTGCATATTTTCCACTGAAAGATGACCAACGGTGTGGTCGACCTTATTATTCGATTATATATAATTGAATTTTTGATTATATTGAAATTATTGAATTCATTTGAATATTTATTTGATTATATATAATTGATATATTAATTGATATAATAATTGATAATTTATAATTGAATTTTTGATTATATTGAAATTATTGAATTCATATTGAATATTTATTTGATTATATTGAATTTTCAATATCCATAATTATAGCCATAATTGAATCGAATTGTCATATAATTGAAAATCTTATAGGACGTCTTGGACTTGTTAAGAACCTTGATATTTGGGTTCCGCACAAATTTAATGAAATTCACCTAACACATCGAATCAATATTTGTGATACGCATTACAAACGTATTGCGATCGACATTTCTTTGAAACTGGCGATGAAAAATGGATCGTCCGCAATAACGTTAATCGAAAAAGATCACGGTCCAAGTATGATGAACCAGAACAAACCATATCGAAAGCCGAATTGCATCAGAAAAAGATATGCTGCCAATTTGGTGGGATTACAAAGGTGTTGTGTATTTTGAGCTGCTTCTAAACACCCGAACGATCAAATCAGATGTTTACTGCCAAAAACTTATGAAATTGGAAGAAGCAATCAAAAGTAAAGGCCAGAATTGGTAAATTTATTATTATCATTTATTTCGAAGTTTACAAAACTTCTTAAATGGTATAAATTTCAGTAATAACGATGACCTCAAGTCAGACTTGGTTGAGTTCTTTACTGATAAGGACCAGAAGTTCTATGGGCGCGGGATCATGAAGTTACCAGAAAGATGGCAAAAGGTCATCGAACAGAAAGACGGATTTTTTCGTAAAAGTGTTGTCATTCTTGTAAAAATTAAAATTTTTCCAAATCCTTCGTCCAGGCCCTTTGTCATGCAATATACAAACACAGTATTCTTTTATTTCTATTTCGGATAAGCCGTACCGACGATATCGTGGTCACCGCAAGTGATGAAAATAAACGGAAGCTCTAGGAGAAGAGCTATATTTCCTCCATTTTTTAATATTTTCTTATAAAAAAATTGATACAAGTACCACTAAGTATGTACGTTTTGCTAGTAATTTGCGAATTTTAATTAATACTCACTAAAATGGCAAAAAAAATCTTGAAAATCATGTAATTTTGCCGATTCCAAGTAGGCATAACCCCTTAAACGAGGGCGCCACAGTTAACTGGTTAAAGTTCATTTTTTGTATAGAAAAATTTGGGTTTTATTTCGTACTAAAAAAACCGAAATTACTTTCTGCCAACCCAATAGAACAGTCGATTTTTTAATATTTTCTTATAAAAAAATTTATACAAGTACCACTAAGTATGTACTTTTTGCTAGTAATTTGCGAATTTTAATTAATACTCACTAAAATGGCAAAAAGAATCTTGAAAATCATGTAATTTTGCCGATTCCAAGTAGACATAACCCCTTAAACGAGGGCGCCACAGTTAACTGGTTAAAGTTCATTTTTTGTATAGAAAAATTTGGGTTTTATTTCGTACTAAAAAAACCGAAATTACTTTCTGCCGACCCAATAGAACAGTCGATTTTTTAATATTTTCTTATAAAAAAATTTATACAAGTACCACTAAATGTGTACTTTTTGGTAGTAATTTGCGAATTTTAATTAATACTCACTAAAATGGCAAAAAAAATCTTGAAAATCATGTAATTTCGCCGATCCCAAGTAGACATAAACCTTTAAACCAGGGCGCCACAGTTAACTGGTTAAAGTTTATTTTTTGTATAGAAAAAATTAAGTTTCATTTCACACTAAAAAAACCGAAATTACTTTCTGCCGACCCAATAGAACAGTCGATTTTTTAATATTTTCTTATAAAAAAATTTATACAAGTACCACTAAGTATGTACTTTTTGCTAGTAATTTGCAAATTTTAATTAATACTCACTAAAATGGCAAAACAAAATCTTGAAAATCATGTCATTTCGCCGATTCCTAGTAGGCATAACCCCTTAAACGAGGGCGCCACAGTTAACTGGTTAAAGTTCATTTTTTGTATAGAAAAAATTGAGTTTTGTTTCATACCAATAAAACCGAAATTACTTTCTGCCAACCCAATAGAACAGTCGATTTTTTAATATTTTCTTATAAAAAAATTTATACAAGTACCACTAAGTATGTACTTTTTGCTAGTAATTTGCGAATTTTAATTAATACTCACTAAAATGGCAAAAAAAATCTTGAAAATCATGTAATTTCGCCGATCCCAAGTAGGCATAAACCCTTAAACGAGGGCGCCACAGTTAACTGGTTAAAGTTCATTTTTTGTATAGAAAAATTTGGGTTTTATTTCGTACTAAAAAAACCGAAATTACTTTCTGCCAACTCAATAGAACAGTCGATTTTTTAATATTTTCTTATAAAAAAATTTATACAAGTACCACTAAGTATGTACTTTTTGCTAGTAATTTGCGAATTTTAATTAATACTCACTAAAATGGCAAAAAAAATCTTGAAAATCATGTAATTTTGCCGATTCCAAGTAGGCATAACCCCTTAAACGAGGCCGCCACAGTTAACTGGTTAAAGTTCATTTTTTGTATAGAAAAAATTGGGTTTTATTTCGTACTAAAAAAACCGAAATTACTTTCTGCCAACCCAATAGAACAGTCGATTTTTTAATATTTTCTTATAAAAAAATTTATACAAGTACCACTAAGTATGTACTTTTTGCTAGTAATTTGCGAATTTTAATTAATACTCACTAAAACGGCAAAAAAAAACTTGAAAATCATGTAATTTTGCCGATTCCAAGTAGGCATAACCTTAAACGAGGGCGCACAGTTAACTGGTTAAAGTTCGTTTATTGTATAGAAAAAATTAAGTTTCATTTCACACTAAAAAAACCGAAATTACTTTCTGCCGACCCAATAGAACAGTCGATGCTATCGTTCCCATCATCAGACGCACTCGTAATTGTCCCGTGCGACGTCCTCGACATGCGCCCCGGTCTGCGATGAAAAAAGACACGCATCACGCTATCTCTGAAACGGCAGGTAACATTGCCGGCGTCGCAACTGACTGCTGCGATATTGTCTCAAAGTGATAATTTCCGAGGACCTCGAGGCGCTCTGTCTCCTTCTGCGTTTTAGTTCTACGTCGCAAAGCCTCTTATTCTGCGTCTCATTTTCTGCGTGGCGTCCTTCGTTTTTTCTCTCTCAGCTGTTAACGGCATTAGAAATTTCCTTGGCGTGTGCCAACATAAATTCCAATAACTTAACACTAAACGTATCAGTACTTTATATATAATTGTTCTTAACGTGAGGGGTCGTTAATTCTCTTATGGAAGAAACGTTGATTTTCATAAAGAGATTCCTAATTTATTAAAGCGAGAAATTGAATAATCAGATAATATAAGAATTTACAGAGTTTAAGATAATTTACAGATTTTAAAGAAGTAACAATGAATGTACGATTTTTAAATAAATTTTGAAAGGGGTCATTAAACTTAGGGGACCTCAGGGAACTTATTGCGCAAAAACTCGACTTTTTGACACTAGACGTGTGTCCCCATAAAATAGTATTTTTGTATTGTTCGACTTTAAATTGTCTTCGTACCACTCGAATTTATTTTTTCTCTCTCAGTTGTTAAAGGCATTAGAAATTTGCTTGACGTGTGCTACGTAAATTCCAATAACTTAAGGTATTGAAACTTATCGCGCAAAAACCCGACTTTTTGACACTAGGCGTGTGACCCCACAAAGGAATATTTTTGTATTGTTCGACTTCAAATTGTTTTCGTGCCACATGACTTCAAACAGTACAAGAATGGTTTCCTCTGTTAATCGCACACATCGCCTACCAAAACATCATATTCTTAACACATTGCATGCGGATATATTTCGCCGCGTATTAATTTATTATGTATTAATTTATTGACCGGTACCCATGCAGTTTCTCCCTCATTCTGCAGTACCAGACTGCAGAAAATGTAAAAGTACGTTTCCCGCATGCATTAATTTATATGCACATAATGTATTAATTTATTGACCGGTACACATAAAATTTCTCCCTCATTCTCCAGTACCAGGCTACAAAAAACGTAAAATTACGTTTCTCGCGTGTATTAATTTATATCTATACAACATATTAATGTATTATCTATTACTTTACTATATATTAATTTAGTGACTCGTACATACGAAATTTCTCTCTCATTCTCCAGTGCTAGACTGCAGAAAACGTAAAAGTACGTTTCCGCGTGCATTAATTTATATCTATACAATGTATTTATTTATTATATATTAATTTGTTACGCGTACGCACGAAATTGCTCCCTCATTCTCCAGTACCAGGCTACAAAAAGCGTAAAAGTACGTTTTCCGCGTGTATTAATGTATATATATACAATGTATTAGTTTATTATCTATTCCTTTATTATGTATTAATTTATTGACCGGTACGCACCAAATTTCTGCCTCATTCTCCAGTGCCAGACGGCAAAAAATGTAAAAATATGTTTTCCGCGTGTATTAACTTATATGTACATAATGTATTACTTTATTATGCATTATCTTATCGACCGGTATGCACTAATTTTCTTCCTCATCATACAGTGCCAGACTGCAAAGAATGTAAAAGTACGTTTCTCGCATGTATTAATTTATACGTATATAATGTTTTAATTTAATATGCATTACTTTATTATGTATTAATTTCTTGACCGATACGCACGAATTTTCTCCCTCATTCTCCAGTGCTAGTCTGCAGAAAACGTAAAAATATGTTTCCTGCGTGTATTGATATATATAATGTATTAATTTATTGACGTCCTCTAACTGGCAAGGAAAGGTCACCTATGATCCTCAATTATTATATTGATGTATCATAGGTGACGAGTTTGTTGAATTGTGTTATTTGATTGCTTAGTAGTCAGTTGACGATAAGACAAACACGATAAGACGTAAAAAGACGAAAAGGCGAAACGACGAAAGATTAGGAAATAATACAAAAGTGTCTTGATTGTGTTGTTATTGTTTATATATATCATACTCTGTAGTTTCACTTGGTTAAATCCTACGTCCATTACTTTACTAATATATATCAATTTTTTAACCCGTACGCATGAATTTTCTCCCTCCTTCTTCAGTACCAGACTTCAGAAAATGTAAAAGTACATTTCCCGCCAGTATTAATTTGTATGTATATAATGTATTACTTTATTATATATTAATTTACTACATAATGCATGAATTTATTGACCGGTACGCACCAAAATTCTCCCTCATTCTCCAATGCCAGACTGTAGAAAACATATATATATATATATACATATATATAATAGGTACACAACTTTGCTCCCGCCGTTTTTTCCCTTTCGTCCAATGCAAAAAACGGCGGGAGCAAAGTTGTACACCTAATATAATCTATTAATTTATTGACCAGTACGCATCAAACTTCTCCCTTATTCTCCAGTGCCAGAGTGCACAAACCATAAAAGTACGTTTCCCGCATATCTTAATTTATATCTATACAACGTATTAATTTATTATCAATGTGGGATCTCAAATACAGGGTCCTCTAACTGGCAAGGAAAGGACGAGTTTGTTGAATTGTGTTATTTGATTGTTTAGTAGTCAGTTAACGATAAGACGTAAACACGATAAAACGTAAAGACGAAAAGGCGAAACGGCGAAATTACGAAAGTTTAGGAAATAATACGAAAGTCTCTTGATTGTGTTGTTATTGTTTATAAATACTATACTCTCTAGTTTCACGTGTTTAAATCCTACATCCATTACTTTACTATATATCAATTTTTTAACCCGTACGCACGAATTTTCTCCCTCCTTCTTCAGTACCAGACTGCAGAAAACGTAAAAGTACATACAGATAAGACGTAAAGACGAAAAGGCGAAACGACGGAACCACAAAAGTTTAGGAAATAATACGAAAGTCTCTTGATTGTGTTGTTATTGTTTATAAATAGTTTCTCTCTAGTTTCACGTGTTTAAATCCTACATCCATTACTTTACTATATATAAATTTTTAAACCCGTTGACTGCCAACCGTATTTTGCTATGTTAGAACCGCGATGCGATGAAATACTGCAGAGTATGATTAAGTAATGCAAAATGAAGGTAACGCAGAGTTCTTAGCAGGCGAAGTATTAAGAACACGGTTCCAATATCAATTGTTTTTACAAATTTGTAAATAGGCTTTATTGCACATTTTTTGCATTCTTTGTAAAATCTTTTGCACCGGTCACCAGTGACCACCGTGGCAGTCAACGTTTTAACCCGTACGCACGAAATTTGTCCCTCCTTCTCCCGCTACCTCACTTCCAACGTCTCATGTGTTTAAATCCTACATCCATTACTTTACTATATATCAATTTTTTTAACCCGTTGATTGCCAAGCGTATTTTGCTATGTTAGAACCGCGAAGCGATGAAATACTGCAGAGTATGATTAAGTAATGCAAAAAGAAGGTAACGCAGAGTTGTTAGAAGCCGAAGTATTGAGAGCACGGTTCCAATATCAATTGCTTTTACAAAATTGCAAATAGGCTTTATTGCAAATTTTTTGCATTTTTAGTAAAATCTTTTGCATATTTTGCTATGTTAGAACCGCGATGCAATGAAATACTGCAGAGTATGATTAAATTGTGCAAAATAAAGGTAACGCAGAGTTGTTAGAAGCCAAAATATTGAAGCACCGTTTCAATATCAGTTGCTTTTACAAGATTGCAAATAGGCTTCACTGCAAACTTTTTGCATTCTTAGTAAAATCTTTTGCATATTTTGCTATGTTAGAACCGCGATGCAATGAAATACTGCAGGGCATAATTAAATCGTGCAAAATAAAGGTAACGCAGAGTTGTTAGAAGCAAAAATATTGAAGCACCGCTTCAATATCAATAGCTTTTACAAAATTGCAAATAGGATTCATTCCAATTTTTTTTGCATTTTTAGTAAAATCTTTTACGTATTTTCCTATGTTATAACTGCGATGCGATGAAATATGGCACAGCATAATTAAATCGTGCAAAATAAAGGTAACGCAGAGTTGTTAGAAGCAAAAATATTGAAGCACCGCTTCAATATCAATAGCTTTTACAAAATTGCAAATAGGCTTCATTACAAATTTTTTGCATTCTTAGTAAAATTTTTTGCACCGGTCACCAGTGACCACCGTGGCAGTCAACGTGTTAACCCATACGCACGAAATTTGTCCCTCCTTCTCCCACTACCTCACTTCCAACGTCTTTTTCTACCTTTACACAGTGCAAAAGCGTGTCATTGCCGTTCCCTAGCTTCGCCGATGATCATAGCGGATAAAAGGTTCGGTTGAAAGCGGCGTGGCCGGCAAGTGGTCGCGACTAGGTAGTTGGAAAGGTAAGAGGTAAACGGCGTATAGCACTTGGGAATAGTACGCGTGGCGTCCGCTTCTACGTTCGCGTTGCGGAACGGACGCAGCAATTAGAGGTTTACAGAAGGAACCCGAGCGTGACTCGGGTCCTCGTACCTCCGCGTCCTTGAAAAACAGTCCCTGGCCAACGCCGTGCCCAATGGTCACGCAGGAATTCCTTCTGGAAGCGTTGCTTTCGAGATACGTTGTGGAAATATCTTGTTTTTCTGCCGCGCCGTGATTTTACGTCAAGGAATCGAGTTTACGCGTGTGCCTTTGTTGTGCGGACGAGCAGCAGAGCGGTAAGAGGCACTTTAATCCTGGACGGTTCTATGTCGAGGGTAACCCGACATCATATTTTGATACAGCGATTTTTACTTATGGAAAATGGACGATAGTTCCTTGACCAATAGTTGTTGCATTATAAAAGGTGTCTCAAAATGGACTGACATTTTATTATAATTTATTAACACTTTGACTGCCGTGATGGTCAACGTCGGGTTCTTGCGCAATAAGTTCCAATACCTTAAGTTATTAAAATTTATGTTGGTACACAAGAAGCAAATTTCTAACAGCGTTAACAACTGAAAGAAAAAATGGAGTCAGTAAACGTAGATCATCGACTAATAGTCGTCGCATTGTAAAAGGTGTCTCAAAATGGAGTGACATTTTAATTTATTAACACTTTGACTACCGTGATGGTCAACGTCGGGTTTTTGTGTAGTAAGTTCCAGTACCTTAACTTATTGGAATTGATGTTGGGGCGCACCAAGCAAATTTCTAGCACCGTTAACAACTGAGAGAAAAATGAAGTTAGTAAACGTAGATCATCGACCAACAGTCGTTGCATTATAAAAGGTATCTCAAAATGGATTGACATTTTATTATAATTTATTAACACTTTGACTGCCGTGATGGTCAACGTCGGGTTCTTGCGCAATAAGTTCCAATACCTTAAGTTATTCGAATTTATGTTGGCACACGCTAAGCAAATTTCTGACATCGTTAACAACTGAAAGAAAAAATGGAGTCAGTAAACGTAGATCATCGACCAATAGTCGTCGCATTGTAAAAGGTGTCTCAAAATGGAGTGACATTTTAATTTATTAACACTTTGACTACCTTGATGGTCAACGTCGGGTTTTTGTGTAGTAAGTTCCAATACCTTAAGTTATTAAAATTGATGTTGGTACACAAGAAGCAAATTTCTAACACCGTTAACAACTGAAAGAAAAAATGGAGTCAGTAAACGTAGATCATCGACCAATAGTCGTCGCATTGTAAAAGGTGTCTCAAAATGGAGTGACATTTTAATTTATTAACACTTTCACTACCGTGATGGTCAACGTCGGGTTTTTGTGTAGTAAGTTCCAGTACCTTAACTTATTGGAATTGATGTTGGGACGCACCAAGCAAATTTCTAAGACCGTTAACAACTGAGAGAAAAATGAAGTTAGTAAACGTAGATCATCGACCAACAGTCGTTGCATTATAAAAGGTATCTCAAAATGGATTGACATTTTATTATAATTTATTAACACTTTGACTGCGGTGATGGTCAACGTCGGGTTCTTGCGCAATAAGTTCCAACACCTTAAGTTATTAAAGTTTATGTTGGTACACAAGAAGCAAATTTCTAACATCGTTAACAACTGAGAGAAAAATGAAGTTAGTAAACGTAGGTCATCGACCAACAGTCGTTGCATTATAAAAGGTATCTCAAAATGGACTGACGTTTTAATCTATTAACAGTTTGACTGCCGTGATAGTCAACGTCCGGTTTTTGCGCAATAAGTTCCAATACCTTAAGTTATTCAAATTTATGTTGGGACACACGAAGCAAATTTCTAATACTGTTAAGAGTTGAGAGAAAAAATGAAGTCAAGTGGCACGAAGCAACTTGAAGTCAGACAATACAAAAATAATCCTTTGTGGGGACACATGCCTAGTGTTGAAACGTCGGGTTTTTGTGCAATAAGTTCCAACACCTTAAGTTATTGGAATTTATGTTGGCACACGCGAAGCAAATTTCTAATACTGTTAAGAACTGAGAGAAAAAATGAAGTCAAGTGGCACGAAGACAATTTGAAATCAGACAATACAAAAATAATCCTTTGTGGGGACACACGCCTAGTGTCCAAACGTCAGGTTTTTACGCAATAAGTTCCAATACCTTAAGTTATTAAAATTTATGTTGGTACACGTGAAGCAAATTTCTAATACTGTTAAGAGTTGAGAGAAAATATGAAGCGAAGTGGCACGAAGACAATTTGAAATCAGACAATACAAAAATAATCCTTTGTGGGGACACATGCCTAGTGTCCAAACGTCAGGTTTTTACGCAATAAGTTCCAATACCTTAACTTATTGGAATTTATGTTGACACACGCCAAGCAATTTTTTAATACCATTAACAACTGAGAGAAAAAATTAAGTGAAGTGGCACGAAGGCAATTTGAAGTGAGACAATACAAAACAAATCCTTTGTGGGGACACGCGCCTAGTGTCCAAACGTCAGGTTTTTACTTAATAAGTTCCAATACCTTAAGTTATTAAAATTTATGTTGGCACACGCGCAGCAAATTTCTAATACTGTTAAGAGTTGAGAGAAAAAATGAAGTCAAGTGGCACGAAGACAACTTGATGTCGAACAATAGAAAAATATTCCTTTGTGGGGACACACGCCTAGTGTCAAAAAGTCGAGTTTTTGCGCAATAAGTTCCAATACCTTAACTTATTAAAATTTATGTTGGCACACGCGAAGCAAATTTCTAATACTGTTAAGAGTTGAGAGAAAACATGAAGTCAAGTGGCACGAAGACAATTTGAAGTCAGACAATATAAAAATAATCCTTTGTAGGACACATGCCTAGTATCGAAACGTCGGGTATTTGCGCAATCAATTCTAATACCTTAACATTTTGACTGCCATAATGGTTACCAATGGGTAGCAATAATTACTTTATAAATGCAGTTATTGGTGGAATAGTGATGTGATCCTTTGGTCTCCAATACCTGCAGATTATTTACATTTTGCATAATTCAATCAAACGCTGTAGTATTTCATAGCATCGTCGTTCCAATACGGCAAAATACGCACGGCAATCAACGTGTTAATATATATTATTATTATTATATTATTATATATTTAATTCATTTAATTTATGTATTTATATTATTGACTAAATGTCAATACTTCCTGATACCAGTTGTCAAAAATTAGTATTGCTATTGTAATGTTCGCTACAAAAAAAATGGCGGGTAATTTAAAATGTCAGGTCGTTTTGAGACATCGTTTTTTAATTATATATACTTATATCGTGAAAAATTACGTAGTTTGAAGCACATAGAGGTTCGATGGTAGCAAATGCACTGACTGACTCGAAGGAAGTTGCGAAAATCTTGCGAACCGTAAAAGGTTAAGGTACACGTACGCAAAATAGTTGTTTAAGATTCGTTGACGTAGTAGATTTACGTACGTTTGTAATGCAATAAGACAGTATAGGTGTTGTAAGTGTTACTGTTACTGCGTGTAGATTTAGACTTTATTCTTTCTCGTTCGCTTGTGGCTGTGTGAAATTTTGTAGGTCTGCCAGGATGTCGTCGATGTTCGCGTGCAGTTATATATACGTCGTGATAAAATTCGTTCCGAAGCGACTCAGAGGACTTTTGTAGAAATGGACTGTGCGGCCGGACTATAGAAAGCAAATGAACTGTACGGTTGCCAGTCTGTCCAGTAAAAATCGATGAGAAAGGCCGTGGAAAAAGCTCGGTTATTGCACTGACCGCTCGGAAGTAACTACATTACTCGAGATACTTTTATCGACAGCGTATTCATTTTAATGTTCAGTGGCTAATAAGGCAATAGGTGCCGTTCAAGACACGTTCATACGTTGAACTAATTTTTTAATCATTTCACGAACCTCTGAATAATCTGTACGTATTGGTTATAATGAATTATAATGAATTAATGTTGACTGTCGAGCGTATTTTACTATATTAAAACTGCAACATATTGAAGTACTACAGAATATGATTGAATTGGGCAAAATGAAAATAATGCAAAGGTATCGAAGACCAAAGAATTGAATCACTATTTAACACGTTGACTGTCGTGCGTATTTTACTATATTAAAATCGCAACGTGATGAAGTACTACAGAATATGATTGAATTGCGCAAAATGAAAATAATGCGAAGGTATCCGAGACCAAAGAATTGAATTACTATTTAATACGTTGACTGCCGTATTTTACTATTTTAAAACCGCAACGTAATGAAGTACTACAGAATATGATTGAATTGCGGAAAATGAAAATAATGCGAAGATATGGGAGACCAAAGAATTGAATCACTATTCAACACGTTGACTGCCTTGCGTATTTACTATATTAAAATCGCAACGTGATAAAGTACTACAGAATATGATTGAATTGTGCAAAATTAAAATAATACGAAGGTATTCGGGACCAAAGAATTGAATCACAATTTAACACGTTAACTGCCGTGTGTATTTTACTATATTAAAACAGCAACGGGATAAAGTATTACAGAATATGATTGAATTGGGCAAAATGAAAATAATGCGAAGGTATCGAAGACCAAAGAATTGAATTACTATTTAACAGGTTGACTGCCGGGCATATTTTACTATATTAAAACCGCGACGTAATGAAGTACTACCAGAATATCATTGAATTGCGCAAAATGAAAATAATGCGAAGGTATCGGAGACCAAAGAATTGAATCACTATTTAATACGTTGACTGCCGTGCGTAATTTACTATATTAAAATGGCAACGTATTGAAGTACTACAGAATATGATTGAATTGTGCAAAATGAAAATAATGCGAAGATATCGGGGACCAAAGAATTGAAACACTATTTAATATTAATTGCATTTACAAAATTAAAAATGCTACCAATTGGGTATTTTTTGAATTTTTCGGATATTTGATATATCATGTTGGATATATCAATATTTTGTGGATCCGCGTAGTGATCGCATATTGATAGTCAACTATTTGATCAAAGTGAGCATCGAGTAACACCAGCGAAATATTCCACTACGGAAGTAGTGTGGCAAAAAGTCTGACGTACGCGTTTTGCAAGTATTAGTTCCGTATGTGGGCCTATAAGAAGCCGCAAGTCGAATTACAAGGGTCGCTGGATCGATATGTATGGAATATACGAATGACTGTCACAGCGATGTGCATGTCGCGTGGGTACTCATTGCAAAAATTACGAGAACAGCGAAAAAAGACGAGTACACGGAGAAAATTAGTCAGAGTCTAAGAATGTTTGAAGGGACAAAGAAAATTTGAAGGTAATCTGGAGGAAATTTACAGTTTAGTAAAGATTCAATAGACGGTTTTTTGCACGTTTTCTTTATTCTTACGCTGCATTTTTTACGTTTTGCTTACTTTTACATAATACTTTTACATGTTTTCGGAGGTGTTGTATTTAATGCACATAGTACAGCAAGGAATTCGATTTAGCAAAGAATGAGTACATCATGATCTCTTTTCACGCGGTTTTCTTTTTCTTTTCTTTCTCAAATTTACGGTTTAGTAAAGATTCAGTAGAATGCAGTCTCTTTTTACACGGTTTTTGCACGTTCTCCTCACTTTTACGCTGCATTTTTTACACGTTTTGTTTACTTTTACATAATTCTTTTACGTTTTCTGAGGTGTTTTATTTAATGCACATAATACCGCAAAGAATGAGTACATAATGATCTATTTTTATTAGAGAAGATTAATCAGCCTAGGAAAGTTTGAAGGAAGAAACAAAATTTCCAGGAAATCAGGAGCAAATTTACGGTTTAGTAAAGTTTCAGTAGAATTCGATTTCTTCTTACACGGTTTTTTGCACGTTCTCCTCACTTTTACGCTGCATTTACAGCGTATATTTATTACATGTCGTGTTTAGTCTCACATAATTCTTTTACGTGTTTTACTTACAGTAACATGTTTTCTGAGGTGCCTTTTTATTTTTCTTTTCCTTCTCAAATTTACGGTTTAATAAAGATTCAGTATATCTGTCATCATTTTTACACGTTTTGTTTACTTTTACATAATACTTTTACGTGTTTTACTTACTGTAATATGCTTTCTGAGGTGTTTTACTTGATGCACTTAGTAGCGCAAGAAATGAGTACATCATGATCTCTGTTTACACAGTTTTCTTACATGCTTCACTGCTTTTACGCGATTCTTTTACATTGTTTACTTACTGTTAAACAATTTTTTAAGTTTTTTTTCTGTATTTTTTTGAACAAACTGTCTTCTTGGTATATTTTCATATGCATACTCTAAATTTATTTTTTATAGTTTGCCTTAGTTCTGTACTTTTCTACTAATTTTAATTGAAACGATATACTTTGAGAAGTTCTAAGTGAATACTGGTTTTACTCAGAAACGACGCCATGAAAAGAATCCGAAGAATGCCAGCAACAGAAAAGGAAACCGTAAAGGACCCGAAGGCTCATCAAATTAGGACTAAGAACCACATAAACCGACTTGCAAAGAACTGTTACTTAGGTCTGCCAAGACGACTGAGAAAAAAACTCCATAGTTCTACTGAAACCAATCCCTAATACGCCATATACGCCAATAGTGTATATCTATAAATGTATCACAATCCATACAACATTATTATCGTAACTATATTATATAAAAAAGTATACTAGAGATTTTATAAAAAAAAGTACATTTTAACTCACTTCAACGTACTGTAGATGGTATGCTTTCAATTTTATAATTTTCTCCGTTGCTGCCCGATAATAAACTAAAAAGCTGATGTGTATATGACCCACATGCTGAGTCATTGACAAATTAGGAGATGTATTACATTTATTTTCTATGTACTTTATTGTCAATTTTGCACCCCTAATCCAGTTTTGTCATTGCTGTCTACTAACTGACTGCTAATACTAATGTGTATATGACAAACATGCTGAGTCATTCCCAAATCAATAGAGGTATTAGACTTATTTTCTATATACCTTATCGTCAATTTTGCACTCTAAATTCACTTTTTTTCATTGCTGTCTACTGACTGCTAATACTAATGTGTATATGACCCATATGCTGAGTCATTGGCAAATCAGCAGAGGTATTACATTTATTTTCTATGTACTTTATTGCCAATTTTGCACCCCTAATTCACTTTTCTCATTGCTGTCTAGTAACTGTCTGCTAATACTAATGTATATGACCCATATGCTGAGTCATTGGTAAATTAGCAAAGGTATTAAATTTATTTTCTATGTACCTTATTGCCAATTTTGCACCCCTAATTCACATTTCTTATTGCTGTCTAGTAACTGACTGCTAATACTAATGTATATGACCCATATGCTGAGTCATTGGCAAATCAACAGAGGTATTAAATTTATTTTCTATCTACCTTATTGCAAATTTTGCACCCCTAATCCACTTTTCTTATTGGTGTCTACTGACTGCTAATATTATACTAATGTGTATGTGACCGATATGCTGAGTCATTGACAAATCAGGAGAGGTATTACATTTATTTTCTATGTACCTTAATGCCAATTTTGCACCCCTAATTCACTTTTCTCATTGCAGTCTACTGATTATTGTTACTAATGTGTATATGACCCACATGCTGAGTCATTGGCAAATCAACAGAGGTATTACATTTATTTTCTATGTACCTTATTGTAAATTTTGCACCTCTAATTCACTTTTCTTATTGCTGTCTACTGGCTGCTATTACTAATGTGTACATGACCCATATGCTGAGTCATTGGCAAATCAGCAGAGGTATTACATTTATTTTCTATGTACCTTATTGTCAATTTTGCATACCTACTTCACTTTTCTTACTTTTGTCTACTGACTGCTATTACTAATGTGTATATGACCCACATGCTGAGTCATTGGCAAATCATAAAAGGTATTACATTTATTTTCTATGTACCTTATTGCCAATTTTGCACGCCTAATTCACTTTTTTCATTGCTGTCTACTGACTGCTAATACTAATGTGTACATGACCCATATGGTGAGTCATTGGCAAATCAGGAGAGGTATTTCATTTATTTTCTATGTACCTTATTATCAATTTTGCACCCCTCATTCACTTTTTTCATTGCTGTCTACTGACTGCTAATACTAATGTATATATGACCCATATGCTGAGTCATTGGCAAATCAGCAGAGGTATTAAATTTATTTTCTATGTACCTTATTGTCAATTTTGCACCCCTAATTCACTTTTCTTATTGCTGTCTACTGACTGCTATTACTAATGTGTATATGACCCACATGCTGAGTCATTGGCAAATCAACAGATGCATTAAATTTATTTTCTATGTACCTTATTGCCAATTTTGCACCCCTAATTCACTTTTCTCAGTGCTGTTTACTAACTAACTGCTATTACTAATGTGTATATAACCCAATGGCAAATCAGGAGAGGTATTAGATTTATTTTCTATGTACCTTATTGTCAATTTTGCACCCCTAATCCACTTTTCTCATTGCTGTCTACTAACTGACTGCTAATACTAATGTGTATATGACCCATATGCTGAGTCATTGGCAAATCAATAGAGGTATTAGATTTATTTTCTATGTACCGTATTGCCAATTTTGCACCCTTAATCCACTTTTCTCATTGTTGTCTACTGATTGCTATTACTAATGTGTACATGACCCATATGCTGAGTCATCATGACACATGGGCTGCGTTCTTGATTTCCGAAGAATGAATATTTTACATGCTACATCAGTTCACTGGTGTGTCATTGCAAATATTGAAAATGTGGAAGTGAAGTTTTTCTGTGAAGACATTACTTTCTGTACATTCGTCGACGTACCTTGACGTCCGTCAATAAAAGTCGGTAGTCAAGCACGAAGTCCGAAGCACGCGAAAGCCAAAGCGTGTCGCAGTAATCGATCAGTCGCTCAGTTAGATTCCGCGAATCTAAGGCGAATAGAAAGCGCGATCGATCGCGAACATAGAAGGTTAAAGTCGGACGCGCGTTGAAGGTGTCTCGTTTCTCGTGCGGACCTCGAAGATCTTCGAACTCGACAGAGTACGCATTAACCAGTTAAGCGCGGAATTTAATTTTAGAAATCCCTCACAGGGTGCGGAATTAAAATCGAGCAATGACGTGTACAGTACGTCGGAAAAATAACGGAACTTTTTAAATTTGCCTGCAAAATACTCATTACGAACCTTTTCCAAATTAGCCACGTTAGAGATTGTGCGGATTTCTGAATTATATACAAGTAGAAACTATTACGATTTTGCAAATCAAATGATGCACCTAAGTACTAAAGAGTCAATTTTACATTCCTACTTTTTCCGTTGCAAATTAATTGATAAAAGAGGAACACTGATTACAAACTGTTTTCCAAACAGATCACGTTACAAAATGTTCAGAATTGAACTTTATATACACAGTATGTCGGAAAAATAACGGAACTTTTTAAATTTGCCTGCAAAATACTCATTACGAACCTTTTCCAAATTAGCCACGTTAGAGATTGTGCGGATTTCTGAATTATATACAAGCAGAAATTATTACGATTTTGCAAATCAAATAATGCACCTAAGTACTAAAGAGTCAATTTTACATTCCTACTTTTTCCGTTGCAAATTAATTGATAAAAGAGGAACACTGATTACAAACTGTTTTCCAAACAGATCACGTTACAAAATGTTCAGACTTGAACTTTATATACATAGTATGTCGGAAAAATACCGTAACTTTTTAAATTTGCCTGCAAAATCCTCATTAAGAACCTTTTCCAAATTGGCTACGTTAGAGATTGTGCGGATTTCTGGATTATATACAAGCAGAAACTATTACGATTTTGCAAATCAAATGATGCATCTAAGTACTAAAGAGTCAATTTTACATTCCTACTTTTTCCACATTAATTGCAAATTAATTGATCGATCGACGGATTGTTAGAAAAGAGTCACAAAAACACGATGGAGCAAAAAGCAAATATTAAATTTTGTTTCAAACTCGGCAAAAGGTTTACAGAAATATTTGTAATGACGAAAAAAGTTTATGGTGGTGATTACAAACTGTTTTCCAAACAGATCGAAAAAAGAAAAAAAATGTTCAGACTTGAACCTTATATACATAGTATGTTGGAAAAATAACGGAACATGGTTTTTTAAATTTACGGACGATATATTACAAATGCGACGATATATCTCTACTATTCGTTATAATCTATTCTTAAATCAATATTAATATATTTGAACATTATAACACTTATATTTTACAACATAAATTATAAAATTCGTTATTAATATCATTTCTCTGCAAAATAATTGAAAATGTCGCTTATGGATTCACTTTTTGTTATCGATCGACGGGTGTGTTAGACTGCATTTTAGCGTTTAAAATCAGAGTACCTTTTGTTACCTCGTAAAAAAAACATGATGGAGTAAAGAACTAATATTAAATTTTGTTTCAAACTCGGTAAAAGTTTTACAGAAACATTTGAAATGATGAAAAAAGTTTATGGTGATGATTGTTTATCCCATATACGCAAAATGTGTTCCCATCCTCTCCAAAAGCGATTTTAGGTCACGAGAGAAGACAATGTTGATTTGATGTATTATATTTGAATTTGACGACCGAATATTATCTGGGTGTTATGGAGCGTTTGTGTTGGAGAATCGTTCTAGTGTTCGGTTCGACGCATTCGAAAAAAACAAAAATTGCGGATGAGTTGGTAGAAAAAGTGCGTGATTTCTCAATGATCGCAAAACTCAAATTGGTTATGAAAGGAACGTTTTATGACGATGTTACGCAAGTCCAAAATGCCGTAACGAGGGTCATTGACGTGATTAAAAAAAAAATGACCTAAAAAATGTATGCAAGCATTGGTTGAACGTGGCCAGCAGTGTATCGATGTGGAAGAGATGTATTTTGAATAGAAATAAACAAAATCGTTAAAATAACTAATTCTTTTTTTGTAATTTAAAAGGTTACGTATATTTTCCCGACTAACTGTGTACATAGAATGAAATTGAACCGTCAGGCGTACCAAATATATTTTTGGCATCGAGTTGTGTACATAAAATTTCGAAGTCCCCAAATGGGAATTGTGGCAGCTAATGGATTACTATCGTCCGCCGAAAACAGTCGAATGCAAGAATTGCAATCAAATCGCCGGACTTCATCAAGATGACGCTTTTAGAATTGAAAACCTAACCCAGACGATCACGGTGTACGTACCCATCAGTGTATCGATGTGGAAGTGATGTATTTTGAACTAAAAATAAACAAAATTGCCAAAATAACTAATTCTTTTTCTTTTTAATTTAAAACGTTCTGTTATTTTCCCGATATACTGTGTACGTCAAACGCAGGATAAATTGTCCTATTATAAATTTCGCTACTACTGTTGTCTGAATGGTCCACCTAGAGGCTAAATATAGTAATTTATTGTATTATTATTATTATTAAATTATACATATTTAGCTATTTTTCATACCTTATACTTTATTTTGACAATAACTGTGGAAATACGCAGGTTTACCTCAGATGCTTCAAAAGCGAGGAAGAGAGAGATTTTGGATCGAATGCTTGGGATTCTTGTATTCAGTTCAAGAATGTCTAGAACTCTACCTCGTAGAGCAAAGGGCCAGTTTACGCAATTTCTCCGCAAATCAACGCTCGCCGTCCAAGTCGCGGCTTCTGTATGTAATTGGTTTTGCAATATAAATATAAAATGTTTATACAGAAATATCTATTGTTACTGTATTTTATTGAAATTTCGAGAGAAATTACATAAAAATCCGAAATGTTAAAAAAAATATTCTTATTGTATTTTATTGAAATCATAACTAATAAAACATTATAATATTTAAAAAAAAAATGTAAATATAAGTATATTTTTAACGCTTCCTTTTGTTTATTTTATAGTTTATTATTACTTTCTGTTGTTTATACACATCGTGATTATGTTACAAATACACTTATTATAAATTACCTCAAAAATGTGCAAAAGACTATAACGTATCGTCCAAAGTGTCCACAGTCACCTCAATTATGTTTAAAATGTTTTAACGCATACCATCATAACTAAGAAAACATTATAATATTTTAAAATCAAATTTAAATATAAGTATATTTTTCATGTTTCTTTTTGTTTATTTTACAGTTTATTGTTACTTTCTGTTGTTTATCTTCATCATAATTGTGTCTGAAATAAAATTATTATAAATTTCCACAAAAATCCTGTTTTAATCGGACGAAGAATAGTACCACCTGTTTACTCTATGCAAACATGACCGTCACCCATATCTGGGTGACGTGGCGTTCAACGCTTTAAGGACGGTGGATAATACACATGGTGATCTAATCGGACAGTCCGCGAGTTGCATATTTTCCCACAGCCGCCATTGTTCGCGTTTGTCAAGGTTACGCACAATTTTCCATGGTGAGTGGCTGCTGCTTTGGCCATTGACGATAAACGATCGAATGATACATGGCGGAGGCGCCCATTGTTACGTGCATATAGTGACCAGTGACGTGCGCATAAAGGCGCATAACGCAAATAATTATTAATTAAAAACATATTCCCTAATCACGATTTTATGGACCCGAAAATTGCGGACGAACGAAATCATGACAAATAAATGTGCACATAATTAAGGAAGCGGTCTAAGTCATATACAATAGTTCTTGTTTCGAGATATTTAATGAATTGCATTTGAATAAATTAAAAAATATTTTTATATTATGTAACATTTTAGTTTAGAATTTCATTAGTGTTGATTAATGGAAATTTACTATAAATATGAAATTTTGCGGGAATTTCATACGAAAATGTTTTTAAAGTTTGAATTGACCTAGACCACTTTCATAATTATGGGCACAAGTATTCTGTAACTACGTTTCTATTGAACTTCCGAGTTTGGATGAACCAAATAATAACAAACAAAGTATATATCAGAATTGCTGTCTCACTGATCTATTTATTTCGAGTGAACAAAATAATATTAAAAAATGTAAACGAAATCATGATAGACAAATATTTTGTAACTACGTTTCTATTCAGCTGATAAGTTTTGACGAACTAAATAATAATAAACGAAGTACATATCAGCAATTACTCTCACTGATCTATTTATTTCGGGTGAACAAAATAATACTCAAAAATGTGAACGAAATCATGGCAAATAAATATTTTGTAACTACGTTTCTATTGATCTGACGAATTTGGACGAACGAAATAATAATAATCAAAGTATATATCACAATCGCTGTTTCACTGATTTATTTATTTTCCCTGAACGAAATAATGACAAATAAATATTTTGTAACTACGATTTTATCGAGCTGACGAGTTTGGACGAACGAAATAATAATAATCAAAGTATACATCACAATCGCTGTCTCACTGATTTATTTATTTCACCTGAACGAAATAATGACAAATAAATATTTTGTAACTACGATTTTATCGAGCTGACGAGTTTGGACGAACGAAATAATAATAATCAAAGTATATATCACAATCGCTGTCTCACTGATTTATTTATTCTGACTGAACGAAATAATAATCAAGAATGTATCACAGGTATTATTCCACTGTGCCAATTATTTCGTTTACTGCGCGGTCTGTCTATAATCCAGCATTACGTTTTTTTGAACTGACGAGTTTGGACGAACAACATAATAATAAAACAAGTGTATATAGAAATTGCTCTCACTGATCTATTAATTTCGAGTGAACAAAATCATATTCAAAAATGAGAACGAAATCATGACAAATAAATATTTTGTAACTGCGTTTTTATTGAACTGATGAGTTTTGACGAACGAAATAATAATAAAGTAAATTGTGTATATATAAGAATTGCTGTCTCACTAATTGATTTATTTCGGGTGCACGAAATAATATTCAAAAATGCATCACATGTATTATTCCACCATGCCAATTATTTCGTTTATTGCGTGGCTGTCTATAATCCAGCGTTACGTTCTATTGAATTGACGAGTTTGGAAAAACGAAATAATAATAAACGAAGCATATATCGGAATTGTTGTTTCTCTGATCTATTTATTTCAGGTGAATGAAATAATACTCAAAAATTTGAACGAAATCATAACAAATAAATATTTTGTAACTACGTTTCTATTGAGCTGACGAATTTGGACGAACGAAATAATAATAAAGTAAATTGTGTACATATAAAAATTGCTGTCTCACTAATTGATTTATTTCGGGTGCACGAAATAATATTCAAAAATGCATCACATGTATTATTCCACTGTGCCAATTATTTCGTTTATTACGCGGTCTGTCTATAATCCAGCGTTACATTCCATTAAGTTGACGAGTTTGGACGAATGAAATAATAATGAAGTAAATTGTGTATATATAAGAATTGCTGTCTCACTAATTGATTTATTTCGGGTGCACGAAATAATATTCAAAAACGCATCACATGTATAATTCCACTGTGCCAATTATTTCGTTTACTGCGCGGTTTGTCTATAATCCAACGTTGCGTTCTATTGAATTGACGAGTTTGGACGAACAAAATAATAATAAACGAAGCATATATCAGAATTGTTGTTCCACTGATCTATTTATTTCAGGTGAATGAAATAATAATACTCAAAAGTGTGAACAAAAGCATAACAAATAAATATTTTGTAACTACGTGTCTATTGAACTGACGAGTTTGGACGAACGTAATAATAATAAAGTAAATTGTGTGTATATAAGAATTGCTGTCTTACTGATTGATTTATTTCGGCTGAACGAAATAAAACTCAAAAATGTATCACATGTATTATTCCACTGTGCCAATTATTTCGTTTACTGCGTGCCTGTCTATAATCCAGCGTTACGTTCTATTGAGTTTACGAGTTTGGACGAACGAAATAAGAATAAATGAAGCATATTTCAGAATTGTTGTTTCACTGATCTGTATATTTCAGGTGAATGAAATAATACTGAAAAATGTGAACAAAATCATGACAAATAAATATTTTGTAACTACGTTTCTATTGAACTGACGAGTTCGGACAAACGAAATAATAATAAAGTAAATTGTGTATATATAAGAATTGCTGTCTCACTGATTTATTTATTTCGGGTGCACGAAATAATAATAAAAAATGCATCACATGTATTATTCCACTGTGCCAATTATTTCGTTTATTGCGTGCCTGTCTATAATCCAGCGTTACGTTATATTGAGTTGACGAGTTTGGACGAACGAAATAATAATGAAGTAAATTGTGTATATATAAGAATTGCTGTCTCACTGATTTATTTATTTCGGCTGAACGAAATAACACTCAAAAATGTATCATACGAATTATTCCACTGTGCCAATTATTTCGTTTACTGCGCGGTCTGTCTATAATCCAGCGTTACGTTTTATTGAGTTGACAAGTTTGGACAAACGAAATAATAATAAACGAAGTATATATCAGAATTGTTGTTTCACTGATCTATTTATTTCAGGTGAATGAAATAATACTCAAAAATTTGAACGAAATCATGACAAATAAATATTTTGTAACTACGTTTCTATTGAGCTGACGAATTTCGACGAACGAAATAATAATAAAGTAAATTGTGTATATATAAGAATTGCTGTCTTACTAATTGATTTATTTCGGGTGCACGAAATAATATTCAAAAATGCGTCACATGTATTATTCCACTGTGCCAATTATTTCGTTTACTGCGCGGTCTGTCTATAATCCAGCGTTACATTCCATTAAGTTGACAAGTTTGGACGAATGAAATAATAATGAAGTAAATTGTGTATACATAAGAATTGCTGTCTCACTGATTTATTTATTTCGGGTGCACGAAACAATAATGAAAAATGTATCACATGTATTATTCCACTGTGCCAATTATTTCGTTTACTGCGCGGTTTGTCTATAATCCAGCGTTACGTTCTATTGAGTTGACGAGGTTGGACGGACGAAATAATAACAAACGAAGCATATATGAGAATTGTTGTTCCACTGATGTATTTATTTCAGGTGAATGAAATAATAATACTCAAAAGTGTGAACAAAATCATAACAAATAAATATTTTGTAACTACTTTTCTATTGAGCTGACGAATTTGGACGAACGAAATAATAATAAAGTAAATTGTGTGTATATAAGAATTGCGCTGTCTTACTGATTGATTTATTTCGGCTGAACGAAATAACACTCAAAAACGCATCACATGTATAATTCCACTGTGCCAATTATTTCGTTTACTGCGCGGTCTGTCTATAATCCAGTGTTACGTTCTATTGAGTTGACGAGTTTGGACGAACGAAATAATAATAAAGTAAATTGTGTATATATAAGAATTGCTGTCTCATTGATTTATTTATTTCGGCTGAACGAAATAACACTCAAAAATATATTACATGTATTATTCCATTGTGCCAATTATTTCGTTTACTGCGTGGCTGTCTATAATCCAGCGTTACGTTCTATTGAGTTGACGAGTTTGGACGAATGAAATAATAATGAAGTAAATTGTGTGTATATAAGAATTGCTGTCTCACTGATTAATTTATTTCGGCTGAACGAAACAATAATCAAAAATGTATCATATGTATTTTTCCACTGTGCCAATTATTTCGTTTACTGCTTGATCTGTCTATAATACAGCGTTACGTTCTATTGAGTTGACGAGTTTGGACGAACGAAATAATAATAATCAAAGTTCACATCTCAATCGCTGTCTCACCGATTTATTTATTTCGGCTGAACGAAATAACATTCAAAAATGTATCACACGTATTATTCCACTGTGCCAATTATTTCGTTTACTGCGTGCCTGTCTATAATCCAGCGTCACGTAGAGGTCGCGTGGGTGGATGGCGCGGGTCAACGCGTTCACATTTTCGCGCTAATTACGTGGCTAATTGTAAGAAGAAAAGAGACGGTCGTGCGGAGGCCGAGAATAATTCTCGCCGAGAAATTTCGCGTGGGCGAGATGCGCCGGAAGTTCAAAGAACGAGCGATAAAGCGGAGCTTTGTTGGCCCCTCGCACAAAAGCCACGACGGAGACTGACGGAAAGCACACAAAAGCCGACAAAAGGTCGGCCAGCATCTCTTGCAGACGCCTCGATGCACCTTCAAGGGCGCAGAGAACGTGTTAACGGCGTACTCGCCAATTGGAAGTGGCGAAAACGTTGTCCGATACTTCTTGTTTGCCGATTAATTACTCGGGTGTTACGACTAATACGCAGGAGGAAAGTAGGGTAAAGTAAGAAGTGATTGACCCTTCTGCGTTCATGAACGAATATCTGAAGATCGCTATAGGTACAGTAAAACCTGTTTTTGTGCAGTCCTTTTTTGTGCGATTTTATTTTTGTGCGGTCCTTTTTTGTGCGATTTTTTTTTTATGCGGTATATGAATCTAAGCGGCGTTAGCACCAGTTTAATGTTTCCTATCAATGTACATATACATGTTGTGGACGAAATATATAAATGTGTAATTAATCGAAACGTTACCGAAAACGCGTCAACGTTATTATCTGAAATTAGTGCGCTCGCACATAACATCGGCGGAGAAGGCTTTGATTCTTTTGGCGATAATGACCTGGACGAGATGATTGAGGGCCAAACTGTCGATGATAGTGACATTATCAATAGTTTGATAGATTATGAAAATGGACAAGAAGAACCGGAATCTATTACAGCAAATAAAATATATGCAGGGATCCAAATCTCAAAAAAATTGGAAACGCTTTTTCTTAAAATAGCTACCAATGCGGAACGACGCTTAAAATTCCAAAAAGAACTGAGATCATGCATGTCTCACTATCGTGGCGTTTACAAGCAACTGACCAGTCGTCCGTCGTCACAAAAACTGATCACTGAGTTTATGGTACCAAAAAACAAATCAATTGAAATCCTATCTTTAAGCGACGAAAGCGATTTTCAACCAATCCATCACAAGAAGATGCGCGTTTTGGAGTACGACGACTAGCAGCAAACTAATTAATGTGTAATGTGAAAACTTCTCCATGTATATGTACAATGAAGAATTAAATATTTTTACAATTTCTTTAGGTCTAAATTAATTATTTAATTTAATTGAAAACATTCTCTCATCTATTTCATAAATTATTGATGTATTTTCTAAGTCCGACTTTTTTTATGCGGTCCCTATCCACCGCATAAAAAAAATATTAGGTACTATATCGCACAAAATTGTTTATTATATGTAAGAATTTATAAAATTTTCGAATATTTTTTTGTACGATTTCTTTTATGCGGTCCCTATCCACCGCACAAAAACAGGCTTTACTATATATTTTCGTTGCTTTGAATATCAGTCTAAAGCGCATTCTGTATGTGACCGTCTTGCAACAGAATTCTTGTGTAGATTACCTGTGATTAATAACGTGCTATGAAAGAATTGTTACAGATTTCTTAAGAGAAAGAGGTAAGTGCTTAATGATATCTTTTAGAAAAGACTGGTGAATTTGTAATCATTCTGCAGTCTATATAGTATTTCTGAAAAAATATATAATTTGTATGTGATGGAGTAAGCTCACTAAAGGTTTTGTATCAGTCCCGGTTTCCTAATATTGTAATTATCCCATAGTACTAGAGTGGTCAATTACCATATTCGTGGCAATGGATTTTGACAGTAATTGACCACTTATAGATTTAACCAGTTTAATCGCGTAAAAATCATTGTAAAATACCCGTATACTGTATGGAAACCGTTTTGTTTACGGTTGTCATGATATCCATAGGCTTCTGTCTTTAGCATTCCTTTGTTTTTTTTTATGAGCATAACTAAAAGGCGCATCATGTCGCATTGGTCGCATATGTATTTCATTTTTGCGCTTTTATTTCAACATGTTGATACGTTTCAGCGTGGTATTACCCGTCGAAAATTTTATCCGATAACATTTAAAGTTCTCCTTAGAAGGAATAGTGGAGTTCAATGGGTTAAAGTGTAAGTACAAGCCCATAAATGTTGCCGAACTTTTGGACTTTAGGTATGAATGCTCATCTGCAAAATTTTACGTGCTGTTAAGCATATTAATGTCTGGATACTTTGAAATAGAACTTATTTTAAATTGCATAAATTGAATTTATTAATGTCTGGATACTTTGAAATAAAACTTCTTTTAAATTGCATAAATTGAATTTATTAATGCCTGGATACTTTGAAATAAAACTTCTTTTAAATTGCATAAATTGAATCGAGTGTGTTGAGAAGTCAGAGAAGTGCTTTCACTAGATTGCCTTTTAAAAGTCTTGAAAAATTACAACACAGGATTTACGGAAGGAAAAAATAGTAAACGGCGTTGTTACAATTTTTCTTATTTGAACCGCCACTGAAAACATAAATAGTTATATGCATTTAGACTAGTTACAAACAAACTGAAACTTGGCTCGGAATCAATTAATGCAGAGACTGAAGGCTGCAAAAATATTTAAACTTATTACACTTATAGACTCAAAACCCTGAAAATCTGTCATTTTTATTATTCTTCATTGTTTCTAACTCGGAGGGACGTTAACCCTTTGCACTCCTATGTCGAGTGTGACTCGACATCAGTTTTTATGGCAGGAGCTCCTTTGTCGAGCTCCACTCGACATTTTTTCATGTCTAAATAAATACCAGGTTGTTCAATAAGTTTTGTTTTGTTTTGTTGAGGGCGTTGCTACTAGTCTAAATTTGTTTTTGTTTTGTTGGTTCACTCTTCTTATCAACGTATGTGAAGGTTCATTTCAATCAGTCAATTCATTCTTTGTTTACAAGCCATTTAGTGTCGCCGTGTCACAGTATTTTCGACAATGGAAAAAATTGAATATCGTGCAGTGATAAAATTCTTATTTTTGGAAGGTGTAGCACCAAAAGAAATTCACGAACGAATGTTAAGAGTGTATAATGAACGTTCACCTTCAATTAGAACAGTAGAAAGATGGGTTGCTGAATTTAAACGTGGTCGTACAAGCCTTGAAGACGATCCACGTGAAGGACGTCCAAAAACCGCATCAACACCAGAAATCGTAGCCAAAGTACAGGATATGGTTTTGGAAGATCGTCGATTGACTGAGAGGGATTTAGTAGAGGCTCTACACATCTCATTAGGCAGTGTGAGTCATATTTTAAATGAAATTTTGAGTTTTAAAAAGCTGTGTGCACAATGGGTGCCGCATTCGCTACAATTGAACAAAAACACATTCGAATGCGACTTTCTCAACAACATTTGAAGCGTTTTAAAAAGGATAAAGCGGATTTTGTGCGTCGATTCATCACTATGGATGAGACTTGGGTCTATCACCATGATCCTAAATCAAAACAAGAGGCTAAAGAGTGGTGTGAACCTGGTTGTTCGGCTTCGAAACGAGTTCGTGTCCAGAAATCTGCCAAGAAGGTTCTGGCATCAGTTTTTTGGGATGCAAAAGGAATTTTATTTGTGGATTACTTGCAAACTGGTAAAACAATTAATTCTGAATATTATTGCAACCTTCTGGACCAGTTGAAGGAAAAAATTCGTGAAAAAAGACCCGGTTTGCAGAAGAAAAAAATCCTTTTTCATCAGGACAACGCACCGTGTCACAAGAGCATTTTGACAATGGCTAAAATCCATGAATTAAAGTTCGAATTGTTGGAGCATCCGCCGTATTCACCAGAATTGGCCCCCAGCGACTTCCATTTGTTTCCAGAACTCAAAAAATGTATGCGTGGCAAGCGTTTTTCGTCAAATGAAGAGGTCATAACGGCTGTTGAAGCGTATTTTGCAGACCTTCCGGAATCTCACTTCAGGGATGGGATCCACAGATTGGAGGATCGTTGGAGCAAGTCCATTAATGTTCAGGGAGATTATACTGAATAATAAAGTGTATTTTGAACCATAACATTGTGTTTTTCTTATCGAACGACAAAACTTATTGAACAACCTGGTAGATATCGTGCACAGGTTATCGACGCTCTCGCAATGTCACTAGAAGGGTTAGACATTCAGGTAATCGAAGAGAAATAAAAGAACTGGATGTGATCACAGATTATAATAAAAATATAGATGGTGTCGATATAGCGAACCAATACGCGACATCTTACTGTTTTTTACGTCGAGCACTCAAGTGGTGGAGGGAATTTTTGGGGATTAGAAATCTCCATGGTAAATGCGTATATTTTATGCAAAGAAAAAACAAAAAACCAAGGAACAGAACCTATAGCCCGCAAAAAAATTTCGCGAAAAGATTTTGTCAATGCTAATTCGTGATTGTCGTCATCCAAATATGAAATTGGGGAGGCCTGGAACACATGATAAACACGATCGCTTAGATGGAAAGCCTCATTTAATCTTCCTACATCCCGAAGGAAAACACAAAGACTGTGCAGTTTACTCAAATAGAAAAACATCTGGAGGAAAAAGAGAAACCACCTATTTTTGTGAAACGTGTGAAAGAAAATCAGGGTTACATCTTGCAAGTTCTTTCAAAAGATATCATACCCTTGAAAAGTTCAATATACGACAATACTGTAAATAAAATTGGTATTTAAGTGAATTTGTTTCTTCCTTTATTTATTTAAATTGCTTTATATTTTTAGTTAAAGTAAATTTCAAATAAAACACTTAAAAGCGTTGGGAGCTGCTGGTAACGAAATTGAAATAAAATTCGGAGTGCAAAGGGTTAACTGACTTGAATTAAATTGTCTAAACCATTGTTCATATCGTCCATACCTAATGACAAAACCTCGGGCAAAACTTACACACTTATATTTACACTTTCTTATTTTCCGACCAAGCCACATAAAAGAAAAGTCCTCACAAAAACTCGTCTGATCTTTAGCGAGTGTCTTGGAAGGAAATTGAACGAATTAATTTGGCAAACAACTTGCTTCCGGCAGCGTAGAGACGAATAACCAAGAAAGCTAAAGATCGTGCTTCGCGTGTGAAGTGCACATACGCGCGCATAAATTGAAATAAATTGACGAAGCGAGGACAGATGCACGAGATGAGGCAATATGTGTACGGCGCTGCAAGTTCAAAGTCGCGATTTAACGCAAGGTTATCCGGTGTGAGAAATCGCTGAACTTTCATGTTCCCGATTAAAGCCGATTATCCGTGTGCGGAGACAAAAATAATTGACGCAATCGCCCTCCGACGCCTAAGGCGAACGAACACATTATGGATAATTGGATGAAATCAGCTGCGCCGCCCAGTTTCATCGTAAATTACGAGACACCTGCGGAACATTCTGAAAAAAGTCACGTGTATAGCTTGTTTCAGCAAACGGGGATCCCGGCCATTTTAAATACAAGCACAAAGGAGATCCTGTGTACCCATAAAAAATATTATGGGTACCGCGTATCTAGTGAAACGACCAAGTTGTGATCTGAATATTGCTTAACGATAAACGTACCGGTACTTTACGCCTACCTATTCTAACCGTGAGGGGTCATTTGACCCCTTATGAAATAAACGTTGATTTTCAGAAGGAAATTCCTAATTTATTATAGGGAGAAATTGAAAAATTGGATGATATGAGAATTTACAGAAAGTCAAATGAGTGAAAGAATTAACAATGAAGGTACGATTTTAAAGTAATTTTTGAAAGCGGTTATTTGAATCCGCTTGGTACATTTAGTGCTAACACACGAATATCATATCAGTCATCGGTGACTGACAATACAAAATAATGAGCAAGTCAAATGAGTGAAAGAATTAACAAAGAAGGTACGATTTTAAAGTAATTTTGAAAGGGGTCATTCGACGCCGCTTAGTACGTTTAGTGTTAAAGTTGCGACTTGATAATCGACAATACCTAAATTTATCAAAATACATTCACAAAAATACAAAATTCTCATTTAAAAATTGACAATATTAAAATTTATCGGATTGAATCGCACTGCTTGAAAATTAGTAATATTTAAGTAAGACTCATTTCAAATTGCCGCATGAAAATCGACAATGCCTACATTTATGGAACTACATTCACAAAAATACAAGATTCCCATTTAAAAATTGACAATATTCAAATTTATCGGATTTAATAGTACTGCTTGAAAGTTAGCAATATTTAAGTGAAGATCATTTAAAATTGCCGTATAAAAATGGACAATGTCTAAATTTATGGAAATACATTCACAAAAACACAAAATCCTCGTTTAAACATTGATCATATTTAAATTTATTGGATTTAATTGCACTGCTTGAAAATTAGCAATATTTAAGTTAAGATCATTCAAATTTGCCGCATGAAAATCGACAATGACTAAATTTATGGAAATACATTCACAAGAATATAAAATTCTCGTTTAAAAATTAACAATATTTAAATTTATCGGATTTTACTGCTTGAAAATTTATTTAAAATCAGTTAAAATTGCCGCATAAAAATCGAGAATGCCTAAATTTATGAAAATACATATACAAAAATACAAAATTCTCATTTAAAAATTGACAGTATTTAAATTTATCGGATTTAATCGTACTGCTTGAAAATTAGCAATATTTAAGTGAAGATCATTTAAAATTGCCGCTTGAAAATCGACAATGCCTAAATTTATGGAAATGCATTCACAAAGATATAAAATTCTTATTTAAAAATTGACAATATTTTAATTTTTCGGATTTAATTGTACTGCTTGAAAATTAGCAATATTTAAGTGTAGATAATTTAAAATTGCCGCATGAAAATCGACAATGCTTAAATTTATGGAAATACATTCACAAAAATATAAAATTCTCATTTAAAAATTGACAATATTTAAATTTAACGGATTTAATCGTATTACTTGAAAATAAACAATATTTAAGTGTAAATTATTAAAAATTGCCGCATGAAAATCGACAATGCCTAAATTTATGGAAATACATTCACCAAAAAAAAAATTTTCGTTTAAAAATTAACAATATTTACTTAAATTTATAGGATTTAATCCTACTATTTCAAAATTAGCGATATTTAAGTGTAAATAACTAAAAACTGAATGTACCCATACTTTACACCTACCTATTTTTACCATTTGATTATGAAATAAACGTTGGTTTTCAGAAAGAAATCCCTAATGTATTAAAGCGAGAAATTTAATAATCTGGCGATATAAGAATTTACAGAAAGTCAAATGAGCGAAAGAAATAAAAATTAATGTACGTTTTTAAAGTAAATTTTGAAAGGGATCATTTGACCCCACGTGGTACTTTTGACTCTCTTACAAGTTTTATTGAAAGGAGACATTTAGGTGACTGTAGTGTAGCTGGTCTCATTAAAACGTGGATCCTAACTGCATACGGTGTGGTCTAATCTTTTCGCTTTTGGGGAATTAAAGAATCCGCGTAGACTAAATATAAAATGAATATATATACCGGGTGAGCAAATTGAATCGCTACTTGCTGCAAACTTGTTCAAAAACTGCACCGCGCTTTTAAAAGGATCTTGCTTAATGCTTATAATAGCTTGTAAGTTTTCCAGGTTCCGCCCAAAAGCACCAAGAAAGATATGTCTTGCGAGCCACTATTAAAATTAACGTATATTTCAAAAACAAGGATACTTTTCCACGTTTTCTTTTATTTTATTGTGAAGTGCATGTATTCTCACGTGAAAGGAAGAAAATGATTATTTCCCGGAAATCAAAGTTTATAATGAATAGCGGAAGGCGCAATTCTTTTCTGTGGAAATATTTCTACGTTTGAATAAATATCACATTTTCACGGAAGTGGAAACAGTTATATTTCATGGAATACAAAAGAGTACAGCTTGTCTTGTATTAGAGGCAGTGACAAAGGATGCTCCACCGGGAGCGATCGGTATTCCCGCCACTCGCGTACTCTCATGTTTACGCTCCTAGGGGAATTAACGAATGCGCGAGAGAAAACCGATTACATAGTAGGTGAACAAATCAAAACATTTCAAATTTTTACCTCGATTACAGCGATGCGTCGAAATGTTAGAAAATATATTATTTTGTCTTAATTACTTATTATACTTTTTACTGTAACCACTACCCTAGAACTCGTGCAAAATTAAGGTAAGAGTTGTTAGAAGCCAAAGTATTGAAGCATCATTTCAATATCAATTGCTTTTAAACATTGCAAATAGGCTTCATTGCCAAATTTGTGCATTTTTTGTAAAATCTTTTGCATCGGTCACCGGTCATATCGACCGTTTATTTTGAAACTGATGTAAGTCTACTTTTTCAAAAAATTTGCGTTTAATTTAGTGCAAACTTTTATTTATAACAAGTTAATATTTAATGTCTTAAAAAATGTGGATGCTTTATTCAATTTAAAATTGGCCAATGAAAGAAATTGTGCGGCGATTGATTATGAAAGTGGTGTAAGTCTAATTTCCATCGACATAGGTGGAAATGGCATTGCAAAAAATTAATTTCTTGTACGCATCACAGGACCGATTATGATGTCGTAACACAAGGTACAAAAAATAATAAATGTATTTTAATCGCCTAAACCGACTCTGGGATATTAATTCTATGACTATAAACTATCCAAAAAATGCAAAAAAGAAAATAGATTTTTTCGACCCGTCATATTGAAATACCCCTTTAAATAGTGCAAAATGAAGGTAATGCAGAGTTGTTAGAAGCCAAAGTATTGAAGCACCATTCCAATATCAATTGCTTTTAAAGATTGCAAAAGAGCATTATTGCGAAATTTTTGCACTTTTAGTCAAATATTTTGCATCGGTCTCCGGTCATATGGACCATTTATTTTGAAACTGGTGTAAGTGCACTATTTCAAAAAAATGAGATATCACATAATTTGCGATTAATTTAGTGTAAACTTTTATTTATAACAAGTTAATATTTAATGTCTTAAAATATGTGGATGCTTTGTTCAATTTAAAATTGGCCAATGAAAGAAATTGTGCAGCGATTGATTATGAAAGTGGTGTAATTCCAATTTCCATAGACATAGGTGGTATAGAAATGGCATTGCAAAAAATTAATTTTTTGTACGCATCGCGGGACTATTATGATGTTGCAACACGAGGTACAAAAATTATAAATATATTTTAATTGCCAAAATCGACCCTGGCATATTAATTCTATGACTATAAACTACCCAAAAAATGCAAAAAAAAAAATCGATTTTTTCGACCTGTCACATTAGAATACCCCCTTAAATAGTGCAAAATGAAGGTAATGCAGAGTTGTTAGAAGCCAAAGTATTGAAGCACCATTCCAATATCAATTGCTTTTAAAGATTGCAAAAGAGCATTATTGCGAAATTTTTGCACTTTTAGTCAAATATTTTGCATCGGTCTCCGGTCATATGGACCATTTATTTTGAAACTGGTGTAAGTGCACTATTTAAAAAAAAATGAGATATCACATAATTTGCGATTAATTTAGTGTAAACTTTTATTTATAACAAGTTAATATTTAATATCTTAAAAAATGCGGATGCTTTGTTCAATTTAAAATTGGCCAGTAAAATAAATTGTGCAGCGATTGATTATGAAAGTGGTGTAAGTCCAATTTCCATAGACATAGGTGGTATAGAAATGGCATTGCAAAAAATTAATTTCTTGTACGCATCACAGGACTATTATAATGTTGCAACGTGAGGTACAAAAAATAGTAAATGTATTTTACTCGCCTAAATTGACTTCGGGATATTAATTCTATGACTACATATAAACTATGAAAAAATGAATATCGTATTGCAATAATGAGCGTAAAAATATGTGCCGCTATAAAAAATGTGTTAAAGAATTAAAGTGCAATCGGCAGTAACAGCAGGATGTTTCATTAGCTCATTGATAATACTGAGTATGAAGTGATAATCGCATTAAAAACAAGTCGAGCCTTTGACACAACGACGAGGGGGGTCCTTCGATAGTTTAAAAAAAACGAGCAACAGTGTCTGTGTGAATCTTATCTTTTGGCTGTTTCCAGTTCTTTGAACCTCAAGCCAGACTTTTTTAAGACTATTTTTAAGCGCTGGTATCGGAACAAGTTATCGAGACTAATCTTTTTGCACCGATCGGCAGATTTGCTCAAAGTGTACTTTCCACGATAAGCGTGAGTCAATGAGACAATGAGGCAACGAGGCGGCTGATAAATCAATTGTGATAAACCGACGAACTCTCAGAACTTTCTAGACGCTTCCACGATCGTATAAATTCGATGCAATGCAAGTATTGATACAAAATTGGCGGAAACGTAATACCAGGTTGTTCAATAAGTTTTGTTTTGTTTTGTTGAGGGCGTTGCTACTAGTCCAAATTTGTTTTTGTTTTGTTGGTTCACTCTTCTTATCAACGTATGTGAAGGTTCATTTCAATCAGTCAATTCATTCTTTGTTTACAAGCCATTTAATGTCGCCGTGTCACAGTATTTTCGACAATGGAAAAAATTGAATATCGTGCAGTGATAAAATTCTTATTTTTGGAAGGTATAGCACCAAAAGAAATTCACGAACGAATGTTAAGAGTGTATAATGAACGTTCACCTTCAATTAGAACAGTAGAAAGATGGGTTGCTGAATTTAAACGATTAATTTGGTCGTACAAGCCTTGAAGACGATCCACGTGAAGGACGTCCAAAAACCGCGTCAACACCAGAAATCGTAGCCAAAGTACAGGATATGGTTTTGGAAGATCGTCGATTGACTGAGAAGGATTTAGTAGAGGCTCTACATATCTCATTAGGCAGTGTGAGTCATATTTTAAATGAAATTTTGAGTTTTAAAAAGCTGTGTGCACAATGGGTGCCGCATTCGCTACAATTGAACAAAAACACATTCGAATGCGACTTTCTCAACAACATTTGGAGCGTTTTAAAAAGGATAAAGTGGATTTTGTGCGTCGATTCATCACTATGGATGAGACTTGGGTCTATCACCATGATCCTAAATCAAAACAAGAGGCTAAAGAGTGGTGTGAACCTGGTTGTTCGGCTTCGAAACGAGTTCATGTCCAGAAATCGGCCAAGAAGGTTCTGGCATCAGTTTTTTGGGATGCGAAAGGAATTTTATTTGTGGATTACTTGCAAACTGGTAAAACAATTAATTCTGAATATTATTGCAACCTTTTGGACCAGTTGAAGGGAAAAATTCGTGAAAAAAGACCCGGTTTGCACAAGAAAAAAATCCTTTTTCATCAGGACAACGCACCGTGTCACAAGAGCATTTTGACAATGGCTAAAATCCATGAATTAAAGTTCGAATTGTTGGAGCATCCGCCGTATTCACCAGATTTGGCCCCCAGCGACTTCCATTTGTTTTCAGAACTCAAAAAATTTATGCGTGGCAAGCGTTTTTCGTCAAACGAAGAGGTCATAACGGCTGTTGAAGCGTATTTTGCAGACCTTCCGGAATCTCACTTCAGGGATGGGATCCACAGATTGGAGGATCGTTGGAGCAAGTGCATTAATGTTCAGGGAGATTATACTGATGAATAATAAAGTGTATTTTGAACCATAACATTGTGTTTTTCTTATCGAACGACAAAACTTAGTGAACAACCTGGTATTTGCATCATCGCTCTGAATCCGCAATTTTACTAAAAAATCCGATATGCGCAGCTAAACGTTGCAGATACCAGCAAGCGCAAGGAAGAATTTTAGTGTTTATTCTCATTAAAAATAGTGTTATAGGGTTATTCAAATGATTGCATATTCCTCGTATTTTCCAGAACTATTTTTTGGACTAGTTTCACGTTTAAAAATAATTCGAAAACATCGCGCCTGGACATTCCATTGACGTTGATGGTTACACCACTGACGGCAGTAAAATCATGTAATGTTGGCATACAATTTCGTTTTTCCCATAAGAAATCTCCAGTTTCAATATTATCGGGCTGGTCATCTTCACTACTATCTATTAGAGCTATGGCACGTTTACGCTTATGGGATATTTGCATTTCTATGTTTCAATCCGAATCCGAACTGTAATTCATTATGGAAACCTAATTTTGTTAAATTTTATTATCTAGTATTTTTTTATTATTTTATTATTTTGAATTTACAACCAGAAAAGTAAGAAAAATAATACTTCACACAAAATTCTTTATTGTTTGTTTATCGTAGAGACTCTTTAACGATTGCTGATAAGCTGAAAACAAAAATTATTGTGTGCGGATTTATCCGCTGTCAGTTTTTGTTTGCGGATTATTCCGTCAAATGATGCAAATGGGTTAAGCTTTATGATATTGTGTTAAATGAGACAAAACACTTTTAAATGCCAGGAAACTTTTGCTGTAATATCTAATGAACGGTGGAAATGTTAAATTCGCTTTCGCATTCCGAAATTTGTGAATCGCAAGAATTTTCATTCAACGGAATATAAATATTAACACGAAATTCGCGGGTGTATGATAGTATCAATTATTATATTAAACGAAAAGAGTACCAGAATTAAGAAGGCACTCGATGCAGTGCCAGTTAAAAATAATTCGAAAACATCGCGGCTGGACATTCCATTGACGTTGATGGTTACACCACTTACGGCAGTAAAATCATGTAATGTTGGCATACAATTTCGTTTTTCCCATAAGAAATCTCCAGTTTCAATATTATCGGGCTGGTCATCTTCACTACTATCTATTAGAGCTATGGCACGTTTACGCTTATGGGATATTTGCATTTCTATGCTTGAATCCGAATCCGAACTGTAATTCATTATGGTAATCTAATTTTGTTAAATTTTATTATCTATTATTTTTTTTATTATTTTATTATTTTGAGCTAACAACCAGAAAAGTAGGAAAATAATATTTTACACAAAATTCTTTATAGTTTGTTTATCGTACAGACTCTAACGATTGCTGATAAGCTGAAAACAAAAATGATTGTGTGCGGATTTATCCGCTGCCGGTGATAATGGTCAGTTTTTGTTTGCGGATTATTCCGTCAAATTGTGCAAATGGGTTAAAATATATAGGTGCCATTCTGTTCCACAACCTTTCTCCATATTTTATGCAACTTGAGAATTCCGTCCTTCCAGAACCTATTAGGTTTTTTGACGAATAAGTTTTCTAAATGAATTTTTATCTCGATCAAAGAGTTGAAATTCTTTCCATTAAGGGAATTTTGTAATGATCGGAATAGGTGGAAATCTGAGGGCCCGAGCACACCATTTTCACACAATTCTTTCGGCTACAGTACCTTCGCCATAAACAGCGTATATGAGCCGTTTATTTTGAGAGTGGCCTAACTCTATTTATCTTCAAATCGAGATAAATAACATTTACTGATAAATAACATGAATTCGTACACGTAACCATGGTAACCGGAATTGGGATATTGGCATTTCTATGTTTCAATCCGAATCCGAACTGTAATTCATTATGGTAACCTAATGTTGTTAAATTTTATTATCTAGTATTTTTTTATTATTTTATTATTTTGAACTTACAACCAGAAAAGTAAGAAAAATAATATTTTACACAAAATTCTTTTGATTCATCTCTTCAATTCTTTTGATTCTCATTTTTCTTCAAAACGCTTTATGATATTGTGCTTAATAAAACAAAACACTTTTAAATGCCAGGAAACTTTTTCTGTAATATCTAATAAACGGTGGAAATGTTAAATTCGCTTTCGCATTCCGAAATTTGTGAATCGCAAGAATTTTAATTGAATGGAATAGAAATATTAACACGAAATTCGCGGGTGTATGATAGTATCAATTAATATATTAAACAAAAAGAGTATCAGAGTTAAGAAGGCACTCGATGCAGTGCTATCGCAGGAATTCAGAAATCATCATACAAGACAGTGTCATTAATGATAAGATTTGGGTATTATCGTACTAAACAAACAACGCACAATCAAATATCAGGCAACATCCAGTGCAATACATAAATGACAAAATAAAAAGTGCTTTCAAAAATGTTCAATCGTCTTAAAAATTGTGTGTCAACGCAATACCAATAAAATAAAAAATTATAGATATATGGCACTTCATCCTTATATTGTCGGATTAAACAAAAACAATACATTTTAAAATGCCAAGCAGCATTCGTGCAGTTCTTAATTAATAATAAATAAGTAAAACCTGCTTTGACAATCATTTGATGATCGCCAAAATTGTTGAATTTTTCAATATAGTAGTTTTTATCCTTACATTATCGTACCAATAAAAAAAAACACATAATCAAGCATGAGGCAACATCCAATGCGACACCGAAACAGCCATAGAAAATAAAATTTTCCAAGATTAAAACCATCATTCAACGTAATGCCACTAACAACATAAACATCTAAACAAACAAAACTTCATCCCTACACTACACTATCAAATAAAAAAAGGAACAAGCAAAAGTCCGACAACACCTAAACAACCAACAACACACCTCGACCTACTAAAAACACCGCCGAACATCTGCTCTTTCATTCCCACACTTCCCAAACTACCTAAACAGCCCCCGCAAAATAAAACTTCGAGGCCGAAACTCCTCCCAACCCCACAAAGCGGTTAAAAAAAACTAACCCACCCCCGTAACAAAACGTTCAGCGCCACCGGGCACATTAATTTAACCCTTTCGAGACGGAGTCTTTTTTTAAAGAAAATAAAAGAGACAGGTTACATTTCTAATACGTCAAGTGAAGAATTTATTCATTTTAATAGGGTAAAAGAAAAAAAATGATTTTTTTATATCACTATAAAGTCAAAGCCTGGGATACATAATTAAGACAAAATTTATTTTGAATTAATACACATGTAGTGTATTATATGTTATAGCAAAAAAAAAAAGTAATAAAAAACAGCGTTTTTTAGTAGTTTAGCAACTTCAGGAACATTTTTATCCCGGTTTGAAAGATGGGTGGGATATATATACCATTAGTCTTATAAAGGTTATGACAAAGTTTATTCTGAATTGATACACATGTAGTGTTTTATATGTACTAGCGAAAGAAAGGAATATAAAAACAGCGTTTGGAAGCTACAAAAATGGCTGGTACATCTTTATCACGGTTTGAAAGACAGGTGACATATACGTCCCATTAGTCTTATAAAGATTATGACAAAATTTATTCTGAATTGATACACATGTAGTGTATTATATGTAATAGCAAAAAAGTAATATAAAAACAGCGTTTGGAAGCTACAAAAATGGCTGGTACATCTTTATCCCGATTTGAAAGACGGGTGGCATATATTTCCCATTAGTCTTACAAAGATTATGACAATATTTATTCTGAATTGATACACATATAGTGTATTATATGTAATAGCAAAGAAAGTATTGTAAAAACAGCGTTTGGAAGCTATAAGAATCCTGATACATCTTTATCCCGGTTTGAAAGACGGGTGGCATATATTTCCCATTAGTCTTATAAAGATTATGACAATATTTATTCTGAATTGATACACACGTAGTGTATTATATGTAATAGCGAAAAAAAGGAATATAAAAACAGCCTTTGGAACCTATAAAACTGCTGGGACATCTGTATCCCAGTTTGATATATATGTCCCACCACTTCTTCTACATAAAGAACTAAGTAATTTGAATTTGCTACATAAAAATATTCAAAAGAGAGCTAATAAAATACAAAGAAATTCAATATAATAAAATGCAGAAATTTTCTAATTTTATCTATATACCGTAGCGACTTTTTCAAAACTACCTTCAAATGATGTTACCGCGCTGATATTTTTTAAACTTTTTGATGGCAACAAAACTAGAATAGACGCCCATTCACAATGAAGCAATATCCAAGATATACCATAATCACTTTTTGAAAACTACCTACAAATGATGTTACCGCGCTGATATTTTACACTTAACGGACTTTTTGATGGCAACAAATGGTGGTACTACATTTTAAGGAATCTGACAATAGACGCCCATTCACAATGAAGCAATATCCAAGATATACCGTAATCACTTTTTGAAAACTACGTATAAATGATATTACCGCGCTGATATTTTACACTTAACGGACTTTTTGATAGCAATATATTGTGGTACTAGATTTTAAAGAATATAACAATAGACGCCCATTTACAATGAAGCAATATGCAAGAAATACCGTAATAACATTCCGCAAATTACCTACAAATGACGTTACCGCGCTAATATTTTACACATAATTGACTTTTTGATAGCATGAAAATTGTGGTACTCGATTTTAAGGAACGTAACAATATACGCCCATTCATAATAAAGCAATGCGCAAGATATAACGTAATAACCTTTTGATAACTACCTACAAAAGATGTTACCGCGCTGATACTTTACACTTAACGGATTTTTTCACAGTACGAAATTGTGGTACTAGATTTCAAGGAATCTAACAATAGACGCCCATTCACAATAAAGCAATGTACAAGATATACCATAATCACTGTTTTGAAAGCTACCTACAAATTAATATTACTGCGCTGATATTTTACACTTAACGAACTTTTTGACAACAAAAAAGTTGTGGTACTAGTTTTCAAGGAACCTAACCAATATACGCCCATTCACAATAAAGCAATGTGCAAGATATAACGTAATAACCTTTTGATAACTACCTACGAAAGATATTACCGCGCTGATATTTTACACTTAACGGACTTTTTGATAGCAAGTAAAATATGGTACTAGATTTTAAGAAATGTAACAATAGACGCCCCATTCACAATGAAGCAATGTGTAAGATACACCGTAATAACTTTTTGAAAACTACCTACAAAAGATTTTACCACATTGATATTTTATATTTAACGGATTTGTTCACAGTAAGAAATTGTGGTACTAGATTTCAAGGAACATAACAAAAGACGCTCATTCACGATGAAGCAATGTGCAAGAAATACTGTAATAACTTTTTAAAAACTACCTACAAATAATGTTACTGCGTTGATATTTTACGCTTAACGAACTTTTTGACAACAAAAAAGTTGTGGTACTAGTTTTCAAGGAACCTAACAATATACGCCCATTCACAATGAAGCCACGTGCAAGAAATGTTCGTAGATTGATAGAATCTACGATAAAACATGACTGAGTCATGTCTCCCAACGGTCTCGAAAGGGTTAACAAACACAAAACAAGACTCTCATTAGTCCCTCCGCGAAAAAGTCTACTACCAGCAACGCCACACGACGACGACGACAAACAGGAACACAAAATGGCAGGCAAAGTCGGGTGCATCCGCAGGAGAAGCAAGTCTCGTTTACCTGCTGCACGTACCACTGGGTGGAACTCTGGTTCTTGCGGTGGCTCGGCTTGCAGGGTGCGCAAAGTAGGAGGGGTGCCAGTTTGTTGACACCCTTGAGATTGCCGGTCGCCGGCGGGGGGGGCGACGTTGGGCTCAGCCCGTCATCCCCCAACACCGGCCACAGCATCCACGTCTGAATATCCGCCGAACTCCCCCGTCGCCCGTCGCTGCGATTCTGCCTGCGCAACGCCGATTTCCCTTTTCAGCATCAAACTTAATTTACGACGCCGTGCGAGCTTACAGTCTGCCGAGAGAAGGTGGGGAAGTGGATCCCGCGATTTTGGTGAATGTTTCGGTGGGGGTAGAAGGACAATTTTATATAGGACAAGTGCAATTTTTTTAATTAGCAGGGAAATGGATGTGGAAGGGGAAAGGGGTTGTTGTTTTTATTACAGTAGTATGCAGTGGAAATATTGGGGTAATGAATCGCGTGGAATTTGCGGGTGGTGTCACGTTCGTATGGTCAAACATCGGACGATTGATATGGAAATCCAGTATCAAATTTAACTTACGACGCCGTGCCAGTCTGCAGTCTGCCGGGAGGAAGTTTGAAGGTGGATTCCGCGATTTTGGCGTTTGTTTCGGTGGAGGTAGAAGGATAGGTGCATTTTCTTTTAATTAGCAAGGAACTGGATGTGGATGGGAATGGGCTTGTTGTTTTTATTAGCATGCATTGCAAATATTGGGGTAGCGGGTATACGCGTGGAATTTGTGAAGTGGTGTGAAGTGCGTATGGGTGATAAAAATCGCAGTATAGCAATGGAAATGTTGAGAAGCATTGAATAGTATTGGGGTGACGGGAATAGATGTAGAATTTGTGGAATCTTGTGAAGTGCGTGTGGACGACAAAAATCGCATAACTGCTGTGGAAATTCAGTATTAAACTTAATTTACGACGCCGTGCGAGCTTACAGTCTGCCGAGAGAATGTTGGGAAGTGGATCCCGCGATTTTGGCGACTGTTTCGGTAAGGGTAGAGGCATAAGTGCAATTTTTCGAATGAATACGGAAATGGATGTGGAAGGGGTTGTTGTTTTTATTACAATAGTATGCATGGGAAATATTGGTGTAATAGGAATACGCGTGGAATTTGTAGGGTGGTATGAAGTGTGGGTGGACAACAAAAATCGCACGATTGCTATGGAAATCCAGTATCAAACTTAATTTACGACGCCCTGCCAGCTTACAGACTGGCGGGGGAAGTTTGAAGGTGGATTCCGCGATTTTGGCGTTTGTTTCGGTAGAAGGATAGGTGCATTTTTTTTTTAATTAGCAAGGAAATGGATGTGGATGGGAATGGGCTTGTTGTTTTTATTAGTTTGCATTGGAAATATTGAAGAATGGGTATACGCGTGGAATTTGTGAGGTGGTGTGAAGTGCGTATGGGTGATAAAAATCGCAGTATAGCTATGGAAATGTTGAGAAGCATTGAATAGTATTTGAATAGATGTAGAATTTGTGTAGAATTTGTGAAGTGCGTGTGGACGAATGAACTGCTGTGGAAATTCAGTTCGTGTGGCCAACGAAAATCACACGATTGCTACTGTTTCGGTGGGGGTGGAAATTCGGAAATGGATGTGGAAGGGGTTGTTGTTTTTATTACAATAGTATGCATGGGAAATATTGGTGTAATAGGAATACGCGTGGAAATGAAGTTAACTATGGAAATCCAGTATCAAACTTAATTTACGACGCCGTACTAGTTTACAGTCTGCCGAGAGAAGGTTGGATGGTGGATCCCGTGTATTGGGGAGTGTTTCGGTAGAAGGACAGGTGCAATTTTTTAATTAGCAGGAAAATGGATGTGGAGGGGAACAGGATTTTTCATTTTATTAGAATGCGCTGGGAAGATGGGGGTAACAGGAATACGCGTGGAATTTGTGGGTGGTGTCACGTTCGTATGGTCAACGAAAATCGCACGATTGCAATGAAAATTAATAAAAGACAATACGTTGTTGCTTTTTTTGTTAAGCATTGAATAATATTGGGGTAACGGGAATACATGTAGAATTTTTGGAGTGGTGTAAAGTGTGTATGGACGACAAAAATCGCACTATTGCTATGGAAATCCAGTATCAAACTTAATTTACGACGCCCTGCCAGCTTACAGACTGCCGAGAGAAGGTTGGATGGTGGATCCCGTGTATTGGGGAGTGTTTCGGTAGAAGGACAGGTGCAATTTTTTTAAGTAACAGGGAAATGGATGTGGAAGGGAATGGGGTCGTTGTTTTTATTAGTTTGTAGTGGAAATATTGAAGAATGGGAATACGCGTGGAATTTGTGGGGTGGTATGAAGTGCGTGTGGATGACAAAAATCGCAGTATAGCTATGGAAATGTTGACAAGCATTGAATCATATTGAGATCATGTGCGTAGAATTTGTAAGGTGGAATGAAGTTCGTGTGGCCAACGAAAATCACACGATTGCTATGGAAATTCAGCATCAAATTTAACTTACGCCGCCGTACTAGTTTACAGTCTACCGGGAGAAGGTTAGGTACTGGATCAGGCGTATTGACGAGTATTTTGGTGGGGGTAGAAGAACAAGTGCAATTTTTTTAATTAGCAGGGAAATGGATATGGTGGGGGGTGGAATTTTTGTTTTTATTAGAATGCGCTGGGAATATTGGGGTAGCGGGAATACGCGTGGAATTTGTGGGTGGTGTCACCTTCGTATAGTCAACAAAAATCGGACGATTGATATGGAAATTAATGGAGAAGACACTATATTGTTGTTTTTGATGTTAAATATGCAATAATATTGGAGCAACGGGAATGCATGTAGAATTTAAGGGGTGGCGTAATGTGTGTATGGACGACAAAAATTGCACGATTGCTATGGAAATCCAGCATCAAACTTAACTTACGACGCCGTACGAGTTTACAGTCTGCCGAGAGAAGGTTAGGAAGTGGATCCCGCGTATTGACGATTGTTTCGGTGGGGGTAGAAGGACAGGTGAACATTTTTTAATTGGTAGGAAAATGGACGTGGAGGAGAAAGGGGTTGTTGTTTTTATTGCAATAGTATGCAGTGGAAATATTGGGGTAATGGAAATAAGCGTGGAATTTGTGGGTGGTGTCAACGAAAAGTACGGGTGAAAATGAATAAGAGAGACAATACGTTGTTGCTTTTTTGTTAAGCATTGAATAATATTGGGGTAACGGGGATACATATGGAATTTGTGGGATTGTGTTAAATAATATTGGTGTTACAGCATTATGCGTAGAATTTGTAGGCTGGTATGAAGTGCGTATGGACGACAAAAATCGCATGATTGATATGGGGTTGTTTTTATTAGTATGTATTGGAAATCTTGAAGTAGCGGTAATACACGTGGAATTTGTAGGGTGGTGTGAAATGTGGGTGGATGATAAAATCGCAATGTACCTATGGAAATGTTGAGAAGCAATTGAATAATATTGGGATTATAGGAATGTGCGTAGAATGTGTAGGGTGAGGTTAAATTCGTAGGGTCCACAAAAATCGGACGATTGATGATATTAATGGCGAAGATACTGTGCTGTTGTTTTTGTTCTTAAGCATTCAATAATATTGAGGTAACGGGAATACATGTAGAATTTAGGGGGTGGTGTGAAGTGCGCGTGGATGATAAAAATCAGACTATAGATATGGAAATGTTGAAAAGCATGGAATAATATCGGGGTAACGGGAATATGCGTAGAATTTGTGGGATTGGGTGAAGTGCGTATGGTCGACAAAAATCGCACGCTTGCTATGGAAATTCAGCATCAAACTTAACTTACGACGCCGTGTAATTGTTTTAAGTCTGCCGAGAGAAGGTTGGAAGTGAAAAAGGCGTATTGGCGATTTTTACAGGTAAAGAGAGTATTTTTCAAAATAGGGAAGTGGGATTGTTGTTTTTAATACGCGTGGAATTTGTAGGGTGGTGTGAAGTACGCGTGGACGATAAAAATCGGACTATAGCAATGGAAATGTTCAGAAGCATTGAATAATATTAGGGTAACGGGAATAGATGTAGAATTTGTGGGATCTTGTGAAGTGCGTATGGACGACAAAAATCACATGATTGCTATGGAAATTTGGCATCACACTTAACTTACGACGCTGTACTAGTCTACAATCTGCCGAGAGAAGGTTTGGAAGTGGATCCCGCGTGTTGGCGAGTGTTTCGGTGGGAGGAACAGGTACGATTTTTCGAATTACCAGGAAAATGGATGTGGAAGGGGAAAGGAGTTGTTGTTTTTATTACAATAGTATGCATTGGAAATATTGAGGTAATAGGAATACGCGTGGAATTTGTAGGATGGTGTGAAGTACGTGGGGGTAATAAAAATCGCAGTGTTGCAATGGAAATGTTGGCAAGCATTGAATAATATTGGGGTAACGGGAATACATGTAGAATTTGTAGGGTAGTGTGAAGTGCTTGTGGATGATAAAAATCGCAGTATAGCTATGGAAATCTTGAGAAACATTGAATAATATTGGGATTTATGTGCGTAGAATTCGTAAGGTAGGGTCAAGTTCGTATGATCAACGAAAATCGGACGGTTGCTATGGCAATGAATGGCAAAGACACTGTGTTGTTATTTTTGTTGTTAAGCATTGAATAATATTGGGGTTACAGGAATATGTGCAAAATTCGTAGGGTGGTGTCAAGTTTGTATGGTCAACAAAAATTGCACCATTACTGTGGAATTTAATGGAGAAGACACTGTGTTGTTGTTTTTGTTGTAAAGCATTGAATAATATTGGAGTAACGGGAATATGTCTAGAATCTTTAGGTGTGATATCTACGATAAAAAATCGCACGATTACTATGGAAGTTAATGGCGAAAACCCTGTGTTATTGTTTTTATTGTTAAGTATGCAATAATATTGGGACAACGGGAATACTTGTAGAATTTACGGGGTGGCGTGAAGTTCATATCGACGACAAAAAATGGCACGATTATCATGAAAATTAATGGCAAAGACACTGTGTCGTTGTTTTTGTCGTTAAGCATTGAATAATGTTGGGTGTGAAGTTCGCATGGTTGATAAAAATTGCACCATTACTATGGAAATTAATGGCGAAGACGCTCTGTTATTATTTTTATTAGTATGCATGGAATAACATTGGATTACCGGGAATGTGCATAACATTTATGAGGGTGGGGTCAAATTAGCATGGTCAACAAAAATCGAACGCTTGCCATGGAAATTAATAAATAGCCGAGACACTGTGTTACTGTTTTTATTGTTAAGAATTGAGTAATATCAAAGTAACGGAAAAACACGAACACTTTTTAGACGTTCTGTGCCGTTCGTACAAATATAAAAAACTGTATGACCACCACCAAAATAATTATCAGAAGCGAAACATTATTATTGCTCGTAAAACTAGATATTCAACAATATTGGAATAAATAGCCACATTCTGTGTGTGCCTTGTCTCAACCAACAGTGACAGTTTCATTAGCGAAACCGCCCACGCATTGCGCTAATCATCAAAATTGACTTCAATCGGCAGTCCCTGTGAATACTATCATGCGTTGCCATAATTAATTCATGACCGTCCGCAAGCAACCACCATTTTGCGTTTGTCTCGTGATTCTAAAGTGGTTCATCCGACTTAAGCCTCAGGGTTTAGCTAGGCTAGCCTTTGACAGAACACCGAGGCAATATTATTCAATCTGCAATAATAAACAGGGAACTACAATCATAAACAAGGAACAACAGTGTCCGATATTAATTAATGGGCAGCTTTTTGTCAACGATGTAAACTGCACTCGAACCCAATTTAAGTGATTTATTATGTAATATAATAAAAATGTAAAATATTAATTTACTAATAAATATGTAAATATTAATTTACCAATAAACCATTAATAAATATTAAAATTTTAATTTAAAATTCAAACAAAATTAAAAATTTAAAACTAAAAAATAAATAAAATTTTAAAACAAAATTAAAAATTTAAAACTAAAAATTAAAATTGCTTCAATTTTACCTGTACTATAAGATAGATATAAATACGACAATGTTATTAAATATACTGTTAAATAAAATTCTTCAAATTTTAACATCACCATACACAAATTCAAAGACATTCTACGCATGTACACTTTTTTAATTCACATTGCATGTTTGTTTATTAGAAGAGTTCAAACACGCGAATTTCCTGGAAAAAATTCGAATGGCCACAGAATTGAATTTGATCTGCGATTTTTATTTGGTATACGCGTAAAGGTGAATATGATCTGCAAAAGGGGGAATTTGACGTAGAAAACGTGAAACGCAAGGAAATGTAAGGTGCAAGGAGACGCGCAGGCTGCAGAAATGTGGATTATGCATGCACTCAGAAAGAGGTATATCGGGTTGTTGTGAATTCTGCCACGATTTTCTGCGACGCATTCTTACGGTGTTGTGTGGAAAATGACGCAATTTTTGCGCTGGACGGAGCGGGTCTCTGTTGAATTCAAACTGTTACATGTTTGCTGGGTTTTGCTCGGTATTTTAAGTAAACGTACTTAGAGTTAAATAAAATATATGCTACATTTAATTGTAATCGCCATTTATTATAAACATTAAATACTTTCATCTTATCTGGTTTTTGTAAAGTTTTTCTGTGAGTAGGAAAATGTCTACTTTTGTTAGAAAAATATTTGCTTTATTAATATTTCATGGAATTGTAGGGTATCACATATTTTTTTTGCAAATTTGTACAAAAAGTTTTAGTTAATTAACGTTGTCAGGATTCTATTCGACATCTACGTTATTTTTCAACATGACATTTTCCTGCGAGTAGGGAAGTGTCTACTTTTATTACAGAAATATTTGCTTTATTAATATATCCTAAAATTGTAGGATGTCGCGCATATTTTTTTGCAAAATCATACAAAAAGTTTTAGTTAATTAATATTACCAACATTTTATTCGACATCTACGTTATTTTCGAACATGAAGTTTTTCTGCGAGTAGGGAAGTGTCTACTTTTATTAGAGAAATATTTGCTTTATTAATATTTCATGAAATTGTGGGTCACGCATATTTTTTTGCAAATTCGTAGAAAAAGTTTTAGTTAATTAAGGTTATCAGCATTTTATTCGACATCCATGTTATTTTCCAACATGACATTTTCCTGCGAGTATGAAAATGTCTACTTTTGTTACAGAAATATTTGCTTTATTAATATGTTGTAAAATTGTACAAAGTTACCCATATTTATTTTGCAAATTCGTAGAAAAAGTTTCAGTTAATTACTATTATTAGCATTTTATTCGTCATCTACGTTATTTTCCAATATGGTATTTTTCTGTGAGTAGAGAAGTGTCTACTTTTATTACAGAAATATTTGCTTTATTAATATTTCATGAAATTGTAGAAAGTCACGCATATTTTTTTGCAAATTCGTACAAAAAGTTTTGCTTACTTAATATTATCAGCATTTTATTCAACATCTACGTTATTTTCCAACATGGGATTTTTCTGCGAGTAGGGAAGTGTCTACTTTTATTAGAGAAATTTTTGCTTTATTAATAATAAGTTGTGAAAGTGTAGTGTCATGCATATTTTTTATTTTTGCAAATTCGTAGAAAAAGTTTCAGTTAATTAATATTACCAACATTTTATTCGACATCTATGTTATCTTCGAACATGAAATTTTTCTGCGAGTAAGAAAAAATGTCTACTTTTGTTACAGAAATATTTGCTTTATTAATATGTTGTAAAATTGTAGGGGTATCATCCATATTTATTTTGCAAATTCGTAGAAAAAGTTTCAGTTAATTAATGTTATTAGCATTTTATTCGTCATCTACGTTATTTTCCAATATGATATTTTTCTGTGAGTAGGGAAGTGTCTACTTTTAATACAGAAATATTTGCTTTCTTAATATTTCATGAAATTGTAGGGTCTCACGCATATTTTTTTTTCTTTGCAAATTCGTACAAAAAGTTTTAGTTAATTAATATTATCAGCATTTTATTCGACATCTACGTTATTTTTTAGCATGACATTTTTCTGCGAGTGGAAAAGTGTCTACTTTTAATACAGAAATATGTGCTTTGTTAATATTTCATGAAATTGTAGAAGGTAACGCATATTTTTTTGGAAATTCGTACAAAAGTTTTAGTTAATTAATATTATCAGCATTTTATTCGACATCTACGTTATTTTCCAACATTTTTCAGGCTGTTAGGTATATTAAATACCATTATTTCGTAATATTTGTGGCAAATATCGTTAGCCTTTTAATGCGTTATTAATATACGGCCTGCTTTTGTATTCTCTGATTGAAGCCATCTCGTCAATTTTCGTTGGAATTCTTATCTGCTGATTGGAAAGGAATGTTTAATCTAATACTTTAAAGCATCGATAAGTTATCTACGCTTAATTTCATTATTTTGATAATTGAACTGCTTGTCAACATTGTATTTTAATTTTTCCTACAACAGTTTATTTTGTCGGGTGTTATACATTTTAATCGATGTCTTTTGTTAAACAAAGTCAATACCAAAAGTACAGAGACTATTACCGTTGTTTTCTTGCAACTTTTTAGTAAACTTAGTAGTTTCATTCATGGAGTCATACTAATATATTTTAAATATCTTCAAATCTGTTAATATAATTTTCAAATGCTATGTCATAGACCTACATTTTTCTTCAGATAATATAATACCAACGTATTTCACCGTAAATCTAGTATTAATGAAATCTTTCCATTTACGTCTCTTGATAATATCATATACAATGCTTTTACACAAATTAAACAAAGCTCCAATTCTCCGCCGCAATTTACCTTTTTCGCAAATGAAAATAATTAGCTGATGAACATCTCATAACCTATTTTTACGCGACCTGGGCATAATGTTGATGACTCGTTCCCATGCTAATTTTGTTCTGTACGAGTTAAGCTTGTTTTTCACAGATGCATGTACCCGAAAATTTCCAGGCAAAAACTTTAGCTGTATATATCAAGCGTCTGAAAGTAAGTCAGCAGCAAAAGTAAACTTTTTTCTACTTGTAACTCGACATTTAAAAAAATATGCGCAAATAATCCGGCGTAACATAAAATACATTTTCTACTCTTATATTTTGGTAAAACATGTGAAGAATATTTAATACGACAACGTTTGGATATTTTTATAGAACCACGGTAGACTTTTCCTACCTGCAACTTGACGTTAAAACAAAATATAAGACATTAAAAAAAATATACCAAGCGTCTGTAAGTAAGTCGGCAGCAAAAGTAAACTTTTTCTTATTTGTAACTCGACATTTAAAAAAATATGTACAAATAATCTGACGTAACATAAAATGTATTTTCTACTCTTACATTTATATAAAATATGTGAAAAATATTTAATACGACGACGTTTGGATATTTTTATAGAACCACGAGTAGACTTTTCCTACCTGCAACTCGACGTTAAAAAGAAATATAAGACATTAAAAAAATATACCAAGCATTTGTAAGTCGGCAGCAAAAGTAAACTCTTTCCTTCGCTTGTAACTCGACATTTAAAAAAATATGCGGAAATAATCTGGCGTAACATAAAATGCATTTTCTACTCTTACATTTATGTAAAACATGTGAAAAATATTTAATACGACGACATTTGGATATTTTTATAGAACCATAAGTAAACTTTCCTACCTGCAAATTGACGTTAAAAAGAAATATAAGACGTTAAAGAAATATACTAAAGTCTGTAAGCAAGTCCACAGCGGCAGCAAAAGTTTACTTTTTCCTTCTCTTGTAACTCGACATTTAAAAAAATATGCGCAAATAATCTGGCGTAACATAAAATGCATTTTCTACTCTTACATTTATGTAAAACATGTGAAAAATATTTAATACGACGATGTTTTGATATTTTTATAGAACTACGAATAGACTTTTTCTATCTGGAACTCGACGTTAAAAAGAAATATAAGACGTTAAAGAAATATACCAAGCGTCTGTAAGCAAGTCTGTAGCTGCAGCAAAAGTAAACATTTTCCTATTTGTAACCCGACATTTAAAAAAATGCACAAATAAGTTTGGACATTTTTATACAACCGTGAGTAGAATTTCTCTACCTGCAACTCGACGTTCAATATGCCCTAACATAAAACAATGCATTTTCTACTCTTACATTTATGTAAAACGGGTGAAAAATATTTAATACGACGACATTTGGATATTTTTATAGAACCACGAGTAGACTTTTTCTACCTGCAATTCGACGTTAAAAAGAAAAATAAGAAGTTAAAGAAATATACCAAGCGTCTGTAAGTAAATCGGCAGCAAAAATAAACTTTTTCCTATTTGTAACTCGACATTTAAAAAAATCCGCAATTAATCTGGCGTAACATAAAATGCATTTTCTACTCTTACATTTATGTAAAACATGTGAAAAATATTTAATACAACAACGTTTGGATATTTTTATAGAACCACGAGTAGACTTTCTCTATCTGAATCCCAACATTAAAAAAAAATATAAGATACGCGAACACATAAAATATTGATATCTACTGGAAATTACAATTTGACGTAGCATAAAATACCGTTTTTATTACATTTACTTAAAATACCCGAGGAGATATTGGGAGTGATGATGTTCGAGGATTTTTGTGGCAGACTGTTAAGCAGGAGAAGGATACTAGATTAAAGAGGTATTCCAATGTGACGGGTTGAAAAAGTCGATTTCTTCTTTTTTTGCATTTTTTGATAGTTTGTAGTCATAGAATTAATATCCCGGAATCGGTTTAGGCGATTGTCCTTTTTGACTACTAATAGTCAATAATAAAACCAATTTTGCAAGTGGCCTAGATGATTACTCAAAAACGGCTTCAAATTTTAACACAATATTCAGCATACTTCATCATGTTAGAATTTTGATTACAACCCATAATTTTGCCTTATTTATAGCGCAAAAAATTGCTTTTTTTACACTTTTTTACAAAACGCCTCCATTTTGTTAATTTTCATGGAAATTTGAAACTCGAGTTTAATGCGATAACCACATTCATACAGATTAACCCCTTCGGACCCTGTGCACATTGTAATGTATATACTTTTCGTGCTGTATTTTATTACGTATACTATTTTCGCGAATACGAATTTTATTGTTTTATACAACTATTTCTCAGGATCTCCTTAATGTTACAAATTTTGCATAAGGACCATATGTCCATTAAAATGTACATTTACAAATTATAAATAAATAAACAAATATTTCTGCAAAAAAGTATATTGTTGCCTTCATGCATGAATTAAGTTAATTTTAGTAAAAAAAATAATTTTTTTTAAACGAAAAAAATTGGTTCTGAAGGGGTTAAAAATAAACGGCTCAAAAAATAAATATTTCTGATTATTGTCTCAGTTATACATGAAGAGTTAATCGGAATTTTTTTTCTATTCCAGCATAATAAAATTTTTTTTGATGGGTGTAAAACCACAAATATAATTACACATACAAATATTTTTAAACGACAGAAAAAATGTTCTTCTATTGTCGTAGGCCATATCTTTTCAGAAAAAAAGTTTGTTTAATTATATGCAACAGTTTCTGAGAAAAAAAATGTTGAAAATTTGCTTTTTTTTTTTATAATTTGTTTCACATTGGAATACCCCCTTAAAAGAACATATAGTGGACGAAGTACATATCGTAAACCATTAGAAGAATGACCTACTCGCCATCTAAAGTCGCTTGACAATTTAGTACCCAGCTATCAGGTTGGTACATAAGTTCATCCGATTTTTCTCTGTCTTATTGTAGTTTATTTCTTTCGCAACGTACCAAACGGCAATTATACACACTCATCCATTATTCACGAATGCCTCCCAACGTTCCGGTAGGTTATCGTATATTTTATTTAGAACTCGGCTGACCGTTTGGAGCGTGCAATATCATTCATATAAAAATTGCTGTTTTCGACGCGTAAACCGTTTTTCGGCTGTTGTTTCCGTAATAAAATATTCTGCGTCCACGAATATTCCGGCCTCTGCCGGTTCGGCTCCTGAATTAAATACACGAAGGATACGTCATAAATACTTCTTTTTCGCAACCTGGCTGTCCGCGATTATTATTCTGAAAAATGTGTGCATTTAGCAGAAATGCATCTCGTTCGAAAAAATGCTTGACAGAAAAAAATCGCAGGAACTTACGTACCAGCGGAATATAATTCATAAAGATGCTTTTTATGGTTTTATTAGTTTTGCTCGATGTTAACACATTGACTGCTGTAGTGGTCATTAAAAGCTAGCACTGGAATTTTCAATAATCGTAATTATAGCTGAGCAGCAAAAATGATTTCAATAGAAATGTGTGACATTTTCAAAGAAAAATGTTTTTCGTAAATATAATTAACATTACGATAGTAATATAGAATAATAAGTACATATACAGATGTGTGAATATTTTTTTTTTAACGACTTCAATAAAAATGTGTGACATTTCCGAACAAAAATGTTTATAGTTTCGTAAATGTAATTAACATTAAAACGGTAATATAGAATAATAAGTACAACATGCAATAAAATAAAATTGTGTGATATTTTCAAACAAAAATGTTTATAGTTTTGTATTGTACTTAACATTATAATGGTAATATAAAATACTAAGTACGTATGTATATATGTCAATTTTTTTTTTTAACGATTTCAATAAAAATGTGTGACATTTCCGAATAAAAATGTTTATAGTTTCGTATTGTAATTAACAGTACAATAGTAATATAGAATAATAAGTACATATGCGGATATGTCAATTTTTTTTTAACGATTTCAATAAAAATGTGTGATTTTTTCAAACAAAACTATTTATAGTTTCGTAATACAGTATTATCAATTGAAAATACACTTGTGCCGCTCATGACAATTTTGTAAAATTCAATCATATGGACTGTTTATTCTGCAAGTGGTGTTAGTTTTTTTTAACGAGGTACCACATAATTTGTGATTAATTTAGTGCAAACGTTTCATTAATAACTAGTTACTATTTAGTATCTTAAAAGATGCCAATGTTTTATTCAATCTTAACAAAAGAAATTGTGTAGCGATTGATTATGAAAATGGTGCAAGTCCAATTTCCATAAACATTTACGAAAAAAATGTCTTGTACACACCACAGGACTATTATAATGTTATAAAACAGTGTTGAAAAAAGAATAAATTTATTTTACACAAAATGGAACGAGATAATTTCGATTCACCAAAAAATTAATAATGCGCAATTGAAAAATGGATAAGAAAAAATAATAACGAAAAAAACCTATTAGACACAAAAAAATATAAGGATATGGAGAAGTTATTATTTTATATTGTATCATAAATACTTCAAAAACTATCATATAAAGAGGATAAATAAATAATAGCAATATCTCATGTTAAGTAAAACAAAATATAAATATAATTAACGTTCAAAATAAAAAATACTACCCCTACTTTATTGCTTCCTATTATTTATAAACAAAATTGGATTAATAGAAAAAGTGAATTATTAGGAAAAGTGCTATTTAATTTTTTGCCATTGAAACTACACCAATTTCACAATTGAGTAATTATGAAAATGCTGTAATTTCATTTACAGCCCGTAAATATATATTATTTCAGTAAAATTTGCCTAAAAGAAATGGATATAATCAATTGACATACTGATAAATTAGTAGAAACATTGTTAGACTTGTCATAATTAATTTATATTTTTCAATTGACTAACCTTTCATTTTCCTGAAACAAAAAAAAAATGGACTTGCACCACTTCTAAAATAAACGGTCCTTATTACATAATATTTACCAGGATAAAGTTGATTATTGAATTGAAGTTAATTATAATAAATGAATAATAAAAATGAATAAATTCAGTGTTCAATGTATTCAAAAGTAATTACAATGAATAAACAGACAGTCAATGTGTTAAAAAATATTGGAAAAGCCAGCGTATAGGTAAATAGATGGGTATTAAAAGGTTTAAATCGCAACAATTTGGATCGCAAGCGGATCTTCTGTAATCACTGGACGCCGATATCTCGAGTATCGGACGTAAATGAAGTTTGTTTGCACTCTCCCATTTATACGTATCGTTTCTCTGAGTTGCCCCGGTCATTCACCTTTGCCACATTTCAAGGGCTTCGCGAAACAATCGTAGACGGGTCGCGGTTTAACGAGATCTGCTTGAGAGAAATCTCGGATTTGTTGACACTTGAAACGTTTCCTTTACGTTTGACACTGTCAAAACGTTGTCTGAGAATATTTCCATATTATCTAATTATCTAATTATCCCATTTTCCATGCTTACACTTGGATATATCTGATTGTATGTTACTTTTATTTTGATTATGTATTGTTCGTTAATGTATATTGGTAAAAACAACAATAGTGTTTCTTCCAAGAAATGCATTTTAGTATTAATCATAGTAATTTTTGTTGTTAGTAAGAACTGCGCGTGACATCCAATCATATAAGTGATTGGTTGTTTATGTAAATAATATTTATATGTAATGATAAAAGTAACAACGATGCTTCTTCTAAAACACCTATACTGATACTAATCATATGATATTTTCTTGTCGATATTTGTTTTTTATTAACTATAATTTGTTTAACGAGATCTGCTTGAGAGAAACCTCGGATTTGTTGACACTTGAAACGTTTCCTCTACGTTTGACACTGTCAAAACGTTGTCTGCGGATATTTCCATATTATCTAATTATCCCATTTTCCATGCTTACATTTGAACATATCTGTAGTGTATGTTACTTGTAATCTAATTATGTAATGTTCATTAATGTATAATAGTAAAAAAAAACAATAGTGTTTCCTTCCAGAAATTCATTTTGGTACTAATTGCATTAATTTTTGTCTACACGGGAATCTCCAAGAACTACACGGGATCTCCAAACATATAAGTAATTTGTTGTTTATGTAAATAATATTTAATATATAATGACAAAATAACAATGGTGCTTTACGAAACCCATGTTGGTACTTATCGTATAGTGTTTTTTTTCGGTACTTGCTTTTTATTAACTGTAATTTGTTTAATGAGATCTGCTTAAGATAATATTTCAATATTAATTTTATATTTACAAATATTAGTAAAAATTTCAATATTAACGAGATCTGTCTGAGAATATTTCAATATTACCGAATTCTCCCCTTTTCCATGCTTATACTAGGACACATCTGTAGTGTGTTATTTGCATATTAATTATGTAATGTTCATTAATGTATAATAGTATAAATAACAATTGTGATTCTTCTACGAAATTCATTTTGATACTAATCGTATTAATTTCTGTCGTTAGCAATAACTGCGCATAACCTTCAAATATATAAGTGATTTATTGTTTATATAAATATTTAATATGTAATGATAAAAGTAACAACGAAGCTGCTTCTAAGAAACCTGCACTGGTTCTAATCATATGATATTTTCTTGCCGATATTTTTATAATGTTTTGCTATGTTCGTAGAGGGGTTGCAATTTTATGGAAATCTCCTTGTAAGAAATTCCGGATTCATTAACACTTGAAACGTTTGCTCTCCGTTCGATACTGTCAAAACATTTTCTGGGAACATTTAAATACTATAAACTTTCTTTATTTTCCTCGATAATATTCGAACGTCTTAATGTGTCAAAAGATTGATTGTATTACCAAGTTTTTTTTTAGTAAAGTTTGCATTTTCGCAGTAAACTTGAACCTAAAAGTAAAAAATCACTCAAGTATACTGCGAAAGTATAATTTAAAGGAATGGCAATTAGAGACAAAATGTATTGCTCACGTGATTCGCATCAAAAACAGTAATTATGCAGAGAACAATTATCAGTGAATTTGAACATTGTCAAAAAGTACTGGGACTTCTCTACATGAAATTTAAACAACCCTTGCATTTATCGAATAAGTATAATTTCAAGGAATGGCACTTAGAATCAAAATGTGTTGCTCATATGATTCATACCAAATATAGTAACTATGCGGAGAATAATTATTAATAAAATAGTAACATTTCGTAACGTTTATTAAATATGTATAATTTCAAGTAATGGCAGTTAGCGACAAAGCGTATTGTTCACATGGTTCACACCAAAAATAATAACTACGCGAAGAATAATTATCAGTAAAATTAAGTTTATATCGCAAATAGCGCATCGCGATAAAAAAAAAAGAAAATCGCATCAGTTAATGAGATCCGCTTTAAAGCAACACCAGATTCCATAACAACTATAATGTTCCCTTTACGTTTAAAAACTTTCAACATTTTCTTTGGAATTAACCCGACATCGCAAAATTTTTTAATGTTCGACTTTTATACTCGGAAAGCTAAACTACTATTTGTCATCAGCCGTCATTGTAAGTCCGTAATCTTTTCTCTTTGCTTCCTTTGTCTCGTTTAACAACACTTCTCGTCCTGGACGTCCTGTCGTCGTTGGGAAACTTTGTTGTTCGTCGACTGCGCGTCGGGCGTGGGTGTGTTATCGATAGGTTGGCAATTAAAGCAAAAGGTCAGAGTTCGACGTTATGGAAAAACGATGGGATCCGTCAGTGGGCGGATTCATTCCCCGTAAGTGGCTGTTGACGCGAAATCTTCCCATGACGGCTTTGCATGCATTCGCACGTCTCCCAATAAAAGTAAAACACCTTCGCGGATACCATTAAACGAAAATACTGTTTCGCAAATGTCAACTTTCCTGTCAGAAACGTTACTCTACAATTAATACCGAGAGTATTCGTACATTTCATTCTATGATTCACTTCAAAGAATATTCCCTGAAATTGTAGTGTGATAACGTTTTTTATGAACAACCGATTTGTATACATTCTCAAGAATTTTTATAAAGCGTATCGTACAAGAAAATAATTGCAATCTTGTCTCCTATCGTAATTTCCGCACATTTTTGCTCTATTAGTCACCAATATTCAGTAGTACAAAGTTTCGTATTCTTCTGACGGTAATTACTTACAATCTTACGTTTAATATAGACAAGAACTTCCCAAAAATACTGACATTGTCAATTACATTCCGCTAGTAATAAGAGTTATACGAATACTCTTTATTCTTTTATCTCTGCCTCTCCTTCTCGTAAACTTCCAACCACAAATAATCTAACCAACGCATTTTTACATTACCGACATTTCCGAAAATATGCAGAACCCCACCATAACAAAGCATTCACAAGATCCATCCATACATTACAATTGCAGGCGTTTGAAAACTCCCCTATAAATACTCGCTAATAAGCGTTACACGAATACTCTTTATTCTTTTATCTCTTCTTCTCGTAAACGACATTTTCGAAAATACACAGGAACCCACCAGACAAGGCATTCACAAGATCCATTCATACATTACAATTGCACGCATTTGAAAAATCTCATATATTCATTTATCTCTGTCTCTTTTTCCCGTAAACTTCCAACCGCAAATAATCTAATCAACGCATTTTTATATTTCACCCATTACCGACATTTTCGAAAATATGTAGAAACCCACCATAACAAGGCATTCACAAAATCCATTCATACATTAAAATTGCACGAGCGAAAGAAATAAGAATGAATGTACGATTTTAAAGTAAATTTTGGAAGGGGGTCAGATGACCCCGCTTGGTACGTTTAGTATTAACACATTGTTGACCGGTCACGAGTTAACTCGTGTTTGCACTTGCGTCGGTTATTTTAATTTTTGAAACGCAGGCCAATATAGAATATGGCACAATTTTATTCATTGTGTTCAATCGCGTCTGCTTTATTATAAAAAAATATACTTTTCTTGTTAACACATTGACAGCCGTCGATCTAAGAGACATTTAAAACCTAAGCGCCGGCAACGTATCAGCCATTTAAATCCCAAACGCCGGCTTTATTCGCTTGTTTCTGATAAATGAACATATATATATATATATATATAAAATAAAAAAAAACATTACATATTTTCGTAAAATAGTACATTTTATTTGCATATTCGTCATATACAATTTAACGGTAATTAAAAATAGAAACAAAATCAAAATATTTGGTTTATAATTATAGAAAAAAATGCAGTTCCTCATTTTATGGTGGATTATTACATGTATATACCGTAAAGAGAAAACAAGACTCCCGAAACATGGCAAGTAAGTACAAATCGATGTGTAAGCTACTTATACCAGAAAAACAATTTTCGCGGGGTCGGCTGTCAATGTGTTAAGGAAAAAAACAAATCCGGGTTTTGAAACATCGTCTTCAAAATGTCGATCTCTTGAAACTTTTCATATCACATTATAAAAGTCTGTAAGTAACAGATTTGAGAAACCGAACATTTACACTGAATGCAGATTCCTTTTCAGGTAATCGTAATCGTAAATATAAATTTTCAGGCAAAGTTCAATTTGAATTCATTATGCACGAACAAACTTTATTGAAAGTTATTTACATCGTTTCACTTCCATGTTTAATTACGAAATAGTAGCCGATGACTTGAGACAGCTTTTGCCTAAAATTGCCGGTCAATAATGTGTTAAAATTCAGACTTGACAATCAACAATGCCTAAAGTTTCGAAAACAATCTATCTACGAATGTCTGTAAAAAAGCGTAGTTGCGGCCCCACGGAGAAAAACACACGAAATACGAAATCAGTGGATACTGGTTGCGTGCGATGCCCCTCAACGAGACGAGAACTGCCGTTCATAAAAGAGTCGATGCCCGTCGACGCCTCGTTCCGATAATACGAACGCCCCGTCACCACTTGTCACGAGAAACATACGGTCGCATGTCGCAGCCTTAACCCTTCCTCAATGACGTCGAGCTACTCGTGCGTACAAATTCTCTGTACGTGCACGACTTATCTGCGCGCACGACACAACCACACGCGGGAGTCGATCGGCGTAAAGTTCAAGCGTACAGCGCATTACGCAAATTAGCGTGAAAAGCGCCGTGGGAAGCAGTGGGACAGAGAGAAAATGAGAGATAATTAATCCGGACGCCAGTGCATAAGCGTTATTTTCAGCGGTTTGCTTGAAATTCGCTTCGGAGGACAGTGGTATTAATTAAAGTATTAGTATAGTTAGTATAGCGGTAGTAGTAGTATAGTAAAACATATAAGAGTGAAAAGTATTAGTTCAGTATTAGTATCAGTAAAGGTACTAAGTATAAATCAAGTAAAAAGTATTAGTATCAGTAAAAGTATTATGTATAAATCAAGTAAAAAGTATTAGTGTCACTAAACGTATTAAATTTAAATCAAGTAAAAAGTATTAGTATCAGTAAAAATATTAACCGTTGTTTAAAATATATGTTCAAAGTTTCATTTTAATTCATTATATATAAGTAAAGCCGTGGCAAGCAGTGGGACAGAGAGAAAATGAGAGAGAAAATTAATTCGGACGCCAGTGCATACGCGTTATTTTCAGCGGTTTGCTTGAAATTTGCTTTGGAGGACGATAGTATTAGTTAAAGTATTAGTAGAGTTAGGGTAGTAGTAGTAATAGGAGTATAGTATAAAGTATAAGAGTAAAAAGTATTAGTTCACTATTAGTGTCAGTAAAGGTATTAAGTATAAATCAAGTAAAAGTATTAGTATCAGTGACATAATTAAGTACAAATTAAGTAAAACGTATTAGCATCAGTAAAAGTATTATGTATAAATCCAGTAAAATGTATTAGTATCAGTAAACGTATTAAGTATAAATCAAGGAAAAGTATTAGTATGAGTGAAAATATTAAAAGTTATATAAAATGTATGTCCAAAGTTTCATATTAATTCATTATGTAAAAAGAAATTTCAATGAAGATTATTTAGATTCTTTCAGTTCCGCGTTCAATTATGAAATTATAGCCAGTGCCTTGAGAGAACTTTTCCGTAAAATTGCCGATAAACAATATGTTAATACACTGTCACAAGATCCGTATTCCGCGAAAAAGTATTCAGTTTTAATTTATTATGTATAAATAAACTTTATTGAAGTTTATTTCGATTCTTTCTCTTCTGTATTCAATTACGAAATAATAGCCGGTGCCTTGAGAGAGGTTTTGCGTAAAATTTCCGGCCAACAATGTGTTAACACTAAACGTACCGGTACTTTACACCTACCTATTCTTACCATGAGGGATCATTATGAAATAAACAATGCATAAAAATCGACAATGCCTCCATTTATGGAAATTCATTGACAAAAATAGAAAATTCTCATTTAAAAATTGACAGTATTTAAGTTTATCGGATTTAATCATACGGCTTGAAAATTTGCAATATTTCAGTGAAGATCATTTAAAATTGCCGCATGAAAATCGACAATGTCTAAATTGATGGAAATGCATTCATAAAAATAAAAAATTCTCATTTAAAAATTGACAGTATTTAAGTTTATCGGATTTAATCTTACGGCTTGAAAATTTGCAATATTTCAGTGAAGATCATTTAAAATTGCCGCATGAAAATCGACAATGCCTAAAATTTATGGAAATTCATTCACAAAAATATAAAATTCCCGTTTAAAAATTTGGCATTATTTAAATTTATCGCATTTAATCATACTACTTGCAAATTAGCAATATTTAAGTGTAGATAACTTAAATTTGCCGCTTGATAACCGAACAATGCCTAAATTTATGGAAATTAATTAACAAAAATACAAAATTCTCATTTGAAAATTGACAATGTATAAATTTATCGGATTTAATCGTACTGCTTGAATATTAGCAATATTTAAGTGAAGATCATATAAAGTTGCCGCATGAAAATCGACAATGTCTAAATTTATGGAAATCTATTCACAAAAACATAAAATTCTCGTTTAAAAATTGACAATATTTATATTTATCGGGTTTAATCGTACTGCTTGAAAATTAGCAATATTTAAGTGTAGATAATTTAAAATTGCCGCTTGATAACCGACACTGCCTAAATTTATAGAAATTAACTAACAAAAATACAAAATTCTCATTTAAAAATTGACAATATTTAAATTTACCGACATAAATCGTGTTGCTTGAAAACTAGCAATATTTAAATGAAAATTATTTAAAATTGTCGCTTGATAACCGACAATGCCTAAATTTATAGAAATTAACTAACAAAAATACAAAATTCTCATTTAAAAATTGACAATATTTAAATTTAATAAATCGTGTTGCTTGAAAATAGCAATATTTAAATGAAAATTATTTAAAATTGTCGCTTGATAACCGACAATGCCTAAATTTATAGAAATTAACTAACAAAAATACAAAATTCTCATTTAAAAATTGACAATATTTAAATTTACCGAATTAAATCGTGTTGCTTGAAAACTAGCAATATTTAAATGAAGATTATTTAAAATTGTCGCTTGATAACCGACAATGCCTAAATTTAGGGAAATTAATTAACAAAACTACAAAAATCTCATTTAAAAATTGACCATATTTAAATTTATCGGATTTAATCGTACTGCTTGAAAACTAGCAATATTTAAGTGAAGATCATTTAATACTGAAGGTACCGGTACTTTACACCCACTTATTCTTACCATAACAGGTCATTTGACCCTTACAAAATAAACGTTGATGTTCAGAAAGTAATTCCTAATTTATTGAAGCGAGAAATTGATTAATCAAATGACATAAGAATTTACAGAAAGTCATAGGAGCGAAAGAAACAACAATGAATATACGATTTGGAAGTCAATTTTGAATTGGTACGTTTAATATTTGTTTTCATTTGGTACGTTTAGTGTTAACACACCACTACAAGATCTACATATTCTATAAGAAGTATCAGTTCCCCAGCGATCTCTACTTCCGGCCACACGCGAAGTGCTTCAACTTAGCGCAATTAGCAGTCAAAGACCTAATAAATGTCGTCCGACATTGGAGTACCCTCCCACGCAATCGTCATCCGTCACAGGTGCCGAAGAATCAGATGCAAAGGGTTCAAACTCAGGAACCCCGACTCAGAAAGATGAGAACGAAGATGATTGGAGCGACGTTCTCGCGATGTCATCAGCTAAACGAACTCGTCCGCGACACTTTGCTGAGCTTAAGCCGCACTTCCTGCCAATCGCGACACAGAACGCAGTGCAGCACTGAGACCCCTTCATGGATAATACCTGAAGCCGTTGCATAATGCATTCCAGTGCTCTGCGTCATGTGATTCGACGGAGCGTTTGTGCGCTTTCGAACGCGTTCAAAGGCCGTTACCGCCGGCTTTTCCTTTCAAGAATGCCAGCTCCTGTGACACGGACACGCTGTGATATTTTGAGGTAGCCGCTGATATTCTGGGATCGCGCGTGGGGTATTGATATTCATGTAGAATTTACATACGTGAAACTAGAGAGTATAGTATTTATAAACGATAACAAGACAATCAAGACACTTTAGTCTTAGTTCCTAATCTTTTGTTATTTCGTCTTTATGTCTTATTGTCTTTATGTTTTGTCGTCAACTGACTACTACGCAACCAAACAATAGAATTCAACAAACTCGCCACCTACGGTACCACGATGTAATAATTGAGGATCGTAGGTGACCTTTGCTCGCCAATTAGAGGACCCTGTACTTAGGATCCTACATACATATTCATCGGCCTATGACAATGCGGACGGCTACATGTATAAATAGAGTATTACGTTTTTATGACTTTGTATTTATATGCTTTTGGGCGTTACGTGGTATAGAGATGAGTGGTGTTGCAAAATGAAGATGCGAACAATGCGCAGCGACGTTTTTAAAAATTTGAACCGGAGAATTGATATAGTTTCTAATAATGTAAATGAAGTTATATGTCAATTGTGTGGTTAGAAACTATTGCATTTGCACAAACTATTGCAAAAAATTAAGATATGTTTAAATACACTTAAAAATTGGTCATAGTGTAACTATTGCTATTGCAGTTGCAGAAACTATTACAAACAATTCGTCGTACCATTTAAGGTGTATTTGAATACACATAAAAATTGGTCATAGCGTGATTATTGCTATTGCAGTTGCAGAAACTATTGCAAAAAATACGTCGTAGCAATTAAGGTGTGTTAGAATAAACTTAAAAATTGGTCATAGTGTAACTATTGGTATTGTAGTTGCACAAACTATTGCAAAAAATTCGTCATACAAATTAAGGTGTGTTTGAACACACTTAAAAATTGGTCATAGTGTAACTACTGCTATTGCAGTTGCAGAACCATTGCAAAAAATTTGTCGTACTAATTAAGGTGGGTTTGAATACACATAAAAATTGGTCATAGTGTAACTATTGCTATCGCAGTTGTAGAAACTATTGCAAAAAATTCGTCGTATCAAGTAAGGTGTATTTGAATAGACATAAAAATTGGTCATAGCGTAATTATTGCTATTGCAGTTGCAGAAACTATTGCAAAAAATTCGTTGTACCAATTAAAGTGTGTTTGAATACACATACAAATTGGTCATAGTGTAACTATTGCTATTGCAGTTGGAGAAACTATTGCAAAATTTCGTCGTACCAATCAAGGTGTGTTTGAATACACATAAAAATTGGTCATAGTGTAACTATTGCTATTGCAGTTGCAGAAACTATTGCAAAAAATTCGTCGTACCATTTAAGGTGTATTTGAATACACATAAAAATTGGTCATAGCGTAATTATTGCTATTGCAGTTGCAGAAACTATTGCAAAAAATTCGCCGTACAAATTAAGGTGTGATTAAACACACATAAAAATTGGTCATACAGTAACTATTGCTATTGCAGTTGCAGAAACTATTACAAAAAATTCGTCGTACCATTTAAGGTGTGTTTGAATACACATAAAAATTCGTCATAGTGTAACTATTCCTATTGCAGAAACTATTGCAAAAAAATCGTCGTACCATTTAACGTGTGTTTGAATACATTTAAAAATTGGTCATAGTGTAACTATTGCTATTGCAGTTGCAGAAACTATTGCAAAGAATTCGTCATACAAATTAAGATGTGTTTGAATACACTTAAAAATTGGTCATAGTGTAACTATTGCTATTGCAGTTGCAGAAACTATTCCAAAAAATTCGTCGTACAAATTAAGGTGTGTTTGAATACACATAAAAATTGGTCATAGTGTAATTATTGCTATTGCAGTTGTAGAAACTATTGCAAAAAAAAATCATCGTACCAATTAAGGTGTGTTTGAATACACATAAAAATTGGTCATAGTGTAAGTATTGCAATTGCAGTTGTAGAAACTATTGCAAAAAATTCGTCGTACCAATTAACCCATTCGAGAGAGACTGCACACCGTGTGTGCAATTGATTTCCGATCTGCACACCGTGTGTGCAATAACAGTAATGTGCAATTATCAGTTATTCTGAGTAATCTAGTCGTCAAATAAGATTTTTCTTGAACTAATGAAATCTGTAAAGTACAGGAAAACAAAATTTGGCATTGGTTTTACTGTGTACCAAAAAATCTAAAAATTATCTGAAGCCTTTCTTACATGTAAAATACTATGAATACGCATGCAGCGCAGGCTTAAAATAATAAGTTTCGTTTAGGCGGTATGAATAGGAGGCGATACGCAGGCTGTGTAGGCTTAAGATAATAAGTTTTTCTTTTCTTTGACCTATCTTTATCTGCGAATAAATAAGAAATTTGCTTACACCTCTCTATACTTTTTTATCCGAAAATTATATTTTCTTTTTTATTACTGAGTTACATTACTTTATTATCTTTAGACATTTTTCTAAAAATTTATTTCACGTTTATGTTATTTTTTTCATTATTCAACTTTTTTTTAAACTTTTTACTACCTTTTAAACATTTTCTTTGCATTATATTCTGTTCTTTATTATTAAAAGCAAAATAACGATTATATATTATCTAACTATTTTTCAAATAAATGTTTATAAATTTTTTAATGATGTATTTTAATTTTACCTTACATTGCACACATGGTGTTCAATCCGCTCCTCGCAATAATAATTTTCCGAGAAACGAGCTGCACACCCGGTGTGCAATGATCTTAATTATGTGAGTTCACTTACGAATTGGGTGATTTCCATAGTAAACATCCTTTTTATTAAAAATGAACAATATAAAGAAAAACAAATTTGCTCCTGGGGACCGTGTTAAAAAAAAATCGTCGTCTCGAATGGGTTAAGGTGTGTTTGAATACACTTAAAAATTGGTCATAGCGTAACTATTGCTATTGCAGTTACAGAAACTATTACAAAAAATTCGTCGTACCAATTAAGATGTGTTTGAATACACTTAAAAATTGGTCATAGCGTAACTATTGCTATTGCAGTTGCAGAAATTATTGCAAAAAGTTCGTCGTACCAATTAAGATGTGTTTGAATACACTTAAAAATTGATCACAGTGTAAATTGATATGCATTTTCAAATGTTGTTGTTTTAATATGTGACCGCGTGTAGATGATGACCTAAATGTAGGTATAGTTGTGTAAGCAAAAATAATTGCAGTTTATACGCTTATAGTAACCAGTGTCACATAATTTTTGCTTCCACATAATTCCCAGCCATAGACTCAGTAAATCCTGCACTTTACACGCTACATCCTCTTTCGTACGTCATAACTGACACTACTGATACTCCACCCACGGGAAAATACACGGTAACCGCACACGCAATAACTACCTTCCGCGAAGTGTTTCCACATGTGCCTGTGATCGAATGACTCATTTCACGTCGCACTGCTCCGATTACGAATGAACAATGTTTACGCGATCGGCATTTGGCTGTCTGCAAAATAGCAACCCATCGACGTAATCATCGCCAGCCGACTTTCGCAACAGGTGCACAACCGACCGAGCGCAGTATTTTGGTTACGTCCGACGTTCCGCTGCAGGAAACGCTGACCTACGCGAATGTCAATCGCCTTCCGGCACGACTGGCGGAGAACACACACTTCTTTTGAAACCTAATTTCTTAGCGGCGTAAGCGAAACGTTGCAAAATGTTGCGTTGTGGATTTTGATTCTTTTGCTATGGCGATTTTGTTTACAATTTGGCTTTACGCTTAAGCTTAATACTGAAGGTACCGATAGTTTACAACTATCTATTCTTATCATGAATTTCATACTTATAAAATAAACGTTGATTTCCAGAAAGAAATTCCTAATTTATTAATTAGGGAAAGATGATGAGAATGCATGATAAATGCGATGATAAAAATGAGCGAAAGAAATAAGAATGAATATACGATTTTAAAGTAAATTTTGAAAGGGGCCATTTGACACCACTTGGTACGTTTAGTGTTAAAATTGATAATCGACAATGCCTAAAGGTATGGAAATACATTCACAAAAATACAAAATTCTCATTTAAAAATCGACAATATTTAAATTTATCGGATTTATCGTACCGCTTGAAAATGTGCAATATTTAAGTGACGATAATTTAAAATTGCCGCATTAAACTCGACAATGCCTAAAAGTATGGAAATCCATTCACAAAAATACAAAATTCTCATTTAAAAATTGACTATATTAAAATTTAATGTATTTAATCGCACTGCTTGAAAATTAACAATATTTATGTAAAGATCATTTAAAATTGCAGCATGAAAATCAACAATGCCTAAATTTATGGAAATACATTCAGAGAAATACAAAATTCTAATTTAGAAATTGACAATATTTAAAATTATCGGATTGAATCGTGCTGCCTGAAAATTACCAATATTTTAGTGAAAATCATTTAAAATTGCCGCTTGATAATCGGCAATGCCGAAATTTATGGAAATACATTGATAAAAACACAAAATTTTCATTTAAAAATTGACAATATTTCAATTTATCAAATTTAAACGCACTGCTCGAAAATTAGCAATATTTAAGTGAAGATCATTTAAAATTATCGGATGATAATCGACAATACCTAAATTTATGGAAATGCATTCACAAAGGTATAAAATTCTGATTCAAAAATTGACAATATTTAAATTTATCGGTTTTAATTTTACTGCTTGAAAATTAGCAATATTTAAGGGAAGATCATTTAAAATTACCGGATGATAATCGACAATACCTAAATTTATGGAAATGCATTCACAAAGGTATAAAATTCTGATTCAAAAATTGACAATATTTAAATTTATCGGTTTTAATTTTACTGCTTGAAAATTAGCAATATGTAAGTAAAGATCATTTAAAATTGCCGCTTGATAATCGACAATATCTAAATTTATGGAAATACATTCACAAAAATATTATTTTAGAAATATTAATTTTCAACAATACCCGGTGAAAATGTAATTTATTAATTCATTATTGCTAAACAACAACTTTGTACGTATGTTTAACATTTTTGTAATGGGTGCAGTTACAAAATGGCATTATTCAGATAACTTGCGAAATAAATAAGAAAAAACAACAAATTAACAGAAATATAAGGACAATAAATATTACCACAGTTGTCATTTCCAAATATTTACATATTACGGCTCCCTAATCATGATTGATATTGACAGTACATTTGGAATTCGTTATATCACAGATACTTGTAGTATATGAGATTTCGGAGAGTGTAGTGCATCAATTAATTTTCAATAATACTCTGTGTAAATGTAATTTATTAATTCATTAATTTGTATCAAAATGTAATTTATTAATTCATTATTGCTAAACAACGCCTTTGTACGTATTTTTAAAAATGTTTATAATCGGAACAGTTACAAAATGGCATTATTCAGATAAGTTGCGAAGTTAACAAGAAAAAACAACAAATTTACAGAAATATAAGGACACATAAATATTCACACAGTTGTTATATCCAAATATTTACATATAATGGCTCCCTAATCATGATTGATATCGACAGTACATTTTGAATTCGTTATATCACAGTGTAATGTGTCATTGCGAGTGCCAAATATATTGGTACACCGATTAATTTTCAAAAGTACTCTCTGAAAATGTAGTATATTAATTAATTTTTGCTAAACAACAGTTTTGTACATATTTTTAAAAATTTTTATAATGAATACGCTCTCAAAATGCAAGGCATTATTCAGACAAATTGCAAAGTTAACAAGAATAAATAACAAATTTACAGAAATATAAGGACAATAAATATTTACACAGTTGTCACATCCAGATATTTACATATTGCGGCTCCCTAATCATAATTGATATCGACAGTACGTTCCGAATCATTACACTTAACATGTTCACGTCTACTTTCACCATCCACAGGATTTGAAATTGCATACCATTGCAAATTAACCTTGCAAAACGAGAGCGAAGTGTCGAAAATGCAACAGAAGAAAAAAATGATCATTAATTTACTGCATATTTTTTGCACAGCATCTACGATAGTTTGAGCAGATATTGTTCGAAGTTGTCCGGTGTTCGTCTACTTTCTTCAACTATATATTGCCGTACATCGCACGTCGGCCGACTTGCGAACGATTTCCAACGGATTCCAGCAAACTCCGGCGTAAAAGTATAAGTCTGCGGGTCTCGACATATAAATTCGACGTCGCCTCGAAAGTTTCGGCGAAACACTCGCGAAAACGAGAAAGGGATGGGTCGATGTGAAATGGTCGGAATGGCGTAAAAAGAGAGAAAAAGAGAGAAAAAGAGAGAAAACGAGAGGAAAGGAGGAGACAGATAGGGAAAGCCAGGGTCACGATTCGGATCGGGTTATGCAAATGCACCGTGACATCTCGGCGATTTGCTTTTATCGACATTTTTTGCATCCAGCCTCGAGGATGAACGTCATTCGACAAGCGATTAAATGACGTCGTTCTTTATCGCATGTAGTATGCAAATTGATCTCGTTTGGCATGTTAACTTGCGTAGGCGTAAAAAGTCGCGAGGAACGCTGACGAAAGCAAAAAATGTGACGTTTTTACATGTGCATGACATTGCGTAGTTTTTTTGACGTTTCGTATGTGAATTTTTGAAAGTGTATACAGTGTTCGTCAATGTGCGAAAAATATTGCGGAATTGAATGTGGAATGTTTACTATAAACATGTGTACTATTACTATGAACATTTATTATTAGTGTATACACTATTTTTTTATTATTTATTATTAGTGTATATTATTACTAGCGTTATATTACTATGAACATAAATATGCTTATTGTTCACATTGATCAGCGACGTAAAGAATTCATACATTTATTTATTAAGTTCTCTGTGAAAATATAATATGTATTTACTTCGTTTGAATTATTTAATTCTTTGGTGGTTTGAAAGAGTTGAAAATTATTATAGTTATTGTTACGGTTAAGTACATTACACGTGCATGACATTGCGTAGATTTTTTTAGTAATTCTAATGTGAATTTTTGAATGTAAGTGTATAGAGTGTTCGTCAACGTGTAAAAAATATTGCGGGAACTAATGTGAAATCTTTACTATGAACGTGTGTCATATGTGACGCCGTATAAAATTTTATTATATATTTGTATTATTAGAGTATATCTATTTTTTTAAAATAATATTATTGATCGTATATTATAACTCTATGCAGTTATATTACTATGAACATAAATATGCTTAATATTCACATTGATGAGCGACGTAAGAAATTCATAGATTTATTTATTATGTTCTCTGTGAAAATATAATATGTATTTATTTCATTTGATTTATTTAATTATCTAGTAGTTGAAAGAATTGAAGATTATTACAGTTTTTGTTACGGTTAAACATGTTTATTACTATGTCCTTTGAAAATTTGATAATTTTCAGGCACTTGGTTTCTCTCTTCAGAAATCAGCAAATATTTGTCTTGTCACAATGTGTTATAATGTTTAAAATTCGTGCTACTGTGACTTATATATTCGTTTTGATTTTTTTGTTTCGCTGATTTTTCGCTTGTCATTTTATTATTATTTTTTTTTATACACGATGTAGTTGTACATATTCTCAGAAAACACTGTATAGATACGGTACAATGAAAATGCTCTGCGAATTAATAACATTTTTTTTCTTCTGCCATAGAGTCACATATTTCGCTTTATTTTTTAACGATGACTTCCAATAGTACAATGTTTTACTCTACTGATTGTAGAGTATGAATACACATTGCTCTTATGATTCTGTTCATTTTTTCTACTTTTTTGTCAACTTCGTAAATTGTCTGAACAATCGTGTTTTAATTGTCCTCATAAAGATTTTCGATAAATATGTACAAACCTGCTGCTTAGCACAAATGAATTAATGAATTACATTTTCACAAAGTGTTATTGAAAATTGATTGTATGGCACTTAATTTGAGTTATGACACTTTAATATTGATGAAAATATAAGACATCTCGTACACATTTATTTACAATTACTTTTTTTTGTATTTCAACAACATGCAGTTGCTTAACATTACTGAAAGTATTTAAAATTTTCGTGTTCGGTCTGATTACATTCATGCAATCGCCGTATCGCGAATTTGCTTAACTAAAAAAAAGGATTGAATATATGTTTGGATTACTCAAAACAATTCATTTCAAATTCTCAACAGATAAACATTTGCCGGTTTAAAATTGGAAAACGTGCAAATCAAACTATTAGATCACGGTCACTAATAAATTTATTAACAACTAATTAGTCTAATTACTCTCTGGCTATTTGGCCCTGTTATTAGAATTAAAATTTTTCGTCAGCACATACAATTACTATTTTTTTTTGTTATTATAAAGTCAAGAGGTTTACAATCCCCAAATTAATTCTCAAAGAGAATTTCCAATAATTATGGTAATGGGGTTTATGTCTCGTGATATGATATTACATGGTATGATAAAAACGGGATTGATTTAAACATGAGGGAATAGACAAAAATGCTATCAACAAATCTAAGAATTACTTTAAATTTTCGCAAAATGAATAAATTCTACGATGCAATTACATATTCCATTCGTGCCAAAATGGGCAACTTTAAGCACTTTTATGAGGTAAGCACTTAAGTAACTTTGAAGAATAACTATATTTTTCCGAAGCGGGAAAATGGTAGTTGAAATCTAAACAGCGTGAAACGTATGTATTAGAACTTTCTTCATTGCTTTTGTGCATCATATCCGCCCCTCAAGTGCGTCAGATATGTCAGAACATACTCTGTGTATCACACGTATGTGTATATAACATAACAACAATTCAACTATGTGCCACTATAGTATTCTCATTCTGCTGCTTCAACATATATATCTATATATACTGTACAGTTAAAAGCGGCGCCGATGTTTGATCATTTACTTCTGCATCACTGTGTTTATTTGCGTTTACGTCTGTGTAAATATTTTTATACCTATTTATTAATTTTATTTACATAATAAAACATAAAAATAAGTACAAAAATAATTATTACAGCAAGGAAACAATTCCCCTCCATATACAGAACGGCACGGACATTGGTGGACAAACTTACTTTTTTGTACTACTGTTTCAATAAAATATATATGCACATCATATTAAATTAACATAAAATAATTAATTGCAATTGAAATGCCAGTCACCTCCATATATATATATATATATATATATAAAATACCAAACCGTGGTTACAGTATATATATCCTTGTATATATATTATATACACCTACTATGATTATGCTATTGATATTAAAACAATTTTGTACATATTATGCACATATGCAACAATGTCCGAACGTAAGCAGTCTCTTCGTAAAATTATTTAAGTAAAATATATATGCATATCATATTAAAAGAACATCAAACAACTAGTTGTAATTGAAATGCAAGCCACTTTTATGCATATAAAAAAACAAATGACCAAACCGTGATTACAGCATATATATATATATATACATACATACAGATATGTATATCTGTATATATGCATGTATAAACATTATATATTCCTACTATGCTTATGCTATTGATATTAAAACAATTTTATACATATTATACACATATCCAACGATTTCCGGACATAAGCAGTCTCTTCGTAAAAAAAAAATATATATATATATGATATATGCTGTATATAAATATATATAATGTATGATATATATAGATATGCTGTATGTGCTGTATATAAATACATAAAAAATATAAAAATATATGATATATGCTATATATATACATATATGCTGTAACCACATTATGGTCATTTTTTTTTTTTATCTGTATGAAGGTGACTTAAATTTCAGTTGCAACTAGCTGTTTTATGTTTTATATATATATATATATATATTCCTACTATGCTTATACTATTGATATTAAAACAATTTTATACATATTGTGTACATATACAACGACGTCCGGACGTAAGCAGTCTGTTCGTAAAACGAAAATATATATGTGCCCATAATTATGAAAGTGGTCTAAGTCAAAATTTAAAAAAAATTAGTTTATCAGTTGTTATCAAAACATTATTTTTAACTAAATTTATTCAATGTAATTTTTCCAAATTGTCAAAAATGAACCATTAGATAGTGCCGTTGTAATTTCAACATTATATGCGCGCATTTAGTTTTAATTATGAAAGCTCGTCGAATGACAAAAATTTAAATAAATTATATAAACGGCGTTGAAAATGGCACGTGGCAATCTTTGACGCGTTTCTGAACTATTCGCGCGCATAATAAAATAAATGACAATCAAATTTTAATAATAACGATAACTTCGACGTTTACTAGAAGAATCTGAGAACTTCGGCGGAACGACGATAAAAGAAAAATACCGCGGGTGAATCTGTCTCTTGGCTACAAATTCAATGGATGAGATTCTTTAATAAATGAACCTTATAAAATGTTCAAATATAAACATCTTTAGATGATTCTAAATTTCACGTTTTGGATCTTTCACCCAAAAATTGAAACCAAAAATATTACGGAAATATTAAATTACAAATTCCATTATACACCTTTATATATACCAGTATCGGAAGAAAAACACGTTAAAAAGATATTATGAGTTTACTACCGTACATCCCTCCAGTTTTTCAGGAACATTTTAAGAATCTTAAATACTCGAAATAATGATAAAAATGGATTACTGTTTAAAAATAATTAATAAATGTAATAAATGTTCACGAATTATTTCAATCAAATTATTGTTTCAAATAAAACTCAAAGTTCTTTATTGCTTTAAGTCATTTATAGGAAAAACATTCAGTTAATTTTGAAAATGGTCAACAAGTCATTTTATATTCAATCTTTAAAAATAATATTATCGTATAAAATCTCACACAAAATTTCATATTCATAGTAAATTTCCATTAATTAAGACTAATAAAATTATAAATTAAAATGTCGCATTTTTTAAAAATATTTTTTAATTTATTCAAATGCAAAAATTAAAGTTTATATCGAAACAAAAATATATTTTTATGGACCACTTTTAATTATCGGCACATATATGATATATGCTATATACATACATATATGCTGTAACCACATTATGGTAATTAGTTTTTTTTTTATCTATATGAATGTGACTTGAATTTCAGTTGCAACTAGTTGTTTTATATTTTATATATATATATATATATATATATATATATATTCCTACCGTATTCTTATAAATATTGAAATTAATTAACATTATATTCAGAGTAATAAAAATATTTTGCAAATCATTCACCGACTTTCCGTTTGTTGAAATCCTTCGTCAAAATTTCGTGAACCTAATGTCTTTGGTCGTATTTAATCGCGCGCCCGTTATTCATCTTATCAATTTCCATCGTAGGCGATCATTTCACGGACTTTTTCTACCAACTCATCACGATTTTTGTTTTTTCAATGACCTGGCTTTGGGTCGTCTTCCAAAACATCACCTCCGTCCTGAACGAGTTTATACCACTCGAATACACGTATATGAGGTAAGCATTCATCACCATAAACTTTTTTCATCATTTCAAATGTTTCTGTAGAACTTTTACCGAGTTTGAAACAAAATTTAATATTAGCTCTTTGCTCCATCGTATTTTTGTGATGAGATGACAAAAGGTATTCTCACTTTCAGCGCTATAACCTAACAATCCGTCGATCGATAACAATAATCGCGGGTGCGTTCTATGGTGGAAACATACAGCTTTCAAATTATATATTGTTTTAAAAGATGGCGTCAGTAATTTTTCCTAAATTCAAAAATTTCGCCGACGTTTTCCGACACACTGAGTACATTCGGCGGAACGACGATAAAAGAGGTGGAACTTAGAGATTTTGAGTTAGGAATCAATCATTTTCGATCATTAGAATTATTGGATGGCAAGAATATAGAACATTCGTGTATAATTCATTCAATAATGCTTCATTACCATTTTGCAAATATAATGATGCAATTATGTGCTAAGTCGTCAATAATAAAAAAAAGGATATTTTTTATAATAAATCTGACATGACTGAACAGGATGAACAAAAGTTTTGCGATATTATATATTGCCCTGAGTTTCAAAAATTAAAATGGTTAACGCAAGTGCAAACACGGATAAATATTTTATTTCTTGTTATTATTTATAAGCAAACTTGGATTAATAGAAAATATATTTTAAGTGATATTTAATTTTTCAGCATTGAAATTAAATGTAGGTTGTCCATTGTAAGTCCATTCACAGCCCGTAAATATATATTATTTCAGTTAACCTCGCCTAGAAGACATTTATATAATCAATTGACATATTCATAAATTAGTAGAAACATTGCTAGTAATGACGTTGTTTGTCTTTCATCTCATTTTTTCTTCGAAAGAACATATTAATGTGCACTTTCAAAATAACGCTCCCATAGCGTTTAACAAAAATTAAAATAGTTCCCGAAATTCCCAACTTCAAACACGAATGCCAAATATTGTATTTCTTGTTATTATTATTTAATTTTTCAGCATATAAATTAACCCAGTTCTTGAGGACCGATTTACATCGTGTGTGCAATTCATTTTCTCGAAAGAACAAAAAATCGACTTGCACCACTTTCAAAACACCGTGTGTGCGTTTAACATAAAATAAATTTGCAATTATCACCTGAATGCCAGCGCGCAATTGTATTTGAGTAAACGAGTCGTCCAAATAAGATTTTTATTTGAATTAATGAAACCGGTGAAGTACAGGAAATTTTTTGCAAAATTTGGCATTGGTTTTACTGTGTACCAAAAAATCTAAAAATTTCATTTTCTTACGTAAAACAACATGAAAAACCGACTTGCACAAACTTTCAAATATAAACGTAGTAATTACTCTCGTCCCGTTTGCATCGGAAATTTCCCAAATTATTTTTGGAAGAATGTTTCAGCGCGCATACCATCAATCAACTAATTTATAAACTCCGAATATCTATTTACTATTTGCTCGGAGTGTATTTACAAATTATATTTTCATTTTTTAAAATTTACATTTTTGTTATCTGTAACCTTTCATTTTTCTAAAAATTTATTTCTCGTTTGTTATTTTTTTCATTATTCAGCTTATCTTTTTTTAACTTTTTCCAACTTTTTAAACATTTTCTTTGCATTATATTCTGTTCTTCATTATTGAAAGCAAAATAACGATTTTATATTATCTCACTATTTTTGAAATAAATGTTTATAAATTTTTTAATTATGTATTTTTCACAAAAAACCGTACATTGCACACATGGTGTCCAATCCGTTTCGCAATAAAAATATTCCGAGGACCCAAGCTCACTGAATGCCAGCGCGTATTGCAATGATCTACATTTTTCGAAAACTCCGAATATCTATTTGAGTAGTTGCCGGAGTTCTTCAGGGTATCATTTACATTTTTTGCAAAATTTACATTTTTGCAAAACATCCTAACCTTTCATTATAAAGAAACAAAAAAATCGACTTGCACCACTTTCAAAAAAACGCTCCTCATAGCCGTTTAAATGATTTTTAAATTGAAATTTATGAAAATTCCCAAGTCCTTCAAGCCCATGAATGCCAGCGCGTATATATGTATTCCAGTCCCTACGTTTTTCGCCTAAAAAACTCCGAATATCTATTTGACGTAGTTAGAGTAAACTAGTAGAATCATTACATTTTTGCAAAATTGACATTTTTGCATTGACCAATATCCTAACCTTTCATTTTCTCGAAACAACAAAAAACCGACTTGCACCACTTTCAAAACAAACGCTCCACATAGCCGTTTAGCATAAAAGAAATTTCCCAAATTACCCAACTTCAACCTGAATGCCAGCGCGCAATTGTATTCCAATTCCTACATTTTTCGAAAACTCCGAATATCTATTTGAGTAGTTGCCGGAGTTCTTGAGGGTATCATTTACATTTTTTGCAAAATTTACATTTTTGCATTGACCAACATCCTAACCTTTCATTTTCTCGAAACAACAAAAAACCGACTTGCACCACTTTCAAAACAAACGCTCCCCATAGCCGTTTAGCATAAAAGAAATTTCTCGAACTTCCCAACTTCAACCTGAATGCCAGCGCGCAATTATATTCCAGTCCCTACATTTTTCGAAAACTCCGAATATCTATTTGAGTAGTTGCCAGAGTTCTTGAGGGTATCATTTACATTTTTTGCAAAATTTACATTTTTGCATTGACCAACATCCTAACCTTTCATTTTCTCGAAATAACAAAAAACCGACTTGCACCACTTTCAAAACAAACGCTCCACATAGCCGTTTCACATAAAATAAATTTCCCGAAATTCCCAACTTCAGCCTGAATGCCAGCGCAATTATATTCCAGTCTCTACCTTTTTCAAAAACTCCGAATATCTATTTGAGTAGTTGCCAGAGTTCTTGAGGGTATCATTTACATTTTTTGCAAAATTTACATTTTTGCATTGACCAACATCCTAACCTTTCATTTTCTCGAAACAACAAAAAACCGACTTGCACCACTTTCAAAACAAACGCTCCACATAGCCGTTTAACATAAAATAAATTTCCCGAAATTCCCAACTTCAACCTGAATGCCAGCGCGCAATTGTATTCCAGTTCCTACGTTTTTCGAAAACTCCGAATATCTATTTGAGTAGTTGCCAGAGTTCTTGAGGGTATCATTTACATTTTTTGCAAAATTTACATTTTTGCATTGACCAACATCCTAACCTTTCATTTTCTCGAAACAACCAAAAACCGACTTGGGCCACTTTCAAAACAAACGCTCCACATAGCCGTTTAGCATAAAATAAATTTCCCGAAATTCCCAACTTCAACCTGAATGCCAGCGCGCAATTGTATTCCACTTCCTACATTTTTCGAAAACTCCGAATATCTATTTGAGTAGTTGCCAGAGTTCTTGAGGGTATCATTTACATTTTTTGCAAAATTTACATTTTTGCATTGACCAACATCCTAACCTTTCATTTTCTCGAAACAACAAAAAACCGACTTGCGCCACTTTCAAAACAAACGCTCCACATAGCCGTTTAACATAAAATAAATTTCCCGAAATTCCCAACTTCAACCTGAATGCCAGCGCGCAATTGTATTCCAATTCCTACATTTTTCGAAAACTCCGAATATCTATTTGAGTAGTTGCCAGAGTTCTTCGAGGTATCAGCAAAATTCACAATACGCCACAAGTATACGAAGCTAAGCAAATACAAGCTATACACGTATTATTGAAACACAATAGCTACACCTCGGAAGTAACGTGAAGTATGATAAATATTCGTGAGAACTACGCCACCATTCAGGATCCGTTCTCGAGGCAGCCTCGGCTTCCACCTGCCGGTCGCGCCTCGATCATCCCGAGTAACTGCAGCTTGCCAGAGTGCACGCGAGTGCATTCTGCCGAGTGCACGCGATCCTCCGACCCTCAAAGTCGGAAACACGCCGTCCACCTGACCGGGGCAATGCGCTCAGCTTCAAACGGGCATCGTCTGTTCGACGAAAATCCGGGTGTTCGACGAGGGACAGAACAAATCGACATTTTGCGTTTCTTTCAGTTGGATGCGAGCGGAGGGTAGTGTGGTAACTGAACAGTTTTAGTGTTATTAGGGTGTCAGTGAACGCCATGGGTTAACGCAATTTTTTCGGCACCGTTTGCAGAGCAGTGCTTTGTGGAATATTTACGCTGGTTCCTTAACACTTTGCGGACCAGGCATTCTATTGCTAACCGTACCCAGTGGCCGGATATTTTTTTGCGTCAAATATCTTTAAATTAGTGATGATTTGTTAGTAGTTAACACGTTGACTGCCACGGTGGTCACCGGTGACCGGTGCAAAACATTTGACTAAAAATGCAAAAAATTCGCAATGAAGCCTGTTTGGAATCTTGTAAAAGCAATTTCTATTGGAACGGTGCATTCTAATAGAGCAAAATACGTTTGGCAGGCAACGTGTTAAAAATCATTGTCCCGTGAAATATTTATTTTTAACAACTTTAAAAATAAATGTTTTTTTAATATTTTTGAATAGGTAAAAGTGTGTTAAAACTAAACATTTTTTAAAGTATGATATTTCGTAGAACATGACACTAAGTGAAGTGGAACACGACAAAGTCCTCACAAATATTCATATTCTCGTCATCACTTGATGTATCCGTTAAACTGTCCGCAAATATTTCTGTAACATTGCTAATCGTTTTGTCGCTATCCATATTTCAGAGCTTCAAATAATTAATTCGCAACACAAATTACGAAAACTGCGGCTGACAATCACGTAGCAACTGTGTGATATCTCGTCACCTGCCTCAAACGACAGAATATGCAAGACGATATATCTCGTCAATGGCCCCGAACGACGAAACAGCAATGACGAGATATCTCGTCATCCGTCCGCAGTGTTAACACTAAACGTACCGGTACTTTACACCTACGTATTATATAGGTAATTACCATAAGGGTCATTTGACCCATTATGAAATAAACGTTGATTTTTAGAAAGAAATTTCGCATTCATTCAAGCGAGAAATTAAATACGCAAATGATTAAAGAATTTACAGAAAGACAAATGGACGAAAGAAATAAAAATGAATGTACGATTTTAAAGTCAATTTTGAAAGGGGTCATTTGTCCCCGTTTGGTATGTTTAATGTTAAAATTACGGCTTGATAATCGACAATGCCTGAAAGTATGAAAATACGTTCACAAAAATGCATAACTCTCATTTAAAAATTGACGATATTTCAATTTATCGGATTTAATCGTACAGCTTGAAAATTAACAATATTTACGTGTAGCTAATTTGAAATTGCCGCTTGATAATCGACAATGCCGAAAGATATGAAAATACATTGACAAACACAGAAAATTCTCGTTTAAAAACTGACAATATTTAAATTTATCGCATTTAATCGTACTGCTTGAAAATTAACAATATTTAAGCGTAGATAATTTAAAACTGCCGCTTGATAACCGATAATGCCTAAATTTATAGAAATTAATTAACAAAAATACAAAATTCTCATTTTAAAATTGACAGTATTTAAATTTATCGGATTTAATCGCACTGCTTGAAAATTAACAATATTTAAGTGTAGATAAATTAAAATTGCCGCTTGATAACCGACAATCCCTAAATTTATAGGAATTCATTGACAAAAACACAAAAATCCCTTTTAAAAATTGACGGTGTTAAATTTCTCCGATTTAATCGTATTGCTTGAAAGTTAGCAATATTTAAGTGAAGATCATTTAAAATTGCAGCATGAAAATCGACAATGCTTACATTCCTAAAAATACATTCACAAAAATACAAAATTCTTGTTTAAAAATTGGCAATAATTAAATTTATCCGATTCAAACGTACTGCTTGAAAATTAGCAATATTTAAGTGAAGATCATTTAAAATTGCCGCATGAATATGGACAATGCCATAAATTTATGGAAATACGTTCACAAAAATACAAAATTCTTATTAAAAATTGGCAACATTCAAATTTATCGAATTTAATCGTACTGCTCTAAAATTAGCAATATTTAAGTTAAAATAATTTAAATTTGCCGCTTGGTAATCGACAATGCCTAAATTGATGGAAATGTATTCACGAAAACATAATATTCTCGTTGAAAAATTTACAATATTTAAGTGAACATCAATTAAAATTGCCGCTTGAAAATCGACAATGGCTAAATTTATGGAAATACATTCACAAAAGTAAATAATTCCCATTTAAAAATAGACAATGTTTAAATTTATCGGATTTAATCATATCGCTTGAAAATTAGCAACATTTAAGTAAACATAATTTAAAATTGCCGTATGAAAATCGACAATGCCTAAATTTATGCAAATACATTCACAAAAATATAAAGTTCTCGTTTAAAAATTGACAATGTTTAAATTTACCGGATTTCATCGTATTGCTTTAAAATTGGCAATATTAAAGTGAAGATCATTTAAAATTGCCGCTTGATAATCGACAATGCTTCAATTTATGAAAATACATTTACAAAAATATAAAATTCTCGTTTAAAAATTGACAATATTTAAATTTATCGGATTCAATCATTCTTCTTGTAAATTAGCAACATTTAAGTGTATATAATTTAAAATTGCTGCATTAAAATCGACAGTTCCTAAATTTATGGAAATACATTCACAAGAATATAAAATTCTGGTTTAAAAATTTACAATATTTAAATTTATCGGATTTACTCGTACTGCTTGAAAATTAACAATATTTAAGTGAACATTATTTAAAATTGCCGAATGAATATCGACAATGCTTAGGTTTAAAGAAATACATTCAGAAAAGTATAAAATACTCATTTAGAAATGGACAATATTTAAATTTATCGGATTTAATTGTACTGCTTGAAAATTAACAATATTTAAGTGAAGATCATTTAACACTGAACGTACCAGTACTTTACATCCGCTTATTCTTACTATGACGGTTCATTTAATCCCTTATGAAATAAACGTTGATTTTCAGAAAGAAATTTCTAATTTATTAAAGCGAAAAATCGAATAATTAGATGATATGCGAGTTTACAGAAAGTCAACTGAGCCAAAGGAATAGCAATAAATGTACGATTTTAAAGTAAATTTTGAAAGAAGTCATTTGACCTCGCTTGGTACGTTTAGTGTTAACACATTTTTAAACGTCCAAAAATTTGAGTACAATACATTCAACCTTTTTTTAATACTAACTCATACGCTTACATTTTTTCGACATTCTAACATTCATTCACTTTGTAATTTTACTATCAAAAACTGCCGCAAGGCTTTATTACTTTAGCATTGTACCGATCAGCATTAAAACGAGATATCCTTTGACCCGTAATGTGTTAACACACAGCACGGAGCGAAATCTGTGAATTGATTCGCGCACACGCCTTCCAGCCGCATTGGATTTTTGCATTACAGGTCACACCCCAACGCGAAGTCTGACTAATCTCCCGACGTAACTACTGTTCCACGTAACACCTCCGTGACAAAGGCATTCTCTACTTTGGACCGCGGCGGCGTACACACTCATGCGACACCATTTGCACGTTTAACGGAGCATAAGTCAGAACGTAATGAGACTGGTATATTAACGCGTTGATGGCCAAGGAAAACTGAAGGTTTTCTGCGGACCACGGCTAGGTTTCGGTTGTTTGGAAGATTTTCGTAAAAACGTTTAAGCGTTTATTTTTGTAAGACAAAGAGCATTTTCCTGGATGAAAATGTGTATTATACTTTCATGTAGTTCTCAACAGGAGTCTGCACATTGTTTTTTCTTATGTGCGGTGCTATGGTACGGACATGAAATTATTTTACCGTGAAACTTGGCTTTTTCTGTGAGTTCCTGTGTAACTTTGTTTTACTAGTCGTAAAAATTTATGTTATTATTAAAAACTCTTGTAAATTACTTGTAAAATCATTATAACGTTGAAATTCTTTCAAACATTAAGATAAAACACATTTGTACAATTATGTAATTTAAATTATAAAATACTTATGCGTCCCTGTATAACCTTATCTTACTACTTGTAAAAACTTATGTTGCTATTAAAAACTCTTGCAAATTACTTATAAAATCATTATAACGTTGAAATTCTTTGAAACATTAAGATAAAACGCATTTGTACAATTATGTAATTTCAATTAAAAAATACTTATATGTCCCTGTATAATCTTGCCTTACTACTCGTAAAAACTTATGTTGCTCTTAAAAACTCTAGCAAATTATTTGTAAAATTACGATAACGTTAAAATTCTTCCGAACATTAAGATAAAACACGTTTGTGCAATTACATAATTTAAATTATTAAATACTTATAAGTCCCTATATAACCTTGTCTTACTACTCGTAAAAACTTACGTTATTATTAAAAACTCTTGTAAATTACTTGTGAAATCATTATAACGTTGAAATTCTTCCGAACATTAAGATAAAACACGTTTGTACAATTATTTGTATAGATCGTTATAACGTTGAAATTCTTCCGAACATTAAGATAAAACACGTTTGTACAATTATGTAATTCAAATTATCAAATACATATAAGTCCCTATATAACATTGTGTTACTACCCGTAAAAATTTATCTTACTATTATATTAAAAACATTTTTAAAATTACTTGTAAAATCATTATAACGTTGAAATTCTTTCGAACATTAAGATAAAACACGTTTGTACAATTATGTCATTTAAATGATAAAATACTTATGAGTCTCTGTATAACCTTGTCTTACTACACATAAAAACTTATGTTACTATTAAAAACTCTTGTAAATTACTTGTAAAATCATCATAACGTTGAAATTCCTCGGAACATTAACATAAAACATGTTTGTACAATTATGTAATTTCAATTATAAAATACTTATGAATCCCTGTATAATCTTGTCTTACTACTCGTACAAATTTATCTTACTATTGAGTTGGAGGGAAAGTTCTGTCGTATTTTAAAGAAAATATTCGAATTAATTTATAAAAATATGTGTTTAATATTAATCATAATACATTTGATGTGTTGTATGATGAATGCCAAACTCTTTTGCAATTTCTCGACTTGTTAAATGTGGATTATTTTCCAACATGGATCGTAAAACATCATTATCGATCTTGGATGGTCGTCCAGATCGATCATTTTCTTGGAGGCTCAGATCCCCGGAACGAAATTTGCTAAACCATCTTTGACAAGTACGAACATTTACAATATCTTTTCCAAATACCGCACATAAATTTTTACATGCAACCGATGCGTTGCTTCCTTTTTGGAATTCATACAAAATGGAGTGTCGTAAATGCACTTTATCTACTGACATGTTTTTCACTTTAAATATCACAAGTAAATGACGAATGGTAAAAAAGGACTCCTTTTATATTATACAGCAGCTATAAAAAACAAACAAAAAATCCGAATGACTCACTAGCCAGATGTTTTATTTATTTACAAGAAAAATTACCTGCCTATTAAAAATACGACAGAACTTTCCCTGCAACCCAATATTTAAAACATTTTCAAATTACTTGTAAAATTACGATAACGTTGAAATTATTCCAGACATCAACATAAAAGACGTTTCTACGATTATGTAATTTCAAAGTATAACCACTCTTAAACACCTGTATACACACGTGTGTGATACTACTGTCAAAGACCATCACCCATCATTTCGAATTGAAATCACTTCCTATTTCCTTGCGAACTGCTGATAATTAATTGAAAACCATCTTACCCACATCAGGCGCCAGCATATCTAATAACATACCTGTCGCCCGCATTCGAGTGACAGCATCTGTCATGATACATGTGTCATCCACACTCGAGTGACGACTTAATTAACACGATTTAATTAAGAGCGATACAATCCAATGCGTCGTTTAAATGTAACCACAGTTTATTTTGTGATATGTTAGCGGATGTTTTTTAGAAGATATGTTTTTGGTAAGTATAATTTTTATTTTTAGAAGATTAAAGGGGATTAAAAAATATGTAAAAAAGTATAACGGGTTGTCCAGAGTGTCCACAGTCACCTCAATTATGTTTGAAATGTTTTAATAAATACCATCAAAACTAATAAAATATTGTAATATTTCAAAAACAAATTTAAACATAAGTATTATATATTTTTAATGCTTCTTTTTGTTCATTTTATAGATTATTGTTACTTTTGCTTGTTAATACTCATCATAATTGTGTTACAAATAAAGTTATTATAAATTACCTCAAAAATCCTGTTTCAATTGGACGAAAAATAGTTGTGCCACCTGTATTCGGGGGACGGCAAGATAAACACTGTCGATCACCGATCGTGTCGACATACAACATATTGTCGTGTCGCCCAAATATGGGTCACACGCATTTTAGTATTTACGAGGTTAGTTAATAGGTAATTGGAAAGATATTTCACAGGATATAATAACACTATTAATTTATTGTAAAAGTAACTTTAACCATGCATCACAACAGAAAATATTTGAAAAAGTAGAAATCATTTTCGGGACATACAGGCTTCCTTGGATCGTTCTTGAGGAAGGATTTTCAACTGAATGCATCTCTCGAAACGTTTCGATGTAAACGTGCTTATCTTCTTCTACGATAACAAACAATAGGTCCCGTACGATTCTTCAATATAGATTTTCAACTCGATGGAAATCCATAGGCATTTTGTTCAAAATGTAATAATCTTCTACTACGATAAGAAACAATTCGCGCATTGTATAGCAGCGCACGTGGTCTGACGGAGATTTCCTTATAAACTTGCGTGGCAGTAAATGTGTTAAACCATAACTCTCCCCTGAATTTACCTGCTAGCGCGATACGAACACAACTGTCACTCATATACGGGTGACACTCTCTTCAACGCGTTAACACGTTGACTGCCACGTAAGTTTCTAAGAAAATTAACTTTGGGAAAAAAAATTTTTCTCAAGAAAAAATATTGTCCTTATCATAGTAACGCATGGTTAAAGTTACTTTTATTACAATTTAATACTGTTATTATATCCTGTAACATATCGTTCTAAATATCTAGTAACTTACTTCGTAAGTACTCAAGCCCAGTAACTGAAAAATCAAGATTTTGACCGTCACCCGAATACTGATGACGCAACCGTCAATGTGTTAAATGTATATTTTTAATAGTCAAGATTTACTGATAATAGGTACAGAACTTACAATTGTCTTATTTTGTATGTAACTGTATTCTTTGCATTGACATGAAAACTTCAAATTTGCTTAATTCATAAAAAAAAAGTAAAAAAAAACAAATGTTTTTACAACAAATTATTTCTTCTTTTTTTAAATATGTTTTCTATAATGACACATGGTTAAAGTTACCGTTATTACAATTTAATAGTGTTATTATATCCTGTAAAATATCTTTCCAACTATCTATTAACTTCCCTCGTAAGTACTCAAGTGCAGTAACTAAAAAATAAAAATTTTTAACGCCATCCGTATACTGCGGACACGGCATGCAATGGGTTAAATAATATTGTTAATAGTCAAGAAATTACTGATAATAATTACAGAACTTACAATTGTATTGTTTGTACTTAATAACTGTATCGTTTGCATTGACATGAAAACTTCAAATTTGCTTAATTCGCCAAAGAAAGTGAAAACAACAAATGTTTCTACAACAAATTATATCTTCTTTTTTAAATATGCTTTCTCTAGTGATGCATGGTTAAAGTTACCTTTATTACAATTTAATAGTGTTATTATATCCCGTAAAATATCTTTCCAAATACTAACTAACCTACCTCATAAATACTCAAAAACGTGTCACGTGTCATATGATTTTTGCCGTCACCCCAATACGGGTGACAAAATCAAGATTTTGACCGATTGCACACCCAAATACTTGATAAAACGCAGTGTCAATGTGTTGAAATGTATAGTTTTTTAATAGTCGTCGAAATAAGATTTGAACTGATAATGCAAGGTACAGAAAACAAAATTTGACATTGGTTTTACTTGTCAAAAATCTAAAAATTTTTGAAGCCTTTGTAGATGTAAAATACTATGAATTGCCGACAGTCCTACAAAGAAGGAAAATATAAACGTAATAATTACTCTTGTCCTGCTTGTGTCGGTAATCCTGGATTATGTTTGGGAGAATGTTTAAAGCGCTACCATCAACCAACTAATGTATAATTACTTTACGATCAGTGTATTATTTGCTAAAAGTGTATTTACAAATTATATTTTCTTTTTTTTAAGTTACATACTTTGTTCTCTGTAGACATTTTTCTAAAAATTTATTTCTCATTTGTTATTTTTTTCATTATTCAACTTATCTTTCTTTAACTTTTTACTGTTTTTATATCTTTGCATTAAAATGTTCTTTATTTTGGAAACAAAATAACGATTTTATATTATCTAACTATTTTTGAAATAAATGTTAATACATTTTTTAATGATGTATTTTCACCCGAATGCACACGGATGACGTGGCGCGTGTGCAATGATCTTTTTTGTGAATTCACTTACGAACATGGTGATTTGCATGCAAACACTGCCTTTCGAAAAAAATCGTCGTCTCGAATGAGTTAAACAACTTCTTCGCCAACATGTCATATATCTGAAATTCCGTACGTCACCGTCCGACCGCAACGGAGACGAATGATAATCACTATTAGTCATTGTTAATGAGAAACGTGCAGATGTCTGATTATAACGATCCATCTTTAGACCCGCTCCGCGTAGAACGGCGCAGACTGCATGAATGTCTCAGTTATTCGGTCACTCGGTTAGTCATTCCTCTGAAGCGGCACGTGTCCAGGCGCAAATTGCCGCGAATTTTCCTACATTCTCACTCGACCATTCGGCAGAACGTTTCCGCGCTCAAGAAATCGATCCGACGCGGCGCGCATCGCAACGAAGAAAAAGTTCGAAAACGCTCGCGGCACGCGGCTTCATTTACTTTAAATGTGGCACGGAAGTTGGGTGAAAACTAATGAGTTAACGCGGAAATGAAATTGCGCGACGCAACATGCCGGATTCCGCGAACGAAAAATGCGGGACAGACTGCGAATGGTCAAAACTGGCGAATCTACTACCTTGATCAAAAAGTTTTGGGAAAAGTTTTAGAGTATGGCGCTCTCAGTCACTCGATTGAATTTTTTTTTTTGTTAGGTTGCTACATCTGTCATTAACGTTCCCACCAAATTTCAGCGTCATAGCTTGGCATTTGTAAAAGTTATACCGTGTTGAATACATATACCTTTGTGCGTGTTTTCAATTTTTTACATATTTGAAAATGGCATCGACTTTGAATCAACGAATTTGCATAAAATGTTTTTTAAATATAAAGATATCAATAAGCAGAATATATTATACAATGTAACAATAAATTAACGAATATAACAAATCGCAAAGAATGAAGCTGTTCACATAATTTTGATCGAACTTCACTTAAGGTAAGTTCGTTTAATCATTAATTATGTTTCATGCAGAGCATAAGTAAATACTACCAATATATTGTAATTTTAACAATGTAATTGACGTCTAAAATTAAAAATACCACTTCTATTTTATGTCTTGTCATTATTTGTAAACAAAATTGGATTAATATGAAGTATATTTTAAGTAATATTTAATTTTTCAAAGTTTAAATTAAACGATTTTTACAATTGTCTAATTTTGAAAGTGATGTAAGTCCATTTGCAGCCCGTAAATACTGTATTCAAGTATGATATTTTCTAGAGGTTTTCGTATCTCCAAGTATGCGAGTGAAAGTAATATTGTGTTATGTATTATAATAAAAATTATTTTATTAACCCCTTAACTTGTACGCTTGAATTAATTCGAGCGCGGTAAACAAGACCAAACTGTTCACACTCGAAATAATTCGAGCAGCATTGTATTTTATGCTGCTATAATTTTTCACACTCGAATATAATCGAGAATTGAAAATAATAATAGGAAAGCCAAGAAAAAAAATAGTTTTATTGATATTTATCATTTACGTGGGACTGTATGCTATGACACTTATTTATTCAAGAATAAAATATAGCCTTTTTCCACGGATCAAAAGGAAAAGAAAAGAGAGTCGTTACATGTGTAATACTTGCAATATTGGGCTATGTGCTGCATCTTAGTTCGAAATATGTCACACAATAGAAAATTTTGAATATTTTTTAAAATAAATACTAGTATTATTATTTATGGTGTAAAAGTATAAATAAATAAATAAAAATATTTTCCAAAATGATCGAAAAAAAAATAAAAAATGTTCTAACATTGTGATTTTTTTAGATTAAAAACAATTGATTTCTTTGATTATTTTTGTATTTTTTTTAGTTTTTTTTTCCAAGACAATGTTCTAATTGTGTTTTTCACATTAAAAAAATTGATTTTTTTGGCCGTTTTTTTAACTTTGCGTTAAGGGGTTAAATATAATCATTTAGTATCAAACTTTTGTTTTATTATTATTTTTTTTATTTCATTTCTTTATTTATTATTTTTATTTATTACTATTAATATTATTTTGATTATTTACATTATTATTTTTTTGTCAATAAAAATAACTGCTATAATGATATACTGTATACTATACTATATATGATACTATAATATAATGAACATTATAGTGACTGTTTCTCGATTGACCGCATATATAAAATTGTGGTCGGGATTCCAGCCAAAATTTATAAGTGTTCTGATTATGCAATAATATGTCACAATTTGTTATAAAATCGCACTTACAAAATTTGAACGAAATGCTTGTCACAATTTTACATATGTAGTCAGTTCCAAAACAGTTATTACCAAATTAATCACACATAATTATTTTCAATGACAATAGAAAAAAGAACGAAGCTATGACAGTAAATTATTCGTGTCTTTTGTCTCTTACACATTAAGAAATAAGGAAAGGTATAATTTAAAGGTAAGTTTTTAATTTTGCCAAGTTGGTCGTCTCCTAATCCATATTTAAAACCTCAAAGATCACAAATGATCAATTAAATCTTTCCAAACATTTCAACCAATAAAATAACCATATGTCCAATAACAATGGTCGGACATATTTCGTCATGAAGTAGTGGACAACGCAACATTTTGTATAAAATAGTTCAGTTTTCGACAGAATTACTCTATAAATGATATTTCGTATAAAACTTTATAGGTTAATGTTTAGGCAAATCGATTAAAAGTTGTACAGCTTTTATTTTTCTACAATATAATACCGTTTTAAAACGATCATTAATATGCATTACGGGTTTGGCTGAATAAGTACGGCAATAATAAGTCGTTTGTCATTTTTAACTTGACCTTCTTCCTTTCAAACCCACAACACAGCCCCGTTTATGTTCCTGTGCACGAATAATATGTAATTTGCCGTTCAGTCTGTTGTCTGAACATGACGTCGAAGGCCGTTTTTCCAATGTTAGAATACACCTTTCCGTCAATGAAGAACAAACGTCATACATTTTAAAGGGGAGCAAATGTTTTTCATATTTTTCGTTGCTTTTACTTGTAACCATATGATATGTTCCGTAGGGATACTTTAAACTAACGATTTTCTCTTTTGGAAGGGAAAAACAAATACGTGAATTTCTATCACAGTACGTTCGATCCAGAATTATCTTCAAAAGCTTCTGTATTTATGTTTCTGTCCTTCTTTATCCAAATGTTTTCATTTTTCGATTGTTCGGACTCAGTTGAACTTATATTTAATTGCATAGTTTTACGTTTGCGCACAATAATCAAATCATTACTATCACTATTTCGGACACACCCTTCAAAATTATTTAAATAGTCACCATCATACATACTATCTTCAGAATCAGTAATAGAATTATTCTTGTCATACTATCACTATTTCGGACACACCCTTCAAAATTATCTAAATAGTCACCATCATACACACTACCTTCAGAATCAGTAATAGTAGAATTACAGTTGTTATCGCTTATCAGATAAATCGTCCGCGCAACATTCCACAAAATTCATTTCATTACACAAATTAGTCTTCTTTCTTGAGATTATTCAACGGAATTCAATTTTATTTAAACTGAAATTATTATGGGTATACCAAACAGTGTCCAGCAAGCTCAAGATATATATACAAGTCTTGCAACATGTAAATTTATTAGAATATTCTCTAATACTTAGCAACTACTGTTAGAACAGACAATTTCACAGAAAAGCGATAAAAACGAGAAATCTAGTTGCCAGTCTTTTACGTCTCAAGGATTAAAACACGAGAAATCTCGTGAGCGATCATTTAACTATTAAAATTTGACTCTGGGACTTCTTCGAATTTATTCAGAGAATTTGTACATATGCTATTATATAAGCTCTGCACGTATATACCTACATGCTTTGTTCAATATGACTTCCTAATAAAGATTCTTTAATGCACCTCCCGCAGTCAACTTCTTCATTTTTACTACTACAGTAATTTTTGTATACCTAAGAATCACGATATGCTATTAACTTCCATATATATTCGACTATGAATTATTCCGTTCAAGACTTAAGGAAGCAAATATTCGAACAAATTTTGTTATTGCCCACACAGACAGCACAGTCATGTGTAAAGGATTAACCAGTTAAGGGCGGTGTTTAATTTTAGAAATCACCCACAGGATGCGGAATTAAAATGAAGCAATGACGTATATACACGTCGAACGCAGAATAAATGCTCCTATTTTAAATTTCAACAGAAAATATCTGAGACAGAAAATCGAAAGAGATTCTTAATCTATATGAATGCGGCATTTTCCAAAAAAATCTAAAAAAAGCAATTTTTTGCGTCATAAATAAGGCAAAATTATGGGTTATAATAAATATTTTAACATAATTGCTTTTAGAAGATTGCAAATAGGCTTCATTGCGAAGTTTTTATACTTTTAGTAAAATCTTTGGTACCGTTATTTTGCAAGTGGTGTGAGTCCACTTTTTCAAAGAAATGAGATATCACATAATTTGCGATTAATTTAGTGTAAACTGTTATTTATAACAAGTTAATATTTAATATCTTAAAAAATGCGGATACTTTGTTGAATTTAAAATTGGCCAATAAAAGAAATTGTGCAGCGGTTGATTACGAAAGTAGTGTAAGTCCAATTTCCATAGACATAGGAGGTATAGAAATGGCATTGCAAACAATTAATTTCTTGTACGCATCACAGGACTATTATATAGTTGCAACACGAGATACAAAAAATAATAAACGTATTTTAATCGCCTAAACCGACTCTCGGATATTAATTCTATGACTATAAACTATCAAAAAATGCAGAAAAAATTGATTTTTTCGACTCATCACATTGAAATATCCTCTTAACTGATTAATACGTCTACCCTTGATCCTATGTTATCGTCAATAAAATTACTCTCGTCCAATAACGCATCCTGGGAACCGATTTCGACTCAATGACTTGTGAAAATTGTCGACGACGATGAACATTTTGTGGCTTGCGGTGTGATTTAGACGAGGAGAGGGGTGACGATGAGGGTCTACGTGGACCCCGGCTGACCGCTGAATCTGACAGAGTTATTGAGTAGCATGGAACAGCGTGGCGGGCTTGGAAATGACGTAATTAATCTTTGCGTTCGAGCGCCGAGTCGCTATTTCATTGAATTCCCAATTGTATGACCGCGAGAATCGAAACTGGCAATTGCCAAATTGGAAATTCGAAGATTTAATATGGCAGTAATTAACCGCGGGATGCTGCGTTAACAGCCGCCCGGAAATGGGAGACGCGGGATTTTCGGGGCCCGATTTACCGAAGCTTATAAATGTAAACACATCATTTATATGAATAAAATTATATACGGTTGATTTTCATGATTAAAATTATATAGGGTTTGATTAGAAGATACGCGACCTTCAGGGGTTCCATTTACTGAAACGTATATATATAAACACATCATTTATATGAATAAAATTATATAAGGTTTGGTTAAAAGATACGCGGGATTTTCAGGGATCCCATTTACCGAAGCGTATAAATATAAACACATAATTTATATGAATAAAATTATATAGGGTTTGGTTAGAAGATAGGCGGGATTTTCAAGGGTCCCATTTACCGAAGCGTAAAAATATAAACACATCATTTGCATGAATAAAATTATGTAGGGTTTGGTTAGAAGATACGTGGGATTTTCAGGGGCCCCATCTACTGAAGCGCATAAATTTAAACACATAATTTACATAAATAAAATTACATAAAATTATATAAGGTTTGGTTAGAAGATACGCGATTTTCAGGGGTTCCATTTGCCGAAGCGTATAAATATGAACACATAATTTATCTGAATAAAATTATATACGGTTGGATTTTATGCATAAAATTATATGAGACTATGTAAGGTTTGGTTTGACGATACACGGAATTTTCAGGGGTCCCATTTACCGAAGCGTATAAATATAAACACATTATTTATACGCATAGAATTATGTACGGTTGGTTTTTGTGCATAAAATTACATAAAATTATATAGGGTTAGTTTACATAAATAAACGGTTGGTTTAGATGAATAAAATTATATAGGGTTTGGTTAGACGATACACAGAATTTCCACGGGTCCCATTTACCGAAGCGTATAAATATAAACACATTATTTATATGAATAAAATTATGTACGGTTGGTTTTTGTGCATAAAATTATATAAAATTATATAGGGTTAGTTTACATGAATAAACGGTTGGTTTAGACGAATAAAATTATATAGGGTTTGGTTAGACGATACACAGAATTTCCACGGGTCCCATTTACCGAAGCGTAGAAATATAAACACATTATTTACATGAATAAGATTATATACGGTTGGTTTACATGAATAAAATTATACACGGTTGGATTTTATGCATTACATTATATAAGGTTTGGTTAAACGATACACGGAATTTTTGGGGGCCCCGTCTACCGAAGTGTACAAATATAAACATATCATTTATCTGAATAAAATTATATACGGTTGGATTTTATGCATAAAATTATATGAGACTATATAAGGTTTGGTTAGACGATACACGGAATTTTCAGGGGTCCCATTTACCGAAGCGTATAAATATAAACACATTATTTATACGCATAAAATTATGTACGGTTGGTTTTTGTGCATAAAATTATATAAAATTATATAGGGTTGCTTTACATGAATAAAATTATATACGACTGGTTTATGTGCATAAAATTACATAAAATTATATAAGGTTTGGTTAGAGGATACGCGGGATTTTCAGGGGTTCCATCTACGGAAGTGTATAAATATAAACACATCATTTATATGAATAAAATGATATACGGTTGGATTGCATGAATAAAATTACATAAAATTATATAGGACTTGGTTAGAGGATACGCGATTTTCAGGGGTCGCATTTACCGAAGCGTATAAATATAAACACATCATTTATATGAATAAAATTATATAGGGTTTGATTAGAAGATACGCGAGATTTTCAAGGGTCCCATTTACCGAAGCGTATAAATATAAACATATCGTTTATATCAATAAAAGTATATACGGTTGGTTTACATGAATAAAATTATATAGGGTTTGGTTAAAAGATACGCGGAATTTTCAGGAGTTCCATCTACTGAAGCGTATAAACATAAACATACCATTTATACAAATAAAATTATACACGATTGGTTTAGGTGCATAAAATTACATAAAATTGTATAAGGTTTGGTTAAAGGATCCGCAGGATTTTCAGGGGTCCCATCTACCAAAGCGTGCAAATATAAACATATCATTTATATGAATAAGATTATATACGGTTGGATTTTATGCATAAAATTATATAAAATTATATAAGGTTTGGTTAGACGATACACGGAATTTTTAGGGGTCCCATCGATTCAAGCATATAAATATAAACACATCATTTACATGAATAAAATTGTATACGGTTGGTTTAGATTAATAAAATTATAAAGGGTTTGGTTAGAAGATACGCGGAATTTTCAGGAGTCCCATCTACTGAAGCGTATAAACATAAACATATCATTTATATAAATAAAATTATACACGATTGGTTTAGGTGCATAAAATTACATAAAATTGTATAAGGTTCGGTTAAAGGATCCGCGAGATTTTCAGGGGTCCCATCTACCAAAGCGTGTAAATATAAACATATCATTTATATGAATAAGATTATATACGGTTGGATTTTATGCATAAAATTATATAAAATTATATAAGGTTTGGTTAAACGATACACGGAATTTTTAGGGGTCCCATCTATTCAAGCGTATAAATATAAACACGTAATTTACATGAATAAAATGATATGCGGTTGGTTTAGATGAATAAAATTATACAGGGTTTGGTTAGAAGATGCGCGAGATTTTCAGGGGTCCCATTTACCGAAACGTATAAATATAAACATCATTTATATGAATAAAATTATATGCGATTGGTTCATATGTATAAAATTACATAAAATTATATAGGGTTTGATTAGAAAATACGCGACAAAGAATGTGTTGAGATTATATGATTTTATGCATAAAATTATATAAAATTATATGTTGAGCATACCGTTTGCTGCATATAAATATAAACGCATCATTTAAGAAAAAATAAGTAGAAAAACGTATAGTGACGAATATAAAGTGAAGATAATAGGTGGAGTATAAGACAAAAAACCGAAATAGGGGAAGAAAGATATAACGTGATAAAGTTAGCATTGGTATAAACATCATGTATACATATTCATACACACTTATGTATATATATATATATATATATATATATACACACATCAATTATGTATATAACATAAAGGTATAAATTCATTAAATAATAAACATCATATATACATATTTTTTTATATATATATACACACACACATCAATTATATTTATAACATAAAGGTATAAATTCCTTAAACCAAAAAATGTACGTCATAACGTTTTTTTTTTTTTTTTAATTTAGACTCCTATATTTATACGCTTTTGTACGGTACATATTATTTCACGTCATAAGGTTTTCTTTTTTAATTTAGACTCCTATATTTATACGCTTTTGTACGTTACATATTATTTCACGAAATATTGGAAGCCTTCTTTTCGTTGGGGTTGATTACAATTCCCCTCACCCCTCCCAAAAAAGCAGTGATATAAAGGAGAGCGAAAAATCTAGCAAAAAAGAAAAAAAAATGTTAAAACAAACGCTGAAAGTTAGACAAGAATACAACTTTGATATTAATACTTTGAGTGTCAAATTTCCCAGAAATGAAAGACGCGACTTTCTTCAGCAATCCATTGCCAAAAACGGCAAATTATCTTATTTACTTAAAGAGGAACGATTTTTGTATATGTTTGTATACATACTGAATGCATTAGTGTAATAGTCAATAGAAGAACTAATAATTCTCTGAATTATGTAATTTTATTGTTTTGTTTGATGTAAGAAACGAGTTGAACGGAAAGGTCAACGACATACTTTCCTGTGTTGTAATCTAACGGAGCCAAACGTCGAATAATACTTCATGAAATTGTAGGTTATCTATATTTAATATCAGCTAAACAGACAGTTTGTACATGTATTAAAAAATCTATGTAACACACTGGAAAAAATGAGTTGTCCAATTTGCGAAGTTAAGAAGAAAATACAAATAATTGACAGAGATGTAAGAGTAATAAGATTACTCTTTGTGTAAGCATTTACAAGAGAGTTGTCAACATAAACGGATTACATAATTGCTTTGTAATTACGACTGACTTCGTTCGTATGTCTGCAAACGTAATTCTGCCATTCGCAGAATTCGAAATTCTGTACTATTTAAAGTCGTTATTGAAGAATATGGCAAAAACACAAAAATTACGATAGGAGAAAGAAGAAAATATTATTAATTGTATTGTATATATAATAATAATTAATATACTAGTGTAGTGATTTCAAAGAATATATACAAATTCTTTGTTAAAAAATACGTTATTAAGCCACTATTGTAGTGATTTCCACGAATATATATAAATTCTTTGTTAAAAAAAAATACGTTAATAAGCCACTATTGTAGTGATTTCCAAGATATACACCAATTCTTTGTTAAAAAAAAAAATTACGTTAGTAAGCCACAATTTTTAATAAACCACTATTGTAGTGATTTTCAAGAATATATACAAATTTTTTGTTAAAAAAAAAAAACTAATAAGCCACTATTGTAGTGATTTCCAAGAATATATACAAATTCTTTGTTTAAAAAAAATACGTTAATAAGCCACAATTTCAAGATATTCGGTTGATCGATGTGCGAATATACTTATCCCCCAATTTACACGGTACTTTTTTACACGATTTCGTTTTTGCAAACAAATTTCAAATTAAAGGATTTTCAAAAATAAAACTGTCAGGAGCAAAATTTACGCTGCGCATATATTTGTACGACCATTTTTAGTACCGTTCGTTTGTTGACACTGGATCGAGCGTAAAAAAGGGAATTTGCCCTTTTTTGTGTACACAAATAGCATCCATCTTAATCAGCGCTGTAAATCTGTAGCAGCAGAAAGATGCATTTCATTGTTATTTTTGCAATCGGAGATTTTTCGCATGAAACTGATATTTTTTGTATTTAAATTGTATTTTATCTTTGCTCTACCTTTAAATAGATGATTTTAATCGAATAACTGACCGACTTATGCGCATTTTGTTTCTTTTTTCTTCGGTTTACACGGGTTGCTGTACAAAAAAAAATATGATTTTGATTTACACGGTATTCTGAAGGACGTTCTACATTAATTATAGACAAAACATGAGATACGATCTAGGCACGAGCGGGTTGTCGTGCAAAAAAAAATATAATTTCGATTTACACAGGTATTCTGAGGGACTTTCTACACTAACTATACACAAAACATGAGATACGATCTAGGCACGAGCCGAGATTCGTTGATTTTTGGGTGCCGCAGGTAACAAAGGCAAAATACGCTTAGCACCCAAAGCATCAAACAGGTCGGTTGGCCAACGAAATTTGTTTCACAGAGTTCATTCTACTTTTTCGTCTTCAAATATCGCGTTTTCAGTATTTTAACGGGAGAAATAATGTCATGATTCTCTTTATCAATCTGACGGACGATATGTGCATCCGGCATAAGTTTTTAATGCGGAGTGTGGACACATACTTCATACAACTTCACAAAAGTAAATTGTTTAATTAATCCAAAGTGCTAAAAGTGAAACATTAACCCCTTGCCGTATTTTAACGAATTTGACTCGCGGTGAGAATTTCGGAGCAAACATGAATATCACGAGTCTGACTCGTGATCAAAACGTATACATTGTATCAAAAATATATACAGGAAGAAAAAATAACTTTTTAAAATCGTTGGTCTTAAATTCATTTAACTTCCACTAGAGCATCATCGCATGAAGTTAATAAGAATTAATTTTGACGTAATGAGAATTTCGGAGCAAACATGAGTATCACGAGTCTGACTCGTGATCAAAATGTATGCATTATATCAGAAATATATAAATGAAAAAAAAAAATTAAATTACTTTTCAAAATTGTTGTGCTTAACTTCATTTTACATTCACTAGAGCATTATCGGATGAAGTTAATAAGCACACGATAACTTTATAGTCAGTCGCAAGATATAATTTGTTTAAAGTTTCGACGATTTTGATGTGATGAGAATTTCGGAGCAAATGTGAATATCACGAGCCTGACTCGTGACGAGAATTTCGCTCCAAACATGAATATCACGAGTCAGACTCGTGATCAAAATGTATACATTGTATCAGAAATATGTACATGAAAAAAAATTAAATTTCTTTTTTAAAATTGTTGGTCTTAAATTCATTTTACATTCACTAGAGCATCATCGCATGAAGTTAATAAGTGCACGACTACTTCATAAGCAGTCGCAAGATATATTTTATTTCAAATTTCGAAGATTTTGACTTGTGATGAAAATTGATTTTGACGTGATGAGAATTTCGGAGAAAATGTAAATATCACGAGTCTCACTCGTGAAGAGAATTTCGCTCCAAACATGAATATCACGAGTCTGACTCGTGATCAAAATGTATACATTGTATCAGAAGTATATACACGAAAAAAAAATTAAATTACTTTTTAAAATTGTTGGTCTCAACATTTTGCCGTCCGGTGACACCACACTGGTGCCACTTTGTTACAATTGAAAACTAACAGATGAACCAAAACTGTACTGTCTTTAAGGACAAAACCCCATAAAAAACACCTTTTATGCCTTTCGTTTTTGTAATAATATAAAACTTGGGTGTTTAAATGTTTTTTTATTATACTTAGAACCTATATTGCATCTGATTTCTAAAAAACGTCTATGAAAATTAAAAATTTCATGGCAATTTCGCCGGCGTCAAACATAAAAATTTAGCTGAAATATGCGGACGTCAAAGTGTTAAATTCATTTGACTTCCACCAGAGCATCATCGCATGAAGTTAATAAGTGCACGACTACTTCATAGGCAGTCGCAAGATATAATTTGTTTCAAGTTTCAACAAAACGTCTCAGCCGCTTTTTGGGCCCGAATTCTTCCGAATGAAATGCAAGATTTTAATCAAGCCCTTTGGCATCAAAACAGAAATCGTAGCACTGTATTTAATTGCATTGGTCTCAGAACGGTTCATGAAGTTAATAAGTGCACGACTACTTCATAGGCAGTCACAAGATATATTTTGTTTCAAGTTTCAACAATACGTCTCAGCCGCTTTTTGGGCCCGAATTCTTCCGAGTTAAATGCAAAAGTTTAATCAATGCCTTTGACGTCAAAACAGAAATTGTCGCACTGAATTTAATTGCAATAGTCTCTAAACGGTTCATGAAGTTAATAACCGCACGACTACTTCATAGGTAGTCGCAAGATAAAATTTGTTTCAAATTTCAACAATACGTCTCAGCCGCTTTTTGGGCCCGAATTCTTCCGAGTTAAATGCAAGAGTTTATCAAGTCCTTTGGCATCAAAACAGAAATCGTCGCACTGAATTTAATTGCATTGGTCTCTAAACGGTTCATGAAGTTAATAAGTGCACGACTACTTCATAGGCAGTCGCAAGATATAATTTGTTTCAAGTTTCAACAATACGTCTCAGCCGCTTTTTGGGCCCGAATTCTTCCGAGTTAAATGCAAGAGTTTAATCAAAACAGAAATCGTCGCACTGAATTTAATTGCATTGGTCTCTAAACAGTTCATGAAGTTAATAAGTGTACGATTACTTCATAGACAGTCGCAAAATATAATTTGTTTCAAGTTTCAACAATACGTCTCAGCCGCTATTTGGGCCCGAATTCTTCCGAGTTAAATCCAAGAGTTTAATCAAGTCCTTTAGCATCAAATCAGAAATCGTCGCACTGTATTTAATTGCATCGGTCTCTAAACAGTTCATGAAGTTAATAAGTGCACGACTACTTCATAGGCAGTCGCAAGATAAAATTTGTTTCAAGTTTCAACAAAACGTCTCAACCGCTTTTTGGGCCCGAATTCTTCCGAGTTAAATCAAGTCCTTTAGCATCAAAACAGAAATCGTAGCACTGAATTTAATTGCATTGGTCTCTAAACGGTTCATGAAGTTAATAAATGTACGACTACTTCATAGGCAGTCGCAAGATATGATTTGTTTCAAGTTTCAACAATTCAAAATGTCTCAGCCGTGTTTTGGGCCCGAATTCTTCCGAGTTAAATGCAAGAGTTTAATCAAGTCCTTTGGCATCAAAACAGAAATCGTCGCACATAATTTAATTGCATTAGTCTGTAAACGGTTCAATCAACAGTGCCCGACATATATATAAGCCGTTTATTTTGAAAGTGGCCTAACTCCGTTTTTCAATATTTTCCGGTTACCACGGTTACATGTACAAATTCATGTTATTTATCAGTAAATGTTATTTATCTCGATTTGAAGATAAATGGAGTTAGGCCACTTTCAAAATAAACGGCTCATACACGTTTTTCAACAAATCTCTCAGATTATCAACTTTGCCGTAACTAAAGAATTCCAGCAGCACCGGCCGCTGGCGCAGAACATTCGCTTATTACTGATCTCCCTTACGAAATGCCGTTTGGCAACTCAGAGAAACGATACACACTCTTACAAACCACCGCGACCCTATTGGCCGCGCATTATTTCCAGTAATTTCTTTTATTTAGCAACTTGCCGGTCTCTACCTGCCGAACGGTTGATCTCCCTTAATCATAAGTCCTCGACACATAGACTCAATTATTGACACACGCTCGACGTCCGCCAATATTGATCCGCCGGTTATCCTTAATCCTCATACTTAGTATCGCATTATCACGATTCCCTTCTTCATCCACTCACGTGCTTCACACCGCAAATCACAGTATCTCCGCCCTCCGATACCTTCTAATTAGCCGCTTTTTTCAACGTCACAAAGACCCCACAACACTTTTTCGCGCCGCTTCAAACTCGGCGAACTTCACAACCGTTTTGTCAAGTTTTGCACTTTTCGGTTACTTGGGTATTTGGCGAACACGACAGATGAGCAGGTGGTTTTTCGCGCGCGATTTCGAGCTGTGCAGACGAAGAGAATGATCGACGCACGCCGCTCGACGCCCGGACACCGACTGACTTCGAACGCGACTCCGACTGGGCTGTCTTCTCCCGCCGCGATTCGATCGAAACTGACCACGCTCTCTCACTTACGCCGGCTCCGCTTGATTATACGCGCGCAGGGCCGTACATAGTCGGCTGGGAGCCCTGCGTTAACACGTTAACCGTTTGACTGCTACGCGGCGCAAAAGCGCAGCGTTCATTTGTCTCGAAAATCGCGACGCAGCGCTTTTGCGCTGCGAGTTTCAGTGTGTCTTTGTTGGTCCGTGGGAGTGAACATAGTAAATTGACATCGAAAATTATTGACGATATCGAAAAGGAGTGGATGAATCATAAAAATAGCGTGTCAACACAACCATCTTCATCAACCAAAAAATTTGCGCTTGAAAAATGATCGGGACGTAACTTACGACAATGTGCGGTGTGTAGCAAGAGAAGGAGCGGGATCAGGCGATCCCGCCTTATTTGCGCTTGTTGTAAAAAAGTCCTTCACGCTATTTGTGCGGCAAAACATAGTTGTTATATATAAATTTCTCATGTAAGAGTCAGTGATCTTCGCCTAATCAAAATGATCTTTTACGTGCTGATCATAAGAGAAGATCAATAAACTTTAAGTTATCTTTTTATAAATTTTAATTTTCAAAGAAGAAAACAATTTAATGTTTATTTTTTCTTATTCACAACCACAATTAATATTGTTTCTTTATAATACGAAAAGAATTATTTAAATTGATTGATATGTGTCTAAATGAGAGTGTTTTATTTGACAACATCAAGTCAAAATATGTCCCGCAGTTTTCGTGCGTTCTTGCAAGAATTGCTTAGCAGTCGAACGGTTAAGCGCCACGCCAGGCCCCAGGGACTGGCGTTAGATCTTACGTTTGGGCCCCGTCGGTCCGCACGGACCGGCGGCGGACTTTTCGTTCGTATTATCATCGCGCGCGTGTTTGTCCTTTCGTACTTGCGAGACTGAACGTCTAATTTTGGCGGCATCGTTTTTGTTCGGTCAATGGTTTAAGAAAAACAATATAATACATAAAAACATTAATGTGAAATGGTATGAAATGGTATCGAAAATTGGCTTTTGAATTATTATTGAACACCGCTGTTGTAAATTGCTTTTTCATACACCAAGAAACAACGGGCCAGAAGATGTCTATCACAATGTACCGTCAAAAATCGATAGACACACTTCTGTAGAAGGAGGAACAAGTGGACACCCGTATAAATCCTCGGCATCATTTAGAAAAAACGGAAGGCATTGCGCACAAAATTAGAAGATACTGCACCGAATGTTATGATTATAATGCACGAATATAATGGACGAAACGCAGCTAAAAATGTAACCCTAAAAATGATAACATTTTGTAATCAATGTAGACAGAAACCATACTTTTGTTTATCTTGTTTTAATAAATTACATTAATGCTTTTATGTATTATATTGTTTTCTTTAAAGCATTAACCAAACAAAAAGCAAAGAGTTAATATTAAATTTTGTTTCAAACTCGGTAAAAGTTTTACAGAAACATTTGAAGTGATGAAATGATTGCTTATCCCGTACACGTGTCTTCGAGTGGTATAAGGGATGTATTTTGAATAAAAATAAACAAATTTGCCAAAGTAACTAATTCTTTTTTCTCAAATTAAAAAGTTTAATTTAATTTAAAAAGTTCCGTTATTTTCCCGACACACTGTGTATGCGGGATCGAAATGATGCGTATACAGGTGCCATCTGTAGTCAATGATAAATTTTTCTTTAGCGACAGATTTTCTGTTGATTTTATTGACAAGTTGGATTAATCACTTCTTAAAGCTACTCTTTGTTAAAACAATAGCAAAACGCTTTAAGCAATATATCTCAAACATCCGAACGATTGGTTTTTACATGAATTCGGAATAGATCGGCCTAAGGCATATTTCTTAATTTGTTATGAATTAGAAATTATATGTCAGGGATTTGTTTGAAAATATTTTTACATGAATATTTTAGGCCCTTTCAAAATATATGCAAGACATAAAAAAGTATTATGTTTGAAAATGGACTGACCGTTTCCGAAGAAAGTGAAAATAATTTCAACCTGCTTAAAAGAAGATCGGAAACAGAGTCAATTGAAAATGAAGCCAAGTAAATATGTAAACACCTACATTACCTATAATTTTGTAAGTCTTTCCATATTAAAAGTTTAAGTTATACTTGTCATATTAGAGCAACGATTGTTTTATTCAGCACAGTTGTTATTTAAGACTTAGGAAAACATATATACAGAAATCACGCGTCCTGCGCATATTTTTTTAGCACGCTTCCGTTGAGTGACAGTAGTGCCGGGAATTAAAGGGTTAAGGGATAATTTTACTTTAGACGCTCGAAAAATGGGCTGTTCATGCGATTTTTTTTTCGACGTCACACATACGTCACATATCATATGATATTACGTCATAGGAAATCGTGGTATACGAGAATTTTCCTGGTGCATAATAAATAGCATAGATAAACGTAACAGGTATGTAATGATTATTACCATGTCAAGTGTTCTATCTGCGTTTTGTCTGCAAAAAGCAAAATAATTGCGAAACAGAAGAAATCCGTAGCAGTGGAGATAACGATCTATGCTACGCTTGATTACAATAAATGTATAAACGTTTAAACGTTACAGTATACTGAATCGTCTACCGTTTAGGCGCTAGAATAAGTAAATGGTGCGATCGAAGTGTAGATTTCTTGAGTGAAAATTCTTGATTTAATTTAGCTTATATTTACTTAAAATATAAGATCCAGCTTGTTATGCTAACCAAAGGTTAATGTTCATAGAAAAAATAGCATTAAAGAGATATTCCGATTACGTCGCGTAGGAAAAAAACTGAAAGTTTAAACGTGTTTCTTTCGCAACAATGTTTTTCAAAATTTTGGCAAAACTGCTTGAAAATGTTTGAGTTAAATTAACATTTTTTCCAAATACGAAGCACGTATTCTTTTATTAGCATGACCCCCCGCGATGATGCTTGTATAACAACTTGTAATAAATAAAAAAATGAAAGTAACACTTTATTATTGTTCGGTACTCTTGTTTCTAAATATTACGCAGTGAACAGTGATAACGAAATTTCAAAACTCGGTACCAGGAAGAGTCCTGTCAACCGACCATATGTGTATTTTTTTTACTGCCGAGTATCGATAGCATGTGACGTCAATATGACTATTATAAGAACTATTATGAGATACAATAATGCACTGGAGAACTTGATACGTTAATAAAAATGTCTGAAAACGTTTCAAACTGTCCTATTAAGTATTTTTTCCTCAAATTTTTCAAGGATGTATTTATAAGAGTTGTGAAGTCTGAGTCAGATTGGAAACGTTGGGTGTCTAATGAAAAATCGTTGAAAACGGAAATGTGCTTCAACCTATGGTTTAATGTAACTACATATGCATGCATTTATTCGTATATACTATCATTGAAAATTATTCGAAAATTTTGGGACACCAAGAAAATGTAAAGAATATGCACTAGATAGATAAATAGAAGTAATTAAAAATGTTACCTTACGCACTAAACTGCAAATTAACAAAGTGTCCAGAAATAATTAGTAATAAAATAAATTGAAATAATAATAAATAGTTGTAATGAAGCAAAATATTTGACCGAATTAACTTTTCTCGTCATCTTAAAGAAGTGCTGTCGTTTCGATTATTATGAACGGTAGTACGTAAAGCCTAAAATCCGTAAAAATTTTGTATAAGGTCAACTTTCAATGGCATTCAGTATAAAAAAGAATTGAACATACTTTAAAACAATTATTGTGTTGCAAGCCAGCACCCATAATTTGCCAGTGGCAGACGTATAACTATTTATTTTGAAAGTGGAGCAAGTCCGTATTTTGTTGTTTCGAGAAAATGAAAGTTTAGCATATTAGTCAATTGAAAAACATAAATTAATTATGGCAATCTAGCAATGTTTCTACAAATTTATCAATATGTCAATTGATTATATCAACTTCTTTTAGGCGAACTTGGATAAAATAATATATATTTACGGGCTGTAAATGAACTTACACCATTTTGATAATTAATCAATTGTAAAAATAATTTCATTTCAACGATGAAAAATTAAATATCCCTTCTAACATATTTTGCATTAATCCAATTTTGTTTATAAAGTAACATTAAGAAATAAATGAAGAGCAGTGTTCTTTCTCTTTTTCTTTTATTAATTATATTTATATATTGTCAAACTTAACATAAGATAATCCTTTTATTTATATATGCTCTTTATGGTGCAATGTTTTGTAATATACATATTGTACAGGAGGTATATAAGATAATAACTGTTCCATGTCATTATATTATTTGTATATAATAGGCCTGGCATCGTTATATCAATGTTTTATATAAAATAGCCATCCAACATAATTTCAGCCATTTTACCTTTTCTTAGTTCGTATTTTTTCTTACCCGTTTTTGAATTATCTTTTGTAGATTGTTTGTCGAAACGAAACTCTCTCGTCCCATTTCGTGTGAAGGAAATTTATTATCATATTTTCTATACGTTCTTTTATAACATCATAATCGTCCTGTAGTGTGTACAAGAAATTCTTTACGTAAGTGTCTATGGAAATTAGAGTTATAACATTTTTAATTGAATAAGATATTGGTATTTTTTTGGATATTAAATATTAACTATTTATAAATAAAAAGTTTACACTAAATTAATAAAAAAATAGCATTTTTAGGATATTAAATATTAAATACCTATGAATTAAAAGTTTACACTAAATTAATCACAAATTATGTAATATCGCATTTTTTATGCCATTTCTATAATATCAAAAAGTTTATGGAACTTGGACATACATCACTTTCATAATCAATCGCTACACAGATTCTTTTATTATCCAATTTGTAATTGAACAACATATAAGCATTTTTTATAACAAATGACATTATATTCCTTTTTTTTAATTTACCTACACCACTTTCAAAATAAACGGACCATATAAAAGAAACAGGTGTTCACAACGGTAAATCCCACATGGGTCAAATAATATAAAGTTACGTAACCGGACAGTCCGTCCACTGAAACAAAGCAGGTCTAATAGGATCATAAAATTGAGAAAGAAGCACAGTGTAGCTGCAATAGTATCGGAGCGACGGCTAATAGGACGTGAAGAAAAAGAGTGTAATTCCTGCTGCGGTCTCTTTATGCCGCCGATGCGGTCACGTCTTGACGTTACCAACCGAGATCAGATTGGAGTCTTGGTCGATAAAACAAAGATCACAGGCGCTTAACATGGCGTGTTCAAACAAAGAATAACCTGGAAACTCGGGGCGTAAAAGAAGAGCCAATAAAATACCGGCTATAAACCCTTTAGCAATTCGAGCAAAATCGATCGGCTTCTCACCTTATATACGAGCAGTATATATTAAAGTTTTGCTAATATCGAGGAATCGAATTAAGTATTCAATTTCGCAGCTGCGCTCGGAGAATTAAAAATGTATTGGTAAAGAAGGAGCCTGCAAAATACTCATTATGAACTTTTTGCAAATTTGCTACATTACAGATTTTGTATATTTCTCCAAAATAACCATGTTTAAAGGTTGCTACTTTTAGGTTAGTAGATTACTACTTTACAACTATTGACCAGATTACTACTTCACAACTATTACGATTTTGCGAACCAAATGATGCAATTAAGTGCTGAGTCGCCAATTTTACACTCCTGCTGTTTTCATTCCAAATTAATTGACAAAGGGGAGCCTACAGAAAATTGATTGCGAACCGTTTTGCAAACAAATCACGTTACAAATTGTCCAGACTTGAACTTTATGTACACAGTATGTCAGAAAAATAACGGAACTTTTTAAATTTGCGGAAAATTACTAACGCCATTTCTTACCTCTCTAGAGACCGATTTTTTTTTTGTGGCTATACAAATATATATATATATATATATACACAGTAAGTTGGAAAAATAACGGAGCTTTTTAAATTTACGGAAAATTACTAATGCGATCTCTTAAAACAATATATAATTTGAAAACTTGCGATTATTGTTACAGATCGACTTTTGTCACCTCGTCACAAAAACACGATGGAGCAAAGAGCTAATATTAAATATTGTTTCAAACTCGGCAAAGTTTTACAGAAACATTTGAAATTATGAAAAAAGTTTATGGTGATGATTGCTTATCCCGTACACGTGTGTTCGAGTGGTATAAACGATTTCAGGACGGCCGCGATGTTTTGGAAGACGACACAAAGCCAAACCGACGAAAAAACAAAATGGCGATGAGTTGGTAGAAAAAGTATAAAATACAAAAAGAAAAAAGTATAAAATACAAAAAGAAAAAATATATAATACAAAAATACAATATAAAAAATATCCTTTTTTTATTATTGAGGCTTTTACTACAATTCAAAGCATTTTTTAGGCTTTACTACAAAGGTTTTACTACAGTACAGAAGCATTTTTCAATTAATTATACGCGAATGCTTTATCTTCTTGCCAGAGTGCTTTTTTAAATAATGTCTAGTGATTTGGAAAATGATTGTTTAGTAACTTTGTAGTAGACTGTAAGTTCCACCTTACATTTCATTTACGCGCTGGATCAAGACGCGCTGAATCCACACAGTATGTCGGAAAAATAACGGAACTTTTTAAATTTACGGAAAATTATTAACGCCATCTCTTAAAACAATATATAATTTGAAAGCTGTATGCTTCGGTCACAGGACACGCTCGCGATCATTGTTATCGATCGACAAATTGTTAGGTTATAGCGATTAAAGTCAGAGTACCTTTTGTCACCTCGTCACAAAAACATGACGGAGCAAAGAGCTAATATTAAATTTTGTTTCAAACTCGGCAAAAGTTTTACAGAAACATTTGAAATTATGAAAAAAAGGTTATGGTGATGCATGCTTATCCCGTACACGTGTGTTCGAGTGGTATAAACGATTTCAGGACGGATATGATGCTTTGGAAGACGACCCAAAGCCAGACCGACGAAAAAACAAAATGGCGATGAGTTGGTAGAAAAAGTGGGTAAAATAATCGCCTACGATGGAAATTCGACTGTGAAATGGATAGCGGAGGAATTAAATACGACGATAGACATGGTTCACGAAATTTTGACAAAGGATTTAACCCTTTTAGTGCCGAACAACGATATATCGTCGTTTGCAACACTTGCGAAAAGTGCCAACGACGATATATCTCTACTATTCGTTATAACTACTATTTTCTACTATTCGACTGCTATTCGTTATAAATTATAATATATTTTATAATATTACAACACTTATATTTTATAACATAAATTATAAAATTCGTTATTAATATAATTTCTCTGCAAAATAATTGAAAATGTTCCTTATGGATTCACTTTTTGTTATATTCCATGTTGGTGTGCTGAGATAAAACTGCGATAAAATAGAAATTCGACACGGGGCATTTAGCAATGTGCTCCTTTTTGAATTTTGTAAACATCATTTTCATTTTGTGTTTTATGAGTTTTTTCCCAAACCATAGCGAATTCGTCAAATTGGTCCGGCATTCTTCGCATAGCAACGGTACTTTCGTTCGGCACTAAAAGGGTTAAACAAACGGAAAATCTACGCTCGATTTCTTCCTCACGCCTTAACTGAGGAACAAGAAATTTCTCGTGTTGAACATTGTAAGGACCTTATTAAAACAGCTAGACGGAACCGCACATTCCTGGAATCTGTTATAACTGGTAATACGATTTGGTGCTTCAAATTTAATCCTCAAACAAAACTCCAAAATGCTAGGTAGAAGTGCCCATCCCCTCCGAAATCGAAAAAATTGCGTTTCCAGAAGTCACGAAAGACAATATTGATTTGTTTTTACAACTCTGAAGGTATTATACTTCGGTAATTCGTTCCACAGGGTCAAAATGTCACTGACAAATATTATTTGGGTGTTATGGAGCGTTTGTAGGCGAAAATCGTTCGAACGAGGAGAGAATATCGAGAGCTGGGAAGTTGGTTCCTGTTGCATTCGAATGCACCATCTCACAAGACCGTCGCTGTTCAAGAATTTTTGGCGAAAAACAAGTCTGTGTTCTTGAACATCCTCCATATTCCCCTGATTTTTCACCATCTGCTATTTCCTGTTCCCGAAACTCAAATTGACTATGAAAGGAACGTTTTATGACGATGTTACACAAGTTCAAAACGCCGTGACGAGGGTCATTGAAGCGATTCCGAAAAATGACCTAAAAAAATCTATGCAAACTTTGATTCAACGTGCCCAGCGGTGCATCGATTCAGAAGGAATGTATTTTGAATAAAAATAAACAAAATTGCCAAAATAATCAATCCTTTTTCCTTAATTTAAAAAGTTCCGTTACTTTCCCAACATACTATGTATCAGTACGTTTGTTTTAAACTAAAGAAAACTCGTTTTAAAAATAACTAATTCTTTTTTTTTTTTTTTAAATTTAACGTTTGTTTTAAACTAAAGAAAACTCGTTTTAAAAATAACAATTTTTTTTTTTTTTTTTTTTAAGTTTAGTTCCTTTATTTTCCCGACACACTATGTATCAGTATGTTTGTTTTAAACTAAAAAAAAACTTGTTTTCTAAAATAACCAATTCTTTTTTTTTTTTTTTAATTCAAAAAGTTCCGTTATTTTACCGACATACTATGTATCAGTATGTTTGTTTTAAACTAAAAAAAAAAAACTTGTTTTCTAAAATAACCAATTATTTTTTTTTTAATTTAAAAATTTCCGTTATTTTCCCGACATACTATGTATCAGTATGTTTGTTTTAAACTAAAAAAACTTGTTTTAAAAATAACTAATTCTTTTTTTTTTTTAATTTAAATAGTTCCGTATTTTCCCGACGTACTTTGTACCAATATGTTTGTTTTAAACTAAAAAAAAAATTGTTTTAAAAATAACTAATCCCTTTTTTTTTAATTTAAATAGTTCCGTTATTTTCCCGACATACTATGTATCAGTATGTTTGTTTTAAACTAAAAAAAACTCGTTTTAAAAATAACTAATTCTTTTTTTTTTAATTTCAAAAGTTTCGTTATTTTCCCAACATATGTATCAGTATGTTTGTTTTAAACTAAAGAAAACTCGTTTTAAAAATAACTAATCCTTTTTTTTTAATTTAAATAGTTCCTTTATTTTCCCGACATACTATGTATCGGTATGTTTGTTTTAAACTAAAAAAAAACTTGTTTTCTCAAATAACCAATTCCTTTTTTTTTTAATTTAAAAATTTCCGTTATTTTCCCGACATACTATGTATCAATATGTTTGTTTTAAACTAAAGAAAACTCGTTTTAAAAATAACTAATTCTTTTTTTTTTTAAATTTAAATAGTTCCGTTATTTTCCCGACATACTTTGTACCAATATGTTTGTTTTAAACTAAAAAAAAAATTGTTTTAAAAATAACTAATCCCTTTTTTTAATTTAAATAGTTCCGTTATTTTCCCGACATACTATGTATCAGTATGTTTGTTTTAAACTAAAAAAAAAAACTTGTTTTCTAAAATAACCAATTCTTTTTTTTTAATTTAAAAATTTCCGTTATTTTCCCGACATACTGTGTACATGCAGTATCCGATATTACCATTTCATGAATATTGAGTGAATTAACTCTCGAATTGTCAATTTTGTGACCGTCCCAAGTTGATCGATAAAAAAGGAACCTGCACGCGACTGATTACAAATCGTTTTCCAAACTGACAACGTAACAAATTGTCCGGATACGTAGATTGTAGGATCGGTACCTGATACCGCTATTTTACGAATATCGAGCGACTGAAATAACTGCTGAATTGTCAATTTTGCAGTGCCGCTCTTCTAATTTCAAATTGGTTCGTCGGGGCGAATTGCATGGGAGGCGCACGAGTGAAGGAGGATAAAGGACAGAAATGCGGAGTGACGGAAATAGAAACGGAGAAAACGTACAAATTCAGAACTTCGTCCCAACATCAGCGCCGGCAAATCGCATCAAGTCAAATTTACGCGGCGCAGATTTGCCGAGACAAATTCTCGAGGGGGGAGTGTCTTCAGAATAAATTCCGTTGGGGAGCGCAAACGCGCCGGCTAGATAAATCGCATTGGGAAGTAAAGCAAAACTGTGAGCTTCTAAATAATCGTAGCTCTCATTTTCTGGCTGTCTCGCGGTGGAATTTGTGTATAATTGAAAATTACCGTTTTCTGACTAGTATATAGAAGACTTGACATATCAGGTTATGGTAAGAACAAAGTAAACAAACAAATTAAAATTTTAACATACTTTTCAAAGTATTTACTGAGAAAAATGTTTTGTATCGGTAAAAATGCTTTGTAAACGTATCGGTCTATCTAACTCAGAGAAATTAGTTTAGTTTGACACAATTTTGTAGAATATGTGTACAATTGAAAGTTAATATTCTTTGATATGTCTATGGAAAACTTGGCGCATATTTTACGGCCAGTAAACTAATTTCAACAAACTATTAAAATTCGACCCTGCATTTCAATACTTCTAAGTATCTTTTTAAGATAAAAAACGATTAGCTTTGTTAAACTGTACATTTCTTTCAAATTTTCTTGAGCATGTGTGGTGAAATGTGAGTATAATTAGAAATTACCGTTTCCTGATATGTACGTGTATAGAAGACTTGGTATACCAGGTTATGGTAAGAACGAAGTGAATAAACAAATTAAAATTTTACCATACTGTTCCGTAGTTTGAACGGAAAGTTGTAGTACGTACTTAAAAATAGAAGAAATATTTATTGAGAAAAAATGTTTTGTATCGGCCTATCTAAGACAGAAAAATACAATAATATTTATTGAGAAAAAATGTTTTGTATCGGTCTATCTAACTCAGAAAAATTAGTTTAGTTTGATACAATTTTGTATAATACGTGTACAATTGAAAATTAATATTCCTTGATACGTGTATGGAAGACTTGATGGATATTTTACGGCTGGTAAATTAATTTGAACAAACAATTAAAATTCGACCCTGCATTTCAATACTTGTACGTATCATTTTAAGAGAAAGAAACGATTAGCTAACGCGTTGTTAAACTGTGCATTTCCTCCGAATTTTCCTGAGAATGTGTGGCGAAATGTGTGTATAATTGAAAATTACCGTTTTCTGACTAGTATATAGAAGACTTGGCATATCAGGTTATTGTAAAAACGAAGTAAATAAATAAATTAAAATGTGACCACACTTTTCGAATGATTTATTGAGAAAAAATATTTTGTGTCGGTCTATCTAACTGAGAAAAATGAGTTTAGTTTGATACAATTTTGTATATTGCGTGTACAATTGAAAATTAATATTCTTTGATATGTCTACGGAAGCTTTGGTGCATATTTTGCGGCCAATAAAATAATTTGAATAAATAAATCAAAATTGGACCCTGCATTTTAGTACTTCTACGTTAAAACAAAGAAATGATTAACTAGCCCTTTGTTACACTATGCATTTCTGGCAAATTTTCTTGAGAATGTGTGGTGGAATGTGTTTATAATTGAAAATGACCGTTTTCTGACTAGTATATAGAAAACTTGGTATATCAGGTTATGGTAAGAACGAAGTGAATAAACAAATTAAAATTCGACCATCCATTTCCGTAGTTTGAAGGAAAAGTGGTAATACGTTCTTTACAGTAGAAGAAATGTTTATTGAGAAGAAATGTTTAGTATCGCTCTATCTAATTCAGAAAAATTAGTTTAGTTTGACACAATTTTGTAGAATATGTGTACAATTGAAAATTAATATTCCTTGATATGTATGGAAGACTTGGTGCATATTTTACGGCCAGTAAAATAATTTGAATAAACAAATTAAAATTCGACCTTGCATTTCAATACTTCTACGTATCATTTTAAAAGAAAGAAATGGTTAACTAACGCTTTGTTATACTGTACATTTGTTTCAAATTTTCCTGAGAATATGCGGTGGAATGTGTTTATAATTGAAAATTACCGTTTTCTGACATGTATTACATATAGAAGACTTGGTATATCAGGTTATGGTAAGAACGAAGTGAATAAACAAATTAAAATTCGACCATACATTTCAATACTTTAAAAAGAAATGGTTAGCTAACGTTTTGTTAAACTGTACATTTTGTTCAAATTTTCCTGAAAATTTGTATCATTATACAAGCTAAAATAGAGCAAAGATGGGGTTAACATTTTTGATAGGGTAAAGTTTTTTCTTTACGTACAAAACTTGAACCAAATTCTGCGCTTTGTTAGCCATTATTTCTCCTTTAAAAAAACATGTAAGATCGGATTTTTAATTTGTTTATTTAGTATTTTTCTAACCATCAAATGCTACGCCAAGTTTTCTATGTATGCCTTATTGTATTGTTGTATTAAAAACGCTCAACACTAAAGAAACACTGTATAAGTACTTAAATAGTTGGCTATTAAAAATGTATCGTTAATACTTCTGCCTGCGCCTCATTTGTTTCCAACCTACTAAGATAACCATTAACATCAAAATCTTTAATCTTGCACATGTGCTAGCCGACCCATTTCAGACGAATTTCCTACGGACACGCTTTCTAAACGGACCTTGGAAATGTGTGACGGTCTCTCATGATTACACGTAATCGAAGTTTTATCCGGATAAGTACTTTCCGTAAGCCGACTTATTCGTCCAACTCTCCCTATTATAATTTTAACATTGTACAACGTACATAATTAATCCTCTGAGTCTCTTTGAACTTCTCAACGTCGCATATTATTGCTACTTTCTCCTACATTGCTTAGAACTTTCGCACATTCTATACACCAAAACAAAATGCCCTTTTTCTTACACTTAGACATTAATCTATAGTTCATAGTTAACATATTTTCATTTCATTCAAAACGACGCATAGAACTTATTTAAACGTAGAATAAAAATGTAATTTGTTTTCACTCCTTCATCCTAAACATATATGGGGTTGGCAAGAAAATAATTTCGGTTTTTTTTTAGTGTAAAATAAAACTCAATCGTTTCTAAACAAAAAATTGTCTTTAATCAGTCAAATATCTTCTGTGCTGTTCGATGACTTTTTTCCATCTTTCTGGTAACTTCATGATCCAAGGTTTATAGGACTTCTGGTCGTTATCAGCAAAAAACTCAACCAAATGCGATTTGAGGTGATCGTTTTTCCGGCCTTTTTTACCATTTAAGAGGTTTTATAAACTTCGAAATAAATGGTAATAATAAATTTGCCAATTCTGGGCTTTTCTCATTCATTGCTTCCTCCCAATTCATAAATTGTTGGCAGTAAACATCTGAGTTGATCGTTCGATTGTTTGGAAGCAGCTCAAAATACACAACACCTTTGTAATCCTACCAAATAATTGAGAGCATGATCTTTTACTGATGCAATTCAGCTTTCGATATGGTTTGTGCTGGTTCATTATACTTGGATCATGAGCTTTTTCTATTTAAGTTATTGTAGACAATCCATTTTTCATCGCTAGTGATAATTCGTTTGAAAAAAGGATCGATTGCATTATGGTTGAAATGCGTATCACAAGTATTGATTCGTTGTATTAAATGAATTTCTTTCATTTTGTGCGATATATAATTGTAGATAAGATAAATAATATAAGATTTTAAATTGTTGTGTGTGATACATTTAACTGTTTTGCAATTTTCCGCACAGTTATATTACGATTCGATTCAATTATGGCTTTCATTTTGTCATCATCAACTTCATAAGGTCGACCAGAACGTTGGAAATCTTGCAGTGAACAATGTCCAAAACGAAATTTTTTAAACCAATTTTGACAAGTGCCTTCTGTTAAATCATCCACACCATAAACTTCACATATCTGTTTGTGAGGCCTTAGCCAGTTTCCTGCCTTTATGAAAATAGAAAAGTAAAATGTGTCGAAAATGCTTATTTTTGCACTCCATGTTAAAACTGACCGTAAACTGACAGTTGTAAACAAAATTACACGGAAATTGTTTCTACAGCAACTTAAAGATATCGACTACCAAATCTCAAAAGAAAAAAATCTAACATTTACAAAATAATAACGAAACAAACATAACACTATCTGCTGATGCAAACCGAAATCACTTTTTTGTCAACCTGATAGTAAAACGCTAAAAATGTTACTCGTTCAACATATCCAGAAACGGACACTCTCAACTTTACACGTGTTATGGATTAATAATTGCTTGAAAACACTTTTGAACTTGCGTAAAAAACGGTACAGGAGTAAAACTGACGTTGGATATTCGCAAGCATTTTTTACCTCAGATTGATTATGTTTATAAAACAACTCTGATTATTCTGATTAGTATGTTTACAAAACAACTCTGGTTACTATGATTACTACGTTTAGAAAACAACTTTGAATACTATAATTACTATGTTTACAATATAACTTCGAATACTATGATTACTATGTTTACAAAACAGCTCTGATTACTATGATTACTATGTTTACAAAACAACTCTGGTTACTATGATTACTATGTTTAAAAAACAACTCTGATTACTATGATTATTATGTTTACAAAACAACTCCGATTACTATGATTACTATGTTTACAAAACAACTTTGATTAGTGTGACTACTATCTTTACAAAACAACTCTAGTTACTATGATTACTATGTTTACAAAGCAATTCCGATTACTATGGTTACTATATTTACAAAACAACTCTAATCACTATGATTACTATGTTTACAAAATAATTCCGATTACTATGATTATTATATTTACAAAACAACTTTAATTACTATGATTAATATGTTTACAAAACAACTCTCATTACTATGATTACTATGTTTACAAAACAACTCTGATTACTATGCTTACTATGTTTACAAAACAATTCCGATTACTATGATTATTATATTTACAAAACAACTTTAATTACTATGTTTAATAGGTTTACAAAACAACTCTCATTACTATGATTACCATGTTTACAAAACAACTCTGATTACTATGATTACTATGTTTACAAAACAATTCCGATTACTATTATTATTATATTTACAAAACAACTTTAATTACTATGATTAATATGTTTACAAAACAACTCTGATTACTATGATTACTATGTTTACAAAACAACTCTGATTACTATGATTACTATGTTTACAAAACAACTCTGATTACTATGATTACTATGTTTAAAAAACAACTCTGATTACTATGATTTCTATGTTTGCAAAACAACTCTGATTACTACAATTTTTATTTGTACAAAACAACTCTAATTGCTATGATTACTATGTTTACAAAACAACTCTGATTACCACAATTTTATTAAAAAACTTGATACAAAATTTCAGTTGTCTATCGAACACACTCTATAACTTCGTTCTCATCATCTTTATCTGTTTCGATTCGTGAGCGAAACATTCCGCTCACAGCAATCAAATTTTATTACATGCTCGCTAGAACGAAAGGGTTAAAACAACACATTGTCTTATATTACGATGACCTGCCATCTTACGTCCCTGTCTTCTTTTACCCCCAATTTTCCTTGAACTATCAGCTGTAGTTACTATTTTGCCCTACGCGCCCTGTGTCCCAAGTAATAACTTTTTTATTTTACGACGCCATGACATATTTCGTCCGTGTCTTCTTTCACCTTCAATCTTCATTAATTATATATCCCAGAATGTTATATTCTGGGATATATTAAATGTATATCCCATTAATATATTAAAAATATATCCCAGAAATGCACTTTTTTTTTTATTACGAAGTGATCCCGTCATTCGTCTTGATTCTCTTTAACCTTTGTTTTCCTTCAACCATCAACTGTAACATTTGGTATTTTTTACGGCAGACCCTGTATCCCAAATAAACACTTTTTCTTATATTGCGGAGACGTAACATCTTTTGTCCCAGTCCTCTTTTATCCTCGACCTTCATTTACCTACGAGCTACAGAATTTAGTATTTGATACTGCATCCCCTAGGTCCTAAATAAACACTTTTTCTTATATTACGGAATCATGACGTCTTTCCTCGTTGTCCCCTACGCACCCTGTGGCCCAATTGTGTCTTGTTTCTTATTTTCACGCCAGCCACGATCTTTCGCAAACTTATGTAATGTAAGACGCACTTGAAGAACTCATCTCTTAGGAGTGCCCTGTGCTGTTTGTCTCAGAAAAATGAAATCTGGCCGCTAGGGTCAATGGAAAAGATGTTGTAATTTCTTTAAACCAAGTTTAATGATTGAACAAAACGAACTTTGAAATACAGCTAAAACGAATAAAGTTTCAAGAAATATAACGGTTTTAAAATAACTAATTCACAATTTTCTCTTCTGGACACATCCCTCTTGTTTGGCATTTCTATACGAGCTGATCAATCTTTCATTTTTAAGTTTTCTTTTGTTTCCCTTTTCCAAAATATTATAATTTACGCATATCTAGAGAAATGGGCAACCCACGATTTAAACATTCCTCAATAGATATTATTTTGTATAACAGATTAAGGGGGTATTCCAATGTGACGGGTCGAAAAAATCAATTTTTTTTTGCATTTTTTGATAGTTTATAGTCATAGAATTAATATCCCAAAATCGGTTTAGGCGATTCCGTTCTTTTTGACTAGTAATAACGTTTCAAAGCAGAGGTTGTAACTACGCGCGCATCAACGAGATTTTTGCAAGTGGCGTAAATGATTACTCGAAAGTAGCTTTATAGATCGACTCAAAATTTTAACACAAAATTATGCATACTTGTGGCTATCACATGAAGCTCAATCATGTTAAAGTTTTGATTATTTTGAAAAGCATACCGTGGGCTGCATACCTTTTATGAAAGAGCGCAAGTTGAACAAACTAAATTTTCATTGTAAAATATATTGATTGTAACTGAAATAAATTATGAAATACGTTTTATTATTTGAATTTGAGAAATATGTAATTTTTTAGTTATTTTGTAAAATTTTAAATTTAATAAAACTTATTTCATGTGACGTCAATTTTTGAATGAGGCATGTTTAATCATAATTTATAAATAAAAAACAAGACAAATAAAAAATAAGAAACAAACATTTCAGTGCTTAAATTTATTTTTTGAAACAAATGGTTAAGCTATTTTTTCATATCTCGTCGAACTACCCCAAATTTTAAAAAAATCATGACTTTACATTGATTGGATGCTGAGATAATGCAAGGTCGTAAAGTTTGAACGCATTTTGTAGGTATTCTCAATACCTACATTTTTCATATAGAATTTTTTTTCGTAAAATTACTACGTTTCTTTACAGACGCGAAACACCGGTGTTTGTAACTTTTCGAATTTTTTCTGAGACTTCCCCTGAAAATTAGGAGTCTCAAATATATTCAGTTTATTTCTAATGCCCTTTTGAACCAATATATTTTAAAAACCTCAACTTACAATTATCGCACGAAGCAGGGGTTTTGATGCTGATCTGACTGGACTAAATGTGAAAACTCATATATGCGTTCATAGCCTAAATTGAATGGTTGTGTCAAAACGCATATGTGCCCATAATTATGAAAGTGGTCTAAGTCAAAATTTAAAAAAAATGAGTTTATCAGTTATTTCATACCACATTATTTTTAACTAAATTTATTCAATGTAATTTTTACGAAATTGTCAAAAATGAACCATTAGATAGTGGTTGTAATTTCAACATTATATGGAATTCATTTAGTTTTAATTATGAAAGTGGTCTAAGTCAAAAATTTAAATAAATTATATAAACAACTTGAAAATGGCACGTGGCCTTCTTTGACGCGTTTCTGAACTACATAATAAAATAAATGACAATCAAATTTTAATAATAACGACAACTTCATTCCGGTTTATAATCAATAACAAGAAGAGTAAAAAATACCGCAGGTGAATCTGTCTCTTGGCTACAAATTCAATGGATGAGATTCTTGAAAAATGAACCTTATAAAATGTTCTATAAAACATCTTTAGATGATTCTAAATTTCACGTTTTGGATCTTTCACCTAAAAAAGGAAGACCAAAAATATACGGAAATATTAAATTACTTCCATTATACACCACCATTAGACCAGTATCGGAAGAAAAACATAAAGATATTATGAGTTTACTACCGTACATCCCTCCAGTTTTTCAGGAACATTTTAAGAATCTTAAATACTCGAAATAATGATAAAAATGGATTACTGTTTAAAAATAATTAATAAATGTAATAAATGTTCACGGATTATTTCAATCAAATTATTGTTTCAAATAAAACTCAAAGTTCTTTATTGCTTTAAGTCATTTATAGGACATTCAGTTAATTTTGAAAATGGTCTAAGTCAATTCAATCTTTAAAAATAATATTATCGTATAAAATTCACACAAAATTTCATATTCATAGTAAATTTCCATTAATTAAGACTAATAAAATTATAAATTAAAATGTCGCATAATGTAAAAATATTTTTTAATTTATTCAAATGCAATTCATTAAATATCTCGAAACAAGAAATATATGACTTAGACCACTTTCATAATTATGGGCACATATATGCGTTCATAGCCCAAAGTGAATGGTTGTGTGAGAACGCATGTATGCGTTCATAGCGCTCAAAGGGTTAAATATACAAATATTTCTAAACGATAAAAAAATGTCCTTAATTGTCCTAGGCCATACCTTTTCAGGAAACAAAAAGTTTGCTCAATTATATGCAACAGTTTCTGAGACAAAACCTTGAAAATTTGCTTTCTTTTAGGCGTTCACATTGGAATACCCCCTTAACACGTTGAGTGCCACGCGTATTTTTAAGGAAATCCCAGTCAGGTCACGCGCACTGTTTCAAAGCGTCCGTATTGTGGTATAGCAATGAACTACTAACAGATTGAAATTTACTCGATACAGGTATGTAGATATATTAGGGACATTCTTTCTTATCGTAGCAAAAGATTTAGAAGATTTAGAAAGAAATGCTTATGGGTATTCATTCAACACATTATGCGCCAAGTCTGTTTTGTCTTGTTTATTGTTTGGCCCGATAGATAAGATTTAATTGAAATCGGGTTCTGGTTATCTTATGACAAAGTAATACATACATTTTAGAAATGCGACTCAATCGGGTAGAGCAATGGTTAGAAAAATAACTAAACAAGTTGCCACATTTTGTGATACATGCAAAGGACAACCGTTTTTGTGTTTACCGTGTTCCATAAAATTCATTAAAATTTTTTGATGAGAAATACAAAAATGTATTAGTAATACAATCTTGTAATAAATACAAATAAAGTAAATTTTAAATAAATGTTCAGTAATTACTTAAAACCATGTAAATTCTTTGGTTTCATATCATACCTTCCTCTGTCAGTCACCGATGACTGACGCGGCCTAAACATAAAGTTCAGTGTCAGTCACCGATGACTGACATGGCACTCAATGTGTTAATCATACTCTGCAGTATTTCATCGCATCGCATTTCTAACATAGCAAAATACGCTTGGTGTTCATCGTGTTAACAGCAGACCGTAATACCGTCCGCCGTAAAACGCTCTCTGACTCATCAAATCATCTGAAACTGTTTGTGTTTTTTATTTGTTTGTTTTATTCCGGCATAGCCTCCAAATATTCTAAACATCTTGAAATTTGAGAATATGTTTTGTTTTTCTCAAAAATTGGAATTGAAATAGCCAATGGTTACTGCTTTATACACATGACGAGTATACTCGTCAATTCACAAAATCGTGTCGCTTCTCCATGACGAATATAATAGGGGGACCGGAAAGTAATGTCGTTTCTACGCATGTCAATACTTGATTGTCATTTTTCAGCTCATTGTTTGGTTCAGAGTCGTGCCAAAGACATTGTGAGGTTATAGTGACTTCTTTACTTATTGACAATTGAATTACAATTTTTTTTTGTAATTTAGGGTAAAACGGCCAGCCAAATTTCAAAAGGGGTACACATCCGGCATTGCATGCTCTTTGAGTTTCGTAAGAGAAGTAACGCAACAGTTGCACCCAAAAACATTTGCGATGTTTATCCGAATGCATTCGACATTTGTAAATACCAAAGGTGGTATTCCAAGTTCAAATCGGGTAATTTTGATCTTTCCGACTCGTATCGATCAGGAAGACCATCAACGTTAGACAACGACGTGTTAAGAACCTTAGAAAAAAATGATGAATTGGGGTGGGTGGTGCTGCCTCATCCACCAAATTCGTCCAATGTTGCACCATCGGATTTCCACTTATTCCGGGCGCTGCAACTTTTAAGTGGCAAAACATTTGCAAACTTAAATAATATCCAAAATGCCATCTCTAGATATTTTGCCGAAAAACCAATTAATTTTCATCGATCAGGGATGGAAAAATTACTCACTAGATGACAAAAGGTTATTGACAATGATGGGGAATACATCATTGATCAAAAATAAAGACTCGTTATAAATGTATGTGTTTGTATTTAGCGTAAAAAACGACATTACTTTCCGGTCCCCCTAATACATGCCGGGCGACTGTTCTTGCATTATATTATTATGTTTCTTCTATTGCTAGCATTATATTATTATGTTTCTTCTATTGCTAGCATTATATTATTATAATACTATTATATGCAATCATACGCAAATGACGCGGTCAACTATCCAAAATTCAATAATATAATCATTCACGGCCGCGAAAACCTCAAATTTAAAAAATTGATGATGACAAATGCATTTCTACCAAATAATTTTCTTGCATTACATTATTATAATGTCATTATGTGTAATTATACGCAATTGACGCGATAACTATCCGAAATGCAATAATGTAATCATTCATGGCCGCGGAAGCTTTAAATTTAAATAATTGACGACGACAACTGTGTTTTTACAAAATAATTTTCTTGCATTATATTATTATAATGCTATTATATGCAATCATATGCAAATGACGCTGTAACTATTCGAAATCCAATAATACAATCATTCATGGCGGCGAAAGCCTCAAATTTAAAAAATTAATGATTACAATTGCGTTTTTACCAAATAATTTTCCTGCATTATGTTATTATAATGCTATTATATGCAATCATATGCAAATGATGCTGTAACTATTCGAAATCCAATAATATAATCATTCATGGCAGCAAAAGCTTCAAATTTAAAAAATTGATAATTACAAACGCATTTTTACCAAATAATTTTCTTGCATTACATTGTTATAATGCTATTATATGCAATTGACACGGTAAATACGGTAAATATGTTTTGTAAGGGAGAACTGAATTTTTATTTTCTTTATGATCATTTATACCTTTGATATTTATATAATTTTCAATAAATATAGAAAAATTAGTATCATTAATTTATTTTCTATTTCGTCATTAATATACTGCTTTCTGAATTATGTGAATATTCTTTTTTGTTTGGTTTTTCTGAACCTTTTTCCAAACCCTAGTAAAATTGTGAAATTTGGTTCAATTTTTATTTTCTTTATAATCATTTATACATTTGTTGTTTATATAATTTCCAATAAATACAGAAAAATTAGTATCATTGTTTTATTCTCTATTTCGTTATTAATACACTGCTTTCTGAATTATGTAAATATTCTTTCTTGTTTGGTTTTTGTGAACCTTTTTCCAAACCCCAGTAAAATCGTGAAATTCAACTCAACTTTTATTTTCTTTACGATCCTTTATACCTTTCTTATTTATATAATTTTCAATGAATATAAAAAGATTAGTGTCATTGTCTTATTCTCTATTTCGTCCTTAATATATTGCCTTCTGAATTATGTAAATATTGTTTTTTGTTTAGTTTTTATGAACCTTTTCCCAGTCCCTAGTAAAATCGTGAAATTCGGCCAGTTATAAATACTTTTTCTCTGAGTGATCTCTCATTACAATACGTTGAGTTACAAACAAAATCCGCCATTTTCTAAATACCCGTCAACAACGCAGAAGCGCATTTGTTTTCGTTTTTGTTATTTTTCGTCCCCCAATTTTCACCAATTTTCAATAATATAATCATTCATGGCCGCAAAAACCTCAAATTTTAAAAATTGATGATTACAATTGCGTTTTTAACAAATCATTTTCTTGCATTATATTATTATAATGCTATTATATGCAATTATATGAAATTGACACGGTAAATATAGTAAATACGTTTTGTAAGGGAGAACTCAACTTTTATTTTCTTTATGATCATTTATACCTTTGTTATTTATATAATTTCCAATGAATATAGAAAAATTAGTATCATTGTCTTATTCTCTATTTCGTCCATAATACACTGCTTTTTGAATTACGTAAATATTCTTTTTTGTTTGGTCTTTATGAACCTATTTCCAAACCCTGGTAAAATCGTGAAATTCGATTCAGTTTTTATTTTCTTTATGATCATTTATACCTTTGTTATTTATATAATTTTCAATGAATATAGGAGGATTAGTGTCATTATCTTATTGTGTATTTCGTCCTTAACACATCGCTTTTTGAATTACGTAAAAATTATTTTTTGTTTGGTCTTTATGAACCTCTTTCCAAATCCTAGTAAAATCGTGAAATTCGATTCAATTTTCATTTCCTTTATGATCATTTATACCTTTGTTATTTACACAATTTTCAACGAGTATAAAAAAAATAGTACCATCGTCTTATTCTCTATTTCGTCCTTAATACACTGCTTTTTGAATTACGTAAATATTCTTTTTTGTTTGGTCTTTATGAACCTTTTCCCAATAAAATCGTATCCTAGTAAAATCGTGAAATTCGGCCGGTTATAAATACTTTTTCTCTGAGTGATCTCTCATTACAATACGTTAAGTCATAAAGAAAATCCGCCAACACTAAATACCCTCAACAACGCAGAAGCGCATTATTTCTACTTCCCCGTTACTCGCCGTCCCCCAATTTTCACCTCGCCCGTTCCAGAAACATTTATCAAACAATTTGCGCGCATTGATATACAACATCTGTATGCGGGCGTAGCGTAGAATCTGACGAACGACGTGTAAGCTGAATAGAATGCGTACGGGCGTACGTGGAACAGCGCGTACTAGCGAATCAATATGCACGATCGTTGAGCAGTCTGTCCAATGGCGTCGTACGTTCTCTCGTTATCGTCCAATGCGCGTGGGAAACGTGACGTCGTCGATGACGTGCACTCGTGTGACGTCGAGTGTGGCGCAGAACGTCACTGCGTTACGTGGACGATAACGGACGCGAGATAAAAGTACCGCCGGATCGACGTCGAGTGTCGCGGCTGAATGAATAAAACTAAAACACGTAGGAAGCGAGTGACGCCGATGATCCGGGGTAAAAGAGGCGAAAAAGAAGCGGCGACGTAAAAGAAATGAGGGTGACCGCGTGGGCCGAAAGGATCGGCGTGCGGAATCTGAACGGGATGAAGAAAAAAAGGAGTAGATAGTTCGACATGTTTACAAAACAACTGTGATTAGTATGATTACTATGTTTGGAGAACATCTCTGATTATTATGTTTAAAAAAAAATTTGATTACTATGATTACTATGTTTACAAAACAATTCTGATTAGTATGATTACTATGTTTGTAAAACAACTCTGATTACTATGTTTCCAAAACAACTTTGATTAATATGATTGTTATATTTAGAAAACAACTCTGATTACTATGATTATTATGTTTACAAAACAATTCTGATTAGTATGATTGCTATGTTTATAAAACAACTCTGATTACTATGATTACTATGTTTACAAAACAACTCTGATTACTATGATTACTATGTTTATAAAAGAACTCTGATTACTAGAATTACTATGTTTAGAAAACAACTCTGATTACTATGATTACTATGTTCACAAAACAACTCTGATTACACGATTACTATGTTTACAAAACAATCCTGATTAGTATGATTACTATGTTTAAAAAACAACTCCGATTACTATGATTACTATATTTACAAAACAACCCGATTGCTATAATTACCATGTTTACAAAACAACTCCGATCACTATAATTACTATGTTTACAAAACAACCCTGATTACTATAATTACTATGTTTACGAAACAACTTTGATTACTATGATTACTATATTTAAAAACAACTCTGATTTCTATTAATACTATGTTCACAAAACAACTCTGATTACACCATTACTATGTTTACAAAACAATCCTGATTAGTATGATTACTATGTTTAAAAACAACTTTGATTACTTTGATTAATATATTTACAAAACAACCCGATTGCTATAATTACCATGTTTACAAAACAACTCCGATCACTATAATTACTATGTTTACAAAACAACTTTGATTACTGTGATTACTATATTTAAAAACAACTCTGATTATTACGATTACTATGTTTACAAAACAACTCGTATTACTATGATTACTATGTTTAAAAAACAAACTCTGATTACTATGTTTGCAAAACAGCTCCGATTATTATGATTATTATGCTTACAAAACAACTTTGATTACTATGATTATAATTTTTACAAAACAACTCTGATTACTATGTTTGCAAAACAGCTCCGATTATTATGATTATTATGCTTACAAAACAACTCTGATTGCTATGATTACTATGTTTACAAAACAACTTTGATTTCTTTGATCACTATGTTTACAAAACAACTTTGATTACTGTGATTATTATTTTTACAAAACAACTATGATTACTATGATTACTATGTTTACAAAACAACTTTAATTTCTTTGATCACTATGTTTACAAAACAACTTTGATTACTGTGATTACTATGTATACAAAACAACCCTTATTACTATGATCACTATGTTTACAAAACAACTTTGATTACTATGATTATTATTTTTACAAAACAACTCTGATTACTATGATTACTATGTTTACAAAACAACTTTGATTACTGTGATTACTATGTATACAAAACAACCCTTATTACTATGATTACTATGCTTACAAAACAACTCTGATTACTATGATTACTATGTTTACAAAACAACTTTGATTTCTTTGATCACTATGTTTACAAAACAACTTTGATTACTATGATTATTATTTTTACAAAACAACTCTGATTACTATGATTATTATTTTTACAAAACAACTCTGATTACTATGATTATTATGTTCAAAAAACAAACTCTGATTACTATGGTTGCAAAACAGCTCCGATTATTATGATTACTATGCTTACAAAACAACCCTGATTACTATGATTACTATGTTTACAAAACAACTTTGATTACTATGATTACTATATTTACAAAACAACTTTGATTACTATGATTACTATATTTACAAAACAACTTCGATTACTATGATGACTATCTTTACAAAACAAATATAATTACTATGATTACTATGTTTACAAAACAATTCCGATTACTATGATTAGTATGTTTACAAAACAACTCTGATTACTGCAATTTTACTAAAAAATTGTTACAAAATTTCAGTTCTATCAGACATACTCTGTAACTTCGTTCTCATCATCTTCGTCTGTTTCAATTCGTGAGCGAGACATTCCGCTCACAGCAATCAAACTTTACTATATGCTCGCTGGAACGAAAGGGTTAAAACAGCACATTGTCTTGTTTTACCCCCGATCTTCCTTGAACTATCAGCTGTACTTAATATTTTGCACTACGCGCCCTGTGTACCAACTAACAACTTTTTGATTTAACAACGCCATGAAATACTTCATCTTCCTTCGTCAATGCTCGATAAAAGTACCGCCGGATCGACATCGAGTGTCTTGGCTGAATGAATAAAACTAAACCACGTAGGAAGCGAGTGACGCCGCTAATCTGGGGTAAAACCGGCAAAAAAGAATGAACGACGTAAAAGAAACAACGGTGACCGCGTGGGCCGAAACGATCGGCGTGCGGAATCCGAACGGGACTCAGAAAAAAACGCCCTAAATAGTTCGTCGCCCTCGTGGGAGTTGGGTTCAGGTTGAAAGGGACGGGCGGGAAGGGTTGAGGAGCGTCGTATCGATTTTCCGTCAGACGATGCTCTCTCTATCACTCTCCGCCATTTTCTCACTCCACCAGACGTTTCTTCTCCCGGCATTTTCCTACGCGCGCTCCTTTTTGCCTGCTCCTAATCCTGCCCTTTTTCGCCGTCTGCGTGTGTATCTCGGTTGCTGTTTTTTTGCTTCTGCTAGAGGGATCCGGGCTACAGCTTCTTTCAATTTCGCTCGTGCCGAGTGCTGCGAGAAGGGCCTCTCGGACCGGTACGGCCAGAAGTTAACAAGATTACTGTTTGCAGAGTACCCCGAGCAACGCGAGACGCCGTGAAGTCACGTACGCGACGGCGCGATGACATTTTTTCAAAACGAGAGCGTCTAGAGAATGCTAAGAGAATGCACCGAGAATGCACCCGGAATGCTCCCAGAACGCGATGGAAGCGTTGGGAGCGTGCTTCGGGCATAAGCGGGGGTTGCTGGAGGTGCAGGGTTGGTTCGGGCAAAAATTTTGATAAATGGGGCGTCAAGTGGTTCCGCGACGTTTTAGGGTTTGGGTCGATTGTGAAAGATGTACGATGCTGTTGGTGACAAGGCGTAATTTAGGGCAGATTCAATGAACGAGATGTGGCAACGTACAGTCATTTGAAAAAAAGAACACTTCAATGAAAGGAATGTCGCTTTGTCTTGCTTTATTTTACTGCAGTTTTGGTCAAACTTTGCAACATAGTTATTTAAAGGAAGACTATTCAATGGAAGAAATGTGGTTTTGTCTTGCCTTATTTTACTGAAGTTTGGATCAAAGGTGGAAGTTGTGTCATACAGAGAATTGATCTTAGATCATGTTACTGCAGTTTGGGTCAATCCTAAAAGTTGTACGATGCTGTTAGTAAAAAGGTATAATTGAGGGCAGATTCAATGAACAAGATGTGACGACATAGAGTCATTTAAATAAAAAGAAAATTTCAATAAAAGGAATATGGTTTTGTTTTGCTTTATTTTACTACAGTTTGGGTCAATATTGAAAGTTGTACGATGTAAGTGATAATGCATAGTTTAGATCAGATTCAAGGAACGAGATATGTCAACATAGTAATTTGAAAAAAAAGTTCTTTCAATGAAAGAAATGTGGTTTTGTCTTGCTTTATTTTACTGCAGTTTCGGTCAATTTTGAATGTTGTACAGTGCTATTAGTGACAAGGCATAATTTAGGGCAGATTCAATGAACAAAATGTGGCAACATATTCATTTGAAAAAAAAAAAGATATTTCAATGAAAGGAATGCGGTTTTGTTGTGCTTTATTTTACTGCAGTTTTGTACAACCCTGAAAGTTGTGTTATTAACTAGTCTTAACACACGGTAATTTGATACAAAAATGACAAAAGGTGAAATTCGAATTTATCTTAAATCATGTTATTGCAGTTTGGGTCAATTTTGAAAGTTGTACGATGCTGTTAGTGACAAGGCATAATTTAGGGCAAAGATTCAATGAACGAGATGTGGCAAGACAGTCATTCGAAAAAAATTCATTTGTTATTGTCTTTCGTCATTCAAAAGTCACTTGTCTTGCTTTATTTTACTGCAGCTTGGATCGAAGCTGAAAATTGTGTCATATAGATGATGACAACACACGGTCATTTGGTGCAAAGATGCTGAGAGGTGAAATTCTAATTGATATTAAATCATATTATTGCAGTTTTGATCAATTCTGAAAGTTGTGTCATTAAGTAATGACAACACACGGTCATTTGGTACAAAACTACCAAAAGGTGAAATTTGCATTGATATTAGATCATGTCATTGTAGTTTTGGTCAATCCTGAAAGTTGTACGATGCTGTAAGTGACAAGGCACGTTTTGGGCGAAGATTCAATGAACGAGACGTGACAACATAGTCATTTGAAATAGACAACATTTCAATTAAAGAAATGTGGTTTCATCTTGCTTTGTTTTACTGTGGTTTGGATCAAAGCTGATGATGATCTAGATAATGTGTCATTAAGTAGTGATATCACACGGTCATTTGGTACACAAATTCTAAAAGGTGAAATTCGAATTGACGTTAAATCATGTTATTGTCATTTGGGTCGATCCTGAAAGATGTACGATGCTGTTAGTGACACGGCGTAATTTAGGGCAGATTCAATGAAGGAGATGTGGCAACATAGTCTTTTGGAATAGAGGACATTTCAATGAAAGAAATGTGGCTTTGTCTTGTTTTAATTTACTGCACTTTGGATCAAACCTGAAACTTGTATCATATAAAAAATCGATCTTAGGTCATGTTATTGCAGTTTGGGTCAATCCTGAAAGTTGTGTCATTAAGTAGTCTTAACACACGGTCATTTGGTACAAAAACTCCGAAAGGTAAAATTTGAATTGATCTTATGTCATGTTATTGCAGTTTGAGTCAATCCTGAAAGTTGTACGATGCTGTTGGTAAAAAGGTATAATTTAGGGCAGATGCAATGAACGAGATGTGGCAACATAGAGTCATTTGGAAAAAAGAACATTCCAATGAAAGAAATGTGGTTTTGTTTTGCTTTGCTTTACTGCAGTTTGGATCAAAGCTAAAAGTTTTGTCATTAAGTAGTGATAACACACGATCATTCGGTATAAAAATTCCGAAGATCGAAATTTGGATTGTTCTTAGGTCATGTTACTGTGTTTGGGTCAGTCCTCAAAGATATAGGATGCTGTAAGTGACAAGGCATAATTTAGAGCAAAGATTCAATGAACGCGATGTGGCAACATAGAGTAATTTAAAAAAAAGAACATTTCAATGAAAGGAATATGGTTTTGTCTTGTTTTGTTTTATTGTAGTTTGGATCAAAGCTGAAACTTGTGTCATGCAGATCATGACAACACACGGTCATTAGATACAAAAATGACAAAAGGTGAAATTTGAATTGACTATAGGTTCTTTTACTGCAGTTTGGATTAATCCTGAAACATGTATGGTGCTGTTAGTGACAAGGCATAATTTAGGGTAGATTCAATGAACGAGGTGTGACAACGTAGCGTCATTTAAAAAAAAGAACATTTCAATGAAAAGAATACGGTTTTGTCTTGCTTTGTTTTATTGTAGTTTGGATCAAAACTGAAAGTTGTGACATTAAGTAGTGACAACAGATGGTCATTTGGTACAAAAATTTCGATGGACCACATTTGCATTGTTTTTAGGTCATGTTACTGTAGTTTGGGTCAACTCTGAAAGTTATAACGATGCTGTTGGTGACAAGGCATGATTTAGGGCAGATTCAATGAATGTGGTGTGTAACATGGTCATTTGAAAAAACGAAAATTTCGATGACGGAAATGCGGATTTGTCTTGGTTTATTTGGCCGTAGTTTGAATCAAAGCTGAAAGTTGTATCATACAGATAATGACAAGACGCGGTCATTGGGTAAAAAAATTCCGAAAAGTGAAATTTGAATTGATCTTAGGTTATGTTACTGCGATTTGGGTCGATCCTTAAAGATGTACGACGCTGTTGGTTACAAGGTATAAATTAGGGCAAAGTTTCAATGAAGGAAATGTGGTAACATAGCCAGTTGAAAAAAAAAATTCAATGAAAGGATGCGGTTTTGTTTTGCTTTATTCTACTGCAGTTTTGTACAACCCTGAAAGTTGTGTTATTAAGTAGTCTTAACACACGATTATTTGATACAAAAATTCCGAAAGGTAAAATTTGAATTGATCTTAGGTTACATTATTGCAGTTTCGTTCGATCCTGAAGATGTACGATGCTGTTGGTGACAAGGCATAATTTAGGGCAGATTCAATGAACGAGATGTGGCAACATAGAGTCATTTGAAAAAAAGAACATTTCAATGAAAGGAATATGGTTTTGTCTTGCTTTGTTTTACTGTAGTTTGAATCAAAGCCTGAAGTTGTGTCATACAGGTGATGATAACACACGGCCATTTAGTACAAAAATTCCGAAAGGTGAAATTAGAATGGATCTCAAATCATGTTATTGCAGTTTTTGTCAATCCTGAAAATTGTACGATGCTGTTAGTGGCAAGGTATAATTTGAGGCACATTGAATGAACGAGACGTGACAACATAGTAATATGAAATAGAAAACATTTCAGTTAAAGAAATATGGTTTTGTCTTGCTTTGCTTTACTGCAGTTTGGATCAACGATGAAAGTTGCGTCATTAAGTAGTGACAACACACCTTCATTTGGTACAAAAATTCCAAAGGACAAAATTTGAATTGGTCTTAGGTCATGTTACTGCTGCGTTTCGGTCAATCCTCAAAGATATACGATGCTGTAAGTGACAAGGTATAATTTCGGGCAAAGATGCAATGAACGAGATGTGACAATACAATCATCTGAAAAAAGGAACATTTCAATTAAAGAAATGTGGTTTTGCCTTGCTTAACTTTACTGTAGTCTGGATCAACCCTAAAACTTGTTTCATACGGACAATAACAACAGACGGTCATTTGGTACAAACATTTCAAAAAACGAAATTTAAATTGATCCTAGTTCATGTCACTGCACTTTGTATCAACCATGTAAGTCACGTGATGCAGATAGCGACAACATACAAGAATTTGGTACAAAAATCCAAAAAATGGGATGTGACAACGCACGGTCGTCTGAAACAAACATTTTGATAAATTGGATGCCAAGTTCTTTTGCTTTATTTTACTGCAGCTTGGATTAATGCTGCAACTCGTACGATGCAGGTAACGACAATACAGTCATTTGGGCAAAAATCCAATAAACGAGGTACAGCCTGTTCTTATTTCATTCGCCTACAATTTGTGTCAATCCTGAAAGTTGCAGGATGCAATTAGTGAGAAAGACAACAATTTGAAGTAAAAATCGACTGAATGGCCTATAAACTGGTCTTGCTACATTATAAACTTCGCATCAATCTCGAAAGTATGACGCAGATAATAACACACGGTCTCATGAAACAAAAATCCCGATGAATGAGATCCGACCTATTCTTCCTTAATTTCAGTACACTTTGAATCAACCGTACAACTTGTCTGACGCAGACATTTGGAAAATCCAATGAATAACCTGTCTTTCGACTTTACATAACACTTTATCGACCGCTAGCCGATTAATCGGCTTTTCAATAGTCAACAATTATTTACTCCCCCGCAGAGTTTACCAATCCAAAAGAAACTTCTATTAATCTTTGTAATATCAATTATAATAATCTATATCTATATATAATATAATAATAATCAATAATAATAAAAATTGTGTTATTCATAGTCTGCAAAGTGGGGTTCCAAATTTTTTATAAAAACTATGGCCAGAGAAAAGTTCAAGCAAATCCTACGATTTATTCGTTTTGATAAAAAAAACCGAAAGAAGTAGGCGCCTACCATCAAATAAATTTGCCTTCGTTTCGAAAATATGCGATAAGTTCATTGAAAACAATCAATATTTACAATTAATATTTACTAATAACCTGTTATATAACTGTAAATAATATAAAAAATATTAAAGATTAATTTTAAACAAATTTCTTTACACATTAGTTATTCTTTCACAATGCAGTCATTTTGACTGCTTTGGGGTAATATAGGTATATACTAAGTTTCAGTCTTTCTAGTGTTAATTGAACTTCGACAAGACATAAACGCCCGTCAACCGGTCCAATAAACATCTGCAAAAATCGTAAGCTATTCCCAACTTTGGCCGCATCAAATTGTCTGCACGCTTCTTCGCTCGTCAAATTCGAAGATTGCAAATTGTAACGTGACATTTTTCGTGAAACGTGAAAAACAGTGAATATTTACAGTTAATATTTACTAATAATCTGTTATATAACTGTAAATAATATAAAAAAATATTAAAGATTAATTTTAAACAAATTTCTTTACACATTAGTTATTCTTTCATAATGCAGTCATTTTGACTGCTTTGGGGTAATATAGGTATATACTAAGTTTCAGTCTTTCTAGTGTTAATTGAACTTCGACAAGACATAAACGCCCGTCAACCGGTCCAATAAACATCTGCAAAAATTGTAAGCTATTCCCAACTTTGGCCGCATCAAATTGTCTGCACGCTTCTTCGCTCGTCAAATTCGAAGATTGCAAGTTGTAACGTGACATTTTTCGTGAAACGTGAAAAACAGTGAATATTTACAGTTAATATTTACTAATAACCTGTTATATAACTGTAAATAATATAAAAAATATTAAAGATTAATTTTAAACAAATTTCTTTACACATTAGTTATTCTTTCACAATGCAGTCATTTTGACTGCTTTGGGCAATATACCAGGTTGTTCAATAAGTTTTGTTTTGTTTTGTTGAGGGCGTTGCTACTAGTCCAAATTTGTTTTTGTTTTGTTGGTTCACTCTTCTTATCAACGTATGTGAAGGTTCATTTCAATCAGTCAATTCATTCTTTGTTTAGAAGCCATTTAGTGTCGCCGTGTGACAGTATTTTCGACAATGGAAAAAATTGAATATCGTGCAGTGATAAAATTCTTATTTTTCGAAGGTGTAGCACCAAAAGAAATTCACGAACGAATGTTAAGAGTGTATAATGAACGTTCACCTTCAATTAGAACAGTAGAAAGATGGGTTGCTGAATTTAAACGTGGTCGTACAAGCCTTGAAGACGATCCTCGTGAAGGACATCCAAAAACCGCATCAACACCAGAAATCGTAGCCAAAGTACAGGATATGGTTTTGGAAGATCGTCGATTGACTGAGAGGGATTTAGTAGAGGCTCTACACATCTCATTAGGCAGTGTGAGTCATATTTTAAATGAAATTTTGAGTTTTAAAAAGCTGTGTGCACAATGGGTGCCGCATTCGCTAACAATTGAACAAAAACACATTCGAATGCGACTTTCTCAACAACATTTGGAGCGTTTTAAAAAGGATAAAGTGGATTTTGTGCGTCGATTCATCACTATGGATGAGACTTGGGTCTATCACCATGATCCTAAATTAAAACAAGAGGCTAAAGAGTGGTGTGAACCTGGTTGTTCGACTTCGAAACGAGTTCGTGTCCAGAAATCGGCCAAGAAGGTTCTGGCATCAGTTTTTTGGGATGCGAAAGGAATTTTATTTGTGGATTACTTGCAAACTGGTAAAACAATTAATTCTGAATATTATTGCAACCTTTTGGACCAGTTGAAGGAAAAAATTCGTGAAAAAAGACCCGGTTTGCAGAAGAAAAAAATCCTTTTTCATCAGGACAACGCACCGTGTCACAAGAGCATTTTGACAATGGCTAAAATCCATGAATTAAAGTTCGAATTGTTGGAGCATCCGCCGTATTCACCAGATTTGGCCCCCAGCGACTTCCATTTGTTTCCAGAACTCAAAAAATTGATGCGTGGCAAGCGTTTTTCGTCAAATGAAGAGGTCAGAACGGCTGTTGAAGCGTATTTTGCAGACCTTGCGGAATCTCACTTCAGGGATGGGATCCACAGATTGGAGGATCGTTGGAGCAAGTGCATTAATGTTCAGGGAGATTATACTGAATAATAAAGTGTATTTTGAACCATAACATTGTGTTTTTCTTATCGAACGACAAAACTTATTGAGCAACCTGGTACGTATATACTAAGTTTCAGTCTTTTTAGTCTCAAATAGCCGGTAAATCTAGTGTTAAGTTCACTACAAAAATCAACAAGTCGTGTGCCGTACATCGTGACGATGTAATTTAACTAAAAAATTCCGCTGAATGAGCTGCGAACTGGTCTTGTCCAACTGCACCGCACTTTCCATCACCCCCGAAAGTCATGTAATTCCGAAAGGTGCTAGCCACAGGCATGATTAACGCAGCACGTAACGCATTCCTGCTCAATTCCGAAAGAATTTGCATATACGCCCAGAGAAAGGATAATGAAAAGGAAGAACATTCTTCCAGACACGCAACGCTTATAAATAGCTTTGCATCGCTGGCACTATAATAATTATTATCATCGTCATCGTCGCGGTCCTCGTCCCGCGTGCTTTTATCATCTTTGAGCCCTGTCGACATTTATACATAGACTTCGCACGGGATCGCAAGCTGCAGCGGTTAATTGAGTTCCAGCTTGCGTTTCAGCTTGCATTACAGCTTGCGTTTTAGCTTGCGCCGCTTGCGTCTAAGGTCGTTTACTTTCGTGGCGACCAAGCGAGGATAAATATGCACGTCCACTACACACGTGTGTCCAAGTATGATCGTATATAGGGTGTTGAGCGAAATTACGAACTTCCGAATATGCAAACAACGAGTTTTGAAGTTAACGAAAGAAATATGCTAAGTACGAGTTACGAGGTGCGTAACGAGATATGAATATGTACGTTGTTGCATAGGCCTGCTGGTAATGAGACGCACAGATCATCTTGAAATGAAGAATGCAGAGAGAAGAAGGTGTCTTAGATGTGGTAATGGTCAATGAAAAGTGTATGTGGCTTTTAACGGCATTAATCAGCTATGTTGGTGATGATTTTTGAAGGGTAAAATGAAAAGATGGTAATTAGAAGAAGAAAATAAGTGGTAATCATTTTTCAAACGGATTTTTGGAAAAAAATGTTTGTATCTATGCTTACACAAAATGTTTAATACTAAACGTTCCGGTATTTTACGCCTAACTATTCTTACTCATAATGTAAAATTGCTACATGAAAATTTACAATGCCTAAAAGAAAATCGACAAATGCAATATTTAAATTTATGGATATAATGCATTCAATATTTCAATAAAAATACAAAAAACTCATTTTAAAAATTGACATTTAAAAATATTTAAATTTATCGGATTTAATCATACTGCTTGAAAATTAACAATATTTAAGTGAAGATCATGTAGAAATTGATAATCGACAATGAAAATTTATGGAAATACGTTCATAAAAATATAAAATTTATAAAAATCGGCAATATTTAAAATCCCATTTACACTTCTTCACAAAAATACAAAGTTCTTGATAATCGACAATGTTTAAAAATACTCATAAAAATAATATTTAAATTTATAGGATTTAATCGTACTTCTTGAAAATGAGCAACATTTAAGTGAAGATCGTTGAAAATTGCCGCATTAAAATGGACAATGCCTAAATTTATGGAAATACATTCACAAAAATACAAAATTCTCATTTAAAAATTTACAATGTTTAAAATTATCGGGTTTAATCGTACTTCTTGAAAATTAGCATTATTTAAGTGAACATCATTAAAAATTGCCTCATGAATGTCGACAATGCCTAAGTTTATGGAAATATATTCATAAAAATATATAATTCCCATGTAAAAATCGACAATATTTAAATGTATCAGATTTAATCGTACTGTTTGAAAATTAAAAATGAATATAAAAATAATATTAGAATATTATTATAATATAAATAGTATATCATATTCAAATTGTGTTTATCGCTGTGCCTACAAAAATGTTGAAACTTAAGGTTTTAAAAATGATCACTATTTCAAATGATTATAAAAGTAATATTAGAGTGTTATTATAATATAAATAGTATATCATATTCAAAACGTTTAGATTCAACATTTTTGAATGATTAGCAATTATTTTAGTAATTTATATAAAAAATAATTACGTCAAACTTTGGAAGGACTATAGCATTCAAATCTTATAATTATTTTGAATTTAATTTAACATAACCTTAAGTTTTTGTAATTATTATACCTGTCAAGATAATGAGTAACTAAACTAAAATATGATAATCCGACTACCCTTATAAAATGTGTTTAACCAAATTTCGAATATCACATCGATGAAATAACAAATCTCAAACTACGTGTTAAGATTCAATATTACTAGTTCCTACACAAAGCTATATATGGCAGCACCTACTATATCCTGAATGCTGCCGCATAACAAGTGTCCTTTCTCTTAGTAATAAGAACGACCACGTCACTTCCCTTGTGATAACCATTCTGCATAAACCGTGGAATAAAATATCAACATATGCGTTATCATCCTTTTATGCATTCCGAACGAATCCCATGCCCAACAAACATCATTTGCAATTTCTTTTCATTTGGCAATCTACGCACGCATAGCCAATAGGCGACCATTTTAGTTCGTATCGCAGATACTTAATTAACGATTTGAGTGCGAAGTATACATTGCCTTTGTTTCCTGCGGGGTCCAAACTGAAAAATCATACTGGACCTTTTTTATTGTTTCTTGCGTCGTCAACAAAGAAAATGCACATTCGTTTATATTGAAACGTTTAAACAGGGTATCCATTTTTTTGAAAATCTTTACACACAAAAGTGAGAAAAAATGTTATCAATTAACAATAGCTTAAATGTTTTATGTTATAGTAATAATTATATTTCGTTTTCTGTAGTGATCGCTGTGTTTAAATCATTAATCATTTATCAATTTAATAGAGTGCCGAACATTTTATATATATTTAACTCAATATATCTTTCTAAATATCTCAAAAACATCAAAATCACAATATTTCTTTTTTTTTCAAATATGTTTTCTGTAGTGACGCATCGTTAAAGATACTTTGACAACAATTTAATAGTGTTACTCTATCTTGTAAAATATCTTTCTAAATATCTACTAACTTACTTCGTAAGTACTCAAGTGCAGTAACTTAAAAATCAAAATTTTTAACGGTATCCGTATATTGGTAACACAATGTGTTAAATGTATATTTTTAATATTCAAGAAATTACTGATAATAGTTGCAGAGCTTGCAATTGTATTATTTTGTATTTAATAACTGTATTGTTTGCATTCAAAAACCGTGAAGAAACAAATGTTAATGCAACAAATTATTTCTTTTTCGTTCGAATATGCTTTCCGTAGTGACGCATGGTGAAACTTTTATTACAATTTAGTACTTTTACTACTAACTTCCCTCATAAGTACTCAAGCACAGTAACTCAAAAATCAAGATTTTTCCCGTCACCCATATACTGGCAGTCAACGTATTTAATGTATATTTTTGATAGTCCAGAAATGACTGATAATAGTTACAGAACTTATAATCGTATTATTTTGTACCCAATAACTGTATTGTTTGCATTGACGTGAAAAATTCAAATTAGCTTAATTCGTCCAAAAACGTCTAGAAACAAATCTTTCTACAACAAATTACGTCTTCTTTTCCAAATATGTTTTGTCTAGTGACGCATGGTTAAAGTTACTTTTATAACAATTTAATAATGATATTACATCCTGTGAAATATGTTTCCAAATATCTACTAACTTACTTCGTAAGTACTGTAAAATATGTTTCTAAATATCTAATAATATACTTCGTAAGTACTCAACTCCAAAAATCAAGATTTTTACTGTCACCTGAATACTGGTAACACAACGCGTTAAATGTATATTTTTAAGAGCCAAGAAATTAATGATAATATTTACAGAACTACACAAGTATATTGTTTCGTACCTAATAACTGTATTGTTTGCATTGACATGAAAACTTCAAATTTGTTTAATTCGTCAAAAAACGTGAAGAAACAAATGTTTCTACAACAAATTTATTTATTTTGCTTTGGAATATGTTTTTGTAGTGACGTATGGTTAAACTTTTATTACAATTTAATAGTTTTACTACTAACTTTCCTCATAACTATTCAAGCGCAGTGCCTCAAAAGTCAATATTTTTCCCGTCACCCGTACACTGGCAGTCAACGTGTTAACTAAAGGGCACCCCAACTGTTAAATTTAAATCTCCGTCTGAACTCAGTGTGTCGCCCGGCTTATTGTGAGTGCGCGTTTCATTCGAATACCGTAGGCAGAAGGCATGAATCAAGCATCGCGCACTCGTAAACAGTGCAATGCGTTCTTTAACACCCTATATGTGTGTCATGTGTGAACGCCACGTTCGTTTGAACCCGCGCAGCCGTGACTCGGTCGAAGTTTTCGCCTTAGGCAAAAACGCGTCCGTTATACCCGCTGGAGCGAACGAATGAACGTGTACAGAAGGTACGGATAACGAGTGAGCGTACACAAAATGAGCGGCGCAACGTGTGGAGAACGTACGCCGAACGCACACTGGCTTTTTGACAAACGCGAACGCACCGACAGTCGCCAATCAACTCAGGAAAATACGTTACGAAATGTTGCAGCGATAGGAATTGAGTGAATGACGTCTTTGCTTTTCAAATTAAACTGTCGACGCGCGGATGTTGCTAATTTCTGAGTTTGAATTATAATTAGAAGGAATAAGAATAGGATAGAAAGCATAGAAAAATAAAAATGTGGACAAAATGAGCGACACAAATGTTTGACAAAGAAGAATGCGCCGAAAGTCGCCAATCAAGTCAGGAAAATACGTTACAAAATGTTGCCGCGATAGAAATAAAGTGAACAACGTCTTTTCTTTCAAAATTAAATCGTCAACACGCGGATGCCGGTAATTTCTGAGTTTTAATTATAATTAGGACGAATAAGTCGAAAGTGACTAGGACGGAAAGCATAGAAAAATAGAATTGTGGACAAAATGAGCGGCACAACTGTTTGATAAACGCGAACGCAATGAAAATGGCCAATCAGCTCAGAAAAATACGTTACGAAATGTTGCAGCGATAGGAATTGAGTGAATGACGTCTTTGCTTTTCAAATTAAACTGTCAACGCGCGGGTGCTGGTAATTTCTGACTTTGCATTGTAATTAGTCGAATAAGAATAAGATGGAAAGCACGGAAAAATAAAAATATTAATAAAATGAACGCCACAAGTGTTTGACAAAGAAGAACGCGCCGAAAGTCGCCAATCAACTAAGGAAAACACGTTACAAAATGTTGCTGCAACAGGAACGGAGTGAACGACATTTTTTGCTTTCGAAATTAAATTGTCAACACGCGGGCGCCGCTAATTCCTTACTTTGAATTATAATTAGGAAAAATAAATTGAAAGTGAGTAAGACGAAAGACATAAAAAAGTAAAAATATGGACAAAATCAGCGGCACAACTCTTTTGACAAACGCGAACGCACCGAAAGTCACCAATCAACTCAGGAAAATACGTTACGAAATGTTGCAGCGATAGGAACGGAGTGAATGACGTCTTTGCTTTTAAAATTAAACTGTCAACGCATAGGTGCCGGTAATTTCTAACTTTGAGTTATAATTAGTCGAATAAGAATAGGACGGAAAGCATAGAAAAATAAAAACGTGGACAAAATTAGCGGCACAACTGTTTGACAAATAAGAACGCACTGACAATCGCTGATCAACTCAGGAAAATACCTTACGAAATGTTGTTAAAACAAGAATACAGTGAACGACATTTTTTGGTTTTGAAATTAAATTGTCAACGCGCGAGTGCCGGTAATTTCTGAGTTTTAATTATAATTAGGGGGAATAAGACGAAAGTGACTAGGACGGAAGGCACGGAAATATAAAAATGTCAACAAAATGAGCGGTGCAGCGTACGGAGAACATACGGTGAACGTATGTTGACTTTCTGGCAAACGCGAATGCACCAACAGTCGCCAATCAACTCGGTAAAATAATCTCTGAAATATTAAATTATATTACGTCGCAAAAAAATAAAATAATGACGTCTTTTCTTTTCCAAATTAAACTTTTTGTCAACGCGCGGGTTTTAAAATATATTATATTGTATTCTAATAAATAATGTTACGTCGCAAAGGAATAAACTAACCTCGACTTCTTCCCTTTCCGAACCTTTTCTTTTTCCCTTCTTCCCTTTCAAATTATACTACACCGCATTCTAATAAACAATATTACGCCGTCAAGAAATAAACTAACCCCCACCTTTTTCTTTTCCCAACCTTCTCTTTTTCCCATTCTTCGCTTTTAAATTATAATACATCGCATTCTAATAAATTACGTTGCAAAGGAATAAACTAACCCCCACTTCTTCCCTTTTCCAACCTTTTTCTCTCTTCTGCCCTTTCAAATTATATTACGTCGCATTTCAATAAACAATATTATGTGGCAATGGAATAAACTAGTCCCCACTTCTTCCATTTTCGAACAAACCGCTCAACGACCACACAATAAAAATCCTGAACTCGCCTTGAATTACGAAAGCGCCTTGAATGGTAGTTATAGCATATAATCTCTGAAATATTAAATTATATTACGTTGGATTTCAATAAACAATATTGCGTGGCAAAGGAATAAACTGACCCCCACTTCTTCACTTTTCCAACGTGTTCTTTTTCCCTTCTTCCCTTTTAAATTATACTACATCGCATTTTAATAAATAATAATACGTCGCAAAGGGATTCAGCAAAATCTTCAGCAAAATCTCTTACGCCGGTCACCGATGACCATCATGGCGCTCAAAGTGTTAATAAATAATATTCGGTCGCATTCTAATAAATAATATTACATCGCAAAGAAATAAATTAACCTCCACTTCTTTCATTTTTTTAACATCATAATTTTCTTTTTATAGTATATAACCTCTGAAATATTAATTTATATTACGTCGCATTCTAATGAATAATATTATGTTGCAAAGGAATAAACTAACCCCCACTTCTTTCCTTTTCCAACCTTTTCTTTTACCCTTCTTCCCTTTTAAATTATACTACGTCGCATTTTAATAAATAATATTACGTCGCAAAGGTATAAACTAACCTCCACTTCTTTCCTTTTCCAACCTTTTCTTTTTCTTTTTAAAATTTTACTACGTCGCATTTTAATAAATAACAATTACATCGCAAAGCAATAAACTAACCCCCACTTCTTCCATTTCCCAACAAACAGCTCAACGACCCCACAATAAAAATTCCGAATCCGCTTTTCATTACGAAAGCGCCTTGAACGGTAGTCCCAAAAAAAATCGCGTACAAAACGGAAGGAAAACAGCGAGCGTGCAAATGAAGACCTGATTAGATCCTTGTCACTCGTGTCGTCCGCCTCGAAAGGTTTTCTCCACTTTCACACGAGAGTGGACTCTGCAGAACGCGTCCTCGCGCAGTGGTTCTCAACTTTCACTCCTCAGGAACCCGCGGCACTTCAAGTCTGTTACACCTGATTCCTCATATCGAAAAACGAGAAACAAAATCGACCGCTCTCATTGCCGACAGCCGAGAATTGGATTAATGGAACGTCTTCTTTCAAGATCGCGTGCGCGGGAGACGTGACTAATTAACGGCGAATCGTTTGGAAACGTCGGCCGACTTTACTTTCGTCTTCACTCTCCGCTGGACGGAAAAACGAGCGTCTCTCGGCGAGGCGGAGAGTGAAAAGAACCGAAAAGAGAAAGAGACGAGACGCGGATTACGCGACCTGAATCCATCGGATCTCTTGGAATTCTGTCCTTGGGAAGCCTCAGGCTTTTAGGCCTGACGTAGGTGGCTGCCACTGAGTCATGCGAGTCCCACGCGAAATTGCGATTTTTTTGAGCTCCGGCTAAATCGTCCGACGCGTGCGGTTTGTAGGAACGACGCTGTTTTCTGCGAGAAAGTGGAATTTAAGCGGTTTGTTCGAGGGGAGGGTGAATTGACGGGACCGAGGGTCTTTAAATTGACAATTGATTTGTTTAAAAATTGACGATATTTAAATTTATCAGATTTAATCGTACTTCTGAAAATTAGTAAAATTTAAGTGAGGATCATGTAAAATTGCCGCATGAAAATCGACAATGCCTAAATTAACGGAAATACATTCACAAAAATGTAAAATTCTCGTGTAAAAGTTGACAATATTTAAATTTATCGGATTTATTCGTACTGCTTGAAAATGAGCAATATTTAAGTGAAGATCATTTAAAATTGCCGCATGAAAATCGACAATGCCTAAATTTATGGAAATGCATTCACAAAAATACAAAATTCTTGTTTAAAAATTGACAATATTTAAAATTATGGGATTTAACCGTATTGCTTGAAAATTAGCAACATTTACGTGTAGATAATTTTAAATTGCTGCATGAATATCGATATTGCCTAAATTTATTGAAATACATTCACAAAAATACAAAATGCTTATTTAAAAATCGATAATATTTATATTTATCGCATTTAATCGGACTTCTTAAAAATTAGTAATATTTAAGTGAAGATCATTTAAAGTTACCGCTTGATAATCGAGAATTACTAAATTTGTGGAAATGCAGTCACAAAAATATAAAATTCTCTTTTAAAAATTGACAATGTTTAAATTTATCGGATTTAATTGTACTTCTTGAAAATTAGCAATATTTAAGTGAAGATCATGTAAAATTGCCGCATGAAAATCGATAATACCTAAATTTATGCAAATACACTCTTATTTTCTATTTTTATTTTTCTTTACAAATTTATAAATATTTAAATTTATCTGATCAATGGTAACTGCTTGAAAAATAGGAATATTTAAGTTAAGATCATTTAAAAATGAATAAAAAATGCATATTTTTCAAATGGAAATACATTTACAATATTTAAAATTTATTTAAAAATCAATATATTTTATCGGATTTATTCGTCAACTTGCGCTTTGTGAAAATTAAGCTCATATATTTTCGTAAAGCATCAAAATTTAACTTACATTGTTATATGTGTCCCAACAGTCTCTAAGGATTAATGGGATCAGAAAGGTTTGAAATTTCAAAAAAATCGATTTTTGTTTTTTTACATAATCGGTTAGTACAATTTTTTAAGAACATATTGGTGCAAGAAAAACTTCGATATTCGCAAAATTAGCAAATTTTGCAAAATAGCTGTAATTCTGTTCCCAAACTTTAATCGCATGTTTCTCAAAAGAATATTTTCCATTAGTTTTGCCGCGATAACTCAAAAATGGTTGAAGATATCGATTTGATTTTTTTTTTAAATTGAAGATAAATATGTATTCCATAAACTGAACCGATGTCTGCATATAAAAATTAATTTTTTAATATCGTTTTTAATAACAAATAACTTAAATTTGTCAACCTTTTGGATTTTTGGTCGCCATTGCTTCAGTTGTGACGTTTTGTCACAGAATTTAGGTTCAGTCTACAGAGAGAAATCTCACCAACCAAATGGCGCTAAAAAAATCGGAAAATTTCAACTCGTTCACCCGGAATCCCGGCAAGAAGAAAATAGCGCACGGCTCACGCGGTCACCTTCAGATATAAATATTTCCTTTAATTATTAATATTTTTAAAATGTTTAAAGCTTGATTTGGTTGTTAAGAATGCACAAAAAACCTACAAGAAAGAAAATTTGTGTATGTTTATGTTCGTGTTTGCACTTGCGTCGACTATTTTAATTTTTGAAATGCAGGGCAATATAGAATATAGCAAAACTTTGTTCGTTGTGCTCAACCGCGTCTGCTTTATTATAAAAAAGTATAATTTTCTTGATACTGAGACTTTTATTAGAATTCTAATATTAGAAAGTGTCAAGAACGACGGAACGTGACAGTGAAGCATTTTTCAATAAATTATAAGTGATTGCTTTATATAGTTGCTCGAGTGATTTTTAAATAAGTTGTAGTCATTTGGAAAATGATTATTGAAAATGAAATAACAAGGGCATAATCTAGCTCTTTAAAAGGAAAACGCAACGAAACAAGACTTTGCTCCCGCCGTTATTTGCATTGGACAAAAGTTCTTATCTATAAAACATCTACATCTACGCGTAAATTACTACTACACAATTAATCATACGAAAAAATATTAAAAGTTACATAAAATTTATGTTCAAAGTTCAATTTGAATTCATTATGCACGAAGAAACTTTATTGAAGGTTATTCACATCGTTTCACTTCCATGTTCAAATACGAAATAATAACCGGTGACTTGAGACAGCTTTTGCCAAAAATTGCCGGTCAACAATATATTAAGCGGATGTCGGTAAAAGCGAAGAATAAATGAAGGATAAGGTGTGTGAGGAAAAGAATACGTCGGCGATTCTCTGACCTTGTCGAGTATTGTAATACGTCGAGTGCCGTGTTACATATGGTCGGTACTGTGTGTCGTGAAACTGCGGGGGAATTTGTTATATCACCTGATTATAATGTAATTAAGCATGATGTAACAGAAGAATATTCTGTTGTTACGACTTTTTCAACGGTATATTTGTGTTTGATCGTTTTCTAGTACTTTTAATCACATATTTGTATGGCCATTTAAATTTATAAAACTAAAACTAAAAATACTACTAATGGCTACCATGAAATACTTTTTCGCATATTAACGCCTTCCCTCTGTTTCATGGTTACAAACTCCAAAATATAATTGATAATAATTAATAACGTATACAAAGACTACTCTGACATTCAATCCGTAGGAAATGAAAAATTAAACATCGTGTCCAAATATAAAAAAAAATTGTGAAATTGAACCGAAATGTATTTTTGTCTTCCGAACGAATGGAAAAAATAACAAAGAATACGATGGAATTAGGTAGACATTCAACGTTAGTTGTTCTAATGTCAAAGGATGGCGTATAATCACGCACTCAACTTTCAATTCAAGTAGATCCTTGAACAGTGAAGGAAGCGCGAGACTTAACTCCGAAACGGAATTATTTCGACCGTCGTTGTCAATTGTCGCTTCCGTGAAACGGCATTATTGCGTACTTTACTTGTTCGTAACCGGAGCAAAATTGCGACGAAGGTCAAACTCGTCGAAACACTTAGAAGGTTCACGTCGGTCAAGTTGCCGATGGTAAAGTTCACTCTCTGAAGAATGTCGGGATGATCCATAACGGGATGTCGATAGCCAATCGCTTCTGTCAATTGGAAATCGACGACGAGCATCTGACGAAGTATCAAGAAGCAGTGTGTCGTTTTGAGAGCGCAAAGGTTTAAACAAAAACATAGAATGACCATTTGAAATAGAAATTAATGATCCTGTCGAAGGAACTTTTGAGTGTGATGCACTATATATTGAAGAAACTAACCCATGCACACATGTTAACACTTTAAAGATTCCTAAAAAATCTGAAAAAAATATGCCTGGCACTGCACGTTTTTGGGAAATTTGTACGTTACAAAAAATCATAACTTTGTTATTTATGAAGCAATTTTTATGAAACTTTCAGAAATAATATACTTGAAAGTATTTTAAGTATTATTGAAAAAATTGTGTTTTTTAATAATTATCACAACTTTTTTACGTAAAAAATAAATTTGTATGAAAATTATAGAAATTGTAATGTAGGATGCATTTTAGGTATTATTTACAAAAAATTTAAATGTGAAATTTATACAAATTGTAAAGTGGGATGCATTTTAGGTATTATTTACATAAAATTGAAATTTGAAATGTATAAAAATGTAAAATAGGATGCATTTTAGGTATTATTTTAAAAAATTGTTTAAAACATTATATAAGGAAATGATCATAAAATTTTATTTAAAAGTCAATTTTATCGGAGTTTCCAGTAGTTTTTTAAAGTATGATATTGCGTGAAGCATTTTTCTTTATGAACAGGAACCATATAAAATTTACATATGTATCGTGATTTGCTTCGTTTCCTATTAAATATTGATGTAAATATTGAAATAGACAAAATAGCTAAAATGTATGAAAGCAAGTAACGTATAAAGATGGCGTGTAGAAAACACGAAAAAACTCATGGACGGTTCTTAAGGGGGTATTTCAATGTGAATGCCTAAAAAAAGCAAATTTTCAACTTTTTTTCTCAGAAACTGTTGCATATAATTTAGCAAACTTTTTTTCCTGAAAAGGTATGGCCTACGACAATAGAGGACATTTTTTTAACGTTTAAAACTATTTGTGTATTTAATTATTATATTGGCGATTAAAAATATGTATGTAAACGCAATATTTATTCGAACATTTGTTTCCTTACGATATTTCCAACTCATTACAATTAAAACCAATAAAAGAAAATACGCTGAACAAATTACATATTATTCGTGAGTGAGAAAATCAACGTGTTTGTTTCGTACATTTGAAAAAAAAATGGCAAAGTGACATTTGTTTCCTTACGATATTTCCGACTCATTACAGTTATGAGCAATAAAATAAATTAAACTGAAAACTTTCTACACCATACGCAAACAATAGACCGAACAAATCATACATTATTCCTGTGTGAGAAAATAAACCCAATTGTTTCCTACATTTGAAAAAAGAATCGCAAAGTAACAGGCGTCAAACAATTTTTCATTGCGATACTTGGTCAACGAAACCTGCAATGCTTATTGGTGGTTGTTTTCATTATCATCAGGCCTTGGAAGGACACAGTTCTCGCGGAGGAATATTTTTAATTAAGTATTCCAATGTGGACGCCTAAAAAAAAGCAAATTTTCAACATTTTTTTTGGCAGAAACTGTTGCATATAATAGAGGAAACTTTTTTTCCTGAAAAGGTATGGCCTGAGACAATTAAGGGAATTTTTTTATCGTTTAAAACTATTTGTGTATTTAATTATATTAGTGATTTAACACCCATTCAAAAAAATTTTGTTGTTCTGGCGTAGACAAAAAACATTCTTAATCTGTATGAACATTGTGTTAAAATTTACCAAAACGGCGGCGTTTTGGAAGAAAATGTAAAAAAAGCAATTTTTTGCGCTATTTTTGAGTAATCAAAACTTTAACATGACGTTTTACTTGCCAAAATCTCGAATATTTGATTTTGCAAAAAAATTGCAAAAATTTGCAAAAAAAACTTGCAAAAATCTCGTTGATGCGCGCTCAGTTGCAGCTTCTGCTATGGAACGTTATTACTAGTGAAAAAGGACGGAATCGCTTAAACCGACTCTGTGATATTAATTATATGACTATAAACTATCAAAAAATGCAAACAAAAAATCGATTTTTTCCACCCGTCATATTGGAATGCCTCCTTAAATCATGAAAAATGAAGGTAATACAGAGTTGTTAGAAGCCAAAGTATTGAAGCACCATTCCAATATCGATTCCTTTTAAAGATTGCAAATAGGCATCATTGCAAAATTTTTGCATTTTTAGTAAAATCTTTTGCACCAGTCACCGGTCACATGAACCGTTGATTTTGAAACTGTTGTAAGTCCACTTTTTCAAAAAAAATGAGATATCACATAATTTGCGATTAATTTGGTGTAAACATTTATTTATAACAAGTTAATATTTAATATCTTAAAAGTGCGGATGCTCTGTTCAATTTAAAATTGGCCAATAAAAGAAATTGTGCAGCGATTGAATACGAAAGTGGTGTAAGTCCAATTTCCATAGACATAAGTGGTATAGAAATGGCATTGCAAAAAATTAATTTCTTGTACGCATCGCAAAACTATTATCATGTTGCAACACGGGGTACAAAAAATAATAAATGTATTTTAATCGCATAAACTGACTCTGAGATATTAATTCTATGACTATAAACTCTCAAAAAATGGAAAAATCCATTTTATCGACCCGTCATATTGGAATACCCCCTTAAGGATTGCTAAGAAATCTGTATGAAATATGTCTGGGACCGCACGTTTTTAGCAAACTTGTATGTTACAAAAAATTATAACTTTGTTATTTATGGTGCAATTTTTGTGAAACTGTCAGAAATTGTACAATTGGAAGTATTTTAGGTAATATTAAAAAAAGTTATGTTTTTTAATAATTACCATGACTTTTTTCCTGAAAATAATTTTGTATGACCCGTATGTATTTTTTCGACCTATCACATTGGAATACCCCTTTAAAATGTTAAGTGCAAAGAAAATGTAATTTACAACTAAAACACTGGATAAGTAAAGCAGCCTGAAGGTATGGAAATATTTCAGCACTAAAGTGCAGTGAAATTTCTAAAGAAAAACAAGGAAACAGATGCTTTCGCATGTGCCGGAACATCAGATGTTTTCAATGCAAATAGCCACTTTCACGTTCGTTATCTGTCTCGGCGCTGACATCTTTAAATTTACCTAGCGGATATTTTTTTTCTGCCAGACAACAGGAGGCTGACAATCGGGTCGACGATATTTCGAGTTCCAAACGGCTACGTGTTGCGTCACGCCGCAATTGCGGCAATTTCGTTGCAGAGAACGTTTCGACAACTCCCCATTCTCCCACGTAACAACGTCCTTTATCCACACTTCAATGAAGAACCGCAAGAAAAGATGGGAATAAAAAGTATGGAAAAGCGAACAACGGCGGCAGGTAAGAATGTACGATCCACTGTTTTTTCCACATTCATTAACACTAGATTGCCGGAGGTTGGTTGTATACCTATTTTGCCTGATTGAGTCAATTTGACTCAATCGTTGCAGGTTCTTTAAAATTACTTTTATATATATAACACTTTTTTATGTCATATTTTTTTTTATATTTTTTTATTACATTTTTTGTTTCTGTTTCTGTTGCATGACACTTGTACCTGGAAAATGTTTTCAATATTTTGTATATTAGATAAAGTCGAAGTACTTTCGGCTTCATTATCGTAATTTCCGCTTAATTCTTCCGCCAGTTGCAAAAGAAATTCTTTTCTTGACTAATAATCTTTATATATGACCCAAGCATTGATTGCTGCCAAATCTATTTTGCGTGAACGGGCCATCTGAGAATCTTTGGTACTATATTTTGACAGTATATCGACTCCCGTATTTTATAAAAAGATATACACACGTTTTTCATTTTTTGCAACTCCTACATTGCGATGTTTTTCATAATAAAACTTTTTTATTGGCTAAACTTTTATACATGGTTGGGAGAGTTTTCCGTTTTATAAAGTTTTGTTCATGTCATTTTGCCCTTTTTCGCTTTTAAAATTTTTTATTTGATCGTATTGTTCCGACCAAAAAGTTTTGTTGCATTTTGACTTTTGGCAAGTGATAGGCTTGTGAAGAAATTATTCTGTGTAATAGTTCGTCCACAATAAGTATGGCTCAGTATATACACACAACAAACCAAGGAATATTTGATCCACTGGCTTCATTCTTGCCCAAATAGGGAAAATCGTTTAGAAGTCAAAATGAAAGATTTCAACAGGATAGTTTGCAACAAATAATTTTACAGCATTGAATGAACAAATTATAACATGAAAACTCTCCACCAGAACGTTTACAACAGAGTTTTTATGAAAAGGAAATAAGTTGTGTGTAAAACGGTGAGTCAATTTGACTCGTATCCGGCAAAATAGGTATAGCACATATGTGCCCATAATTATGAAAGTGGTCTAAGTCATATATTTCTTGTTTCGAGATATTTAATGAATTGCATTTGAATAAATTAAAAAATATTTTTACATCATGCGATATTTTAATTTATAATTTTATTAGTCTTAATTAATGGAAATTTACTATGAATATGAAATTTTGTGTGAATTTTATACGATAATATTATTTTTAAAGATTGAATTGACTTAGACCATTTTCAAAATTAACTGAATGTCCTATAAATGACTTAAAGCAATAAAGAACTTTGAGTTTTATTTGAAACAATAATTTGATTGAAATAATTCGTGAACATTTATTACATTTATTAATTATTTTTAAACAGTAATCCATTTTTATCATTATTTCAGTATTTAAGATTCTTAAAATGTTTGAAAAACTGGAGGGATGTACGGTAGTAAACTCATAATATCTTTATGTTTTTCTTCCGATACTGGTCTAATGGTGGTGTATAATGGAAGTAATTTAATATTTCCGTATATTTTTGGTCTTCCTTTTTTAGGTGAAAGATCCAAAACGTGAAATTTAGAATCATCTAAAGATGTTTTATAGAACATTTTATTTCATTTTTCAATAATATCCATTGAATTTGTAGCCAAGAGACAGATTCACCCGCGTATTTTTTACTCTTCTTGTTATTGATTCAAATGAAGTTGTCGTTATTATTAAAATTTGATTGTCATTTATTTTATTATGTAGTTCAGAAACGCGTCAAAGAGGCCACGTGCCATTTTCAAGTTGTTTATATAATTTATTTAAATTTTTGACTTAGACCACTTTCATAATTAAAACTAAATAATTCCATATAATGTTGAAATTACAACCACTATCTAATGGTTCATTTTTGACAATTTCGTAAAAATTACATTGAATAAATTTAGTTAAAAATAATGTGGTATGAAATAACTGATAAACTCATTTTTTTTAAATTTTGACTTAGACCACTTTCATAATTATGGGCACATATGAATTATTGGAAGTAAGGGAGTAGGGTGGAATAGGAATTACTTTTTGTATACCTTTCATTGTTCTATGAAAAACCAAAAAATGATTTAAAAAAAAATGACTTAAAATTGTTATATATATCACAGTAAAAGTGCAAATGAGTCAAATTGACTCGCTCCGTCAATCTAGTGTTAAGGTGCAGCTTGACAACGAAGCAAGGACTAGAACCACTTTCTCGTTCGAATCTTGAAGCCAGTCTAACAAGCGTCATCTTATCGTATTTGCATAATAACAACCGTTACCGGCTACTTTAGTTAAATGGCCGAGATTACATTAATTACATAGTTATCAAAGAATCGTAGTTCTCGCTTTTCCAGAAACAAAACTATGTAAGTATTACAGTGTGACGTAGAATTCTGTCTGCAAGTTATTAAGCCTTTCTAGAAATGCACATATATCCGAGATACCGCACGCGATTTTCGCACAAACACGCTCGAAGTTAATAAAAATTACGCTCTTTAACGGAGATTACTTAATTCCGGAAAATCACGCTCTGCCTGGCACGGACTTCAGTATTCTCGTTTTACGGAGTCTAGTACAGTAAAACCTGTTTTTGTGCGGTCTTTTTTTATGCGATTTTGTTTTTGTGCGATTGGTTTTGTGCGATTTTATTTTTGTGCAATTTTTTTTTGTGCGATTTATTTTTATGCGGTATATGAATCTTAGCGGCGTTAGCACCAGTTTAATGTTTCCTATCAATGTACATATACATGTTGTGGACGAAATATATGAATGTGTAATTAATCGAAACGTTACCGAAAACGCGTCAACGTTATTATCTGAAATTAGTGCGCTCGCACCTAACATCGGTGGAGAAGGCTTTGATTCTTTCGGCGATAATGACCTGGACGAGATGTTTGAGGACCAAACTGTCGATGAGAGTGACATTATCAATAGTTTGATAGATTATGAAAATGGACAAGAAGAACCGGAATCTATTACAGCAGATAAAATATATGCAGGGGTCCAGATTTCGAAAAAATTGGAAACGCATTTTCTTAAAATAGATACCAATGCGGAAAGACGCTTAAAATTCCAAAAAGAACTGAGATCATGCATGTCTCACTATCGTTACGTTTACAAGCATTTGACCAGTCGACTGTCGTCACAAAAACTGATCACTGAGTTTATGGTACCAAAAAACAAATCAATTGAAATCCTATCTTCAAGCGACGAAAGCGATTTTCAACAAATTCATCACAAGAAGATGCGCGTTTTGGATTACGACGAGTAGCAGCAAACTATTTAATGTACAATTTGAAAACTTCTCCATGTAATATGTATAATAAAGAATTAAATATTTTTACCATTTCTTTAGGTCTAATTTAATTACTTAATTTAATTGAAAGCATTCTCTCATCTATTTCATAAATCAGTGATGTATTTTCTTCGGTCCCTATCCACCGCATAAAAAACATTTTAGGTAGTATATCGTACAAAATTGTTTATTATATGTAAGAATTTATAAAATTTTCGAATATTTTTTTGTACGATTTCTTTTATGCGGTCCCTATCCATCGCACAAAAACAGGTTTTACTGTACCGAGATATCTAAGAAGTTTTTCGCCGATTGCACTCGCTCAAGAATAAGACAGTCTAGCTTCTCTACTGAATAGGGTAAAGTATAGTCAATTGTAAAGTATAAGTGTAGTAAGTTGTAAGTATAAAAAGTTGACCGGTATACAGTGATTGACCGTTTTGCGTTCATGAACGAATATCTGAAGATCGCTATAGGTATATTTTCATTGTTTTGAATATCAGTCGAAAGCGCATTCTGTATGTGACCTTCTTGCAATACAGAATTCTTGTGTAGATTACCTGTGATTAACACTTTGACTGCCATGATGGTCACCGCTGACCGGCGTAAGAGATTTTACTGAAGTCCCAAAATATTTACAATGGGTAGCAATAATTATTTTATAAATGCAGGTATTGTTACAATAGTGATGCGATCCTTTGGTCTCCAATACCTGCACATTATTTACATTTTGCATAATTCAATCAAACGCTGTAGAATTTCATAGCATCGCCATTCTAATACAGCAAAATACGCACGGCAGTCAAAGTGTTAATAACATGTTGTGAAAGAATTGTTACAGACTTCTTGAGAGAAAGAGGTAAGTGCTTGAATATATCTTTTAGAAAAGACTGCTGAATTTTTAATTATTTTGCAATCTATATAGTATTTCTGAAAAAAAAATATATGATTTGTATGTGAAGGAATAACTTAGGTTTTGTATCCGTCCCGATTACCTAATATCGTAATTATGCGATAGTACTAGGGTTGTCAATTACCATATTCGTGGCAATGGATTTTGATGGTAATTGACCACTGATAGATTTAATTAGTTTAATCGCGTAAAAATCATTGTATTTCAATACCCGTATGCTGCATGGAAATCGTCTTGTTTGCGGTTGTCATGATGTGCAAAGGCTTTTGTCTTTAGCATTTCTTTGTTATTTTTTATGAGCATAAGTAAAAGGCGCATCGTGTAGCAATTAGTTGCATCCCCGAAGGTACCACGACATGCGTTCGAAGCGGCGTATTTCATGTTTGCGCTTTTATTTCACCATGCTGATACATTACAGGTTGGTGCTACCGTCGAAAATTATATTCGATAACATTTAAAGGCAATACAGCAAAACTAACCGCTTAAATATTTCTCATTTTTCACAAGTTTTCAAGGTTGTCAATAACTGTAAATAACACGGTCAATGACTGTGATATTTGCGGTCAATTACTATAAAATGGCAACATGAAATGTATCGTTGTGTTATTAATAAATAAAATTTTGTTTCTGTTTCGTTGCACGCTGAACATGTTCTTACAACATTTTTCTTTCTTAATATGCTAAAAAAGAATGAATGCAACATTACACATTCAATCACTATTCTTAACCCATTCGAGGCCGATTGCACACCGTGTGTGCGATTGATTTCCGAAACTATAAAACCGCCTGCACACCGTGTGTGCAATAACAGTAATGTGCAATTATCAGTTATTCTGAGTAAACTAGTCGTCGAAATAAGATTTTTCTTAAACTAATGAAATTTGTAAAGTACAGGAAAACAAAGTTTGGTATTGGTTTTACTGTGTACCAAAAAATCACAAAATTATCTGAAGCCTTTCTTACATACATATAAAATGCTATGAATTGCCGACAGTGATACAAAGAAGGAAAATATAAACGTAGTAATTACTCTTGTTCTGTTTGTGTCGGTAATCCTGGATTATGTTTGGGAGAATGTTTTAAGCGCTACCATCAACCCACTAATGTATAATTACTTTACGATCAATGTACTATTTCCTAAAAATGTATTTACAAATTATATTTTTTTTTTTATTACTGAATTACATTATTATCTTTAGACATTTTTCTAAAAATTTATTTCTCGTTTATGTTATTTTTCTCATTATTCAACTTTTTTTTTAACTTTTTACCACTTTCTAAAAATTTTCTTTGCATTATATTCTGTTCTTTATTATTGAAAGCAAACTAACGATTTTATATTATCTAACTATTTTTGGAATAAATTTTTATAAATTTTTTAATGGTGTATTTTCATTTTACCTTACATTGCACACATGGTGTTCAATCCGCTCCTCGCAATAAAAATTTTCCTAGGAGCGAGCTGCACACCCGGTGTGCAATGATCTTATTTATGTAAATTCATTTACGAATTGGGTGATTTCCATAGTAAATACGTTTTTTTTTTATTAAAAATGAACAATATAAAGAAAAAAAAAATTCGCTCCTGGAGACCGTGTTAAAAAAAATCAGCGTCTTGTATGGATTAAGCGGTCCATCACTATTAATTGACAATATTAAATGTATCTTTGTGTTATTAATAAATAAAATTTTGTTTCTGTTTCGTTGCAGGCTGAACATGTTCTTACAACATTTTTCTGTCCTAATATGCTAAAAAAGAATGAATGCAACATTACACGTTTAAGTTATACGCCTTTCATTCAATCACTATTCTTAAGCGATCAGTCACTATTAATTGGCAATATTAAATTTATCGTTGCATTCATTAATAAATAAAGTTTTGTTTCTGTTTTGTTGGAGGCTGAACGTCTCCTTACAACAATTTTCTGTCCTAATATGTTAAAAAAGAATGAATGCAACATTACACGGTTAAGTTATACGCCTTTCATTCAATCACTATTCTTAAGCAGTCAATCATTAATAATTGGCAATATTAAATGTATCGTTGTGTTATTAACAAATAAAATTTTGTTTCTGTCCCATTACAGACTTAAAATGTTTTTACAACATTTTTCTGACCTAATATCCTAAAAAAGAATGAATCCAACGTTACACGATTAAGTTATACGCCTTTTATTCAATCGCTATTCTTAACCGGTCAATCCCTAGATACTTTACCCTACTTTAAAAAATATCTCCCGTGACGCAGGAGCAGAATAAATCTCCGTAACCGACCCGCCGTGTTCTAATCCGTAGGAACTGCGAAATAGTTATTATTTATCGCCAGCCAATCCGAGTACAATCCGCAGAACGTAAGTGTGGCCGTGACAAGTTGCGGTCGGAGATTTCTTTCTCTTGGCGTTTCCTTCTCTTGCCGCTGAAATCAATACCGCGAGAGTGGGCATTGAAAGATGAGAGAAGAGCGGAGGGAGAAGGAGCAACAGAAAGAGAAAGACGGATGTCATGGACCTTTTCGACTGGAACAGTTCGCATCAGAAGGCCAGGTGGAATCGACGCTCTGAATCAATAATTCGTCTGTCCGACGTTCAATCCTCGTACTCCATATCCCTCGCGTTCCCATCATAAAGCCATCAACGTAATCCGACCTATTTCAATCGTCTGACCATCCGCAGAACCTGGATAATAATTTAGTTCATCATCTAGCTATTACCCGACGACATACGTTTCAACACATAATTTACACAAGTTTTGTGATTATAAGGTCGAGTCATAAGTACGAGGGCTATTTGAAAAGTTTGCGGTTGTTTTAAGAAAAACACATATTTTGATGCAAAACAAAATTTATTTCTCGACAAAGTCTCCCTGCAACTCGATAAATTTGATCCAACGTTTCTCGGATACTTTTAAACCGTCAGAAAAAAATTGATCATCTAAACCTGAAAAATACTCGTTTACAGCGTTTTTCACCTCTGTATTTAACTTGTTTTGTGTTAATATGTTAACTTTTAACACTACTTTAATTTTTTTAATCAAATATATGTTTTAACTAACATCTTTAATCCCGGAATACGCATTTCTTATTTCACAACATTGTCCAGTTCCTGCTGAACTAAGTTTCTTGACAAATTAAACAAATCTGAAGTTTCCATATCAATGGAAACAATACAGATATTAGGTACAAAACAATAGAATTGTAATTTCTGCAACTATTACTAGTAATTTCTTGACTATTAAAAATATACATTTAACGCGTTGTGTTATTAGTATTCGGGTGAGGGTAAAAATCTTGATTTTTGAGTTACTGCACTTGAGTACTTACAAAGTAAGTTAGTAGATATTTAGAAAGATATTTTACAGGATGTAATAACACTATTAAATTGTAATAAAAGTATGTTTAAACATGCGTCACTACAGAAAACGAAATAATTTTCGAAGCACAGATGCTTTCTTAGATACTTCGTTGTTGAAGAAAGATTTTCAACTGAACACATGTTCCGAAATGTTTTGATGTAAACGTGCTTATCTTCTGCTACGTTAAGAAACAATACATCTAGTACAAGGTTTCAATACAGATTTTCAACTCAATGGAAATCCCTAGGCATTTTGTTGAAAATCTAATAATCTTCTACGAGGGCTATTTGAAAAGTTTGCGGCCTTTTTAAGAAAACCACATATTTCGATGGAAAACAAAATTTATTTCTCGACGAAGTCTCCCTGCTACTCGATAAATGTAGTCCAAAGTTACCCCCATCCTTATAACCGTCAGAAAAAAATTGATCGTCTAGACCTGAAAAATACTCGTTTACAGCGTTTTTCACCTCTGTATTTAACTTGTTTCATCTTAAGATGTTTATCATGTCATCATTGTTAAGATTTTTTAACATTATACACTGCTTTAACTTTTTAATCAAATATATGTTTTGACTAACATCTTTTACCTTTAAAAGGAAGGAATTGATAAATCGAGCACATAATAAATTAATATAATTCTGTTATTCAATGAAAGCAAAATAAATATCTGATAAAAAACGGAAGTTACTTATGACTCTACCTAATATATTTGGTAGAGTCAGGATATTTCGAGATTAATAGAATCCTTATTAGGGCTTCTCGTCAGGAGTGTGCAATTGTGAAGATTTTTGTCAGTGTGTGTTTTAACGAGAATCGGTCTTATTAAAAAAGCATATGATAGATTGTTAAATACTTTCGCGTATCCTTGCAAATTAATACTATGCATGAGGAGAGAAGCATTAATAGCCACAATTATGTCAAATTTAAAATGCAGTACAGTAGTTTGTAAGATATAGAAGAAGGAGAGCATTAGTGTTAACGGTCCATAAGTTTTGTTGTCAAATCCGATTCTTCTTAAGCACCCAGTGAAAAAAAATGCTGCATTTGTAGATTTTTTATAAGAATTTATATTTAGATATTTCAGCTGATAAAAGGGCATACTATTTTTATGCCTTAAATATTCTATTTTTATACTGTTTTTATATTTTAACACGTTTGCTAGCAATGTCGCATATATGCGACGTTTCAGTTCTTTTTTCTGAGCTCGACGTCGCATATATGTGACATGTCTATTTTATCAGTTTATGATATCATGCTGCATACATTTTTTACAGAAATAGATTTATTGGGCTATAGAACAATAAAATAGATTTAGGTTGTTGTTTGTCTGAAGATTGTTACATTTTTAAGCTAGTGAGAAGCAGTGAATCCTCAATGAAAATAGTAGCATTCTAGATCCATGCCTACGTATGGACAATATCTTGACAATACTTGACAATATCTACGAAACATAATGCATCATTCAAAGAAGCAAAGTCTAAAAATGGAAATTTAGTAAATAAACCTTCTACAGTTGCAGATTATAATAACAATATGTCGGGCATCGACAGAACAGATCAAATGATCGCTTATTATTCTTCCCCTAGGATGTCGTTACGTTGGTATATAAAACTCTTTTTTCATAGAATGGACATTACAATTTGGAATGCATGTTGGGTATACAACAAAGTTCATTCAATTAAAATGAATTACTTAGATTTTAGAAATGATCTTGCTAAAAAATTAATTTGTATGAGCAAAATAACTGTGTTTCCATATAACAACACCTCGAATACAAAACATTTCCCTAAAAAAATGGATAAAAGAATAAGATGTCATGTATGTAGTATGAAGAATCTGCGCAAAGAAACTTTCTATACCTGCGGAATTTGTCAGACGAATAAGAGATTACCTATTGGGCTATGCGTAAATGGATGTTTCAAAATTTTTCATGAAAAAAATAAATAAATAACTTGTATTTCGCTTTAAAAAATGTTTTTATTTTTATGTTCCTTTCCTATCTAATTAATTTCCTTTTTATAAAATATGTCGCATATGTGCGGCGTGTGATCTATAAAATAAATTTCCCATCCCTGGCCCTGCGTCGCATATATGCGTCATATGAAAAAATGCTTATTTTTTATATAATTAGAATGTTATAAATATATATATACTGAAAATCAATGCCAACTGAAGTCATATTAGAAGAAAAAACACCATGGTCTGTGAAGTCAGAATTTCTTCTCAAGGCCTGGTAGCGAACGAGTTAAGCACCCAGTGAAAAAAATGCTGCACTTGTAGATAGTTTATGAAAATTCTTATTTAGATATTTCAGCTGATAACAGGGCATACTATTTTTATACCTTAAATATTCGATTTTTATACTATTTTTATATTATAAATATAAATATATTATAAAATGTAATTATATTATTTAATTATATTATATTTTTTTAGTTATTTTTTTATTTATTTCAATTATATGTATATATATATATATATATGAACCGTTTATTTTGAAAGTGGCCTAACTTCATTTTTCAATATTTGCCGGTTACCATGGCTACATGTACAAATTCATGTTATTTATCTCGATTTGAAGATAAATGGAGTTAGCCCACTTTCAAAATAAACGGCTCATATTATAACATTTACTGATAAATAACATGAATATATATATATATATATATATATATATATATATATATATATATATTGTTATATATTTATATATATATAATATATAATATATATTATATATATATATAACATAAATGTCTGATAAAAAAACGGAAGTTACTTATGACCCGACCTAATATTTTCGATATACCAGGCACCTTCCGCATAAGTACCGCTTGCGGAGTCCATTCCGCTTTGCTCTTATCGTTCGGCCGGCACGTTTGCCCGTGACATTGAATATGGATGCCAGAAGCTCGCAAGCGAAAGATTTCAACGCCCGAGTCGTTCCGTTTTCTGCAACAGTTCTTCGTCTTTTTCTCCTGGCGGGTCCGGCTCTTCTCTTTCTGACCGCTGGTTCCCACTTCATCGATGCCTTCCCATTCGCCTTTCCTTCTTTTCTCACCTCCCGCATTCCGCGACGCGCCTCGTTAGACTTGACACGTATTACTTTGCATTCTCATAAGCTCTTTACCGACCTGCCTTTCCCATAACAGCGACGATGGTGACGTGAGGGGCGTTGACGAGTTTTGTTCGACACCGTGCATGTGACAAATCTCGCGAATATTTGTGACTGTTTGAAGAAATGTTTGTCAACTGACAAATCATAAGGAAGAATAATTCAGGAATTATTCATTTTCGATATAAATATCGGTCGTTTGCTTGGTTGGGGTTAATTTTATTATTCGAAAGTTGAACATCATTTCGGAATCATTACTTTCCTTTGCAGAGACTACGTGAAAATAAATCGGTTATGTGAAAACGTACAGAAGAATTAGAATAAAAACAAAGATTGCACAGATATGGTTAGTCATTTTCGATATAAATACCGGCCGTTTGTGTTGGTTGAGGTTAATTTTATTATTTGAAACTTCAACATCACTTTGGAATCATTACTTTCCTTTGCAGAGAGTACATGAAAATAAATCAGATACGTGAAAACGTTGTTTTAAACCGGTTAATAAGAAAGAAATATGTATTTTATTATTTCAATGATTAATTTATTTGATGATTAGATAAAATATTAACTCGTCAGTTAAACTCATTTTTTAATTGTTAATATATATATAAAGTAATACTTCCACATATTCGATTAAAATAATTTAAAAATACATGCATTTTTAATTAATCATCAGTTTAAAGCAATGTTGAAAAATCTCGCGAACATTTATTACGATTTACAAAAATGTTTACGACTGACAAATCATAGGGAAGAATTAGAAATAAAACAAAGATTCCACAGATATGGTTAGTCATTTTCGATATAAATACCAGCCATTTGTCTTGGTTTAGGTTAAATTTAATATTTAAAATTTCAACATAATTTCGAAATCACTGCTCCTCTTTGAAGAGACTACATGAAAATAAATAGAATATGTAACAACGTTGTTTTAACCCGGTTAATAACTAAGAAATATGTATTTTACTTTTTTAATGATTAATTGATTCGAAAATTATATAAAAAAATTAATTCGTCAGTTAAACTAATTTTTTAATTGTTAATATGTATATAAAGTAATGTTTCCACATATTCGATTTACATAATTTAAAAACTGCATCAGTTTAAAGCAATGATTGAAAAATCTTGCGAATATTTGTGACGGTTGGAGAAATTTTCACCGACTGAGAAATCATACGGAAAAATTAGAAATAAAACAAAGATTGCAGAGATATGGTTACTCATTATCGATATAAATAACGGCCGTTTGTTTTGTTTAAGGTGAATTTTATTATTCGAAACATCAACATCATTTCGGAATCATTACCTTCCTTTGCAGAAACTATAATACATGAAAATAAATCCAATATGTGGAAACGTACGGAAAAATTAGAATAAAAACAAAGATTGTACAGATATGGTCAGTCATTTTCGATATAAATACCGGCCGTTTGTTTTGTTTAAGGTTAAGTTTATTCTTCGAAATTTCAACATAATTTCGGATATCATTACTTTCCTATGCAGAGACTACATGAAAATAAATCGAATACGTAAAAACGTTGTTTTAAACCGGTGAATAACTAAGAAATATGTATTTTATTTTTTTTAATGATTAATTGATTTGAGGATTTGATAAAGAATTAACTGGTCAGTTAAACTAGTTTTTTAATTGTTAGTATGTATATAAAGTAATTTTTACACATATTCGATTTAATCATATAAAGACTGCATCAGTTTAAAGTAATGATTGAAAAATCTCGCGAACATTTGTGGCGGTTTGCAGAAATAGTCACCGACTAACAGATCATACGGAAGAATTAGAAATAAAACAAGGATTGCACAGATATGGTTACTCGTTTTCGATATAAATACCGGCCATTTGTGTTGGTTGAGGTTAAGTTTATTATTCGAAACTTCAATATCATTTCGGAATCATTACTTCCCTATGCAGAGACTACATGAAAATAAATCGAGTATGTAAAAACGCTATTTTAAACGGAATATTAATTGATTATTAACTAAGAAATAGGTATGTTATTTCTTTAATTATTAATTGATCTGAAAATTAGATAAAAAATGTACACGTCAGTTAAACTAAATTTTGAATTGTTAATACGTATAAAGTAATGTTTCCACATATTTGATTTAAATAATTTAAAAACAAATGCATTTCTAATTAATCATCGGTTTAAAGCAATGATTGAAAAATCTCGCGAAGATTTGTTACGGTTTGCAAAAATGTTCACCGACTGACAAATCATACGGAAGAATTAGAAATAAAACAAAGATTGCACAGATATGGTTTACTCATGTTCGATATAAATACTGGCTGTTTGTGTTGGTTGAGGTTAATGTTATTATTCGATATTTCAACATAATTTCGGATATCATTACTTCCCTATGCAAAGACTACATGAAAATAAATCGAATATGTTGTTTTAAACTGATTAATAATTAACAAATATTTTTCTTTATTTTTTTAATGATTAATTGATCTAAAAATGAGATAAAAAATTAACTCTTTAGTTGAACTAGTTTTTTAATTGTTAATATGTATAAAGTAATGTTTCCACATATTCGATTTAAATAATTTCAAAATAAATGTATTTTTGATCAATCATCAGTTTTAAGCAATGATTTGATATATTCGATTTATTATCGTACAGACGCTTGAAGAGGGTACTAAACAATATAATTAAACTCAACTAAGGAGGACAGCTGGTCTTAATACCGAAAAAAAAACATACGGAAGAATATCCTCCCGGATTGAAGAAGCCGCGGTATAAGAACAGCGTTCTATTGAGAATCTGAAATAGGATTTATGGAGTATCTAACTTGGAATATCATTAAGTTTTTGCGGTCTGCGATACTTTCGCGAATTCCTTGCAGCTGGTCTCCGCTTATTCACTGTCATCAAACTTCTATTTTATAAGTACATACGATTCTACTGCTCCGAGAAATATTCTCAGAATAACCAACATCGTTTTCAATTCAAGTCACATTTGGCACAGGGTCGTAAAAGGTTAAAATGCTTATACTCGGAGAAAAGTTAAAAGCGTACAAGCATATTCGAGGGCACAGTCTCATTATTTTGTATTATTTCTGTCTTCCGAATGATGGGAACAACTGGCTTAAGGGGACCAGAAAGGCTTGAAATGTCAAAAAAAAAAAACAATTTTTGGTTTTTTTACATAATTGGTTAGTACAATTTTTTAAGAATATATTGGCGCAAGAAAAACTGTTTCCAAACTTTAATCGCGTTTTTCTCAAAACAGTATTTTCCATTAGCTTTGCCGCGATAACTCAAGAGTGATTGAAGATATCGATTTGATTTTTTTTTTAATTTAAGATAAATCTGTATTCCATAAACTGAACCGATGTCTGCATGTAAAAATTAATTTTTTAATATCGTTTTTAACAACAAATAAATTTATCAACCTTTTGGAGTTTTGGTCGCCATTGCTTCAGTTGTGACGTTTTGTCACAGAATTTAGGTTCAGCCTATAGAGAGAAATCTCACCAACTAAATGGCGCTAAGAAAATCAGAAAAGAAGAAAACTCGCACGATACGCAGTCACCTTCAGATATACACATTTCCTTTAATTATTAATATTTTTTAAATGTTGAAAGCTTAATGTGTTTGTTAACACGTTCCGTGCCGCGTGTACCACCGGTGGCACACGGGTCCTCAATATAAAATTTAACATGTACCACCAGTGGCACACGGGGCCTGAAGATAAAATTTAACGTGTACCGCCGGTGGCACACGCGGCCTGAAGATACAATTTAACGTGTACCACCGGTGGGACACTCAGGCATATTTATTTAATCCGCTGAAAATATATGTTTGTGACAAAGTTAATTCTACAAAAAAATATTTCTATTAAAAGATTGAAGCTAAACGTTGTCGATACCAGCATGCGCAAGAAAGACTTTTAGTGTTTATTCTCATTAGAAATAGTGTCATAGGGTTATTGAAATTATTGTATATTCCTCGTATTTTCCAGAACTATTTTTTGGACTAATTCCACTTTGAAAAATAATTCGAAAACATCGCGCCTGGACATTCCATTGACATTGATGGTTACACCACTTATGGCAGTAAAATCATGTAATGTTGGCACACAATTTCGTTTTTCCCATAAGAAATCTCCAGTTTCGATATTATCGGGCTGGTCATCTTCACTACTATCTATTAGTGCTATAGCACGTTTACACTTATGGGATATTTGCATTTCTATGCTTGAATCCGAATCGGAACTGTAATTCATTATGGTAACCTAATTTTGTTCAATTTTATTGTCTATTTTTTTTTATTATTTTATTATTTTTAACTTACAACCAGAAAAGTAAGAAAAACAATATTTTACACAAAATTCTTTATTGTTTGTTTATCGTACAGACTCTTCAACGATTGCTGATAAGCTGAAAACAATATTTATTGTGTGCGGATTTATTTGCTCGCAGTGATAATGTTTTTGTTTGCGGATTATTCCGCCAATTGATTCAAATTGGTTAAAAACACACAAAAAATCTGCAAGAAAGAAAATTTGTGTATGTTTATTCGTTGGTCCATAATCGTTATTCGAATTTCACCCAATTTTCGATCGTTGAAAGCTTTCTGGTCCCCTTAACCGTCTAATTTGAAATTTGTCGCCTACTGCATGACGCATATCACGATCGATGAATTTAATCTCCGGTGTAAACATGGCAAGCCTGCCATAATCGTAGACATGCCTTCGCGTGCACGGTCGTGCGCGAGTTTCATTCAGTTCCACGTTTGGCGGACGTGTCAGTGTCAAACTTAGAGGCCACGATGGCTGCCGATTGTTCAGACGGATCGTTTTCATTCTCTCACCATACCCTTTTTCCCGGACTCAAACATCGCAACGTTTTTGCGCTGCTATTTTCGTATGCGTAACGAAATTTATAACGACTAGATGCATAATGTGCCCTTTACAGGGTGTATGTTCAGAATGCAAGCTTGTGCATATGCGAAGCTTGACATAAAATTAGAATTAACACCGAAATCACATGTTTCGGTCAGAACGCCACGAAAATATTTTTACTATTCTGAGCAATGGCAAAATAATAGTTAATTTCGTTATTTATAAAAATACGGCATGAATTACAAAAGAAGAAAGGGCCTACGTATTTGGTACGCAAATTTTGCAAACAGTGTTATCAATAAAATCTTGCAAACTTCGGAACACAAGGAGCAAAAAATCGGATCAAAAATGTCACTAAATACTGCTAAGATTGCATTGACGAGCTACACTTATGTTTAAAATGCTTCAATACCATGCACCGGTAGATAAAAGATGTGATAAATATTAATTTTTGATTTAATAAAATTTTCGTTCATATATACATATATATATATATCAATATTGAAATAAATATTTCATAATAAAAATTTTCATTCAACTTTACAACTGTAAGTATTTAATGCACTGCAGTCACTAGTGACGTGGCGTTCAACGTGTTAATTATCCTTATTTCTTGATATGCTTGTGTTTAAATTGCTTGCTATACTTATATTTAAAATGCTTGAATACAATACACCGGTAGATAAAAGATTCGATAAAAATAAATGTTTGATTTTTGATTTAATTAAAACTTTTAACTTTTCAATAGTGCAGATTCGATTTCAAAGCATTCTCTAATTAGCGAATTTTCATTCAACTTTACAATTATAAGTATTTGATGCACTCCAGTCACATATGACCGTCATAGCGTTCAACATGTTAATTATCCTTATCTCTTGATATGCTTATGTTTAAATTGCTTGCTACACTTATGTTTAAAATGCTTCAATACAATGCAGCGGTAGATAAAAGATTCGATAAAAATGAATGCTTGATTTTTGATTTAATTAAAACTTTTAACTTTTCAATAGTGCAGATTCGATTTCAAAGCATTCTCTAATCAGTGAATTTTCATTCAACTTTACAATTATAACATATATGACCGTCATGGCGTTCAACGTGTTAATTATCCTTATTTCTTAATATGCTTATGTTTAAATTGCTTGCTACACTTATGTTTAAAATGTTTCAATAAAATGCACCGGCAGAAAAAAAATATGATAAAAATTAATTTTTATTTTTGATTTAATAACAAATTTCTGATTTTTGATTTAATAACAATTTTTACTTTTATAATAGTGCAGATTTTATTTTATAGCAGTCTCTAATTAGCGGATTTTCATTCAACTTTATAATTATAAGTATTTGATGCACTCCGGTCACATATGACCGCCATAGCGTTCAACGTATTAATTATCCTTATTTCTTGATATGCTATATTGCAGATGTGTATGAAATAGCATGAAGTCATTCGTGCATACTTCCCTTTATATTGCACATTTACCTATCTCTCTACTTATACAGTAATGACGCGGTGATAGTACACGCGTCACGCGACCCAAGGCGCGGTAATTCATATAATAAATGGCAAGTAAGTGTTCACTGTCGACGTCGGAACGCTTATGTGTGTACACGTCGATGTCATGAAATAAGTAGAAAGTCAACTGGTTATTAAGCGCGAAACGGAACGTGACAAACTTAAAAAATGGGTATTTAATTAGATTCAGAAGGATCTGTTTCGATTTACAAAGACTAATATGAAGGATGCAGTGTCATTACTAAACATTCTGAAAAACAGTTCATGTTCTTATACAAATCGTGGATTAATACTGTAACATCTGTGACTGAGTGTTGATATCATTTATACGTTGATGTCACGAAATAAGTAGAAAGCCAACTGGTTATTAAACGCGAAACGGAACGTGACAAACTTAAAAAAAACAGGTATTTAATTAGATTCAGAAGGATCCAATTCGATTTACAAAGACTAATATGAAGGATGCAGTGTCATAACTAAACGTCCTGAAAAACAGTACACGTTCCTATGCCAATGTAAACGTGCCATGGACTAAAACAGCCAAACACTAATATGAAGGATACAGTGTGTCATAACTAAAACTGAAAACAGTACATCTTCCTTAATATTGTAATAACATCTGTGACTGAGTGTTGATATTGCTTATACGCGTATACATTGATGTCACGAAATAAGTAGAAAGTCAACTGGTTATTTAGCGCGAAACGGAACGTGACAAACTTAAAAAACGTGTATTTAATTAGATTCAGAAGGATCCGATTGATTTACAAAGACTAATATGAAGGATGCAGTGTCATAACTCAACATCCTGAAAAACAGTATATGTTTCTATGCCAATGTAGGAATATTGCATAGACTATGCCATAGACTATGCAATATTCTATGTCAAACACTAATATGAAGGATACAGTGTGTCATAACTAAACGTCCTGAAAAACAGTACACGTTCCTATGCCAATATAGGAATATTGCATAGACTATGCCATAGACTATGCAATATTCTATGCCAAACACTAATATGAAGGATACAGTGTGTCATAACTAAACGTCCTGAAAAACAGTACATATTCCTACACGAATCGTGGATTAATACCGCAACATCTGTGACTGAGTGTTGATATTGTTTATACGTGTATACGTTGAAGTCAGGAAATAAGTAGAAAGTCAACTGGATATTAAGCGCGAAACGGAACGTGACAAACTTAAAAAACGTGTATTTAATTAGAATCAGAAGAATCCAATTCGATTTACAAACTAATATGAAGGATGCAGTGTCATAACTAAACGTCCTGAAAAACAGTACATATTCCTATACAAATCGTGGATTAATACCGTAACATCTGTGACTGAGTGTTGATGTCACGAAATAATAAGTAGAAAGTCAACTGGTTATTAAGCGCGAAACGGAACGTGACAAACTTAAAAAATGTGTATGCAATTAGATTCAAAGGGATCCGTTTCGATTTACAAACATTAATATGAAGAATGCAGTGTCATAACTAAACGTCCTGAAAAACAGTACACATTCCTATGCCAATACAGAAATATTGCATAGACTTTACAATATTCTATGCCAAAGACTAATATGAAGGATGCAGTGTGTCATAACTAAACGTCCTGAAAAACAGTTCATATTCCTATACGAATCGTGGATTAATACCGTGACATTTGTGACTGAGTGTTGATATCGTTTATACGTGTATAAGTTGATGTCACGAAATAAGTAGAAAGTCAACTGGTTATTAAGCCGGAAACGGAACGTGACAAACTTAAAAAACGTGTATTTAATTAGATTCAGAAGGATCCAATTTGATTTACAAAGACTAATATGCAGTGTGTCATAACTGAAGGTCCTGAAAAACAGTACACGTTTCTATACAAATCGTGGATGAATACGGTAACATCGATGACTGAATGTTGATATCGTTTATACGTGCATACATTGATGTCACGAAATAAGTAGAAAATCAACTGGTTATTAAGTGCGAAACGGAACGTGACAAACTTAAAAAACGTATGTTTAATTAGATTCAGAGGGATCCGATTCGATTTACAAACACTAATATGAAGAGTGCAGTGCCATAAGTAAACGTCCTGCAAAACAGAACCTGTTCTTGCACAAATCGTGGATTAATACTGAAATATCTGTGATTGAATGTTGATGTCGCTTATACGTGTACACGTTGATGTCACGAAATAAGTAGAAAGTCAAGTGGTTATTAAGCGCAAAATGGAACGTGACAAACTTAAAAAATGTGTATTTACTTAAATTCGGAAGGATCCAATTCGATTTACAAACACTAATATGAAGGGTGCAGTGTCATAACTAAATGTCCTGAAAAACAGTACATGTTCCTACACGAATCGTGGATTAATACCGTAACATCTGTGACTGCGTGTTGATGTCGCTTATATGTGTATACGTTCATGTCACGAAATAAGTATAAAGTCAACTGGTTATTAGACGTGAAACGGAACGTGACAAACTTAAAAAACGTGTATTTAATTAGATTCAGAAGGATCCGATCGATTTACAAGAGTAATATGAAGGGTGCAGTGTCATAACTAAATGTCCTGAAAAACAGTACATGTTCCTACACGAATCGTGGATTAATACCATAACATCCGTGACTGAATGTTGATGTCACGAAATAATAAGTAGAAAGTCAACTGATTATTAAACGCGAAACGGAACGTGACAAACTTAAAAAACGTGTATTTAATTAGATTCAGAAGGATCCACTTCGATTTACAAACACTTAAATGAAGAATGCAGTGTCATAACTAAACGTCCTGAAAAACAGTTCATGTTCCTATACAAATCGTGGATTATTACCGTAACATCTGTGACTGAATGTTGATGTCGCTTAGTAGGCACCACAGTGCCATACATCACAATTTCACAGAAGCATAAATAATGTATATTCAATATTGTGGCATGCTAAACGTGCTTATGTATACTGGTTTCCATATCTGTATATCTAATCACCCGAGCATGAACATACCTAAATAACCGGATGACTAAATACCAGCTTAAAATTATGCACGTATGTTGAACCCTGCGGTTCTCATTCGAACGGTTCCTTCTACGAAGCATTATGTGAACCTCTCTAGGAGACTACACATTCGCACGCACACGTGTACATTCTATCCGTGTGCCAAACAACGTAACGCCGTCAAACTCGCGCGAAATGCCGTGAAGCGTGTCCGCGCGTTACGATTACATCAGCGTCCTGTCTTTTAACCGTTTGGCTGCTGATAGATTTTTTTCAGACATATGCCAAAACTAAGACACTAATTGCGCGTGTATGGGAAAATATGAAAAACACTTTTCATACAATAAACTCGTTTATATTACGTTGCAACAAATGAAGTGTTTAAAAATACCACTTATTTTTTCGGACATATGTGAAAACTGCGGCACTAATTGCGCGTGTAGGGGAAAATATGAAAAATGCTTTTCATACAATAAACTCATTTCTATTACGTCGCAAGAACGATCATTTTAAAAAACAAGAGATTTATTTTTTCGACATATAGTAATAATTATTTTGTAAATGCAGTAATTGTTAGAATAGTGATGCGATTCCAATACTTGCAAATTATTTACATTTTGCATAACAATAAACTGTAGTATTTCATTACGTTCTTACGGCAACAACAACGGCAGTCAATTTTTTAAAAAACCATTTATTTTTTCGGACATATGCTAAAACTGCGGCACTAATTGCGCGTGTATGGGAATATATGAAAAACACTTTTCATGCAATAAACTCATTTATATTACGTTGGAACAACAAACATTTTTTAAAATACCATTTATTTAAATTTGTTTTAATTCATCTTGTGGAGAGAATTGCTAAAAAGCACTTATAATTCAATCAAATTAACAGAAATAATTTTTTACGATCGTTTACACAAGTGGTTTGCTATATAAACTATGGATTTCCTTTTTTACAAATGGTTAACATTTTAAGTTTACTAAGAAATCTGTAAGCAGCGTTATAGCGTTCTCCGCTGTTTTGGCAAATACGTTACAAAAAATACCAGCTTTGTTATTTAAAACATTTTGTGAAATTATCACGGTTAACATTTTAAGGAAAAAATGAAATATGTAAAAAAAACATGGGATCGAGTTTTAATGCATTGAATATTGATGCAAATACTTATATATAAAAATCATACAATGTATCAAAATTGACATCTAAAGACAATTTTTGTGAAATTATCATAACTTTGTTACACAAAAATGAAAATATGAGCGAAAAAAAATTGTCAAGGTAAAGGCAATCGAGTTTTCTGGTTGAAATATTATCTTTAAATACGTTATACATCGATATGCCACGGAATAGATACAATGTATTAAAATAACATCTAAAGACAGCGTGTGGAAAACACGAATTTAAGAAAACTCGTGAGCAGTCCTTAACACGTTGACTGTCAAGAGTATTTTGCTACGTTAAAACCACGATGCCATGAAATACTGCAGAGTATGATTAAATCGTGCAAAATGAAGAAAACGCAGAGTTGATGGAAGCAAAAGTATTGAAGCACCGTTCCGATATTAATTGCTTTTACAAGATTGTAAATAGGCTTCATTGCGAATTTTTTACATTTTAGTAAAATCTTTTGCGCCGGTCACCGGTGACCACCACGGCAGTCCACGTGTTAACACGTTGACCGGCGCGAAAGGTCTTACGAAAAATTCAAAACGTACCCAATCGGTAGCATTTATAATTTTGTAAATGCAACTAATATTAAATAGTGATTAAATTCTTCGGTCTCCCATACCTTCGCATTATTTTAATTTTGCACAATTCAATCATATTCCGTAGTACTTCGTCATGCTGCGGTTTTAATATAGTGAAATTCGCACGACAGTCAACGTGTTAACCCTTTGCACTCCGCTGTCCCCTCTCAGGGGACATTAAAGTTTGTTAGAGATTACAGAGAATTAACTTATTCCAGCGCAACTTTTTGAGACGTGCACGTTTGCCTGAAGTTTTCTCTTGAAATGGCACAAGAAATCAAATCAAAGTATAGTAAAATTACTAAGATATATAAAAAAGATATTAGTGGGTTTTGTTACGACGCACAAACCACCGAACCTTGTAAATTTTAATCTCCATAGGTCATAAAACCGATGTGGGCCAAAGAAAAAGGGATTGCATTGTTTGTTTTGACAGAAAAACACCTGGTGGCAGGCGTCGAACGACTTATTATTGTCAAACGTGCATAAATCACCCTGCAATGCATATTGGGGAGTGTTTTAAAGTTTATCACACTGTACAAAATTATAACAAAATAAAATATTGATTTTTTGCAAATATATATTTCTCGATGTCAACCAATTCATTTAAGTCCAATATCATTATAACACGTTATTTGGATATACTAAATAATACGATTCGCAAATGCACGTTTCTGCCATAAAGTGGCTCTTGACTATCTGGTAACTAACGTTCAGAATGGTTCGGAGTGCAAAGGATTAAAAATTAAAAAATTTTTAATAATTAAAAGAAACAACTGTATGTACAATACTGTAATGTACAAAACTGTAACAAACTAAAATATTGATTTTTTGCAAATATATATTTCTCGATGTCAACCAATTCATTTAACTCCAATATCATTATAACACGTTACTTGGTTCCAAGACCATATTAAATAACATAAAGGTCCGTAAGCGCACGTTTCTGCCACAAAGTGGCTCTGACTATCTGGTAGCTAACGTCCAGAATGGTTCGGAGCGCAAAGGGTTAAAAATGTAAACAATTTTAATAATTAAAGGAAATAACTGTATGTACAAAACTATAACAAACTAAAATATTGATTTTTTGCAAATATATATTTCTCGATGTCAACCAATTCATTTAAGTCCAATATCATTATAACACGTTGCTTGGTTCCAAGACCATACTAAATAACATAAAGGTCCGCAAATGCACGTTTCTACCATAAAGTGGCTCTGTGTATCTGGTAGCTAACGTCCACATGGTTCGGAGTGCAACGGGTCAAAGTGTTAAAACCTCCGAAAAAGTGTCCAAAGGACATCACCCAACAGTACAAGACCCACAGCACCCGGAAACACGCTGCCCATCGCGCACGCACCGCCACTGGGCAGCTGGGAATGAAAAAAGAGAAAGGTATGATAATTACCAAGGAGTCGTCCCCATTGTCAGCGCTCATAGCCCGACGCTAGCGCTGGAAGTCGTGCCCCTCGTCCTCTCCTTCGTCCTTCTCGTCCTTCACCACCTCCGCCCTCTACTCCTCCGCCACCTTCTACTCCTCCGCCTCCTCCTCTTCGTCGCTCCTCTTCACCGCACTTCCGGCAGAAAGCAACGACGCTCGTCATTCTGCGACCGGTCCTAAAGCGTTAGACACGAACGACTCCGCAGCGGGCAGACTCTCTCTCGTTTTCCACCTGTCATCTGGCATCGCAAAGCTACGTTTCCTCGCGCTCCCGTTAGCCTCACCGATTCCTGCTCTTCGCGCCTACGCGATTTTCACCTCGCCTATCCGTGTGCCGACGCGCGATCGGTGAAACGAATCTCGTGGGTGCGAGGAGGACAGCGCCAACGGCCGATCGAGCGAAAGGGAGAGGAAGGACAGAGGGGACACTGACACACGAAACGTCAACGACACTGGCACTGACCGTTCCTCGCGCTTGACGGACTTTCTCTCTTTCCGTTTAGCTCCGCAACCTGCGTCCCCCGCGGTCTGTCGGAGCAAACAGTTTTCCGACGGCGAACTTACGCGCTGGGGTCCGGAGACCTACGATTTCGGGCGGCGGGGACCCTGGGCGCTGGATTCGGCACACTTGGAAGCGCGCGAAGGTATTTCGGTTTGAGTAATCAAACGAGAACGGCGCGAGAAAACGAACTAACCTCCGCGCGCTATTACGGACTGAGGCAACCTGGCGAATGTCGTTCCCTTCCATCGCGTCGTCCCCCCACCAGGGACCCTGCCTTTTCCCTTACCTTCGGCGTTCGGCTGTTTTCTGGCGGTCCTGCGAGTTTTGGGGAAATAAGGAGCATCGGGGATGTTTGCTGAAACGCGGGGCAGTGGATTTCGGAGAGAAGATGCGTGGAAACGACTTTGCGCGGTTGGATGTTGACATTGTTCGGTGCGGGAGAGCGAGAAGGCGTAGCGTCCTCTGACGTGCTGCCATTTTGATAACTGCTTGTTGTGGCGGCCATTTTGCGGGCGCGCGATTTGAATGCCGCGTGACTTAATTCAGTTATGCGACGCGCGCTAATGTGTTGATACAATACGAAATTGCGCAGTTAGTGCTTGTTGAGTTTCAAATTCTGTGGAACGTTAGTGGAAAGATCGGCCGAGAAATGTTGAATGTTGTTATCATTGTTTTGTAAATTTTAACACGTTGACTGCCGACCGTATTTTGCTATGTTATACAACTGCGATGCGATGAAATACGTTGCAAAGTATGTTTAAATCGTGCAAAAGTAACGCAAAGTTATTGGAAGCCAAAGCATTGAAGCACCGTTCCAATATCAATTGCTTCTACAAGATTGCAAATAGTCTTTACTTGCTTTTTTTTTGCATTTTTAGTCAAATCTGTGGCAGTCAACGTATTAATGGCGTTTGTTTAGATCCGTGAAGGGTCCGTCTATTTTTATACTTATCGTGGGAGGAGTAAGAAACCAAAGATCTTGGAAGATACAGGAGACAGAGGAGTGTCCTTGATAAAATCTAAGGGATAGGTTCAATGTGTTACACGTATAAGAAACACGTACACAATTGACACGACACATTAGACGATAGACAAAGACAGACTTTTTCACAACATTTAATAAAACGCTATCAACTATGTATGCCTTTTTTTACTCAAATACTCTAAAAGTTACTTACATGCGTGTAGTTTATATGTATATTTATATCCCATACGGAGGTGTCACGTCCCTCGCAACGCATCGACGAATTCAATGAACGCATATATGAACCTAGAGGCTCAATTCTTTATGGGCACGGGCGCGCGCGCTTTCTGTCTCGCATCATTTCTTCTTTAATCCCCATCATTTTCGCCTATAATACGACTAACGACGTAGGCACCAATTAACGATGAGTGAACACAACGGAAAAAGTAGCACGGCAATTAAGGTCGCCCTGTCGGTGCTCGGGAGCTGACACGTCCAGTAGTTGTATGTATAAATTTAATACTATCGACATATCATTGTTTCCTTAATATAGTATCTCAAATAATCGTGGGTTATTAGCGATCAACGTCCCGGGATGCTAGAAAGGTCTGTGGCTGAAAATCTACGAGGTAAGGTGTGAATGTGCAAAAGAAATCATTCGTCGGCCTCGGCGGCCGAGAATAATCGATGTTGTTCCCTTGTCAACTGAAGGAAAACTATCGCGCGTTACCCCTGCCTTGAATCTGAACCTTCAAATTGACATTTTCATAATTTCAAGGTACAGTGTAAACGGACAGTAAACGTCAGCACGATAGATATTAAACGGTTTCGTTTTTCCTTGACAACGTGCGTTTGGCATACCAGCACCATTAATTTTCTTTCACCTCGGAGACCTGTATATGCACTGTACTGATGCTCAATTCCCGAATTCTTCTATTGAACGCAACACCGTAGAGAAAAGTCGCTTCTCCTTCGTTCCGATATGATGGATTAAAAATCGGAATCCGATTTTCAATGATAACTGAAACCTAGACTCGCACTGAACGATAAAGTTCTGTAAACTCTGTGTCATAAAACATCTCATCTTGCGATCCTGGCAACAAGTTTTCTGCACACGCATTTATCACAATCGTTTGCATTCGCTTACTCTTCCCTTTATCCGTCGCTTTGCCCGTTTCTCTCGTACGGCGAGACAATTCCTCGCCGTCGAACAAATTCGAAGTTTCGCTTAAAAAGAGACCGCATAGGTCCTACGTTTAAAGTATTAAAGTTAGGTAATATAAACTGCATTCTAAGCTGATCCCATGTTGTTTCTTTTTTGGTCACAACCTCGTTGAATCTCTTCCGTTTCCTTCGCCGTGGCATCGAGCGTTTGCTTCGAATCATGAACTCTACTGCGAACTGTACTCTTTCCGAAGAGTATGCCCACGAGCGAAGATTTTCGACGAAGACCTTCTATCGAGAAATGCCGGAATTTCTCCTCATGTCTGTATAATAAGTGTCCGTATCTGTATGTGTGTGTGTGTACTTGTGTATGTGTCTAGTTCTCGATACTCGTCGTCGTCTCCCATTCCGGTTTTCTCGATTAGACGCGAAAAATCGATGGTCCCCCGGCAAGAAACGAGAACGACGTATCGAGCTTTTTTCCATCCCGGGCGGACGCACGTATTTGCTGCGTAACCGCAAAATTTCTCCTAACGACATAGATTCCCACAGGCAAACACGCCACTTCGTATCCACCGCTTCAAACGCGCGAATCCGTGATTCTCGACGAGAACTTTCCATTAAATACCGTTCTTCTCGAAAACCACGGCGGGAAACAATTTATCTTGGATTTTTAGCTATAACGTGACGCGCGCGGGGTTTGAGTCAAAACTCTTCGATCCCGAGTTAAAACCGCGGACTTCTCGAAGTCCGCAACCCTCTGCCGCGCGCGAAACCTTCCGACGGATAAAAAAAGAAAGAGTCAAGTAGCTGAGACGTCCCGAGACTTAAGCCGACACCGTCTCGACCATCGACTTCTTAATGATCTCGCCGAAATTTTCGTCGCACTCCTCCGTGCTCTCCGATTGTTGCTCGCTTTCCTGCCGCTTCTCCTCCACCTTCGCCCCGTTCCCGTGATAAGTACCGTGCTGCTGCGGCTCCATCTCCCCATAATACGAGTATCTCCCTGCCAACAGTTCCGAGAACGGTTCCAGCTTCCCCATCTGCTGAACGACCGCGTTCATGGGCTGGACCGAGTTCAGATTCGTGTACTGCGAGCCAGTCGCCTCGTCCTGCGCGAACGTCGTCTCGTAGGCTGACGAATGTTGTCCCGGGTGCACCTGGCAACTGGCCTGCATCGTCGCGGCCTCCTGCCCGTAAGGGGAATAATGCGAGAACGCCGGGTTTCCGCCCGGCACGTTCTGAAATTGCGGCTGAAACTGGACCCTCGACGTGGATGGCAGACTGGCGTACTGATAATCCTGATAGGACTGCTGGAAGTTCACGCCCGCGTTCCCCTGCCCAGAGAAGCTCTGGAAGGCCTGACTGAACTCGGGGTGCAGCTTGCGCTGGGCAGCGGAACCGTCGACGGTCTCTTCGTTGGGATAGCAGTCGTCCCTGATGGCGTAAAGGTCCAAGCTGTCCTCGCGGGTCCCGGGAATCTCGGGCTGGCAGTTCGACCCGCCGCCGTCGTGATTTTCGTAGTGGAGAGTCGTGAAGCCGCCGCCGGTTATGCAGGAGTCGCTGCTGGAGTTGTCCAGATTCGAGGCCAGATTTATGTCGCGCAGGGGACCCCCGGTTCTGGGCTGATTGTCGGTAACGTCGCGCTCGGCGCCGCCTTCTTCCTCGCGTTGCTTCTTCTCTAGTTCTAAGCGCATGAGGGTGTGGATGAAGTGCGTCCGCACGCGCACTGGGTTGAATTCGATCCTGCCTGAACTGTTGGCGCAACCGTCGCGCGTACATCCGCAGGGAAACCCGGCACGATCCACCTGAAAGCGGACTTGATTAGTTCGGGTCGTTCTTATCGGGGTGTTTGATAGACTCGTTACGATCAGTCCTTTCGGAGCGAAGCCCCAGGTGCGACAATTCTAATCTCCACTCTCGATCTGGGTGAAACATTCTCCGGCACGTACGATGAATTATTCATGGCGACGGACATACATAATTACTGCGTAATGCAGTATTAATCGACGGATAGGTGTTAAATGAAGTTTTTCACGGTATTTCAGCGAGCAGCTGCTATGTTCTTAACCAGTTAACTGTTTATGATGAATATATTCGTCGTGGAAAAATTGTAAAATTGGCGGTTAATTTTGTAATTTTAGTTAAAACTGAAATATATTCCTGAACTGCAAGAAGTTTGGAATATTTTGAGGCCAAGTCGAAAAAAAATTTATAAGTAATTATTATAGAAAATAAAACAGTAAATTAATTATTGCAAAAGATATTAAAGTCATTTCATTGTAACCTAATTTCATATCAAACATACTCTGTGTTTGACGAATATATTTGTCATCGCTTAATTTGTACGACGCACGTAAGGGTCACATTTTCCAACGATGTCAAAACAGTTGACTGGTAACGAAAAATTCAAAAAATACCCAATCGGTAGCATTTATAATCTTGTAAATACAATTAATATTAAATAGTGATGAAACTCTCTGGTCGCCGATACCTTCGCATTACTTCCATTTTGCATAATTCAATCATATTCTATAGTACTTCATCACGTTGCGGTTTTAACACTTTAAGGACTGCTAAGAAATCTGTAAGAAATACGCCTGGGACCGCACGGTGTTGGGAAACTTGTACGTTACAAAAAATCATAACTTTGTAATTTATGAAGCAATTTTTGCGAAACTTACAGAAACTGTATAACTGGAAGTATTTTAGATATTATTAAAAAAAATTATGCTTTTTAATAATTATTATAACTTTTTTACTTAAAAAATAAGTTTGTATGATATTTATAGAAAATGTAAAATAGGATGCATTTTAGGTATTATTCAAGAAAATTGTTCAAAAAATGATTTCAACAAAGTTGACTGCCAAGCGTATTTTGCTACGTTAGAACCGCGATTCAACGAAATACTCCAGAGTATGACGAAAACGTATAAAATGAAGGTAACACAGAGTTGTTGGGAGCCACAGTATTGAAGCACCGTTCCGATATCAATTGCTTTTACAAGATTGCAAGTAGCTTTCATTGCGAATTTTTTGCATTTTTAGTCAAATCTTTTGTGCCGGCCACCGGTGACCATTGTGATTCAAAAAATTCAAAAAATGTCCAATCAATAGCATTTATATTTTTGTAAATGCGATTAATATTATATAGTGATTCAATTCTTGGGTCTCGGATACCTTCGCATTATTTTCATTTTGCACAATTCAATCATATTCTGTAGTACTTCATTACGTTGTAGTTTTAAAATAGTAAAATACACACGTCAGTCAATGTGTTAAATAGTAATTCAATTCTTTAGTCTCCGGTACCTTCGCGTTATTTTCATTTTGCACAATTTAATCATATTCTGTAGTACTTCATCACGTTGCGGTTTTAATATAATAAAATACGCACGGCAATCAACATGTTAACCCTTTGACATACAATGACGTCTCGGAGACGTCATTCATTTCATGTGCCATTGTAGACTTTGACGTCTCCGAGACGTCAAAAACTGTCTTCGGCGAACACCAGGAAGTATATTATTAGATTATCCGTTTCGTGCATCGATGCTGTTTTGTTTAGACTGTTGAAGATGCTTTCCCCCTCTCAATAGTACCTTATTCAATGTCATCAACCTCATTGAATGTTAGCAATGTAAATTTGAAAACAAAACGCCCGGTTTCTGAGTTTGTACATGAATGTTCACAATTGAGTCAAATTAACACGTTGACGTGCGTATTTTGCTGTATTAGAACGGCGATGCTGTAAAATACTACAGCGTTTGACTGAATTATGCAAAATATAAACAATGTGCAGGTATTGCAGACCAAAGGACTGCATTACTATTCTAACAATAACTGCATTTATAAAATAATTCTAGCTATGCATTGCGAATATTTTGGATTTTCAGTAAAATCTCTTGCATCAGTCAGCGGTGACCATCACGGCAATTAAAATGTTAAATGGTATCCTAAGGACGCGTCTATGCGCATTTTATTTGTATATCAACGGGTTAACACTGTAAGAACTGCTCACGAGTTTTCTCGTGGTTTTCTACATACTGTCTTTAGATGTCTCTTACTTTGATACATTGTATCTATTTTGTCTATTTAAGTATTTACATCAATATTTAACAGAAAACAAAGCGAATCACGATACCTATGTAAATTTTGTATGGTTCCTCTTCATAGAGAGATGCTTCACGCAATATCATACTTTGAAAAATTACTAGAAACTCTGATAAACTTGACTTTTAAATCAAATTTTATGATCATTTCTTTAAATAACTTTTTACAGAATTTTTTTAATAATACCTAAAATACATTTCAATTGTACAATTTCTGAGAGTTTCACAAAAATTGCTTCATAAGTAATAAAGTTATGATTTTTTGTAATGTACAAGTTTGTTAAAAACGTACGGTTCTAAGCATATTTCATACAGATTTTTTAGCGATCCTTAAGGGGGTATTCCAATGTGACGGGTCGGGAAAATCGATTTTTTTTGGCATTTTTTGATAGTTTATAGTGATAGAATTAATACCCCAGAACCGGTTCAAGCGATTCCGGCCTTTTTGACTAGTAATAACGTTTCAAAGCAGAGGCTGTAACTGCGCGCGCATCAACGAGATTTTAAGGGTGGCGTAGATGATTATTCAAAAACGGCTTTATAGGTAGACTTCAAATTATAACACAATATTCAGCATACTTGTGGCTATCGCATGAATTTTGATTATAACCCATAATTTTGCCTTATTTACAGCGCAAAAAATTGCTTTTTTTTACAACTTTTTACAAAACACCGCCCTTTTGTTAATTTTCATGGAAATTTGAAACCTGAGGTTCATGCGATAACCACATTCATACAGATTAAAAATCTCTTTCGATTTTCTGTCTCAGATCTCCAGGAGGGCCAGAATTGTCTACGCCAGCACAACAAACATTTTTTTGATGGGTGTAAAACCACCAATATAATTAAATACACAAATATTTTTGAAGGATAAAAAAATTGTCCTCCATTGTCCTAGACCATACCCTTTCAAGAAAAAAAGTTTACTCAATTATATGCAACAGTTTCTGAGAAAAAAATGTTCAAAATTTGCTTTTTTTAGGCGTTCACATTGGAATACCCCCTTAAAACGTTAACTTCGTTTCAGAAGTCGAGATCTTCAGGTTGACGTAGAATGTCTGCATACGAACCTGGCACTTAACGTTCGCCCTGCTACATGGGCAACTTTCTGGGTCACAGTATCCCTTACATCCGCATCCGCAGTGTTCCCGACTGGCTCTAATATCCCTACACTCATCCTTCTCGACAGCATCTATCCTTCTGACGCCAGCCGCCCTCAGCAAAGCTCTACGTTGCCACGTCGGCACCGGTTGCAAGAAGTAGTAACTGTCGATGTCTAACTCCTCGTTGTCACTCGGTTCTTCGTCAGTGTCGTCACTCGGATCCTCCGAACTCGACGCAGCTTCGGCGACGCAATTAGCGGCCCGTTCTGATCGCAATTGTGCCAAACGCGCACGATGGATCCTCCTCTGTTCGGCGGCATGTTCCGACAAGGAAAACCGTTCGGCGTGCGTGTGCGTCGCACTCATGCCTAGCGTACTTCCACCCTGAACAACAGAAAATCGATCGGTTACCGCTGTCTCTAATGTCGACCCCGATGCTTCCGCCGGTGTTGCATGAACACTTGCGGAATATTTTCAGCATCGCGCATTTCAATACGCAGAAACTGACGTGATTTAACTACATGGCGCGAATGCGGATTAAAAAAGCAACAGTTTAGAAGGTATGTCCAAATTTTGATGAAAGACATTGTTGTTTGTGTTCGACCAGGGACGTTTAGTGGCGGCAAAATTCAAAACAAATCTCTAAATGCAGTGTATCTGTTAACACGTTGATTGTGGTATGTATTTTACTATATTAAAACCGCAACGTGATGAAGTACTACGGAATATGATTGAATTGTGCAAAATGAAAATAATGCGTAGGTATCGGCGACCAAAGAATTGAATCACTATTTAACACGTTGACTGCCGTGTGTATTGTACTATATTAAAACCACAACGTGATTAAGTACTATAGAATATGATTGAATCGTGCAAAATGAAAATAATGTGAAGGTATCGGAGACCAAAGAATTGAATCATTATTTAACACGTTGACTGCCGTGTGTATTTTATTATATTAAAACCGCAACGTGATGAAATACTACAAAATATGATTGAATTGTGCAAAATGAAAAGAATGCAAAAGTACCAGAGACCAAAGAACTGAATCACTGACACGTTGAATGCCATGCGTATTTTACTATATTAAAACCACAACGTGATGAATTACTATAGAACATAAAAATTGTGCAAAATGAAAATAATGCTAAGGTACCAGAGACCAAAGAAAATGGAAATTTAAATGTGCCAAGGTATATTAAAACCAACGTGATGAAGTTTAATATATTATTTAACAACGTTGACAGAATTTAATACGTTGATTGCAGTGCGTATTTTACTATATTAAGACCGCGACGTAATGAAGTACTACGGAATATGATTGAATTATGCAAATTGAAAATAATGCGAAGGTATCGAAGACCAAAGAATTTAATTATTATTTAACACGTTGACAGCCGTGTGTATTTTATTATATTAAAACTGCAACGTGATGAATTACTACAGAATATTAAAAATTGTGCAAAATGAAAATAATGCGAAGGTATCCGAGACCAAAGAATTCAATCACTATTTAACACGTTGATTACGACGTGTATTTTACTATATTAAAACCGCAACGTGATGAAGTACTACAGAATATGATTGAATTGTGCAAAATGAAAATAATGCGGAAGTATCGAAGAGCAAAGAATTGAATCAGTATTTAACACGTTGACCACCGTGGGTATTTTACTATATTAAAACGGCAACGTGATAAAGTACTACAGTACATCATTGAATTGTGCAAAATGAATATAATACGAAGGTATCGGAGACCAAAGAATTGAATTATTATTTAATACGTTGACTGCCGTGTGTATTTTACTATATTAAAACCGCCACGTAATGAAGTACTACAGAATATGATTGAATTGTGCAAAATGAAAATAATGCGAAGGTATCAACGACCAAAGAATTGAATCACTATTTAACACGTTGACTGCCGTATTTTACTATATTAAAACCACAACGTAATGAAGTACTACAGAATATGATTGAATTGCGTAAAATGAAAATAATGCAAAGGTACCAAAGACCAAAGAATTGAATCACTATTTAACACGTTGACTGCCGTGTGGATTTTACTATATAAAAAATGCAACGTAATGAAGTACTACAGAATATAATTGAATTGTGCAAAATTAAAAAAATGCGAAGGTACTAAAGACCAAAGAATTGAATCACTATTTAATATTAATTGCATTTACCAAAATATAAATGCTTTTGATTGGGCATTTTTTTAATTTTTGAATCACGGTGGTCACCGGTAACCGGCGCAAAAGATTTTACTAAAAATGTAAGAAATTCGCAGTGAAGCTTATTTGCAATCTTGTAAAAGGAATTGATATTGGAATGGTGCTTCAATACTTTGGCTTCTAACAACTCTGCGTTATCTTTATTTTGCACGATTTAATCATACTCTGCAGTATTTCATTGCATCGCGGTTCTAACATAGCAAAATACGCTTGGCAGTCAATGTATTAACAGATTGACTGCCGTGTGTATTTTGCTGTATTAAAACGGCGATGCTATGAAATATTACAGCGTTTGACTGAATTATGCAAAATGTAAATAGTGTGCAGGTATTAGAGCCCAAAGCATCGCATCACTATTCTAACAACTGCATTTATAAAATAGTTCTTGCTATCCATCGCGAATATTTTGGATTTTCAGTAAAATCTCTTGCGCCCGTCAGCGGTAACCTTCACGATAGTCAAAGTGTAAACAGGTCATCCGGAACACGTAAGAAAACGTCATGAACTCAGTAGAAGGTACCGATGCGTGTTTTTCTCACCTGCGATGGCACGCACGTAAATCCCTGCGACCTCGGGAAATAATAAACGGTCACTGCGTCGAACTGAATGTTCCTCTTCTTTTTCATCGACTCTTCGGTGTTGCTCCTCTTCGGGCTTGGCTCGCCCTCCATGCAATCAGTCAATCTCCGTTTGAGGTTGCTCTTAGGCGGACTCGGGAAGCTCGTCAACGTCCTCTGCGGCGTATCGACGGCAGAAGTGTTCGGCACGAACGTCTCCAGTTGATTTACGGCTGAAACCAGACACGGTGTGCATTCGCAATCGTCAGAGTGAGCTATCGCGTGCCGATAATCGACCGGGTCTATCTTGCACTTGTCTTTCTTTAACGGCAGAGTTAATGACCGCCGAATGCGTCGGATTTCAGCTTCCTATCGCGTAAGTCCGAAAGAATCTCTGCTTCGAAAGTTTCGCGACGTGCGACAAACGAAGAAATAAGACTAGGAAGTTAACAAGGTACGGTTCAGCGAGTAAAACTCATGACATTTTGTACTTTGTCACCGATACTGTTACGAATTCTCATATCATCGGTATGAGGAGTCGTACATGTGTTGAAATTAAATAATATCGGGTTTCTTGGGGATGATACGCCATTTTGGGGCATGATTATAGGTACCGTCAATGTGGAAAGGGCAAAATATTACAAAATGCTATTATGCCTATCAATGAAGCATAGCTCGACAAGTTGACACTTTGGGACTGGTGCAGAGTACATTTGTGTTTTCATGGCCAAATGTTGTTAACCGGTCATGACTTAACTCGTGCTTGTATTTATGCGTGTTTATGCAATTTCGGAACTGAAAATCTGTTATGTCTTTATAAGAGTATTCTAGATTTACGTACGCAAAACACATTCATAGGAATGTGCAGAGAAATTTGATATATTTACAAAACCTGTATACTTTTGAACGTAGAGTATACCATATACGAACAAATGATTAAATAAATGTCATGAGTTTTATTTGAATGTATAGCGTGTAAATAAAGTGTATTGAAATTTATTCATGTGAACAATGTTAAGGAAAATTAAGTCTTTCTCTTTTTGGCGTGACGTTAACAGTCAACTATATTATAAAAATTATAAATAAATGAGAAGCTTAACACAAGTCTGAATAATCGGCAATACCGCTTATCCAAGAAAGTATACGGCCACATTTACATGTATTATGGCAGAAAGGAAATAATATGGTGAAGTAAATTTCTTTTTCCAATGTTAGCAATTGGTATAACTTATGAGTGCTCAAGATTTCATTAATAATTAAGAAAATGTATGTGTATGTAATTAAGTATGTATGTTTACTAATTCTTTTCAGCTACTTCAAATTGAACATTATTATTACAGAATTTGGATTTCTCTTTTTTTCATAGATATGGTATTTGAAAATGCCACGTACACAATGTCGAAACGTCAAATATTTGAAGATCCTTATTTACTCTCAATATTTTTACACCGCTAATATCACACCAAAAGAGAAAAGAATTCTTTTTCTCAACATTCTTCACATCTATCATAAAGCGGTCATTTTACAACTTCCAACATTGAAGTCGCTTTACATGTTTTTATTTTATATCGATTTGAGCTGCATCAAAAGTGTTAGAACCGCGATCCGATTAAAAATAATTAAATCGTGCAAAATAAAGGAGCAAAGTTGTTACCACATTGCCGTTCCAATATCAATTACTTTTAAAGATTGTAAATGGGCTTCACTGCGACATTTTTGCGCTTATAGTAAAATCTTTTACACCGGTCACCGTGTATTTTGCTATATTAGAACCGTGATGCGATAAAATACTGCAGAGTATAATTAAATCGTGCAAAATAAAGGTAACGCAGAGTTTTTAGAAGCAAAAGTATTGAAGAACCGTCGGAATATCAATTGTTTTTACAAGATTGCAAATAGGCTTCATTGCGAAGTTTTTGCATTTATAGTAAAATCTTCTGCATATTTTGCTATATTAGAACCGCGATGCGATAAAATACTGGAGAGTATAATTAAATCGTGCAAAATAAAGGTAACGCAGAGTTGTTAAAAGCCAAAGTACTGAAGCACCATTCCAATATCAATTGCTTTTACAAGATTCGAAATAGGCTTCATTGCAAATTTTTTCATTTTTAATAAAAACTTTTTGCGTATTTTGCTCAAGCGTATTTTGCTATATTAGAACCGCGATGCGATAAAATACTGCAGAGTATAATTAAATCGTGCAAAATAAAGGTAACGCAGAATTATTAGAAGCCGAAATATTGAAAAGCACCGTTCCGATATCAATTGCTTTTACAAGATTGCGAATATTCTTCATTGCAAATTTTTTCATTTTTAGTAAAATCTTTTGCACCGTGCCAGTCAATGTGTTAACAGTCATTATTCTTCAACTTTCAAAATCTTGTAGATTCTCACCCTTCTCCTTGTCGGACAGGATATCGTCAGGTATCCTATCGAGAAACGAAGTTTCAGAATCGCTCTCAGGTGCGGGCGCAGGTCCAGGCTCCCCAGGAATTTCACTCCCAAGCCCCGAGTCGCTCCCATCCGAGCGCACTTCGTCCCTAGCACCGGTAGCTAGCGTTAAACTCTCCGCGGAATCCTCCGTGAAAGCCTCAGGCCTTTCAGGCTCTAACCTGGTCATGATCTCCGGCGTCATTTCCACGCAGCACAGCGACTCGCTCTCCGGACACGTAATCCGATGGGCGACCCCTTCGTCCTCGCAGGTTCGAAGACGTACGTTCACCTCCGAACTATCCGAACCAGTTTCCGTTTCCGTTTCCGTGTCGACGCTCTCCTGCGCGCTCGTCGGTTCACGCGTTAATTCAACCGGCGAACTAGGCACCACATCCTGTTTGACGCCAGTCGACGAATCCACGTCTGGCGGCATCGCCGATGCGAAAACTACCTCCTCGTCGGCTTCTAACTTCGCAATCACCGCTCGGGACGTGGACTCGTCCTTCTCGATTTTCTTCTGAGCTGGCCGAGGCGTCGACGCCTTCTCGGCTTGTTCGTTGTTGGAGTCCAAACGTTCAACGATGACTTTGAGATGCTTGGTGGGAGTGACGATGTTCATGAACCTGTTGGGTATTTCGTCCTGCGGCTTGTTAGGTGCTTGGAACGTGAGGGTTTCGTCAATCTGCTCCTCCTCGATGAAGATCTTCTCGGTTACCAGGGGAAGCGTCAGAATTTTTTCGCTCGACTCTTCGCTGGGGGCATCTGGCGTGTCTTGAGACTGTTTCAAATCATTCGATTTCGGGACTTCGCTCTCGGGACGACGCACTCGCTTGACTCTTTTCTCTTCCTCGGTCTTCGCCGTCAGCGACTCCTCGTCTACCCTTCTTAAAAGCACCATCAAATGCTTCTCGCCCGACTTCGCCGCGGTCACTTTCTGCTCGTCGACCCGCTGCAGTAGAACGACTAATTGCCGATTATTCTCCGAACAGTCGGCTTTATCGTCTTTCATTCTATCTGTACAGCTGGCGGGGGAGCACTCGTTTCGAGGCTTTTCGGCGCTTTTCGTACTGGAAGTTGGTTTCGTATCGGCACATTCGTTATTCTCGTCCTCGTCGTAGTCCAATTTCCTTCGCGCGTCGACCGTAGGCTCGACGCTGCTCGAACACTCGGCTCTATCCAGCTCTAGCACCAATCGATCGGTCTCCCTTATTCTCCTGTCGTCCAAAATGTGCTTCTCTATTCGGCAAACGCTCGTGACGGGAGACACCGGCGAGTCAACGAGCACGCTGTTTTTGTGCGAGCCGTGACTATTGTTATTCTCGAACAGCGAGGAGTCCGGGGTAAGGGAGATCTCACTCAAAGTACGCTCGTGCAGGCTTACCAAAACGGGGGATAATCTGCGAACTTCACTTCGCAGGAGACTCGCTTGCTCATCCGATATTTCGACGCCGATCCGTTTAACCTCGCTTATCGGTAGAAAATCACCCGCGGGCCTCTTACGAGCAGACACACTCGATGATTTTTCCTTGTCGACCTCTTTGTTCTTATCCTTCGGCCTCTCCTTTTCAGGACTCAGCGACCGCGCTGGGGTTTTGACGTTGGAATTTTCGGTGGCGAGTGAATCTAGTCCATTTTGTTTTGCGTTTCGAGTTAATGTCATGTTGGGACTTGAACATGTGGCACTTTCACACGTTTCGTTTGTGGGTTTGGGTGTTGGGTCTTTTTCATTGAGTGGATTCGGGATTTCCGAAGGGCCGGGGTTGACGTCTTCTTGCTTCTCAGTGGGCAGTGGACTGACCGCTACGCTTGTTGTGTTCGGTGCGTCGTTGGCACTGAAGTTGTCGACTTGCCGAATTATAGAGACTCTCAACGAACGAATCATTGGTTTCGGGGCTTTCTGATTCTTTGACGCCTGCGACTCCTGATCGTTCATGTCGTCAGCTTCTTGGCTCTTTCTACGGTCACTTCTTGGGTTCTCCGAGTTTCCTACTTTCTCACTTCCAGAGTTCTCGGTATCTCGATTCCTTAAATTTTTCACTTCCGAACTTCTCAATTCCCGCATCTCTTGACCCTTCGACTCGTCAAGCTCGCGATTTGTCGAGCTTTCAACTATCGGACTTCTCAAACTCTCAACCACCTGATCTATCACAACCCTCTCCTCGCGATATTTCGAACAAACAACGGTTCGCTCTCTCAAATTATCCACTTCACATTCCGTCAAGTTCTTCACTTGCCAAGTCTCAAAACGTCTCACCTCAACCACTTCCGACCTCCTCTCCACAAAATGACTCCCTAAAACCGTGTCCACTAACGATAATCTGTCTCTGTTAATCCCAGGATCGAACGACTCGTTCTTCACGAGTTCATGCGAATCGACTAAAACGTTGCACTGAACAGCGTCCCCGTTAAAAACGTCTTTTTTAACGGCCTCACTTTCGTACTTTCTTATACTCCTGACGTCTTCGCTATTTTGCTCGCGATCATTGACGTATTGTTGTCTCCCGGACCTAAGTCCCATCTCAAAGCTCGCACAATTCTGGACGGAGGCACTCTCTGGCTGTCCTTGACTCTCGTCAGGATTTTCCCTCGGGACCGGAATCGTCGTCGATCCACCGTCGATCCTGTCCGTTCCTTCGGACGTAGAACTCGTCTCCTTCTCACGCTGCAGCACAATCTGGAGGATATCCGGAGTCTTCTCCGAGGTGGAATCCTCTTGGGCCTCAACGATATGCTCCTGGGCCAAAGGTGATTCCATCTCGAACGTCTACCCACACCTGTGATCAAAAAGACAACAATGTTAGACCCGCAAGTCTTGCCACTATGCAGATGCGGACGCATGACCCGCGCTTATACGTTGATCTAACAATAAACTATCCTCGACTATGAATATACAACGTAAAACGCCGCAACTACCGAATGGGATGTTTAAAACCCGCTACCCACGAGAATACCTTCGACCGTAATCGCAACCCCATACATTTCAATATATGGCAATCGAAGTGCCGCGTTAAACTTCAACTATCGACTTCGGTCAGCGTAGAGAGCGCGTATAGGCTAGAATCCGCGTTTACTCGCAAAATATCATGAGCAAAGGACAAAGAGGAGGATGGAGGGATCAATAATCCGCACGTTGATGCCGCGCGCCAGCAGACAGGCGTACGAGTGAGAGAGACAAGGATATATACAGGCGCAGAAGGTAAGAGGGAGAGAGAGCGAGAGCGAGAGAGAGAGAGAGAGAGAGAGGGTGAGGATGGGAGGGAAGAAGTGAGGACCAGCGTACGGCAGGGGAAAAATCAATTTCCAAATATCGTGCCGCGTCGTTTCATGCTCTCACTGACGATTTTGACACTCGCGATCGCCTATAATCTCTCCTTATCGTGGGTGCCGATTAAAAAGGCCCAGCACATAATCCTCAACGGAGATTATTGATTCAAAGCCTGCTCGCGGGAGGAAGAGGGTGGCGTTGGTGCTCGGCTCATAGTAGTAGTGCGCCGCTATAGTGATCGGACCGAAGGTACTGCTTGTAGCGGTGGAGATGTGACGTACGAATATGAAATACGGCTAGTATAAACAATTACATGACAGCGTACAAACGTTCCAGTCAGAACGCGCAGCGGTACGGATGCGACGAATTTAATGTACATGGAGCGTGTATCGAATGCATATTCATACGAATTTTATTGTGTTTCTAGTACGACGATATCGGCAGCTTTGAAATGTTCACCGCCGCGCAGTGGGTAGGTACCACGAGGTTGTTATTAATATCGATACTAGCCTATTCTTCGTTACCATGCGCACCTTTTGTCCCTCGCACACCCCGAAGAACCTCGTCGCCAGGTGTTAACTCCCCTTCGACCCCCTTTCTTCCGTTCAGCCGTTCGTCTCTTATCCTTTTTACCTTCGTACCTTTCGCCCCCCGCCTTCTGCGCCTTTCTCTCTCTCCCTCTCTTTCCCTCTCACGCAGGCCACGCTGACCTCGCCTTCAACTTTAGGTCGTCTCGCAGCTCCAGCTGCCGCCTTCATTCCAGGCCCATTGCCCGGCCTTGAGATCCATCGACCGATCGCCGTCCTCGAGTCGCGAGGACGACCGAAACGAGCGACATCGCGATGGCGACATGAATGGCAGAGAACGAGAACCGCCGACAAGTACCCCAATCAAGATCAGTTCGATGGCGAAAGCTCAATGCTCAGCGGCGGACCTTCTACGAATGCGTAGCCGATAACGAAACAGACCGGGGACCCTTCGAAGATGAAGATTACGTAGTGCGTGAGTCAGCGTTTGTTCGGCTTCGCAAGATAACGAAAACCGTGAATTACTCGGAGTCTGAACGCAAGCACCGGGTACCGAACACTGCAGATGCCGATCGGGTGAGGGACTTCGAGAGAACTCAAACGCGAATCAGTGCTCTGCGTGTGGAAGCGATTGATTCATCTGGCGCCGCGATCAACAAACACTGACATCAGAGACACTTTGCTTCACGCTTCGCGCACAAGAGAACTTCAACTGTACCCGCACTGAACACTGACGCCAGTTAATGTTTGGCCAGCATACTTCGGTACTCCGGCAGATACGCGGGGTCGAGGTTCTGCTCACACGCAGGCGAGAGTCGAAGGAACTGGCTTCGTCGAAGAAAATATTTTGACGAAGTGGACGAGTTTCGAAGAATCGTGCGTGTTTTGCGTCGGACGCCTACTGACGAGTCTGTTTCAGCGTTGGAACAACTCGCAGGGAATTCAGACGAACAACGTATCGAGAGCGCGAGAAGTCGTTGGCTCGGAACGTGGATAACGGGGCAAAGCACGAAAGCGACCTCCCGGTGAAAGGTGGCAAGGAGGCACGAGAACAAGCACGTCAGGCTTATACAACAAATCCGATGAACATGTTCGATTCACTGCGAAAATGCGCGTTTTGGCCGGACGAGGCGATGAATCTTGGCTGATGCCGACTCGATGAGCATTGGTTATGTGATCTCGTCTCTGGACGGTTCTTTGGGGGTTAAGGCCGAGTGAAAATCTGGCAAGCTGACGTTCGGTACTTTTGAACTCGAATCGTATGCAAAAACGTCGTCAATACGCGATGTAGTATCGCTTACAGACTCTGATTTTACTCCTCGAATTTACTTAACGACCTTCATCTACTTCGTCTACCGAAAAAGTCTCCGCGTACTCGCCGAAATTAACTGAGCCAATCAACAGCTGTCGTTCACAGTTCCCAACTCCCATTGAACTCGTCAATCTAAATCCCAGCGATCGCCCTCGGGCTCCAAAGCCCAACTTCAACTCCGTCAAACGATCACCAGACCCCGAGCCAAACTACAAATCGACTTTCATCCGACTGGAACTCCGTCGACGAGCAAACAATCGAGCACAACGTTGCCTTTCCTCCGCCCAGCATCAGTGACTCACGTCGCTCGTATCGAGAATTCGTATGGGCAGCGCACAGCTTGTGCAGAGACCGTGGTGCGAGAAAAGCGAGGGAAATCGCAATGTCCGTATCGAAGTTTTCGGGACTGAACGAGATGAGAGGGACGAGGAGTTGAGAGAATCGAGCCGCGTCTGCCGCGTTCGACAGCTCGGAGCAGAGTGAGCAGAACGAGCTGGACGCCTCGTCGATGACGACGCGCGACGCCGACACTCGGCGAAGTTCGGCAGACTTCGGCCAACTCCGCCGAGCCGGTGAAGGGTACGCGCGTATTTTCTGTGAACGGCTTCTGTGTGTGTATGTGAATGTACGTTATATGGCCAGGTACATGGCCTGGCAGTCGCATTATGCTAGTGTGAGTGGGTGCGCGTGTAGAGAATCTGTGTGGAGAGTAGGCTATGTGGGTACATTAGTATTGTTGAGTTTGAGAGGATGTGTGTGTGCGTTACGTATATGAGCAGTACAGCGCGTATTTTCAGTGAACGGCTTCTGTGTGAGGACGCGGTCTGCGATTGTGTGTGTATGTGAATGTACGGTATATGGCAAGGTACATGGCCTGGCAGTTGCGTTATACTAGTGTGAGTGGGTGCGCGTATGTGGTAGTAGAGGATCTGTGTGGAGACAGAGGTAGGCTATATCGGTACATTAGAATTGTTGGGTTTGCGACGGTGTGTGTGTGTGTGTTATATACGTGAGCAGTACAGCGCTCGTATTTTCTGTGAACGGTTTCTGTGTGTGTATGTGAATGTACGGTATATGGCCTGGCAGTCGAGTTATGCTAGTGTGAGTGGGTGCGCGTGTAGAGGATCTGTGTGAGATGTATCGGTACATATGCGACGGTGTGTGTGTGTGTTGCCTGGCGTAGTGAACGGCTTCTGTGTGGGTACGTGAATGTACGGTACATGGCCTGGCAGTCGAGTTATGCTAGTGTAAGTGGGTGCGCGTGTAGAGGATCTGTGTGGAGACAGACGTAGGCTATATCGGTACATTAGAATTGTTGGGTTTGCGACGGTGTGTGTGTGTGTGGGTACGTTAATATTGTCTGTGTGTGTGTTTGTGAATGGAGATGTGTGTTATTAGGTACGTGTGTGTATTTTCTATGAACGGCTGTGTGTGTGTGAAAAGCGCGCGTATTTTGCCGGCTTCTGTGTGTGTATCTGAATGTATGTATATGGCCAAGTATATGGACTCTGCAGTCGAGTTATGCTGATGTGAGTGGGTTTGTATGTAAAGGATCTGTGTAGAGACAGAGGTAGGCTATGTGGGTACATTAGAATTGTTGGATTGCGTAGAGATGTATGTGTGTATTTTCTATAAGCAGTCGAGTTATGCTGGTGTCAGTAAGAACGCGTGTTGGTATTACGCGTATGTGGGTACGTTAATATTGTTGGGTTTGCGAGGAGATGTGTGTTATTAGGTACGTGTGTATTTTCTATGAACGGCTTTTGTGTGAAAATGCGGACTGCCACTGTGTAAGTATCTGAATGTATGTATATGGCCAAGTATATGGACTCTGCAGTCGAGTTATGCTGATGTGAGTGGCTGCGTATGTAGAGGATCTGTGTGGAGATAGAGGTAAGCTATGTGGGTACATTAGTATTGTTAAATTTGCAAGGAGATTGTGTGCGTTATGTACATGCGTATTTTCTGTTAACGGCTTCTGTGTGTGTATGTGAATGTACGTTATATGGCCAGGTACATGGACCCCGCAGTCGAGTTATGCTGATGTGAGTGGGTGCGTATGTAGAGGATCTGTGTGGAGACAGGGTAGGCTATGTGGGCACATTAGTATTGTTAAATTTGCAAGAACATTGTGTGCGTTATGTACATGCGTATTTTCTGTCAACGGCTTCTGTGTAAGTATGTGAATGTATGTTATATGGCCAAGTACATGGACCCCGCAGTCGAGTTATGCTGATGTGAGTGGGTGCGCGTGTGTAGAGGATCTGTGTGGAGACAGAGGTAGGCTATGTGGGTTGGTACATTAGTACTGTTGAGTTTGCGCGGGGAAGTGTATATGTTATATACGTGAGCAGTAGGGTACGCGCGTTTTTCTGTGAACAGCTTCTGTGTGTGTATGTGAATATGTGTTATATAGCCAGGTAAATGGACTCTGCAGTCGAGTTATGCTGATGTGAGTGGGTGCGCGTGTGTAGTAGTATAGGATCTGTGTGTATGTGAATAATGTACGTTATATGGCCAGGTACATGGACTCTGCAGTCGAGTTATGCTGATGTCAGTGGGTGCGCGCGTGTAGAGAATCTGTGTAGAGACAGAGATAGGCTATGTGGTTTGGTACATTACTATTGTTGGGTTTGCGCGGTATGTGTATATATTATATACGTAGCAGTGGGGTACACGCTCGTATTTTCTGTGAACGGCTTCTGTGTGTGTATATAAAATGTGCGTAATATGGCCAGGTACATGGACCCTGAAGTCGAGTTATGCTAATGTGAGTGGGTACGCGTGTGTAGAGTATCTATATGAAGAAACAGAGGTAAGCTAGGTGTATGTATATGTTATATATGTGTATATGTTATATACTTGAGCAGACGGTATATAGGGCTGTTATGGGGGAGTTGTGTAGCGTTGTGTTTATGTGACGTTAGGTGTGTGGTTAGGCAGAGTTCTATGTACGTAAGTAATAGTTCAACGCAGAAATTATGTAACGCGGGTAGATGGGTAGGCGTATGGTAGTTTTTTGGCAGACAGCGTATGCGCAATCGGCGCATTACGTCATCTGACTGAGACGGGAGTCTGGTAGAGTGAAAATGGCAAATCAGACGTCTCAGGGAGGTATTATGGGGAAGTTGTGTGGCGTTTGTGTTTATGTACGTTGGAGGTCATGACGTGGGGTGCAGACGTTAGGTGGTTAGGCCAAGTTGCATGTATGGAATTAATAGTACAACGCAGAAATTATATGACGCGTGCAGATGTGTACACAGGGACATAATAGTTTTTTTTCGCCATATGCTTCGTTCACAGAGATCAAAGCGACTAACTTCAGAATAATGTTTTTTCCATTTTACCGTTGAAGCACTTGATTGATGGTAGTTTTTGTGATGCTAATTGATTTGGTAAATGAACGGCTTATATGCGCAATCGATACATTTGATCGGTACATCGATCGTGATCCAACTACAAATGTAGGGATAGACGCTTCACCTTATGGAACAGTGTCATATTCGAAATTATAGTACCGATACTAAAAATCAAGCATTTTAGCAACGTGCTCTACGACTAAGAACGGTGATAATCGAAATTACGTTAAAAGTATTGACTCTGGCGATGCTATCGATAATGAAGAATAGACAAATAACTGACATATGCACGCATAGGCATATATGAGCCATTGACAGACCGAAACTATTAAATCTAGTGTAGGAATAGACGCATCACCTTATGGGAGTGCCCTATTCGAAATTATAGTACCGATACTAAAAATCAAGCATTTTACTAGCGTGCTCTACGCCTAAGAACGGTGATAATTTAAATTACGTTAAAAGTGTTGACTCTGGCGATGCTATCGATGATGAAGAATAGACGAATAACTGACATAGGCATATATGAGCCATTCATAGGCTGAAACGATTAAATTTACTTTTAATTTTTTTTTCACATTTTCGCACTGAATTATTTGTTTGATGCATTTGATATTTAAAATGAATTTAATACTTTTTATTTTGCGGAGTTTAACAATTTGACAAATATGCGGTTCATATGTTTATGCCGTTTAATGTCAATTCCCACTACGAGCAGCGTTGTGATCTTATACTGCAACTGATTCATAACGTGATATGTAACAGAAAAATATTACGGGAGCGTTGATACCCGCAAAATTTGGGATATAAATATGCGTTGGATGCTTAATTCTATCTTGTCTACAATGCAGTGATCTTAGACGTAAATCTACTAACGCGATAAAATGCTTATCAAGAATGTCTGAAACGTGTTATGGGGAAGTTGTGTAACGCCTTTTATGTATGTGTGAGTAGTAAGTTTGTTTGGAGTTGTGTACCGTTAATGTAAAAGTATTCGTAGGCCGATCGATTTCAGAAAAAATTTCGTGAAATTATAGTTTGTTACGATCTTTCTTTATAAACAAGTGTGTACTTATTGTTAGAAATCTTTGAAATAGATACAATACAAAAGATGCGTTGTTCAAATGATTTGCAAAGTTAATAAGAAAAACTAGAAAAAATCGACAGGGATACAAAAGGAATTCGATATAAAAAATATTACTCTTATACGATTTTGTAGAAGAAGTATTCCTGCAGTTTTTTCCGACAATTTACGTACGAATTGACCACATTAACAGATCAGCTTATTGATGACTATATACATTCAAGTACCATCAGTAGAGTTTGAATCATTATTCTATTGGAAATCATCATTGAAAAATGGAGTAGAAAATATGCAAAAACTATAACAATAGAAAGATGAAATATTATTCATTCGCAAGCATTTTTTTGTATCATATCTCTTACATAATTTTCCGAGAATATATGAAAACTCGTTTATGAAAAATTAGTTAACCTCTTAACTGTGAATGACAAGTATATTCGCCATAAAGTAATGGTTATTTTTAGTGTAACGGTGTAGTCACCATTTGTTGCTTACATTAAAATCTTTATCAAGACTGAAACGTATTTGTAAATCTTTACTGCACTTTACAATATTTTGATACAGGGAAGCTATTAAAAAAAGTTAAGGAATTTACTTGAAAAAAAAAAATACAATGCAACCCATAAAATATTTAGAAACATATGATTATATTACTTATTGATATATTCTTTAATTTTGAATCTATTATCCCCAGGTATCAATTCCATTTTTTACGGAACGAAGCTCTTTTCTGAAGAGCAGAAAAATAAAAATCTTAGTCACTATCATTACGAACATTTACGTTTTGTAAATTATATAAACAACTTGCAACAACCATATTATTTGGAAAACCCAAATGCTGTTTCGTTATCGTTACATTCAATTTTACAACATATACATTGTTCAAAATTATTCAGTGTACGAACATATTCCATACTGACTGCATACGTAGCATAATATATCATTTCAGCCGTTCTCATTAATGATTCAAAATTCACTATGCGAAAACCTGACATTTCGACACTAGATACTGCTCTTCCCAAAGGAACAAACCCATAGCACGACTTTTAAAATTTCAAAATTCGTCTGCTTTTCAAATAACAAACGCCAATACATTAATTGACTGGTACGCACCAAAAAAACTTGCAATGTCACCGCATACGTAATTACTAGTTCATCGTAGACATTATGCAACATATATACAAGAGTACGTAGACAGTATTTTTGTTTGGTAGTATGAGCAATCGGAGTTTTACGTGAGTCAACAATCTTATCTTTTATTACTATTATATTTATTTTTTATTTTTATTTAAATTATATTTTTTATTATTATTATATTTATTTTTTATTTTAATTTAAATTATATTTGTTATTATTATTTTTTTATTTAAACTATATATTTTTTTAATTATTATTATTTTTGATTGTATGCTTATCGCAGCGTTTACAGTGCTAAATTAATCTTCAGCGATGATGCTCATATATTGGCCCATCCTTAGACACATGCAAAATCTCAAACTATGGCCAGTAGTGTTTATGAAAATTGCATAAAGTGATTCCATGTATTTAGTCTTTTCATGACGTAACACCTCATTTCAAGCAGCGGCGTAATTCAGGTGACTGGGTGAACGATTAATAATCATAAGCAATGCAGAAAAACCTTTATCCACTTCTTGTGGCAACTTAGGAGTAAACAGACACGATAAAATCGCCGACACGATAAAGTCGATCTATAAAGCCGTTTTTGACTAATCATCTACGCCACTTCCAAAAATCTCGTTAATGCGCGCGCAGTTACAGCATCTGCTTTGAAACGTTATTACTAGTCAAAAAGGGCGGAATCGCCTAAATCAACTCAGGGATATTAATTCTATGACTATAAACTACCTAAGCAAAAAAAATCGATTTTTTCGCAAAAAATCTCGTCACATTGGAATAATTATCATAACCTTAAAATAATCTTTAAATCGAAATTTTCAAAATGAAGGTAATTAAAAAAAATTGTTTAAAAAATCATATTAAAAAATTATCAGAAAATTTTACTTAAAATTCAATTTTATCAGAGTTTGTTGTTAGAAGCCAAAGTATTGAAGCACCATTCCAATATTGATTCCTTTTAAAGATTGCAAATAAGCATCATTGCAAAATTTTTGCATTTTTAGTGAAATCTTTTGCACCGGTCACCGGTAATATGGACCGTTTATTTTGAAACTGATATAAGTCCATTTTTTCAAAAAATGAGATATCACATAATTTGCCATTAATTTAGTGTAAACTTTTATTTATAACAAGTTAATATTCAATATCTTAAAAAATGCGGATGCTTTGTTCAATTTAAAATTGGCCAATAAAAGAAATTGGGCACCGATTAATTATGAAAGTGATGTAAGTCCAATTTCCATAGACATAAGTGGTATAGAAATGGCAATGCAAAAAATTAATTTCTTGTACGCATAATAGAACTATTATGATGTTGCAACACGAGGTACAAAAAATCGTAAATGTATTTTAATGGCCTAAACCGACTCTGGGATATTAATTCTATGACTATAAACTATCAAAGCACGTAAAAAACAAATCGATTTTTTTTTAACCCGTCACATTGGAATACCTCCTTAACATTAGGCCCCTCAAAAATCACTTTATACAATTTTATGAAAAACCACTAGCCACGTAAACAAATCTTTTAGCATTTTCCGTGCATTAGATGGTGGAACTTGGGTTCCATAAGCCGAAAATCGTTTACATCCCGTGGATCCCCCCCTCGTCAGACGTCAATCCACTGGCGCAACAAAGTGCAGATGAAACACGCTTATAAGCAAGCGACACTTCAACGGGATCGTCAAAAATGTTTCAAGCTTCTGTGCGACTAAACGCACTTGCGATTCAGTGAAGCAGACGTAATTCGCGACATAATTACGGGGTCGTAACTTTCTGACCGGCGACTTTGAAACGACACGTGACGAGCGTGTGCGTAAGCGTATAAACGTAGGCAGACGTGCAGGTTCCGAACAGACGGCGCATCTTGCGTCACTTGATGCGCCATTAAATAATTCATTATTTAAATGAAACGCGGTTCATATCCACGTTCGGCGATTGCGCACGGACGTGTGGACTTATGAATGTATGCGTATGCATGGCAGCGATCCACGCGGCATGCGGGCAAATTCTGGATTTGCCAATTCAAAGCCGCCCCCGATTATTATTAATTACCGACGCGAAATTGTTGACACGAAAGTAATTGGCTATTCATGCCCGGTGCAATGAATGAAGAACAAGGTATTAACCCTTTGCGATCGGTGTCCCCGTAGTGGGATTTTTAAGGGGGTGTTCCAACATAACGGGTCGAAAAAATCGATTTTTCTTTTTTTGCATTTTTTGATAGTTTATAGTCATAGAATTAATATCCCAGAGTCGGTTTAAGCGAGTAAAATACATTTATTATTTTTTGTACCTCGTGTCGTACAATTATAACAGTTCTGTGATGCGTACAAAAAATTAATTTTTTGCAATGCCATTTCTATACCACTTATGTCTATGGAAATTGGACTTATACCGCTTTCATAATTAATCGCTGCACAATTTCTTTTATTGGCCAATTTTAAATTGAACAAAGCATCCGCATTTTTTAAGACATTAAATATTAACTTGTTGTAAATAAAAGTTTATACTAAATTAATCGCAAATTATGTGATATCTTATTTTCTTGAAAAAATGCACTTACATCAGATTAAAAATAAACGGTCCACATAACGAGATTTTTGTAAGTGGTGTAGATGATTACTCAAAAACGGCTTTATAGATCGACTTCAAATTTTAACACAAAATTCATCATACTTACGTCTATCGCATGAAACTCAATCATTTTAAGATTTTGATTATAATCCATAAATTTGCTTTATTTATAGCGCAAAAATGTTTTTTTTTACACTTTTTTAGAAAACACCGCCATTTTATTAATTTTCATGGAAATTTGAAACCTAAGGTTCATGCGATAACCACATTCATACAGATTAAGAATCTCTTTCGATTTTCTGCTTCAGATGTCCAGGAGGGCCGGAATTGTCTACGCCAGCGCAAACAAATTTTTTTGATAAATGTAAAACCACCAATATAATTAAGTACACAAATATTTTTAAACGATAAAAAAATTATCCACTATTATCCTAGGCCATAACTTTTCAGGAAAAAAAAGTTTGCTCAATTATATGCAACAGTATCTGAGAAAAAAAATGTTGAAAATTTGCTTTTTTTAGACATTCATATTGAAATACCCTCTTAAATCGTCGTAGAAGTCGATATTTCCGCAGCGGGAACCTCCGAAAATGCAATTATTTTTTGGGGCATGGAGATGTGCGTCATCAACTCATACATACTGTATAAAATAACAAAACAACAGAACAACGAAAAGCCACTAACACACTTAAATTTTGTGAAATGTTTAGTCGATCAGTTAGTAGGAAATTTCCGGCACCAAACACTATCTACACCGCAACCTTTGACGTCATTCGTAGACATTAGATTAAATAATCAATATCTTATAATTCATTCAGGAACAAGAAAGACTGTGCAGTATGTTTGAACAAAAAAACTGCGGGGAAAAAGACGAGAAACACACACGTACTGTGATACTTGTACACGAAAGTTAGGACTCCATATTTTATATATATCAGTTAATAAATCGTATTATTTATTATATCAAAAGATTAATTACTATACAATTTAATTTATTAATATTTATTTTATTAATATTTTTAAATTTATTAATAAATCGTATTATTTATTACATAACAAAAATTATATATTGTATAATTTAATTGATTAATATTTTTTTTAATTTATTAATAAGTCGTATTATTTATCATATAAAAAATGCCGCGTAATTTAAAATGGCAAATCATTTTGAGACACCCTTTGTTACAGAGCTAAAATATAGAATATAAAGCTAAATTATTAAAGATAAATATAAACCGACGAGGGTAACATTGGGGCAAAAAATGTGATTCGATTTGTACACGAAAGCCAGGACTCCATATCGGTGATTGTTTCGCGAAATGTCATACTTTAGAACATTACAGAGATTAAAAATTTGTATTCTTACGCATTACAAGTAGTAATAAACAGAACAAATCACTTTCAACAAATTCTGTGTTTTTCAATATCCATATATTGACTTTGAACTCTGTACGGAAAAGTATTATAATTCCGAAATGGTAGATTTTATTTGACCTGCTGGTACTTTCAAGAGCGAAATCTGCCGACCAGAAAGGGTTAAACGGTTACACTGAAATTTGAAAGTCTCCTTAAGGATACGATACACTATTGCAAAGTAATCGCTGACAAAGGTCGGTAGGAAAATATATTAGGTTGGAAGGAAAGTTCTGTCGTATTTTTAATAGGCAGGTCATTTTTCTTGTGAATAAAAAAAACATCTGGCTAGTGAGTCATTCGGTTTTTTTTGTTTCTTATAGCTGCTCTATAATATAAAATATTATATTTTACCATTCATAATTTACTTGTGATATTTAAAGTGAAAAACATGTCAGTAGATAAAGTACATTTATGACACTGCATTTTGTATGAATTCCAAAAAGGAAGCAACGCATCGGTTGCATGTAAAAATGTATGTGCTGTATTTGGGAAAGATATTGTAAATGTTCGTACTTGTCAAAGATGGTTTAGCAAATTTCGTTTCGGGGATCTGAGCTTCCAAGAAAGTGATCGATCTGGACGACCATCGAAGATCGATAATGATGTTTTACGATCCATGTTGGAAAATAATCCACATTTAACAAGTCGAGAAATTGCAGAAGAGTTTGGCATTCGTCATACAACACATTAAATGTATTATGATTAATATTAAACACATATTTTTATAAATTAATTCAAATAGTTTCTTTAAAATACGACAGAACTTTCCCTCCAACCCAATATTTTGAGACGCAAATGTTTGGAATAATTGAAATAAAGTGAGTATTGTCATCCGAAAATTATGAACATTATAGTCAGATAGATATAATAATAGTATGAAATTGAAAATTATTGAACGGTCGAAGATGTTGAGTAAAATATTATATATTTCATTACGAAAATTTAGTACGGCGTGTTGTATTAAAACATCTTAAGTATAAATGAGGCTGATTATGGCAACCCCTGCAATATTAAAATTTAGTGACCTTGCGGTCCAATTTTATCATTCTTCCAACAATGATTCAACATTTTTTGGTAACATACTTTGCCAAATGTTCGCACCAGGATGGCTCTTCCTTCTTCTGCACGTCGTGTCGTAATCTTCTTCGGCAGTAATGTTAGACAGTCGTTTTCTTATACATGAAACAAAACATTCAAGAACGTACAGATAAAACATTTGCTTATATAACCATACTTCTTATTACTTCGTCATTGTACGCTTTGATTAAAACAAATTCTTTTGTCGCCCAAGAGCAACAAGTAAACATATGTCAGCTAACGTGTTAACCAGTTAATTTGACGTGTATACTCGTCGTGTAAAATAAAAAATTACCACTGACTGCCAAAACTCGAAATTTCAATAAAATACAATGAGAATATTATTTAGTGATATGTTTCCTTTATATTACCAATAGAACTGCTAAGTATTTTATATTGCAAAACAAATTATATACGTAAGCCGCGATTTGGACGGCGAGCGTTGATTTGCGGAAAAATTACGTAAACAATTAGCAGGACTAATATTAGTCCTTTGTTCTACGGGACAGAGTCTTAAACATTTTTGAATACAATAATCCTAAGCATTCGATCCAAAATCTTTTTCTTCCCCGCTTTCGAAGCATCTGAGGTAAACCTGCGTATTTCCACAGTTATTGTCAAAATAAAACATAAGGTATAAGAAATAGCTAAATATGTATGATATAACAATAATGATAAGACAATAAATTGCTAAATTTAGGCTTTAGATGAGTGATTCAGACAGCAATAGTAGCGAAATTTATAATAGGACCATTTATCCTGCGTGCGACGTGTATACACGTCATTGCTTCATTTTAACCCTTTACTCTCGACTGTCCTCTCTGAGGGGACACAAAAATACTTCGTGTTATTACTGAGGAAAATGTATGTACAGAAAACGTTTGTTCAAATATTTGTTTCCTTAAGATTTTTCCGGGGAGTTACAAGTTGAGGCAATGAGATAGAATTAATAATCTGTGTGCTATTTAATATTTAGTAAATTCGTGGTCAATAAACTGAGAGGAGTATTCTAGCGACTGCAAGAACAACCTTCTATATATTCCTACAATAGGCTGAATGATAAACTGCAAGTTATTGTATAAACATTGTATATGCTCGGAAGAAAAAATGACACGTGAAAGATCATAAACAAGTTATTACTGCGATATGTGTTTGAATAAATCCGCAATGCACATTGGTGAATGAACTATGACGCATTGGAAAATAATAGGCTATAAAATTCAATTTTATTTCAACGTAAATGTATCAGCAAAGTTGTATGCAAAACATGATTTAAGCAGACTATTTTTTTCAAAACTATACCATTTTAAACGAAATGTTGCGCTATTCGCTACTTCGTGGAGAAACATGTTCGAGTGCAAAGGGTTAAATCCGCATGCTGTGGGAGATTTCTAAAATTAAGGGGGTATTCCAATGTGACGGGTGGAAAAATCGATTTCTTCTTTTTTTTTGCATTTTTTGATAGTTTATAGTCATAGAATTAATATCCCAGAGTCGGTTTAGGCGATTCTGTCCTTTTTGACTAGTAATAATGTTTAAAAGCAGAGGGTATAACTGCGTGCGCATCAACGAGATTTTTGCAAGTGGCGTAGATGATTACTCAAAAACGGCTTTATAGATTTTTATTTTTATTTAATTTATATATATTTAATTCTATTATATGATTATATGATATTTAATTTTAATACTTTATTTATTATATGATATTTCATTTTATTACATGATTGGGAACATGAACATGAACCTCAATCATATTCAAGTTTTGATTATAACCCATAAATTTGCCTTATGTATAGCGCAACAAATTGCTTTTTTTTACTCGTTTTTAAAAATCGCCGCCATATTGTTAATTTTCATGGAAATTTAAAACATGAGGTTCACGCGATAACCACATTCATACAGATTAAGGATCTCTTTCGATTTTCTGTCCCAGATGTCGAAGGGGGCCGAAATTGTCAACACCAGCACAACAAAATTTTTTTGATGGGTGTAAAACCACCAATAGAATTAAATACACAAATATTTTTAAACGATAACAAATTTTCCTCTATTGTTCTAGGCCATATCTTTTCAGGAAAAAATGTTTGCTCAATTACATGCAACAGTTTCTGAAAAAAATGTTGAAAATTTGCTTTTTTTAGGCGCTCCCATTGGAATACCCCCTTAAATTCCGCGCTTAACACATTGTTGCCCGGCAATTTTCGGCAAAAGCTATCTCAAGTCACCGGCTATTATTTCGTAATTGAACATGGAAGCGAAACGATGTAAAAAACCTTCTATAAAGTTTGTTCGTGTATAATGAATTCAAATTGAACTTTGGACATCAATTTTATGTAACTTTTAATATTTTTTTGTATGATTAACTGTACAGCAGTTATTTACGCGTAGATGTAGACAAAAGGTTTTGGACGTATATCTTGTTTCGTTGCGCTTTCATTTTAAAGAGCTAGATTATGTCCTTGTTATTCCATTTTCAATAATCATTTTCGAAATGTCTACAACTTATTTAAAAATCACTCGGGCAACTATATAAAGCATTCACGTATAATTTATTGAAAAATGCTTCACTGTCACGTTCCGTCGTTCTTGACACTTTCTAATACTAGAATTATAATAAAAGCCTCAGTACCAAGAAAAGTATTCTTTTTATAATAAAGCAGACGCGATTGACCACAATGAACAAAATTTTGCTATATTCTATATTGCCCTGCGTTTCAAAAATTAAAATAGCCAACGCAAGTGCTATGCCCTTGCTATTTCATTTTCAGTAATCATTTTCCAAATGACTACAATTTATTTAAAAATCACTCGGGCAACTATATAAAGCATTCACGTATAATTTATTGAAAAATGCTTCACCGTCACGTTCCGTCGTTCTTGACACTTTCTAATACTAGAATTCTAATAAAAACCTCAGTACCAAGAAAAGTATACTTTTTTATAATAAAGCAGACGCGATTGAACACAATGAACAAAATTTTGCTATATTCTATATTGCCCTGCGTTTCAAAAATTAAAATAGCCAACGCAAGTGCTATGCCCTTGCTATTTCATTTTCAGTAATCATTTTCCAAATGACTACAATTTATTTAAAAATCACTCGGGCAACTATGTAAATCATTCACGTATAATTTATTGAAAAATGTTTCACCGTTACGTTCAGTCGTTCTTGACACTTTCTAATACTAGAATTCTAATAAAAACCTCAGTACCAAGAAATGTATACTTTTTTATAATAAAGCATACGCGATTGAACACAATGAACAAAATTTTGCTATATTCTATATTGCCCTGCGTTTCAAAAATTAAAATAGCCAACGCAAGTGCAAACACGAGTTAACTCGTGACCGGTCAACAATGTGTTAACTGATTAACCTATCGTTACACAGTTCGCACGTGCTTACATGTGCAACAACGAACGGTACACTGCCTCCGATAATTCCGAGCAGTTTTCTTTTTAGACACTCCTGTCCTATCTCTAGATTGCCGCTGATAATATATCGCAAAGCTCGAACAAAGAATAATGAGCAGAGAAGGTAGAAGAACGTAATTGATTGTTTTCGATACTGCGACCCGTGCCAAATCTGCCCCCTTGCTTCTTTACTCCACTTTCACCCCACCCCCCTTACTTTCCTTACTCCTCTTTATTTCTCCTCTTAGGCTGCGCACCGCCGAGGGACATAATAATGGCCCTGCTTGCTTTCTCCGCTCTCCTTTTTCCTATGAGAACAGAAGCTGAAATATCCAGCACGCAAACAAAGAGATCGCATTAACTTGGTCACGCAATATTTTTCAAGGTCGAAAAAGCAGGATCCTCCTTGCAAAGCGACCTACTAAAAAAACGTTTAAATACGAAGAAAAAGTTCATTAATATGGAAAAACTTGACGGAATATCGAGCACGGTAAGTATGTCGCGCAGAATTTTTCAAGGCTCCGGAAACACAATTCTCGTCGTGACGTTGGTCGTTCGAAGAATTTGGGAAATATGAGAAAAAAGCTGAAGTATCGAGCGCGTTAAGTATGGCGCATGAAATTGTGCAAGGGTCCGAAAACAGGATTTTGTTCGCGACGTTCTTCGTCGAAGAAAATTTCCGAAAATTTCAAGAATATAAGAAGGGCGTTAAGTCACTTAACATTAATAGTGTAAAATATGATACAAAGCTGAAAAATTTATATTGTTTTAAGCAGTTAGTGAAAATTGATTTAAAATTTATCTAGCGCATTAAGTATGTCGCATGGAATTGTTCAAGGGTTCAAAAACAGGATTTTCTTCGCAACGTCCTTCACATCGAACAAGATTTCCGAAAATTTCAAGAATAGAAGAAAGGCATTAGGTTACTTTACACTGACAGTGTAAAATATGATATAAAACTGAAAAATTTATGTTGGTTTAAGTAATTAGTGAAAATCGATTTAAAATTTACTTAATTTTTTTTTCATTACAGGATTGTGTCATTAATGCATTTATGTATTTCTTATCAAAAAATTTTAATAACGGGAATTTTGTAATTTTGCAGTTTGTGTCAGTCCGACTCGCGCGATTTTTTCGATGTTGTTTTGTTAAATACACCGAGAAATATATATTTGCAAAAAATCAATATTTTATTTTGTTATAATTTTGTATAGTGTGATAAACTTTAAAACACTCCCCAGTAAGCATTGCAGGCTGATTTATGCACGTATGACAATAATAAGTCGTTCGACACTGCCACCAGGTGTTTTTCTGTCAAAACAAACAATGCAATCCCGTTTTCTTCGGTTTTATGGCCTATGGAGATTAAAATTTTCAAGGTCCGGTGGTTTGTGCGTCGTAACAAAACCCGCTGACCTTTTTTTTATATATCTTAGTAATTTTACTATACTTTGATTTGATTTCTTGTGTCATTTCAAGAGAAAACGTCAGGTAAACGTGCACGTCTCAAAAAGTTGCACTGGAATAAGTTAATTCCTTGTAACCTCTAAGAAACTTTAATATTCCCTGAGAGGGGACAACGGAATGCAAAGGGTTAAGACCACGAGTACGGCTCGTGACATTCATGTTTGGCCGGAAATGTCCATCACGAGCCAAACTCGTGATATTCGCGTTTGTCATGAAATTAAACAACGAGTCAAACTCGTGAAAATAGTGTGGGATTTCAAATACAGGGTCCTCTAGTTGGCGAGGTAAGGTCACCTACGATCTTCAATTATTATATTGATGTATCATAGGTGACGAGTTTGTTGAATCGTGTTATTTTGGTTGCTTAGTAGTGAGTTGACGATAAGACGTAAAGACGAAACGACGAAACGACGAAAGATTAGAAAATAAGACGAAAGTGTCTTGATTGAGTTGTTATTGTTTGTAAATATAAAAACTGTAATAATAAATACTATAATAAATATTGTTTATAAATATAAAACTGTAATAATAAACACTATAATAAATATTGTTTATAAATATAAAAACGAAGGATTTTGAAAAATTTTAATTTTTACAAGAATGGCAGCACTTATTTGTCATTACAATAAGCAGGGCCTGAACGAAGGATTTTGAAAAATGTTAATTTTTACAAGAAAAATCCGAAAAAATCTTTTGAGGTGATCTAACTGTCGTTTTTATGTTGTAACTTTTTTTTTTATTACCGAAATAAAAAATCCTTCGTTCATGCCCTGTCTATTGTAATGACAAATAAGTATATAAAATTAGAGTCCGATTGGTGAAGTAGTTTTTGAGAAATCGTGCTCATCGCAACCGTATGTTTTTAAAAACACAGTTTCGAGATAATTGCGTTTGAAGTTTCAAGCTCTTTACTAATCATATATAGTAGCGCTCCAGATAAACGCTTATAATTTTTGAACATGTGCTCCGATTCTTATGTACTTTTGAGGAAATATTCTTAAAATGATGTACATCATGAAAATGCAATAAAAAAAAGTCGATTTTTTTCATTAACCCAAGTAGGCATAACCCCTTAACACTGACAGTGTAAAGTATGATATAAAACTGACAAATTTATATTGTTTTAAGTAATTAGTGAAAATTGATTTAAAATTTACTTAATTTTTATTTATTACAGGATTGTGTCATTAATGCATTTATGTATTTCTTATCAAAAAATGTTAATAACGAGAATTTTGTAATTTCGCGGTTTGTGTCAGTCCGATTCGCGCGATTTTTTCGTTATTGTTTTGTTAAATATGTCTGAAAAGTATATGTACATTGTTAACCATATCGAATTTTTAGTCTATTGTCAGATGTCAAATTAAAAGTGTGCGGCAACGGGTTAAATTCCTACAATACTGCAAGGGTATAACTGATTATGGGGACATTCTATTTTCTTGGATCGAAAAAATCGATTTTTTGTTTATTGCCTTATTCGAAAGTATATACTTTCGAGATTATGTCCTTAAATTTGCAGCGATAAATTCCAAAAATTGGGAAAGTTATAGGCCTCGCATCTGACCCACCTCGCGCAGAAAATCATTAAAAGTCTATGCAATAAAAATCGTATAAATATATAGCAATGAAAATCATATAAACATATGAAAATCATTAATATATGAAAATCATATGGTAACGTCTCTTGAGCGGTCGGGCCGTTTTTCTCTTTCGGCGATCTTTATTTATTCTAAGAAATTATTAATTCTGGAAACGATTTAAAAGAGAAGATCACCCAAATGTGAACATTGCATTGGTAAATATTACGAAGGAGTGCGTTCCGCGCCCCAAAATAACATCTAAATATCATCTTACCCTTCACCTTGACGATGTCTGTTATGTTTATTGCTTTCTGAACATGCATTCAGTATTCAAACAGTTTTCAAAAGAGGCGTATCGTTTTAATATGAATCGAAAACAAAGTAAATTTGTCAATTCGAGACCCTGTCGTTCGCGAAAAAGAAAGTTTATTGGAAATCAGCATACAAGTGAATGCAGTTTAGAGTACGCTAGTACATCGGCAGAAGAATTAAAAGAAAATGCTGATCTGCATGTAAATATTGATCCGGCTATGAATTATTGTATATTATAATTTTACTGCGTAAGAATCTTTTATATACAAAAATTCGATATGCAAAACTTTAAATGCGTTTTTCTCAGTACTATATTTTTTCAACTGGCATGCAGGAATTCCAAAAAAACTATTCGATCAATCGGTCCGAGATTTTAATGTATTATTCTACATACTTATGCCTATCGTATGAACCACGGGTGTGTTAATTTATCAATATTTTCTCATTTTTTTCCATCATAAAAAGACGGAAAAAGTGCCATTTTCGTGAACCTAATTTTTGAAAGTCAGTCATTTTGAAAGTTTTCATGCAAACTCTTTCTCCGTGATTCATGCGATAGTGGTTAATATGTAAATTAGGATTCCTGTTCTGTTTTTTTTCTGATTATCCCAACGACCGCAATCACGCACGCCAGTGAGTATGAATTTTTTGGAGGTGCTCCAGCAATCAAGAAGAATCTATATGAAAAAATTTAAAAAAACATAAAAAGAAAATATTTTTGTATAAATACTCTTTCTCCGTGGTTCATGCGATACTGATTAGTATGTAAATTAGGATTCCTGTTTTTTTTTTTTTCTGATTATCCCAACGACCGCAATCACGCACGCCAGTGAGTATGAATTTTTTGGAGGTGCTCCAGCAATCAAGAAGAATCTATATGAAAAAATTTAAAAAAACATAGAAAGAAAATATTTTTGTATAAATAAAGGTCGATATGATACAATGTGAAAGTTTCAAATTGCTGCGTTTCTATTTTCGATAAGAAAAAAATGATTGAAAATCAGTAAAATTTTTCGATGAGAAAGTAGAATGTCCTCTTAATGCATCGACTCGCACAAAATCCTTCGATCGACATCGGCCGACACATCAGATAAAACATTGATTACGTTTTCTTATGCGCACCGCTCGTCGCGCTTATAAAGTGCGACAGATGAGGGAAACGAGAGGGAACAAACGCGAGGGGTAGTTTTTCTGAAGTTGCGAAAAAAGCGGAGGCTGATAGGTGGGGAGGGTGCGGCGGCGCAAGATAAAAATACAAAAAAGAAGAGCGGACGCAGGGGAGGGGGAGGAGATCAAAGCGGTTTTACGACACCGGCAGACGGTGCGATATTGCTCCGTCGTGCTTTCTGCTTTCTGAGAAAGCTCCGAGACTCTCCTTCTCCCTTCTTTTCTCGCTGCTTTTTCTGTTTCTTCCTCAGCAACGCACACTTTCCTGCCCCTCGCCTTCTTTTCATGCACACACATCGTTCGCAAGCTGCATCTTCTTTCATTCTGTTTCATTTTACTCTCCGTCGCTTATATCCTCGCACGGCGTTGCTCTATGCCTCTCGTCTAAACGCATAAGCGTTTACGTTCTTTCGTTTATTTCGGCCCTTCGCGGTGTTGAAGATCTCGAAGCCGGTTTTATGGGGGAAATCTGGTCAGTGTTGGGATGTTTTCAAAAATCCGGCGTGTTTCGGGATCCTCGGGTTTGCTACTTTGCAATTTCTAATTTGTGAAGTCTGGAGGTGTAAGGAGAGTGTTTGGAGGAAGACCTTTTGGAAAGCGAATATATTTTCCTGAAGAGCGGATGCAAGGATCCCGGAATATGTAGGGTTACTAAAAGCATAATGATAAGAAAGAAACTTCAAACACAAACGGGCTTTGTTTATTATTATTAAAGCATGTTTGTTGTATGTATATTTGAAAACTCTACAAACCTCTGCGTACTTACAGAGTTTACATTCCAAATGACAAATAGTAAAGTGCAGGATCCAAGGATATCAAAATATACACAGCGTTTGATAACATAGTAATAATACATAAAACATTTCTTATGGTTGAAGGCTGTTTATCATTATTACGTCTCTCTGCAAATTACCGAATCCTTAGGTCCCTACTTTCAAATTTGTAATTTGTCATTGCAGAGCAAACCCTAGAGTTGCACAGGGGGTTGCTTCAAACAGAGACCCCTCGCAAAACGAATGTATATTCTTAAACAAGAGACCCAAGGATCCCGTAACATATAGAGTTACTAAAAGCATAGTAATAATAAAGAAACTTCAAACATAAAAGGGCTTTGTTTATTATTATTAAGGTTTGTTTGTTGTTATTATATTTAAAAACTCTACAAACCTCCGCGTATTTTCAGGGTTTACGGTACCATTACAAATTACAAATAGTAAGGAGCAAGATCCAAGGATATCAAAATATAGACAGTGTCTGACAACATACAGTATACAAAACTGTTCTTATGATTGAAGACTGTTTATCATTATTATGTTAAAACTCTACGAATTACCGAATGCGTAGGTTCCTACTTTCAAATTCGAAATTTGTCATCGTAAAGCAAATCCTAGAGCTGCACAGAGGGTTGCTTTAAAGAAAGGCCCCTCGCAAAACGAATATATATTCTAAACAAGAGATCCAAGGATTCTGTAACATGTATAATTACTAAAAACGTTAATAGTAATAATAAAATAATACTAATAAAGAAACTTCAACCGCAGAAGGGCTTTTTTATTATTATTAAAGTTTATTTGTTGTTATTATTTTTAAAGACTTTACAAACCTCGCGTACTGCCAGGGTTTACGGTACCATTTCAAATTACAAATAGTAAAGAGCAGAACCCAACGGTATCAAAACATAGACAAGGTTTGACAACATAATAATACTAATAGACGAAACTTTTCTTATGGTTGAAGGCTATTTATCATTATTACGTCTTAAACCTCTTCGGATTCCCGAATCTCTGGGTTCCTACTTTCAAATTTGTAATTTGTCATTGTAAAGCAAACCCTAGAGCTGCACAGAGGGTTGCTTCAAAGAAAGACCCTCGCAAAACGAATGTATATTCTTAAACAACAGATCCAAGGATCCCGTAACATATAGAGTTACTAAAACCATAATAATAATAAAGAAACTTCAACCACAAAAGGGCTTTGTTTATTATTATTAAAGTTTCTTTGATGTTATTATATTTCTTAAACAACGACTGAAGGGTGTTTATCATTATTACGTCTAAAAATTCTGCAAATTACCGAATCTTTAGGCTTCTACTTTCAAATTTGTAATTTATTATTGTAAAGCAAACCCTAGAACTGCACAGAAGGTTGCTTCAAAAAAAGACCCCTCGCAAAACGAATTTCTTAAACAAGAGGTCCAAGGGTTCCGCAACATATATAGTTACTAAAAGCAGAATAATAATACAGAAACTTCAAACAGAAAAGGACTTTATTTATTATTATTATTATATTCAAAGTCTACAAACCTCTTTGGTGTTACAAATTATATTTAAAGACATCCAAGGATGTCAAAACATACACAGCGTCTGACTACATAGTAACATGTGTATATTGTTTTTAGAGATGGCGTTAGTAATTTTCCGTAAATTGAAAAAGTTCCGTTATTTTTATGACTGAGGGTTGAAGACTGTTTATCAATATTACGTCTTATAATTCAGCAAATTACCGGAAATCCTTAGCTTCCTACTTTCAAATTTCTAATTTGTCATTGTAAAGCAAACCCAAGAGCTGCACAGAGGGTTGCTTCAAAGAAAGATCCTTTGTAAAATGAACATACATTCTTAAACAAGAGATCCAAGGATGCCGTAACATGTAGAGTTACTAAAAGCATGATGATAATAAAGAAACTTCAAACACAAAAGGGCTTTGTTTATTATTATTAAAGTTTGATTGTTGTTACTATATTTAAAGACTCTACAAACTTCCGCGGATTTTCAGGGTTTATGGTATCATTACAAATTACAAACAATAAAGAGCAGGACCCGAGGGTATCAAAACATAGACAAAGTTTGACAACATAATAATACTAATAGACGAAACTTTTCTTATGGTTGAAGGCTATTTATCATTATTACGTCTCAAACCTCTTCGGATTTCCGAATCCTTACGTTCCTACTTTCAAATTTGTAATTTATCATTGCAAAGCAAACCCTAAAGATGCACAGAGGATTGCTTCAAAGAAAGACCCCTCGCAAAACGAATGTATGTAACCAAGAGATCCAAGGATCCCGTAACATGTAGAGTTACTAAAAGCATAATGATAATAAAGAAACTTCAACCACAAAAGGGCTTTGTTTATTATTATTAAAGTATGTTTGTTGTTATTACATTTAAAAACTCTACAAGTCTCAGCGTATTTTCAGGGTTTATGGTATCATTACAAACTACAAATAGTAAAGAGCAGGATCCAAGGATATCAAAACATAGACAGAGTCTGACAACATAGTAATAATACACCAAACCGTTCTTACGGTTGAAGCCCGTTTATCATTATTACGTCTTAAAATTCTGCGGATTGCCGAATCCTTAGGATCCTACTTTCAAATTTGGAATTTGTCATTGCAAAGCAAACCCTAGAGCTGCACAGAGGGTTGCTTCAAAGAAAGACCCTCGCAAAACGAATGTATATTCTTAAACAAGGGGTTCAAGGATCCCGTAACATGTAGAATCACTAAAAGCATAATCATAATAAAGAAACTTCAAACACAAAAGGGCTTTGTTTATTATTATTATTAAAGTTTCTTTGGTGTTATTATATTTAGAGACTCTACAAACCTTATGAAACCCTTCTTATGACTAAAGACTGTTTATCATATTACGTCTTAAAATTCTGCAAATTTCCGAATCCTTAGGTTCCTATTTTTAAATTTATAATTTGTCATTGTAAAGCAAACCCTACAGCTGCACAGAGGGTTGCTTCAAAGAAAGACCCCTTGCAAAACGAATGCATATTCTTAAACAAAAGATCATTAGAAATTACAAATAGGGTTCCGCAACATGATAACATAAATAGACATGAGTTACTAAAAGGTTTATAATTATTATGCCTTAAAACTCTGCGAATTACCGAATCGGTAGGTACCTACTTTCAAATTTGTAATGTGTCATGATAATAATAAAGAAACTCCAAACACAAAAGGGCTTTGTTTATTATTATTATAGGGTTTACATTAGATTTTTTCTTGTATGATGTTTACTTTATATTCCAGGGTTTACATTAGAAATTACAAATAGTAAGGAGCAGGATCCAAGGATATCAAAATATACACAGCGTTTGATAACATAGTAATAATACACAAAACCTTTCTTATGGTTTATCATTATTATGTTTTAAAACTCTGCAAATTACCAAATCCTTAGGTACCTACTTTCAAATTTGTAATGGGTCATTGTAAAGCAAACCCTAGAGCCGCATAGAGGGTTGCTTCAAAGGAAGACCCCTCACAAAACGAAGGTATACTCTTAAACAAGAGACCCAAAAGTTCTGCTACATATACAGTTTCTAAAATCATAATATTACACGAACTATAACCATAAAAATGGCTTCAAAATCTTAAGAAACTGCGGAATTTGCATACATCAATGCTATCGATAGTCGATGCGTGTGAATTATCGAGTTCTGACAATCGTACTCTGATCATTATGATTTCATGGTAAATCGATCGTGTCCTGATCATCGCGCTTCGATAAATAAACCGATCGTGTCTCGGGCATGTTTCGATCGTGCTTCGATTCCGTCTCAAACGCCTGTCCCGTTTCAGTCAAACTCTGTTTCATTCTCCGAACGCAAAAACCAGAACTGTGTCGTCGGAGCGAGGTTAATCTGTTCGCGGACTCAAAACCGTTTTGGAAGCCGATTCGTTCAGTGACCTGAATGGGTTTTTACGTGCTCGATAGGTTGGACAGATTTGCTGATCGGCAGGTTTGATCTCCGTGTCGGACTTTGAAAAAGACGTACATACGTAAAATGCTTGATACTTACATCCGTGTTTATGTTTATGCATGCATTTATTTTCAAGATGATGCAAAATGACATGAATGCTATAGCATTAAAATCTTTAAGTCAATTATTTTAAATTTAATTTTATATTACCTTAAGTTTTTGTAATTATTCTACCTGTCAAGATAATGAATAACTGAATTAAAATATGATAATCTGACTAACCTTATAAAAAGTGTTTAATCAAATTTCGCTTATCACAACCAATTTAAAAATAAAATGACTGTCAATTTTTGCACCTCGTTGAAACTTTTAATATCCGCGAACGTGTTAAGAGACTGCGAATTTGATAGATAGTGAATAAATGCTGCGAGGCATGCGAATTGGATTGGAAATGAGCATCTTCTCAAGTCTACTTCTTTCAACTCGTTCTGTTCTGCGGGCGTGCAAACATGTTCAATGGTGAACGCATGCTAAACCACCATGGGCACTTATGGTACGTTCACTGAATTGAATGTAAGCGCTATGGGTGTGTTTACATGTCGAATGTAATTTTGATATTATTATTATTATTATTATTATTTTGTTAATAAAAGGGGCAGATTAGATTTCTAATACTTCAGGTGAAGAATTTATTTATTGTAATAGGGTTAATGAAAAAAAAATGATCTTTTACAATATTTTGAACAATATTAATAAAAATAAAAATAATAATAAATAACAATAATAATAAAAATTACAATGAATTTCATAAACAACTTTCCTTTTTTTCTTTCAATACTTTTTTTATTGGTATCAAAATTATTTCAAACTATCTTCATTTTCGTTTCTGCTTAACTTCATAATTATAGAAATAATTATCTCTTGATGATGACACGATAAAAGTGTCGAAACGTCAAGTTGGTACGTGACGGTTAATTGGCACACGTAGCAAGTAATTAACTTTATATATAGCCGGAACTTCTTTTACACAGTCAAATTACAGTGGTCATTAGCATGTTTATTACATCATTTTCGATAGCACAAAATTTTGAAGTCTACCGACAGCAATATTTCCAAACATATTGACAATGTCAATCATCGTTAGGAAGCAATAATCTGAAATACTCTCGCCATAAACTGTTCTATAAATACTTGCAAATAAAAACTGTTACGGGTGCTTATTGCACTTTTTGCATTGTATTTATTGTAGGATTTTTTGAAAATACGTACAAACCCCATTTTTATAAAGAAATAAGTTAATAAGCTACACTTTCACGGTGTCTTGTTTGAAATTGAAAGGTATACGAGTGCTTTTTGCATTGTGTACACGTTCACTAAATTGTCCAATGCGACCGCAATAGGCATATATATAGTATTTGTTGAAACCATGGACAAAACAATTGATAAAAGCAATTTTTACGAGTATTTAGAGAGTATTCCGAGCAGATTATACATGATTTGAAACCTATTGAGCACCGAAAGCGTTATTCGCTAATATATTGCATCCTTAACGAACCGAAACTACACAACGTTAGCCCGAATAACACGTCTGACCATACATGACTCTTTCCACTTTCATTTCCGCGCCGAACGCTTCTTTCCCTTAGCGCTAAACGTGCCAACCTGGGTCAAATGACTCCTTTCAAAATTTACTTTAAAATCATACATTCATTGTTATTTTTTTTTCGCTCATTTGACTTTCTGTAAATTCTTATATTATCTGATTATTCAAGTTTCCGTTTTAATAAATTAGAAATTTCTTTCTGAAAACCAACGTTTACTTTATAAGGGGTTAAATACTGTTAATTCTAAAGCAGTGCGATTAAATCATGTCATGACATTTAAATATTGTCCATTTTTAAACGAGAATTTTATAATTTTGTGAATGTATTTCCATAAATTTAAGTATTGTCGAGTTTCATCCGGCAATTTTAAATGATCTTCACTTAAATATTGCCAATTTTAAAGCAGTACGATAAAATCTGATAAATTTAAATATTGTAAATTTTTAAACGAGAATTTCATATTTTTGTGAATGTATTTCCATTCATTTAAGCATTGTCGATTTTAATGCAGCAATTTTAAATTATTTACATTTAAATATTGCTATTTTTCAAGCAGTACAATTAAATCCGATAATTTTAATTATTGCCGATTTTTAATCGAGAATTTTATATTTTTGTGAATGTATTTTCATAAATTTACGCATTGTCGATTATCAAGCGGCAATTTTAAATGATCTCCACTTAAATATTGCTAATTTTCAAGCAGTACGATTAAATTCGTTAAATTTGAATACTGTCAATTTTTAAATGAGAATTTTATATTTTTGTGAATGCATTTCCATAAATTTAAGCATTGTCGGTTTTAATGCGGCATTTTTAAATGATCTACACTTAAATATTGCTAATTTTCAAGCAGTAGTAATAAATCCCTTAAATTTATATACTGCGAATTTTTAAACGAGAATTTTATATTTTTGTGTATGCATTTTCATAAATTTAGGCATGGTCGATTTTAATGCGGCAATTTTAAGTGATCTGCACTTAAATATTGCTAATTTCCAAGCAGTAGGATTAAATCCTTTAAATTTAAATATGATCAAATTTTAAACGAGAATTTTATATTTTTGTGAACATATTTCCATAAATTTAGGCACTGTCGGTTTAATGCGGCAATTTTACATAATCTTCTCTTAAATATTGCTAATTTTCAAGCAGTACGATTAAATCCGTTAAATTTAAATATTGTCAATTTTTAAATGAGAATTTTATATTTTTGTGCATGCATTTCCACAAATTTAGGCATTGTCGATTTTAATGCGGCAATTTTACATGATTTTCACTTAAATATTGCTAATTTCCAAGCAGGACGATTACATTCATTAAATTTAAATATTGTTAATTTTTAAATGAGAATTTTATATTTTTGTGAATGTATTTCCATAAATGTAGGCATTGTCGATTTCCATGCGGCAATTTTAAATGATTTGCACTTCAATATTGTTAATTTTCAAGCAGTACGATTGAATCCGATAAATTTCAATACTGCCAATTTTTAAACGAGAATTTTATATTTTTGTGAATGTATTTCCATAAATTTAGGCATTGTCGATTTTAATGCGGCAATTTTAAATGATATTCACTCGAATATTGTTAATTTCCAAGCAGGACGATTACATTCATTAAATTTAAATATTGTTAATTTTTAAATGAGAATTTTATATTTTTGTGAATGTATTTCCATAAATGTAGGCATTGTCGATTTCCATGCGGCAATTTTAAATGATTTGCACTTCAATATTGTTAATTTTCAAGCAGTACGATTGAATCCGATAAATTTCAATACTGCCAATTTTTAAACGAGAATTTTATATTTTTGTGAATGTATTTCCATAAATTTAGGCATTGTCGATTTTAATGCGGCAATTTTAAATGATATTCACTTGAATATTATTAATTTTCAAGCAGTACCATTAAATCCATTATATTTGAATATTGTCCATTTTTAAATGAGAATTTTGTATTTTTCTGAATGTATTTTCATACATTTAGGCATTATCGATTATCAATCCGCAATTTTGACACTAAACGTACCAAGCGGGGTCAAATGACCCCTTTCAAAAATTACTTTAAAATCGTACATTCATTGTTATTTCTTTCTCTCATTTGATTTTGTACAACTTCTTACATCATCCGATTATTCAATTTCTCACTTTAAAAAATTAAAAATTTCTTCCTGAAAATCAACGTTTATTTCATAAGGGGTTAAATGATCCCTCATGGTAAGAATAAGTAGGTGTAAATTACCGGTACGTTTAGCGTTAACACCTTGGTCCCAAGATTTGTAACCCACATACCGTGAACACAGACTTCGCATAAACTTCACAAACCAGCCTGCTAAACCCAGAGCACGCATCCACGCATCGCCGACATCGCGTCTGAGCGCAATTACCACAAATAATATCCAGCATAACGAAAGCATAATTCCGCACATAAAGCCCGACTCTTAAAATTCGCAAATCCATTACAGCGACGCCACGCTCGTCCCATATGGTACCGTATTTAACGACGCATTACGCGCGATTTACATATATTACGCTAAACAAAATTATTTAAAAGCGCGCGCGACCGCTTATTTATTTACCCAGAGCGCATTGGGAGGCGAAAATCAAACGAGGGCGCATTAGAGAAGTGGGGGGCGATTCATTACGCGTCTTGTTTAATTATCGGCCGTAGTAGCCGGCATGATTTAGTGCGCATTGAGCGCCAGACGCTTCTCCACCTCCGCCGTAGAATGAAATGTGGACAGGCAGGGCAGACGCATGCGTGGACCCACGTAGCACGCGTGTGTGCACGTCAGCGTACGTGGGCGTACGACCTTTTGTCGCCTGCGTAAATGGATCTTCGTACAGCCGATGAACGAGATTCACGGGAAACGAGACGCAACACGCATGACACGTATTCGAGGCGAAATGAGCGACGGATTGGCACGTCATGGTCAGGTGTACGTTGTCCGAAATTGGTGGGACGCTGGTGAGAGCCACTTTACGCGGCTGAGAGTTAAATCAGTGTTATAAGATCATAAATCCAGTGGCGAGGGTAAATGTAGAATATCACGGTATATAGATAGGAGACGTACACGAGGGAGATTGCGAAGCTTATTGCAGATATTGACAAAAGGTCTTTTATTTAAACGCTTTAATAGTAAACGTACCAAACGGGGTCAAATGAGCCCTTTCAAAATTTGCTTTAACTCTTTGCGCTCGACGCGCTTTTCTCTCGGGCTGACCAGCAACTCGACAGTAATCCGCCGCGTGCGCGCCTATTTCATGAGTTCGTTTCTGTTAACTTAATATAATTTTAGGCACAATAGGACACTTTAAACTCGTATATTTTAACATTACATACATTTATTTAACTTAATGAAGGATATTTATTAAGGATTACGTTCTATAATTTTTCTTCTTGTGGTATTTTGTAAAACAATCTCCAATGTGCATTCTTGGCTTGTCGGGGCATGTGTCACAATAGTACACAGTTTGTCGTCTTTGGCCGGACTTTCGTTGGGAACAAACTTTGCAATCCTTTTTTTGTCCCATCAAAATAACATGCAGCTTCCCATTGAGTCGGATCATTTCAGAAGTGCTCTGTGAAGTAGAAGCTGTGCTACGTTGGCTTTTGGCTTTTGGCCACTTTGGTTTTCAGATTCACTATCGATTATTCGGATTTTTCGTCTTCTTACACCTATAACGTCCTCACTATCTTCATCACTTCCGTCTTCATTCTCATGGGCAAGCTGTCTATGTAGTGATGTAATTTCGTTCGTTATTGCCGAAAAATTGAACTCATCTTCACTAGAAGTAATTTCTTCGTCGTGTTCCGTACTTATTGGGCTCACTAACTATGAAAGAAATATTACGATTGCCAAGAAGGTTGAATTCGAACTAATGTCGAAGACAGAGTCCAACCCGCGTTTGCAAGTATTTTTGAGATAAGACATTTTATCTCAAAAGTGCGAAGACGGTGATTGGTTCTTTTTGTACCTTTTTTTGAAAGAAGCGAATTGAAAGAAGCGTCGCGACGTCTATCAGCGTTCTATTATTCTCAAGATATAATGCACGCATTGAAATTCGTTTGTGTTTTTTGAGATAAGACATCTTTATAGCTACGTAGACACCTCATAAAATGATCTACGAAGGCAGTCCGATAAGTACTTAGCCTACAAAAGAAAAACAAAAATTTTGAAAAATTGACGATTTATTTTTCAACATAATCTCCTTTTAACTCGATACACTTGATCCAGCGATGCTCCAACTTCTTCAACCCGTCTGAAAAATACGTTTTCTGGAGATCTGCAAAGTAGGGCTCCGTGGCGGCGATAACCTCCTCATTCGACTCAAATTTCTGCCCAGCGAGTGACTTTTTAAAGTTTGGGAAGAAAAAGAAGTTTGGAGAATACGGTGGATGGGGCAGCTGTTCGTAAATAATTCAACGAATTTGGCTGTAGCTTGGGCAGAGGTGTGAGCCGGTGCGTTATCGTGGTGAAAGACCACTTTTTTCTTCTCCAAATGGGGCCGTGTTTTCCTTAATTCGGCGTCGAATCGGCTCAATAATTCGGCATAGTACATCCCTATGACTGTTTTGCCCTTCTCCGGGTAGTCTATGTAGATCACACCTTGTGAATCCCAGAAAACGGTGGCCATCACCTTTCCGGCCGATAGGACAGTCTTCGCCTTCTTCGGAGCACATTCGCCGGCCGCAGTCCACTGTTTCGACTGTTCCTTGGTCTCTGGTGTGTACCAGTGGATCCACGTTTCGTCGACAGTCACAAAACGACGTAGAAACTCTTTCGGATTGCGCTTAAGCAGAAAGCTGCATCATGCCCAATATTTCATGCAGGATATGCCCAGATTTCATCGCTGGATCAAGTGTATCGAGTTAAAAGGAGACTACGTTGAAAAATAAATCGTCAATTTTCCAAAATTTTCGTTTTTCTTTTGTAGGCTAAGTACTTATCGGACTGCCCTCGTACATAAGGGAGATTGCGAAGATTATTGCAGATATTGACAAAAAGTCTTTTATTTAAACGCTTTAATAGTAAACGTACCAAACGGGGTCAAATGAGCCCTGTCAAAATTTGCTTTAAAATCATGCGTTCATTGTTATTTCTTTCGATCATTTGATTTTCTGTAAATTCTTATGTCATCTGATTATTCAATTTTTCGCTTCAACCCCTTAACCTACAATGGCGGGCATAGCCCGCGTACGATGATCGGGCCAAACTTACATTTTACGAGCATAGCTCGCGTACGATGGTCGGACCAAACCTAAATTTTACGGGCATAGCCCGCGTACGGTGATCGGGCCAGAAGTGAATATTACGTGGAATATTTGATACGCAATTACAGTCTGATGCAATAATTGTAGTAGACGCAAGTATTACACAATGTTTATTTATGCAAAACTCCAAAATACAAAATTAGTAATCTGTAACGGTATGATATATTTCAAAGCATTCAAATTCAAATTTCGGGCCAATTTCTTCGAATCTAAATCGTAGGTTAAGGGGTTAATAAATTAGGATTTTCTTTTTAAAAATCAACGTTTATTTCATAAGGGGTGAAATGGTATCTCATGGTAACAATAGGTAGGTGTAAGGTACCGGTACATTTAGTGTTAAATTATCTTCACTTAAATATTGTTAATTTTAAAGCAGTACGATTAAATCCGATAAATTTAAATATTGTCAATTTTTAAACGAGAATTTTATATTTTTGTAAATGTATACTCATAAATTTAGGCATTGTCGATTTCCATGCGGTAATTTTAAATGATCTTCCCTTAAATATTGTTAATTTTCAAGCAGTACGATTAAATCCGATAAATTGAAATATTGTCAATTTTTAAACGCGTATTTTATATTTTTGTGAATGTATTTCCACAAATTTACGCATTGTCGGTTTTCATGCGGAAATTTTAAATTATCTATACTTAAATATTGTTAATTTTAAAACAGTACGATTAAATCCGACAAATTTCCAATTTGTCAATTTTTAAACGAGAATTTTATATTTTTGTGAATGTATTCCCATAAATTTACGCATTGTCAATTTTCATGTGGAAATTTTAAATTATCTACACTTAAACATTGCTCATTTTCAAGCAGTACGTTTAAATCCGTTAAATTTAAATATTGTCAATTTTTAAACGAGAATTTTATATTTTTGTGAATGTATTTTCATAAATTTACGCATTGTCGATTTCCATGCGGAAATTTTAAATGATCTTCACTTAAATATTGCTAATTTTCAAGCAGTACGAATAAATCCGATAATTTTAAATATTGTTAAATTTTAAATGAGAATTTTATATTTTTGTGAACGTATTTTCATACCTTTAGGCATTATCGATTACCAAGCCGCAATTTTAACACTAAACGTACCAAGCGGGGTCAAATAAGCTTTTTCCAAATTTACTTTAAAATCGAGGCGTTCATTGTTATTTCTTTCGATTATTTGATTTTATATGCATCCATAGAAGTCAAAGGGTAGGACCGCTCAGGAGTTTTCTCTATTTAAGATTATTCTTATTTTGTCTATTTAAATATTTACATCAATATTCAATGGAAAACGAAGCGGATCACGATACATATGTACATTTTGTATGGTTCCTCTTCATAGAAAAAAATGCTTCACGTAATACTATACTTTGAAAAACTTAAACACTCTGATAAAATTGACTTTTAAATAAAATTTTATGATAATTTCTTTAAATAATTTTTTACACATTTTTTTAAATAATACCTAAAATATTTTCAAGTATACAATTTCTGAAACTTTCACAAAAATTGCTTTATAAATAACAAAGTTATGATTTTCTGTGACGTACAAGTTTCCCAAAAACGTGCGGTACCAGTCGCATGTCTTACAGATTTCTCAGCGGTCCTTAAAGTGTTAATATAATAAAACCATCAATTCAAAAGTGACTTAAAGCTCCACACTCGCTGTCACGTGCACAACTGCATGGATACAAAACCTATGCGAGTGAAACTGCGAGAATTCTCAGAAATGTAAAAAAATTCACAGTATTACAAACGTTGGAAAACACATCTCAGATTCATTCCTTCCAAAACAAATTTCGTATAACGACCTGATTCTCAAATTCCACAATTGCCACTAAGCGCACCAACGTCTACACACAAGACACATGTATGCGAAATCATAAGAATGATTACGAACACAGATAAACATCACGAAACCCTCTTCTACACTCATCGCCTCTCAGCAGAAATTCCAAATAACGCCTTGGGTGCCCAAATTCGAAAATCTCCAGCAATTCGCATCACCACAAAGATCAGACGCATGCGCACGTTAGAAACATCGACAAAACGCCGAATGTCAGACACGTCGCAAAACAGCTCGCACCTTCATTGTCCGTCAGCGCAAATTCCGAAGGATGACATGGGTCACGGTACACCAATTTAAAGCACGCCGCACTGCGCCCCAGTAATCTCTGCGCGATGTGTATTAGTCCCAGAATTTTCCGGCGGACTCGCAGATCGACAGTGTAGCAGCGCGAGTTCGCATAATAAGAGCGAGTGAGCGGAATATAACGCAGGTTCTCTGCTCGGTGGTCTCTCCGTGGAAGCTGTGGAATGTCCCACCCGCCGGTCGACCGAACTTCTCAACCCTCTCTCCATCTTTCTCCATCTCTCTTTAACGTACCACCCTCAACTTCCATCTCCTATACTCTTGTACCTTCAACCATACACATTTCTCTCTCTCTCTTCGTTTCTCTTCATCTCTTTTCATCGCACCACCCCCAACTTCCATCTCCTATACTCCGATGCCTTCAACGTTCCACGTTTCTCTCCCTCTCTCCATGTCTCTTCGTCTCTCTTCATCTTTCTTCATCTCTCTTCAACGTACAACCCCCAACTGTCCATCTCCTATACTCGCGTACCTTCAACCATCCACGTTTCTCTCCCTCTCTCCATGTCTCTTCGTCCCTCTTCATGTTTCTTCATCTCTCTTCAACGTACAACCCCCAACTTTCCATCTCCTATACTCGCGTACCTTCAACCATCCAGGTTTCTCTCTCTTTCTTTCCATCTCTCTTCGTCTCTCTTCATCTTTCTTCATCTCTCTTCACCGCACCACCCCCAATTTTCCATCTCCTATACTCCCGTGGCTTCAACCATCCATGTTTCTCTGTTTCTCCCTGTCGCTCTTCATCTTTCTTCATCGCACTACCCCCAAGTTTCCATCTTCTACGCTCCTATGCCTTCAACGATCCACGTTTCATTCTCTTTCCCTCTCTCCTTCACGTATTTTTCGCCGTCTCTCTCCTGCTCATCTACGTTTGCGTAGCCTGCTCTCTTGATCCTCTATTGTACGCGTAGTCTATCCCTTTTCGATCTACATTCACAAGCTGAGTTTCTCTGTCTGCATCAGGCAACCTACATCTCCCCATGTTCCAGCGTTCAGTGCTTCTCTGTCAATCTGTTGACCCTGCAATATGTAGCTCTCTCTCTCTCTCTCTCTCTCTCTCTCTCTCTCTCTCTCTCTCTCTCTCTCTCTCTCTCTCTCTCTCTCTCTCTCTCTCTCTCTCTCTCACACTCACACACACACACACACACACACACACACACACACACACACACACACACACTCACACGCAGTGGCTTTTTCCCTCCCAGCTCACATTTTCGCCGTCCGTCCCTCTCCTCGGTTATACACGGTGTCTCACATAATATGCTCATCTGTTTTATATCTAAAGTACGCATTGTATCATATTTGTATGGTTCTAAGGGCTGCATTATTAGATGGATTTTTTTTAGTGGAGGTATTTCGGAGATTTCAGGGTCAACTTCATTTTTTTAATGCAACCCTATATCTTTTACATTAAGATCTGAAAGATCGTGATATTTTGAAGAAAAAAGTACTAATTTCTATGAGTCGTAAGTCTATTAATTAACGAGTAATTTCACTTTGTCTGAAGAACATATTCTCCGCGTAGTATTAGGTCAGAGATTCGTATTTACCACCGATTTCCCCAGGACAGCGAGACGTTTACATCATAACATTGTGATGTAAACATCGCGCTATAAGTAACCTTCAGGATTATCAACACGACAATGACTATGATTATCTGGAATCTCATGTTCGTAAATCAGTATTGAAATTAAAATAAGTGTTTGCTGAAAATATGAAACATCGCATTTGGGAAGCATGTTGTACACTCAGTGCCTTAGTTAAAAAATCCATTTGCTCATTAGTTAGTAGATTGCAACATTGCATTAATATCGATGGACATCAGTTCGAACATCTATGTTGATACCAGTGTACTGCGTGTTGATAAATTTAGTCATGTAAACATCACGCTGTCCTGCGGTAATCTGTGCTAAGTACGAATCTCTGACATCATATTATGCGGCGAATATGTTCTTGAGGCAAAGTGAAATTACTTGTTTATTAACAGACTTACGACTCCTACAAAACAGTACTTTTTTTATTCAAAATATCATACTCTTTCAGATCTTAATGTGAAAAATATAGGGTTCCATTAAAAAGATGAAGTTGACCTTGAAATCTCAGAACCGCCTCCATAAAAAAAAATAATGCATCTAATGATGCAGCCCTCGGAACCATACAAATGTAAAAAAAAATGTTTTCATGCGATGCGTGCTTTAGAAAAGCAAAACATCTGAGTTGAGTTGAGTTGAGTAACACGTTGAGCGTCACGTCAGCCACCGGTGGCTGACAATGTAAAATATGCTATAAACCCAAAAAATTTACATTGTTTTAAGTAATTACTAAATGCATTGTCGATTATCTATATTTACAGAGCCTTCGACCCATAAAAATCATACATTGTTTAATTCCGAAATAAGCTTATTGGTAAGAAGCTTATTTTGGATTTTGGCGCCGTGTAACCCGTACTTGGGTGACGGGTATGCTTCCGTGGGGACCACGTCACCCATATATGGGTGACGCTCTTCTTGTTCAAGTTAAATAAGATTTTCAGTTGCATTTTGAAAATAAATTTAATGGAACAAGCACTGAAGTATAAATAGAGAACATGCTGCATAAAAATATCAAAAATACACAAATTACATTCTAATTTTTCTTCTAAAACTCGCAACGTTTTCATCACTACTCTCACTTTCAATTGTACTTTTACGCCGCCCGTGCGTTTCAAAAAACGTATGCTTCTCAACTGAATGATCTGGGATAACTGAAGTGAGATCCCTCGCAGATCTCTAGCCGAAACGCTTATCGCTTTCCCTGGAAAGTGATAAGCGTTTCAAAATCCAAAATAAGCTTCTTACCAATAAGCTTATTTCGGAACTAAACAATGTATCATTTTTATGGGTCGAAAGCTCTGTAAATATAGATAATCGACAATGCACGGACCTACTCGAGTTACATTGTTAGTGTTCCCGCTCATTTCTCCGTTTCCGTTCTGCTGCGCTGACAGTAAAATTTGGGCCCGCGAGAAACTCAACCGAATCACCCTTGGCGCCGAACGTGTTAAAAAAGCGAAGTTAACCCTGAAATCTCCGAAACGCCTCCACCAAAAAAAATCCATCCAACAACGCAGCCCTCGGAACCATACTAATATTAACACGTTGACTGCCGAGCGTATTTTGCTGTATTAGAAATATATATATGAAATTCTACAGCGAAATATATATGACTGAATTATGCAGATATATAAATAATGTGTAGAAATATATATACACCATAAATATAATCACTATTCTACCAATAACTGTATTTACGAAATATTTGTTACTACTTTTTGCAAATATTTTGGATGTTCAGTAAAATCAGTAAATTCAGTTAAAAAAAAGTTTTTCATGCAATGCGTACTTTAGAAACAAAACAGCAGAGCGTATTACGTGGGACACCCTGTATGCACTCGCAGTTTCCTAGTTACCTCCGGCGCTCGCTTCATCGTTTCTCCTTCTCGCTCGCTCAGTCATACACACACTTGTTCAGCACCCCTTTCACAATCAACGTTGAACTCGTCTCCCTCCAGCTGAGCGCGCACATACCATCCCCAACCCTCTCGCTGGTTCTCTCGCTGCTCCTCTTGCTACTCTTTCGCTTCCTTCCGGCAGAAACTCCGAGCGTGCCGGTGACCGGTGTAAACAGACCGACGAATCGCGAAAAACGCCGTTGACTCTCGTGAGAGAGAAGCCCGCTGCCGACGGCACGTCGATCGATCGATCTCCTCGCTGCAGGTGTGCACGCGGAAGCGGTAATCGGTTCTCGATCGAACTACCGACACTCCACGGCTCGTGCGACGTATCGTTCAACGTACACGCTGACCTTCTGATTTACTCGTCGCTGCGTGCGTGAGATATTGCGGGTGTTTAATGGGCGCGAGTGGATTTTCACGCCAATGCGACCGTTTTTATGGGGTAAGGCCGAGAGATTTTATGGTGGATGCGGAGATATGAGGGCGGAGGTGCTGGATGCGCATTTGTGAGACGAAGTGATGAGGGGCGATTGTTTAGGTGCTGGGAATGCGGAGAGTGTGATGAGAGCAGTGTAATCGGTATTTTTAGGTAGGTATTCTGTTAGGTCAGAAGGAAGTGAATTCTGAGGGTACAAGTATAGATTTGAACGTAAATGGAGTTAGGCTACTTTCAAAATAAACGACTCATATAGTCTCTCTATGACTATAGAGAATAATTATTTAACGAATTAATGAACTGATGAGACCGTTTTTATGGGGTAAGACCGAGATATTTTATGGTGGATGCGGAGATATGAGGGTGGAGGTGCTCGATACGCATTTATGAGACGAAGTGATGAGGGGCGATTGTTTAGGTGGTGGGAATGTGGAGAGTGTGATGAGAGAAGTGTAATCGGTATTTTTAGGTGGTTATTCTGTTACGGCAGAAGGAAGCGAATTCTGAGGGTACAGGTATGTAGTCTCTCTATGACTGTAGAGAATAATTATTTAACGAATTAATGAACTGATGAGAGGCCGTTTTTGTGGGGTAAGGTCAGAAGATTTTATGGTGGATGCGGAGATATGAGGGTGGGGGTGCTCGATGCGCATCTGTGAGACGAAGTGATGAAAAGCGATTGTTTGGGTGGCGGGAATGCGGAGAGTGTGATGAGAGCAGTGTAATCGGTATTTTTAGGTAGTTTTTGTGTTACGTCAGAGAGAAGCGAATTCTGAGGGTACAGGTATGTAGTCTCTCTATGATTATAGAGAATAATTATTTAACGAATTAATGAATTGATGAGAGACCGTTTTTATGGGGTAAGGCCGGGAGATTTTATGGTGAATGCAGAGATATGGGGGTGGAGGTGTGCGATACGCATCTGTAAGACCAAGTGATGAGGGGCGATTGTTTAGGTGATCGGAATGCGGAGAGTGCAATGAGAGCAGTGTAATCGGTATTTTTAGGTAGTTTTTGTGTTACGTCAGAGGGAAGCGAATTCTGAGGGTACAAGTATATGAGCCATTTATTTTGAAAGTGGCCTAACTCCGTTTTTCAATATTTTCCGGTTACCATGGTTACATTTACAAATTCATGTTATTTATTAGTAAATGTTATTTATTTCGATTTGAAGATAAATGGAGTTAGGCCACTTTCAAAATAAACGGCTCATATAGTCTCTCTGTAACTATAGAGAATAATTATTTAATGAATAAATGAACTGATGAGAGACTGTTTTTATGGGGTAAGGCCGGGAGATTTTATGGTGGATGCGGAGATATGAGGGTGGAGGTGCTCGATGCGCATCTGTGAGACGAAGTGATGAGGGGCGATTGTTTAGGTGATGGGAATGCGGAGAGTGTGATGAGAGCAGTGTAATCGGTATTTTTAGGTAGTTTTTCTGTTACGTCAGAAGGAAGCGAATTCTGAGGGTACAAGTATATGAGCCGTTTATTTTGAAAGTGGCCTAACTCCGTTTTTCAATATTTTCCGGTTCCCGTCATGTGTTCGAAGCGGCATACTTTATTTTTGCGCTTTTATTTCAATATGCTGATACGTTTCAGCGTGATGCAACCGTCGAAAAGGTATTTAAAGGTAATACAGTAAAACTAACCGCTTAAATATTTTTCATTTCTCACAAGTTTACAAGGTGGTCAATAACTGCAAATAACACGGTCAATGACTGTGATTTCTGCGGTCAATTACTATGAATTGACAATATTAAATGTATCGTTGTGTTATTAATAAATAAAATTTTGTTTCAGTTCGTTGCAGGCTGAACATGTTCTTACAACATTTTTCTGTCCTAATATGCTAAAAAATAAAGAATGCAACATTACACGTTTAAGTTATACACTTTTCATTCAATCACTATTCTTAAGCGGTCAATCACCCTATTGTGGAAAAGGGAGTCGTCAATTGGACGAACCGGGATTCCAGTAGAATCTGGCCAAAAAAATAATAAAATGCATATCGCATGTAAATAAAAATAGGTTATAGTAAATGGATAAGTTAGTGCGGTTATCGTTAGCCTAGAGATAGTAAATAATAATGCCGACTCATACAACATGCTGCGCTACCACAAATTTTGAATACAATAAATTAAAGTATGCCGAGATTGCCGGATGTTTTGATCTCATTTGTCGATCTCTATCACCCAAGGTTCCCAAGGGGTGATTTTCATTTTCTCCCAATAAACATAAACAAACTATAGCTTATTTGCATATTCATAAATATTTCCGGTACAACACCGGTATTATAAAGGTTTGCCAAGTAACGGTTATGAAACCTCAATATATACTGGTATCTCTGAATGAGAGTACGTGGGAGGCATCGCAGACTTCGACAATCCGTGGCCAAGTCCATTGAGGATAATTAAGAGGAAATGAGAAGGTGGTGGCGGAGAGTAGTATAGATAGTACAATGGTATGAACGTAGTAAATGTAGTGTGGACAAACTAGTGCCATCGTGGTACTTACTATAAAAACCTGGTGGTGGGTAGTAACATTAACCCCTTAACGCACAGTTCTGAAAAAAACAACCGACCAAAAAAATCAATTTTTTTTAATGTAAAAACACAATTTAGAACATTGTCTTGCAAAAAAAATACAAAAATAATCAACATTTATATTTTAATTTTGGATTTTGATCCACATTGCAGAAAACAGCCGAATATTGCAACGTTACACGTACATCGACTTTTTTATCTTTCTGTTCCAATTGCTATTTCGGAAAAAAACATATTTTTATCAGTAAAAATATTTATTACATAACAAAATATATTGAAAAATGAGCGAATCAGAATTTGAATATGAATACGCTGTCGGAAAGCAGCTCAGAAGAAAATGATAAGTATGGTAGTGATTCTGAAGATAGTTCTGAAGAAGATATAGCCCTTGATTGGAAGTAGAGAAGCAATATCCAACCAAATCCACATTCTCAAAGGTTTCCATTTAGTACCGCCCCTGATTCAACTTTTCTTTTGGTGGAGAATTTTGATATACTGCGCTTTTGTTCCATGGAAAAAGACTATATTTTATTCTTAAATAAATAAGTGTCATAGCTTACAATCCCATGTAAGTGATAAATATCAATAAAACCGTTTTTTTTAGGCGTTCACATTGGAATACCCCCTTAAACATCGATGAATGCAGGGTCTGATTAGCATCAGACGTCCGTTTCCAGCAGCGACAACTCCTCAGAATCTACTCATAAATTTGTTAAAGGTCAAGTAGCACCAAGCTTGCTGCCTTCGACTTTTATTTATTTCCGCTAAGTTGCAGGTTTAACCGCTACTTGATGAGGAATTACGTAGAACTAACTTTTGCACAAATTGACTTGTGGCGATGGAAAAAACGAGGGACGGAGTATATAACAGCTAAAACACGAAGAAGTTGACAATTTTCGTTTACCAAAAAGTGTAGCATTCAATTGAGTGCAGTTTGCGCAGAGGATTTTTAGGAGGGAAAACAATTTTTGTAAAGATCAAAGAGAGTTAACTACGATATTTGTTTTATAGCCACAGGCGCCGATAGTTTGATACCGCAGGCTTGACAAAATGGGGACCGTTCAAGGGTACGTAGACCACGAGGAGAGTTGAAAAATTGATGTTGGGTTGGGTTACGAGTCTTTCAGGGCAATCTCATAAGGCCGAAAGAAGCTCAACAACTCGTAAACAGAATGCCAAAGCTTCCAATAATCTCGACCATACGGCCGTGAATATCGTATAACTTACTCGCTGACAGTAAAAATGATCGTCAATAACAAAATAACGATTACAGCGAACTTCGGAGTGTTTCAGCCGTTCTGCGTTTTTCCAATATTAGAACATTATTAAATTGCTAACTACGAAAGTTCCTTGTTATACAGCGAAAATAACGAATATCGCAGAAGTTCAATTACTGCGCTGTCAGACGGAAGGTAAATTTAACGTTTCACTACTAGATTGAATTATCGAAACTTTCGCAATTCTCAAGAGAGGCAAGTTGAAGTTGTACAAATTCGCCGGACGTAAAAAGTTCCGATAAACTTTGACAAAGTTATGCAAATGATCGTTTCTCTTTTCATCGGCGACGTTCCTTACACGTGTAGCGTTTATTTTGAAAGTGGTGTAAGTCCATTTAAAAAAAAAAGAGAGATATCACGCAATTTATGCTTAATTTAATGTGAACTTTTTATATATAACTAATTAGTATTTAATTTCTTAAAAATTGCCCATGTTTTCTACAATTTAAAATTGGTCGGTAAAAGAAATTGCGTAATCATTGATTATGAAAGTAGTGTAAGTCCAATTTCCAGAATAGGTGACTTAGTAGATGGTTGCTGGTCAAAAACCTGTTATTTTACATTTGTTTTATATTACGTGTCATATTACGTGTCAAGAGTTACAAGTTTAGATTACTTATTTTATTTTCCTGCTAAAATGGATTATTTCATATTAATACCAAATAGTGAAATAAGTAAGAACAAATGGTAAATCAATATTATTTTATAACAGTATTATTTTATATAATTTTAAATAAATTCACACAGAAATAAAGCTCATGAATATAAACAAAAGAATAATCATAGAATCGGAGGATGAAGATAATTCCACTATGAAAAACAAATTAACGAAACGTAAAAAGAGAAGAAGAATTATAAAGGTAGAATCTTTGTCAGAAGAGGATGTTGTTATTGAGAACTTATATTCTGCAGAACAAAATGAAGGAAAATATATGCAACGAATAAATAAAATTAAGCAAAATACCAGACAAAAGTACTATACAAAAAAGGAAAATTCATTCCAGCAATCCAAATAAAATTTGAAAAAATCGCCCTGGCGCCTTTGAACCGAGATTCCAGGCCTATTATTTATGAAAAATATAAAGATATCAAGCAGTTATTATCTTATATACCTTTGGTGCATCATGAACATTTCAAAACACTGCCACATGCAGAGCATAAGCAAATACTACCAATATCTTGTAATTTTAACAATGTAATTAACGTTTAAAATTAAAAATACTACTTCTATTTTATGTCTTCCCATTATTTGTAAACAAAATTGAATTAATATGAAGCATACTTTGAGTAATATTTGATTTTTCAAAATTGAAATTAAACGATTTTTACAATTGTCTAATTTTGAAAGTGGTGTAATTCCATTTGCAGTCCGTAAATATACATTAGTTTAGTCAAATTTGCCTAAAACAAATTTATATAACCAAATTACATATTGATGAATCAGTAGAAGCAATTGTCTATTTTAATTTTGAAAGACATTTTTTTGTCAGTCCGTAAATATACATTAGTTTAGTCAAATTCGCCTAAAACAAATTTATATAACCAAATTACATATTGATAAATCAGTAGAAACATTGCCAGACTTCATATAATTTGCCTAAATTTTTTAATTAACAGATATGCTAACGTTTAATTTTCTCGAAACATGAGAAAATGGACTTACACCACTTTCAAAATAAACGGTCCATTTTAGTGCACCCACCGACCCCCCACATCGCGTCCATTCCACGTATCGTCTATTTTCCAATTTCGTCCGCAAAATACCACTTCCGCCATGGCGTTTCGTGGAACCGTTCAATACGCATCCGATCGATACATCTCAATAATTGAGATGGACCGTTGATAACCGCTGCATCGGTTATGCCAGCGGCTGCGACATAATACCATCGATCGATCCAGGCGCGATTATAGCTTATCGCCTGTTAAATCTCGCATCTCATGCTTGTGCGTGCGCAAAGAAACCCAAACTTGCCGTGAGTCAATTCAGTAAAGTCTGTTACGTTGTCCCTACTGGTCCTTTATTCACTGTGTCCACGATTATAGGATAAAGTAGGCAGTGATTGACCGTTTTACGTTCATGAACGAATATCTGAAGATTGCTATGTAGGAGTATTTTCATTGTTTTTAACACTTGGCATGCGGGCAACGTATTTTTACGTTTTTTGTAGTCTGTCACTGGAGCGCGGGTCACGTAAAAATACGTATTTAGTTGATTTGGTGTTGTTAGTGGATATCCACCACAAATCTACTAAATACGTATAATTACATGAATGTGTGACATTATATGCGTGTTATTTGCGTTGCTAGGCAACGCTTTGCATTTTTTTCCCCATAAGTTATGATTGTTGAGTTACTCGATCTTTTGCTGAGTTATTTCGTCTTCAATCGAATTCTTAGCTCCAGAACGTGTTTTATCAATTTGAAGCTTGATTTTTTATTATTGATTACAAAATTGATCAAATGAGCCGCTGTGACAAAGATAGTGATGAAGAAATATGCGCTGACAAATTATCGGACTTTTCGTATGATAGTGTGGAAAACTTTAAAAATCGCTTATTTTTATGATTTCGTGAAAATATCGTTTGTTTTTTGTTAAATAATCATACAGTATATATTTAAGTGTGAAATAAAAAAAGTTTCGTTCCTAAAAACGAAGTAGTTTTCGATTTACTGCGATTTTTCTGAATAACCAAACTTCCGCGCGATTCAAGAAAAAACGCCCGCTGCACGCGAAATTCGGCGGCGAAGTATGCCCGCATGCCAAGTGTTAATATCAATCTAAAGCGGATTCTGTATGTGACCGTCTTGCAATACAGAATGCTATGTAGGTATATTTTCATTGTTTCGAATATCAAAATTCGGAATGTTGAATGTTCGGAATTACAAATAATTTTAATCGCTTTATATTCAAATGTAAACAGAATTCTTCAGCCTGCTGACGTATCGGCATTTAGACCGATTAAAGCAGCGTGGAAGAAGTGCGCATTTAGTGCAAAGATCATATTCATGAAGCCATCACTAAGGCGCCCCTAGCAAAAGGCTTTTTCTAAGGCAGTTAAGACATAACATATTAATATTTAAAGGTAATACAGTAAAACTAACCGTTTAAATATTTCTCATTTTCTGACAAGTTTACAAGGTGGTCAATAATTGCAAATAACACGGTCAATTACTGTGATTTCTGCGGTCAATTACTATTAATTGGCAATATTAAATCTATCGTTGTGTTATTAATAAATAAAATTTTGTTTCTGTTTCGTTGCAGGTTGAACGTGTTCTTCCAACATTTTTCTGTCCTAATATGGTAAAAAATAATGAATGCAACATTACACGTTTAAGTTGTACGCTTTTCATTCAATCACTATTCTTAAGCGGTCAATCACACTATAATTTACCCTATTCCTATGCAGCTCTTTTGATAGAAATTCACAATTTGATAGGTCATTGTACAAAGAATACGATTATTTAAATTGCATTTTCTTTTATGGAAAAATTGTCATAGTACATTAGTGAGATTTTTCCCGTTTGTCACAGTGTCCACGATTATATTCCTACGCAGCTCTTTTGGTTGGAGTTCATTACTTCATATTTCATTATACAAAGAATACGATTTTTTAAATTGTATTTTCTTTTATGGAATAATTGTCATAGTACATTAGTGAGATTTTTGCCGTTAAGCGAGTATTTCAATGTGACGGGTCGAAAAAATCGATTTTCTTTTTGCATTTTATGATAGTTTATAGCCATAGAATTAATATCCCCGAGTCGGTTTAGGCAATTCCGTCTTTTTTGGCTAGTAATAACGTTTCAAAGCAGAGGCTGTAACTGAGCGCGCATCAACGAGATTTTTGCAAATGGTGTAGATGATTACTCAAAAACGACTTTATAGATCGACTTCAAGTTTTAACCTCTTGCCGTGCCATTTAACTCCAAAGAATTTGGGTCCAAACGATACCTTGTGACTACCTCTGAAGTAGCCATGCACTTATATACTACATGCGATAGTGCTTTTGCAGAATTCAAATAAATTTGAACCAGAAACGTTTAAAAAATGATTTGATTTGTTTGCTCTTCTGTATACATTTCTGATACAATATTCACGTATGGCTGTAACTCATCACGAGTGAACGACATTTTTAAATCGACGGCAAATTTTAACACAATATTCAGCATACTTGTGGCTATGGCATGAAGCTCAATCATGTTAGAATTTTGATTATAACCCGTAATTTTGCCTTATTTACAGCGCAAAAAAAATGCATTTTTTTTTACACTTTGTTACAAGCCGCCGCCATTTTGTTCATTTTCATGGAAATTTGAAACCTGAGGTTTATGCGATATCCACATTCATACAGATTAAGAATCTCTTTCAATTTTCGGTCTCATATCCAGGAGGGCCGAAATTGTCTACGCCAGTACAACAAAATTTTTTTTTATGAGTGTAAAACTACTAATATAATTAAATACACAAATATTTTTAAACGATAAAAAAATTGTTCTCTATTGCCCTAGGCCATATCTTTTCAGGAAAAAAAAGTTCGCTCAATTACGTGTAACAGTTACTGAGGAACAAATGTTGAAAATTTGTTTTTTTTTAGGCGTTCACATTGGAATATCCCCTTAAAATGAAATCAAACGCTAGACAATTTGATCATGTTTACTTGTTTAATAGTTATTGTGCAGTTAATTTTACTTTATTGACTCTTGGATTGAATGAAAGAAATGGGTTGTTAGACAGGTTGGGAATTAAACCAGTCCAGTATTTTAGTAACAGTATGAATTAGAGAAGTCTGTTGTAGTGCTAGATTTTACTCGACATTATATTTACAGTGAGATTTATGGATTCTAACTTGAGACAAACATTTTTCTGTACACTTTCGGTAAATTGTAGTGCCTGTCTCCATAATTTCGGTCAAATGTAGTCCCCTCCCTCCGCAATGGCACTCATACGTATTGTTATATCTTCGATATGCTTTTGATTAATTACAAAACCGTAATACCAGACAAATTATTTAATCATCATTCTGCACCTGTATACATTACCCCCAGAATGCAATTTTTTTGTACATTTTTAGACTTACGCATTCGACGAACCATGTGCAGAGAGATTTAATGTTTTCGTAATTAATTTAAATCAGTAATGAAATAAAATAAATTACATAATAAATGTTTGGAAGTAAATGCGGACCGAATTATATCATGTTTCGTCTCATTTTAATCGAAACAATGTCATCAATATTTTATAAACACTCATGCGGAGTCAATTAAAAATAAAATAATTTAAGCATCATTTCTGTTGTCGTATGGACATGTTGGTTTTTAGGTTTTTATCTTGTAACAATCGACGTTAAAACGTTGCAAATCAAATTTTCATTCGGCGTAATATTGTAAGGCTAATTCGATTTTCGAAATACAAGTTACTGTTGATTTGTGTATATACTGTAAGCAAACTCTATGCTGTATTATAAATAGCAGCGCTGGTATATTGAAATAGTGAAAAATTAATCGTTGGTCTATTAAAATATATAAAATGTTTATATAAGCACAGAGCGGTTAACAGTTTAGTTTTCCAGCGGCCATGGTACATAAAAATTGCAATAGATTTTTTACTTTTTCTGAATAACCCCTTAACGCCTGAATTTTTTTCTAATGATGAAAAAATAATTACATAGTATATATCCTGTTTTATTACATTTTTCCGTCAACAATTTTTAATTTGTGTTTTTTTCATATTACGGGTATTTTTTAATGGCCGACAGACCAATCGTCCACAATATAAATTTAAGATCATTCATCATTGTCAACTGGACCACTTGACTGTTTATCCGAGACACGTACAGTTCCAAGCATAATCAACAACAAGCAACTTCGCATAAATCGCGTTTTCACTAACCATCAAAATTACCAAAACAACCTTAAAAATAAATTAAAACAAAATTTCATCGAACAATGTTTTCTTTTGAATTTATTACATTTTTTTCTAACTTAACACTCAGGTTTAACGTGTCGGAGTCAATTTTACGAATTTCAATTTTTGAAATGAAACACGCAAAAAAACATAGCAATAATCTTCTAATTTGCATCATTCATCATTGTCAACTGGAACTTGACTGTTTATACACACAATTATTATTTCCAAGCTTTTTAAATTTTGAAAGTTCCCATAAATCGCGTTTTCACTAACCATAGAAATTACCAACACAACCTTAAAAATAAACTAAAACAAAATCTTATGGAACAAACTTTACCACCATGAATTTCTCTACGTAATTTCGCGCTCTAAGATAATAAAGTACATCACTCAAAACAACGCCTTTATCTGACACGCAAAACCCAAGAGCCAATTAACATTAGCACCTAAGAAGAAATATCATCCAACGCAATATGCATCCCCGTTTTGACACACAATGACGCTGCGCATCGCACTAAAAGGAAGCCTGAACAATGAAAGCACAGAGGGCGACTTCTGTACGAACAAACGCAAGGTAGACAGGCTTTCCTAACCTCCTCTCCAACTAGAAGAACTCTGGAATTGCTACGGTTCGTATTGTTATGCCCTACCAGGACGTATTAGTCATAGGTCTACATGTAAACATAGACCCAAGTGCGTCATGGTCCATTCCTACCCCCAATAACAAACCCTCGAGCCTTAGTCATACTTGTTGTGCCCAAAAAGTATGTTTCTACCAGGTGAAGCTTAATTCGTACTCATCCCTTCCATTTTCCTCAATCCTATATTAACACGTTGACTGCCGTGCGTATTTTACTATATTAAAAGTGCAACGTAATGAAGTACTATAGAATATGATTGAATTGTGCAAAATGAAAATAATGCGAAGGTACCAGAGACCAAAGAATTGAATCACTAGTTAACACGTTGACTACCGTGCGCATTTTACTAGATTAAAAGCGACACGTAATGAAGTACTTCAGAATATGATTGAATTGTACAAAATGCAAATAACGCGAAGGTACCGGAGACCAAAGAATTGAATATATTTAATATTAATTGCATTTACAAAATTATAAATGCTACCAATAAATGCTACCACCACGTATTTTACTATATTAAAACCGCAACCTGATGAAGTACTACAGAATATGATTGAATTATGCAAAATGCAAATAACGTGAAGGTACTGGAGACCAAAGAATTGGATTTATTTAATATTAATTGCATTTACAAAATTATAAATGCTACTACCACGTATTTTGCTATATTAAAACCGCAACGTGATGAAATACTACAGAATATGATTGAATTATGCAAAATGCAAATAACGTTAAGGTACTGGAAACCAAAGAATTGGATTTATTTAATATTAATTGCATTTACAAAATGATAAATGCTACCGATTAATGCTACCACCACGTATTTTACTATATTAAAATTGATTGAATTGCGCAAAATGCAAATAATGCGAAGGTACTAGAGACCAAAAAATTGAATCACTATTTAACACGTTGATTGCATTTACAAAATTATAAATGCTACTACCACGTATTTTACTATATTAAAACCGCAATGTGATGAAGTACTACAGAATATGATTGAATTGTGCAAAATGCAAATAACGCGAAGGTACTGGAGACCAAAAGATTGAATTTATTTAATAGTAATTGTATTTACAAAATTATAAATGCTACCGATAAATGCTACCACCACTTATTTTACTATATTAAAATCGTAACGTGATAAAGTACTATAGAATATGATTGAATTGTGCAAAATGAAAAGAATGCGAAGGTACCAGAGATCAAAGAATTGAATCATTATTTAACACGCTGACTACTAAGCGTATTTTGCTATCTTAGAACCACGATGCGATGAAATACTGTAGTGTATAATTAAATCCTGCAAAATAAAAATAACGCAGAATTGTTAGAAGCCAAAGTATTGAAGCACCGTTCCAATATCAATTGCTTTTACAAGATTGCAAATAGGCTTCTGTTCTGTAGGCTCTGCAATTGACTAATTACACCACTCGGCGCCAAAAATATATTTATATGTATATATATATTTCATTCTATATATATCAGTTAATATTGTGTGTAGCAGAAAGTGTGTATCCTGTGCTTCATTTCTTTACAACAAGCGAACAAATTTGAAATTCGTCTGTAAGTTGAATGGAACAGAATTGTCCTTTTTGAAGCATTATATTTTTGGTTTGGTTTTTATATTATAATGAAATACCGTAGATAAATATGTAATTTAGAGGTGATAGCAACGATCTGTTACTTACTCAGTCTTTTGTTTTTTATTGAAGTTATTGTATTGATCATTTTATAACGATACTCATTTGGGGATTGTGGCTGATTATCAAGTTTTTTTCTCTCTTATAGAGATCATTTTTATTTGATGAGAGATGGGTACTAGGTTGTTTTCCACGCTTGCTGAATGAGAAGACGCTGTAAAGACCCTAATTTCTTTGAAAGTTACGATGATGGTGCTACTATTCATATTGCTGAACTTCAAAAACAAAGAAAATGCCCAGTGTGCGAACCAAATGTAAGAAAACAATGTGGTAAATGTAACATCGGGTTACGTGTTGACTGTATGGAAAACGGAATAAATAACATCTATTTTTGTATGTACAAGATAATGCATACGATAAAAGAAACAGTTTCTTATTAGTTTCGTTTCATGCAGCCTGCCACAATCCCCACTTGGAACGTTTGCAAAAATGTCAAATATTTTCAAAACAAAACATAATTTGAATATACTTATACTGTTACACAACTTTTTGTGCATATATATAACTTATCCTGCCAAAAATGAAAAAAGAAAAAATTTGGCAGTTAATGGGTTAAACTATACTTAGTCCAGAGTCAGAGGACTGAGAAGTCAGTCCGTTCTCGAAATAGTTGAGATTTCTTGATCACGGCATAACAGTATGACGAAGGCACAGTATGTATGCACGTGGGCATACTATACTGCTGCTACACACTGCGGTGGGATCGATTCGGTCGGATCCACCTCTTCGGCCTTCTACCCCACCCGCCTCCTGCTTCAATTTACAAGCCCCCAATATACACCCCCGCATCCCTCCCTTCGTTCCTTCGCACCCCGCGAAATATCCACGCTTCCCTTTTTTCTCTCTACTCTCCGCTTTTCGCTTCTACCTTCCTGCCTCTCCGACGATTCTACCCCCTGCCTCGACCGACAGCGTCAACATGGTCGTGCTTCGCTTGTCGAAGCCGGAGAAAGCGAGATTCTTCCTTCCCGTCACCCACGCTTCACCCATTGCGCGAATATTTTTATTCCTCGCTTCCTGCCTTAACACTTTGACTGCTACGGTGGTCACCGGTGACCGGTGACCGGTGACCGATGTAAAAGATTTTTCTAAAAATGCAAAAAATTCGCAATGAAACTTATTTTGAACCTTGTAAAAGCAATTGATATTGGAATGGTACTTCAATACTTTGACTTCTAACAACTCTGCGTTACCTTTATTTTGCACGATTTAATTATACTCTGCAGTATTTCATCGCATCACGGTTCTAACATAGCAAAATAGCAAAATATGCAAAAGATTTGACTAAAAATGCAAAAAATTCGCAATGAAGCCTATTTGGAATCTTGTAAAAGCAATTGATATTGAAACGGTGCTTTAATACTTTGGTTTCTTACTACTCTGCGTTACTTTTATTTTGCACGATTTAATTATACTCGGCAGTATTTCATCGCATCACGGTTCTAAGATAGCAAAATACACTTGAGCAAAGTATGCAAAAGATTTTACTAAAAATGAAAAAATTCGCAATGAAGCCTATTTGCAACCTTGTAAAAGCAATTGATATTGGAACAGGGCTTCAATACTTTGGCTTCTAATAACTTTGCGTTACCTTTATTTTGCACGATTTAATTATACTCTACAGTATTTCATCGCATCGCGATTCTAAGATAGCAAAATACGCTTGAGCAAAATATGCAAAAGATTTTACTAAAAATGCAAAAAATTCGCAATGAAGCCTATTTGCAATTTGTAGAAGCAATTGATATTGAAATTGTGCTTCAATACTTTGGCTTCTAAGAACTCTGCGTCACCTTTATTTTGCACAAGTTAATTATACTCTGTAATATTTCATCGCATCGCGGTTCTAATATAGCAAAATACGCTTGGCAGTGAACGTGTTAACCCTTTTGCTACTAATTGTGAATACGGTCATCCGCCATAAAGTAATCGCTGTGTACTACTACTATTGTAAACTATAGTCGCGCGTAAAAATGTCACATGATCTTCGGAGTAACCGGCATCCATATTGATAATAAGAGAATTAGTAACGGAATCTGCGAAAACTGCCAAGTGTTACACTTTATTTGCGACGAAGTGTCCGTTTAAATTTTAATTACTTTGTACCGTAACTTTGCATACGCGCGAAACTCCGCTGGAATGAGAGAAGTTAACCGAATGATACAATGAAAGGGCATGCAAATGATGCGTGTACAACTGCTATTTGTAGTCAATGATAAATTTTTCATTATCGGCAGAAGATTTTCTGTTGATTTTATTGACAATTTGAATTAATCACTTCTTAAAACTACTCTTTGTTGAAGCAATATCAAAACATTTTACGCAATATATGTCAAACCTTCGAACGATTGGTTTTTACAGGAATTAGGAATAGATCGGCTTAAGGTATAATTCTTAATCTGTTGTAAATTAGAAATTATATGTCAGAAACTTGTTTGAAAATGTTTTCACAGGAATAGTTTAGGTCCTTTCAAAATGTATGCAAGACATAAAATAAAGTATTATGTTTGAAAATGGACCGAAGAAAATGAATATGTTTCCGAAGAAAATGATTTCAACCTGCTTAAAAGACGGCGAAAAAATATATACAGCATATCAGAATCGGACACAGAGTCAAAAATGCAAAAATGGTTAGATACTAATAATAATAGTTTTAGCAATATTTCTGTTGAAGTTTAACAATATATAAATATAATTAACGCTTAAGGCGTAAAATAACGCGTAAATAGCGTAAAAAAATTAACACGTAATAATTACTACTCCTATTTGATTTCTTGTTATTATTTATAAACAAAATTGGGTTAGTGGTTTTAAGTGATATTTAATTTTTCATCATTGAAATAAAATGATTTTTACAATTGACTAATTACGGAAATGGTGTACATCGATTTACATCCCGTAAATATTGATAATTTTAATTAAAATCACCTAAAAGAATTTTATATAATCAAAATACATATTGATAAATACACAGACACATTGTCAAACTTGACATAATTAATTTATACTTTTGTACTGACTAATATGTTAACCTTTAATTTTCTCGAAACAACAAACATTAGACTTGCACTACTCTCAAATAAATGGTCCATTTCTAAAATAAAGTCGAAATTAAAGTAAAACGTCGAAGACAGAAATTGTAATGAAAGAAAAAGTAATATGTATTAAAATCTTAAAATATGTCTAGAGAGACTGCGATTTTTTTGTTATATTGCAATATTATGTTAATGCAAAATGATACGAATATATGAGCGTTTATTAATTTATATTTGTTTTATAAAAATATGTTAACTTTTCATTTTCTCGAGTATTTAATATCTTAAAAAATGCCATTACTTTGTTCAATTCTTTTAGATATCGCAAGATTATTATGATGTTATAAAACAATGTAGAAAAAGGAATAAATTTATTTTACACGAAGTTAAACGAGAGAATTTTGTTTAAAAAAAAAATCTATAAAACGCAATTCAAAAACGGGTAAGAAAAAATATTAACGGAGAAGAGGTAAATTAGCTAAAAATATGTTGGATGAAGTTTTGCAAAAGTGCACCGTATACTATTTTATATAAAACTTATGTTAAGTTTAGCAATATATAAATATAACTAACACTTAAAGTAAAAAATACTACTCCTATTTTATTTCTTGTTATTATTTATAAACAAAATTGAATTAATAGAAAATATATTTGAAACGATATTTAATTTTTCATCATTGAAATGAAATTATTTTTGCAATTAAAATTATAAAATGGTTTACAGAGAGGATTTTATATAATAAATTCACACATTGATAAATATATAGAAACATTGCTAGATTTGACATTTTTAATTTGTAGTTTTGAACTGATTAATATGTTAACCTTTAATTTTTTCGAAAGAACAAAAAATCAACTTACACCACTTTCAAAATTAACAGTTTATACTCGAACTTTATTTCCTCCACAAATTTCTAGTTTTCAAATCCCGTTCAACACCTACGTGTAAATGTACCGTGAAAGGTACCCGTAAACGTTTACATTTTACATGCCGTAATCCATATCATCACGTACGTCCACGTATCCGTCCATCCGTACACGTCGCTGTTCATAGATTTGCCTGCCACGGATCTGTATATACATACATCTATTATCCGTGGCACTATGGATCCACGCATCCGTAGATCTGATACACCGGAGCCCTGGAGATCCCAATCCATGCATAGACATAGGACAGTGGCTCGGCACAATAGTCAATGGGGAACAGTTGCATGGGGCCGTCGGGAGGAATTATTATCTTAACTGCATTTCGTCGCGAATAAATTGTGCGGACACGCTAATGCTGCCGCTTGATAACGGGTTGATAATGATACTTGTTCCGAGGGATTCGCCTTACACTTGCCAGCGCGATTCACTTGAGATAACAGCACGGCACATTCGTCCAGTTGTAGTAACAGCCCGGTTTGTTTGGGAGTAGACTTTCTGTCATCGGCGTTTTGCGCAAATACGTTTTGCGAAGAATTGCAACTTGACGATTTCGATGCTTTGGAGGCTTTGGATTTTCAGACGTAAAGATGTGGTGGGTCGGTCATGCGAAAGGCAAAATGAGGTGACGTATCTGCATACGTGGCAAGTCTGACGCTTTGTGGACGTACTACTGTAGTCAAAACGAAGTAAGACTCTTCAAATAAAGCACAAACGGCTTATTTAACACTTTGACTGCCAAGCGTATTTTACTATATTAGAACAGCGATGCTATGAAATACTATAGCGTTTGACGCAGTTATGCAAAATGTAAATAATGTGCAGGTATTGGACACCAAAGGATCGCATTACTATTCTAGCAACAACTGCATTTATAAAACAATAATTGCTACCCATCGCGAATATTTTGGATCTTTAGGAAAATCTCTTGTGTCGGTCACTGGTGACCATCATGGCAGTCAAAGTGTTAACACTTGAATGGCACGGCGGTCATATTATTATTGAACTAACTCTGAAACTTATGTGTCAAGAATTATCGTATTTGCTCGGAATAAAAGAAAACTAAAATGCTTTACTGATAAATAACATAAATTTGTAAACGTAACCATGGTAACCGGAAAATATTGAAAAACGAAGTTAGGCCACTTTCAAAATAAACGGCTCATATGTCACCGCAACTTGTTTCTCCTACAGCGCCATGGTGGTCATCAGTGACCGGAGTGCATCAAATACTTATAATTGTAAAAGTTGAATGAAAATTCGCTAATTAGGGAATGCTTTGAAATAAAATCTGCAGTATTGAAAAATTAAAACGTTTTATTAACACTAGATTTACCAGACCAGTCGAGATGACTGGTCTTGCAGTTTCAACTCAAAATTCCTATTCTGCAAGTAACATTCTCTTTCCCAAATTATATCATGATTTTTGTAGCCATAACGAAAGAATCAGTTTTATGAACTTTATATTATTTTATATGTATTCGTAACAAATATATTTTTTGTTATTGAGTCTTATACCAGTACCAGTTAAAATGACTAGTACATGTTTCAATGTGATGACATGACCTTGGGGCAGCTATGACATTTGATAAGTATTGCAACGTTTCTTCGGGACCGAACATACGATTCCGAATATATGATGCCAAAATATGATTTCAAAATATATGATATTCAGAATATACGATTCCAAAAAATTGAAGGAGGAGATGTTGCTGGGATATTACCCATTACATTTTTATTACTAACTGACCACCATATTTTAGAACATGTAAGAACCTGTGCACAGTTAGAAGCCTCCCGAGGTTTGAGGAAAAAATTGACACTTAGGCAAGCAAAATTGAAGACGTTTATTGCAACATTGTATGCACGTACGAAGGAAACACTTTGAGACTTTAATATTTATGGAATAACAAGTGGGGACCAACATTTTTTTCTACAACTATGAGTAGATGTGATTTTACCCAGATTCTACGTTACATTCGTTTCGACAAAAAAAAAATCAGAGGAGTCAACGTTTACAAAGAGACAAATTCGCTTTAGTTTGAACAGTTTGGAACAAATTTATTGAAAATAGCTAAAATTGCTTCCAAAACAGGAGCTTATATTACGGTAGATGAGCAATTTTTTCCATCGAAGGCGATATTTGCAAAAAAAGTGTATGCGGAAAGTGTACACTGAGGAAAATTTGCATATGTAAAAATTGTGATCGATGAACTAAAAACAATAAAGCGTTTGATCAATCGATAATGTCTATAAATCTATTTTTGTATTACAACTAATATTATTCAACTTTTTTCGTCATTATTAAAAGTAAATAAAGTCTGGAAACACCAGTAGGCATTTTTTTCTGAAGACTAGTCATTCTGACCGGTCTTGGTAGAAATAGGTATACTTAAACAGCCGGTAAATTTAGTGTTAAATCAAACGTTAATTTTTATCGAATCTTTCATCTACCGGTGTATTGTACCGAAGCATTTTAAACATAAGTATGGCTCGTCAATGCAATCTTGGCAGTATTTAGCGATTTTTTGCACTTTGTATTCCGAAGCTTGGAACATTTTATTGGTAATACTGCTTGCAAAATTTCCGTAGTATATACGTTGGCCCTTCCTTTTTTGTCCATACTGAAAATCGCTGGAAGCACTTTTTTTAGATTGTAATAAACAAGCGTATTTCAAGAATTACTAAAGATATTGACATAAAATTTGCTACAGATGTCTCTTAAAGTACTATCAATCTAACAAAAAAAAAAAAAATAACTTGTTTGGATAAGCTTGTGCGATTTAAATGGAATAATTAGGCGTGCATCAAGTCATTTGACGCCAAAATAAAATACCAAAAAAAGTGTACCGTTGGTGTATGTGTCAATTAGGTATATTTTCCTGTTTAAGGTCAAGTCATCATTTGTGCTGTTGCGCCACAAATTGTCTATAACGTTACCTTTTTCCAATGTTAAATTTACAGCTGCTGTCAATTTGACGAGTTCCGTATTTCGCGATTTAAATGATATCAACTGTTTCTATTTTTTTTCTGGCAAAGTTTCCTGACATTAATTAATGGAATGATACCAATACGTCAATTGTCACACGTCAAATCGATCAACTCCATTTTTGGATTTGGTTTTAGTTTTAATGCCACAGCATATGTCTAACTTTCAATATTTAAAAACTGCTATATATTTTAATTTTTGGAGCGGCTCGTATGTCCAAATGAATTTCTTTCGCAGATTTTAAAGTTTAAAATTCTATACGTCGTATATCTATTCGTATACACCTTGTCATATATCTCCGGATACCTGTCAAATCGGCGAGCGACACAAATTTATTTTAAACTGTCGTAGTTTTAAAGATTTTTGAAGCCTCTTTTTTTATCGAAGTTGGTTTATTACAATAATTTCAGAAACTTAAAATTCTAGGTGTTTCTAGACCCGTGTTTTAGACATTTATCCCTCTTGTTGTAAAGTATTATATATATATATATGAAGAGTGCTATAAAAGACATAAAGGAACGTGTTAGAAAATGTTTAGAATATAATAGTTTAAACATTTAAACACTTATTGTAACAAGATATATTTCCAATTTAAAACGTACATGTTATAAAGTATTATATATATATATATATAAACTTTTTTATCATATTTGAAAGGCAACATATTGTTTGTTAAGCGGATAATTTCTAACAGACATGACAATTTCTAACTGACTGACATGTACTTTAAAATGTTATTGCAGAAGGGTTGAATGAGGAATGTTTAAGCGATGTTTGTGCGACCAATAATAAAGTGTAATCGCACAACTGGACGAACGAAAGGGCGCATGAGAGAGAAAGAGAGAGAGGGGTTTTGAGTAAAAACGAAGTAGATATATTTTCCGGTGCGGAGTACATTCCTGGGCGTGAAAGGGAATTACATTATAAAATGTGAATAGTAAGTATAAAGATGACAGTAAATTGCAAATGCGTACTAGTAAACATGATATCAACAGTTTCTAAGATTCATACGAGCGTTAGAATACTAATTGTACTAAATTTACACATTTCTAACATAAAATTACAAATTTCTGACATAAAATGTCGCATAACTAGTAGCGTATTGTTCTCAAGATGACCCTCCCTTAATACTTTTATACGTAGAATAGTGAGAAGAATCGATGAATGTTAAGAAAAGTGTAGAGCTGCATTAAAAAAAGGACAATTGCACCGAAAATGTGCATTAATGCATGTGCAATAAAAGTGATATAACAGATAGTAATATAGATATTGTCCTCCACCATTTTCGTCTGTCGTTACAAAAGAACTTATAACCGATCCCAATTGCCAGAGTTACCTATATAAACTTTCATGTAAGATTCTATTTCGATCGACCGTGTCATCAAATAAAAGTAGACGCTTTACCATTACTCGCATATCGTCCATTAATAATCGAACAGACCGAATTCTTCAAAAGCTTTTGAATTAAAAAAATCCACTGTTTCAACCTTGTGCGTGCCTTCTTCGACGGAAGAAAAAAATAAATTTTAAACTACCGTGCATTTGAAAACGCCACGCGTACAAAGCCGCAGCATCAATTTATTTTTATTTTCAAACCTTTTAAACAAGCTATTCTGTTCAATAATCATCGACCGATACTCAAAAAATAAACCCGGACGCTTTATCATTATTCGCATATCGCCAATTAATAGTCGAACGGACCAAATTCTTCAAAAGTTTTTGAACTAAAAAAATCCACCGTTTCGACCCTGCGCGTGCCTTCTTCGACGGAAGAAAAAAAAAAAAAAATTTGAAAACGCCACGCGTCAAATCTACTACCGCTATTCTTGCATTTGAAAAGGCATTAATAATCACGCGAATTCTTCAAAAACTTTTAGTAAAAAAATCCACCGTTCGGACCCTTCTTCGATGGAAGAAAAAAATAAATTTCAAACTACCGTGCGTTTAAAAAGGCTACGCGTACAAAACCGTCACTTTTTTTATTTCTAAACCTTTTAAACAAGCCATTCCATTCAATAATCATTGATCGATACTCGCGAAAAAATAAACCTTTTCCTTTCAAACACTCTGCTGCACAATGAAAAGATACTGAATGACACAAAGTAACGAGCCAAAAATATAAACACAACATATTTATCAAATGTCTGCGAAAGAAGCGTGGATAAGTACGTTTGAAAAGGTTCTCGTCGGAAAAGGGTTAACAGGCGATCTACTGGGCTGTCAGTTCATCAGGTTTGCAAACCGGAGAGAGACTCGCAGCAGGCTGTAGGTCAACGCTCGCAGGTAACAACTTAGGAGGACGTGACAATGGGGAGCGACGGACATAATGCCCGCCATATTATGTCCTCGTGCACTGATTGCATATACTATACGAGGAGCAGACACTGACTATAGCGACGCGTGTTCACTCAATAATATTGTAAGGATAATATATATGCCACTTCTGCACTTTTGTAAGATATCAACATATCAATATATCCTACTATTTCTGAGGTTTTGGTAAGAGAGAGACATCCCAAAATATCTATCCTAGGACCGGAGTTTTCTAAAATGCTCGCGCAACCATTTGTTTTCCACCAATCGCAACCATTTGTCATGGCAGTCAACGTGTTAAATAATGATTAAATTCTTTGGTCTCTAGTACCTTCGCATTATTTTCATTTAACACAATTCAATGATATTCTGTAGCACTTTATTACATTGCAATTTTAATATAGTTAAATACGCCTAGCAATCAACGTGTTAAATAGTGATTTAATTCTTTGGTCTGCGATACCTTCGCATTATTTGCATTTTGCGCAATTCAATCAATTTTAATATAGTAAAATACGCGGTGGTAGCATTAATCGGTAGCATTTATAATTTTGTAAATGCAATTAATATTAAATAAATCCAATTCTTTGGTTTCCAGTACCTTCACGTTATTTGCATTTTGCACAATTCAATCATATTCTGAAGTACTTTATCACGTTGCGGTTTTAATATAGCAAAATACGTGGTAGTAGCATTTATCGGTAGCATTTATAATTTTGTAAATGCAATTAATATTAAATAAATCCAATTCTTTGGTCTCCAGTACCTTCACGTTATTTGCATTTTGCATAATTCAATCATATTCTATAGTACTTCATCACGTTGCGGTTTTAATATAGTAAAATACGTAGTGGTAGCATTTATAATTTTGTAAATGCAATTAATATTAAATAAATTCAATTCTTTGCTCTCCGGTGCCTTCGCGCTATTTTCATTTTACACAATTCAATGATATTCTGTAGTACTTCATCACGGTGCGGTTTTAATATAGCAAAATATGTGGTAGTAGCATTTATCGGTAGCATTTATAATTTTGTAAATGCAATTAATATTAAATAAGTCCAATTCTTTGGTTTCCAGTACCTTCGCGTTTTTTGCATTTTGCACAATTCAATCATATTCTGAAGTACTTTATCACGTTGTGGTTTTAATATAGTAAAATACGTGGTGGTAGCATTAATCGGTAGCATTTATAATTTTGTAAATGCAATTAATATTAAATAAATCCAATTCTTTGGTTTCCAGTACCTTCACGTTATTTGCATTTTGCATAATTCAATGATATTCTGTAGTACTTCATCACGTTGCGGTTTTAATATAGCAAAATACGTGGTGGTAGCATTAATCGGTAGCATTTATAATTTTGTAAATGCAACTAATATTAAATAAATTCAATTCTTTTGTCTCCTGTACATTCACGTAATTTGCATTTTGCACAATTCTATGATATTGTGTAGTACTTCATCACGGTGCGATTTTAATATAGCAAAATACGTAGTGGTAGCATTTATAATTTTGTAAATGCAATTAATATTAAATAAATCCAATTCTTTAGTCTCTGGAACCTTTGCATTATTTAAATTTTACACAATTCAATGATATTCTGTACTGCTTCATCACGTTACGGTTTTAATATAGTAAAATACACACGACAGTCAACGTGTTAACACATTCGCGACCAGCAAATTTTTATTGAATTTTATTGAAATTTCGAGTTTTGATAGTCAATGGTAATTTTTTATTTTACACGACGAGTATACACGTCATACGCACCGCAATTGAGATTTGGCCCGTCGTGTATACACGTCAAACGCGTTTAACTGGTTAAGTGTGGACAGTTACAATTATATTGCTGAAAATGAAGTCGGAGTTGACGGTAGAGCGAAAAAGAGAAAGAAGTGAGAGCCAAAGAGAACAGAGGAAAAGGAGGTGAATGGGTGGGAGGCGTGGGAAGATAACGGGCGTGTTAGTATTATTACATTTCTCATGATGCGCGACTGACGTATACTCCGTGTTCGCCTTCTCTATCGCAGCAAAGCAGATGTCCGCCAGCTCGGGAATATTCCACAGAATTTGTGGATTATTCAAAAATATACATGCAACGAAAATTCTGATGAAGAGAAGTTGTGTGGCTGAATAGTATCTCTGCTATGCGTGAGTAAATTCTTTGGATTAGTTCAAGATGACGTCAGAGCACTGATTGTCACCCACACAAAGTTGTTAACACTTCTTTAGATGACATGTCTTCCAAAAATGGCTGACGATCTTATTTTCTTAACTAGTTAAGTCTGTTTGACGTGTATACACGTTTGTCGTGTAAAATAAAAAATTACCATTGACTATCAAAACTCTAAATTTCAATAAAATACAATAAGAATATTATTTGATGATATGTTTCCTTTATATTACCAATAGAACTGCTGAGTATTTTATATTGCGAAACCAATTACATACTAAGCCACGACTTGATTTGATGGTTGATTTGCGGAGAAATTGTATAAACACTTAGCAGGGCCAATACTGGCCCTTTGCTCTACGAGGCAGAGTCCTAGATATTCTTGATTTGAATACAAAAATCCCAAACTTTCAGTCCAAAAGCTCTCTTCCTCGCTTTTAAAGCATTTGAAGTAAACCTACGTATTTTCACAGTTATTATCAAAATAAAGCGTACGCTATGAAAAGTAGCTAAATACATACAATATAATAATAGTAATGATAGAGTAAATTGCTAAATGTAGCCTTCAGTTGGGTGATTTAGACAGCAGTAGTGGCGAAATTTATAATAGGATAATTTGTCCTCCGTTCGACGTGTATACTCAACATTGTTTGATTCCTAAAATTAAATTCAGCGTTTAATTGGTTAAAGGTGGAACAATTTTTGTTGTTGCGTATATTCGGTGAATGCAATAATGAAATAAGCAATTGAAGTGTTAATCAATTCTCTGAAAGATGTGATTTTAATGTTTTCTTGGATGCAGGTTTAGAAACTATCAAAGCATTTGAAACTAATAGCCCGTGGATTAAATATATATTTAATTTTCCGTACCGTTCTATAACTTTTATCAGTGTTCACATTTGAGTAACGAGATGATCAGATTTCTGTGAATGAAGACATCCTTTAGTACAGACAAGGCATCTGAGATAAGATCTAGGCACGGAGAGATTCCTTGACGTTTGGGTCTGCAGGAAGCAGAGGCAAAATACGCTTGGGACGCCAAGGGGTAAAGGTCATCAACTCTTTCCTACAATAAAGCACATGGAAAGTGAAATCTATAACAACCAGACGCCATGTTTTCCCGGAAAGTGTCCGGGGGCCCTGTTTCAACACAAGATTTGCGGAGATATGTAAACATGCAACATTCTTAGTACGAATATGCAGCTCTGTGGCAGGTAAATGTATGAATATACAGACAGATAAATGTATACGTATGGATGGATACGTGGACGTGTGCGATGATACGAATTACGAAATATAGAATGTAACTGTTTATGGGTACCTTTAAAATTAACATATAGAATTGTTAAGTATATAACATAGGATAAGTATATAACATATAGAATTGTTACGTTATAAATCTGAGAAGGACATTAATTTACATTCTATTATATTAATAAAATACAGTGGAATAGATCGATTTTACTGGTCTGCCAACACGCGACAAACTAGATATATATTCGCATTATTCTATTAATAAAATACATTGGAATGTATCGATTTTACTGATTTGTTAACATGCGACAAACTCGACGTTTTACGGAGGAGTGTATCTATTTTTCATTTAAATACATATTGGACAAGTTTGTAGTTAAAATGATATTTTAAAAGTCAACTAACAATACAAGATTGTGTTGTGTGCGAAATAAGTTCTCGCAATGTAACAAATTTGAAACCTGCTATTTCCCTCAAGAGGGTTGAAGTTAAGAGGTGAAAAATGGGAGGTGGTAAGTTATGTCTATTGAAAATCTATGTAGTATCGAAAGGTCTTTGTGTGATATTTTGAAGTATTCTTTTATGGCGGTGGATAAGAAAGACTGGAAAAGAGATAATATTATGTTGGTTGCGATATATGCGACAAGAACCATGTTAAATGTATATTTACAATAGTCAAGAAATTACTGATAATAGTTACAGAACTTAGAATTGTATTATTTTGTACCTAATACCTGCATTGTTTGGATTAGCATGAAAACTTCATTTTTAATTCGTCAAAAAACGTAAAGAAACAAATGTTCCTACAACAAATTATTTTTTCTTGTCCAAGTATGTTTTCTGTAGTGCAGCATCGTTAAAGTTACTTTTATAACAATTTAATAGTGTTTTTATATCCAGTAAAATATTTTTCTAAATACCTGCTAACTTATCGGGTAAGTACCCAAACGCAATAACTCAAAAATCAAGGTTTTTACAGTCACCCGACTGGTGCCACGGCAGTCAACGTGTTAAATTTATATTTTTAATAGTCAAGAAATTACTGATAATAGTTGCAGAACTTACAGTTGTGTTATTTTATACCTAATATCTGTATTGTTTGCCTTGACATGAAAACTTCAAATTTGTTTAATTCGTCAAAAAACGTGTAGAAACAAATGTTTCTGCAACAAATTATTTCTTCTTTTTCAAATATGTTTTCTGTAATGACCCATGGGAAAAGTTATTTTTATAACAATTCAATACTGTTATTACATCCTGTGAAATATTTTTCTAAATACCTACAAACTTACCCCGTAAGTGCCCAAGTGCAGTAACTCAAAAATCAAGATTTTTACCGTCATCGGAATATTGGTGACGCAGCAGCCAACGTGTTAAACATATATTTTTAATAGTTAAGAAATTACTGATAATAGTTACCCAACTTACAATTTTGTTATTTTGTACCTAATAACTGTATTGTTTGCATTAACATAAAAACTTGACATTTGTTTAATTCGTCAAAAAACGTGAAGAAACAAATTATTTCTTCTTTTTTAAATACGTTTTCTGTAGTGCCGCATGGTTAAAGTTACTTTTATAATAATTTAATAGTATTATTATATCGTGTGAAATATATTTCCGAATACCTATTAACTTCTGTCGTATGTACTCAAGCGCAGTAACTCAAAGATCAAGATTTTTGCCGTCACCCCAATTCTGATGATTCAGCAGTCATCGTGTTAAATGTATTTTTTAATAGTCAAGAAATTACTGATAATAGTTACAGAACTTATAATTGTATTATTTTATACCTCATACTTGCATTATTTGCATTGACATGAAAAGTTCAAATTTGTTTAATTCGTCTAAAAAAGGGGAACAAACAAATGTTTCTCCAACAAATTATTTCTTCTTTTTTAAATATGTTTTTTGTAGTGACGCATCGTTAAAGTCACTTTTATAACAATTTAATAGTGTTATTATATTCTATAAAATATCTTTCCAAATACCTACTAATTTCCCTCGTACGTACACAAGCGCAGTAACTCATAAATCAAGATTTTAACCGTCACCCAAATACCGGTTTTGTACCTAATAGCTGTATTGTTTGGATTAACATCAAAACTTAAATTTATTTCGTCAAAAACGTGAAGAAACAAATGTTTCTACAACAACAACTTTCTGTAATGGTTAAAGTTACTTTTATAATAATTTAATAGTCTTAGTATATCCTGTGAAATATCTTTCGAAATACCTACTAACTTACCCCCGTAAGTACTCAAGCACCGTAACTAAAAAATCAAGATTTTTACCGTCACCCGTATACTGGTGACAGTCAACGTGCCAAAGATCAACTCTTCCTGCCCCAAAATACACGGCGAGGTGAAATCTACAGCAAACATTCGCCATATTTCCCTGTACCTCCCAGCGGCACAGTTCCAAGCGGTAATTAAGTGCAGAATTCTGCAAATTCCACAGGACGTCCGATAACAACGCCGCGAAGAAGTCATGAATTCGCCCGGCCTCCCGAAAATTCCATTTCCGTTGATCGGCCAAATTCGCTGCTTTCGGCTCTGGCGCGCGTTCTCTTCTTTCTCTCTCGCCGAATTCTCGCTCTCTGTCGCTCGCATGAATTACACAGCCGAGCGATATTTACACGAAACGTAAATACAAAGTGCACACTGCGCTAGCCTCGACGATATAGCAGGCGCCTCGTTATACTCGGTTCAATAGACGGGACTATAGGTTTCCACGATAGCTACCGCCTCTACAGGGTGGTTCCTGTCTGGCATCAGCCAACCAAAACGCTTCCACCACTTTCCAAAAATTAGAAAAACATTTTCGGCCGTAGTTCGACGACTACAGTGTTCGTGAACATTTATGTAGGATTTAACCCTTTGACTACTGAGTACTTCCGGCCGTTCGCTGTTAACGAAATAGTTTTCACTAATGTGTGCTCTATTGATTGATTATGTGAGACGCAACTAAGTTCTAATGGTAATTGTTTATTTACGCCAAATTAAATAATGCAAGAAAATTGTTTAAATTTGACGCTTCCGCGGCCATAAATGATACAAATGTGTACATATTCTAAAGGACGGTACTTTAGGCATATTTGGAAAAAAGTTTGGTTACGATACGTTCATTTTTGTCAGTTTTATATGCCTTAGAATATGGTATTAAACAAAGTGCATTATAGGCATTTAATGTTTTTCTCTTTCGAAAAGGCAAAAATGCCAGACAAACGGCAAACAAGATATACGCTGTTTATGGCGAAGGTACTGTAACCGAAAGAATTGTATGAAAATGGTTTGCTCGGGCCCTCATATTTCCACCTATTCCGATCATTACATAAATTCCCTTAATGTAAAGAATTTCAACTCTTTGATTAACGTCAATGGTATGTCTAGGCGCGATGTTTTCAAATTATTTTTCAATGTGGAACTAGTCCAAAAAATAGTTCTGGAAAAGATGAGGAATATACAATAATTTGAATAACCCTATAACACTATTTCTAATGAGAATAAACACTAAAAGTCTTCCTTGCGCATGCTGGTATCGGCAACGTTTAGCTGCGCATGTCGGATTTTTTAGTAAAATTGCGGATTTAGAGCAATGATGCAAATGGGTTAATGAAAAAAATGTCAACTCTTCGATCGAGATAAAAATTATATTTAGAAAACCTATTCGACCAAAAACCTGAGAGGTTCTAGAAGGACGGAATTCTCAAGTTGCATGAAAGATAGAGAAAAATTGTGGAACAGAATGGCACCTATATAACTTAACACGTTGACTGCCGTGCGGATTTTACTATATTAAAACCGCAACATGATGAAGTACTGCAGAATATGATTGAATAGTGCAAAGTGAAAATAATGCGAAGGTATCGAAGACTAAATAATTTAATCGCTATTTAATATTAATTACATTTACACTAAATTATAAATGCTACCGCTTGGGTATTTTTTTGAATTTTTCGTGGGACCTTTTGCGCCGGTCACCGATGACCACCATGGCAGTCAACGTGTTAATAAATGTATACCGAAATTTAAATGAGCTGCATTTCAATTTTCCTCAAAATCAGCACGAACTTTCAGGACAACCCAATACATAGACACTTACTTACATCGATTCATTTATCCTTCTCAATAAATTAACGAAATAATTATTCTCTTTAGTCATAGAAAGACTACATACCAGGTTGTTCAATAAGTTTTGTTTTGTTTTGTTGAGGGCGTTGCTACTAGTCCAAATTTGTTTTTGTTTTGTTGGTTCACTCTTCTTATCAACGTATGTGAAGGTTCATTTCAATCAGTCAATTCATTCTTTGTTTACAAGCCATTTAGTGTCGCCGTGTCACAGTATTTTCGACAATGGAAAAAATTGAATATCGTGCAGTGATAAAATTCTTATTTTTGGAAGGTGTAGCACCAAAAGAAATTCACGAACGAATGTTAAGAGTGTATAATGAACGTTCACCTTCAATTAGAACAGTAGAAAGATGGGTTGCTGAATTTAAACGTGGTCGTACAAGCCTTGAAGACGATCCACGTGAAGGACGTCCAAAAACCGCATCAACATCAGAAATCGTAGCCAAAGTACAGGATATGGTTTTGGAAGATCGTCGATTGACTGAGAGGGATTTAGTAGAGGCTCTACACATCTCATTAGGCAGTGTGAGTCATGTTTTAAATGAAATTTTGAGTTTTAAAAAGTTGTGTGCACAATGGACGCCGCATTCGCTAACAATTGAACAAAAACACATTCGAATGCGACTTTCTCAACAACATTTGAAGCGTTTTAAAAAGGATAAAGTGGATTTTGTGCGTCGATTCATCACTATGGATGAGACTTGGGTCTATCACCATGATCCTAAATCAAAACAAGAGGCTAAAGAGTGGTGTGAACCTGGTTGTTCGGCTTCGAAACGAGTTCGTGTCCAGAAATCGGCCAAGAAGGTTCTGGCATCAGTTTTTTGGGATGCGAAAGGAATTTTATTTGTGGATTACTTGGAAACTGGTAAAACAATTAATTCTGAATATTATTGCAACCTTTTGGACCAGTTGAAGGAAAAAATTCGTGAAAAAAGACCCGGTTTGCAGAAGAAAAATATCCTTTTTCATCAGGACAACGCACCGTGTCACAAGAGCATTTTGACAATGGCTAAAATCCATGAATTAAAGTTCGAATTGTTGGAACATCCGCCGTATTCACCAGATTTGGCCCCCAGCGACTTCCATTTGTTTCCAGAACTCAAAAAATGTATGCGTGGCAAGCGTTTTTCGTCAAATGAAGAGGTCATAACGGCTGTTGAAGCGTATTTTGCAGACTTTCCGGAATCTCACTTCAGGGATGGGATCCACAGATTGGAGGATCTTTGGAGCAAGTGCATTAATGTTCAGGGAGATTATACTGATGAATAATAAAGTGTATTTTGAACCATAACATTGTGTTTTTCTTATCGAACGACAAAACTTATTGAGCAACCTAGTACTTTCTACCCCAACTGTATACGGATCTCCATCGCACAAGTATATACCCATAGTACGACCCCATACCCGACACACTGAAATTGCCCACATGTGTGAACACACAAACACAGTAAAACGCCTATTGTAAAACCTGAATAACACATTTGGTATGCGTACTCCACACACATAAGTGGATAAATGGCAAGTGCGCAGAACTTTACGCATATCGTGTATCTTACATCGCGTATAGACGTACTATATATCAATGTGTATGTGTAATCGGGCGTGTGTGCGGTTACGTGAAATCGTGGGCGAGTAAATACGCAAATGTGGATGTGGGCGTGCAGATGCTCAGAGCAGGATGGAAAAGGACGGAATGGGATGGGATGGAATAGAACGCAAAGTGGACGCCGGAAGGCACGTAGGAAAAGGCCTTCTGACGTTTCGCTGAAAACGCACGGGTCGTGAACTATAAGGGAATCACTCCCTGTTCATTCGAGGCAATTGACAGTTATGGGAGCTATTCATGGCGTTGTAGACATAGACGGCGTAGAGACAAATTCTCAATATTGTCCTTATGGTGTCCATTTCGGGGTCCATGTGCATGTGTTATTTTAACACTTTGACTACTGTGATAGTCACCGTTGACTGGCGCAAGAGATTTAACTCAAGATCTAAAATATTCGCAGTGGGTAGCAATAATTATTTTATAATTGCAGTTATCGTTAGAATAATGATGCGATCCTTTGGTCTCCGATACCTGAACATTATGTACATTTTACATAATTTAGTCAAATGTTGTAGTATTTTATAGCATCACCATCCTAATACAGAAAATTTCAAAAAATACCCAATTGGTCGCATTTATAATTTTGTAAGTGCAATTAATATTAAACAGTGATTCAATTCTTTAATCTCCGATACCTTCGCATTATTTTCATTTTGCATAGTTCAGTCATATTCTGTAGTACTTCATCAGGTTTCGGTTTTAATATACGAAAATACGCACGGCAGTCAACGTGTTATATATGGACAGGTAAATATATGACGTAGGCGACGCGATTTTTTTTTTTTTTTAGACATCACAGCTTAAAAGGTTAGGATACAATATCACTTTTGTAAACACATTTGGTTTGTCTCAAGATTTTCGTAGAGTAATGGTGAGATTTTTACAGTTACAATGTGAGAAAATGTAATGTGAATTAGATCAAGTTTACTTTTGATTACAATGTTTACTTTTGATCACGGCGATATCATCTATATCTTATAATGATATTTTCCGTTTGTGTCCCGGAGGTAGTTGAGAAAATGTTGTCGAGAAATACCAAGAAGCGCAATAGCGTTTGCTTCAATTTATCAAACAGAGCAACAGGGCTTGCGTATATCAAATAAGTATAATTTAAAGGAATGACAATCAGAGACATAATGTATTGCTCGCGTGGTCCACACTAAATACAGTAACTATGTAGAGAATAATTATCAGTAAATTTGAGCGCGTAACGCCAAAAAGTGCTGGGACTTCTCGACATGAAACCTGTACAGCGCTTGCATTTATCGAATAAGTATAATTTAAGAAAATGGCGATCAAAGACAAAGTGTATCGTATCGCGATGAAAGTAGTGGGACTTTTTGACATGAAACCTGAACAGCGCGATAGTGGTACATGGAAATCAAACGGTTATATACAATCAATAAAAATATATTATGCCATATTTCCGAAATATGCTGCCATATAGCGCGAACAAAAATATTTTTTAACGGGAATTCGAAATATAAATAGGCATTTTGTTCAAAACTTAATGATAACCTTCTACTACGATGACAAACAATTCGCGCATGGTATAGCAGCGCGCTTGACGTGTCAAAGGTTTTCTTACAAATTCACGTGGCAGTCAACGTGTTAAATAATCTTCACTTAAATATTGTTAATTTTCAAACACTAGAGATTAAATCCGATAAATTTAAATATTGTCAATTTTAAAACGAGAATTTTGTATTTTTGTGTACATATTTCCATAAATTTGGGTATTGTCGATTTTCATGCGTCAATTTTAAATGATCTTCACTTAAATATTGCTAATTTTCAAGCAGTACGATTAAATCCGATAAATTTAAACATTGTAAGTTTTCAAATGAGAATTTTGTATTTTTGTAAATGTATTTCCATAAATTTAAGCATTGTCGATTTTCATGCGGCAATTTCAAATGATCTTCACTTAAATATTGCTAATCTTCAAGAATATGATTAAATCCGATAAATTTAAATATTGTCGATTTTGAAACGAGAATTTTATATTTTTGTGAATGTATTTTCATAAATTTAGGCATTGTCGATTTTAATGCGTCAATTTTAAATGATCTTCAATTAAATGTTGCTCATTTTCAAGCAGTACGATTAAATCCGATAAATTTAAATATTGTCAATTTTTAAATGAGAACTTTGTATCTTTGTGAACGTATTTTCGTAAATTTAGACATTGCCGACTTTCATGCGGGAATTTTAAATGATCTTCACTTAAATGTTGCTAATTTTCAAGCAGTACGATTAAAACCATTAAATTCAAGTATTGTCAATTTTTAAACAAGAATTTTACATTTTTATTAATGTATTTCCATACAATTAGCTATTGCCCATTTTCATGCGGCAATTTTGAATGATTTTCACTTAAATATTGCTAATTTTCAAGCAATACAATTAAATCCGATAATTTTAAATATTGTCAATTTTTAAACGAGAATTTTGCATTTTTGTGAACGTTCTTTCGTACCTGTAGGCATTGTCGATTATGAAGCTGCAATTTTAACACTAAACGTAGCAAGCGGGGTCAAATAACCCCTTTGAAAATTTACTTTAAAATCGTGCGTTCATTGTTATTTCTTTCACTCATTTGACTATCTGTAAATTCTTACATCATCTGATTATTCAATTCCTCGCTTCAATAAATGAGGAATTTCTTTCTGAAAATCAACGTTTATTTCATATTTATGAATTTACGTCAAGAACAGGTAGGTGTAAAGTACCAATACATTTAGTGTTAAAGAGTTTTCAAAGAAAACATTCCGCACAATCGACAGCGCCGGTCCTTAACCGCAACGACATCAGCTCCCTTCATTACAGGTAATTACCGTCACCCTCCGGTGTTCGCCGGCTCACGCGAATGCCGGCTCTGCCGATTAAAATATTAACGTCGATGGCGATTAACGCTCGAAATCACGTGCGTGCGTGCGTGCCTCGCGAAAGGCACGCGGTAAAAGGTGGAAAAGAGAGCCGCACGGTTAATTGCGCCCGTCACCATCAATCAGCCGCCGCGTTAATTGGCCGGAGAAGCAGCGGACGTGTTTGATTAATCCTGTCGCGCCGGCGAAAGTATGGCCACTGCCGTCCGCGAATTTACGCGAGACCCCACTGGCACCGTTTCCAATTCTTTCCCCGACATGCGCGCGTTGTCGCGTTTCGTGCGAATTTATGGCTATCGGAGGGCAGAAAAAAGCGAGTGAACGTATTAGGTTGGAGGGAAAGTTCTGTCGTATTTTTAATAGGCAGGTAATTTTTCTTGTAAATAAAAAAAACATCTGGCTAGTGAGTCATTCGGATTTTATTTTTGTTTTTTATAGCTGCTGTATAATATAAAAGGAGTCCTTTTTTACTGTTCATCATTTACTTGTGATATTTAAAGTGAAAAACATGTCAGTAGATAAAGTACATTTACGACACTGCATTTTGTATGAATTCCGAAAAGGAAGCAACGCATCGGTTGCATGTAAAAATTTATGTGCTGTATTTGGGAATGATATTGTAAATGTTCGTACTTGGCGAAGATGGTTTAGCAAATTTCGTTTCGGGGATCTGAGCCTCCAAGAAAGTGATCGATCTGGACGACCATCCAAGATCGATAATGATGTTTTACGATCCATGTTGGAAAATAATCCACATTTAACAAGTCGAGAAATTGCAGACGAGTTTGGCATTCATCAGACAACACATTAAATGTATTATGATTAATATTAAACACATATTTTTATAAATTAATTCAAATAGTTTCTTTAAAATAAGTTTCAATAGTTTCTATAATTTCAAGTTTTTTCATTTTAGTTTCAAAGTTTCAATAATTTCAAATAGTTTCTTTAAAAAGACGAAAGGGTGGCCGCCGAATTTTGTCGAAGGCGACACTTGCGACGCCTTTTTGTCGGGCTGATCGAGGCGAGGGTGTAAGGTGCTGGTGCGTGAGTGTGCACACGGGAAATAACGAGCTGAGGGCAGCGAGAAGGACAGTGCGGAATGTGTTTATGGGGAAAATGTGAGCGGTGTCGAGCGGGCGCGCTATGGGGTTAAGCGGATGCGTGGGAAGGTTGTGATGCATCGTTAATTCATTTGTACGATTAGGCATCAGTGTAAACGGGGTGTCACGGGGTAATATTTATGGAGAGTGTCGATGTGATAAAGTTTATCTTGAATTTTTGGAGGTCGCGCGAAAGTTATGTTGTGTTAGTTAACACGTTGACTGCTGTGCTTATTTTATTATATCAACACCGCAACGTGAAGTACTTCAGAATATGATTAAATTGTGTAAAATGAAAATAATGCGAAGGCACCGAAGAACAAAAAATTGGATTTGTTTAATATTAATTGCATTTACAAAATTATAAATGCTACCTATAAATAATACCACCATGTATTTTACTATATTAAAACCGCAATGTGATGAAGTACTTCAAGTATTTTATTAATATGATTGAATTGATTATATTGGGCAAAATGCAAATAACGTAAAGGTACTGCAGACCAAAAAATTGAAATTATTTAATATTAATTGCATTTACAAAATTTTAAATGCTACTGATAAATACTACCACCACGTATTTTACTATATTAAAACCACAACGTGATGAAGTACTTCAGAATATGATTGAATTGTGCAAAATGAAAATAATGCGAAGGTAGCGGAGACCAAAGAATTGAATTTATTAAATATTAATTTCATTTACAAAATATAAATGCTAGCGATAAATGCTACCACCACGTATTTTACTATATTAAAACCGGAACGTGATGAAGTACTACAGAATATCATTGAATTGTGTAAAATTAAAATAATGCGAAGGTACCGGAGACCAAAAAATTGAATTTTTTTAATATTAATTGCATTTACAAAATTGTAAATGCAACCGATAAATGCTACCACCACGTATTTTACTATATTAAAACCGCAACGTGATGAAGTACTACAGAATATCATTGAATTGTGTAAAATGCAAATAACGCGAAGGTACTGGAGACCAAAGAATTGAATTTATTTAATATTAATTACATTTACAAAATTATAAATACTACCGATAAATGCTACCACCACGTATTTTATTATATTAAAATCGCAACGCGATGAAGTACTACAGAATATGATTGAATTGTGCAAAATGAAAATAATGCGAAGGTACTGGAGATCAAAGAATTGAATTATTTAATATTAATTGCATTAACAAAATTATAAATGCTACCACCACGTATTTTACTATATTAAAACCGCAACGTGATGAAATACTACAGAATATCATTGAATTGTGTAAAATGAAAATAATGCGTAGGCACCGGAGACAAAGGAATTTAATCATTATTTAATATCAATTGCATTTACATAATTATAAATGCTACCAATTTGGTATTTTTTTTTATTTTCGTGGGAGCTTTTGCGCTTTTGAGATACTTTTCGATAGTTTGAAATTTATTGGTTTATTATGTAAAGCGCAAGTAAGTTCTAGAGGTAATTCTTTATTTACGCCAAATTAAATAATGCAAGACATATATTTGATGAAGAACGCATCCGCATTTATCTACAATAATATGTTGATAATTGTGGCTGTTGTAGGTAAGAAATCAGAAGGATTGAAAAACGCATATATGTATACGCTCATAGTCAACAATCGAAGGATTAAGTGGAATACTATATTTTTGCTTTGGTATTATGGGGGTACAGAAGAAAAGAAGTTCGGCACGTTTAAAATTATCTTGGAGCAGGTCGAAGTCGTATAATATATATGTGTTATAAATAAAATATAAACGCATACGTATATACGAATGCAAAATTAATTTAAATGTTAATTTCATTCCAAGCCGTTAATTAATTTGTAATGGATATTGGCATTTAGTTGTACGATTAATTAAAATTATACAACGCAGTGTCCAATTTATCTGGCAATGTCGAAATATCTTGGGGTGAATTCTGAACTTATAAGACAAAATTATCCTAGAAAAGTTGTTTCGTACGAGTGGGAACACAATATGGTGCAAATTATTTTTATTTTTGCCCATTGCGTGGCGATGAACAAATTCTAAAGTCAAATCCATGTTTCAAATGGATAAATATGTTATTTTATGATCATGTTGCTTACGTAAAAAATTACAATTTCTTACATTTTTGAAGAGGTTGTCGGTTCTTTGCTTATTTACAGCGTGGAAAATGTTTTTAGAAAAGTTGTTTGCCACAAATGGGAATACCATGCAGTGCAAATTATGTTCCTGCCAGTTCAGTGATCGGGACAAAATTACAAAGTCAAATTCGCATTTTAAATGGAACGATATGTTTTTTTCGCGGTACGACAGCATTTATTCAGACGAATTCATCGATCTGCCATGTAAAATCATTTGTTGTTCCAAAACGTTACAGATTCATAAATGCTGACAGAGTCAGATAATCCAGTCGACGGCTATTAAGCTGCATATCACACAATGCATATACCATACCATATATCCAAAACACCATCATTGTATATATATAAATTTTAAACTTGAGCTTTTCGCGGTCATAATTGTTTATATTATTAGCTTTCGGATGGTTGCCGCGTGTTTTTTCAGCATTTTTCCGACGTATCGAATATAATATATCCATCAATTATCATTTACACAAACTGCGCAATAGCACCGATGGCGTGTTGCTCTAGCAAAACATTTGCGCATTATAGATTAACACTAAACCTACCAAAACTTTTTATTACCTACTCCTACCAAAGTTGATCAAAATGACCGGTGATTAAAAAAGTTATCATTTTTATGCTTGAACGTAGATAATGGTTAATTTATTATTGAATGTATATAAAATGAAGAAAATTTTATTTTTATATAATTATAATTATAAACTTATGAAACTAAAACTTCTTTATTCTCATACAACATATTTCTGAAAGATTAGTTTTCAATGTGTCTAATTAATAAACCATACCATTACATTACCGTTATGCACATGTAAAATTATTTATGAAAAAAAAATTGAAGTTTTATTTATGTAGATATATATCTTATTCGGCTTCACCGCATTTTTTACAAATTATTTTGGTTTTAGATGAACATTTGTCACACATATATTTTTTGCATCTCGAACAGATTTTCGTAGTTTTGCAACTTTGACAATATTTTACTTGACAAGTATTTCGTACAATCCGGACAAAAGAAACGTGAATCGTTTTCAAAATATATTACTGCATTCGTTTCTTCAAATATATTACTATTACCATTACGTGCTTGTCGGTGCACCTGATCCATTTCCTTCCCACTGAAAATAAATCTCTACATATTTAAAACAGTAAATAAAATATTTTCTCGACCGGTCAAATGGACCGACCACGGTAGGTAGATCAGACTAAAAGTATTTCTTAGAAAAAGTAAAATAAAAACACAAGTAAATACTGAAGAATATATTGTATGCATATTTCAACAAAAGTCATAAAGTTTGATAGCGATAGGATAACGTTTAAATATGTGTGAATTGTACAAAAGTTTGAAAACGGTCAATTTGATTCTCTACATATTTAAAATAGTAAATAAAATATTTTCTGGATCGGTCAAAACCACGCATTTTTGCGTTTGATTTTTTTTTTCGCAGACGGATTAAAATATATATGTATATAGAGATATATAGAAAATGCCTTTCAATAAGACGTAAAAATTTGAAGTTCGTAAATATTTAATTTGTTTTAATACTAAATGAAAATATCGTCTTTACCTGACGTATTTGTATAAAACATATGGACCGACATATACGGTAAATGAAAAAAAAAATGTTTATACCATTTATAACTTTTCCTAATGCACTCAATAGTACTAAAATAAAGTTATAAAAAAAAATACAGAAGTATATTTTGCAGAATATATTGATAGCATATTTTAAGAATATAGTCGTATATATTAATGGTTTGATTGCGATATGATAACTTTTAAATACGTAGAACTTGTACAAAAGTTTGAAAACGTCAATTTGATTCTCTACATATTTAAAACAGTAAATAAAATATTTTCTCGACCCACCAAAACCACGCAGTTTCGCGTTTGATTTTTTTTTGGCAGACGTTCTAGAATATGTATATTGAAAATTCCTTTCAATAAGACGTAAGGGATTATCGGTATTTCTTTTCCCTTAGTACTAAACTACTTTAGCAAGTAAACATAAGAGTTTACGTAAACAAAAATAGAGATATTCATAATACGTTCGTACGCTGTGTCGACGAAATGCCAGTTCATTATCATTTTGCATTATATTATATTATATCTCCTTAATAAAATATTTAAGAGCATATGTTCATTGTATAACATTTCTTACTTTTGCGTGTAGAATACGCTGGCAAAGTATTGGCCGGAAAAAACGGAGACACCTTGTATACGCCTTTAGCAGTCAAAGGGTTAAATGCGTGTAACTTGTACAAAAGTTGAAAAACGGTCAATTTGATCCGTAGTGGTATGTGTTTACTGTTAACACTTTACCGACCGGTGCTGACTGAAGATGCCACTCACTAACGACCGATTCTGTTTTGGATATTGCGCAGGAATGGTGTATGTGCTTATTTGTAAAGCTTTATAACTGAAAAATACTGAATGTGTTGTTGAGAATCCTTTGGTTTCAAAGCAGTGTAATTTTATTGTCATTTAAAATTGTCATAATATCATCTGATATTTATTTTACCTAATATAACCGTTGACCACTGAAAAGCCGATTAATCGGCTACCGGTAAATAGCAGTTGGAACCGAAAAGTCTATTAATCGGCTAGCGGTCGTTAAAGTGTTAACTCAGCACTGAGAGCGCAGCGTCAAGTAAAAACCGCGAAATCCACGAAGTACGTCGTGTGACGGGCCGAAACATACAGAAGGATAGTCCGTCTTGTCGCTTATTAGCTTCTGCGCAGATCAACCGCGTAATTATGCGGACAATGCTGCGCCGACACACAACGAGATGATTTAGGCAGATGAAGAAAGATAGTGCGCTTTCATACCGGGTAGACGTACTTAACGGCCTTAACGAAGAGTAAACGCGCAACATCCCCGGCAACAAAAGAGGCAGGGTATGAAATGAACTTCTAACTAACCCCTTGCACTATTTTCACGAGTCTGAGTCGTGAAGAAAATTTTAGGCCAAACTTGAATATCACGAGTCAGACTCGTTGTTTAATTTCATGTCAAACGTGAATATCACGAGTCAGACTCGTTGTTTAATTTCATGTCAAACGTGAATACCACGAGTCAGACTCGTTGTTTAATTTCATGTCGAACGTGAATATCACGAGTCAGACTCGTTGTTTAATTTCATGTCAAATGTGAATTACACGAGTCAGACTCGTTGTTTAATTTCACGTCAAACGTGAATACTACGAGTCAGACTTGTTGTTTCATTTCATGTCAAACGAGAATATCACGAGTCAGACTCGTTGTTTAATTTCATGTCAAACGTCAATATCACGAGTCAGACTCGTTGTTTAATTTCATGTCAAACGTGAATACTACGAGTCAGACTCGTTGTTTCATTTCATGTCAAACGTGAATATCACGAGTCTGGCTCGTGATCGACATTTCGGGGGAAACATGAATATCACGAGCTGTACTCGTGGTCTTAATCTTGGGCCAAAAAAGAATGTCTGAATGGACTCTTATCTCTTATTTTCTTTTCTTTATATGAATGGGTATTTTATATCTTGTGTCCGAATGCAGGTTATGTGCTACTTAGAATACATTGTCGTAGTCCAGATCACATTGGAAAACTAAGTAAACATATGCATTCGGCGAAAATTCTTATTCTCATTCTTCTTATTGTCTTAATCTTAATCTTCTTTATCTTAATCTTAATGTTAATCTTCTTCTTTAGAAAAAAAAATGCTTTCCAGTCTTTATTCACTTTTAAAAAATTACGAAAAAAGTTCAATAATATTAATCGTAATACAAAAATAGATTTATAGATATTATCGATTAATCAAACGCTTAATGCTTTTTAGTTCATCGATCACAATTTTCACATATGTAGATTTTCCTCAGTGTACACCTTCCCGCATACACTTTTTTGTGCATATATTGCCTTCGTTGGAAAGAATTGCTCATCCACCGTAATATAAGCTCCTAGTTTGAAGCAATTTTCGCTATTTTCAATAAATTTGTTTCAAAGTATTGAAACTAAAGCGAATTTGTCTCTTTGTAAACGCTGACTCCTCTGATTTTTTTTGTGGAAACGACTGTAACGTAGAATCTCGGTAAAATGACATCTACTCATAGTTGTAGAAAAAAAATGATGGTCCCCACTTGTTATTCCATAAATACCCAAGTCTCAAAGTGTTTCCTTCCTACGTGCATACAATATTGCAATAAACGCCTTCAATTTTGCTTGCGTAAGTGTCCATTTTTCCCCAAAACTCGGGAGGCTTCTAACTGTGTACAAGTTCTTACATATTCTAAAATATGGTGGTCAATTAGTAATAGAGATGCACTACTTAGCTCCCCCTTCATAATATTTCTTTTTCCATATACTGTAGGCTCGGGTACATCCTTGAAAGTACACTGAACTGCTAATCTTCCAGCAACACCTCCTCTTTCAATTTTTTGAAATCATATATTCTGAATATCATATATTTTTAAATCATATTTTGGCATCCTATATTCGGAATAATATATTCTGTCCCGAAAAAACGTTGCAGTACTTATCAATTGTTGTAGCTGCCCCAAGGTCATTTCATCACATTGAAACATGCACCAGTCATTTTGACTGGTATTGGTATAAGTGTCAATAACAAAAAATATATTTGTTACGAATACATATAAAATAATATAAAGTTCATAAAACTAATTCTTTAGTTATGGCTACAAAAGTCATGATATCATTTCGGAAAGACAATGTTACATGCAGTAGGAATTTTGAATTAAAACTGCAAGACCAGTTATTTTGACTGGTCTGGTGAATCTAATGTTAAAAATACCGAAGCAGTCAGGTCAGGCTAACCTCTTGTTTGTCATCTCTTTGCGCACTGCCCTTTTCTTTCTGTTCGTTCATATTTTCATGCTTCCGTACCTTCTTCCGACAGTCTGGCAACAGGGGTGACGAATCCTTTTCGGGACTTATTTTGTGGGATCGCACATGTTGCTGGGTTAGAACCAGGGGTTAGAACCCAACACCATGGGTTCGGCCATAATGCATACAGGGCGAGTCGACGATACTTGCAACGAATGCGTTCCGTGGGGTGGCCACATTGATAGGCCGACGGAGCAAATTTTAATTCATTCGCCAGCAGAGCCCCGGGGAGAAATCAATTACTAGAGGCCAGGTGCTTTATTGTTCTAATATGAGACAAATTGTCGGTCGTTTTTGCAGAATGTGTTTATGACGTTCTAAATAAGCGAAATAAGCAATTTTGGTAATTGACGTACATACGCCAGGGTATAGATAAACAATTTCTTATGTAGCCCAAGTGAAATTGAAAGGAAATTAATTAAATTGGAAAAGAAGAGCAAGATAAAAAAAATGTTCAGAACAAAATATAAGTTATTTGTTTATATGATCGATTTTGGAACGTTTTCTACACATCCAGATAAAATTTACTTTTAAATCAAATTTTATGATAATTCCTTTAAATTATTTTTTAAACAATTTTTGAAAATAATACCTAAAATACATCCTATTTTACAATTTCTATAAATGTCATACAAACTTACTTTTTAAGTAAAAAAGTTATGATAATTGTTAAAGAATATAATTTTTTAATAATGCCTAAAATACTTTAAACTATACAATTTCTGAAAGTTTCACAAATATTGCTTTTTTGTACCGTACAAGTTTCCCAAAAACGTGCGGTCCCAAGCTTATTTCTTACAGATTTCTTAGCAGTGCTTAAAGTGTTAAAACATTGATCGCCCAGCGTAAATTCGGTATTTTTTGCGTGGGGCTCATCATATCTTAAACGTAAACTGCTGCCAATTTTTCGCTTTTTTTATTTAATTCACCAATATGCTAGGTGGTCATTGTCGACAAAATGCTCATTTATTTCTAATTTTTACACCGGCCAGTATTATAACAAACATCGCGGAGATTGTATGTAGTATTTCGGAGAAATTATTTTTCTTACTGTCATTATGTCAGTGAAAATAAATAACCACGTGTACGATGTAAACAGAAGTATCGAAGTGATCCGCATCGGAAGAAAACGAAAACACAAAATTCCGTCAAGGTCAAGCTGAAAAAGCGACATGTAAGCTAAAGATAATATTAACTAACATTTGGTCAGAAGAATAGTTTTGCAAAAAAAGATAATTAGACGCATGTCTATATATTGTTACGAAACGAGTAAAAAAATTCTGTTTTGGAAAACGGTGCGTTAATCCGAAGAATATGGATAGCAACCGTAATATTGTCTACGTTTCCTTAGGCACAAATTATGTATAACTATTATCATAACATTTTATATATACTTCTTCTCAAATATTTGCTTAGGCACAAATTACATATAACTATTATCATATCATTTAATATATACTTCTTCTCAAATATTGGTTTAGGCCCAAATTACATATAACTATTGTCATAACATTTTGTATATACTTATTTTCAAATATATTTTATATATACGTTGTCTCAAATATATATATATATATGTAGTGTATATTGTTACGAGACGAACAGAAAAAGTCTGTATACAGAAACAGTGCGTTAATCCGAAGAATATGAAAAACACCCGTAATATTATATACGTTTGCTTAGGCATAAATTACGTATAACTATTGTCATAACATTGTGTATATACTCATTTTCAAATATATTTTATATATACTTCGTCTCAAATATTTGCTTAGGCACAAATTACGTATAACTATTGTCATTACATTTTACATAACATACTTCTTCCCAAATATATGTATTAGTAAGGAAATCATTTGTAAATCATTTGCAAAACCCTTCTAATTAAGTGAAAAGCTGTCACCCGCATCTGAGTGATGGGCCTCCCATGAAAACATAACTGCCATTCATGTATGGGTGACGTGATAGTCAATGTGTTAACGCGTTGATCGCCCAGCATAAATTCAATATGTTGCCCGCGGGCCCGAAATTGTCAACCTGCTGAAACATAAGCTGCTGACAACGATTTATTTTCCGATACACTCGGAGTGGTTCGGAAACAAATTTAAAACACGAGATTTAGATGAATTTCAACTACAGAGTGATCATCTTGTCAAAGTCACAAGGTTGGTAGTATGCATTGAACATGCCACACAATTCAATAGTTAGAAAAAAGTCTAAAAGGAAAACAACTAAATGAATGTGTACCTTTTGTTGCGCGACATATATCCAAATTGTCCACCGACAAACAAAACAAATGCGAAAAACAGTGACTTACTGATCTAACCATCCTGAAACTCCATCATTTTGCTCAAACCGTTTTGAAATATATCATGAAAACCAACTGAATGTGTACATTTTGTTACGCGACATATATTCAAATTCTCCACCGACAAACAGAAGATATGTGAAAAACAGTAACTTACTGACCTAACTATCTTGAAACACCATAACTTTGCTCAAATCGTTTCGAAATACATCATAAAAAACAACTATAATATTACATACTTTTTATATGTAAAGTACTTATATAGATAGAAATATATAATAAAAAGATAATATATGGAAATGTATTATAAAAAGCAACTATAATATCACATGCTTTTTATATGTAAAGTACTCATATATAGTATATATTTAATATGTAAAGTACTTATATAGGTAGAAATATATGATGGAAAGATAATATATAGGAATGTATTATAAAACGCAACTATAATATTAGGTGCTTTTTATATGTAAAGTACTTATATAGATAGAAATATATGATAAAAAGATAATATATAGAAATGTATTATAAAGAGCAACTGTAATGTTAGGTGCTTTTTATATGTAAAGTACTTATATAGATAGAAATATATGATAAAAAGATAATACATACAAATGTGTTATAAAAAGCAACTGTAATATTAGGTGTTTTTTATATGTAAAGTACTTATGTAGACAGAAATATATTATAAAAAGATAATATATCGAAATATATTATCAAAAGCAACTGTAATATCACATGCTTTTTATATGTAAAGCAAGCGCCTATCTATAGTTGTGCGCGTTTTTATTATTAAAAACTCTTGCAAATATACGAGTAAGATCGCTTTCAACGTGTTAAATCAGGGTATTCTTTTATGCTGCCACTCAATTGATTATGACAAGTCCCTAATGTGCGCACACCCTCGTGTACCTTCAAACAATCTGCCGTACGCGGTTTTCACTCGATCGGACATTACCCAAGAGAATTGCGTGGCACGCGGAGGCCAAAATGAAAAAGAATCGACGCTTGACGGATCACAGTTCGTCACAAGCCCAAGTTATAATCACCACTAATATCTTCCTGATCCGATCGTCAACTTTTGACACCCGATCCGATAACTAATTTCGAAAGCTCATGCAACTTTGCGCAGGTTTTTTAGAATCTCACAAAGACGAAGTAATGAACTTTAAATTTACTGCGTTCTTTAAATGATTATGTTATTTAAATCGAATATTATATGATGATTTAGTAACTTTAGAGTGATACCGTGATATTCTTCGGGTTTAGAGTAATTTTCTAGTATTTTTCAGGTTTGCAGCGATTGTGTAATGGTTTAGAATGTTCCAACAGTTTTCATTATTTTGTAGCTTTCCAGTAGTATTGCAGTACTTTGCACCTTCACAGTAATTTTTCGTTGTTTTCAGTTTCAGGATAATTTTGCAGTATTCCACAGCTTTCTAGCCATGTTATAGTTTTTCGCAGCTTTACAACATTGCAGTATTTTTCAACTCCACAATAACTTTTCCACTGTTTCCAGTTTCAGCTTAATTTCACAGTGTTTTACAGCTTTACAATCCTGTTAGTCATTCGCACCTTTACAGCGTTGCAGTATTTTGCATCGTTATAATAATTTTTCAATGTTTCCAGTTTTAGTATAATTTTGCAGTATTTCACAGCTTTACAGTTGTGTTACAGACTTTCGCAGTTTTGCGGTGTTGCAGTGTTTTGCTTCTTCACAAGAACTTTTACAGTGTTTCCAGTTTTGGTCTAACCTTTGCAGTATTTCACAGCCTTACAGTCGTGTTACAGTCTTTCGCAGCCTTCCTATATTACAGTACTTTGCATCAACACAATAATTTTTCAGTGTTCCAGTTTCAATCGAATTTTGCAGTATTTTATAGCTTTACAATCGTGTTATAGTACTTTGCATCTTCACAATCATTTTTCAATGTTTCCAGTTTCAGTCTAATTTTACAGTATTTCACAGCTTTGCAATCGTGTTACAATCTTTCGCAGCTTTATAGTGTTATAGTTCTTTGCGTCTTCACATTCATTTTTCAGTGTTTCCAGTTTTAGTCTAATGTTGCAGTAGTTTATAGCTTTAGAATCGTGTTACAGTCTTTCGCAGCTTTACGGTGTCACCATATTTTGCATTTTCACAATAAATTTTTCAATGTTTCCAGTTTCAGTCTAATTTTGCAGTATTTCACAGCTTTACAATCATGTTACAGTCTTTTGCAGCTTTACAGTGTTGCAGTATTTTGCATCTTCAGAATAATTATTCATTGTTTCCAAATTCAGTCGAATTTTACAGTATTTTGCATCTTCACAATAATTTTTCAATGTTTCCACTTTCAGTCTAATTTTGCAGTATTTTACAGCTTCACAGTCGTGTTACAGTCGTCCGCACCTTTACAGCGTTACAATACTACTTTGCGTCTTCCCAATAAATGTTTTAGTGTTCCCAGTTTCAGTCTAATTTTGCAGTATTTTACAGCTTTACAATCATGTTACAGTTTTTCGCAGCTTTACAGCATTGCTGTATTTTGTAATTTCCATGTTTTCACTTTAATCTAATTTTGCAATATTTCACAGTTTACAATCATTCAGTCTTTTGCAGCTTTACAGTGTTGCAGTATTTTGCATCTTCAGAATAATTTTTCAATGTTTCCAGTTTCAGTCTAATTTTGCAGTATTTTAAACTTTACAATCGTACAGTCTTTCGCAGCTTTACAGCATTGCAATCTTTTGCATCCTCACAATAATTTTTCAATGTTTCCACTTTCAGTCTAATTTTGCAGTATTTTACAGCTTTACAATTGTGTTACAGTCTTTTGCAGCCTTACAGTATTGCAGTATTTTGCATCTTCACAATAAATTTTTCAGTGTTCCCAGTTTCAGTCTAAGTTTGCAGTATTTTACAGCTTTACAATCATGTTATAGTTTTTCGCAGCTTTACAGCATTGCTGTATTTTGCATCTTCACAATAATTTCTCAATGTTTTCAGCTTTAATCTAATTTTGCAATATTTCACAGTTTTACAATCATGTTACAGTCTTTTGCAGCTTTACAGTGTTGCAGTATTTTGCATCTTCAGAATAATTTTTCAGTATTACCAGTTTCAGTCTAATTTTGCAGTATTTTACTTTACAATCGTAAACTTTACAAATCGTATTAGAGTCTTTCGCAGCTTTACAGCATTGCAATATTTTGCATCCTCGCAATAATTTTTCAATGTTTCCAGTTTCAGTATAATTTTGCAGTATTTCACAGCTTTACAATTTTGTTACAGTCTTTTGCAGCTTTACAGTGTTGCAGTATTTTGCATCTTCAGAATAATTTTTCAGTATTACCAGTTTCAGTCTAATTTTGCAGTATTTTAAAACTTTACAATCGTATTAGAGTCTTTCGCAGCTTTACAGCATTGCAATATTTTGCATCCTCACAATAATTTTTCAATGTTTCCAGTTTCAGTCTAATTTTGCAGTATTTCACAGCTTTACAATTGTGTTACAGTCTTTTGCAGCTTTGCGGTGTCACAATATTTTGCATCTACACAATAAGTTTTCAGTATTTCCAGCTTTAGTCTAATTTTGCAATATTTCACAGCTTTACAATCATGTTACAGTCTTTTGCAGCTTTACAATGTTGCAGTATTTTGCATCTTCAGAATAATTTTTCAGTATTACCAGTTTCAGTCTAATTTTGCAGTATTTTAAAACTTTACAATTGTATTAGAGTCTTTCGCAGCTTTACAATGTTGCAATATTTTGCATCTTCACAATAATTTTTCAGTCTAATTTTGTTTCCAGTTTACGGTCTAATTTTGCAGTATTTCATAAGTTTTCAGTGTTTCCAGCTTTAGTCTAATTTTGCAATATTTCACAGGTTTATAATCGTGTTACAGTTTTTCGCAGCTTTACAGCATTGCTGTATTTTGCATCTTCACAATAATTTCTCAATGTTTTCAGCTTTAATCTAATTTTGCAATATTTCACAGCTTTACAATCATGTTACAGTCTTTTGCAGCTTTACGGTGTCGCTGTATTTTGCATGTTCACAATAATTTCTCAATATTTCCAATTTCAGTCTAATTGTACAGTATTTTAAAACTTTACAATCATGTTACAGTCTTTCGCAGCTGTACGGTGTTACATTACTTTTCATCTACACAATAATTTTTCATTATTCCCACTTTCACTGTAATTTACCATCTTACGCATCTTCTCCCTATTTTCCAATATTTTCTGTCTTTACAGTACCTTTCCGTTATTTTCCACCATTCCATACATTTGCCATCATCCTCCAATATCTCACATCTCCAATAATTTCGTCATACTCCACAGTTTTACATTAATCGTCCACAGTATTATTTATATTAATGTAAAACTGTGGAGTATGACGAAATTATTGGAGATTTGAGATATTGGAGAATGATGGCAAATGTATGGAATGGTGGAAAGTCCACAGTATTAAATGTATTTATATTTATATTTTTACATTAATCGTCCACAGTATTCGTCATAATCCACAGTATCGTCCGCAGAATTTTTTAAGCACCGAGCTCGAATGACTAATTATCAACGGCAAACGCGTACGTACGCGAATCGTCAGCCGATATCGAACGCGTAAACGGTGCACACCATTATTCATCCGTCCAGCTTGTTTGCCACGCACGTCACGTTCTGACGTCACTTTCGAAAGCACGTGCGTGGCAAGCGTCATCGGGGGCAGAAACATTTTCGCGCGAAAAAAAACTTCGCGAGCCTTTGCCATGGCCGGCCGAACAGGCGACGAATGCGCACATTCGATGGCCTTAACCGTTTAAAAAGGGGTTAAGGTCGGCAGGCGAGTGCCACGCCGACACGTTCGCTTTTTTAGGATCTCTAAAGTGTGAACCGTCTGGTAATAAGACCGCGCCAGCTTTTACGCCCGTCGAGTCACTGTGTGTCTGTGACGATTTCATGCGCGTCATGCTTTTAGTATAAACTGACCGTCTGTATACTGTGCCGGAGTCACTGATGACCCGCAGAGGACAGCCGTTTAACCCTTTCGCTATGCATTGCCAAGACGTGTATACTCGTCCTACTTCAAATATGTTATTACATAAAGGCTTTGGAATTAGCACATTTTTTGTGGCCACAAACATAAATATACAAATGTAAAAAACTTGAAAAAATACTACAAATAATATTTCTTACAAAAATTATACTTTATTTGTTATTTAAAGAGAATGATCTTTCCCACATGAGAATTTTGGCTTTGAAAGTATATTCACAACTAATAATTTGCTGATGTGAACTCTACAAAACTATTATGATTACTTATAAGAGATTAATTACTCACAAAATAAATAAATAGATGTACTGCATTATCCAGTTCTGCTGAGGCACTGTAATCGACAATAGTAAATATCTAGCTTGTGCCAATTTACAGAAAGTTGTGTCTCGTTTTATTGCATTTTCATTATTTTATTCATCTGCGCGATTTCCGATTTATTTTTCTACAAAAACGTACGTAAATCCGTCTTTGGTTTTACGCTTGCAAATTACTATGTATGATAATATATGTGCTCTTGCCAATAAATAACAGAACTTCGGTAAACAATAACACTCAAAACATAAATGGCAATAGGAATGACTTCATATAATTTAGGCTTAGCAGCGAATGGATTACCCGTTTATTAGCTGTTGACGGATTTTTTCGGACATATGCCAAAACTGTGGCACTAATTGCGTGTGTATACGAAAAAATGGAAAACATTTTCATACAATAAACTCATTTATATTACGTTGCAACAACAAACATTTAAAAAATGCCATTAATTTAAATTTGTTTTAATTCATTTTGTGGATAAAATTGGTGAAAAGCACTTATAATTCACTCAAATTAACACAAATCATTTTTTATGATCCTTTATATATCAACCTTTTTTTTAGAGAAAATTCGTTTACTGAATCGGAGCAGCATTATTGCGCTCTCCGCAGTCTTGGCATAACGAAAAAGCACAAAATAACGGTTAAAAGCGCAGATACGTATAGTAATGTAGTATTTGTACGTAGTATTTGTTGTGTATTTGCTACAAAGTAATGATCCTCGAAGGATCGCCACTAGAAAAGCCCGTGCAAGGACGCGTACGAACAGAAAGAAGCGACGGGAATGTTTCAGTTTCTTACAGTGCAACGAAGGAAGATGTTGAGGTATTGTATAGGAGCGACCGGGAAAAAGTGATGAAAAAAATCGAACGATGGGAACGTTCAGTTTTTTTTTTTTATAATGACCCTCTTATTCTTCGCATAGTGACTGTTTTGGTGTGAAACTGTAATAGTTACAAGTAATAATTGTACGTAGTCTTTGTTGTATATTTGAATAATTGTACGTAGCATTTGGTGTGTAAGAAAACCCGTGGAAGGACGCCTACGAACAGAACCAAGGGACGGAAATGTTCAGTTTCTTATAGCGCAACGAAAGAAGATGTTGAGGTATTGTACATACAAGCGACCGCGAAAAAATGGTGGAAAAAATCAAAAGTAACAATTAGCGCGCTATATCATGTGATGGTATAGATACAGAATAAATGCATAAAACCAGATTAATAATTCCATGCAAAGTTACGCATCTCGAAACGAAATCGATGTTTTTCGAAGGATCAAAAGATTAATGATCCCATGCAAAGTCACTGTATTAGTAAAACATCGACAAGGAGTCTGAGCGGCCTGAATATGAATTCATAAATTATCTGTGTGAATCAAAAGCGACTTCGATACCGAATTCTATGCTTCAGTGTTGATCAGTGAAGGGCTGGTTGTTTGAAATAATTTCTGATATATTGGATTTCGGAACTTCGTGTAACTAACACGTTTTGAATATGTGACAATAGTAAGTGAACAAAAAAAAGTAAGTAAACGCCTTACGGTATGATGAGTAATTATGTGATAGAGCATATGAGTTCAGTGGCCAACATTACGAGAGCGTGGGAATTAACGGAAAAATGGGCTGGTAGCGGGAGAAGGTAGTATAGGCAGTGAACTTGTGACGTCATAACTCATACTATAGGAAATATAGTATAGGTGGGGGTAGGATCAGTGGACGAATCCTGAGGCGTCAGAATATGACGTCACTGTGTACCTTGGTTTGTCCAAAAGCCAAAAGTTTAATGGAATAATTACGTGTACAAATATTTTCTTCAATGTTACTTTGTGTTTTTCTTTGCGATTAAACAAGATTGCACATTTATATTTACATTATTAAAATAGGGTCCGCACATTTTTCGCGCAGCTAAACGATGCCGATACCAGCATGCGCAAAGAAGACTTTTAGTGTTTATTCTCATTAGAAATATATGTTATCGGGTTATTCAAATTATTTTGTGCAATAATTAACTTACGTATTTTCTATAATAATTATATATATTTTTTTTTGGACTCAAAAGTTCCACGTTGAAAGGAATATATTTTATTCGAAAACATAGCGCCTGGACGTTCCATCGACATTGATGGTTATACCACTTACGGCAGTAAAATCATGTAATGTTGGCATACAATTTCGTTTTTCCCATAAGAAATCTCCAGTTTCAATATTATCGGGCTGGTCATCTTCACTACTATCTATTAGAGCTATGGCACGTTTACGCTTATGGGATATTTGCATTTCTATGCTTGAATTCGAATCAGAACTGTAATTCATTGTGGTAACCTAATTTTGTTAAATTTTATTGTCCATTATTTTTTTTTATTTTTTTATTATTTTGCACTTACAATAAAAAAAATAAGAAAAATAATATTTTCCACAAAATTCTTTATTATTTGTTTATCGTATAGACTCTTTAACGATTGCTGATAAGCTGAAAGCAAAAAATTATTGTGTGCGGATTTATCCGCTTCCGGTGATAATGATCAGTTTTTGTTTGCGGATTATTCCGTCAAATGATGCAAATGGGTTAAATGATATAGGTGCCATTCTGTTCTACAACCTTTCTCCATCTTTCATGCAACTTGAGAACTCCGTCCTTCCAGAACTGTTCAGGTTTTTCGGCGAATAAGTTTTCTGAATTAATTTTTATCTCGATCAAAGAGTTGAAATTCTTTCCACTAACGGAATTTTGTAATGATCGGATAGGTGGAAATATGAGGGCCCGAGCACACCACTTCCGCATGGTTGTTTCGTCATAAACAACGCATATCTTGTTTGTCGTTTGTCTGGCATTTTTGCCTTTTCGGAAATGATAAGCTGAAAGCAAAAAATTATTGTATGCGGATTTATCTGCACCCGGTGATGATCAGTTTTTGTTTGCCGATTATTCCGTCAAATGATGCAAACGGGTTAACATCAGCATTCTGCACGTTTTGGGCCCACGAGTGCTCCCTTCACGAAGTTTTTAAATAATACAATAACCATCAACCAAAAAGCGGCTCTATTATTTCTACGGAAACTAAGGCTGAGCAATTCTGTCTAAATAAAACCGGAAACAGGTACCAGTACCGGCGCATGCGTACGTTGGCCGTCCCTCGGACGTGAAAGTACCCCGAGTTAAGGCAGAATGCAAGTGGAACGCGATTGCAAAATCGTGCCGTCGAGAGTGCTGAGACCGGCTGGCCAAGAGAAACAGAGAGAGAGAAAAGGAAAGAGAGAGAGAGATGCTGAAAGAAGTGGAGAGAGAAAAGAGAGAACAATGTCACGGAAGGAAGATGGAGACAGAGAGATAGAGAATGAAGCATACGAAGAGCGAAGCAGAAGATGAGAAAGAATGAGAAACATGACGACCGAGGCGAAGATGCAAGATAAAGGGGGAGGAAATATGGAAGGGCAAGCGAAAATGGAGGGGAGTACGAGGAATAACGAAAAGAGAAGCGAAGGATAGAAGAGGAACGGTAGAAAAATACGGAGATGCTAAGAAGTTGCGAGAGGCAACGGAACGGCCATTGTTAAGAGGGTACTATGTCGAAACCGCATCAATTTTAGAGGCAACGAGGCCAGACTAGAAGGTGCATTCGCGGAGTGACCCCACAAACCACTGCCTGCGGACTTAAACACGGTGCATCGACCTTCCAGATGCCAGTTGGAGAGGACAAAAATGTGGGAGACGTTGCGCGGAGCGAAACTAGAAAATATCGTCGATTCATGTTCGGGAGCCTGGTGAAACTGTTCAACACAGGCACCTACTGGCATTAACCCTTTCAGCGCTATGAACGCATATATGCGTTCTCATATTTAGTCCTGTCAGATTAGCATCAAAACCCTCTGTTTCATGCGGTAATTGTAAATTGAGGTTTTTACAATATACCACCTTAACCCATTCGAGACCGATTGCACACCGGGTGTGCAATAACAGTAATGTGCAATTATCAGTTATTCTGAGTAAACTAGCTGTAAAAATAAGATTTTTCTTGAATTAATGAAATCTGTAAACACAGGAAAACAAAATTTGGCATTGGTTTTACTGTGTACCAAAAATTAAAAATGAACAATATAAAGAAAAAAAAATTCGCTTGTGGGGACCGTGTTCGAAAAAAGTCATTGTCTCGAATGGGTTAATCAAAAAGTTTTAGGACCGGCCGCCTCTCGATTATGACGCTCTCGATTAAAATTGTTTTTTTTTGTTAGGTTGCCACATCTGTCATTAACGTTCTCACCAAATTTCAGCGTCATAGCTTGATATTTGTAAAAGTTATACCGTGTTGAGTTAACCCATTCGAGACCGATTGCACACCGTGTGTGCAATAACAGTAATGTGCAATTATCAGTTATTCTGAGTAAACTAGCTGTCAAAATAAGATTTTTCTTGAACTAATGAAATCTGTAAAGTACAGGAAAACAAAATTTGGCATTGGTTTTACTGTGTACCAAAAATTAAAAATAAACAATATAAAGAAAAAAAATTTCGCTCGTGGGGACCGTGTTCGAAAAAAGTCATTGTCTCGAATGGGTTAATCAAAAAGTTTTAGGACGGGCCGCCGTATGGCGCACTCAGTCACTCGATTGAAATTGTTTTTTTTTTTTTTTTTTTTTTTTTTTGTTAGGTTGCCACATCTGTCATTAACGTTCCCACCAAATTTCAGCGTCATAGCTTGATATTTGTAAAAGTTATACCGTGTTGAGTAGATCTACCTTTGTGCGTGTTTTCGATTTTTTACATATTTGAAAATGGCATCAACTTTGGATCAACGAATTTGCATACAATTTTGCGTGAAAAACGGATTTAACGGTCCGCAGACCTTGGAAATATTGGAGAAGTGTTTCGGCAACGATGCTCTTTCGAGATCAAACGTTTTTTGGTGGCACGAACGCTTCCGAAGAAACCACGTTGTTTTCAGTCGAAAAAGAAGGTGATGCTCACGGTTTTGATGCATTACAACGGTGTTGTGCATCATGAATTCTTGCCAGAGCAACAGAGAGTCAACAAAATGTATTATTTGGGCATTATGAGACGTTTGCTTGAAGCAATTCGTCAAAAAAGGCCGAATTTGTGGGCAAACAACTCGTGGATTTTGCACCACGATAACGCACCGTCGCACAATGCGATCCTTATTCGCGAATTTTTAACCAAAAATAATACGAATACTATTCACCAATCTCCGAATTCACCTGATTTAGCTCCCTGCAACTTTTTTCTGTTTAACTGTATTAAAAAACCGCTTCGCGGAACACGTTACAGCACTCGGAAGGATTTTATGGAAAAATCGAAGACAGTTCTGATGGACATACCAAAAATTGAGTACCAGCGATGTTTCGATTATTGGATCAAGCGCTGGTATAAGTGCGTTACAATCGATGGAGAGTACTTTGAAGGGGACGATATCAATTATAATGGATAAACTTGTATTTTCGATTTTATGAATAAAGTCCTAAAACTTTTTGATTAAGGTGGTATTGGTTCGAAAGGGCATTAGAAGTAAACTGAATATATTTGAGACTTCTAATCTTTAGGGGAACTCTCAGAAAAAAATCGCAAAGTTGCAAAACACCGGTTTTTCGCGTCTGTAAAGAAACGTAGTAATGTTACGAAAAAAGTTCTATATGAAAAATATAGGTATTCAGAATACCAACAAAATGCGTTCAAACTTTGCGACCTTCCATTATCTCAGCAACCAATCAACGTAGTCATGATTTTTTTTCTTAATTTGGGGTAGCTCGACGGGATATGAAGAAATAGCTTAACCATTTTTTTCAAAAAATAAATGTAAGCACCCAAATTTTTGTTTGTTATTTTTTATTTTTTATTTTTCTTGTTTTTTATTTATAAATCATGATTAAACATGTCTCACTCAAAAATAAACGTCACATGAAATACGTTTTGGTTTTAGTTAAAATTTTACAAAATAACTAAAAAATGACATATTTTTCGAATTCAAATAATAAAACGTATTTCATAATTTATTTCAGTTACGATCTATATATTTTGTAATGAAAATTCAGTCTGCTGAACTTGCACTGTTTCGTAAAAGCTACGCAGCCCACGGTATGCTTTTTTTATAAAGAATCGCGGACATTAAACGTTTCAGCGAGGTGCAAAAATTGACATTCATTTTATTTTCAAATTGATTGTGATATCCGAAATTTGATTAAACATATTTTATAAGGGTGATCATATCATCATATTTTAGTTCAGTTAGTCATTATCTTCACAAGTATAATAATTACAAAAACTTAAGGTTATATAAAATTAAATTAAAAATAATTGATTTTAAGATTTGAATGCTATAGCATTCATGTCATTCTGCATCATCATGAAAATGAATGCTATAGCATTCACGTCCGCGAACATGTTAATCGATCACACACGACAGATGTGAAAGCCGGAAAACAAAAATGCCAACTTTACCCCACGACAAAAAAGTTTAAATAGAGGGAACCAGTGTTGCTGTTTTGATTATTATTATACATTATGACCCGGGTCGGGACGGGATCGTAATGTTCGGCCGCCCGAAGTTGAGGCAGGTCGGGGTCCCGAAAGTTTTTAATGTTCGTGTATCCGAACATGAAGGCGGGTCAGGATTGGTATCCCGAAAGTGGACTTTTCCATCCAAGTATACAATTATGTATAGGAAAATCCCTTCTAAACCAGAAAGTACAATATATAATTCCATTGAAGATTAATGAAAAAGCAATGTATTTATGCGGTTACAAACTTTCGGGATTATGAAAAGTTCCTAATGTTGGAGTATTGAAAGCTCAACCAAATTGAGATTTCGAAAATTTCTAATGTTCAATTACCTTGAAATCAGATCGCGTGGGTTTGGAATCCTAAAAGTTAACGTTTGATTATACCAGAGAATAGGAAAATCTTTGCTAAACCAGAAAGTTAAAATGCAAATACGATCGAAAATTGTGAACAGGCATCCTATGAGATTACAAAATCTTGGGATCCCAAAAAGTTTATAATGTTCGGGTACTCAAAGCTACGTCAGGTTCGAATTCCAACAATGTCTAAAGTTTTGTCAACCGAACCTGAAATCGGATCACGTTATACCGTGAGACCTGTTTTTGTGCGGTCCTTTTTTATGCGATTTTGTTTTTGTGCGATTGGTTTTGTGCGATTTTACACTGCATTTTTTTTTGATAACGGAGTTTTATCTATGAATTTTACCAGACAATAAACCCTTTAACTAATAAGACTAAAGTGTCTTGATTGTGTTGTTGTTGTTTATAAACATTGTACTCTCTAGTTTCACGTGTTTAACTCTTTGACTACTATGGACGCATATATGCGTCCGCCGAAATCTGTCGGTGTCGACTATAGACGCACATATGCGTCCCCAATCGCTTCAATTTCTTTCCTATTGCAGTCACAATTATCAATATATGAATTGAATACAGTTGCGTTCTTTATCACATAATTTTCTTGAATTATTTTATTTGACGTAAATAAAGAATTAAGTAGGCGAAAGCCTCAAATTTAAAAAATTGATGATTACAATTGCGTTTTTACCAAATAATTTTCTTGCATTATATTATTATAATGCTATTATATGCAATTATATGCAATTGACGCAATAACTATTGAATATCCAATAGTATAATGAATCACGATTTCTTATCTACTGCTTAAGATGAATATCTTAAGATCAATACACTTCTCCATGTATATGTGTTCTTTATCAAATTTTTTTTAATTATTTTATTTTGGCATTCTCTCAAATGAAGAATTATCATTAGAACTTAGTTGCGCTTTAAACAATCAATCAATAGAGTTTGCACTAGCAAAAATTGTTTCGTTCTCAGCAAGAGCTTCGGCCGAGAGTATTCAGTAGTCAAAGGGTTAAGATGATTTAAAAATCGCTCCTTGTACGATAATACAAAAAAAAATGCCACGCGTAACATCTCGAAAATCCTAATTTTTGTGATTTCATTGTTACTGACAATTGTTCAACTCATTTCGTTAAACGTTCAAATACAAAATCCCCCCAAAAAGATCATGACTTCAGTATCAGGTACTCGAACTCTCGAAACTTTCGGGATCCCGAATCGACGCAACTTCATTCTTCGAGTACCCGAACTTTGCAAATTTTCGAGGTCCCAACCCGTCCAGAATCCGAAATATCTGGTAGCCGCGGATCCCAAATAAGCAGCGTATCGACGGAAGCCGAAGAGTAGATAGAAGGACGTGAGGAGTAAAAATGAACGATGGAGCCGATGAGAGAGCAAAAGAAAGTGGGTAGCATAAAAAAAGATAGGAAGCGATAAAGAGAATGTCAGACGTAGTACGGGGGTTGGCCGGGAGTTGAAAGGGGGTTGAAAGGGGGTCGGAACAGTGGGGGCCGGGAGTATTCAGCAGTCTAAGGGTTAAGATGATTTAAAAATCGGTCCTTGTACAATAATACAAAAAAAAAAATGCTACGCGTACCATCTCGAAAATCCTAATTTTTGTGATTTCATTGTTACTGACAATTGTCCAACTCATTTCGTTAAACGTTCAAATACAAAATCCCCCCAAAAAGATCATGACTTCAGCATCAGGTACTCGAACTCTCGAAACTTTCGGGATCCCGAATCGACGCAACTTCATTCTTCGAGTACCCGAACTTTGCAAATTTTCGAGATCCCAACCCGTCCAGAATCCGAAATATCTGCTACCCGCAGATCCCAAATAAGCAGCGCGTCGACGGAAGCCGAAGAGTAGATAGAAGGACGTGAGGAGTAAAAATGAACGATGCAGCCGATGAGAGAGCAAAAGGAAGTGGATAGCATAAAAGAAGATAGGAAGCGATAAAGAGAATGTCAGACGTAGTACGGGGGTTGGCCGGGAGTTGAAAGGGGGTTGAAAGGGGGTTGGAACAGTGTGGGCCGGGAGTATTCAGCAGTCTAAGGATTAAGATTATTTAAAAATCGGTCCTTGTACGATAATACAAAAAAGAATGCCACGCGTAACATCTCGAAAATCCTAATTTTTGTGATTTCGTTTATACTGACAATTGTTCAACTCATTTCGTTAAACGTTCAAATACAAAATCCCCCCAAAAAGATCATGACTTCAGTATCAGGTACTCGAACTCTCGAAACTTTCGGGATCCCGAATCGACGCAACTTCATTCTTCGAGTACCCGAACTTTGCAAATTTTCGAGGTCCCAACCCGTCCAGAATCCGAAATATCTGGTAGCCGCAGATCCCAAATAAGCAGCGCGTGGACGGAAGCCGAAGAGTAGATAGAAGGACGTGAGGAGTAAAAATGAACGATGGAGCCGATGAGAGAGCAAAAGGAAGTGGGTAGCATAAAAGAAGATAGGAAGCGATAAAGAGAATGTCAGACGTAGTACGGGGGTTGGCCGGGAGTTGAAAGGGGGTTGAAAGGGGGTCGGAACAGTGTGGGCCGGGAGTATTCAACAGTCGAAGGGTTAAGATGATTTAAAAATCGGTCCTTGCACAATAATACAAAAAAAATGCCACGCGTAACATCTCGAAAATCCTAATTTTTGTGATTTCATTGTTACTAACAATTGTTCAACTCTTTTCGTTAAGCGTTCAAAGACAAAATCCCCCCAAAAAGATCATGACTTCAGTATCAGGTACTCGAACTCTCGAAACTTTCAGGATCCCGAATCGATGCAACTTCATTCTTCGAGTACCCGAACTTTGCAAATTTTCGAGATCCCAACCCGTCCACAATCCGAAATATCTGGTAGCCGCAGATCCCAAATAAGCAGCGCGTGGACGGAAGCCGAAGAGTAGATAGAAGGACGTGAGGAGTAAAAATGAACGATGGAGCCGATGAGAGAGCAAAAGGAAGTGGGTAGCATAAAAGAAGATAGGAAGCGATAAAGAGAATGTCAGACGTAGTACGGGGGTTGGCCGGGAGTTGAAAGGGGGTTGAAAGGGGGTCGGAACTGTGTGGGCCGGGAGTATTCAGCAGTCTAAGGATTAAGATGATTTAAAAATCAGTCCTTGTACAATAATACAAAAAGGAATGCCACGCGTAACATCTCGAAAATCCTAATTTTTGTGATTTCGTTTATACTGACAATTGTTCAACTCATTTTGTTAAGCGTTCAAACACAAAATCCCCCCAAAAAGATCACGACTTCAGTATCAGGTACTCGAACTCTCGAAACTTTCGGGATCCCAAATCGACGCAACTTCATTCTTCGAGTACCCGAACTTTGCAAATTTTCGAGATCCCAACCCGTCCAGAATCCGAAATATCTGCTACCCGCAGATCCCAAATAAGCAGCGCGTGGACGGAAGCCGAAGAGTAGATAGAAGGACGTGAGGAGTAAAAATGAACGATGGAGCCGATGAGAGAGCAAAAGGAAGTGGGTAGCATAAAAGAAGATAGGAAGCGATAAAGAGAATGTCAGACGTAGTACGGGGGTTGGCCGGGAGTTGAAAGGGGGTTGAAAGGGGGTCGGAACAGTGTGGGCCGGGAGTATTCAACAGTCGAAGGGTTAAGATGATTTAAAAATCGGTCCTTGTACGATAATACAAAAAAGAATGCCACGCGTAACATCTCGAAAATCCTAATTTTTGTGATTTCGTTGTTACTGAAATTGTTCAACTCATTTCTTTAAGCGTTCAAACACGAAATCCCCCCAAAAAGATCATGACTTCAGTATCAGGTACTCGAACTCTCGAAACTTTCGGGATCCCGAATCGACGCAACTTCATTCTTCGAGTACCCGAACTGTGCGAATTTTCGAGATCCCAACCCGTCCAGAATCCGAAATATCTGGTAGCCGCAGATCCCAAATAAGCAGCGCGTGGACGGAAGCCGAAGAGTAGATAGAAGGACGTGAGGAGTAAAAATGAACGATGGAGCCGATGAGAGAGCAAAAGGAAGTGGGTAGCATAAAAGAAGATAGGAAGCGATAAAGAGAATGTCAGACGTAGTACGGGGGTTGGCCGGGAGTTGAAAGGGGGTTGAAAGGGGGTCGGAACAGCGTGGGTGGAAATACGTGGGAGGGTGCACCGAGGTTTCACGAGGCGTCCCGACGTCGCGCGTCAATAGCGTCCCACCCGGCAGACGTCGCCACGTGTGGAACCGGAATAACGCCAGTGGAGGACTCGATTTCCCGTGTAACTGACCATTCCTAATTCCAGAGTACTCCGGAATACCGCGGATAATCCCGTCAGGGACCTCCTACCATTTTCCATCGCCGGAAGTCCGCCCTCCATTTATCGCTTTCTCTATCTTTGTGCCCACGCACACGATACTTCGCGACATCTATAGGTGTACACTGAATGTTTCGATCGTTATTTGGTATTTGTAGAACACAGCGACGGCATCGTGATAGTGGTGAGTTTAGACGGGCACTGGTAATTATTGTGAGTTACGAGTAACTGCGGAGAATACCAAATGGGCAAATGAACGGAAGTAAAAAGGGAGAAGACGCGAAAATAGGTGGCAGAAGTTGATACGTTGACTGCCAAGCGTATTTTGTGTATTAGAACTGTGATGCGATTAAATACTGCAGACTATAATTAAATCGTGCAAAATAAAGGTAACACAGAGTTGTTAGAAGCCAAAGTATTGAAGCACCGTTTTAATATCAAATGCTTTTACAAGATTGCAGATGGGCGTGATTGCGAATTTTTTTGCATTTATAGTAACATTTTTTGCGTATTTTCCTCAAGCGTATTTTGCTATATTAGAACCGCAATGCGATGAAATACTGTAGAGTATAATTAAATCGTGCAAAATGAAGGTAACGCAGAGTTGCTAGAAGTCAAAGTATTGAAGCACCGTTCCAGTATCAACATCTTTAATGCTTGTCGACGTTCATCGCTAATAAAAGAATATCGGTAAATCTGCGAAGTTTCAAACAAATGTGAGTTTAGGGTTAATGGTCATCATGGGGGATCCTGAGAAAAATGCAAAATTTAAGGCGGGCACTGTGCCATTTTTACCTAGGGTAAAATTTCTTTGATATTCCCGTTCTTTGCGTAAAGTGCTTATTGTATCATAACTATATTCTGCTTTACAAAATAAACGCTTTAAACAAAAGTCGATCTAAACCTGCCATATGTCTGTTAACATGTTGACTGCCAAGTGTATTTTGCTATGTTAAAACTGCGATGCGATGAAATACTGTAGAGCATAATTAAATTGTGCAAAATAAAGGTAACGCAGAGTTGTTAGAAGCGAAAGTATTGAAGCACCGTTTTAATATCAATTGCTTTTACAAGATTGCAAATAAGCTTCATTGCGAATTTTTTGCATTTAAAGTAAAATCTTTTGCATATTTTGCTATATAACAACCGCGATGCGATAAAATACTGCAGAGTATAATTATAATAAATCGTGCAAACCAAACGTAATGCAGAATTGTTAGAAGCTAAAGTATTGAAGCACCGTGCAAATATCAATTGCTTTTACAAGATTGCAAATAGGCTTCATTGCGAATTTCTTGCGTTTTTAGTCAAATCTTTAGCACCATGGCAGTCAATGTGTTAACCCTTTGACTACTATGGACACATATATGCGTCCGCCGAAGTCTATCAGTGTCGACTATGGGCGCATATATGCGTTTTCCAATCGTTTCGATTTCTTACCTATCGCAGCCACAATTATCAATGTATAAACTAAATACAGTTGCGTTCTTTACCACATAATTTTCTTGCATTATATTATTATAATGCTATTATATGCAATTATATGCAATTGACGCGATAACTATTCGATATCCAATAATATAATGACTCACCATTTCGTATCTACTGCAGTCACAATTGTAAATGTATGAGATGTATACAAATGCGTTTTTACCAAATAATTTTCTTGCATTATATTATTATAATACCATTATATGCAATTGACACGGTAACTATCCGAAATTCAATAATATAACCATTTATGGCCGCGGAAGCCTCAAATTTAAAAAAATAGTTGTTAGAAGCCGAAGTATTGAACCACCGTTCAAATATCAATTGCTTTTACAAGATTGCAAATAGGCTTCATTGCGAATTTTTTCATTTTTACTAATATCTTTTGCATATTTTTCTTAAGTGTACTTTGCTACATTAAAACCGCAATGCGATGAAATACTGCAGAGTATAATTACATCGTGGAAAATAAAGGTAAAGCAGAGTTATTAGAAGCCAAAGTATTGAAGCAGTGTTACAAAATCAATTGCTTTTACAAGATTGCAAATAGGCTCCATTGCGAATTGTTTGCATTTTTAGTAAAATCTTTTGCACCGTTAGCGGTGACCACCGTGGCAGTGTTAAAAAATATCCAGCGCAGATATATGTGGGGCAAATCAATGTTTTGGAAATCCGTAACCGTAGCAACTGCCGACTATTTCCAAATAAATACATTTCCTCGTAAATATGCTCTCACTTTCTGGGTTTGTTTATTTACGGATTTTTGCAATCACCGCCAATGTATTTATCCGCGCACGTGTTTCTGTGTGTATTCCATGTTTTTATTTTGCTTGATGTTTACGAGCGCGTTCCCTTTCGACGTACGTCTGCGAAGTTTTGTTTCATTCCATTTCACTTGCAATATACGTGCATGAACGGACACGTGTGTGCGTGCTGAAGGAGAGTACGCCTTCTTGCCTTTCTTTCCATCTAAACGCTTACTTCTGTTTGTACTTCTCTCTCTAGCTTCCGCAACAGTCCTCTCCATGGCTTTCACCGGCGTACAACATTAAATCGACGAGGTTGATTAGTCCCCTCGTGCGGAAAATAGACCAGAAAGCAGAGAAACTTCGGTGAGAGTGCTGGCTAAGTGTTCTCTTTTATTTGATCGATGAATTGTGGAGAATCTTTCGACATGTACATTACTACGTCATAAAGGCGTTGTCGATTAACGTGTTCGCAATATTTCGGGATTGGAGTTCGACATTCTAATTTTCACGTTTAACCACACTGTGTTTCTTTAATTCAGTTATGTCAATCTGCGGAATGTCTTTACCCCAATTTCGACCCGTTACTTATATGATCGGAAATCGAATCCACACGACTAATAAAATATTACAGCAATTAATTACATAAGAGGGCAAGGTGGAATGTTCCAAGGGACGACGTCTTTCAAACCGAAGACATGTATGTTGCAATAAGATTAGTACACATTAGAACATTGCAAAATCTTTGAAACCTCTGTAGACTTCTCAGTGTGTTATAAAAAAAACTTTGTATGTTTCGAAACCCTTGTATAATAAAGTAAATCCTTGCTTCAACTCTAATTCCTTTCGAAACAAATATGAATAAATCACAATAACGTAAGCATACAATTTAAAGATACATTATAACATTAAGAAATATATGCAGGGTTGTGAAGAAGGCTTGAAACGTGAAATTTTCAAAATATCCTAATAAATAAATTCCAACCAAAATAAGGTTTTATGAATCCGTCAAATTACAAAAGGTTGAAATAATTTAAACAAACTGTAATCACACGCTTAAGAGGGTATTCCAAGGTGACGGGTCGAAAAAAACTATTTTTTTTTGCATTTTTTGATAGTTTATAGTCATAGAATTAATATCCCAGTTTTTATAGATCCACTTCAAATTTTAATACAATATTCAGCATACTTTGGCTGTTGCATGAAGCTCAATAATGTTAAAATTTTAATTATAACCCATAATTTTGCTTTATTTATAACGCAAAAAATTGCTTTTTTCACACTCTTTTACAAAACGCCGCCATTTTCTTATTTTTCATGGAAATTTTAAACTTAAGGTTCACGCGATAACCACATTTATACAGATTAAGGATCTCTTTCGACTTTCTGTCTCAGATGTCCAGGAGCGCCGGAATTATCTACACCAACACAACAAATAATTTTTTGATGGGTGTAAAACCACCAATATAATTAAATACACAAATATTTTTAAATGATAAAAAAATGTTCTTCTATTGCCCTGGGCTACACCTTTTCAGGAAAATAAAGTTTGCTCAATTATATGTGACAATTTCTAAGAAAAAAAACTGTTGAAAAGTTGGTTTTTTTTAGATGTTCACATTGGAATACCCCCTTAAGGGGACCAGAAAGCTTTCAACGACCGAAAAGTGGGTGAAATTCGAAAAACGATTGTGGACGAACGAATAAACATACACAAATTTTATTTTTCCAGGTTTTTTGTGCATTGTTAACAAACAAATCAAGCTTTAAGAATTTTAAAAATGAAGCTGATTTATTTCTGTCGCGATTCCGGGTAAACAAGTTGGAGTTTTCCGATTTTGTTAGCGCCATTTGTTTAGTGAGATTTCTCTCTGTAGACTGAACCTAAATTCTGTGACAAAACGTCACAATTGAAGTAATGGCGACCAGAAATCCAAAATCTTGACAAATTTAAGTTATTTGTTGTTAAAAACGATATTAATAAATTAATTTTTATATGCAGACATCGGTTCAGTTTATGGAATACATATTTATCTTCAATTTAAAAAAAAAAAAAACAAATCGATATCTTCAACCATTCTTGAGTTATTGCGGCAAAACTAATGGAAAATACTGTTTTGAGAAAAACGCGATTAAAGTTTGAGAACAGGATTACACTTGATCGCGGGACGCTCTGGCGATCGTGCATGACCTCACATTTTTGGCATTCCTAAACTCAATTTTGCGAATATCGAAATTTTTCTTGCGCCAATATATTGTTAAAAAAATTGTACTAACCGATTATGTAAAAAACCAAGAATCAATTTTTTGACATTCCAAACCTTTCTCGTGACCGATTAGCAACGTTTGGCCATGAAAACACGAGTTAACTCGTGACCGGTTAACAATATGTTAAATGATCTTCACTTAAATATTGTTAATTTTGAAGCAACACCTATAAATCCGATAAATTTAAATATTGTCGATTTTTACACGAGAATTTTATATTTTATGAATGTATTTCCATAAATTTAGTTATTGTCGATTTTCATGCGGCCATTTTAAATGATCTTCACTTAAATATTGCTAATTTTCAAGCAGTACGATTAAATCCGATAAATTTAAATATTGTCAATTTTTAAACAAGAATTTTATAATGTTGTGAATGTATTCCCATAAATTTAGGCATTGTCGATTTTCAGGCGGCAATTTTAAATGATCTTCAGTCAAATATTGCTAATTTTCAAGCAGTATGATTAAATCCGATAAATTAAAATATTGTCAAATTTTGAACAAGAATTTTGTATTTTTTTTAATGTAGTTCCAGAAATTTAGGCATTGTCGATTTCCATGCGGCAGTTTTGAACGATTTACACTTAAATATTACTAATTATCAAGTAGTACGATTAAATCCGATAAATTTAAATACTGTCAATTTTTAAACAAGAATTTTATAATGTTGTGAATGTATTCCCATAAATTTAGGCATTGTCGATTTTCAGGCGGCAATTTTAAATGATCTTCTGTCAAATATTGCTAATTTTCAAGCAGTATGATTAAATCCGATAAATTTAAATATTGTCAATTTATAAACAAGAATTTTATATTTTTATGAATGTCAAAGCGTCCGAAATGGCACTTTATACAATTTATTACAGACACATACCTGTCGCTCAACTTGAGCGCCTCGTAAAAATGCCCGGGTACTATTATGCCTAACTATCCGACGCATGACGCAGCAACCCAACGCGTAGGAACTGTCGAAGGCCGGCATAAGTGAAAACGCGCCGGGAGGTCATCCGCAACGAGACTATCGTTTTACAGACTAACCTTGAACCGCAACGTTGAAAGCGCGACGATTGAAGACCTTCGCGCGGCAAAAGCTCCCCCGAGATTTCGCAAATCCCAAACCGCCCAGTTCCCTTTCCTCTCTCACTTTCTATAGAACGCGGTTCATCTCCATCGCGGAGTTTCCGCGGACAAATCCTCCGGAATCTCAGAAGTCGCGGGATCCGGAATCGGTCGCCACCCCAGGATCAAGAGAGACGGCGGAGTAATCCACTGGTCTGACGACCCTAACCTATCGTAATCTATCTCGGCCAACGGGGGTTAACCCCTGACCGCGAGGTCAGCTTTGGCCGATGTCCGTTTATAGTTAGCCAAAACAAGTAGCTTAGCGCCGACGCGGGGCCACTTTTATGGGGACGGTTTATTAATAGGCGAGTATCACTGTTGGCGGTTGATGATGAAGAAGCTGCGGCTTGTTAACCCCTTCGGACCCTGTGCACATTGTAATGTACGTAATACTTTTCTTGCTGTATTTTATTACGTATAATATTTTTACGAATCCGAATTTTAGTCTTTTATACAAATATTTCTCAGGATCTTCTTAATATTACAAAGTTTGCGTAAGGACCGTATGCCCATTAAAATGTACATTTACAAATTATAAATAAATAAATAGTTCTGTAAGAAGTATATTGTTGTATTCATTCACATGAATTCAGTAAATTTTAGTATAAAATATAATTTTTTAAACGAAAAAAAATTCGGGTCTGGAGGGGTTAACCCATTGACTGCCAACTACGAGATATCTCGTAATAAGCGTCTGTACCAAAACTGCCAGCTACGAGTTATCTCGTAGTATTTTTTTTTTTTCAATAAAAATATTATAAATATAAATGCCATATATTTATATCAGTAATTTAATATTATTATACTTCATAAAATTTCACGTCTTCTTTAAAATAAAACCGTGGCACTCAGGGCAAGACGCGTTAAATTTGCGTGGCAGTCAATGGGTTAAGAGACGATATTTGTGTGGGGATCTGGAAACAGGTAGAAATGAATGGTTTAATCTTATGTGTTGTTGTATGTCTAATATGTTGACAGATTTGTTTGTTAGTAAAAGCGGCATTAGTAACGTTAATTTGCATTATGGTCAGGGATTTGCATAATTTATTGTGAGAGAGTTACGAGCTCTGTTCTGGCAATTTTAACCCCTTCGGACCCTGTGCACATTATAATGCAGATAATACTTTTCTTGCTATATTTTATTATGTATATTATTTTTAGGAATACCAATTTTATTTTTTTGTACAAATATTTCTCAGGATCTACTTAATGTTACAAATTTTGCGCATGGACCATATGTCCATTCAAGTGTATTTACAAATTATAAATAAATAACTAAGTATTTCTGTAAAAAGTATATTGTTGTCTTCATTCAAATGAGTCAAGTTAATTTTAGTGTAAAAAATAATTTTTGTTAATCGAAAAAAAATTCGGGTCCGAAGGGGTTAACATTTAACGGACGGGTCGAATTTGCTCTGTCTCTCCTAGTTTCCGAGCATTTTTCAGGAGAATTAAATAAAAATGAATGTACGGATTTAAAGCGTTGTAGTTTTATTAAATCAATTATATTTCTTATAATATTTTATAACGGTATTTATTAAAGCATTTCGTATTTTTTAAAAGTGTGATATGGATATATGTGTAATACATTAATATGATATATGTGTAATACATTCACCTTTTTTTCCAAACTCCAGACCAAACTTTTTTTCCTGAAAAGGTATGGCCTAGGACAATAGAGGACAATTTTTTTATCGTTCACAAATATTTGTGTATTGCCGGTTAACAATGTGTTCAAAACGCCCAGGAAACGTACTTTCCAATTCCCAACAAGCAACATCGTCCACGCCGTCCGCTTCGTAACAATTACGTTTTTGCGCATCCCCTCACAAACGCTTATGCGCCGTACTTTCCCATTCTCCTCGATCAACAAATTTCCGCCGCGTCGAACCGTGACAGCAAATTCGTCGAGCAAAACAGAATTTGCGAGCCGAACTGCGTCCCGTTCGCAAGCCACTCCCGCTCTCTCTCGAAAAAGAATAGTTATCTCGCCGGCGTGGAACAATTATCGGGGTCCGGGAGTCTAGCAAAACTCGCCCCCCGCACTCTCAGGACCCACCTTCATAACTTCCACGCCTTTCTACCCGTGAAAACGGCGTGCTGGAAAAGCGAAGGAGTCAGGAGCTGGAGGTGGGAAAGGGGGAAGAGTTCTGCGGCTCGCGAGTTCGCCTCAAATATTTACGCCGTACCCGCAACAATGGGAACAATATCGGTTGCCTGGCAACGCTCTCTGTTCGGAGACCGAGTTCTACCCCCTACATCGCCCACCCCTGACTCCGGCAATCTCCTTTCCCACTCCCACGCGCACTCCCTTTGCCTCGCGACTCCTCAGCTTGTCTCGGTCCCGCTCGTTACTGAGCTACGCAAGTATCCGTTGTACGCCGAAATATCGCGCAAGGGCTCCCGACGGGTTTTTATACTTTTCGCGGTGGAGCGCTGGATGTTACATCGAAAACGCGGGTCAGACAATGAATTCAACGGTGTAGCGGTCAATTATGATGTAAAGGCCAAGAAACGATTTGCTGCGTATCAAAACGTAAATTCAATAAACGGTGTGGGTTATGCTGTAAAATGAACGGCTGGGTGACCGCAGGTTTAAATTTTTTCTGGGAAGGAAGAAAATGTTGATGTGGGTGAGTGAACACAACAGAAATAATCGTTATGTTTGCAAATTACAAGAATCGGTTTACATTTCTGTTTTGTATTCCTTCTACGCCGAAATATCGTGCAAGAGCTCCCGATGGGTTTTTATACTTTTCACGGTGGAGCGCTGGATGTTACATCAAAAACGCGGGTCAGGCAGCGAATTCAACGGTATAGTCGTCAATTATGGTGTAAATGGCAAAACACGATTAGTGTGCCAATAGTCTTGCAGTGTATGAACATGTAAATTCAATAAGCGGTACAGCTTAAGCTGTAATATTAGCAGCGGGGTAACCGCAGGTTCGAATTTTTGCTGGCAAGGAAGAAAATGTTGATGTGTTCAAGTAAACACAGCAGAAATAATCGTTACGTTTTTAAATGACGTTAAGAATTGGTTTACATTTCTGTTTTGCATCCCTTCTACGCCAAAATATCGTGCAAGAGTTACCGACGGGTTTTTATACTTTTCGCAGGGGATGTTACATCGAAGACGCGGGTCAGGCAACGAATTCAACGGTATAGCGGTCAATTATCGTGTAAATGACAAAGAAGCTTTGTATGTCAATAGTCTTGCAGTGTATGAACATGTAAATTGCACCCAGTGCGGTAACCGTAGGTTTGAATTTCTCTGGTGAATGAATACAACAGAAATAATCGTTACATTTGCAAATGGCGTTAAGAATTAGTTTACGTTTCTGTTTTGTATTCCTTCTATGCCGAAATATCGTGCAAGTGCTCCCGACGGGTTTTTATACTTTTCGTGGTGGATATTACATCGAAGATTCGGATCAGGCAACAAATTCAACAGTAAAGTGGTCAATTATGGTGTAAAGGACAAAAAACGATTTGCAGTGTATGAACATGTAAATTTAATAAACGATGTAACTCAAGCTGTAATATGACTAGCGGAGAAACCGCAGGTTTAAATTTTTTGTACCAAAGAAGAAAATGTTGATGTGGTTGAGTGAATACAACAAAAATAATTGTTAGGTTTGTAAATTACGTTAAGAATTGATTTATCTCTCTGTTTTGTACCTCTTCTACGCCGCAACATCGTGTAAGGAGAACTCCCGACGGTTTTTTATACGAGATTTCTCGTGAGCGGTCCGTAACAGTTGGAATACGAAACACGAGAAAACTCGTGAGCGGTCCTTAAAGTGTTACACTGTAATATGAGCAGCGGGGTAACCCCGCACGTTTGAATTTTTTCTGGCAAGAAAGAAAATGTTGATGTGGATGGGTAAACACCACAGAGATAATCGATACGGTTGTAAATGACGTTAAGAATTGATTTACTTTTCTATTTTGAATCTCTTCTACGCCGAAATATGGTGCAAGAGCCCTCGACGGGTTGTTATACTTTCCGCGGTGGAGCGCTGGATGTTACATCGCAGACGCGGGTCAGGTAACGAATTCAACGATGTAGCGGTCGATTATGGTGTAAAGGGCAAGAAACGATTTGCTGGGTATGAACATGTAAATTCAATAAGCTTAGCGGTTTGACTGCTAAAGGCGTATATATAATATATGCCTTCACAAGTCCATCAATATATACGAAAGGCGTAAATATACGCTTTCACAAGTCCATCAATGTATACGAAAGGTGTAAATATACGCCTTCTGTATTTTTTACTATAACATATTTATTAATGTTTTACCGATTGAATCTTGACTAAATATCGGCAATTGTTTCAATATCCTTCAGTCAATTGCCTTCATATTAAAATATTACACTTCATATTACACTGCTTCATATGAAAATAGCTTAAAAAGTTATTTAACATAAATAAAAAAATTGATATTTTCAATTTATTTGCCATTATTATTTTTTAAACCCTTTGAACACGATTTCTGCCATTTTCCAGATTGGATCGCTTTCATATGCACCGACGTTATATCGTCGTGCTACGATGCCTTATTAACACGTCGAAGCCTGAAGGGGCAGACTCGAAAGAAATCAAGGATCTGCATCTGAGATCGGAAGAGAAGGAAATTACGTAAAATCAAAGACCAGCTACCGATCAAGTGAGAATTCACGGTGGCATCTATGAAATTATGAGGAGCGTGAGTGTAAATGTCAAGAGTTGCGCAAGGCAGTCCTGCATGCGTGGGAAGTTCATACTTCCAACTGGTACAAATACGTATACGTATTAGTAGGTTGTCCGGAAAGTTCGTGCCGATTTTCGGTAGGTGGCATGAGAACAGACCTGAATATATCATAATATTTTAATACAAATTACATGGGTATACCTTAGGCATATTTGGAAGAAGTTTGGTTACGATACGTTAATTTGTATCAGTTTTACACGCCTTAGAATGTGGTAACAAACAAAGTGCATTATAGGCATTTAATGATTTTTTTGCGAAAAGGCAAAAATGCCATACAAACGGCAAACAAGATATGCGCTGTTTATGGAGAACGTTCTGTAGCCGAAAGAACTATTTGGAAGTGATTATTCCAATCATTACAAAATTTCTTTAATGGAAAAAATGTCAACTCTTTGACCGAGATAAAAATTGATTTAGAAAACTTATTCGTCGAAAAACCTGAGAGGTTTTGAAAGGACAGAATTCTCAAGTCGCATGAAAGATGGAGAAAGGTTGTGTTGTGAAGGAATTTAAAAAATGTATACCAACATTTAAATGAGCTGTGTTTCAATTTTCCTTCAAAATCGGCATGAACTTTCCGGACAACCCAATATATCCCTCTATAGCCCGCATTTTTTTCCGTGGTTATATAAAAAAATCATATGACGTGAAATTAAGAAATCTCAACCTCTAAATACAAATTAACAATTAATTCAGTGCTATTAACGATTTTGTTTTAACGAACATACTTTGTAACTCTGGAGTTACAACAGCGTAGAACGTTTGAGTTTTTGTGGATAAAAGCGTAAGTATGGAATTCCATACACTAGTTTGTTCTATCTGATTAGTTGAGATACTTAAGGGTTTTGCTGGATTATATTACAGTGCGTCTGTATTAGTAGATTCAAGTATATTGCTTATAATTTTGTTATCAAATAATTTTCGGGACTGAGTCAATCTTTCCGAGGAAGACGAAAAATGTTTTTCCTGCGTTATACTGATCGTCAAGACATTTTCTGCGATTCTAAATTGTATTCATCTGATAAATCATTAGTAAATTTTCAGTAATTTGATGCTCATCCGAGTCAAATTCGTATTCTTACCACTCTCTTAGTTTTATATGCTTTGTTATTCATATTTTAGGTCTCCAATATATAAAACCAAAAAGCAAACAATATACAAGCGTCATTGGAAATATACCAAGTCTTACCATTATGACTCGTTGTAATTTGATGTCATATTATGTTATATGAAAATAATAAAAAATAATTTATATACAATTCAGAAACTGTTGCGCAGGCTTCCTCTCGTTTGTCAAATGCCGACATAAGAAAAAATAATTATAAGTGCACAAGATGGCGTCTATAACCTCTACCGGTAAACAATTTTTGACAATTTCAAACATTTCCGTAACATATCAGATTAATCATGATAACCGCTTTCAAGTAAGCGATTGGTTGGCAAGACGACATTATATAAACCACTCACTTGCCAAACCGTTTAATTCCGCAAAATAAAAAGCATCACGTTTATTTCCAATACCAAAACTTAAGCATCGATCCCGTGCTTCGACACTAAAATCGCACAAAATATTTAAAGTCGCGTTATTTGCTTTGACCTTTGGACATTTCACAAAATACCGTGCACGCGTCAGCTTGCAGTAAAAAATTAAAGAAATAAACATGTCGATTGCCACGGTGGTCACCGGTAACCGGTGCAAAAGATTTTATGAAAAATTCAAAAAAGACCCAATCGGTAGCATTTATAACTTTGTAGATACAATTAATATTGAGTAGTCATTCAATTCTTTGGTCTATGGTACCTTCGCATTATTTTCATTTTGCACAATTCAATGATATTCTGTGGTACTTCACCATGTTGCGATTTTAATATAGTAAAATACGCACGGCAGTCAACATGTTAAATAGTGATTCAATTCTTTGGTCTCCGATACCTTCGCATTGTTTTCATTTTGCACAATTCAATCACTCTGTAGTACTTCATTACGTTGCGATTTTAATACAATAAAATACGCACAGCAGCCAACGTGTTAAATAGTGATTCAATTCTTTGGTCTCCGATACCTTCGCATTATTTTAATTTTGCACAATTCAATCATATTCATCATTACGTTGCGGTTTTAATGTAGTAAAATTGGTAGCATTTATCGGTAGCGTTTATAATTTTGTAAATAATAATATTGAATAAAAATTCTTTGACGATACCTTCGCATTATTTTCATTTTGCACAATTCAATCATATTCTGTAGTACTTCATCATGTTGCGGCTTTAATATAATTAAGTACGCACGGCAGTCAACGTGTTAAATAGTAATTCAATTCTTTGGTCTCCGATACCTTCGCATTATTTTAATTTTGCACAATTCAATCATATTCTGTAGTATTTCATTACGTTGCGGTTTTAATGTAGTAAAATACGTAGTGGTAGCATTTATCGGTAGCGTTTATAATTTTGTAAATGCAATTAATATTTAATAAATTCAATTCTTTGATCTGCGATACCTTCGCATTATTTTCATTTTACACAATTCAATCATATTCTGTAATACTTCATTACTTTGCGGGTTTAACACTTTGACCGCCACGGTGGTCACTGGTGACCGGCGCAAAAGATTTTACTATAAATGCAAAAAATTCGCCATGAAGCCTATTTGCAATCTAGTAAAAGCCGTTGATATTGGAATGATGCTTCAATACTTTGGCTTCTAATGACTCTGCGTTACCTTTATTTTGCACGATTTAATCATACTCTGCAGAATTTTATCGCATCGCGGTTTTAACATAGCAAAATACGCTTGGCAGTCAAAGTGTTAATATAGTAAATACGCCCGACAGTCAACGTGTTAACAAGATATCCATATGTGCCCATAATTATGAAAGTGGTCTAAGTCATATATTTCTTGTTTCGAGATATTTAATGAATTGCATTTGAATAAATTAAAAAATATTTTTACATTATGCGACATTTTAATTTATAATTTTATTAGTCTTGATTAATGGAAATTTACTATGAATATGAAATTTTGTGTGAATTTTATACGATAATATTATTTTTAAAGATTGAATTGACTTAGACCATTTTCAAAATTAACTGAATGTCCTATAAATGACTTAAAGCAATAAAGAACTTTGAGTTTTATTTGAAACAATAATTTGATTGAAATAATTCGTGAACATTTATTACATTTATTAATTATTTTTAAACAGTAATCCATTTTTATCATTATTTCGAGTATTTAAGATTCTTAAAATGTTCCTGAAAAACTGGAGGGATGTACGGTAGTAAACTCATAATATCTTTATGTTTTTCTTCCGATACTGGTCTAATGGTGGTGTATAATGGAAGTAATTTAATATTTCCGTATATTTTTGGTCTTCCTTTTTTAGATGAAAGATCCAAAACGTGAAATTTAGAATCATCTAAAGATGTTTTATAGAACATTTTATAAGGTTCATTTTTCAAGAATCTCATCCATTGAATTTGTAGCCAAGAGACAGATTCACCCGCGGTATGTTTTACTCTTCTTGTTATTGATTATAAACCGGAATGAAGTTGTCGTTATTATTAAAATTTGATTGACATTTATTTTATTATGTAGTTCAGAAACGCGTCAAAGAAGGCCACGTGCCATTTTCAAGTTGTTTATATAATTTATTTAAATTTTTGACTTAGACCACTTTCATAATTAAAACTAAATGAATTCCATATAATGTTGAAATTACAACCACTATCTAATGGTTCATTTTTGACAATTTCATAAAAATTACATTGAATAAATTTAGTTAAAAATAATGTGGTATGAAATAACTGATAAACTCATTTTTTTTAAATTTTGACTTAGACCACTTTCATAATTATGGGCACATATATCAGTACATGATTCCACAGCCAACCTGGCAAATTTCGGTGCATCATCCGTAAAAAGCAGTAGAGATCTAGCGGCGCGAGAGCCAGTGATCGAAATATAAGAAGAGAAAAGACTAAAGGGCAGCCTCGTAGGATAGACACAAGCCAGAGGGGGCTGAAGTCGCAAGATGCTAAAAACAGCGAACGAAAGACGCTATGTCTGAGAGCAGAAAATGCAGTGGAGACGGAAAATGAGGAAAGCGGCAAAGGATGAAGTAGGAGGAAGACGGAGATGGACGTAAAATCGGAGGGAGACGGGTGCGGAGACCAATACACCGGGAGAAGGAGAGAAAAGGGGTGGTAGAACAAGAGGGGAGGGATCAATGCTGGTTGCCACGGCAACCACGGCACCTGATCTTCCTTCCATCCATCCTGAATCGCACTTCTCAGTCCTACCCCGTACTCGGAAACGAACTGGGACGAGAAGGGTTCTACAGACTCCTCTCTACACGGTGGCCCGAGAATCGTGCTACGCCAGGCTGATTCAATGATGCGGGCTACGACGAATCGAAGATGAAATGTACTTGCGCAAAACGTACAGCTGCGCTTGCGGAGGCGACGCTTTCAGTTAACCCTTTCGGTACTAAGGTTGATTATGGTCATTCGCTGTGAAGCACTCGCTGTGTGTTACTGTAATAGACTATAGTCACCCATAAACATGTCACATTATCTCTAGAATATCCGACATGCTTCTGATTGATTGTTTCAATAACTGCCCATATTGATAGTAAGAGAATTAGTAACGGAATCTGAGGAGACTATCAAGGGTTATCCTTTGTTTGCGATGAAAAGTCCATTTATATTTTAACTCTTTCGCTACTAACGGTGACTATGGTCTTTCCCCGTAAAGCACGCGCTGTGTATTACTACAGTGCATTATAATCACCCATAAAAATGTGACATTATCTCCAGAACATGCTTGTGTTCAATTGTGAACATGCTTCTGATTGATTGTTTCAATAACTGCCCATATTGATAATGAGAGAATTAGTAACGGAATATGTGGAAACTATCAAGTGTTATCCTTTGTTTGCGATGAAAAGTCCATTTATATTTTAACCCTTTCGCTACTAACGGTGACTATGGTCTTTCGCTGTAAATCACTCGCTGTGTATTACTATAGTGGAAAATAATCACCCATAAAAATGTGACATTATCTCCAGAACATGCTTGTGGTCGATTGTTTCAATAACTGCTCATATTGATAGTAAAATAATTAGTAATAGAATCAGCGAAATACTGTCAAGTGCTACCCTTTGTTTCTGACGAAGAGTCCATTTATATTTTAACACAATGACTGCCGTGGAAGTCATCGGTGACCCACGCAAAAGGTCTCACAAAAAATTCAAAAAATATCCAATCGGTAGCATTTATAATTTTATAAATGCAATTGATATTAAACAGTGATTCAATTGTTAGGTCTTGGATACCTTCGCATTATTTCCATTTTGCACAATTTAATCATATTCTGTAGTACTTCATCACGTTGCGGTTTTCATATAGTAAAATACCTGTTAACACGTTGACTGCCAAACATATTTTGCTATGTTAGAATCGCGATACGATAAAATACTGCGGCGGTTGATTAAATCGTCCTAAATGAAGGTAACGCAGAGTTAGAAGACAAAGTATTGAAGCACCATTCCAATATCAATTCCTTTTACAAGATTGCAAATAGGTTTCATTCTTTTGCTATATTAAATCATACAAAATGAAGGTAACGCAGAGTTGTTAGAAGTCAAAGTACTGAAGCACCGTTCCAATATCAATTCCTTTTACAAGATTGCAAATAGGTTTCATTGCACATTTTTTGCATTTTTTGATATAGTAGCGGTTTTAATATAGTAAAATACGCACGGCAGTCGACGCGTTAACACGTATTTTGCTACATTAGTATTGCGATACGATGAAATACTGCGGAGGTTGAATAAATCATGCAAAATGAAGGTAACGCAGGGTTGTTAGAAGCCAAAGTATTGAAGCACCGTTCCAACATCAATTGCTTTTACAAGATTGCAAATATGCTTCATTGCGAATTTTTTGCATTTTTAGTAAAATCTTTTGCACTGGTCACCGCGTATTTTGCTATTTTAGAACCGCGATGCGATAAAATACTGCAGAGTATAATTAAATCATGCAAAATGAAGGTAACACGCAGAGTTGTTAGAAGCCAAAGTATTGAAGCACCGTTCCAATGTCAATTGCTTTTACAAGATTGCAAATATGCTTCATTGCAAATTTTTTGCATTTTTAGTAAAGTCTTTTGCGCTAGTCACCGGTGACCTCTATGGCAGTCAACGTTTTAACTGCTCCGTACCGTAACTGTGTATAGATATGTGCCTATTTGAATCGCTGATACTATAAATAAAAACGTGCATTTATTATTTTGAACCTTTCCTTACCGCGTACTCATTTGCGAATAAGCTGTCTCTGTAGACTCTTCAAGTGTCCACTTTGAAGATATGTGAAATCAAAACAGTTATTGCGAGCGTCACGAAATCGGTGCAAGATACCAAGCCTCAAGTAAATGTATTGGGTCGTCTGAAAAGTTCGCATGCAAATTCTAGAAGACGGTACTTCGGGCATATTTGCAAAAATGTTTGGTTCCGACAAGTTCATTTCGACAGTTTTATGGGCCTTTGAATATGGAACCAAACCAAGCGCATTATAGGCATTTACTTTTGTTCTTTTAGCGGAAAGACAAAAATGTCACATAACCGGACGGAACTTTTCAATTCGCTCAAAGACGGAGATAGATTGTGGAACAGTCTGGCACCTGCGTCATTTAACCCTTTGCACTCCTATGTCGAGTGTGACTCGACATCAGTTTTTATGGCAGGAGCATTACTCCGTACCGTCCTTTGTCGAGCTCCATAAATAAAAACTCGACATTTTTTCATGTCTAAATAAATAGATATCGTGCACACGTTATCGACGCTCTCGCAATGTCACTAGAAGGGTTAGACATTCAGGTAATCGAAGAGAAATAAAAGAACTGGATGTGATCACAGATTATAATAAAAATATAGATGATGTCGATGTGGCGAACCAATACGCGTCATCTTACTGTTTTTTACGTCGAGCACTCAAGTGGTGGAGGGAATATTTCAGTTTTTGGGGATTAGAAATCTCCATGGTAAATGCGTATATTTTATACAAAGAAAAAACAAAAAACCCAGGAACAGAACCTATAGCCCACAAAAAATTTCGCGAAAAGATTTTGTGAATGCTAATTCGTGATTGTCGTCATCCAAATATGAAATTGGGGAGGCCTGGAACACATGATAAACACGATCGCTTAGATGGAAAGCCTCATTTAATCTTCCTACATCCCGAAGGAAAACACAAAGACTGTGCAGTTTACTGGATACTTTATGGTTACTGGATACTTTATCTGGAGGAAAAAGAGAAACCACCTATTTTTGTGAAACGTGTAAAAGAAAATCAGGGTTACATCTTGCAAGTTCTTTCAAAAGATATCATACCCTTGAAAATTTCAATATACGACAATACTGTAAATAAAATTGGTATTTAAGTGAATTTGTTTCTTCCTTTATTTATTTAAATTGCTTTATATTTTTAGTTAAAGTAAATTTCAAATAAAACACTTAAAAGCGTTGGGAGCTGCTGGTAACGAAATTGAAATAAAATTCGGAGTGCAAAGGGTTAGTAAACGTATACCAAAATTTCAATGTGATGCGTTTCAATTTTCCTTCAAATTCGGCACGAACTTCATGAACAACCCAATAGATGCAAAATGCAGACGACGCAAATATCGAATTATGCAGCGCCGACTATAGCCTGCGCTAGTATTCACATAATGTTATTAAACGCAGACTACAATCTGCGCTGATATTGAAAAGGTTGAACCATTATTGTCATATGAATAATCTTAAAAAAATGGTGAATGATGTTTGCAAATTTTAAGCACTTTCGTGGTTGATAGAATGAGGATTCACTGCTGATGTGTTCACCACACATTAAATCGTATATCTGCCTTAACGATAACGCGCGATAATTTATCAGATTGCCGACGAAGTCTTACCGCAATTAACAACGATTATATACGCATAAAACTAAATTCGTTAGACTGTATCGCGGGAGATAAGACAGTAACTGAATTATTGATCTCCGCAATCCGCGGGATAGCATCAGCACAAAAGATCTGTGCCTTTCCAAAGATAATCAGGCGCAATAGAAGCGAATTAACCCATTCGCTGCCAAGTCTAAATTATATAAAGTCATTTCCATTGCCATTTATATTTTGAGTGTTATTGTTTACCAAAGTTCTGTGATTCATTGGTAAGAGCACATATATTATTATACATAATGATTTACAAGCATAAAATCAGAGACGAGTATACTGGTCGTTGGTAATGGTAAGGCAACAGGACTTGATATCCTTTTTCGTATATGCGTACGTTTTAGTAAAAAAAACAAGTCGGAAATCGCGCAGATGGATAAAATAATGAAAATACAATAAAACGAGACACAACTTTCTGTAAATGGGCACAAGCAAGATATTAACTATTGTCGATTATAGTGTCTCAACAGATAACTGGATAATGCAGTACACCGTATTTTGATTTAGCTTCGAGCTGAGTAACTTCAACATCTTATCAGTAATCGTAATAGTTTTGTAGAGTTCAGATCAATAAATTATTAGTTGTGAAATAAAAATTTGAACAAATTTTGCGCAGTGATATCACACATTATTGTACATATTAGGTATATTTTCAAAGTGAAAATTCTCATTTGTAAAAGATCATTCTCTTTAGATAATAAATAAAGTATAACTTTTGTGAGAAATTTTATTTGTAGTATTTTTCAAGTTTTTTGCATTTGTATATTTATGTTTGTGGCCACGAAAAATTGCTAATTCAAAAGCCTGCATGTTATAAGTACAGCGTATTTTGATTTAGCTTCAAGTTGAGTAACTGCAACATCTCTTATCAGTAATCGTAATAATTTTGTAGAGTTCAGATTAACAAATTATTAGTTGTGAAATAAAAATATGAACAAATTTTGCCCAGTGATATCACACATTATTGTACATATTAGGTATATTTTCAAAGTGAAAATTCTTATTTGTAAAAGATCATTCTCTTTAAATAAATAAAGTATAACTTTTGTGAGAAATTTTATTTGTAGTATTTTTTCAAGTTTTTTACATTTGTATATTTATGTTTGTGGCCACAAAAAATTTGCTAATTCAAAAGCTTGCATGTTATAACATATTTAAAGTAGGACGAGTATACTCGTCTTGGCAATGCATGACACCTATTACTTTAAATATCTTATAGCATGCAGGCTTTTGAATTAGCAAATTTTTTGTGGCCGCAAACATAAATATACAAATGTAAACAACTTGAAAAAATACTACAAAAAATGTGCATGCATGCAGGCTTTTGAATTAGCAAATTTTTTGTGGCTGCAAACATAAATATACAAATGTTAAACAACTTGAAAAAATACTACAAAAAATTTGCTAATTTAAAAGCCTGCATGCTATAACATATTTAAAGTAGGACAAGTATACTAGTACTACTTTAAATGTATTACACCATGCAGACTTTTGAATTAGCAATTTTTTTGTGGCCACAAACATAAATATACAAACAAATGCGAAAAACTTGAAAAATACTACAAATAAAATTTCTTACAAAAATTATACTTTATTTATTATTTAAAGAGAATGATTTTTTGCGGATTGAAAATTTTCACTATTGAAAGTATATGTACATAATATGTAAAATAATGTGTGATATCACAGGGAAAAAGTAGTTCAAATTTTTATTTCACAACTAATAATTTGTTGATCTGAACTCTACAAAATTATTACGATTACTGATAAGAGATGTTGCAGTTACTCAGCTCCAAGCTAAATCAAAATACACTGTACTTATACAATGCAGGCCTTTGAATTAGTAAATTTTTTGTGGCCACAAACATAAATATACACACAAATGCAAAAAAACTTGAAAAATACCACAAATAACATTTCTTACAAAAATTATACTTTGTTTATTATGTAAAGAGAATGATCTTTTACAAATGAGAATTTTCACTTTGAAAGTATACCTAATATGTACAACAATGTGTGATATCACTGGGCAAAATTTGTTCAAATTTTTATTTCACAACTAATAATTTGTTGATCTGAACTCTACAAAACTATTACGATTACTGATAAGAGATGTTGCAGTTACTCAGTTCAAAATTAGATCAAAATACGCTGTACTTATAACATGCAGGCTTTTAAATTAGCAAATTTTTGTGGCCACAAACATAAATATACAAATGTAAAAAACTTGAAAAAATACTACAAATAAAATGTCTTACACAAAATATAGTTTATTTATTATATCTTTTACAAATGAGAATTTTCACTTTGAAAGTATACAATAATGTATTATATCACTGGGCAATATTTGTCCAAATTTTTATTTCACAACTAATAATTTGTTGATCTGAACTCTACAAAACTATTACGATTACTGATAAGGGATGTTGCAGTTACTCAGCCTGAAGCTAAATCAAAATACACTGTACTTATAACATTCAGGTTTTTAAATTAGCAAATTTTTGTGGCCACAAACATAAATATACAAATAAATGCAAAAAAACTTGAAAAAATACTACAAATAAAATTTCTTACAAAAATTATACTTTATTTATTATTTAAAGAGAACGTCCTTGACAGCGAACGGGTTAACCTCATGACGTTATTCAATAAGCCGAAGTTAACGATTCCCCGGTCACCCTAACTCGTTACAACCTATTTACTCTACTTTCTTCGCCCCTCCGGAAAACAAAAACAATGACCCGGGGTCAATTTCGCATTCAGCCGTGTCCACCGACGCGCAGCAGTCGATACGATTATTCATGCGGTTTTATCGTACCGCGGGGAAGGGGTTGAAGGACGATAATCGATCTGCGGAATGTCGAGATCAATAGCGCGGGGGAGGCTTGATTTGAGTATTCATTGTTTCGAGGAGGCGAGACGCGCGTGTTTCTGCGCATCGGCGCCAGTTTTGGCGGGTCGATGCGCCATTGTTGAGTCGGCGACTGCGTCTGCTTTGTTTTACGCTCTTTCTCCTTCTATCTTTCCGCCTTTCCCGTCCGCTTATGCACCCCTCCTTAGTTTTTTCCCATTTTCCTCGGTCTGTACCGCCGGCCTCGTACTTCTAGAATTTCTACGCTCTTCTATGTAACGACTCCGACTCTATGGTTCCTTTATATTTTGTATTCTTATTATCCGCTTTCTTTGCCGAAGTTCTTTCGCTTACTTGTTACGCTTATGTGTCTTGTAAACCGTCACGGTGCTGTGGGCACGTATACACGTCTAGAACTGAGAACATGGAATGCTATGGGTACATATATATGTTACATATATTTCCGTGAATGAATTGCATTTGAATAAATTAAAAAATATTTTTACATTTGGACATTTTAATTTATAAATGTTGACTTTCACCGAAATTTTGTTAATGTCAACAGATACCATTTTCAAAATACGTCGGTGAAAGATCGAATATTTCATTACATTGTTGTACATTTGGACCCTCTACGGTGTGTGTCGACAATTAGTGCATGGTGAATGTCAACATTTACCGGTGTAAGTCAGAAATAAGAGTATTTAGCAAATATTTCGGACATACACCAAGCGACTATGTGAATGTTGACATTCACCGGTGAAAATCGACATTCTCCAGATTGTGGTGTTTCAGTGTAACATGTATGTTTCGAAAATTCGACAATGTGTACGTTACAGGCGTGTCAACACGTTTACTGTTAAAACACAGTGCAGCGCTATGAACACACAGGGTAAAATAGGCGGTGATTGACCGGTATATAGTGATTGACCGTTCTGCGTTCACGAACGAATATCTGAAGATCTCTATAGGTATATTTTCATTGTTTTGAATAGCAGTCTAAAGCGCATTTTGTATGTGACCGCCTTGCAATACAGAATTCTTGTATAGATTACATGTGATTAACCGTTTGACTGCTACGCGGCGCAAAAGCGCTGCGTTCATTTGTCTCGAAAACCGCGACGCAGCGTTTTTACTTTATCCTATATGCGTTCATTGATTTGGCCAAAGAAAGAGTGCTGTATGTATACATGTTCATAGAATCGTGACAAATGTAAGTGTATATGTATCAAATATCTTCTTTCGCTTATTTGTTATGCTTATGTATGCCTTATAAATCGTTACGGTGCTGTGGGCACATATGTATGTGTAAAACTGAGAACATAGTAGTGCTATGGGTGTGTATATACATTCCGCAAATTCTTACTATTAAAACACCGTACAGCGCTATGAACACATATATACGTCCATTCAATTGGCTAAAGAAAGTGCTGTAGGCACGTATACATGTTCACAAAAATGTGACAGATGTAAGTGTATGTGTATCAAATATCTTCTTTCGCTTACTTGTTACGCTTATATTAGGTTTACTGGAAAGTTCTGTTCGAAATATAATCTCAAGTTTCAACATGTATAAATATATTCGTTTGAAACGTATATGGTTGCCTCTATCTACCACAGTTTTTCTACTTATGTGCATTTGTAAATGTGCTGAAACAATGATTTCGCTATCACAGTATTATATACTGAAAATATGTTATTTTCTTTTAATACGAAAACACTCTTTTATTACGTATACACGTCTAGAACTGAGAAAATTGGAGTGCTATGGGTGTGTATATATAATACATTCCACAAATTTCTACTGTTAACACATTGTTGACCGATCATGAATTAACTCGTGTCTTCATGGCCAAACGTTATTGAACGATCACGAGTTAACTCGTGTTTGTTAACACATTGTTGACGGCTATTTTGGCCAAACGTTGCTGACCGATCTCGAGTTTTGAAACGCAGGGCAATATAGAATATAGCAACATTTTGTTCATTATATTCAATCGCGTCTACTTTATTATAAAAAAGTATACTTTTCTTGGTACTGAGGCTTTTATCACAATTCTAGTATTAGAAAATGTCAAGAACGACGACACGTGACGCTGAAGCATTTTTCAATAAATCATACGGGAATGCGTTATATAGTTACCCGAGTGATTTTTAAATAAGCTGTAGTCATTTGGAAAATGATTATTGAAAATGAAATAACAAGCGCATAATCTAGCTCTTTAAAAGGAAAGCGCAACAAAACAAAATATATGTGCAAAACCTCTTGTCTACAACTACGCAGAAATCACTGCTGTACAGTTAATCATACGAAAAAATAATAAAAGTTCCATAAAATTAATGTGTTAAAATCCAAAGAATATATATTTGAATTCATTATGCAGGTAATTTTTCTTGAACAAACGGATTTTTTTTTGTTTTTTATTGAAGGTCCTTTTTTACCATTCATATTTACATCGTTTCACTTCCATTTTCAATTACGAAATAATAGTCGGTGACTTGAGATAGCTTTTGCCGAAAATTGCCGATCAACAATGTGTTAAAATACACTGCAGCGCTATACGTTCATATATATATATATATACGTTCATGGAATTCGCCAAAGAAAGTGCTGTAAGCATGTATACATGTTCACATAATTCTGATGGATGTAAATGTATATATATATATATATGTACCCAATGTCTTTATCTGTCGAATGTACGAAGAAAAATGGCTAGTACTTGTTGCGACTATTTAGAGAACATTTCACGCATGTCAGACACGATTTCAAAAGTATTCAGCACCAAAAGGTTAAATCCTGATTTAATATAATGCTGAGGTATCATAACTTATATAAGAAGTTGAATTGAACAGGCTCGGTTCGCATAAAAAGAAACATCGATCTGGCGAGTTAATCAATTGAGCGCGAGAAACGTCGCAAGACAGTGAGAATTTGGAAAGTGAGTGCATGACAAAAGTCTTCGACGTGTTTATTTACAATTATCTCCGGCGGACTGCGTTCACTGGTGACTTATCAATTATTGACCCCGGCTAATGAATTTGGCTGGCGAGACGGACATCTGAACACGGCGCCACGTCTGAATTCTCTGCTCCTTTGATAAGTCGGTGGCCGCTTGCCGAGTGAGAAATAATGAGGTGATAAGCGCGAAGCAACAGTTAGACGGTTGGGAATTAGGTAAATCAGTGCATCGAACGACGAATCAAAGTTTAAACCGGTGAATCGAACGTTGAAATTTTGACACATTGTTGACCGGCAATTTGACGCCAAAAGATGTCTCAAGTCCATAATATTTTGCAAAAAGCTGTCTTAAGTCCGTAATATTTTACAAAAAGCTGTCTCGAGTCCGTAATATTTTGCAAAAAGCTGTCTCAAGTCCGTATTATATCGTAATTTAACGTCGATGTGAAAAAAATCGAAGTAAACTTCAATAAAGCTCATTTATACGTAATGAATTAAAATTAAAATTTGGACATGTATTTTATATAACTTTTCATATTTTTTCGTATGATTAATTGTGGAGCAGTAATTTTTGCATGACGCAAGACAAGTTTTGCACATGTATATTCTTTCCTTGCGCATATTTCATCGCATGATCAGTTGAAATTATAATCGACGGCACTATCAAATTGCCTAAGAGTTGAATTAAAAAGAAATGGGAGGGACGGAGTGTGTTCACCCTACATCATTAATGTGTATTTAACAATAAGTAGTTAGTAAGCTCGCAACAAAATAGCTACCTTAATAAAAATCTTATTTTAGTTAGTATTATTAAATATCTTTATTTTTTGTTGTTATATAAAAACTGCTTTTTTAACAGCTTTTAAAACTGCTTTTCCAAATGAATGGAACAAGAAAACATAATGTAATTGCATGTATTAAATGTCTTGATCGTTATGTGAAATTTTCCGAATGAACAAATTGTTTAAAAATTGTGACGAGTAATTTTTGCTAGTAACAAAGTATAATAATTTAATGTAAAATTAATAAATCATTTTACTAGTAACCGTATGAACTCGTCACTATTTCTAAGATATCTGTTTGGTCTGCGAATAAATTAATTACTTCATGCATGCACAGCACGTATCAAAATTATCCTTCGTACAGATAGCACGGTTGCACTTTTGAGATATTTTCTTGACATTCTTTTGAAACTCGCGGACCAATGAAACACATATTTATTTAAAACATTGGTGAATTTCGCAATACCGTGGATTTTTCTTTAGTTTTTTGTCGAAACGAAATTCTCTCGTTTCATTTGGCGTTAAATAAATTCATTCTTTTTTTCTACACTGTTTTATAACATTATAATAGTCCCGTGGTGTGTACCAGAAATTTTTTTTTCGTAATGGCATTTTTATAATGCCAAAAAGTCTATGGAAATTGGAATTATACCCCCTTAATAATTAATCGCTATACAATTTATTTTATTGGCCAATTTGAAACCGATTAAAGCATTGGCATTTTTTAAGTCATTAAATATTAACTAGTTATAAATCAAAAGTTTACTCTAAATTAATCATAAATTATGTAATATCTCATTATGTTAAAAAAATAGACTTGGACCACTTTCAAAATAAACGGTCCAAACAATGCGCTACCGTAATGAAGTAATATTCATAATATTCATAATATTCAAATATGAATACTGAATATCTGGCAATGGGTTAAAAACGTAAACTTCACAAACCTAAGCGATTACAAATCGTCAAAAAAACATTGGCACGCCGGGCAGTTGCGGAGTACAGAAACACGCAACAAAGTGGTGTACGGTTCGTGAAACAGGTGATATCGATAACGAAACGACCGCCAGCCAGACTATAATTCAGCGTCTGGCGATAAAACAACAATGTTGCCGTTCGTGAAACACATCCAAAACCGCTACACTCAACATTTTTCCGTCACCCGTTGGCAGATGCTTTTGTCGGTTTCTAACAAAGTAACTTGTTCGTTTCGCTAAAACCTTATACCTTGCAATTCTGCACTTCTGCATTCTTTTCAAATCGTATTTGATGTATGTAGAATAATCTCTGAATATTCGCAAAACATCGCGTTTATCAATAAAACAACAATGTTGTCGTTTATGTTACACTCAACATTTTTTCATCAATCGTTGGCAGATGCTTTTATCAGTTTGTCACAAAGTAACTTGTTCCTTTCGCTAAAACTTTAACCCTTGCAATTCTGAATACTTTTCAAGTCGTGTCTGATGTATGTAGAATTATCTTTGAATACTCGCGAAATATCGCGTTTATCAATGAAACAACAATGTTGTCGTTCGTGAAACACATCCAAAACCGCTACACTCAACATTTTTCCGTCACCCGGTTGCAGATGCTTTTGTCGGTTTGTCACAAAGTAAATTCTTCGTTTCGCCAAAACTTTAACTCTTGCAATTCTGCATACTTTCGAAATCGTGTTCGATGCATGTAGAATTATCTCTGAATACTCGCAAAACATCGCGTTTATCAATAAAACAACAATGTTGCCGTTCGTGAAACACATCCAAAACTGTTACAGTCAACATTTTTTTGTCACCCGTTGGCAGATGCTTTTGTCGGTTTGTTCCAAAGTAACTTATTCCTTTAGCTAAAACTATAACCCTTGCAATTTTGAATATTTTTCAACTTGTGTCTGATGTATGTAGAATTATCTTTGAATATTCGCAAAACATCGCGTTTATCAATAAAACAACAATGTTGTCGTTCGAGAAATACATCCAAAACCGCTAAATTCAATATTTTTCCGTCACCCGTTGGCAAATGCTTTTGTCGGTTTGTCAAAAAGTAACTTGTTCGTTTCGCTAAAACTTTAACCCTTGCAATTCTGAATAGTTTTCAAATCGTGTCTGATGTATGTAGAACAATCTCTGAATATTCGCAAAACATCGCGTTTATCAATAAAACAACGATGTTGTTGTTCGTGAAACACATCCAAAACCGTTACAGTCAACATTTTTCCGTCACCCGTTGGCAGATGCTTTTGTTGGTTTGTCACAAAGTAACTTGTTCGTTGCCCTAAAACTTTAACCCTTGCAATTCTGAATATTTTTAAAATATTCGTGTTTGATGCATGTAGAATAATCTTCGAATACTCGCAAAACATCGCGTTTATGAATAAAACAACAATGTTGTCGTTCGTGAAACACATTCAAAACCGTTACAGTGAACATTTTTCCGTCACCCGTTGGCAGATGCTTTTGTCGATTTGCCACAAAGTAACTTGTTTGTTTCGCTAAAACTTTAACCCTTGCAATTCTGCATACTTTTAAAATCGTGTTTGACGTATGTAGAATAATCTCTGAATATCCGCAAAATATTGCGTTTATCAATAAAACAAAATGTTACAGTCAACATTTTCCCGCCACCGTTGGCAGATGCTTTCGTCGGTTTGTCACAAAGTAACTTCTTCGTTTCGCTAAAACTTTAACCCTTGCAATTCTGAATACTTTTCAAAGCGTGTCTGATGTATGTAGAATTATCTTTGAATACTCGCAAAACATGGCATTTATCAGTAAAACAACAATGTTGTCATTCGAGAAACACATCCAAGACCGTTACAGTCAACATGTCCACGGAATCAAAAAGGTTAAAACGCCTCTAAACAAAAAATAAAGCAGAACGCACTCAAGCGTTTCTTTTTCCATTACATCAATAAAAAAACGCTACTTCGGTTTTAACGATGTTGCAGTACTTTTCGATGGATTCAACGAAGTTTTGTACTCTTCTTGACGGTAAGAATCTTGATTTTTGAGTTACTGCGCAAGTACTTCCGAGAAATTTTCCAGTATATATAGATATTTCAGGACATAACGCTATGAAATTGTTATAAAAGTAAATTTAACGATGCGTCACTACAGAAAACATATTTGAAAAAGAAATAATTTTTGGCGCATACACGCTTTCTTAGATACTTCGTTCTTAAGGAAAAATTTTCAACTTAATGCATATTCCGAAATGTTTTAATGTAAATGTGTTTATCCTCTGCTACGTTGAGAAACAATTGGTCCAGTATGATTTTCCAATACATATTTTCAACTCGATGGAAATCCCTAGGCATTTTGTTCAAAATGTAACAATCTTTTACTACCATAAGAAACAATTCGCCCATGGTATAGCAGCGTTCCTGGCCTGAAGGAGATTTTCTTATAAATTTGCATGGAAGTCAACGTGTTTTGTACTTTTATACTTTTGTAAATGTATTTCCATAAATTTGGGCATTGTCGATTTTCATGCGGCAATTTTAAATAATCTTCACTTAAATATTACTAATTTTCAAGCAGTACGATTAAATCCGATAAATTTAAATATTGTCAATTTTCAAACGAGAATTTTGTATTTTTGTGAATGTATTTCCATAAATGTAGGCATTGTCGATTTTTATGCGGCAATTTTAAATGATCTTCACATAAATATTGCTAATTTTCAAACAGTACGATTAAATTCGATAAATTTAAATATTTTTCGAGACGATTTTTGTGTATTTCATAAATTAGGCATGGTCGATTTTTATGAAATAATGAAATAGTTAGTACAATAGTTAATTTTCAAGCAGTGTATATATATCAAATTACAACAGCATTAAGTATGAAGGCCTTTGCAACTAATAGTACACGAATTAAATATATATCAAATGTTCGGTACCAATTTCCACTGTTTGAGTGTTGAAACTATTTGATCAGAAAGATCAATGGTTCAATATATATTTTCAACTCGATGGAAATTCCTAGGCATTTTGTTACAAATGCAATAATCTTCTACTACGATAACAAATAATTGCTCACTCAACGTGTTAACGCGTTACCTTTATTTTTATGTATACCTCAAGAGACCCCATAATATTCCGGGGTAAAACGAAGATTTCATAATTTGTGTGAAATCCAATACTATTGCCTTTATGACATAGTACAAGCATCGTATGCCATAAATCACCCAAGTAATTCCGTAATTGTCATTAATGCGGAACCATTGTGTATATGCTTCCGTTGAAATGAAGAGTACGGAATTTCATTGACCCGCACCCGCAGGAAAGTACTGCAACATCGTTAATATGCAGCCACCAACCTTCTACACATCGTTGCTCCGGTTGTTTGCCTCTGCGGGTTACATAATATTTGAACTATTGAATTCGAAATTGTTAGCAGCGTAGAGGCCAGAAGCTGCTGCATGTTCCGTTTAATGTTGCAAAATGATGTGAGGTCGAAGTTTCCTGTAACTACCGATCGAGTGTTGAGCTTTTGGAACGTGTACACGACAGACCCCTAAGACAGTAGGGCGTCATGTTGGGGGATAGATGGAGTGCTGACATGTCAACCGGAGAAGAGGGGTTCCGATTCTCAACGCCGCAGGGCCTGATGGGTCGGCGGAAGACAATGGATAAGAAAACAGTTTGGTCACGACGAAAACGAGTCACGGGGAAGGGCAACAGTGGTAAAAAATGCGACGGACGAATTTATATTAGGTTTACCGGAAAGTTCTGTACGAAAATGTTATCTCAAATTTCAACACGTATGAAAATGTTCACTTCAAACATATATGGCTACCTTTGTTTACCATTAAATTTCGATATGCGCTATCGAAATGTTCTGCAACAATGGTTTCGTAATTTCGATAGTATATATTGAAAATCGGTTATTACTTAAATATTGCGAAAAATGGTATTTTATGGGGATTTGATTATAACCCATAATTTTGCCTTATTTATAGCGGAAAAAATTGCTTTTTTTACTTTTTTACAAAACGCCTCCATTTTGTTAATTTTCATGGAAATTTGAAACCTGAGGTTCATGCGATAACCACATTCATACAGATTAAGAATCTCTTTCGATTTTTTGTCTCAGATGTCCAGAAGGGCCAGAATTGTCTACGCCAGCACAACAAAGATTTTTTTGATGGGTAAACCCACCAATGTAATTAAATACACAAATATTTTTAAATGATAACAAATTTTCCTGTATTGTCCTACATGGACCTTTTTTTGCAAATGTACTGCAACAATGATTTCGTAATTTCGGTAGTATATATTGAAAATTGTGGTTATTCTATAATGACCATTTCAGGAAAAAAAAGTTTGCTCAATGATATGCAATAGTTTCTGAGAAAAAATGTTGAAAATTTGCTTTTTTGAGACGTTCACATTGGAATACCACCTTAAAATTAGGTGTGGTTCGAAAGGAGGAACAAAGTGACATTTAATACACACCGATTGGGCGGTAGCTCAGTATATGGTAGATGTACATTAATTTTGCACGGTATTGAGCATAGTTCTAAAAAGCTATAAAACGTCGGTCTCGAAATGGCTAAGTAAATGTTGCGAATGTTTAGTGGATATTGAATGGATGAGAATGTCCTTGTTCATGATTAAGGTAATCTGTTCTTTGACAAGAGTTGTATGCACCTGATGTGCATCGAAATCCTATGGTTTACTCTGCGGAAGTGTGTGTAATGATAAAAAAAAAAGAAGAATTGTGTTAATTACTTTGACCCCGGAAATTACTCAATTTGTCAACTTAATACATCTTACCAATGTAGTTAACACGGTTGATTTAACACATGATTTATTTTTATAACCCACTTGCATGCATTAAATCAATCATAGTAATTACATAGTCTCCTGTTTGTCAACGTTTTTACTCACTTGACATCTTTTGAAACCGTGTGATTTCCTTTGCAAGGATATATATAACAACAAAAATGAAAATACAAACCATAGAAATGAATAAACTTAATATACCTTGGAAAGTAATTAACACGTCATTTTTTCTGTTATACTTTCATACAATAAATTAATTCCATTAACTGCGTTTGCAGAGTATATTGTTTATTAATTTGTAAGGCTTCTATTTTTACGTTTATCTTATCATTATACAGATTACTAGAAATGAAATGTATCCAAATTTTAGCAAACAATTTCCCCAACCGAGAACACCGTCATTCGTTTTCACGTATAATTTATTAGTTGCTTGGTAATGATAGCTTATATTAAACATATAAATAGTCCGGTACAGTTTAGAAAAAAAAGCAACGCATTTTACGATTTATTTACACATCACATCGTATGCACATAATCACGTGCAACTAAGACCGTTTCGAACTGATTTATACACTGATGTCATTTATTATACTGAATACTGTATATGAAACACATTCGTTCCGCTTAATGCGCAAAAGCAATTGATATATTGAATGATTGATCTTTAAATCATTTATGTAAGACACCCATACTAAATCGATTGTAACTACTTTTCATGGGTCGCTTATCTTACTTTATTTTTCCAGATAAACGTGACTACTTTTGCAAAAATAAATCCATTAGATGTATATTTCACTTCAACCGTAATTAAAATCTTAACGCATGATTTAAAAATTGCATAAAGTAATACGAAGGCTTATTCTTCTGCTTTTCTCTCCATCTATTTTTCCTGTCATAAATGGTACGCATTTTATATTTTATTATGCCTAATAAATGTTACGTAACAAATCCATTTAGTACCCATCACTTTTTACAACTGAGCTGAATATAATACCTTTTTTCAAAGATGGATTTTAATGGTTAAAATATCATAGTTAGAATGCAAAATTTCTGAATGCATAAATGCATTTTGCAGTTCATTCAGAATTTTTAATCCTTAATTCTCGACGACGGTCTATCTGATAAAAAGTAAGAAACATATATCCTGTTTTTTTTAAAAGGCCGTCCAAATTTCTACGAAATGTGTATCCCATCATGCGCTTCACTCGTTAACTAAGTCACCCTGCATACTAACTAATCACATGAATGCATATTCGAATATTCATGCGTTTCACCGGAACCGAATCATATCGCACAATCGTACATTGAATGAAGTCATCCTTGATCTGCGACACAATTTCAATTAACCTATCAAGATATACAGAGTATGCAATCGTGACATTCACGATCAACCACTCAAAAACAACGTCGATGAAGAGCAATACGTATTTTCTATTCGATCGTTAACACTTTAAACACACGGATAACAGATCCTAAGAGAAGTTTCCTCTGACTTTAGTGTGGTCCACCGTTTTATTTACTTAATTATCAGAACTTTACAAATCATTTTGAAAAGTTTTCAATCGTAAAGAAGGTTCTTGCAACAAAAGTGTGCCAGTTTTATAGGCCAAAATGTGGGAATATATTGTATAAGTAGAAATAATAAAAGAAATGTTATTTGAAATTTGGTTCGAAGCGTTTTGACTATGAAGAACTTTAAAAGATATTTACCATACAGAAGCGACTTCACACGGGAAATTTGGTTCGAAACGTTTTGCCTATGGAGAATTTTAAAAAATGTTTACCGTATAGAAGTGACGTCACACGGGAAATTAGTATAACGTTTCAATGACTCAGTTATTCAATTGCAACAAAATCATCAGGAAATTCGTGAGTTTCCTCTGAGTTGAATGAAGTTTACCACTTTATTTACTTAATTGTCAGAACTTTACGAATCATTTTGAAGAGTTCTCATTCGTAATGAAGGTTCTTGCTACAACAATGTCCTGGATTTATTGGCCAAACTGCGGGAGCATATTGTATAAGTGGAAATAAGAAAAGAAATATTATTTGAAATTCGGTTCGAAGCGCTTTGCCTATGGAGTATTTTAAAAAATATTTACTGTATACAAATGACTTCGGGAAATTGGTATAACGAATTAAGAACTCAGTTATTCAAATCCAACAAAATAATCAGGAAAATCGTGAGTTTCCTTTGACTTTAGTGTGGCTCATCGTTTTATTTATTTAATTATCAGAACTTTACAAATCATTTTGAAGAGTTTTCAATCGTAATGAAGGTTCTTGCTACAAAAGTGTCTTGGATTTATCGACCAAACTGCGATATTGTACAAGTGGAAATAAGAAAAGAAATATTATTTGATATTCGGTTCGAAGCGCTTTGCTTATGGAGAAATTTAAAAAATGTTTATCGTATAAAAATGATTTCACACGGAAAATGATTATAACGAATTAATGACTCAGTTATTCAATTGCAACAAAATGATCAGGAAAGTCGTGATATAATAAGTTCCCTAAAGCTGCAATGTCAAGCTTGTATTCACGTACAAGGACATTTTGATATGATAAGATAAACACGTTTGTCCATTCATATACTGTGAGGCAAAATCCGTAGTTACCTATTTCAAATACATGTATTCATAACTGTGTAACAAAGTATTTCTAACCGTACTTCAAATAGGTGCTTACGAACACTTCATATATTAAAAAAATATAATCTTACAAACATTTTCGAAGGTAATTATCAAAACAACGTAAATATAGTTGCACATCCCGTAACGTAATTTACGAATAGCGACTAACGTGTTAATAACAATAATCCTCCCATTGCAGTATACTTCATTCCCCATGTCTTCCCTATACAACTAACAGTTCACCGCTCATAAGGCAATTTTTTCAATTTTACAGTTGGGTCTTACCCATCTCGTAACTTTAATATCCACTATTGTACGATCGCAATTTTGCATTATTTCTTACTGTACTCTTCACTCTAACAATATATAACGCCATAAACATTTTACATCAATCATCGGAAGAATTTAAATATAACTATGGCCCCGTAGGAAAAGTACTTTTAACGAATAGCATTTTAGCATTAAGCTATTAATCCTTTCAATAACATTTCATCACTCATAAGACAAGTTTTTCAATTTTACAGTTGGATCTTACTCATCTCAGTAATTTCAATATCTCTTATTGCACGATCGCAATGTTGCACAATTTCTTAATGTACTCTTCACTCTAAAAATATATAACGCCACAAACATTTTATATCAATCATCGGAAGAATTTAAACATAGCTGCGGCCCCTTACGAAAACGCTTGCCCATTAGAATTCAATAGCGTGTATCATTTTTGTTAATTCCCCGTACTTCTCCCCATAGAATCATCATGTGACCACCCGTAACGCAGCTTGCACGATCACCCACTCGCCATCATAATTACGTACAATTTCTCAATCCATACAACTAACATTTCACCGCTCATAAGACAAGTTTTTTCAATTTTACAGTTGAGTCTTATCATCTCGGTAATTTTAATATCTCCTATCGCACGATCGCAATTTTGCACAATTTCTTAATGTACTCTTCACTCTAAAAAGTATATAACGCCACAAACATTTTGCATCAACCAATGGAAGAATTTCAACACAACTGCGGCCCCATAGGAAAAGTAGTTTTAGTGACTAGCGTTTCAGCATTAAACTATTAATCCTTTCAATGACATTTCATTGCTCATAAGACCAGTTTTTCAGTGTTACAGTTGGATCTTACTCATCTCGTAATTTTAATATACACTATCGTACGATCGCAATTTTGCATAATTTCTTAATGCACTCTTCAGTTTAGAAATATATAATGCCACAAACATTTTACATCAATCATCGGAAAAATTTAAACACAATTGCCGCCCCTTACAGAAACGCTCGCCCATTAGAATTCAATAGCGTGTGTCATTTTTGTTTATTCCCCGTACTTCTCCCCATAGAACTATCAAGTAACGCAGCTTGCGTACTTCCAAGCTTCATTCCAATTTCGCAGTTGCACGTTACCATTCCCGGTGATTTATATATCGCGCATCACACGATCACCCACTCGCCGTCGCAGTTACGTACAATTTCTCAATCCATACAACTAAGATTTCACCGCTGATAAGACCATTTTTTCAATTTTACTATTGAGTATGACCCATGTCGGTAATTTTAATGTCCACTATCGTACGAGCGCAATTTTGCACAATTTCTTAATGCACTCTTCACTCTAAAAATATATAATGCCACAAACATTTTACATCAATGATCAGAAGAATTTAAATATAACTATGGCCCCGTAGGAACAGTACTTTCAGCGACTAGCATTTTAGCAATAAACTATTAATCCTTTCAATAACATTTCACCGCTCATAAGACCATTTTTTTAATTTTACACTTGCATCTTACTCATTTCGCAATTTTAATATCCACTATCGCAGAATCGAAATTTTCCACAATTTCTCAATGCACTTTTCACCCTAAAAATATATAACGCCACAAACATTTTACATCAATCATCGGAAAAATTTAAACACAACCACGGCCTTGTAGGAAAAATACTTTTAGCAACTAGCGTTTCAGCATTAAACTATTAATCCTTTCAATAACATTTTACTGCTCATAAGACAATTTTTTTAATTTTACAGTTGGATCTTACTCATTTCGTAATTTTAATATCTACTATCGCACGATCGCAATTTTGCACAATTTTTCAATGTACTCTTCACTCTAAAAATATATAACGCCACAAACATTTTACATCAATCATCGGAAGAATTTAAACACAACTGCGGCCCCATAGGAAAAGTACTCTTAGCGACTAGCGTTTAAGCATTAAACTATTAATCCTTTCAATAGCGTATATAATTTTGGTTCATTCCCCATACTTCTCCCCATAGAACTATCAAGTACGCAGCTTGCGTACTTCCAAGCTTCATTCCAATTTCGCAGTTGCACGTTACCATTCCCGGTAATTTATATATCGCGCATCACACGATCACCCACTCGCCATCGCAGTTATGTACAATTTCTCAATCCATACAACTAACATTTCACCGCTTATAAAACAATTTATTTAATTTTACAATTGGGTCTTACCCATCTCGGTCATTTTAATATCTCCTATCACACGATCGCAAGTTTCAACAATTTCTTAATCTACCCTTCACTCTAAAAATATATAACGCCACAAACACTTTTACGTCAATCATCAGAAAAATTTAAACATACTTGCAGCCCAGTAGGAAAAGTACTCTAAGCGATTAACATTTCAGCATTAATCCTTTCAATAGCGTATATAATTTTTGTTCATTCCCCACACTTCTCCCCATAGAACTATCAAGCGTCATCCGTAACGCAGCTTGCACGATCACCCACTCGCCATCGCAATTACATACAATTTCTCAATCCATACAACTAACATTTCACCGCTGATAAGACAAGTTTTTCAATTTTACAGTTGAATCTTACTCATCTCGGTCATTTTAATATCTTCTATCGCACGATCGCAATTTTGCACAATTCCTTAACCAGTTAACTGTGATTGACGAGTATATTCGTCATGGAGAAGTAGCACGATTTTGTGTACTGATGAGTATACTTGTCATGCGTATAAAGTAGGGACTATTGGCTATTTAAATTGTAATTTTTAAGAAAAACAAAATATATTCTCAAATTTCAAGATGTGACGAATTTAATCATCGGAAGAATTTAAACATAGCTGCGGCCCCTTACAAAAAGCTCGCCGATTAGAATTCAACAGTGTGTATCATTTTTGTTAATTCCCCGTACTTCTCCCCATAGAACTATCAAGTGACCACCCGTAATCCAGCTTGCGTACCTCCAAACTCCAGTACAATTTTACAGTTGCACGTTACCATTCCCGGTGATTTATATATCGCGCATCACACGATCACTCGCTATCGCAATTACGTACAATTTTTCAATCCATACAACTAACATTTCACCGCTTATAAGACAATTTATTTAATTTTACAATTGGGTCTTACCCATCTCGGTCATTTTAATATCTCCTATCGCACGATCACAATTTTGCAGAATTTCTCAATGCACTCTTCACTCTAAAAATATATAACGCTACAAACAGTTTACATCAATCATCGGAAGAATTTAAATATAACTATGGCCCCGTAAGAAAAGTACTTTTAGCGACTAGCATTTTAGCATTAAACTATTAATCCTTTCAATAGCGTATATAATTTTTGTTCATTCCCCGTACTTCTCCCCATAGAACTATCAAGTGACCACTAAAATATATAACGCCACAAACATTTTACATCAATCATCGGAAGAATTTAAACATAACTACGGCCCTGTCGGAAAAGTACTTTTAGCGAATAGCATTTTAGCATTAAGCTATTAATCCTTTCAATAACATTTCACCACTCATAAGACAAGTTTTTCAATTTTACAGTTGGATCTTACTCATCTCAGTAATTTCAATATCTCCTACTGCACGATCGCAATTTTGCACAATTTCTTAATGTACTCTTCACTCTAAAAATATATAACGCCACAAACATTTTACATCAATCACCGGAAGAATTTAAACATAACTATGGCCCCGTAGGAAAAGTACTGTTAGCGATTAGAATTTCAGCATTAATCCTTTCAATAGCGTATATAATTTTTGTTCATTCCCCATACTTCTCCCCATAAAACTATCAAGTAACGCAGCTTGCGTACTTCCAAGCTTCATTCCAATTTCGCAGTTGCACGTTACCATTCCCGGTGATGTATATATCGCGCATCACACGATCACCCACCCGCCGTCGCAGTTACGTACAATTTCTCAATCCATACAACTAAGATTTCACCGCTGATAAGACCATTTTTCTATTTTATAGTTGGATCTCACCCATCTCGGTAATTTTAATATCTCCTATTGTACAATCACAATTTTGCATAATTTCTTAATGTACTCGTCACTCTAAAAATATATAACACCACAAATACTTTACATCAATCATCGGAAGAATTTAAACATACCTGCGGCCCCATAGCAAAGTACGCACTATTCGCTCACCGATTAATATTCAATAGCGCATATTATTTTTGTTCATTTTTCGTACTTCTCCCCATAGAACTATCAAGTAACGCAGCTTGCGTATCTCCAAACTCCATTCGAATTTCGCAGTTGCACGTTACCATTCCCGGTGATTTATATATCGCGCATCACAGGATCACCCACTCGCCGTCGCAATTATGTACAATTTCTTAACCCATTCAACTAACATTTCACTGCTCATAAGACAATTTTTTTAATTTTACAGTTGGATCTTACTCATTTCAGTAATTTCAATATCCACACAATCGCAGTTTTGCACAATTTCTTAATCTGCTCTTCACTTTAAACATATATAATGCCACAAACATTTTACATCAATCATCGGAAAAATTTAAACACAACTACGGACCCTTACGAAAACGCTCGCCAATTAGTACTCAATAGCGTGTGTCATTTTTGTCAATTCTCCATACTTCTCCCCATAGAACTATCAAGTAACGCAGCTTGCGTACTTCCAAGCTTCATTCCAATTTCGCAGTTGCACGTTACCATTCCCGGTGATTTATATATCGCGCATCACACGATTACTCGCCATCGCAATTACGTACAATTTCTCAATCCATACAACTAACATTTCACCGCCGATAAGATAATTTTTTTAATTTTACAGTTGGGTTTTCCCATCTGGGTCATTTTAATATCTCCTATTGCATGATCGTAATTTTGCATAATTTGTTAATGTACTCTTCACTCTAAAAATATATAACGCCACAAACATTTTTACGTCAATCATCGGAAGAATTTAAACATACCTGCGGCCCCATAGCAAAGTACTCACTATTTGCTCACCGATTAGTATTCAGTAGCGCATATAATTTTTGTTAATTCCCCGTACTTCTCCCCATAGAACTATCAAGTGACCACCCGTAACGCAGCTTGCACGATGACCCACTCGTCATCGCAATTACGTACAATTTCGCAATCCATACAACTAACATTTCACCACTTATAAGACAATTTTTTTAATTTTACATTTGGGTCTTACCCATCTCGTAATTTTAATATCCACTATCGTACGATCGCAATTTTCCACAATATCTCAATGCACTTTTCACTCTAAAAATATATTACGCCACAAACACTTTTACGTCAATCATCGGAAAAATGTAAACATACCTGCGGCCCCGTAGCAAAGTACTTTTAGCGATTAGCGTTTTAGCATTAAGCTATTAATCCTTTCAATAGTGTATATAATTTTTATTCATTCCCCATACTTCTCCCCATAGAACTATCAAGTAACGCAGCTTGCGTACTTCCAAGCTTCATTCCAATTTCGCAGTTGCACGTTACCATTCCCGGTGATTTATATATCGCGCATCACACGATCACCCACTCGCCGTCGCAGTTACGTACAATTTCTCAATCCACTTTTCACTTTCCGCGCTTCACTTCCACCCGTCTGTCTATACGCGCGGCGTGTCGTAAAAATCGACTTTCGCCCACGAAAATCGGGTCGCCCGCGGCGCGTATGAAGAATCGTCGTCAATATCTCTCCACGTGTCAGCGGCGTGTCGCGCGTAAAACCGTAAAACCATTCGAATGCAGCTCTCCGCCGTTCCTCTCTTGGCGCGCGCGGAATAAAGGGATGGAGAATAACGGGCGACAGTTGAAACCGAGATTATCCGCGCCCGCAACCGTACAGAGGACCCTCGGAACACTCTGTATCAACAAGTAGATCGGCAAAATAAAACGTTTAGCTGCGAACCGCGGGATACGGCGTGGCGGAGTAGCGTCGAAAATAACTGTGAATAAATACTGAAATAATAAACCCGCCGGATCTACGTGCGTTTCAGAATGCGATGGTTGCGAGTGCAAATAACATCGGGGGGTGGCCGCTTTGGGATGGATGTAAAAAGTGTTTGCGTCTCGGAACGTTTAACACTAAACGTACCGGTACTCTTTACACCTACCTATTCTTACCATGAATTTCATACTTATGAAATAAATGTTAATTTTTAGAAAGAAATTCCTAATCTGTTAAAATTGCGGCTTGATAATCGGCAATGCCTAAATTTATGGAAATGCATTCACAATATTATAAAATTCCCGTTTAAAAATTGACAATATTTACATTTATGGGATTTAATCGTACTGCGTGAAAAATAACAATATTTAAATGAAGATCATTTAAAATTGCCGCATGAAAATCGACACTGCCTAAATTTATGGGAATACATTTACAAAAATACAAAATTCTCATTTAAAAATTGACAATATTTAAATTTATCGGATTTAATCGTACTGCTTGAAATTTAGCAATATTTAAGTGTAGATAATTAAAAATTGCTGCTTGATAATCAACAATGCCTAAATTTATGGAAATATTAGGTGTACAACTTTGCTCCCGCCGTTTTTTGCATTGGACGAAAGGGAAAAAGCGGCGGGAGCAAAGTTGTGTACCTATTACATTCACAAAAATGCAAAATTCTCATTTAAAAATTGACAATATTGAAATTTAACCGATTCAAACATACTGCTTGAAAATTCGCAATATTTAAGTGAAGATAATTTAAAATTGCTGCTTGATAATCGGCAATGCCTAAATTTATGGAAATGCATTCACAAAATTATAAAATTCTTGCTTAAATATTGACAATATTTAAATTTATCGGATGTAATCGTAATACTTGAAAATTAGCAATATTTAAGTGTAGATAATTCAAATTTGCCACTTGATAAACGACACTGCTTAAATTTATGGAAATATATTCACAAAAATATAAAATTCTCGTTTAAAAATTGACAATATTTAAATTTATGGAATTTAATCGTATTGCTTAAAATTTAACAATATTTAAGTAAAGATAGTTTAAAATTGACGCATGAAAATCGACACTGCCTAAATTTATGGAAATGCATTCACAAAATTATAAAATTCTCGTTTAAAAATTGATAATATTTAAATTTATGGGATTTAATTGTAGTGCTTGAAAATTAGCAATATTAAAGTGAAAATCATTTAAAATTGCCGCATTAAAATCGACACTGTCTACATTTATGGAAATACATACACAAAAATGCAAAATTCTCATTTAAAAAATGACAATATTTAAATGTATCGAAATTTAATCGTACTGATTGAAAATTAGCAATATTTAAGTGTAGATAATTCAAATTTGCCACTTGATAAACGACACTGCTTAAATTTATGGAAATGCATTCACAAAATTATAAAATTCTTGTTTAAAAATTGACAATATTTAAATTTATAGGATTTAATAGTACTGCTAGAAAATTAACAATATTTAAGTGAAAATCATTTAAAATTGCTGCATTAAAATCGACACTGCCTAAATTTATGGAAATACATACACAAAAATGCAAAATTCTCATAAAAAAAATGACAATATTTAAATGTATCGAAATTTAATCGTACTGCTTGAAAATTAGCAATATTTAAGTGAATATCATTTAAAATTGCTGCATAAAAACAGATAATGCCTAAATTTATGGAAATGCATTCACATAATTATAAAATTCTCATTTAAAAATTGACAATATTTAAATGTATGGGATTTAATCGTACTGCTTGAAAATTAACAATATTTCAGTGAAGATCATTTAAAATTGCCGCCGAAAATCGACAATGCCTAAATTTATGGAAATACATTCATAAAAATACAAATTCTCATTTAAAAATTGACGATATTTAAATTTATTGAATTTAATCATACTGCTTGAAAATTAAGAATATTTAAGTGAAGATAATTTAACACTGAACATACCGGTACTTTAGACCAACCTATTCGTACTATAAGTTAATAAATAACGTTAATTAATAAAAGAATAAATAAATATAAAATAAACGTTGATTTTCAGAAAGAAACTCCTAATTTGTTAAAGCGAGAAATTTAATAATCAAATGATATGCGAATTTACAGAAAATCAAATGAGCGAAAGAAATAACAATGAATGTACGATTTTAAAGTATATTTTGAAAGGGGTCATTTGACCTCCGCTTGGTACGTTTAGTGCTAAAGATGAGATTGTTATTGTAGGAGGAAATGCGAATATACACGAGTATGACATGAGGATGATGGTGATCATAGCGAATACGGCTTCAGGGGGTGTCTAGGTCGAGATACACGTGAGAAGAAATATTTATGTTTTTGGAGAGTTTAAGGGCTAGATTGTTATCGTAGAAGGAAATGATAATATTCGCAGATTATTACTCGTAAAGTGATGGTTTCGTGACTTATGGTTTGTCCAGCAACAATTACGTTTACCATTGACAGCATAATTCGCGCAACAATTTTTCTGACTACATACAAAACCGGCAAGTTTTTGGTGAAACGTCGACACTTTGCTTTATTCACCTTCATTTACTTACGACTTGATATTTTGTTTCATAGTAATACATACAATAGCGTGATTCATGAAGCAGAATAGCAGTGTTTACATTTCGTTTCAAAACACTGTAACAGGACTGCCAACTGATCATATATTATTTTTATCGCCACGCTTCCGCTGACATGTGATGTCAACATACCTATACCAACGAACCTACAAGAATGTCGGCACAACCTTCAAAGGCTAATAAAAATGTTTGAAACGTTTAGAATTTGTTTATCGAGTATCTATTAAGTAAAATCTTTGTATACTGGAAAATAAAAGCACTGGCCGAATAATTATTTTCAGTCAACCATATTGCTGTAATATACATGGGTGTAGTTTTGTATCTACGTAAACGGTTTAGAGTATTAATTCATGTAAACAATCGTTAAAGGGCTCTTGAATGTAACCATTCATTATTAAGTGATCAATGCTGTTGGTTGAAACATAGATAATGCAGAATATCTAGCCATCAGTCTCTAGTGGCGGAATATAAAATGATGGTGATCTCATCATTGACCCCTGAGTGCAGAAAATGAAACGAGATATTTCGTTATCAGGCAAGAAGATGTTAATTGAATGGTTAACGGGCACTATTATGATACACAATTAAAGATCATACTGATGTTACGTCTAATGCGTATTTAAATATTGTGAAAAAATTATATTAAATAATTATATTGACATTATTTCGATAGAATATTATTAAGTATTGTTTCAGATGGAGATTTGAATATTGCATTAAAAAATCGGTGGATTCCTTTACTACTATTATGATATACAATTGAATCATATTCAATTATTATGATACATAATTAAATATCATACCGATGTTGCGTCCAACGTGTATTTAAATATTGCGAAAAAATTATATGAAATAATTATATTGACATCGTTTCGATAGAATATTACTAAGTGTTGTTTCAGATTGATACTTGAATATTGCATTAAAATATCGGTGGATTCCTTTACTACTATTATGATATACAATTGCATCATATTGAACTATTATGATACATAATTAAATATCATACCGATGTTGCGTCCAACGTGTATTTAAATATTGCGAAAAAATTATATGAAATAATTATATTGACATTGTTTCGATAGAATATTATTAAGTATTGTTTCAGATTGACATTTGAATATTGCATTAAAAAATCGATGAATCCCTTTACTACTATTATGATACACAATTAAAGATCATACTGACGTTACGTCCAATGCGTATTTAAATATTGAGAAAAAATTATATTAAAGAATTATAGTGACATTCTTTCGATAGAATATTATTAAGTATTGTTTCAGGTTAACATTTGAATATTGCATCAAAAAATCAGTGGATTCCGTTACTACTATTATGATACACAATTGAATCATATTGAACTATTATGATACACAAATAAAGATCATACTGATGTTATGTCCAACGCGTATTTAAATATTGAGAAAAAATTATATTAAATAATTACATTGACATTATTTCGATAGAATATTATTAAGTATTGTTTGGGATTGATATTTGAATATTGCATTAAAAAATCGGTGGACCCCTTTACTACTATTATGATACACAATTAAAGATGACATTGATGTTACGTCCAACGCGTATTTAAATATTGTTAAAAAAATAGATTAAATAATTATATTGACATTATTTGGACATTAAAATATTATTAAGTATTGTTTCAGATTGACATTTCAATATTGCATTATAAAATCGGTGGATCCCTGTACTACTATTATGATACCCAATTGAATCATATTGAACTATTATGATATACAATTAAAGATCGTACTGACGTTACGTCGAACGCGTATTTAAATATTGAGAAAAAATTATATCAAATAATTATATTGACATTATTTCAATAGAATATTATTAAGTATTGTTTTAGATTAACATATTTTAAAAATATATTAAAAAACATATATTAAAAAATCTGTGGATCCCTTTACTACTATTATGATACACAATTGAATCATATTGAACTATTATGATGCACAAATAAAGATCATACTGATGTTACGTCCAACGCGTATTTAAATATTGTGAAAAAAATATATTAAATAATTGTATCGACATTATTTCAATAGAATATTATTAAGTATTGTTTCAGGTTGACATTTGAATATTGTTTTAAAAAATCGGTGGATCCCTTAGATAAAAGTTACTTTCGTGTAAATAAGCTAAAAATGCACATTTAACTAAAACATTCTTTTGCAAGTCATCGTGATATGAACGTTGAATGGACAACGCATTTTACAAGTTCGTGGTATGTCGCATGGTTAACAATCGTACATTTTTACGGAAATGCATGGATTGGTAGACGAAGTATGAACATCGTCACATATTTAGCACTCACACATAGCACCTGAATAAAGATACGCTTGCCGGAAATGCGTCAGGCCTTATTCTGGTTCTTCTTCGAGTGAAAGCACAAACGATTAGCTTCAGCTACTTAACAAGTTGTCCACTGCTCTATTCTTACAGCCATTACAAATTAATATTAGCCAACTCCATTCCGTTCAAGAAGAAGCCTAATTTCATACTCCCCAAAGATCCTGTTTTCGACCTCTCACAAATTTGCTTCCGACTAATTTGCGATACTAAAAATTCTTTATCCTAACTAAGGGAACTTCATGAAAAGTACGAAAAGAAGAGGACTAATAAAATATAAACTAATTTATTCCATCCGGCCTCTAGTAAATGTGTTAAATCAAAAAAACATTTTTCTGAAATAAAAGCTTCTCACAACTATTAAATACACAAAGAAGATATTACATTTCAACATAAATGTACATCAGAAAAATTTTTATACGAATTTTTATACCGGGGAACAAATGATGTTAACACAAAAAGGAGACTTTGAGAAACGATTATTTAGCAAATACCTAATAAAAAGAGGGACTCAATAAATAAATCCAGCAAATACTGCTTCTACCGATAAAACAGTATCATGTTATAATAAATTTTCAGATCTTTTAGAAAACATAATCCCACTTATTTTTCCTACTGCAAATACAAAGAAAACTTAAAGCCCATACTGCAGTGATTGGGCATTTAATTTTTCAACCTTGAAGATTAGCTAACAAATTAAAACCCTTCATATGTACAGGAACAGCAATAATTCTATTTAATCCCAAGGCTTTAAACACTAACTTTTTGCCGTTTTAACAAAACATTTATAAAATCCCAGCAACCTTCCGATACTTTCTTTCATTTAAACTCTTCGAGCCATCGCTTTTGCAATACACCATACCGCAACCCATACAAAAATCAGTGATTGGCTATTTCATTTTTCAACCTTGAAGATTAGCTAACAAATTAAAACCCTTAATACTGCAGGAACAGCAATAATTATACTTGATCGTAAAGCCCTAAACACTAACTTTTTCTGTTTTAATAAAACATTTCTAATCCCAGCAACCTTGCGATACTTTTCTTCATTCAAGCTCTTCAAGACATCACTTTCGCAATACACCATACCGCAACCCGTACAAAAATCAGTGATTGGCTATTTCATTTTTCAACCTTGAAGATTAGCTAACATATTAAAACCCTTATTACGGCAGGTGCAGCAATAATTATACTTAATCACAAGGCCCTAAATACTAACTTTTTCCATTTTTAACAAAACATTACAGTTTTAACATAACATCCCAGCTATTTCCGATCCTTTTTTTCATTCAAACTCTTCAAGACATCACTTTCGCAATACACCATACCGGAACCCGTAGAAAAATCAGTGATTGGCTATTTCATTTTTCAACCTTGAAGATTAGCTAACAAATCAAAACTCTTAATACTGCAGGAACCGCAATAATTATACTTGATCGCAAAGCCCTAAACACTAGCTCTTTCCCGTTTTAAGAAACTATTAACTATTTTGAGTATTTAAAGTTTTGACTATTTCATTTTTCAACCCTGAAGATTAGCTAACAAATGAAAACACTTAATACTGCAGGAACAGCCATAATTATACTTAATCGCAGGAGTCTAAATACTAACTTTTTTTCCGTTTTAACAAAACATTTATAAAACCTCAGCAACCTTCCGATACTTTTCTTCATTTAAACTCTTCAAGCCATCACTTTCGTAACACACTATACCGTAACCCGTACAAAAATCAGTGACTGGCTATTTCATTTTTGCAACCTTTTAGATTAGCTAACAAATTAAAACCCTCAATACCTACAGAAACAGCAATAATTATACTTTATTTCAAGGCCCTAAATACTAACTTTTTCCCGCTTTTAACAAAATATTTCCAACATCCCAGCAACCTTGCGATACTTTTGTTCATTCAAGGTCTTCAAGCGATCGCTGTCGCAATACACCATACCGCAACCCGTACAGAAATCAGTGATTGGCTATTTCATTTTTCAACCTTGAAGATTAGCTAACAAATTAAAACACTTAATACTGCAGGAACCGCAATAATTATACTTGGTTGCAAAACCTTAAACATTGCAACTTTTTCCCGTTTTAACAAAACATTTATAAAATCCCAGCACCCTTCCGATACTTTCTTTTATTTAAACTTTTCAAACCATCACTTTCACGACACACCATACCACAACCCGTACAAAAATCAGTGATTGGCTATTTCATTTTTCAACCTTGAAGATTAGCTAACAAATTAAAATCCTTAATACTTCAGGAACAGCAACAATTATACTTGATTGCAAGGCTCTAAACACTAACTTTTTTCTGTTTTAACAAAACATTTATAAAATCCCAGCACCCTTCGGATACTTTCCTTTATTCAAGCCATCACTTTTGCAATACACCATACCGCAACCCATACAACAATTAGTGATTGGCTATATCCTTTTTGCAACCTTTTAGATTAGCTAACAAATTAAAACCCTCAATACCTACAGAAACAGCAATAATTATACTTTATTTCAAGGCCCTAAATACTAACTTTTTTCCGTTTTAACAAAATATTTCTAACATCCCAGCAACCTTGCGATACTTTTCTTCATTCAAGGTCTTCAAGCGATCACTGTCGCAATACACCATACCGCAACCCGTACAGAAATCAGTGATTGGCTATTTCATTTTTCAACCTTGAATATTATCTAATAAATTAAAACCCTTAATACTGCAGGAACCGCAATAATTATACTTGGTTGCAAAACCTTAAACATTGCAACTTTTTTCTGTTTTAACAAAACATTTATAAAATCCCAGCACCCTTCGGATACTTTCCTTTATTCAAGCCATCACTTTTGCAATACACCATACCGCAACCCGTACAGAAATCAGTGACTGGCTATTTCATTTTTGCAACCTTTTAGATTAGCTAACAAATTAAAACCCTTAATACTGCAGGAACCGCAATAATTATACTTGGTTGCAAAACCTTAAACATTGCAACCTTTTCCCGTTTTAACAAAACATTTATAAAATCCCAGCACCCTTCCGATACTTTCTTTTATTTAAACTTTTCAAACCATCACTTTCACGACACACCATACCACAACCCGTACAAAAATCAGTGATTGGCTATTTCATTTTTCAACCTTGAAGATTAGCTAACAAATTAAAATCCTTAATACTTCAGGAACAGCAACAATTATACTTGATTGCAAGGCTCTAAACACTAACTTTTTTCTGTTTTAAAAAAACATTTATAAAATCCCAGCACCCTTGGGATACTTTCCTTTATTCAAGCCATCACTTTTGCAATACAGCATACCGCAACCCACACAAAAATTAGTGATTGGCTATTTCCTTTTTGCAACCTTTTAGATTAGCTAACAAATTAAAATCCTCAATACCTACAAAAACCGCAATAATTATGTTTAATCGCAAATCCCTAAACACTCATTTTTCCCGTTTTAACAAAACATTTCTAACATTCCAGCACCCTTCCGATACTTTTCTTCATTCAAGCCATCACTTCCGCAATACAAAATCCGGTTCGATCGTCGACCAATCATAATTCACGCGGATCAGTCGAAGAAAGAATCATCGAACGTGGCTCGTACATAATTGACATCAGCGGCGATAATAAAACGACAATAATCGGTGACGTTCGTCAGGCGATAAAATTGCGTCACGCTATCAAAATCGTAGCACTCCTTATCAAGACTGGCGAGACATTTCTCCTTTTTATTCTTCAACGCGAGGCGACTAAAGTACGTCGGCGGATTTGAAAAAATCGTCCTTCCGCATGCGACTGTCCGCGACGATAATATATTTTTGGCGCTGAGCCTCCTATACCGCCTTCGTGTAAACTCTGTCGAGGTTTCTAACGAACTGACGCGCGCGCAATCATGTATACCGTTGTCTGTTGTCTAATTGTGAGCTATCCCGTTCGGTGCAGATTGATAACTACCGTTCGCTAGATAATTCCGTCGTCTGATGATATAAAAGAGCTGCGCGTGTGGTCGTCGGTTGCGTTTGCACGTTTCAGGTGTACAGTGACAAGTATTTCATGGTAATGGTTTCATTGTTCTGGTTCGAAAATGAGGCTATTTTGAATATTTCGTGGGTGGTAAATGTTGGAACATGATTAATTCGTGCTGTTTCTAAACCGCTTTCTTCAAAAGTTACGAAAAAATTGTTTTATACACGTGTAGGTTTTAGATGTACAGTAACAAGTATTTCATGGTAATGGTTTCATTGTTCTGGTTCGAAAATGAGGCTATTTTGAATATTTCGTGGGTGGTAAATGTTGGAACATGATTAATTCGTGCTGTTTCTAAACCGCTTTCTTCAAAAGTAACGAAAAAATTGTTTGATGCACGTTCAGATTTTAGATGTGCAGTAACAAGTATTTCATGGTAATGGTTTCATTGTTCTGGTTCGAAAATGAGGCTATTTTGAACATTTCGTGGGTGGTAAATGTTGGAACATGATTAATTCGTGCTGTTTCTAAACCGCTTTCTTCAAAAGTTACGAAAAAATTGTTTCATGCACGTTCAGATTTTAGATGTGCAGTAACAAGTATTTCATGGTAATGGTTTCATTGTTCTGGTTCGAATATGAGGCTATTTTGAATATTTCGTGGGTGGTAAATGTTGGAATATGATTAATTCGTGCTGTTTCTAAACCGCTTTCTTCAAAAGTCACGAAAAAATTGTTTGATGCACGTTCAGATTTTAGATGTGCAGTAACAAGTATTTCATGGTAATGGTTTCATTGTTCTGGTTCGAATATGAGGCTATTTTGAATATTTCGTGGGTGGTAAATGTTGGAACATGATTAATTCGTGCTGTTTCTAAACCGCTTTCTTCAAAAGTTACGAAAAAATTGTTTCATGCACGTTCAGATTTTAGATGTGCAGTAACAAGTATTTCATGGTAATGGTTCCATTGTTCTGGTTCGAATATGAAGCTATTTTGAATGTTTCGTGGGTGGCAAATGTTGGGGCATGAATAATTTGTCCTGTTTCAAAACGTGTACGTTTTAGATGTATAGTAACAAGAATTTTTATGATATAATATATGACAGTGCAGTACCCTGTGGTGCTAATTTCAGGGTTTCAGTTCGAATATGAGGCTATTCTGAATATTTCGTGGGTGATAAATGTCGAAGCATGATTAATTTGTCCTGTTTTTGAACTGCTTTCTTCAAAACTTACAAAAAAATGGTTTCATGCACGTGTAGGCGGTTAGATGTATAGTAACAAGTATTTCATGGTATAGTATATGGTACTGTAGTACCCCGTGGTGCTAATTTCAGGATTCTGGTTCAAACATGAGGCTATTTTTAATATTTTGTCGATAGTAAATGGCGAAACATGATTATTTTGTGCTCTTTCTAAACCGCTTTCTTCAAAAGTTACGGAAAAAATGTGTTATACAGTTGCACGTTTCAGGTGTACGGTGAGAAGTATTTCATAGTGCAATGTGTGGTAATGTAGTACACTGTAATACTGGTTTCATGGTTCTACTTGCCGGAAGGGGCTATTTTGAATGTTTTGTGGGTGGTAACTGTTTGGGGCATGATTAATTTGTGCTGTTTTAAAACCGCTTTCGTCAAAAATTACGAAAAAATTGTTTCATGGACGTGTAGGTTTTAGATGTATAGTAACATGTATTTCATGGTATAATATATGGCAGTGTAGTACTCTGTGATGCTAATTTCAGTATTTTGGGTGAAATATGAAACTATTTTAAATATTTTATAGATGGTAAATGTCGAAGGATGATTAATTTGTTCGAGTTTAAAACAGCTTTCTTCAAAAATTACGAAAAAATTGATTCATGCACGTGTAGGTTTTAAATGTATAGTAACAAGAATTTCATGGTATAATATATGCCAGTGCAGTATCCTGTGGTGCTAATTTCAAGGTTCTGGTTCGAATATGAGGCTATTTTGAATATTTTATGGGCAGTAAATGTCGAAACATGATTAATTTGTGCTGTCTTAAAACTGCCTTCTTTAAGAGTTACGAAAAAATTGTTTTATGCACGTGTAGATTTTAGATGTATAGTAACAAGAATTTCATGGTGTAATGCATGGTAATGTAGTACACCGTGGTACTGGTTTCATTGTTCTAGTTGAGGGAAGCGGTTGTTTTGAATGTTTCGTGGGTGGTAAATGTTGGGGCATGAATAATTTGTCCTGTTTTAAAACCGCTTTCTTAAAAAATTACGAAAAAATTGTTTCATGAACATGTAGGTTGTAAATGTATAGTAAGAGGAATTTTTATGCTATAATATATAGCAGTGTAGTGCCCTGTGGTGCTAATTTCAGGATTTTGGATCGAATATGAGGCTATTTTGATTGTTTCGTGGATGGTAAATGTTGGGGCATTATTAATTTGTGCTGTTTTAAAACCGCTTTCGTCAAAATTTGCGAAAAAATTCTTTCATGTAAGTGTAAGTGGTTAGATGTATAATAACAAGTATTTTATGGTGTAATGCATGGTACTGTAGTAGCCTATGGTGCTAATTTCAGTGTTCTGGTTCGAATATGAGGCTATTTTGAATATTTCGTGGATAGTAAATGTCGAGGCATGATTATTTTGTGCTACTGTAAAAGCGTTTGGCTAGAAGTTACTTAAAAATCGTTTTATCGACTGTGCAGCTTTGAGATATACAAAGACAAGTGTTCCTTGGTATAATATATGATATAGTATACTATGGTGCTAATTTCATTGTTCTGGTTCGAATATGAAGCTATTTTGAATATTTTATGGATGGTAAATGTCGAAGCATGATTAATTTATGCTGTTTTAAAACCGCTTCCTTTAAAAGTTACGAAAAAATTGTTTCATGCATGTGTATGTTTTAAACGTATAGTAACAGGTATTTTATGGTATAATATATGACACTGTAGTACCCTGTGGTGCTAATTTCAGTGTTCTGTTTTGAATATGAGGCTATTTTGAATATTTTATGGATGGTAAATGTCGAAGCATGGTTAATTTGTGCTGCTATAAAACAGCTCTCTTGAAAAGTTACGAAAAAATTGTTTCATGCACGTGTAAGTTTTAGATGTATAGTAACAAGAATTTCATGGTATAATATATGTATGTGGTGCTAATTTCAGTGTTTTGATTCGAATATGAGGCTATTTTGAATATTTCGTGGATAATAATTGTTAAAGCATGATTATTTTGTACTGCTCGAAAAGCGTTTTTCGAAAGTTACGGAAAAATTGTTTCAGAATGGAAAGTCTTTATGGTTTAATACACGGCAGTGTAATACGCTATGATGCTAGTTTCGTTATTCCACTTCGGCGATGGAGTTATTTTGTATGTTTCATGGATATTTTGAATATTTCGTGGATGGTAGATGCCGAGGCATGATTATTTTGTGCTACTCTAAAAGCGTTTAGCTAGAAGTTACTTAAAACTCGTTTTATCGACTGTGCAGCATCGAGATATACAAAGACAAGTGTTTCATGGTTTAATACATCATGATATAGAGCACTGTGATGCTAATTTCATTGTTCTGCTTCGGATACAGCTCTATTTTGAATGATTCATGACTGATTAATGTTGGAACCTGATTAATTTGTCCTACACCAATATCCTGTTACTGAGAAGAACTTCCTTAAAATCACTACAATATGAAACTGTGCTTCAGCTATGTTACTTCCAACAACAGCTGCCATAAAAAACGATACATATCCATTGGTAAACAGTGTTGCTTCAAAATCGTTTTTCCTGGAATGAAATACTATTACTATGTTGTTTACGTATGATGCTTCCAAGGTTAACTGCCATAAAAAAGAGTACGTACTCATCAATAACATTGTACTGCACCAAAATTATGTAACTTACGAGTTCCTCCAAAACCATTGGAGTATTTAAAATTGTTATTACCATACAGTTTACATATTTTTCAATTGTCACAGTCCACTACGATTCAAAAAATACATATCCACTGGCAAATCTTTCCACTTAAAAATTATGTACTCAAAATGATTTGCCCTACACAACTGTAGCATACAAATTCGCGATTATCGTAAAATTCACTAATTTTCCAATAATACTGCAATAGACCACTACCATCCAAAAAATACATATTCTTCCAAAATCACTATAGCACAAAAGATTCTCGCCATCACCCAGTTTACGCGTTCACGAACGAAACATCCAACGTCGCCTTTATAAAAATACAATATGCGTTGGCAAATTAACAATATATCAACGACAATTCTATAGCACCCAACCGGTTCCGCATCATATCCACTATTACATCTTAAGTTTCATAATACACCGAGTGCCCGCTAATTACCTTCCCTGCACTGACCGTTAAAATCGAAAACGGCCGTTATTACTACGATCCACTACCTTGTAATCGTCAGAGCAAAGCCGATATTAACTCCCACGCCTTGCTCCATCTAATATTCAATCGTCCCGCATTGAGCGAGGCTGGCGATCTTCTACAAACACGAGCAAACGGCCACATCACCGATACACGGCCCGAGGTACCTTTTGCAAGGCACACAGGTATATGGGTTCTGTATAGAAAGGATTCGTGCGGTCGACCTCGCCGAGCGTCTCTGTGAAAAGAGCCACACTCAGAAAGTAAGGTTATCTCCCAAACTGTCCCCAGAACCCCGCTCGATAACAATAACCAAACTGCGAAGCTAGAGACCTTTCCGTACTACGGATCCCAGGAAAGTAAGGTTAACTCGCGCAACTCGTCACGTCCTATTTCTCGATCAGCGCAGTACGAGAACCGAGAACATCGCGCGAAGAATCGGAACAAAGCCTACAGCAACGTGCACCGTCCAACGCAGCTGATAATTCTCGACGCACGTACATTAGCTCGTTTCTGCTCGGACCATCGAAAACACGTTTGTTGCCGTCTGGCATCTTCGTCGCGCACAATCGTCTGTCACTCTTTCTCCTTCTCTCTCTTTCTTTTTCTCTCTCTCTCTTTCTCGCATTCCGCACACATCGGTCGCAAACTACGCGACCGACGTGGAAACGTAACCGGCGCAATTCGTGTGACGCTTTGGAGTGGGACGGAGACGTCTGGGCAGAGAAAAGAAGCGACTTACCGGTTTCCGGGCACTCGTCACATTTCCGTAGCAGAGGGCCTGTCTTCCAGCACCTTCCAACGCATCCGCCGTCGTGCCTCGCGTCCTGACGACGTCGCCAGTAGTTCGTAGATCAGCGAAGATGGCCGGACCCGGGAGCACCAGTGGGCAAATCGGAATATATCACACCGTGGCGCGTAGCAGCAGCCAGCAGGCCATCTTGTAGCCACCGATGAGGCACGCACACAACAAACCGCGACGAGACGCACGGCGCGAGTCCTATCAGAAGGACGGGAGACGGCGGAATGAGCTTTTCGACCCAAGACTCCGCCATGATGGCGCCACCGGCCGACGCACTTCGCGCGCTGCGCCTTTCGGAGTTCTCAGCCGAGAGCCGTAACGGATTCTTTGCTGGCGGTGCAGAAATAACGCGCGGATTATGCACTCGGGGCACTGCGAATTTTTCAGCCGACGCTCCTCAGGCGTTTTGGATTGGTAAGGAGATGCGTAAGAATGGAAGGAGTGCGGAGGTTAGAGGCATTTTTTGATGTACTGACGAACGGTGGCACGTTTGGGGGGTCTTTGGGGAGTGGAGGTAACGGTTTTCTTGTTGGAGGGAATTTTCGATGTTGCGCGAAATGGGTACCTGTTTTTGGTAGACATTTACTTTCGATTGTGGAGTATAGGTGGCGGTTGGGTTGTTAGGTAAATTGGCGGATCTTTTATATCAGGGGCAGAGGTAGGCGTGTGTTGTTAATACGTTCACTGTCAAGCGTATTTTACTATGTCAAAACCGCGATGCGATGAAATACTGCAGAGTATGATTAACACGTTGATTACCCAGCGTATTTTGTCTGTATTAGAACGGCGATGCTATGAAATACTACAGCGTTTGACTGAATTATGCAAAATGTGAATAATGTGCGAGTATTGGAGACCAAAGAATCGCATCACTATTCTAACAATAACTGTATTTCTAAAATAATTATTGCTGCCCATTGCGCATATTTTGGATCTTCAGTAAAATCTGTTGCGTTGGTCAGCAGGGACCATCACGGCAGTCAAAGTGTTAAATCGTGCAAAATGAAGGCAACCCAGAGTTGTTAGAAGCGAAAGTATTAAAGCACCATTCTAATATCAATTGCTTTTACAAGATTGCAAGTAGGCTTCATGGCGAATTTTTTTGCATTTACAGTAAAATCTTTTGTGCCCGGCACCGGTGACCACAGGGCAGTCAACATGTTAATGTATAGAGTATTAATGTAAGATTGAGGTGTTTCGTACACTTTTCTGGTACGTGTTAGATCGCGGGGCACCGCGAATTTATCAGCCGACGCTGCTCAGGCGTTTTGGTTTGGCAAGGCGATGCGTGAATTGAAGAAGGAGTGCGGAGATTAGAGGCATTTTTTGATGTACTGACGAACGGTGGCACGTTTGTGCGATCTTTGGGGAGTGGAGGTAACGGTTTTCTTTTTGGAGCGAATTTTCAACGTTGCGCGGGATGAGTACCTGTTTTTGGTAGACATTTGCTGCGGCTTTCGATTGTGGAGTATAGGTGGCGGTTGGGTTGTTAGGCAAAATTGGCGGATCTTTTATATGAGGGGCACAGGTGGACGTATGTTGCTAATGTAAGATTGAGGTGTTTTGTGCACTTTTCTGATGCATGTTAGATTGCGGGGTACTGCGAATTTTTCAGCCGACGCTGCTCAGGCGTTTGAGTTTAATAAGGCGGTGCGTAAGAGTGGAAAATTGGCGAATCTTTTATGTTAGGGACACAAGTCGGCGTATTTTATTAATGCATAGAGTATTAATGTAACATTGAGATGCTTCGTGCACTTTTCTGGTGCGTATTAGATCGCAGGGCACCGGGAATTTTACAGCCGACGCTGCTCAGGCGTTTTGGATTGGTAAGGAGATGCGTAAGAGTGGAAGAAGTGCGGAGGTTAGAGGCATTTTTTGATGTATTGACGAACGGTGGCACGTTTGGGCGATCTTTGGGGAGTGGAGGTAAGGGTTTTCTTGTTGGAGCAAATTTTCAACGTTGCGCGGGATGGGTACCTGTTTTTGGTAGACATTTGCTGCGGCTTTCGATTGTGGAGTATAGGTGGCAGTTGAGTTGTTAGGTAAATTGACGGATCTTTTATGTAGGGGCAGAGGTGGGGGTATTTATTTTATATATATAGTATATATTTTACTATGTCAAAACCGCGACCCGATGAAATACTGCAGAGTATGATTAAATTGTAAGCAAAGTATTAAAGCATGATTTTAATACCAATTGCTTTTACAATATCGTAGATAGGCTCCAATGCGAATTTTTTTGCATTTATAGAAAAATTTTTTGCACCGGACACCGGTGACCACAGGGCAGTCAACGTGTTAATGTATAGAGTATTAATGTGAGATTGGCGTATTTCGTGCAATTTTCAGGTGCGTGTTAGATCGCGGGGCACCGCGAATTTTTCAGCCGACGCTGCTCAGGCATTTGAGTTTGGTAACGCGATGCGTAAAATTGGAAGAAGGTGTGCGCAGGTTAAAGAGGCATTTTTTGATGTATTGACGAACGTTGTCAACGTTTGCGCGGTCTTTGGGGAGTGGAGGTAACGGTTTTCTTGTTGGAGTGAATTTTCTACTATGTTGCGCGGAATGGGTACCTGTTTTTAGTAGACATTTGCTGCGGCTTTCGATTGTGGAGTATAGGTGGCGGTTGGGTTGTTAGGTAAATTGGCGGATCTTTTATGTTAGGGGCAGAGGGGGCGTGTGTTGTTAATACAATGACTGCCAAGCGTATTTTACTATGTCAAAACCGCGATGCGATTAAATACTGCAGAGTATGATTAAATCGTGCAAAATGAAGGCAACTCAGAGTTGTTAGAAGCCAAAGTATTGAAGCACCGTTCTAATATCCATTGCTTTTACAAGATTGCAAATAGACTTCATGGCGAATTTTTTTGCATTCATGGTAAAATCTTTTGCGCCAGTCACAGGTGACCACAGGGCAGTCAACGTGTTAATGTATAGAGTATTAATGTAATTATTGAGGCGTTTTGTACGTTTTTCTGGTGTGTGTTATACTGAGTTGTAGATATGAATTTAAAATGGATGACAACGTAGGTAAGAGTGTAATCGATGTTTTATGTAAGAGCGAAGAACGACAAATTTCGCGGAGGCAAATTCTAGTACGAATTTGATATTAGCTGATATATTAAAGCTCTTAACTGTTTGTTAATATTTGTATGATCAGTATTACAGATTCAGTATTAACGAAAGTTTCGACGAAATTGAATTGTTCAATCATTGACCCTCTAATTATATTTCTGCTTCCCCTTTAATACAACTGGTAAATCGAATTACAGAAAATTAATCTACAAATATTCAATTAAAACCAAATCATTTCTTCTCCTATTTACTCTTACTTCATAATAATTTCATCAACAAATTTTTCATTAATTTCTGCTCCTCCAAAATCTACTTGAAATGTATTGTATACTTTTTTTCATATTAGAATTTATAGAATTTATAGTAACAGTCTCTTCTAAAGCAGCTATTTCAATATACTTATTTATCAAATTAAATAATCGTACGTAATTCAGATTGAAAGTTCTGCAATAATTTATCATAATTTTGTTAATGTGCGGCATATTCAATTCGTATTACCTTATTATTACCAGAAGGAAATATAGATTTTTCTTTAAAATACTAAAGTAATATGTCTCCAAAACATTAAAATTGCTACTTTCCGAATGAAAAAAGTGAGATGTCGACGTATTCTTATTGGGTTGTGTTATTGAGGTGCTGGACGATAATTGAAATAGAAGTTCGTCGCGCCACCGCTGGGGTGGCAGCAGTTACTTGATTGAACACAAATTCAAGCACTCAAAATCCATACGTAACTTTCAAAGTCACTAAAATGTAATGCGTTTTAAAATAAACTGTTATTTTAAGAGGCTCTTGTGTTTTGCAATATTACGTACAGCTAATACCTATATATAATTCATAAGTTGAACTGAATTACGATTACACTCTTCATCAGATAAATCATATTCTACGAATTAATTATTATATACACATTTTCAGTAAGGATGGATTTATGCAATGCGCAGTGTTTATTGCAAATTAAATTCGGCATTGAAAATACGCTGAAGAATAAATTATAAATTGTGATCGTTGTATTTTGTTATCGCTATTCGTAAGTTTATATTTGTTCATTTTGTCAGGGATGTTTATAGTAGTTTTAAAAGGAGTCCTTCGTCTCGCTTGTAGTGAAACCTCTCGGATTCTTAAATAATAGATTTTATTCGAGTACTAAACAGACACATCTGCACTCTACAACAAGTACCGTTCTGTCATTATCAATAATACTGACTTCACACGTTTCATTATCGTTAATCAAATAACCACCGTCAATATAAATATGTCTTACACTTTAGTTTCCATTATTGCTTTCCATTAGATCGGTATCCAATTAAACGCTAAATATTGACTTTTACCACGGGCACGACCCGAAAAGCGAAAATTCAAGCTGGAACCCCTCTCAAGCGACGTCAATCGCATAAACTCTTTCGAATAAATATTTCGCTTTCCGTCCACCCGAAATACTCCAACCCCAGTACATCCCCCGTAAAGCATGTAAATCCTTGGCACATCGTAGTGGAATCTTAACGAACGTTATGTATATAAATAAGTTATAAATCGACGGTTCATCCGAGTTATTAAATATATAATATATATGTATATGAATATTTAATATCTGCATCGTAGGTAGACTAGAAGTATCTCGACATGTATCACATGCTATATTGACTATCTCGTTGCGGACGGGACTGAGGAAAATTGTATTTCCTCATCCACTCGTGATTTCTCCCTCCGGCGATCGATTTTTCCCTCGACAAAAATTCGCAGAATCCACTGGAACCGGTTTTGAGGTTTTAAAACCGGGGGAGAGGAACACGCTGTCGTCTTATTGCTCTATTAGTTAGTTAAACGTAAACGTTTTTTTTTCTTAGTTCTTACGGACTAGTACTTTCGTTAACTTAAATATAGGACCGTCAATTTTTGTTTAACCTCTCAGTACGTAGTGAACTTATACTTTCGTTTCGGACGCTCCGAATCTTTGTTCAGAAAGTCACCTTTGCTATAGGCTTGTTTACATTACGCAGGCCATTTTGACAGTCTAGTACTTTCGAAGGGGAGGGAACTCGACTTCCCCACTGGCCATCGTATTTTCATTGAATTTGATTCTTGCTTGGTGCTTACAAACTAGTACTTTCAAGGACATCTTAAAATTTCCGCCACCACAACTCATTCGCATCCCATCAATTTTGCAATTTTTCAATAGTTTAGAAAGCCCATCGCTAAATTTCGCGATCAACCAATTCTGTTAATTGAGCCGTTTATTTTGAAAGTAACTCCGTTTTTCAATACTTTCCGGTTACCGCGGTTACATGTACAAATTCATGTTATTTATCAGTAAATGTTTATCTCGATTTGAAGATAAATGGTGTTAGGCCACTTTCAAAATAGACGGCTCAATTATTATTTCCCACCGTCTTTTTATCAAGAAGAAATCGTTTTCTCGGATACTAACACACTAAGGTCATCCATCCATACCTCCAGAACTTTCACATTTGCGCATCGTCCCATAAATCTCAGAATACGTGTGCGTTCTTAATATATCTGCGTTTCTCCTTAATTTGACTCTCCGCTGGCAACTGTCGTGTCAGTTGACGGACCCCCAGCAGTAACGGCCTGAGGATCTGTGGTTGGCAATCCTTGCATTTCCTGCACGCCTTGGAACAACTTTCCGGGGAACCCTTGCAGGAGATCGTAGGACACAGGTGTCGGCGGCAAAGCAGTCGTGTGAGCGTGTGGTGATTGCAAAACGGCGATCACTCTTCTTAATTCTTCCAAAGCGTTTCCTAAATGGAAGTTCATGAAGCAAAAAACGTTTAAGTCAAAGAAATGCAGATTTTATAGAGGTATGAGAGCGGTCGCAGATGTTTAGGTATGTAAGTATTATATAGGTTATATGCAGTCAGAGCTTTAACTCTCGCTGTCCGATGGCTGTGTCATGAAAGACCCACGGAGTTTGAAGCAGTAATGCAGATGGTGACAAAGTTGGGCGTGATATATTTTGTCTTGACACTAGATTTACGGGGATCAATTTAACGGCTTTCGCGTTGAATAAGTATAATTAGAGAAAATGTTACTATTATCTTCAAGTAATATTTGCTGTCTTTTGTTAATGGAAATATACGAATATATGTACGAATATATAATATATATTATATAGATATATATTTAATTATTATAATTAATTATAATAGTTAAATAATATAAATTTAAATATAATAATACAATTTTATAATATCATAATTAAAATAAATATTAATATAAAAATATAATATATATTAACATATATTAAATATGTATATATATTTAATATAATAAACATATATCCAAATTAATTTCCTTTCAAGCTTCTAATTTTTAAATTGCATGCCTCATATATTTACATGATTTTCTGTAAATTTAATGTGAAAACTCCGAGAAATATTTAACGCTACGTTTATTGGATCCAAAAGATTATTTTTCATTTGTAGTAATTTTTGCTGACATTTATTAATGGAATTATACAAACATATATATTCCAAATTTATCTTTACCTCAGACTTCTAATTTTCAAATTCTGTACATCGTGTATTTCCATATTTCCCCGTAAATCTAGTTTTAATCTGTAACCGACTGTATGAGTGTGTTTGCATGGAGTATCGGTGTTGACAAATTTCACAGTATTTTTATAACACTTTGAGAAAATAAGATGTCCGCAGAAATTAAAATTTATTCTGTAGGAAAGAGATGGGTTCTTTTGAATAACTATTTCCACAGCAAAACTACTCATATCGACATGTACTTTTTAATCCTTGTATCTCTTTATTATGATTTATACAGGATATCGATATCGTCGTATATATATGTTATATATATTAAACAAAAGAATATGCTGAAAGACGAAAATAAAATAATGTACTGAAGTTTTATCGAAAAAGCAGACTTTAAAAAACAAAAGTAGAAGAATTACCTAATTTGAAGATCGCGATAAAAGTTTTCATTAACACATAAATGCAATAAACTCAATCAGAACAAAAATTGTATAGAGTACACCGCGTTTACGATTTGATTACAATTTATTAAGTATATCACTCCATCATTTTGGTGATTAAAAAAATGTGGGTTTGACCAAAGATTCTCTGCCCAAATAGATAAAAAAAATGAAGAAGGATAGAAGTCTGCATTTGTCTGAAAAATACTATAATGCAATAGAGCAAACGATCAAAACTCTATTTATTAAAGTATCGGAAAGAATGAAAAATTTACTTCTATTTTTACGTAAAAATTGAACAATCTTTTTAATCAATATCACGTATATCTACTAATGCGTGTATAGAGTGTATAATGACCTGAATTTGACTAATCGGGAAAAATTCTGAGTATGCATCCTTAAAATATTCGTCAGTTGTCAGCTGTCATTTATCATTATTTGAGGGATAATGAATGTGCGTAAACTAATATCGGTGAGAGCTCTGACAATTGTCTATATGTATATAGACGAATTATGTAATTTAAAGATCGCGATAAAAGTTTTCATTAACACATAAATGCAATAAATGCAATCAGAACAAAAATTGCAGTGTACACCGCACTTGTGATTCCTTTAAAATTTGTTTAGTATATCACTCCACCGTTTTGATTATTAAAAAAATGTCGGTTTGACCAAAGATTCTTTGCCCAGACAGATAAAAAAATGCGGAAAGATGGAAGTCTGAATTTGTCCGGAAAATACTATAATGCAATAGAACAAACGATCAAAACTATTTATGTAATTAAAAACTAATATAAATTCTATTTTTACGTAAAAATTGAACAATCCTTTTAATCGATCTCACGTATATCTACTAATGCATGTATATAGTGTATAATAAACTGAATTTGACTAATCGGAAAAAGATTCTGAAAAAGTTGTCAGCTGTCATTTATCATTATCTGAGGGATAATGAATGTTTGTGAAGGAATATTGGTGAGAGTTCTGGCATTGTGAATATGTATCAGTGGAATATGGATGTGGGTCTCAAAAGACCCCGTCACCGGACAGCAAAGGTCTGTACTCTGAGGGTTAACATAGATTCATGAAAGAAGTCGCGAAGACTGTTTACCTTGCATAAGTATGTAATTCTTGGCTAACAGCAAAGTGGCAATCTTCGACAATTTCCTCACGGACGGACTATGAGCGTAAGGAATGACGGAACGAAGCTCGTCCAATGCGTCGTTCAAATCGTGCATTCTTCGGCGCTCCCTCGCGTTTATGTTCAACCTGACGCTTTTCCCCTGACGAGTTGTTTTCGATTTTGGAGGACAGTTTAATCTGGACGCACCGGGCCTAATCAAAATGATAACGCGGTCAGCTCAATTCTTAGTTACAGTCAGTCGAAATAAATATTATGCTCGTACACAAAACCATAAACTCAGTAAACATGCTTCTTTTATTTATAATCAATTTTGTTATTTGGCTTGTAATGTAGTAGGGTGGTTAAGTCACACTTTTAAAAAAATAACACGATATGTATACACTGACGGTCATAAATGTGGGATCAAATTACTTATTGTTATATTTTATGAGCAAAATTTGCGAAATATTAAGCCTGCGGATAATTCAATTGCAAACAATTTGTTTCGAATAATTCATTCTAGCAATGCTGAGAATATCATAGTTATTTGTCTATAAGAGTAGTAGTATTTTACGTTATTGCGTTTTTTTAGCACATTAGTACAGTAGTTGTATTGTATAATATAACATTTTATCATAAATGATCATGAAGTAGGGTCTTCTTTAATTTGTCACAATTTTTTTACTACGTCTCGAAAATGATCGTGAATATGGCAGTATATTGTACGTTTTGTATTTTCTTTTGGTTCTCTTTTACAGCCCAAAATGGCAAATTTATTAGAAGACCAATTTCTTCATCCTAATTCAAGGCATATCTATCATTTTTTCTGTTATTCATTGTTAAACATATCCCTCTAAATTTTCTCGAATTTTATAATATAGCTTCCAGTTTTCCAGTTTTCTTTCAAAGTGTCTATTTTTGACGCAAGTAACTTTTTATCGCATAAAAACTCCAGGGAAATTGAACTGTGCACTTTTTTACCTATTTCAAGCGATAAGCCAGCGACATGTTTCTTGCCCGGGCTATTTTGATTCATGTATGCTAATTCAAACCCCCCTATGGTGTTAGGGTAACTATACCAAGTCTCCGTACTCTAGAACTAAGTTTTCATTACGTACTAGTAGTGTTCTTATCACAGTCAATATTGTAAACTTTTGTTACTAATACTCCCACACTCCTAAACTAACAGTCGACAGTGTATACACAATCATTTTATGCTCTATCACGTAACTTTCTAATTTTAAATTAAAATTGCTCAATCTTCGTCAACGTTTTAGTATAAATGATTACCCTTCTGGTGCTTGAGATTTTTTAAATTGCTAATCAAATTAATTTCTACGGTCTACGTATATTAGGAAACCACAAACTTTCCTGTTCAGGAAACCACATAATAAATAAAAACTTTTCTTGTCGTTTAATGTATAATAAAACAAAAACAAAAATTAATTTATAACAAAAACTTTTTGACATAATAACGATATACATATAAATTGAAATAATTTCTGTGGAATTGAATGAAACGATTGTTGTTCCAATGCATATTATTTAAATTGCTTCATTTTACCGTAACGTTAAAAAAATGTTGTTTATCTCATTATATCGTATCTATCAAATTATCATTATTATCATGCCGCGCATAAAAGTTAATTTCATTAACAATCAAATAAACCTCAACCACCAGCCTCGGCAGTCATTTACACAAACGTCGATATTTCATTACACGATTAAATTTCCACCCAGACCCCTCATAATAAACATCCAAGCGGATGTGTTCTACGGACGGAACCGCATATGTTTTCGACGTTAACCCAATGACGTCATATTTAAATACTCTAAGAATTGACTGACTATTCATATTTAAATACCCTAGCAGCATGGTTGGGAGCATAGTAATATATACAATAGGCCATCTATGAGACAAAACACAAATTACATGCATTTATACCCAGCAGTGCAACATGACGCCCTGAGGGCGTCATAGGATGCATACGCCAAAAAATCGCATGACGACCTCAGGGCGTCATATGATTCCAATGGGTTAAAACGTTGAGACTAAACGTACCAAGCGGGGTCAAATAAGCCCTTTCAAAATTTGCTTTAAAATCGTACAATCATTGTTATTTCTCTCTCTTATTTGACATTCTGTAAATTCTTATGTCATCCGATTATTCAATTCGTTATGAAAATCAACGTTTGTTTCGTAATGGGTCAAATGATCCCTCATGGTAAGAATAGATAGGTGTAAAGTACCGGTACATTCAGTATTAAATGATCGAGTTCAATTGTAATTGAAGTACGATTGAATTCGATCAATTTAAATACTGTCCATTTTTAAATGAGAATTTTATAATTTTGTGAGTGCATATCCATAGATTAGGCATAGTCAATTTTGATGCGGCAATTTTAAATGATCCTGACTTAAATATTGCTAATTTTCGAGAAGTACGACTAAATCCCAGAAATTTAAATATTGTCCATTTATAAATGAGAATTTTATATTTTTGTGAATGCATTTCTATAAATTTAGGCATTGCCGGTTTTCATGCGTCAATTTTAAATGATCTTCACTTAAATATTGCTAATTTTCAAGCAGTATGATCAAAACCGATAAATTCAAATATTGTCAATTTTTAAAGTAGAATTTTATAATTTTGTGAATGCATTTCCATAAATTTTAGGCATTGTCGATTTTCATGCAGCAACTTTAAATGTTCTTCACTTCAATATTGCTAATTATCAAGCAGCACGATTAAATCCGAGAAATTTAAATATTGTCAATTTTTAAATGAGAATTTTGTATGTTTGTAAATGTATTTTCATAAATTTAGGCATTGTCGATTTTCATGCTGCAATTTTAAATGTCAATTTAATTGTCAATTCTTAAACGAGAATTTTATAATTTTGTGAAGGCATCTCCATAAATTTAACCAGTGTCGATTATCAAGCAGCAAATTTAAATTATCTACAGTTAAATACTACTAATTTTCAAGCAGCACGATTAAATTCGATAAATTTAAATAGTGTTAATTTTTGAACGAGAATTTTATACTATCGTGAATGCATTCCTATAAATGTAGGCATTGTCGATTTTCATGCGGCAATTTTAAATGATCTTTATCTAAATTTTACTAATTTTCAAGCAGTACCATTAAGTCCGATAAATTTAAATATTGTTAATGTTCTAACAGGAATTTTATGATTTTGTGAATACATTTCCATAAATTTAGGCATTGTCGATTATCAAGCAGAAATTTTATCAAATTCGGAATTTCTTTCTGAAAATCAACATTTACTTCACACGTCTGAAATTCGTGGTAAGAGTAGGTAGGTGTAAAGTACCGGCACATTTAATGTTAAATATTCTTCACTTAAATATTGATAATTTTCAAGTAGTACGATAACATCCGATAAATTGAAGTATTGTCAATTTTTAAACGAGAATTTAAAAATTTTGCGAATGCGTTTCCATAATTTTTGGCATTGTCGATTTTTATGCGGCAATTTTAAAAGATATTCACTTAAATATTGCCAATGTTCAAGTAGTATGATTAAATCAGATAAATTTAAATATTGTCAATTTTTAAGTGTATTTCTATAAATTTAGGCATTGTCAATTATCAAGCAGCAATTTCAAATTATCTACACTTAAATATTTCTCATTTTCAAGCAGTCCTATTAAATCCGATAAATTCAAACGTTGTCAATTTTTAAACGAAAATTTTATATTTTTGTGAATGAATTTCCATAAATTTAGGTATCGTCAATTATCAAGCGGCAATTTTTAATTATCTACACTTAAATATTGCTAATTTTCAATCGGTACGAATAAATTAGATAAATTTAAATTTTGTGAATTATTAAATGAGAATTTTATATTTCTGTGAATGTATTTTCATAAATGTATGCATTGTCGATATTCATGCAGCAATTTTAAATGCTCTTTACTTAAATATTGCAAATTTCCAAGCTGTAGGATTAAATCGGGTAAATTTAAATATTTTCAACTCTTAAATTAGAATTTTGTATTTTTGTAAATGTATTTCCACAAATTTAGGCATTGTTGATTTTCATTGCAGCAATTTTAAATGATCCCCACTTAAATATTACTAATTTTCAATTAGTACAATTATATCCGATTTTATTTTTGTGCGATTTTTTTTGTAAACGATTTAATTTTTTAGGCATTTCCATAAATATAGGCATTGCCGATTATCAAGCAGTGATTTTAAATAATCTTTACTTAAATATTGCTCATTTTCAAGCAGTACGATTAAATCCGGTAAATTTAATATTGTCCATATTTAAACTTTAAAATTTAGTTTAAACGAAAATCAACGTTTACTTCATACGTACGAAATTCATGGTAAGACAAGGTAGGTGTAAAGTACCGGTACGTTTAGTGCTAATATCAACATGCCGGATTAGGCTTTGTCTATTCTTTCGCCAGATAATGACCCGGCGAGATGATTTCGTGACCGGGCACTGTCGATGATCGTGACATTATCGTGGTTTGATAGATTCGTCGGAAAGCGGACAAGAAGAACCGGAATCCATTACTGCAGATAAAATGTATGCAGGGATCCAGATTTCGAAAAAATTGGAAACGCATTTTCTTAAAATAGATACCAATGCGGAAAGACGCTTAAAATTCCAAAAAGAGCTGATATCATGCAAATGTCTCACTATCGTGACGTTTACAAGCAATTGACCAGTCGACCGTAGTCACAAAAACTGATCTCTGAGTTTATGGTACCAAAATACAATTCAATTGAAATCAGCTCTATCTTCAAGCGACGAAAGCGATTTTTAGACCAATTCATCACAAGAAGATGCGCGTTTTGGATTTTATGGTTGTAGCAGCAAACTATTTAATGTACAATTTGAAAACTTCAAATATATAATGTAGACAATGAAGAGTAATAAATATATTTACAATTTCTTTATTTTTATTTAATTATTTATCATTTGATTGAATGTATTTCTCATAAATTTTCATTGTCATTGATGTATTTTTTATCTGACTTTTTTTTGCTAATTTTTAAGCAGTAAAAAAAATCTGATATAATTTAAAATTGTTTATTATATGGCAAGAATTTATAAAATTTTCGAATATTTTTTTGTACGATTTCTTTTATGCGTTTTACTGTATAAGGAATGAACGTGATAGAAATAATTGTGTCTATTTGATTTTATGGTTGTAACGAAACCAATTTATAATTTGATATAGCATCGAAAATGAAGCTTCAAATATATAATAGTTAGAAAGAACGAGTAATAAATATATATAGTAACACGCTGAATAATAATTGTATAGAACACAAAATTAATGTTGATGAAGGGACAAATAATATCTATGTCGAAAATATCAGGCTATTAAAAAAAAAGAAGCGGAACGTGATATATATTTTTTTACTTACTGCTTCTTCATAACATTTAATATTTTTATGAACACAGCGAAAGAAAAATACTATTTCCATTTTTCATAAATTTACATTTCTTTGAACAGGAACATAAAGAATTTGCGTCATTGATTTTTCAAGCGCTGATGAAAGGAAGCGCTCGATGGAATAGATGTTATACAATTTTCGGACACTGAAGATGCGAGGCGGCAAATTTTATTTTGTCCCTGAGAAACTGTGGTATGAGAAATGAACGTGATAGAAATAATTGTGTCTATTTGATTTTATGGTTGTAACGAAACAAATTTGTAATTTGACGGAGCATCGAAAATAAAGCTTCAATTTATCAATAATTCAATAGAATGAATGATAATTATATACATATAGTGACGCGGTGAATAATAATAGTGAATAATATTTTGTATATGATTTTCACAAAATTAATTGTCGATTATCAAGTAGCAAATTTAAATTATCTGCACTTAAATATTGCTAATTTTCAAGCAGTAAGATTAAATCTGATAAATTTAAATATTGTCAATTTTCTGGCAAGAATTTTATAATTTTGTGAATGCATCTCCATAAATTTAGGCATTGTCGATTTTCATGCGGGAATTTTAAATGATCTTCACTCAAATATTGCTAATTTTCACCCAGTACGATTAAATCCGATAAATTTAAATATTATCAATTTTTAAACGAAACCAATTTATAATTTGATATAGCATCGAAAATGAAGCTTCAAATATATAATAGTTAGAAAGAACGAGTAATAAATATATATAGTAACACGGTGAATAATAATTGTATAGAACACAAAATTAATGTCGATGAAGGGACAAATAATATCTATATCGAAAATATCAGGCTATTAAAAAAAATGGCGGAACGAAAAATATATGTCTTTTTTGGTCTTACTGCTTCTTCATAACATTTAATATTTTTATGAACACAGCAAAAGAAAAATACTATTTCCATTTTTCATAAATTTACATTCCTTTGAACAGGAACATGAAGAATTTGCGTCATTGATTTTTCAAGTGCTGATGAAAGGAACCGCTCGATGGAATAGATTTTATACAATTTCCGGATATTGAAGACGCGAGGCGGCAAATGTTATTTTACTCCTGCGAAACCGTGGTATGAGGAATGAACATGATAGAAATAATTGTGTCTAGTTGATTTTGTGTTCGTAAGGAACAGATTTGTAATTTGACAAAGCATCAAAAATAAAGCTTAAATTTATGAATAATTAAATAGAATGAATGATAATTATATACAGTGACATGGTGAATAATAATTAGAGAATCGTACTGTTTATAGATACACAAAATTAATGTTGATGAAATAATATTTTGCAAATAAATTTCAAAAATAGTATTGACAAATTTTAAGTTGCCATTCATTGTTAGGTAATTGGTACAAATCTAAGGCGTTGGCTTCCGGGTTGATGTCGCATTTGGATTCGCCACTGAATCGATGTTTTACGAGTTACAAGAATAATTGGCTAAAGTATTTCATGGGATGTGGTAATATTATCTCATAAGCGTCATGTATCTAATTATAATATCGAAAAATCGGTATACTGAGAAGCAAGCCAATAGTAATTACAGTATTTAATGTTATTTTTTATGTAATTTTCATTTAATTTTTAAGTACCTTCGTTTTCACTACTTGATTAATTAAGTGTGGGCTAATAGCTGCTGTTATATGATAATGAGTACATGCGCACAATAAATTAATAAATACTTAAAATTATCACATTAATAATATTTTAAGGAAATGGATTTTATGAGCAATGAATGAATATGGGCGCACAATAAATGATTAAATGCTTAAAATGATCAAATTAATAATATTTTAAGGAAATGAATTTTATGAACAATAAATTGATATGTGCGCACAATAAATTAATAAGTACTTAAAATGATCAAATTAATAATATTTTAAGGAAAGGGGTTTTATGAACAGTAAATTAATATGTGTGCAGAATAAATTAATAAATACTTAAAATTATCGAATTAATAATATTTTAAGGAAAACGATTTTATAAACAATAAATGAATATGTGCACACAATAAATTAATAAATACTTAAAATTATCGAATTAATAATATTTTAAGGAAAACGATTTTATAAACAATAAATGAATATGTGCACACAATAAATTAATAAATACTTAAAATGATCAAATGAATAATATTTTAAGTAAAATGGATTTTATGAACAATAATTTTGTTTAATATAACTGCCTCGACAATTGCACCAATAAAAATCTAAAGGAATCAGAAACCCTTTATTTTAGATATTAAATATTGGACACTTGAACATTGGTAGTTAGCTTTTATGAAAAATAATAATATGTAGTATAATTACTTCGATTCTTGTACAAAGTAATATTTAATTCACTATATATATACAGTGACCGAACGAACAGCATGATAATTTTTTTATCATAATAGTACTAGGACTGATATTACTGGTTTGGTCTATAAATATTCTTTACTTCTATATCTATTATATAATGTTATAAAATAATACAAGTTTATATAACATTCTTTAAATTTCTTTTACTCACGGTTGTACGATGTTCCCAGGCCCATGTAGGATGTGATGCCGATCGTTGCCAAGACCCCTGTTGCAAATGAGCTTCTGGCAGTCCTTCTCTGCGATCATCGTCCTCGGTCGAACTGCTTTCCCCGTCGTAAGATCTCATTTTTCAATATATTTGGCCGTTCCGTATATCCTTATGTCACGTTACTACCCCTAAATGAATATCACTTAAAAGCTACCTACCGAATATCGTACTATGTTCATTATAACTTATTAAGCCCGTCCCTATCAACCGCACCTTATATTTGTTATCCTAAAACGACTAACATCGAATCCGTAAGAAAAACATCTGGTACTAATATCGAAATTGTCGGAATCAACCGAATACGATTACTACTATCACAATTAATTCGATCATTAAAAGCGCACTGATATACCACAATCAATATGAAAACGCAACACTTACCGACAACTTTCTTTGAACAATTCGTGCGCGGCGCAGGGTCGCCCGGTGCATCGAGGATCAGTAAGATTTTTTACGCACCATCGAATAATACTCCATCCTCGACCCGAAAATTCAGCATCAGTGTCTTATCGTTCCAAAAAAGCCTTTTTCCGTCCGCGGCCCCAACGTCGTCCAGCAGAAACCGAAGTGCGTGCTCTCAATTCAACTCATTCCAATTACGTTCTCGTGTCACAGCCATTTTTCATCACTTCTCACGCAGCGTTCAGTGTATACGGTACCGCTTATTCCCACCAATTTCCATCGCACCCTGACTTTTTCTTCCCTCGGCGTCCCTGACGGTTTTTTGAATCTGCGGCGGACCTTCGCTCCTCGAACCGGTGCTTCTTTCGTAAATATTAAGGATATTCGTTCGAAATAATCCTTAAACGCGACACAGCGCACGCTATTGTTTGGGGGCGTCCTTGGCAGAGGGTGTAAAACGGAAGGGCGAAATTAGTTCGGAAATTGCTCGGGAGACCGCGCCTTTGTCGGGGGTGGATGCTGCGCTGGACCAGCGACTGGCGAACCCTGGCGAATGTTGGGACAAGTTCTTCGATGCGGCGACACGGATTTTACCATCCGAAACGCAATCGAACGATAAAAGGGCGGTGACGGGGGTTGCCTTGGCCGAAGTCTAATTGCGAACAATGTCTTCCAGCGGTTAGGCGCGGTAAGCGAGTATTAAATTAATTTTGCTTCCTATCAGCGTGGTTACTTCGACCAAAACTGATTAGTGCTGTATTGAATTGCTGTGGGAAAAATTGTCGCGGAATTCCCCGGGTCATCGATGATTCGGTGAGAAACGGGAGTTACGTAAGAGGAAAGTTGTCTGAGAAAGTTGAAGGGATTTTTGCGTTCGCTCGCGTTAACACCTCGCCAATCCGTTTCCCAGCGGAGGGCTGAAATTGGAGAACCGAAACAATACCGAGCGACGCGGAAAATTGGAAAAATTCAGCGCGATTGAAAGTCGAAAGTTCCGCCGACACGCTGCACCGTATGCAAATTCGGATCCACCCTTTTATACCTCCTCTTGAAGCCTGACACAAATCTCGGCCCCTGATAAGATGAATACCGGCATGTAAACCGGGCAGGATCAATTTACGCCGTGAGATTCTTGCATGAGAATGCGCGAACCTGATCATTCGCCACCTAAATTCGAGACCGATCGCGACCTAAGATAGATTGAGCCGATATTCGCAATATACACCCTTTGTGCCGCTATATACCAGGTTGTTCAATAAGTTTTGTCGGTCCATAAGAGAGGGCGTTGCTACTAGTCCAAATTTGTTTTTGTTTTGTTGGTTCACTCTTCTTATCAACGTATGTGAAGGTTCATTTCAATCAGTCAATTCATTCTTTGTTTAGAAGCCATTTAGTGTCGCCGTGTCACAGTATTTTCGACAATGGAAAAAATTGAATATCGTGCAGTGATAAAATTCTTATTTTTGGAAGGTGTAGCACCAAAAGAAATTCACGAACGAATGTTAAGAGTGTATAATGAACGTTCACCTTCAATTAGAACAGTAGAAAGATGGGTTGCTGAATTTAAACGTGGTCGTACAAGCCTTGAAGACGATCCACGTGAAGGACGTCCAAAAACCGCATCAACACCAGAAATCGTAGCCAAAGTACAGGGTATGGTTTTAGAAGATCGTCGATTGACTGAGAGGGATTTAGTAGAGGCTCTATACATCTCATTAGGCAGTGTGAGTCATATTTTAAATGAAATTTTGAGTTTTAAAAAGCTGTGTGCACAATGGGTGCCGCACTCGCTAACAATTGAACAAAAACACATTCGAATGCGACTTTCTCAACAACATTTGGAGCGTTTTAAAAAGGATAAAGTGGATTTTGTGCGTCGATTCATCACTATGGATGAGATTTGGGTCTATCACCATGATCCTAAATCAAAACAAGAGGCTGAAGAGTGGTGTGAACCTGGTTGTTCGGCTTCGAAACGAGTTCGTGTCCAGAAATCGGCCAAGAAGGTTCTGGCATCAGTTTTTTGGGATGCGAGAGGAATTTTATTTGTGGATTACTTGCAAACTGGTAAAACAATTAATTCTGAATATTATTGCAACCTTCTGGACCAGTTGAAGGAAAAAATTCGTGAAAAAAGACCCGGTTTGCAGAAGAAAAAAATCCTTTTTCATCAGGACAACGCACCGTGTCACAAGAGCATTTTGGCAATGGCTAAAATCCATGAATTAAAGTTCGAATTGTTGGAGCATCCGCCGTATTCACCAGATTTCGCCCCCAGCGACTTCCATTTGTTTCCAGAACTCAAAAAATTTATGCGTGGCAAGCGTTTTTCGTCGAATGAAGGTCATAACGGCTGTTGAAGCGTATTTTGCAGACCTTCCGGAATCTCACTTCAGGGATGGGATCCACAGATTGGAGGATCGTTGGAGCAAGTGCTTTAATGTTCAGGGAGATTATACTGAATAATAAAGTGTATTTTGAACCATAACATTGTGTTTTTCTTATCGAACGACAAAACTTATTGAACAACCTGGTACACCCTTTGTACCGCTATATATCTATATTCGATGGTAGTTTGCGGTAACACTGTCCAATTCGAAATCGCACATTAGCAATGAACATTTTTCCACATCTCATATCGTGCTGTCGTAGCCGACGTCCATCGATTTCCGATGTCAGTGAAATAGGATCGACAGCTGACACATTCCGGCGTGCGTTATACCTGACCGTCGGCATAATAATGCCGGAGCGAATGAAAACCTAGACTAGACTCGGCGCGGGCCATATTGTTCGTTGCATCTGTCGCATATGCACGGCAGAATGCCTAGCGAGAGAGGGGTCGTCTCTTGTTCAATGGAAGTTTCACGTGCTCAATGAGATTTCGCTCGTGCTGATGATCGAACATCGCGACATTGTCTCGCAAGAGCACGCGTACCAGTGATTTATTCAATTATTCTCAGCCATCCGCCCCTCCCTGTAGCCTAACCGTTGGATGCTATTTGTCACATCCCGTGTTGGTTAATTACATTCTTGCATTAGGCTACGTATGTGAGCTGTTTATTTTGAAAGTGGCCAGAGTCCGTTTATCTTCAAATCGAGATATTTAAGGGTTTGCGTTTCAATGAATTTAAAAATGTATGTATAGGATACTGATCGAACATCGCGACATTGTCTCGCAAGAGCACGCGTACCAGTGATTTATTCAATTATTCTCAGCCATCCCCCCCTCCCTGTACCCCAACCGTTGGATGCTATTTGTCACATCCCGTGTTGGTTAATTACATTCTTGCATTAGGATACGTATGTGAGCCGTTTATTTTGAAAGTGGCCTAAGTCCGTTTATCTTAAAATCGAGATATTTAAGGGTTTGCGTTTCAATGAATTTAAAAATATACGTATAGGATACTGATCGAACATCGCGACATTGTCTCGCAAGAGCACGCGTACCACTGATTTATTCAATTATTCTCAGCCATCCCCCCCTCCCGGTACCCCAACCGTTGGATGCTATTTGTCACATCCCGTGTTGGTTAATTACATTCTTGCATTAGGCTACGTATGTGAGCCGTTTATTTTGAAAGTGGCCTAAGTCCGTTTATCTTAAAATCGAGATATTTAAGGGTTTGCGTTTCAACGAATTTAAAAATATACGTATAGGATACTAATGGGTTATACTGCTTGAGTGTATCTAAGGGTCTTAAATTTATGGTTCCTATTAAAATAGTGGCAATTGTTAAGTGAATAGTATGCGTTTTCTTATCAAGAATGGAGTTACGTCACTTTCAAACTAAACGGTTCAATTATTGAATTAACTCTGAAAACTTATGTATCAAGAATTATCGTATTTGCTCGGAATAAAAGAAAATTAAAATGCTTTACTGATAAGTAACATGAAATTGTACATGTAACCATGGTAACCGGGAAATATTGAAAAACGGAGTTAGGCCACTTTCAAAATAAACGGCTCATGTATTGCGAATGAATTTCGAACGTTAGACAGAAAATTGCTTCGTGTTGTATCTAGCGTCTTGGTACCAGGACTAATGGAAAAGTAGTCCTTAGCATTTTGACTGCCACGGTGTTCACCGGAGACCGGCGCAAAACATTTTACTGAAAATCCAAAAAATTCGCAAATAAGCCTATGTACAATCTTGTAAAAGCAATTGATGTTGGGACGGTGCTACAATATTTTGACTTCGATTTAAGTCTGCGGTACCTTCATTTTGCACGATTTAATCATACTCTGCGATATTTCATCGCGTCGCGGTTCTAATGTAGCAAAATACGCTTGGCAGTCAACTATTCAAACATTCAAACTATTTACTATATTCAAGTACTTCAGAATATGATTGAATTGTGCAAAACGAAAATAATGCGAAGGTATCGGAGACTAAGGAATTTCGTCACTATTTAATATTAATTGCATTTACAAAATCATAAGTGCTACCGATTGGGTATTTTTTTAATTTTTTGTGACACCTTTTGTACCGAGCACCGATGGCCACCACCTTAACTGGCAGTTAAGGTGTTAATAATAATATGTGTGAAGCGTGTTCATTTTACAGAGAAAAACTGTTACGGGCTATATTAATCATTTGTGAAATTGCATTACTTCTTTAATTTACGAAGCTTTCTGTTTGAAGTTATAACAAATGTATTATGATTGATGGAAGAGTAGTCTTGCGTATGAGGACTAAAAACATTTCTGCCAGTACTTAATAATAATCCGTCTAAAACATGTCCATTTTAAACATAAAAATACAACATACTATATTGCTATTTAGTAAAATGTTAGTTGTTCTTTTATTGACAGAGCTTTCTGTTCAAAATTATACCTTCAACATATCAGGGTTGATGTCAGGGTAGTCTTGCGTACGAAAATTAAAAATCTTTGGCAGTACTTAGCAATATTTCGTACGAAGTATATGCATTTTTTTACAAAAAAAATAATTATTCTATATTAATAATTTGTGAAATGTTCAGAATCGTAACATACGGGAACCGCCTCACACTGATTTTAAATTTAACTAATGACGGAATGAACTCATAATTATTTCCAAAAAGTTTGCTTCTTCTACAAAGCATATTGCAAATATTTTATATGCTTTCTATGTTACGTTTCTACTATTATTATACCTCGAATTATCAGTGCTGGGTACTCTTTAACAGATCGACCGATCACGATAAATTCAGTATGTTTTCCACACGGCGGAAATCGCCAATGCACTGGTAAATAAACGTATAACAATGATTTATTTGTTCCACCAGTACCTTTGCAGCTGTTTGGAAACAAATTAAAATCACAAGATTAAAGGAACTTTTCATAACAGAGTCATCATGTTCTCCGCTGGCATCATATATCAAAGCATAACACATAATTTACACTGAGAAAAGAGTGTAAAAGAAGAACAAATAAACGAATTTACAAAAAATATTAAAAAAAAATGTGAATAGTTGTTCTAACTGTCCTGAAACACTATGACATTATCTCAATTTTTGCGATGATTTACATTAAAACTAATTATAATGTGCTACATTTTTTGCGTAAATGTACATAAAAGTATTTATATGCACTTTTATATATCATTAAAACTAAATAGCTTCGTCATTTTTAAAACACTACGACTTTATCTCAACTTTTGCGATGATTTTCATTAAAACTAACCATAATATGCTACATTTTTTGCGTACAATGTACATAAACGTATTTATATGCACTTTTATGTATCTTTAAAACTAAATACCTTCGTCATTATTAAAACACTACGACTTTATCTCAACTTTTGCGATGATTTTCATTAAAACTAACTATAATATGCTACATTTTTTGCGTACAATGTACATAAAAGTATTTATATGCACTTTTATATATCTTTAAAACTAAATACCTTCGTTATTGATAAAAACTCTTGCAAATCAGTGGTAACTTATTCGTCAGCCACATATAGCCGACACGCCGTTGAACGTGTTAATACGCTTGACGACGACTCGCTGAAAAGTTGGGAAGTCGTGTGTAACTTTCGCGATGCTGAGACAATTCGGCGACATCCCTTCGCTCTGAATCATACAGCGTATTCACCTCACTGGCACGAAGCGGCTAAGGGGACGTGCCGGGGGTGTCGAGGGGCGAAGGAGGTCGAAGTAGGGAGAGTTAGGGTGGTTTTACTTTTGCTTGGACCGTGTTTACCGTACGCAAGCCGGCATAATGTTCCAATTTTTCGACCCACGCACGCGTTATGTGGCCAAACGCAGGGGCGGCACGGCGGCACAAACATTTTCAGCTCTGGACCCTACCAGGAACCCGCCATACAGCCCAACAATCGCGCAACGAAATGCATTACAGCGTCCACGCGCCAACGCGCAATATTTAGGTCGAAAGTGTGGCGCGTTCTTTTAATAGCCCCAACTACCGCGATACGTGCACATGCACGCGTGCATTACATAATATCGCAGCACGCTTTACTCCCGGAAAACAGTCTCCCGACCGCGAGCCTCGATTTTCTCCCTCGAGCCGCTCTCTTCTTATCCTCGCCGAATTTACATCATTTTCGACGCTGACCCACCGAAAGTGGCGTGATAATTTTTGCGACCACTGTACCGCGAGGGCGCAGGGATGGGTTCCTCGGGCAGCGAGAGAAGGATGCCGTTCTGAGAAGAGACGGAATTGGAAGAGGCCGAAGAGAGCGAGCGAGACGCAGAGTCTTCATGGTGGGGGCCGAAAGGGGTATGGGAGGGTCTGGAAGGGGTGGCCAGGGGTGCGCAGGGCTGGAAGGGAAAGACGTGGTGGGAAAAGATAAGGGGGGTGAGCGGGGATATTTCGCCTCGTCAGGAATGGCTAGGGATGGCAGGGGGCAGCAGGGGGCAGCAGGCGGGTGTTAGGGGGTGTGTTTGGTCCGGGAACCCACGGTGATGCTGTATTGATCCGAGAGCGGAGCGGAGCTAAAGTAAGCCGAGGCTGGTAGAGCGTTGCCTTGGCAACCTCGTCCCTCATCCCTCAGGAGTTTCCAGCGGTCGGACCAACCCCTGCCACGAAAACCACCCCCGAACCCATCTCGACTCTTTCTTTCCACGTCTCCACCCCTCCGCGCCTCACGTTTCGCGCGCTTCGTCTCTCTCCCTCGTTGCCCCGCGATTTATCTCTTACTTACACCTACCGCTGTCTTTTTCTGCCTCGCTTTTTCTGCATCTCGCTCCTCGCGCCGCGCTACTTTTTTCCTCCGCTACTTCTGCCGTTCTCCCCGCGTTTCTTCCTACGTTTTTCCGCTCCCAACGTTTTTCGCGCTCCGTACCTTTAAGCTCCGACCTTCCTTGGCGTTCTCCACCTGCTGTCTCTTTCCTTTGTGCCGCTGCCACGGGTTTTCGATTTTTTCCTCTGTCCTACCATTCTCCGCTTACTCGCAGTCGATTCTTCTCGGGCTACCACGGCGCTCGCAATTTTCTGCATTCCTATTGCTCGCGGTCTATAGGTGCTAAATGAACACGTGCTGTTTCTGTTTTTCGTAAGGGGCTCGGCAAGAATCCAGAATCAGGGTGCTTCTGGGTGGAAAGATAAAGCGAAGGTGCGGCGTAAGAGTCATCTGCGCATAAAGGGACCCCCGCCTATCAATGGCTTGAAACTACAATTTTTACAATTCACCAGCATTTAACTGCTCGTCTCTTCAAATTTGGTGCATTCAATATCCACCCCTTCCAATATGCGCTTCTCCTCTCTTATACTCTACTTCTTATAAAGCAGTAATACTCAAAAGCGAAGATGCGTAATTCCAAAACGTGGAAAATCGTCGGATAACAAACTCTGTCAAGTCTCGGAAGCGGTTGTCGGTGAAAAACTGAAAAATTCTCCGACAAGCGCGCCCTCAACTTGGAAATGTCGAGCATCGACTGCTGCCATTGTCGTTACATCGCGACCATCACGAAATTGATTTCCGCGAGAGGTAGACGTCGACAACAGGAACGCGAAAGAATCGCGGGAGAAGGATGAGACGATGGGGGAATAAAAGTGGAGGAGCGAGCACGAGAGATCGACACGCTGCCGGAGACGGCGAGATTATTTCCGCAAAGCCCAAAGAAAAACTACGTGTCGAAGACCCCGAAAGGTGCGGTTCCGCGCGCACGTCCCTGGAAAAAGGATCCCTGCCAGTCGTACTTGCTACCAACAACGTTCCGCCTGTGTTCAAACGTATTCGTACACGCCTCCGTCGACCTCTTTATAGAATATATATGTACAAGCAGACTGGCAGACATTGTATTTTTAGTATTTAACACTTAGCCAACCGCGCGCCAGGTGATCTTCCCAAGTAACGCATCTTCAACGGTTTCAAGACGCAGAAGACGTAAAAATGTATTGTATGTAGCTCGTGCAGAACATGGAATCAAAAATAAATAATATAATTTAGTATGTTTTCGGGTTTATTCAAATTTAAGCATGAACAAATTGATGAATGACACATTTTACGTCATTTTGATGCGGTTATTGTCAAATTTGTTACAACAGCGTATTTTATGATTTTTAAAGGGTGGTAACGGTCAAAATAGATAAGGTTGAATCGAGTAGCATAAGTTTTTTTTTTCACAAACTTTAACTGAATTTGTTTAACAGATTTGATTAAAAATTGTATTTTACGAAAGCAAAACAGGCATTTCATAAATTGCGAACAATTACATTTCAAGAGTGACTAAATAATAAAAGAAAAAGTAAACCAAATAAATTGCAATGCCTTTCCAAAGAAATATATATATGGACAAGCAGACTGGCAGACATTGTATTTTTAGTATTTAACACTTAGCCAACCGCGCGCCAGGTGATTTTCCCAAGTAACGCATCTTCAACTGTTTCAAGACGCAGAAGACGTGAAAATGTATTGTATGTAGTTCATAGAGAACATGGAATCAAAAATAAATAACATAATTTAGTATGTTTTCTGGTTTATTCAAATTTAAGCATGAGAAAATTGATGAATTACACATTTTACGTCATTTTGATGCGGTTATTGTCAAATTTGTTACAACAGCGTATTTTATGATTTTTAAAGGGTGGTAACGGTCAAAATAGATAAGGTTGAATCGAGTAGCATAAGTTTTTTTTTCACAAACTTTAACTGAATTTGTTTAACAGATTTGATTAAAAATTGTATTTTACGAAAGCAAAACAGGCATTTCATAAATTGCGAACAATTACATTTCAAGAGTGACTAAATAATGAAAGAAAAAGTAAACCAAATAAATTGCAATGCCTTTCCAAAGAAATATATATATGGACAAGCAGACTGGCAGACATTGTATTTTTAGTATTTAACACTTAGCCGACCGCGCGCCAGGTGATTTTCCCAAGTAACGCGTCTTCAACGGTTTCAAGACCCAGAAGACGTGAAAATGTATTGTATGTAGCTCGTGTAGAACATGGAATCAAAAATAAATAACATAATTTAGTATGTTTTCTGGTTTATTCAAATTTAAGCATGAAAAAATTGATGAATGACACATTTTACGTCATTTTGATGCGGTTATTGTCAAATTTGTTACAACGGCATATTTTATGATTTTTAAAGTTAAAGTCATTATACTTTTTCAAAGTAAAATGAAAAACACTTCATTAAAGTGTTATGATTTTTAAAGTAAACGATCAAGACGATCATGACGATCATTGACGACGTTATTGTCAAATTTGTTACAATGGCGTATTTTATGATTTTTAAAGTGTGGCAACGATCGAATCGAGTACTATAAGTTTTTTTTTACAATCTTTAACTGAATTTGTTTAACAGAATTGATTAGAAATTGTATTTTACGAAAGCGAAAAGTGTAGTCCATAAATGGCGAACAATTACAGTACAAGAGTGACTAAATAATAAAAAAAGGTAAACCAAATAAATTGCAATGTGTTTCCGTAGATAAAATAGTAGATCTCCTCGTTCGATTAGCTAAGTTTTAAAACAACCGGTACTTCTATTATATAGTTGGAATGCAAAGAATAAATAATGTTGCATCGTGGCTTAACGTTCTAATAATATATTAAAATTTGTTTCAATTATCTTCAGCCACAAACTAAAGTTTTTCGCTTTTGATAATGGAAGACTACAAACCGTCGAAACGTTAAGTTGAAAATTGCAGAAATATACGCAAATTTTTAATTGACCGCAAAATATTATGTCATATAAGATTTTATAATTGCCACGCATTCTTTAGTTTGCGACAGAAATAATAAAATTGTTCTGAATAGTAAACTGATGTTAGAATTGTAGTTTCGATATGACGCCTGCTTTTCGGTGAGAATTTGAAGATTGATTACATGTGTTGCTTTCGGTGTGGGAAGTCGAGCATTTGAGACGGCAACGTCAGGTGTTGCAAATGTATGTGTATGCAAACTTGCACTCGCATACGCCTACGTCGACCTCTGCATACGTGTACAGGTAGTAGGTTGGCAGTCGGAATATTTGGAGTATTTAAAACGTTAGATATTTGATAGTCGGTCTGTGATTCAGGACCAATCAAGTCGTATATTCGCATCATGCAACACTATAAGATAAGTGTTTTCATTGAAAAATATTAAATAATCATATTTTACTTTTCAGATTCCATTAACACGTTGGCTGCCGTGGGGGTCACCGGTGACCGGCGCAAGAGATTTTACTGAAGATCCAAAATATTCAGAATGGGTAGTAATAATTATTTTATAAATTATTGTTAGAAATAATGATGATTCTTTGATCTTTTATAATACTTGAATCATTATTTACATTTTTCATAATTCAGTGAATCGTTTGTAAATTTTAAATTTCATAGCATCGCCGTTCTAATACGGCATAATTAGTATCTGCAGTCATATTAACTTGTGTTAAGTTTAAATTATCAACCTAGTAATCACATGTTACATTTTTCGAAATTATTCGCAGTAGTGAAATAATATTTTCGATTTTTGATAATCACATAATAGAAGCATTCAGATCACATGCTTGAAATATTAATTATGAATCGTTTATAAACTTTAAATTGGCTGCGACACTTTGCTTAAATTTGCTGTAACACTATAAGATAAGTGCTTTCATTGAAAAATATTAAATAATCATATTTTATTATTCAGATTCCATTGAGTTTAAATTATCAACCTTGTAATTCCATGTTAAATTTTTCGAAATTATTCACAGTAATAAAAGAAAATTTTTGATCTTTGATAATCACATAATAGAAGCATTGAAATCACATGCTTGAAATATTAATTATGAATCGTTTGTAAACTTTAAATTGGCTGCGAAGTATGACACGACATAAAATATTATAATTCGTATCTGCTGCTCTTATATTAATCTTGCTTTTTGTGAAGGTTTAAACACTGGCTATGTGTCTTGCTTTTACATTTAAAATGGTAATGTTAAGTGTTACAAACGCAAGCAACTTGATAATTTGGTGCAACGCTCCTACGTTTGACTTTAAATTCACATGTCCTGTGATAATTCTCATAAGAATCTGGTACCGTAATACCTACTTTTCATGAGAACTTAGTTCAGCCACCGCTATACGTGTATAATTTCCTTCTATACGAGATGCAGTATGGTTTGATACTTTAAAAAGTTAGCATAGCGCTATCTCGCCGTCCACTGCCTCGTTTGAACTTGGAATTGGCCGAGATAAATATTTCAGTAGCGACAACATAGTTCGGAAACTGCAGTTGAAAAAGCGTATTTTGCCTTTGTTTCTTGCGGACCCAAAAGTCAACGAATCTCTCCGCTCGTATCTAGATAATATTTGTTTTTTTCTCTTGCTGCTTTCATGTGTGTTTCAGTAAAGTGACAAAACATGCGTTTCTTATCTCACATGCCTTATCTGCACTCAAGAACATTTTAATTCACAGAAATTTACGTCAACGTCTTCGTTAGATTACAGTAGTAGATCAATTGATTTCTTATGTGTCAATACTGAGAAACAGTATAAGAATTAGATATTGGGTTGGAGGGAAAGTTCCGTCGTATTTTAAAGAAAATATTTGAATTAATTTATAAAAATATGTGTTTAATATTAATCATAATACCTTTAATGTGTTGTATGATGAATGCCAAACTCTTTTGCAATTTCTCGACTCGTTAAATGTGGATTATTTTCCAACGTGGATCGTAAAACATCATTATCGATCTTGGATGGTCGTCCAAATCGATCACTTTCTTGGAGGCTCAGATCCCCGGAACGAAATTTGCTAAACCATCTTTGACAAGTACGAACATTTACAATATCTTTTCCAAATACCGCATATAAATGTTTACATGTAACCGATGCGTTGCTTCCTTTTTGGAATTCATACAAAATGCAGTGTCGTAAATGCACTTTATTTACTGACATGTTTTTCACTTTAAATATCACAAGTAAATGATGAACGGTAAAAAAGGACTCCTTTTATATTATACAGCAGCTATAAAAAACAAATAAAAATCCGAATGACTTACTAGCCAGATGTTTTTTTTATCTGCAAGAAAAATTACCTGCCTATTAAAAATACGACAGAACTTTCCCTTCAACCCAATATATAAACCGTTTATTTTGAAAGTGGCCTAACTCTGTTTTTCAATATTTTCCGGTTACCATGGTTACATGTACAAATTCATGTTATTTATCAGTAAATGTTATTTGAAGATAAATGGAGTTAGGCCACTTTCAAAATAAACGGCTCATATATCAAATTTGCAGACTATCAGTTCTAAATATTTTGATCGTTTAGAAAACTGAGAATCGCACAAAATATCAAAATCACATCTTTGTGAGGGTTGTTAGTTCATTATTGTAGTCAAAGTGTGTACTATAAAGTACAAGAATCGCTCTTTGAGCAAACAAATAATACTTGAATGATTATCTCTCATTTCTGGGAGGCCTGACACTATTTGTCTTAACAGGAATATTCCATCGGCGACTCATTCACTATGCGTATCGCTTGTAAACGCTCCCGACAACGACAGAACCTGACTTATTTGTTGTGCGTCACCGATGACGTCTTTCGAAGACTAGTACTTTCCGCTCATAACCGCCCGAGTTCCAGTAGATAAGGAACTTGACTATAGCTTTTTCTGTGTAGCAAATTTTCTGCTCGACGTGACAATAATTTGGATTTATGCACAGAGTATCATATGTCGAATACATCTCATTTTTCGGACCCTACTTTCTAATATTCAATACTTTATTACATCATTAGTCAGTAGAAATGAATATGTTATCAATTACTCTTCTTACATTTAATGGTAGATACTGTCCATTTTGCTATGTTTACTGTTTTGTTATATAAATATTGTATAGAAATCAATATATCATGCATCATTTTGGCCGCATTCGATATTTTGTATTTCTTATTTTGCAATGTTCAACGCTTCATTATACAACAGCTGCGTATAAATAAATGAATTATTCATGTAGATATATTATGTATAAGCAAAAACTTCGTACTCTTTGAATGACGTAGATATTACGTAAACACTTACGTCGTACGATATCATTTACGTACATACACATACATTTCCTCCGATTATGCAAAAAACTTCACCCCCCGTTTTTTCTGTTTCATCTTATATTACGGACAAAATTGGAAAGAAATCTACAGTTCAGTTAAGATTTACCGTACAATTACCGCCCCATGAAACTTAACCTCCTGTTTTTCTGTTCCATCTTATATATCGAACAAAATTGCAAACAAATCTACAGTTCAGCTAAGATTTACCGTACCATTACCTTTCCATGAAAAGGATACGCACTACTACCGAAACGTATGGTAGCTTTTCATTTGTTTCTTACTATCGTCTACCTAATCCAAACTTAACCCCTTGTTTTTTCTGTTCCATCTTATACATCGGTCGAAATTGGAAACAAATCTACAATTCAGTTTAGATTTACCGCACCATTATCTCCCCATAAAAAGGACACGCACTACTGCCGAACGGATAGTAGTTTTTCATTTGTTTCTTATATCGTCTACCTAACCCAAACCTAATCCCCTGTTTTTCTATTTCATCTTATATACCTGACAAAATTGAAAATAAATGTACAGTTGAGGTAAAATTTACCATACCATCACTTCCCATGAAAAGGACACGCACTACTGCCGAAACGTATGGTAGCTTTTCATTTGTTTCTTACTATCGTCAACCTAACCCAGACCTGACCCAAACTTAACCCCCTGTTTTTCTATTCCATCTTATATACCTGACAAAATTGAAAATAAATGTACAGTTGAGGTAAAATTTACCATACCATTACTTCCCCATGAAAAGGACACGCACTACTGCCGAAACGTATGATAGCTTTTCATTTGTTTCTTATTATCGTCAACCTAACCCAGACCTGACCCAAACTTAACCCCCTGTTTTTCTATTCCATCTTATATACCTGACAAAATTGAAAATAAATGTACAGTTGAGGTGAAATTTATTATACCGTTACTTCCCCATGAAAAGGACACGCACTACTGCCGAAACGTATGGTAGCTTTTCATTTGTTTCTTACTATCGTCTACCTAATCCAAACTTAACCCCTGTTTTTTCTGTTCCATCTTATACATCGGTCGAAATTGGAAACAAATCTACAGTTCAGCCAAGATTTACCGTACCATTACCTTCCCATGAAAAGGACACGCACTACTGCCGAAACGTATGGTAGTTTTCCATTTGTCTCTTACTATCGTCTACCTAATCCAAACTTAACCCCTTGTTTTTTCTGTTCCATCTTATACATCGGTCGAAATTGGAAACAAATCTACAGTTCAGCCAAGATTTACCGTACCATTACCTTCCCATGAAAAGGACACGCACTACTGCCGAAACGTATGGTAGTTTTGCATTTGTTTCTTACTATCGTCTACCTAACGCAAACTTAACCCCCTGTTTTTTCTGTTCCATCTTATATTACGAACAAAATTGGAAACCAATCTACAGTTCAGCTAAGATTTTACCTTCTTATGAAAAGGACACGTACTACTGCCGAAACGTATGGTAGTTTTCCATTTGTCTCTTACTATCGTCTACCTAACCCAAATTGAACCCCCTGTTTTTTCTGTTACATCTTATATACCTGATTGGAATAAAATTGGAAACGTATGATAGCTTTTCATTTGTTTCTTACTATCGTCAACCTAATTCAAATTGAATCCAAACTTAACCCCCTGTTTCTTCTGTTCCATCTTATACATCGAACAAAATTGGAAACAAATTTACCATTCAGCTAAGATTTACTATACCATTATTACTTCCCCATGCAAAGGACACGCACTACTGCCGAAACGTATGGTAGTTTTCCATTTGTCTCTTACTATCGTCTACCTAATCCAAACTTAACCCCTGTTTTTTCTGTTCCACTTTATATATCGGTCGAAATTGGAAACAAATCTACAGTTCAGCCAAGATTTACCGTACCATTACGTTCCCATGAAAAGGACACGCACTACTGCCGAAACGTATAGTAGCTTTTCATTTGTTTCTTACTATCGTCAACCTAACCCAGATCTAATCCAAACTTAACCCCCTGTTTTTTCTCTTCCATCTTATACATCGAACAAAATTGAAAACAAATTTACAATTCAGCTAAGATTTACTGTACCATTACCTCCCCATGAAAAGGCCACGCACTACTGCCGTACAGTAGTTTTTAATAGTTTTTAATTTGTCTCCTACTATCGTCCACCATAAACCACCCCGTCGTCTTTCATACACACATCAGGACCCCCATTTCCAGCGACCCACCTGACGTCCCGTTTTCGTTGAGCATGCACACGCACGCAACCCGTAAAATCGTCCATCGCTCAACGTCTATTACCGTGTGAACGCTCAGATCTGCACGTTCATCCAAAATACCAATATCGCCACTTCTTCCCAGCCACTTCTCCGCGTGACGCGCGTCCTACGCGGCTGGTAGGCAAAAGATAAACCCCCGCGAGGAGGTAATCGTTGGAAGTTCGTCGGTGGCGGAGTTTGCCATGGAAAACACAAGGAGACACCCTCTCCATCATTTTCCTCGTAAATTCAGCTGGCGCGCGGGGGCTTCTAGGTGGACCCCGGGGGGTGTGTGCGTGTGTACGTGTGGGGGGAAGGCAGAACTCTTTGGAGGGAGGAAAAAGAGGAGCGTCGAAGAGGGGGGCGAAGGAGGACTCGCGGCGGGTGAAAAAAAACTCCGCTTCGTTCCAAGATTAACGAAGAGCGGGGAGATTAACTGACGTTTTCTCCGCGCTTCACCCTCTGTTTCCTCCTCTCGCACCACCCCGCCCCCTCGGCCGAACACACCTTCGCGGAACGTGTCATCGACTGGTGCAAAGGGCTTTCGAACGTTCGAAAAGTCCAGGAGTCCTGTTTGCGAGCTGGTATTAGCGGATTGGTCGCGAACGAAACATGAATTTCGTACCGGCTGATTCCGCAATAGGGTGAAACTGAATTCAGGGAGTTGGTGGATCGGGGTTTGCGGCGGTGATGTAAGGAGAAGACGCCGGAATTGGCAGGAAAGCGTCAATGTACTACGTGAGAATGCGAATGCATGACAGTAAGAAAAACGCAGCTATTGTGATGTTGAGAAATCGAATTCATCCTGTTGCAAATTTAAGAGGTTGGGAGGCATTAATATAACATTGAAATCATCACGAAAAGATCATTATACTAAGGTATATTGGTGTGAATATGGTATAAATTGGCAGGAAAGCGTCAATGTACTACGTGAGAATGCGAATGCATGATAGTAAGAAAAATGCAGCTATTGTGATGTTGAGAAATCGAATTCATCCTGTTGCAAACTTAAGAGATTGGGAGGCATTAATATAACATTGAAATCATTACGAAAAGATCATTATACTAAGGTATATTAGTGTGATTATGGTACAAATGTGTTTACTATCAGCGAACTTTGCAAGTTAGATGATTATTTAATAGTTTTACAAAACAGCACGTATCATAAATTTCTTGAGGTCAATGTATTTGCGAATGCATGTATGCAGCTATTGTGATGTTGTGAAATCTCATCCTGATGCAGCTAGGCTGTGTGAATATTCGAGTTAGATGGTAATGTAAAATAATTTTCCTGTGTGAATACGGTAATGTAAAATAATTTTTCGCATTATGCCCTGCCTCTTAAGAACTGTTATTGAAAAATAAATAAGTGCTGTCGAAACATAAGATTTACGTATGACATATGCTTTATTAATAACACGAGTATTAGTTAATGCTACGGATGCTATACATGTAGGGTGTCGCACTCTTGTTACACAAACTTTAGTAATAAATTGTGGGCAATGGAATAAACAACATATGCCGTACAGATATAAATGCCAAACTCTTTTATTGAACAATTAAAGCAATACTTACAATTTGACATAGAGAAAGTCATACATAGCCTTCCATAGAAACGTGAGCATTGTGATTTTCGTTGATACGAAATTTCCATTATTTGAGATGAGTCATGTGGAGCATGAAAACTACTATGTCCGACATCTCGTAAATTATCCTGTGTCACCACGAATATTCTCAAATGTAAAGCACACTGATATTTAGATACGAGAAGTTAGTATTACGTCAACTTCAAGTTTACGCTGACATCAGCGAACTGTCTTTGAAATGCGAACTTATATTTACATAATATCTCCTGTTTACTTTTGCTCTGGGAATATACTACTGAAACTTGTGCGGTAAACTTCGAAGGTCTTCCGATGTTATGGTTTTGGTAAAATGAGAACGGGTTGTAAAAGTGGAAATGAGGAAATATAAGGTAAAATGGACAGTGAAGTTTGAGGGGCGGAGAAGCGAGGTTTACGGAAGGTGGAGGACAATGCTTGAGCAGAGAGAGGCCGTTAACTGCACTCTTCACTCCAATCTGATGGAGGAATTAAACAAAGACGCGAGAGAGGGCGGAACAGCGTTTTCGGCGATTACCGCCAGCTAAGCACGATCGTCGAACGATTTTCCTCCCATCGAATGCCCGTCCAATTTTTAATCTACCCACCCGTTTCCGATTTTTCGTCAGTCCCTCCTCCGCCGTCTCTTATGCAACATTGTTACCAGCTTTTTCCGTCTTCTAATAAGTGACGGGCTCGTCTTCCACGTAAAAGCATCGAAAATTGAAGGCTCCCGCAAGAAAAGACTGGAAACATGATCAAACGCGCGGCAAGAAATAACGAGGAAATAGATCAAAGGGCCGTGGACCGGCAAAGGCCACCCATAAAAGAAACACCGCGTCGATATAAATTTAACTAAAGGCGCACCGGGTAAAACGCATATGCGCGTGTCATGAAATTCAAACGTCCAGGTTCGCGAAACGCAACGACAACGCCTGCCGAGCCCGGATGACTCCCCGAAACCCATCGACGTTCGACGAAATTCGTGGCCGAGGGAAAAAAGCGCACGAAGATACCGGGCGAAGAGTACAGAATAGGAGAGATGACGAATTATGAACGGGGACTAGGCGAGGAGGGAAGGAGCAGAAATGAAATTTAATAAAATTTCAAGCCCGCTGGTCCGAGCGTATACAGAACGGCCGGGTCCGTTGGCGGTCACCATGGAGACGCAGCTTCCCGCACCCCGTGACGTCACTGCTCCATCGATCTGCAACCCCTCTATGGTTATCGCCACCACTGTAGCCGGCAGCCACCACCACCACTACCATCTTCTTCCTCTCCGTGTCGATGCTCGTCCGTGAGCGAGGCTTTTGCCTTCTCTCTCCCTCCACCGCCCTGCGTTTTCTACCCCTATAAGATCCGCCGTTTCACTCCCTCGCTCCTTCCTGGTAACGCGTTTTTTTCTCTTTTTACGCCTCCGTGTGTGCGCGCGCGGATATTAGAGTGTACCCAAATACGGGAGAGTGTACGCGAATTTACATTTTCTTCCGCTTTCGGATTCCTTTTGGCTTTTTTGTTGCCCCCTGCCCCAGCGTGCTTTCAATTAACGTTCGGAGTCTTTTTTCGGCCGCTTTTCGTCCGGTGTATGTGAAAATGAATTAAGCGCTCGCCGCTGGTGGCTTGCGGGTTTCGAGAATTTTGAGCTTCCGGGGTTGCTGACTTTCGATTTTCACCGCGGGCGTGTTTCGGGGGATGCGGAAGTTCCGTGGGTTCGCTTTGTTACGGCTCGTTGTTAGGTATCGAATCGAGGAAGTCGTAACGTAATTAATTTCAATTTGACTCGCGATTTCCGTGGTTACGAAAGTTCCGCGCGTTCAATTTCTTACCAGATACCTATCGTATCGCTAATTTCCAACATAATTTCCCAGTAAATTCCTGCCCGTGCATTTCCACGTTCGAAACTGACGCAGCCACATTTACCCTCCACTTCAGTTAAACATCAATACCATCCTACATTTTCTCCGACATCACAACCGCTTCTAATGCCTCCATTCCATCTCCCGTGGATTCGCTTTGTTACGGCCCGTAGTTAGGTATCGAATCGAGGAAGTCGCAACGTGATTAATTTCAATTTGATTCCCGATTTCCGTGGTTACGAAAGTTCCGCGCGTTCAATTTCTTACTAGATGCGTATCGTATCGCTAATTTCCAACATAATTTCCCAGTAAATTCCTGCCCGTGCATTTCCACGTTCGAAACTGACGCAGCCACATTTACAGTATCGAATCGAGGAAGTCGCAACGTAATTAATTTCAATTTGATTCCCGATTTCCGTGGTTACGAAAGTTCCGCGCGTTCGTTTCTTACCAGATACGCATCGTATCGCTAATTTCCAACATAATTTCCCAGTAAATTCCCATCCGTGCATTTCCACGTTCGAAACTGACGCAGCCACATTTACAGTATCGAATCGAGGAAGTCGCAACGTAATTAATTTCAATTTGATTCCCGATGTCCGTGGTTACGAAAGTTCCGCGCATTCAATTTCTTACCAGATACCTATCGTATCGCTAATTTCCCAGTAAATTCCTGCCCGTGCATTTCCACGTTCGAAACTGACGCAGCCACATTTACCCTCCACTTCAGTTAAACATCAATACCATCCTGCATTTTCTCCGACATCACAACCGCTCCTAATGCCTCCATTCCATCTCCCGTTCATTTCAATCTGCACAATGCCTGCGCACGTTCTCCGTCCCTCTCGATTCCTAACTAAACCCCGCATAACTACACTGATCAACCGAACTACCTGCTCAACTTCTTCTTCCGCCCCTCCCCCCGCCCTCTCAAATTTCAAGTTAAAGACAGCATAATCCCCCCCTTCGCCGCTCCCCCCGCTCTCCACGTTTCAAACGAGCCCGGCTACACGCACACTTCCACCCCATACACCACCCACAGCCGCACGCCGGGAAAATTGGCGCGTGCGCGAACTCTCGATACTCACGCAGGACTAGTAGTACGAACGGGGAAAGTGAGTAACCTTGCTGGATGGCTGGTGTACACCTTCGTGCTCCGGCCAGGTGAGGGTGGAGCCGGGCAAAGGATGCGCAGGGGTGGTCGGCGGGCGCAGCAACAGCGGAAGCAGGTATTACCGCACGGACCGACGTCCCAGGCCAGACAAAGACGGACCGGGATGAACGGAGATGGGCATAACGACTGAAGAGAGGTGAAGAGGCAGCATCATCAACGCATGTACCAACGAGCGGCCCTTATTTCTGCGATTCGTCCAATGCACCCTTCGCCGGATCGCATTATCGATCGATGGATGGGCGCGAAAGGGGCAAAAGGGCTTCCGCTACCCTCTCCTCCGGCCGATTCTATCTTCGTCCCGCACGCGTGGCTGCCTCGAGAGAGAACGCGAAGATGGAACTCTGCCTGCGTCTTTGGCTTCGGCTCTGTCGCGCGTGGTAGAATCAAGAGAAGAGATAAATTGCGAAATCTTTATTTTAGAATAATCGGGTCGAACTCTTTATAGTTCTTTGGTCGAATGCCGAGGTGCCAAGGAATGCGATAATTTACCACCCCTTCATTCCCCTTCCCTTTTCTAAACGAAAATCTACTTCAGTGCCGGGCATCGCCTATAAGACCCCTTTGAATTTCGTCGCAAATTTATTTTCCGCTAACACGCGCGTTAGAATGAAGAGAAGAGATAAATTGCGAAATCTTTATTTTAGAATAATCAGGTCGAACTCTTTACAGTTTTTCGGTCGAATGCCGAGGTGCCAAGGAATGCGATAATCTACCACCCCTTCATTCACTTTCCCTCTTTCAAACAAAAATCCAATCAAAAAAATGCTCGTGATAGGTGCGCATCACAGGTATTTGGATTATGACTTATCGCATTCCGTACAACAATGTTTACTTCAATGCCGGACATCACCTAAGACCCCTTTGAAATTCGCCGCAAATTTATTTTCCGCTAACACGCGTGTTAGAATCAAGAGAAGAGATAAATTGCGAAATCTTTATTTTACAATAATCAGGCGGAACTCTTTACGGTTCTTTGGTCGAATGCCGAGGTGCCAAGGAATGCGATAATCTACAACCCCTCTTTTTTTGAAACAAAACAAACGTGGCGAAGGAGGCCTTTTGTGACAGGTGCGCATCACATTATTATTATATATATTTGGATTATGACTCTTCGCATTCCGTACAACAATGACAACTTCAGTGCCGGACATCACCTAAGACCCCTTTGAATTTCACCGCAAATTTATTTTCCGCCAACACTCGCGGAAATAGACGAAAAATGGTGACAAGTGATGACTATGTTCGGGATAGCAAAGCGATAGTTGGTTTGTTGGCATTCTTGCGAATGCAGCGCTTTCTTCTTTTGGCGGAGCCGTGTTCGTTACTATTACCAGCGCCAGTAATACGAAAAGGGGTGGCACTCGGCCCTGCCGGCAGCACTTGCGATTCTCGTCGTTTAATTAAATCCGCACGTTCTGAAAAGGGGCCCCGTCTCTTTTCCAGAACGGCGAGAGATGTGCGCGAGGGAAGCCGAGGGCGAGAGAAAGAAGGGCTTCGAGGGGTAATGAGCAAAGATGGAGGGACACGGGGAGGTCGATTATGACACCGCAAAATGACGAATTACACGGCGGTACGTCGACAGTTTCATGATGATATATCGAAATAATATAAAGCTCCTTTCCGTCCATTTACTATCACATATGGGCCATATTAGAATTCCCAGGCATTGCCGTTGCATCATATGACATCACTGTAAAATAAATCTTTCCTGCAAAACATCTAGCACAAAGATAGATATCAACATTCTCCATTTTGCTTTTCCAGTACCGAACCGGGGTCCTTCAAAAGTTTTCCTTAGAAGCGCCGCTTTCAACAGAGCGCATAAAAAAACATTTAATATTTCGTCCTGTACTCGCGAGCACTGCATTTCCGTTGCAGCATATAACGTGACTGTAAAATAAATCTTTCCTACAAAACATCTAGTACAAAGACGATTATGAACATTCTCCGTTTTGCTTTTCCATTACCGAACCGGGGTCCTTCATAAGTTTTGCTTAGAAGCGCCGCTTTCAACAGAGCGCATAAAAAAACATTTAATATTCCGTCCTCCTTCCGTTCTCTACTTCGAGCACTGCATTTCCGTTGCATCATATGATGTGATTGTAAAATAAATCTTACCTGCAAAACATATAGCACAAAGACGGTTATGAACATTCTCCGTTTTGCTCTTCCACTACCGAACCGGGGTCCTTCATAAGTTTTCCTTAGAAGCGCCGCTTTCAACAGATCGCATAAAAAACATTTAATATTCCGTCCTCCTTCCTTTCTCTACTTGGGAGCACTGCATTTCCGTTGCATCATATGATCTGATTATAAAATAAATCTTACCTGCAAAACATATAGCACAAAGACGAATATCAACATTCTCCGTTTTACTCTTCCACTACCGAACCGGGGTCCTTCATAAGTTTTCCTTAGAAGCGCCGCTTTCAACAGAGCGCATAAAAAAACATTTAATATTCCGTCCTCCTTCCGTTCTCTACTCGCGAGCACTGCATTTCCGTTGCATCATATGATCTGATTGTAAAATAAATCTTACCTGCAAAACATATAGCACAAAGACGAATATCAACATTCTCCATTTTGCTCTTCTACTATCAAACCGGGATCCTTCATAAGTTTTCCTTAGAAGCGCCGCTTTCAACAGAGCGCATAAAAAAACATTTAATATTCCGTCCTCCTTCCGTTCTCTACCCGCGAGCACTGCACTCTCTCATTCTCTCACTGTAAAATAAAGCGCAGCCTGCAAAACATCTACCACAAAGACGGTTACACGCCGATTACAAAAATCGATACGCCCGGTATTTATTTCGCAGCAAAGCGAGCAACGCAATATAGAAAACGACGGAGAGCGCATTCGTGCGAGTGGGAGAGAGAGAGAGAGAGAAGAAAAGAATGAACGCGAACGGTAGCAGCTGCCGTGTGAGCACAAGTGGGCGAGTGCCATTTTCTCAGAAGTGCATTTTTCTTCGCGTTCACGAGTCCGCCGATTTGTATCGTGAAAGTGGAGAGATAAAGATGAGAGAGCGAGAGACGGAGAACATTCTCGTTTTGCTCTTCCAGAAGAAGATGGGGAGAGAAAGAGGAAAAAAACATTTGATAGTTCTCTAGCATTTCCGTTACATCATATGATGTGATTGTAAAATAAATCTGGCAAAACATATCACAAAAAGGTTATAAACCTCCGTTTTGCTGATCCCAAATTTTATCAGCGCCGCCTCGTGACCAATAATATTCCGTCGCCGTCCCGAGCACTGCATTTCCGTTACTTCATATGATGCGATTGACGCAAAACAGGAGCACGGCGGATTTTCTTCGAATGGCTCTTCCACTACCCTTGCGTGTCTTTGTTTATCCCTCGGCTTCAGCCTTCCTTATTCGTAGGGCAACTCCTTTTCGCGGCCTATTTCTGGGTTACCTACCGTTCGACGAAGTGCAAACGCGAACGTACAGGGCGATTACAAAAATTTGGTATTTATTGGTCGCAGCAAAGCGTGATATTGAAAACGACGGAGAGCGCATTTGGGCAGTGGGAGAGAGAGAGAGAGAGAAGAAAAGAATGAACGCGAACGGTAGCAGCTGCCGTGTGAGCACAAGTGGGCGAGTGCCATTTTCTCGAGTGTTTTTCTTCGCGGTGGCACGAGTCCGCCGATTCCTACGTGAAAGTGGAGAGAAGATGAGAGAGCGAGAGACAAAATTCGGTAGAAAAATGGAGAGCGATGGCGGGAAGGTTGATTAATTCTATTAAATTGCCAATTTGACCAATCAGGTCGCCGTCCCGAGCGCAACGCAGCTAGACGGTGTGACGCCAGGAGTCTCGGCGGATTTTCACCCTTGGAATGGCTCTTGCTACCCTTGCGTGTCTTTGTTTATCCCTCGGCTTCTTTTATGTGTGAGAAAAACACACAGCTATTTCTGGGTTACCTAGTACGACGAAGTGCAAATGAACGCACTGCGATGATGAGATGATTATATTATATTAAGTTTGCTGCAATTTACGATCTCTGGAGGACAATGGTGTTAATGGTAAGCACTAAGGTTTTCAGGAACAAGTACTAATATGTGGCGTGTAAGAAAAACACGGCAGTAAGCAAAATTCAATGATTTCTGCGATGGTGAGAAATTAATTCTATTAAATTGCCAATTTACGAATCTTATTGATGTAAGTAGAAAATACTGAAGTTACCGCTACAAAGCATTAGGGAACATTTAGTTAATTTTCAGGAATAAGTACTGACATGTCACGTGTAAGAAAAACACACGGCAGTAAGCAAAATTCAATGAATTCTGCGATGGTGAGAAATTAATTCTATTAAATTGCCAATTTAAGAACTCTGCGGGCAATGGTGTTAATGGTAAGCACTAAGGTTTTCACGAACAAGTACTAATATGTTATGTGTAAGAAAAGCACACGGTAGTAAGCAAAATTCAATGAATTCTGCGATGGTGAGAAATTAATTCTATTAAATTGTCAATTTAAGAATTCTGCGAGCAATGGTGTTAATGGTAAGCACTAAGGTTTTCAGGAATAAATACTAATATGGTACGTGTAAGAAAAACACACGGCAATATGCAAAATTCAATGAATTCTGCGATGGTGAGAAATTAATTCTATTAAACTGCCAATTTAAGAGTTTTATAGGTATTGATGTAAGTAGAAAATACTGAAGTTACCGCTAGAAAACATTAGGGAAAATTTAGTCAACATTGTGTAGTGTGTTTCAATTGTAGATTTGAGTTTTGATAACCCTGGCATAAGTGCAAAGCACTGAAATTATTACGGAAAAGTGTTATCATACTACATGCAACTGTAAATGCATGGCAATAATGAAAATTCTGCCAATCCTGTGATACTGAAAAATTGAGTCAATATAGTTCCAGTTTTAAGAGTTTGTAGGCATTGATATAACTGATAGAGATTGAAATCGTCATGGAAAAACCACAAAATATTTGAGTATGTTTTTTCTGCAAGTATACTATCGTTATGAACCTATTTACAATCATTGAACTTTATAAGTTGGATGTTTATTTCAAAGTATTACGGAATTCGACGTACAGAATTTTTCGAATCTCCTACACATGAGAATCCAGAGCGGTAATATAAAAGAATTAATTGTTTTAAGCTCTAATTTCTAATAAATGGTATCAAAAACTACGATTTTCATATGATATGCGATGTATCACGTATCGATAATTAAACAACCGCTACCAAAAACATACCAACCATTATCTCTCTTATAAAATTACCACAGAGTTCTTCGAGTATCCTCCGCCTGAAAATTTAAAGTGCTAATATAAAATAATTTTCCAAACAGTACCGAAAACTAAGATTTACACCTGACACACGACGTACCTAGACCAATATTTCAAGTATTGCAACCTAAACAACCCTTCCCAAGTACCCAGCAACGCAGACCTCCCGCCCAAGATTCCCTCACCCCCCACAATTGCCCTCCGACCTTAATTACCGGCGTAATTACCTCGGCGCTGCCGTTTCTTAAATAATTCCGAGCGCATCCACCTACTGACCACGCTCGCAACCGCAATTTACAAGCGCGATTCGAAAATAATCTGGCGCGATAAAGTTTTATCGATTCGTCCGGAGCATCGAGCTCCAAGTGCAGCCTTGACAGTCGGTATCGGTCGCCGGGCAAAGCGCGCGAGAGAGAAGGACAGAGGAGGTGGTTCGTAAAGGGTGGCCGGTGGGGTGCGAGGGGGCTTTAGGTGCATGGGAACCACCAAAATTGGAAAGGCAATAAGGGCGTACCGAGGGTGCACCTCCGCTCATGGGGGTTGCCTAGCGACCCCAGCATCCCCTGCTCTTTCTCTCTGTCCCTCCAGTTCCACGCTGCTGCCCCTCTTTCTCGCCCCACCATACTCCATCACCCTCCCCATCTTTCTTCGTCCACCGCGCTATCGTGTACACGACGTTTTCCTTCTCTCCCCCTTCCGTCCTCTTCTTCGTCGGTCTTCGTCGTTCTACGGGAACGCCAGCGCCTTCGCGGAAGAGAAAGAAAACCGTAGGCCGTCTTCTTCTGTCATTTTCTCGAAGCGTCTCCCACTCTCGCGCGCACTCATCTTCTGAAATAGTGATGCTCTCTTTTTCCTCCCTTTACCGCGTTACCGGTTGCTCGGGCTCACTTCTGTGCAGGGGGGTCTTCTTGTTGCTCGCACGCGCGGATCTCTTTTCCATCGGGCTCGTAGTACTCTCGGGCGGTGGTCTCTGTCGTTTTGGGCGGCTGTCCTCGTCGGCCGTGAAGTATCTACTTTTGCTCGGTCCGTCTCTCTCTTGATTTACATTCCCGCGGACTTCGAGTCTGCCGGGTTGAAGAGTTTCCTTTTCTCGTCCTTTTACCCCCCTCGGCGGCCACGGGAGTCGTATTTTCTATCCTCATCGGAGGTGGACGGGTCCGTGGATGCTGGCTGCGCTTGTCGCACATATTGCTCGGCAAGGAGGCCGTGGCCCGAATTCTATCGACCCGCCGGTGTGTACCCACTATCAACAGCCTTCAGCTTCATTCAGCCCAAAAGATTCCGTTAAGAGACGCGAGCATTTGTTGGCCCCGGTGCACTCGCTGAAAGTGATAGTTTCGCGGATTCTTGAATCAATTGTCTTCTTGTCATGTAATGGATGCACGGGGTTTCTAATACACGGTCGCTACGTCGTAACAGTTATTGTAGGTGACTCCGTGTAAGAGTTCTCGGTTGGAAACACGCGAAGAAATGAATGATTTTGTGCATGTGGCGAATGACATGATTAAATTAAGAAAATGGGGGAATGTTAGATATCTGAGACATGTCATCTATATAAATTTCTTCTGAACTTGTGAAACTACATAAAACAAAGGTTTACGTGAAAGAACAAAAAAAATCAGTTTTGTCTGTAATATTTGAAACTAACTATAATTTATTCCATGATCAACTTGAACTGCTTGAAAACTACTGATACTACGTAAATCACATAAAAATACTACGTGTTCACATAAAAATCACGAAATCACCTGTTTTGTCCGTAATATATAATACTAGTCCTTGTTTATTTCTTCATCATCAAGAGCTTCCTTAGAACAACTGAAACTATGTAAATCAAGTATTTATTCCAATAATATGACAAAATTAGCTTTCTGCAAAATATTGCATTCTGAACACACTCTGTCCAACTTAGATTTCACGAGACGTCGGTTGTTTTTGGGACTTTGTAGGAGGAAAATAGAAAACGGTTGATGTTCGAAACTGGAATCACGCGAAGGAAGAGATGAATGATTTTGCGGTTGTGGCGAACGACGTCATGAAATCAAGAAAATGGGGGATTGTTAGATATCTGAAACATATTATGTATATAAATTTCTTCTGAACTTGTGGAACTACATAAAACAAAGATTTACGTAAAAGAATCAGAAAATCAGTTTTCTCTGTAATATTTGAAACTAACCATAATGTATTCCTTCGTCAACTTAAAATGCCTTAAAACTACTGATACTACGTACATCACGAAAAATACTACGTGTTCACATAAAACTCACGAAATCACCTGTTTTGTCCGTAATATATAATACTAGTCCTTGTTCATTTTTTCATCATCAAAAGCTTCCTCAGAACTACTGAAACTGTGTGAATCAACTATTACTCCAAGAAGATCACAAAATTAGCTTTTTCCGAAACATCACACACTGAACAATTCTGTTCCAACTTAGAATTTCACGAAGGACGACGAATGATTTGATGTTCGAATGACGTCTTGGAATCACCCGAAGGAAGAGATGAATGATTCTGCGATTGTGTCGAATGACGTCATGGAATGAAGAAAATGGGAGATCGATAGATATCTAAAACATATTATCTATACAAATTTTTTCTGAACTTGTGGAACTACATAGACCAATACGTAAAAGAATCAGAAGATCAGTTTTCTCAGTAATATTTTAAACTAACCATAATTTATTCCTTCGTCAACTTGAATTGCCTTAAAACTACTGATACTACGTAAATCGTTAAATCGTTAGATATCTGATACATGTTATCTATACGAATTTCTTCTGAACTTGTGGAACTACATAAACTAAACGTTTAGGTAAAAGAATCAGAAAATCAGTTTGCTCTGTAATATTTGAAACTAACCATAATTTATTCTTGCATCAACTTGAACTGCCTTAAAACTACTGGTGCTACATAAATCAACTGTTCACATAAAACTCACAAAATCACCTGTTTTCTCCGTAAGATATGTATACTAGCCACAGTTCATTTCTTCATCATCAAAAGCTCCCTTAGAACTGCTGAAACGGTGTAAATCAAGTATTTACTTCAAGAATATCACAAAATTAGCTTTCTCCGGAACATTGCACTTTGAACACACTCTGTTTCCACTTAGATTTCAGCAGATGTCGGTTGCTTTCGGGACTTCGCAGGAGAAAAACAGAACACGAATGATTTTGCAATTGTGTCAAATGACGTCATGAAATCAAGAAAATGGGAGATCGTTAGATATTTAAAACATGTTATCTATACAAGTTTCTTCTGAACTTGTGAAGCTACATAAACCAATACGTAAAAGAATCAGAAAATCTGTTTTCTCTGTAATATTTGAAACTTACCATTCGTTCATCAACCTAAACTGCCTTAAAACTACTGATGCTACGTAAATCAACTGTTCACATAAAACTCATGAAGTCCCCTGTTTTCTCCGTATTATATAATACTAGCCATAATTCATTTCCTCATTGTCAAGAAAATCAGTTGTCTCGGTAATATTTGAAAGTAACCATAATTTATTCTTTCATCAACTTGAACTGCCTTAAAACTACTGATACTACGTAACTTCAAGAATATCACAAAATTAGCTTTGTCCCGAACATCGCACTCTGAACACACTGTGTTCCAACTTAGATTTCAGCAGACGTCGGTTGTTTTCGGGACTTCGCAGGAGGAAAACAGAACATGGTTGATGTTCGAAATTGGAATCACGTGAAGGAAGAGGTAACTGATTTTGCAAATGTGTCGAATAATTTAATCTTTCATCAACTTGAACTGCCTTGAAACTGCTGATACTATGATAATCAATTGTTCCCATAAAACTCGCGAAATCACCTGTTTTCTCCATAATATATAATACCAGCCATAATTAATTTCTTCATCATCCAGAGCTTCCTTACAATTGTTGAATCTAGTATTTACTTCAAGAATATCACAAAATTATCTTTCTCCGAACATCGCACTATGAACACACTCTGTTGCAACTTAGATTTCAGCAGACGTCAGTTGTTTTCTGGACTCCGCAGGAGGAAAACAGAACACGGTTGATGTTCGAAATTGGCCAAAATGCCTGGCCAATTCGGTACCCGGTCCTGGAACGGCAATCGTCACCTCTGCCAATCCCCGATAACGGCCGTTGCCTCAGGCAATTTAATTCAGACATAAAAAATAATCCCTTTGATGGTGGGTGCAGATCGGTTGGAACGACGCCAGCGGACAACACGCCGGAGAAACCCACCCAGCTCTCATTCCACAGCGGTGCTTCCAATGGAATTTCAACCCTTTCTGTATCCACTTTCCTTTTTTCAGCCCTTCTCGCTGGCGGGCCTGAACAAATGTCAATTTGGAGATTACGAATGATACTCGGCAATCTCTGTAAAACGTTATTAACAGGTAACAATTGCGTCAATTCCCGTGAAAACGTTCATACATATTTAAATTTTAATCATTAGCGGAATAACTGCGCGGTTCATAAGATGGGAAGTTACGTTGGTTGTCCAATTTCAAATGGTTCAGCCTTGAATTATTCGTGCTTATGATGCAACAATGATACGTATTCTGTGTAAATTTTGCGGCGGATTTTTTGTTACGGTGTTTTTCACGTGTTTATATTATTGCGTTTGTGATGCACGTTCAGTATAAATTATCCGACGGATTTTTTCTATGATGTTTTTCTGCGAATTTGTGATGTTGCAATAGTGATACGGATTCAGTACGTGTTTGACGGATCTTTCACTTAATGTTTTTTTACAGATTTGTAATGATGCGACGGTGATACGCATTCAATACAATCTATCGAATTTGTTATTTTTTACGAATTTTTATTATTTATGTTTTTGTTATTTATCACGAATTTGGTTATAATGTTCATCTGCGTGTTTATAATAATGCAATAGTGAGACGGATTCAGTACGCATTTGATGGATCTTTCACTTAATATTTTTTTTACAGATTTGTAATAATGCGACAGTAATACGCATTCAGTACAGTCTATCCCATAAAATTTTGTTATAATGTTTATCTGTGTGTTTATAATGATGCAATAGTGATACGGGTTCAGACGCATTTGACGGATCTTTCACTTAATGTTTTTTTTACAGATTTATAATAATAGAACAGTGATACGCATTCAATACAATCTGTGCCACGGAATTTTGTTATAATGTTCATCTGCGTATTTATGACGATGCAATAGTGATACGCATTCAATACAATCTATTCCACGGAATTTTGTTATAATGTTTATCTGTGTGTTTATAATAATGCAATAGTGATACGCATTCACTACGCATTTGACGGATCTTTCACTTAATGTTTTTTTACAGATTTATAACGATGAGACGGTGATACGCATTCAATACAATCTATTCCACGGAATTTTGTTATAATGTTTATCTGCGTGTTTATGATGATGCAATAGTGATACACATTCAATACGCATTTGATGGATCTTTCACTTAATTTTTTTTTTACCTGCGTGTTTATGATGATGCAATAGTGATACGCATTCAATACAATCTATTCCACGGAATTTTGTCATAATGTTTATTTGCGTGTTTATGATGATGGAATAGTGATACGCATTCAAAACAATCTATCCCACGGAATTTTATTGTAATATTTATCTGTATATTTATGATGGTGTAATAGTAATACGCATTCAATACAATCTATCCCACGGAATTTTTTTATAATATTTATCTACATGTTTATGATGATGCAATAGTGATACGCATTGAAAACAATCTATCCTACGGAATTTTGTTATAATTTTTATCTGTGTGTTTATGATGATGCAATAGTGATACGCATTCAATACAATCTTTACGGAATTTTGTTATAATTTTATTCGATTGAATAGTGATGCGCATTTTTACAGATTTTATTGTAATAATGTATGTTTATGATGATGTAATAGATACGCATTCAATACAATCTATCCCACAGAATTTTGTTATAATGTTTATTTGCGTGTTTATAATGATGCAATAGTGATATGCATTCAAAACAATATATTCCACGGAATTTTGTTATAATATTCATCTGCATGTTAATGATGATGCAATAGTGATACGCATTCAAAACAATCTATCCTACGGAATTTTGTTATAATTTTTATCTGTGTGTTTATGACGATCCAATAGTGATACGCATTCAATACAATCTATCCTACGGAATTTTGTTATAATATTTATCTACGTGTTTATGATAATGCAATAGTGATACGCATTCAAAACAATCTATCCCACGGAATTTTGTTATAATATTTATCTGCGTGTTTATGATGATGCAATAGTGATACGCATTCAAAACAATCTATCCCACGGAATTTTGTTATAATATTTATCTACGTGTTTATGATGATGCAATAGTGATACGCATTCAAAACAATCTATCCCACGGAATTTTGTTATAATGTTTATCTGCGTGTTTATGATGATGCAATAGTGATACGCATTCAAAACAATTTATTCCGCGGAATCTTGTTATAATGTTCATTTGCGTGTTTATGGCGATGCAATATTGATCCGCATTCAATACAATCTATCCCACGGAATTTTGTAATAATGTTTACCTGCGTGTTCATGACAAAACAATCTACGTGTTTATAATGATGCAGTAGTGATACACATTCAAAACATACCATTTGGCAGATTTTTCATTGTAATATATTTTCCGTGGGTTTATATCTCAATATAAACTTAATATGAATTGTTCACCAGATTTTTTATTACGATCTATTTTATTACATATGATACAGTACTCTTCTTTTTTTTACCATAATATCTACTTTCTATTAGATGATCTTACCCAAATATGCGCGAACATATATGTTCTTTACCTACGATACCCCACTCAATGTTGCTTAGTAGGTTTAGATGCACATATATATTTAATCGCGTGTTGGCTTACGTTTAACAGAGGATCTAAATAAGGCATCTGGTTCATGTTCGTGTGCTTTAACTCCTTCGGAACGTCTTGTTTTATGCTGGAAAGTCACTGTGTACGACTAGTATTGCGCGGTAATTAGATTAGACTCATCGCTTAAACGCAAATTCCGTGTTAGCTGGATATCCGACGCAGTACTTATATCGATGTCTAGGACCAAGCTATCCGGATGCCGCACTTCGATGGCCCGCTAATGGGAATATTCCGGATAGTTGGATATCGGTGTTCGCTTCGCTTCAATGACGTAGGCGGAAACGTGCAACGGCTGCTGTCTTCTGCATTTAGCGGTGCTAATGCGCTGCCTCCTATAACGCTGCTTATTCTTTAACCCTTTGCACTCGGACATGTTTCTTCACAAAGTAGGGAATAGCGCCATTTCGTTTAAAATGATATAGCTTTGAAAAAAATACTCTGCTCAAATCATGTTTTGCGTACAACTTTGCTGATACATTTATGTTGAAACAAAATTGAAATTTTATAGCCTATTCTTTTCGAATGCGTCATAGTTCATTCCCGATGTGCATTGCGGGTTTATTCAAATAAAATCGCAGTAATAAATTGTTTATGATCTTTCACGTGTCATTCTTTCTTCCGAGCGTATACAATGTTTATACAATAACTTGCAGTTTATCATTCAGCCTATTGCAGGAATATATAGAAGGTTGTTGTTGCAGTCGCTAGAATTCTCCTCTCAGTTTATTGACCACGAATTTACTTAATATTAAATAGCACACAGATTACTAATTCTATCTCATTGCCTTAACTTGTAACTCCCCGGAAAAATCTTGAGGAAACAAATATTTGAGCAAACGTTTTCTGTACATAGATTTTCCTCAGTAATAACACGAAGTATCTTCTTGTCAAAGGGCAAAGGGTTAATGCATGTTTGGGACCCAAATAACTGTGTAATAGTGTAATAAAAATCACATGCAAGATTCTATTATACTTCGACTGTTTTCTTGCGTGAAGGTAAAAATTATTGTTATGGTAGTACACCGATTTGTGGTACTAAAAGGAACTGAAATTATTTAAAAGTTTGCAAAATAAATTCCTGATATTTCGATAGTGTGTGAGTAACATCATCGAAGATAATAAAGTTTAAACTGGTCAAAGAGCCTTAAAGCAGATACGAAATTTTTGCTTCCTTTGAAGAGCAGGTACACAGTGCCGAGGCATTAAGATTTTATTTTTCAAACTTTGAAAGAATTTCAATTTGCTTCATTATTGCAAGCCGGGAGTTGGGAAATCGTAATCTTTTGCCTCATTAAAAATTATATAGCGTCGTTACTCGGAAACAATTGTAGTTTAACCAATACTTCGTCAGGTTTCCTTAAAAAAGACATCCGGAAGTCGACATTTAATTTGTTCTTTTGTGATTTTTTTAACTGTAAAATAGTACACCAGATTTTTTCGTTATACACATTGTAATATTACAATTTTGAAAAAGACACACGGAAGTCGAAATTTAATTTATTCCTTTTTGATTTTTTTTAACCGTGAAATAGTACACCACATTTTTTCGTTATAAATATTGTAATTTAATAAAAGAAATAAATAAATAAAAGAAATTTAAATTATTTTAAAGTTTGGAAAATAGATTCCTATTATTTCGATAGTGTGTGATTAACATCTTGGAAGATAATAAAGTTTAAATTGCTCAAAGAGCTTTAAAGCAGATACGAAATTTTTGCTTCCTTTGAAGAGTAGGTACACAGTGCCGAGGCATTAAGATTTTATTTTTCAAACTTTGAAAGAATTTCAATTTGCTTCATTATTGCAAGCCGGGGGTTGGGGAATCATAATCTTTTGCCTCATTAAAAATTATATAGCGTCGTTACTCGGAAACAATCACAGTTTAACCAATACTTCATCAGGTTTCCTTGAAAAAGACACACGGAAGTCGAAATTTAATTTGTTCTTTTGTGATTTTTTTTTTAGTTGTGAAATAGTACACCAAATTTTTTCGTCATACACATTATAATTTTACAATTTTGAAAAAGGCACACGGAAGTCGAAATTTAATTTGTTAAATAAATAATAATAATAATAATTAAATAAATAATAATAAATAAATTAAATAATTTGTAAAATAGTACACCCAATTTTTTCGTTATATATATTGTAATTTTACACTGAAAATTTTCACACCCCCAACTTTACACATATCAACTCTAGATTTACGAAGCAAATGTAGGTATGCGACGTACAGAATTTGAAAGTTAAAAGCCTAAGGAGGAAGTATTATAGGAATTTGGATATGTACTCATATTATTCCACTGATAAAAATCAGCAAAAGTTTTTAAAAAATAATAATAATAGTTTCTGTAATTTTGTAACAAAGAATGTGTAAGACAATATATTTTCCATTTTCTGTTCGCAGTAAGTTCATTTAAATTTTCTTCGTTTCCTTTTTCTGGGTTAACTTAATAAAAAGTTTAAATTATTAATATGTGAAATGTAGAGATAAAAGGTAGCAAATAATCAGCATATTTAATGACTCTTTTTTTTCTTGAAATACTGGCCACAATTTTATTGACACAGTTTCTGTAAGTTTACTCGATTCGAAACCTGTCATATTAGTAAGTTCTGAAAAATCGACTGTTAACAGCAGATAGTAAAAAATAGACGCTCAACATGTTTTTTTTTATCCGGATCCGAGTTTTTCGATAGGAACTAATTTCTGTTGAACATGGACCATCCGCTACTCCTTGAACGCCTAGTAATTTTTCAAATATAGCGATTGTTTAAACATGAGAGAATCTGTTTTGTTCTTTTCAGCCTTTCGTGCCTTCCACTGTCTTCATCACTCTTTGTGGTCTCCTGTTTCTGCTTCGCCGTCCGGGTCGGGATTTTATGGTCCCCGAGGTCGTTCTTTTCGGGATTCGATTTTCTCGAATCGCCCCGACACTCTCAAGAGATTGCTATAATGCCGATCATAGTCAGCCAACTTGTGTCGGGGAGATAAAGTGAGTTGCGGTTTGACGGGCCTTATACCCGGATAAACAGTGCGTATAAAAAGATCGAACGAATGTGGACATAACATGTGAGGCAACGTGAAATATGCTATGGTATAAATACAACGCAATTATAGAATTTTATTCACACTTATGTAATATTTCATATGGAAAAACTTGCCCTTGTTTTTGGTCTGAGATTGTAGTTATGCTTCCTGAAATCAAACGCGTTCACTCTACATGTTTCAGAACTGTAAATTTTTATTGCAAATGCCTATATAAGTAATAATTCGTATGTGTTTTAACGTGCACAACGTTATGTTCAATTCCATTTTTTTTTGGTAGATACCGAACAATTTAAAAATTTAACCTAACTTTGTGTAATATTTGATATGGGAAAAATTGCCCTTATACATTGCCCCTATACCATATGCTATGGTATAAATACAGCGCAATTATAGAATTTTATTCAGACTTATGTAATATTTCATATGGGAAAACTTGTCCTTGTTTTTGGTCTGAGATTGTAGTTATGCTTTCTAAAATCAAACGCATTCACTTTATATGTTTCGGAATTCTAATTTCCCAATACAAAAGCCTATATAAGTAATAATTTGTACGTATTTTAACGTGCGTAAAGTTATGTCCAATTCCATTTTTTTTGGTAGATACCGAACAATTTTAAAATTTAACCTAACTTTGCGTAATATTTGATATGGGAAAAATTGCCCTTATACCATATGCTATGGTATAAATACAACGCAATTATAGAATTTTATTCACACTTATGTAATATTTCATACGGAAAAACTTGCCCTTGTGTTTTGTCTGAGATTGTAGTTATGCTTCCTGAAATCAAACTTACTCACTCTACATGTTTCGAAGTTGTAAATTTCCATTGCAAAAGCCTATATAAGTAATAACAAAAGCACAACGTTATATAAGAACAATTTTAAAATTTAATAACTTTGCGTAATATTTGATATTCGAAAAATTGCACCTATATTTTTAATGTATAAATGCAATTATAGAATTTTACGTTATGTAATATTTCATGTGGAAAAATTGCCCTTGTTTTTTATCTGAGATTGTAGTTATGATGAAATCGAATTCACAATTTTAGTAAGTTTTTAATCCTAAATAAGTAATAATTCGTATGTGTTTAAACGTGCACAACGTTATGTTCAATTCCATTTTTTTTTGGTGGATATCGAACAATTTTAAGATCTAACCTAACTTTGCGTAATGTTTGATATGGAAAAAATTGCCCTTATACATTGCCCCAATACCATATGCTATAGTATAAATACAGCGCAATTATAGAATTTTATTCAGACTTATGTAATATTTCATACGGAAAAACTATTGTTTTTGGTCTGAGATTTTAGTTATGCTTCCTGAAATCAAACGCATTCACTCTACATGTTTCGGAACTGTAAGTTTTTATTGCAAATGCCTATATAAGTAATAATTCGTATGTGTTTTAACGTGCACAACGTTATGTTCAATTCCATTTTTTTTTGGTAGATACCGAACAATTCAAAAATTTAATCTAACTTTGCGTAATATTTGATATGGGAAAAATTGCCCTTATACATTGCCCCTATACTATATGCTATGGTATAAATACAGCGCAATTATAGAATTTTACTCACACTTATGTAATATTTCATATGGAAAAACTTGCTCTTGTTTTTGATCTGAGATTTTAGTTATGCTTTCTGAAATCAAACGCATTCACTCTAGATGTTTCGGAACTCTAAGTTCCCAATCCAAAAGCCTATATAAGTAATAATTCGTACGTGTTTTAATGTGCATAACGTTATGTTCAATTTTGTGTTTTTCTTCGGTAGATACCGAACAATTTTAGAATTTAAAAATTGAAAAGAAAAATTGCCCTTTTTTGGATTGAGGTTATGTTTATTCTTCTTGAAAGTATTTTGTTCCTGTATTCATTCATTCTTAACGTGTGCAGTGAATAAGCTTTAATTCAAGAGAAATAATTACAATCTCTAACCCAGAAGAAATATGTACATGCACATGCAAGTATATCGTCGAAATCCTCAACATCAACCTAATTTATACATAACAATACCACACGCATAATCATTACAGAAATTGTAAGCGTTACTAAACATATGGTCAATAGATTTTCGAAACACGTGAACTGCAGTGCATGATAATCGCAGTACGTGTATCATTGACGTCCTTTATGTCAATCGATAGATAATTTCACGGTCGTCCAAATTTCAATATCGGATTGACCAATTCGGGATGGATTGAAATGATCTATCAAGTCTATAACGTTTCCATTCTACCCTCCATTGACCCCGTAATATCCGTCGGCTTGGTTTTACCTAGGTCTAACATGTAATCTGTATCGAGATACCCGTCATTATGCCATTAACGTACGTAGTTCTTCATCTGATACGTTATTACTCCCTAATGATCTGTGTAGCTGCTCAATCGTATTTCACCACATGTGTCAATCGTGTCACCACATATTTACAAGAGTCTTTAACAGTGACAAAAATATTTAGTCGTAATTGCATATAAGTATGTCTAAGCACTTTATACGTAAAACGTGTAGCACATTACAGTTGTTTCCTGTGATATGCTGAGCAGCAATTTAAGCAAATTATTTCAGGGCAATTAGAGGAATACTTCACAGTTTCTTAAGATTTATTCTAGTTATTTGCCAACCTAGAATTTGTGTACTCGTATACCAACAAAAATACACATTTGCTTAATTTTTCTTCCTTCGGACTTGTTTATAACTGTCAAGTTCTGCGTTATATTACGGCGCATATTTCTAGAGCTTTTCCTTTAACGACATGATAAGTGTGTAACGAAAATTTCCATAAATCTCTTTTTAAATTTCATTATTTAGCGTTGCTTCAACTACTGGTGTGTTATTAGAAAACTGGTGTCCTGGTTTATTATTTTTCGTACAATTTGTTATGTTTTAAATAGCGTAATACGTTTTGTAGCGATTGGTTGCCTGTTAGTTTGTCAGTCAAGGTGGTTCGCATATTAAAGTTTCTTCTTCCGATAGTGTATCTTTAGAAGTAAATAATGTTCTATTACTATAACTATAGTATAATAGTTCTCCACTCTATAATCAATCTATCTCAATAATGTTCTATTAATATAACTATTACTATAATAGTTCTACACTCTGTAGAGCTTTTCATAGATCACAAGTTGAGGACTCTTCCTTGTTTACTTGAATTAATGAAATTACTATCAGATCATGCTTTGATCAGCAACAGTCGGTGGGTTTCTTTAAAAAGCTTCCTTATTACTTAAATCCTGCGATATTTTTTTTTTATATTCATATTTTTATTAATTTGTTCTCGGACAGATCCGGTTGTATTTGAAAGGCAAATAAATCGTTTTCAGCAGCTTCTGTAACAGCGTACTGACAATTTATGCCCGTTAAGAAACACATTGGACTTATATTGCGGACCAATAAAAAAAATGAATTGAAATAATGCCTGCAATTGGCATTTTCATTTAGGTGCGCATCATGAGAAAAATAAGTACTTAGCATTAACCGAAGAAAACTCTCATGTATTTCATCGCGCGAACCCAAGTAAAACTGCCCATTACAGTAGTTCGTAACATAACGGAAGCCACCCCCGCGGAAACGTAGATCCGTGGTCTCTTCTCGACGACTTCATCTTGAACCGGAGAAGGACTTTCAGGATAGGTCGAAGGGGAGGAAATATGACGGTGGGCGGAGATGATTATTAGAGAAGAATCCAGAGAGAGTCGGGGTAATCGACGATCTCGTTTCGCGGAAATCGAGAAAAAGACGACGCGAAAAGCATAAGCCAGACAGGATGAAAAATGACGCGAACCGGCGAAAAAACGTGAAATGAAGGAAATCAGGGATCAGTCGAGAAAGCAAGGCAAGAAATGACCGATACGGAAATGAATGAACAAAAGAAACGTGTTACGCCGATGAATGGGGTATGAAAAGGGATGACGGAGGACGAGAAGACGGGAAAAGCAGACAATGACGGAGGGACGGAAGAATCAGGAAGGAAGGAAGGATCCGCGAGAGAAGGTTCCTCTCTGTTCTCGCTGAAGGTTGTGGGGGTCGTAGAGGGTGGACGGGGCTGGTGGGGTGGAAGTTGTACGCCCTTGAACGAAGATGGGCAACGCGACCCTATGTTTCCACCCCTTCTCTCCTTGTCTTCCAACGACAGACGAGGACGGCAGTCCGGCGAACGGTGGATTAACAGAAAGAGATCGGGAAAACGGGTGGGAGGCAGTCGCCCAGCGCAAGCGAGACAGCACGCGGTTGTGCATTCGAAAAGACCGAGAGCACAGCAACCCGGCGGACCGCGAAACAAAGCGAGCGCGTTGTCGCACAAAACAGTATATCCGCGAAGACAAAGACAGACACCGAAAGATCCGGCGTACAACGCGGTCATGCACAAAACCGCACAAAACCGGAACAAAACAGGAGCAGGTACAAGGAAACGTGCACCTGCGCAGACAGAGATCACCTCACAGCGATCCGACTCCGCGAAACTCAGAACAAACCGGGTGCGACGGAGACGGAAACTCAGCCTCGTCCCATAACGAGACTGCACGGCGTAGGAGAGGCAGGAAGCGCAGCGTAAACAGAGACGCGACTAAAAACAGAGACACCCTCATCCCAGCCGCGCGCCGCCAACGAGGACCGACGTAGCTTCGAGCCTCGATTTTCTGGGTGACGCTTGCGCGACTCGCATTAAGTCGCCACCCCTTTCCCACCCCTTCAACCCCGGCCCCCGGCAGGGAGAGCGGGCTCGGAGCATCGAGAAAATGCGCGCCAGGGGCGGAAAGGGCGAGAATTCACCCCCGCCAGAGCGCCACCCCCACCAAAGGCGTTTTGGGCAGACGTCGTGCCAGGGGTTCGAAGCCAGCTCTCCGCGCGATGGGGGCGCGGGGTGACTTTGAGCGCCATCCCGGGGTGGAAACCGCCGCTAACGTCTGGTGGGGGCGGCGGCGGGGGTGAAACGCGTTCTGCTGGCATGGGACGTGTAGGTAGGCAGCGCGAGCGTAACTGAAAGAGACGACTGTAGTGCGGCGACGGGGAGAAGAGCGGTGCCGTGGCGTGATGGAACGAGACGGGCGAAAGTACGAGCGGCGTGGAGTTCGACAGAGATGGCACTGGTGTCGGGGTGCGAGCGCGCAACGTGAACGGAAAGCTTGACGGTAGACGCCGGTCGAGGAAGAAGGATGTTGCGCGCTGTGCAGGGGTGGCAGGAGAGAGAGACGGAAGATCGTGGGACGAGGGAAGGGCGGGAGGGAGACACGTCGATCCCAGGGGCGCCACGAGGGGCTGGGGGTTGATACCGAGGGGCAGGGCTAGGTGGGCGAAGACGGAGAGGGCGCAGTGGTCCCGCGACCATCAAACCAACAACACCGACCCGACACAAAACGGCGCATCCTGCTGCGCCCCCTTCTTCTTCTTCTTCGTCTTCTTCTGGCGCCGCTTCCTTCCTTCTTCCCCATCGCACGAGTCGATCCCGAGTCCGAGAACTGGATCCTCGCGAGAGAACGAAACTGTTGCTCGATCGTTGCCCGACTGTAGAGGAGAGGGAAATTGTAACGAACGGGATAACGGCCGATGACAAATCGCCGACAGAACGCGGACACGATGGCTCAGGACTGCAGATTTCACCGGGGAGATCGCTGTCGACAGGTAAGAGGCTCAAGCTTGCGACGATGTCTTGTCCGAGTGCTCGGTCGGGTAGAATGGCTTCGTGGGCTTTCGGGAAGTTGCATGCGGGCTTGTGCAGGTGGGCTCTTCTTTTGCACGTAGCTGGTGATTCTGCCTTCTATGTCTTTGATGGGCGCAAGATGTTGAACTGAAGCTTGTAAGACGCACGGAGCGAGTAATAGTTCGCGACAGGATCATCAGGAGGTTCGGTTCTTTGCTTTCCGATTGTGCTGTACGCCGGCGACGGTTTCGAAGATGTTGCGGTGCTCGTTAACGCATAAGTTCATAGTGACGGTACCATCATTATTGCGGCGCATTTCATTTCGGTCAATTCTTTCTGGCACATTTTCCACTTGTCGCTTGATGGGTGTTCAAGGTTACGTTAGAAGGACGTGTCTTCGGGGTCAAGGGAATACGTACAAATTAATTGAGTTAAAATACAAAGCATCTGGCCGCATTTGCAATTTCCATCAGTTGCCACTTAATGAATTCCGGCTTCGTAAAAAATATTCGTACCCCAACATAGATATCATGTGAATGTCTTCGCACAAAGACTCTCCGTGGGTTTGCAATGCAATTTTAATCTAGCAAGATTTCTTCTTGAACTTTTCCTTCACGGCTTATTCTCGTTTCTGGCATTTTGTCACCCTCGTTAATGATTCGACGATTGAAAATCAATTTCGCCGATGCGCTTTCGAGATAACTAGCTTCGACTTGCTTTTTTCGACCCCTCAAGACGGTGATCCTGATCAATCTCGTCGATCTTCGACGTTTGACGGGGTACCTGCCGCGACATCTACCGGGTGGTTCCACGATATTCTACTCCCTTGCCGAAGGCTGAGCACACGTGGAACGCTCGCCGTATTTCGGGTTTGACAATAGTGAAGAGCCGTCCGTGAAACTTTTTTAAAAGCCACAGCCGCACCGCGAGCATACGTTTTTACCAACTTGGCATATGGTCAATTAGGAATTTCGATAAAAACGATCTACACACGGACTAGTTGCCATATGTCACCTAATGACTGAAGCTATCCTGCCATGTCGAATCGCATTCTATAGAGCGCATACCTCCATCACAAAAGAAAAAATCTTATTATCAAACGCCGTCCATTGTACCGCCGTTGCATGAGTAGATGCAATTAACTGCGACTTCATTGCACGATGATTGAGAAGAATCAATCAAGCACGATTACGGATTCTGTGGTCCTGGTAATATGAAACTTGAACTATGACATTTTCAGTGATTTTGATCGTTGATATTTATTCTTCGCAAAATTACCTCAGTGTCGCTTTGTAGTATTTGACTTCTACCTCGACTAAATTATGCGGTTACATAATTTGGTCTAACAGAATTTTACCTCATACTATCTCAGCTTCGTTACGCGTATCTTCTAAAAATTTGGCCCAGCATTATCGTGTTTCGCCAGCACTCTGATTTTCATGACACCCGTTAGACAAGGTGTTTCCCCCTATTCCGCGTAAGTACATTATGGTGTGTACTGTTGTTTTATCAGTAGTGCAGGATCGCCATGGCTACGAAGTATGAATAAGCCGTAGCCGGCACGTCGCCGCTGCTGGGCCGCCTAATTACCATTTTCGTAATTTTCTGTCACGAAACTGACTCCTTCCCTCACCTAAAATCGGCCCTCGATCGTCATCGAGTCGTGCGTTGATCGTCGTCGGAAATCTTCCCTCGTTCGTCGGCATTGTTTGCATCCGTCTTTTTGCATTTCGACTTTCCGTCCAAGCATTTCTATTGTGACCTTTGTTCCGGGGGAAAAACTAATCAGAATCTCGGTGACGTGTAATTGACAGAGAATGCGCAGAAATAAATTGAAGTCTTTGTCACATCGTTTAAACTGCCGGTTCAAGTGTCGGCGATTAAAATTTGATGGCTGACATCAACTATTTTCCGAGACTAATTAAACGACCAACATCAAACGCTGCTGTTTCCTTATTAGTTAGTTGCTGCTTTCTGCTAGCCGAGCATAGTTATGCATACATGTTTCTCAACTGCTTAATCAAATTTCAGTCAAAATGCATATGTAGTCAGAAGCAACGAATTAAGTTTGCAGTTCGCGTTATGGGACCGTTTCAATTATTTTAACCGTTCCTCCAATTTTCTCGCCTGCCGTCCCATTCTATTGCCTCTTTCACTCTTTCATTAAGCATTTCGCGTGACTTATCCCCGTTATTAACGGTCGCCCATTGGTGTCGATCGATTTGGCGTCGATCAAAAATACAACATCCTCCATTATGCGAGGAGAGCCGCTGGCGCGGTTATTTGGGAAGGTGCGACTAATTACAGTCGGGGGCAGTTTCGTTTCTAAACGATGCTCTCGAGCCGGCTTATCGAACTGTCAATATGTAATCAGCTGACGGGCCGATCGAGGGCTTCGATTCCTATTTATAACCGTTCGAGTTTTTGCCCCACTGTCGACGTCTAAAAAGAGAAATTGAAACGCAGTAGTAAAGACTGACACGCTCGATGCTCTATAAATCAACGTCGATCGATTCCATCGTTGAAGAGACTAAACGCCTGTAGTCACTGTGCATGGACCTTGACTTGAAATGATCAGTGAACTTCTATCCTGATGATTAGAAACAGAACCGTAGAACAGATTGTACAGAGAAAATTTCTAGCGTAAAATTTGTACAATGTACAACATACGCGGTGGTGTCACAGTGAACGTGCAGAAATCGGAATGCTCTTTTTAGCCGTTAGATTCGTCGGGCGAGCAGATCGAAAAATAAAAGTGCTTCGCCATCGAGAACCGCACCATTAACGCGCAGCGGCGATAAAAAGCCGTCGCTGACCTACGATCATGCGACTCCTGCTGGGGTTGAAAAGTCGTATCAGAGTATAGACGTCTCTTTCTACCACTTTCCCTTCCTTCCTCCGCCCTTACCCCCGGTTTTACACGTCTCTTTCCGGCATACTTTCCGCCATTCTCTCCTTCCGAATCATCCACCTTCGCTCTCACGATTTTCGCCTCTCATTTCCACATTAACAATCTATAACATAATCTCCGTCATTACCCCATTCTCCCACTTCATCACACTTTTTCCTTCTCCCCCGCAAATTCGTCTCTCCTTCCCATTCCCACCCCGCTGTCCACTTCCCATCTTCCCCAAATAACTCCTCTCCCTTCTCACCCTCGCTGAACCCTTTCCTCTCTCCGTCACTCTGTTTCCATTCTCTCCCTCTCCCTTCCCCCCTATTCGCCCACTCGCCCATTCTCCGTCCCTTTCCCTCCACCGTCAGCTCTCCTCTCTCGCTTCCGCTCTCGCCTGTCTCTCTTTCTCGCAGGATAACCGTCCGTTTGTTCCAGATACCAGGTAGAACCATGCGGTTCGTCGCCCTGGTACCAGGGCTCTCATGAATGGAGGAGGGTTCGCTAGGATCGATGGAGAGGGCGTGCCTGCCAGGGGTGAGGGGTTGGGGTGGTCGAGGGGGCACGCGACAGCGGGTAGGGGTCGTTTGGCCGGTATCCGTGACGTTTGTAACCCCACCTGAGAAGGGTGCGAACACGTGCTCGGTTACGTCACGAGGAGAGAATCCGACGGCGAGAGAGAGTAAAACCATTCAGTGATCCTGACGCGAGGAACGACACCTGCTGCCACGGGGGATCCTTTAAACGCTCCTTTTAAAAGCAGTCCTTTGATCGGCGAACGCGGATTTAAGTGGTCGCGGTGGTAAGGATCGAGTGTGATTGCCAGTTCGGTGGCTGAGGCATGGCTTGCTTCTGGAGGTGAGTTCCTGGTGGATGTTTCTTCTGTGTCGAGTGGTGTGAGATCTGCTGATGGCCGCCGGGAGGGGTTGGTTGACGTTTGCTGGTTGTGGGATGCGGTAGATGTGCTTTCACGTGAAAGGGTGCTTTCTGATGGAGATCTCTTGCGCGTATGGGAAGTTTCGGAGTTTTATGGGATGTTTGTGAGGAGACTTCGGGAAGTTCAGGCAGAACGCGGATAGTCTTGTAAACGGTTTGGTTGATGAGCGGTATCTAATGTTTGATGGCTTGAATGATGGGGTATTTAACACTTTGACTGCCATTATGGTCACCGCTGACGGGCGCAAGAAATTTTACTGAAGATCCAAGATATTCGCAATGGGTAGCAATTATTTTATAAATGCGGTTATTGTTAGAATAGTGATGCGATCCGTCGGTCTCCAATACCTGCACATTATTTATTTCATAGCATCGCCGTTTTAATGCAGAAAAATATGCTTGGCAGTTAACGTGTTAAGGGAAATTTATTTCGACGGATGAGGTCGGTTTTAGGAGAGTTGCGCAGAATATGCAAAGTTTTATAAGAAATTGCATTGAAAAAATACATCCATTCATATTTTACGGCTAATGATTTATATTTGAAATTGCATTGATTAATGGAGTTTTTTTATGAAGATTTGTTCCGCGGAGAGAAGTTTGTAAGTTCAGCGGCTTTTTATGTTGCCCGTGAGAAGGCTTTGAGAGAATCGCACGAAATGTTCCGAGTTTTATAATCGATTGTATGGATAAGGTATATCTGCTGCTTTAACTATTTCTATTCTAATCCTCCGAGTTTGACGAACCCACGTACTGCCAAATTAATTATTTTTCCACTCGATCCGTCTCACCGTCAGAATACCCTCCGCATGAAAATTCCACGGACGTCGAACCCTAATTTAAATCCTTACCGTCTGACGCGCTTCGATTTTCTAATTTCAAATGTTTCGCCGAAGTTCAACGAACTGTGACACAAGCTGATAGCGCAGTTATTGGAATATCGAATATTTTAATAGAAACCGAGAGCCTTTTTTATAACTTTTTAATTAAACCCTTTGCCCACTCTCCTAATTTGCCATTCTGTCGATGTCCTATCACGAACCGTCCCACCAAAATGCCATTTCATTCCCTTTATTAAACCGTCTTGCACATTTCAACCTCTAACTTCTCAGACATCGGTGTCGTTCAAAGTGGACAATTTAATTACGATTGCTCCACCGTCTCTTTGTTCTTTGAACAAAACGTCTGATGTAATTCTCAACGAAACTTTCGAAAAGGAACATCAGAGTCACTCGATACTATCGGCTGGTAACGAACGTCAGTGGCGACCCTGGGATTTTATCGGGCATATAATTAGCTTCATACCGCCACACCCGATTACACACCCCTTGTCGTTCGTAACCCTCGTCATCGTGTCTTTCCCGTCGAACGTTCAAGCTCGTCCGTGGTTATAAGCTCAACAAGAAAGCATTAATCGCTTCACTCAAGACTATTATATTCAACGCATATTCTGTAAGACGTTGCTCTAAAGCTCTAAGATGACAAGAATAATAATGCCACCTCTATCCTTACATTAACTCGCCGTATGATACGTCTCTCAGATTTTTTATCAAATTGACACAATTGATCCGCGCACGCGCCACTTCTTTAAAACTCGCGTTCATTTGTCAGTTCCTTCAGAACATTGCTGTACAACTTCTGGGGTTAGGTAACAACAGTTACTCTACTTATGACAATGATTTTAACACTTTGACTGCCGTGATAGTCATTGGTAACCGGCGCAAAAGATTTTACCAAAGATCCAAAATATTCGTAATCAGTAGCAATAATTATTTTATAAATGCAGTTATTGTTAGAATAGTGATGCGATTCCTTGGGGTCCAATACCTACACATTATTTATATTCTGCATTATTCAATCAAACACTGTAGTATTTCATAGCATCGTCGTCCTAATATAGAAAAAAACGCTTGGCAGTCAACATGTTAATCTTAACCCAACCAATCTTCCTCCACTTACTTTTCTTCAAATAAAAATAACCCTGCAACTCTACCTTTCTTTCCAATCTGCTTTCTGGCGTCTGCACTATCGTACTCTCGTACCCCAATTAACGGCAGCTAATTCTTGGGCGAAATTGGCGATCCTTTGGGGTCCAATACCTACACATTATTTATATTTTGCATTATTCAATCAAACACTGTAGTATTTCATAGCATCGTCGTCCTAATATAGAAAAAGACGCTTGGCAGTCAACGTGTTAATCTTAACCGAACCAATCTTCCTCCACTTACTTTTCTTCAAATAAAAATAACCCTGCAACTCTTTACCTTTCTCTCCAATCTGCTTTCTAGCGTCTGCACTATCGTACTCTCGTACCCCAATTAACGGCAGCTAATTCTTGGGCGAAATTGGCGATCCCTTGGGGTCCAATACCTACACATTATTTATATTTTGCATTATTCAGTCAAACACTGTAGTATTTCATAGCATCGTCGTCCTAATATAGAAAAAGACGCTTGGCAGTCAACGTATTAATCTTAACCCAACCAATCTTCCTCCACTCACTTTTCTTCAAATAAAAATAACCCTGTCCAATACCTACACGACTCTTTACCTAATATAGAAAAAGACGCTTTCTCTCCAATCTGCTTTTCTTCAAATAAAAATAACCCTGCGACTCTACATTTCTCTCCAATCTCCTTTCTAGCGTATGCACTATCTCGTACCCCAATTAATGGCAGCTAATTCTTGGGCGAAATTGGCGGGGTATCAAAAGCTCGCACGCTCTCGTCGCGTGAATTTAAATCGATGAGCCATCGTAGTCTCCCTCCTCGCGAAAGTAACCCTGACCCACAGTTCTGTTCTGGAGTTAGGTCCCGGCCCTTCGAGGGAATGCCCCATTGTTAAGCTAGGAGCTGAATTGGCCTTTAGGGCACGCGCCAAACCCCTCCAACCCCCGCCGACCGTCATCCCCTTGCATCCCCTTGCATCCCGAGCGTGCCACCCTCCACGCGCCCTTTAAAACTGGCACCCCCTCGAAAGTATCAGAATGAGTCTGCGGAGCCCCCCTTTTCCGGGAGAACGAAAAAAATCGGGTCGACGCACTGTGATATATACGGGGTGGCACAAAAACACGCGTCTCGATACGAGGCTGGATTTGTGTGAGATGTGAAAATATGGAAAATGTTAAGACTTTGACTGCCGTGCGTATTTTGCTGTATTAGAACGGCGATGCTGGGAAATAGTAGAGCGTTTGATTGAATTATGCAAAATTTACATGATGGGCAGGTAATGGAGACCAAAGAATCGCGTCACCATTCTTACAATAAACGCATTTATAAAGTATTACATTTATAAAATGCATATACATTTATAAAATGGGTATTTTGCTGTATTAGTACGGCGATGCTATGAAATACTAGAGTGTTCGATTGAATTATGCAAAATCTAAATAATGTGCAGGTATTGGAAGAATCGCATCACTATTCTAACAATAAACGCATTTATAAAATATTACATTTGTAAAATGCGTATACATTTATTACATTTATAAAATGCGCATTTTGCTATATTAGAACGGCGATGCTATGAAATAGTAGAGAGTTTGATTGAATTATGCAAAATATAAATAATGTGCAGGTATTGGAGACCAAAGAATCGCATCACCATTCTTACAATAAACGCATTTATAAAGTATTACATTTATAAAATGCATATACATTTATAAAATGGGTATTTTGCTGTATTAGTACGGCGATGCTATGAAATACTAGAGTGTTCGATTGAATTATGCAAAATCTAAATAATGTGCAGGTATTGGAAGAATCGCATCACTATTCTAACAATAAACGCATTTATAAAATATTACATTTGTAAAATGCGTATACATTTATTACATTTATAAAATGCGCATTTTGCTATATTAGAACGGCGATGCTATGAAATAGTAGAGAGTTTGATTGAATTATGCAAAATATAAATAATGTGCAGGTATTGGAGACCAAAGAATCGCATCACCATTCTTACAATAAACGCATTTATAAAGTATTACATTTATAAAATGCATATACATTTATAAAATGGGTATTTTGCTGTATTAGTACGGCGATGCTATGAAATACTAGAGTGTTCGATTGAATTATGCAAAATCTAAATAATGTGCAGGTATTGGAAGAATCGCATCACTATTCTAACAATAAACGCATTTATAAAATACTCATTGCTGCCCATTGCGAATATTTTGGATTTTCAGTAAAATCTCTTGCGCCGGTCAGCAGTGACCATCACGGCAATCAAAGTTTTAATATTACTACCCACCAGCAGGTTTTTATAGTAAGTGGCAAGATGGCACTAGTTTGTCCACACTACATTTACTACGTTCATACTATTGTACTATCTATACTATTTTCCGCCATCACCTTCTCATTTTCTCTTAATTGTCCTCAACGGATTCGGCCATTCGTCGAATTTTGCCGTCGATTGACATTATTTTCGTTCATATTAAAAAAATCGGTATAGTAGTAAAAATTCCGGTATGGCGTTACGTTTGTGTGCAGTGCCGAGAAATTGATGAACAATTCCAGATGGCGTCGATTGGCGACGAATCATGACGTCGGTTGACATTATTTTCGTTCGTATTAAAAAAATTCGGTATAGTAGTAAAAATTCCGGTATGGCGTTACGTTTGTGTGCAGTGCCGAGAAATTGATGAACAATTCCAGATGGCGTCGATCGGCGACGAATCATGACGTCGATTGACAATATTTTCGTTCGTATTCAATAAATTCGGTATAGTAATAAAAATACCGGTATAGCGTTACGTTTGTGTGCGGTGCCGAAAATTTGATGAACAATTCCAAATGGCGTCGATCAGCGACGAATCATGATGTCGATTCACATTATTTTCGTTCGTATTCAATAAATTCGGGTTAGTAGTAAAAATTCCGGTATGGCGTTACGTTTGTGTGCGGTGCCAAAAATTTGATGAACAATTCCAGATGGCGTCGATCGGCGACGAATCATGACGTCGATTGACATTATTTTCGTTCGTATTCAATAAATTCGGTATAGTAGTAAAAATTCCGGTATGGCGTTACGTTTGTGTGCAGTGCCCAGAAATTGATGAACAATTCGAGATGGCGTCGATCGGCGACGTTTTATCGCGGATTCAGTAAATTTGGTAGTACGCCAAAAATTCCAGTTTGCATTACTTTCTTACGTTTGTCTGCGGTGCCGAAAATTTGATGAACAATTCCAGATGGCGTCGATCGGCGATGTTTTAATCGCGGATTCAGTAAATTTGGTAGTATCCCAAAAATTCCAGTTTGCATTACTTTCTTACGGTCCTGAAATCTTGACAAGCGATTCAAGATGACAGCGATTGAAAGCGTTTTAATACAGAATATAACTACGGTACGGCATTAATAATTTTGCTATTTATTTCGTTGCTTTTATGCACGGTACTGACATCTTGACAACTCCCAACACTTCCGGTTTCCATTATAAACACCGAGTGCCCGAATCCGCAACATTACCGACGACTCCTTCAAAACATCACTCCGCCCATTCTTCTTTCTCCTCCACCCCATCCCGCAAACTCACGTTTCGCCAACTGTCACGCGACATAAATCAGTTCCGTCATTCATTATCTAGAGCCCGTCCGTGAAACTTGACCAATCCAGCCACGTCTCGTGACGTTAAAAAATTCGATCGCATCCCCTGCGCCGATATCATCGATCAGGATCATGGTGTCCGCATTAGTCGGGGTCTCCCATATGTCCCTTTCTCCGTGCAGCCCGTCAGAGGGGGCAAGGGGTGGTCTCCTTGATTATGCGAATATCTACAGACAATGGGACCCCAACGTCAGCTGCTCCCTTCGGCCCTGGATACCACGGGGTCGTACACCCTCCGCGAAATAAGCAATAAGTTATGGTGGAACTGACGAACCCACCCCCTCCAAACACCGCTGCCAATCGTCGGATCCTCGGTCCATGGGGTGAGATCGTTTCATAGTTTAGTCGCGTCGCTCATCACGCTCAGTTCGATTTATGTTCCAGTTCGCAACGGAACGTTCGAGGATCTGTGCTTTGCTTTGTGCGTCTTCCGGGATCAATGATTGAGACAGTGACCGTTTTGAGAACTTTGATCTTGCCCTGTGATCATAACGTGAACGTAGATTAGTATACGGGGATGTCGGTAAATGTTCATTTTTGGCGTGGCTTGCGAATTTTAATGGATGAATGCCGCGAGGTACTGAAAGATTGTTGAATGTTTGATAGTTTTGTTGCCTTCAGCGCGCGTTTGCTATGCGATTAAGTGCAGTTGTGGCTTTTATTGACGTTCAGCGATTTAACACGTTGAACGAACGGCGTAAATTGGTGGAGTTTCTACCGGGGCCCAAATCCGAAACTCGGAATGTAAGCAGCGCGATAAGAAAGAGCGATACAATGCAATGCGTCGTTTAAATGTAACCACAGTTTATTTTGGTATATTAGAGAATAATAATTTTTATTTTTAGAAGATATTTTTTTTTAAAGAGTATTAAAAGGGACTTTTGTACAAGACGCTTACAAAGTAAAAAGGACCTCGAAGTGGGAAATATGATAAGCGTTCCGAAAAAACACTATGACAGATCTCGTTGCACCAGAACTTTCAGTCTCCTCAGACATTTCAGTTTCTTCAATTCATTTAACAGTGCAGTAGTTTTTGCATATTTTTAACATCTTTATTTATATCTTGATCCCTAAAATCTTTGTTAGACAGCGCAAAAGTGTAAATATATGTATATTTTTAATGTTTCTTTTTGTCTATTTTATAGTTTATTGTTCAAAAATCTGTTTTAATTGGAAGAAGAATAGCGTCACCCGTTTACGGGCGACGGGGCCCCGTGGAAACATAGCCGTCACCCATATCTGGGTGACGCGGCGTTCAACGTGTTAAACGGTTCGCTTAGTTGTATTGCTGCGGAGAATTTTTGCATTATTTGCGGGTTATGGAAGTAAATATACGTATATTTTTAATGTTTCTTTTTGTTTATTTTATAGTTTATTGTTCAAAAATCTGTTTTAATTGGAAGCAGAATAGCGTCACCCGTTTATGGGTGACGGGATCATGTGGAAACATAGCCGTCACCCATATCTGGGTGACGCGGCGTTCAACGTGTTAAACGGTTCGCTTAGTTGTATTGCTGCGGAGAATTTTTGCGTTCTTTGCGGGTTATGGAAGTAGTTGGCTGAAGAAGACTGAAGAACCGGAAGTTGGATTACTTTAGCCGGCAAAAGAAGACGCGTGAGTCTGTGCTCCTTGCGTTCACTGCGGGCTTCCATGTGCCAACTTTTCAAAATTCATAAGGCACGCGGTGAATGCCAAGAGCGGACCAAGTTCAACGATTAGCCTTCGATGCACCGTAGTCATGGTTTTAATGTTGAAGTAATACCATGCGTCAGTGTTTCAAGGACGACAGTCTGGAGAAGAATATTGCCCCAGGTCAGTAGGCAAGAAAAAATTTGCACTGTAAAAAAGTTTATGTTGTTTGTTCAGTCTGTCAATAAATATTGTTTCAGTATGTTAATTATATGTAAAATGTGTCCTGTTTCTTGGTTTTATGCACAACGCAAGAAGAATGTTTTGAGCTTAAAGTTAATACGAATTTTTGGCTCGTGTCGTTTTTATTTCATAAAAGGATGAAATTTGCGTTGTTCCGTTAATATGTCGAACTGCGAATTATCGTGAGAGAAAACTAACATATCAAAAACATTCCAAACAAGTAACAGTGCATTGCGTAAAATTATATGTTTTAAAACTAAACTACTTAAAACACCTTTATTTCAACTGTGAAAAATCATAGATACATAAGCACAATTTTTGCCCACACTTCATTGCGTAAAATTATATGTTTTAAAGCTAAACTACTCGAAACACCTTTACTTTTACCTGTGAAAAATCAGAGATACACAAGCACAATTTTTGCCCACATCTGCTTAAATTTATCTCGATCTATCACCTACGTTAACCCTTTGATTGCCACGAACTCTAATATGCGCCTGAAAAAATGTCCAACATCAACTATGCAGCCACAATTGTATTTGTACAATATAAATTCACATGTGCTTTTTATGAAATAACTTTCTTGCATCATTTAATTTGGTACATTTATAACTTAATCGCGTCTTCTATAGTGTCAAGCAACCGATTTCGTACCAACGTAAACTATTCCATTCCCGGCCGCCCCAACCAGAAGATTTCGGCATTCAAAGGGTTAAACCCAAATTGTACCAATGACAAAACTAGTCGAAACATCTTTACTTTCACCTCTGAAAAATTAGAGATACACAAGCACAATTTTTGCCCACATTCGCCTAAATTTACCTCGGTCTATCACCTCCGTTAACCCTTTGATTGCCATGAACTCTAATATGCGCCCGAAAAAATGTCGAACATCAACTATGCAGCCACAATTGTATATGTACAACATAAATTCACGTCTCTTCTTCATCAAATAACTTTCTTGCACCATTTAATTTGGTATATTTATAACTTAATCGCGTCTTCTATAGTGTGAAGCAACCGATTTCGTACTAACGTAAACTATTCAATTCCCAGTCGCCCAAACCGGAAGACTTCGGCATTCAAAGGGTTAAACCCAAACTGTACCAATGACAAAACTAGTCGAAACATCTTTACTTTCACCTCTGAAAAATCAGAGATACACAAGCACAATTTTTGCCCACATCTGCTTAAATTTATCTCGATCTACCACCTACGTTAACCCTTTGATTGCCATGAACTCTAATATGCGCCCGAAAAAATGTCCAACATCAACTATGCAGCCACAATTGTATATGTACAACATAAATTCACGTCTCTTCTTCATCAAATAACTTTCTTGCACCATTTAATTTGGTATATTTATAACTTAATCGCGTCTTCTATAGTGTCAAGCAACCGATTTCGTACCAACGTAAACTATTCCATTCCCAGCCGTCCCAACCGGAAGACTTCGGCATTCAAAGGGTTAAACCCAAACTGTACCAATGACAAAACTACTCGAAACACCTTTACTTTCACCTCTGAAAAATCAGAGATACACAAGCACAATTTTTGCCCACATCAGCTTAAATTTATCTCAATCTACCACCTACGTTAACCCTTTGATTGCCATGAACGCTATTATGCGCCCGAAAAAATGTCCAGCATCAACTATGCAGTCACAATTGTATATGTACAACATAAATTCACGTCTCTTCTTCATCAAATAACTTTCTTGCACCATTTAATTTGGTATATTTATAACTTAATCGCGTCTTCTATAGTGACAAGCAACCGATTTCGTGCCAACTTAAACTATTCCATTCCCGACCGCCCCAACCGGAAGACTTCGGCATTCAAAGGGTTAAACCCAAACTGTACCAATGACAAAACATGCAGCACCCAACACAATGATCCACGTGACAACAAACGTCTGCCTTCCAACAACACAATCAATGTCAAGCCGTGATATTCCTTGCCTGAAATAGGATTAAAAGACTCCTTCTCTACGGCGACTAGAGATAATAAAGACTGAAACTCGTTCTCCGCGTTCGAAAGAAGGAAGAAAAGCGCGTCGCGAGCAATCGTTTTAAGTGTCCCATCGGACAACGCAGAAACGCGGACAGCATGGGGTGGTAGGCGGTGGGGAAGAGAGTGGGGGTGTGCACGGGGAGGTTAAAGTCGAAACGGGCGTAATGGAAATTGGGGAATTCCCGGGCGAACGAAAACGGCCGGTTGTATCGACCGAGAGTCGTAAGCAAAAAGGGATGGTCGGGGCTTGGCGGGGGTGGCTTAAGGGTGGACGTACGTTGCCTGGCAACCCACCCCCTCCAGCATCTTTCCCTGGACCAGGCGGCCCCGTCTGCGCCAGCTACAACGCATACCAACCCTCAATACCAACCCCAATACGACTATTACATTATGTTATACGACTATTAATAGGGTTTACGGAAATACGGCGCGCGGATAATTTCGAAGAGGCTTGTTGTTTCTTTCGGGTTGTCGAGAATACTTAACCCTCTGTGGACCGAATTTTTTTTGGTGGTTGTACGAAATGTATGGAACGTGAAATCAACAAATATCAACCTCGAAGTACATATTAACACGTTGACTGCCAAGCGTACTTTGCTATGTTACAACCGCGATGCGATGAAACACTGCAGAGTATAATTAAATCGTGCAAAGTTAAGGTAACGTAGAGTTGTTAGAAGCCAAAGCATTGAAGCACCGTTCCAATAACAATTGCTTCTACAAGATTGCAAATAGGCTTCATAGCGAATTTTCTCATTTTTAGTAAAATCTTTTCCGTATTTTGCTATGTTAGAACCGCGATGCGATGAAATACTGCAAAGTATAAATAAATCGTGCAAAATTAAGGTAACGCAGAGTTGTTAGGAGCCAAAATATTTAAGCACCGTTCCAATATAAATTGCTTTTACAAGAATACAAATAGGCTTCATTTCAAATTTTTTGCATTTTTAGTAAAATATTTTGCGCTGTTTACCGCGTATTTTGCTATATTAGAACCGCAATGCGATTAAATACCGCAGAACATAATTAAATCGTGCAAAATGAAGGTAACGCAGAGTTGTTAGAAGCCAAAGTATTGAAGCATCGTTCCAATATCAATTGCTTTTACAAGATTGCAAATCGGCTTCATTGCGAATTTTTTACATTTTTAGTAAAATCTTTTGCGCTGTTTACCGCGTATTTTGCTATGTTAGAACCACGATGCGATGAAATACTGCAGAGTATAATTAAATTGTGCAAAATGAAAGTACCGCAGAATTGTTAGAAGTCAAAATATTGAAGGAAGCACCGCTTCAATATCAATTGCTTTTACAAGATTGCAAACCGGCTTCATTGCGGATTTTTTGCATTTTTATTCAAATCTTTTCCACCTGTCACCAATGACCACCGTGGCAGTCAACGTGTTAACAATGAATTCAGCAGTTTCAACAATTTTATTATAGTGAATACATTTTGTAACTTTGAAGTAACAACAACTTACAACGTTTGCACTTGTGTCTATAATAGCTTAAGTACGGAATTCCATAAAACAGTTGGCGTTTGACATTAAACACAGATATACGTTGTATTTCGAGCATTTTATTTTTGGGACCCCTTTGCACCCCGGCTTTTTACAAATCATTTTCGAAAATAGGTCATAGGAGGGTAGGGTCCTTCGGGGTCTTCAAGGCAATCTTCTTTCCAAAAACGATGAAAACTATTTTTCGTGTGGGATACTGATTTCCAAACAATTTTTTGTGGTTCTGAAGTTTCCTTATCTGATGATTTTTTACTACTAAATTCATCGTTGCTATCAATAATATTTATACGTCGTCGGGCAAATACTATTGGATGATCTTCGTTAGAATCAGAATCTGATAAAGAATCTTCGGACTTATTACTGCTAATGCTTCTTGTTCCTATTCCTTTTTTATTTTTATATCATTTTGTATCCATTTTTTGGGCCTCTGATATATATAAACTAAAAAGCAAAGAAAACACAAAAGTTATTGCAAATACACCGAACCCTACCATTATAGCCCATTGTGTCTTGAAAGTCACAAAGCTATATCACATGAAAATAGTAATAGAATGATTGTTTAAATGCAAAAAAATAAGACATTATTGATATACAAACTAAAAGCTATTACGTACGCTTGTTTGTTTAACAAACATCGATAGAAGAACAAATAATGACAATTGCACAAGACGGTTCCTTTGGCTTCTATTTTTAGACAACTTGCAAAAGCATTTACTTTGACATTTCAGGTTAGAGCTGATAACCGCATCAAGCGTGTTATTGGTTACTAAAGAGACATTATATAACCAAATTTATATGCCATATAGCAAAAAAAATTAAATTATTTAATAAAATATCGATTTATCGATATGTGACTTCAAAGTCCCGCGGGTCCATAGAGGGTTAATGTTGCAAAGGAACTGGGAACGTGTAATAGCGTTACGGACTGCGCATGTGGCACTTATAGCATTTCACGTAATGAGGAACTGGAAAACAATTTGATAACTTCGGTCTGGCACGGTAGTTAGTGTATGCAAATTTACGTACTGGCGAATATTTGTGTACTAAACGTACCAATTTCGTACTACCGCGTTTTTGACTAATGAACGTAACTGTGTGACTCCACTAAATGTTTTTTTACAGGAAATTTCCCAGTGAGTAACTATCGCAATTATCGCAATACACAGCGTTGTATATTATTTCAGAATTATTTAAGTGAATAAAGAGTTTGAGAAAATATGGTTTGCTGTTTGTTTCAACTTGTTCAATATCATAAAATGCAATAGGAAAATGGTTATTGTTACAAAAGCACTGAGATCAGGTAATACCATATTGGACTATTTAAATGCCACTTATAGTATTTGTTTTAATCAGAAACAGGAAAGTAGTATGACAATTTCAATCAACAGCACTGATTACTAGATAAATACTCGTATACCGTCAGAAGATTTTTCTATACTCTAAATAACTGCATAACTCAACAAAATATTTTTTATATCAAATCACAGTGAATAACTATTTTAATTACACATATCATTACATAGGTTCCTGATGAGGGAACCATGCTGATTGAATAAACAGAGTTTAAGAAGGTAATAATTCAAACAACAAGAATAACTGTTTCAATTGGTATTTCAAACTAACGTTGAAATCATATTTTCTCTATTATTTGTAATCATCTGTTATTTTTAACGTCTTCTTTTGCTGATAGTCTGTGCTGTTTACTGATATTGATCAAGTTTTCACTTGATTAGCTCGATTTTGTACACATTTTTGTTTATATATGAACATTAAACAGTACGTGTGATAAAATACAAATTAAATCATGTTGCATAAGATTGCGTAATCGTTCGATTGCGTTATCTCTATAATGATGGTAAGTAGTAGGTTATGTGTTTTTGTAACATAATTAATGTCAATCCACAGTTGTAATCGCTGTACGATTTAGTACCATTTATTTTTCGCCTAAAAGAACCCGACGCAAGAATGTCATGACGTAAAAGTTCCTGGGGTAAATTGGGATGACGCAATAATTCATGTCTTTCAAACCGCGTACTTAAGAATTTGGGAAAATGATGATTGATAGTATTCATTACCACTCAGCTTGACACAAAGAAAGCCGTGGCTCCTGACATTGCTACTTTAATACCGTGTATTTTCAGCTGTACCTATCTCTTTCCGAGAAAATCAGGTTACCCCGCTGAGATTCCACGTTTAAAAAAGGCGTTGAGCGCAAAGTGGCTGAAATGTCACTTACCCGACGTGACATCAAATGAAGTATTACGCGAACAGTTCATTTTTGTCCTCGTCGCCGAGACGTCATAACGATCGCACTTTCTACTCTTACCCCAAAACTGCCCGACTTAATACTTTACATACTGGTAAATTGGTTTACTTTCTATTTAGGCCGATAATTAACACGTATTCACCATTTTTAATGGGAAATATTATGTATTAAGAGTAAGTTACTTATATGATAACGACGTAAAAGACTAAACGACAAATTCAATCACTTAACACAAAATTAAAAATGATCAAGAATATTACTTTTTGTGAAGAAGATTGTACGAAACGTATGCACCTCGTGTAATGAAATAGTAAGAACTGAAGAACGACTGAAGCTTTCTTGGTCCCGCCGAATGCATATGTTTACTTAGTTTTCAAATGTTACCTGGACTACGACAATGTATCCTAAGTAGCGTGTAAACTGCATTGGAATACGAGATATAAAATACCCATTCAAATAAAGAAGAGAAAAGAAGAGATAAGAGCCGATTCAGACGTTCTTGTTTGAACCGGAATTAATTGTGGACGTTAGCTAACATCTACTTAGAGCCACTTTATGGCAGAAACGTGCATTTGCAGACCCTCATATTATTTAATATAGTTTTGGAACCAAGTAACGTATTATAATGATATTGGACTTAAATGAATTGGTTGACACCATAATTTTGTATAGTGCGATAAGCTTTAAAACACTCCCCAGTATGCATTGCAGGCTGATTTATGCACGTTGGCAATAATAAGTCGTTCGACACCTGCCACCAGGTGTGTTTCTGCCAAAACAAACAATGCAATCCCGTTTTCTTTGTCCTACATCGGTTTTATGGCCTATGGAGATTAAAATGTTCAAGGTCCGGTGGTTGGTGAGTTGTAACAAAACCGGCTGATATTTATTTTATATATCCTCAGTAATTTTACTATACATTGATTTGATTTCTTGTGCCATTTCAAGAGAAAACTTCAGGCACACATGCACGTCTCAAAAAGTTGCGCTGGAATAAGTTAATTCTCTGTAATCTCTAACAAACTTTAATGTCCTCTGAGAGGGGACAGCAGAGTGCAAAGGTTTAAGGGGACATTCTACTTTCTCGGGTCGAAAAAATCGATTTTTTTTTATTGCCTTATTCGAAAGTATATACTTTCGAGATTATGTCCTTAAATTTGCAGCGATAAATCCAAAAATTGGGAAAGTTATAGGCCTCGCATCTAATCCACCTCGCGCAGATAGAAGGGCCGTTTTTCTCTTTCGGCGATCTTTATTTATTCTAAGAAATTATCTAATTCTGGAAACGATTTGAAAGAGAAGATCAGCCAAATGTAAACATTGCATTGCTAAACATTACGAAGGAGTGTGTTCCGTGCACCAAAATAACATTTAAATATCATCTTACCCTTGACCTTGACGATGTCTGTTATGTTTATTGCTTTCTGAACATGCATTCAGTATTCAAACAGTTTTCAAAAGAGACGTATCGTTTTAATATGGATGGAAAACAAAGTAAATTTGTCAATTCGAGACCCTGTCGTTCGCGAAAAAGAACGTTTATTGGAAATCAGCATACAAGTGAATGCAGTTTAGAGTACGTCAGTACATCGGCAGAAAAATTAAAAGAAAATGTTGATCTGCATGTAAACATTGATCCGGCTATGAATTATTGTATATTACAATTTACTACGTAAGAATCTTTTATATACAAAAATTCGATATGCAAAACTTTAAATGCGTTTTTCTCAGTACTATATTTTTTCAACTGGCGTGCACGATTCCAAAAAAACTATTCGATCGATCGGTCCGAGATTTTAATATATTATTCTACATACTTATGCCTATCGTATGAACCACGGGTGTGTTAATTAATCATTATTTTCTCATTTTTTTCCACCCTAAAAAGACGGAAAAAATGCCATTTTTGTGAACCTAATTTTGGAAAGTCAGTCATTTTGAAAGTTTTCATGCAAACTCTTTCTCCGTGGTTCATGCGATAGTGATTTGTATGTAAATTAAGATTCCTGTTCTGTTTTTTTTTTCTGATTATCCCAACGACCGCAATCACGCACGCCAGTGAGTATGAATTTTTTGGAGGTGCTCCAGCAATTAAGAAGAATTTATATGAAAAAATTTGAAAAAACATAAAAAGAAAATATTTTTGTATAAATAAAGGTCGATATGATACATTGTGAAAGTTTCAAATTGCTGCGTTTCTATTTTCGATAAGAAAAAAATGATTAAAAATCAGTAAAATTTTTCGATGAGAAAGTAGAATGTCCCCTTAAATTCAGATGACGAGTCGGACTCGTCCACCGTAACTTCGGCCAAGTAAGCAGATGACGAGTCTCACTCGTCAAATGTACCCAAAGGGTTAAGTTGAAGAATGAGTGTTGAAAGGCTAATGAAAGTGAAGCTGCAAAATCTGTATGGTTAAAGGTAATAATTATATGATACCAATTCGCACAAATGCATATTATATCGATCCACGTAAATATACGTAATATATCACATTATCTTGTATATTTCGAGAATAAACCGATATCTTAGAAATAGTCAGGAGTTCATGCGGTCACTAGTAACTTATGAAGTAGTAAAAATAGTATGAACTCGGCATTATTTGCAAGACATCGATTTGTTCTGCAATTTCCAAATAACGGTCAAAAGACTTAGTAAATATATTACATATCATAAATGTAAATATCACCAGATTGACACAAATAAACGAAATAATAAATCCGAAAACGTTGTATTTCGTTTATCAGTTATTTATTATTATTGCATGTGCCTTTGTAGCGAATAGATATTTACTTACAAAAAGTTCTTATCCCAACGACCTTTTATTCCGTTATTTTCCCATTCCTTCCGTAAGTCAACTACGATTTAGAGAATAGCACAGAAAATAAAGCCTAGTACAACAGAAAAAATGGTGCCATCTCCCAGCAAACGTTTCCATTCGCCTCGAAAATCGCCGAGTAATGTTCCACGCTCGGCTAAGCGGAATTTTCGTCGGGGGGATGAAGTTTGAACCGAGTTCTGCCACTTTCGGTTAAACGCCGCGTCGTGCGAAACTTGCAAGTCATAATTCCTGTTGTCCTGCTACCCTGCGAACGTTAACTACGTAGTCACAATCGAGGAAGTGTAAGTATGAGATGCGAGCTTTCAGATATCATCGCCATGCGTACCTTAACATGTCATACTTTGAACTGCAAACGTTTCTTCATTGGCTTTATTGCGAGCGCGTTTGATATAGCAGAAACACAGCTAATTTAGTGGTGATAGGAAAGCAAAGCTATTGAAATTATTAAACTCCGTGCAAATGTGTTCATAATACTGTCAATTATTGGAATAATATGCAAAATCTGTTATAGTATAATTAGACCTATATAGTATTTAGACGAATTTGGTATTCTAGATTCAAGCTTATTCTAGATTTAAACAAACATCGCTATCGTAAAGTCCTGATAAAGTTGTATTAAAATCTTAACACTAGACGTGACTGGATAAAATACATAATTTATATATACCAAAGTTGCTACTGTCTATTGTTAAGTAAATACACTAATATTCTACAGCATATATAGTATTTATACACATTTACTACTGGTACAATCGTATCACAGAATTATCCAAGCTGATCCTAGATTTAAACAAACATCGCTATCGGAAAGTCCTGACAAAAGTTATATAAAAATCTTAACTGGATAAAATACATAATTCAAACATACCAAAATTACTACAGTCGATTATTAAGAAAATACACATTTATATACAATACAACACATACAAATACGGCGTATATAGTATCTATACACATTTACACTGGTATAATCATATCACATAATTATTCAAGTTTATCCTATATTTACACAAACTTCACTATAGTAAAGTCCTGATAAAGTTATATTAGAATTTTAACACTAGACGTGACAGAATAAAATACATAATTCAAACATACAAAAAAATTACTACAGTCGATTATGAAGAAAATATACTAATATTCTGCGGTATATATAGTATGTATACACATTTACAGGTGGTACAATCATATCACAGAATTATGCAAGCTTATTCTAGATTTAAACAAACATCGCTATCGTAAAGTCCTGGCAAAGTTATATTATAATTTTAACACTAGATGTGACTGAATAAAATACATAATTTAAACATATCAAAATTACTACAGTCATTTATTAAGTAAATACACCAATATCCTACGGTATATTTAGTATCTACACATTTACTACTGGTATAATCATATCACAAAATTATCTAAGTTTATCCTAGATTTAAATAAACATCACTATCGTAAAATCCTGACAAAGTTATATTAAAATCTTAACACTACACGGGACTGGATAAAAGACATAATTCAAACACACCAAAATTACTACAGAAAATACACCAATATTCTACGGTATATATAGTATCTATACACATTTACTACTGGTACAATCATATCACAGAATTATCCAAGTTTATCCTGCATTTAATCAAACGTCTGGCTATGGAAATCGTAACGCAACGTTTGACTGAACAAAAAATATAACCTAAACAATATTAAAATTAACTTACCAGACCTAACCCAGACGTAAATAGTATTTAGACGAATTTCCTACATCTAGGGTAGGCGTATGATAGAGTTATTCAAGCTTATCCTAGATTTAAACAAACATCATTATCGTAAAGTGTTGACAAAGGTTATATAAAAATCTTAACCCCAGACGTGATTGGATAAAATACATAATTCAAACGTACCATAATTACTACAGTTGATTATTAAAAAAATACACCAACATTCTATGGCATATATAGTATCTATACACATTTGCCACTGGTATAATCATGTCACAGAATTATTCAAGCTTATCCTAGATTTAAGCACACATCACTATCGTAAAGTTCTGACAAAGTTATATTAAAATCTTAACACTAGAAGTGACTGGATAAAATACATAATGCAAACATTAGTTTATCCTGCATTTAATCAAACGTCTGGCTATGTTAATCGTAACGTAACGTTTGACTGAACAAAAAATGTGATCTCGAAAATACTAAAATTAAAATACTAGACTTAACCCAGACGTAAATAGTATTTAGACGAATTTGCTACATCTGGGGTAAGCATATGACGGAATTATTCAAGCTTATCCTAGATTTAAACAAAAATCACTATCTTAAAGTCCTGACAAAGTTATATTAAAATCTTAACACTAGACGTGACTGGATAAAAGACATAATTCAAACACACCAAAATTGCTACAGTCGATTATTAAGAAAATACGCCAATATTTTATGGCATATATTGTATCTACAAACATTTACTGCTGGTACAATCATATCACAGAATTATCCAAGTTTATCCTGTATTTAAGTAAATGTCTGGCTATGGAAATTATAACGCAACGTTTGATTGAACAAAAAATATAGCCTAAAAAATACTAAAATTAAAATACCAAACCTAACCCAGACGTCAATAGTATTTAGACGAATTTGCTACATCTGGGGTAAGCATATCACAAAATTATCCAAGCTTACCCTAGATTTAAACAAACATCACTATCGTAAAGTCCTGATAAAGGTTATATAAAAATGTTAACTGGATAAAATATGTACATAATTCCAACATACCAAAATTAGTACAGTCGATTATAAAGAAAATACACCAATATTCTACGGTATATATAGTACCTATACACAGTTACTACTGGTACAATCATATCACAAAATTATCCAAGTTTATTCTGCATTTAATCAAGCGTCTAGCTATGGAAATCGTAACCCAACATTTGACTGAACAAAAAATATAGCCTCACAAATACTAAAATTCCTTGCATTGTAACTGACGGAAGTTATACCCGCGCTGCACCGAGTACGATTAATTAAAATCAAAATAATTCTACAGTATTTTTACCGCAAATTTAATCCCAACTCTCCGAACCCACTGCACCTTGCATTCCTGAACTACCACATAAACCCAGCTCAATTTGTACTATTCCATACGTACACCCGAAAGTAAAAGTAAGAGCAGCCTCCCATTTTTGGGGCACCTCATACCTTTAGTTCACGAGGTCCTTTGCTCGGTCGATCTCCTCCAGCCTCAAAGGGATAAGAGCGTAGGCGCGACAAAGAAATTGAGATGAAGGTCACTTTGCCAATAGGAAGCGCCGCGAAAAAGAACCGAGACGGAGCGAAGGTTGAGACAAAAGAAGTCGAGGGACCCGGAAGGAATAATGGAAATTGCGAAATAGGAGCGGCCAAATGAAATTCCAATGAGGCGGCAAACGCAAAATGAGCCATCGGCGATGAAGCTCCGAAAGATCATGAGTGAAAAATGGGGAAAACGCAAAGTGTGAGAGGGAGAAAATTGCGATGGAGGAGGAACGACGTGAGGCGAGTTTTCACCCTCCAACATCGACGGAACCTGTACCAGGTTGTTCAATAAGTTTTGTTTTGTTTTGTTGAGGGCGTTGCTAGTAGTCCAAATTTGTTTTTGTTTTGTTGGTTCACTCTTCTTATCAACGTATGCGAAGGTTCATTTCAATCAGTCAATTCATTCTTTGTTTACAAGCCATTTTGTGTCGCCGTGTCACAGTATTTTCGACAATGGAAAAATTGAATATCGTGCAGTGATAAAATTCTTATTTTTGGAAGGTGTAGCACCAAAAGAAATTCACGAACGAATGTTAAGAGTGTATAATGAACGTTCACCTTCAATTAGAACAGTAGAAAGATGGGTTGCTGAATTTAAACGTGGTCGTACAAGCCTTGAAGACGATCCACGTGAAGGACGTCCAAAAACCGCATCAACACCAGAAATCAGAAATCGTAGCCAAAGTACAGGATATGGTTTTGGAAGATCGTCGATTGACTGAGAGCGATTTAGTAGAGGCTCTACACATCTCATTAGGCAGTGTGAGTCATATTTTAAATGTAATTTTGAGTTTTAAAAAGCTGTGTGCACAATGGGTGCCGCATTCGCTAACAATTGAACAAAAACACATTCGAATGCGACTTTCCCAACAACATTTGGAGTGTTTTAAAAAGGATAAAGTGGATTTTGTGCGTCGATTCATCACTATGGATGAGACTTGGGTTTATCACCATGATCCTAAATCAAAACAAGAGGCTAAAGAGTGGTGTGAACCTGGTTGTTCGGCTTCGAAACGAGTTCGTGTCCAGAAATCGGCCAAGAAGGTTCTGGCATCAGTTTTTTGGGATGCGAAAGGAATTTTATTTGTGGATTATTTGGAAACTGGTAAAGCAATTAATTCTGAATATTATTGCAACCTTCTGGACCAGTTGAAGAAACAAATTCGTGAAAAAAGACCCGGTTTGCAGAAGAAAAAAATCCTTTTTCATCAGGAGAACGCACCGTGTCACAAGAGCATTTTGACAATGGCTAAAATCCATGAATTAAAGTTCGAATTGTTGGAGCATCCGCCGTATTCACCAGATTTGGCCCCCAGCGACTTCCATTTGTTTCCAGAACTCAAAAAATTTATGCGTGGCAAGCGTTTTTCGTCGAATGAAGGTCATAACGGCTGTTGAAGCGTATTTTGCAGACCTTCCGGAATCTCACTTCAGGGATGGGATCCACAGATTGGAGGATCGTTGGAGCAAGTGCATTAATGTTCAGGGAGATTATACTGAATAATAAAGTGTATTTTGAACCATAACATTGTGTTTTTCTTATCGAACGACAAAACTTATTGAACAACCTGGTATCTCTCATCCGAGTCGTGCGCCGGATCAGGAACTAACTTTCATTCAGGCGATATATTCCACGGTGACACGCCCCGTTGGAATCGGCACTGATTGCGAATTATCTGTTTTCACTCTCTCTCGCTCCACGCCTCTCGTCGCTCGCACGGAAAAAGAGGCGTACAAAAGCGATCGTCCGGAGAATTTCTCGCCTCGCGCCGATCGTGGGAAATCATTTAGATAAGGATAGTCTATCTCCGGTTTTGTTCGAACCGCCGTTCTCGCCTCGCTTGTGTTCCATCGGCGGTATCGTTTTCCATCGTTTTGCGTCATTTTTCTGTCTGCTATCCTCGCATGTCGTTTTCTCTGCGAACCGTGTCGCTGGAGTTCTTTTGTGGACTCGCGACATTCGGTTGCACATCTTGCAGGTCCTTGAGTCTCTGGGTTTCAAGAAGTTTGCGTATCTTAACACTTTGAGGACCGCTAAGAAATCTGTAAGAAACACGCCTGGGACCGCACGTTTTTGGGAAATTTGTACGTTACAAAAAATCATAACTCTGTCATTTATCAAACAATTTTTATGAAAGTTTCAAAAATGGTATAATTGGAAGTATTTGATGTATTATTAACACGTTGAATGCCACGGTGGTCACCGGTGACCGGTGCAAAAGATTTTACCATAAATGCAAAAAAAAATCGGCATGAAGCCTATTTGCAATCTTGTAAAAGCAAATTATATTGGAATGATGTTTCAATACTTTGGCTTCTAACAACTCGGCGTTACCTTTATTTTGCACGATTTAATTATACTCTGCAGTATTTCATCGCATCGCGGTTGTAACATAGCAAACTACGCGGTGACCGGCGCAAAAGACTTTACTAGAAATGCAAAAAGAAATTGGCATGAAGACTATTTGCAATCTTGTAAAAGCAATTGATATCGGAATGGTGCTTCAATACTTTGGCTTCTAACAACTCTGCGTTACCTTAATTTTGCACGATTTAATCATACTCTGTAGTATTTTATCGTATCGTGATTCTAACATAGAAAAATACGCGTGGTAGTCAACGTGTTAAAAAAAAGGATGTTTTTTAATAATTATCACAACTTTTTTACTTAAAAAATAGATGTGTATGAAGTTCGTAGAAATTGTAAAATAGGATGCATTTTAGGTATTATTTAAAAACAATTTTTTAAAAAAATTATTTACACAAATTATCATACAATTTTATGTGAAAATCAATTTTGTCAGAGTTTCTAGTAGTTTTTTAAAGTACGATATCGTGTGAAACATTTTTATGTATGAAAAAGAACCATACAAAATTTATATATGTATGTATGTATCGTGATTCGCTTTACTTTTTATTGAATATCGATTTAAATACTTAAATAGGCAAAATAGATACAATGTATCAAAGTGACATCTAAAGACAGCGTGTAGAAAACACGAGAAAACTCATGAGCGGTCCTTAAAGTGTTAAAACGTTGAATATGTTAACTGTATACCATGTGCACCATGTTATCCGAAATAAAGAGGAATAATTTTTTATGATTTTTGTACTTGATTGTATATGTCAATATGTTGAATATAGTGAGGCAATAACTAATTCGGCGGTTGACATTTCTTTGAAAGTTGTAATCTTGATGTTTTGATTGATTGCAATTTTATTATGTGATATATTTTACATGTGAATAAGTTGAATATAGTAATGCAATAACTAATTCGGAAGTGACATTTCTTGGAAAGATGTAATCTTGATGTTTTGTTTGACTGCAATTTTATTATGTCATGTATTTTATGTGTGAATAAGTTGAATACAGAAATGCAATAACTAATTCAGGGGTAACATTTCTTTGAAAAATGTAATCTTGATGTTTTGTTTGATTGCAATTTTATTATGTGATGTCAAAACGGTCAAACGGTGGTGGTTCGATGAATTGTTGGCCTAATTGACCTGAAATCAACAGAATGAATTATATAGGACTGATAAACAACAAAATTCCTCCTTAACACGTTGACTGCCACGGTGGTCATCAGTGACCGGTGCAAACAATTTCATTAAAAATGCAAAAAATTTGCAATAAAGCCTATTTGCAATCTTATAAAAGCAATATAAATATTAGAACGGTACTTCAATACTTTGGCTTCTAACAACTCTGCACTACCTTTATTTTGCACGATTTAATTATACTCTGCAGTATTTCATCGCATCGCAGTTCTAACATAGCAAAACACACACGACAGTCAACGTATTAACCAACTTATTATCGCCGCCTGTCTTCCTTTGCCTTTTGCCACCTTTCTTTTTGTCCCTTCTGAAACGATCCCGACTGTTTCCAACGCCGTCTCTTGTGATTTTGTTCTTTTTTTAGCCAGCAACGATGGATTACGAGCTGGAAGACGTCGTTACTGTTTCTGTCGCTATTTAGTATGGGTACCGCGATACTCGTAGACCGCAATTCCTTTATGTAGGTGCGTAGGTGTGGGAGAAGTGGCAGAAAGAAACAGATACACGGAGAGTTAGGAAGAGTGGACCGTGGGGGAGAGGAAAAAATCGAGCATGAAGATGGTCGGCCAAGGCAATGTACTGGAAGAGATACGCGGTGTACATTCACCTTTATTCCCGTTAGAGAGCAAATTACACGTTGGGAGGCCAATGACGATGGGGTTTCGTTTCCGGATCCAGCGTGACGTCAGTTGAGACTAGAATGCTTTTCACGTCTACGTCTTGAGAGAATATCGAAAGGCACTTGGCGTCGTAAATAAACGAATGGGCAACTCGTAAATGTTGCAGAAGATTTTTGATATGAAATATAATAAATTTAAATCCGATAACCCACAAAAACGTTTGGATTTCGTACAAAATGGATGTTTTCTTAGCACTTCGAGTGCCAAAGTGCAAAAGTTAATGAATGTCTTCGTGCGTGCCTAGTTCGTATCTCATATGTCTTATCTACGTTAGAGATCGTTCTAATTCAGCGAAAATGAAGCCATCGGTTGTATTATAGTACAAGAAAGGGGTGGAATTGATCTTTTTGATGAATTGGTATCTTATGCGTCAATACTGAAAAAAAAGGTATCAAAGCGTTTAACACTAGATTGCCCAAGGCAGTTATTTTGACGGTTTTTTAATTTCAATTAGAAAAACAATTATGAAATTGATGACACAATTTCTTAGAATTTGGTGACTTTTTCTATAACATGTAAATGGGTTTATGAATAATTGTAGTTACTTCCGCCCTCCTTTATTTCCGTATATATATGTGTGTTATACCTATATTGCCCAGAAGCAGTCATTTTGACTGCTTGGTAAATTTTAAATAATCAAAAGATTTTTATTTATTGAATTGAGTAAATTTCTTATATGACCTGTCCGGCTTTGTATTGAAATATGATGCATGATAAATTGTCGATTTGGGCGTATACTTGATAAGTGTCAGTTGCTCTATAAGCTAAAGTAGTTATTACTACTATAAGTTTATTACTATTTATACTATTATAAGTTTATTTCATTTCTTTTGCGCCCTAACTTTATGAAAAAAATGTCGAACAGAAATGAGTTCTTGGAAAAGCTAACGAACATAAGTGAAGAGTGCTCCGATATAGAATCAAATGCAACAAATTCTGAACTATCATCTGAAGATGAAGCGGATTATATTCAAAGTGAAACATCTGACGCTGAAGATAGTGATGAAGAGTCGATCACCAATGATGAAAATGAAAGTGTCATCAATATGCCCAGGAAAAGGTGTAGGGTGCTAACTAGTTCAGATTCTGATGAAGAAACTGAAAATACGTTTCAGGAGGTCGAAACAGCTGCTGATGGTACTGTGTGGACAAAAATTGACGAAGGTGGTATTCCTGGAAGGATACCATTTGCTTGTATTTTCAAGAGTGTAAAAGGGCCAACAGGCTACGCAAAAAGGAACATTGTGGCAAATAATCTTATCAGTGCATTATCGTCGATAATAGATAACTATATTATCAAACATATAAGAAAGTGCACAGAAGAATGTCGCCGAATTTTGCGGAACGGTTGGACAATATCATTACCGGAAATACGTGCATTTATTGGGATTCTGTATGCTCGTGGAGCTTACGAGGCAACAAATTTTAAATTGAGTTATTTATGGTCAGCGAAGTGGGGTCCCGAATCTTTTAGAAAAACTATGGCCAGAGAAAAGTTCAAGCAAATCCTACGATTTATTCATTTTGACAAAAGAACCGAATGCAGTAGGTGCCTGCAATCAAATAAATTTGCCTTGCTTTCGGAAATACGGGTTAAGTTCATTGAAAACAGTCAATATGTACAGTTAATATTTACTAATAACCTGTTATATAACTGTAAATAACATAAAAAATATTAAAAATTAATTTTAAACAAATTTCTTTACATATTTGTTATTTTTTCACAATGCAGTCATTTTGACTGTTTTTGGGCAATATAGGTATACAAGAAATCTCGGGCAATCTAGTGTTAATTAGGTAATTAGGTGCATCAATTCACTATCAGTTTTAAATTTCTTTATATTTCATAAAACTGCTGCCGAACAAAATATTACAATAACGTATTTTGGAGAAATTAGCTCTTTAATCAATTATTTTGTTATTAAATTCAACATATACTTATACAAACACATGCATAAGTCGTGCCTCTTTAATAAATAAAAGCATTATATAAAATAAAGGCTGTCAATAAAAGAGCAGAATTTCTGGAAAACGTGGAACCCAAAATGTTACTTGGTATATTTGGGGAAGTGCACAAATGGGGGAATTACGAATTAACTAAATCCATAATGAATTAATGAACAGACAAACAGTAAAAGGTGAACAATGAATCCTGACAATACAGCAAAACACATTAAATTGAAATGTGGTAATAAACGAAAGTATTCGACATTTTTACCAAATAGATATTTTTTTCATTGCCGTATTCGAGAAAGCAGTCAAATACGAAAGTTGTATACATGCACAACCACCGGCATAGCATTTTCATAATAAAACATCGCTCAACAACAAGTTTCAGTTGAAAATCATCGAAATTTTGCTGCATCCACGGAACTTAAAGGACTTCTCGAACACGCAGCATCTCCCGAACGCGACAAGCTTGCGCAACTTGGAAAACGTAGCCGGAACTTAGCGAACTAGGAAAGTATTTAGACGGGAAGAAAACTTGGGAAACGCTGCGAACTCCGAGTACGTCGTTCCTGCGTTTACCGCCGACGAATCTTTGCAGCGACCCATTGCTCCGCCAGCGACTTTCAGCCCGTTGTTCCATCTTGACGCGGAGAGTCGCGAATTACGCAAATTATCAGCGTAACCGTATTTCCCCGTGCTCGTTCCGGTGCGCCGGCTATTTCAATCGCCCTGCAACGAAGCATCACACACTAACGTACCCCTAAACGCATACCAGCGCACATCAATAGACACTAAACATGCGCACACCCGCGCATAAGTGAATACTGACGAACACAGGCGCAATGGACACACCTGAAAGTCGACACGGGTTTCAAATGCAGCACAAACGTGTTGGGCCGTCGTCTGCTTGTACGAAAGGAATGCGTATGTAGATGCGTGCATGTTGAGAACGGGGTGGAATGAGAGAGATGGAAAAATCGCGGGCGCGGGGGTGGACGAGAAGGACAGAGAGATGGGAGTGGAGATAGCGAGAAATAGAGATACGGAAACAGCGATGGAGCGGGATGCAAACGCGGGGGAAGACGCAGATATACATATTGGAAAAGCGTATTCGTACGGAAGGACGGCAATACACGTTTTGCCGGATTAACGGCAGAAATATTCATAACGTCCGGAAAAAGCGCGCGTAACAAAAATCCGGATGCGGATAAAGGAATGAATACCGCGAAATGACGGCTGTGGCGAAAATCTGACGGAGACCCACAAATTCAACCCTGAGCTTAATTTCGTTCGAGGTCAACGGGAGCGTAGCGCGGAAGCGCAAAAGGTCAACTAACCGTGTTTCGGAGCGGGGTTTCAAGACGGAGAACGCAATTTTCAGACGCAACAAAGACGATACGCGGCCGAATGATGATAAATAGAAAAAATAGAGGCGAAATCGGATGAATGTCGGGAGAGAGCGAGATGGGCTCTCGGCGAAAGAGATCCAGGGAGGAGAGAGAGAGAGAGGGAAACTCACATGGGAAAGGGGAAAGCCGAGATACGGGGAGAGATCAATACGAGGTCGCTAGGCAACGAGCCTCCGGCGATCTCGGTCCGGGTAGACAGGGTGCCGCCAACCCTGAAGCCACCCACCACCGCCAACCCCGACCACCCCCGACCACCTTCCACGCCGAAACCACCCACTGAATACACCGTGCACCACCCCTCCACGCCACTGCTCCCTCGTTGTTCCACGCTGTCTCTGCCGATAGATCTGTCCTTGCGTGCTTTCGTGTATTTCTATATGCCTTTCCTGATTCCGGGCTCATTTCGCATCTTTTCGCGAACTCCTTCTTCAACTGGGCGCTTTACGATACGCGTCCACTAACGCTTCTGTCCAGATGAAATTCTATTCGCGTGTCTTGCAGTTGGATTCTTTTTACTGGCAATATTGCTCTTCTGTTTCTTACTCTTTTCAGCAATTATGTCTTAACACTTATTATGTAGCAATTATCAAATAATGCCATTAACACGTTAATTTTATATACTTATATATTGCTAATTGTATACGATTAAAACCGTTAAAATGTCGAATACATTTTTAAGTGGGGTTAAATGACCCCTTTCAAAATTTACTTTAAAATCGTAAATTCATTCTTATTTCTTTCGCTCATTTGACTTTCTGTAAATTCTAATATCATTTGATTGTTCAATTTCTTGCTTTAATAAATTAGGAATTTCTTTCAGAAAATCAACGTTTATTTCATAAGGGATCAAATGATCCCTCATGGTAAGAATAGGTAGGTGTAAAGTACCGGTATGTTTAGTATTAAGCCTTTGTGCAGGTTGTCATTCGAGTATTATCGATTTCGACTGATTAATGGCTTTACAGAAAATCGAAGGTGTCATGAAGACATTTTCGAAATGGATTAGTTTCGACGTGGGCGGCGTCTGTTGCCGAAAAACTTGCATTCGACTCGTTGTTCCATGCTATCTCTGCCGATAGATCTGTCCTTGCGTGCTTTCGTGTATTTCTATATGCCTTTCCTGATTCCGGGCTCATTTCGCATCTTTTCGCGAACTCCTTCTTCAACTGGGCGCTTTACGATACGCGTCCACTAACGCTTCTGTCCAGATGAAATTCTATTCGTGTCTTTCAGTTGAATCTGTTCTGCTGGCAATATCGTTCTTTTGTTTCTTACTCTTTTCAGCAATTATGTCTTAAAACTTATGGCTTAACACTAAATGTACCAAGCGGAGATACCTTTCAAAATTTACTTCAATTTTTATGATCTTCACTTAATTCTGTATACTTTAACTTAATTTTAAATGATCTTTACTTAAATATTGCTAATTTTCAAGTAGTACGATTAAATCCGTTAAAGTTAAATATTGTCCATTTTTAAATGAGAATTTTGTATTTATGTGAATGTATTTTCACACTTTTAGGCGTTGTCGATTATCAAGCCGCAATTTTAACACTAAACGTACCAAGCGGGTACCATCAAATGATCCGTTTCAACATTTATTTCAATTATAAATGATCTTTACTTAAATATTGCTAATTTTCAAACAGTACGATTACATCCGTTAAATTTAAACATTGTCCATTTTTAAATGAGAATTTTGTATTTTTGTGAATGCATTTTCATAACTTTAGGCCTTGTCGATTACGAAGCCACAATTTTAACACTAAAGGTACCAAGCGGGGTTAAATGACCCCTTTCTGAAAAAGTTACTTTAAAATCGTACATTCATTCTTATTTCTTTCGCTTATTTGACTTTCTGTAAATTCTTATATCATCTGATTATTCAATTTCAGGCTTTAATAAACTAGAAATTTCTTTCTGAAAATTAATGTTTATTTCATAAGGGGTCAAATGATCCCTCATGGTAAAAATAGGTAGGTGTAAAGTACTGGTACGTTTAGTATTAAGGCTTTGTGCAGGTTGTCAGTCGAGCATTATCGACTCCGTCTGATCAATGGATTAACAGAAAAATCGAAAGTGTCGGGAAAACATTTTTGAAATGGATTAGTTTCGACGTGGGCGGAGTCTGTTGCCAAAAGAACTTGCATTCGATTCGTTGTTCCACACTATTTCTGCGGATAGATCTGTCCTTGTGTGCTTTCGTGTATTTCTATATACCTTTTCTGATTCCGGGCTCATTTCGCATCTTTTCGCGAACTCCTTTAACTGGGAGGTTTCTGATACGCGTCCACTGACGCTTCTGTCCAGATGAAATTCTATTTGCGTGTCTTTCAATTATATTTTTTGTTCTGGCAATATCGCTGCTCTGTTTCTTAGTCTTTTTAGCAGATATGTCTTCTTAACACTAAAAGTATCAACCGGGGTCAAATGATGCCGTTCAAAATTCACTTTAATTTTTATGAGCTTCACTTAAATATTGCTAATTTTCAAGCAGTACGATTGAACCCATTAAATTTGAATATTGTCAGTTTTTAAATGAGAATTTTGTATTTGTCGATTATCAAACCGCAATTTTAACACCAAACGTACCAAGCCGAGTCAAATGACCCCTTTCAAAGTTTACTTTAAAATCGCTTTAATAAATTAGGGATTTGTTTCCAAAAATCAACGTTTATTTCATAAGAGGTCATATGATCCCTCATTGTAAGAATAGGTAGATATAAAGTACCGGTACTTTTAATGTTAAAGTGTCTTCACGTAAATATTGTTAATTTTCAAGCAGTACGATTGAATCCGATAAATTTAAATATTGTCAATTTTTAAAAGAGTCGTCCATCGATGCTTCTGTCCAGATGAAATTCTATTCGCGTGTCTTTCAATTAGATTTTTTCTTCTAGCAATATCGGTCTTCTGTTTCTTAGTCTTTCTAGCAATTATGCCTTCTTAAGCCTTTGTGCGGGTTGTCAGTCCAGTACTATCGGCTCCACCTGATTAATGAATTTACAGAAGAATCGAAGGTGTCGTGAAAACATTTTCGGAATGAATTAGTTTCGACGTGGGCGGCGTCTGTTGCCGAAAGCACTTGCGTTGGACGGAAGTCCCAAAATCTCGCCGTACGCGAAATTGAAAGCACTAACATGCTGTGCACCGCGCAGCTGCGGTTTGTTTCGCCGGTAGGCGAACACGTACCTTAAGCGTTTTATGTACGCCCGGCGATTCGTTTCGCAGTTGAATAGATTAAGCGGTCGAGCTGAGTTAAAAATCGCTTCAGCGATAGCACGCTGATGTTTCCGAGAAATCAAATAACGTTTCACCTCGGCCCCATCGTTCTTGGCCGATTAAGACACTTAACAATCCAATGAAAATTATGTATCATTACATTTATTGCTGCGACTTATTTCCGATATCACCATTTCCAATTTTTCAATAATCGCTCATGGGAACCCGCGCAGTTCCCAGTGTTTTAACACATTGTTGATAGGCAATTTTCAATAAAAGCTGTCTCAAGTCACCGGCTATTATTTCGTAATTGAACACGGAAGTGAAACGATGTAAATTACCTTCAATAAAGTTTGTTCGTGCATAATGAATTCAAATTGAACTTTGGGCATTAATTTTAGGTAACTTTTCATATTTTTTCGTATGATTAACTGTACAGTAATTTACGCGTAGATGTAAACAAGAGGTTTTGCACATATATCTTGTTTCGTTGCACTTTCCTTTTAAAGAGCTAGATTATGCCCTTGTTATTTCATTTCCAATAATCATTTTCCAAATGACTAAAATTTATTTAAAAATGTATTGAAAAATGCTTCACCGTCCCGTTCCGTCGTTCTTGACACTTTCTAATACTAGAATTGTAATAAAAACCTCAGTACCAAGAAAAGTATGCTTTTTTATAATAAAGCAGACACGATTGAATACAATGAACAAAATTTTGCTATATTCTATATTGCCCTGCGCTTCAAAAATTAAAATAGCCAACGCAAGTGCAAATACGTGCAAGTATTTTATTTCTTGTTATGATTATTAAATTTTTCAGCATTCAAATTAAATGATTTTTACAATTGACTAATTATGAAAATGATGTAAGTCCATTCACAGCCCATAAATATATATTATTTCAGTTAAACTCGCCTAAAAGAGATTTATATAATCAATTGACGTATTAAATAAATTAGTAGAAACATTGCTAGACTTTACATAATTAATTGACATTTTTGCATTGACCGACATCCTAACCTTTCATTTTCTCGAAACAACAAAAAACCGGTCAACAATGTGTTAACACTAAACGTACCAAGCGGGTTCATATGAACCCCTTCCAAAATTTACTTTAAAATCGTACATTCATTGTTATGTATGAATGGATCTTGTGAATGCCTTATTATGGTGGATTTCTGCATATTTTCAAAAATGTCGTTTACGAGAAGAGACAGAGATAAAAGAATAGAGAGAGATTATGTTATTGGTAGCGGAATATAATTGAGAACGTCAGTATTTTTGGAAAGTTCATGTCTATATTAGACGTAACGTTGTAAGTAGGAGAATACGAGAATTTGTACTACTGAATATTGGAAAATAATGGAGCGAAAACGTGTGGAAATTACAATAGGAGACAAGATTACAAGTATTTCCTTGCACGATACGCTTTATAAAAATTCTCGAGAATATATACGAATCGGTTATTCATAATAATTAAGTGAGCGCACTACAATTTTTTAAGAATATATAGAAATCGGTTGTTCATAAAAATTAAGTTAGCACACTACAATTTCTTGAGAATATATACAAATCGATTGTTCATAAAAAATAAGTTAGCACACTACAATTTATAAAGCATTCATATAAAGTATTCACGTATAATTTATTGAAAAATTCTTCACCGTCACGTTCTGTCTTTCCTGACACTTTCTAATACTAGAATTGTAATAAAAGCCTCAGTACCAAGAAAAGTATACTTTTTTATAATAAAGCAGACGCGATTGAACGCCAAAAACAAAATTTTGTTATATTCTATATTGCCCTGCGCTTCAAAAATTAAAATAGCCGACGCAAGTGCAAACAGGAGTTAACTCGTGACCGGTCAATAATGTGTTAAGTCACCGAAACAAATAAGTTTTTATTTTCATTATATAGATGAGGATTCGGTTCATCTTCTGTCACCTGTTTTATGTGGTGCATATTACACTCAATTGTTTTTAATTTACATTCAACTACTTTTTAAAGCAGACGAGATTGAACAGAATAAACAAAATATTGCTATATTCTATATTTCCTTGCGCTTCAAAAATTAAAATAGCTGATACAAGTGCAAACACGAGTTAGATCTTGACCGGTCAGCAACATTTGGCCATGAAAACAGGAGTTAACTCGAGACCGGTCAACAATCTGTTAATACGACTCTGTGTCAATGCAAGCTTTATTTTCAGTCGGCGTGCGTACAGAAAAGTCGGCGGAATACGTCGGCGATTTGAAAGCGAGTTTCGAGAAACTTACGAGTTCGCTTATCCCTTTACTCTGACAATTGGCAAAGCATGGCGACGCCCCTAAGGATCCAATGTTCCGGAGGATGCTCCGTCGGGAGCCATATGGCGATTACAAAGTTCGTAGAGTGTCCGGTTGTCGAGAGGACCCCTTTTCTCTCGCTCGTCTTGTAAACCGGACAGGTGTAAGTTCGGCGGTCCTTTATGTTGTCCTTCTTCATCGGCATTAGCCAAATCTATTGGCAGAAATTATGTTGATTCGCTTATTAATGAGATTACTATTGTATCGCAAGTTCAGTCAATATTTTCTCAGTATGAAACGATCTTCGCCGGCATAAGCCAAATCTACTGTAAGAAATTATGTTGATTCGCTTATTAATGAGATTACTATTGTATCGCAAGTTCAGTCAATTTTTTTCCACTATGGAAACATTTTCATTGGCATAAGCTAAACCTATTGCTAGAAATTACGATGGTCCGCTTATTAACGAAATTACTATAATATTGCAATTCATTCTATTTTTTTCCCACTATGAAAAAATCTTCATAGGTATAAGCCAAATTTATTGCTAGAAATTATGTTGGTTTGTTTATTAATAGAATGACTATAATATCGCAAGTTCTGTCAATTTTTCCCCCGTATGGAAAAATTTTCATTGGCATCCGCCAAATCTATTTATAGAAATGATGTTGGTTTGCTTATTAATGAAGTGACTATTGTATTGCAAGTTCACTCATTTTTTTCCGAGTATGAAAAAATCTTTGTCGGCATAAGCCAAATCTACTGCTAGAAATTATGTTCGTTTGCTTATTAATGAAATGACTATTGTATCGCAAATTCAATCAATTTTTTCCCACTATGAAAAGATCTTCATTGACATAAGCCAAATCTATTGCTATAAATTACGTTAGTTTGCTTATTAATGAGATGACTATTGAATCGCAAATTCAGTCAATTTTTTTCCACTTTAAAAAAATCTTCATTGGCATAACCCAGATCTATTGAGAGAAATTGCGTTGGTTCGCTTATTAATGAAATTACTATTGTATCGCCAGTTTATTCAATTTTTTCCCAGTGTGAAAATATCTACAACGGCATAAGCCAAATCTATTGCTAGAAATTATGTTAGCTTGCTTATTAGTGAAATGACTATTGTAAGTTTAGTCAATATTTTCCCAGTATGAAAAGATTTTCATCGGCAGAAGCCAAACCTATTGCTAGAAATTACAATGGTCCGCTTATTAACGAAATTACTATAATATCGCTATTCATTCTATTTTTTCCCACTATGAAACGGCATAAGCCAAATCTATTGCTGGAAATTACGTTGATTCGCTTATTAATGAAATTACTATTGTATCGCAAGTTCAGTAAATTTTTTCTCGGTATGAAAAGATCTTCGTCGGCATAAGCTAAATCTACTGCTAGAAATGATGTTGATTTGCTTATTAATGAAATGACTATTGTATCGCAAGTTCAATAAATTTTTTCCCACTATAAAAACATCTTCATTGCAGCAGCTAAATCTATTGTTGGAAACTACGTTGATTCGCTTATTAATGAAATGACTATTGTACCGTAAGTTCAGTAATTTTTTTCCCAGTATGAAAAAATGTTCATCACATCAGCCACATCTTTTGCTAGAAATTACATTATTATTCGCTTATTAATGAAATGACTATTCCATCGCAAGTTCAGTCAATTTTTTCCTACTATGAAAAGATTTTCATCGGCATCAGCCAAATCTATTGATAGAAATTACGTTGGTTCGCTTATTAATGAATGACTATTGTATCGCAAGTTCAGTCAATATTTTTCTACTATGGAAAGATTTTTACCGGCATCAGCCAAATCTATTGCTAGAAATTACGTTGGTTCGCTTAGGAATGAAATGATTATTGTATCGCAAGGTCAGTCAATATTTTCCCACTATGAAAAGATTTTCATCGGCATAAACCAAATCTATTGCTAAAAATTACGTTGGTTCGCGTATTGATGAACCGATTAATGTAGCGTAAGTTCAGTCAATATTTTCCCAGTATTAACAGATTTTCATCGGCTAAGCTAAATCTATTGAGAGAAATTGCGTTGGTTCACTTATTAATGAAATTACTATTGTATCGAAAGTTTATCCAATTTTTCCCACTGTGAAAAGATCTTCATCGGCATGAGCCAAATCTATTGACAGAAATTACGTTGGTTCGCTTATTAATGGAATGACTATTGTATTGCAAGTTCAGTCAATTTTTTCCCCAATATGAAAAGATCTTCATGGGCATAAGCCAAATGTATTGATAGAAATTACGTTGGTTCGCTTATTCATGAACTGATTAATGTATCGTAAGTTCAGTCAATATTTTCCCAGTATTAAAAGATTTTCATCGGCTAAGCTAAATCTATTGAGAGAAATTGCGTTGGTTCACGTATTAACAAAATGACTATTATATCACAAGTTCAGTCAATTTTTTCCCACTATGACACCATCATTTTGCGACCATGATTTTGTTAATCTAAAAAGATGTATACATTTTAATACCGGTGGTAATAGAGGTCATAAGATCTTTCATTATGAGTACAAATGTGTAAAATAAGAGATTAGAATGATCATGTAACAGAACTAATATAAATAGCCGGAAACTCTCAGGTATAATACGTAATGTTGGTTCACGTTCCGCAAAAAGTATGTATTTTTCCTGTTATGGAATAATAGTACGTTGTATCAAATTTAATATGATAGTTTGAATTATGAGTGATTGCAACCTGTTATTTCATTAATTTAATTAAAATGATAAATTTTAGTGGTGGTAATATGGTTATACCGCTTTCCACTATCAATACAAATATGTAAGATAACAGGTTATAATAATAGTATTGCACAACATATATTCAAGTAATATATCAAGAAATATAGTAATAGATACTAAACTGAAAATGACACTTTGAATTATACATTTTTGTAACCAATTATTTCGTGGACTTAATATTACTCCGTTAATTGAATGTATAGATTTTTGTGGCAGTAGTAGGATCCTAATATCTTTCATTATGAATACAAATCCATACGACCCATTATTTCGTGAACTTAACATTACTTCGTTAACTTAATGTATAGATTTTTGTGACAGTAGTAGGATCATAATATCTTTCATTATCAATACAAATCCGTAATATTTCAAATAGATGTTTGGAGATTAAAATGAGGGACTGGAATGACAGGGTAAAAGAAGTAAATATTAATATCCAAACACGTCAAAGCGTGACCCGAAATACCTTACGTCAATGTCAATGATTTTTAGCACCCACATTATTTCAGTGTTAAATGCAGTGCACGTCTGGGAAACTTAATGAGACGCTTGACGTCGGAACACTCACGTAGGGTACGACGTCATACAAAATCTTCGGTAACGACTCGTCGAGTTTCATGCTGTTAACATTGAATCTTGCCCCATCGAGGAATAAACCGTAGATATAAACGCCGTCGACGGGCGGTTGATGGAAAACGGTTTCCGCCAACGGCACGAAGTCGTAGATCAGTAGATCGATCGGTATATAATATTTTCTGGCATAATTCTGACGCGCTCCAGTTAAAAATGCCTGTGTGAAGTAGAATCCCGATATCCAGAAAGTCGTTGGCGGTCCTTCATCGTACCATTTCTGTAAGGTAAACATCAATTTTGCAAAGTGCCGAATTTTGACTGCCACTTTAAAAGTTCGCGGGAGTAGGGTAAAGTAGGCAGTGATTGACTGGTATACAGTGATTGACCGTTCTGCGTTCATGAACGCATATCTGAAGATCGCTATGGGTATATTTTCATTGTTTTGAATATCAGTCTAAAGCCGATTCTGCATGTGACCGTTTTACAATACATAATTCTTGTGTAAATTACTTACGATTAACCCTTAACGGTCGTAAGTCACCTCTCACGTGACAACAGTACTTTATCGCTGCGGTCGTACGTCACGTGGGAAGTGACAACGGGTGAAACAGTCAAAATTCGCGTTTTATGAAATGCGGGCACGATTGACTTGTGAATTAAGTCTTATATTCTGTATAAAACTGATTGTGAGCATAACAACAGTAAGTATGAATGTCTCACATAAAATTTATTCAGGAATTAGTTATGTCTCTAATTGGGAATTTCCGGGAAGGTAAGCCTCCGCGATATGGAATGCCATCAACAACAGACAATGAGGATAGATTACATGGAAAACTACATATCTTGCAACCTGATGCTGAAGGAAAACATAACGATTGCTTAGTAGGTTCTAATCGTAAATTTCCTGGAGGGAGAAAAACAACAGTATACTTCTGTGAAACGTGCAACAGAAAACCATTTCTTCACATTAACATACGTTAAATACTTATAAATAATTATTTTAAACTCATATATTTGTAATACACCTTCAAAAAAGAAGTAATTTGTAATAAAAATGTTATTCTTATAATACTGACGATTTTTCGCATATTTACTGAAACCAGCTACAACCTAGTGAGAACCACGTACAAAAAGCTAGCGACCGATAAGGGTTAATAACATGCTGTGAAAGAATTGTTACAGATTTCTTAAGAGAAAGAGGTAAGTGCTTAAAGATATCTTTTAGAAAAGACTGCTGAATTTGTAATAATTTTGCAGTCTATATAGTATTTCTGAAAAAATATATGATTTGTATGTGATGGAATAACCTCACTAAAGGTTTTGTATCCGTCCCGGTTTCCTAATATCGTAATTATCCGATAGTACTAAGGTGGTCAATCACCATATTCGTGGCAATGGATTTTGACAGTAATTGACCACTGATAGATTTCATCAGTTTAATCGCGTAAAAATCATTGTAATTCAATACCCGTATGTTGCATGGAAACCGTGTTTACGATTGTCATGATATCCACAGGCTTCTGTCTTTAGCGTTCCTTTGTTTTTTTTTATGCGCATAACGAAAAGGGGCACCGTGTCGCATTGGTTGCATACGTTTTTCATTTTTGCGCTTTTATTTCAAAATGCTGATACGTTTCAGCGTAGTGCTACCGTCGAAAATGATATCCGATAACATTTAAAGGTAATACAGTAAAATTAACCGCTTAAATATTTCTCATTTCTCACAAGTTTACAAGGTGGTCAATAACTGTAAATAACACGGTCAATGACTGTGATTTCTGCGGTCAATCACTATTAATTGGCAATATTAAATGTATCATTGTATTATTAATGAATAAAATTTTGTTTCTGTTTCGTTACAGGCTCAACATGTTCCTACAACATTTTTCTGTTCCAATATGCTAAAAAAGAATGAATGCAACATTACACGTTTAAGTTATACGCCTTTCATTCAATCACTATTCTTAAGCGGTCAATCACTATTAATTGGCAATATTAAATGTATCGTTGTGTTATTAATAAATACAATTTGTTTCTGTTTCGTTGCAGGCTGAACAAGTTCTTACAACATTTTTCTGTCCTAATATGCTAAAAAATAATGAATGCAACATTACACGTTTAACACTAGATTGCCCAAGGAAGTCAGTTTGACTGCTTTTTAATTTCAATTAGAAAAATTTATGTATATAATGATACCATTTCTTAGAATTTTCTGACTTTTTATACAACATATAAACGCGTTTATTAATCATTGTAGTTACCTCCCCCCTCTTTCATTTCCGGTATATATATGTGTTATACCCATATTGCCCAAAAGCAGTCATTTTGACTGCTTGCGAAACTTAAAATAATCAAATGACTCTTATTACTGAATTGAGTCCTATCCCTCCTGTTTTTCAATAAACTAAAGTAGTACTTGTTATTCGTATTTTTATGCAGTGATACTTGTTCTAACAAGTTGTTTATTTTATATCATCTGCGCCCTAAATTCATGAAAAGAATGTCGAATAGAAGTGAGTTATTGCAAAAGTTAACGAATATAAATGAAAAGTGCTCCGATATACAATCAGATGCAATAAATTCTGAACTATCATCTAAAGATGAAACGGTTCATATTCAAAGTGAAACATGTTAAACTGAAGATAGCGATGAAGAGTTGATCACCAATGATGAAAACGAAAGTGTCATCAATATGCCCAGGAAAAGGAAAATTCATTTTGACAAAAGAACCGAAAGAAGTAGGAGCCAGCGAACAAATAAATTTGCCTTGGTTTCGGAAATATGGGATAAGTTCATTCAAAACAGTCAATATTTACAGTTAATATTTACTAATAACCTGCTATATCAGAGTAAATAATATAAAAAAAATATTAAAAATTAATTTTAAATAAATTTCTTTACACATTAGTTATTCTTTCACAATGGAGTCATTTTGACTGCTTTTGGGCAATATAGGTATATACTAAGTTTCAGTCTTTCTAGTGTTAAGTAATACGCCTTTCATTCAATTGCTATTCTTAAACGGTCAATCACTGTATATGTATTTTATCCTACCTGGAAAAACTGCAAACGTTTGAGAAAATCTTGAACGTAACTTCCAAGAGGTTTCAACGAAGGATATGAGTTTTTCATCCACATTCGGGGAATCTTTCCAGTAATTATAGATGTATAAACCTCTTCAAGATCAGGATTCATCACGACAAGGCCTGAAGTCAAGTTAAGAAGAAGATTCTCACATAGAACCTATATTTGCCAATACAGAAATATTTTTTCTGGTTCCATGGAAATATTATTTACCTTTGATCGCTCTCTGAACATTCACAAGGCTGCTTCTAATGGTTCCCAGCAATTTATTGAATCTGCCCATTTCCTGTACCAGAACGGTATTCATGCTCTGCTGGTACAACGTTGGGTATTTTTCAAGGGCAAGGACCAAGTCGAAGTCCTTCGGGAGCTTCAATAAAATATCAGAAGCAACAGCGTAGACAATTTCGTCTGGCGATTTTCCGGAATCTGTTTCTGCTTCAGCTGTATCCTGTTATGGCGGCGAAATAAAGGAGTTGATGAACTAAATTGAACATTCTTACTGATGCCGCGTAGATGTGTTCTTTCAGTGACTAATAATAGTAAGTGGCAATAAAACAGCAAAACCTAAGAGGGGGAAGGAAAATGAACGTTGTAAGAATGAGTAATTAATTGCAATCAAATTACCTTCTCCTGTGAGTGCCTTAACTTATTGCGCAGCGATGCAACGAATAAATTTAATTATAACCGTTCAAGAAGAAAGCAAGTTCTACGCTGAACTTGTTCCCCTCATTTCTCGAGTTTTTTGTTTTTTTCGTATTTTACTTACTCGGAGCTTCAGATCCTCCGTGTCCTTGGGCAGCGTGATATAAATATTGAATTAATTAGCGAACGAAGTAAAACATCGTAAAGTCAGTAGTATCATATAGCATTAAAATACAACATTTTACCGAACCTTATATAATATTTTATATGGAAATGTTGATTATTTATTGATGTTGGATTGTATTTATTATTCTCAAACTAAGCTTTCTCACTCTACATGATTCAAAACCGTATACTCACATAATAATACATATGTTTAAACAAAAATTACCTAACTTTGAAATTAAACTAAAAACTAAATCATTAATTCCAAATTTAAAAAATGCTTGATTTAAGTTTCATTTAAATTTGAAGTATCTACTGAATTATACTCCGTTTCCAATAAAATTTATGGGCATTTCAAATGAATCATGGTTTAAATTTAAGTGCGTTCAAACACATATGTATTTTTGCAAAAGTTCCTACAGAGGGAACTATTTGATCCCAGATATAGTGAGAAAAAGTTTTATTTAAGAAGAATAAATATAACCGAAAGGAAGACCACCTTTTCTATATCAAGTACTATAACATAAGTAATACGTCACTTTCGAATTTTTGTTAAACTAAAATGTTTTTCATGAACTGAAAGTTCAAAATGAGCAGCAGTCCAGAGATTCTTAAGACGAAAATTGTTAAGACGAAAAATATTAAGACGAATATTGTTAAGACGAAAAATTCCTAAGACGAAAACTGTTAAGACGAAATATTCTTAAGACGAAAATTGTTAAGACGAAAAATTCTTGAGACGAAAATTGTTAAGACGAAAAATTCTTAAGACAAAAATTGTTAAAACGAAAAATTCTTAAGACAAAAAATTCTTAATACGAATATTGTTAAGACGAAGAATTCTTAAGACGAAAATTGTTAAGACGAAAAATTCTTAAGACGAAAAATTATTAAGACGAAAATTCTTAAGACGAAAATTGTTAAAACGAAAAATTTTTAAGACGAAAAATTCTTAAGACGAAAATTGTTAAGACGAAAAATTCTTAAGACGAAAATTGTTAAGACGAAAAATTCTTAAAACGAAAATTGTTAAGACGAAAAATTCTTAAGACGAAAATTGTTAAGACGAAAATTGCTAAGACGAAAAATTCTTTAGACGAAAATCGTTAAGACGAAAAATTCTTAAGACGAAAATTGTTAAGACGAAAAATTCTTAAGACAAAAATTATTAAGACGAAAAATTCTTAAGACGAAAATTTCTTAAGACGAAAATTGTTAAGACGAAAAATTCTTAAGACGAAAATTGTTAAGACGAACAATTCTTAAGACGAAAATTGTTCAGACGAAAAATTCTTAAGACGGAAAATTGTTAAGACGAAAAATTCTTAAGACGAAAATTTTGAAGACGAAAAATTCTGAAGACGAAAAATTCTTAAGACAAAAATTGTGAAGACGAACAATTCTGAAGACGAAAAATTCTTAAGACAAAAATTGTGAAGACGAAAAATTCTTAAGACAAAAATCACTACGAATTATATGATACAAAAATATGCAAACCTGTGTCGCCAATATGGAACTCAGCATCAGCTGCGTTTCCTGCTGATCCTTAATAATATCCGCGTTCTCATTCATGCCAAAAACGCTGGGCGCCGTGCTCATGGGTAAATACTTGACATACTCAAGATAATCGGCATGATCCGTGACATTAGGAACATAATAAATACCGCTCGGGTCAAACATGTATTTCGCGTGCGAGATCACCTCATCGCGATAGAATCGTGCCAGAATCGTGTTCAGAGTCCTTCTGTCCCACTCGTCAGTGACACGTCCACCGTAATTGCACTCTCCTTTAAAACGTCAAGACGATCGGTCAATCTAACGACATAGTACGTCTAATAATATTCAAATGACTAAACTCATTAGTCTGAGGAGATTTATACATTTTAGTGCCGTAACAAGGCCATGTCTACTTGCGTAAATCTACTGATGTGTCTGCAAGCAGATATTAGAAGGAATACTCTCTCAAACTGTCACATCGAATTCCTTTAAACACACGGATGCATATGTGTACGTTTCGTTCTTTTAAAGTATAATTATATTCATTACGAAAAATATTAATTTTGATGATCATTTATCCCCTACAAAATCGATGGAGAACGAAAATAGAAGTGACATAGAAAACAGAAAATAGAAGTGACAGAAAATAGAAGAAACAGTATTGTGTGCAAGCAGATCTCAAACACTTTCTCAAACTGTCACATCGAACTCCTCTTAATGCACGGATGCATACATGTGCATTTTGTTTGTTTAAAGAATAATTATTTTCATTACGAAAAATATTAACTTTGTCGGTAGATTATCCGCTACAAAATCGGTCAAGAACAAAAATAGAAACCGTATTGTGTGCAAGCAAATCTCAAAAGAAACACTCTCTCAAACTGTCATATCGAAATCCTTTAAACACACAGATGCATACGTGTACGTTTCGTTCGTTTAAAGTATAACTATTTTCATTACGAAAAGTATTCATTTTTGCAATAAATTATCCGCTATAAAATCGGTCAAGAACAAAAACAGAAATCGTATTTTGTGGAAGCAGATCTCAGAAGAAACACTCCCTCAAACTGTCACATCAAAGTCGTTTAAATACACGCACGCACACATGTACGTTTCGTTCGGTTAAAGTATAATTATTTTCATTACAAAAATATTAATTTTGACGGTAAATTATCCGCTACAAAATCAGTCAAAATATGAAAACAGAAACCGTATTGTGTGCAAGCAAGTTTCAGAAGAAACACTCCCTCAAACTGTCATATCGAACTTCTTTAAATACATGGATGCAAACGTGTACGTTTCGTTCGTTTAAAGTATAATTATTTTCATTACTATAATAAGAATATTAATTTTGACGATAAATTATCCACAAAATCGGTCAAGAAAGAAAAACAGAAACCGCATTGTGCGCAAACTGACCTCAGAAGAAACACTCTCTCAAACTGTCACATCGAAATCCTTCAAACACATGAATGCATACGTGTACATTTCGTTCCTTAAAAAATATAATCATTTTTATTATGAAAAATATTAATTTTCACGATACAAATCCGCTACAAAATCGGTCAAGAACAAAAACAGGAACCATATTGTATGCAACCAGATCTCAGAAGAAACACTTTCTCAAACTGTCATATTGAACTCTTTAAACACACGGATGCATACGTGTACATTTTGTTCGTTTAAAGTATAATTATTTTCATTACGAAAAATATTAATTTTGACGATAAATTATCCACTACAAAATCGATCAAGAACAAAAACAGAAACCGTATTGTGCAGGAGATATTCAAATTTCTATTATAAAATATGCCTGGAAAGATTAATATCCTTGATTTTTAATCCTAATTCATATTCTAATTGGTATCAATGCTCTATTAACCGTGTCTGCATCCATATAACGTGCCCGAATTTGCATCTCTTATTTAAGAAATGGTGTATTTCGTTTATCGTTGACATACATACGATCGTCTGTTATGATCCACATCTAAAGTTACTCGCTTTAATATTCCGACACTCTCTAACACAGAATGACTTTATTAAAATTCGATAGAAAGACTGGAATACTTTTGAGAGTTATGTACGTGCTAAAAGTTTAATCGAAATCAATTAACTTTACTAAGAGTTCAGGCCACAAATGAAAGATGTCTAAAGATTTTTATATCTTCATGTCGATCACTCGTTTGTAAATTAATCGACTTTGATTCAATTTTCAACGTGCATATAACTCACTGAAATGTAGAAAGTGTATTATTTAAACATTCATTTGACGATCAGATTGAAAAATTGTCAAAATTACTTTTATCATTTTTTTTATCAACTTTCGTTCGATTGGCCCAATTTTAAAAAAATATTCTGTTTTAAACAGTATCCAAATATTAATATGCATAGCTAAAACGTCACTAAAATGTATACATCTCGTCATATTAACGAAATAGGGGTTCCAAAAATGTATAATTCAGTTGAAACTTATTATCTGTGCCTAACATTTTCTAATATTACTATCCGGTAGCTTTATAAAGGTCTACCGGAAAGTTTTATCCGGAAATGTTATCTCAAATTTCAACAAATGTATAATTCACCTTTGTTAAAACTTGCTCATCAAAATGTACTGCAACAGCGATTTCGTCATTTCAGTAGTATATATTAAAAATTGGTTAGTACGTAAAACTGCGAAATATGGTATCTTATGGTGATTTTCACTCTAAATGGACTTACGTATATAACACTAAGTATATAAACTTAATATATAATATGTTACACATATTCGATTAAAATCTTCTAAATTTAGCAACGGTCAATACGTAATTCCATTCAGACTGAAAATCCCCATAAGATACCAAGTTTTCAATACATACTACTGAAATTACGAAATTATTCTTGCAGTGCATTTCGATAGCGCATATAGAAATTTAATGGTAAACAAAGGTAGCCATATATGTTTGAAGTGAACATTTTCATACGTGTTAAAATTTGACATATCATTTTCAGACAGAACTTTCCGGTACTCCTAGTATATTACTCGTATTCGATTAAAATCTAAATTTAGCAACGGTCAATACATAATTCCATTCAGAGCAAAAATACCCATAAGATACCATATTTCGCAGTTTTTACGTAATAACCAAGTTCCAATACATACTACTGAAACTACGAATTCATTGTTGCAGTACATTTTGATAGCGCATATAGAAATTTAATGGTAAACAAAGGTAGCCATATAGGTTTGAAGTCAACATTTTCATACGTGTTGAAATTTGAGATAGCATTTCCAGACAGAATTTTCCGATACTCCTAGTATATTACTCGTATTCGATTAAAATCTTCTAAATTTAGCAACGGTCAATATATAATTCCATTCAGAGTGAAAATCCCCATAAGATACCATATTTCGCGGTTTTTACGTCATAACCAATTTTCGATACATACTACTGAAATTACGAAATTATTCTTACAGTACATTTCGATCGCATATAGAAATTTAATGGTAAACAAAGGTAGCCATATAGGTTTGAAGTGAACAGTTTCATACGTGTTGAAATTTGAGATAATATTTCCAGACAGAACTTTCCAGTACTCCTACTATATTACTCGTATTCGATTAAAATCTTCTAAATTTAGCAACGGTCAATATATAATTCCATTCAGAGTGAAAATCCCCATAAGATACCATATTTAGCGGTTTTTACGTAATAACCAATTTTCAATACATACTACTGAAATTACGAAATTATTCTTGCAATATATTTCAATAGCGCATATAGAAATTTAATGGTAAACAAAGGTAGCTATATAAATTTGAAGTGAACATTTTCATATTGATTGAGGAACAGAATCTTTAATTTCGTTGTGTCATATTACAAGCTCACCTGTCAAGTATTTCAAGGCAGTAAACTGTACGTCGTCGTATTGATCGAGGAAGATCTTTAATTGCAGCGCACTGATTCGTAAGTCCGTCTCATTGAACTCATATTGATTGTTCCAGCCGATGGGGCCGAATTTTCTGCGCTCTTGGATGATCGCATGAAAGAAGCAGAGGGAGAACAGTAGCTTCTTGAACGTCTCCTTTTGTTTGGAAGTATCGAAAAACTCCGGATCGCATATTGGATCCTATGTCATTGAAATAAGCAGGGTTCGGTCAACATGCTAACGCAATACTTGGGCAATATCTTAGAGCTACGATGTCCTACCTGGAGAAACGACCGAATGATATTTGCTTTCAAACCCTTCGGTGGCTCATTTGTCATCTTAACGCCATTTTGAAGAACACTGACTGGGAAATGATCGATGGGGTAACTCGTCAACCACAGTCTGAAGTCTGGATGTACAGTATCAGGAGTGAAACTCTCGCAAACCTAAAAACATGCTTTTATTTATTCGTAGGTAATAGGAGGCGAGAGCAAGAGTATTAGTTCATTTTATGCGAAATATCGGGTTTTTTATGAATTGCAAACTTTTGGTGTTCAGTTAAGTTCGTACGTTTCGGATAATTTTAATTTTTACGGAAATCTTGTATAATGATATCGGTCGACAAAGTAAGGATTGTACTTGTTGTACGAAATCAAACTCAGCAATAGCAGGCCCGTGTCATAAAATTACGTTTTTACAGTGTGCATGACGCTGACAGAACCTAGTATTACAGTATTACATTACAGTATTACATACAGTATACATTACAGTGTTTGTATCCCGTAAGAAGATTGCGACTTTTTCGAAACAGGATTTTTCATTAGACACACTTCAACAAAAACGCAAACGAGTCAACGGTACATAAAAATTACAAAATTCTAATAAAGAAAACATTAATTTGAATGTGAAGGATCCTTTATTCTTTTCGTTTTAACACGTCAGCCACCGAACCTACTCTTTAATACAAATTAAACATAAAAAAACTCTTTGATAAAAGTGAAAAATAAAAATTACAACATTCTAATTAATAAAACGTTAATTTGAATGAAAGGATCTTTTATTCTTTTATTTTTAACGCGTCAACCACCGAATCCTACTCTCTAATACAAATTAAACATAAAAATACGCTTTAATAAAAATTAAAAATTAAAATTACAACATTCTAATTAATAAAGCGTTGATTTAAATGAAAATATCTTTTTTTATTTTCTTTTTAACACGTCAGCCACCAAATATACACTTTAATAAAAATTAAAAGTAAAAATTACAACATTCTAATTAATAAAACGTTAATTTGAATAAAAAGATCTTTTGTCTTTTCTTTTTAACGCGTCAGCCACCTAACCTACTCTTTAATAAAAATTAAACATAAAAATACTCTTTAATAAAACTTAAAAATAAAAATGACAACATTCTAATTAATAAAACGTTGATTTGAATGAAAGGATCTGTTTTTCTTTTCTTTTTAACACGTCAGCCACCGAATCTACTCTCTAATACAAATTAAACATAAAAATACTCTTCAACAAAAATTAAAAGTAAAAATGACAACATTCTAATTAATAAATCGTTGATTTCAATGAAAAGATATTTTTTTCTTTTCTTTTTAACGCGTCAGCCGCAAAATCTACTCTTTAATCAAAATTAAACATAAAAATACGCTTGAATAAAAATAAAAAAAATAAATATACAACATTTCAATTAATAAAACGTTAATTTGAATGAAAGGATCCTTTGTTCTTTTCTTTCTAACACATCAACCACCGAAATTACTCTGTTTTTCTCTCCGTTGACACCACATGTCATCGCTTGGAGAGATAGCAAATTGTGTATGTAATTATAATATAAAAATATGATTTGTTTAATTCTACATCGTCAGCCACCGGAAATTGAAATGGTGCTTAATACTTTACCAACCACTATTGACTGAAGATGCCACTCACTAACGACCGACTCTGTTTTGAAAATCACGCAGGAATTGTATATGTGCCTATTTGTAAAGCTTTATAACTGAAAACTACTGTACGTGTTGTTGGGAATCCTTTGGTTTCAAAGCAGTGTAATTTTATTGTCATTTAGAATTGTCATAATATCATCTGATATTTATTTTATCTAATATAACTGTTGCCCACTAAAAAGCCGATTAATCGGCTACCGGTAACTAGCAGTTGGAACCGAAAAATTAATTAATCGACTAGCGGTTGTTAAAGTGTTAACTTATCAAATAATTTATTGCTTTTAGCTTCGTGTCTTACCTTCTCTAGCATTGGCATGAAGCTCTTTGCTAAATGACAGTTCTGCAGAACTACCCAGTTTCCGTTTTTCACCCCGTCATCAATGAGTCCAGCAGCGATCGCACCTTGGCCTTGGCCCAATGACAAGGAAAATAGCCTATTTGTTCCAAAACCTTGATCGTCCGCGAACTTGAGCAAGATTGCCATGGGATCGGCTCCTGGTGTTAAAACGAATATAAGAGGAATGCAGCTGTAGGAATCTGCGTAGGAGGATGCCAGGTCAAACGGTGGTGGTTCGATGAATTGTTGGCCTAATTGACCTGAAACGGACGGAATCAATTATATAGGACTGATATACACCAAAGTTCTTCCTTAACACGTTGTATACCATGTGCACTATTTTGTACCAAAGCACTGGGCACGTTTTAACACTTTGCATGTCAAGGTTTCGCAGAAATTGAGGACGCGCTTATTTAGTTAAAGAGAAACAATTTTTTTATTATTTTTGTACTTGAGTGTATATGTAAATATGTTGAATACAGTAAAGCAATAACCAATTCGAGGGGTGATATTTATTTGAAAGATGTGATCTTGATGTTTTGTTTAATTGCAATTTTATTATGTGATGTATTTTATATGTGAATAAGTTGAATGCAGTAATACAATAACTAATTCGGGGGTGACATTTCTTTGAAAGATGTGATCTTGATGTTTTGTTCGATCGCAATTTTATTATGTGATGCGTTTTATATATGAATAAGTTGAATACGGTAATGCAATAACCAATTCGGGGTTGGCATTTCTTTGGTAGATGTGATCTTGATGTTTTGTTCGCTCGCAATTTTATTATGTGATGCGTTTTATATATGAATAAGTTGAATACGGTAATGCAATAACCAATTCGGGGTTGGCATTTCTTTGGTAGATGTGATCTTGATGTTTTGTTCGCTCGCAATTTTATTATGTGATGCGTTTTATATATGAATAAGTTGAATACGGTAATGCAATAACTAATTCGGGGGTTGGCATTTGTATGAGAGATGTGATCTTGATGTTTTGTTTGATTGCAATTTTATTATGTGATGTATTTTATATGTGAATAAGTTGAATACAGTAATGGAATAATTAATTCGGGGGTTGACATTTCTTTGAAAGATGTCATCTTGATGTTTTGCTTGATTGCAATTTTGTTATGTGATGTATTGTATATGTGAATAAGTTGAATGCAGTAATACAATAACTAATTCGGGGGTGACATTTCTTTGAAAGATGTGATCTTGATGTTTTGTTTGATTCCAATTTTATTATGTGATGTATTTTATATGTGAATAAGTTGAATACAGTAATGCAATAATTAATTCGGGGGTGACATTTATTTGAAAGATGGGATCTTGATGTTTTGTTTGATTGCAGTTTTATTAAATGATGTATTTTACATGTGAATAAGTTGATTACAGTAATGTAATAACTAATTCGGGGGGGGGAGGGGTGACATTTCTTTCAAATATGTTATCTTCATGTTTTGTTTGATTGTAGTTTTATTATGTGATGTATTTTACATGTCAATAAGTGGAATACAGTAATGCAATAACTAATTCGGAAGTGACATTTCTTGGAAAGATGTAATCTTGATGTTTTGTTTGATTGCAATTTTATTATGTGATGTATTTGATATGTGAATATGTTGAATGCTGTAATGCAATAACTGATTTGGGGGTTGACATTTCTTTGAAAGATGCGATCTTGATGTTTCGTTTGATTGCAATTTTATTATGTGATGTATTTTATATGTGAATAAGTTGAATACAGTAATGCAATAACTAATTCGGGGGTGACATTTCTTTGAAAGATGTGATCTTGATGTTTTGTTTGATTGCAATTTTATTATGTGATGTATTTTATATGTGAATAAGTTGAACATAGTAAAGCAAAAATTAATTCGGGGGTGACATTTCTTTGAAAGCTGTGATCCTGGTGTTTTGTTTGATTGCAATTTTATTATGTGATGTATTTTATATGTGAATAAGTTGAATACAGTAATGCAATAACTAATTCGGGGTTGACATTTATTTAAAAGATGTGATCTTAATGTTTTTTTTATTGCAATTTTAGTATGTGATGTATTTTATATGTGCATAAATTGAATATAGTAATGGATTAACTAATTCGGGAGTGACATTTATTTAAAAAATGTGATCCTGATGTTTTGTTTGATAGCAATTTTATTAGGTATGAAGGTATTTACAACTCATGGTCCTGAAATTAAATATTCGCGTAATTTCCGATGCCACTTTATACTTTTCTTAATGTTAATGCGTAAGAAACCAGTTGAACGATCAAAGCCACCCTTTCCTATATTGTAACCTAAACCAGCCGATATTTTCAATTTGTATGAACTAAGACGACCTTCTTTACCAATATGGCATTTATGATAAAAAAAGACACGTTCTATTCTTATATTGACACGCACATGAAAGTCACGAAATCGAAAAAAACAGACACAATTACAGATAATTGTGAGAATCCGAATGCAACCTGTGAAATTTATAAGTCAATAAAAGGCTTTAATGATAGTAGCCAAAATGTTAAGATTTAAATTGTTGAAATCTGCTTAGAATGTTAGAGAAAGTTACAGTTACATAATTCTACTAATTACTTACCTTGTACGAAACGTTGAGCGGCAGGAACGACCTTATCAGGACGAATGCAACGAATCACTAGCATCCTTTCAAACAAATTCAGCTTGTCGAAAGGAGCAGGAAAGTCCAACGTGTGTGGTTCTTTGTGATCGAAAATATCCTTCCACCTATTGATGCTTTGCGTGAAAGCATTTTTAAATTCCTAAACACAAAGGAAACCAAATATTATGGAGAGGACGTCTAACGATAAGTGCCGTTTGATATAATTACAATAAGTGATGGGCACAAAAATGTGAATGCATTCCTATTATCATTTTTCACGTTAAAAGTCACGATAATAAAACAAATTTTTTATTCGTGAAAAACAGAAAAATGAACGAAGCAAAATGAACGATCACAAGAATTACTGCCTGGAAACAGTGAAAGTCACTTGCCTATTCCAAAACTTTTTTGTTTTATCGACTAAATTGCCTCACACTCATTCCACAAGAACATATGCTGAACTTCGCTCTTTTTATACTTGTATAATAGCAAACAAAAATATAGCTTTTCATTTAAAAAATAGAAGATCACTTTGGTATAATCTAGAAAAATTCAGGATAACTTTTTTATTAGCACACATAAAATGATGATAAACGTGCTCCAACATTTTTGTCCGATGACCTACCGTTCAATAATTATATTAAAAGGCAACATCTACCTTAAATTTTCAAAAGATCGAAAAAATTGTTTTTGTCTTAAATTATACTTTAGAGTCTTAAAAATAAGGTGCAATTTGTCTTATAGGCGAAAATATTTTTTAAAGGAGGCTTGAAAGAACTGTTTATTAACTGTATAAAAACTGAAACTACGTACTAACTCTAATTTTTACTCAATTTAACCGACTCGAAAAATCCCAAGCCGCCCTTAATGTAGACGGACACCTATATGGTGCATTGCAAAATAATCGTAAATATGGCAAAACAAGTAAAATAATATGAAATAAAGCTACTCAATACTTTAAATTCGTTTTTCTCGAAACTACATTTCTCAAATTGGCTTGCAGCGTAACTTAAACAAATTTTCTCCGATTCACTTGAATTTTTAACTGTAACTGTTAAACTACATGTTAAACTTTTGTTATTGTAAATATTTTTTCGACGCAGTTTTTTATAAAAACTACAACTTTTCTTCATATGTTCGCCATTTCTACAAAAATCAATATTTTACCGTATACATGTGTACTTCTCTAGCAAACTTAATGTAGATTAAGAAAAAATGTTGGTTTTTGTGCTTAGCGAAAGTGTACGGCACTTCTGCTGCAAGCCGCAGAGGCCATTTCCAAAAATGTACTTCTACTTCGCGAGCTCCAGCGCCGCCATTTTGAAGTAAAAAGATAAAAAAAAATATTTTTTTATACATTATCCTTTTGCGATCGGTGTCCCCATAGCGGAGACATTTCTAACCCTTTGCACTCGGACATGTTTCTTCACGAAGTAGCGAATAGCGCAACATTTCGTTTAAAATGGTATAGTTTTGAAAAAAATACTTTGCTCAAATCATGTTTTGCGTAAAACTTTGCCGATACATTCATGTTGAAACAAAATTGAAATTTTATAGCCTATTCTTTTCGAATGCGTCATAGTTCATTCACCCATGTGCATTAGGGGTTTATTCAAACACTGAAATGTCAAACAGATTCAATATCGCAGTAATAACAATTGAATAATTTGTTTATGATCTTTTACGTGTCATTTTTTCTTCCGAGCATACACAATGTTTATACAATAACTTGCAGTTTATCATTCAGCCTATTGCAGGAATATATAGAAGGTTGTTTTTGCAGTCGCTAGAATTCTCCTCTCAATTTATTGACCACGAATTTACTAAATATTAAATAGCACACAGATTATTAATTCTATCTCATTGCCTTAACTTGCAACTCCCCGGAAACATCTTAAGAAAACAAATATTTGAACAATCGTTTTCTGTATATACATTTTCCTCAGTAATAACACGAAGTATCTTCGTGTTCCCTCAGAGGAGACAGTCGAGTTCAAAGGGTTAACGTATACACATTAAACGCCTTTAAACCAAATTTTGATATGTTATATCCTGTAATTTAAAAAAAATCTTAAATTTACCCTATCTTTTTAGACGTTAAGCTAGATGTTACCCCTTAAACGGCACTTACCGTGGAACACCCTGTATATACCTTATTCAACATCTTCCATCGTATAATCCTAACATCTCACACTCACCAGAAATCCTGGCACTTCGTTTAATCGACAAACTTCATCCCATGACTTCACAGGCAGCCAATTTGTCGGATTTTTGAAAGGATTCTCAAGGCCAACACCGCCCGTTAACAGAAACATCCACTGCGCAAGGTGCAATTGGCCTTGTTTGTTGAGAAGATTCACTGAGAGTAGCAACGAGAATAGAAGCTTGTCCTTCTCAAATAAGGAACGGCATATGTTGACGTACAGGGAGTAGGTGAAGAATTTCGTCAGATCTTTTAGTCGTTGCTCGATCTCTTCCACTGAAGGCGTGTTTTCTATTGTGTTTTTGAATAGGTTTACAAACCAGGCGAGGGAGTACTGGTACATCGGATCGATGTTCGCTAAAACGGCTGTATAGAATAAAGTCAAATTGGATATTACAGGGAAATATAGAGATGAAATAAGCGATGTGGATTGGAAATTAGTACTTAATTCGTAAAGAATGCAATTTGATAAAATTAAAATATGCAGTACGCAGTAAGCAATAAGGAATGAGCATCGGTAATTCGTAAACAACGTAATGTAAAATTAAGACGTACTAAAGGGTGTAATGTAGCGTAAATGAAATATTCGTTACTTGATGCAAGTATCTTATCGCGCGTAGTAACCAAAATCGGATGAATATTAGTAATTCATAAACGACGAAATGTAAAATGAAAATCGCAGAGGGCGTGATGTAATAAAAATAAAATATCCACTGTTCGATGCAAGTACCTATTGCACATAATAAGCCATATCAAATGAGCATCGGTAATTTGTAAACGACGTAATGTAAAATTAAGACGTCTTAAAGGGCGCAATGTAGCGTAAATAAAATATTCGTTGCTTGATAGATGAATATTAGTATGCTTGTCAGATGAATATTAGTAATTGGTAAACAACGAAATGTAAAATGAAAATCGCAGAGGACGTAATGTAATAAAAATAAAATTCTACTGTTTGGTGCAAGTACCTATTCCACATAGTAAGCCATATCGGATAAAAATCGGCAATTCGTAAACAGCGTAATAAAAAATGAATAAATTGTGGAGAATGTAATATAGTAAAAATAAAATATGCACTGTTTGATACAAGTACCTATTGCATATAGTAAACCATATTGCATGAAAATCGGCAATTCGTAAACGGCGTAATAAAAAATGAATAAATTGTGGAGAATATAATATAGTAAAAATAAAATATCCACTGTTCGATGCAAGTACCTATTGCACATAGTAACCCATATTGGATGAAAATCGGCAATTCGTAAACGGCGTAATAAAAAATGAATAAATTGTGAAGAATGTAATGTACTAAAAATAAAATGTCCATCGCTCGATACAAGTACCTATCGTGAAGAATAACACGGTACTATAGACTGCAATGGGCGTATATTGCCTCCGAGCGACGTCGATGGATTTTTCAGTAGCCTCAGCTTCCGTTTGTTTAGCCTGTATTTCATTGGCGAGTGCCTTTGAAGAACTAAGAACGCCTATCGCCGTTTCGTCCTCTAGTATATTCTCCTCCGACGTTGACAAGACCTCCAAAATCTTGTCCTCTATCTCCTTCAACATCCTAGCAAATAAATATTTAACACGTTGACTGCTGTGTGTATTTTACTATATTAAAACCGCAACGTGATGAAGTACTGCAAAATATGATTGAATTGTGCAAAATGAAAGTAATGCTAAGGTATCGGAGACCAAAGAATTGAATCATTATTTAACACGTTGACTGCCGTGCTTATTTTACTATATTAAAACCCCAACATATTGAAATACTACAGAATATGATTGAATTGGGCAAAATTAAAATAATGCGAAGGTATCAGAAATCAAATAATGGAAGCACTATTTAACGCGTTGACTGCCAAGCGTATTTTACTATATTAAAACCACAATGTGATGAAGTGCTACAGAATATGATTGAATTGTGCAAAATGAAAATAATGCGAAGGTATCAGACACCAAATAATTGAATCCCTATTTAACACGTTGACTGCCGTGCGTATTTTACTATATTAAAACCACAACGTGATGAAGTACTACAGAATATGATTGAATTGCTCAAAATGAAAATAATGCGAAGGTATCGGGTACCAAATAATTGAATCCCTATTTAACACATTGACTACCATGCGTATTTTACCGTATTAAACCGCAACGTAATGAAGTACTACAGAATATGTTCGAATTGCGCAAAATGTAAAGAATGCGAAAGTATCGGAGACCAAAGAATTGAATCACTATTTAACATTAAGGGGGTATTCCAATATAATGGGTCGAAAAAATTGATTTTTTTGCATTTTTTGATAGTTTATAGTCATAGAATTAATATACCAGACTCACTTTAAAGATACATTATAACAACAAGGAATATATGCAAAGTTCTGAAGAAGTCCGAAGATGTGCAATTTCCAAAATATCCTAATAAACAAATTCCAACCAAAATAGGGCTTTATGACTCCGTCAAGTTACAAAAGGTTTGAATAATTTAAACAAACTGTAACTACACACTTAAGAGGGTATTCCAATGTGATGGGTCGGAAAAATCGATTTTTTTTTTGCATTTTTGATAGTTTATAGGCATAGAATTAATATCCCAGAACCAGTTTAGGCGACTCCGTCCTTTTTGACTAGTAATAACGTTACAAAGCAGAAGCTGTAATTGCACGCGCATCGACGAGATTTTTGTAAGTGCCTAGATGATTACTCAAAAATAGCTTAATAGATCGACTACAAATTTTAACACAATATTCAGCATACTTATGACTATCGCAAGAATCACGTTAAAGTTTTAATTATAACCCATAACTTTGCATTATTTATAGCGCAAAAAAATTGCTTTTTTTACACCTTTCTAGAAAACGCCGCTATTTTGTTAATTTCATGGAAATTTGAAATCTCTTTCGATTTTCTGTCTCGGATGTCCAGGAGGGCCGGAATTGTCTACGCTAGCACAACAAAAAGTTTTCTGATGGGTGTAAACCTACCAATATAATAAAATACACAAATATTGTTAAACGATAAAAAAGTTTTCCTCTATTGTCCTAGGCCACACTTTTTCAGGAAAAAAAAGTTTGTTCAATTATATGCAACAGTTTCTGAGAAAAAAAATGTTGAAGACTTTTTTTTTAGACGTTCATATTGGAATACCCCCTTAATTGCATTTATAAAATTGTAAACCCTACCAATTGGCCATTTTTTTAATTTTTCGTGGGACCTTTTGCACTGGTCACCGATGACCACCACGGCAGTCAATCTGTTAAAGAAAGCTCCGCAGAAACGTTTACAGCTTCCATAAACCTGCGGTATCCCCTTTGTGTACAACGTAACATAAACTCACTTTTTATTCGCCGCCCCTTGAACGATTAACTGATTCTTCTCAGCTTCCAGGTCCGGCCTCTCTTTAGCAACGACGATACCCAGCAATTGATCCTCTAAACCGATCGGAGTGATCATGAAATTAAGAAGAGTCACTTTCACCGCTACTTCCGGCAGATAATGCGGATTTGTCAGTTTCGTCGTAATGTAAAACCTGTCAACATCCAACACCACTAAACTTCAGTACACATTCCGAAAACTATCGACCTTCTCTCGCTCACCTAAATTTGTCCGAATACTCGATGACCGAGTCCCCGACTTTAATACACAACGCCCCGCCCGACCTAAACGTTTGCTTCAGCAAAAGTGGTTCAAGCGCCGCGTCCAGTTCCTCCCCCACATTCTCCAACAGCACCGGCTGCCCAAACTGCACCGCGTTCTCCAGAACCCTCATGTAATCCGGCTGGGTCAATCTAATGACATTAATACTGGCCGCCTTCTCCATATTCTTTATCCACTTATTCGCCTGCCCCTGCGGGTCGATCATCAGCGGCCACCTCCTGGCCTTCGTCACGATAATCCCGTTATCCACCGAGAACAGATCCGTCGGCAGGCCGAAAATGTTCCACGACCTGATCAGAACCGGATCCCCAAGTATGGCCGTCAGCTGATAATCCTGCGTGCAGTAAACCTGCAAATCAGTGCACATCTGCACCCAGTTCTCTATCTGCCGCTGTCGGTAGTGAGTGGTGAAGACCCCCAGGTAGGCGACGATGCCAGAGCCGATCAAAATGTCGCTGGTCAGCTTGTGGTAACGTTCGCCCAGGGACTGTGCAGTTTCCGACCATCTTGTGTATTCCCCCCCGAGACCCCCTATCAGCGCCTTGGCTCTGCGTAATTTTTCCTCGCACTCGTTCACCTCGTCCGTCATCGCTTTGTAATCGGCCTCCCGTTCGGCTAAAAGTTGCTGCAGTCTGGACAATCGGTCCTGGACCTCCTGCAGTTGATTTCGCTTCAAGGATAATTGTTCCATCGCTGCGCCGTAATCGGACTCGGCCTTAGCCAATGCTTTTTTCTTCGGTGCCACGACTTTCGCCACCTTGTCGTATTCTGATAGGGCAAACACCCAGCGGCAGAGACCCTCGCAAGCTGTTGACACGTTTCGAATGCGCTCTGGGTCGAAATTCGGATTGGTCAGAATGGTACTGCGGATTTTTGACATTATGCGCTCCGGGATGTTGTCTTTGTCGAAGTGGAGGAGGGACTCGAGAAACTTCATGTCGCCTAGTATGCGGAGAGAGGGCTTCCAGTAATCCTCGACGACGCCTTCTGGCGTTTCTGCTTTCTCCGGCTTCACGTCCTGATTTGGTGGATTTCCAGAGTGAGAGGAAAACGGTATACATGTTATGAGAACAATACATTTTAACCCCTTCGGACCCTGTGCACGTTGTAATGTACATAATACTTTTCGTGGTGTATTTTATTACGAATATTATTGTTACGAATACGAATTTTATTTTTTTATACAAATATTTACAAATTATAAATAAATATTTCTGTAAAAAGTATATTGTTGCCTTCATTCACACGAAATAAGTTAATTTTCGTATAAAAAATAATTTTTCTTAAACGAAAAAAATCGGGTCTGATACTTTTCGTGCTTTATTTTATTACGTATATTATTTTTACGAATACGAATTTTATTTTTTTTATACAAATATTTCTCAGGATCTCCTTAATGTTATAAATTTTGCCTAAGGATCAATTATAAATAAAAAATAAATAAGTCCATTATCGTTGCTTCCATTTACAAATTATAAATAATCATAAAAATAAATATTTCGGGTTTGAAGAAGAGTATATTGTGTGGAAATCTTCATTAGATAGAAATTAATGGTTTAATTATGTGTTTTAGTATAAAAAACAGATTTGTTTTTCTTAAAAACGCATTAAAAAAATGGTCATGGATTTCATAATTTATTTTTCGTGTTCTGTATTTTATCGGACCCTGTGCACTTTGTAATGTACATAATACTATTCGCGATGTATTTTAATGCGTATATTATTTTTACGAACACAAATATTATTTTTTTATACAAATATTTCTCAGAATCTCTCTAATGTTACAAATTTTGCGTACGGACCGCATGTTCATTAAAATGTACATTTACAGATTATAAATAAATAAATAAATATTTCTGTAAAATGTATTATATATTTTTGCCTTCATTCACATGAATTAAGTTAGTTTTAGTATAAAAAATAATTCTTCTTAAACGAAAAAAAATTCGGGTCTGAAGAGGTTAATTGATTTATTTGTTTATGTTAAATGTGTACTTATCTAATTATTTTGATATATTATTTATATTATTTATTTCATATATAATATATTGGTGTTATATTATTTCATTTATGTATTTCTTTATTAATGTAATAAAATGTTAAAGTCCACCTTTAGATAAAGATAATTATTTTCGTGTACCACTCCGTAACAATGCAACGCATTGAAATTCTCGGAAAGTTCGAAAACTTTTCAAAGTAAAGGAAAATGCTTAAACAGCATAAAGCGTTAAGATTTCCACTCGTAAACCATTCAAGAACCCCCATTCGTTTTATTGTTGCAAACCGCTGCGCGTCAATAATAATCTTTACCTTTACTTCAGCAAACGCTCGAGGTAAAACAGTATCTTGCAATTATACCTTTAGGATGCAAATTGCTTCCATCACAAGCCTCACACCGGCCGGGGGCCGTTTCATTGATTTAACGATCTGGATATCCTGGGGCGTCAAAGTGTTGAGCGCAGCGTTGGCTGCGTTTAATATCGGCATCACTTCTTGCAAATCCGCGTCACACTCCGCACGAATTTCTGCCGCTTCCCCTGCAACAACCTACACAACGTTCCAAAGCTATTAACACGTTGACTGTCCAAGCGTATTTTGCTATCTTAGAACAGCGATGCAAAGAAATACTGCACAGTATGATTAAATCGTGCAAAATAAAGGTAACGCAGAGTTGTTAGAAACCAAAGTATTGCAGCATCGTTCCAATATAATTTGCTTTTAAAAGATTGCAAATAGGCTTCATTGCGAATTTTTTGCATTTCTAGTAAAATCTTTTGCGCCGGTCACCGCGTATTTTGCTATCTTAGAACCGCGATGCAATGAAATACTGCAGATTATGATTAAATCGTGGAAAATAAAGGTAACGCATTTTTATAAGAAGCCAAAGTATTGAAGCACCGTTTCAATATCAATTGCTTTTTCAAGATTGCAAATAGGCTTCATTACGAATTTTTTTGCATTTATAGTAGAATCTTTTGCGCCGGTCACCGCGTATTTTGCTATCTTAGAACCGCGATGCAAAGAAATACTGCAGAGTATGATTAAATCGTGCAAAATAAAGGTAACGCAGAGTTGTTAGAAGCAAAAGTATTGAAGCACCGTTCCAATATAATTTGCTTTTACAAGATTGTAAATAGGTTTCATTGCAAATTTTTTGCATTTCCAGTAAAATCTTTTCCGCCGGTCACCGCGTATTTTGCTATATTAGAACCGCGGTGCGATGAAATAATGCAGAGTATAATTAAATCGTGCAAAATAAAGGTAACGCAGAGTTATTAGAAGCCAAAGTATTGAAGCACCGTTCCAATATCAACTGCTTTTACAAGATTGCAAATAGGCTTCATTACGAATTTTTTGCATTTATAGTAAAATCTTTTGCGCCGGTTACCGCATATTTTGTTATATTAGAACCGCGATGCGATAAAATACTGCAGAGTATGATAAAATCGTGCAAAATAAAGGTAACGCAGAGTTGTTAGAAGCCAAAGTATTGAAGTGCCGTTCCAATATTAATTGCTTTTACAAGATTGCAAATAGGTTCCATTACGAATTTTTTGCATTTATAGTAAAATCTTTTGCGCCGGTCACCGCGTATTTTGCTATATTAGAACCGCGATGCGATAAAATGCAATGAAATCGTGCAGTTGTTAGAAGCCAAAGTATTGAAGCACCATTCCAATATGACTACAAGATTGCAAATGCAGAATGATGATAACGCTCAAACGTATTTTTTTTAGAACCGCGTTGCGATAAAATATTGCAGAGTATAATTAAATCGTGCAAAGTAAAGGTAATGCAGGATTGCGCAATTCATTGCAATATCAATTGCTTTTACAAGATTGCAAATAGGCTTCATGGGGATTTTTTTGCAAATGGATGGTAAAAGTTTTCTCGTGTTTTCTACACGGTGTCGTCACTTAGTCACTATTTCGGTGACGTCAATATTGAATAGACCGATGGCATATATCAATATGTTACTAGAAAAACGTCACACAAATACTTAAAAAAACGACTAGAAACTTTGATAAAATTGACTTTTACATAAAATTGTATGATAATTTCTGTAAATAATTTTTTAAACAATTTTTTTTAAGTAATACCTAAAATTCATCCTATTTTACAGTTTTTACGAACTTTATACACATTTACTTTTTAAGTAAAAAAGGTTATGATAATTATTAAAAAAGTCTTTTTTAACGTGTTCCAATACGTTCCATGCAAATAGGCTTCATTATTTTTGCATTTATAGTAAAATCTTTTGACTTGTCGCATTCAACGTGTTAATAATACCCAAAATACTTCCAATTATACAATTTTTGAAAGTTTCACAAAAATTGCTTAATAAATGACAAAGTTATGATATGGCAGTCAACGTGTTTAACACGTTCCGTGCCAAGCCTACTTGTCTAAAGATTGATGTATTATCACACAGTATTTCATTACGTCGTCAATTGATAAGCAGTTACGTTGTTTAGAGTAGTTATCACGTCGTGTACCACTTGTGGTACACGTGACGCTGCGATCAGTTCGATTGTAAAAGTCAGTCTGTTCGAAACATATCATCTAGTAAGGAACATGCTACAGTCGAATTGGTTTTAAATAAAAAACGAGGAAAACAAAATATTTTCCAAAAAGTACGTAAAAAGACTAAAAACTATAAGAGTAATGACGCTTTGTAGCAGTTTCCCGATAAAGCCGTTTTTATGTATCTTTTGCTTTAACAAAACCAACCATTACATTAATTATTAATTATTGTAAATTATTAATTATTGTAAATATAAAAATGAAGCAAACTTATTTGCTCCGTTCTATACTGCATTTTGTATAATGCCTCAATCTTATAACAGAAATATTTTTTGACAGAACTAACTTTGTCATTAACATATATCCTCAGCGCATTAAATAAATATGTCTGAGTGTACCACCGGTGGCACACGTGACCCGAAGATCAAGTTTAACGTGTACCGCCGGTGGCACACGTGGCCTGAAAATCAACTTTAACGTGTACCACCGGTGGTACACGTGGCACGGAACGTGTTATTAAACGAACTCAACTCGTCAAGATTCTTCAAAACTTACCATTGCCGCCTCCTCATCTTTTTTCACCACCTGCTCCAACTCGCTAACGTCTTCACTCTCCTTCTGAACATCCAAAAACATCCCCTCGACGTCCTTAGCCGCGATCAACAATTTCGGTTGAAGAGCCACCAAAATCTCCTGCATCCTCCCCACTTGCTTATGGGTGCTGTCCAACTTACCAAGCCCAGCCTCATACCTGCGCTTCCCTTCCAGCACTTCTCGCCTCTTTTTATTGAGCAGATCCTTGAAAGTGTTAATCAGCTCGAGATAAGACGTTGGTGTGACGTAATTGTAACGTTTCGAACGTTTCAAGAATTCCTTCGACAAATCCTGCGTCGACGTGTGAAAGTACTGACACATCTCTATGCAGGCTTCTCGTTCCTGCTCCGGCATACTGATTTCGCTTAGAAATTTTGTGGCGACCGCCAGCAGGGCGTCTTCTGGCCAGGGCTGCAGCCAATCGATCGTGCAGCAATTGATCAAGGCCGGAAATTTTCTGATGCGCGTTCGAAAATTGTCGCCGATCGGCGACATCGTCACGACGACGTGTAAGTGTTCGCGGACCGTTTGGACGAAGAAGTTGAAGAGCGCGACGGGGCTGCCGTCCGTTTGCATGGATCTGTCCCTCTGGCGGTCGATTTGCCGCATTTTCTCGCAGATGTCCGATTTTTCGTCGGCTGAGAAGAGATTCGGGACCTCGCCGGAGTTTAGAAGGTTGCTGATGTCCTCGAGGAAGCCCTCTTCTTTGATCTGCGTGTCCATGAAGAGGAAGACTGTGTGGAGGTCGCTCTCTGAACTACGGCGGAGGATGTTCTTCAGGTCCTCGTGCCACTCGTGGGTGCCGTAGAGCTGGGACATTTCGACTTGGAAGACGTCGTAGTCGGATATGTGGGCGGCGAGCTTCGTCAGGGATTGGCGACCAGAACCGCCGACGCCGATTAGAAGAGCGTGACTTCGGGGTTGCATCATGACGCGACAGATTTTGGATAGATGCTCCACTGCGAATCTAAGAAATATCGCTTATTTCAACTAGAGTTACACAAATTCATATTTGCACACTCGTTAAAACAGAATTGTGTGACTTATATCAACTTTTCTTCTGTTTGGAGCATTTCAACTAGAATTACCCAGATTTATACTTGCATACTCATTAAAACAGAATTTGTTTGACTTATTACAACTTTTGGCCTGTTTCGACTATTTCAACTACAGGTACACAAATTAATATTTGCACATTCGTTAAAACAGAATTTGTTTGACTTATATCAACTTTTGGTCTGTTTGGAATATTTCAACTAGAGTTACACACATTAATATTTGCACACTCGTTAAAACAGAATGTGTATGCCTTATATTAACATGTAGTAGTTCAAAAAATTGTAGAGACTTTTGTTCGGTTTGGAGTATTTCAACTAGAGTTACACACATTAATATTTGCACACTTGTTAAAATAGAATTTATTTGACTTATATTAACTTTGGGTAGTTCAAAAGATTCTGGAGGCTTTTGTTCTGTTTGGAGTATTTCAACTAGAGTTACACAGGTTAATATTTGTATACTCGTCAAAACAGAATTTGTTTGACTTATATCAATTTTTAATAGTTTAAAAAATTGTAGAGATTCTTGTTCTGTTTGGAGTATTTCAACTAAAGTTACACAAATTAATATTTGCACACTCGTCAAAACAGAATTTGTTTGACTTATATCAACTTTTAGTAGATCAAAATGCTGTGTCAGAGTTTTTTTCCATTTGGAGTATTTCAACTAGAGTTACACAGATTAATATTTGCACACTCGTTAAAACAGAATTTATTTGACTTATATCAACTTTTGGCAGTTCAAAAGATTGTAGAGACTTTTGTTCTGTTTTGAATATTTCAGCTAGAGTTACCCAAATTAATATTTGCGCACTCATTAAAATAGAATTTGTTTGACTTGTATCAACTTTTGGTAATTGAAAAGACTGTAGGGACTGATGTTCTGTTTAGAGTATGTTTATTATTAGGTTTTTAAGACACTTGACATATTCAGGGACTGTCAGGTGTCTTCTCCAGGAGTCTGCAAGGTCTAAAAAGGATTGTTTCGCAGACGCAAAAACAGTTGACGTCAGAAGAAGGCAGAAGTAATTGGAAACAGAAGCTGACGTCAGCAAATACATTCACGTAATCATACATAGAAAATAGATTCGAATGAAGATACCCTAAACAATTTCCCTCCACAAACCAGTGGTACAAAGACAAGCTAGAATTCAACCAAAAGTAAAATTATAAAATAAACCATGGAGGTGTTGCAATGTTAGTGTTTTAATGCAGGTGTTGCAATAGAATAAGAATACATTTTGAATATTCTCTACGTTCTAAAATGTTGTAACACGGTGTAAGAATACAAAATAATTGTGGATTCCTGAAGAGGGAGCATAAGGGTTGCGAAATATATCAAGTTCTTTAAAAATACAGTAATAAACACATTTCAACCAGAACAAACATTTTTTGAATTTTTTAAAACAGAATAGTTTACTTGAAATTAGGCAAAATAGCCCAACTTTTTTAGCTAATATAAGACTACATTTATTAGATAACATATAAAAAAGTTTGGACAAGTTGCAGTCTATAGGATTGACGAAAAAATGTACAGATTATATCTTGCAACTTTTTTGCCTGAGTCTCTAATGAAAATTTAAATAATACGTTTTGTAGAATTAGGTCAGTTATATGTATATTTTAAATATTTGACCGAAATCAATGAATGCACAAAAGAGCAACAGGCATTAAAAGATGGAAACATTTATTACATTTATTGACCAGAGGGCCTGTAAATCTGCAATTTTCATGCATTTTCATTTATTTTAACTCACAGAAACGTTGGTTAACTTCAATGAAATTTTCAGCATTTATAAAATTCACGTAAACCTACAAAACCTATTTTTTCGTTAATTTGGTAAATTACCATTTTTCCAAGACTTTTCTTTATTTTAAACTTTATCTGTTTTTTTAATTGCCCGAATATTAATATGAGTAATTATATGCCGTTAAAGTTCCCGGAACTGGAATAAATACATATTGAAATCCCGGTAGTTTTTTACGTCGTACACGAATTTATATGTGGGATGCAAATTGAAAATAATTATATACTGCAATTTCTCCATTAAATGTTTTACCTGAAGAGAACTAAATTCATGGGCGTTCTCGATATCGAATTATATTCATTCAGATATTCCTCCACCACGATCGCCAACTCATCCAAGTCCTCAACTTCCAAATACAATTTCTTATCCGCTAACGGATCTTGAAAGTCGCAGTAGACCAAGTTACGCAGATGCACCTCTGTAATCTGTCGAACGTAAAATGACAAAGCATCATAACGGATCAGTCGAGAATAAAAAGTCTGCGATAAGAACGTCGCAGCAGCACACCTGCGTTTCATTGTCGCCGATTAAATCCTCGAACAACTGATCCATGGCATCTTCCATGTGTTCAGAAACGGTTTTCCTTATTTGTTCAGCTAACCACTTATTATCAGCTTCATCCACCAAACGATCGCCGTAAACTCGTAAAACCTCGTGCACCCAAAGCCGCTTCACACTCACCTGCAATTATATGTCCAACTCTAATTACCACAAAATCTAATACTCCAAATACACGCTTTAGTTTAACCCTTTGTGATCGGCAGATTTTGCTCTTAAGAGTACCAGCAGGTCGGATGAACTCTAGCATTTCCCAGTTAATTTTCCGTACAAAATTTGAAGTTAATATATGGATATTAAAACACACAGCATTTGTTGAAACTGATTCGTTGTGTATATTACTACTTGTAATACGTAAGAATACAAATTTTTAATCGCTGTAATGTTCTAAAGTATGATATTTCGCGAAACAGTCACCGATATGGAGTGCTGGCTTTCCTGTACTAGTACAATCACATTTTTTGCCCCAATGTTACCCTCGTCGGTTTATATTTATCTTTAATAATTTAGCTTTATATTCTATATTTTAGCTCAATAATAAAGGGTGTCTCAAAATGACCTGGCATTTTAAATTACGCGGCCTTTTTTTTATATAATGAATAATACGATTTATTAATAAATTAAATAAAAAGGAATTAATAAAATAAATATTAATAAATTAAGTGATACAATATATAATTTTTGTTACATAATAAATAATACGATTTATTAATAAATTTAAAAAAAAAAAAAAATATTAATCAATTGAATTGTATAGTAATTAATCTTTTTATATAATAAATAATACGATTTATTAATAAGTTAAATAAAAAATTAATACAATAAATATTAATAAATCAAATTATATAATCGCATGATATAGGATAATTGCACTTGCTTAACCCTTTGCGATCAGGAAATTTTGCTCTTAAAAGTACCAGCAGGTCGGATGAAATCTAGCATTTCGCAGTTAATTTTCCGTACAAAATTTGAAGTCAATATATGGATATTAAAACAGATAGAATTTGTTGAAACTGATTTGTTGTGTATATTACTACTTGTAATACGTAAAAATACTAATTTTTAATCTCTGTAATGTTCTAAAGTATGATATTTCCCAAAACAATCATCGACATGAAGTTCTGGCTTTAGTGTACAAGTATCACAGTACGTGTGTGTTTGTCGTATTTTTCCCGCAGTTTTCCTGTTGGAAGATGCTGCACAGTCATTCTTGCCTCCTGAACGAATTATGTGAAATTGATTATTTAATCTAATGTCTACGAATGACGCTAAAGGTTGCAGTATAAATAGTGTTTGGCGCAGGAAATTTCCGACTAAGTGATCCACTAAACATTTCACAAAATTTAAGTGTGTTAGTGGCTTTTCGTTGTTCTGTGGTTTCGTAATTTTATATAGTATGTATGAGTTGATGACGCACATCTGCCATGCCTTAAAAAATAATTGCATTCTCGGTACTTCCCGCTGCGGTGATATCGTCTTCTACGACGATTTAAAAATGTTCCTGCTACGGGAACACGGATCGCAAAGGGTTAAGGGGGTATTCCAATGTGAACGCCTAAAAAAAGCAAATTTTCAACAGCTTTTTTCTTAGAAACTGTTGCATATAATTGAACAAACTTTTTTCCCGGAAAAGGTATGGCCGAGGACGACAGAGGAACATTTTTTTATCGTTTAAAAATATTTGTGTGTTTTATTATATTTTATGTGTTATAGTGTGTGTGTGTGTGTTGGCTGCGACCGATTGTTGCGAGTGAAGGTATAATGATAGCGTGGTTTTGTTTGAAGAATGCGTGACATGTCTCATTATTGCGCGTGTCGACTGTAACGCATTTAGAGTGAGCGAGAGAGAATGTAAAGAATGAGAGGATGCGTGTTTTTACGAATGATTGGCCGAACCCTTGGGGAAGGACGGGGGTGCATAGCAACGGCCCGGCGAGGAGATAGAGTTTTCGTTTAGAGATAGTTGAGTAATAGGTTAGAGAGTTTTAAGTTGTCGTTCAGTCAAGTTCAGAGAGTAGTCAGTCCAGATGCGCGCGTCGGATTGCCATAGTTCTATTTTTATTTTGTATTTATATGTAGAATTAACGTTATTATCTTTCAATAAAATTCTCTCAAATAAGCACAGAATCGCTTGCAAAAACGTTGATGACTCTAGAATATTAAACGTTATTCTATCAAAAAACAGAATCATAAACTATAAAAACTATCAAAAAAAATCCACGTTTTCGACCCGTCACATTATAATACCCCCTTAAATCGTGCAAAATAAAGGTAACACAGTGTTGTTAGAAGCCAAAGTATTGAAGCACCATTCCAATAACAATTACTTTTAGAGATTGCAAATAGGCTTCACTGCGACATTTTTTAAGTAAAGTTAACATGTAAAGTTTGAACGCATTTCGTAGGTATTGTCAATACATACATTTTTCATTTAGAACTATTTTTCGTAAAATTACAACGTTTCATTACAGACGCGAAAAACCGGTGTTTTGCAACTTTGCGATTTTTTGCTGAGAGTTCCCCTGAAAATGAGGAGTTTCAAATATATTCAGTTTATTTCTAATGCTCTTTCGGACCAATATATTTTAAAAATCTCAACTTACAATTATCGCACGGAACAGGGGGTTTTGGTGCTAATCTGACTGGATTAAATGTGAGAACGCATACCATATATGTGTTCATAGCCTAAATTGAATGGTTGTGTGTGAACGCATATATGCGTTCATAGCCTAAATTGAATGATTGTGTGAGAATGCATATATGCGTTCATAGCGCTCAAACAATTAACATTTTAACTGCCGTAATGGTCACCGGTGACCGGCGCAAGAAATTTTACTGAAGATCCAAAATATTTGCAGTGGGTCAAAATAATTATTTTATAAATGCAGTTATTGTTAGAATAGTGGTGCGGTCCTTTCGCCTCCAATACCTGCACATTATTTACATTTGACATAATTCGGTCAAACGCTGTAGTATTTCGTAGCATCGCTGCTCTAATACAGCAAAATATGCTTGGCAGTCAACGTGTTAAGGGGGTATTCCAATATGACGGGTCGAAAAAATCGATTTTTCTTTTTTTGCATTTTTTGATACTTTATAGTCATAGAATTAATATCCCATAGTCAGTTTAAACGATTCCGTCCATTTTGTCTAGTAATACCATTTCAAAGCAGAGGCTGTAACTACGCGTACATCAACGAAATTTTTACAAGTGGCGCAGATGATTACTCAAAAATGCCTTTATAGATCGACTTCAAATTCGAATGCGAAATCCCATAAACCCAAAACTCACCGGACTGCTAACCGTCTCCGGCGTTGACAACAGCACCCCCTGTATAACTCTCGAAAAGTCCCTCAAATTGAACAAATAATGCGACTTCGCCGGGGTCGGCAGCAGATTCTTCCGCGTCTGCTTATAAATGTCCAAAGTCGCATTCACGACATAATCAACACAGGGGGCGAAAAAGTCAGCGAAGCCATGAACGTCGAAGTGCCATGCCATGATTTTGCCGAAAATCGTCGTCAACACGTCATCCTCGAACTCAGAAATGCTCAAAGTGAAGAAGTGTCTCTTGAATCTCGGAGTAACGTCGAGACCACTCGAAGGAGGCCCCATGGCGCAGATCAATTGAACGTCGACCAACGTTATGGGGGCCACTTCCTTCCGATCGTACCATGTCGAATGATCCAACCATTGGCGCAGTAATTCGATCGGCGGCTGAGCTCCGTACTCTTCTTTTTGCGGCATCGAGAGATCGTCGACGAAAACGACGCAGTGGCTTCGCGGTGGGGCACCATAGACGCCTTTCTTCCGACGATCGAGCTTGCTCATTATTATGTCTTGCGTTTGATTCGCGGTCGTCTGAGCAGAGAATGTAACGAAGAGAGGCTTGAACACTTCGGGGTCGTTTCTTTTTAGGAGGAACTCCATTATGTAGACGGACTTGCCCGTGCCTGTAAAGGAAAGTTGCATTCGAAAGCACATCTGGCGGATTTGCAGTGCTTATGCAGATAATGGAGGAAATATATATTAATGAATTTCGAACGATACGTCGTAAAATTGTGGGTGGTAGATTATCTTTTTTGTGAATAACAAATTTAAGTATATTCGTGGAAACCGCTGTAATATATGCATAATGAATTGTTGCAACTTAATTTGTTTTCTTCCTTCTATTGTAATTTTTGCACGCTTTCAAAGTTTCAAACTCTATTGATAAAAGAGTCGAAGTGTCAAGTGTAACGTAGGAATAATGTTTTCAAACATAGTATTCATGTGGAATGTAAATAAGAAGCAGCGAATTTGGATATTTGCGTGGAAAGCACTGTAACAGATGCATTATATAAAGAATTGCTGCAAATTAATTTGTTTTCTTCCTTCTATTGTCATTTTTGCACGGTTACAAAGTTTCAAACTCTATTGATGATAAAGTCGAAGTGTTAAGTATAAGGTTGGTACATTGTTGCCAAACATAGTATTAATTTGGAATGTAAATAAGAAGCAGCGAATTTGGATATATTCGTGGAAACCGGTGGAATAGATGCATTGCATAAAAAATTGTTGCAAATTAATTTGTTTTCTTCCTTTGAATGTCATTTTTGCAAGCTTTCAAAGTTTCAAACTCTATTGATGTCGAAGTGTTAAGTATGACGTAAGTATAATGTTTCCAAACATAGTATTCATGTGGAATGTAAATAAGAAGCGGCGAATTTGGATATATACGTGGAAACCGCTATAATAGATGCATTGTATGAAGAATTGTTGCAAATTAATTTGTTTTCTTCCTTGTATTGTAATTTTTGTTCGCTTACAAAGTTTCAAACTCTATTGATGACAGAGTCAAAGTATTAAGTGTGACTTAGGTATAATGTTTTCAAACATAGTATTCATGTGGAATGTAAATAAGAAGCAACGAATTTGAATATATTCGTGGAAACCGCTGGAATAGATGCATTGCATAAAGAAATGTTGCTAATTAATTTATTTTCTTCCTTCGATTGTCATTTTTGCACGCTTTCAAAGTTTCAAACTCTATTGATAGAGTCGAAGTGTTAAGTATGACGTAGGTATAATGTTTCCAAACGTATATTCATGGGGAATGCGCTGTTACAGATGCATTATATAAAGAATTATTGCAAATTAATTTGTTTCCTTCCTTTTGTTTTCATTTTTGCACACTTTCAAAGTATTAAACCCTATTGATGATAGGGTCGAAGTATTAAGTGTAACTTAGATATAATGTTTCCAAACATAGTATTCATGTGGAATGTAAGTAAGAAGCAGCAAATTTGGATATATTCGTGGAAAACGATTTAATAGATGCATTGCATAAAGAATTGTTGTAAATTAATTTGTTTTCTTCCTTCTATTGTCATTTTTGCACGCTTTCGAAGTTTCAAACTCTATTGATGATAGAGTCGAAGTATTAAGTGTGACTTAGGTATAATGTTTCCAAACATAGTATTCATGTCGAATGTAATTAAGAAGCAGCGAATTTGGATATATTTGTGGAAACCGCTGTAATAAATGCATTGCATAAAGAATTGTGCAAATTAAATTGTTTTCGTCCTTCTGTTGTAATTTTTGTACTCAAAAATGTTTGCTTTCAAAGTTTCAAACTCTATTGATGATAGGGTCGAAGTATTAAGTATAACGTAAGTACAATATTTCCAAACATAGTATTTATGTGAAATGTAAATAAGAAGCAGCAAATTTGAAATAGATAAAATAGATGCGTTGCATAAAGAATTTTTGCAAATTAATTGGTTTTCTTCCTTCTATTGTCATTTTTGCTCGTTTACAAGATTTCAAACTCTATTGATAAGTCAATGTGTTTCGTATGACGTAGGTATATTGTTTCCAAATATAGTATCAATAAAATGTAAATAAAAGTAAAAGAAGCAACGAATTTGGATATATTCGTAGAAACTATTAATAGATCAAATGTATGCATTCCATTAAGAATTGTTGTAAATTAATTTGTTTTCTTCCTTCTATTGAAAGTTTTGCACGCTTTCAAAGTATCAGTCTCTATTGATGATAGAGTTGAAGTATTAAGTGTAACTAATGTAGTTGATTCTTTATTTCTTCTTCTTAACTTTGCAAATCGTTAAAACAACTATTCTTTTTTTGCAGTCTATCCTTTACAGATTCTTCCAAAAATATATACAAATTCGTTATGTACAAAAAATGAGTTAATAAACTACAATTTCATGAAGTATCATTCAAAATTAATGAGTATACGAATCATTTCTACACTAATTATGTACAGTATGAGTCAAAGTTGAAATGCGAGCGTCAATTTTGTTAGTTGGCAAGTGATAACGTACCGGTCGGACCGACTAAGAGGACAGGCTTTTGATGTCGAATGAGGTATCGGAATAGATGGAAGTATCGAACGGTCTCCAGAGTGGACACGATTATTTGATTAACAGGAATATCCTTAGGAATGGGTGGAACGTCCTGCAGATCTTCCAGCCACGGTCTCCATCGACCTTTGCCTTCTTTAATGAATTTGTAATCGAACACCGAGCCAGTAGTCGGCAACGTCAGAACATACGGTTTTCGTGGATCTTGCGTTTCGTCGGAAATATTGAAGCGTTCACGAATTTCCTCAGGAAATTCTCGATCGAGCAATGCTCTGAAGAGATCGTTGAACCATTCGCGATAGTTCGCCATTAATGTGCCGCCCATTGCCCAGATGCAAGAAAAGAAGAAGGATCCCTAGAGTTTAGCACATGAAAATGTCAAAATTATCATCTAGATAGCAGACAAGAAATTATCAACTAGCAATTTCAACTTACTTCGACTTGCGCTCTCATATCCAAGTCAGAAAGTGTCTGCACATATTTTTCATCTTCAAAATCGTCAAGGAAGCAGTCGAATAAGTACATAACTGAACGCGTCAAATTAGCATCTGGCATGGTTATCATTTCCTATGTACAAAAAATGTAATTAATGTCGAGACAACAGAGTAAAAAGTTTGCTACTGACTTTGGCGCCGCAACGTCTGATCAGGTGCAGAAGCGGCGGACAAAATCTTAAGTACATCTCTTTCAAATGTTGCTTTATATGCTCGGAGAAGGATGCCGGCAAAGTATTGAGCCAAGATATTAAAAGAGGCGTCCACCCAAGACTAACGGGTTCCATATAGATCATACCGCAACGTGAGACTGTTGCAGGTGACGCAACCTAAACGTAACGTAATCAATAAAATATGCCCAAGATAATATAAGTTATTGTATTAAAAGGGTACTTTCTAAATCTGTTTTTAGATCCCGAAAATTTGTAATGCCCGGGTGGCGATAGTGAACCTTTGAATATGGTTATGCTGCAAAATATGGAAACTGTATCCAAACCAGAAAGGCAAAATATCAAAATTAATATGCTATATTAAATATGTAATAGTAAATATAAAAAATTGATAATTATAAGAAGACATCATATGCGGTTATGTAAACTGATGCAGATAATTGATTATATTCATTATATGATTGATTATATCATTATTATATCGATATATACATATTATTAATATATATATTGATTATATCATTAGTATTCCAGAAACTGTTGCATATAATTGAACAACCTTTTTTGCCTGAAAAAAGTATAGCCTAGGACAATAGAGAATCATTTTTTTATTGTTTCAAATATTTGTGTATTTAATTATATTGGTGAGTTTACACCGATCAAAAAAATGTTTGCTGTGCTGGCGTAGACAATTCCAACCTTTCTGAAAATCTAAGACAAAAAATCGAAAGAGATTCTTAATCTGTATGAATGTGGTTATCGCATGAACCTCAAGTTTCAAATTTCCATGAAAATTAACAAAATTACGGCGTTTTCTAAAAAAGTGTAAAAAAAAGCAATTTGTTTGCGCTATATATAAGGCAAAATTATGGGTTATAATGAAAATTTTAACATAATTGACCTTCATATGATAGCCATAAGTACGCTGAATGTTGTGTTAACATTTGAAGTCGATTGATAAAGCCGTTTTTGAGTAATCATCTACGCCACTTGGAAAAATCTTGTTGATGCGCGCACAGTTATAGTCTCTGCTTTGAAACTCTGTTACTATATTAGTAAAAAAGGACGGAATCGCCTAAACTGACTCTGGGATATTAACTCGTTCGCATATATGCGACGTTTCAGTCCTTGTTTCTGAGCCCAACATCGCATATATGCGATATATCTATTTGATCAATTTATGATAACATGCTGCATGAATTTTTTGATGAGATTTTCATGAGATTGTTACATTTTTAAGCTAGTGAGAAGCGGTAAATCCTCAGTGAAAATAGTAGCATTCAAGATCCATGCCTACGTCAATGAATTAGCTGCTTCGCTTTATGTAGACAAGACACACGATGTAGGAACACTTCGCAAAAACCGCAAAGGCAATCCCAAATTTGTAATGGATAAAAAACTAAAAAAGGAGAATCTATTTTCGCTAGAAATAGTAATGTTTTAGTGCAGAAATGAAATGATAAACGAGAAGTCTTGACAATATCTACGAAACATAATGCATCATTCAAAGAAGTAAAGTCTAAAAATGGAAATTTAGTAAATAAACCTTCTACAGTTGCAGATTATAATAACAATATGTCGAGCATCGACAGAACAGATCAAATGATCGCTTATTATTCTTCCCCTAGGAAGTCGTTACGTTGGTATATAAAACACTTTTTTCATACAATGGACATTACAATTTGAAATGCATGTTGGGTATACAACAAAGTTCATTCAATTAAAATTAATTACTTAGATTTTAGAAATGGTTTTGCTAAAAAATTAATTTGCATAAGCAAAATAACTGTGTTTCCATATAGCAATACCTCGAATACAAAACATTTCCCTAAAAAAATGGATAAAAGAATAAGAATCTGCGCAAACTTTCTATACCTGCGGAATTTGTCAGACGAATAAAGAATTACCTATTGGGCTATGCGTAAATGAATGTTTTAAAATTTTTCATGAAAAAAATAAATAAATAACTTGTATTTCGCTTTAAAAAATGTTTTTATTTTTATGTTCCTTTCCTATCTAGTTAATTTCCTTTTTATAAAATACCTCGCATATGTGCGGCGTGGTTTATAAAATAAGTTTCTCATCCCTGGCCCAGCGTCGCATATATGCGTCGTATGAAAAAATGCTTATTTTTTATATAATTGGAATGTTATAAATATATATACTCAGAATCAATGCCAACTGAAATCATATTAGAAGAAAAAACATCATGGTCTGTGAAGCCAGAATTTCTTCTCAAGGCTTGGTAGCGAACGAGTTAATTGTATGACTATAAACAATCAAAAAATGCAAAAAAAAAAGGAAAATCGATATTTTTGACCCGTCACATTGGAATACCCCATTAATTTCAGCTTATAATACCTGAATATCACAAGCATTTGTAGTGAAATATTTAAAACTGCCACCGTCTTAATATTTTTCCGTTCCAACAAATATGTATACCCATACACATGTGTAATAAATAATAATTTTTTATTTATTTAAAGATAAATAAAAACACTAATATATAAATATAAATATAAAATTAATTTCATATTATAATACCTGAACATCAAAAGCATTTGTAGTGAAATATTCAAAACTGCCACCGTCTTAATATTTCCCCATTCCAAGAAATATATCCATACACATGTATTTACTTTTTCTACCTGTGCAAATGTTCTTACCTTAAATTCCTCTTACCTCTAAATCCATCGGCTCGAAAATCAAATTGGTCGTAGGAGCCAATTGTATAATTTCTCCCGACGTAAGACACAGTTTCTTATTGTCATCAAGCACCGTGTTCATATTCTCGATCCACAGTGCATCAACTGGTCCATCAAAGACCAACCATTTCCGGTTCTCGTTCGTCGAAGTCGCAAAAGCTCTATAACTAACCGCTAAAACCCCATCGCTCCATTCATGAGAAGCCGGATCAAACTGCCCATACAGCTGTCCCATGGTAATTGCCTTCGGATTGATAACTGTGATTTCGACTCTGTGCTCGTTCATTAACTCCCGTTCCTCTAGCAGTCCTAAACAGTCCGCCAACATCCTGTACGCCGAAGTTTTCCCACCGAACGGCAGACCGACGATCATAAACCCATGTCTGACGATCATCATCTCGTAGATCTGCTGCACTTTTTCCAAAAAGAAATCAGTGCACTGCAAATTCGCCGCGGCGCAAGCATCCTGAGTACAAGCGTTGATATCCGTGTAATCCGGAGTCGGTAAAACAACACCAGGAAACAAGTCCGAAGCAATGCCTTCGAACAACGGAAGATCGTGTACCAGGAACTTGGGTAGATTGACGTCTAAGATGCTTCGCAGCATTAAAATATCTTCCGACTCGTCCGGGTATCGAAGTTTCAAATTACCAGCAGCGATCAGAACAGACTTCACCGCACGCATTCCGTAATCGTAATGATGCTGACTGCTTAGTTGTTCAGAACAGAGCTTGTAAGCAGTGACAATTTTCACGGCCAACGGTCTGCCGTTGTAGAACCCGTAAGAATAAAGAGTGTTCTCAGCTATGAGCGCGTAATCTGGGACCATCATGGCGACGGGTCTAAACAAAGCCTTTAAATTGTCAGGTAATTCAGATCTTCCGGCATAGCCAGGATTCATCGTAATGAAAATGGCGCACGTGGGGTCCAGGTATATTTCGGTTCCCTCGAATATCATTTTTTCGGCACCTGAATTGATGGCGCGTTGAATCGTCAGGATCTGCTGGGCTACCACTGACAGGACTTCAAGATCGATGCGGTTGAACTCGTCGAAGCAGGACCAGGCACCGCAGGATGCTAGTCCTTTGAAGAATTTGCCGAGGGCGATGTAGTCGAGACCCTCGGAACAGTTGAAGACGACGCACTGCTTGGCGACGGCTTTGGCTAAATCTTTTGTTGTTTCCGTTTTGCCGGTACCGGCTGGTCCTTCAGGCGCGCCACCAAGATGGAGACTTAAGGCGCCAAATAATGTTCGGTAACAACGATCGGTTAATGGGGTAATGACGAGTCGACCTGTGTTTCCGAGATATTCGTAGCCGTAGCGTTGAGAAGAGTTGATCATGTATGCCCACATGTTACCTTCCTGAAATATTTGAGAGATATACAAGCCTAAAAACTTAATATAAAAGAAACAAAATAATAAAATAAATAATTAATAAAACTGTAAAAACTAATATTATTATATTATGATCGTATAGAAATAATAATGGAACAGAACAATAAGAATTTGGGTTTTGAAATCTAAATATTGACCAAGTTACGATTTTTAATAAAAATCATATAAATTTTATTTATAAAACTTAAATCCATTGAATTCAAATGAATTCATTCAGTTCAGTGTCTTCTATACATTTTAACTAAGAAAATCATATAAAAATAATAATAAAACAGAACAATAATGAATTTATTTGGAAAATCATGTAAAAATAATAATAAAACAGAACAATAACAATTTGGATCTTGAAATCTAAATATTGACCAAGTTGCGATTTTTAATAAAAATCATATAAATGTTACTTATGAAACTTAAATCCAATGAATTCAAATAAATTCATTCAGTTCAATGTCTTCTATACATTTTAAATAAGAAAATCATATAAAAATAATAATAAAACAGAACAATAAGAATTTGGATGTTGAAATCTAAATATTGACCAAGTTACGATTTTTAATAAACATTATATAAATTTTATTTATGAAACTTAAATTCATTGCACGTATCTGCCATATTAAAAATGATTATTTTTCAAACTTGCACTTATCTGCCATGTTAAAAATTATTATTTTTCAAACTGGGTAATGGAACATCATAAAAAGCATGAAAAAATATTGGATTAATAGAATATAAATTAATTCGTTCAATTCAATGTGTTCTACACATTTTAACTAAAAAAATCATATAAAAATAATAATAAAACAGAACAATAAGAATTTGGATCTTGAAATCTAAATATTGACCAAGTTGCGATTTTTAATAAAAACTATAAAAATTTTATTTATAAAACTTAAATTCATTGCACTTATCTGCCATATTAAAAAATATTATTTTTCAAACTAAGTAATGAAACTTCATCAAAAATATCAAAAGATATTGTATACTAATAGAATATAAATGAATTCATTCAATTCAGTGTCTTCTACACATTTTAACTGAAAAAATACGTTTACAAATTCTCATAAAGAATAAATAATTATAAAATAACTAACTAAATAAATTAATCTACCTAAAGAAGGTTAACACGTTTCAACATAAATAAACATGAGGAAAATCATTGATAGATACACAGGGTGTCCCACGTAACATGCTCACCTGTTTTATTTCTAAAGTGCGCATGGTATGAAAAAACTTTTTTTTATATTTGTATGGCTCCAAGGGCTGCATTATTGGATGCATTATTTTTTTTTTGTTTTTGGTTGAGGGGTTTAGGAGATTTCATAGTCAACTTAATTTTCTTTAACGGAACCCTATATTTTTTATATTAAGATCTGAAAGAGTGTGATATTTTGAATAAAAAGGTACTGATTTGTATGACTCGTAAGTTTATTAATTAACGAGTAATTTCACTTTGTTTCAAAAATATATTCTTCGCGTAATATTAGGTCAGAGATTCGTATTTACCACAGATTTCCGCAGGACAGCGTAATGTTTACATGATTAAGTTTGTCAACACGCAGTACACTGGTATCAACATAAATTTTCAAACTAATGTCCATCGACATTAATGCAATGCTGCAGTCTACTAACTAATGAGAGCAAATGGATTTTTTAACTGAGGCACTGAGTGTACAACATGCTTCCCGAATGCGATGTTTCATATTCTCAGCTGTTGTTGGTGGTTCAACGTACACTACGTCTTTCAAATTACCCGACAAAAAATAGTCTAAAGGAGTTAGGTCCGGTGATCTTGGAGGCTACTTACACTGTCCACCACAACATTGTGATGTAAACATCTCGCTGTCCAGCGGAAATCTTGTAATAAGTGCAAATCTGCGACCTAATATTATACAGAGAATATGTTCTTCAAACAAAGTAAAATTACTCATTAATTAATAGATTTACGACTCATACAAATCAGTACTTTTTCATTCAAAATATCACGCTCTTTCAGATCTTAATACGTTCACGGACATTAAAAGTTTCAGCGAGGTGCAAAAATTGTCAGTCGTTTTATTACACATTTTATAAGGGTAGTCGAATTATCATATTTTAATTCAGTCAATCATTATCTTGACAGATATAATAATTACAAAAACTTAAGGTTATATAAAATTAAATTAAAAATAATTGATTTTAAGATTAGAATGCTATGGCATTCATGTCATTCTGCACCATCATGAAAATGAATGCTATAGCATTCACGTCCGTGAACGTTTTAATGTAAGAAATATAGGATTCCATTAAAAAAAAAATTGAGTTGACCTTGAAATCTCCGAAACGCCTCCACCAAAAAAAATAATGCATCTAATAATGCAGCCCTTGGAACCATACAAATATAAAAAAAAATTGTATACCATGCGTACTTTAGAAATAAAACAGGTGAGCATGTTACGTGGGACCCCCCTTATAAATTGTTTTAGGCTCATAATTTATAACATTGTGATATACCAGCCAATAGTAACGCAGTTGACACAACCACCGGAAGTCAGTATTGTTGACGACACCTTCTTTGCAGAGTCCATCCAGCACATCTTTGCCATGAACATCCAAAGTCACCAAAGCCTCTGTCCAATCCAACAAGTATAAGTTCTACCCCCGTGAAACTTCTCTAAGTGTCATTAACCGAAAGATTCGTTCTACTTACCCAGTGTGATACGATTTTGCTTCGACAACTTTCCCCTAATCAGTAAAATAATGTCGTTCAGTTCCCTCTGACACTGATCATAATAACTCAACATGCCCCGCACGTTCAACAACATGGCGCTCTCGACTTGTTGCGTCCAATAGGTCTGTCCGACGCAAAGTACCGTCTGTCCAGGCCACTCGAGGACCCACGCCGATCGTTCTTTCGTCGGATAAGCTTCAATCGCGTGTTCAACGACGTAACTCACGCTCTTGCGCATTTCTGTTTCGAGTTCCACCAGCCATTTTTCCACCTGGCCTCTTGCGGCGGCTGTCGAGATCAATTCTAGGATCGCCACGACCTCGCCTTCGGAGGATATCATGGCGAGGACCTCCAAGTCATCGTTGAAGTGCAATTTCGCGATGCCTTCGAAGCACTTTTTCAGATGCGGCTGAACTCTAGGCGGAATTGACGAAAGTATCAAGTCATAGAGTGTTGCGGCGTTTTACTTTTTCAGACCGACAACCAGTCGCGGTGGTCAGTGTGGGCCCGATAAGTCTTTCTTTCGTTGAACAAAGCACCGGACGGTTTGTTTAAACACTTTCAACGACCGAAAATTGGGGGTGACCGAATAACGATTTCACTGAAACGAATAAATATTTACAATAATTTTCTTTATTATTTTTAAATGCAATTGTTACTAGAAATGATGCGATCCTTTGGTCTCCTGTCCCCTCTCATTACATTACATTTTAGTAATTCAGCGAACGCTTAAGTAATTTCAAGCATCGCCTTTTTGAATAGTGCATATACGCTTGGAAATTTTCGTTTTAAACCTTCAAGAAATCAAATCAAAATATAGTAAAATTACTAAGATATATAAAAAAAAATATCAGCTGGGTTTGTTACGACGCACAAACCACCGGACCTTCAAAATTTGAATCTCCATAGGTTATAAAATCAGTGTGGGACAAAAAAATAGGATTGCATTGTTTGTTCTGACAGAAAAACACCTGGTGGCAGGCGTCAAACGACTTATTATTGTCAAACGTGCATAAATCAGCGTATAATGCAGATTGGATTGTATTTAAAGTTTATCACATTTTTGTACAAAAAATTATAAAAAATAAATGATTGATTTTTTTACAAATATATATCTCTCGATATAAACCAATTAATATAAGTGCAATATCATTATAATACGTTAATTGGTTCCAAAACTATACTAAATTATATGCGTCCATAGTAGTCAAAGGGTTAAATAATATTACTAACCGATTATGTAAAAAACCAAAAATCGATTTGTTTGAAATTTCAAACCTTTCTGGTCCCCATAACCGCGGAAGTAAAGCAACACGACGAAAGCATCGGAATGAGAAAGTATCGAACGGGTAAACGAGTTGGAGTTTTCCGATTTTCTTAGCGCCATTTGGTTAGAGAGATTTCTCTCTGTAGAATGAACATTTTGCGACAAAACGTCACAATTTTCTTGCGACCAAATGTTCCAAAAAATTGACAAATTTAAGATTATTTGTTGTTAAACACGATATTAAAAAATTTTTTTTATATGCAGACATCGGTTCGGTTTATGGAATACATATTTATCCTTCAATTTTAAAAAATCGATGGTGATATCTTCCATCATAACTTGAGCTATCGCGGCAAAATTATATAAAAAACTGTTTTTGAGTAACATTGCATTGATGTTTGGGAACAGCATTTACAGCTACTTGATCGTGCTAAATTTCACATAAATATATACTCAATTTTTTTGCGAATATCCAGTTTTTTTACCTTTAATTTTGAAAAAAATGTATAACCTTGATCATGTATAAAAACCAAAAATCGATTTTTTTGAAATTTCAAACCTTTCTGGTCCCCTTAAAGATTATCGGGAACATGTGTTTGATCGGGAAACCGTCGCGGCTGGTTTCCATAGAATATTTCAAGTTATTCGGTTGGTCCCTCAAGCGAAGAGTTGACGAAGAGTTTCGTTCTAAGACTCGTCAACATTTAAGTTAGTTATATTTAGAATTTCAGTTAGCGAACATTTCATCCACTGTTCACTCGTGTAACTTAGCTCATTTATAAATATATTCGGTTTCTAAAATACAGTCCATCATAAATTTATCAATCAAGTATCAAGTACCCAAGCCCAACAAACCAGCATTTTTCACGGAATCGTCGGTCGCGGACTTAATCGCGCTGATTCAACATAGAACAAAAGAAAAAATTCGAAAATTACCTTTTGGGATTCTTCGTCTCCGACAATATCTCCAGTAGCTCGTCGTTCGACAAGAAGAAAAACCGCGGGAAGAACAGTCGCTTCTTTTCTAGATACTCATTCAGTCCTTTCTGTATCAGTTCCAATAAGGCGAAGCTTTTCTTCAGTCGCTCTAACATTTTGTCGATATCTGCCACTGATAACACTCGAGGATCTGCCTGTACGGTCTTCATGATGTCGCGCCAAGTTTTGTCGACAGCAGCAAACTTTCGACCTTCCTCCGGCATTTGTTGCTGGATGTCAGGAGAAGAGAAGATCGGCTCGAGGTACATCCAGATGCCCTGGACTTTTAACCACTGATCAAGGATGTCTTGGACCAAATACAACTTGTTCACCCAATTTCTAGGAAATTTGAGATATGATCCAGAAAAACGCATTATAATAGTTTATGAAAAAGAATATATATATATATAGTATATATATAGTATCGTATAGAAGAATATATATAGTTTATCAAAAGAGCATGAAGAAATCTCTGCAGAACTCTCTCAAGGAAATTAAGCTGGTTTCAAAAGAAGCCTGTGAAAACCACTTAACCCTTTCGTCCCGGAATACTAAAACATGAAATTTATCAAAAAATTTATACACGTTACTGTGCACTAGCTATATAATAGATATTATTTACCATAAAAATTAGAAAATCTTTTAGGGGTTGGTAAAAAATCGAGAAAGGGTTGTGGTAAATATATGTACCAGCCGGTTTTTATAGTGGTACATATATGTACCAGCCGGTTTTTATAGTGGTACACATATGTACCATCCGGGACGAAAGGGTTAATTCAGTTTTTCAATCACAAAGCACAAAAGTTCTTCACCGATGGCATCATGGCTCTACCCGAAAAATGGCGAAACATTGTCGATAATAACGGAGCATATTTGGTTTATATTAATTAATTTTCACTCTATAAGAAAACCAGTTGAGTTTTACTAAAATAACGCCACGAACTTTTTCCCAGACCCAATATATAGAGATATAGAGAAAAAAACATATGAAGAAAGGAGCCTTACAGAATTCGTGCTTCAAATGGCTTGATGTGCGGCGAATTTCTTATTGTAATCGCTTTCGTGATGTGATCGTCCAAAAGTAATTGGATTTCATCCACCCCCGCGATAACGAAAGTGCCAGTGTCTTTGTAAGGATTCACTGTGAATTCCAGATCAGCCCATTCCTCCTGCATCTTATCGATTCCCTTTTCCAAAGTGCTCTCCTTCGAAGCGGCTTCCGAAATGCTCTCAAAATTCTGAATATAAGCATCGAGCCCCATGTCCAAAATTTTTCCGAGGGTCAAATCGGCATCGACTTTTATAGGAATACCGATCACGAGAGATATTTCTTCCCAATGGCGTGGTTTTAGGCCTGGGTTGCCTAAAGTCATCACCACTGGCATTCGTTCTTTGAATTCTTCGATTTTTTCACGAACCGCCGCCGCTAAATTTCGCATGTCTGGTTCCTGGAGTCCTTTTTCTAGTTTGTAGATGGTCCTGCCATGAAATTGCGAATTTTGGCTTAGTCTTTTGATCTGAATTGTCGAACACGTTATTTGCGCAGCTACAATCATCTGACATAACATTAATATCCTTATGATACATGACTACGAATATTAATTATTAATTAATATTTAATTGATTAATAATTAATTATTAATTAATATTCGCAGATTTTTTAAAGAGAATAACTATTTTTTTAAATTGGTAGAGATAAACTTTCTTTAGACATTAGAAGAATTATTTTACTTGATGACAATAAATATCCTTTATTAGAATATTACGGTCCTTAAACTTCTTCACCGGGGTCTGTAATAAAAACTTAAACAGTTACGTTCTGAATATTTAGATCAGTTATATGCCTGCTGAAAATTTCATCAAAATGAATTAACGTTCCTATGAATCGCAAAAAATGAAAAATAATAAAAATCGTGCATATTCAACGTATAAATGTAATGGGTGTGAAGATTTTTATATCTACCGATAAAATGTTTAACATATATATAACTGGCCCAAATATACAAAACGTATTATCTATATTTTCATTAGGAGTTCAGCTTGAAAAGCTGTAAAAAGATGTTCATTATTTTTTCCATAAATTCCATAAACTGTAATTTCTTCAAAAACTTTTCTATGTATTACACGGTGAACATACTTCTCCAGTATCTAAAAAAATCAAGTCGATTGTTTGTAAATGAATTGCAGATTACGAAAGTGCCGTAAAATTACGACCGTAAAATCCAAAATTCTTAGAAATCCCAATTTCAGCCCACACAAGTGCTCCTTAATTCTACCCATTCATTTTTTGGCTGTAATTCTTCGAAAATGCAATTTTTCCAAACCTTTATGCCAAAAGCTCAATCAAAATATTATTTCTCAATATTACAGGTTTTCTTTGAGTAGCAAATATTACGAAAACTTTGTAATAACTTAATTCACAGTGATGTATCATAACATGGATATAATGCTTGCCGTGACATAACATGATTGAATTCACAGCGATATATCGTAATCTGCGTTTCATGTAACTATGAAAATTTATATATTAATTGGTATATACATAAAAAATGAACGACAAATTATATTTTTTAAAAGTTTTTGGCATTTGAATGGTACGGCAAATATTTACGACTAAAGATTAAATAAACATTATACATAATTATAACGTGTCGTCTAGTGAACACACTTTTTTAGTATCTAACAAAATCAAGTCGATTCTCCAATTTTGCAAAAATTATTCTGTTTTTTGGAATGTTTGAAAATGAACTGCAGATTACGAAAGTATCATAAAAATTACAACCGCAAAATACAAAATTCTTTGAAATCATCAATCATCATTCTACATGTAAAGTTCTTCAAAAATGCAAAAAGCTATATCAAAAGCTCAATCAAAATATTATTTCTCAGTATTACAAGGTTTTAGTAGCAAAAATTTGAGCATATTATTCACGTTACTATACATAATTATACATTAATTAAACACGACAAAATTTTAAATGACCACTCGATGTTACACCAATAAACAATATACGTAATTATAACATATCATCTAGTGAAGATACTTCTTTACTATTTAAAAAAATCAAGTCGATTCTCCAATTTTGCAAAAGTTATTCTGTTTTGACGAATGTTTGAAAATGAACTGCAGATTACGAAAGTGTCGTGAAAATTACCACCGCAAAATACAAAATTCTTAAAAATCGACAACTCGTCCCATGCAAGCGTTCTTTAATTCTGCCCATTTACCTTTTGACTGTAATTCTTCCAAACTGCAATTGTTCCAAAGCTTTTATACCAAAAGTTCAATCAAAATATTATTTCTTAGTATTACAGGATTTTCTCTGATTAGTAAATATTACGAAAACTTCGTAATAATTTAATTCATGCTACTATACGTAATTATGCATTAAATGAGCACTCGATATTACACCAAATAAACAATATACGTAATTATAACGTGTCATGTAACGAACATATTTCTTTAGTATCTCAAAAAATCAAGTTGATTCTCCAAATTTTGCAAAAGTTATTCTGTTTTCACGAATGTTTAAAATTGAACTGCAGATTACGAAAGTGTCGTGAAAATTACCACCGCAGAATACAAAATCCAAATACAAAAGTTCAATCAAAATATTATTTCGGATTATACGTATTACAAGGTTTTTGCAAAAATGTTATCCATCAGGTTTTGAGTAGCAAAAATTACGAAAGCTTCGTCATAACTTCATTCACAGTGATATATCGTAATCTGTATTTAACGTAACTACACATTAATTGAACACGGCTAAAAATTAAATGAGCCCTCGATATTACACCAACTAACGATTATACCTAATTATAACGTCTCATCTAATGAACATACTTTTTTAGTATCTAAAAAAGTCAAGTCGATTCTCCAATTTTGCCAAAGTTATTCTGTTTTGACGAATGGTATCGATAAATTTCATCGATGTCGTGAAAATTACCACCGCAAAATACAAAATTCTTCTTCTTCTACAAAATACAAAAGCTCAATCAAAATATTATTTCTGATATTACAACTATTGAAAAAATGTGTGTTTAGCAGGCTTTGATTAGTTCAATGATTGTCATAATTATTGATATATCGTAATGTATCATACTTGAAAATCTGTCGATTAAAGTATAATATAATGAATAAATTGCTAGTAGAATTAAATGTAGCACCAAAGCTACCAAAATGCAATTGTTTTATTCTCGATGATTAATCAAAATATTATCTTCAATATTACCGGTTTCCTTGAGTAGCCATTACGAAAACATTGCTGTTTGCAGCAATGATCGTTTAAACTGCGTTTAATGTAACTATATATTCATTGAACACGACTAAAAATTGATGTAGGCGATATGACGATAAAGATTTTGATTCTGAAAATGGCAATTAACGGAAACCTGTAAGTCAATCCAACGTCGTTCTCGATGTCCTCCGGATTATACGTTCCAATTTGCGAATTTATCCATCGGTCGTATTTGGTCAAAAACTCGCAAGCCGCGTCGAAGAGCTTCTTAAACGGCACGAGACGATCGGCGATCTGCTTACGAAACGGATATTCAGTCGTCTCCCATCCGAAAACGGCCTCTTCCTCGTTGAACTTATCGATCTTCTCCATAGCCGCGATAAGCTTTTTTATTATTACCATCTGGTATCGATAAATTTCATCGATTTAACAATATTGAACTCGACCATGCGTGGTCCAGTTCCTCGATGAATTTCTGATATTTCACTATTGAAAGAGTTCGATGTTTGGCGGTGCATGATTAGTTCAATGATTGTACTAATTATTAGACTTATTAGCATACTTAACTGTCGTAGCGCAAAGTTAATATGCAATAAATAAATTGCGAGGTACCTTTCAGTGCCTCTTGGAATTCGATCGTTTTATTCTCGATGATTATCCTATTTTCTTCTAAAATTTCCGGCATCCTGTGGTACCATTGGAAAACATTGCTGTTTGCAGCAATTTCGTTTTCGGTAAGCAACCAATAATCAGAGAGGAAGATGATGTAGGCGATGACATCTTCAAGTTTTGATTCTAAATGCAAAAAATTCGTAATGAAGCCTATTTGCAATCTTGTAATTTCATCAGTTGATGTTGAGGAAGTGGTGCTTCAATACTTTGATATTCTCGTATAACTTGTTACCTTAATTTTGCAGAATTTAATTATACTCTGCAGTATTTCATCGCATCGCGGTTTGAAGATAGCAAAATACGCAAGGGTTTTATTAAAAATGCAAAAAATTCGCAATGAAGCCTATTTGCAATCTTGTAAAAGCAATTGATATTGACCTGGTGCTTCAATACTTTGACTTCTAACAACTCTGCGTTACCTTTCTTTTGCACGATTTAATTATACTCTGCAGTATTTAATCGCATCCCGGTTCTAACATAGCAAAATACGCCTGAGCAAAATACGCAAAAGATTTTACTAAAAATGCAAAAAATTCGCAATGAAGCCTATTTGCAATTTTGTAGAAGCAATTGATATTGGGGCGGTCCTTCAGCACTTTGGCTTCTAATAACTCTGCGTTACCTTAATTTTGCACGATTTAATTATACTCTGCTGTATTTCATCGCATCCCGGTTCTAACATAGCAAAATCCGCTTGAGCAAAATACGCAAAAGATTTTACTAAAAATGAAAAAATTCGCAAAGAAACCTATTTGCAACCTTATAGAAGTAATTGATATTGGAACGGTGCTTCAATACTTTGGCTTCTAGCAACTCTGCGTTACCTTAACTTTGCATGATTTAATCGTACTCTGCAGTATTTTATCGCATGGCAGTTCTAAAATAGCAAAATACGCTTGAGCAAAATACGCAAAAGATTTTACTAAAAATGCAAAAAATTCGCAATGAAGCCTATTTGCAATTTTGTAGAAGCAATTGATATTGGGGCGGTCCTTCAGCACTTTGGCTTCCAACAACTCTGCGTTACCTTAATTTTGCACGATTTAATTATACTCTGCAGTATTTTATCACATCGCAGCTCTAAAGTAGCAAAATATGCAAAAGATTTTACTATAAATGCAAAAAATTCGCAATGAAGCCTATTTGCAATCCTGTAAAGCAATTGATATTGGAACGGTGCTTCAATACTTTGGCTTCTAGCAACTCTGCGTTACCTTAATTTTGCACGATTTAATCGTACTTTGCAGTATTTTATCGCATCGCAGTTCTAAAATAGCAAAATACGCAAAAGATTTTACTATAAATGCAAAAAATTCACAATGAAGCCGATTTGCAATCTTGCAAAATCAATTGATATTGGAACGGTGCTTTAATACTTTGGCTTCTAGCAACTCTGCGTTACCTTAATTTTGCACGATTTAATTATACTCTGCAGTATTTCATCGCATCCAGATTCTAAAATAGCAAAATACGCAAAAGATTTTACTAAAAATGAAAAAATTCGCAATGAACCCTATTTGCAATATTGTAAATACAATTGATGGTGCTTCAATACTTTGGCTTCTAACAACTCTGCGTTACCTTAATTTTGCACGATTTAATTATACTCTGCAGTATTTCATCGCATCGCGATTCTAAGATAGCAAAATACGCAAAAGATTTTACTAAAATGACAAAATTCGCAATGAAACCTATTTGCAATCTTGTAAATACAATTGATGGTGCTTCAATACTTTGGCTTCTAACAACTCTGTTTTACCTTCATTTTGCATGATTTAATCATGCTCTGCAGTATTTCATCGCATCGCAGTTCTAACATAGCAAAATCCGCTTGGCAGTCAACGTGTTAATGGTAAATACACATTTACTCTTTTCGATATACTCACTCGTGAACTATATCGTGATAGTGATTGAGCAAACTTTGTACGAGAAGATCTTTTAAATGTGCAATATGCTCAACAAGGGTTTCCACAAAAAACTTATGTGAAATTTCGAAGAAACCTGCAAAAAAGGTTTGCTCGATCTCTATTGGAATATCTCTACCAAGTTCGTGATACTGAATGATTTTCTCCGCATAATTTTCCAGAGTTTTGTCTTCACTATCCAGAAGCGCATTGACCACATTCAATTCATCGTTGTTGAAAAGATAATTATACCTAACAAATTAAAGTTAATACAGCATGTTACATATAGTACGTCAACATATTATGATTTTTATATAAACGTAACTTTCAAAGATTACTTTTCAAGTTCTCTTAATTTCTCCTCGGGCAGTATTCTCTCGTCATCAATTAAGTTACAAATTTCCTCTTTTAATTCTTCCACGATTTCCACCGATATCCTCGGCTGTATGCGTATATAAAAATTTAATAAGTATATAAGTAAAAATTTAATAAAAATAAGTAATCTTAAACATCTTTCCGTTTTATATTTGTGGTTTGTATTTTTTCTATTATTCTGCGAGTTTAATTATTTTAATTTTTTTCTATTATTCTACAAGTTTAATGACATTATTATTTTTTCTGTTATTCTACAAATTTAATGACTTTAATCTTTTCTATTATTCTACAACTTTAATGACTTTAATTTTTTCTGCTTTTCTACAAGCTTAATGACTAATTTTTTCTATTATTCTACAACTTTAATGACTTTAATGTTTTCTGCTATTCTACAAGCTTAATGGCTTTAATTTTTTCTGTTATTTTACAAGTTTAATGATTTTAATTTTTTCTATTATTCTATAAGTTTAATTATTAAAAAATCTTTACACGGTACCTTCAATAACTCCCTTGGTCCCGACCAATCCAAGTAAAGCTGCGTCTCTAATTTATCGAAATCGGTCACAGCGTTGCAAATGGCGTCTAATAGGTCGCAAAGAACTTGTTTGAATTCGTCAATCGACGGCTCAAAAGCAAGCTCATTCGAATTTACCACGACATTAAGTTTGAATCCATAATGCGTTGGCTAGAAAAGTTAATATTATGACAAATCCGCTAAAATAAACGTCGATTCAGGGAAATAATGACTTGCCTCGGAACGAATGATGTAATTCATGTAATCTGTTAAGGAAGACTTGCAGAACTTCAAGAGTTGAGCTTCCATCAGTTTGGCAGTACAGGCAAAAAACCGCTTAAATCGTTTCTTCTGCATTGGACTTGGCACGAGTTTCTTCCTGTTATTCTAAATGTCAATCTGTTTACGATTAGATAATAACGACCTGACACTTCATACTTTATACAGAAATTTGTTGTCTTAAACAAGTGACTAGTTTGTACGATTACTACTAATTTTATGCACAATAAGTAAAAATTATTAGAACATGGAAATTGATTAAAAATATAAATTATTAGTATTACGCCCTTATTAACCCGTAGTAATTAATACATGTAGATAGAATATGTATTGACACGTGAAAACATTAAGATGTGTCAATAGTAATTACCAATAGCAATTACCAATTGACAGTGTGGGCTCATCACTATTTTAAGACATTTATTTTTTTTATTTAAGACCCTGCAAATTTCAGATAACGGTCAAAACATTTCATATCCACACTTTATATACATCATGTTTTGAATGTAAGAAAAAGGAAAATACTTATACGACTATCTCTGTTCTACAAATTCCAAATAACGGTAAAAAAACGTTTAATATTCACGCTTTACACGCATGATGCTTCGAAAGAAAAAAACGACAGTACTTCTAAGAATATTTCCTGAATAAGAAAAAGGAAAATACTTCTACGATATCTCTGTTCTATAAATTCCAAATAATGATAAAAAAACGTTTGATATCCACGCTTTACACGCATGATGCTTCGAAGGAAAAAAATGACAGTACTTCTAAGAATATTTCCTGAATAAGAAAAAGAAAAATACTTCTACGTATATCTCTGTTCTGCAAATTCCAAATAACGGTAAAAAAACGTTTAATATTCCCGCTTTACACGCATGATGCTTCGAAAGAAAAAAACGACAGTACTTCTAAGAATATTTCCTGAATAAGAAAAAGGAAAATACTTCTACGTATATCTCTGTTCTACAAATTCCAAATAACGGTAAAAAAACGTTTAATATTCCCGCTTTATGCGCATGATGCTTTGAAAGAGAAAAACAACTGTACTTCTAAGAATATTTTCTGAATAAGAAAAAGAAAAATACTTCTACGTATATCTCTGTTCTGCAAATTCCAAATAACGGTAAAAAAATATTTAATATTTACGCTTTACACGCATGATGCTTCAAAAGAAAAAAAGGACAGTACTTCTAAGAATATTTCCTGAATAAGAAAAAGGAAAATACTTCTACGTATATCTCTGTTCTGCAAATTCCAAATAACGGTACAAAAACGTTTAATATTCCCGCTTTACACGCATGATGCTTCGAAAGAGAAAAACAACTGTACTTCTAAGAATATTTCCTGAATAAGAAAAAGGAAAATACATCTACGTATATCTCTGTTTTGCAAATTCCAAGTAACAGTATAAAAAACGTTTAATATTCCCGGTTTACACGCATGATGCTTCGAAGGAAAAAAATGACAGTACTTCTAAGAATATTTCCTGAATAAGAAAAAGGAAAATACTTCTACGTATATCTCTGCTCTGCAAATTCTAAATAACGGTAAAAAAATGTTTAATATTCCCGCTTTACACGCATGATGCTTCGAAAGAGAAAAACAACTGTACTTCTAAGAATATTTCCTGAATAAGAAAAAGAAAAATACTTCTACGTATATTTCTGTTCTATAAATTCTGAATAACGGTAAAAAAACGTTTAATATTTCCGCTTTACACGTATGATGCTTCGAAAGAGAAAAACGAGTGTACTTCTAAGAATATTTCCTGAATAAGAAAAAGAAAAATACTTCAACGTATGTCTCTGTTCAACAAATTCCAAATAACGGTAAAAAAAAGTTTAATATTTCCGCTTTACACGTATGATGCTTGGAAAGGAAAAAAGGACAATACTTCTAAGAATATTTCCTGAATAAGAAAAAGGGAAATACTTCAACGTCTATCTCTGTTCTGAAAATGATAAAAAAAACGTTTGATATCCACGCTTTATACGCTTAATGCTTCGAAAGAAGAAAAGGACAGTACTTCTAAGAATATTTCCTGAATGCCCATAAACCAGGAAGACTTCAAAACACCGACTGACACGGCGATTTGTCGAAGAATCGTAGTCCGAAAGTTGGACAGGTCCAGGCTCTCTTCTTGCTCGGCAATTTTTCTCATATCGACCAGTGAAAATGACCTAATAGGAAAACATTCTCATGACAATGTCTATTGCCAATATAAAATCTTCGTACCCAAAAGACACTATCCATCGTTCCAGAGTCATACGCATGCAGGGATTCAGCAGATACAAATCATTGCTGAGAATCGTTTTAGCGTAATTCACAGCATCCCTCATTATTTCGTCTTGTTTTACCAGAAGTCTGCCTTTAGTCATCTCAGTCTACCAAAAACAGATGGCTCATGAAAATGTTTAAGCGGTCTAACGACTTTGAATTAGCATCTTAGCATTCTATACACAGAATGTTGGAAAAATAACGGAACTTTTTAAATTTAAGGAAAATTACTAACGCTATCTCTTAAAACAATATATAATTTGAAATTGTGATCACCATTATTTGAAATTGTGATCAATCCATAATCATTGTTATCGATCGACGGATTTTTAAACTATAACGCTTAAAGTCAGAGTACTTTTTATCACCTCGTCATAAAAACACGATGAAGCGAAGGGCTAATATTAAATTTTGTTTCAAACTCGGTAAAAGTTTTACAGAAACATTTGAAATGATGAAAAAAGTTTATGGTGATGATTGCTTATCCCATATACGTGTGTTCGAGTGGTATAAGCGATTTCAGGACGGACTTGATGCTTTGGAAGACGACCCAAAGAAAGACCGACCAAAAAACAAAAATCGCGATGAGTTGATAGAAAAAGTGCGTGAAATGATCGCCTTATTGATGCAATTGATGCAAATTTGACTGTGAGATGGATAGCGGAGGAATTAACTTCGACCAAAGACATTGATCACGAAATGTTGACGAAGGATTGAAACAAACGGAAAGTCTGTGCTCGATTTATTCTTCACCCCTTAACTGAGGAACAAGAAATTGCTCATGTTGAACATTGTAAGGACCTTATTAACACGTTGACTGCCACGGTGGTCACCGGCGCAAAAGATTTTACTAAAAATGCAAGAAATTCGCAATGAAGCCTATTTGGAATCTTCTAAAGACAATTGATATTGGAACGATGCTTCAATACTTCGGCTTCTAACAACTCTGCGTTACATTTCTTTTGCACGATTTAATTATACACTGTAGTATTTTATCGCATCGCGGTTCTAAAATAGCAAAATGTGCTTGAGCAAAATACGCAAAAGATTTTGCTATAAATACAAGAAATTCGGAACGAAGCCTATTTGCAATCTTGTAAAAACAATTGATATTGTAATGCTGCTTCAATACTTTGACTTCTAACAACTCTGCGTTACCTTCATTTTGCACGATTTAATTAGAGTCTGCAGTATTTCATCACACCGCGGTTCTAAAATAGCAAAATACACAAGAGGTTTTACTAAAAATGCAAGAAATTTGCAATAAAGCCTATTTGCAATCTTGTAAAAGCAATTGATATCGGAACAGTGCTTCAATACTTTGGCTTCTAACAACTCTGCGTTACCTTTATTTTGCACGATTTAATTATACTCTGCAGTATTTCATCGCATCGCGGTTCTAATACAGCAAAATACGCGGTGACCGGCGCAAAAGATTTTACTATAAATGCAAAACATTCGTAATGAAGCCTATTTGCAATCTTGTAAAAGCAATTGATATTGGAACGATGCTTCAATACTTTGACTTCTAACAACTCTGCGTTACCTTTATTTTGCACGATTTAATTATCTTCTGCAATATTTCATCGCATCGCGGTTTTAAGTTAGCAAAACCCGGTTGAACAAAATATGCAAAAGATTTTACTATAAATGAAAAAATTCGCAATGAAGCCTATCTGCAATCTTGTAAAAGCAATTGATATTGGAATACTGCTTCAATACTTTGACTTCTAACAACTCTGCATTACCATTATTTTGCACGATTTAATTATACCCTGCAATATTTTAACGCATCGCAATTCTAACATAGCAAAATACGCTTGGCAGTTAACGTGTTAAAACAGCTAGACGGAACGGCACATTTCTGGAATCTGTTGTAACTGGTGATGAGACTTGGTGGTTCAAGTACGATCCTCAAACAAAAAACCAAAGTGCTATGTGGAAGTGCCCATCCTCTTCGAAATCGAAAAAATTGCGTTTCCAGAAGTCTTAAGAGAAGTCAATGTTGATTTGTTTTTACAACTTAAAGGTATTATACTTCGGGAATTCGTTCCACAGGGTGAAGATGTCACTGGCGAATATTATCTAGGTGTTATGGAGGGTTTGTGGAAGAGAATCGTTCGAGTAAACCCAAATATCGTTCGCCCGAAAGTTGATTCTTGTTACATTCGAATGCACCATCTCACAGGTCCGTCACTGTTCAAGAATTTTTGCCGAAATCAAGTCTGTGTTCTTCAACATCCTCCGTATTCCCCGATTTGACACCATGTGACTATTTCCTGCTCCCGAAACTCAAATTGGCTATGAAAGGAACGTTTTATGACGATGTTACACAAGTCCAAAACGCCATGACGAGGGTCATTGAGGCGATTTCGAAAAATTACCTAAAAAAATCTATGCAAGCATTGGTTGAACGTGCCCAGCGGTGTATCAGAAGAATGTATTTTGAATAAATTGCCAAAATAACTAATTCTTTTTTTTTTAATTTAAAGAGTTCCGTTATTTTCGCGACATACTGTGTAAGTACCTTATAAGCTGCAACTTATTGGTCAATAAATTTCCCAAGCTATTTAGTCCTACGAGAAGGAACTTTTTCTCACCTGACTTGCGGGTTCCGCGGAAAAACGATCCGTCAGGGCAAACTCTACGACAGCCCTCTTAATATTCTTCGTGAACTCGTCCTTGATCTCCTTAAGCACCTCGTCCGAACGTTCATCGAATCTCTCGCGAAGAGTTCTCGGCACCAATTCGCATATCTTATCGACGAAATCATCCTGAATGCGTGATGCGTGAATGGTATCCACGCCGTTGCAAATGTAGTAATAATAGCGATTAATATCTTTGTCGTTTCGTAGATCGACGTCGAACGCTGGGAGTTTCGGTTTCACTATCAATCCAGCGACGAATCTAAAGGGAAATTAAAGAAAACTGGATTCTGCAACTTTGGCAGTCAAGAGTGTTCGTGCCAGCATTAAAAAGAGAAGGATGTTTAATTCAAGTAAACATGGGAATATGTATACTTTTGACGCAGGTGTCTAGATTGCTTGTTATAGGAGAAGGTAGCCTAATTGGGACCGTAGCCTTATTTGGACCGCTATGATATACAAAGACTGATGATACCTGCGAGATTTGAGATAGGCATTTTGTTATACGTAGATGCAGAAGAGGTTAATGCAATTATGTTTTTAAAGAAATGCCTCGTAGTTACATTGCGAGAAGTGTTATTCGTTTGGCTCAGAAGAAAATCTATTATTTCGACATAAGTGTGAAAGCAGTTAATTCGTCTAAACGTAAGTAATTACATGTCTTATTATATCATCACAAAACTTGCTTATTTATCTACAATTTGGAATTATAATTTTGCGAAGTTATGTTACTTTGACGTTTCTGTACAATATCAAGCATTCCATTAAATATTCCAGTTTCCCAAGTTGGACCGAAAACAGTTGCCGAAATTGAACCGGTCCAATTTCGGCAACATTTTTTTCATGGATAAATTATAATTAAAAAAATATCTTCTACTAGTGATGGTGACGAAGATAGAAGTGATAACGAAAATAAACGATTTAGGACAGTTCTTGAAAAAATGTCACCGCGAGCAAAGAAAAATCCAAATCCAACTGACCCTTCGTCTTCTCGCAGTGCACCAATAGCCCAGAAAGCAGTGGAAATAACAAGCAGCCCTTACAAATCGCGCTTATACCAAAACTTAAAAAAAATCAATTCACTAAAGTTTAACAAAATGCAGAAACATAAAAAAGAAACTGGTGATTCATGGTTTTCCATATTATATGAAGAAATCAAGGAAGAAGAAATGATACAATGCATGAAATGTCACGCTTGGATACATACTCAGTGTGCTGCAGTTAGTACTGCAATTAAAAGGTTCTTTTATTGTAATTGCCGTTAAGAAAGCTCATGGTCCAATTTAGGAAACTAGCGGTCCAGATAAGGAAACCGGTTTCCTAAATTGAACCGATGACACGATTTTTTTCAATTCATTTTTCACTGTTATAAATAATTTTTAAAATTTAATAAATGGTTCGATTTTGAAGGTACACTTAGTGAGTTTATTTTCTACTACTTAATTTTTATTGGCACTTCTTCCGTCCTGCTATATTTGAAAAAATACAAAATTGGTCCAAATTAGGCTACTCTCCCCTATACTTTTGACGCAGGTGTCTAGATTGCTTGTTGTATTGCATTTATGTAAATAAAAATATATTTCCGTTAACTACGTTACGCCTGCTAGACGTTTATAATGAAACAATTTGTGCCACGGTTGAAATGAAAAATTAGTTTCCTGTATATAGGACCCTATGTACTCTTGTTTGTCCTTACCTACGAAATTTTTCCTTCTCAACGCGCTGTTTTGTGTATGATCCCTCGTATATCTTCTTAGGTTTTTCGCATGACATATATGACTTTCCCCAACGTTTCCGATTCATCAATTTTTCGGGAAGTGTGAATAATGGATCTACTCGTTTGTCGATTATGTTTAATATCTCCAACGTGTTTTCTGGACGTTTACTTTCTGTGCTGCTTTGAGGCCCAAATTCGCAGACGTCTTCTTCAATCTCCGTACAGTCGCATTCCATTTTTGGAGATAAAGTAAATTCTAGTTTTCAGTACAAAGCGTCAGTATACTTGCTTTAAAAATATTATATATGATTATGGTTAATAGTGAAAAGAACGTGTAAATAGAAAGTGGTTACATAATTACATTGTACGGAATAACTTAAAATACGCTTTTCAATAAATTAGAACGGTTAGATAATCTAATTAACACTTTAACGACCGCTAGCCGATTAAGGGGTTATGCCTACTTGGGATCGGCAAAATGACATGATTTTCAAGATTTTTTTTTGCCATTTTAGTAAGTACTAATTAAGATTCGCAAAATACTACCAAAAAGTACGTATTTAGTGGTACTTGTATACATTTTTTTATAAGAAAATATTAAAAAATGAAGGAAATATAGCTCTTCTCCTAGAGCTTTCGTTTATTTTCATAACTTGCGGTGACCACGATTTCTCAAAAACTATTTCACCGATTGGTCTCTAATTTTATATACTTATTTGTCATTACAATAGGCAGGGCCTGAACGAAGGATTTGGAAAAATTTAAATTTTTACAAGAATGACAACAGTTTTACGAAAAAATCCGTCTTTCGAGGTGAACTGACTTTCGTTTTTATGTTGTAACTTTTTTTTTATTACCGAAATAACTTAGACTCTTGCCTAAAGCTTTACCTTATGTTATTCTTTCCTACCTTTTCTAGAACAATATAAAGATAATTACATACATATTTAATAGAAACTAAAATTGTTATTGAACTTTACCTTAAATTTTTTGATTTATCTAAAGAGCTAAGTAGCCATCACTTTTAATTTGAAGATACTAGAAAGAAAGAAAATAAAATATTTATAATTAACAAAATAAAAAATATATTTTGTTAATTTAATATAATATATTTTAGGGTTTTATTATAATTCCAATACTTAAATTATATACAATATAGAAAATGTTTTAAACATTTTCTATAGTATAGATAATTAAAAATGTTTTAGTTGTTTAAAATAAGTATTTAACACTATTTTATACGAAGGATTTGGAAAAATTTGAATTTTTACAAGAATGAAATTTACAAGACAACACTTTTACGAAAAAATCCGTCTTTCGAGGTGAACTGACTTTCGTTTTTATGTTGTAACTTTTTTTTTTATTACCAAATTAAAAAATCCTTCGTTCAGGCCCTGCCTATTGTAATGACAAATAAGTATATAAAATTAGAGTCCGATCGGTGAACTAGTTTTTGAGAAATCGTGGTCACCGCAACCGTATGTTTTTAAAAACACTGTTTCGAGATAATCGCGTTTAAAATTTCAAGCTCTTTACTAATCATACATAGTAGCGCTCCAGATAAACGCTCATAATTTTTGAACGTGTGCTCCGATTCTTATGTACATTTGAGTAAATATTCTTAAAATGATAAACATTAAGAAAATGCAATAAAAAAAGTCAATTTTTTTCACCAACCCAAATAGGCATAACGCCTTAATCGACTTTTCGGTTCCAACTGCTATTTACCGGTAGCCGATTAATCGGCTTTTCAGTGGTCAAAGGTTATATTAGATAAAATAAATATCAGATGATATTATGACAATTCTAAATGACAATAAAATTACACTGCTTTGAAACCAAAGGATTCTCAACAACACATTCAGTATTTTTCAGTTATATAATTCAAAATAAATCAGTTATATATCAGATGATATTATGACGATTCTAAATGACAATAAAATTACACTGCTTTGAAACTAAAGGATTCTCAATAACACATTCAGTATTTTTCAGTTATATAATTCAAAATAAATCAGTTATATATCAGATGATATTATGACGATTCTAAATGACAATAAAATTGCACTGCTTTGAAACCAAACGAATCTCAACAACACATTCAGTATTTTTCAGTTATATAATTCAAAATAAATCAGTTATATATCAGATGATATTATGACGATTCTAAATGACAATAAAATTACACTGCTTTGAAACCAAAGATTCTCAACAACACATTCAGTATTTTTCAGTTATATAATTCAAAATAAATCAGTTATATATCAGATGATATTATGACGATTCTAAATGACAATAAAATTACACTGCTTTGAAACCAAACGATTCTCAACAACACATTCAGTATTTTTCAGTTATATAATTCAAAATAAAGCAGTTATATATCAGATGATATTATGACGATTCCAAATGACAATAAAATTACACTGCTTTGAAATCAAAGAATTCTCAACAACACATTCAGTATTTTTCAGTTATATAATTCAAAATAAATCAGTCATATATCAGATGATATTATGACGATTCCAAATGACAATAAAATTACACTGCTTTGAAACCAAAGGATTCTCAACAACACATTCAGTATTTTTCAGTTATATAATTCAAAATAAATCAGTTATATATCAGATGATATTATGACAATTCTAAATAACAATAAAATTACACTGCTTTGAAACCGAAGGATTCTCAACAACACATTCAGTATTTTTCAGTTATATAATTCAAAATAAATTAGTTACATATCAGATGATATTATGACGATTCTAAATGACAATAAAATTGCACTGCTTTGAAACGAAAGATTCTCAACAACACATTCAGTATTTTTCAGTTATATAATTCAAAATAAATCAGTTATATATCAGATGATATTATGACGATTCTAAATGACAATAAAATTAGACTGCTTTGAAACTAAAGGATTCTCAACAACACATTCAGTATTTTTCAGTTATATAATTCAAAATAAATCAGTTATATATCAGATGATATTATGACGATTCCAAATGACAATAAAATTACACTGCTTTGAAACCAAAGGATTTTCAACAACACATTCAGTATTTTTCAGTTATATAATTCAAAATAAATCAGTTATATATCAGATGATATTATGACGATTCTAAATGATAATAAAATTACACTGCTTTGAAACCAAAGGATGCTCAACAACACATTCAGTATTTTTGAGTTATATAATTCAAAATAAATCAGTTATATATCAGATGATATTATGACAATTCTAAATGACAATAAAATTATACTGCTTTGAAACGAAAGATTCTCAACAACACATTCAGTATTTTTCAGTTATATAATTCAAAATAAATCAGTTATATATCAGATGATATTATGACAATTCTAAATGACAATAAAATTACACTGCTTTGACACCAAAGGATTCTCAACAACACATTCAGTATTTTTCAGTTATATAATTCAAAATAAATCAGTTATATATCAGATGATATTATGACGATTCTAAATGACAATAAAATTACACTGCTTTGAAACCAAACGATTCTCAACAACACATTCAGTATTTTTCAGTTATATAATTCAAAATAAATCAGTTATATATCAGATGATATTATGACAATTCTAAATGACAATAAAATTACACTGCTTTGAAACCAAACGAATCTCAACAACACATTCAGTATTTTTCAGTTATATAATTCAAAATAAATCAGTTATATATCAGATGATATTATGACGATTCTAAATGACAATAAAATTACACTGCTTTGAAACCAAAGGATGCTCAACAACACATTCAGTATTTTTCAGTTATATAATTCAAAATAAATCAGTTATATATCTGATGATATTAGGACGATTCTAAATGACAATAAAATTGCACTGCTTTGAAACCAAAGGATTCTCAACAACACATTCAGTATTTTTCAGTTATATAATTCAAAATAAATCAGTTATATATCAGATGATATTATGACGATTCTAAATGACAATAAAATTACACTGCTTTGAAACCAAAGGATTCTCAACAACACATTCAGTATTTTTCAGTTATATAATTCAAAATAAAGCAGTTATATATCAGATGATATTATGACGATTCCAAATGACAATAAAATTACACTGCTTTGAAACCAAAGGACTCTCAACAACACATTCAGTATTTTTCAGTTATATAATTCAAAATAAATCAGTTATATATCAGATGGTATTATGACGATTATAAATGACAATAAAATTGCACTGCTTTGAAACCAAAGAATTCTCAACAACACATTTAGTATTTTTCAGTTATAAAGCTTTACAAATAAGCACATACACAATTCCTTGCAATATCCAAAACAGAGTCGATCGTTAGTGAGTGGCATCTTCAGTCAATAGCGGTCGGTAAAGTGTTAATATATAATAAAGCACTTGATAAATAAATTCGTGCCAAAGTAACCGATTGCAATTTTGTAAATTTCAGTAAATTCAAAATTGCAACTTTTTCTACTGTCGACGCCACTTTGGAACCCACCTTCACCAGCTTATGTACGGCACTGCGTGAAGTTGCAGCAACTCGAAGGTAAGCACGTAACTCTTACAAATCTTCCTTCTGCTATATTTTACAATGTCACCGGTTTTAACATAATACCGCGTCATTGGAGAAGCTGACTTTATGAAACAAACCATCCACCTTCGTCAATACTAATTCCCAATGACACTTAAGACTATTTTCGCAAGCCTCCCGCAATATACGCTGCAGTTGATTGCAGTCTCTAGGCAACGTAATTAATCGATTTGCATGCAATTAGCGGAACTCGCCGACAAAGACTAAATTCTAAAAGAATTGTCTTTCCTTGGATGACAGTTCCGCGTACTTTTAATTCAAATTTATCTTTCTCAAAACATGCTACTTTTAGGTTAAGTTCTATCATAACTGTGTAATGAAACCGCTCTAACTGTGTTAATTTAATTATGGTGTTTGATAGATGATTGGGCAACACGTGTTTCGCCTATTTCACACTAGCAGCTTCCTGCGGCAGGATACAACTAAGTCGTTACTGGCCAAACTACGTAAAAAAACAGGCTATGCTTTTACCAATTGCAAGAAAGCCCTAGAGCTGCACAACAATGATCTCGTCAAGGTACAGTATTTTGCGTAAAGCTACGTATCCAGTTAACACGTTGACTGCCGTGTGTATTTTGCCGTATTAGAATGGCGATGCTATGAAATACTACAGCGTTTGACTAAATTATGCAAAATGTAAATAATGTGCAAGTGTTGGAGACCAAAGAATTGCGTCGTTATTCTGACAATAAACGCATTTATAAAATATTACATTTATAAAATACGTATACATTTATTACATTTATAAAATGCGTATTTTGCTGTATTAGAACGGCGATGCTACGAAATAGTGGAGAGTTTGATTGAATTATGCAAAATGGAATTAATGTGCAAGTATTGGAGACCAAAGAATTGCGTCGCTATTCTAACAATAAACGCATTTATAAAATATTACATTTATAAAATACGTATACATTTATTACATTTATAAAATACGTATTTTGCTGTATTAGAACGGCAATGCTATGAAATACTGCAGCGTTCGATTGAATTACGCAAGATGTAAATAATGTGCAAGCATTGGAGACCAAAGAATTGCATCACTATTCTTACAATAACTGCATTTATAAAATATTACATTTATAAAATACGTATACATTTATTACATTTATAAAATGCGTATTTTGCTGTATTAGAACAGCGATGCTATGAAATACTACAGCGTTTGACTGAATTACGCAAAATGTAAATAATGTGCAAGTATTGGAGACCAAAGAATTGCATCACTATTCTAACAATAAATGCATTTATAAAATATTACATTTATAAAATACATATACATTTATTACATTTATAAAATGCGTATTTTGCTGTATTAGCACGGCGATGCTATGAAATACTACAGTGTTTGACTGAATTATGCAAAATGGAATTAATGTGCAGGTATTGGAGACCAAAGAATCGCATCACTATTCTAACAATAAACGCATTTATAAAATATTACATTTATAAAATACGTATACATTTATTACATTTATAAAATGCGTATTTTGCCGTATTAGAACAGCGATGCTATGAAATACTACAGCGTTTGACTGAATTATGCAAAATGTAAATAATATGCAGGTATTGGAGACCAAAGAATTGCGTCGCTATTCTAACAATAAACACATTTATAAAATATTACATTTATAAAATACGTATACATTTATTACATTTATAAAATGCATATTGTGCTGTATTAGAACTGCGATGCTATGAAATACTGCAGCGTTTGACTGAATTATGCAAAATGGAATTAATGTGCAGGTATTGGAGACCAAAGAATCGCATCACTATTCTAACAATAAACGCATTTATAAAATCTTACATTTATAAAATGCGTATACATTTATTACATTTATAAAATGCGTATTTTGCCGTATTAGAACAGCGATGCTATGAAATACTACAGCGTTTGACTGAATTATGCAAAATGTAAATAATATGCAGGTATTGGAGACCAAAGAATTGCGTCGCTATTCTAACAATAAACACATTTATAAAATATTACATTTATAAAATACGTATACATTTATTACATTTATAAAATGCATATTGTGCTGTATTAGCACAGCGATGCTATGAAATACTAGAGCATTTGATTGAATTATGCAAAATGGAATTAATGTGCAGGTATTGAAGACCAAAGAATTGCGTCGCTATTCTAACAATAAACGTATTTATAAAATATTACATTTATAAAATACGTATACATTTATTACATTTATAAAATGCATATTTTGCTGTATTAGAACGGCGATGCTATGAAATACTACAGCATTTGACTGAATTACGCAAAATGTAAATAATGTGCAAGTGTTGGAGACCAAAGAATTGCGTCGCTATTCTAACAATAAACGCATTTATAAAATATTACATTTATAAAATACGTATACATTTATTACATTTATAAAATGCGTATTTTGCTGTATTAGAACGGCGATGCTATGAAATACTAGAGCATTTGACGGAATTATGCAAAATGTAAATCATGTGCAAGTGTTGGAGACCAAAGAATTGCGTCGCTATTCTAACAATAAACGCATTTATAAAATATTACATTTATAAAATGCGTATACATTTATTACATTTATAAAATGCATATTGTGCTGTATTAGCACGGCGATGCTATGAAATACTAGAGCATTTGATTGAATTATGCAAAATGGAATTCATGTGCAGGTATTGGAGACCAAAGAATCGCATCACTATTCTAACAATAAACGCATTTATAAAATATTACATTTATAGAATACGTATACATTTATTACATTTATAAAATGCGTATTTTGCTGTATTAGCACGGCGATGCTATGAAATACTAGAGCATTTGATTGAATTATGCAAAATGGAATTAATGTGCAGGTATTGGAGACCAAAGAATCGCATCACTATTCTAACAATAAACGCATTTATAAAATATTACATTTATAAAATACGTATACATTTATTACATTTATAAAATGCATATTTTGCTGTATTAGAACGGCGATGCTATGAAATACTACAGCGTTTGATTGAATTATGCAAAATGGAATTAATGTGCAGGTATTGGAGACCAAAGAATCGCTTTACTATTCTAACAATAAACGCATTTATAAAATACTACATTTATAAAATACGTATACATTTATTACATTTATAAAATGCGTATTGTGCTGTATTAGCACGGCGATGCTATGAAATACTACAACGTTTGACTGAATTACGCAAAATGTAAATAATGTGCAAGTGTTGGAGACCAAAGAATCGCATCACTATTCTAACAATAAACGCATTTATAAAATCTTACATTTATAAAATACGTATACATTTATTACATTTATGAAATGTGTATTTTGGTGTATTAGAACGGCGATGCTATGAAATACTAGAGCGTTTGACTGAATTATGCAAAATGTAAATAACGTGCAAGTATTGGAGACCAAAGAATCACATCGCTATTCTAACAATAACTGCATTTATAAAATCTTACATTTATAAAATACGTATGCATTTATTACATTTATAAAATGCGTATTTTGCTGTATTGGAACGGCGATGCTATGAAATACTGCAGCGTTCGATTGAATTATGCTAAATGTAAATAATGTGCAAGTATTGGAGACCAAAGAATTGCGTCGCTATTCTAACAATAAACGCATTTATAAAATCTTACATTTATAAAATACGTATACATTTATTACTTTTATAAAATGCGTATTTTGCTGTATTAAAACGGCGATGCTATGAAATACTACAGCGTTTGACTGAATTACGCAAAATGTAAATAATATGCATGTATTGGAGACCAAAGAATCGCATCACTGTCCTAACAATAAACGCATTTATAAAATCTTACATTTATAAAATACGTATACATTTATTACATTTATAAAATGCGTATTTTGCCGTATTAGAATGGCGATGCTATGAAATACTACAGCGTTTGACTGAATTATGCAAAATGTAAATAATGTGCCAGTGTTGGAGACCAAAGAATCGCATCACTATTCTAACAATAAACGCATTTATAAAATATTACATTTATAAAATACGTATACATTTATTACATTTATAAAATGCGTATTTTGCCGTATTAGAATGGCGATGCTATGAAATACTAGAGCATTTGATTGAATTATGCAAAATGGAATTAATGTGCAGGTATTGGAGACCAAAGAATTGCGTCGCTATTCTAACAATAAACGCATTTATAAAATATTACATTTATAAAATACGTATACATTTATTGCATTTTTAAAATGCGTATTTTGCTGTATTGGAACGGCGATGCTATGAAATACTGCAGCGTTCGATTAAATTATGCTAAATGTAAATAATGTGCAAGTATTGGAGGCCAAAGAATTGCGTCGCTATTCTAAGAATAAACGTATTTATAAAATATTACATTTATAAAATACGTATCCATTTATTAGATTTATAAAATGCGTATTTTGCTGTATTAGAACGGCGATGCTATGAAATACTAGAGCATTTGATTGAATTATGCAAAATGGAATTAATGTGCAGGTATTGGAGACCAAAGAATCGCATCCCTATTCTAACAATAACTGCATTTATAAAATAATTATTACTACCCATTGCGAATATTTTCGACCTTCAGTCAAATCTCTTGCGCTGATCACCGGTGACCCCCACGGCAGCCAACGTGTTAAGGACTGTATAATAACGTTTCTAGACTTTCCTTCTTGTAGGCAGAAATATGGCTCAACGAACAGGCGAAAGCTCAAGGCTGGATGCAGGCTAAAAAGCTGGAAGGAAGACAAACCGCTCAGGGGTCCATTGCCATGATGCTTCAAAACAACAGAGGCGTAATGGTGGAAGTAAACTGTGAGACAGACTTTGTTGCGAAAAATGAGAAATTTCATGGACTTCTGCAAACCGTCACCTCTGCCATTATGAATCATGTGCCCCCGATCAATTCCGCAAGGACCATTGACAGAGCAATGTTTTCCGCTGATAACATGAAGAGCATTACTGCGGCAGACGGTGCTACACTGGCTGATCACACCGCTTTGGCGATTGGTATTATTAGGGAAAACATTGTATTGAAGCGTGCGTTATGCATGACCGTAGCACCTGAACTACAGATATTTGGGTGCGTGCATCCAGTGCCTGAAGAGCAGAATGATGTTCTGTATGGAAAATATGGTGCGTTGATAGTGACAAAGACCACAAACGGATTTATATTTCCTGGGCAAGAACTTTGTAAACATATTATCGGTAAGTGTTAAGAGTTTTATTTATCTTTTTAGGAATATTTGTAACGTGAGTGTTCAATTTTGGTTAATCTTTGTGCGCAGGGTTGAATCCAGCTAAAATTGGGAACCCATTTGTGGATACACCAGTAAAAGACAAGGATGAGGAACAGTGCTTGATATATCAGGATTTCCTTTTGGAACCCAATATGACGGTACAAGAAATCTTAGGGGAAACGAAGACGGAGGTATTAGACTACGCGCGATTTGAGTTGGGCGAGGAATACCAAGAGAATCAAGGAAATTTGGAGACTGTTGAAGTGTGCGGTTAAAGATCAACTAATTCCACAAAGCCATATTCCAACTTTTCTCTTGTGCGCTCACCTTGCCCCTTCCTGTGGAAATCAGCTCGCAAAATAGTTTCATATATATATGTTCAGAATATGCATTTTGTAACGTGTTATGCACGTTATTCAATAATCTTTTTAATTGCACTCATAGAGAGTTTGTACAAACACTAGAGATTCCAACAGAAAGAGTAATCATAACATTTAATAAAGTAGCCATAAAACAAATCAAACTGTATATGAAGTTATTTATAAAGTGTATACATCGAGTATAAGAACGACGTGAATAAAACGGTCGTTAATAAATTTCATAAAGCTCCGCGGATATTTAAAATAAATTCGCTCAAAAATATGAGGATAAAATGAACCTCTACTGAATTAGTTTTAACTGCTACCTGTTTTTTCTTCATGTTAGTTTCAATTACTTCCACAACCACATTCGCGAATCCTTTCTCTAATGTATGTTCAGAAAATGCATTTTTGTAACGTGTCACGCACGTTACTCAGTATCTTTTTTAATTGCACTCATAGAGAGTTTGTACAAAAACTAGAAATTCCAACAGAAAGAGTAATAATAACATTTAATAAAGTAGCCATAAAAAAAATCAAACTTTATGTGAAGTTATTTATAAAGTGTATACATCGAGTATAAGAACGATGTAAATAAAACGATCGTTAATGAATTTCATAAAGCTCCGCGGATATTTAAAATAAATTCATTAAAAAATGTGAGGATAAAATGAACCTCTACTGAATTCGTTTTAACTTCCACTTGTTCCATCTTCATGTTAGTTTCAATTACTTCCATAGCAACATTAGCGAATCCTTTCTCCAATGTATGTTCAGAAAATGCATTTTTGTAACGTGTTATGCACGTTACTCAATAATCTTTTTTAATTGCACTCATAGAGAGTTTGTACAAAAAAACTAGAAATTCCAACAGAAAGAGTAATAATAACATTTAATAAAGTAGCCATAAAAAAATCAAACTTTATGTGAAGTTATTTATAAAGTGTATATCGATAACGTGTATTCATCGAGTATAAGAACGACGTGAATAAAACGATCGCTAATGAATTTCATAAAACTCCGCGGATATTTAAAATAAATTCGCTCAAAGACGTGAGGATAAAATGAACCTCTACTGAATTCCTTTTAACTTTTACTTGTTCCTTCTTCATGTTAGGTTCAACGACTTCCACAATCACATTCGTGAGTCCTTTTTCCAATGTATGTTCAGAAAATGCACGTTACTCAATAATCTTTTTTAACTACACTCATAGAGAGTTTGTAAAACACTAGAAATTCCAACAGAAAGAGTAATAATAACATTTAATAAAATAGCCATAAAAAAATCAAACTTCATATGAAGTTATTTATAAAGTGTATATCGATAACGTGTATACATCGAGTATAAAAACGACGTTAATAAAACGACCGTTAATGAATTTCATAAAACTCCGCGGATATTTAAAATAAATTCATTAAAAAATGTGAGGATAAAATCAACCTCTACTGAATTCCTTGTGACTTCAACTTATTCCTTCTTCGGGCCAGTTTCAACGACTTCCACAGCCACATTCGCAGGTCATTTTCCCAATGTATGTTCAGAAAATGCATTTTTGTAACGTGTCATGCACGTTACTCAATAATCGTTTTTAATTGCACTCATAGAGAGTTTGTACAAAAACTAGGAATTCCAACAGAAAGAGTAATAATAACATTTAATAAAGTAGCCATAAAAAATCAAACTATATATGAAGTCATTTATAAAGTGTATATCGATAAGGTGTATACATCGAGTATAAGAACGATACGAATAAAAAATCGTTAATAAATTTCATAAAGCTCCGCGGATATTTAAAATAAATTCATTCAAAAACGTGAGGATAAAATGAACCTCTACTGAATTCGTTTTAACTTCCACTTGTTCCTTCTTCATGTTAGTTTCAATTACTTCCACAGCAACATTCGCGAATCCTTTCTCCAATGTATGTTCAGAAAATGCTTTTTTGTAACGTGTCATGCACGTTATTCAATAATCTTTTTTAATTTGACGCATATAGAGTTTGTATAAAAACTAGAAATTCCAAAGAAAAATCCCAAAAAAAGTAATAATAACATTTAATAAAGTAGCCATAAAAAAATTAAACTTTATATGAAATTATTTATAAAGGGAATATCGATAACTTGTATACATCGAATATAAAAACGACGTGAATAAAACGATCGTTGAAGAATTTCATAAAAATCCGCGGATATTTAAAATAAATTCATTCAAAAACGCGAGGATTAAATGAACCTCTACTGAATCCCTTGTGACTTCAACTTGTTCCTTCTTCGCGCCAATTTCAACGACTTCCACACCAACATTCGCGAGTTTTTATTCCAATGTATGTTAAGAAAATGTATGTTACTCAATAATCTTTTTTAATTGAACTCATAGAGAGTTTGTACAAAACTAGAAATTCCAAAACAAAAGTAATAATAACATTTAATAAAGTAGCCGTAAACAAAATCAAACTTTATATGAAGTCAATTACAAAGTGTATATCGATAAACGTGTATACATCGAGTATAAGAACGATACGAATAAAAAAATCGTTAATAAATTTCATAAAGCTCCGCGGATATTTAAAATAAATTCGCTCAAAAATATGAGGATAAAATGAACTTCTACTGAATCCCTTGTGATTTCAACTTATTCCTTCTTCGCGCCAGTTTTAAAGACTTCCACAGCCACATTTGCGAGTCCTTTTTCCAATATATGTTCAGAAAATGCATTTTTGTAACGTGTCATGCACGTTACTCAAAAATCTTTTTTAATTACACTCATAGAGAGTTTGTACAAAAACTAAAGATTCCAACAGAAAGAGTAATAATAACATTTAATAAAGCAGCCATAAAAAAATCAAAATTTTATATGAAGTTATTTATAAAGTGTATATCAATAACGTGTATACATCGAGTATAAGAACGACGTGAATAAAACGATCGTCAATGAATTTCATAAAACTTCGTGGATATTTAAAATAAATTCGTTCAAAGACGTGAAGGTAAAATGAACCCCTACTGAATTCGTTTTAACTTTCACTTGGTCCTTCTTCATGTTAGTTTCAATTCTCTTTCATAGAGAGTTTGTACAAAACTAGAAATTGCAAAACAAAAGTAATAATAACATTTAATAAAGCAGCCATAAAAAAATCAAAGTTTATATGAAGTTATTTATAAAGTATATATCGATAAGGTGTATACATCGAGTATAAGAACGATAAATAAAACGATCGTTAGTAAATTTCATAAAACTCCGCGGATATTTAAAATAAATTCACTCAAAAACGCGAGGATAAAATGAACCTCTACTGAATTCCTTGTGACTTCAACTTATTCCTTCTTCGCGCCAATTTCAATGACTTTCACACCAACATTTGCGAGTTCTTTGTCAATGTATGTTAAGAAAATGCACGTTACTCAATAATCTTTTATAATTGCACTTATAGAGAGTTTGCACACAAACTAGCAATTCCATCAAAAAGAGTAATAATAACATTTAATAAAGTAGTCATAAAACAAATCAAAATTTATGTGAAGTTATTTATAAAGTATATATCGATAACGTGTATACATCGAGTATAAAAACGATGTAAATAAAACGATCGTTAATGAATTTCATAAAACTCCGCGGATATTTAAAATAAATTCATTCAAAAACGTGAGGATAAAATGAACCTCTACTGCATTCCTTGTGACTTCAACTTATTCCTTCTTCGCGCCAATTTCAATGACTTCCATAGCCACATTCGGGAGTCCTTTTTCCAATGTCTCGCAATATTCTCAGGAGATTGTCGCGTGCCCTGTCATCGTAAACATTTAATTGAAAATGACTCGACAGCTTACGCAACCTCCCATACCTGATAGTTCAAAATTTCTGGGCTTTGTATGACCAAACGAAATGTCGACATCTCCCTCGTGCGAAAACCCATCATTCCTTCCGTGTCATTCCCATCGTCAATAGCAGTTTCGGCATCGATAGTTTTATGCCGATAATTCAGGTTGCTGGCAGGATTCACATCTGTCTCCAGTTCTAAACGATTGAATGCGGACGTGAAACTCTTCGAATCGTCGCAATTACTAAAGTCGACCTATCAGTGGAAAGAAAATGACGCTTCGGTAGTTCTTCAAGATTTCGAAATCTGGGTCAGTGGAGTTGTTTAACTACGAAAAATGTATTTTTAGCGTGTTAAAAAATAAGTGATTTAAAAAGTCATAAATATCTTTTAACGATCGACGTTATGGGACAATTCATAAGGATCTCGACAGAATATGGGTCGTTATTTTCTTCGGGCAGAATTTGAGAGCCATTCTGGCTAAAGGCACCGGAAGCGGCCGCGAGAAAATTGCACGAACGGTCAATTTATCGTCGGATAAAGTGCGGCATGTAATCGAGAGCGCAAGTGAACGGAAACATTTTGCCGAACCTGAATTCCTTGATTACAAACGTTGCACACAACTGCGTTCGACAAGCTGAGACCGCTCTTGGTCCTGGTGAGGATACTTTTCCCGTCCCACTGTAAATTCTCCACTATCTCGAAAATAAAAATAACGAAGACCCGTTGTTTATTAGCCCCGCTATCTGGGTTAGCCTTAATGTCTGTAGTTAATCCGTGATCGTTTTTGTACCGCTAGGATAGTCCGATTCTTCGTTTTCCCAGTCCATCGAGCATTTTTCAGCACCGGACGAGAGTGGGATCAAAAGTTGTCACGTCGGTCAGCGTCAGCTGCCCATTTTGTTCCCATTTCATAACCATCTTCGTGGCGCAGTCGAAGAAAATCGACTAACACACTTGCGCTCGACAAACACATTGTCGGGAATTTAGCTAAGAAAGCTGCGAAAACATAGGCGTTAATATGCTTTGCCTAAGAATTAACACGTTGATGTCATGGTGGTCATCCGGAGCAAAAAGGTCTCACGAAAAATTCTAAAAATATAAAATGGGTAGCATTTATAATTTTGTAAATGCAATTAATATGAAATAGTGATGAAATTGTTTGGTCTTCGATACCTTTGCATTATTTTCATTTCGCATATTTCAATCATATTTTGTAATACTTCATCAGGTTGCGGTTTTAACACTTTGCGGACGGATGACGAGATATCTCGTCATTGCTGTTTCGTCGTTCGGGGCCATTGACGAGATATATCGTCTTGCATATTCTGTCGTTTGAGGCAGGTGACGAGATATCGCAAAAGTTGTTAAAAATAAATATTTCACGGGACAATGATTTTTAACACATTGACTGCCAAACGTATTTTGCTCTATTAGAATGCACCGTTCCAATAGAAATTGCTTTTACAAGATTCCAAACAGGCTTCATTGCGAATTTTTTGCATTTTTAGTCAAATGTTTTGCACCGGTCACCGGTGACCACCGTGGCAGTCAACCTGTTAACTACTACCAAATCATCACTAATTTAAAGATATTTGACGCAAAAAAATATCCGGCCAGTGGGTACGGTTAGCAATAGAATGCCTGGTCCGCAAAGTGTTAATACAGTAAAATAAAGCAGTTAACATGTAAAATAGTGATTCAATTCTTTGGTACCGATACCTTCGCATTATTTTTAATTCGCACATTTCAATCATATTCTATAGTACTACATTATGTTGCGGTTTTAATATAGTAAAATTCGCACGGCAGTCAACGTGTTAAATAGTGATTCAATTCTTTGGTACCGATACCTTCGCATTATTTTCATTTTTCGTAATTCAATCATATTCTATAATACTTCATTACGTTGCGGTTTTAATATAGTAAAATACGGCAGTCAACATGTTAAATAGTGATTCAATTCTTTGGTCTCCGATATCTTCGCATTATTTTTAATTTTGCGCAATTCAATCATATTCTGTAGTACTCGATCACGTTGCGGTTTTAATATAGTAAAATAAGCACAGCAGTCAACATGTTAAATAGTAATTCAATTCTTTGGTCTCGGATACTGTCGGATTATTTTTATTTTGCACAATTCAATCATATTCTGTAGTACTTCATCACTTTGTGGTTTTAATATAGTAAAATACGCGTGGCAATCAACGTGTTAAATAGTGATTCAATTCTTTGGTCTCCGATACCTTCGCATTATTTTAATTTCGCACATTTCAATCATATTCTGTAGTACTTCATGACGTTGCGGTTTTAATATAGTAAAATCCGCACGGCAGTCAACGTGTTAAATAGTTATTCAATTCTTTGGTCTCCGATACCTTCGCATTATTTTAATTTCGCATATTTCAGTCGTATTCTGTAGTACTTTATTACGTTGCGGTTTTAATATAATAAAATACGGCAGTCAACGTGTTAAATGGTGATTCAATTCTTTGGTCCCCGGTACCTTAGCACTGTTTTCATTGTGCACAATTCAATCATATTTTGTAATACTTTATTCCATTGCAGTTTTAATATAGTAAAATACACACGGCAGTCAACGTGTTAAATAGCCATTCAATTCTTTAGTCTCTTCGATACCTTCGCATTATTTTCATTTTGCGCAGTTCAATCATATTCTGTAGTACTTCATTGCGTTGCAATTTTAATACAGTAAAATACGCACGGCAGTCAACGTGTTAAATAGTGATTCAATTTTTTGGTACCGATACCTTCGCATTATTTTCATTTCGCACATTTCATTCATATTCTGTAGTACTTCATTTCGTTGCAGTTTTAATATAGTAAAATACACATGGTAGTCAACGTATTAAATAGTGATTCAATTCTTTGGTCTGCGATACCTTCGCATTATTTTAATTTCGCACATTTCAATAATATTCTGTAGTACTTCATTACGTTGCGGTTTTAATATAGTAAAATCCGCACGGCAGTCAATGTGTTAAACATGTTAGGATCGACTGACATTTTTTCTTAACATTTGAAAGTGTCCCCTACTGAACATCCCAACAGAAAGTTACACTAGACATAAAATACTTCGGCAGAATTTCGTCGAACGACAAATCAAGGATGAAATACCGTGCACCATCGTGCGTCGACCTAAATCGATCTCCGCGATCAGTAATTGCGCGTACGGTACCAGCTCGTTACACCGTTGTCAAAAAGACGGAACAGGTGCGGCCAGGTGAGATGAGATCGTGTACCATAAATAACCACAATAAGACCTACAAGAACGGTAACATAAAACTCACATGTTTCATCATCACGAGCCTTTACAACCGAATTGGAGTGCGTTCTGAGAACTCTACAACAGCCAACATTTTAATACAATCTTGCCGTTCTCGTCAAACCTTAACCCTTTCGAGACTGTTGGGACACATATGTCCCAGTCAAGTTTAACACGTTCGCGGACATTAAAAGTTTCAGCGAGGTGCAAAAATTGACAGTCATTTTATTTTTAAATTGGTTGTGATATCCGAAATTTGATTAAACACATTTTATAAGGGTAGTCAGATTATCATATTTTAGTTCAGTTAGTCATTATCTTTCAGTTAGTCATTTAAGTTTATATATTGTATCAGAAGTACATACAAAAAAAATGAAATTATTTTTTAAAAGTTCTTGGTTCAAGTTCATTTGAATTCCACAAGAGCACCGTCGCATCAAATAAATAAGCACATGAGTTCTTCAGAAGCAATCGCAGGATATCATTTGTTACAAATTTTGAGGATACGTTTGGCCATCGCTTGGACCCAAATTCTTCCGAGTTAAATGGTACGACAAGGGGTTAATCTAGAGGTGCAATAATAAAAGTAGCCTCAACAATCCCAACTAGGATCCACTGACCAAGTCATGGAATCAGGAACTAAAACAGTTAACGTGAAAATGTTTGCAAAATGTGACTCCCCGAATTAAATAGAGGCCATAAAGTCAACGCTGCCACTCGTCTTACTATCTTTCGCAATTTGAACTACACAATGTGTCGGGAAAATAAGGGAAAATAATTAGTTATTTTGGCAATTTTGTTTATTTTTATTCAAAATAGATCCCTTCCGCATCGATACACCGTTGGGCACGTTCAACCAATGCTTGCATAGATTTTTTTAGGTCATTTTTCGGAATCGCTTCAATGACCCTCGTCACGGCGTTTTGGATTTGTGTAACATCGTCATAAAATGTTCCTTTCATAGCCAATTTGAGTTTCGGGGACAGGAAATAGTTAGATGGTAACAAATCAGGGGTACACAGAGGATCTTGAAGAACACAGACTTGTTTTTTTCGGCAAAAATTCTTGAACAGCGACGGACCTGTGAGATGATGCATTCGAGTGCGACAAGAACCAACTTTCCGGCTCTCGATATTCGGGCCTCACTCGAACGATTCTCACCCACAATCGCTCCATAACACCAAGATAATTCGCCAGTGACATTTTTCCCCTGTGGGACGAATTCCCGAAGTATAATACCTTTAGAGTCGTAAAAACAAATCAACATTGTCTTCTCTCGTCACTTCTGAAAATGCAGTTTTTTCGATTTTGGAAAGAATGGGCACTTCCACGTAGCACTTTGGCCTTTTGTTTGAGGATCGTACTTGAAGCACCAAGTTTCATCACCAGTTACAACAGATTCCAGGAATGTTCGGTTCCATCTAGCTGTTTTCATAAGGCCCTTGCAATATTCAAGACGAGCAATTTCTTGTTCCTCAGTTAAGGCGTGTGGAACAAATCGAGCACAGACTTTCCGTTTCTTCAAATTCTTCGTCAACATTTCGTGAACCATGTCTTTGGTCGTATTTAATTCCTTCGCTATCCATCTCACAGTTGAATTTGCATCGTAGGCGATCGTTTCATGCACTTTTTCTACCAACTCATCGCGATTTTTATTTTTTCGTCGGTCTGATTTTGGGTCCTCTTCTAAAGCATCTTCGTCCGTCCTGAACGAGTTTATACCATTAGAACACATGTGTACGGAATAAGCAATCAACACCATAAACTTTTTTCATAATTTCAAATGTTTCTGTAAAACGTTTACCGAGTTTGAGGCAAAATTTAATATTAGCACTTTGCTCCATTGTGTTTTTGTGACGAGATGACAAAAGGTGTTTTGACTTTAAGCACTATGATCTAACAATTCGTCGATCGACAATAATGATCGCGGGCACGTTCTGTGACGGAAACATATAGCTTTCAAATTATATATTATTTTAACACGTTGATTTTATTAAATTGTGCAAAATGAAAGTAACGTAGAGTTGTGAGAAGCCAAAGTATTGAAGCACTGTTCCAATATCAATTGCTTTTACATGATTGCAAATAGGCTTCATTACGAATGTTTTGCATGTTTAGTAAAATCTTTTCCGTATCTTGCTCAAGCGTATTTTGCTATCTTAGAACCTTTATGCGATGAAATACTGCAGAGTATAATTAAATCGTGCAAAATAAAGGTAACGTAGAGTTATTAGAATCCAAAGTATTGAAGCACCGTTCCAATATCAATTGCTTTTACAAGATTGCAAATAGGCTTGATTGCAAATTTTTTCATTTTCAGTCAAATCTTTTGCGTATTTTCTATTTGCGCGATTCGATGAAATACTGCACCGGTAACCACCGTGGCAGTCAATGTGTTAATATTAGCTCTTTGCTCCATTGTGTTTTTGTGACGAGGTGACAAAAGGTACTCTGACTTTAACACGTTGACTGCCGAGCGTATTTTACTGTATTAGAACGGCGATGCTATGGAATACTACAGCGTTTGACTGAATTATGCAAAATGTAAGTAATGTGTAAGTATTGGACACCAAAGGATCGCATCACTATTCTAACGATAGCTGCATTTACAAAATATTTGTTGCTACTTTTTGCAAATATTTTTAATGTTCAGTAAAATCTCTTGCGCCGATCACCGGTGACCATCACGGCAGTCAAAGTGTTAAACACTATAACCTAGCAATCCATCGATCGAAAGCAATGATCGCGGGCCCGTTCTATGACTTCAACATACAACTTCCAAATTATACATTGTTTTAAGAGATGGCGTTAGTAATTTTGCGCAAATTTAAAAAACTCCGTTATTTTTCCAACATTCTATGTATACATTAGGAGCCGATGAACGTACCGCCTCCCTTTACGCGTATTCATGAAATGCCCGTTGGTCACGGGTGGCCGGTTCGAGTTCCGGACCCACTTCCGGGCTAGTCTGGCCCCGACATCGGGTTTCTTTTTGTGCTGGGAACAAGTGCGGTGTATCAGTTGTTCGCTTACAGTTAGTCGGCGTCGCTTGTTCTGTTCGTTTATTCTGTTGCCTGTTCTGCGTTGCCTTCGCCTGTTGCTCGTTAGCGTGGTGCTATCGAGGCGAGATCGCGTGTACGCTTTAAATGGCCTGAGCGGAGGTGGAAGAAGAAACGATAAGGAGCCCGAGTGGTATAGGACGAACAATGGATTTCGCGAAGCGGGTGAGTCCGACGATGAGACGTGAGAGAGGAATAAGTAGGCTAAATGGGATGCAATGAATGCTCGGGTGACTTAGCGGGGAAGAGAATAACTGTGCGTGTTAATAACAGCAAGCTGTTCTGCCGGTGTCGTCTTGTCTGCAACGAAATTGCATGCGTGAGTTGGAAATTCGGTTAACGGTTGAGTTTCGAGACGTTGAAATGACGAGAGTGTGTCGCTGCGAAGCCTAAATTATATGAAGTCGTTCCCATTGCCATTTATATTTTCAGTGTTATTGTTTACCAAAGTTCTGTTATTTGTTGGTAAGAGCACATATATTATCATACATAATTATTTACAAGCATAAAATCAAAGACGTCGTTGGCAATGGGAAGGTAACTGGACTCGACGTCCTTTTTCGCATTTGTATACGTGTTACTAGAAAAACAAAACGGAAATCGCGCAGATGGACAAAATAATGAAAATGGAATAAAACGAAACACAACTTTCTGTAAATTGGCACAAGAAAAACCCAACTCGCAAATGTAGAGTTTGTGCAACGAAAAACGTGTCTTACTTGAGTTAAATGATGTTTCATGGAAAACGTCATTCGTCCTGTATAAAGGATAGTTATGATCGTAAATTAAATGTTATTCCTTCCGATATGGCTGTCCATGTCGTCTTATCTGCAACGAAATTTCATGCGTGAGTTGGAAATTCGGTTAACGATTGAGTTTCGAGACGTTGAAATGACGAGAGTGTGTCACGCTGGTTGCTTAACCCATTCGCTGCCAAGCCTAAATTATATGAAGTCATTTCCGATGCCATTTATATTTTGAGTTTTATTGTTTACCGAAGTTCTGTTATTTGTGGGTAAGAGCACATATATTATCACACATAATAATTTACAAGCATAAGATCAAAGACTAGATTACTCGACAAAGATACTCGTCGTTGGCAATGGGAAAGGCAACAGGTCTCGACATCCTTTTTCGTATTTGCGTACGTTTTAGTAGAAAAACAGATGGATAAAATAATGAAAATGCAACCAAACGAGACACAACTTTCTGTAAATTGGCACAAGAAAAACCCAATTCGGAAATTTAGAATTTGTGCAACGAAAAACGTGTCTTACTTGAGTTAAATGATGTTTCATAGAAAACGTGAATGGTTCTGTATAAAGGATAGTTATGAGCGCTGACCGATTGACTTATTGACAGGGTAGGTAACTAACTCACTGACTTACTAATTGAATACCTGAACGGATTTGACTGCAAATTAAATGTTATCCCTTCCGGTACAGCTGCTGGTGGGGTCTTATCTGCAACGAAATTTCATGTGCGAGTTGGAAATTTGATTAACGGTTGAGTTTCGAGACGTTAAAATGACGAGAGTGTGTCGTGCTAGTTACTTAACACGTTGACTGCCGAACGTATTTTGCTGTATTAGAACAGCGATGCTATGAAATACTACAACGTTTGACTGAATTATGCAAAATGCAAATAATGTGCAGGTATTCGATATCAAAGGATCGCATCACTATTCTAACAATAACTGCATTTATAAAACAATTATTGCTACCCATTGCGAATATGTTGGTTCTTCAGTAAAGTCACGGCAGTCAAAGTGTTAAGTAGCTTGATCCTGATTCGAAATAAGTGTCTTACTTTAGTTAAATGATGTTTCACGGGGAAAGTCAATGGTTTTGTATAAAGGCAATGAGGGCTGACCGATTGACTTACTGACAAAATAGGTAACTGATTTACTAATGGAATACCTGGGCGGATTTGACTGCAAATTAAATGTTATCCCTTCCAGTACGGCAGCCGGTGTCTTCATATCTGCAATGAAATTTCATGTGCCAGTTAAAAATTCGGTTAACAGTTGAGTTCGAGACGTTGAAATTACAAGGAGTGTGTCGTGCTCGTTACTTAACAAGTTGACTGCCGTGCGTTTTTTGCTACGTTAAACCGCGATGCGATTAAATACAGCAGAGTATGACTAAATCGTGCAAAATGAATTTAACGCAGAGTTGTTGGAAGTCACAGTATTGAAGCGCCGTTCCAATACCAATTGCTTTTACAAGATTGCAAATAGGCTTCATTGCGAATTTTTTCATTTTTAGTAAAATCTTTTGCGTATTTTATTCCAGCGTATTTTGCTATTTTAGAACCGCGATGCGATTACATACAGCAGAGTATAATTAAATCGTGCAAAACTAAGGTAACGCAAAATTGTTGGAAGCCAAAGTATTGAAGCACCATTCCAATATCAATTGCTTTTACAAGATTGCAAATAGGCTTAATTGCGAATTTTTTGCCTTTCCAGTAAAATCTTTTGCGCCGGTTATCGCGTATTTTGCTATATTAGAATCGCGATGCGATGAAATAGTGCAGAGTATAATTAAATCGTGCAAACTGAAGGTAACGCACAGTTGTTGGAAGCCAAAGTATTGAAGTACCGTTCCAATATCAATTGCTTTTACATGATTGCAAATAGGCTTTATTGCGAATTTTTTCATTTTTAGTCAAATCTTTTGCGTATTTTGCTTTTTTAGAACCGCGATGCAATGAAATACTGCAAAGTATAATTAAATCGTGCAAAATGAAGGTATCGCAGAGTTGTTGGAAGCCAAAGTATTGAAGTACCGTCCCAATATCAATTGCTTTTACATGATTGCAAATAGGCTTCATTGCGAATTTTTTCATTTTCAGTAAAATCTTTTGCGTATTTTGCTATTTTAAAACTGCGATGCGAGAAAATACTGCAGAGTACGATTAAATCGTGCAAAATTAAGGTAACGCAGAGTTGTTGGAAGCCAAAGTATTGAAGTACCATTCCAATATCAATTGCTTTTACATGATTGCAATAGGCTTTATTGCGAATTTTTTCATTTTCAGTAAAATCTTTTGCGTATTTTACTCAAGCATATTTTGCTATCTTAGAACCGCGATGCGATGAAATACTGCAGAGTATAATTAAATGGTGCAAAATGAAGTTAACGCAGAATTGTTAGAAGCCAAAATATTGAAGTACTGTTCCAATATCAATTGCTTTTACATGATTGCAAATATGGCAATGGCAGTCAAAGTGTTAAGTGACTCGCTCCTGATTCAAAATAGGTGTCGTACTTGAGTTAAATGATGTTTCATGGAAAACGTCAATAGTCCTGTATAAAGGATACTTATAAGCGCTGACCGATTGACTTATTGACAGAGTAGGTAACTGACTCACTGACTTACTAATTGAATAGCTGGACGAATTCGAGCGCAAATTAAGCGTTATCCCTTCCGGTACGGCTGGCTGTGGAAATCATGAAGGCGTGAACTGATATATGCCCGCATAAACATGCGCGTCTCGTTACAGTTATCTTGTGCTTAACTGCGAAGTAATCGGCGCGAAAACGCAACATTTTTCGCATAAGGAAAAAAACATTTGGTGCCCACTCGCTGCGCGTGACGAAAGGCCTTTTCACGTTTCCTTCGCGCTTCTGAAACCGGAATCTGTTGTGAAACACGAACGGCAGACGCGCGTTTCGACTCGTCGCTATTATTCCCCTGACACCGAAACAAAGCCTGTGAACGTCCGCTGGTTTTTGTCCGTAAACTGTCTATTCAGTGGGTTCTCTGAAAAAAGGAACACTTTCAATTTTATAGACACTACGCCATCTCTGCGCACGGGATACTGTTTTGGGCTAAACAAAGCATTGAGTTAAGCGTGAAATGAAAAGTTATGAAATAAATGCATAATTTTACTGTACCCTTGTCATTTCTCCCCTTATAAATATTAGCACTTTAAAGACCGCTAAGAAATCTGTAAGAAATACGTTTTTGGGAAATTTGTACGTTACAAAAATCATAACTTTGTTATTTATAAAGCAATTTTTGTGAAACTTTCAGAAATTGTGTAATTGGAAGCATTTTCGGTATTATTACAAAAAACTATGTTTTTTAGTAATTGTCATAACTTTTTTACTTAAAAAATAAATTTGTACGAAATTTATAGAAATTGTAAAACAGGATGATGAGGATGATGAGGAAATTTCTAGAAATTGTAAATGATCATAAAATTGTATTTAAAAGTCAATTTTATCAGAGTTTCTAGTGGTTTTTTAAAGTATGATATTGCGTGAAGCATTTTTGTCCATGAAGAGGAACAACATAAAATTTACAATGTATCCTGATTCGCTTCGTTTTCCGTTGAATATTAATGTAAATACTTGAATAAACAAAATTGATATAATGTGTCAAAGTAACTGGCATCTAAAGACAGCGTGTAGAAAACATGAGAAAACTCGTGAGCGGTCCTTAAAGTCTTAATATCCGCAAAGTCTAATATGTATGACGTTATAAGATAGTAAAATTCAACACTGCGTGATCACTGAAAAAAGACCATACTAATACATAAATTAGAGGCTGAACAAAGACGTGCAGAAATCGCTCATTTCAAAAACAACGATGTAGCTAGGTGGGCGTGCAACGGGTGCAGCGACGACTTCCTGTCACTAATGATGGTCGCTCATGGCGGTTAACACATTACTACGTCGTCCAATAATCGACGACAGTGCGTTGGCTTCGCTATCAACGCAATTGGAAGCCATATTTCAAAGCCATTGTCTAACAATTAGTCAATGATGATCGTGAAATTTGTTATACAAGGTAGTAAGATGATAAATTGAATTGGGGAGGCAATACATAGATGCACACTGACAGGTTTAAGAAATAATTTCACTGCATCCTCTGATGAAGAAACACCACTCAATACCGCATGGTAGTTAATCTGTTAACATGTTGACTGTCGTGCTTATTTTACTATATTAAAACCGCAATGTAATGAAGTACTACAGAATATGATTGAATTGGGTAAAATGAAAATAATGCGAAGGTATCGAAGACCAAAGAATTGAATCACTATTTAACACGTTGACTGCCGTGCGTATTTTATTATATTAAAACCGCAACGTGATGAAGTACTACAGAATATGGTTGAATTGTGCAAAATGAAAATAATGCGAAGACATCGGAGACCAAAGAATTGAATCACTATTTAACACGTTGACTGCCATATTTTACTGTATTAAAACCCCAACGAAATGAAGTACTACAGAATATGATTGAATTTCGCAAAATGAAAATAATGCGAAGGTATCGGAGACCAAAAAATTGAATAACTATTTAACACGTTGACTACCATGCGTACTTTATTATATTAAAACCGCAACGCAATGAAGTACTACAGAATATGATTGAATTGCGCAAAATGAAAATAATGAGAAGGCATCGGAGACCATAAACTGAATCACAATTTAACACAATGACTGCCGTGCGTATTTTATTATATTAAAACCGCAACGTAATGAAGAACAGAATATGATTGAATTGTGCAAAATGAAAATAATGTGAAAGTATCGGAGACCAAAGAACTGAATCATTATTTAACACATTGACTGCCGTTCGTATTTTACTATATTAAACCGGCAACGTGATGAAGTACTACAGAATATGATTGAATTACGCAAAATGAAAATAATGCGAAGGTATCGGAAACCAAAGAATTGAATCACTATTTAACACGTTGACTGCCGTGCGTATTTTATTATATTAAAACCGCAACGTGGTAAAGTATTACAGAGTATGATCGAAGTATGCAAAATGAAAATAATGCGAAGGTATCGGAGACCAAAGAATTGAATCACTATTTAACACGTTGACTGCCATGCGTATTTTACTATATTAAGACCGCAACGAAATGAAGTATTACAGAATATGATTGAATTGTGCAAAATGAAAATAATGCGAAGGTATCGGAGACCAAAGAAGTGAACCACTATTTAACACGTTGACTACGGTGCGTATTTTACAATATTAAAACCGCAACGTGATGAAGTATTACAAAATACGATTGAAATGCGCGAAATTAAAATAATGCGAAGGTATCGGAGACCAAAGAGTTGAATCACTATTTAATACTTTGACTGCCGTGCGTATTTTACTATATTAAAACCGCAACGCAATGAAGTACTACAGAACATGATCGAATTGCGCAAAATGAAAATAATGCAAAGGTATCGGAGATGAAAGAATTGAATCACTATTTATCACGTTGACTACCATGCGTATTTGACTATATTACAACCGCAACGTAATGAAGTACTGCAGAATATGATTGAATTGCGCAAAATGAAAATAATGCGAAGGCATCGGAGACTAAAGAATTGAATCACTATTTAACACATTGACTGCCGTGCGTATTTTACTAAATTAAAACCGCAATGCGATGAAGTACTACAGGATATGATTGAATTGTGCAAAATGAAAATAATGCAAAAGTATCGGAGACTAAAGAATTTAATCACTATTTAACACGTTAAATGCTGTATTTTACTATATTAAAACCGCATCGTGATGAAGTACTACAGAATATGATTGAATTACGCAAAATGAAAATAATGCGAAAGTATCGGAGATCGAAGAATTGAATCACTATTTAATACGTTGACTGCAGTGCGTCTGTTACTATATTAAAACTGCAGTGTAATGAAGTACTACAGAATATGATTGAATTGCTCAAAATGAAAATAATGCGAAGGTATCGGAGACCAAAGAATTGAATCACTATTTAACACGTTGACTGCCGTGCGTATTTTACTATGTTATTATAAAACCGCAACGAAATGAAGTATTACAGAATATAATTGAATTGTGCAAAATGAAAATAATGCGAAGGTATCGGAGATCAAAGAATCGAATCACTACTTAATATTAATTGCATGTACAAAATTATAAACGCTACCGATTGGGTATTTTTTTAATTTTTTGTAAGACCTTTTGTGCTGATCACCGATGGTCACCACGGCAGTCAACGTGTTAAATGGCACGTGCCACGTTTGCGTACAACATATGAACATTCAAATGCTCCACAGGCTATGCATAAACTACCCACAGTCTCAATTATGAATGAAACGCTCACGTACACGAGCAAAAACAAAAGACACGCTTTGCAGTACGTGCATTACCCAGATGTATGAGTACAATTGCTGTATTACTGCTATACTTCGCTGTAAATGCAACGGGCTTGTATTAGCAGATTCAAACACTGTGTAGAGATGCAGATGCATACACAATGCAAGAGACAGTGGAAATTTAACACATTGACTGCCGTGTGTATTTTACTATGTTAGAACCGCGATGCGATGAAATACTGTAGAGTATAATTAAATCGTACAAAATAAAGGTAACGCAGAGTTGTTAAAAGCCAATGTATAGAAGCACCGTTCCAATATCAATTGGTTTTACAAGATTGCAAATAGGCTTCATTGCGAATTTTTTGTATTTTCAGTAAAATCTTTTAAAATCTACCGTGGCAGTCAACGTGTTAATCTAACTCCTTCTTCTATAAGGAGGTATTTCAATGTAACGGGGAGAAAAAAATCAATTTTTTTTTAGTTTTTTGATAGTTTATAGTCATAGAATTAATATCTCAGAGTCGGTTTAGGCGATTCCTTCCTTTTTGACTAGTAATAACGTTTCAAAGCAAAGGCTGTAACTGAGCGCGCATCAACGACATTTTTGCAAGTGGCGTAGATGATTACTCAAAAACGGTTTTATAGATCGACTTCAAAATTTTACACAATATTCAGCATACTTATGCATATTTATAACGCAAAAAATTGTTTTTTACACTTTTTTACAAAACGCCGCCATTTTCTTAATTTTAATGGACATTTTAAACCTGAGGTTCATGCGATAACCACATTCATATAGATTACGAATCTCTTTCGATTTTGTACATCAGATGTCCAGGAGGAGCAGAATTGTCTACGCAACACAAGAAAACATTTTTTGATGGGTGTAAAATTGTCCTAGGCCATATCTTTTCAGAAAAAAGTTTACTCAATTATATGCGACAGTTTCTGAGAAAAAAAATGTTGAAAATTTGCTTTTTTTAGGCGTTCACATTGGAATACCCCCTTAACCCATTCAAGACCGATACTTTTTACAGAAATATTTATTTATTGATTTATGATTTGTAAATGTTCATTTTAATGTACATATGGTCCTTACGCAAAATTTGTAATATTAACGAGATCCTGAGAAATATTTATTCAAAGAAATAAAATTCGTATTCGTAAAAATAATATACCTAATAAAATACAGCACGAAAAATATTATCTACATTGCAATGTGCACAGGGTCCGAAGGGGTTAAAATTGCCAGAACAGAGAACGTAACTCTCTCACAATAAATTATGCAAATCCATGACCATGATGCAAATTAACGTTATTAATGCCGTTTTTACTAACATACAAATCTGTCAACATATTAGACATACAACCACACATAAGATTAAACTATTAATTTATACCTATTTCAAGATCCCCACACAAATATCGTCTCTTAACCACTTCAGACCCGAATTTTTTTTCGTAAAAAATAAAATATATTTTATACTAAAATGAACTGAATTCATGTGAATGAAGGTAACAATATATTTTCTACAGAAATATTTATTTATTTACTTATAATTTGTAAATGTACATTTTAATGAACATGTGGTCCTTACGCAAAATTTGTAACATTAAGGAGATCCTAAGAAATATTTGTACAAAAAAAATAAAATTCCTATTCCTGAAAATAATATACATAATAAAATACAGCACGAAAAGTATTATATACCTTAAAATGTGCACAAGGTCCGAAAGGATCAACACAATACGATTTAACATAAACTACCCTCCCACCGCTGGACCCTTATTTTTGAAACCCGCTCCCATATCATCGATACAACTAAAGATCAGTTATACCTCGTACAATCAATTTAAAAAATGAGATCTACTTCGAGAGAAACCGTTTTACACTTTCTAACGATTTTATCAAATAAAAAGTCTTTGTTCCGCTTTATATTGGGGCTTCCACCACTCTCTCCCTCTCTCTCTTTCTCTCTCTACGTCACATATGCATATTACATCCGTACAGGCCAGCACGTTGTATATGGGGCCGTGTACATGCAGTACGCGAACACATGGGTTTGCCAGCGTGGATTACCTGGCAAGAACGATTAAGTCCTCCCGAGGATCTCGCTCTCGTGACTCGGCATAGCCCAGTTTTCAGCCGGCGAGCGTGGCATACGGGCACCGATCGCGTTTCTCTATTGCGAAATACATATATAGATAGTGCGGGATAGACAGTTCGCGGTGTGAGAATGAGAGCGCCCCAAGACGCAGGAAAATCGAAAGATCGAAGCTGGATCGTCGGGTACAGACTGTCTCTGGACCGGCAACTATAGGGGGATAATCGTTCGAGAAAACGCATAAAACGAGAGATTCGATCAATTAGCTCTCGTTCGCCGGAAAGGCAGTAAACGATAACGATCGAGATTGGACGTATTTGGAAAATTCTGTTATCGGGGGTTATTGGTGCCGGTGTTTCGTTGGCCGTATCGGAAGGCGAAAACAATTCTGGAGAGTGTGCGGGAGTTGTGGGATAAAAGTTGAAACGTTTGAGCCTGAGTGCGGAACGAAGTGCGTTTCTTTCTGGCTGGTTGTGGATTCTAGGATAATATTTTATCTGTGATGGGAACTAGATTAAGCTAGCGACAAAAAACGTGAATTGTTCGGTGCTCATCCTTGACATCCTTCAGATCCGTTTTCTTTTTTCCTCGCGATATCGCTCGACCGTGACACCGTCAATCATGTTAACCATGCTCGTCGATCTTCATCACGACAATGCGAATGTCAATCTGCAGGACGACAGGAGCTCCCGTTCGGATGATTCTACAGGCGAGATTTTTAAGAATGTGCCGAAAAACAGCGCCACGTTCAAGATTTGGAAGATCGAGGTGAGTGCCTGAATTTGCAGCATCTAAAACAACTACATCAAACGAGGCATAACACTAAATTCCTATTTCTTATTATATTCTGCGAAATAAAGTGCATTAACCTTTTCTACTTAGCTATATTTGCTTTTACAATTATATACTTAACTTTCGGGGCACAATTATATTAAATAAACATAATTTCCTTATTAATCAGTAGTATGTAAACATGCTCTGTTAGAGTTTTTGTCGCCCTTTAAAAATGTCATGTACTAGTTTTTCTTCGATGTTAATGTAAGATCATTCAATCACTTTAAGTAGACGTATCCTCATTTAAAGCTCAACAGTTTTTTTTACCGTAAATATATGAGAAATTTCATAATCGCGAGGTAATAAATTGCATTAACCTTTTCTACTTAACTACGTTTGCTTTCACAATTATATACTTAACTTTCGGTGCACATCTATGTTAAATAAATATAATTTCCTTATTAATCAGTAGTATGTAAACGTGCTCTGTTAGAGTTTTTGTCGCCCTTTAAAAATGTCATGTACTGGTTTTTCTTCGATGTTAATGTATCATTATTCAATCAGTTTAAGAACACGTATGTTCATTTAAAGCTCAACAGTTTTTTTACCGTAAATATATGAGAAATTTCATAATCGCGAGGTAATAAATTGCATTAACCTTTTCTACTTAACTACGTTAGCTTTCACAATTATATACTTAACTTTCGGTGCACATCTATATTAAATAAATATAATTTCCTTATTAATCAGTAGTATGTAAACATGCTCTGTTAGAGTTTTTGTCGCCCTTTAAAAATGTCATGTACTGGTTTTTCTTCGATGTTAATATATCATTATTCAATCAGTTTAAGAACACGTATGTTCATTTAAAGCTCAACAGTTTTTTTACCGTAAATATATGAGAAATTTCATAATCGCGAGGTAATAAATTGCATTAACCTTTTCTACTTAACTACATTTGCTTTCACAATTATATACTTAACTTTCGGTGCACATTTATGTTAAATAAATATAATTTCCTTATTAATCAGTAGTATGTAAACATGCTCTGTTAGAGTTTTTGTCGCCCTTTAAAAATTCCATGTACTGATTTTTCTTCGATGTTAATGTATCATTATTCAATCACTTTAAGTACACGTATCCTCATTTAAAGCTCAACAGTTTTTTTATCGTAAATATATGAGAAATTTCATAATCGCGAGGTAATAAATTGCATTAACCTTTTCTACTTAACTACGTTTGCTTTCACAATTATATACTTAATTTTCGGTGCACATTTATGTTAAATAAATATAATTTTCTTATTAATCAGTAGTATGTAAACGTGCTCTGTTAGAGTTTTTGTCGCCCTTTAAAAATTTCATGTACTGGTTTTTCTTCGATGTTAATGTATCATTATTCAATCACTTTAAGTACACGTATCCTCATTTAAAGCTCAACAGTTTTTTTACCGTAAATATATGAGAAATTTCATAATCGCGAGGTAATAAATTGCATTAACCTTTTCTACTTAACTACGTTTGCTTTCACAATTATATACTTAACTTTCGGTGCACATTTATATTAAATAAATATAATTTCCTTATTAATCAGTAGTATGTAAACATGCTCTGTTAGAGTTTTTGTCGCCCTTTAAAAATTCCATGTACTGGTTTTTCTTCGATGTTAATGTAACATTATTCAACTACTTTAAGTACACGTATCCTCATTTAAAGCTCAACAGTTTTTTTACCGTAAATATATGAGAAATTTCATAATCGCGAGGTAATAAATTGCATTAACCTTTTCTACTTAACTACGTTTGCTTTCACAATTATATACTTAATTTTCGGTGCAGATCTATATTAAATAAATATAATTTCCTTATTAATCAGTAGTATGTAAACATGCTCTGTTAGACTTTTTGTCGCCCTTTAAAAATGTCATGTACTGGTTTTTTTCGATGTTAATGTATGTATTCAATCACTTTAAGTACACGTATCCTCATTTAAAGCTCAACAGTTTTTTTACCGTAAATATATGAGGAATTTCATAATCGCGAGGTAATAATAATGCGAAAATAACCCGTTCCAATTCCGTTCCTTGCTCGAGGCGCTAAGAAGATCGCGCACATCCTCCAACATGTTTAAACAACCGTAATATATCGCATGCGTTAGGCGTATCAACGGAATGCGCGATTAAAAGGATTCATTATCCATAACGCAGGGTCTTCGAGCAATTGCCGTTACCGGGAGCAGCATGGGCCACTTCCTGTCAGAGTCTGCTTACATCATCTATGCGGTCTCGGCGAAAGACAGTGCTCTTCCTTACCCGGGAATGCCCGTAATTATACGTTATAACATACATAAATAAAATACCTTCATCGTTAGAATGTAATGTCTACAGTTACTTGCATTAGACTCCCGCAAGTTGAGTTGCAGGAATGATCATTATGCGTATACACAATTTCTTATACTATACGCTTTAGTTGCTATACAAAGTGGTCGCAAAATAAACTAAACGTACCGGTACTTTACACCTACGTATTTTTACTATGAAGGGTCATTTGACCCTTTATGAAATAAACGTTATGGCATACATAAATAAAATACCTTCATCGTTAGAAAGAAATGTCTACAGTTGCTTGTATTACACTCCTGCAAGTTGAATTGCAAATTTTTACATTATACGCTTTATATACTATACAAAGTGGTCTCAAAATACTTTAACACTAAACATACCGGTACTTTACACCTACGTATTTTTACTATGAAGGGTCATTTGACCCTTTATGAAATAAACGTTATGGCATACATAAATAAAATACCTTCATCGTTAGAAAGAAATGTCTACAGTTGCTTTTAGTACACTCCTGCAAGTTGAATTGCAAACTTTTACATTATACGCTTTATATACTATACAAAGTGGTCTCAAAATACTGTAAACTAAATGTACCGGTACTTTACACCTACGTATTTTTACCATGAGGAGTCATTTGACCCTTTATGAAATAAACGTTATAATATAATGAATAAAATCCTTTCATCGTTAGAAAGAAATGTCTACAGTTGCTTGTATTACACTCCTGCAAATTAAATTGCAAATTTTTACACTATACGCTTTATATACTATACGAAGTGGTCTCCAAATACTGTAAACTAAATGTACCGGTACTTTATACTGACGTATTTTTACCATGAGGGGTCATTTGTTCCTTTATGAAATAAACGTTGTGACATACATTAATAAAATACCTTCATCGTTAAAACGAAATGTCTACAGTTACTTGTGTTAAACTCCTGCAACTTGAATTGCAGGAATGACCATTACGTGTATGCAGACATTCTTACACTATACGCTTTAGTTACTATACAATGTGGACTCAAAATACTTTAACACTAAACGTACCGATACTTTACACCTACGTATTTTTACTATGAACGGTCATTTGACCCATTATGAAATAAACGTTACAACTTACATAAATAAAATACCTTCATCGTTAGAATGAAATATCTACAATCACTTGTGTTACACTCCTTCAAGTTAAGTTGCAACTTTTTACACTGTACACTTTATATACTATATAAAGTGGCCTCAAAATACTTTAACACTAATCGTACCGGTACTTTACACCTGCGTATTTTTACCATGAAGGGTCATTGGAGCCTTTATGAAACAAACGTTATAACAAACATAAATAAAATACCTTTTGTCGTTAGAATGAGATGTCTACAGTTACTTGCATTATACTCCAGCAAATTGCGTTGCAGGAATGACCACTACGCATATAAATAAATTTTTACATTATACACTTTAGTTATTATACAAGGTGGTCTCAAAATACTTTAACACTAAACGTACCGGTACGCATTCTTACCATGAAGGGTCATTTGACCCTTTATGAAATAAACGTTATAATATAATGAATAAAATACTTTTATCGTTAGAAAGAAATGTCTACAGTTACTTGCATTACACTCCTGCAACTTTAATTGTAGGAATGACCCCTACACGTATATACAAATTCCTACACTATACGCTTTACTTGCTATACAAAGTTGTCTCAAAATACTGTAAAGTAAACGTACCGGTACTTTACACCTGCGTATTTTTAACATGAAAGGTCATTTTTTCCTTTATAAAATAAACGTTATAACACACATAAATAAAACACCTTCATCGTTAGCATGAAATGTCTACAGTTACTTGTGATAAACTCCTGCAACTTGAATTGCAGAAAGAACCACTACACGTATACACGAAATTATTACACTATACGCTTTAGTTATTATACAAAGTGGTCTCAAAATACTTTAACACTAAATGTACCGGTATTTTGCACCTACGTATTTTTACCATGAAGGGTCTTTTGAGCCTTTATGAAATAAACGTTATAATACACATAAATAATATACCTTCATCGTTAGAATGAAATGTCTACAGTTACTCGCATTATACTCCTGCAAGTTGAGTTGCAGGAATGACCACTACGCGTATACACAAATCCTTACACTATAGGCTTTAGTTACTAAAAAAGTGGTCTCAAAATACTTTGACACTTAAAGTGTTGGTACTTTACACGTACGTATTTTTACCATGAAGGGACATTTGACCCTTTATGAAATAAACGTTATGACATACATAAATAAAATACCTTTATCGTTAGAAAGAAATGTCTATAGTTACTTGCATTATACTCCTGCAACTTTAATTGCAGCAATGACCACTACACATATACACAAATTCTTACACTATACGCTTTAGTTATTATACAAAGTGGTCTCAAAATACTTTGACACTAAACGTATCGGTACTTTACACCTGCGTAGCTTTACCATGAGGGGTCATTTGTCTCTTTATGAAATAAACATTGATTTTCAGAAAGAATTTCCTAATTAATTAAAGCGACAAATTGAATAATCGGATGATATAAGAATTTACAGAAAATCAAATGAACGCAAGAAATAACATTGAATGTACGATTTTAAAGTAAACTTTGAAAGGGATCAATTGACGCTTGGTACGTTTAGTGTTAATCCTAGTTTAGGAACTAAATAGTACCATTATCATCAAAACTTTCTACTAATTTACGCTGATCCACTTCTTGCATATCTTGAGTACCTTAGTGTCGTACGTTTCTAGATTGCACCACAAATCATGCAGGATTACTGCTAACGCCTAGATCATCTCTTCAGCAGATCAAGGACCTGAAAGGTGCTCCGGTCGTCCGGGCCATCCACTTTTGGATCGGATCCTCTTGCGATGCCACAGTTTCCGGTGCCGCGGCACTTAGGGCCGCCGAACTAGACTCTCAAGTTTCAGCGATGATTCTCCTGAGGGAGGCTCAAGGTCGTGAGAGCTCACGCTTCCTCGCATACTTCCGGCAGAAGCTCATCGTTGAAAACCTGCATCTCGACGAGCCGACCTGCACGATTCACAGAATATCCGGTATCGCGATACCGGTGATGACAGAACTTGGGAAAGTGCACTGGGAGAACTTTACTTCCCAGGACGTTATACTTGTTGACGTACGGACAAGGTATTATATTACCCAGAAATATTCAAATAGTCTTTAACCCGCAATTAAAAATATCGTACTTCCATCATTAGGATATTCATTATTCTCGCATAACACGCACATTTTTTTTTATTTTACGTTTAACACGTTCGGCGTCGCGTCACCCGTATTTGGGTGACAGGTATGCTTCCGTGGGGACCGCGTCACCCATATATGGGTGACATCCTTCTTGTTCAAGTTAACCCTTAGAGCCGAATGTTTTTAACATGATTGCGCTTAAAATGCTGCGGTATCGTCGGCGTTGGTAATTGATAACTGTAGTTAAAACGTGATCAGTCCCTGCACTGTTACGATTAAACCATTTTTTGACCTTTTTTATAGTTAGCAACATGGAGCAAAATAACTATTATGATGAGGATTTAGAGTTGAGTGGTAGTGAAAACGTGTTTGATTTTCAAGTGTTAAAAGGTATTGCGAAAAACAATGTTGATTATAATTCTGACACTTCAAGTAGTGGTTCCAAAATTATACTACATAAAAGAGGGACTGTGTTGTATCTTCTACAAGGAAATAAAAGGATGGCAGACGTCAAACAAGTGATTGTTTCCAATGATATCACACCATGGTGAATTACAAAATTTACAATTTATCTTTCATGAAGAAACTGCATATGTATAAAATAAATATAATTAAAAACATTCATAAACACGTGTAATTTTTCTCACTTAAAATAAAACTCCGTTTCACTCGTTCCGCTGCGAAAATTTGCCGGAGCGCTAAAGGTTAAATAAGATTTTCAGTTGCATTTTGAAAATAAATTTAATGGAACGAGCACTGACGTATAAATAGTGAATATACAGTATAGAAATATCAAACATACACAAATTACACTCTACTTTTTCTTCTAAAACTCACAACCGTTTTCATTACTACTGTCACTTTCAATTGAACTTTCACCCCATCCAATGAACATTTCAGGGATAAAAAATTACTGATGTGCGTTTCAGAAAAAGTATGCTTCTCAACTGAATGATCTGGGATAACTGAAGTGAGATCCTTCGTAGATCTCTAGCGGAAACGCTTATCGCTTTCCCTGGAAAGTGATAAGCGTTTCAAAATCCAAAATAAACTTCTTACCAATAAGCTTATTTCGGAACTAAACAATGTATCATTTTTATGGGTCGAAGGCTCTGTAAATATATATAATCGACAAGGCACGGACCTACTCGAGTTACATTGTTGGTGTTCCCGCTCATCTCTCCGTTTCCATTCTGTGCGCCGACAGTAAAATTTGGGCCCGCGAGAAATTCAACCGAACGTGTTAACCCATTCGAGACGACGATTTTTTTCGAACACGGTCCCCAGGAGCGAAATTTTTTTCTTTATATTGTTCATTTTTAATAAAAAAACATGTTTACTATGGAAATCACCCAATTCGTAAGTGAATTCACATAAATAAGATCATTGCACACCAGGTGTGCAGCTCGCTCCTCGGAAAATTTTTATTGCGAGGAACGGATTGAACACCATGTGTGCAATGTAAGGTAAAATGAAAATACATCATTAAAAAATGTATGAACAGTTATTTCAAAAATAGTTAGATAATATAAAATCGTTATTTTGTTTTCAATAATAAAGAACAGAATATAATGCAAAGAAAATGTTTAAAAAGTAGTAAACAGTTAAAAAAAGATAAGTTGAATAATGAAAAAAATAACAAACGAGAAATAAATTTTTAGAAAAATGTTTACAAATAACAAAGTAATGTAACTCAGTAATAAAAAAGAAAATATAATTTGTAAATACACTTTTAGCAAATAGTACACTGATCGTAAAGTAATTATACATTAGTTGGTTGATGGTAGCGCTTGAAACATTCTCCCAAACATAATCCTGGATTACCGACACAAGCAGGACAAGAGTAATTATTACGTTTATATTTTCCTTCTTTGTAGGACTATCGGCAATTCATAGTATTTTACATGTAAGAAAGGCTTCAAACAATTTTTAGATTTTTGGTACACAGTAAAACCAATGCCAAATTTTATTTTCCTGTACCTTGCAGATTTCATTAGTTCAAGGAAAATCTTATTTCGACGACTAGTTTACTCAGAGTAACTGATAATTGCACATTACTGTTATTGCACACACGGTGTGCAAGCCGTCTTATAGCCTCGGAAATCAATTGCACACACGATGTGCAATCGGTCTCGAATGGGTTAACAAATTTCGCCTAACATTTTAATTACAGGGGCGTCATCTTTCTGTGGCTGGGCTCAGTGTCGGACCCGTTACACAAAAGGCATGCGGTGAACATCCTAGAAGCCAGGAAAGAAAATAACAATGGCCGCGTCATTATCGTCGAGGACGGATACGAACAGACTTTACCGAAAGAAGATCGGCAACTTTTCGCCAGTGTTTTGGACCCGAGTAACAGAGTGGTTGCCCCTGATCGTCCGCACCGTTTCAATGTGCCCAGTCCGGTAAAGCTGTACAAGTGCAGCGAGCAATCCGGCAAGTACAAAGTCGCTGAGCTGAAGTCCGGTCCCATACGACGTAGCGACCTCACTTCCGGTTCGGTGTACTTGATAGATCGAGGTGAAGCTGGAGTATGGGCGTGGGTAGGACGAGAAGTAGACGCCCGCGAGAAGTTGGAGGCCGTTAGAAATGCTCGCGGTTTTGTGAAGAAGAAGAATTATAGCACTGGCGTACAGGTACATATTCTACTTCGTATACGTACTTTTTTCTATCCTTTTCTGTATGATATTCTCCGCATGCTGTTGATATGATTAACCAGTTAAGCGCGTATAACGTGTATACTCGTCGTGTAAAATAAAAAATTACCATTTACCATCAAAACGGGAAATTTCAATAAAATTCCATCAAAATTTGTCGATTGCGAATGTGTTGACACGTTGACTGCCGTGCTTATTTTACTATATTCAAACCGCAACGGGATGAAGTACCACAGAACATGATTGAATTGTGCAAAATGAAAATAATGGAAAGGTATCGGAGACCAAAGAATTTAATGACTATTTAACATGTTGACTGCCATGCGTATTTTACTATATTAAAACCGTAACGTAATTAAGTACTACAGAATATGATTGAATTGCTCAAAATTAAAATAATGCAAAAGTATCGGAGATCAAAGAATTGAATCACTATTTAGCACGTTGATTGCCGTTTTTATTTTACTATATGAAAACCACAACATAATGAAGTACCACAGAATATCATTGAATTTCTCAAAATTAAAATAATGCAAAAGTATCGGAGACCAAAGAATTGAATCACTATTTAACACGTTGATTGCCGTGCTTATTTTACTATAATAAAACCGCAACGTGATAAAGTACTACAGAATATGATTGAATTGTGCAAAATGAAAATAATGCAAAGGTACCGGAGACCAAAGAATTGAATCATTATTTAACACGTTGATTGCCGTGCTTATTTTACTATAATAAAACCGCAACGTGATGAAGTACTACAGAATATGATTGAATTGCTCAAAATTAAAATAATGCAAAAGTATCGGAGACCAAAGAATTGAATCACTATTTAATACGTTGACTGCCGTCCGTATTTTACTATATTAAAACTGCAACGTGATGAAGTACTACAGAATATCATTGAATTGCGCAAAATGAAAATAATGCGAAGGTATCGGAGACTAAGAATTTAATCACTATTTAATATTAACACTTTGACGTCCGCATATTTCAGCTAAATTTTTATGTTTGGCACCGGCGAAATTGCTATGAAATTTTTAATTTTCATAGAAGCTTTTTAAAAATCAGATATAATATAGGTTCTAAGTATAATAAAGAAACATTTAAGCACTCAAGTTTTATATTATTACAAAAACGGAAGGCACAAAAGGTGTTTTGTATGGGTTTTTGGCCTTAAAGACAGCACAGATTTGGTTCATCTGTTACTTTTCAATTGTAACAAAATGACACCAATGTCGTGTCACCGGACGGCAAAGTGTTAATTGCATTTACAAAATTATAAATGCTACTGATTGGGTATTTTTTTAATTTTTCGTGAAACCTTTTGCGCCGGTCACCGATGACCACCACGCAGTCAACGTGTTAAAGACCGCATTAGGATTTTTCGAGTCAGTTAAGTTTAGAAAAGATCAGAATTACTTTTGTATATTCAGTTTTGTGCAGTTAACCAGTTAATCGCGTTTGACGTGTATATGTTACCGTGAATGACCGAAATTGGAGAATGTTGACTTTCACCGGTGAATGTCAACAGATACCAAATACGTCGGTGAAAGATCGAATATTTCATTACATTGTTGTATAATACTTTCGGACCCTCTCCGGTGTGTGTCGACAATTAGTGCATGGAGAATGTCAATATTTACCGGAGTAAGACAGAAATAAGGGTATTTAGCAAATATTTCGGACATACACCAAGCGACTATGTGAATGTTGACATTCACCGGTGAAAGTCGACATTCTCCGGATTTCAGTGTTTCACTGTAACATATACATATCGAACCAAATTTCAATTGCGGATAAGAATATTATTTGGTGGTATGTTTCTTTTATATTACCAACAGATCAGCTAAGTATTTTATATTGCAAAATCAATTACATACGTAAGCCGCGACTTGGACGGCGAGCGTTGATTTGCGGAAAAATTGCGTAAACAATTAGCAGGGCGAATACTGTCCCTTTGGTCTATGAGACAGAGTCCTAGACATTCTTGAATTTAATACAAGAATCCCAAACATTCGATCCAAAATCTCTCTGTTCCTCGTTTTTGAAGCATCTAAGGTAAACCTGCGTATTTCCACAGTTATTGTCAAAATAAAGCGTAAGGTATGAAAAATAGCTAAATATGTATAATATAATAATAATGTTAATACAATAAATTACTAAATTTAGCCTCCAGATGGGTGATTCAGACAGCAGTAGTAGCGAAATTTATAATAGGACCATTTGTCCTGCATTCGACGTGTATACACGTCATTGCTTGATTTTAATTCCGCACCCTGTATGGGATTTCGAAAATTAAATTCCGCGCTTAACTGGTTAATAATATTCTTTAAAATAATTAGTTTTAAATTAGTTTAAAATTATTAATATTCTTTAAAATATTAGCCAGATATAAGGCTTATCTTAGATTCACAGACAGAAATGTCATTACATGTAAATACAAAGTACTTAGTACGGATATTTCATTCATTTTCGTATTATTGAAGGTGGCAAGAGCTATTGAGGGTCATGAACCGACAGAAATGAAGACCCTACTTAGAGGCTGGGAGCCCTCAAAATCGCGGCCACTTACTCTTCCGCCAAATTTTGAACCGGATTACATGAATGAACGGCCACGGATGGCGGCAGAATGCCAATTAGTAGATGACGGTTCCGGTGAAAGAGCGTTATGGAGAGTGAATAAGAAAGAAGGAATGGTCCCCGTGGAAGATAAAGGAATATATTATGCGGAAGCCTGTTACGTCATGCAGTATAAATACGGGCAAGGCCGAAGATGCCGAACGATCGTAAGTGAAAGTGCACATAAAAATTCTATCGTACAAAATATCAAAAGAATGTATTACGAAAAATCATTTGGCATTTGACAGATCTACTGCTGGGAAGGCGTCCACTCAACGAAGGTGGACAGAGAGGCAGCTTTAGAGACTGCTTGCTCATTGTCAGACGAAGAATCCGCGCAACTTGTCAAAGCTTGCCAAGGAAGAGAACCACCCCACTTATTGCAGATCTACGATGGAAAGTTGAAAATTCTAGCTGGACCTCATCGCGAATCACGTAAGATAAGTTATGTCTAATGTCTTAAAATTAACACGTTGACTACCAAGGGTATTTTGCTATGTTAGAACTGCGATGCGATGAAATACTGCAGAGTATAATTAAATCGTGCAAAATACAGGTAACGCAGAGTTATTAGAAGCCAAAGTATTGAAGCACCATTCGAATATCAATTGCTTTACAAGATTGCAAATAGGTTTCATTGCGAATTTTTTCATTTTTTAGTAAAATCCTTTGCATACTTTGCTATCGTAGAACCGCTATGCGGTGAAATACTGCAGAGTATAATTAAATCATGCAAAATAAAGGTAAGGCAAAATTGTTAGAAGCCAAAGTATTGAAGCACCGTTCCGATATCAATTGCTTTTATAAGATTGTAAATAAGCTTCATTGCGAATTTTATGCATTTTTAGTCAAATCCTTTGCGTATTTTGCTATCGTAGAACCGCGATGCGATGAAATGCTGCAGACTATAATTAAATCGTACAAAATTAAGGCAACGCAGAGTTGTTAGAAGTCAAAGTATTGAAGCACCGTTCCGATATCAACTACTTTTATAAGTTTGCAAATAAGCTTCATTGCAAATTTTTTGCATTTTTAGTCAATTCTTTTGTACCGGTCACTGGTAATCATCGTGGCAGTCAACCTGTTAATGTCGGTAGGAGTCATATATTTTATGCATAGTAAGCAAACTGTTTTATTGAAAACTCCAAGTTAACACGTTGATTGCCAAGCGTATTTTGCTATGTTATAATCGCGATGTGATCAAATACTGCAAAGTATAATTAAATCGTGCGAAATAAAGGTAACGCAGAGTTGTTAGAAGCCAAAATATTGAAACATCGTTCCGATATCAATTGCTTTTACAAGATTGCAAATAGGCTTTATTGCGAATTTTTTCATTTTTAGTAAAATGTTTTGCGTATTTTGCTCAAACGTATTTTGCTATCTTAGAACCGCGATGCGCTGAAATACTGCAGAGTGTAATTAAATCGTGGAAAATAAGGTAACGCAGAGTTGTTAGAAGTCAAAATATTCAAACACCGTTCCGATATCAATTGCTTTTACAAGATTGCAAATAGGCTCCATTGCGAATTTTTTGCATTTTTAGTCAATTCTTTTGTACCGGTCACTGGTAATCATCGTGGCAGTCAGCCTGTTAATGTCAGTAGGAGTAATATATTTTATGCATAGTAAGCAAACTATTTTATTGAAAGCTCCAAATTAACACGTTGATTGCCAAGCGTATTTTGCTATGTTATAATCGCGATGTGATCAAATACTGCAAAGTATAATTAAATCGTGCGAAATAAAGATAACGTGGAGTTGTCAGAATTCAAAGTATTGAAGCACCGTTCCGATGTCAACTGCTTTTATAAGATTGCAAATAAGCTTCATTGCAAATTTTTTGCATTTTTAGTAAAATCTTTTGCGTATTTTGCTATCTTAGAACCGCGATGCGATGAAATAATGCAGAGTATAATTAAATCGTGCAAAATAAAGGTAACGCAGAATTATTAGAAGCCAAAATATTGAAGCACCGTTCCGATATCAATTGCTTTTACAAGATTGCAAATAGGCTTCATTACAAATTTTTTGCATTTTTAGTAAAATCTTTTGCACCGGCCACCGGTGACCACTATGGCAGTCAATGTGTTAAATGATCAAACTGTGCAATATTTGTTGATTACAGCCCCAGAAAAATATTTGGTGAGAGTATTCGGATCAACCCCATACACATCAAAAGCAGTTGAACGTCCTTTGAGGCCGAGTAGCTTAGACTCTGGTGGAGTTTTCATTTTGTTCTCCAATATGCCGGTAGTTTGGTGTGGTGGAAGAAGTACAGGAGACGCGAGACAAGCGTCGAGACGTCTTGCGCCTAGAAACGCACCGTTGATGGCGGAAGGAAAAGAAGATGAAGATTTCTGGACTGATCTTGGGGGTATTTATACTCATATCAATATACACATGTCAACGGAAAATTGGATATAGGAAAATAATCGTTTAAAACTATGCCACAATTTAACTCGCTGACGAATAAACTGGCACAACCAAAAATTAACAAATGTGTCAGAACGATTCAAAAACATGTCTGATGCTATAAATAAGATTTTATTTAAACAGGTCCAGGAACTTACGGAACGGAGGTCGTTGAGAGTGAGGAAAATCTGGAAAAGCACCTATTCCAGTGTCATGTCGAAGGCGGGATCTTCGTAGGGGAAGAAGTGCTTGGATTTGGACAGGACTCTCTAATACCGGAATCTGTTTGGTTGCTGGATGCCGGAAATGTCATCTGGGTTTGGCTGGGTAAATTCTGCGCACCTAAGTCTATACGAAACTGTGTAACAGATGCGACCACGTTCTTATACACACATCCTGCGGGTCGAGATCGAAATACAACAATTTCTGCAATTAAACAAGGTAAAACGACGTACAATAAAAATGGTCCCAAAAGCTTATCTGAATGTTTCTTATATATTTATCATTTTTTAGGACTCGAACCTCCAACCTTCATAGGACTCTTCGAAAACTGGAACCACAATCTGCTAAGGGATTACAGGCCATTCGAAGCCCTGTGCATGTTATTACAAGATAAAGAACCGACGAATATAATACAGACATCAATCAAGTCACTGACGGAGTTCGATAACTACGTCAAATACCCTCTTACAACGTTGAAAAATGATCCTGACAATCTGCCACCGGGGGTTAACGTCGCGCGCAAAGAAATGCACCTCACCTTCGACAACTTCATATCGATCTTCAAAATGGAACCGGCAGAATTCGAGAAACTCCCCGCTTGGAAGAAGCAGAGACTAAAACAATCCGCCGGCCTCTTCTGAACATCTGGAATTCTTCGAAGCTGAAATTCCGTCCTCCCACTTAACGATACGTTGAATGATATACACGTGTCACACAGTATTAATTATAGAACGAAAATAAGAATCTCTTGCACGCAGATGAACGCAATTTATCGGAATAAAGATCCGATACTCAATCCTGTGTGAGCAAGGATAAATTTACTCCTAATGATACGACTCATACCGACCTGTTGTAGAAGTAAGGCTTTTATTTAACTGTAAATTCACAAATTAATTGGCTTAAAACGTATGATTAAACAGCACTTCAAGATGACGTGTCCATCGGTTCCACTTCAATTCTGCGAACGGTTTCCTCTTCGACAACTATAGGGTGGACTACTTTGCTAAGTATTGCAGTGGTACCGTGCTTGTAACGATAATTTGCCTGACGAACGCCCTTCAGGTTGGCCACGTCGTAGGGTCGCAGATAGTCCACGGATCCTTTGCGAATAACACAGATATCCACGTTTGAGCCTGAACACAAATCGTTAAACACGCCAGCACGAATTGCATCTGCAACAAGTTGCTTAGCTTCTTCTTCCTGTAATGTGAACAAAATCATATTTCATACACCTAATCCTTGATACCCACGTACATATAGTCGTTGTAAGAAATTATGTAAAACTGATACGGAGAAGATATACAAAGCGTAATGAATATGTATGGAACACATATGTTATTAAATAGGATGGGGTATGACAAAAATATAGTGTAGAAGACACAGTAATTATGCATAAATTGAAAATCTACTTACTGACATATCTTTCTTCCACCTGCTTTCAAACACAGACATAGCTGCCAACGATCCAGTACCCATGCTCGTGTACATTAGGGAATCAGTTGAGCCATGTGGATAAATGCAGTAAAGTGAAGGACCATCCAAGTCAACACCGCCTAATATAAGGGCTGCGCCAATATGACCTTGATGACGGAATAATAATTGTTTCAGCATCAGATTGGCAGTGCAAACCGGGACCAGACGACCAGTGTTTAGGCGATGTAACTCTAGTTGACTGGCTATCATTTGGGTAGTCATTTCTGTATCAGCTGCTGTTCCTGCGCCACAGCAACTAAAATCACACGCATAGCGATTCAATGTAGTAAAGAAATAACTTGCAATTTACAAGAACTGACTTATGCTATGAAAAATAACACAAGCACAGCGATTCAATATAATAGAGAATTAACTTGCAATTTAAAAGAACTGAGTTATGCTATGAAAATAACACAAGCACAGCGATTCAATGTAATAGAAAAATAACATGCAATTTACAAGAACTCAGTTATGCTATGAAAAAGAACACAAGCATAGCGATTCAATATAATGGAGAAGTAATTTGCAATTTGCAAGAAGTGACTTATGCTATGAAAAAGAACACAAGCATAGCGTTTCAATGTAATAGAGAAATAACTTGCAATTTACAAGAACTGAATTATGCTATGAAAAAGAACACAAGCACAGCGATTCAATATAATAGAGAAATAACTTGCAATTTACAAGAACTGACTTATGCTATGAAAAATAACACAAGCACAGCGATTCAATGTAATAGAGAAATAACTTGCAATTTACAAGGACTGACTTATGCTATGAAAAAGAACACAAGCACAGCGATTCAATGTAATAGAGAAATAACTCGCAATTTACAAGAACTGAGTTGTGCTATGAAAAAGAACACAAGCACATCTATTCAATGTAATAGAAAAATAATTTGCAATTTACAAGAACTGAGTTGTGCTATGAAAAAGAACACAAGCACAGCGATTCAATGTAACAGAGAAATAACTTGCAATTTGCAAGAACTGACTTATGCTATGAAAAAGAACACAAGCATAGCGATTCAATATAATGGAGAAGTAATTTGCAATTTGCAAGAAGTGACTTATGCTATGAAAAAGAATACAAGCATAGCGATTCAATATAATAGAGAAATAACTTGCAATTTACAAGAACTGAATTATGCTATGAAACAGAACACAAGCACAGCAATTCAATGTAATAGAGAAATAACTTACAATTTACAAGAACTGAGTTATGCTATGAAAAATAACACAAGCATAGCGATTCAATGTAATAGACAAATAACTTACAATTTACAAGAACTGAGTTATGCTATGAAAAAGAACACAAGCACAGCGATTCAATATAATAGAGAATTAACTTACAATTTACAAGAACTGAGTTATGCTATGAAAAAGAACACAAGCACAGCAATTCAATGTAATAGAGTAATAACTTACAATTTACAAGAACTGACTTATGCTATGAAAAATAACACAAGCACAGCGATTCAATGTAATAGAGAATTAATTTGCAATTCACAAGAACTGTCTTATGCTATGAAATGTTTCAAACGTATTAAATGTAGTCGAATTATTATGCGATTAAGCTTTTAGGTACGGCTGAATTCTACGTGTGGCTATTTCCCTGGACGGCAAAGTCTACCACAAAGTAAGTTTAAAAAAAAAATTTCTTTTTGAAACGATACAGCACTGTAATGTCTGATGGACAATGCTGTTTTCTATATGAGTACATTGAAAGAAGTATTTAATGATTTAATCATAATTTTTCTTAAAAATATATTGCACATACAACTTTAACAATTCCCTTTAATAATTAAGAATACAATTGGGTACTATATACTTTAAAACATGGTATGACACATATACCCACGTCACAATCTTCACACACATAGCTTGATCTTCGTCTTATATCGTTTTCTGAACGTACCATACAATTTTGTAACACTATTGTAGTTTTTTTGGATTTACACTACGTTTCAAAATGTTTCTTGTTTAGTGTAAACAGTTGATCAACGATATATTTATTGCAGCTAACGTGAAAGGTGACATCCGTGAAAACTACTATAGTGGCGTGTCTTTCTAAAATATGATATTTGCGAAAGCTACTATAGTGACGTGTCGTCTTAAATACAATATTTGCGAAAGCTACTATAGTGACGTGTCGTCTTAAACGATATTTTTGAAAACCACTATAGTGGCATATCGTCCTAAAAGATGATATCCGTGAAAGCCACTATAGTGGCGTGTCGTATTTAAAAGATGATATCCGCAAAAGCTACTATAGTGGCGTGTCGTCGTAAAAGATGATATCTGCGAAAACCACTATAGTAGCTTGTCGTCCTAAAAGATGATATCTGCGAAAACCACTACAGTGGCACGTCGTCCTAAAAGATGATATCCGCAAATGCCACTATTATGGCATGCCGTATCTAAAAGATGGCATCCACGAAAACCGCTATAGTAGTGCGTCGTATCGAAAAGGTTAAAAGTGGCACGTGAACCAAATGAATTCGAAAAATTAAAATGGCAATGTACAGTATAGATAAATGCATGCAAACTAACACAATCAATAACAAGACTGTGCAGAATACAAACATTGACAAGTGGAAGCGCACAACTAAGACTCTATTTCATAGAAAACTTACTAAATGTTCTGGGCGAGAAAATGAATCTTGCTACAATTTTTATCGGCAACAATGGTGTCCTCAGTCGCTCGTGTATCACCTCCAAGAACGACGCCATCCTTGAAAACAACGCCTGCGATTGTCGTACCTGTTTTCGTTGCCTTCGGTGGCACGAGACCCTTTTTCACCAAGGAGGCATTTCTGTGAAATATAATCAATATAGCATACTTCACCTTTCATACATACAAGAAAAAACACCATTTACAAGTAAAGGACTTCAAACGATCATAGTCATACAAATGACACAGCAAGATTAAGTGGTGAGGTTATGTGGATGAAAGTCTGACGAAATTTAAAATGTAAGTACAGAGTTGGGATAGATAGTATCATGTAACGTGGTTACTCGGGAGCTGAGAAAATGGATTGTACCTTTGACATAAGTCGAAAGAAAAACCGGGCAGTGGATTTTCAGGCACGAGTACAGATGACATCTTACAAACTTTCCAATGTACAGGACACTAAACAGCGCGGTATAATGACGACTATCAGTTCGTAATCTTCCGTTAGGTGGCGAATAATATGCAACTTTATGGCGAATCATCTGCTATTTAAACAGTTAAGCGCGGAATTTAATTTTAGAAATCCCTCACAGTGCGGAATTAAAATCAAGCAATGACATGAATATGTTACAGTGGAACACCAAAATCTGGAAAATGTCGACTTTCACCGGTGAATGTCAACATTCACATAGTCACTTGGTGTATGTCCGAAATATTTGCTAAATACCCTCATTTCTGACTTACACCGGTAAATGTTGACATTCACCATGCACTAATGGTGAATGTTGAACATGTTGGAGATTTATATTTTCTTCTCCGTAATTTAGTCGCTATAAAACATCACAAGGGTGACGTAACTTTTTCGCCTCTCTTTCTGAAAGGAATGACCAAGAATTTGAAATACACAGTACATTCTACATGAGAAAAGAAAATAATAGTAATAAAAAATTTACTTACTTATGTGATTCAAATCTTATTTATTGCAACAACTTAAACTATTATGACACTTTGAATTGCACAAGAGTCCCTTGCTTTTACAACGTAAACTATTATGATGCTTTTTTGACTCGTCTGTTTTGGTCCTCCACCAGAGCATATCTGTGATTGTCGACACACACCGGAGAGGGTCCGAATGTACAACAATGTAATGAAATATTCGATCTTTCACCGACGTATTTGGTATCTGTTGACATTCACCGGTGAAAGTCGACATTCTCCAATTTCGGTCATTCACGGTAACACATAAACGTCAAACGCGATTAACTGGTTAACTGCACAAAACTGAATATACAAAAGTAATTCTGGTCTTTTCTAAACTTAACTGATTCGAAAAATACTAATTCGACCCTTAACACAAAAGATCTCACGAAAATTCAAAAAATACCCAATCGGTAGCATTTAAAATTTTGTAAATGCAATTAATATCAAATAGTGATTCAATTCTTTGGTCTCCGGTGCCTTCGCATTATTTTAATTTTGCGCAATTCAATCATATTCTTTAGCACTTCATCACTTTGCGGTTTTAATATAGTAAAATAAGCACGGCAATCAACATGTTAAATAGTGATTCAATTCTTTGGTGTCCGATACCTTCGCATTATTTTCATTTCGCACATTTCAATCATATTCTGCAATACTTCATTACGTTGCGGTTTTAATATAATAAAATACGTACGGCAGTCAAAGTATTAAATAGTGATTCAATTCCTTGATCTCCGATACTTTTGCATTATTTTAATTTTGAGCAATTCAATCATATTCTATAGTACTTCATTACGTTGCGGTTTTAATATAGTAAAATACGGCAGTCAACGTGTTAAATAGTGTTTTAATCCTTTGGTCTCCGGTGCCTTCGCATTATTTTAATTTTGCGCAATTCAATCATATTCTTTAGCACTTCATCACTTTGCGGTTTTAATATAGTAAAATAAGCACGGCAATCAACATGTTAAATAGTGATTCAATTGTTTGATCTCCGATACTTTCGCGTTATTTTAATTTTGAGCAATTCAATGATATTCTGTAGTATTTCATCACGTTGCGGTTTTAATATAGTAAAATAAGCACGGCAGTCAACGTATTAAATTCAATTCTTTGATCTCCGATACTTTTGCATTATTTTAATTTTGAGCAATTTAATCATATTCTGTAGTACTTCATTCTGTCGCGATTTTAATATAGTAAAATACGCACGGCAGTCAACGTATTAAATAGTGATTCAATTCTTTGATCTTCGATACTTTTGCATTATTTTAATTTTGAGCAATTCAATCATATTCTGTAGTACTTCATCACGTTGCGGTTTTAATATAGTAAAATACGGTAGTCAACATGTTAAATAGTGATTCAATTCTTTGGTCTCCGATACCTTCGCATTATTTTGATTTTGCGCAATTCAATGATATTCTGTAGTACCTCATTACATTGCCGTTTTAATATAGTAAAATACGCACGGCAATCAACGTGTTAAATAGTGATTCAATTCTTTGATCTCCGATATCTTCGCATTATTTTCATTTAACACACTTCAATGATATTCTGTAGTACCTCAGTTGCGTTTTTAATATAATAAAATAAGCACGGCAATCAACATATTAAATAGTGATTCAATTCTTTGATCTCCGATACTTTTGCATTATTTTAATTTTGAGCAATTCAATCATATTCTATAGTACTTCATTACGTTGCGGTTTTAATATAGTAAAATACGGCAGTCAACGTGTTAAATGGTGATTCAATTCTTTTGTCCCCGATACCTTCGCATTATTTTCATTTTAGACAATTCAATGATATTCTGTAGTACTTCATCACGTTGCAATTTTATTATAGTAAAATACACACGGCAATCAACGTGTTAAATAGTGATTCAATTCTTTAGTCTCCGACACCTCCGCATTGTTTTCATTTTGCGCAATTCAATCATATTCTATAGTACTTCATCACATTGCGGTTTTATTATAGTAAAGTAAGCACGGCAATCAACATGTTAAATCGTGATTCAATTCTTTGGTCTCCGATACCTTCGCATTGTTTTGATTTTGCGCAATTCAATCATATTCTGTAGAACTTCATTACGTTGCGGTTTAAAAATAGTAAAATACGCACGGCAGTCAACGTATTAACACATTCGCGACCGGCAAATTTTTATGAGATTTTATTGAAATGTCGAGTTTTGATAGTTAATGGTCATTTTTTATTTTACTCGACGAGTATATACGCCATACGCACCGCAATAAATATTTGTTCCGATGTGTATATACGTTAAACGCGCTTAACTGGTTAAAACGGCATACGCGACTTTCTCTATAGTAGACAAATAATACATGATTATAATATAAACTGAAAACTTTGCAGCCTCTGTCGTAAAAAAAGAGGGCATTAAGCATTTGTACGTTAACATTTTTGTCGTCGTTAATAAACCCCAATTGTGACGATACGGTAATAAGAAATGACTGAACCTGGTAATTCTTAAAAAATGTTGACATTAACGCAAAATAAAAAAGGTATATAAAATAAATTAAAATAAATAAATATACATTTATATACACATACGTTGAAACGAAGAAGCGATATAATAATGACAAAGTGCAGTAATGACTTAAATTCCCAACACGCGCACAATTTCAAACTGTTCTCTCCACAAAAAGTTAAGGCTCAATTATAAGTCACCACATCAATAATTGTAAAATTTATTAGACTTCAGCATGAATATCTATACAATTTTACAGAAACAAATACTATGTATTTAAATATACGTATCACAATCACAAAGTTCAAAAATTCGTCTCATTTGTAAAATACAGCGCTCTTCGTTGCGCTGAAAAATTCATCAACAACGTGTTATTGCAGAAAACTACACATAAATATACAATTTATAACTAACAGAGATGGAGTTTAGTCAAAATCGATATAAAAATATCATTTCCGTTAGCCTACGGCTACAAACGCCGTTATAAACACGAAACGTCGCCCATGATCTCGGCCATCATTTTCTTATCTTGTAAAGCTGCGTCAAGTTCCTCCTGATCCCATTGCAGGCTTACTTTCGAATAACGAGGCTCCTTTTTACTCACTATCCCCAAAACTCCTCTAGTTTCAATGAGACAGCACAAACTAACAAATTCGGAAATATCTACAGTGTGGATATTTCTCTTTTTGCAAACCTTCTTGTAGACTTCATGCAACTGAAATTAAATCGATAAATACTTAATTTTTTATATAAATACTTGCGATAATATATAAATATATATATATTATTTTATATATTAACACTTTAATTACATTAACTTAAATTACATTAACACAACATGTGTGTGATGCTACCGCCGAATGTTGTTGGCCAGTACCACACTCTTTGTGTGATAATTTATGAATGTAAACAAGTGTGGATATTGCTATTGGCTTCGTATTTCATCGCCACGTCTTTGATTTTAGGTAATTATTGCTTATTTTTAATTTTTGATTTTAAACTACCGTGGTGTACCACGTAAATTATTAAGTTTAGAAAGATTAAGAAAGTTTCTTTGTATTTCATAAATTGTGCCATATTTAACTCGTTCTGTATATATCGACATTTGAACAAGGAGCACATTCGGAAATTAAATTACCACGATTTTTTAATTAAATTAGGAACTGCGTGGATTAAAACTACTAATGATGGTGATCGTTTGTTCCAATTCAGTGGAAACATTAACTGGAGGAATAAAACATCAATTAGTTCAAATATCGGCAATAAAAAAGGGTGTACGAAGGGATTGCCATGTTTGCTATGCAAATAAAATTAGAAAACCTACATATTTTATGTGTAAGACATGTAAAATACCATTACATGTAGGTGATTGCTTTAATAATTATCACACAAAGGAAAAATATTAAATTTGTCGTTAAATTGTTGTTGTTTTTTGTTTTATGTTAACTTTTCCGTAAATTCAATGAAGTTCTTTAAAATTAATTCTTCAAAAATACTGCTGGCCGGTTAAAGTGTTAACACTATGCTATATAGAAATACTTGCAATAATAGATAAATACATATATTATGTTATGTATTAATACTATGCCATATACAAATACTTGCAATAATATATAAATATATATATTATACAGTAATACAGTAAAACCTGTTTTTGTGCGGTCCTTTTTTATGCGATTGGTTTTGTGCGATTTTTTTTTGTGCGATTTATTTTTATTTTTTTGTCAGCACCAGTTTAATTTATCAATGTACATTATGGACGAAATATATATGTAATTAATCGAAACGTTACCGAAAACGCGTCAACGTTATTATCTGAAACTAGTGCGGTCATAGCATCGGCGAAGAAGGTTTGATTCTTTATGATGATGATTGAGGACCAAACTGTCGATGATAGTGACATTATATAGTTTGATAGATTTGAAAATGGACAAGAAGACGAAATATATAAAATATATGTGATCCAAATTGAAAAAATCGCACTTTCTTAACGTCGAGACCGATTGCACACCGTGTGTCAACGTCAATTATCAGTTATTTTGAAACTAGTCGTCGAACTAATGTCGTACAGGAAAACGAAATCGGCATTGGAGATTAGGCTTTCTTAGATGTTCTTTCGACAGATAATCTAAAAATGTATTTACAAATTATACCTGAGGACTTTATTATCTTTAGACATTTTTCTGAAAATTTATTTCTCGTTTATGTTATTTTTTTCATTATTCAATTTTTTTTTAACTTTCTACTATTTTTTAAACATGCAATATATTCCGTTCTTTATTATTGAAGGCAAAATAACGATTTTATATTATCTATCAATAGTTTGATTTTTTAGATTATGAAAATGGACAAGAAGCAACCGGTGTGCAATGATCTTATTTATGTGAATTATTACAGCAGATAAAATATTATGAACAATATAAAGAAAAAAAAATTTCGCTCGTGTTCGAAAAAAATCGTCGTCTCGAATGGGTTAAAATAAATACCAATGAAACGCATTTTCTTAAAGTAGATACCAAAGCGGAAAGACGCTTAAAATTCCAAAAAGAGCTGAGATCATGCATGTCTCACTATCGTGACGTTTACAAGCAATTGACCAGTCGACCGTCGTCACAAAAACTGATCACTGAGTTTATGGTACCAAAAAACAAATCAATTGAAACCCTATCTTCAAGCGACGAAAGCGATTTTCATCCAATTCATCACAAGAAGATGCGCGTTTTGGATTACGACGAGTAGCAGCAAACTATTTAATGTACAATTTGAAAACTTCTCCATGTATATGTACAATGAAGAATTAAATATTTTTACAATTTCTTCAGGTCTAATTTAATTATTTAATTTAATTGAAAGCATTCTCTCATCTATTTCATAAATCACTGATGTATTTTCTAAGTCCGACTTTTTTTATGCGGTCCCTATCCACCGCATAAAAAAAATTTTAGGTAGTATATCGTACAAAATTGTTTATTATATGTAAGAATTTATAAAATTTTCGAATATTTTTTTGTACGATTTCTTTTATGCGGTCCCTATCCACCGCACAAAAACAGGTTTTACTGTATTATATATTAATACAATGCTATATATAAATACTTGCATAAATACTTACTTTCCCAATTGTAACATCCTTATTCCGTCCTTTGTTCAAAATGAGCAAAAGAGAACATAGCAAGAGTTTCTGTTGCAGAGGAAACATACCCTCCTCCTTATCCAGATTTTGGGATCCACCGTAGACTCCATTCAGAACCGTAACAACTTCTTTTAAGTCAGCGGGCTTTTCAGACAATGGTGGTTGTTTCTTTGGACTACCTGTGTTGGCTTCTAAAAATCATAATCATGCTCATCAGTACCAGGCGCACAAATACGTCTGAATCTATTTCATTGTCATGTATTGTCATGTTGTATTTTATTTTCATGTATTTTGTATTTTATTATCATATTTTGTATGTATTGTATTTGTATTTTATTGTATTTTATTATTGCGTAAATTGTATTTTATTATCATGTAAATCCATAGTGACGTACCATTAATGACAGTCGGTTGTAAAACTTGTGCTGTTTTTTGAGCCTCAGCCAATTCGACAACCCTTCTGCTAATATCCAATGCTCGTCTAATATCACCTGATACCGCCGCAACTTTTCCTGCTAATAATTGCATAGCGGTACCCGTAAAAACATCCGCAACTTTGGCTTCGTTCAATCTCGACGATATTATATTATAGATCTGCTGTTTGGTGTAAGGCGCAAAGTGCATCAACTTTGGTTTCATTTCGCACCTTGCTTGCAAACGTGGCAAGATCCTGTCAGTCAAGTCTAAAGCGTTAGCAATACCCACTAATATCAACTTTGAGTTTGGCAACGACGGCCATTCAAATATAGAATATAAAACAGCTTGCTTCTTGCTATCCAACTGATCTATTTCATCTAGTATTAATAGCAGCATCTTGTGATTGGAAACTAAGTACTTTTCAATCATCGCTTTGCTGCTCTTGATAGTCTTCGAAGAAGTAATATTCAATTCTTTAATTATTTTCCCATATATCGTAGCAGCTGATTTCATGGTAGTGCAATTTACATACACCACTTTGAATTTCGAAGACATTTCAGGCTGCTGCATTATCTTCGAAAGAGACGCAGTTTTCCCAGTTCCCGGCGGACCAGAAACATAAAGCGAAGCAGAAGACTCATTCTCTAAGTGTCCATAAATAAACTCTTGCAATTCCGCCAATTCCGCTTCTCTGCCCGGCAAATTCTGCGAGCCTGAACTATGCAACGCCATACGTGCGTTGCGATACTTATTTGTGGAAAATAATCTCTTAGGCACTAACTTTTCTTTCTTCTCCTCAGGAGACGATAAATTAAGTCTAGTTAACAGAGTCGAAGGAGTGTTTGACGGACTTGTCACTTCAGTCTTTTTTTGCTTTGGCGGCGTTGATCCATGTTCTCCTGAAAGAATACGAAATCCCACATAAACTACAGCACTAGAAACGCTTACTTTAAACATTGGCATGTCAGATTAAAAAATCAGTAAATGAATAAATGTGAGTAAAACGCCTACCTTCTGACTCACTGGATTTACGTGTGCGCCTTGGTGTAACATTGGTATTCCTTGCACTATTGACGTTGCATTCTGTCAGAATATTCTCAACATCCGACTCAGACTCAGATTCACTGCTGCTCAAGACAACCAATTTCCTCGTCCTGGGCGTATATTTAGAAGGCGTGCACTTTGCAGTCGCGTTACTAAAATCCTCCTTCACACTCTTCTCCTTAGTCCCATAAAACCCGCATTTCTTCCGCACGGGAAATGTTATCGTCGTTTGCACACTCGTCATATTTCCAAAAGAATAATGTGCGCACCCAGTCGAAGGTTGTAGATTTATAAACCCCGACGCAAGAAACACGCAATAAATTCTGCACTCTCAATGCTGCACTCTCAAATTTCCGAGCTTATGTTATTTCGACGTGCGACCATAAACAGATGCGACGATTATGCGCTCGCTTCGGTCTGTTTCATTAAATTCGTAATCGGGGAAAGACACGTCATGCGAAGAATTTATTACCGATGGGGCGTCTGGTTTCTACAGGCGGAGAATGAACCTTTACTACTTCTGGCCCTTTAACTGCCTCGGCCGACGAGTGCAACAAGTTACCCTTTTCGCGGGAAGGCTCTTTAAACGCGGGAAAATGTAGGAACGCGGAAATGAAACGTTGGACTATGATGTTTACCCCCATACGGCGGTCTAGTATGAGACGCGGTTGGTAAGCGTGTTGTTTATAAACTAAACTTCCATTCAAACAAATTATTCAATTGAAATTCCGTTATCTGTTTGACATTTCAGTTAAGTTTAAAAAAACCCACATTTTCAATCAGTGAATTAATTGAATATGTTAGCAAAGAATTATTTTATTTAATATTTGAAATGTTATTATTTATATGTGCGGGGAAAATAAATGGTCACTTTTATATACTTGCTTTTTATTAATGTTTGATGTTGTATAAAGTACAAATCATTCATAGCGAAGGTTTTTATGCAGTGCATTGGCGAATAGTTCTAATTTGTTCCGCTGCCTCTTGTAAGGGTAAATTACAATTTGAGAACAGTTATTTTGTATTCGGCAGTTTTAAGGTTAACGCTTAGAAACATAGGGTAAATGAGCCGTTTATTTTGAAAGTGGCCTAACTCCGTTTTTCAATAGTTTCCGGTTACCATTATTACATGTACAAATTCATGTTATTTATCAGAGTTAGGCCACTTTAAAAATAAACGGCTCAAATTTAGGAACTTTTTTTAATTACATATTCAATCATTCAATTGATTGAATATGTTAACAAAGAATTATTTTATTTAATATTTGAACTGTTATTATTTATATGTGTGGGGAAAATAAATGGTCACTTTTATATACTTGTTTTTTATTAATGTTTAACGTTGTATAAAGTACAAATCATTCATAGCGAAGGTTTTTATGTAGTGCATTGGCGAATAGTTCTAATTTGTTCCGCTGCCTCTTGTAAGCGTAAATTAGAATTTGAGAACAGTTATTTTGTATTCGGCAGTTTTAAGGTTAACGCCTAGAAACATAGGGTAAATGAGCCGTTTATTTTGAAAGTGGCCTAACTCCGTTTTTCAATAGTTTCCGGTTACCATAGTTACACGTACAAATTCATGTTATTTATCAGATAAATAACATCTCGATTTGAAGATAAATGGAGTTAGGTCACTTTCAAAATAAACGGCTCAAATTTAGGAATTTTTTTTAATTACATTTTCAATCATTAAATTGATTGAATATGTTAGCAAAGAATTATTTTATTGGATATTTGAAATGTTATTATTTATATGTCTGGGGAAAATAAATGATCGCTTTTATATACTTGTTTTTTATTAATGTTTAACGTTGTATAAGGTACCAATCATTCATAGCGAAGGTTCTTATGTATTGCATTGCCGAATAGTTCTAATTTGTTCCGCTGCGTCTTGTAAGCGTAAAATACAATTTGAGAACAGTTATTTTGTATTCGGCAGTGTTAATTGGAACAACACATTATCGCGCAAATAAATGTGTTGAAGTAAATTTTTGTTTAAAATTTGTGTTATATATTGCATTGTCGAACAGTTCTAATTTGTTCCGCTCCCTCTTATAACCCGAAATTACAATTTAAGAACAGTTATTTTGTATTCGGCAGTGTTCATTGAGACAACACATTATCGCACTAATAAATTTATTGAAGTGAAGTTGTACTTAGAATCTGTGTTGTATATTGCATTATTGAATAGTTCTAATTTATTCCACTGCTTTTTATAAGCGTAAATTACAATTTGAGAACAGTTATTTTATATTCGGCAGTGTTAATAGAGACAACACGGTATCGCACAAGTAAATTTATTGAAGTGAATTTGTGTTATATATTGCATTGTCAAATAGTTTTAATTTGCTCAACTCCCTCTTATAAGCGTAAATGACAATTTGAGAACAATTATTTTGTATTCGGCAGTATTAATTGAGACAACGCGTTATTGCACAAATAAGTTTATAAAAGTGAATTTGTGTTTAGAATTTCCATTATATATTGCATTGTCGAATAGTTCTATCTTGTTCCACTCCCTCTTATAAGCCGAAATTACAATTTAAGAATAATTATTTTATATTCGGCAGTGTTAATTGGAACAAGACATTATCGCACAAATAAATTTATTGTAGTGAATTTGTGTTATATATTGCATTATCGAATAGTTTTAATTTGTTCCGCTCCCTCTTATAAGCCGAAATTACAATTTAAAAACAATTATTTTATATTCGGCAGTGTTAATTGAAATGACACGTTATTGCACAAATAAATTTATTGAAGTGAATTTGTATTTAGAATTTGCATTATATGTTGCATTGTCGAATAGTTCTAATTTATTCCACTCCCTTCTATAAGCGTAAATTACAATTTAAGAACAATTATTTTATATTCGGCAGTGTTAATTGAAACAACACGGTATCGCAGAAATAAATTTTTGAAGTGAATTTGTGTTTAGAATTTGTATTATATATCGCATTGTCGAATAGTTCTAATTTGTTTCCCTCCCTCTTATAAGCCGAAATTACAATTTAAGAACAATTATTTTGTATTCGCCAGTGTTAATTGCAACAACACGTTATCGCACAAATAAATTTATTGAAGTGAATTTCTGTTTAGAATTTGTTATATATTGCATTGGCGAATAGTTTTAATTTGCTCAACTCCCTCTTATAAGCGTAAATTACAATTTGAGAACTATTATTTTATATTCGGCAGTGTTAATTGGAACAAGACATTATCGCACAAATAAATTTATTGAAGTGAATTTGTCTTTAGAATTTATGTTATATATTGCATTGTCAAATAGTTCTAATTTATTCCGCTCCCTTTTATAAGCTTGAATGACAATTTGAGAACAGTTATTTTATATTCAGCAGCGTTAATTGAAACAACACGTTATCGCACAAATAAATTTATTGAAGTGAATTTGTATTTAGAATTTGTTATATATTGCATTGTCGAATAGTTCTAATTTGTTCCACTCCCTCCTATAAGATTAAATTACAATTGGTGAACAGTTATTTTGTATTCGGCAGTGTTAATTGCAACAACGCGCTATCCCACAAATAAATTTATTGAAATGAATTTGTGTTTAGAATTTGTGTTATATATTGCATTGTCGAATAGTTCTAATTTATTCCGCTCCCTCTTATAAGCCGAAATTACAATTTGAGAACAGTTATTTTGTATTCGGCAGTGTTAATTGAAACAACACGTTATCACACAAATAAATTTATTGAAGTGAATTTGTGTTATATATTGCATTGTCGAATAGTTCTAATTTATGCCGCTTCCTCTTATAAGCCGAAATGACAATTTTAGAACAATTATTTTGTATTCGGCAGTGTTAATTGAGACAACACGTTATCGCCCAAATAAATTTATTGACGTAAATTTGTGTTTAGAATTTGTTATATATTGCATTATCGAATAGTTCTAATTTATTCCGCTCCCTATTAGAAGCCGAAATTACAATTTGAGAACAGTTATTTTGTATTCGGCAGTGTTAATTGAAACAACACGTTATCACACAAATAAATTTATTGAAGTGAATTTGTGTTATATATTGCATTGTCGAATAGTTCTAATTTATGCCGCTTCCTCTTATAAGCCGAAATGACAATTTTAGAACAATTATTTTGTATTCGGCAGTGTTCATTGAACCAACACGTTATCGCCCAAATAAATTTATTGACGTAAATTTGTGTTTGAATTTGTTATATATTGCATTATCGAATAGTTTTAATTTGCTCCCCTCCCTCTTATAAACCAAAATTACAATTTGAGAACAGTTATTTTGTATTCGGCAGTGTTCATTGAAACAACACGTTATCGCACAAATAAATTTATTGAAGTGAATTTGTGTGAATTTGTGTTATATATTGCATTGTCGAATAGTTCTAATTTATTCCGCTCCCTTTTATAAGCTTGAATGACAATTTGAGAACAGTTATTTTGTATTCGGCAGTGTTCTTTGAAACAACACGTTATCACACAAATAAATTTATTGAAGTGAATTTGTGTTATATATTGCATTATCGAATAGTTTTAATTTGCTCCCCTCCCTCTTATAAACCAAAATTATAATTTAAGAACAGTTATTTTGTATTCGGTAGTATTAATTGAAACAACACATGGCACAAATAAATTCATTGAAGTAAATTTGTCTTTAGAATTACACTTATTGATTTGTTAAGAAGCAAACTGTCTACCAATTACTATTCCAAAGCTTAATTTACCAAATTCTTATTTAAAATCCCATTATTTTTTCCTATTGCCCGAGTTATGTGCTATAGTTATTACTTGTTGTTATTTAGAATTAAAAGTTCCCAAGTCCGGCGATAGGTTCGTCGGCCCTCTATGAAGTTTGTCAAGAACCAACCACGAAAAACGTTTCCGGTACGCACTACTCGGGAAAGCTTCTCTTCCATATTGGTTCCAGAAGTGGACGGAGCTAGCGAGACTTAAATCCGCAGCAATCGAGAAATTCTAGAGCAATCTAGATTTCTCTAACCGGCCAACATGAGAGCGAAGGTATGTCTCGATCATTCTTCATAATTATTTTTTATTTCCACCGTAAAATGTTTTTATAAATAGTTGTGTCAAAAAGACGTATTAAGGTTATACCGCGTTGGACGTGTTTTGTACAATTTTTATCAAATCGTTATTCTCAGTCATGTAATTTTGAATTGCAATAGGTGATTTCTTGAATTAGAAAGGCTAATAACGCATAATTCGTGTTATTAATCAAAAAATTGTAATAGAAGCAATTAGCGTCGTTTACAAGTGTTTGTTTATATGACTATACTGTGGCATTGTGTATACTTGAGTATATCTTAACGTAAGTATAAAAGTTAATTGAAATTCTTTGTTTTAATTTCAGTGGCGTAAGAAGAGAATGCGCAGGCTAAAGCGTAAGAGGAGGAAGATGCGTGCGAGGTCTAAGTAGATGGCATCCGAACACTTCTGTAAGTATATCAAGTAAATTCACATAATAATATCCATTTTTGTTTCATAAGATCTTCTAATTTCTAAATTGTGCTTCCTTATCTTACCTATTACCGCCCAATTTAATCTGTGTAAAAAATGAATTATGAATCAAATAAGCTACTACGTTCTACACATGTATTTGTCTTTGTACATTCTGTATACTACATTTTGTGTAGTTTCTTTTCTTAGATTCTGTAAGTTTTAACCCTTAGCGCTCCGTAGGCTCCGCTGCGGAGCCGAATGTTTTTAACACATTGCGTACGGGTCACGAGATATCTCGTTTTAATGTTAACCGGGACGTTGCCAAAGCAATGAAGCCTTGCGGCAACTTTTAATAGTACAATTGCGAAGTAAATTAATGTTAGAATGTCGAACAATTGTAAACGTATCAGTCAGTATTCAAAAATGCTTGTATGTATTGTACTAAACTTTTTAGGACATTTAAAAATGTGCGAGGTCTGGGTAAGCAAAAACGCCGTACGCAATGTGTTAACATGATTGCGCTTAAAATGCTGCGGTATCGTCAGCGTTGGCAATTGATAACTGTAGTTAAAACGTGATCAGTCTCTGCACTGTTACGATTAAACCATTTTTTTTACCTTTTTTATAGCACGTGTAATTCTTCTCACTTAAAATAAAACTCCGTTTCACTCGTTCCGCTGCGAAAATGTGCTGGAGCGCTAAGGGTTAATGGTACAAGTATTAATGTAATATTTTTTCAATGTTGCAGCTGTGGGAAGAACATACGACCTCTACCAATAATGCGCTTTCTCATCTGGAAGGAACCATCCCTTGAATTCCATGTTACAGACCACAACATGTTTTTCACACAGAGAAGAATATTTTATAAATGTACGTCTCTTGTTTAGTAAAATAAAATAACTATACAGGACACAAATTTCAAGTGATGTTCTCTTTGATAATACCCTATCTCTTAGTAATAGAACCATGTGTTAAGGAATGTTTTAATGCACGTTCAATATATGAGATATTATACAAAATATTAAAAAAATAAAAAACTGATATATTGTAACAGAATTTGCTACGTATATAATGTAAAGACGTTGATACAGATAAGAATTCTGTAAACTGCTCGGAAAATTCTGTAAATTCTCAACGCCTAACCTTATATCAGTTATATTACACACCGAATATGATGCGGTCTCGCTTGCTATCCAGTTTATTAAACGGAAGAAAAATCCTGCGTAGTTCCTACGATTTCTATCAGAAAAGGCCGTTAACTTATTCGCAATGGAAGCAAACAAGACATTTTTGTACCACCAACGTAAGAAATTTAAGTGACGATTCAAAAGACAAGAATGATAAGGATAACCTCACTCTGGTCATCGAGCCGAAATTCAAACAGTTTGACGAGAAAGATGCCGAAATCATTTTCGACGTCGATGAAGAACGGGAATTGTTAACTGCAGAAGCATTCGAAGAAGAAATTGAAAAGGAACATGATCCCTTTGAAGGATTAAACGTTGAACGTAAGTCAAACTATTTCAAACTGATTCAAACCAATTTGCTTAATGATATTTTCTTAATATAAGCACAAAATTTATTAAAAACTTATGGTAAGGATGTATTAACTTCCTTGAGCAGGTGGTGTTACTGGTGTTTATGATATTGAAGACCTCGTTGAAGTGTTAAGAAGAGACAAAGCCAAAAATATATTCGTGGCCTCAGTACCTCCTGAATATGGTTACGTAGATTACATAGTTGTGGTCTCTGCAAAGTCAGCGAAGCATATGATGGCCCTTGCAATGTTTGTTCGCAAATTGTACAAACGTAAACGACATTCAGATGATAAAGTACCGCACATTGAGGGCAAGAATTCAAAAGACTGGATCGCACTTGATCTAGGTGTGTAGATGCTGTAATTAGTTCAATGCTTTGCATATATATATATATATATTTGCTGTGTCTATTTTATGCAGGAAATATTGCGTTACACATACTCTCAACATCCGCTAGAAAGCATTACGACTTGGAAACATTATGGTCTGTCGGTGCTGAATACGATGAGCAATGCTTAGAAGCTTATGAATCTGAGGATCTAATGAGCCAATATAACGCGTTCCTTGCTGATTTGGAACCTATGGATTCAAAAGAATCTGGCGTGCAAGACAGTTCAAAGTTGCAGTAGTCTGACATTGTACACTTCCTCATTGCTAATATAACTAAAATAAACCTATGCTAGACCTTGATCATAACCTAATTACTTAGTCAGTATATACCATAACATCATGTTTGCTTCGACTTTATATATCTAACAGCTGTACTAAAGAATTTTGCAAAATTTGGAAAATTCTGAAACATACAATGTAACATGTATTTCAAGGGATACTCAGCATCTGCTTAATATGTTGACTGACAAGTATATTTTGTTACATTAGAACCTTTATGCGATGAAATACTGCTGAGTATGATTAAATTGTGCAAAATGAAAGTAACACAGAATTGTTGCAAGCCAAAGTATTGAAGCATCGTTCCAATATCAATTGCTTTAACAACATTACAAATAGGCTGCATTGCGAATTTTTTCATTTTTAGCAAAATCCTTTGTATATTTTGCTATCATAGAACCGCAATGCGATGAAATTCTAAAGAGTATAATTAAATTGTGCAAAACAAAGGTAACGCAGAGTTGTTAGAAGCCAAAGTATTGAAGCACCGTTCCAATATCAATTGCTTTTACAAGATTACAAATAGGCTTCATTACAAATTTTTTCATTTTTAGTAAAGTCCTTTGCGTATTTTGCTTAAGCGTATTTCGCTAATTTAGAACCATGATGCAAACAAATACTGCAGAGTATGATTAAATCGTGCTAAATTAAGGTAACGCAGAATTGTTAGAAGTCAAGGTATTAAAGCACCGTTCCAATATCAATTGCTTTCTCAAGATTACAAATAGGCTTGGTTGCAAATTTTTTCATTTTTTGTAAAATTTTTTGCGTATTTTGTTTAAGCATATTTTGCTATCTTAGAACTGCGATACGATGAAATACTGCAGAGTATAATTAAATTGTGCAAAAGAAAGGTAATACAAATGTGCTGGAAACCAAAGTATTGTATTGAAGTACCGTCCCAATATCATTTGCTTTTACAAGATTGCAAATAGGCTTCATTGTGAATTTCTTCATTTTTAGTAAAATCTTTTGCATATTTTGCTCAAGTATATTTTGCTATTTTAGAACTGCGATGCAATAAAATACTGCAGAGTATAATTAAATTGTGCAAAAGAAAGGTAACGCATAGTTGTTACAAGCCAAAGTATTGAAGCACCGTTCCAATATCAATTGCTTTAACAAGATTACAAACAGGTTTTGTTGTGAATTATTTCATTTTTAGTAAAATCTTTTGCATATTTTGCTCAAGCATATTTTGCTATTTCAGAAGCACGATGTGATGAAATATTGCAGAGTATAATTAAATCGTGCAAAATAAAGGTAACGCAGAGTTGTTAGAAGTCAAAGTATTGAAGCACCGTTCCAATATCAATTGCTCTTACATGATTGCAAATAGGTTTCGTTGTGAATTTCTTCATTTTTAGTTAAATCTTTTGCGTATTTTGCTTAAGCATATTTTCCTCTTTCAGAACTGCGATGAGATGAAAACCTGCGGAGTATAATTAAATTGTGCAAAAGAAATGTAACGCAGAATTGTTAGAAGCCAAAGTATTGAAGCACCATTCCAATATAATTTGCTTGTACAAGATTACAAATAGGCTCGAGTACAAATTTTTTTTCATTTTTAGTAAAGTCCTTTGCGTATTTTGCTCATTTAGAACCACGATGCAATTAAATACTGCAGAGTATGATTAAATCATGCTAAATTAAGGCAACGCAAGGTTTTTGGAAGCCAAAGTATTGAAGCACTGTTCCAACATCAATTGCTTTTACGAGATTGCAAACAGGCTTCATTGCGAATTTTTTCATTTTTAATAAAGTCCTTTGCGTATTCTGCTCAAGTGTATTTTGCTATCTTAGAATTGTAATGCGATGAAATACTGCAAAGTATAATTAAATTGCACAAAAGAAAGGTAACGCAGAGTTGTTAGAAGCCAAAGTATTGAAGCACCGTTCCAATATCAATTGCTTTTACAAAATTGCAAATAGGTTTCATTCCGAATTTTTTCCTTTTTAATAAAAACTTTTGTGTATTTTGCTCAAGTATATTTTGCTATTTCAGGTCTGCGATGTGATGAAATACTGCACAGTATAATTAAATTGTCCAAAATGAAGGTAACGCAGAGTTATTAGAAACCAAAGTAATAAAGTACCGTTCCAATATCAATTGTTTCAACAAGATTACAAATAGGCTTTATTGTGCATTGTTTGCATTTTTAGTAAAATCTGTTGCGCTGGTCACCAGTGACCACCTTGGCAGTCACCGTGTTAATGTCAGTAGGAATAATATATTTTATGTATAGTAAGCAAACTATTTTATTGAAAGCTCCAAACTAACACATTGACTGCCAAGCATATTTTGCTACATTAGAATCACGATACGATCAAATACTGCAGAGTATGATTAAATTGTGTAAAATGAAGGTAACGCAAAGTTGTTGGAAGCCAAAGTATTGAAACACCATTCCAATATCAATTGCTTTTACAAGGTTGCAAATAGGCATCATTGCAAATTTTTTCAGTTTTAGTAAAGACCTTTGCATATTTTGCTCAAGTGTATTTTGCTACATTAGAACCGTAATGCAATAAAATACTGCAAAGTATGATTAAATCATGCAAAATGAAGGTAACGCAGAGTTGTCAGAAGCCAAAGTATTGAAGCACCGTTCCCATATCAATTGCTTTAACAAGATTACAAATAGACTTCATTGTGCATTGTTTGCATTTTTAGCAAAATCTTTTGCGCCGGTCACCGGTGACCACCGCGGCAGTCAACGTGTTACCCAACACCGACTATTATATATCCCGACATTGCTCATATAGTCAGACAGTTCACAGGTGTCAACGATAAATTCGGTACTGTATCAAGCCGAACACCCTATATACCATCCATGCAAGTATGACACTGCACGTACTCCCATACCGTGCGCATGCACTGATCCTCCAAACTCCTCTCCCTGTTTCGCAACTTCCCACCTTGCCGCGAACATCGTCCCTTCTATAGTAATCCACCGGAGTTGGATAGAAAGAGACGGAGAGACGCCGACACCTAACTAAAAGGACGCTTTTATCTCGACGCTGACAGAACGGAACCTTATCGGGTTTATCTGTCCCCAGTTCGGCACGCTGACTAATCGGCCACCCTATGCGTATCCGTATCTCCGTCTCTTGACGACACAGGTCGACGTGCTGAAAATTTCATCCTCCTTTGATTACTTAATTACATCAATCCCACGCGTGTGTATAATAACGCCTATAACCAGCAACGTGTGTTACGTTACGGAACAGCTGTGCTGCCCTGGCATTGTTCGACCCCGCTTTTAGTTCAATAAACAGATCTAAAAGAATCTCATTCTCTCCGCGCAGCAAACGGGACGAACCCGTTCCTCGAAATGGTCGAACGGCGGAAAGCTCCGATGTGTCATGTTTTCGACATACTGGTTTGCATCGGACGAGAGTGAATATTGGGAGGTAAAGTGTCAGTGGATCCTCGTCAAGCTTCATTATCTCAAACTAATATTTTCGTTCGGTCCCGTCTGTTCCGCGCTTGATTTGTGTTACGACACGATTCCATTCTTTTGTTGCTAACGATGCCATGGATTATGCCGTTTCAGAAGCGATATTCGACGATTGCGGACCTTTTATAATTACGTTATTATGATGCTGTGAAATGAATGGAAATGAAATAAATGCGATACGCACGATGAACGATAAATGTGATTCTTGTCTTTGCTTCTAACGGTTCTTTTTTTAAACAATAGAGCATCGCTCTAAAAGGCGGGAATTATTTTTTAAATTAAACTCTCGCCTCTCTGATACATTATTATCTAAAGCAAGGAAAACTGTCCGTTATTTTATGAGAAATTCACGAATACTTTTGTAGACTCTGCGTCTTTAGATTGCGTAATGTTATCGGCGACGAATCATTTTTAGATTATCATCCGATATTAAGAGAAACACTAGCGAGAACGGAGTAAAGACCCGAGCCGTCGGAAGGATGAAAATCGGAAGATGAACAAGGATCCATAGCGATAAAATGGCAAGCGAAAGTGGTCCGATTTGTCAAAGAAAGGCGACACGATACCTTAAGGTGCCGTTAACGTCGACCGAGCAAATTTACCTCGTTTTTCTCATTCCTATCGCTATCAATTGCATCGTATACATAACCCACTTCTCGGCCGACCTCGTCGTCGCCGCACAACATTTTCGCGAGGAGAATCCGGTATGGGGAACGTGCACTATTTTTTTTATGTACGCACCCGCGATCACGTACTTCATACTTACGGTTTCGCGGCCAGACTGGTGGATGACGGATGACGATAAGTTGACGAAGGGCGTCTTTATTTGGTTCTGCTGCCAAGTGCTGCAGCTCCTTGGCTTTCCATTTTTCGCCCTTTACAGGTAACTACTTCGGTATAGCTAATTCAATGGCTTTCAGATTGCAAAATTTCGTCAATGGACATAATTTGAATTTGTTTCAGATACGCAGGACTGATAGTACTGTCAGTGGATGCAATTTTTCTGTCGGGCGAAGAAAGAATGAAGACCCTTAATGTTGCAGCTGCACCGGCAGCTATTGAGCTTTACTTCTTTCTGCAGGCTTGGTTCCAAGCTGCTCCGCAGTCTATTTTTCAGATACATTTGTTGTTCAGAAAGACATCTTTGCAACGTAGTCATCAATCAGGTATTGATCGCTTGCTTTCTGATATATAGACGGTATGCGTAATGGTTAATAATTTTGTGTTATACGTTACAGTCAACATACAAATTCTTTGCATTCTCATGAACATCATGATACTTGCCATTGAGACTGCTTCATTCCAAAGATTCGAGAGCCAAAGAGTTTCAGGCAGAAAGCTGCCGTGGGCAATGTGGTTGAAGAAATATCTAGTTCAGGTACCTATGCTTCGCACACGTGACCAGTAACACAGAACACGCTTATACATGTAGGCTTTAGATTGGAATGATGTATTAAACGGTTTCAATCACAAAAGTAATGACTACAGTAAAACCTGTTTTTGTGCGGTGGATTGGGACCGCATAAAAGAAATCGTACAAAAAAATATTCGAAAATTTTATAAATTCTTACATATAATAAACAATTTTGTGCGTTATACCTAAAAATTTTTTTATGTGGTGGATAAGGACCACATAAAAAAAGTCGGACTAAGAAAATACATCAATGATTTATGAAATAGATGAGAGAATGCTTTCAATTAAATTAAATAATTAAATTAGACCTATAGAAATGGTAAAAATATTTAATTCTTCATTGTACATATACATGGGGAAGTTTTTACATTGTACATTAACCCTTTGCGGTCGTATTAAATTTAGACATGGGTGTCGTACTGGTCGGAATTAATTTCTGTTGAACGAGGAGTGATACATAATATGCAAGATTATGAAGGATAAACAAGATTTATTAATTCTTTTGTGATCTTTCGATATATGTTTACACAATAATGTGTTTTAATGTAATGTTTTTATGTGAAAATTATATTTTATAATTTTCCATCGTGAGGTATCTTTCAAAGTAGTATCCAACATGAAGTCCTGCTTTTTGATTATATGTGTCGCAAAAATAATTAGTTTGGCATCTTCTGCCCTGGATTTTTCTGTTTGAACATACAGAACAATCTTTACTCTTTACGTTTTGACAGTGCAGCAATATATATAGTTTACCATTAAGTAACCATATGTAGTTTTGAAGATGCTCCTTCACGAAAATCATCTACAAGTTGTTGCACCAATTTTCGGACAAACATTAAATATGACACAGGCGTCTTGTTTTCTCTTTTTGCTGACACCTTACATAAGATGCAGCTATTGACAGTGCAAACCTCTGTTCCCCATAAAAAAATGTTCTCCACCATTTGCAGGATTTTCTCGTAAAACAATATGAATTTGCTAACTGCTCAGTCTTATCGACTATAATTTATAATAACATTTGGTTTTAGAATGTTGACGTTGCCACCTTCTTTCGTCCTTCTTTTTATAGATTTTATGCCCGAGGTATCGTACCTGCTTAGTATGGTGACTATTTTCTTGTCTTTCCACGCTAATAATAGAATATCACCTGATGGATAGGTAGCAACAATATTATTTTTTGTTACAGCTAATTTTATAATCACAGCTGGTATATATTTCTGTTTGTTGTAAGAGTACCAGTGGAATAGCAGCTTAGTTTTAAAATACAATATAAGATTATTATGGTTCTTTGCTGTGGTGGCTGAGAGCAGACATACGACCGGAACGGTAAAAAAGCTTTGGTGGCTGAGAGTAGACATACGACCGCAAAGGGTTAAATAGTTTGCTGCTACTCGTCGTAATCCAAAACGCGCATCTTCTTGTGACGAATTGGTTGAAAATCGCTTCCGTCGTTTGAAGATAGGATTTCAATTGATTTGTTTTTTGATGGTCGACTGGTCAATTGCTTGTAAACGTAACGATAGTGAGACATGCGTGATCTCAGCTCTTTTTCGAATTTTAAGCGTCTTTCCGCTTTGGTATCTACTTTAAGAAAATGCGTTTCCAATTTTTTCGAAATTTGGATCCCTGCATATATTTTATCTACTGTAATAGATTACGGTTCTTCTTGTCCATTTTCATAATCTATCAAACTATTGATAATGTCACTATTATTGACAGTTTGGTCCTCAATCATCTCGTCTAGGTCATTATCGCCGAAAGAATCAAAGCCTTCTCCGCCGATGTTATGTGCAAGCGCACTAATTTCAGATAATAACGTTGACGTGTTTTCGGTAACGTGTCGATTAATTACACATTCATATATTTCGTCCACAACATGTATATGTACATTGATAGGAAACATTAACCCTTTGCGCTCGACAACTTTTTCGGTCGGGCGGAGCAGCAACTCGAGGCGATTTTGCGCATATATTACGAGTGTCTTACAGGTAGTATAAAATGAATTTGTACACAGATTAACATACGAACATTTTTATATTATAATATAGAGTGTTTATTTACATTTTGAAAAATGTAATTTTCTAAGTCGAAGTTCTATAATTGCGTTTTGTATGATATTTCGTAAAGCATTCTCCTAGGTGCATTCTTGGTTTATCCGGACAAGTATTGCAATAGTACGTTGTTTCATGCCTTCCGTCTTGTTTATTTCGATATGAACAAACTTTACAATCTTTTTTTGTTCCTGTGAAAATCACATGGAGCTTTCTATTTAGCCGAATCGCGTCGTAATTTGAGGTCGACGTCAAAGCTTCTTGCGGTTGCGGAAAGTCTCCCCTCAATTGGTCGACTAAGGTTTTTACAAATTGTAAGTGTGTCAGTGCTTCTTCGTTCTTCTGCTTTATTACTTGTCTATAGAGCATGTAGGAGTTAATTAAACAGATCTCCATTCCCCAAAAAAATAACTTGCTGCACCACCAATTTCATCATGAACAGATAAGTTTGTGAGCAGTTCAAAATCAAACACATCTTCACTTGAGCTAATCTCATTGATATTTTCAATTTTTATAGGGCCTCAAAACTTTAAAATGACTGATTAAAATGCGGGAAAAATTATGTGATGCACTCGCTGCAATGGTCGAAACTAAAGTCATGCTGGATACATTGTATCCAAAGTGAGGGGCACAGTCGAAGAAGAATTTTATCTTAATCCCCATTTTAAGATATATATATTATACATTACACATCCTATAAAAGAACATGAACAGCTAAAGAACCTATTCACAAACCAATAATGGGCTTCTATCAACTGGAAATAACGAAATCTAGCTTAAACAAACATTGTCGCCTGAGCGCAAAGGGTTAAGCGTGTTTCCGCATTGGTATCTATTTTAAGAAAATGCGTTTCCAATTTTGTCGAAATTTGGATCCCTGCATATGTCTTATCTGCTGTAATAGATTCCGGTTCTTCTTCTCCATTTTCATAATCTATCAAACTATTGATAATGTCACTATCATCGACAGTTTGGTCCTCAATCATCTCGTCTAGGTCATTATCGCCGAAAGAATCAAAGCCTTCTCCGCCGATGTTATATGCAAGCGCACTAATTTCAGATAATAACGTTGACGTGTTTTCGGTAACGTTTCGATTAATTACACATTCATATATTTCGTCCACAACATGTATATGTACATGATAGGAAACGTTAAACTGGTGTTAACGCCGCTAAGATTCATATACGCATAAAAATAAATCGCACAAAAAAAATTGCACAAAAATAAAATCGCACAAAACCAATCGCACAAAAACAAAATCGCATAAAAAAAGATCGCACAAAAACAGGCTATACTGTATAATGTTCCTCGCACTACACTCTGTATTAACCCATTGACTGCCAACTACGAGATATCTCGTAGTAAGCGTCTGTACCAAAAGTGTTTTTCTTTCAATAAAAATACTGTAAATGCCATACAATTTTACAATTACAATAGTACATCAGTAACTTAATAATATTATATTTTGTAAAACTTCATGTCTTCTTTAAAATAAAACTATGGCACCCAGGGCAAGACGCGCTAAATTTACGTGGCAGTCAATGGGTTAAACGCTGACAAAGGTTCGCTCAAAACTCGCTAAACACATTCGCTGATAATCTCTAAAGATTCGCTAAGACGCACACATTGTTACTCTTAAAAGATTCGCAGAGACTCACTTATTTTAATATCGCACTCTTATAATAACTCTCACTCACTCAACACTCAATATAATAAGACTTTTATACTGTCTGGTTTTCATAATAGTAAATTCTTTCGAGAACGTTCCTAATATTAGGTGTACAACTTTGCTCCCGCCGTTTTTTGCATTGGACGAAAGGGAAAAAACGGCGGGGGCAAAGTTGTGTACCTATTAACAAATATAGACTCATGCAGTCTCTCACTCTCTCACTCTCGCTTTCTCTCTCTCATACGCACAGTTTCTCATTGCTCGTTCATACAAAATCATACATCCCACATACATTCTGCGTTTTTTCGTCCAGGAACTGAGCAATCTAGAGGAAAGGGTACCTCTGCAGCTATCGGCCGGGAAAGAAGAAACTGCTGTCAACGGACAGACCCCAATTGAGCAGCCAGGTCCAGTGGAAAGAAGTTCTAACGAAGAAGAGGCGTCTAAGGAAGATCCCAAAAATGAGACTGAGCCCCATGTTCCTCTAGATCGTCAAGTGTCTGTCACTCCTCCACTACCGCCGAAAAATGCTCACATCACGCCACCGCCAACTCCTCTTCGCGGTATAACAACTGTCACACCTTTGGCAGTGCCTGACGCACCACCCCCACCTCGGCCAGATTCCATCTTCAAGTCGGAAGAACAAGTATCAGAGGCCACCCCCCTCAGAACGGTATCCGTTGTTGAAACTGATCAGCACCAAACGGGTAACGCGAACGATCTCATGGTACCAAAAAGGAGGTATTCGTCGAAAGGATTGGAGGAGGACGACCCCGTGGGGAAGTTTTTATCCTTTCTATGGTGGTTCTTCTTCATCGTAGCTCGCGTCTTCGCAATCGCTCTTTTCTACGAATTTTATCCATACTATTTAATGGCTGTGCTCGGAGTACATTACATCGTGATGTTGGCGTACTTGTTTTACTACGCCAAGTACTACGACGTGATTACGTTCTGCGTCAACTTATGGCTTGGTTTAGTTTATACGGTTAGCGTTATCGAATATAGGATTAAGTTTAAGTACGCGGACAAGTGGCTGCTGCCGTATTACGCTTTCGTGATGGCGCAAAATACATGTATGACGCTAGTTTGGTTCTTTTATGCGGATTGGGAGGGGTTCTGGTATTCTTATGTGTTCTGTGCGATTTTCGTCAGTATGGTGCTCTGTATCGCGTCGAGTACGGTTTATCACGTTCTGCTAATGCCGAAGAAGCGAAGGGTTTATACCAGCTGACAACCGGCCGCTGTAGACTCGTTTCAATGATTCTCATGACATTCGTGGAGAAATTCGTTTTCCTGAATAAGGTGCTAGATTTTTGTACGGTGACTCTTACATTTTAGTGAGATAGATTTCGGTATTCTTAATGACGGCCACTTTTTACAATTCATTTCTTTTATTGTATACGCAAATTTGATACATTCTCGTATGTAAGAAATGTGTCCGAAATTAGATTTCTTATAAACTTTGTAGATATATTTGATGAATATTGCAAATATGTACATATTTAAAAAGATTTGCAATTGACACTTGAGTTACAAACCGTGTCGAATTGCGAATGTTATAACATCTTCTTAGTGACTATACGATCGCAGGTCTCTTGTAAAGGACTGGTATTATCAACCATTCGTTAAAGTAGTAGATTAGATGTGTATTTATCGTTAGTAATTATAAATTACAGCTACTTATTCTCATTCTCCAATAGTAATAGAAAATTACTATATGGCATAGAAAAATTATTTACCTATAAAAAGAAGACTTACAAATAGTTACTAAGTCCGGCAGCATTCTTCCTTTCTTTCGCTTAACAAGTTTTATACCGTACAATAGTATTTACAGTATTATATATTATGTACAGAGAAACGATTATCAATACACTTTTTTTGAAATTATTGAAATACTCAAGTTCGTGGCTGGGTATCCCATACTTTTATCCTCTCCGGTACGAGTGTCGCCTATAATTGCCAGCCAACAAATCCATGCTTATGGCCGATCGTCAAGTTGCTCCCGACTTTTAATTAACGGTCAGCAGGTGACTACTGTACCGAAGAGGTTATTTATTATTAATATCTACATCGAGTTCACAGGCTTTTTACACTGTGGAAAGACCTCAAAAATATGTCTGCGAAGCAAAGCACAACAGTGATTCAATTCTGACTGCAATTAGTTTGTAATTGTAACAATGACCAACCGAAATGAATATTCTCCAAAAAACAACCTCGTAGATTTCCGCTAGTTCAATTTTCTCGTTCTGAAAATTCGCCTTCTACGATTAGTCAAGTCCCTTAAACGTGAATGTTGGAATCCCTGTGAAGATTGCCGAGCTGTGCTTCGAACAGTATGTCGTTCAGCAGCTTTTCAGCTATTATTCTCTGATCTAGCCTCATGTTTCTCAATTTTGCCGCGACGTTCCTGCCTATCGCGTCGAATTCGTCCTCGACAACGAACGAATTGTTATGCGAAAACTTTAGCACGTCACTGGACTCCGGTTCTTCCGATCTTCGTCTACGAATAACGGGAGGCTCTGGCCATTCCGACTGTTGTTCGTAAAATTCCTCGTTTGGAACGGGATAGTCCTCCTATCATTTGATATAGAATATTTTTACTCGCTGCTCATCGAAAAACCCTTGTCTTTAGCTTGTACGAAATTCAGTCATACTCTTACTTACTGCCTTATAGTTCTTCCTATATCCTCGCTTTATTCTGACCACTTCAGAGGTAGCTCTGTCTGATGTTAAATCAACATAAACCATTGCTGGTTTCCTCTGATTAGACTTACACTTAATTTTCTCAACCAAAAATGGATGAACTCTCTGCAATTATATGACCTTTATTCAGTGTTCTCATACATAAGTATAATAATGATTTGTTCAACCAGTAATAAAAATACGCGGTGATTACTTTTATGTGACTAAGAAAGTTTCCAGTCGACTTCAGGTTCCCATTCAGCAATTTTTGGCACTGCAGACAGCGGACAGTGACATTGGAGTCCTCTACCCTAATCACCATGAAAAACTCTCCGTCCAGTATAGCTGGCAATCGAACCGGCGTCAAAGTCATGTTCTGCTGATTATTAGACTGAATCTGTGCAATCTGATTTGGCTGCTCCTGATGCTGTTGCTGTTGTTGTTGTTGCGGTTGCTGTTGCTGATGCATGTTCCCCGTCTCATGGTTTTCTTGGCCCTCGACAGGTAAGCTCTGCGTCTGCGACTGTCCGCCAACCGACTGTGTGATCTCTCTCTGTTGATTAGCAGGCTCAATCATACACGAGTCGAACGTCTCAATCTTAGCTTCATATCTTTGCGCCGGAAAATTGTCCATGTTGTCTGCTTATAGGCCACAATAATTCCGAACAATAACACTAAGGACTGTATCGGCCACCGAATTATGTAGTGGAGCAACTACCATAGGCCTGCAAATAACATACACGCTTTACTTTGCAATGCTGTCAGTAACGCAGAACAGCATTATTTATCTCAGTCAGTCTTATTGAATTTTAGATAAGCTGAATCCAGATAAGACCCGTAACGCGGAGCACGAATCTAGATCAGATAACAGATGAGTGGTGAAGTTAGAAAAAGTTAGATTATTAAGGAAACTGCTTACGAAAGTTTGGCGGAAGTTCGCCCCTCCGAATTTTCTGCGAGATTTCTAACGGTGCTACCTGTACCAGAGATCCGCGTTGTAAAGCCTCGAGAATCAGCTGTTCCTCGGTCTCCTCATCAAGCTCATTTTTCGTGTCTGGTAGTTCACGATGCTCTTCCGGCGGAGTGGACATTGCGTGTGAACTGAGTGTTTGGTAACACTGAGATAAAGAAATATGTCAACTCGAAGAAGTGCCGTAGAAAAACACGGTCGGTTCTTAACGGTACAATGCGCCGGACAATTTTTGACCGTTCAAATAATTCGTTCGCTTACGACAGAGCCTTGATGGACAGATTACGGGAAACTCGGGTGCACATGTAAGGCGTGAGACGCGATAGTTGCTGACAATATTACAGTATGGCGGACCGTGGAGTCCTAGGGAATTCCGTAAGGAGCTCGCGACTTTCATATTGCGCTGACATTAAATATCGTTCTCACTAAATGATTCTTATTCTAACGGCGCGCTCTAATTAAAGACCGGCAATTTATTGCGACGTGTCATATGCATTGTCGGGGTCAGCTTGTAGTTCGACGCTTTTGCCTCGTGCGTGGGACTTCTTTTTGTCGAGGAAAATAGACGCGGCGTACGAGCGTCGCGACGTCACCAGAAAAAAGTTACTCGGCCACGATGGGAGGAAAGCAGACGTCACCTCCGGCCAAATCCCGCTTAACCCATTCGAGACGACGATTTTTTTCGAACACGGTCCCCAGGAGCGAAATTTTTTTTTTGCTTTATATTGTTCATTTTTAATAAGAAAACGTGTTTACTATGGAAATCACCGAATTCGTAAGTGAATTCACATAAATAAGATCATTGCACACCGGAAATTTTTATTGCGAGGAGCGGATTGAACACCATGTGTGCAATGTAAGGTGAAATGAAAATACGTCATTAAAATTGATAAACATTTATTTAAAAAATAATTAGATAATATAAAATCGTTATGTTGCTTTCAATAATGAAGAAAATAATATAAACAAGAAATAAATTTTTAGAAAAATGTCTAAAGGTAATAAAGTAATGTAACTCAGTAATGAAAAAGAAAATAAAATTTGTAAATACATTTTTAGGAAACAGCACACTGATCGTAAAATAATTATACATTAGTTGGTTTATGATAGCGCTTGAAACATTTCCTGCATTCCTGATGTTCCTGCCTTAGGATTTACCATTTTAGGGGCTAAATTTAAAACTGTCTTTTGCTTGAGAATTTTTCTGTACGACTAAACTGTTACGCGTCATTGTTGATGCTCGAGTATTTCGGGTAAAAAGGTACAGAGTGGTGCAAACAAATTTCTTATTTATTCACGGATAAAGATGGGTCAAAGAAAAGAAAAAATCTTATTATCTTAATCCAGCGCGTATCTTATTATCTTAAGTGCAGCCTGCGTATTCAATGGAAGAAACTATTTCTTACATTGTTCGTTTAGGCGGTATATATAGAAGGCGATACTATTGCTGTTGGTGACAAATTTGAAAAATAGAATTACATAAATATGGGTTTTACATTGATATTTTCTAAAAATGTAGATTTCGAAATTTCAAACAAAATGTTTTGTTTTGTTTTGGTACGCAATAAAACCAATGCCAAATTTTGTTTTCCTATACTTTACAGATACATCATTAAACTTCAGAACGTTGCTTCAATACTTTGGCGTCTAACAACTCTGCGTTACGTTCATTTTGCACGATTTAATCATACTCTATAGTATTTCATTGCATCGCGGTTCTAACATAGCAAAATACGCGGTGACCGACGCAAAAGATTTTACTCTTGGATTCCCACTTTTATGTCTATTGCCATTCGTTATTCAGTATTCTTTCATCATACACATATTACGAGTTTCTTCTAATGATACATTGTTTTGCTTATAATAAAGCATTATTTCCACCGTATTGAATTCAAAATTTATTGCACGTTGTTTTTCGGTTACCCGTCTTTACGTCAAATATGATAAACTGGAAGGAAATCTGTGAAGAACTGTATGCATATGGTGGACATTGACTAAAATTATATCGAAGAGATTAATTAAACGTTCGATAAAGATAAACTTTGTTATAAAATAACAATTCACAGCAGCGAAAGGATGATGTGAAGTGAATTTAAACCACCTTTCATTAATAAGCAACGTATTCCTGCAGATGCATATATTGATATATATCGATTGCATATATATATATATGCATCTGCAGGAACACGTTGCTTATTAATAAAAGGTGGTTTAAATTTACTTTAATTTACTATAATATCTCAAATACTCACATTTTATTATAATATATACATATCTTTTATCTTATATATATATATATATATATATGCCTTCAGCAGTCAAAACGTTAACAAAAACTTATAATCGCATGCATTTGAATCGATTTCTTTCCATTCATAATTACAGTTTTAAAGATTTAAGAAATTATATACTTAAGCGAATTTTGTATATACATATAAATATGCATCTTCAGGAACACGTTGCTTATATATATATGTATATATCTTCAGGGATACGTTGCTTATTAATTAAAGGTGGTTAAAATTTACTTCAATTTACTATATCTCAAATACTCAAATTTACTATAATATATGTAAATATATATCTTTTATCTTATATATATACGCCTTCAGCAGTCAAAACGTTAACACAAACTTATAATCGTATGCATTCAAACCGATTTCTTTCCATTCCCAATTACAGTTTTAAAGACGTAAGAAATTATATACTTAAGCGCATTTTGTATATACATCTACATATGCATCTTCAGAAACACATTGCTTATATATATACATCTTTAGGAATACGTTGCTTATTAATGGAAGGTGGTTAAAATTTACTTCAATTTACTATATCTCAAATATTCAAATTTACTATAATATATATAAATATATATCTTTTCTCTTATATATATACACCTTCAGCAGTCAAAACGTTAACACAAACATATAATCGCATGCATTTGAATCAATTTCTTTCCATTCACAATTACAGTTTTAAAGACGTAAGAAATTATATACTTAAGCGCATTTTGTATATACATCTACATATGCATCTTCAGAAACACATTGCTTATATATATACATCTTTAGGAATACGTCGCTTATTAATGAAAGGTGGTTAAAATTTACTTCAATTTTATATCTCAAATACTCAAATTTACTATAATATATATAAATATATATCTTTTATCTTATATATATACGCCTTCAGCAGTCAAAACGTTAACACAAACTTATAATCGTATGCATTCAAACCGATTTCTTTCCATTCATAATTACAGTTTTAGAGACGTAAGAAATTATATACTTAAGCGCATTTTGTATATACATATAAATATGCATCTTCAGGAATACATTGCTTATTAATAAAAGGTGGATTAAATTTACTTCAATTTACTATAAAATCTCAAATACTCAAATTTACTATAATATATATATATATATATCTTGTAACTTATAATCGCATGCATTCAAACCGATTTCTTTCCATTCATAATTACAGTTTTAAAGACGTAAGGAATTATATACTTAAGCGCATTTTGTATATACATATACATATGCATCTTCAGGAATATATTGCTTATTAATGAAAGGTGGATTAAATTTACTTCAATTTATTATAAAATCTCAAATACTCAAATTTACTATAATATATATATATATATATATATATATATATATATATATATCTTGTAACTTATAATCGCATGCATTTCAACCGATTTCTTTCCATTCATAATTACAGTTTTAGAGACGTAAGAAATTATATACTTAAGCGCATTTTGTATATACATATAAATATGCATCTTCAGGAATACATTGCTTATTAATAAAAGGTGGATTAAATTTACTTCAATTTACTATAAAATCTCAAATACTCAAATTTACTATAATATATATATATATATATATCTTGTAACTTATAATCGCATGCATTCAAACCGATTTCTTTCCATTCATAATTACAGTTTTAAAGACGTAAGGAATTATATACTTAAGCGCATTTTGTATATACATATACATATGCATCTTCAGGAATATATTGCTTATTAATGAAAGGTGGATTAAATTTACTTCAATTTATTATAAAATCTCAAATACTCAAATTTACTATAATATATATATATATATATATATATATATATCTTGTAACTTATAATCGCATGCATTTCAACCGATTTCTTTCCATTCATAATTACAGTTTTAGAGACGTAAGAAATTATATACTTAAGCGCATTTTGTATATACATCTACATATGCATCTTCAGAAACACATTGCTTATATATATACATCTTTAGGAATACGTCGCTTATTAATGAAAGGTGGTTAAAATTTACTTCAATTTACTATATCTCAAATACTCAAATTTACTATAATATATATAAATATATATCTTTTATCTTATATATATACGCCTTCAGCAGTCAAAACGTTAACACAAACTTATAATCGTATGCATTCAAACCGATTTCTTTCCATTCATAATTACAGTTTTAGAGACGTAAGAAATTATATACTTAAGCGCATTTTGTATATACATATAAATATGCATCTTCAGGAATACATTGCTTATTAATAAAAGGTGGATTAAATTTACTTCAATTTACTATAAAATCTCAAATACTCAAATTTACTATAATATATATATATACATATCTTGTAACTTATAATCGCATGCATTTGAACCGATTTCTTTCCATTCATAATTACAGTTTTAAAGACGTAAGGAATTATATACTTAAGCGCATTTTGTATATACATATACATATGCATCTTCAGGAATACATTGCTTATTAATGAAAGGTGGATTAAATTTACTTCAATTTACTATAAAATCTCAAATACTCAAATTTACTATAATATATATATATATATATATCTTGTAACTTACAATCGCATGCATTTGAACCGATTTCTTTTCATTCATAATTACAGTTTTAGAGACGTAAGAAATTATATACTTAAGCGCATTTTGTATATACATATACACATGCATCTTCAGGAATACATTGCTTATTAATGAAAGGTGGATTAAATTTACTTCGATTTACTATAAAATCTCAAATACTCAAATTTACTATAATATATATATCTTGTAACTTATAATCGCATGCATTCAAACCGATTTCTTTCCATTCATAATTACAGTTTTAAAGACGTAAGAAATTATATACTTAAGCGCATTTTGTATATACATATACATATGCATCTTCAGGAATACATTGCTTATTAATAAAAGGTGGATTAAATTTACTTCAATTTACTATAAAATCTCAAATACTCAAATTTACTATAATATATATATATATCTTGTAACTTATAATCGCATGCATTTGAACCGATTTCTTTCCATTCATAATTACAGTTTTAGAGACGTAACAAATTATATACTTAAGCGCATTTTGTATATACATATACATATGCATCTTCAGGAATACATTGCTTATTAATAAAAGGTGGATTAAATTTACTTCAATTTACTATAAAATCTCAAATACTCAAATTTACTATAATATATATATATATCTTGTAACTTATAATCGCATGCATTTGAACCGATTTCTTTCCATTCATAATTACAGTTTTAGAGACGTAAGAAATTATATACTTAAGCGCATTTTGTATATACATATACATATGCATCTTCAGGAATACATTGCTTATTAATAGAAAGGTGGATTATATTTACTTCAATTTACTATAAAATCTCAAATACTCAAATTTACTATAATATATATATATATATCTTGTAACTTATAATCGCATGCATTTGAACCGATTTCTTTCCATTCATAATTACAGTTTTAGAGACATAAGAAATTATATACTTAAGCGCATTTTGTATATACATATACATATGCATCTTCAGGAATACGTTGCTTATTAATGAAAGGTGGATTAAATTTACTTTAATTGACTATAATATCTCAAATACTCAAATTTACTATAATATATATATATACATATCTTGTAACTTATAATCGCATGCATTTGAACCGATTTCTTTCCATTCATAATTACAGTTTTAGAGACGTAAGAAATTATATACTTAAGCGCATTTTGTATATACATATACATATGCATCTTCAGGAATATATTGCTTATTAATGAAAGGTGGATTAAATTTACTTCAATTTACTATAAAATCTCAAATACTCAAATTTACTATAATATATATACATATCTTGTAACTTATAATCGCATGCATTTCAACCGATTTCTTTCCATTCATAATTACAGTTTTAGAGACGTAAGAAATTATATACTTAAGCGCATTTTGTATATACATATACATATGCATCTTCAGGAATACATTGCTTATTAATGAAAGGTGGATTAAATTTACTTCAATTTACTATAAAATCTCAAATACTCAAATTTACTATAATATATAAACATATCTTGTAACTTATAATCGCATGCATTTGAACCGATTTCTTTCCATTCATAATTACAGTTTTAGAGACATAAGAAATTATATACTTAAGCGCATTTTGTATATACATATACATATGCATCTTCAGGAATACGTTGCTTATTAATGAAAGGTGGATTAAATTTACTTCAATTTACTATAAAATCTCAAATACTCAAATTTACTATAATATATATATATATATATATATATATCTTGTAACTTATAATCGCATGCATTCAAACCGATTTCTTTCCATTCATAATTACAGTTTTAGAGACGTAAGAAATTATATACTTAAGCGCATTTTGTACATACATATACATATGCATCTTCAGGAATACATTGCTTATTAATGAAAGGTAGATTAAATTTATTTTAATTTACTATAATATCTCAAATACTCAAATTTACTATAATATATATCTTGTAACTTATAATCACATGCATTCAAACCGATTTCTTTCCATTCACAATTACAGTTTTAAAGACGTAAGAAATTATATACTTAAGCGCATTTTGTATATACATATATATATGCATCTTCAGGAATACATTGCTTATTAATGAAAGGTGGATTAAATTTACTTCAATTTACTATAAAATCTCAAATACTCAAATTTACTATAATATATATATATATATATATCTTGTAACTTATAATCGCATGCATTTGAACCGATTTCTTTCCATTCATAATTACACTTTTAAAACACTTAACAAATTATATCCTTAAGCGCATTTTTACGATACTGCCCCTTATATGTTTCGCTGACGTTGACAATTTCAACTTTGTTGAAAATTTCAAATTTACTATAATATATATATATATATCTTGTAACTTATAATCGCATGCATTTGAACCGATTTCTTTCCATTCATAATTACAGTTTTAAAAGACAACAAATTATATCCTTAAGCGCATTTTTACGATACTGCACCTTATATGTTTCGCTGACGTCGACAATTTCAACTTTGTCAAATGAAAAAATTTATAAAAATGATTACCTATCGCGAACGTAATTAGCGTATTACTCTACATAATAAGAAATTCGTCTATTAGAGCGAGTCACCCGCAGGTTTGGTCCTAGTAATTTTTCCGCCAGCGTGTTGGTAACATTGCGTCAGTCGAATTGCGCGCACACTTCAGTTCAGACTCAGTTAGCGTTAGGCTAGCAGCAGAGAAACGTCCGTACGTCTTCATCCACTGGTTATTTTTGTTTAACTCGTCGGTCACGACTATGTTTCCCGTAAAATCTTCATCACGGTGATGTTTACGTGACTACAGCTTCTTCACCTGCGTCGACAAAAGCAGCAACGGACGGCTTTATATCAACATCTCAGAAAACGTTTTCCATTCAGTTAGAAATGTCTGTAACCAACGTTCGTAAGGCGGAAGATGTCGAGGAATTTGAAAGGACAGTGGAGAGGGCCCGTGTCGATGTAAAAAACGATGAAGCCAAGGAGGAAGAGAAGGACGAGAGTCCGGTTAGCGACGAAAAGAAGTTGACGACGAAAACTAGGAAAATTACGAGTACGGACTCCACGACGAAGGTATAAGATGCAATATTGAACGAGTCATGTTAACACTTTAACGACTGCTAGCAAACAATTAGCCAAGACTTGCAACATTTTTCATAACATTCTTTGCAAAAATTTCGTGCCACATATGCTGATCCTTTTTTTCTTGAACCCCATGTAATTACGATTCTATCTGATACGGAATAAATGTCCCAAAATATTTATTAGCTAGTATCGAGTACAATAATGGTCACCCGTAACTACCAACAACATAAACACTATACGCATAAGAATGTTATGCTTCATAAACATATCTATTATTATATTTTTATTATACGCTTAAAATAATAAAAGGACCTTTGAGGCATCCTGAGAAAAACATGTGGTTTTGACGTGGCGGTCAATTTGTTGATTGAAAACACTATCGACAAAACATCTAAACCAAAATGCACCCTAATTGCCCTAAAAAGTCACAATTTTACTTAAATCGTCTCAAAGAATATTGTAAGACTTTAACGACCGCTAGCAAACAACTAGCCAAAACTTATAACATTCTTTGCAAAAGTTTCGCACCACGTATGTTGATCCTTTTTTTTCTTGAATTCCATGTAATTACGATTTGATCTGATACGGAATAAATATCCCAAAATATTTATGAACTATTATCGAGTGCAGTAATGGTCACCCATAACTACCAACAACATAAACACTATACGCGTAAGAATGTTATCTTACATAAATATGTCTTTTATTATATTTTTATTATATGCTTAAAATAATAAAAGGACCTTCGAGGCGTCCTGAGAAAAACATGTAATTTTGACGTGGCGGTCAATGTGTTGATTAAAAACATTTTCAACAGAACATCTAAACCAAAACGTACCCTAATTGCTCCGAAAAACCATAATTTTACTTAAATCGTCTCAAAGAATATTGTAACACTTTAACGACCGCTAGCAAACAACTAGACAAAACTTGCAACATTTTTCATAACATTCTTTGCAGAAATTTCGCGCGGATCGTTTTTTTTCTTGAATCCCATGTAATTACGATTCTATCTGATACAGAATAAATATCCCAAAATATTTATGAACTATTATGGAGTGCAATAATGGTCACCCATAACTACCAACAACATAAACACTATACGCATAAGAATGTTATCTTACATAAACATATCTTATTATATGCTTCAAATAATAAAAGGACCTTCGAGACGTCCTGAGAAAAACATGTGATTTTGACGTGGCGGTCAATGTGTTGATTGAAAACACTATCAACAGAACATCTAAACCAAAACGCACCCTAATTGCCCTGAAAAGCCACAATTTTACTTAAACCGTCTCAAAGAATATCGTAACACTTTAACGACTGCTAGCAAACACCTAGCCAAAACTTGCAACATTTTTTATAATATTCTTTCCAAAAATTTCGTGCCAGGTATGCTGATCCTTTTTTTTCTTGAATCCATGTAATTACGATTCTATCTGATACAAAATAAATGTCCCAAAATATTTGTTAGCTATTATCGAGTGCAATAATGGTTACCCGTAACTACCAACAACATAAACACTATACGCATAAGAATGTTATCTTACATAAACATATCTGTTATTATATTTTTATTATACGCTTAAAATAATAAAAGGACCTTCGAGGCGTCCTGAGACAAACATGTGATTTTGACGTGGCGGTCAATGTGTTGATTGAAAACATTTTCAACAGAACATCTAAACCAAAACGTACTATTGCTCCGAAAAACCATAATTTTACTTAAATCGTCTCGAAGAATATCGTAACACTTTAACGACCGCTAGCAAACAACTAGTCAAAACTTGCAACATTTTTTATAACATTCTTTGCAAAAATTTCGCGCCACGTATGCTGATCCTTTCTTTTCTTGAATTCCATGTAATTATGATTTTATCTGATACGGAATAAATGTCCCAAAATATTTATTAGCTATTATCGAGTGCAATAATGGTCACCCGTAACCACCAACAACATAAATACTATACGCATAAGAATGTTATCTTAAATAAACATATCTATTATTATATTCTTATTACATGCTTCAAATAATAAAATGACCTTCGAGGCGTCCTGAGAAAAACATGTGATTTTGACGTGGCGGTCAATGTGTTGATTGAAAACATTATCAACAGAACATCTAAACCAAAACGTACCCTAATTGCCCTGAAAAGCTATAATTTTACTTAAATCGTCTCAAAGAATATCGTAACACTTGATCGACCACTAGCCGATTAATTGACTCTTTGGTTCCAACTTTTTAGTATTCAGTGGTCAACGGTTATATTAGATAAAATAAATATCAGATGATATGACAATTCTAAATGACAATAAAATTACACTGCTTTGAAACCAAAGGGTTCTCGACAACACATTCAGTATTTTTCAGTTATAATGCTTTACAAATAGGGACCTACACAATACCTGCGCGATATTCAAAACAGGGTCGGTTGTTAGTGAGTGGCATCTTCAGTCAATAGCGGTCGATAAAGTGTTAAGAGTGTTGATAGAAATAAATGTACTCTTTACATCCTTGGAAATTTTGTCCATTGAATATGTTCAATTGTACTTGTACTAATACTTGAATTTATTGCTAAATTATACAGAGTACTGACGCTGCACTGATCGTACCAGCAGGAAGTGAAGAGACAGCTAAAAACAATACCTCAGATAATGCGACATTGGTGCAAGATCATTATAATGCGTTGTCGATGCGGGAAGCTGGAAATCTGATGGAGAGGAATGAGAGTAGGATTCTGTATATGAGGAACTTCAATAACTGGATCAAAACTATGCTTATAAGTAAGTCGAATAGAATATACATGGTAGTTTGCACAACGTGAAATCAGTGACCACGGCTTAACTCATTTGCATCATTTGACGGAATAATCTGCAAACAAAAACTAACCATTATCATCACGAGCGGATAAATCCGCACACAATCATTTTTGTTTTCAACTTATCAGCAATCGTTAACCCTTTTTAAATACTTTTCGATAGTTTAAACCCTATTGATTGGTTTTGTAAGGCGCAACTGAGTTATAATGGCAATTCTTCATTTACGCCAAATTAAATATTGCAAAAAAATGAATTGATGAAGAACGCATCTTTATTGATCACGTACGTTGATAATTCTGGCTGTCGTAGGTAAATTGGATATTTAAATTGGAGATTTCTTATGAGAGAAACGAAATTGTATGCCAACATTACATGATTTTACTGCCATAAGTGGTGTAACCATCAATGTCAATGGAATGTCCAGGCGCGATGCTTTCAAATTATTTTTCAACGTGGAACTAGTTCAAAAAATAGTTTTGGAAAATACGAGGAATATACAATAATTTAAATAACCCTATGACACTATTTCTAATGAGAACAAACACTAAAAGTCTTCCTTGCGCATGCTGGTATCAGCAACGTTTAGTTGCGCATGTCACATTTTTGAGTAAGAGTGCGGATTTAGAGCAATGATGCAAATGGATTAATAATTTACGGTGCGTCAGCAGAAGCATGTATTGTCCAAAGTCAAAATTTGTCCCAAAAGATCCTCGTATTCCAGCTTTCCCTCGCTATTCCACTTTGTCTTCATCTTTTTGAAGGCGAAGACCGCATATAGGGCTACAAGGATGCATATTTTAATATTCTATAAATTAGTATACATGACACAAACTATAGTCATATACGCACAAATTACTTCCCACTCCGACCGTGAAAGTGTACCAATTTTCATTGCGTTTCGATTACTGCTACTTGAGATATATTCTTCTGCATGCTCATGTTGTCTAGCTGGTACGTACTCCTTTGTTTACAATTTAATTATACTCTTACATCTTATTACAGATGAATATTTGGCGAAGGTGAAGCAGGATAGAATCCACGGAGCTTCGTTAAAAGTGTTAGATATGTGCTGCGGTAAGGGAGGAGATCTTTTCAAGTGGAAAAAAGCGAATATCACTTACTTAATCTGTGCCGACATATCTGAGATGTCTATTGATCATTGTCAAAAGAGGTATAACGAAATGTTGCGCCGAACCAACAGTGAAAGAGGATACTCAAGTGTATTCAATGCTGAATTTATAACAGCTGACTGTACAAAGGTAGTATCTAAAAATGATAATGCACTGATCGTCATTGAACTGTAATTAATCATGTGTCACTTTGAACAAGTTATTATAATAATGTTAGTCATAAATATAAGTCCTCCTGGCAAAAATGTGTTTGTCACTGGCGAATCGGTTAAACAGGCGAGTTTCAGGTTCGTTTGAGGGAAAGGTTCAAGGATGCCAGTACGCAGCTTGACTTCGTCTCCTGCCAGTTCGCGTTCCATTATTGCTTCGAATCGTTGCAGCAGGCGGAGTGCATGCTGAAAAATGCTAGTGAGAGTTTAAAACCTGGTGGATTCTTCATCGGGACAATGCCTGACGCTTACGATTTAGTGTACGTTCTTATACATTATGTCCTATGCTACTTCATTTTAGTCTGTTCTGAAGATTACAAAGTCACAACTGAATCATGCATTTTAGTATACGTGTTATCGCACATACATATTTATCTTGATTAACACGTTGACTGCCAAGCTTATTTTGCTATACAAGAACCATGATGCAATGAAATACTGCAGAGTATGATTAAGTATTCTAAAATGAAGGTAACGCAGAGTTGTTAGAAGCCAATGTCAATTGTATTGCAAATAGAAGAATTATTTCATTTTTAGTGAAATCCGTATTGAAGCATATTTTGCAATATCAATTGATTTAACAAGATTACAAGTATTGAAGCACTGTTCCAATATCAATTGCTTTTACAAGATTGCAAAACCGCCAATTTCTTTGCATTTTTAGTAAAATCTTTTGTCATCGTTGACCACTGTGGCAGTCAACGTATTAATGTCAGCAGGAGTAATATATTTTATGCATAGTAAGCAAACTGTTTTATCGAAAGCTCTAAATTAACACGTTGACTGGCAAGCGTATTTTGCTACGTTAGAACAACGATGCGATGAAATTTTACAAAATATGATTAAATCGTGCAGAATAAAGGTAACGCAGAGTTGTTAAAAGCCAAAGTATTGAAGCACCGTTCCCATATCAATTGCTTTAACAAGATTACAAATGGGCTTCATTGTGAATCTTTGCATTTTTAGTAAAATCTTTTGCGCCATCGTGGCAGTCAACGTGTTAATGTCAGTAGGAGTAATATATTTTATGCATAGTAAGCAAACTGTTTTATTGAAAGCTCTAAATTAACACGTTGACTGCGAAGCGTATTTTGCTATGTTAGGACCGTGATGCAATGAAATACTGCGGAGTATAATTAAATCGTGTAGAATAAAGGTAACGCAGAGTTGTTAAAAGCCAAAGTATAGAAGCACCGTTTCAATATCAATTGCTTCAACAAGATTACAAATGGGCTTCATTGTGAATCTTTGCGTTTTTAGTCAAATCTTTTGCGCCATCGTGGCAGTCAACGTGTTAATGTCAGTACGAGTAATATATTTTGTGCATAGTAAGCAAACTGTTTTATTGAAAGCTCCAAATTAACACGTTGACTGCCAAGCGTATTTTGCTATATTAGGACCGTGATGCAATGAAATACTGCAGAGTATAACTAAATCGTGCTAAATGAAGGCAACGCAGAGTTGTTAAAAGCCAAAGTATAGAAGCACTGTTCCAATATCAATTGCTTTAACAAGATTACAAATGAGCTTCCTCGTGAATCTTTGCATTTTTAGTAAAATCTTTTGCGCCATCGTGGCAGTCAACATATTAATGTCAGTAGGAGTAATATATTTTATGCATAGTAAGCAAACTGTTTTATTGAAAGCTCCAAATTAACACGTTGACTGCCAAGCATATTTTGCTATGCTAGGACCGTGATGTAATGAAATACTGCAGAGTATGATTAAATCGTGCTAAATGAAGGCAACGCAGAGTTGTTAGAAACCAAAGTATAGAAGCACCGTTCCAATATCAATTGCTTTAACAAGATTACAAATGGGCTTCCTTGTGAATCTTTGCATTTTTTGTAAAATCTTTTGCGCCATTGTGGCAGTCAACGTGTTAATGTCAGTAGGAGTAATATATTTTATGCATAATAAACCAACTGTTTTATCGAAAGCTCTAAATTAACACGTTGACTGCCAAGCGTATTTTGCTACGTTAGAACGACAATGTGATGAAATTTTACAAAATATGATTAAATCCTGCAAAATGAAGGTAATGCAGACTTGTCAAAAACCAAAGTATAGAAGCACCGTTTCAATATCAATTGCTTTAACAAGATTACAATCTTGGCTTTATTGCGAATTCTTTTGCATTTTGCAGTCAACGTGTTAATATTTCCAGCAGCAAACAATCATGACTTGTGCATTTACTTATAGCTCCAGGTGGCAAAAGGCTGAAGGCAACAAATTTAGTAACGAAATATACAGCGTGGACTTCGTTTGCGAAAGCAAAGAAAAGCCGCCGCTTTTTGGAGCAAAGTACAACTTCCGGTTAGAAGGCGTCGTCGATTGTCCGGAGTTCCTCGTTCACTTGCCTACATTGTGCAAACTAGCGTTAAAGTTTGGTCTGAAACTCGTTACGTTTGAGAGGTAAATCGTTTTGTCTTCTTTCACTGAATCTTTGTGTAACGGTTAGAACTAAACAAACAATTACACAAATGTATATTATCCTATATACAAATAGATAGTATATATCTTACAGTGAAAAACCAAAATCTGGAGAATGTCAACATTCAAATAGTCGCTTGGTGTATGTCCGAAATATTTGCTAAATACACTTATTTCTGACTTACACCGGTAAATGTTGATATTCACCATGCACTAATGGTAAATGTTGAACATGTTGGAGATTTATATTTTCTTCTCCGTAATTCAGTCGCTATATAACGTCAATAAGTTTTTCGCCTCCCTTTCTGAAAGGAATGACCAAGAATTTAAAATACACAGTACATTCCACATGAGAAAAGAAAATAGTAACAAAAAATTACTTACTTATGTGATTCAAATCTTATTTATTGCAACAACTTAAATTATTATGACACTTTGAATCGCACAAGAGTCCCTTGCTTTTACAACTTAAACTATTATGACACTTTTTTGACTCTTCTGTTTTGGACCTCCATCAGAGCATATCTGTCCGAATGTACAACAATATAATGAAATATTCGATCTTTCACCCACGTATTTGGTATCTGTTGACATTCACCGGTGAAAGTCGACATTCTCCAATTTCGGTCATTCACGGTAACATATACAAATATCGGAAAATGTGAGATTGATGTACGTTGTCTTTTCTTGGCAGATTCGACAAATATTACGAGCGCATGAAGACGGAAGGCAAATCATTACTTTCTAAAATGCAAGCCGTCGAATCTTATCCGCCGGCACGAGACTCTAAACCAATCGGACAATCGAAGTCAGAGTACGAGCATGCAGAAGAATATATCTCAAGTAGCAGTAATCGAAACGCAATGAAAATCGGTACACTTTCACGGTCGGAGTGGGAAGTGATCTGTACGTATATGACTACAGTTTGTGTCATCTATACCGCTTTATAAAATATTAAAATACGCATCCTTGTAGCCCTGTACGCGGTCTTCGCCTTCAGAAAGATGAAGACAAAGTGGAATAGCGAGGGAAAGCCGGAGTACGAGGATCTTTAGGGACAAATTTTGATGGACAATACACGCTCCGCTGACGCACCGTAAATTATTAAGCTGTGGTCACAGATTTTACGTTGTACAAACTGATTTTGTTACTATAGGTACTATCTATAAGTAAGTGTAACTTATGGACAATTTGTAACATTAATTTTTCTCATCCATCTCGGAATTGACTTATCCATCTGTAATGGCAGAAGCGTATTATATATTTTTAAGTATTGTCTACCATAGGCGCAATAAAATCGAGTAACCACGCTTCGCCGGATAATGGCGAAGTACTGGAAGGAGGTCTTACACGTATATATGACTGCTGTTTCATGTCTCTACCTAACGTTACTTACGAAGAAGTAATAGGCGAGACGTTCGATTAATGTTGGCCAATGATGCAAGAGGACGAGATAGACGTAATATTTCGCACGGTACTTTTCCACACCACCACGAGCACTTTCTACATACAAGAGAACTAGAAGCAAGGCTAACGCGCCTATTGATTTCTCGCCGCAGAACTAAGAACATCCGTTGGCGAACTAAACCCCATCTTCGTACAAACATCTGTGCCCGTGTCCGATCATATTTTCCAAATTTGCTCCAGCTTTTTCCGAATACCCCACTTTAGAATTTACATGTTGATTGCCGGGCGTATTTTGGTACATTAGAACAGCGATGCTATGAAATACTACAACTGAACTTGACTGAATTATGCAAAATATAAATAATGTATGAATCACTATTCTACAACTGCATTTATAAAATATTTATTGACTCATTGCAAATAATTAGTAAAATATAAATAAGCTCAAAGTGTTAAATAATAAGTGGAAATATTTCGTGAACATCACATATTCTATATTGCGAGATGAAACTGCATTTATAAAATAATTATTGGTATCGGAGACTAAAGTTGCATTTATTAATTTCATGTACAAAATTATAAATGCTACCGATTGGGTATTTTTTGAATTTTTTCAAACTTTTTGCGCTGGTTACCGATGACCACCACAATAGTCAAAGTGTTAAATAATAAGTGAAAATACTTAACACGTTGATTGCCGTGCGTATTTTACTATATTAAAACCGCAACGAGATGAAGTACTACAGAACATGATTGAATTGTGCAAAATGGAAATAATGCGAAGGTATCGGAGACTAAAGAATTGAATCACTATTTAATATTAAATTCATGTACAAAATTATAAATGCTACCGATTGGGTATTTTTTTAATTTTTCATCCTTTTTGCGCTGGTCATCGGTGATCATCACAACAGTCAAAGTGTTAAATAATAAGTGAAAATATTTTATACATTGACTGCAGTGCATATTTTACTATATTAAAACCGCAACGAGATGAAGTACTACAGAATATGATTGAATTGTGCAAAATGAAAATAATGCGAAGGTATCGGAGACTAAAGAATTTAATTTAATATTAATTGCATGTACAATATTATAAATGCTACCGATTGGGTATTTTTTTAATTTTTCATACTTTTTGTGCCGGTCACCGATGACCACCACAACAGTCAAAGTGTTAAACAATAAGTGAAAATATTTAACACGTTAACTGACGTGCATATTTTACTATATTAAAACCGCAACGAGATGAAGTACTACAGAATAACATTGAATTGTGTAAAATGAAAATAATGCGAAGGCACCGGAGCCCAAAGAATTTAATCACTATTTAATATTAATTTCATGTACAAAATTATAAATGCTACCGATTGGGTATTTTTTTAATTTTTCATACTTTTTGCGCCGGTTACCGATGACCACCACGACAGTCAACGTATTAAAGAACTCATGCAACTATCATTTCTTAAATCTCAGCCGGACCCAATAACCAGCCTCTACCTCAATATGCAAAGCAAGTTGCATCGTGACTCTTACATTTCCGTCAGTTCGTTTATTTTGATTCGATTATAACTTGTAGCGGGCATTGCTCAAGGTGTTTCATTAACACGTTGACTGCCACGGTGGTCACCGGCGCAAACGATTTCACTAAATATGCAAAAAAAAATCGGTATTACCTTTATTTTGCACGATTTAATTATACTCTGCAGAATTTCATCGCATCACGGTTCTAACATAGCAAAATACGCCTGTAACTAGCGCAAAGTATTTTACTAGAAATGCGAAAAATTCACAATGAAGCCTATTTGCAATCTTGTAAAAGCAATTGATATTGGAACGGTGCTTCAATACTTCCGACAACTCTGCAGTACCTTTATTTTACATTATTTAATTATACTCTGCAGAATTTTATCACATTACGGTTCTAATATAGCAAAATACGCGGTGACCAGCGCAAAATATTTTACTAGAAATGCGAAAAATTCACAATGAAGTCTATTTGCAATCTTGTAAAAGCAATTAATATTGCAACGGTGCTTCAATACTTCTGACAACCCTGCATTACCTTTATTTTACACGATTTAATTATACTCTGTAGAATTTTATCGCATTACGGTTATAATATGGCAAAATACGCGGTGACTGGCGCGAAATATTTTATTAGAAATGCGAAAAATTCACAATGAAGCCTATTTGCAATCTTGTAAAAGCAATTAATATTGCAACGGTGCTTCTATACTTCTGACAACTCTGTATTACCTTTATTTCACACGATTTAATTATACTCTGCAGAATTTCATCGCATTATGGTTCTAACATAGCAAAATACGCGGTGATCGCCGCAAAAGATTTTACTATAAATGCAAAAAAAATCGCCATGAAGCCTATTTGCAATCTTGTAAAAGCAATTGATATTGGAATGGTGCTTCAATACTTTTGACAACTCTGCATTACCTTTATTTTATATGATTTAATTACATTCTGCAGAATTTCATTGTATCACGGTTCTAACACAGTAAAATACGCGGTGACCGGCGCAAAAGATTTTACTAGAAATGCCAAAAATATCGCCATGAACCCTATTTGCAATCTTATAAAAGCAATTAATATTGCAACGGTGCTTCAATACTTCTGACAAGTCTGCATTACCTTTATTTTACATGATTTAATCATACTCTACAGAATTTTATCGCATCACGGTTCTAACATAGCAAAATACGCGGTGACCGGCGCAAAAGATTTTACTAGAAATGCCAAAAATATCGCCATGAACCCTATTTGCAATCTTATAAAAGCAATTGATATTGGAACGGTACTTCAATACTTTGTCTTCCAACAACTCCGCGTTACCTTAATTTCGCACGATTTAATCATACTCTGTAGAATTTCATCGCATCACGGTTCTAATATAGCAAAATACGCGGCGACCAGCGCAAAATATTTTACTAGAAATGCGAAAAATTCACAATGAAGTCTATTTGCAATCTTGTAAAAGCAATTGGTATTGGAACGGTGTTTCAATACTTTGGCTTTTCACACCTTTGCATTACCTTCATTTTGCACCTTTTAATCATATTTTGTAAAATTTCATTGCATCGCGGTTCTAATGTAGTAAAATACGCTTGGCAGTCAACGTGTTAATTTGGAGCTTTCGATAAAACAGTTTGTTTACTATGCATAAAATATATTACTCCTATTGACATTAACACATTGATTGCCACGATGGCGCAAAAGATTTTACTAAAAATACAAAAATTCACAATGAAGTCCATTTGTAATCTTGTTAAAGCAATTGATATTGTAACGGTACTTCAATACTTTGTCTTCCAACATCGCGTTACCTTAATTTCGCACGATTTAATCATACTCTTTAGAATTTCATCGCATCGCGGTTCTAATATAGCAAAATACGCTTGGCAGTCAACGCGTTAATTTAGAACTTTCGATAAAACAGTTTGCTTACTATGCATAAAATATATTACTCCTACCGACATCAACACGTTGACTGCCACGATGGCGCAAAAGATTTTACTAAAAATACAAAAATTCACAATGAAGCCCATTTGTAATCTTGTTAAAGCAATTGATATCGTAACGCTTCAATACTTTGTCTTCCAACTCCGCGTTACCTTCATTTCGCACGCTTTAATCATACTCTACCGAATTTCATCGCATCGCCGTTCTAACATAGCAAAATCCGCTTGGCAGTGAACGCGTTAAGTACTCTACCGCGTTGCTCACTCGAGTTCGATATCGTGCAGTGACCGAGGAAAGATGGAAGAAAGAGAAAAGACAAGGAGCGGAGAAGCGATCGAGACGAACGACCACAACATAATGGACGACAGACGCCGTCGGCGGGGGTAGAGGACCAGCGTACTCCTCTATATATAGACGCCTGAAAGTGGGAGGAGCCTATCCCGAGCATGCGCAGCGGGTCGATTCTGACACTTAAACTCGGCCTCCGGTATGACCGTGTTGGCTCTCTCTGCAGTCTTCGCGCGGAGTGTATAGTGTAACAGCAGCGACCAACGACTGGTGTGTGAGTGTGTCCCCAGTCCTCTTTACTTCTCTCGCTCCTGTTAGCTCTCGCACTGCCAGAGCCTATCAGTCGCGTTCGCACGTAGGAAATGGAGCTCGAACAGGCGTCACAGCAGCCTAATTCCGACTCGGTAAGTGGTCAAATCAGTCCTCCTCGACGTTAGAGATCCGCGTACGTGCACACTTTTTCGATTTTCCGCCCGATAGCGCTTCCTCGCTCTTGGCGATCGGGCACGGTGGACGACGCGAAATTTTTCTAAGTCCCAAAATGGCGTCTGCGGCTAAGTCCTGCTGTCGAGGCATACGAGTGGCAGACCTTAAGTACCGACGCGGGCTTTATAGTCGCGTCGAACGAATGAATCGCGTGGAGCAACGCCGATGCTCGCGTTATTCGCGTCGTTCTTGTTTGTTGAAAGGCTTTTTCCGTTTTAGGAGAGGAGGGCCAAGGAAAACAGCAGTGCTACAGGGAATCATAGCGGTGAGTCGGTTGCGGCTCGCTTGTGTGACATACGTATTGTCTAGGGTGAAGGAGAGAGACGGGGCGAGGGAGGAAGAGAAAAAGAGTGCGGGGAGAGTACACGCGAAGCGGGTATTAAAGTTCGCGACGGGGAAGAGGCAACGGACGGGGCGAGCTGCCAACGACCCAAGCGCACGGACACGTGTTTCGAGTCTGAACGGGAGATAGTCGTTGCCGCGACCGAAACTTTTAACCCCCTTCCGCGGGGACAAAAAATTACGCTCCTCGCGCGCTTCCACCCCCGTCTCCCACCCTCGCGATGGCGGGCTTCTGGCAAAACGAGAACGCTTCGATCTCGTCTTGAGCTGATGTATCAAGAACCTCGAGTTCCTTCGCTGATAAGAATGTTATTGAAAAATTATACCGTGTAAACCGTCCCGGACTTTCGGTATAATTTGTTCTATTTTTACATTTATTCGCCAGATGCGTGAATGAGGATAGCTGTGGAAAAATTGGGAATCAATAGCTGGTGCGGGGAAATATGTAATGGGATGTTTCTTTTAGATGCTCACCTGAATGGCATGTCCAATGGCTTTGACAAGAAGAGGGAACATAAGTCGGAACATAGAGACAAAGAGCGGTCTCATAAGTCTGAGCATAAGGATAAGGAGAGGAGCAAAGACAAGGAGAAGAATCATAAGAGCGAACATCGGGATAAGGACAAGGACAGGCATAAGCATAGCTCTAGTTCGTCTAAGGACAAGGAGAAACATGAGTGCAGTAGTAAGGACAAGGAGAAGAAGAGCAGCAGCTCGTCCTCGAGTAAGGACCATAAAAGCACCAGTTCCTCGAGTAAGGATAAGGAGAAGAGCAAGGAACACCATAAATCTAGCTCCAAGGATAAGGACAGGTCAATTAAAGTTTCCAATAAATTACTGATAGAAGCATTCGTCTTATTCTTCGCAATGTCGTTTAACCCATTGACTGCCACGCAAATTTAGCGCGTCTTGCCCTGGGTGCCACGTTTTATATTAACACTTTTGACGGGCGCAAAAGATTTTACTGAAGATCCAAAATATTCGCAATGGATAGCAATAATAATTTTATAAATGCAGCTACTGATAGAATAATGATGCGATCCTTTGGTCTCCAATACCTGCATAGTATTTACATTTTGCATAATCCAATCAAACTCTGTAGTATTTCATAGTATCTCTATTCTAATACAGCAAAATACGATCGGCGGTCAAAGTGTTAAAGAAGACATAAAGTTTTACAAAATATAATAATATTAAGTTACTGATACAATAGTTTAACGGCATTTACAGTATTTTTTATTGAAAAAAAAAACACTACGAGATAACTCGTAGCTGGCAGTTTTGGTACAGACGCTTACTACGAGATATCTCGTAGTTGGCAGTCAATGGGTTAACGATTATTTAACACTTTAGGCACCACAGCAGTGTTAAAGAAGACATAAAGTTTTACAAAATATAATAATATTAAGTTACTGGTACAATAGTTTAACGGCATTTGCAGTATTTTTTATTGAAAAAAAAAACACTACGAGATAACTCGTAGCTGGCAGTTTTGGTACAGACGCTTACTACGAGATATCTCGTAGTTGGCAGTCAATGGGTTAACGATTATTTAACGCTTTAGGCACCACAGCAGTGTTAAAGAAGACATAAAGTTTTACAAAATATAATAATATTAAGTTACTGATACAATAGTTTAGCGGCATTTACAGTATTTTTTATTGAAAAAAAAAAATACACTACGAGATAACTCGTAGCTGGCAGTTTTGGTACAGACGCTTACTACGAGATATCTCGTAGTTGGCAGTCAATGGGTTAACGATTATTTAACGCTTTAGGCACCACAGCAGTGTTAAAGAAGACATAAAGTTTTACAAAATATAATAATATTAAGTTACTGATACAATAGTTTAACGGCATTTACAGTATTTTTTATCGAAAAAAAAAACACTACGAGATAACTCGTAGCTGGCAGTTTTGGTACAGACGCTTACTACGAGATATCTCGTAGTTGGCAGTCAATGGGTTAACGATTATTTAACGCTTTAGGCACCACAGCAGTTCTAAGGATAAAGACAGTTCCAGCAAAGATAAGGAGAAGAGCAAGGATAAGCACAAGCACAGTTCCGTAAGTTCGAGCTCGCGCGAAAAAGACAAGGACAAGAGCTCGTCGAAAGAAAAGGACAAGGAGAAGAAGCATTCTACAGATAAGGACAAGGAGAGACATTCCACATCTCATTCGAATGACAAGGAGAAGCACCGTTCTTCTGACAAGGACAAGGACAAACACAGTTCGTCGAACAAGGAGAAACACCGGCACGATAAAGACAAGGATCGCCACCGTCATGAAAAGGAGAAATGTAAAGACAAACGAATTTGCAGATCGATTGTAGATTTACCGCCAAAAAGCTTAACACTTTGCGGACCGATTCTTATTGCTAATCGTACCCAGTGGCTGGGTATTTTTTTGCATCAAATATCTTTAAATTGGTGATGATTTGTTAGTAGTTAACACGTTGACTGCCATGGTGGTCATCGGTGACCGGTGCAAAAGATTGTACTCAAAATGCAAAAAATTCGCAATGAATCCTATTTGCAATCTTGTAAAAGCAATTTATATTGGAACAGTGCTTGAATACTTCTGACAACTCTGCGTTACCTTAATTTTGTACGATTTAAATATACTCTGTAGAATTTCATCGCATCGCGGTTATAATATGGCAAAATACGCGGTGACCGACGTAAAAGGTTTTACTATTAATGCAAAAAAATTCGCAATGAAGTCTATTTGCAATCTTGTAAAAGCAATTGATATCGGAACGGTGCTTCAATACTTTGGCTTCCAACAACTCTGCATTACCTTTATTTTACATTATTTAATTATACTCTACAGAATTTCATTGTATCACGGTTCTAACATAGCAAAATACGCGGTAACCGACGCAAAAGATTGTACTACAAATGCAAAAAAATTCGCCATGAAGCCCATTTGTAATCTTGTTAAAGCAATTATTGGAATGGTGCTTCAATACTTTGGCTTTTAACAACTGTGCATTACTTTCATTTTGCACGATTTAATCATACTCTGCAGTATTTTATCGCATCGCGGTTCCAACATAGCAAGAAACGCTGGGCAGTCAAAGTGTTAAACTGTTCACAAATATTTCTGTAATATTGCTAATCGTTTTGCCGCTATCCATATTTCAGAGTTTCAAATAATTCATTTGCAATACAAATTATGAAAAACTGCCGCTGACAATCATGTAGCAACGTGATATCTCGTCACCTGTCCCGAACGACAAAATATGCAAGACGATATATCTCGCCAGTGTTCTAGAATGACGAAATACGCAAGACGATATATCTCGTCATCCGTCCGCAATGTGTTAAATTGTTCGACTTCGATTTACAGTGAAGCACCGCGAGGAACGGGGCAGGAGAGAGAAGGAAAAAGAAGAAATACGGATAAAGGAGGAGATCGACATCAAGGTCAATCATATGGAGCATGTACCGTATCAGTATGAGCCAGAGATGAAGCATGAAATTAAAGAAGTAAATAAACTCCTACATTTTACGTTATAATGCGCGTCTATGGACCCTATGTATTAATGATTATTTTATTTAGGAACAAATTTCTCAAGTGGAGCAAGACTACGACGATGACGATAGCGGGGAAGAACAGCCACTTTATATAAAGGAGGAAGAAGACGAAGAGGATGTGATTAAAGAAGAAGAAGCGAGTATGGATTCGACGGATGGCAACGATACTAGACTTTCGGATTTGCATAACACGACTATTAAAACGGAGGAGGAATCGGAAGAGGACAAACCATTAGTAAGGGCGCGTTATTGCGTTTGTACAACTACGTACTCATATATTTAACGAGGCATCGTACGAAAAGCTGCCAAAATTTCACCTGACAAATTGTCAGACACGCCGTATAGCATCATAAGCGTTTCATTCATTAGTTTCTATATTCACTCGCGTCGGACAGCCAAGAGAGTTCGCTGCTACTTTCAAATTCTTAGTTAACTCTAATATTAACCATGAGATGCATTTACACGGTTTTCAATGTAATTTTTTAATTTATTTCGGTCTCTATATCGGTCAAAGAACGTTTATAATGCGGGATGTTAACGATGTCTCTTGGTTCGTCACTTGCATATATACACGTACATTAAGAACGGAGATATTTTGTTGCGGTTACGTTAAGACGTATTAATGAGGGTGTTGATGTAAACAAACATGTTTTTACGCAGTGCAATCGGTCGATGTCATCGCCGAGTGTCAAAAGAAAAATTGAGACTGACGAGGAGGAAGAGCTACCGCTGTCTGCGCGTAAAAAAAGTAAGAAAGAAACGGTAAAGTCGAAGAAAAAAAAGCGAAAGCACGCGGACGAGGACGACGGCGACGAGCCCGATGAAGTTGTAAGTATCAACGTAATGAGTTTTTAGAAGCATGGTACACACGTTACAAATGTCATGGCGTCGGTCAACAACCTTTATGAATTCAACGATCCGGGATTGTCAATGGCGCAGAAATTGTAAAGCCGTATTTATATTTCATATCCTAGAGTTAAAATTTTTCACATCTTAGAGTTTGGGCTCATTGCAGAAACCAAAGAAGAAAGGCGCGAAGGGGGAAAAGAACACGAGTCCGAGGAAAAAGAAGCAGGAGGAGGAACAGGAAGTTTGGAAATGGTGGGTCTGGTTGAAATTTCCGAAGTTATCATATTTGCTGCATGGTGGCGTTATGTAGTATAACCTGCTTTTAAAGATCTCCGCTGTCCCAGATAAGATTGCCCATTTGGCGATCAGGATGTTACGTTTTCGGTGAATATGACGTGTCGGGTGTGGAAAGGTTTGTGGTCCGTTGGCCACACGTGGCCGGTGTATTGTTCGATACGAACATTAAAGAGTAAATTGTCGATGCAACTTAATCGTACTCGTGCATTAGCGATGTCACGGATAAGGTTATGTCTCTACATGATAAATCATCCCTATAAAGGTTTTGTCGCGTTCCGACTTTTATTATTCCAACGTCCTGTGACGGTATGATTTAATACTGGTCTTATAAAGTAATTGGCGAATTCGAACACTTACGTTGTTCAAAAATTATCTTTAGTTAACAGTTCGTTTGTCAGCGTTTGTGTAAAGCAGTGAACGTATTACTGTGTTATCGTTAACTTTATTCACGGACTCTACTTTTTAAGGTGGGAGGAAGAGAAGAAGGCTGACGGAACAAAATGGACTTTCCTGGAGCACAAAGGTCCAGTCTTTGCACCACCTTACGAACCGCTACCACCTGACGTGAAGTTCTACTACAATGGCAAGGAAATGAAACTCTCGCAAGATGCAGAAGAAGTTGCCACTTTCTACGCGCGCATGCTGGACCATGATTACACAACAAAACCAGCGTTTAATGGCAACTTCTTCCAAGACTGGAGGGATGTCATGACTGAAGAAGAGCGGGCGAGAATTACCGATCTGTCGAAGTGCGATTTCAAGCCGATGCATGCGTACTTTATGAAGAAAAGTGAAGAGAGAAAAGCGATGACCAAAGAGGAGAAGCTGAAGATCAAGGAGAAGAATGAGGAGATTCAAAAGGAGTACGGTTATTGCGTCATCGATGGGCACAGAGAAAAGATGGGCAACTTCAAGATCGAACCGCCAGGTCTCTTTAGAGGTCGCGGTGAACATCCGAAAATGGGAAAATTGAAAAGAAGAGTAGTACCTGAGGATGTTTTGATCAACTGTTCAAAAGACTCCAAGATTCCCGTGCCGCCGCAAGGCCATAAATGGAAGGAAGTTAGACACGACCCCAACGTTACTTGGCTCGCTTCTTGGACGGAAAATATTCAAGGACAAGTGAAGTACGTCATGCTCAACCCCTCGAGTAAATTGAAGGGAGAAAAGGATTGGCAGAAATACGAGACTGCGAGGAAATTGGCAAAGTCGATTGACAAGATTCGCGCGGAGTATCGGGAAGATTGGAAGAGCAAGGAGATGAGAATTAGGCAGAGAGCGGTCGCGTTGTACTTTATTGATAAGCTGGCCCTTAGGGCTGGCAACGAAAAGGATGAGGACCAAGCGGACACCGTCGGCTGTTGTTCCCTTAGAGTGGAGCACATTCAGTTACATGAACAGAAGGATGGAAAAGAATACGTGGTTGTATTCGATTTCTTAGGTAATTGTTTTTTCCCTGACTGTTATATAACGGAATTATATAATCGTACCCATGCATTATGTAGCTGCTTGTTCCACTTGCTTATTTTAACTGTACGTTTCAGGTAAGGATTCTATAAGGTATTATAATGAGGTGCCGGTGGAGAAACGTGTGTTCAAAAATCTTCAGCTGTTCATGGAGAACAAGTCACCTGGCGACGATCTGTTCGATCGTCTAAACACGACTGTCATGAATAAACATTTGAATGAGCTGATGGAAGGTCTCACCGCTAAAGTATTCAGGACATATAACGCTTCGTGGACACTGCAGCAACAGTTGGACAAATTGACGAATCCGGATGATACAGAGGCGGAAAAGATTCTCACTTACAATAGAGCCAACCGAGCAGTTGCTATATTGTGTAACCATCAGCGTTCCGTGCCAAAAACTCATGCTAAGTCCATGGAGAATCTGAAGGCGAAAATAGAAGCTAAGAAGGAGCAGATAGCTGAAACTGAGATGCAAGTGAAGGATGCCAAGAGGGATGCTAAGCATGGATCTGTTAAAGAGCAAGTGTAAGTTGTTTTTCGTGATGTAACACACAAGTCGTTATGCGATATATACGATATAATTGGGTGATTGAACTAATTTGCCTGTTACAGGGCATATGACAAGAAGAAGAAGGCTCTTGAACGATTGAAGGAACAATTGACGAAGCTGGAGGTTCAGGCGACTGATAGGGAAGAGAACAAAGAAATCGCATTAGGCACCTCCAAGCTGAATTATTTAGATCCTCGAATTTCTGTGGCATGGTATGTAGAAATTGGCTTAACTTGACACGTTGACTGCCAAGCGTATTTTACTATGTTAGAACCGCGATGCGATGAAATAATGCAGAGTATGATTAAATCGTGTAAAATAAAGGTAATGCAGAGTTGTCAGAAGTATTGAAGCACCATTTGAATATCAATTGCTTTTACAAGATTACAAATAGGCTTCATTGTAAATTTTTGCATTTTTAGTAAAATCTTTTGCGCCTGTCACCGGTACCACCGTGGCAGTCAACGTGTTAATGTCAGTAGGAGTAATATATTTTATGCATAGTAAGCAAATTGTTTTATCGAAAGCTCCAAATTAACACGTTGACTGCCAAGCGTATTTTGCTATATTAGAACCGCGATGCGATGAAATTCTGCAGACTATAATTACATCATATAAAATAAAGGTAAAGCAGAGTTCTCAGAAGTATTGAAGCACTGTTCCAATATCAATTGCTTTAACAAGATTGCAAATAGGCTTCATGGCGATTTTTTTTTTTTGCATTTATAGTAAAATCTTTTGCGCCGGTCACCACGTATTTTGCTATGTTAGAACCGTGATGCGATGAAATACTGCAGAGTATGATTAAATCGTGCAAAATAAATGTAATGCAAAGTTGTCAAAAGCCAAACTATTAACCACTCGCGCTACGATTTAGTTTTCGGCTGCTGCGCTCTACAATATAACATGCCGGCGCAAAAGATTTTACTATAAATGCAAAAAATTCGCCATAAAGCCTGGTAGCAGCTATCGATGTAGTAGCAGCGTCTATGTAAAAGACACGTCGTTTTTGCTTCTGCGACAAATGCCTATCGACGTGGTATACATGTCGCTGGCGGCTTTGGAATAAAAGCATCTCTTTATAGCGCAAGTGGTTAAAGCACCATTCCAATATCAATTGCTTTGACAAAATTGCAAACAGGCTTCATGGCGAATTTTTTTGCATTTATAATAAAATCTTTTGTGTCGGTCACCGCGTATTTTGCCATATTATAACCGCGATGCGATGCAATTTTGCAGAGTATAATTAAATCGTGTAAAATAAAGGTAATGCAGAGTTGTCAGAAGCAAAAGTATTGAAGCACCGTTCCAATATCAATTGCTTTTACAAGATTGCAAATAGACTTCATTGCGAATTTTTTCATTTTTAGTAAAACCTTTCTCGTATTTTGCTATGTTAGAACCGCAATGCGATGAAATACTGCAGAGTATAATTAAATCGTGCAAAATAAAGGTAATACAAAGTTGTCAAAAGCCAAAGTATTGAAGCACCGTTCCAACATCAATTGCTTTTACAAAATTGCAAATAGGCTTCATTTCAAATTTTTTGCATTTATGGTAAAATCTTTTACGCCGATCACCGGTGACCATCGTGGCAGTCAACGTGTTAATTTAAATGCTTTCTGCGTTAGTAGTAATTCTTAGTACTAATCGTATTTGTATCGTAGTTGAAAAGATAGCTTAAGTGCATATAGTTGTTGGCAATATTTTACACAGTATATATGACCACATCTACAATTTACCATACTATTACTGTACAGGTGCAAGAAGAACAATGTTCCCATCGAGAAAATCTACAACAAAACTCAAAGAGACAAGTTCAGATGGGCAATAGACATGGCAGGACCCGACTATGTGTTTTAACCTCACCGTGTGTCATTTATACTGAAGCTAGAGATGAGGCACAGAAAGAGAGAGTCCATCTCCCGATAATTGTATTTAGTAAAATTTTGTTTCGAACTATTGGGGAGACAAAGTGACGGTATAATTTTTTACATTTACAAAAAAAGGAAAAGAAGAATAATAAATGTGAAGAGTGCGAGGGGACGTATTTTATATAGAGTATCGGATTGAAAAATTTCAGTGGAAAAAAGACTATATCCCATGTGTGTAATATCGAGTACATGGCGTGTACTTGTGAGTTTCGATCGCTTGGCAATCATCGCGTAGACATTTTTTCAGCGATCCGCGGCAGGTATGGTCTTCTGCATCACAGAATTTGCGATGGACGGTACGAAGCGGGGGAAAAGTCAACTCTTCGAAGTTGCAATATGGCGTGACGATACATCAGATAGCTTAATTCGCATGCATCGTCGACGGGGGCAAACTTACGATTCTTTAGGTAGAAATTTTTACGCGTGTTTAGGAGGGACTTATAGCATCGTGCAAGAGTGTTTTCATTCAAGATACACGGGCAAAAGCTGTTTTTTAGCTGAATTACGAACACAATTTCTTCTTCTAACCGTTAAGTTTAGATAGGCACGATAAATATGAGCTGCAGCACTGTAAATATTGAGTGTGTGACTGGGATGGTAGAGGACGGAAAACGCATTGCCAGCCATATCTTTGGGCAAGTTCGTCGGATTGATTGCAATCAGTCTTTTGAAACGGGCAGCCAATTTTCTAAGTTTCAAGTCGACTTTAAGTTTTTATGTGTACAATACTCTCATTCGGTAATTCTCATGGGGAAGAAAAGCGAGGCAGGAACAAGGAAAGAATTGCGCATCGATATATTCTAAATTTAAACAATTGTGCATTCGAAATCTTTGACGATAACGAAATGCTTATGATGATTAAATACTGGGGTTGGGGGGGGATAATTGCCGAAGAGAGAGACAGAAGTAGATAAACAGAGAGGGAAATAGAGAAACCCTTAAACAGAATGCCCGATGCCAGTGGGAAAAGGGGAGAAAGTGGGAGAGAAAGGTGTTATCGTGGCATGGCGATATATTTAAGTAGATAATCGCGTCTTCGCGATTTATGTTTTATAAGACAATGTCTAGAATAATAATAAATGTGAAAAGTAATCTGAAGCTTTGACATTTTTTTAAACGTTAGCTCACGTTAAATGCGGATCTTTGCAATCGTCGAAACAATAAGCGGGGCTTCAAAGATGCGGGACGATAGCCAAAATAAGTTTTAAACGCAATCAGAACTTTTACTTACATCTTTACACTGCGCTCACTTAGCAATAATTAAATCATAGTGTTTAAACATCCTTGCTGTTCTCATTGTAAAGTTCAGACAGCGAATTGAAGACATTCATGGTGCATACAGGAGAAATACTGTTTCTGACGGGAAAGATCTGCAAACTGTTTGACGTCAATTTTCGTGAAACCATCCGACCGTCGACTAGGATTATCGAAAATCATTCTTTAGTCCCATCTCTTTACCATTTCTCAAGAGACGACAGACATGATCCTTTTAGCTGCTCCACTTTCAATTGACGCGTTTTGCAAAAATTGACGTTGAAATGCTTGAGCAGACTTTTCTCGTTCATAGTCGTACGTAATTCTATTTCTTGCCTGCGAAACCTGTTCCGTTTGTCGATTAAGCAATACTCTCCACCGAGGGTTGAAACCCCTCGTTCTTTCACCAGAACTCCGCGCCATCGACTTTTTTTTCACACTCGTGCTTAGCACTCTAAAGAGATCCATTCATCACTATTTATCTCCGACTAATGCAACCCCCCCCCCGAATTCTCCGGTCAAAGGATCCACGTTGTATGCACATAGGTATAAATGATCATTTACATGCGTAATTATATATATAAATATATATTTAAGGAGAAATTTATAACGCTGAAAGTGGAACTACACGAATGTATGATAATTTTGAATGGTAGTTTATTAGAGGTTGACACGAAATCGGATTCACTCATTGGGGAGCGTCATCCTAGAAACAAAACGTTTCCGTCTCTTGATCGATTATGTATAGACGCATCGATACATATGATTTTGTCGAGGGATGAGAAAAAATTGAAACGTAAAAATCTCGAATTTAGCGTGACTGAGACACGATTATTTCTGTAGGACTGCCGATCGCGAGAAATTGATGATTATGTTAGAACTGATTTGTCTGTCGCGTTACAGGCCAGTTTCTCAAACATACATATACGTTTTAATGATATACACAGTGCTCATCGATCACACGTCGTAAGATATGTATATGTTCCTTCTAAATAATGATCCGTTTCTTTTCCTGATAGTTTTGAACGCGTTCTGACGAATGTTACGAGCAACTGGTTGTGTAAGTCCTGAGACTAGAGCAAATTAATCCGGATTGTAGGTAGTTCTGATCTAAAGACGCGTCTCTTATGTTCGGTCGTTCTTTGCAATAGACGATAAACGCGAATAGCGTCGGGAAAATGTGCGATTATAAACGTTTCTCAGGTGCACATCTCTGCACACTCTCTTTGCCGAATGCTTATGTATTTTTATTTGCATGGACGAATAAGGAATAATGAATGCGATCAGTGTTGTAGTCAAGAGTATGCACAACTTGGAGGTATATGTATGTTTCGGACATTACCATTTCTGTACAGTACTGAAACAATAAAAAGTCTTAGTACCAGGACAAGTATTTTTTCATTCATTTGTTTTTTAGCAGATTGTCACAATTTTAACACGTTGACTGCCAAGCGTATTTTACTATATTAGAACGGCGATGCTTTGAAATACTACAGCGTTTGACTAAATCATGCAAAATGTAAATAATGTGCAGGTATTGGAGACCAAAGGATCGCATCACAATTTTAATAATAACTGCATTTATGAAATAATTATCGCTACCCATCGCAAATATTTTGGATCTTCAGTAAAATCTCTTGCGCCGGTCAGCGATGACCATCGCGACAGTCAGTGTTAATATTAATTGCATTTACAAAATTATAAATGCTACCAATTGGGTATTTTTTTAATTTTTCGTGAGACCTTTTGCCTCGGTCACCGATGATCGTATTAACCCTTTCGCTACTAACGGTGACTATAGTCACCCGTGAAAATGTCACATTATCTCCAGAATAACCGACATTATTCTGTTCTATTGCTTCAATATCTGACCATATCGATAGTAAGAGAATTAGTAACAGAATCTGCGAAAAACTATCAAGTGTTACCCTTTGCTTGCGGCGATATATTCTGATAACAACTGCATTTATAAAATAATAATTGCTACCCATTGCGAATATTTTGGATCTTTAGTAAAATCTCTTGCGTCGGTCACCGGTGACCATCATGGCAGTCAAAGTGTTAAGGGGTTATGCCTACTTGGGTTGGTGAAAAAAATCGATTTTTTTTATTACATTTTCTTAATGTACATCATTTTATCTGCACATATTTTTATCAAGCGTTTATCTGGAGCGCTACTATGTATGATTAGTAAAGAGCTTGGAACTTTAAACGCGATTATCTCGAAACTGTGTTTTTAAAAACATACGGTTGCGGTGACCATGATTTCTCAAAAACTACTTCACCGATCGGACTCTAATTTTATATACTTATTTGTCATTATAATAGGCAGGGCTTGAACGCAGGTATTTTTATTTCGGTAATAAAAAAAACAGTTACAACATAAAAACGTCTTTTAGACCACCTCAAAAGACCGACTTTTTGTGTTGTACCATTCTTGTAAAAATTAAAATTTTTCAAAATCTTTCGTTCAGGCCCTGCCTATTGTAATGACAAATAACTATATAAAATTAGAGTCCGATCGGTGAAGTAGTTTTTGAGAAATCGTTGTCACCGCAAGTGATGCAAATAAACGGAACCTCTAGGAGAAGGGCTATATTTCCTTCATTTTTTAATATTTTCTTATAAAAAAATGATACGAATACCACTAAATACGTACTTGTTGGTAGTATTTTGCGAATTTTAATTAGTATTTACTAAAACGACAAAAAAACAGTCTTGAAAATCATGTCATTTTGCCGATCCCAAGTAGGCATAACCCCTTAACTGATATTCAGGCCCAGGCATTCGAAGTGAATTTCAATTGATATGTGCAAATGTTGATAGCGATGGAGACCAATAGAATACAGTAAAACCTGTTTTTGTGTAGTCCTTTTTTATGCAATTTTGTTTTTGTGCGGTCTTATTTTTGTGCAATTTTTTTGTGCGATTTATTTTTATGCGGTATATGAATCTTAGCGGCGTTAGCACCAGTTTAATGTTTCCTATCAATGTACATATACATGTTGTGGATGAAATATGTGAATGTGATTTTATATTTGTGCAATTTTTTTGTGCTATTTATTTTTATGCGGTATATGAATCTTAGCGGCGTTAGCACCAGTTTAATGTTTCCTATCAATGTACATATACATGTTGACGACGAAATATATGAATGTGTAATTAATCGAAACGTTACCAAAAACGCGTCAACGTTATTATCTGAAATTAGTGCGCTCGCACATAACATCGGCGGAGAAGGCTTTGATTCTTTCGGCGATAATGACCTGGACCAGATGATTGAGGACCAAACTGACGATGATAGTGACATTATCAATAGTTTGATAGATTATGAAAATGGACAAGAAGAACCGGAATCTATGACAGCAGATAAAATATATGCAGGGATCCAGATTTCGAAGAAATTGGAAACGCATTTTCTTAAAATAGATACCAATGCGGAAAGATGTTTAAAATTCCAAAAAGAGCTGAGATCATGCATGTCTCGCTATCGTGACGTTTACAAGCAATTGACCAGTCGACCGTCGTCACAAAAACTGATCACTGAGTTTATGGTACCAAAAAACAAATCAATTGAAATACTATCTTCAAGCGACGAAAGTGATTTTCAACCAATTCATCACAAGAAGATGCGCGTTTTGAATTACGACGAGTAGCAGCAAACTATTTAATGTACAATTTGAAAACTTCTCCATGTATATATACAATGAAGAATTAAATATGTTTACAATTTCTTTAGGTCTAATTTAATTATTTCATTTAATTGAAAGCATTCTCTCATCTATTTCATAAGTCATTGATGTATTTTCTAAGTCCGACTTTTTTTATGCGGTCCCTATCCACCGCATAAAAAAATTTTAGGTAGTATATGGTACAAAAGTATTTATTATATGTAAGGATTTATAACATTTTCGAATATTTTTTTGTACGATTTCTTTTATGCGGTTCCTATCCACCGCACGAAAATAAGTTTTACTGTATTGTAGTTTTTAATGTTAATCGTAATTTTGTAAGTTTAAACGTCTTATTCTTTGATCAATTTTATGAAAGAAACGTACAAAACTTGAATGAAATTATTGCTCATGCCAATGTGGGAGCGAATTTTTTCACAAGTTGTGGCATTATTGCAATTTAAAAACAAGGATAAGGAATTTAGGATAACATCGAAGTGGATAGGTAAAAAATCGAACGCCGCATTTTCCAATCGTGATAGAAATGTTAGATTCCTTTTTATTGTAAAAAAAAAGAGGAAACAAAATTCGTCAAAAACGGAGGATCCGAATGGTGTCGTTTCTTAAAAGATAAATTTCCCTTTTTTCCTTCTTAGCCTCGACGCCATACAAAATGCCTACATTATTAAAACGACAAAGAATACAATTATAGAGAACGTTACATAACAATAATCGCCAGTTAGTGACAATAAAAACTATCTCGAGACATTTTTCCGCTTTTTTAATAAATATTAAATAGTGTAAAAAGTTATAAATATTCTCCCTCTTAAATATCGTGCAGTATAGTCATTTGTCTGTTAACAGATGAAAGCATTTTTTTGTTCTTTTTTTCATTCCTCTCCGTATCTATCGTGAACTATCATAGTCAAATGCTTCTGTGCCTTGGCGAATTTTCGACTAATAAATTACGATGTACATGAAGTATGAAAGCAACGGCCACGTCATTTTCAGACAATAAATAATTTACCGTATCGTAGATGAGAACGTGAAGCAGTAATTTGACTGTGATAAACGTTCAAACGCAAAAAGAAGAGAGGCGTATCTTTGTCTAGGTACAAACTAGTGACTAAAAACTCCGAGGATCACAATCGAACGAATACAAAATTATCCGATAATCTCTCCAAAAAGCGACGAATAACAAAAGGTTCCGCAGTCATCGTACAATTGATCTCTTAAACTTGCAAAGTTCTGCCTTCACAACAGACTTCGCAACTTTGTCGGCATATTCTGTACTATTAAAATAGCACCGCTTGAGGGCGAAGGGTTTTAGTCGTATGAAATATAAAATCTTGCGATTAAATGAATTCTTTGCCCCTTACGTGGTGTTTTTTTCCGTGTTTTCTTTTTTTTGGTTATTGTGTCACAGCAACGTAATTACCGATAATGGTAGGCCCTAAAGTAAAATATATGATAAAGACTAGACTATGCTAAATCACTGTTTTCCCTTTACGTGTTGACTATTCTTCCGTCGCGTATACTAAAAAAACGTCTGAATTAGTATATACAGAAAGGAATCACCTCCCTCCGATCTCGAATTTTCTATTTACATTTCTGCCCGTGCAGCTGGGCGTGAAAGTTCCGATCTGCTTTGCTTGTTATTGCTATCGACAGTAAATAAGTTCCGAAGAAAGAGACATGTCTGAGTATTTCTTGAAATCTCTCAAGCTGCCATTAGTTAATTGCGAGTTCGACTATCGAGTACTTTTTTTTGTCGTTTTTCATTTTATATCTCTAGCTCTATCCACCTCCCTTTGTTTTACGTAATTACTTATTGCTTATTAATAGTTTTAGGCGCGATTTTTTTTCTTTTTTGGTATATTTAGTTTCTGTTAATTCCCCTATCAGCCTTAAGGTGACTTGAAAATTGAACACACCTTACGAACGACGTATAACTACAGATTCTGAAACAGATGAGGAGTGAAACAAATCGCGCGTAGTACAATTTCGCAAATATTCATATCCGCGATGGATTCAAAGTGAAATATCTTTAACACGTTCACGCCGGGGCCGATTTTCATGTTTTTCGCTGTGAGGCGGTGCTCGAATTCATGCAGCGCTTCATTTTGTGGCTCACGACTGTTGCTTGTTTCAACTATTTAAATTTCAATTATTTAAATTTTCAACTATACGGCAATTTTGTCCACTTACTAAACGAAATATATTTTTGATGGTAAGCGGCGTCTAAACAAATGTTCACGCCCGATGGAACAGTCGAGCGTGAGCCACCGGTGGTACACGCCGGCGTGAACGTGTTAAGCAAAAAAAATCAATGGTCTGCCAAACAATATTGCGCGACTGTATGTAAGTACCGAAAACGAGCGATATTCTGAAATTTGTTCAGTTGTTACGTTCCGTGCCTGGGTACCGTGGATTTGGCTGACTGTGGAAAAACGTGTGTTAACACTTGGCATGCGAGCAACGTATTTTTACGTTTTTTGTAGTCTGTCACTGGAGCGCGGGTCACGTAAAAATACGTTTTTAGTTGATTTGGTGTTGTTAGTGGATATCCACCACAAATCTACTAAATACGTATAATTACATGAATGTGTGACATTATATGCGTGTTATTTGCGTTGCTAGGCAACGTTTTGCATTTTTTTTTCCCATAAGTTATGATTGTTGAGTTACTCGATCTTTTGCTGAGTTATTTCGTCTTCAATCGAATTCTTAGCTCCAGAACGTGTTTTGTCAATTTGAAGCTTGATTTTTTATTATTGATTACAAAATTGATCAAATGAGCCGTTGTGACAAAGATAGTGATGAAGAAATATGCGATGACAAATTATCGGACTTTTCGTATGATAGTGTGGAAAACTTTAAAAATCGCTTATTTTTATGATTTCGTGAAAATATCGTTTGTTTTTTGTTAAATAATCATACGGTATATATTTAAGTGTGAAATAAAAAGAGTTTCGTTCATAAAAACGAAGTAGTTTTCGATTTACAGCGATTTTTATGAATAACCAAACTTCCGTCGGTTCAAGAAAAACGCCTGCTGCACGCGAAATTCGGCAGCGAAGTATGCCCGCATGCCAAGTGTTAAGTAATAGTAAAAGTTTTAACATCAACTCAAAATACGATTAATCCCTTGGCGTACTTTGACGAGTCTGACTCGTGATGAGAATTTCGGGCCAAACGTGAATCACGAGACAGGCTCGTTGTCGTAATTTCATGTCGAACACGAATATCACGAGTGGGCCTCGTGATCAAAATTTATATATTCTATCAGAAATGTATACATGAAAAAGTTATATTATTTTTTTAAAGTTTTTTTAAATTCAATGACGACATTCTTTAACACTTGGCATGCGGGCAACGTATTTTTACGTTTTTTGTAGTCTGTCACTGGAGCGCGGGTCACGTAAAAATACGTTTTTAGTTGATTTGGTGTTGTTAGTGGATATCCACCACAAATCTACTAAATACGTATAATTACACGAATGTGTGACATTATATGCGTGTTATTTGCGTTGCTAGGCAACGCTTTGCATTTTTTTTCCCATAAGTTATGATTGTTGAGTCACTCGATCTTTTGCTGAGTTATTTCGTCTTCAATCGAATTCTTAGCTCCAGAACGTGTTTTGTCAATTTGAAGCTTGATTTTTTATTATTGATTACAAAATTGATCAAATGAGCCGTTGTGACAAAGATAGTGATGAAGAAATATGCGCTGACAAATTATCGGACTTTTCGTATGATAGTGTGGAAAACTTTAAAAATCGCTTATTTTTATGATTTCGTGAAAACATCGTTTGTTTTTTTGTTAAATAATCATACGGTATATATTTAAGTGTGAAATAAAAAAAGTTTCGTTCATAAAAACGAAGTAGTTTTCGATTTACAGCGATTTTCTCAATACCACAAAATAATCCGCGCGATTCAAAACAGCTTTTAAAAAACGCCCGCTGCACGCGAAATTCGGCGGCGAATATGCCCGCATGAAAAAAAAAGTGTTAAGTAAAAGTAATAAGTTTTAACATCAACTCAAAATACGATTAATAGCTTGGAAAGACTTTGACGAGTCTGACTCGTGATGAGAATTTCGGGCCATAACGTGAATCTATAAAAAGACAGGACGAAAGAATTTCATGCCGACATGAATATCACTAAATGTTGATTATAAATTTATATATTCTATCAGAAATGTATACATGAAAAAGTTATATTCATATTTTTTAAAGTTTTTTTAAAGTCAATGAGAACATTCTTTTTATGGGTAACATGCGGGCAATGTATTTTTACGTTTTTTGTAGTCTGTCACTGGAGCGCGGGTCCAGTGTCATATTTAATGTTTTCCGAAAATAGTGGAACAACTTGCAGATAATTTTCGTGATAGGAACATCTTCAAAACTATAATGGTTACTGAATGTGTCACTATATATATGCGTGTTATGTCAAAACGTAAAGGCAACGCTTTTCTGTATTTTCAAACATAAAAATGATTGTTGAGTTACTCGATATTTTTGCTGACACATGTAATCAAAAATCGAACTTCATGTTGGAACGTGTTTTGTCAATTTGGAGAATTGATTTTAATTTTGATTAAAAAATTGATCAAAACACCGTTGTGACAAAGATATATCCAAATATCACGATGACAAATTATCCTTCATAATCTTGTGTATAGTGGATGGACAACTGTTAAAAATCGCTTATTTTTATGACCAATACGAAATATCGTTTGTTAAATTTAATACACCACAAAGGGTATATATTTAAGTGTGAAATAAAAAGAGTTTCGTTCATAAAAACAAAGTAGTTTTCGATTTACTGCGATTTTTCTGAATAACCAAACTTCCGCGCGATTCAAGAAAAAACGCCCGCTGCACGCGAAATTCGGCGGCGAAGTATGCCCGCATGCCAAGTGTTAAATGAACGGTAAATCGTATGTTGAGAGACTTACATACAGCGCGTATTGTTGTACGGTCACCCGAATACCAAAGACGACTGCATGGCAAAAAGATACATTTTCGCAAGATACGTTCAATCTCGACGTATCAAATCATCTCTGTAAGTCCGACTTTCATTCGGGATCGGTTTCTCCTTCACCAGCAGGTAAAATAGCAACAGGACCAGTCGCGGCAATCTTCGCTTTATATGCCTCCGGTTCGAACCAGCGAATCGGTGTCTACAGAAAACAAGAAATCGCTTAATGATCGTCGATGACACGTCACGAATGCGTATCGGTATCAGTGTTGGCAATGTTATTCTTACCTTGGTTATAACGCTCTTAGAAGCGGCATGCTTTGGAATTTATTAAGCGAATGTTACAAGTGCCTGTTGCAGGAAAAAGGCATGCGCGTTCGTCGATACACAAGATGTGCAACTCTATTTTACTGGGGTCATATATTTTCCGTTATACATGATCAAAGGGCAGTGATACACTGTCCGGATTGTATATGTCAAACGTATTCTGTTCACATACGCATCACATTGTCATTCCCTGTTAGTAATGTACAAAACTTTATTACGACGTACAAATGATATGATCGGTACGGTCGCAGGATCGTGAATAATCGTATAAGAATTAATAAATACGTCGGTTAAATAACAACAGTTTTTTACTTATCGATACGACGGTTTGCAGTTAGAGTATAATACAACATAGGTGGAATAAGGTAAACCTATTTTTAACATCTTCTCGTCTAATACATCTTTGGTATGTAAAAAGTGTTATTCGAGCAACAATAGATAAAATATTAAATAAACATTCACTCGCCATAAATAAGATTCACATTAAAAAAACAACAAAATCAACTGAACGAATTATGATAATATAACAAATAATTACTACGCCGTACAAAATAAATACGACACCTTACAGAAAAATCTTTGAATAGCAGTCGCCAATTTCTCAGTCTATGAAGAGGAGTACATTATTAGTATTGTTAGCCTCTCACTCGCGTTATGATAACGCGTAAAATAGTTAAATTTAAATATCATTCGATTAGCACTTCGAAAAATACAAAGCACCGTGGGAATATTACTTGTAAGTAACGAGCACTCTTACGATTTCTTTAAATAAACGGATAATAATGTCATTAAAACGAATAGCGTATTCGACTGAACGAGCTATTCTAAATATCACATAGCCCACAAGGCTAAAAACCATTTGGCGTTGACTAATGATCGAGAGATTCTCTTACTTGGTTGAGTGTCTATTAATAAGTTCAGTGTCCAGACACCGACTATGTTTGACTCGGCATACGAACGTCGCATGCATACTAAAACCCTTCAACCTTATAAAAAAAAGCACGAATGCTTTAAGCAGATTTTACTCTTCCGGCTGGTACGCAGTCTTAAAAGGGACCTTTGAATCATATTTCCATGAAGATTTTTCGAAAAATGACCAAATTCGTAGGACTGATTACTAAATCGTCGTAATCACTTGACGATCGCTAGGTTCTCTCACTTTTTCGGATACCGGCGCGTATTTTGGGTCTAAACGCGGACGCTGTCGGGGCTAATAAATATTAGTCATCTTGCAGGCAAGATTAGCGTTAGCAGTGCTCCACGTCAGATGATTAGCATTGGTATCGCAGTGTGGTACCTTGCGAACGATGTTTGGGCATTCCTTTTGTATGCGGGCCCAATCGGCAGGAGGCCGCTTTGCATATGGGCCCGTTGAGCACAGCAACAGAAACTCGTACGTGAGCGCTTTGACTTCTGGAACTGAACAAGAATCACCAATTACACAATGCAAGAGGGGGGTATTAAGGGGTAACATCTACCTTAAATTTAAAAAAAATCAAAGACAATTTTTTTTGTATGAAATGATTCTTTAGAGTCTTAAAAATAAGGTGCAATTTGTGTTATAGGCGAAAGTATTTTTTAAAGCGATTTTGCTTAACCCATTCGAGACCGATTGCACACCGTGTGTGCAACTGATTTCTGAGAGATGCACACCGTGTGTGCAATAACATAATGTGCAATTATCAGTTATTCTGACTTATATCGAAATAAGATTTTTCTTGAACTATGAAATCTGCAAGTACAGGAAAACAAAAATTGGTTTTACTGTATACCAAAAAATCTAAAAATTATCTGAAGCCTTTCTTACATGTAAAATACTATGAATTGCCGATAGTGCTACAAAGAAAGAAAATATAAATGTAGTAATTATTCTTGTCCCGCTTGTGTCGGTAATCCTGGATTATGATTGGGAGAATGTTTTAAGCGCTACCATCAACCAACTAATGTATAATTACTTTCCCATCAGTGTACTATTTCCTAAAAATGTATTTACAAATTATATTTTCTTTTTTATTACTGTGTTATATTACTTTATTATCTTTAGACATTTTTCTAAAAATTTATTTCTCGTTTATGTTATTTTTTTCAATATTCAACTTATTTTTTTTAACTTTTTATTACTTTTTAAACATTTTCTTTGCATTATATTCTGTTCTTTATTATTGAAAGCAAAATAACGATTTAATATTATCCAACTATGTTTGAAATAAATGTTTATACATTTTTTAATGATGCATTTTCATTTTACCTTACATTGCACACAAAATAAAAATATTCCAAGGAGCGAGCACACCCGGTGTGCAATGATCTTATTTACGTGAATTCACTTACGAATTGGGCGATTTCCATAGTAAACATGTTTCTTTTATTAAAAGTAAACAATATAAAGAAAAAAAAAATGTCGCTCCTGGGGACCGTGTTCGAAAAAAATCGTCGTCTCGAATGGGTTAAAGTGGTTTCACGCTCTGAAGATCTACATAATGTGAAATACGTTAATTATATCGATGATGGAGACAGCAAAAAGTTTAAAGGGATTTTAGAGTCTTAAAAATAAGGTGCAATTTGTCTTATAGGCGAAAATATTTTTTAAACGGGTTTTGCTTAAAGTGATTTCATGCTCTGAAGATCTGCATAATGTGAAATACGTTAATTATATCGGTGATGGAGACAGCAAAAGGTTTAAAGGGATTTTAGAGTCTTAAAAATAAGGTGCAATTTGTCTTATAGGCGAAAATATTTTTTAAAGCGGTTTTGCTTAAAGTGGTTTCACGCTCTGAAAATCTGCATAATGTGAAATACGTTATTTATATCGGTGATAGAGACAGCAAAACGTTTAAAGGGATTTTAGAGTCTTAAAAATAAGGTGCAATTTGTCTTATAGGCGAAAATATTTTTTAAAGCGGTTTTGCTTAAAGTGGTTTCACGCTCTGAAGATCTGCATAATGTGAAATACGTTAATTATATTAGTGATGGAGACAGCAAAAGGTTTAAAGGGATTTTAGAGTCTTAAAAATAAGGTGCAATTTGTCTTATAGGCGAAAATATTTTTTGAAGCGGTTTTGCTTAAAGTGGTTTCACGCTCTGAAAATCTGCATAATGTGAAATACGTTAATTATATCGGTGATGGAGACAGCAAAACGTTTAAAGGGATTTTAGTCTTAAAAATAAGGTGCAATTTGTTTTATAGGCAAAAATATTTTTTAAAGTAGTTTTGCAAAAAGTGGTTTTACGGTCCGAAGATCTGCATAATGTGAAATACGTTAATTATATCGGCGATGGAGACAGCAAAAGGTTTAAAGGGATTTTAGAGTCTTAAAAATAAGGTGCAATTTGTTTTATAGCCGAAAATATTTTTTAAACCGGTTTTGCTTAAAGTGGTTTCATGTTCTGAAGATCTGCATGATGAGAAATACGTTAATTATATCGGCGATGGAGACAGCAAAAGGTTTAAAAGGATTTTAGATGCTAACCCTTATGAAGAGAACCCTATAGTATGTAAAAAAATGCATCGACCACGTGCAGAAACGTATGGGTACTCGGCTCCGAAATTTAACCCTTTGCACTCGACTGTCTCCTCTGAGAGGACACGAAGATACTTAGTGTTATTACTGAGGAAAATGTATGTACAGAAAACGTTTGTTCAAATATTTGTTTTCTTAAGATTTTTCCTGGGAGTTGCAAGTTAAGGCAATGAGATAGAATTAATAATCTGTGTGCTATTTAATATTTAGTAAATTCGTGGTCAATAAACTGAGAGAAGAATTCTAGCGACTGCAAAAATAACCTTCTATATTCCTGCAATAGGCTGAATGATAAACTGCAACTTATTGTATAAACATTGTATATGCTCGGAACAAAAAATGACACGTGAAAGATCATAAACAAGTTATCATTGCGATGTGTGTTTGAATAAACCCACAGTGCACATTGGTGAATGAATTATGACGCATTCGAAAAGAATAGACAACAAAATTTCAATTTTGTTTCAACATAAATGAATCAGCAAAGTTGTATGCAAAACATGATTTAAACAGAGTATGTTTTTCAAAACTATACCATTTTAAACGAAATGTTGCGCTATTCGCTACTTCGTGAAGGAACATGTCCGGATTAAAAAAGGACACCATAGGTCTTAGCGGAAAAGGAAAACTGACTCGTAAATTAATCGACGAACTATCCACATATTACGGCTTGGCTATTCGTCGAAATCCAGATTCCATCGAAAAAATGCGAACCGAAATTTGGGCAACTTTTTACCATAAACTTTCAATAGATAAAATGCCGCAACACAATAATTGCCCGGTTGGTGTGGAATCGGGGTGCTCAAGGCAAAAAGCGAAAGTGGTGGACACTTTACATGAATACCAGCATAAAACACCTCTTTCACAGGACATTTTCGATGCCGTGAAACTAGTGTATGAAGGTTTGAGTAGGGACGATTTACTCGATCGTTGCTTAGGAGGTTTTCCCCAGAACAGCAACGAAAGCGTCAATTCTGTTATGTGATGCATTGTTCCGAAAACAACTTCGAGTGGCAAAACAGTGGTCGACATCGGCATAAATATTGCGTCTTCTATTTTTAATGATCGATTTGAAAGTGTAATGGCAATGATGCAGGTGTTATAATTGACTGTGGGTCGTAATTGTTACAATTTCTGCGAAAGATGCACGTAAAGCCTCCACATCTTCCAGGAAAGAGAAAGAGAAAGAAAATATTAATGTAGAAGGACACCTCTATGGTACAGGCATTGCAGAATAATCGTAAATATGACAAAACTAGTAAAATAATATGAAATAACGTTACTCAAAACTTTAAATGCGTTTTTATCGAAACTACGTTTTTCAAATTGGCTTGCAGCATAACTTAAACAAATTTTCTCCGATTCACTTAAAATTTTTACTGTAACTGTTAAACTACATTCTCCAGAGAAGTATACATGATTTTTAAAATCGATTAAAAACTTTCGTTATTATAAATATTTTGTCGATGAATTCTTTTATGGAAATTAGAACTTTTCTCCACATGCTCGCCATTTCTATAAAAATCAATATTTTACTATATACCTGTGTACTTCTCTAGCAAATTTAATGTAGATTAAGAAAAAATTTTGCTTTTTGTGCTTAGTGAAAGTGTACGGCTACTTTTGCTGCAAGCCGTGGAGACCTTTTCCAAAAATGCACTTCTACTTCGAGAGCTCCAGCGCCGCAATTTTGAAGCAAAAAGATAAAAAAAAATGTTTTTATACATTAAAGTATGCACGTTAAACGCCGTTAAATCAAATTTCGATATGTTATATCATGTAATTAAAACAAATTTCTAAATTTACCCTATGTTTTTAGGCGTTAAGCTAGATGTTACCCCTTAATATGCAAAGAGCATCGGTACCTAGAAATGAGCATCAATGAAAATCAAATACAACCAGTTCGGAGGAACAATTAACTGGGCTGCAATAACAAACTTCGTTGCATTCGTTTTTCATTGTGCCAAGTAGAAGGTACGGTAGGAATTCTTTGATGGGATACCTTGCGAAGAAGTCTGATTTTCAGGATTCGGACGAGGTTTATATGTTTCTTCGCTCTCCGAACTGTCGACGCTCAATTCTCGTCCAGTTGTAGTACTATTGCTCGTAACTAGAGGTACCTGGGCGGTAAGGGATGCAGGGACGAAAGCGGGTTCTTCTTCGAAGTTGAAGTATTCCGTCCCGGTCGCAAAATGATCCGGATCACCCAGGAAGTATTCATCTAATACTAATTTCGCAGTCTACAACATGGACGTCACTTACCAGGATTTATGTTACATTGTAACGAGTATCGATAGATCATGGGTGATTTATAGGAACAGTTGATAATTTAACACGTTGACTGCCGTGCGTATTTTACTATATTAACAATTTAAGGACCGCTCACTTACTTTGATGCATTGTATCTAGTTTGTCTATATACGTATTTACATCAATATTTGATGGAAAACGAAGCGAATCAGGATACATGTAAATTTTGATGTACATATGTAAATTTTGTATGGTTCCTCTACATTGAGAAAAATGCTTCAAGCAATATTATACTTTAAAAAACTATTAGAAACTCTGATAAAATTGACTTTTAAATAAAATTTCATGATACTTTCTTTAACCCTTTGAAAGCTTTGAAAGCATATATGCGTCCACTGAAAACTATCGGCATGGATCATGGGCACACATATATGTTTGCCAAATTTTTCAATCTTTGAGGTGCTGCAGTTACAATCATTAACGTATGAGATAAATATATATATGTATGTATATCCTTCAGCAAACAACTTTGTTGCATTTAATTTGGCGTAACTATACAATTATAATGATAATTTATTTGCGCCTTATAAAATCTATTACCAGAGTTCACACTGGCGAAACAGTATTTCGTCGTTAGTGAGTTCCTCGGCTGAAAGTATTCAGCAATCAAAGGGTTAAATAAGTTCTTAAACTATTTTTTTAAATAATACCTGAAATGCATCCTATTTTACATTTTCAATAAATATTATACAAATGTATTTTTTTAGTAAAAAAAGTTATAATAACTATTAAAAAGCATGTTTTTTTTAATAAAACCTAAAGTACTTCCAGTTATATAATTTCTGAAAGTTTCACAAAAATTGCTTTATAAATAACAAAGTTATGATTTTTTGTAACGTAAAAGTTTCCCAACAACGTGCGGTCCCAGACATATTTCTTAGATTTCTTAGCGGTCCTTAAAGTGTTAAAACTACAACGTGATGAAGTACTACGGAATATGATTGAATTGTGCAAAATGAAAATAATGCAAAAGTATCGGAAATTTTACAAAAATTGCTTCCTAAATAACAAAGTTATGATTTTTTGTAAGGTACAAGTTTCCCAACAACATGCGGTCCCAGGTGTATTTCTTACAGATTTCTTAGCGGTCCTTAAAGTATTAAAATCGTCACGTAATGAAGTACTACAGCATATGATTGAATTATGCAAAATGAAAATAATGCGAAAGTATCGGAAATTTCACACAAATTGCTTCATAAATAACAAAGTTATGATTTTTTGTAACGTACAAGTTTCCCAACAACGTGCGGTCCCAGTCGTATTTCTTAGATTTCTTAGCGGTCCTTAAAGTGTTAAAACCGCAACGTGATGAAGTACTACAGAATATGATTAAATTGTGCAAAATGAAAATAATGCGAAAGTATCGGAAATTTCACACAAATTGCTTCATAAATAACAAAGTTATGATTTTTTGTAACTTACAAGTTTCCCAATAACGTGCGGTCCCAGGCGAATTTCTTAAATTTCTTAGCGGTTCTTAAAGTGTTAAAAATGCAACGTTATGAAGTACTGCAGCATATAATTGAATTGTGCGAAATAAAAATAATGCGAAAGTATCGGAAATTTCACAAGAATTGCTTCATAAATAACAAAGTTATGATTTTTTGTAACGCACAAGTTTTCCAACAACATGCGGTCCCAATTGTATTTCTTACAGATTTCTTAGGGGTCCTTAAAATATTATAACCACAACGTGATAAAGTACTAAAAATGAAAATAATGCGAAGGTACCGGAGACCAAAAAATTGAATGACTATTAATTAATATTAATTAAATTTACAAAATTATAAATGCTACCGATTTTTTTAATTTTTTGTAAGACCTTTTGCGCCAGTTCCCGATGATCGCCATGCCAGTCAACGTGTTAAATTAATGAAATATCTGCGATTCTTACCCTAACAAGATCCAGATTGCATCCTGTGATTTTTAGAGACTGGTTACCAACAGTAACTGTGTACTTATATTCGCCTATACTGGCGTCGTTGGTGGAGAAGCTGTGGAGGAGGGAGGATCGCAGACGAGAGGTTTGCTGCTGCTGAATACGGTTGCTCTCGTCGGATGCACTGCTGTTCAATGAGGAACTCGAACCACCCATGCCTCCCTTTTCCGCGCTACCCTGCTCCAACCTCACCGGCGATGCATTTCGTTGAATCGTATCTTTTATTAAGTCCTTCGCGTAACTAACAAATTATAAAATGCACAGTTATTCGCAGGTCTGCTCAATCTCTGATACCTGTCATTTGAAATCTTGATGTTCGTTGTTTCACATCTCGACGTTCGTATTTTAAAATGTGGAAGTATATGACAAAGTTTTAAACTTTATCATTTGAACCATTAGACATTGAAAGTTGTAGTTTGAAACTTACAATTGTAAGTTCGAGTACTTGTCATTTAAACAGCTGATTTGAAATGTTGAAAGTTAAAATTGTAGTTTTGAGTCAACAACCACTTTCGAAAATGGTCAAAGTGTTTCTTTATATATACTGATGCATATGAAGAGTCAAACATAACGTGTTCTGATCAACGAAAGCAATTTGAACCTACTGTATCTTGTCAGACTTTGATACCTGTCATTTGAAATCCTGATGTTCATTGTTTCACATCTCGACGTTCGTATTTTAAAGTGTGGAAGTATATCACAACGTTTTAAACTTTGTCATTTGAACCATTACACATTGACAGTTGTAGTTTGAAACTTGCAATTGTAAGTTCGGGTACTTGTCATTTAAAAAGCTGATTTGAAATGTTGAAAGTTGAAATTAAAGTTTTGAATAAACTAAACTAGCACTTTCGAAAATGGACAAGGTGTTCCTTAATATATACTAATGCATAAGAATCTGACCAACGAAAGCAATTTGAACCTAATGTATCTTGTCAGACTTTGATACCTGTCATTTGAAATCTGGAGGTTCGTATTTTAAAATATGGAAATATATCACAAAGTTTTAAACTTTGTCATTGGAACCATTAGACATTGACAGTTGTAGTTTAAAACTTGCAATTGTAAGTTCGGGTACTTGTCATTTAAACAGCTGATTTGAAATGTTGAAAGTCGAAATTGAAGTTTTGTGTCAACTACCACTTTCGAAAATGGACAAGGTGTTCCTTAATATATACTGATGCATATCAAGAGTCAAACATAACGTGTTCTGATCAATGAAAGCAATTTGAACCTACTGTATCTTGTCAGACTTTGATACCTGTCTTTTGAAATCTTGATGTTCGTTGTTTCACATCTCGACGTTCATATTTAAAAATGTGGAAGTATATCACAAAGTTTAAAACTTTGTCATTGGAACCATTAGACATTGACAGTTGTAGTTTGAAACTTGCAATTGTAAGTTCGGGTACTTGTCATTTAAAAAGCTGTGATTTGAAATGTTGAATGTTGAAATTTAAGATTTTAATGAATCAGCACTTTCGAAAATGAACAAGGTGTTCCTTAGTATATACTGATACATATGAAGAGTCAAACATAACGTGTTCTGATCAACGAAAGCAATTTGAACCTGTTGTATCTTATCAGACTTTGATACTTGTCATTTGAAATCTCGACGTTCGTATTTTAAAATGTGGAAGTATATCACAAAGTTTTAAACTTTGTCATTTGAACCATTAGGCATTGACAGTTGTAGTTTGAAACTTGCAATTGTAAGTTCGGTACTTGTCATTCAAACAGCTGATTTGAAATGTTGAAAGTTAAAATTAAAGTTTTGAGTCAATAACCACTTTCGAAAATGGTCAAAGTGTTCCTTTATATATACTGATGCATAAGAATCTGATCAACGAAAGCAATTTGAACCTACTGTATCTTGTCCTCGGACGTTCCCGTAATCTGGACAAGTCGTTCTTTGGCTCCAGGGTTAACTACAAAAAGGGATCACCATTAATCGCATTTCTCTGCGCGAGCGAGCGGATACACGTTGTTATCAACAGGAAATTAGTTGTTCACAGATAGTGTCGTTACAAAGACATAGTTGTCAATCTGAAAATTCTTTTAAGGAAAGCGTCACACGAGTATGCCCCATAGGTTCCTGAAACATTAAACTCATTTCACAGACTGCCCCGTACTTTAATCAATTATCTTTGCTTTATGAGCATAAACGAACATTTCCATACAAACTGCATACTGCATCTTACCGCTAAGTGAATTTCGCTAATCTGCAAGCTAAATTGTACATACTCGCCCCGCCTTGGGTGTTTGCGATGTTATAGAATTAATTGTCCTTTGATGTTACTAGCTACGTATGCATTGTAATCACACTCTAGTTAGGCATCGAACGTTATCATGCATAGTTAGATTTGACACAAAAAAGAAGTGATGTTATGCGTTAGCTATCACTCTTAAAGGAAACGGTGTTACGAAAATTTCGTGGAAAATTACATCGTTCATTGCGTCTGATAACTCAGTTTCACAGCACTGCGAAACTTACAATCGCGACTAAACTTTCACACTGCAGAATCTGGTGACTTTAGTAACTGGAAGCTAATCGCGCGTTACGTGGATATTAGGAATTGCGCTTTTCCGTGGATTTAGAGATGTGGCATAAGAGAATTAAACAACCATTCGATTGATGCACGAGTAGAGCACGATGCTAGCAAGCCGTTTGCACAGTTCATTTTCAATTTACCTCGCTGGAAGGAGATGATGGTCTGGCTGAGCTCTTCAATCATGTGAACCCGCCGCCCTTTTATTCCCATCACTGTTTTTGTGCAAATAATTAAAGAATATGCGGACAAAAACAAATAACGCTTATCGAATTATTGTCTCGACGAATCAAGTGCATTATTCCGATTACTCAGCCATAATACGTTCTAACAAAAGGGAACAACTGCATAAAGTAAGGAAATTCAACATAAAAAAAGATAATACACCTTACCGGTAAGGCATCGAGATATGAATGACGAAAACGATACGATAATCAAGAATGTTCCTTATTTTTTGGCACTTTACTGGGTCTATTATTCAATAATTCATTCTTACCTTTTCCGGAATCGCTGTTACGTATAACAACTTCGTCCTTGCAATAGTTCTTTCCCGGAATGCGGGTGGGTTTGACGAACTTTCCGCTGTTCTTGATTACTTCGCCTGGTCCTAGAATGGGGGCTACCGTTGGCGAAGAAACAGTCATCGATAAAGGAGACGGCAACGAGTTCGTAGGCGTTTCAGGTATTAGCGTTTCAGCCTGCTGGTCATTTAATTCATTTCATTTACGGATACAGAGTTATTTAACCCTTTTAGTGCCAGAGGTGTTTGCTGCACTGGCGAAATGTACCAGCGCCAATATATCTTATTATTCGCATTGCGAGAGAACTCTGTCTCAAAATAAATTTATGATAAGTTATAAATGGTCTAATTTCATTGGGAGAGAATTCGAAAAAATAGTTTTTCGGTTTAACACTTTGAGTGCCATGATGGTCACCGGTGACCGACGCAAGAAATTTTACTGAAGATCCAAAATATTTGCAATGGGTAGCAATTATTATTTTATACATGCAATTGTTATTAGAATAGTGATGAAACGTTATTAGAAGATGTTATTATCAGTTTATTATCAGAATGTTATTAGATACTGTTGAAACGTTGATTACCGTGCGGATTTTATTATATTAACACTTTGACTGCCGTAAAACCGGCGCAAGAGATTTTACTGAAGATCCAAAATATTTGCAATAGGTAGCAATAATTATTTTATGAATGCAGTTGCTGTTAGAATAGTGATGTGATCCTTTGGTTTCCAATACCTGCATATTACTTACATTTTGCATAATTCAGTCGAACGCTGTAGTATTTCATAGCATCGTCGTTCTAATATAGTAAATTACGCTTGGCAGTCAACGTGTTAACCCATTTGCATCATTTGACGGAATAATCCGCAAACAAAAACTGACCATTATCACCGCGAGCGCATAAATCCGCACACAATAATTTTTTTTTCAGCTTATCAGCAATCTTTAACCGTTTGACTACTGAATACTCCCAGCCGAAGCGTTCGCTGAGGACAAAATACTTTTCGATAGTTTAAACTGTATTGATTGGTTACGTAAAGCGCAACAGAGTTATAACGGTAATTCTTCAATTACGCCAAATTTAATAATGCAAAAAAATGAATTGATGAAGAACGCATTTTTATTGATCTCGTACGTTGATAATTGTGGCTGCCGTAGGTAAAAAATTGAAACGATTGGGAAACGCATATATGCGCCCATAGTCGACACCGATAGATTTTGGCAGATGCATATATGCGCTCATAGCATTCAAAGGGTTAAAGAGCCCGTACGATAAACAAACAATAAAGAATTTTGTGTAAAATATTATTTTTCTTACTTTTCTGCCGTTTTTCAAAATTATAAAATAACGGTAATAGGTAGTAAAATTTAACAAAATCAGGTTACCATAATGAATTACAGTTAAGATTCAGGCATTTGTAAACATAACGCCATCGAAATATTAGTCGATTTGTGTAGTGCATCATGACCAAAGTCATTCTCGATTAAACATGTGGGAAAAACTTAAATTGAGCCAAATTCTCGTCATTTGCGGGAGGTTTTAATTTTCTGCTTTAATATGAAGAAATCTGAGGCTGATGCAATCATCGAATGCTCTCAAATACCTATGGTAAGCCGCTATTAGTGAAAGAACGTGCCGAGAGTGGTTTCAACGCTTCAAGAACGGTGATTTTGACGTCGAAGACCGGCAAGGCGGTGGAAGAGAGAAGGTTATCGAAGATGCAGAATTGGAGGCATTACTTGATCAAGACTCGTGTCAAACGCAACAAGAATTGGCAGTATCATTGGGATGACGCAACAATTATTTAAAACGCCTGAAAATCATGGGAATGATTCAGAAACAAGGAAATTATGTTATATCAATTTGAAGCCGAGAGATGTTGAACGGCGTTTGTTTGTAATAACATTGCTATGCAAGGCAAAGACGGAAAGGATTTCTGCATCGCATTGTGACTGGGGACGAAAAATGGGTTCATTACGATAATCCCAAGCGCAGAAAATCATGGGGATATCCCGGCCATGCTTCCACGTCGACGGCCAAACCGAATATTCACGGTTCCAAGGTCATGCTCTGTATTTGGTGGGACCATCTCGGCGTAGTGCATTATGAGTTGTTAAAACCGACTGAAACAATCACAGGCGATCGTTATCGAACGCAATTAATGCGTTTGAGCCGAGCATTAAAAGACAAACGGCCGCAATACAACGAGAGACATGATAAAGTGATTTTACAGCACGACAATGCTCGACCCCATGTTGCGAAAGTGGTCAAGACATACTTGGAAACGTTGAAATGGGAAGTCCTACCCCACCCGCCGTATTCTCCAGACGTTGCTCCCTCGGACTATCACTTGTTTCGATCAATGGCACACGGCCTGGCTGACCAGCACTTCCGCTCTTATGAAGAAGTAAAAAATTGGATCGATTCGTGGATCGCTTCAAAAGATGACCAGTTTTTTCAACGCGGGATTCGTACGCTGCCCGAAAGATGGGAGAAAGTAGTGGCCAGCGATGGACAATACTTTGAATCATAAACGTATAACCAGTTTTTTACAATAAAGCCTCGAATTTCGGAAAAAACGGCGGAAACAAAGTTGTACACCTAATATTATTTTTCTTACTTCTCTGGTTGTAAGTTCCAAATAATAAAATAATAAAAAAAATAGATAATAAAATTTCACAAAATTAGGTTACCATAATGAATTACAGTTCGGATTCGGATTCAAGCATAGAAATGCAAATATCCCATAAGCGGAAATGTGCCAATAGCTCTAATAGATAGTAGTGAAGATGACCGGCCCGATAATATTGAAACTGGAGATACTGCCGTAAGTGGTGTAACCATCAACGTCAATGGAATGTCCAGGCGCGATGTTTTCGAATTATTTTTCAACGTGGAACTAGTCCAAAAAATAGTTTTGGAAAATACGAGGAATATACAATAATTTGAATAACCCTATAACACTATTTCTAATGAGAATAAACACTAAAAGTCTTCCTTGCGCATGCTGGTATCAGCAACATTTAGCTGCGCATGTTGGATTTTTGAGTAAGATTGCGGATTTAGAGCGATGATGCAAATGAGTTTATTTTATGTTACCTATAACAATTAATTCTTTCGGAAGAGATAATCCGTTCGGCACTTACTATGCACCTTGGAGTTTCTCTTTATTTTTGATATGCAATATTATTTATTTTGTTACAAAATATTTTAGAAACACAAAGTATATACTTTGTAATAAATGGTCTATATAAAGTTATGATGAAAAGATGACTTTTCGTACGTGCAAATACCGTTTTTAAGAGAGAACTCAATTTTTATTTTCTTTACGATCATTTATACCTTTGTGATTTATATAATTTTCAATAAATATAGAAAAATTAGTGTCATTGTTTTATTCTCTACTTCGTCCTTAACACACTGCTTTTTGAATTCTGTAAATATTGTTTTTTGTTTGGTTCTTATGAACCTTTTTCCGAACCCTAATCAAATCGTGAAATTCGAAAAATTCGGCCGGTTATTTTCGCATAGGCACCTTTTTTCGCCCGGCACTAAAAGGGTTAACTAGGAGGCAGAAAAATTGAATAAAAAAAATGTCAAGAGGCAATTACTGTTGCGCGATATACATAAATATTCATGAAAGCAATAAATCTGTGTAGAGAGATTTGTAATAATTCGATCATTTGGTTTTTAACAAGACTTACACTGTCCAAGTGCGACAATTTCTGCGTGTAGTAGACATCCATCGAGTCGTTATGACGCCATTGCTTGGCTCTTAACTCTATGAGCTCCAGCAGGTGAACCCTAGTCGTCAGATCTAATTTCTCGTCCTGGCTTCCATTTCTGATCGCCACAAAAGCTCTGTCCAGCTGATCTGAAGGAACATTTTTAAATAAGATTATATTTTTTAATAAGAAGAGCTGATCTGAAGGGAACATTTTTAAATAAGATTATATTTTTTAATAAGAAGAGCTGATCTGAAGGAACATTTTTAAATAAGATTATATTTTTTAATAAGAAGAGCTGATCTGAAGGGAACATTTTTGAATAAGATTATATTTTTTAATAAGAAGAGCTGATTTGAAGGGAACATTTTTAAACAAGATTATATTTTTTAATAAGAAGAGCTGATCTGAAGAGAACATTTTTAAATAAGATTATATTTTTTAATAAGAAGAGCTGATCTGAAGAGAACATTTTTAAATAAGATTATATTTTTTAATAAGAAGAGCTGATCTGAAGGAACATTTTTGAATAAGATTATATTTTTTAATAACAAGAGCTGATCTGAAGGGAACATTTTTAAATAAGATTATATTTTTTAATAAGAAGAGCTGATCTGAAGGCAACATTTTTAAATAAGATTATATTTTTTAATAAGAAGAGCTGACCTGAAGGGAACATCTTTAAATAAGATTACATTTTACAAACATTTTTAAATAAGATGCAGTGAACTTCAGAATGTGATAAAAAAAGTGAAATTTTTGTTGTACCTTTGTATATAGCTTCTAATTGATGTGCGTACAGTTTTAAATGATTGCACATAGTAATGACGTTCATTTGCAGCGCTCCGTCATGGAAGCCATTAGTTAGTTGCATCGCAACATTGTCGATTAAGGACACTATGTCCTCTGGAACGAGAAATATAAATCAAGATTAGTCTTTGACGAAACTTTTACACGTTGTAAAAATTGTATGATAGAAAAGAAAATTGTTTACCAGTCGTGATCCGCTCATCGACGGTCGAGTGGCGCTGATTAATCTTTAGCGGCCGTGGTTTTTCGAGTTTCTTTATTGTTCGAGCCCTGTTCACTTGTGTTGCGGCCATTTTTTACAATCTAATAAAAAAAGGTGCAAATTAAAAGTTATTAATTACGATATAATTTATAAAGCCCATAAAGCTGGAAATAATTAGTTACATTTTAATCGTACAGTGCAAAATGCAATAAAATAAACGATTTCCAATCTGTGTATACCCGCATATGTGTGTGACAATCTTATTAAGACACGGCACGCATGAAGAGAGCGACAAATTGCGCCACTGTATATTTGCACGACGCAAGCACCACCACCCACGACTGCATACAGTATCCCACCTTGAATGCACGCAAATATTTGCAAAATGAGTGTCGCCGACCGGTGTGAAAATAAAACGCGTCGAAACAAAGATGACATCAGCGAAATTCGCTCTTCAGTTCCGTAAATCGAATTTGATCGGCAGAAAAAGATCGTTCGACATATTATATGTGATAAAACCGCAAATCAAACGATTCTCCTCTTTAATCCCGGAAACGTTACCGACAATTTTCAAAGCGAAACACTTTCTCGGTCGTCCTCTGTCAGAAAACCGCTAAGGTGGCTGCGAAAATAATTAACACATTGACTGCCACGGTTGTCTCCAGTGATCAGTGCAAAAGATTTTATTAAAAATGCAAAAGAATTCGCAATGAAGCCTATTTGCATTTTTGTAAAAGTAATTGATACTGGAACAGTGCTTCAATACTTTGGCTTCTAAGAACTCTGCGTTACCTTCATTTTGCATGATTTAATCATACTCTCCAGAATTTCATCGCACTGCAGTTCTAACATAGCAAAAGACACTTGCAGCCAACGTGTTAATTTAGAGATTTCAATAAAACAGTTTGCTTACTATTCATAAAATATATTACTCCTACTGACATTAACACATTGACTGCCATGATGATTGCCAGTGACTGGTACAAAAGATTTTACTAAAAATGCAAAAATTCGCAATGAAGCCTGTTTGCAGTCTGGTAAAAGCAATTGATATTGGTGTTTCAATATTTTAACTTCTAACAACTCTGCGGTACCTTTATTTTGCACGATGTCATTATACCCTGCAGTATTTCATTGCATTGCAGTTCTAACGTAGCAAAATACACTTGGCAGTCAACATGTTAATTTGGAGCTTTCAATAAAACAGTTTGCTTACTATTCATAAAATATATTACTCCTACTGACATTAATACGTTGACTGCCACAGTGGTCAACGATGACCGGCGCAAGGGATTTTACTAAAAATGCAAGAAATTGGCAATGAAGCCTGTTTGCAATCTTGTAAAAGCATTTGATATTGGAACGGTGCTTCAATACTTTGGCTTCTAACAACTCTCCATTACCTTTATTTTGCAAAATTTAATCATACTCCGCAGAATTTCATCGTATCGTGCTTTTAACACAGCAAAATATGCTTGGCAGTCAACGTGTTAATTTGGAGCTTTCAATAAAACAGTTTGCTTACTATGCATAAAATATATTACTTGTACTGACATTAATATGTTAACTGCCACAGTGGTCACTAGTCACTGACATAAAAGATTTCACTACTTATGCAAAAAATTCGCAATGGAGCGTGTTTGTAATTTTGTAAAAGCAATTGATATTGGAACTTCAATACTTTGGCTTCTAATAATTCTGCGTTACCTTTACTTTGCACGATTTAATCATACCCTGCAGAATTTCATCGCATCCTGGTTATAAAGTAGCAAAATACACTTGGCAAAATCAAAGATTTTTAAAAATTAAAAAATTGCAATGAAGCTATTTGCAATCTTGTAAAACAATTGATATTGGAACAGTGCATCAATACTTTGGCTTCTAACAACTCTCTGTTACCATCATTTTGACATTTAATATGCAAAATTTCATCCACAGTGGTCACTGATGACGTTTGAGCAAAATACGCAAAAGATTTTTGCTAAAAATGCAAAAATTTGCACTGAAACCTATTTGCAATCTTGTAAATCCATTGATATTTTTACGGTGCTTCTATACATTTGCTTCTAACAACTCTGCGTTACCTTTATTTTGCATGATTTAATTATACCCTGCAGTATTTCATCGCATCATGGTTCTAACATAGCAAAATATGCTTCGCAGTCAACGTGTTAATTCGGAGCTTTCAATAAAACAGTTTGCTTACTATGCATAAAATATATTACTCCTACTGTCATTAATACATTAACTGCGATGGTGGTCACCAGTGACCAGCGCAAAGAAATTTCACTAAATATGCAAATAATTCGCAATGAAAGCTGTTTGCAATCTTGTAATAGCAATTGATTTAATTATACTCTGCAGTATTTCATCACATCACGATTCTAAAGTAGCAAACCACGCTTGAGCAAAATACGCAAAAGATTTTACTAAAAATGCAAAAATTTACAATGAAGCCTGTTTGCAATATTGTAAAAGCAATGGATATTGGAACGGTGTTTCAATACTTTGGCTTCTAATAAATCTGCGGTACCTTTATTTTGCACAATTTCATTATACTCTGCAGTATTTCATCGCATTGTGGTTCTAATATAGCAATATACGCTTGAGCAAAGTATGCAAAAGATTTTACTAAAAATAAAAAAATTCGCAATGAAGCCTGTTTACAACTGTGTAAAAGCAATTGATATTGGAAAGGTGTTTCAATACTTTGGCTTCTAACAACTCTGCATTACCTTTATTTTGCACGATTCAATTATACTCTGCAGTATTTCCCTGCATTGTGGTTCTAACATAGCAAAATATGCTTGGCAGTTAACATGTTAATTTGGATCTTTGAATAAAACAGTTTGCTTACTACGCATAAAATATATTACTCCTACTGACAATACGTTGACTGCCACAGTGATTACCAGTGACCGGCGCAAAAGATTTTGCGAAAAGTGCAAAAAATTCGCAACGAAACTTATTTGCAATCTTGTAAAAGCAATTAATATTGTAACAGTGCTTCAATACTTTGGCTTCTACCAACTCTGCGTTACCTTTATTTTCCACGTTTTAATTATACTCTGCAGTATTTCATCGCATCGCAGTTCTAACATAGCAAAAACCCACGGCAGTCAACGTGTTAAGAGCGAAATACAGGATTACGGTAAATCGAATTAACGGGATGTCACGCGGCGAACAATGTAGGCACACTTACGTGCATGCGCGGCGGATTTCGTTTTATCGTTTGCCTGTGTCGAACAGAAACACACGCAGATGCGGGGGAGACAGAGCGAGCGAGAGAGGGAAGAGACCTTTTCGAACGAACCACGGCCCGTAGTTCGCTAAAGTCTACGTCTCGCGATAAAAATAATTTATACGGCACCCATGTGAGCTGGGTCATGTTTTCAGGAGATGAATACACACGACACCGGAGTACGCATGGATCGCGCGCGTGTGAGTTCTTGACTCACGGGAGGGCTGCGAGGTGTGAGAAAGGGGGAGAATAACGTGAGAAAGATGAGCGAGAGAGAAAGAGTGAGAAGGTATAAAGAGATGTTAGAAAGAGACGGGCGACGGTGAAAGCGCACGACGAAGAACAGGGCGAGAAAGGCCGAAATGACAATGATGTGCCAATTTTGAAATCCACATGAGTCACGACGTCGAGAGGGACGGGGTTACTTTGCAATTTGGCGAATTCGCCCGAATGCGCGATGCGTCGACTTTAAATCCGGGCGAGCGACGTTGGACACGTCGACGACGTGGATATATGTTGTATATCGTGTGCGGAAGGAACGTTTGACACCTGGTACGCGCGCGACACTGATTTTTTTTGGTGAACGTCTGACAGCCGCTGCTCGGGTAGCGATATTTGATAGCCTCTTACCTACACCACCTCGACGGCCGTGCAACGGATCAACGACAGGCAGATCGTCCGATAAGAATCGGTAAAGTGTATCGTCGACATACGACGCGAAGCTATTGCCGAGTGATGCGCGAAACTCGATGCGCAGCTTCGCCAATCGTCCGAGAGAAAGTCACTAAAAAACGCGTGGTCGACTTGCGACCGGACGCTGGCGCCAGTTTTTTGAAATTCAAACCAATCGTTTCGGGACAAGGGGCCATTTTCGAGTTGATACTGTTGACACGTTGATTACCGTGCGGATTTTATTATATTAACACCTTGAGTGCCGTAATGGTCACTGGTATCCAGCACAAGAGATTTTACTGAAGATTCAAAATATTTGCAATGGGTAGCAATACTTATTTTATAAATGGAGTTATTGTTAGAATAGTGGTGCCATAATTTGGTCTCCAGTACCTGCATACTATTTATATTTTGCATTATTCAGTCAAATGTTGTAGTATTTCATAGCATCGCCGTTCTAATACAGCAAAATACGATCGGTAGACAACGTGTTAAAACCGCAACGTAATGAGGTACAATAGAATATGATTGAATTGGGAAAAATAAAAATAATGCGAAGGTATTGGAGACCAAAGAATTGGATCAATATTTAACACGTTGACTGCCTTGCGTATTTTACTATATTAAAATTGCAACGTAATGAAGTATTATAGAATATAATTGAATTGTGCGAAATGAAAATAATGCGAAGGTATTGGAGATCAAAAAATTGAATCACTATTTAACACGTTGGCTGCCAGGCATATTTTACAATATTAAAAGTGCAACGTGATGGAGTATTACAGAATGTGATTGAATTGGGAAAAATGAAAATAATGCAAAGGTACCGGAGATCAAAGAATTGGTTCACAATTTAAGACGTTGACTGCCGTGCGTATTTTTCTATATTAAAACCGCAACGTAATGAAGTACTATAGAATATGTTTGAATTGTGCTAAATGAAACTATTGAAAAGGTATCCGAGATTAAAGAATTGAATCAGTATTTAACACGTTCACTGCCGTGTGTATTTTACTATATTAAAATCGCGACATAATGAAGTACTACAGAATATGATTGAATTGTGCAAAATGAAAATAATGAGAAGGTATCGGAGACCAAAGTATTGAATCATTGTTTAACACGTTGACTGCCTTGCGTATTTTACTATATTAAAATCGCAACGTAATGCAGTATTATAGAATATAATTGAATTGTGCAAAATGAAAATAATGCGAAGGTATCGGATACCAAAGAATTGAATCACCATTTAACACGTTGACTGCCGTGTGTATTTTACTATATTAAAATCGCGACGTAATGAAGTACCACAGAATATGATTGAAATGTGCAAAATGAAAATAATGAGAAGGTATCGGAGATCAAAGAATTGAATCACCATTTAACACTATGACTGCCGTGTGTATTTTACTATGTTAAAACTGCAACATAATGAAGTACTACAGAATGTGATTGAATTGGGCAAAATTAAAATAATGCGAAGGTATCGGAGACAAAAGTACTAAATCACTATTTTACACGTTGATTGCCGCACGTACTTTACTATATTAAAACCGCAACGTAATAAAGTACTACAAAATATGATTATTGAATTGTGCAAAATGAAAATAATGCGAAAATATTGGAGACCAAAGAATTGAATCACTATTTAAGACGTTGACTGCCGTGTGTATTTTACTATATTAAAACCGCAACGTAATGAAGTACTATAGAATATGATCGAATTGTGCAAAATAAAAATAATGCGAACGTATCGGAATCCAAATAATTGAATCACTATTTAATACGTTGACTGCCGTGAGTATTTTACTATATTAAAACCGCAACGTAATAAAGTACTACAGAATATGATTGAATTTTGCAAAATGAAACTATTGAAAAGGTATCCGAGATCAAAGAATTGAATCAGTATTTAACACGTTGACTGCCGTGTGTATTTTATTATATTAAAATCGCGACGTAATGAAGTACTACAGAATATGATTGAATTGTGCAAAATGAAAATAATGCGAAGGTACCAGAGACAAAAGAATTGAATCACTATTTTGCACGTTAACTGCCGTGTGTATTTTACTATATTAAAACCGCAACGAATTGAAGTACTACAGAATATGATTGAATTGTGCAAAATGAAAATAATACGAAGGTATCGAAGACCAAAGAATTAATTCACTATTTGAAACGTTGGCTGCCGTGTGTATTTTGCTCTTTTGGAACGGCAATGCCATGAAATACTGCAGCATTTGACTAAAGTATGCAAAATATAAACAATATCCAGCTGTTAGAGACCAAAGGATCGCATCACTATTCTAACAATACCTGCATTTATAAAATAATTATTGCTACCCATTGCGAATATTTTGGAATTTCAGTAAAATCTCTTGCGCCGGTCAGCCATGACCATCGCGACAGTCAGTGTTAATATTAATTGCATTTACAAAATTATAAATGTCACCAATTGGGTATTTTTTTAATTTTTCGTGAGACCTTTTGCGTCGGTCACCGATGATCGTATTAACCCTTTCATTACTAACGGTGACTATAGTCACCCGTGAAAATGTCGCATTATCTCCATAATAACCGACTTTATTCTGTTTGATTGTTCCAATAACTGCTCATATTGATAGTAAGAGAATTAATAACGGAATCTGCGAAAAACTATCAAGTGTTACCCTTTGTTTGCGGCGAAGAGTTCATTTATATTTTAACTACTCCGTACTGTAAATGTGTATACACACCGGAGAGGGTCCGAAGGTACAACAATGTAATGAATATTCGATCTTTCACCGACGTATTTGGTATCTGTTGACATACACCGGTGAAAGTCGACATTCTCCAATTTCGGTCATTCATGGTAACATATACACGCCAAACTCTGCCATAGCGAAAGGGTTAAACTGCGTGTATTTTACTAGTACCGATAATATATCTAGTTTTCTTCTACGTTCCTCTCACTTCTGTCTCATAAATTAATGCGAATTTTGGAATATGTTTTCTATTTCTAAGCCTTTTTCTATCCGCTTTTCTTTTAAACATTTTTCGAAACCATATTCTCAGTTATTTTTGAGTCCCTCTAATGTATTAAAACACTCAAATAAATCATCATAGTTTAATCTATTCGCGAAAAACCTGTATGCCATAAGAAATCTTCCATTTCATGATTTCATCGTTTTCTATATCTAAACTATAAGTTGTGTTACCGTTTTGGTGCACTTCCACAACTTTTTTCGATTCTCGAAACTGTTTTTTTTTCACGAAGCTATTAACAGTTCAGCGAACTGATAGTGACGAACTATTTTTACCCAAATTATTCTCTATTGAATGATAAAGGGCTGGCACAATAAAGTGTTAAACATTTTTACACATTTTAACTATAATACATGGTTTTTGTCATTTTGGGTTGAACTGAAAGATCATATTTTCAATCCATTTTTTACATATTCGTTGATTTAATCTACGAATGGAACACAATCAGGGGTTAAAAAGTATTACTTTACCTGAACATAAGCATCACAGTTGTCGTCAGCGCATTAAACCAATACATGTTTTTTTTTAAACAGTTAGTATCGAGTTTTTCAATATCACATATTTCTGAAAAAGACCACGTCCTCTGACAATTGAATGATAAATTGACAAAAATTGAGTTACACTAGACTAATTGCCTTCACGCATTTCCACTAACATAGATAAGAACTTATTTAATTAATTTAAACGAACACATGCTTCGTATGACATTGAAAACATTTTATTCAGTCAGTAAGAAGCATTCTACATGATGATAATAATAATAGTAATCCGTAATAATAATAATTCATCCATAATAACCGTTTTGTAATATACAGGTAAATTCTTTCTCTCTCTTTTTCTCTCTCTCGCTCTCTCTCTCTCTCTTTCTCTCCCTCTCTCGCATACATTGAATTGTCATAGTACATAAATTATAGAAAATTCACCAATAAATGAAACATTATATCTTCTCTTTCTCTCTCGCTCTCTTTCTCTCTTTTTTTTCATCATCAGACTATGAATGTAGTCAATAAATTATTCCCTATCTTGACTCTGCTGCAAAGATATCGTGTTTACTTCTTCTTCCTTTTTTTTAGTTTGTATTCGGCAGCGTTGTTGGATTTGAAAGGACTACTTAAAAATTCGCCGTTTCGCAGTTACGTTTACATGGTCTGTGCTTTTGTACGTCGATACGGAGAACATCCTCTTCATTCGCACCCAACGAATACAGGCACGAAATATAGTAGATAAGTAGACACGGTTCATTATTTCAAACAAAACGAACCTTACGATAATATACATTCTCTTCCACTTTCTCCCGCTATTCTCCTCTCCAATTACAAAGATACAACAAGTCGAGTGGAATCTCAGTTAACAAAGCTCTCGGTTATTGCTAATTATATAAATAAAAAATTCGAACACGCAACGATGTAAACGGAACTGTCGCCAGCTTCTTTATTACTGTAAATCCCATATTTAACTATTGATTTGAGGTAGTGTATTCAATGTAATCCTATTACCTTGCTGCTATATGTTGTGTGCGGATATGTGTCTCATGAATTATTTTTTCACACCCATACCCATCATCGACTTCGAGTCCAAAACGCGCGACGCGTGCCGTGTCATAGTTCACCTTCTCTATTATATACAGACCCCCATGCAGGTATGCACCGCTTTACGAAGATTCACTTTAGCGAACGAACGGCATTAGTACCTGTTTTCATTAAACAAAAGCATCCGGAAACGGATATCCGCTTTTAGGAATAAAAGGCAAAACGCTAAAATAGCCTTCAGTGCTTCCCTCGCATCGAACTGTTACAGAGACAGAAATATAAAGAACCGCGTAGTACAAAGTTATATACAGGGTTCAATAATCTATTCTGACATCGTACTGAGCGTATGACATATCGACGAATATATATATATGAACATCCATACCGTCGTACGAATGTAAAGTATCATACAATAGCGTTTAAAATCATATACAATGCTTAAAAATGTACTCTGGCGACTTGCACATTCTACCGCATTAAGTATAAAGAATCACATAGTACTATATAAAGTCATATACCGTGCTCAATAATGTACCCTGGCACCGTATACAGTCTATGACACTAAATGTAAAGTACAGTACCAAATGTAGCACCATATAAAATCATAATGTCCAGAACTGTACTCTATCACCTCATGTGCTATCATATCCTCAGATATGATTCTGTAAATCTTCGAATCTGGGAATGCTCAATGTGTGTTCCCATAAAAAAACAGCAACTGCATTTTCGCTTCATGCCATTTCAGTTCATCAGAGGCTCTATAGAAACGCTCTCCTTTCGTAAAGCGGCCGACACCTGCATTTCTTACAAAACAAAGAATCGCGACGGAAATGAATCGCTGCTGAGTTTAGAGTACCGTTAAAAGTATGTATGACGTGTTATACTTGTAAGAGTGTAAAAACGATCAGGCCACAGTTTCCCGTAATATTGTACTTTGCTTTAACCGTTAGTTATTGCTGCTATAGAGACGCTGTCACACTTATATGATACTCGGTGATTCGGAAAAGAACCCTCGGCACGCGCGTTTTCCCCTATTTTGGACTCATAGTCATCTTAGTCGTAAGGGTGCTTAAAAAATTACCGTCTATGCATGGAGTATGAGAGGACCGAACATCGGGAGTATTTCGAAATACGTTGCTCACCTACGCGATCAACCCCGCTTCTGGGCCGTACACGGTTTTCAAGAAGAAAAGAAGAGCCCAACAGCCTCAAAGTCTGACCCCATATCTCGAAATCCGCCCAACCGTTCGGCGTTTCAACCTCGAAAACCCCTCGCGCTTTTTTCAATACCAAATACGACAAGGCTGCTGACATTAGGCTTGCTAGCACTTGTAAATAATGCCCAGCAAATTGTGCTATTTTGTTTAGTTCTTTTCATTAACTATTATTTCATGAATAATTTATCACATTTTTTTTTACTCTTCATTTAATCGTCTTCACAGATTGGAGAGGGAGAGGGCGCGTGCAACAATCCTGCCACACCAAGTCGGCTCAATCTATGAACACTTCTGTAAAAAATATAACATCTATGGATGGTTGAGCCCTTGGTCAGCGTATAACGAATTAGTACTCTTTGAAGGTAATCGCGGATCACTTCTGCAGGAACAAGTTTAATTGGACGCACTTATCCACGTGTCTCCGGTTTTGTGTCTGTGTGCTGCGTGTTTCGTGTGTGTGTAAGTGTTTTGTGACACTTTCGAGTAACATATCCTTTTCTAAGCCCGTTTAACCGTTTGAGTCCCAGACGGTATTGAAAAAACACTGTCGAAGAATCCCAGACAGCGCAACCGCGCTTTCTCTAAATGAGTTCGAAAAGACCTAAGCAGCGCGATAGCGCTTCTTTTATTTTATGTCAAGAAATACCAAGCGACGCGATAGCGCTTTGTTTATTTCACATCGATGAATCCCAATCGGGATTATGCGTACTGTAAATTTATAAATATTTCAAGTTTTGCACGATAAAAATTATTGAGAAGATAACAATCAAATAAAAAATGTTATTTTGTAATGTATTACTGCATTATTATAATACTATATTACCTATTGTAAAATGCACTATTTACGTTAACACTTGGCATGCGGGCAACGTATTTTTACGTGTTATGTAGTCTGTCACTGGAGCGCGGGTCACGTAAAAATACGTTTCTAGTCGATTTGGTGTTGTTAGTGGATATCCACCACAAATCTACTAAATACGTACAATTACATGAATATGTGACATTATATGCGTGTTATTTGCGTTGCTAGGCAACGCTTTGCATTTTTTTTCTCATAAGTTACGATTGTTGAGTTACTCGATCTTTTGCCGAGTTATTTCGTCTTCAATCGAATTCTTAGCTCCAGAACGTGTTTTATCAATTTGAAGCTTGATTTTTTATTATTGATTACAAAATTGATCAAATGAGCCGTTGTGACAAAGATAGTGATGAAGAAATATGCGATGACAAATTATCGGACTTTTCGTATGATAGTGTGGAAAACTTTAAAAATTGCTTATTTTTTATGATTTCGTGAAAATATCGTTTGTTTTTTGTCAAATAATCATACAGTATATATTTAAGTGTGAAATAAAAAAAGTTTCGTTCATAAAAACGAAGTAGTTTTCGATTTACAGCGATTTTTCTGAATAACCAAACTTCCGTCGGTTCAAGAAAAAACGCCCGCTGCACGCGAAATTCGGCGGCGAAGTATGCCCGCATGCCAAGTGTTAAGTAATAGTAAAAGTTTCAACATCAACTCAAAATACGATTAATCCCTTGGCGTACTTTGACGAGTCTGACTCGTGATGAGAATTTCGGGCCAAACGTGAATCACGAGACAGGCTCGTTGTCGTAATTTCATGTCGAACACGAATATCACGAGTGGGCCTCGTGATCAAAATTTATATATTCTATCAGAAATGTATACATGAAAAAGTTATATTATTTTTTTAAAGTTTTTTTGAAAGTCAATGACGACATTCTTTAACACTTGGCATGCGGGCAACGTATTTTTACGTTTTTTGTAGTCTGTCACTGGAGGGCTGGTCACGTAAAAATACGTTTTTAGTCGATTTGGTGTTGTTAGTGGATATCCACTACAAATCTACTAAATACGCATAATTACATGAATGTGTGACATTATATGCGTGTTATTTGCGTTGCTAGGCAACACTTTGCATTTTTTCCCATAAGTTACGATTGTTGAGTTACTCGATCTTTTGCTGAGTTATTTCGTCTTCAATCGAATTCTTAGCTCCAGAACGTGTTTCATCAATTTGAAGCTTGATTTTTTATTATTGATTACGAAATTGATCAAATGAGCCGTTGTGACAAAGATAGTGATGAAGAAATATGCGCTGACAAATTATCGGACTTTTCGTATGATAGTGTGGAAAACTTTAAAAATCGCTTATTTTTATGATTTCGTGAAAATATCGTTTGTTTTTTGTTAAATAATCATACAGTATATATTTAAGTGTGAAATAAAAAAAAGTTTCGTTCATAAAAACGAAGTAATTTTCGATTTACAGCGATTTGTCTGAATAACCAAACTTCCGTCGGTTCAAGAAAAAACGCCCGCTGCACGCGAAATTCGGCGGCGAAGTTTGCCCGCATGCCAAGTGTTAACACTTTGCGGACCAGGCATTCTATTGCTAATCGTACCCAGTGGCCAGGTATTTTTTTGTGTCAAATATCTTTAAATTAGTGATGATTTGCTAGTAGTTAACACGTTGACTGCCACGGTGGTCACACCGGTGACCGGTGCAAAACATTTGACTAAAAATGCAAAAAATTCGCAATGAATCCTATTTGCAATTTTGTAAAAGCATTTGATATTGGAACGGTGCTTCAATACTTTGGCTTGTAACAACTTTGCGTTACCTTTATTTTGCATGATTTAATCATATTCTGCAGTATTTTATCGCATTGCGGTTCTAAAGTAGCAAACTACGCTTGAGCAAAATACGCAAAAGATTTTACTATAAATGCAAAAATTCGCAATAATGCCTATTTGCAATCTTGTAAATCAATTGATATAGAAACGTTGCTTCAATACTTTTGCTTCTAACAACTCTGCATTACTTTCATTTCGCACGAGTTAATCATACTGTGGAGAATTTTATTGCATTGCGGTTCTAACACAGCAAAATACGCTTGACAGACAATGTGTTAATTTGGAGCTTTCAATAAAACAGTCTGCTTACTATGCATAAAATATATTACTCCTACTGACATTAATACGTTGAGTGCAACAATGATCGCCAGTGACCGATGCAAAACATTTGACTAAAAATGCAAAAAATTCGCAATGAATCCTATTTGCAATTTTGTAAAAGCAATTGATATCAGAACGGTGCTTCAATACTTTGGCTTCTAACAACTGTGCATTACTTTCATTTTGCACGATTTAATCATACTCTGCAGTATTTTATCGCATCGCGGTTCAAACATGGCAAGAAACGCTTGGCAGTCAAAGTGTTAAACTGTCCACAAATATTTCTGTAATATTGCTAATCGTTTTGTCGCTATCCATATTTCAGAGCTTCAAATAATTAATTCGCAACACAAATTACGAAAAACTGCGGCTGACAATCACGTAGCAACTGTGTGATATCTCTTCACCTGCCTCAAACGACAGAATATGCAAGACGAATCTCATCAGTGGCCCAGAATGACGAAATACGCAAGACGATATATCTCGTCAATGGCCCCGAAAGACGAAATAGCAATGACGAGATATCTCGTCATCCGTCCGCAATGTGTTAAAAGGAGCTGTGTGATCTACTTGCGTCAGTAAGTCTGAGCTTTCGACTTCATCAATACGTAACGCACCGTCAGTTGTCAACAATGCTCAAAAAGTGCTGGGTTTTCTCGACATAAAATCTGAACAGCGCGATCGCGCTGCTTGGGACTCAAACGGTTAAGAGAATTTTTCGTTCTTGCGCCGGGTGAGAGAAAAGTCGCCTCACAAAAGGTGTCTCTCCCTTCGACAGCTAATAATATTTAAAAAATGGAACCTAGTCGCAGGCAGGGGATCCGCTGCTGCGGCCCCATGCCTTTTTTTGATTGTACGTAATCGTCGCGCGTTTTTTCCTTCCACTCTCGTTCTCCGCGCTATTGTTGCAGAAGTGATGTTCGCTCTAGTCTTCGTATCATTTAGTTTGCGTTCTCAGTGTCGCACGTTCCCCCTCCCGGTGAGAAACCAAACGCAGTGAACGTAAAAGCACTTTCAATCTCAGAAATCGACGACATCAATTTTGAATTTTGACAATTTTTTTGGTTTCGTTTTCACTTGTGTTATCCTTATATTACCGTCAATATAAGTTTAACAACAGAATGACCGAACTGAGTTCATCGGAATTCAAGTTAAAACAACAATATTACAACGCACGGGCACATTGTATATATATAAACGAAAAAGAAACTTAACGTAAAGCATTTTGACTCACATCGAGATGTAATAGCCTCAACAGTTTCACCAGGGGAAAAACACAAACGAAACATACATTTAATAGTAAAACTAGTAACTACTTCACTACGTCCTATGACAGCGAGAAAATCCTAAGACATGCGTTATGTCGCACGATGATTCAGTATTCGATTTTTTTCAGTTTCTGTTTCGTACCCCTTTTGACCCAGAAATTCCCACAAGCTCAATTGCAATTTCGTTTTTTGCTAGAGAGTATTAATTCTTATTCTCCCATTTCTTTAATCTCATATGACCCCCCTCCCCCCTGCCCCAAATATAACGTCACCCCTTTTTTGCACTGAATGTCTTGTGATTTTTACGCTTTCGTTTAACAATTAATTCAATATCATCCCTCCTGCTATTTTTACTGGTTTCTTTTTTTTTTCTTCATTTCCATCCTATAGCCGGAGAATATCTCAAAATAAAGCAGAAAAATGTTCTGCCTTCAACTTTTACGCTTAATTTACAATTTTTAGATCTTGGAGCCGAAATCCATTACTTCCCGTTAAGCATATAATAATTACGATGACGTTAAGTTTTCTTTTTTTCCCCTCTTGCCCCCGGTCGGTTATTCGGTTAAGCTCGTATGTACTTTTTTTATATGTTTATTGGGAGCACTCTCCCCGTAATGCTGGGAGCAGCGTATTCGTTACTTGTCTTTTTCTTTGTTTTGTTTGCGCTTAATTGGACTATTTCAACTCCTTAGATAAAAATTGATTTTTTTCTCAGACAACAGTTAAAGATTAAAATCATTATTAACTATAATTATCAATTACACGACCATTAGCATGTCTTATACAGTAATAAATTACCATCGTGCTATTTTTATTTTCGACCGTCGACAGTTTGTCAATTATTTTTTTTCCCTTTATTACTAGATGTTATGAGTTATTTAGCGTAACTTAGTAACGAGTATTAGTGGCATCTGCATGTTTTTTTGGTTTTTTTTTTCGTCGAGAAGAATCCAAGTAAATTTTTTTGCGTTTGTTACCTTAATAATTAATGCTGTATGAAACTCAGCTCTGCAAGCTCTTCCGTGAAGCTGATTTAGTGATGCCGCTTTTTCTTGAAACCTGAAAGATAATATTTTGTGTTTATAAATGATACTTCATTCATTTTAGCGTACTGAATATATTTGACTAACTGTTGTGTAGTAGAAGGGATTTAAAAATCATTACCTAATTTAATGTAAGAATTCAAATAGCAAATAAAAGACGATGACAACAAAAGCTTTGTATAATTATTCTGTGTACCCATATCTCAACTTGAGAGAATACACAAAAATGATTCAATGGCATTAGAAAGCGATATAAAGGAAAGATTGTAAAAGCTTTAAGTTGCTAGGAGCCTATAGTAAACCCACCTTTAATTGTAAATGTTAATACAATAATGTCTAATGGCATACGTACTCCTTTTGGCTTTCCCCTTTTTCTGGGTTTTTCTCTTTTTAGCCGGCACAGAAGATGACTCTCCAAAACTTGTGATCTCATCACCCAATGTGCCTAAAGTCGTCATTTGACGACGCCTATGTTTTTCTTGCTTGGTTACTGGCAAACGTGTCATGTAATTCTCCTCGTACTCAATCTTTCGCTTGTTCTCACGACCCAAGCTGGCCTGTTTCTCACTCAGTCCTTGCGTGTCTTCAACAGGAGCATCCAGATACTCCTCTTTGAGTTCTCTTAGAACTGCACCTGACACAGCACGTCTACGTGCTCTTTCACCAGCTTTACGCATTTTTTCTGTCATTGTTTCATCACCATCTGAAACAGTGTGTTGCACCCTCATCGATTAATTAAAGTATTCTTATTACTGCAAAGACATTACCTAGCACACATTGTGAATGTATTAAAACTATTGCAACCATGAAATAAAGGTTATGTATGGGGGAAAGTTGTATAAACTTCTTTTCCTTTTTCATAATGTTAACACGTAGACTGTCAATTTTGATATGTTAGAACAGCAATCCAATGAAATACCGTAGAGTACAATGAAATCGTGTAAAAAAGAAGATAATGCAAAGGTGTTAGAAGCCGAAGTATTGAAGCACAGTTCCAATATCAATTGCTCTTACAAAATTGCAAATAGGCTGCATTGCGAATTTTTTGCATTTGTAGTAAAATCCTTTGCGTATTTTGCTATGCTAGAATCGCGATGCAATGAAATACTGCACAGTATAATTAAATCGTACAAAATAAAGGTGATGCAGAGTTGTTGGGGAACAAAGTATCGAAGCACTGTTTCAATATCAATTGCTCTTACAAAATTGCAAATACGTATCGTTGCGAACTTTTTCTTTCTTAGTATAATCTTTTGCGCATTTTGCTCAAGCGTATTTTGCTACTTTAGAACCACGATGCAATGAAATACTGCAGACCATAATTAAATCATGCAAAATGTAATACAGGTAATGGTAACCCAGAATTGTTAGAAGCCAAAGTATTGAAGCACTCTTGCAATATCAATTGCTTTTACAAGATTGCAAATACGTTTCGTTGCGAATTTTTTCTTTTTTGCAATCTTAGTAAAATGTATTTTGCACTAGTCACCAGAGTATGATTAAACCAAAATGTAATGAAGAATTGGCAGTCAAAGCATTGAATACTATAAATAGATTTGGTGTTTGCGGTGAATTTATATATCATGATGCGATCCACGACTCAACGTTAACAGGTCAGCCTTGCATATAAATAAAAAAGGAATGACAAAATAAAGAAGGAATAACAAAGATAGGGCTAATGAAAATGATAACTAACCATAATGAACAGCAGCTAATTTTGGAGGTACGTAAACGTTAGATTTTCTCGGTTGCGTCGCCTTAAACCCATCCTCTTCTCCATCCTGATCAGATTCAGATTCCTCGTCAAAGCTCTCTATCTTTGCTATCAAAGCGTCAGGATTAGCCTTAAAGTTACTGGGATCATCCGTATTACTGGCGCCTGTCACCGCAGTCTTAACAAGCTTGTCTATCTGATACTTAAGCTTGTGGTCTATTGGTCGGATTTTTTCTAGGACTGTCCTGATCTCGATCATACGATCTATTGACGGATCACCCTCTATGCGCTCCCCCGAACATTTTCTCAGCACTACGTAAGTCAGGTTGATAAGATAGGAAAGTAGCATGTGATACTTCATCTCTAGAAAACTAAGACCCTTGTCCGTCGATATTTCACCGTTCTTTACGCGAATCAGCATATTGTCCACCAGCTGATTCACTTGCAGGACATTGGCGTTCATCTCCCCAAGCAGACGGAACGCCTGTGGCAGATCCCTCTGCTCCATCTCGTCAATTGCCTGCAAACGAAACTCAGTAGAATCTGAGATGAAATACGTAGGCAATCCGATAAGTACTTAGCCTACAAAAGGAAAATGAAAATTTTGGAAAATTGACATTTTTTAACATAGTCTCCTTTTAACTCGATACACTTGATCCAGCGATGAAATCTGGGCATATCCTGCATGAAATATTGGGCATGAGAAAGCTTTCTGCTTGATGTCGCGTTTGCTCACTCTGGATAAGAAGCACATCCATGAGACCACTTCAGAGCAGTGTTTGACATTGTTTAAGCGCAATCCGAAAGAGTTTCTATGTCGTTTTGTGACTGTCGACAAAACGTGGATTCACTGGTACACACCAGAGACCAAGGAACAGTCAAAACAGTGGACTGCGCTCAGCGAATGTGCTCCGAAGAAGGCGAAGACTGTCCTATCGGCTGGAAAGGTGATGGTTTTGTGGGATTCACAAGGTGTGACCTACATAGACTATCTGGAGAAGGGCAAAACAGTCACAGGGCTGTACTATGCCGAATTATTGAGCCGATTCGACGCCGAATTAAGGAAGAAATGGCCTCATTTAGGTGCTCTTTCATCACGATAATGCACCGGCTCACACCTCTGCTGTTGCTGCAACCAAATTGGTTGAATTAAGCTACGAACAGCTGCCCCAGAGACCAAGGAACAGTCAAAATAGTGGACTGCGCCCAGCGAATGTGCTCCAAAGAAGGCGAAGACTGTCCTATAGGTTGGAAACGTGATGGCCACTGTTTTTGGGATTCACTAGGTGTGATCTACATAGACTACCTGGAGAACGGCAAAACAGTCACAGGACTGTACTTTGCCGAATTATTAAGCCGATTCAACACCGAATTAAGGAAACAACGGCCCCATTTGGTGAAGAAAAGTGCTCTTTCACCGCAATAATGCACTGGCTCACAGTTCTGCCGTCGCTACAGCCAAATTGGTTGAATTAGGCTACAAACAGCTGCCCCAGAGACCAAGGAACAGTCGAAACAGTGGACTGCGTCCAGCGAATGCGCTCTGAAGAAGGCAAAGACTGTCCTATCGTCCGGAAAAGGCAAAACAGTCACAGGGCTGTACTATGCCAAATTATTGAGCCGATTCGACATAGAATTAAGGAAAAAATGGTCCCATTTGGTGAAGAAAAAAGTGCTCTTTCACCACGATAACGCACCGGCTCACACTTCTACCGTCGCTACAGCCAAATTGGTTGAATTAGGCTACGAACAGCTGCCCCAGAGACCAAGGAACAGTCGAAACAGTGGACTGCACCTGGCGAATGTGCTCCAAAGAAGGCAAAGACTGTCCCATCGGCCGGAAAGGTAATGGCCACTGTTTTCTGGGATTCATAAGGTGTGATCTACATAGACTACCTGGAGAAGGGCAAAACAGTCACAGGGCTGTACTATACCAAATTATTGAGCCGATTCAATGCCGAATTAACACGTTCACGCCAGAGTGTACCACCGGTGGCTCGCGCTCAACTGGCTCATCGCGCGTGAACATTTGTTTAGACGCTGCTCACTATCAAAAATATAGTTTGTTTAGTAAGTGGACAAAATTGCTGTATAGTTGAGAATTTAGATAATTGAAATTTAACCCTTAGCGCTCCGTAGGCTCCGCTGCGGAGCCGAATGTTTTTAACACGATTGCGCTTAAAATGCTGCAGTATCGTCGGCATTAGCAATTGATAACTGTAGTTAAAACGTAAGCAGTCTCTGCACTGTTACGATTAACCATTTTTTGACCTTTTTTATAGCACGTGTAATTCTTCTTACTTAAAATAAAATTCCGTTTCACTTGTTCCGCTGCGAAAATGTGCCGGAGCGCTAAGGGTTAAATAATTGAACAAGCAACAATCGTACGCCACCAAATGAAGTGCTGCATGAATTTGAGGGCCACCTCACAGCGAAAAACATGAAAATCGGCCCTGGCGTGAACGTGTTAAGCAAACGACAGCCCCATTTGGCGAAGAAGAAAGTGCTTTTTCACCACAATAATGCACCGGCTCACACCTCTGCCGTCGCTACAGCCAAATTGGTTGAATTAGGCTACGAACAGCTGCCCCATCCACCGTATTCTCCAGATTTGGCCCCATGTGACTTCTTTTTGTTCCCAAACTTCAAAAAGTCACTTGCTGAGCAGAAATTTGAGTCGAATGAGGAGGTTATCGCCGCCACGGAGCCCTACTTTGCAGATCTCCAGAAAATGTATTTTTCAGACAGGTTGAACAAGTTGGAGCATCGCTGGATCAAGTGTATCGAGTTAAAAGAAGACTATGTTGAAAAATAAATCGTCAATTTTCCAAAATTTTCGTTTTTCTTTTGTAGGCTAAGTACTTATCGGACTGCCCACATAAGCAGCCTTCACAGAAATTTGAAACACACAATTTATATAAGAAATGCAGAATACTGAAACGTCACGATTAAGGTGTATTAGACAGAGTAGAGAATAAAATACCCTACCATGGTGAGTAGCAACGAAATTCTATCCGCAGCGTGTTTTTGTTTTGATAACCCTAACGCCGTCGAACCCGTTCCGTATTTCTGAAACTCTCCTCCTATGTCATGTTCTCAGTCGGCGAGTCGTCGACGATTTTTCGGCCCCGTATATTTTCCGGCACCGTTGACAGTGGTTTTCGGTCGAAAAACAAAAACGGCGGTAAATTTCGTCCGTAAAACCGTCGGTTTAACCGACCTCCCCGCAATATTCCGACACGGAAATTCGCGTGCCGTATGATTTTCAGAAAAATGTCCGCTCCGCGAATGTACGGGAAAAAAGCGCAATAATCTGCTGCCATCTTTCCTATTTACTAATGGATGACAGCGGAAAAAAAACAATCAAAAATTCCCAATAGACCTGGGTAGAAAAATTCGCTCCTCTCGGCTCGCCCGGCGGAAATTCGTCGAAATAATATGCTCAAAACGTTCCACTCACCTGTACCATTGTTCCGTAATAAAAATTAACCGAACAAACGCATATCTAAATAACGTAACTTGTAATTAAACGAGTCCCCACGTGGGACGATATTTTCCTTTTCGGGGGTATATTTTTTCGCTCGGAAAAGCCTGGTCAAAACACCAACTATCATGCATCGTACCCACGTCATCATCTGTCATTCCTTTATCGCCCAGAACGACGTGGATAATATTAATCATTCGCCTCAACCTTTACAACGGCAGAATTACGGCGATTCGCGGATTTCGTCGAAAAATCTTAAAAACGAATTGAGACCACTTCCTTTTACTTCGCAGGATTAAAAAATTGCGGGAATTTCAAGAATTAATACCGCGGCCCCTGTCCCACGACTCTTCGTTCTTCGAAAACTAACGCTATAATCGACCATCCTGATATCCTCTGTATATGTATTTCTAACTTCGGTCAAATGTTGCGTAGGACCCAAACTGTAGGCGGCAAAGTCCACGTGTGTTGTTCTATATACAATAAACGAGGCCTAATTTTTTCGTAAAAGAAAAACAGTCGAGCCGGCAAAAATAATTGACAATTACTCTTTACATAAACTTTGTTTCCAAAGTCGGTCGCTCACGCAATATTGTTGAGTGATTTATCAAAGTTTTGACTTCCCTTACTTTTTTATCATCTAACACACTTCTTTGCGGCTTCCATCCGTGTTTTTCTTTTTACTGTGTTAGTTCGCGAAGTGCCCCAAGGATTCTCGGCTAGGGAATTTTTTTCCACCTCCCGACCAGCAATTGTTTCGCTCGACCCTAGCAGCCCCACTGTCAAAGTCACTCGTAACAAGTTTCAGATTAAAGTAAATTTCATTTTTGACGTGAAGTGCGAGAGAGCCAGTGTGCGGGGTCGTGATTAGAGCTCTGATTACGAACGCGGCGTGGCGCGGCTTTGACCAAAATAAAAAGGGTAGAATGGTAAGGTGTCACCGGCTCGGACGATTCTTGAGATTTGGTTTTCGATAGCGAGTCGGCGACGGATTTTTATTCGGCGGCGACTCGCTTGGTTTACGAGAGCATGCCGGGTTGCGTGGAAGAAGAACTGACGACGTGTGTCGCAGTTGAGAATGTCACGACTGTGGAATTGGCGAAAATTAGGAGGAGTTAAAGGATTGGAGTGACATGAGTTGTTGACGAGTGTTGGGGCAGAAAATGTTTTGCACACGCAATTCGGATTATGTGGGGCTGGAGATTATGTATATTTATGTTGACGTGGTTGAGTGGTGGATAAATACGTTATAAAATTAATCATGTGGACAGCTAGTGCATTGGATTGTTTCTGTAGTAGCAATGTTTGACTGTTGTTTGAATGTTACTACACTGTCATTACTACATTGTATTAATTTGATGAACTTGTTTCATTTTCATAGGTGAATGCTAGAGATACTGGATTATGTGTCGCTGGAGATTATGTATATTTATGTTGACGTGGTTGAGTGGTGGATAAATAAGTTATAAAACGAATCATGTGTGTACATACTGCATTGAATGTTTTTGCAGCATCAACATTTCGCTTTCATTCGAATGTTACTACATTCAACGTTACTACTTTCAAACAATAGTGAAACATTGATGCTATAAATACTGGATTATGAGTCGCTGGAGATTATGTATATTTACATTGACGTGGTCGTGTGGTATATAAATACATTATAAAACAAATCATGTGGACATCTACTGCATTGAATTGTTTCTGTAGTATTAATGTTTTGCTTTCATTTGAATGTTACTACAGTGTATGACGGTGTAGTAACATTCAAACGACAGTGAAATGTTGATATTACAGAAACTATTCAATGCAGTAGATGTACACAGTTGAATTGTTTCTGTAGCATCAACGTTTCACTTTCATTTCAATGTTACTACAGTGTATGACAGTGTAATAACATTCACTGTCGTTTGAATGTTACTACATTTAATGATACTATGTTGAAATGACAGTGAAACATTAATGCTACTACATTCAAACGACAGTGAAACTTTGATGCTACAGATACTGGATTATGTGTCGCTGGAGATTATGTATATTTACATTGACGTGGTCGTGTGGTATATAAATACATTATAAAACGACTAATCATGTGTAATTGTTTTTGTAGCATCAACATTGTTTCTGTAGTATCAATGTTACTACTGTTGTTTGAAACATTGATGCTACTACATTCAAATAACAGTGAAACATTGATGCTACAGATACTGGATTTTGTGTCACTGGAGATTATGTGTATTTACATTGACGTGGTCGTGTGGTATATAAATACGTTATAAAACGAATCATGTGTACATCTACTGCATTGAATTGTTTCTGTAGTATCAATGTCTCACTTTCATTTGAATCTTAGTACAGCGTATGATGGTGTAGTAACATTCAAACGACAGTGAAATGTTGATGCTACAGATACTCGATTATGAGTCGTTGGAGATTATGTATATTTACATTGACGTGGTCACGTGGTATATAAATACGTTATAAAATGAATCATGTGGACAGCTAATGCATTGAATTGTTTCTGTAGTATTAATGTTTCGCTTTCATTTGAATGTTACTACTTTCAAACGACAGTGAAACATTGATGCGACTACATTCAAACGACAGTGAAACTTTGATGCTACAGATACTGGATTATGCATCGCTGGAGATTATGTATATTTACATTGACATGGTCGTGTGGCGTAGAAATACGTTATAAACCGAATCATGTGTATACGTACTTCTTTGAATTGTTTCTGTAGCATCAACGTTTCGCTTTCAATTGAATGTTACTACTTTCAAACGACAGTGAAACATTGATGCTACTGCATTCAAACACGTGGTCGTATGGTGTATAAATACGTTATAAAACGAATCATGGGGACATTTATTGCACTGAATTGTTTCTGTAGCATCAACGCTTCACTGTTGTTTGAATGTTATTATAGTGTATGACAGTGTAATAACATTCAAACGACAGTAACATTGTAGTAACATTCAAATGAAAGCAAAACATTGATACTACAGAAACAATTCAATGCAGTAGATGTACACAGTTGAATTGTTTCTGTAGTATCAATGTTTCGCTTTCATTTGAATGTTACTACAATGTTACTGTCGTTTGAATGTTATTACACCGTCATACACTGTAGTAACATTCAAATGAAAGCAAAATGTTGATACCACAATGTATGACGGTGTAATAACATTGAAACGACAGTGAAATGCTGATGCTACAGATACTGGATTACGGGTCATTGGAGATTATGTATATTTACATTGACGTGGTTATGTGGGGTATAAATACGTTATAAAAAGAATCATGTCAAACAGCTACTGCATTGAATTGTTTTTGTAGCATCAACATTTCGCTTTCATTCAAATGTTACTACATTCAATGTTACTACTTTCAAACGACAGTGAAACATTGATGCTACTACATTCAAACGACAGTGAAACGTTGATGCTACAGATACTGGATTATGCATCGCTGGAGATTATGTATATTTACATTGATATGGTCGTGTGGTGTATAAATACGTTATAAAATTAATCATGTGGACAGCCACTGGATTGAATTGTTTTTGTAGCATCAACATTTTGCTTTCATTCAAATGTTACTACATTCAACGTTACTACTTTCAAACAACAGTGGAATATTGATGCTACTACATTCAAACGACAGTGAAACATTGATGCTACAGATAGTGGATTATGAGTTGTTGGAGATTATGTATAGTTACATTGACGTGGTCATGTGGTGTATAAATACGTTATAAAAAGAATCATGTGTACAGCTACTGTATTGAATTGTTTCTGTAGCACCAATGTTTCACTGTTATTTGAATGTTACTACAGTGTATGACGGTGTAGTAACATTCAAACGACAGTGAAACATTGATGCTAGAGATACTGGATTATGCATCGCTGGAGATTATGTATATTTACATGAACATGGTGGTGTGGTGCATAAATACATTATAAAACGAATCGTGTAGATGTACTTCACTGAATTGTTTCTGTAGCATCAACGTTTCAGTTTCATTTGAGTGTTACTGCACCATTATTACTACACATTGTATTAGCTTGATAAATTTGTTTCATTTTCATAATTGAATGCTATTTACATCAAACTTCTGACAGTTATGCTTTCTGTTCTTTTATAGGGAAGAATAAAAAGAAATGCTGCGGTACTTATGATAATATCCTTTCTACTCGAGGCAAATGGCTTCTACGTACCAGGTGTTGCTCCCATGGAGTTCAAGAAGGGACAAAAGATCGAAGTAAAAGCAGTCAAAATGACCAGTACGCATACGCAATTACCGTATGAGTATTACTCGCTTCCATTTTGCGTACCCAAAAATGGAACATTTATTTATAAGTCTGAGAATTTAGGAGAAGTGCTGCGGGGTGACAGGTAAGCAGAATAGAATGTTGAGTGTTCATCAAATTTTCATCAAATTTTTAATAAGCCTGGATTGGCGATTAATGGAACAAAATATTTGTGATACTTTGCAGAATTGTAAATACACCTTACGAGGTGGCTATGGGAGAGAACATTAGTTGTCGTCTTTTGTGCCATCATCAGCATAATCTGATGACATGGAGCGAAGATGACTCACAGCGTGTTATAGAGCGCATTCGGCATGAATATTCAGTGCATCTGTAAGTAGTTTTATATTTGCAACCTGACAGAACAAAATTGTTTGTATATATATTCTCTAATACAGATTAATAGATAACTTACCAGCAGCAACAAAGAAAGTTCACAAGGAGACAAACAATGTCATTGTGTACCATGGATATCGTTTAGGTGGCATTATGAACGATCAAGTTTATATTAATAATTACCTTAAGTTGATATTAAGCTATCACAAACACGGAGAGTAAGTATTTGTCAATCGGTTAATAATAGGATATAGTTTTAGAAATGACATTGCCATTTTTGGTTGCAGAAATGAGTTTAGAGTAGTAGGATTTGAAGTGGAAGCAAAATCTGTGGATGCCGCAGCATTGAAATTTGAGGAAAACACTTGTATAATACCTTCCGAGACCTTGCCTCAGTTTGTTAGCCCATCAGGCACCAGACTTCTGTTTCTATATTCTGTAGAATGGAGAAAGTCAGACGTCAGTTGGGCGAGCAGATGGGATATTTATTTGGGAATGGGTGACGTCGAGATTCATTGGTTCTCAATTATAAATTCTCTTATTGTTGTTTTTTTCCTCTCTGGTAACTATAAATTCGAAAGCGTATTCCCGAATTTTTTCAACAAGCCAAGAAAGAAGACAGACCGTTTCAAAATGAATGTTCATAGGAATTCTGACTGTGATAATGGTTCGAACGCTTAAAAGGGACATTGCGCGTTACAATGCCGGCGAAAGCGATAGTCTCGCGGGTTTGGATGACACTATCGAAGAAACAGGCTGGAAATTAGTTCATGGAGATGTTTTCCGACCTCCATCTAACCCCCGTTTGTTCGCTGCCGTCATAGGCAGCGGCATACAGATATTTTTTATGGCTTTAAATACGATATGTAAGTGCAAGACAATTATTTACTCTATATATAGATAATAGGATAGCTTCCCGTTTTTGTTACAATCATTTTATACGATACATTTCATTTTATTCTCTCGGAATTTTATACATTACAGTACAATCATTAACCCCATATAATGGGTTAATAATTAAATAATTAATTTAATTAATTAATTAATTTGTTACAAGAATTTTATACGATACTTTCCATTTATACAATACATTTCATTTTATTCTCTCGGAATTTTATACCTCACTGTACAATTATTACCCCAACAATGGGTCAATATTATTAGAGTTTACATTGATATTAATTTTTTTTGTCTGTTTCTGAGCTTTGTAGTAGGATGTAAAGTGCAAGTCAATGATGTACTCTATATATAGATAATACGATAGCTTCCCGTTTTTGTTACAATAATTTTATACAATACTTTTCATTGTATACGATACATTTTATTTTGTTCTTTCGGAATTGTATACCTTACTGTACAGTCAAAAGCCCATGGGTTAATATTATTAGAATTTACATAGATATTAATTTTTTTGTCTGTTTCTGAGATTTGTAGTAGGATATAAAGTGCAAGACAATTACGTACTCTACATATAGATAATAGGATAGCATCCCGTTTTGTTACAATCATTTTATACAATATTTTTCATTTTATACGATACATTTTATTATTCTCTCGGAATTTTATATCTTACTGTACAATCATTACCCTAACAATGGGTCAATATTATTAGAATTTACATTGATATTAATTTTTTTGTCTGTTTCTGAGATTTGTAGTAGGATGTAAAGTGCAAGACAATTACGTACTCTATATATAGATAATAGGATAGCTTCCCGTTTTTGTTACAATCATTTTATACGATACTTTCATTTATACGATACATTTCATTTTGTTCTCCCGGAATTTTATACCTTACTTTACAGTCATTACCTCAACAATGAGTTAATATTATTAGAATTTACATTGATATTAATTTTTTTGTCTGATTGTAAGATTTGTAATAGAATGTAAAGTGCAAGACAATTACGTACTCTATATGTAGATAACACGATAGCTTCCCGTTTTTCTTACAATCATTTTATACAATACTTTTCATTTATACGATACATTTAATTTTATTCTCTCGGAATTTTACCTTACTGTACAGTCATTATCCCAACAATGGGTTAATATTATTAGAATTTACATTGATATTAATTTTTTTGTCTGTTTCTGAGATTTGTAGTAGGATGTAAAGTGCAAGACAATTACGTACTCTATATATAGATAATACGATAGCTTCTCGTTTTTGTTACAATTATTTTATACGATACATTTCATTTTATTCTCTCGGAATTTTATACCTTACTTAACAATCATTACCCCAACAATTGGTTGATATTATTAGAATTTACATTGATATTAATTTTTTTGTCTGATTTTAAGATTTCTAATAGGATGTACATTTACTACAAAATATTTGCTCACATTTACAGTTTTCGCAATGTTGGGTATGCTATCCCCTGCAAGTAGAGGAGCACTGGGAACTTGTTCGATATTTCTTTACGTATTTTCCGGATTGATAGCCGGCTACTTTTCTGCACGTCTGTATAAAACGATGCGTGGTCGAGAATGGAGACGCGCCGCATTATTGGTGAGTAAAAATTTTGAAACGTTCTACCCTAAATCCAGCAATATACAGAAAAAGTTAAAGAGGATTTTTCTTTACAGACCGCAACACTTTATCCTGGCATCGTCTTCACGACGTGTTCGTTTTTGAACTTCTTCATATGGGGAAAGCACAGTTCAGGGGCAGTTCCTTTTGTAACAATGTTAGCCCTGATCTGTCTTTGGTTCGGCATTTCACTTCCGCTTGTGTATCTCGGATACTTCTTTGGATATCGTAAGCAACCCTTTACGCATGCAGTCAGAACGAATCAAATTCCTAGACAAGTTCCTGACCAGTTGTGGTACATGAATCCGGTATTTTGGTAAGACAATCAGAACAAACGATAAACGTAAAAAGAAAAAAAAAGATCACTACATGTTTGCTGTGTTTTTCTAGTACTCTCATGGCTGGAATTCTACCGTTCGGCGCAGTATTCATAGAATTATTATTCATCCTGACGGCGGTATGGGAAAATCAATTTTACTACCTATTTGGATTTCTATTCCTCGTCTTCTGTATTCTCGTGATATCCTGCTCTCAGATATCCATTGTTATGGTTTATCTCCAGTTATGCGGCGAAGTAAGTACTGTACTTATATATATTGGGTTGTTCAGAAAGTAATTTCGTTTTTTTTTTTTTTTTTTTTTTTTGTGAAAATGAAAAACAATTTTCGGATAATGAACAAATAATTTATTAAATTATATATTGGCCATTCTGATCCAATACTTTTTGCCATCTTTCTGGTAGTAGCATGATTCCACGCTCATAAAATTTTTGGTCTTTGCTGGCAAAGAATCGATCGAGATGGTTGTCGACCTCCTCATTTGAAGTGAAGGTTTTACCGTCTAAAAAATTTTGTAGTGGCCGGAACAAATAATAATCCGAAGGTGCCAGATTTGGAGAATATGGTGGGTGTGGCAATGTATCCCATTCAAGCTGTAAAATCTTTTGGCGAGTGACCAAACTTGTATGAGGTCTCGCATTATTTTGGTGGAACCCTACACCTTTTCTGTTGATTAATTCTGGCCTTTTCTGTTGAAGTGCATCATTCAGTTTGACCAGCCGATGACAGTAGACTTCCGAATTAATTGTTGTGTTATCCGGTAAAAGCGAAAAAAAAACGATTCCTTTATAATCCCACCAAACAGACAGCATCACCTTTGTTTGATGGATATCGGCTTTAGAAATGCTTTGAGCCGGTTCATCTTTTTTGCTCCATGATCTCTTGCGTTTGACATTGTTATATACAACCCATTTTTCGTCGCTAGTAATGATGTGCTTCAAAAATGGATCGTTTTCATAACGTTTGAGGAGCGAATCACAGGCGTCAACGCGACGACCCAAATTTCTCTCCGTGAGAACATGGGGAACCCATATATCGAGCTTCGAGATTAAACCCAGGCTTTTCAAGGGGTCATAAACAATTGAATTTGATAAACTCAACCTCTCACCGATCTTACGTGTTGTTATTCGCCGGTTTGCATCAACTAATGCCTTTATCGTGTCTTTATCAGCTTCAACCGGCCTTTCAGAACGTGGTCCATCTTCGACATTAAAATTGCCAGATCGAAATTTTGTAAACCAGTTCTGGCACTGGCGTACTGTCAACACATCTCCATACACATCGGCTAATTTCTTTCTGGCTTGAACGGCATTTTTACCTTTTCTATAGTAAAAGAGTAAAATATGACGAAAATACTGCTTATTGCTCTCCATATTTAAAAGAGCACCAACCAAAAACCTGTACTGTCAACACATCTCCGTACACATTGGCTAATTTCTTTCTGGCTTGAACAGCATTTTTACCTTTTCTATAGTAAAAGAGTAAAATATGACGAAAATACTGCTTATTGCTCTCCATATTTAAAAGAGCACCAAGCAAAAACCTGTACTGTCAACACATCTCCATACAGATCGGCTAATTTCGTTCTGGCTTGAACAGCATTTTTACCTTTTCTACAGTAAAAGAGTAAAATTTGACGAAAATACTGCTTATTGCTCTCCATATTTAAAAGAGCACCAAGCAAAAACCTGTACTGTCAACACATCTCCATACAGATCGGCTAATTTCTTTCTGGCTTGAACAGCATTTTTACCTTTTCTATTGTAAAAGAGTAAAATCTGACGAAAATACTGCTTATTGCTCTGCATATTTAAAAGGGCACCAACGAAAAACCTGTACTGTCAACACATCTTCTCCATACACATCGGCTAATTTCTTTCTGGCTTGAACAGCATTTTTGCCTTTTCTATAGTAAAAGAGTAAAATATGACGAAAATACTGCTTATTGCTCTCCATATTTAAAAGAGCACCAACCAAAAACCTGTACTGTCAACACATCTTCTCCGTACACATCTGCTAATTTCTTTCTGGCTTGAACAGCATTTTTACCTTTTCTATAGTAAAAGAGTAAAATATGACGAAAATACTGCTTATTGCTCTCCATATTTAAAAGAGCACCAAGCAAAAACCTGTACTGTCAACACATTTCCATACAGATCGGCTAATTTCTTTCTGGCTTGAACAGCATTTTTACCTTTTCTATAGTAAAAGAGTAAAATATGACGAAAATGCTGCTTATTGCTCTCCATATTTAAAAGAGCACCAAGCAAAAACCTGTACTGTCAACATATCTTCTCCGTACAGATCTGCTAATTTCTTTCTGGCTTGAACAGCTTTTTATCTTTTCTATAGTAAAAGAGTAAAATATGACGAAAATACTGCTTATTGCTCTCCATATTTAAAAGGGCACCAACCAAAAACCTGTACTGTCAACACATCTTCTCCATACACATCTGCTAATTTCTTTCTGGCTTGAACAGCATTTTTACCTTTTCTATAGTAAAAGAGTAAAATATGACGAAAATACTGCTTATTGCTCTCCATATTTAAAAGAGCACCAACCAAAAACCTGTACTGTTAACACATCTTCTCCATACGCATCGGCTAATTTCTTTCTGGCCTGAACAGCATTTTTACCTTTTCTATAGTAAAAGAGTAAAATATGACGAAAATACTGCTTATTGCTCTCCATATTTAAAAGGGCACCAACCAAAAACCTGTACTGTCAACACATCTCCATACAGATCGGCTAATTTCTTTCTGACTTGAACGGCATTTTTACCTTTTCTATAGTAAAAGAGTAAAATATGACGAAAATACTACTCATTGCTCTCCATATTTAAAAGAGCACCAAGCAAAAAGCACAGCGTAGAATCAATTGGACTTTTTCACACATAAGCCTTGCTATATCAGCTCTCAAAACATATTATGATTATGCGGCTTAAGGGGTTATGTTTACTTGGGTTGGTGAAAAAAATCGACTTTTTTTTATTGCATTTTCTTAATGTACATCATTTTAAGAATGTTTCCTCAAAAGTACATAAGAATCGGAGCATACGTTCAAAAATTATAAGCGTTTATCTGGAGCGCTAGTATGTGTGATTAGTAAAGAGCTTGAAACTTTAAACGCGATTATCTCGAAACTGTTTCTTAAAACATACGGTTGCGGTGACCACGATTTCTCAAAAACTACTTCACTAATTTTATATACTTATTTGTCATTACGATAGGCAGGGCCTGAACGAAGGATTTTTTATTTCGGTAATAAAAAAAAAAGTTACAACATAAAAACGACAGTTAGACCATCTCAAAACACGGATTTTTTCGTAAAATTGCTGCCATTCTTGTAAAAATTAAAATTTTTCAAAATCCTTCGTTCAGGCCCTGCCTATTGTAATGACAAATAAGTATATAAAATTAGAGTCCGATCGGTGAAGTAGTTTTTGAGAAATCGCGGTCACCGCAAGTGATGAAAATAAACGGAAGCTCTAGGAGAAGAGCTATATTTCCTCCATTTTTTAATATTTTCTTATAAAAAAATGTATACAAGTACCACTAAATACGTACTTTTTGGTAATATTTTGCGAATTTTAATTAGTACTCACTAAAATGGCAAAAAAAATGTTGAAAATCATGTCATTTCGTCAATCCCAAGTAGGCATCACCCCTTAACACTTTGTTGACCGGCAATTTTCGGCAAAAGCTGTCTCAAGTCACCGGCTATTATTTCGTAATTGAACATGGAAGTGAAACAATGTAAATAACCTTCAAGAAAGTTTGTTCGTGTATAATGAATTCAAATTGAACTTTGGACATAAATTTTGTGTAACTTTTAATATTTTTTCGTATGATTAACTGTACAGTAGTTATTTACGCGTAGATGTAGACAAGACGTTTTGCACATATATCTTGTTTCGTTGCGCTTTGCTTTTAAAGAGATAGATTATGCCCTTGTTATTTCATTTTCATATAAGCATTTTCCAAATGACTACAACTTAGTTAAAAATCACTCGGGCAACTATATAAAGCATCCACGTATAATTTATTGAAAAATGCTTCACCGTCACGTTCTGTCGCTCTTTACACTTTCTAATACTAGAATTGTAATAAAAGCCTCAGTACCAAGAAAAGTATACTTTTTTATAATGAAGTAGACGCCAGTGAACACAATGAACAAAATTTTTCTATGTTCTATATTGCCCTGTGTTTCGAAAATTAAAATAGCTGACGCAAGTACAAACACGAGTTAACTCGTGACCGGTCAACAATGTGTTAAGTGTGGAGTTGGGTGCAAAAAATACAATTAAATCCTCTTTCCTGAAAAAACGAAATTACTTTCCGAACAACCCAATATTACAAGCGTTAGGAGCCAAAATATCGGTTCAACAATTTTGATAATTATTTTCTTTAATTGTTCAACAGGATTACAGGTGGTGGTGGCGAAGTTTTATAGTCAGCGGCGGTTCAGCGGTCTACGTCCTAGCTTACTCGATATTTTACTTCATGACAAAGCTAGAAATCACAGAACTAGTTCCCACCCTCATGTACTTCGGTTACACAATGTTAATGGTGCTTACATTCTGGTTATTAACGGGTACGATCGGCTTCTTCGCCGCCTATGCGTTCATCAGAAAGATATACGCAACCGTAAAGATAGACTGGACGAAATTACCATGAACAGAACAGAAAGCAATGGGTAAGAGTCAGAGAGAGCGAGGGAGAGAGAAAAATTACATGTTCACATGTTTACGAGATGAAAGTTTCTTTTAAAGAAAGAGAGCGGAATGCACGTCAAAGTTTATATAAAAAGTCCCGGTACATCTGTGACAAGACAATGAGTACGGAGGATCGAGTACGAATGCAAACGTTTCGTCGACGGTGTATAGTGTTTTCGATGCGAGATATTACGGGGGTGTGCCCACGTTATAAGAAGTTTTACGCCAATGTTCGCTGCACTCGAAAAGATTGCGGCCACCTTGATTTAGCGTGAACAAAGACTTGTAGACAAACAGTTTTTCCATTACATTAGACCCCTTTCCATAGACTACACGTTTTCTGTCATTTTTCTAACGAGCGTTTCTCCACTCTCGTCTGCGGTTGTGAACTAACGTTAGTGAGAAGAGTTTATTGAGAGATGCATTGGCTATATTAATATCGGTTGCCAAGATACGGAAAAGAATAGCCCCGATTCCGGAGGGTAAGAGTGAGTAGAGTCTGAAGATGTGATATTAGTAATGGTCAATGCAAATCAACGTAGCCAGTAATGTGAGTTCAAACTTATTTTTTATTTTCCTTAAGTTAAGGACGTACACGATGACACAGTTTTGTGTCTTCGTTTCGTTGAGGGGATTTGTTGGAACATGCGGATGAACGATTTATGTAAGATTGAGAATACAAAGTTTTATGTAATTTACTTATATTTCACGTCAGTCTGACCAGATCTTTATTCCTTAATATCGATACGTAACGTGATTCGGATTATTTAATGACACGTAATCTTTTTTTTTTGGCACACGTAACGTAGATATGTTACATTCTTTACATCATGTAAAATGTTAATTACACTTTGAAAAACACGTGTTACGGTATTTTTATGTTGAGTCCCACAACATACTTTGAATGTTTGAATTATCGTAAGCCTCGTGGAAAAAGTAAGAACTTGATACTGAAAATAGGTGTAAATAATATGTAACAAATACTTTTGAAGATGTATACTTATATACATATATATAATTATTTCAGTAAATCCAAACCTGTACTTCCACAATTGCTTCTGAGGTATATGTACACGACCACTTCGTCACATTTTCTTTATCATAAGTAACAAAACAAAAAAACAAGCAATGACCCTTGTCAGTGTATAAGAAACTCGAAAGATCAATCTCTTAATGAAGTTTCAAGAAGTGATGCCGACTTTGCTTTGGTCTACATTTTATAATTAGATATAAAAGAATACATACTGTGCTGATAATATATATCTTTATCACAGTAGTTTCTATAGGCATATAACATTTTGATACAGAATAATTATTAGGAGTAAAGACACCCTGGAAGAGAAAGCGAGAGATTATATATGATTATAGGAATATATAAAATGGTGATATACCAAAGTGGACGATAAATGATTAAAATAAACAACTCACTAACAACATCGATGGATTATCTTTATTGCGCCAACTGAAAGATGGTATCGTGAACTCTAATATATCGTCTCTGTGTATCCTTCTGCAACCATGATGCGTATGTCCCGCAACAATCAGTCTTGGATTTAAAATATCTAAAAGCTTTATATTCATTTGTTACACATTGGACATTACGCTCTTTTACGTACAAAATTGTTATTAAGTTGGATATACTTGTTCCGATGATTCCTTTGACAAGCATTCCCATCTTTCACGGAACTTTATGTCCTTTATATCGTCTGGTGCTTGGTCAATCTCGTTACATATTGAATCTGATTCACGATACATTGGATAGTGCTAAAAAAGGTATGGAATTTAATAATGCTTTATTTATAAGACTATACTTGGGACGCACCTGTAATAGAATAGGTCTGCTGTATCTTGCGATCATGTTTGACTTGTCACAATCACTGCCAATGTTGTTTGCACATTTCAGATGTTCTGGAAAAACGGTATCGATGATATTTGTTATGAAGAGCGACAATATTTTATATTTCTTTGCGTTTTGTTACGCACTGGCTATTTTATTCACTGCAACTTCTGTGGGTCGACAGAGAAAGCAACCATCGCCTTCCAGTGCCATACTGTTCAAAAGGACAAAATGATTGCCCCTTATGGTAACTCTCCTTACACCCTGTGCTTTTAATCCATTTACGAATCTTTGATTCAAGTAGGGTGTAATAGCTGAACAAAAAGAACGTATGGAAATAGATGGTAATCAACACAATTTCAACAACTTCCACCCTTCGGATGGCAATAACGCAAAATCTCAGTACTGTAACGAAATGGATATCTAATATACCATAATGAAATCCCACATCATGATTTCCTGCTACGACATAGATGTGCGTGTTTTCTGGTACAGAAAACAGTGAGTAAAATCTTGCTACATACTGATCGAATTCAGCTGCGCTGCACCATAAACCCTCATCGAATACGTCTCCTACATAACAACAGTAATATTTTAGTGTCTGCATCTAAAGATTGCATTTATGTTTCTTACCTAACACAAACACCAGATCTGGACTATGCAACGTCATTGCTGTTTGAAATGCTCTGTACATTTGCCATTCCCTGAAGGTAGCATAACAAGGAACACAAACAAAAAATTCAATGATTGTCAAGTTTCAAAATTTTGCACAATTAGTTGCTAAAGAAAAGGTATGTACTTCAAACCTTCTGAGTTTATCAAACCAATGACCGTTTCTTGAACCTAACAAATGAGTGTCTGCTAAGAATAACGCATACACTGGAGTCTCATCCACTGTTGGCCGAGGAATTGTTGAATCTACTTTGCGGGGATCTAAAGTGGGCCATTCGCACTGGATAAAAGAAGAATATCATTCACGGTCTATATTAAATCACTGAGAACTATGTGAAAGAGTTAGCAAGCAACAGTTGTCATTATTTACCTGTGCAAGTACAACATAATATATAAGGTATTCACAGAAGAAAGAGGTGCACAATAAACCTACAAACGCTTCCAAGAAACGCTTTTTGTATGAACACATTTTTGAGTTCATCATGTTTAACTTATTCCATAAAATACGCTCGTCCTACTCCTCAATTATAGTGTACGCAATGGAAATATGATTAAAAACTGAAATTTTAAGCGTTGGTCGGCGGCACACGTAAGCAAGTTAGTCGAATGACTAAGGTAATTTGATAACGAGAATATTTATACCAATTTTTCATTTAGAATAGAGGCAAATGTAATAGAGTTCCGATTATGGTTTGTGGATTGGTTTACATCGATTTTGAATTTTCGTGTTCACTTTAGGTAGATGTAACCTGTGATAACGATAGATACTGAATATTTATCAGGCCCTATCAAGCAGGTGGCACACTCTGTCGGTGTCCAAGCGTATCATCAAACCGGCTCCTGATGCATTGTATAAATAGCGGAGAAAAAACAAATCCTCTCTGAAATGATTCTTACTCAATGAATATTAAGTATTGCAAAGATGCATCAATCAAAATGTGCCGAATTTACGATGAGAACAAGTATGTGTCATGTTTTACAGAGAATGCACACCAGTAGAACTTAAAACTTAAGAATATCTTTCTAAATGTTCCTTTGCATAATTGTTGGGGGTCCTTTCCTTTAGACCCTTTTATGATATTGCAAAGATACATCGATCGAAATGTGCCGAATTTACGATGAAAACAAGTATGTGGTTTGCTTTACAGATAATGCACACCAGTAGAACAACACACTTAACAATGTCTGTCTAAATGTTACTTTGCATAATTATTGGGGGTCCTTCCCTTTAGACCCTTTCATGATAATGCAAAGATACATCAATCAAAATGTGTCGAATTCACGATGAAAATAAGTATGTGTTATGCTTTGCAAATAACGTACATCAGTGGAACAACACACTTAACAATATTTTTCCAAATGTTACTTTGCATAATTGTTGGGGGTCGTTTCTTTTAGACCCTTTCATGATAATGCAAAGGTACATTAATCAAAATGTGCCGAATTTACGACGAGAAGAAGTACGTGTTATGCTTTACAGATAATGCACACCGGTAGAACTTAAAACTTAAGAATACCTTTCTAAATGTTACTGTGCATAATTGTTGGGGGGTCCTTTTCTTTAGACCCTTTCATGATAATACAAAGATACATCAATCAAAATGTGCCGAATTTACGGAAAGAACAAGTATGTGTTATGCTTTGCAAATAATGCTCACCAGTGGAACAACACATTAAACAATATCTTTCGAAATGTTACTGTGCATAATTGTTGGGGGTCCTTTCCTTTAGACCCTTTCATGATAATGCAAAGATACATCAATCAAACTGTGCCGAATTTACGATGAAAACGAGTATGTGTTATGTTTTACAGATAATGCACACCAGTGGAACTTAAGAATTAACAATATCTTTCCAAATGTTACTGTGCATAAATGTTGGGGGTTCTTTCCTTTAGACCCTTTCATGATAATGGAAAGATACATCAATCAAAATGTGCCGAATTGACGACGAAAATAAGTATGTGTTATGCTTTACAGATAAAGCACACCAGTGGAATTTAAGAATTAACAATATCTTTCCAAATGTCACTGTGCATAATTGTTGGGGGTCCTGTACTTTAGACCCTTTCATGGTAATGCAATGATACATCAATCGAAATGTGCCGAATTTACGATGAGAACAAGTATCTGTTATGCTTTACAAATAATGCACACCAGTGGAATACACTTAACAATATCTTTCCAAATTTTACTTTGCATAATTGATGGGGGTTCTTTCCTTTATACTCTTTCATGATAATGCAAAGATACATCAATCAAAATGCGCCGAATTTACGATGAAAATAAGTATGTGTTATGCTTTTCGAATAATGCACAGCAGTGGAACTTAAGAATTAACGATATCTTTCCAAATGTTACTTTGCATAATTGTTGGTGGTCCTTTCCTTTAGACCCTTTCATGATAATGCAAAGATGCATGAATCAAAATGGGCCGAATTTACGATGAGAACAATTATGTGTTATGATTTACAAATAATGCACACCAGTACAATAATACATTTGACAATATCTTTCTAAACGTTACTTTGTATAATTGTTGGGGGTCCTTTCCTTTAGAACCTTTCATGATAAAGCAAAGATACATCAATCAAAATGTGCCGAATTTACGATGAGAACAAATATGTATTATGCTTTGCAAATAATGCACACCAATAGAATAACACACTAAACAATATCTTTCGAAATGTTACTTTGCATAATTGTTGGGGGTCCTTTCCGTTAGACCCTTTCATAATAATGCAAAAATAGATCAACCAAAATGTGCCGAATTTACGATGAGAACTAATATGTGGTATGCTTTACAGATAATGCACACCAGTGGAACAACACACTTAACAATATCGTTCCAAATATTACTTCGCATAATTGGGGATCCTTTCCTTTAGACCCTTTCATGATAATGGAAAGATACATCAATCAAAATATGCCGAATTTACGATGAAAATAAGTATATGTTATGCTTTGCAAATAATGCGCACCAGTGGAACAACACACTTAAAAATATCTTTCCAAATGTTACTTTGCATAATTGTTGGGGGTCCTTTCCTTTAGACCCTTTCATGATAATGCAAAGATACATCAATCAAAATGTGCCGAATTTACGATGAAAATAAGTATGTGTTATGCTTTACAGATAATGCACACTAGTGGAACTGAAGAATTAACAATATCTTTCCAAATGTTATTGTGCATAATTGTTGGGGGTCCTTTCCTTTGGACCCTTTCATGATAATGCAAAAGTACATCAACCAAAATGTGCCGAATTTACGATGAGAACTAATATGTGTCATGCTTTACAGATAATGCACACCAGTGGAACTTAAGAATTAACAATATCTTTCCAAATGTTACTTTGCATAATTGTTGGGGGTTCTGTCCTGTAGACCCTTTCGTGATAATGCAAAGATACAGCAATCAAAATGTGCCGAATTTACGATGAGAACAAGTATGTATTATGCTTTGTAGATAATGCATACTGCGTAATGCATAATGTTACTGTACATAATTGTTGGGGGTCCTTTTCCTTAGACCCTTTCATGACGTCAAAAATTGAATCCATTCACATCATGAAAATGATCGCCACCTGCAAGTGTTCAGCATGTCTTAAAAATCAAATGTACAGTAGTTTGCCGCCAATGGCAGATAACGTGTACTCGGTTAGGTTGAGGTCAAAGTCCCAGCAAAAGTCTGCCAATCGTCCAGGTTAGGTCACCGGCCGGTGATTATGCGCATGCGTTGAGCAAAGTCCTGAGAATGTAACAGTGATGTTCCGCGTACCGAGTAGTCACAGATTCTGTCGCTGGCAATAGTATTCGAGTGTGTGTAAGTAAGAGGGAGATTTCGTGCAACGGGAGTGTGCCGACGGTCGAGTTTGGTCAACGAAGGGGCTTGATAATAAAGGAATGGCTAGCTGCAGATTATTTGGCGCATTAACGCGCTTCTCGCGCACCAATTTGCATATCGCGCGAACAGGTGATTATCAACGATAGAATATGCTTCCATGCCTGCTCATATTCCAGGGCACTTGCTCAGTTGTAATCCGGGGGATCTTCTTTGAAAAGGCAACCTTTGTACTCACCCATGATTTAATTGATCATGCCTATTGGCAGAATATTCAGATTTCGCTGGATTATCAATCTAACGACGTTTGCCAACGAAATTATCATTAATTTTATTTGATGAATATACACATTTTTAGATTGTGCCAAACAGCACTGTAAATATATATGAAACTTTTATTTTCAGCTAATTATGAGTGCTTAAGAACACTTTCTACAGTAAGCAGTAAAAAACATACGAAAACAAAGATTGTCGATGGTGTAGCTGTTATTGTATTGGATTCCCCAGGAGTTCCGGTATGAATTATGAAAGAAAAATCATTCTAATGGTATCTTATGTTATAAGTAGGTATAATGACATTTTTTACTTAAACTAGGTAAATAGTTTGAACCAGGAAGTCATAGGGGAGACAACAGCTGCCATAAAGGAAGCACAGGAGAATTCACTAGTCAACTCAATAGTACTTATGAGCGGTAAAAAGGACTGTTTCATAGCTGGTGCAGATATCGGCATGTTACAGAAAGTACAAACAGAACAAGATGGTTACGAAATATCCAAGGGTGGCCAGATAGCATTGAGCAGTATTGAAGAAAGCAAGAAACCGATAATAGCTGCTATTCAAGGCAGCTGCCTTGGCGGAGGTTTAGAGGTAAACTTACCAACCAAAATTATGTAACATCTTGTTTCATTATTATGTTTATCTTTCAACTTTTACAATTCTGTTCCTAGGTTGCATTGGCGTGTCACTACCGATTAGCAGTAAATGACAACAAAACTAAGCTAGGTCTACCAGAAGTAATGCTTGGTCTTTTGCCTGGAGGCGGTGGTACACAAAGGCTACCAAGATACATAAACCTTATTGAAGCCATTACTATGATGACCACTGGCAAAACAACACCGGCAGCAAAGGCCAAGAAATTGGGCTTTGTTGACATTTTAGTTGACCCTCTTGGACCAGGAATAGGTACCCCAACAGAAAAGTAATACACAGTATTAAAGCAAGCTTCGTATATTCATAGGTCAAACTGATCCTTGTAATTAAAACTTAAACGCTCTTCAGTACCATGAGATATCTCGAAGAAACCGCCGTTAAAGCCGCGCAAGATGCTGCAAGCGGAAAATTGAAGGTTGCACGTTACCCCCGAAACCTGTCGGAAAAGATTCAAAAATTCCTTATGGGAATCGACTTGCTCAGGCGCCAAGTATTTACGCGAGCCAGCCAGCAAATCGACCGAAAAACCAAAGGTCTTTATCCGGCACCTAAAATGATTCTTGAAGCCATACAGGCGGGCGTTGAAAAAGGATCAGACGCCGGTTTTGAAGTGGAAGCGAAAGGTTTTGGTTATTTGAGCGTAACGCCCGAATGCAAAGGACTCGTGAGTCTTTTCTTCGCGCAAACTGCCTGCAAAAAGAACCGTTTTGGCGTTCCGAAGAACGCGGTAAAGTAAGTTTTCGAATATAAGCGAGGCAAATTTCCTGTTATCTGAAATGTAGAACTTTAACATTGCTGATGTCAAGAAAACAAATGTGTTGTATTATAATTGCAGAAAAGTCGCGGTTGTGGGCGCTGGTCTTATGGGTGCAGGAATTGTACAGGTAACTCTTGATAAGGGATTAGATGTCGTGATGAAGGATACGAATGAAAATGGACTATTCCGCGGTATTGATCAAATCGAAAAGGGACTGCAGAGAGCGGTAAAATCGAAGAGGATTAGCAGGTTAGCATAATATACTTTGAAGTTTCTCTTTACAATTGTACAATTCGGTTACACTTTTTTTGATCAATTCTTTCCAGAATTCAGAAGGATATGATACTTTCTCGACTTGACTCTACGTTATCGTACGATTCGTTTAAGAACGCTGACATAGTTATCGAAGCAGTTTTCGAGGACATTAATATTAAGCACAAAGTTATAAAAGAAATTGAAGCGAATACACCGAATCATTGTATCATCGCCACAAACACGTCTGCTATTCCTATTACAAAAATTGCGGCCGGAAGTAGTAGACCAGATAAGGTAACTAAAGTCTCTTCATTAGCATCAACAGCTGATAATCGAGCCGCAAACAGTGACTAAATTACACCTGTATTGTAATTCCATAGGTTATCGGCATGCACTATTTCTCGCCAGTAGACAAAATGCAATTGCTTGAAATAATCACACACAAGGGCACATCACAGGAAACTATTAAAGCAGCCGTAGACGTAGGTTTGAAGCAAGGGAAAGTTGTAATAACCGTAGGCGATGGTCCAGGTTTTTATACAACCAGAATCCTTTCCACCATGCTGTCCGAAGCGATTAGATTGATGCAGGTACGCATTTAATAAATTTTATTACAAAATTTGAGGAAGAATTAACCCTTTTTTGCATGATGGTGGAAATTTCGATCATTACATTGAATCGCCAAAAATTATATAAACGAACAAGTTCACTTTGATCTAACTTTGCATGATGGTGGAAATTTCCATTATAACACTGAATGCCCAAAAATTATATAAAAGAACAAGTTCATTTTAATCTACCTTTGCATGATAATGGAAATTTCCATCATAACATTGAATCCCCAAAAATTATATAAAAGAACAAGTTCACTTTGATCTAACTTTGCATGATGATGGAAATTTCCATCATAACACTGAGTGCCCAAAAATTATATAAAAGAACAAGTTCACTTTAATTTAACTTTGCACGATGGTGGAAATTTCCATCATAACACTGAATTCCCAAAAATTGTATAAAAGAACAAGTTCACTTTAATCTAACTTTGCATGATGATGGAAATTTCCATCATAACATTGAGTGCCCAAAAATTATATAAAAGAACAAGTTCACTTTGATCTAACTTTGCATGATGGTGGAAATTTCCATCATAACATTGAATGCCCAAAAATTATATAAAAGAACAAGTTCACTTTAATCTAATTTTGCATGATGTTGGAAATTTCCATCATAACATTGAATGCCCAAAAATTATATAAAAGAACAAGTTCACTTTAATCTAATTTTGCACGATGGTGGAAATTTCCATCATAACATTGAATGCCCAAAAATTATATAAAAGAACAAGTTCACTTTAATCTAACTTTGCATGATGGTGGATTTCCGTCATTTCCAAAAATTATATCATAACATTGAATGAAATTTCCATCATAAACTTGAATTCCCAAAAATTATATAAAAGAACAAGTTCACTTTAATTTAACTTTGCATGATGATGGAAATTTCCATCGTAACATTGAATGCCCAAAAATTATAGAAAAAAAACAAGTTCACTTTAATCTAACTTTGCACGATGGTGGAAATTTCCATCATAATACTGAATGCCCAAAAATTGTATAAAAGAACAAGTTTACTTTGATCTAACTTTGCATAATGGTGGAAATTTCCATCATAATACTGAATGCCCAAAAATTATATAAAAGAACAAGTTCACTTTAATCTACCTTTGCATGATGATGGAAATTTCCGTCATAACACTGAATGCCCAAAAATTATATAAAAGAACAAGTTCACTTTAATAAATGATGGTGGATTTCCATCATAAACTTGAATTCAAAAATTATATAAAAGAACAAGTTCACTTTTATCTAACTTTGCATGATGATGGAAATTTCCATCGTAACATTGACTGCCCAAAAATTATATAAAAGAACAAGTTCACTTTAATCTAACTTTGCACGATGGTGGAAATTTCCATCATAACACTGAATGCCCAAAAATTATATGAAAGAATAAGTTCACTTTGATCTAACTTTGCATGATGGTGGAAATTTCCATCATAATACTGAATGCCCAAAAATTATATAAAAGAACAAGTTCACTTTAATCTACCTTTGCATGATGATGGAAATTTCCATTTCAAAAATGATATAAAAGAATGATCATAATACTGAATGAAATTTCCATCATAACCTGAGTGCCCAAAAATTATATAAAAGAACAAGTTCACTTTAATCTAACTTTGCATGATGGTGGAAATTTCCATCATAACATTGAATGCCCAAAAATTATATAAAAGAACAAGTTCACTTTAATCTAACTTTGCATGATGATGGAAATTTCCATCGTAACATTGAATGCCCAAAAATTATAGAAAAAAAACAAGTTCACTTTAATCTAACTTTGCACGATGGTGGAAATTTCCATCATAATACTGAATGCCCAAAAATTATATAAAAGAACAAGTTCACTATGATCTAACTTTGCATGATGATGGAAATTTCCATCATAACATTGAATGCCCAAAAATTATATAAAAGAACAAGTTTACTTTAATCTAATTTTGCACGATGGTGAAAATTTCCATCATAACATTGAATGCCCAAAAATTATATGAAAGGACAAGTTCACTTTAATTTAACTTTGCATGATGATGGAAATTTCTATCATATTGTTTTTTGCTAAATTTATACTATAAATATATACTAAGATTTTTTTAACCATTTTTCCTTTAATTTTGAACATGAATTATATCATCTTGATTTATTTCACCAATAAAGAAAGAATCATGCAAAGAAGGGTTAAAGAGTTTATCGAAAGTATTGATGTGACTGTTTTGCTGGTATTGCATAAAACAGGAAGGTGTGGATCCTGCGGATCTGGATAAACTTACAACGAAGTTTGGATTCCCAGTAGGAGCTGCAACGTTATCAGACGAGGTCGGTATCGATGTCGGTGCTCACATCAGTATCGATCTCGCAAAGGCATTCGGCGAACGGTTCAAAGGTGGCGATGTAAATATTCTCGGAGATATGGTCAAAGCTGGTTATCTCGGTTAGTGTGCACAAGTTGAAAACTATGCAAAACTATCCGACGATATTTGCCTGTTCTACAATAAATCAAACTATGTTACTTTAGGTCGCAAGTCTGGCAAGGGTATCTTTGAATATGATCCCAATGTAAAACACAGAGAAGTCAATAGGGGTGCAATGGCAATTTTACAGAAATACGCAATTGAACCAAAGGGAAGCACGTCTGAGGAGGATCGTCAATTAAGGATGGTCTCACGATTCGTTAATGAGGCGGTGCTTTGTTTGCAAGATAATATTTTAGCCAATCCCGTGAGTCATTCTTTTAACATTAACACGTTGACTGCCATGCGTATTTTACTATGTTAGAACTGCGATGCCATGAAATACTGCAGAGCATGATTAACACTTTGACTGCCATGATGGTCACCGCTGACCGGCGTAACAGATTTTACTGAAGTTCCAAAATATTTACAATGGGTAGCAATAATTATTTTATAAATGCAGTTATCGTTACAATAGTGATGCGATCCTTTGGTCTCCAATACCTGCACATTATTTACATTTTGCATAATTCAATCAAACGCTGTAATATTTCATAGCATCGCCATTCTAATACAGCAAAATACGCACGGCAGTCAAAGTATCAAATCATGCAAAATGAAGGTGACGTAGAGTTCTTAGAAGCCAAAGTATTGAAGCACCGTTCTAATATCAATTGCTTTTACAAGATTGCAAATCGGCTTCATTGCGAATTTTTTGCATTTTTAGTAAAATATTTTACGCCGGTCACCAGTGACCACCGTGGCAGTCAAAGTGTTAATCATTGTCGTTGAGAATCTGGTGCCTTCAATAGTTATGCCGGCGAATTTCTTCCTTCGGCAATGATTCGCGTATCTTCAACTTCAACAACAACTGAAATTCAACTATGATATTTGAATTACAGACGGAGGGTGATGTTGGAGCAGTCTTTGGATTAGGTTTTCCACCATTCAGTGGAGGACCATTCCGTTGGTTGGATTCCTTTGGTGCGCACAGATTAGTTAAAAAAATGGAGGAGTTCCAGAGTCAGTACGGTGAAGCATTCAAACCGTGTCAAATGTTGTACGATATGGCGGCTGATTCGACAAAGAAATTCCACGCGAAATAAGCAACCGGCGTGGCAGAATAGGGTAAAAAGTGAAAGTCAGAGTATGAATCTGCTATTTTTCGATATATTTACTGGCACTCCTTAGAATACCTTTGGACTGTCATTTCCTGAATCGGTAAAGTCCTGCGCGAATACTATTGTTACGTATTTATAAACGCATTTATAGAGATTTTATACACCGTTTCGGCTTAACGTGCCGTCATGTATCGTCGTGTGACGGCCGAATTTTATATATATATCATCTGATGTTATTGTACATTTATTTTTGCAGCAGAATTTTTAAATAAAATATGTATTCAATATTTTAACACTGATAACGGTATGTCTTATGTGGCAGTCCAACGGATGATGTAGACTGCGTAATCTGGTTTAAGTTTTTGTTTACCAGCACGGTAAGAGAAACTAACCATATATACCAACTAACAGGTTTATCGTAATTTTTCTTCGATTCCGGCGACGCAATTAAAAAACGGAAAATTTTTCGCTTGATGCAACATTTCGCAGAGATTGCGCTCCTCAATTTGCAATCGGCGAGCACGTAAATGCGTTAGACTACGCCTAAGTTGAGTGTCAAACACCGGGACTTCCTATGATCAATGAGAATGATACAATCAATTTACAGTTTCCGGTAATTCATAAACATTTCCTTGTAATTTAAGTTATGCATTAAACATAGCTTCATAATAGACTACCGGATGACGCAAGAATTTAACCCTGCGTCCAATATATTCATACAACCGGCAGTTTAAAATATTTTCAGAGAAACTTTCCAAATGTTCAAATAGCAGTTTTATTTGGAGCATGAAAAAGTTTATCACTGCATATACACCGTGGTATCTTAGCATTACTGTGCATTATGATTTGCTCCAGAATGGCCAAGTTATCCTCTACCAGCCAAAGTCCAAGATACTTTCATTTCTGCACTTCATCCAACAAAATTTTTCCTTAATCATTCCAACGACACAATCAGCCGTTCTCTTATAAGGTTGCCGTGCCGGTTAACAACGTAAGTTCCACTTTTTTGTTAAGCGTCTGCTTCAGGTACTCAGACGTAGGTCGTGACCTAATGTGACTTTTTCTTTGCCAATGAAAATGAATTTTAATAAAGTAGAGGGCAATCCAGAGGATATTTTGCGTCATTTACCGGTCCCCCACACCTGTTTGTGACATTTGCGACGCTAAAAGAGGCTGAGTCCTTGGCTGATGCAAGAAATCAAGAGGTGTCGTGAGACACCATTCAGACACGAGGTGCGTGCCTCCTGACTGACCTCCACGCACTTCGCGTTATCCTGTCTCTGCTCGATCCAGGAATATGACGGGTTGCATACAGCGAACTAGGCTGTAATCTACTAAAAATGCTAATTTCCTCTTGCGCCAATTGCACGATCTGCGCGTTCACCCTTGTATGGCCAGGGGAATGGTTTCCATAATTACGTTTCGCTGACCCCTTGTTCAGACAAAGAACTTTGGATACATAGAGTAAGATTTTAAGATGACGATCATAAAACAAAAATGATTACGTTTTTGTTAAACAGCAAGAGTTAAGCATCAATCAAGTGCGTAGCTATTCAAATGAGGAAAACTGTTAAGTGGAGTCAATGGGTTGGATGTGTGAACGGCTCATTTATGAATGCGTTATGTCATGTACTGGTAAAGGCGCACAGAAATAGGAAACTTACGTAAATTGTAACCTGGATCCCTTCGTGTTAGATCGTATGTGCAGGGATGTAAAAGTGGAATAAGGCAAAAGCCTGGGAAAATTGCTTTTAATCATTTATTTTATTACGTAGAACTATGAAAAAGAAGACCAGCAATTACGTCAGTTTTGTCCAAATTTTACCGTTGACTTTTCCATAATTATCGCATGAAATCGCATTAATTAAGCATGAAATAAATTTTCAATACTTTGTCTCTGTGCTTCGGGCTTTTAATTTGATCATCCATTCGACCTTTGTTGGTATACTTATTTTCCAGATAAATATGTAAAAATACGGTAAGTTCATAAATATTCTGCTAATTGCATAAAAATAAGGAACTGTAGGTGGACAATTATTTTAATCGCGACGATCGAAAAACGAAGGTGCGGGATGTGCTAAACTTTGATCGTTCGTTTGGTTAAGTATTCGCCAGACTAAACGAGCCTGGACAACTCCGGCTAAAAGTGAGAGGGGCTGAATCTTAAAAATAAACCGTATAATCAATGGCATTCTTACCACCGTCGTAAGATTTGCAACTGCAGTAATGTATATTTCGCAGCCGAAAAACGCAAAGAGCGCGTTAAGGAACAAAGAAAACGTCGGGATTAAGTCGACCATGCGGGTTTTGTAAGATGTTTATAAAACGCGCGTGAATTGCGTGTCGATACCACCCCGCCTACCTGATAAATCTTTACATATCGTACGTGTGCAATGACACGCGCGATTAGGTTCAAAGGCGCAATCACGAACGTATGTTGCATGAATGCGAAACGAAAGAAGGAAACAGCAAGACGTTCTGACGTATGTACGAGGGTCCCCACGTAATTAGAGAAGTCATCGATCCCGATAAACCCCTTGACAATTATCTATATTCACAGGAAACAAAACATAAGAGGGAGCCTATCAGTTCGTCTCTTGACGAGGTACGCATTGCGGAAGCATGAGTTGGAAAATCCAGAATGTTGCATCATTACAAAAAGCCTGAAACCAAGTAATTGATGCATACCTGATTTGGAATAATGATGACGTACGTACGATGTGATTCCAGCTTGTTATACAAGCAAGGTTGGTACATAAAGATAACAGCAAATGGGTCTCCCTTGCTTATTTTTCGCCGTCGTAACTAGTCTAACATTATCTCGGTTCTATTATAACAATTTAGTTACAGTACGCTTGCCTCTGGAATTACCATTACTACATTTCCATCGTTTAACCCATTCGAGACAACGATTTTTTTCGAACACGGTCCCTACGAGCGTATTGTGCATTTTTAATTTTTGATACACAGTAACACCAATGCCAAATTTTGTTTTCCTGTACTTTACAGATTTCATTAGTTCATCTTATTTTGACATTTTGTATAATTCAGTCAAACGCTGATATATTGCACACACGGTGTGCAATACGTTTGGCAGTCAAAGTGTTAAACAAACTCCCTCACCCATCCACGATCCGTTTAGCAAAATTTTGCCGCAAACTCATCACTTATGAATGTCCTCAGGTACCTAGGACCGGACAGATTCTAATCGACGACCCTTGATACGACACCCATTCACCTACACAATGGATCAGACAATATGTCGTTTAAGCGCTGCGTGATGGAAACTTTACTCCAGCTGATATAGAATCTGGCATTCTTTCTGGGGATTCTTTGTGCGGCATATCGAAGGAGACGTCGCGCGCGTGTGTCTTATAACGATCAGACGTACGCCCGTCAATGCAAAACATCAACGAAGCGTGCGTTACTAGAGGCCCGCGAAGCATTTATTGTTCACGTGCTTTTGCTTCTGTAAACGAGCCCACGCCACGCGCCCACCGGGATATCTTTGAGAGGAGTGCTCGTACAATGTCCAACTTAGTATCGGACCTGTCGCGAATGAACGACCTTAGTTGCGCCCCTTCGTAACGGAGTTGAGGTCGTTCTTATCGGATTCACGTCAGGGCACTTGCGATCCAATATGTACGTTCAAATGTATCGTCATTGATAGGCTTTCGTAATACAGTAATTTCCGGTTGTCGACTCGGCGCACGCGATGTAAGCGTTAAGAGGTCGATATTTCACCGGTGTTAATCGATAGGAATTTTTGGTTGGTTGTTAGACGAGGCGTAGAATTTGGAGAATGTGTTGAGGGCATGACAAATAGCAGGCACTCAATACGCTCGACAATAAGCTCCTAACAGTCGACGAGTTTCAAGGCAAACGTTCCTCCCACAGTGATCACGGTCTGCACACATTGTGGTCAAACTCATCAACGTCTCGTTATCCCGCAAACACGTCGGGTTTACGTTATCGGTTGGGCATCTCGTTCCATGACCTTTCCTACTGTCTCCGGTTTCGCTATAGACTTCTTCATTCTCAGCGTTTCTCGTGTGCAGTCTAGGCGTTGAAGATATAATTATGCCGATGGATTCGCTGTGGAAGTCAAACGATCGGATGCAGACGCTGTGGGAATTATGTTCTTGAGGTATGTCAAATAGGGGGTAACTTTCGCGGCGAATTGATTTATCAGCTCGCAACACGAGCCTAATCGATCGGTAGACACACTTTTCAAACGAGATCGTCGAATTACGCGTAGAAAGTTGCAACCGCCCCTGGCAACAACGAACATTTACGTAACGGCGATTTCTCGCTCCCGAAGTGAGATACACGAGTGGTTGGGAAAGAAAATTAGATTTAATGGAACGTAAAGTGCGGCGATAGTTGCACAATTCGTGGAAGACAGGACAAAGGTGACCAAGGACAAAGGAAGATAGCGGTGCATACGGGAGAATGATGAAAGAAAAACGAACAATCATTTTATGAAAGTATATAATTAATTTAATTAGTCTCTCTCTCGGTATGTAAAAATGGATTTATGCTTAACAAAAGTCTTATGACGCCGGGTGAGATTTTCTCATTACATCGTCCGGCTGACGATTTACGTACATTTTACTTTCTGCGTACAATAAATCATCGGCAATGGTTAAACAAGGCAATCATACGGTAGCTTTTTATCCACGGTACCGTGGTTCTCGTTAAATAAATATTACGCGATTGCGCATCACAGATCACAGACGCACTTAGGTACTTGGTTCACGGTCGGCCAATAGTTCTCGCTATACAATCCGTTAATAGCTCTCCACGTCTCATTTTTCCTCAATCCATCAACTGCGTATCTTTATCAATCGAATTTGTGTATCTGCAACTGTTCGCACGACGATCAGACGACGTCCTTTATAGATCGATACTATAATTTTAAGAAACGCACATGCAGAAAGCAAGCTACCACGCAGTCAAAGGCTTCGCATTAATTTGCTCGCTGTTCTTTTGCCCGAGAGACCATGGCCATTGGAAAAGTAGCATGAAACACTCGAGGAATGTCCCCTCGTGTCTCATTATGTTTAATATGGTCCGCAATTTCTCAAGTCCTTGAGATGCCATAAACGTGGTCTTTGGCTCGTAATCTTTTTTACACATACGTGTAAACGTAACAAACAGAAGATGAAAGGGCACATCTTCGGAGATCGACTTCTCACTATCAAACACTCCCGCGCCGTCTTCCGACTTCAAGAATCAATCAGCTTGACCTCTTCTCCAATTCCGCCGGAAGGAAGGTTCCCGGAACCCACAGAACGTGGAAGTTAATCCAGATAATCCACAACATCGATTTCACTCGACGGAAGATTTGTCTCATTGTTAAAGACCCCAGTCTTATATGTTCATCATCGCCTTCAGGCTGCCATTTGCGGCGGCAGCAACGAATGCGTCGTCTGTGTGATTCTGGGCGCCAGTACCGGAAGTAAACTGACCCTCAGAGGCGCGGAAACTTGTGTCACCGACGTCTGTCCACCCGTGCTGACCTGGGGGGAAGATCTATCTCGCGCGTGCCTCTTAACATGCTTCGCCAAATGATCACTCCGCATAAATCTCCTCTGACAAACGGCGCAGGCAAACTTTTTCTCCCCAGTATGCGTCCTCTTATGCCGGGATAGTTCGTCACTCCGTGAGAATCTCCTGCTGCAATCCTCGTACGGACAGGGAAAAGGTCTTTCACCCGTATGGGTTCTGGTGTGGGCTTTTAAATGTGACGATTTAAAGTAGTTCTTTCCACAGCCTGGGTGCTCGCACTCGTAAACTCGTCGTCTGGCCGCTGATTCGGGGGCTGTGCTGATGTTCGTCGTGGTGGTTGTCGTACTTGGGGCGGTGACCAATAAAAGTGGAGTTCTTGGAAGTACCAAAGGCGAACCCAGAAGACCGGTCACCATGATGGGGGCTGGTTTAGGTGCTAACGGTTGAAGCTTCGGCTGAATCTCACGGTCCGTGTTCTTGTTGTTCACGATGATCTCTTCTTTTCGCAGGCTCATCTTGAACTTCAGACTCTTTAGCACGTTCTCCGGCTCGGTCTGGCGGCTGACTGATGGTGGAACATTCGGTAGCGTTTGACTGTCGCGCGGTGATGGTTGACAGAGACTCGTGGCGATGGCTTTTGGCGCTAGGTTCGCCGGACTACAAGTCCCGTCGCGGTTTGCACGCATTATTACCGATACTCGAGCTGGCTCTGGACTGGGCGGTGGCGTTCCGTCCAAAAGCAACTGTAACCAAAAGAGACAGACTCTTAGCTCCCATGCTCCACGCGTATTCAAATTCACAGATCACTTAATTTCGGTAAAAAGTGCCGCGTGGGTTGACTAATTTGAATATGACTCTCGACAAACAACAGTGTCAACGTTTCCTGCCCATACACAACAAAATGCGCGTGAACTCATACTTCGTCACAGCATATCGCCGGACTGATATGCCGGAGATAGTAATTTCGAAAAACGCAATTTTAAAAAGAGGTTCTTATCGCCAGGAATGCCAATCAACGGCAGGTAACACGGTTGTTGACACATTTACTGGTATCATCGGAGGGTACACATACTCGACGCTTGCTCGAAGGATAAACCAGACGGAGAGAGCGTGTGTAAGAGTGAATGCACGCCGTAAACGGGGTCATCTTGCAAAACAACTCTATAAAGCGTTCGCACACGCATGCGCACGCACGTTGAGCATTGCGTGCACATCGCGAGGAAAAAAGGTGAAGAAGCCGTTGGGTCTCGCGGATGCGTCGAATGCGTCGAATGTGTGAGACGCAGAAGGCAGTCTGTCGATAAGGTCGGCTGTTGTTGTCTACTGTTATTTACCTTGGCCAATTCGCACTGTTCGACGCAGCGCCTCTTTTGGGCCGGCTCGTCCTCCTCCGAATCCGACGGCTGAGGGGTGGGAGGCAAGCCAGGACATGCATTTCCATCCTCGTGTTGTTTTCTGCCGGCCGTAACGACTTCGGGCTTTTGCAGCAACTTGTCCCCGAGCAGCGCAGCCACGCTGAATGACGACTGCAGTGGCTCGGTCTGAAAAAAACAATGGAGGGGGAAAGTTAGTGGATATCGAACGGCACGGATTTGATGCATCTCAGCAGGTTTTCGCGCGTAAACCCGAGAAATAAGTCGCGTTCGTTAAGATGTCAAAAGAACAAGGTTTGAAAACCCTGCAGGGGAAGTTGAGGAGTGGAATTGAGTTTCTAAACAGGGAACAGGGTTGAAGAAAGTGAATTGCAAGAAAAATGAAATTTGGTATATGAGGAAATTAATTAATAATGGAATAAAGTTGCTAAAAAGGAAACAATGTTTCAGAAAGTGAATTACTAGAAAAATGAAATTTAGTATATGAAATGAATTACTACAGAAGAATGAAATTTAGTATATAAGAAAATTAATTAATAATGGAATGAAGTTGTTAAAAAGGGAATAATGCTGAAGAAAGTCAATTACTAGAAAAATGAAATTTAGTATGTGAGAAAATTAGATATTAATAGAATGAAGTTGCTGAAAAGGGAACAAAGTTGAAGAAAGTGAATTACTATAAAAATGAAATTTAAAACATGAAATGAATTACTACAGAAGAATGAAATTTAGTATATAAGAAAATTAATTAATAATGGAATGAAGTTGCTAAAAAGGGAATAATATTGAAGAAAGTGAATGACTAGAAAAATGAAATTTAGTATATGAGAAAATTAGATATTAATAGAATGAAGTTGCTGAAAAGGGAACAAAGTTGAAGAAAGTGAATTACTAGAAAAATGAAATTTAGTACATGAAGTGAATTACTACAGAAAAATGAAATTTAATATATAAGAAAATTAATTATTAATGGAATGAAGTTTCTAGAAAGTGAATTACTAGAAAAATGAAATTTAATATATGAAATGAATTGCTACAGAAAAATGAAATTTAGTACATGAAACAAATTCCTACAGAGAAATGAAATTTAGTACATGAGAAAAATTAATTATTAATGGAATGAAGTTTCTAGAAAGAGAATAATGAAGACAGTAAATTTGTAGCAAAAAAATGGAGTATGTAGAAAAGTCTTACTGGAAAGGGTTTCATGTTTAAAGAATGCGGTAAAAATGGGGTAAATTGTTGCTGCTAGCGGGAGGAACAATGAAAATTGATTTCGACGGCGAAATACTAGAAATGTGTGGAAGTAAAGAGACGGAGCTGACTAATCTGCACGTATATTGTTTTGATTTTAAGTGCACGGCCGAGTGACTAACGTCGAGTGACCATTCTCCATATACTGCGGGAACAAACGGCAGCGGCGTACGATATGCTTTAATATTTGGTCAGAGCCAACCCTGGGCGACGTTATTTTCGTCGATGTGTTAAACGAGACATTGAACGCGTAACAAGACGACTGAATAACCGCGGAGCAATAACACAGCGACTGCAGTCGAAAACAATAACACTTGCATCGAATCAACAAAATGCGACTGCATACAATACACTTTTATACACACGGTTATTGTATCCTCATACCGCAAACATATACCTCTCCGTTCTCCCAAACAATTACACTTACAAACTACCGAAACCTCATCTCCCAGCCCATGCCACCCCCAAATATTTCCAGAACACACACGATCCACTCCGCAAAACATAAACTCCTTCCATCCCGCAAACAACCACAAACGCCGTACATCTCGTCGAATATTCGTATTTCGCGGGCAAGTCGATCGAGCACTGTGGCGGTACTTTTAATTCCGCTACTTACTTGCTTCAGTTGGGGCGAGGCTGGTGGCGAAAGTATCGTCTGATTAGGGTCCATGTCTCCAGCGTTTTTCGCGATCTCCTTTCCGTGTACTGAGCTCTTGCCGAATGTACCGAACAAAAGGAAATTACGGTCTCTGCGAGTGTCCGGGAAAATGTCGCGAACGAACGTGCCCGTCGAGCGTCCCGCAGCGCAATGAAGCTTTCTCAGGTCGGGCCGCTCATCGTGCGATGTGTCGCTCGGCGATGTGTGCGTGATCATGCGGCGGGCATTTCGTCGGCCAATCAGGCGGAGGGGCTCGCCGGGGCGGACCAATCAGCGGCCGACTGTCAGCCGACGACCGCGTGATCAGCGGCGTGTTGTTCACGTGCTAGCAGTCTGACTGAGGCCGTGATCGTGACGTCAGGCTGCGTGGTGCGCGCGGTCAATACGTCATGGCGTCACGGCGCGCCCCAGCGTCATGCAACTTCGACCCTCCCACATCGGATCCCTACCAAAAGGCGTCAGCTACCGTATGTACGCGTGCTTTCCAACGGCCATCACGTCTCACACGATTTTCAGCGCTCCGCTTTAATACGTATGCACGATGGGAATGATATGCAACGAGGTATGCGATACGCTCGGAGGATAGCGTGGGACACGATGTGATAGCGGTAAAAAGCGGGCGACGCGAACAGAGAATGTTACGGATCAGCACTGTGGCGCGTCTGCGTTTAAAACTGTATGCGTCATGAAACGTTCCGGGTTTTGCAGGAGGCAGGAGTTATGCGCTGCCCTTTTGGCAGGGTCCTCATGGCATGTTTGGGTATTTGCTTTAAGAATGTTACAGATCTGCATTGTGGCAGGTCTGCGTTTAAAACTGTATGCGTCATGAAATGTTCCGGGTTTTGCAGGAGGCAGGAGTTATGTGCTGCCCTTTTGGCAGGGTCCTCATGGCATGTTTGGGTATTTGCTTTAAGAATGTTATAGATCTGCATTGTGGCGCGTCTGCGTTTAAAACTGTATGCGTCATGAAACGTTCCGGGTTTTGCAGGAGAAAGAAGTTATGCGCTGCCCTTTTGGCAGGGGCCTCATGGCATGTTTGGGTATTTGCTTTAAGAATGTTACAGATCTGCATTGTGGCGCGTCTGCGTTTAAAACTGTATGCGTCATGAAACCTTCCGGGTTTTGTAGGAGGCAGAAATTTTGCGCTGCCCTTTTGGCAGGGGCCTCATGGCATGTTTGGGTATTTGGTTTGTTATTTGCTTTAAAGATGTTACAGATCAGCATTGTGGCGCTGCTGCGTTTAAAACTGTATGTTATTTGCTTTATTATTTGCTTATTTGGTTATAGATTAGCATTGTGGCAGGTCTGCGTTTAAAACTGTATGCGTCAAGAAACGTTCCGGGTTTTGCAGGAGGCAGAAATTTTGCGCTGCCCTTTTGGCAGGGTCCTCATGGCATGTTTGGGTGTTTGCTTTAAGAATGTTACAGATCTGTATTCTGGCGCGTCTGCGTTTAAAACTGTATGCGTTATAAAACGTTCCGGGTTTTGTAAGAGGCAGAAATATTGCGCTGCCCTTTTGTCAGGGTCCTAATGACATGTTTGGTTTGTTATTTGCTTTGAGAATGTTACGGATCAGCATTGTGGTGCGGCTGCGTTTAAAACTGTATGTTATTTGCTTTATTATTTACTTATTTGGTTACGGATCAGCATTGTGGCAGATCTGCATTTAAAACTGTATGCGTTATGAAACTTTCCAGGTTTTGTAGGAGAAAGAAGTTATGCGCTGCCCTTTGGCAGGGTCCTAATGGCATGTTCGGTTTGTTATTTGCTTTGAGAATGTTACGGATCAGCATTGTGGCGCGGCTGCGTTTAAAACTGTATGTTACTTGCTTTATTATTTGCTTATTTGGTTACGGATCAGCATTGTGGTGCGTCTGCGTTTAAAACTGTATGCGTCATGAAACGTTTCGGGTTTTGTAGGAGTTTGAAGGTATGTGCTGCCCTTTTGGCAGGATCCTCATGGCATGTTTGGGTATTTGGTTTGTTATTTGCTTTGAGAATGTTACGGATCAGCATTGTGGCGCCTCTGCGTTTAAAACTGTATGCGTCATGAAACGTTCCGGGTTTTGTACGAGTTTGAAATTATGCGCTGCCTTTTTGACAAGGTGCTCATGGCATGTTTGTTATTTGATTTAAGAATGTTACGGATCAGCATTGTGGCGCCTCTGCGTTTAAAACTGTATGCGTCATGAAACGTTCTGGGTTTTGTACGAGTTTGAAGTTATGCGCTGCCTTTTTGACAAGGTACTCATGGCATGTTTGTTATTTGCTTTAAGAATGTTACGGATCAGCATTGTGGCGCCTCTGCGTTTAAAACTGTATGCGTCATAAAACGTTCCGGGTTTTGTACGAGTTTGAAGTTATGCGCTGCCTTTTTGATAAGGTGCTCATGGCGTGTTTGTTATTTGCTTTAAGAATGTTACAGATCAGCATTGTGGCGCGTCAGCGTTTTTAAGCGCTGCCCTTTTGGCAGGGTGCTCATGGCATGTACGGTTATTTGCTTTAACACGTTCGGCGCCTAGTGTGATTCGGTTGAGTTCCTCGCGGGCCCAAATTTTACTGTCGGCATACCATACCAAAACGGAGAGATGAGCGGGAACACCAACAATGTAATTCGAGTAGGTCAGGGCATTGTCGATTATCTATATTTACAGAGCCTTCGACCTATAAAAATGATACATTGTTTAGTTCCGAAATAAGCTTATTGGTAAGAAGCTTATTTTGGATTTTGAAACGCTTATGATTTTCCAGAGAAAACGATAAGCGTTTCGGCTAGAAATCTGCGAGGAATCACTTCAGTTATCCCAGGTCATTCAGTTGAGAAGCATACTTGTTCTGAAACGCACATGAGTCATTTTTTATTTCTAAAATGTTCATTGAACGGGGTGAAAGTACAATTGAAAGTGAGAACAGTGATGAAAACGTTGTGAGTTTTAGAAGAAAAAGTAGAGTGTAATTTGTGTATTTTTGATATTTTTATGCTGTATACTCTCTATTTATACTTTAGTGTTTGTTCCATTAAATTTATTTTCAAAATGCAACTGAAAATCTTATTTGACTTGAACAAGAAGAGCGTCACCCATATATGGGTGACATGGTCCCGCTGAAGCATCACGTCACTCAAATACGGGTGACGCGGCGCCGAACGTGTTAAGCATGTTAGGGATCAGCATTGTGGCGCGTCTGCGTTTAAAACTGTATGCGTCATGAAATTCCGGGTTTTGTAGGAGTTTGAAGTTATGCGCTGCCCTTTGGCAGGGTGCTAATGACATGTTTGGGTGTTTGATTTGTTATTTACTTAAAGAATATTACGGATAAGCATTGTGGCGCGTCTGCGTTTTTAAGCGCTGCCCTTTTGGCAGGGTTCTAATGACATGTTTGGGTATTTGGTTTGTTATTTGCTTTAAGAATGCTATGGATCAGTATTGTGGTGCGTCTGCGTTTAAAACCGTATGCGTCATGAAAAGTTCCGGGTTTTGCAGGAGTTTGAAGTTATCCGCTGCCCTTTTGGCAGGGTGTTCATGGCATGTTTGGTATTTGATTTGTTATTTGCTTTAAGAATGTTATGGATCAGTATGGTGGCGCCTCTGCGTTTAAAACAGTACGCGTCATAAAACCTTCCGGGTTTTGTAGAAGTTTGAAGTTATGCGCTGCCCTTTTGGCAGGATGCTCACGGCATGTTTGGGTATTCTTGTTATTTGCTTTAATTTTATTAGTAGGGATGAATAGCGTTCTGGTGCGTAGTCACTAATGACGTAATTTAGAAAGCCCTATCTTGTTAGCGGGACGGGATCTGCGGACAGGTAGAATGCTTACAGCTGCGACTAATTAGCATACATCGTCGGCTGCAATGCTACAAGGCTGCACTGCGACATGGCGAGCCCCCAAATTGCTATATTACAGCGAACAGTCATTTCCCGTTTCATAAGTTTCGTGCACGCAACATGATCACGCCCCACAGGCGTGCAGCGATATTTCTTGGCTTCCGAGACCACGTCACTTACGCTTTCGTTGTCTCATTATCGCGCGGCACGTTGCGTCGAAAAATTCGTCGAATAAACAGCAAAACTGGCAATAATTGTTTCAAGTTCATTACTCGCTTCTTAACCGATCTCCAGTTTTCCTGCGTTAACACTCGCAGATATGCGAGCACGTGATAAGGACAGTGATTTATATTTGCGACGTGTTCGCGATCTCTCGTGAAGAATCCTGCGGCGAGCCCCCAGTTCGATGAATTACATACGTCTGCTCGTGTCTTTCTCCCACCATCTCTCTGTATGTTTCGCGTTTCTTGGCCTGATCACGCCGCATACGCGTGGATCGCCGCTTCTCTTCAAACAACGTGGAAGACGCTTTTTGTTCATCAGATCTTTACGTCGGCTGACGACTTTCGGGGAAAAAGGCAATGCGTAATCTATTGCGAGACTTTGTTTCTGCGAATATACATTCATTTGCAAATGCCCATTATTCTGGCTTCTGTAGAGCAGTGCCTGCCAATTCGGTGTTTACGTCGGCATATACTTTGCGAAGTGTGAAGTGCAACGTTAGACGTTGGACCGTAAAACGGTGCGTGAGCAGTTGCTATTCGTATCCGTCGCCCTAATAACCGAAACCAGGGACTCTTTAAAAACGTGCGAAAGCGAGGTCGCCTCGAGGACGACTTTCGAGTTAAGGAAGCATTCTGGTGCAGAGTCTGCCGTTAAATATACCGGCCGCCCACTTTACGGTCGTTTAATTCGAGTCTGGCTCGGACGCTGGTCTTTGACTCTTCTGCTCAGCGTTGCCAGAGCCTTGCCGGCTTGTTTTTCGGCGATGCACTCGTCCGATTAACGCATCGACACGTTCGAGCATCCGCACGGATAATCGGGCCTTTTCGTAACTCGCCGCACACAGTCCTGACCTCTTCTGTACGTCAACGTTCTTGAGTCATCGCGTATGCGTTGATCCGCTCATAATCCCGATACAGATTCCCGGCATTTCTCAGTCGCATAATCAACCGAAAAACATTAATTACGAATTCAATTTCAGCCGGCTCAGTATTCCGTTCTTGAGTCATCACGGCCGTATAACAGATCGGCGTGTTCGGCATAAATGTTTTATAATTCAAAGCGCGTTTCTTTCGGCGACACTCATTCCGCATTCGTTGGCATTTAGATGAGTTTGAATGAGAGGGATGCAGACGGAGTGCATGTTGAAAGGCCGATGCACACACACGTCCGACATTTGAGCCGCTCAGTGCACACATCGATTAACTCCATAAAACGAAAAGTTGAGAAACGCGATGTTGTAATGTATATTGTTTTTAAAAATTCCTCTGATAATATGAATTCAAATATATAATGTGGAATGCATAATTGCAGATATAGCTTTCATCTAACGGTATATAAAATTAATAAGAAAGAATAGCCAACAATCGTCAGTAATGTTACAGTTTTTATGTGACTGATGGAATTAATCGATTTGGCAACTGAAAAAGGTAATAAAGTTAAATTTAGTCTTTTCATTTTTAAGTTTTTATTATAGAAAAAGTTAGTTATTATACATTTTTATCACAGCTTTTCCATAAAAATGAATGTTGGAAGTTAGGTTATAAAATAATTTTCGTAATTAATTCATAGCAGTTTTATGTTAGCGGCATTATTCTTTGGGATGATTCAGCAATATTATAAATAATGTCTTCTTCATCAGCTGTATGCGAGGATTCGTCATTTCGATTTGTTGACAAGTTCTTATAGTAATCGTGTTTAACAGGAGGAATGAATTTTAGCAGGTCCATCATGTCTCTCCATTTTTCCTTTGTCACAGTTCTACCTTTAGGATATAATAAAGGCTGATCTATATTTTTCAAACTTTGCGGTCTACCCACTAAAGATTTTCTTATATTAATGGCTTGAAATTCTGTATCTTCATTATAGTCACATTTGAATTGTATGAGATAGGGTTTGGACCTTTCTAACTTTATCCAGCGTATTTTAAGCCAATTTACTGGAAGCCCTGTGACGGTTACTTTTCTGTTAATGATAGACTGTTCTAAAAGTTTTGTTGACAAAAAATCTTGGTGAGTCATTTGGATTAGACGAAACCGCGCTTTCTTTTTACATGTTTTGATTATATGGTACCGATCATCTGGTGAAAAAATGTTTTGATTTTTTTTCGCACATGACTCAATAATGGCAAAATCTGAGTCATTGGGCAAATAGCTGTGTCCACTTACCAAAAATGTCATATCAATTGATTCAGCTTTGATTTCCGTGCTTTGAACAAGTTTCAATAAACTTAAGACGGTTTTTTAATATTTCTGTTTATATACCGGTACACGAATCCGAATATGTTATTATTTTTTCGAAGTTTGCAGCGTAAGTCTTTATGTACTTTTTTAGGCAAGATGAAATTTCTTGAGACCCACGAGATCCTTCAGTTTCTGGCCAAAGAAACATGTGGCTTATATTTTTATTGAATTCATGACATCCAAAATTATAAACATATAAATTTCGCTTATAATAAGGTACGGATGTGGTCAATTGGGAAAGGCTAAAGCTTTTTCCAAGTCAAAAGAAAATACGAACAATTTTTCCGATGTTGCCATTCGATCTATAGCCATTTGACTGCGAGCCCGATCTATGCCTATATTTTCTAAGTGATTTTCCTTTTCATATTTTTGCCATCTTAATTCTCTCATCGTCTGAAGATTGAATTTTTATTTGAAAAGCATCACAAGTTTGACACGTATCCTTTGATGCACGGCCAGAACAGATACGGCGTTACTGAAACGATTTATATTAGAGTATGGAGTTAATCGAAATGGCTTCTGAAATAAATTACTTATTATTCAGTTGCCAAAAAAGTTTGCCATTTAACGGTGCTAATATTTATTATTCAGGAGAGTTATTATAAATATAAAAAGTTATGACTATACCAAGGGCTTTGACACTTAAATTTAAGATTTTTCAAAAAGTGGAGTTAATCGATGTGTGCATTGAGCGGCTCATTTATTACGGTGGTTGCGTCGGATTTTCAGCATTCCGTACCTGTTGCACTTTTCTGGCCACTTTATTTACGCCGCGTACTGCGCAATAGTAACGACTCTGACCAGATCTTCGTTATCTCGGGCTTTTGCATTCGCGCTCTCTTTCCGTTTCACACCCCACCACGGATGGCGAACGATATCTTTATCTTCGGTAATAACGCACGCGTCGTTTCTTCTCTCATGAAGAGGCACGCGCTGCGTTCGAAGATTCTAACCCCTCGTAACCCAAACCGTGTTTGCTTCTGGAATCGATTATTTGAGCGGCGATAAAGAAAATCGTCTGCGCTCTTCGGGATAAAGGCGACTGATGTTCGATTCGAGACTCTGCGGTATTTCCGTCTGATTAATTTACTCGGTTTATCTGTTCTAAAGAACTTGAAACACACGTTGCCAGGGCAGTACCAGTTATTTAACGTGGTATTGTATTCAGAAATAGAACGGACGTAGGATGTGCCTTTAGAAACAACATTAAGAATGGGTCAATACTTTAGTATCGATTTTTAGTACAGGGTTCCTGTAACCTGACCCACTTTTGTACCTTCCCCTTTCTTCGTGTATATAAAAACGCAATCATCAATTTTCTACAAATGTCGTTGGAACGTGGATATTCTCTTATCGCCCGATATCACTTATCCACGCTTATACCCTCATTGTTCAAACGTGCTGCTTTCTTTCAAGCGTGCCAAACCAATCTTATCGGCGCATCCCTGCTGACATCAAGTTTACCACTTTTACGAAGATAAAGTTTCCTCGTTTCGCAAATATCGACGCGTTCTATGAAATATTGTTGCGTCCGGTTACCTAATCTCCTGTTGTCCCACATGCGTAGCCGATCAATTTATAAATGCACGTTTCTTATCCGCGTGGCACGGGCGTAGTCTGGCACAAGCGGCGTGTGAGGATTCATTAACAAACCGTCGGGCCGCATAGCTAATACAACACGTTGCGGTGCTAAAAAAATTGATGCGACGACATTCCCGCCGTTTGTCAAGCACCGCATTATGGATAGCGATTTAAACGTTTGCCAACATCAGTCGCGTACGGTACTTTCCGAGCAGAGATTCAAAACGGTTTTTACGAAAACAAATATGCATGAGCAATAACAATACATAAAATATTATATCGGGAAATCAAATCATATTTTTATATATTATCTATATTTCCTATATTTTCCATATTTCTATATTTTCTATACTATTTTGTATATTCCTATATTTTCTATACTATTTTCTACATTTCTATATTTTCTATACTATTTTCTATATTTCTATATTTTCTATACCATTTTCTATATTTCTATATTTTCTATACTATTTTCTACATTTCTATATTTTCTATACTATTTTCTATATTCCTATATTTTCTATACTATTTTCTATATTTCTATATTTTCTATACCATTTTCTATATTTCTATATTTTCTATACTATTTTCTACATTTCTATATTTCTATATTTTCTACACTATTTTCCATATTTCCTATACTATTTTCTACATTTCTATATTTCCTACACTATTTTCTATATTTCTATATTTCCTATACTATTTTCTACATTTCTACTTTTTCTATATTTCTATATTTTCTATACTATTTTCTATATTTCTATATTTTCTATACCATTTTCTATGTTTCTATATTTTCTATACTATTTTCTACATTTCTATATTTTCTATACTATTTTCTATATTTCTATATTTTCTATACTATTTTCTATATTTCTATATTTTCTATACTATTTTCTATATTTCTATATTTTCTATACTATTTTCTATATTCCTATATTTTCTATACTATTTTCTATATTCCTATATTTTCTATACCATTTTGTATATTTCTATATTTTCTATACTATTTTCTAAATTTCTATATTTTCTATACTATTTTCTATATTTTCTATACTATTTTCTATATTTCTATATTTTCTATACTATTTTCTATATTTCTATATTTTCTATACTATTTTCTATATTTCTATATTTTCTATACTATTTTCTATATTTCTATATTTTCTATACTATTTTCTACATTTCTATATTTTCTATACTATTTTCTATATTTCTATATTTTCTATACTATTTTCTACATTTCTATATTTTCTATACTATTTTCTATATTCCTATATTTTCTACACTATTTTCTATATTTCTATATTTTCTATACCATTTTCTATATTTCTATTTTCTATATTTCTATATTTTCTATACTATTTTCTATATTTCTATATTTTCTATACTATTTTCTACATTTCTATATTTTCTATACTATTTTCTATATTTCTATATTTTCTATACAATTTTCTATATTTCTATATTTTCTATACTATTTTCTACATTTCTATATTTTCTATACTATTTTCTATATTCCTGTATTTTCTACACTATTTTCTATATTCCTATATTTTCTACACTATTTTCTATATTTCTATATTTTCTATACTATTTTCTACATCTCTATATTTTCTATACTATTTTCTATATTCCTATATATTCTACACTATCTTCTATATTTCTATATTTTCTATACCATTTTCTATATTTCTATATTTTCTATACTATTTTCTACATTTCTATATTTTCTACACTATTTTCCATATTTCTATATTTTCTATACCATTTTCTATATTTCTATATTTTCTATACTATTTTCTACATTTCTATATTTTCTATACTATTTTCTATATTATCCACACATATCATTTCTCGGGACTTTTTCCGACTATGCTTCGTATTTCGGACCACCCCGTACATGCCGCCCATCTATATTTTGCATCGAAACGAAAGATAACAGCTTTCGAGTAGCACTGGATTGCACGCGTGGAGGACAGCCGTTCATATCGTGAAATCAGAATTCGATTACCATCGAATCAATCGGGCCTCGACGCCGAAGATGTCACGTCCCATTGTATTTGATTGCCGGCGTGGCTTATTGCTTTTATTTTCGAGCCGTTATGCACGCGCGTACGGCGATTATTGTCCGTCTGACCGGATGAGAATAGCGTACGCGCGCTGTCGATAGTGTGTTTAATTTCAGGCCACCGAAACTGGGCGCGACTGACGGCTGACTCAATGAGTTCCGCTCAAGATAAACGCGGCGAGCGTCAACCGGAAATGCAGCCTGCACTGTCTGAGACTGAGGGCACGATTTAAATCTGATTTAACACTAGATTTACCGGTTATTTAAGTACAGTAAAATCTGTTTTTGTGCGGTGGATAGGGACCGTATAAAAGAAATCGTACAAAAAAATATTCGACAATTTTATAAATTCTTACATATAATAAACAATTTTGTCGTATAGATAGAATGGACTTACAAAAAACATCAATGATTTATGAAATAGATGAGACAGCTTTCAATTAAATTAAATAATTAAATTACACCTACAGAAATTTTTAAAATATTTAATTCTTCATTATACATATACATGGAGAAGTTTTCAAATTGTACATTAAAAAATCGCAAAATCACTATTCTATGAATGATTGAAAATCGCTTCGTCGCTTGATAAAATAATTATTTCTTTTTTTACCATAAACTCGAATAGTTTTTTGACGACAATCTGGTCAGTTGCTTGTAAACGTCACGATAGTGAGACATGCATGATCTCAGCTCTTTTTGGAATTTTAGGCGTCTTTCCGCATTGGTATCTATTTTAAGAAAATGCTGCATATACTTCATCTGCTGTAATAGATTCCGGTTCTTCTGGTCCATTTTCATAATCTATCAAACTATTGATAATGTCACTATCATCGACAGTTTGGTCCTCAATTATCTCGTCCAGGTCATTATCGCCGAAAGAATCGTTCCGCCGATGTTATGTCTAATTTCGGATAATTTACGCGTTTTCGGTAACGTTTCGATTAATTACACATTCATATAAACATGTATATGTACAAACAAAGTTCAATAATAAAAATTAATTGTAATCGCACAAAAACAAAAATAAAAAGGACCGTACAAAAACAGGTTTTACTGTATACTATTTGTATCGATTAATGAAACGCTTAGAAAAAAATTGGTTTTTGTCTGTATTTATTTAAAAAAAATAATAAAACAAAGTTGAATAATATTAATTGTAATACAAAAATAGATTTATAGACATTATCAGTTAATCAAACGCTTAATTGTTTTTAGTTCATCGGTCACAATTTTTACATATATAGATTTTTCTCAGTATACACTTTTTTTTTTGCATATATTGCCTTTGTTGGAAAGAGTTGCTCATCCACCGTAATATAAGCTCTTGGTTTGAAGCAATTTTGGCTGTTTTCAATAAATTTGTTCCAAACTATTGAAATTAAAGCGAATTGGTCTCTTTATAAACGTGACTCCTCTGATTTTTTTTGTCGAAACGAATGTAACGTAGAATCTCGGTAAAATCACATTTACTCATAGTTGTGGAAAAAATGTTGGTCCCCACTTGTTATTCCATAAATATTTAAATCTCAAAGTGTTTCCTTCGTACACTCCACGTGCAAACAATATTGCAATAAACGCCTCCAATTTTGCATGTCTAAATTTCAATTTTCTCCTCAAAATTCGGGAGGCTTCTAACTGTGTACAAGTTCTTACATGTTTTAAAATATGATAGTCAATTAGTAATAAAAATGAGCTAAGGCAGTGCCTGAGACTGAGGGCACGATTTAAATCGGATTTAACACTAGATTTACCGGTTATTTAAGTATACCTATTTGCACCAAGACCAGTTAGAATGAAAAAAATGCTTAGTGGTGTTCCCAGTCTTTATTTACTTTTAAAAATGAGAAAACAAAGTTGAATAATATTAATTGTAATACAAAAATAGATTTATAGACATTATCAATTAATCAAACGTTTAATTGTTTTTAGTTGATTGGTCACAATTTTTACATATATAGATTTTTCTCAGTATACACTTTTTTTTTTGCATATATTGCCTTTGTTGCAAAGAGTTGGTCATCCACCGTAATATAAGCTCCTGGTTTGAAGCAATTTTGACGGTTTTCAATCAATTTGTTCCAAACTGTTGAAACTAAGGCGAATTTGTCTCTTTGTAAACGTGACTCCTCTGATTTTTTTTGTCGAAACGAATGTAACGTAGAATCTTCGTAAAATTACATTTACTCATAGTTGTGGAAAAAAATGTTGGTCCCCACTTGTTATTCCATAAATATTCAAGTCTCAAAGTGTTTCCTTCGTACGCCCCACGTGCATACAATATTGCAATAAACGCCTTCAATTTTGCTTGCCTAAATGTCAATTTTTTCCCCAAAATTCGGGAGGCTTCTAACTGTGTACAAGTTCTTACATATGCTAAAATATGGTGGTCAATTAGTAATAAAAACGTGCTACTTAACTCCCCCTTCATAATATTTCTTTTTGCATGTGCTGTAGGCCCGGTTACATCCTTGAAAATACACTGAACTGCTAATTTTCCAGCAACACCTCCTCCTTTAATTTTTTGCAATCATATATTTTCAAATCATATTTTGGCATCATATATTCGGAATCATATATTTTGTCCCGAAAAAAACGTTGCAGTACTTATCAATTGTTGTAGCTGCTCCAAGGTCATTTCATCACATTGAAACGTGCACCATTCATTTTGACTGGTACTGGTATAAGTATCAATAACAAAAAATATATTTGTTACGAGTACATGTAGGAATTTAATACGTGAACGTAGATAGTATAATATTTATAAACGATAACAACACAATCAAGACACTTTCGTCTTTTTTCCTAATCTTTCGTTGTTTCGCCTTTTCGTCTTTATGTCGTATCGTCTTCACGTCTTATCGTCATCTGACTCCTAAGCCACCAAAATAACACATTTCAATAAACTTGTCACCTATGATACATCAATATAATAATTGAGGATCATAGGTGACCTTTCCTCGCCAACTAGAGGACCTTGTATTTGAGATCCACATACATGTAAAATCATATAAAGTGCATAAAACTGATTCTTTAGTTATAGATACAAAAGTCATGATATCATGTCGCAAAGAAAATGTTACATGCAGTAGAAATTTTAAATTGAAACTGCAAGACCAGTCATTTTGACTGGTCTGGTAAATCTAGTATTAAATGATTCTGCCGAAGCTGACAGTCACATTTCAATACGTATTTATAGAGCCTTATTGAACAAAGAGGAATCAAGAATAACGCCTTCGGACTGAAGCAGAATTGCGGAAGTTGCGAATAATTTACGAGATTTGATCCCACATGGATGAAATGAAGTGCAATATTTTTAGCCTGGCTATGAACGATTCAATAAAGAGTTAGTTGTTGTCAGAGTTGGCTTTTATTCTTGTCTACCCATAAAAGTGTGTCATAGTCTAAAAACGGCTAAGTGTTATGGAGTCATTTCGTTGTGCAATATGATCTTTTGTTTTGATGCTTTTTACGATGCAGCGAGTCTTTCTTTAGAGTTGCGTTAAGATTCACACGCCTAGATTCACTCAGGGATTCACCGCCTCTCGCCTTCGACCTTTGGTTGCACCTTGTTGCTTTCCTTCTTTCTTTCTCTCTCATGTAGATACCCGTAGATACATTTTACGCAGTTGTCAGTTGCTTTGTCTTTTTGAGAGTCGCACACGCTTATCCTAAACGTTTCCAATCATTCTTGCTAGTGCGTCTCCCAATGTCGCCGTGGTCATGGTTTGGTATGAATTATTTAATCGCAGTAGACTGTGGAATAAATCTAGAACTTCTTAAGAAGTTGTCACATTTCTAAGAATACTGGAGGATATAGAGTTTAATTATACATTTCTGCTACCGAAAGAGAGTCGCAAAAATTGATATTCTTCTACGATTTGGCATGAACTGTTTAATAATAACATATATTGAATAAATCTAGAACTTCTTAAGAAGTTGTGACGTTTGTAAGAATACTGACGGATATACAGTTTAAATCCACATTTCTGCTACTGAAAGAGAGTTGCAAAAATTGATATTCTTCTACGGTTTGACATGAACTGTTTAATAGTAGCATGCTATTGAATAAATCTAGAACTTCGTAAGAAGTTGTCACGTTCGTAAGAATACTGAAGAATATACAGTTTAACTACACATTTCTGCTATCGAAAGAGAGTCGCAGAAATTGACATTCTTCTACGGTTTGACATGAACTGTTTAATAGTAGCAGACTATTGAATAAATCTAGAACTTCTTAAGAACTTGTCACGTTCGTAAGAATACTGGGGGATATACAGTTTAAATCCACATTTCTGCTACTGAAAGAGAGTCGCAGAAATTTATATTTTTCTATGGTTTGACATTAACTATTTAATCGTAACAGACTATTGAATAAATCTAGAACTTCGTAAGAAGTTGTCACGTTCGTAAGAATACTGAAAGATATACAGTTTAAATCCACATTTCTGCTACCGAAAGAGAGTCGCAGAAATTGACATTCTTCTACGGTTTGACATGAACTGTTTAATCGTAACAGACTATTGAATAAATATAGAACTTCTCAAGAAGTTGGCACGTTTATAAGAATACTGAAGGATATGGAGTTTAAATCCACATTTTTGTACCGAAAGAGAATTGCAGAAATTGACAATTTTCTACGGTTTGACATTAATTGTTTAATGGTAACAGACTATTAAATAAATCTAGAACTTCTTAAGAATTTGTCATTTTCACAAAGAAATTGAAGGATGTAGAGTTTGATTACACTCGCATGCTGTTGAATGAGAGTCGCAGAAATGGACATTTTTCTACGGTTTGACATGATTGTTTAATCGTAACAGACTATTGAATAAATCTGGAACTTCTTAATAAGTTGTCACGTTCTTCAGAATGCTGAAAAATATAGAGTTTAACTAGACATTTTTGCTACCGAAAGAGAGTCGCAGAAATTGACATTCTTCTGCGGTTTGACATGAATTGTTTAATCGTAACAGACTATTGAGTAAATCTAGAACTTCTTAAGAAGTTGTCACGTTCGTAAGAATACTGAAGGATATACAGTTTAAGTCCACATTTCTGCTACCGAAAGAGAGTCGCAGAAATTGACATTCTTCTACGGTTTGACATGAATTATTTAATTATAACAGACTACTGAATAAATCTAGAACTTCTTAAGAATTTGTCATTTTCACAAAGAAATTAAAGGATATAGACTTTGATTACTCTCGCATGCTATTAAATGAGTCGCAGAAACTGACATTCTTCTGTGGTTTGAAATGAACTGTTTAATCGTTACAAACTATTGAATAAATCTAGAACTTCTTAAGAATTAGTCATTTTCGCAAAGAAATTGAAGGATATAGTGTTTGTCTACACTCGCATTCTATTAAATATAAAAGAATTAAAAATAAACATTCTTCTACGGTTTGACATGTCTGTTTAATCGTAACAGATTATTGAATACATTATCGTTAATAATTAGTCATTTTCGCAAAAAAGAAGGTTAAATTTAATTCCATCTTAATCACTATCGAAAGAGAGTCACAGAAACTGACATTCTTCTACGATTTGATATGAACTGTTTAATCGTAACAGACTATTGAATAAATCTAGAACATCGTAAGAATTTGTCACGTTTGTGAGAATACTGACGGATATACAGTTTAACTACACATTTCTGTTACCGAAACAGAGTCGCAGAAATTGATATTCTTCTACGGTTTGACATGAACTGTTTAATCGTAACAAATTATTGAATAAATCTAAAACTTCTTAAGAATTTGTCATTTTCACAAAGAAATTGAAGGATCGCGCGTTTGAACGTCAACGTGTTGAATGAGAGTCGTTGATCTTCTACGGTTTGACATGAATTGTTTAATCGTAACAGACTATTGAATACATCTAGAACTTCTTAAGAATTAGTCATTTTGGAAAAGCAATTGAACGACATAGTGTTTGACTACACTCGCATTCTATTAAAAGAGGGTCACTCAAGGATGCTGCGCATTCGGATCGAGCAACTTCCTGTTTACGACGACCGACGGTCCCTTCGTCAATACTTTCTCTTGTTAGGACCTTTGATGTTCAGGTTTATTATCGCGTGGCGTTGTAGGAAAGAAGATACTGTACGGAGAAGCAACTTGACGATAAGTAAATGTTGGGTCAATTTGCAGGATCTTGGTGCTTTAAGGACCGCTCACGACTTTTCTCGGGTTTCGTGTCCCAACTGTTAGGGACCGCTGACGAGTTTTTTTGTGTTTTCTACACGCTGTCTTTAGATGTCACTTACTTTGACACATTATATCTATTTTGTCTGTTTAAGTGTTTACATTAATATTGAATGGAAAACGAAGCGAATCACGATACATATGTAAATTTTGTAAGGTTCCTTTTCATGGACAAAAATGCTTCACGCAATATCATACTTTAAGTAAGCACTAGAATTTCTCTAAATAATTTCTTAAACATTTCTTTTTTAAATAATACCTAAAATGCATCCTATTTCACAATTTCTCTAAATTTCATACAAATTCAGTTTTTAAGGAAAAAAGTTATAATAATTATTAAAAAACATAATTTTTTGTAATAATACCGAAAATATTTCCAATTATACAATTTCTGAGAGCTTCGCAAAAATTGCTTCATAAGTAACAAAGTTATGATTTTTTGTAACGTATAAGTTTCCCAAAAATGTATTTTTTACAGATTTCTAAGCGGTCTTTAAAGTGCTAATATTTATAAGGGGGGAAATGACAAGGGTTTAGTAGAATTATGCATTTATTTCACAACTTTTCATTTCACGCTTAACGCTTTGTCAGTTATTTTGATACATTGTATCTATTTTGTCTATTTAAGTATTTACATTAATATTCAATGTTTTCACACTTTGACTGCCGTGGTGGTCAAAGGTATCATGAAAAATTCAAAGGCGCAAAAGGTATCACGAAAAATTCAAAAAATACCCAATCGGTACCATTTATAATTTTGTAAATGCATTTATTAATTAAGTATTAATCTAATACTAATTTCGCAGTCTACAACATGGACGTCACTTACCAGGATTTATGTTACATTGTAACGAGTATCGACAGATCATGGGTGATTTATAGGAACAGTTGATAATTTAACACGTTGACTGCCGTGCGTATTTTGCTATATTAACAATTTAAGGACCGCTCATGAGTTTTCTCGTGTTTTCTACACGCTGTTTTTAGATGTCACTTATTTTGATACATTGTACCTATTTTGTTTATTTAAGTATTTATATCAATATTTAATGTATTAACATTTTGACTGTCGTGGAGGTCATCGGTGACCGGCGCAAAAAGTATCACGAAAAATTAAAAAAATATCCAATCGGTAGCATTTATCATTTTGTAAATGCAATTATTAATTAAGTATTTATTTAATACTAATTTCGCAGTTTACAACATGGATGTCACTTACTAGGATTTGAGCCGTTTATTTTGAAAGTGGCCTAACTCCGTTTTTCAATATTTTCCGGTGACCATATTTATCAGTACATGTTATTTATCTCGATTTGAAGATAAATGGAGTTAGGCCACTTTCGAAATAAACAGCTTATTTATGTTACATTGTAACAATCGATAGATCATGGGTGATTTATAGGAACAGTTGATAATTTAATACGTTGACCGCCGGGCGTATTTTACTATATTAACAGATTAAGGACCGTTGACAAGTTTTCACGTGTTTTCTACACGCTGTCTTTAGATATCACTTATTTTGGTAAATGTATCTATTTTGTCTTTTTAAGTATTTACATCGATATTCAATAGAAAATGAAGCGAATCACGATATATATGTAAATTTTCTATGATTCCTCTTCATAGAAAAAATGCTTCACTCAATACCATACTTACTCATATATACTCAACACCAAACATACCAATACATATGTAATATCTAATACCATATATAGTCAATACCAAAAAACTACTAGAAACTCTGATAAAATTGACTTTTAAATAAAATCTTATGATAATTTCTTTAACTAATTTTTTAAACAATTTTTTTAAATAATACCTAAAATGCATCCTGTTTTACAAGTTCTATTTTTATTAAATACAAATTTATATTTTAAGTAAAAACGTTATGATAATTATTAAAAAACAACATTTTTTAGTAATACCCAAAATACTTCCAATTATACAATCTTTGAAAGCTACACAAAAATTGCTTCATTAATAACAAAGTTATGATTTTTTGTAACGTACAAGTTTCTGAAAAACGTGCGGTCCCAGGCGTATTTCTTACAGATTTCTTTGTTGTCCTTAAAGAGTTAATACACTTTACCAGAAACGGCTTCCTGTCCTTGGGTGTAACAGGGACTGCAACTGCAGTAACTGGATAAAAAGAAGAATAACAAAGTATCCGCATTGTATTCAAAAAGACTAGGTCTCACAGATGCTCCATCGGCGATGGTGAAAGAGTCCATTCACGGCATTTGACGTGGATGAAATCATCTTGCCAGATTATACCCACAATCAGCAAGGCGTTTCTCGGAAGCCTGCAGTTAGAAAGAGATTTCTTTCTTTCACGGGGTCAGTCAATCGTATCATAAATCCGTTCGACAGAAAGTATTTGCAGTGTCGAGATAACGTGGATTGTTTACTGTTTTCCACCATTCTTACTGCCATTGACTGCCACGGCGGTCACCGGTAACCAGTACAAAAGATTTTGCTACAAATGCAAAAAATTCCCAATGAAGCCTATTTGTAATCTTGTAAAAGCAATTGATATCGGAACGGTGCTTCAATACTTTGGCTTCTAACAAGTCTGCGTTACCTTTATTGTGCACGGTTTGATTATACTCTGCAGTATTTCATCGCACCGCGGTTCTAAGATAACAAAATACGCTTGCCAAACTGCATGTAGCATTTTCTTTCCGAAATGATATCATGACTTTTGTAGCCGTAACTAAAGAATCATTTTTATGAACTTTATATTATTTTATATGTATTCGTAACAAATATATTTTTTGTTATTCACACTTATACCAGTACCACTCAAAATGACTGGTGCATGTTTCAATGTTATGAAATGACCTTGGGGCAGCTACAACAATTGATAAGTACTGCAACGTTTTTTCGGGACAGAATATATGATTCCGAATATATGATGCCAAAACATGATTTCGAAATATGTGATATTCAGAATATATGATTCCAAAAAATTGAAGGCGGGGGTTTTGCTGGAAGATTAGCAATTCAGTGAATTTTTAAGGATGTACCCGGGTCTACAACACATGCAAAAAGAAATATTATGAAGGGGGAGCTAAGTAGCGCATTTTTATTACTAATTGACCACCATATTTTAGAACATGTAAAAACTTGTACACAGTTAGAAGCCTCCTGAGTTTTGGGGAAAAATGGACACTTAGGCAAGCAAAATTGAAGGCGTTTATTGCAATATTGTATGCACGTGGAGCGTACGGAGGAAATACTTTGAGGCTTGAATATTTATGAAATAATAAGTGGGGACCAACATTTTTTTCCGCAACTATGAGTAAATGCGATTTTACCGAAATTCTACATTACATTCGTTTCGACAAAAAAAATCAGAGGAGTCAACGTTTACAAAGAGACAAATTCGCTTTAGTTTCAACAGTTTGGAACAAATTTATTGAAAACAGCCAAAATTGCTTTAAACCAGGAGCTTATATTACGGTAGATGAGCAACTCTTTCCAACGAAGGCAATATATGCAAAACAAGTGTATGCGGAAAGTGTATACTGAGGAAAATCTACATATGTAAAAATTGTGACCGATGAACTAAAAGCAATTAAGCGTTTGATTAATCGATAAAGTCTATAGATCTATTTTTGTATTACAATTCATATTATTCAACTTTCTTCGTCAGTTTTTAAAAGTAAATACAGACTGGAAACACCACTAAGCATTTTTTTCTAAAGACCAGTCAGAATTAAATAGGTATACTTAAATAGCCGGTAAATCTAGTGTTAACACGTTGAGTGCCATGTCAGTCATCGGTGACTGACGCTGAACTTTCCGTTTGGGCCGCGTCAGTGATTGGTGACTGACAGTGGAAGATATGATATAAAACCAAAAAATCTACATTGTTTTAAGTAATTACTGAAAATTTATTTAAAATATACTTCATTTGTATTTATTACAAGATCGTATTACTAATGCATTTTTGTATTTCTGGCATCATATATTCGGAATCATATATTCTGTCCCGAAAAAATGTTGCAGTACTTATCAAATGTTGTAGCTGCCCCAAGGTCATTTTATCACATTGAAACATGCACCAGTCATTTTGACTGGTACTCGTATAAGTGTCAATAACAAAAAATATATTTGTTACAAACGAATATAAAATAATATACAGTTTATAAAACTGATTCGTTAGTTATGGCTACAAAAGTCATGATATCATTTCGCAAAGAAAATATTACATGCAATAGGAATTTTTAATTGAAACTGCAAGACCAATCATTTTGACCGGTCTGGTAAATCTAGCGTTAACACGTTTGCCAAGCGTATTTTGTTATCTTAGAATCGCGATGCGATGAAATACTGCAAGTATAATTAAATCGTGCAAAATAAAGCTAAAGCAGAGTTGTTAAAGGCCAAAATATTGAAGCACCGTTACAAACACCGTTTCGCAAAGGAAATGTTACATGCAATAGGAATTTTGAATTGAAACTGCAAGACCAGTCATTTTGACTGGTCTGGTAAATCTAGCGTTAACACGTTTGCCAAGCGTATTTTGTTATCTTAGAACCGCGATGCGATGAAATACTGCAAGTATAATTAAATCGTGCAAAATAAAGCTAAAGCAGAGTTGTTAGAGGCCAAAATATTGAAGCACCGGTACAAACACCGTTTCGCAAAGGAAATGTTACATGCAATAGGAATTTTAAATTGAAACTGCAAGACCAGTCATTTTGACTGGTCTGCTAAATCTAGTGTTAATAAGTCCACGAGTAACAGAGCTATTCGATTGTCCACCCAAACAACCATTTCAGTCCAATTCGTTTCCCTTCAGCAAGGTTCCATCTTTCGACATATCCGCTCCGGCTATCGCACCAGACTTACTCCTTAGGGCCGATGAATTTTAAGGTCACCGTTATCGCCAACCGCATTCCTCGTTTCCGCCGACTAATCGCGTTATTGGAACGTGATTGAAATCAACCAACGAGCCTTTTTACGCACCTTATCCGTGGCGCTTAATTGTCCTTCGTTACCTGTGCGAAGCTATTACATGCCTTGAATTGCAGACATTGCATTGCCAGCTGTGCACGCGCACTCGCAATGTTTGTTATACACACTGTGTAAAGCCGGTGGGGCGTGTCAGATGGTAAACGGGTCAGAGCCCTTCGTACCGCGTAAACAGCGCGAGACGTACAGCTAAAAATAGGTCTGACGAACCTTACGTGAGAGTACGAGGTGCAATCGTAGTCCCTGGCGTTTTCTAATGAAACACGCCAGTGTCGGATGAGAGACGTGCAATTGATATTGGCGTCGGTATTGCCCGGCGCTACGTAGCTTTCGTTACATACGTCACGTCCTGACGTTTCAGGCGATCAAATTACTCGACGATTGATTGCGTAGACGGTAACGTCAACAGGTGCGAAGGCTAGAACCTATAGGCTATTGGCATCTATACCCCAGACGGGGATCCAATAGGCAGCACTGTATTGTTGGCAATCGTTTTCAATATTTAGCATGGTTAGACAGATTTAACACTAAACGTACCGGTACTTTAAACCTACCTATTCTTACCATGGGAGGTTATTTGATTCTATATGAAATAAACGTTGATTTTCCGATAGAAATTCGTGATTTAAGACAGATTTAACACTAAACATACCGGTACTTTAAACCTAACTATTCTTACCATGAGAGGTTCTTTGATTCCTTATGAAATAAACGTCGATTTTCCCATAGAAATTTCTGATTTAAGACAGATTTAACACTAAACATACCGGTACTTTTACGATTGATTGCGTAGACGGTAACGTCAACAGGTGCGAGGGCCAGAACCTACAGGCTATTGGCATCTATACCCCAGATGTAGATCCAACAGGCAGCACTGTATTGTTGGCAGTCGTCTTCAACATTTAGCATGGTTAGACAGATTTAACACTAAACATACCGGTACTTTAAATCTACCTATTCTTATCATGAGAGGTTATTTGATTCTTTATGAAATAAACGTTGATTTTCCGATAGAAATTCGTGATTTAAAACAGATTTAACACTAAACATACCGGTACTTTAACACTAGATTGCCCAAGGCAGTCATTTTGACTGTTTTTTAATTTCAATTAGAAAAACAATTATGAAATTGATGACACAATTTCTTAGAATTTGGTGACTTTTTCTATGACATACAAATGGGTTTATGAATAATTGTAGTTACTTCCGCCCTCCTTTATTTCCGTATATATATATGTGTTATACCTATATTTCCAAGAAGCAGTCATTTTGACTGCTTGGTAAATTTTAAATAATCAAAAGATTTTTATTTATTGAATTGAGTAAATTTCTTATATGACCTGTCCGGCTTTGTATTGAAATGACATTTTTTTTTCGATTACGGTAACATACCGATGCATGATAAATTGTCGATTTGGGCGTATACTTGATAAGTGTCAGTTGCTCAATAAGCTAAAGTAGTACTAAATATTCGAATCTTTATAAAGTGTTGTTCTAACAAGTTGTTTATTTTATTTCTTTTGCGCCCTAACTTTATCAAAAAAATGTCGAACAGAAATGAATTATTGGAAAAGCTAACGAACATAAGTGAAGAGTGCTCCGATATAGAATCAAATGCAACAAATTCTGAACTATCATCTGAAGATGAAGCGGATTATATTCAAAGTGAAACATCTGACGCTGAAGATAGTGATGAAGAGTCGATCACCAATGATGAAAATGAAAGTGTCATCAATATGCCCAGGAAAAGGTGTAGGGTGCTAACTAGTTCAGATTCTGATGAAAAAACTGAAAATACGTTTCAGGAGGTCGAAACAGCTGCTGATGGTACTGTGTGGACAAAAATTGACGAAGGTGGTATTCCTGGAAGGATACCATCTGCTTGTATTTTCAAGAGTGTGAAAGGGCCAACAGGCTACGCAAAAAGGAACATTGTGGCAGATAATCTTATCAGTGCATTATCGTCAATAATAGATAACTATATTATCAAACATATAAGAAAGTGCACAGAAGAATGTCGCCGAATTTTGCGGAACGGTTGGACAATATCATTACCGGAAATACGTGCATTTATTGGGATTCTATATGCTCGTGGAGCTTACGAGGCAACAAACTTTAAATTGAGTTATTTATGGTCAGCGAAGTGGGGTATTTGAATCTTTTGAAAAAACTATGATTTTCAGAGAAAAGTTCGTGATTTAAACTACGATTTATTCATTTTGACAAAAGAACGAATTGCAGTAGGCGCCTACAATCAAATAAATTTGCCTTGCTTTCGGAAATATGGGTTAAGTTCATTGAAAACAGTCAATATGTACAGTTAATATTTACTAATAACCTGTTATATAACTGTGAATAACATAAAAAATATTAAAAATTAATTTTAAACAAATTTCTTTACATATTTGTTATTTTTTCACAATGCAGTCATTTTGACTGTTTTTGGGCAATATAGGTATACAAGAAATCTCGGGCAATCTAGTGTTAAACCTACCTATTCTTACCATGAGAGGTTAGTTGATTCTTTATGAAATAAACGTTGATTTTCCGATAGAAATTCGTGATTTAAGACAGATTTAACACTAAACATACCGGTACTTTTACGATTGATTGCGTAGACGGTAACGTCAACAGGTGCGAGGGCTAGAACCTACAGGCTATTGGCATCTATACCCCAGACGGGGATCCAATAGGCAGCACTGTATTGTTGGCAGTCGTCTTCAACATTTAGCATGGTTAGACAGATTTAACACTAAACATACCGGTACTTTAAACCTACCTATTCTTACCATGAGAGGTTATTTGATTCCTTATGAAATAAACGTTGATTTTCCGATAGAAATTCGTGATTTAAGACAGATTTAACACTAAACATACCGGTACTTTAAACCTACCTATTCTTACCATGAGGGGTCATTTGACTCCTTATGAAATAAACGTTGATTTTCCGATAGAAATTCGTAATTTATTAAAGCGAGAAATTCAAGATTCAGAGGATATGCGAATTTCCAGAAAATCAAATGAGCGAATGAGATAATAATGAATGTACGATTTTAAAGTAAATTTGACCCCGTTTGGTACGTTTAGTGTTAAAGCGAGTTAATATGGACTGTTGATAATCACTGCTTTCCGGACGTTGACATTTTGTATTGAGTACGTGCACAGAATATGGCAGCAGAAGCTAAATTTGCTGGGAAGCGCATGCTTATACGAATTTATGATTTATGTTCAGACCGTCACAATCTTATCTTTTTCGAATTGCATTGTGTTTGACGATTTGTAGATAATAGCGCCGCGTTCGAGAATATAGCGGCGAATTTTGAAACTGCGGTATCAGGTACTGCTGTTGTACAGAATTGCTGTTGACGGTAAGAGTAGAAGATAGGATAACGAAAATGAACTGCCCTTTCGAGAGTCGGTAATATTGGACTCTACGTATTCGGCTTAGTTACATTTATGGCCGATAGCTGGCAGTAGCGAAAATTACGCGAACGTTGGACCGCTGTTGCTCAAATCGTCGGCCTGCATCTTCCGGATAATTTGCGTAAAGTAGCCGGCTATTATTCCAAAAACACAACCATCGTACTTAGATCTCGTGAACTAGCACGTGGCCGCAATTTTGGGTCAAACTTTTTCCGCGCCGCGTTGGAAGACCGAAAAGTTGTCAGGCTAAGGATTCATCAACGAAAGGTTCAATTTTGGTCGTTAGCCGAACACCGCCGCTATCTGGTGGCGAAACAGAAAATGAACCCCACTAAGTAAGTAGCGAAGTTATTAATGTAATTCCAGTGCTAAATTCCGCAATCGACGCGAGCCCTGATAATTTCTCAGTATACGTTTAGCGTAAAAATCGAAACATAACATATATAAACATTGTTCATAACAAGAACACGCGTTATGTGCTATAGAAAATATATAATTATTATACTTATTATAATTTATTATAACAAGTATAATAATTATTATACTATAATTGAGCCGTTTATTTTGAAAGTGGCCTAACTTCGTTTTTCAATATTTTCCGGTTACCGTGGTTACATGTACAAATTCATGTTACTTATCTCGATTTGAAGATAAATGGAGTTAGGCCATTTTAAAAATAAACGGCTCAATCATACTATATTTATGCTATATTAATACTATATTAATACTATAATTATTATACTACTAAGTATAATAGTTTATTATACTTCAATAATATCAACAGTGTATCAGCTACAACTATATCAACTATCTCGATTTGAAGATAAATGGAGTTAGGCCATTTTAAAAATAAACGGCACAATTATACTATATTTATACTATATTAATTTACTATATTAATGCTATAATTATTGTACTACTAAGTATAACAGTTTATTATACTTAAATAATATCAACAGTGTATCAGCTACAAGCTTTAATATGCACACACTTATATTTGTTTCCATTTACGCGACAAAGTAATCGACAGATCAGGTATATAGTGCGCAAACTTCCATAATTCTTGTACACGTACTCATTCCCGCGTCGTTCCCATCACTACCGCCCGCCGTTTGAAATTTCGCGCCGCGCGCCGGTGCTTAAACGCAGTGGGCGGGGCGAAGCGCTCCCCTCCACGTGACCCGGCCCCCACCCGAGCGCTAGTCACGCCGCGGTACGCAGGAGTGGGGGTGGGGGGAGTTGTTTGGTATCGCGTTTGTTTAGTTGCCCGCTGACAGCGGCCGCGGTACGATCTGTTGTACTACGTGCGTGCGTTTGTCCCGTGCGGCGAGGTTCGGTCAGAGGAAAGCAGTCTCTCGTGGCCGTGCGTACGAGAGCGAGAATATTCGGTGTCAGGCGTGTCGACACGCACGCCTTGCCGCGTACCGTGCTCCGAACCGTTCTTGCCTGTGCTCGGAGTGTGCTCCGTTTTACTTTCTGTTTCCGCTTATTTGTCGTCTCGCAAGCAGCCCGCTCAAAACTCTTCCCAAGCGTGCATACGTGGCTTTCCGCATACTCCACCGTTACTACCTCCACGTTGTATTTGACGTCCTTACAGTCGTATACGTGTGCTGTGCCAATTTGTTTACCCGTCGACGTGCGTGGCTGCAGACCCACAACCGGCTTTCTCGTCCTGTCGACGTCGTCGTCAACCGTCCCCGTCCCTCCCGCAGACGCAGAAGAGCATGTCGACGCTGATTTGGTGATGGCAGAGCGCAGAGGATGTCACGCCGCAAGCAGAGCAACCCGAAACCGCTGAAACGTGAGTCGCAAACCAGCTTTCGCTGTCTTTTCCTCCTTCCTATGTGCGCCAACGCTTTTTCGAAGTCCGGTCGCTGCATTGTGCAACGTAACGTGCGCGCCGAGCTGAAAAACGCGCGAACGTTTGAACGTCCACGTGTGCGTTACGGCTTTGGGGTGGAAGAGGGGGTTTGCCTGGAGATGTTGCGAGGTCTGTGTCGTTTTCTAGGGAACGCTACGGCGTTCTTTGGGGGGTCTGAGGGGTCGTTAGTGGAATTGAGTGGTTGACAGACGAGGAGGCGTGGAAACACGTTGACTGCCACGCGGGTCACCGGTGACCGGTGCAAAAGATTTTGCTGAAAATGCAAAAAAATCGCGATGAAGTGTATTTGCAATCTTGTAAGAAGCAATTGATATTGGAACGGTGTTTAATACTTTGGGTTCTAACAACTCCGTGTTACTTTTATTTTGCACGAGTTAATTATGCTTCGTAGTATTTCATTGCATAGCGGTTCTACGATAGCAAAATACGCTTGAGCAAAATACGCAAAAGATTTTACTAAAAATGCAAAAGAAATCGCGATGAAGTCTATTTGCAATTTTGTAAGAGCAATTGATATTGGAACGGTGTTTAACCCTTTGAGTGCTGAATACTTTTGGCCAAAGCGATCGCTGGGGACGGAACACTTTTCGCTAGTGTGAACTCTACTGATCGATTATTTAAGGCGCAAATAAGTTTTAATGATAATTCTGTATTTACGCCAAATTAAATAATGCAAGAAAATCATTTGATAAAGAACGCATCTGTATTCATCTCATACATGTATAATTATGGCTATAATAGGTGAGAAATCGAAACGATTGGGGACGCATATATGCGCCCATAGTCGACAACGACAGATTTCGGCGGACGCATATATGCGTCCATAGCACTCAAAGGGTTAATACTTTGACTTCTAACAACTCCGCGTTATTTTAATTTTATACGATTTAATTATACTCGCAGTATTTCACTGCAACGTGCTTCTAACGTAGCAAAATACGCAAAAGATTTGACTAAAAATGTAAAAAAATCGCAGTTAAGCCTATTCGCAATCTTGTAAAAGCAATTGGCATTAGAACGGTGCTTCAATATTTTGACTTCTAGCAACTCTGCGGTACATTTGTTTTCCAAGATTTAATTATACTCTGCAGTACTTTAACGCAGCGCGGTTCTAACGTAGCAAAATACGGAAAAGATTTGACTAAAAATGTAAAAAATTCGCAATGAAATCTATTTGCATTCAATACTTCGATTTCTACTTCAATACTTTGATTTCTAACAACCCCGCGTTACTTTTATTTTGCATTATTTAATTATACTCGACAGTATTTCACTGCATCGCGGTTCTAACGTAGCAAAATACGCAAATGATTTTACTAAAAATGCCACAAAAATCGCGATGAAGTGTATTTGCAATCTTGTCAGCGCAATTGATATTATAACGGTGCTTCAATACTTTGGTTTCTAACAACTCCGCGTCATTTTTATTTTGCACGGTTTAATTATACTCCGTAGTATTCCATCGCATCGATGTTCTAACGCAGCAAAATACGCAAAAGATTTGAATAAAAATGCAAAAAATTCGAAGTGGTCTATTTGCAATCTTGTAAAACCAATTGATATTGGAACGGTGCTTCAATACTTTGGTTTCTAACAACTTCGCGTCATTTTTATTTTGCACGGGTTAATTATACTCCGTAGTATTCCATCGCATCGATGTTCTAACGCAGCAAAATACGCAAAAGATTTGACTAAAAATGCAAAAAATTCGAAGTGGTCTATTTTCAATCTTGTAAAAGCAATTGATATTGCAACGATCCTTAATACTTTGGCTTCTAACAAGTCCGTATTACTTTTATTTTGCACGATTTAATTATACTTTGCAGTATTTCACCGCATCACGGTTCTAACGTAGCAAAATACGTAAAAGGTTTGACTAAAAATGTATAAAACTCGCAATGAAGTCTATTTATAATTTTGTAAGAGCAATTGATATTGGAACCGTGCTTCAATACTTTGGATTCTAACAACTCCGCGTTATTTTTATTTTGCACGATTTAATTATTCTCTGCATCACTGTTTGACGATAGCAAAATATGCAAAAGATTTGACTAAAAATGCAAAAAAATTCGCAATGAAGTCTATTTTAGTTCTAACGTAGTAAAATACGCTTGGCAGTCAACGTGTTAAGACGTCTCGTCAACGTCTCGATGTATTTTATGCAACGCGCGAAAGATGTGATCATCTTGAGACGCGTGTGACAAAAGTTTGCGGACGAAATTCCGTGGAAAATATTATTTTCTGTTGTGTCAGTTGAGGAGAGATTATGTAGTAATGTGGGTATTATTCTGTGCGTTTAGATATTATATTGTTGGTGAATGACGAAGTTTTTGTCTTTTCTTCGACAAGTTTTATATGTCGTCGGAAAGGTGTTGGTATTCGTCGAAACTGTGTGTATTTGTGTCGACGAATCTTCACGTGAAATAGAGTTTGTATGTTGGTTTTTACATTCATAAGAAGCATCTGTGTCACGTACAAATTTTACACATTGTCTTAAAAAGCGTGATTTAGGTTGAAAGTCATCGAAACCGTACCCGTATTATTAACAGTTCGTCAAGTTACTTATCTTTTTAAAAGTGAATAGCAAACTAAAACTCATCTCTATCTAAGTACATTGGACATAAACATGTTATTTATCTATCAATTAGAATACATTATAGATGAAAGTTCTAATAATATACAAAAATAGTAAAATGTAAATGCCGGTAATCGTAAATTCAACATTTCTAACCTCTAATCGCGCCGTTTATTTCAACCTGGACGCTATCTGTTAAAGTTTGTATCAATAATATCCCGTGGTGCGTAATTACGAACAGAACCTAATGAAGCTTAATTGACATAAAGCGCGTTTGACTGGATCAGTGTCGATTACTGACTACTTTACATGTTCACACTTGTTATATCTGTTAAATCCAAATGAAAATCCGATATCTGTTAAAATGTGCCGGTATTCGTAATCTTAAAATATTCAACTACCAGTCAGTGTCAAAGCTATTTGAGTTCAAACACCGTCGCTTGATGGTGTTACCAACAATATCCGACGATACTTAATTCAAAACAGAATCTAATTACGCTAATTTCCGCAAACCGCGGTTGATCGGGTTAGTGTCATTTATTGACAAGTTTACGTGTTTTCACTCGTGATAGATCACCAGAATCTGATGTCTGTCAAAATCTGCCGGTAATAGTCACCTCAAAATATCTCTAATCGCCTTGATTACTTGAAAATCACTTAAGTACAAACGTCTTCTTTTGATGGTGCTTGTACCAACAACTTCTTGTGATGCACAATTGCAAACAAAACCTAATTACGCTAAATTGACGCAAAGCGTGGCTGACTGGGCCAATTAAGTTTTCTAGTTATTCTACGCGTCCTCATTTGAAACAAACTGCAGAATCCGATATCTGCAAAAATCTGATGGAAATCGTCAGTTCAAAATATTGCCGATTACTTCAAACTAAACCCTTTTGTCCGGAATTTTTGTTAACAGTATCCAGCGATCCATAATTGCAACAAAAAGGTAGTTGCGCTAAATTCACGCAAAGTTTTGTGGTATTTGGATTATTTCAAACTAAACCCTTTCGTCCGAAATTTCAATCAACAATATCCAGTGATGCATAATTGCAAAGAAAAGTTGACTGGGCCAATGCAGTTTTGTGGCTACTCTACGAGTCCCCATTTGAAACAAACTTCAGAATCCGATATCCGTTAAAATTTGGTGGTAATCGTCAGTTCAAAATATCGCCGATTATTTCAAATAAAACTCCTTCGTTTGAAATTTCTGTTAACAATATTCAGTATCATAATTGTAAAGAAAAGCTCATTTTGCTAAATTAATGCAAAGCGTGGCTTAATATGCCAATGCGGTTGACAGCTTATTCTATGTGTCCCCGTTTGAAACAAATTTCAGAACCCGATACCCGTTACAAGTTGGTGGTAATCGTCAGCTCAAAATATCGTCGATTACTTCAAACTAAACCCCTTCATCTGAAGTTTCTATTAATAATATCTAGTGGTAATGGTCAGCTCAAAATATCGCAGGTTATTTCAAACTCAACTCCTTCACTTGAAATTTCTATTACGAACATCTAACAACGTATAATTACAAAGAAAAGCTAATTACGCTAAATTTATGCAAAGCGTGGCTGACTAGGCCAATGCAGTTTACTAGCTACTCAATGAGTACCCATTCAAAACAAATTTTAGAACCCGATATCCGTTAAAATCTAGCAGTAACCGTCAGCTCAAAATATCGCCGATTACTTCAAATTGAACCCCTTCGTCCAAAATTTCTATTAACAATATCAAGTGATGCATAATTGCAAAGAAAAGCTAATTTTGCTAAATCGACGCAAAGCGTAACCGATTGAGTCAATGCGGTTTACTAGCTATTCTACGCGTCCTCAATTAAAGCAAACTGCAGAATTCAATATTTGTACAAATCTGATGGTAACCGTCGGCTCAAAATATCGCCGATTATTTCAAACTAAATCCCTTCATCCGAAGTTTGTATTGACAATATCTAGTGGTAAAGGTCAGCCCAAAATATCGCAGATTACTTCAAATTAAACCCTTTCATCCGAAGTTTCTATTAACAATATCCAGCGATGCATAATTACAAAGAAAAGCTAGTTACGCTAAATTGATGCAAAGCGTGACTGACTGGCACAATGCAGTTTTCTGGTTACTCTACGAGTCCCCATTTGAAACAAACTTTAGAACCCGATATGCGTTAAAATTTGGTGGTAATCGTCAGCTCAAAATATCGCCGATTACTTCAAATTAAACCCTTTCGCCTTGAATTTCTATTAACAATATCCAGGGAAGCATAATTACAAAGAAAAGCTAATTTTGTTAAATTGACGCAAAGCGTGGCTGACTGGGCCAATGCGATTTACAGGCTACTCTACGTGTCCCCATTTGGAACAAACTTCAGAACCCGATTAAAACTAAACTCCTCATATGAAGTTTCTATTAAGAATATCCAGCGATGCATAATTAGAAAGAAAAATTAATTTTGTTAAATTGACGCAAAACGTGGCTGACTAGGCCAATGCAGTTTACTAACTATTCTACGCGTCCTAATTTAAAGCAAACTGCAGAATTCGATACCTGTAGAAATCTGGTGATAACCATCAGTTCAAAATATCGTCGATTATAATACTTAAAACTAAACTCCTTCATACGAAATTTCTATTAACAATATCCAGCGACGCATAATTGCAAGAAGAAGCTGACGTTGCTACTCTACGCGTCCTCACTTAAAATAAACTAAGGAATTCAATATCTGTTAAATTTTGGTAAAAATCCTCAGCTCAAACTATCGTCGATTATTTCAAACTAAATCTCTTCGTCCGAAATTTCTATTAACAATATCTACTGATAATGGTCAGCTCAAAGCATCGCCGATGACTTCAAACTAAATCTCTTCGTCCGAAATTTCTATTAACAATATCTACTGATAATGGTCAGCTCAAAGCATCGCCGATGACTTCAAACTAAATCCCTTCGTCCGAAATTTCTATTAACAATATCTACTGATAATGGTCAGCTCAAAGTATCGTTGATTTCTTCAAACTAAACTCCTTCGTCCAAAATGTCTATTGACAATATCTACTGATAATGGTCAGCTCAAAGTATCGTTGATTTCTCCAAACTAAACTCCTTCATCTGAAATTTCTATTAAAAATATCTAGCGCTAATGGTCAGCTCAAAGTATCGCCGATTTCTTCACACAAAACCCCTTCATCCGAACTTTCCATTAACAACATCCAGTAACGCATAGTTACAAAGAAAAGCTAGTTACGCTAAATTGACGCAAAGCGTGGCTGACTAGCTACTCTAATACAGTTTTCTGGCTACTCTACGAGTCCCCATTTGAAACAAACTTCAGAATCTAATATCCGTTAAAATTTGGTGGTAATCGTAAGTTCAAAACATCGCCAATTATTTCAAACTAAACTCCTTCATCTGACATTTCTATTAACAACACTCAATGATGCATAATTGCAACAAAAAGCTAGCTACACTCAATTCAACCAAAAATCCGGTGGTATTCGTCAGCTCAAAGTATGAGCCGTTTATTTTGAAAGTGGCCTAACTCCATTTATCTTCAAATCGAGATAATAACATTTACTGATAAATAACATGAATTTGTACATGTAACCATGGTAACCGGAAAATATTGAAAAACGGAGTTAGGCCCTTTTCAAAATAAACGGCTCATATCGTCGATTATTTCAACCTAAAATCCTTCGTCCGAAATGTCTATTAACAATATCTAGTGCTAATGGTCAGCTCAAAGTATCGTTGATTATATACAATACCTAGTGACGCATAATTCGAAAGAAAAGGTTCGGCGCCGTTAACTGTCAGCTTTCGGTGTCCCCAGTCGAAAGAGACTCCAGAATCCGTTGGCATCGCTATCTGTCGCCGCTGAGAGCAGAGTCGAGATAAAGAGCGCGATGGAGTGACCGAGTGAAAGAGAGCCACTCGTCCGTTAGTATCTCGCCTAACTAATTCGCCGACTAGTTGAGTGGCCTACACCGATTCGTGTCGATCGCGATCCCCGCCCGGGCGTGCGTTGCATACAATTCGCGCACACGAACGCGGATAAGTACGGGCCTACGTAGGTATGGCCGGCGACGGTGGAAAGAGAGAAAGACTGGGACGCGAGTACGCACACGACACGTACATATTTTTATCGGCGAAACGAGTTTAAAACTATCTCGCATGACGGCTAATCGCCGCGGACTCGTTCGCGACGACGATTGGGCGGAATTTGCGGAGGCAGAACTTCGAAGTTCCGCATCCGCGTGGGCCCGTAACTGGCGATTTTCAAAATTCGCCTAATTCTTCGCGTAATTCTTAATATTGTTATTAATTCCTTTTTATTATTCATTTTGATATTTTAATTTCTTAATATTATTTGCGACAATCCGAGAGTCGATGTCTCGCCGGCTTAAGTTAGCACTCGCGTGTTAGCGAATCTCTGTGGCTTCCAGTTTAGAGGATTAGTTTTGTATGTTTGCATATTATAGTCCGTTAAATGTTAGAATGGTTGTAAATGTAAGAATGAAGGATTTATTTGTGGAATCATTTTCAGAGTTTGTGGGCTAAATGCTATTAACAGGTTGAGTGCCGTGCGGAATTTGTGGAGACAGAACTTCGAAGTTCCGCATCCGTGTGGGACCCCGGCCCGGGTCCAAAGCTGGCAATTTACAAAATTCGCCTAATTCCTCGCGTAATTCTTAATATTATTATTATTAATTCTTAACACATTGACAGCCGGCGATCTAAAAGACATTTGAAGCCTGAGCGCCGGCAACGTATCGGCCACTTAAATCCCAAACGCCGGCCTTATTCACTTGTTTCTGATCAATGAATAGCCCAAAAAAATATTGAAAACATTATATATTTTCGTAAAATATTAAATTTTATTTGCATATTCGTCATATACAGTTTAACGGTAATTAAAAATAGAAACAAAATCGAAAGTTTTCATTTATAATTATAGAAAAAAATACAGTTCCTCGTATCTTGGTGGATTATTGCTTATGTATAACGTAAACAAAAACCAAAGGTTTTAATATTTAAGGCAAGTGTAGTACTTCTCGAAATATGTTAATTAAATACAAATCGATGTAAGATACTCATACCAGTACAAAAAATTCCACATCACCGTAGTGCCGCCATTCAAACGACAGACTCAGAAACCCGCGTTTTCGCGGGGCCGGCTGTCAATGTGTCAAGTTAGCACTCGCGTATTAGCGAATATCTGTGGCTTCCAGCTTAGGGGATTAGTATTGTCTGCGTATTATTGTCCGTTAAATGTTGGAATAGTTGTAAATGTAACAATGGAGGATTTTTTTGTGGAGTCATTTTCACGGTTTGCGGAATATATGATGTTAACATGTTGCCTGTCGTGCGGAATTTGCGGAGGCAGAACTTTGAAGTTCCGCATTCGTGTGGGACCCTGGCCCGGGTCAGAAGCTGGCAATTTTCAAAATTCGCCTAATTCTTCACGTAATTCTTCGGATAATCCGAGGGTCGATGTGTCGCTGGCCTAAGTTAGCACTCGCGTGTTAGCGAATCTCTGTGGCTTCCGGCTTACGGCATTAGCATTGTATGTTGCGTATTATATTTCGTTAAATGTTACATGGTTGTAAATGTAAGAGTAAAGAATTTATTTGTGGTGTCATTTTAACGTTTTGTGGGTTAAATGCTATATAGGAAAATTGTCCTGGACCTATTGCTTCTTATCGTAGCAGAGGATAAGCACATGCATTCAGTTGAAAACCTTTTCTCAACAACAAAGTATTTAAAAAAGCGTGTGCTTTCAAAATTATTTCTTCTTTTTCAAATATCTTTTCTCTAGTGACACATGATTAAAGTTACTTTTATAAAAATTTAACAGTATATGTTATTTAATACAACTAGTCACTAATACTAATACAACTACTTTAATAGTATTAGGTCTACCGGAAATGTTTGTCCGTTCTCGTATTAAAAGAAACTAATACATTTTCAATATATAATACTGAGGTAGCGAAATCATTGTTTTAGCACATTTAGAAAAATGCATACCTAGAAATACAGTGATAAATAGAGACAACTATATACGTTTCAAACGAACACATTCATACATGTTGAAACTTGAGATTATATTTCGGACAGAACTTTCCGGTAAACCAATATATATAATTTAATATTACTCTTAATAATAATTATTACGTCCTGTAAAACATCTTTCCAAATACCTACTAACTTACCTCGTAAGTACCCAAGCGCAGTGCTTCAAAAATCAAGATGTTTCCCGTCATTTGAACCGAATTCTGACGCGGAAGTCAACGTGTTAACCCCTTGCCGTACCATTTAACTCGGAAGAACTTGGGCCCAAACGATGCGTAGAAATTTTCACGAAAGGAGCCAAAGCGGCTGAGACGTATTGTCGGAACTTGAAACAAATTATATCTTACGATTGCCTCTGAAGTAGTCCTCTGCTTATTCATTGCATGCGACGATGCTTTTGTCGAATTGAAATGAATTGAAGACCAACCATTTTGAAAAGTGCTATAATTTTTTTTTCATGTCTATATTTCTAATACGATATATAAATTTTGACCACGAGTCAGACTCGTGATATTTATGTTTGGTCCGAAATTCTCATCACGAGTCACACTCGTGATATTCACGTTTGGTCCGAAATTTTCATCACGAGTCAGACTCGTCAAACTACGGCATTTTTCCGGATGTGCCACCAGCCTTTTCCTGCGATCTCCGATGTTTCGGCCAGTAGCAGGATGGTCAATGAAAAACATCTCCGTTGATCGTCGCCGACCGGCAAGACCGTCTGTCAACTGACCTTTGGATGGCAGCAGGTCACGTGGTCAGGCACGCAGCGCTCATATGCGAATGAAGAGAAGGAGATAGCCCGATGTATCGAGATAACGCGAAGGCACAGAAACAGGAAGGAGGGGGGGCAGAAGACGCGCGCGATCATCGTTAGATCGAGTCCCGCGATAACAATTAACGCCGTGATTATCTGCTAAGGCACCGCGACGTTCCACTTCGTTTTCAGTGTCTGCAAAGCGACCGCTTTAGAGACCCGCTTTCCTACTGGCAGCTCGATGTTTCGTCGCTCGCACGTGTGCTGATTCAAACGATCTTCGTCCCGTGTCGCTCGGGCTAAGTCCATTATTCAAATTTCGTCAGCGGTTCAGCTGCAATGTGTATTTCTGCAGGCGAGCGTATACAGCGTCTGCGATGTGTTTCGTAATTGCCACGATTTACGGTAATTGATTCGTCAACAGAAGGTTCGTGGAGTGGGATGTGGAAGACGGGTTGTCGCGTGGGCGCTATGGGGTTTTTGTGGGGGAATGTTGATGGCTCAGATGAGTTTTGGACGTTTCTACCAAAGTATGCAACGAATTTTGTTGATGCTGTTGTGGTGTGCTGGAGAGTTAGGTGTTGTGAAAATAAATGTTTAGATTTTAAAATGTGTGATTTGACGAAATAATAACTTGTTTAGGTATATAACGTTATAGTATTTATATTAGTTATGTTACGACGTGAAAATCAATACACAGATTTTAAAATTAGTTATTGACGTAAATAATAACAATGTTTAGTTATATAACGTTATGTTTTTATACTAATAATAAATAAATGTTTATAAAAATAAATGTTTAGAGTTTAAAGTGCTAAATAATGACTGTTTTAGTGTGGCAGTATGCGAGATTAATAGTAAAGTTACGATGCGAAAGAAATTCAATAAACAGGAACGGATAATTAGTTATTGCACTGCATTTACTAAAAGTGTGGTAAAGAAGCCTTTCTTTGCATTTTATAATGATAATAAATAAATGATAATAATAAAGATTGCATAGCGTGGAAATATTTTACAACGTACCCAAAATAGCACGCGCGGCACTCAACGCGTTAAATAAAATTTAAATAATTTCAGGAACAGTCTTAGAAAAATATTAAATCTATTTGTAAATGATTTGAGATTAAACGCAGCACTCGTGGAATTCTGTTCCGGCCCATGGATTATATGTTCAAACTTAATATTCAAAGTAATGTGGCGTTTCGATAATACAATTGGTACAGAAAGTATTCGGGCACCGTTCAAAATTGGCCAATACATATTGCGTGGAATAGTATTGTGCTAACTATTTTGTTTTTATAAGTCAAAGAATGTTTCCAAATTAATTCTGTTTTCTCTTTGTTCTATCGTAGTTTTTTCTACCGTAGATTTCCATTATGGAATTTTCGACTTCTACTGGTGGTAGCGTTGTAACATTAGCAGTAATACAGATGGATGAAACGTTTCCCAACATAATTACGATGCCTATGACGGTTTGTTTACATCACGAACTCTTCCGTAAATGCTCGGAAACAAGATCTATACGATACTTATTTTCCTTATACTTCCGCCATTTTTTTCTTGTTTACTCCGCAACTTGTTTGAGCAGTTAAGTTTCATGCACTGCGCCTATCATACAGATTTCCGCAAATACGTACATAGGTCCCGATTATAGCAAAAATGCGTTACAAACTACAGTCTTTCGAGATATTATTTGTAACTGGTCAATCTATCGTTTCTGCACTAACTATATTCGCGTGCCTTTCCCAAAGAGTAGCGTTAATTTGTTAACAAACTACAATTTCTCGAGATACTGTTTGTAACTCGTCGATGTATCGCTTCTGCACTAACTATAGTCGCGTGTCTTTCCCAAAGAGTAGCGTTTGCATTATCCGTGTAGTTCGCGAATTGCAAAAAAAAACTATCACACAGATTTCCGCAGTATTTGCGTATTGTCAAATTGCCAATTGTAGCAAAAATGCGTTAACAAACTACAATTTCTCGAGATACTGTTTGTAAGTGATCGATGTATCGTTTCTGCACTAGCTATAGTCGCGTGCCTTTCCCAAAGAGTATCGTTTGCGTTATCCGCGTAGTTCGAGGATTGCAAAAAAGACTACCATACAGATTTCCGCAAATCCGTACAAAGCTGCCTATTATAACAAATATGCGTTAACAAATTACAATCTCTCGAGATATTATTTCTAACTGATCGTTTCTGCACTAAACTATAGTCGCGTGCCTTTCCCAGAGAGTAGCGTTTGCGTTATCCGCGTAGTTCGAGGATTGCAAAAAAGACTACCGTACAGATTTCCGCAAATACGTACAAAGTTGCCGATTATAGCAAAAATGCGTTAATAAACTGCAATCTCTCGAGATACTGTTTGTAACTGATCGATGTGTCGTTTCTGCACTTACTATAGTCGCGTGCCTTTCCCAAAGAGTAGCATTTGCGTTATCCGCGTATTTCGAGGATTGCAAAAAAAAAACTACCACACAGATTTCCGCATATACGTACAAAGTTGCGTGTTATAACAAAAATGCGTTAACAAACTGCAATCTCTCGAGATATTGTTTGTAGCTGATCTTGCACTAACTATAGTCGTGTGCCTTTCCCAAAGAGTACCGTTTGCGTTATCCGCGTATTTCGAGGATTGCAAAAAAAAACTACCACAGAGATTTCCGCATATACGTACAAAGTTGCGTGTTATAACAAAAATGCGTTAACAAACTGCAATCTCTCGAGATATTGTTGTAGCTGATCTTGCACTAACTATAGTCGCGTGCCTTTCCCAAAGAGTAGCATTTGCGTTATCCGCGTATTTCGAGGATTGTAAAAAAAAACTACCACACACATTTCCGCATATGCGTACAAAGTTGCGTGTTATAACAAAAATGCGTTAACAAACTGCAATCTCTCGAGATATTGTTTGTAGCTGATCTTGCACTAACTATAGTCGCGTGCCTTTCCCAAAGAGTACCGTTTGCGTTGCGCGCGTAGTTCGAGGATTGCAAAAAAAACTGTTTGTATCCCCGCTATCGTATCCGCGCGCGTCTCATGGAAAGTACGCACACTCCGACGCACTGCTCTTATCTACGCCGTAGTCAGTCCGGCGATAGCGATCGTGCATATTCGCCCGTCGGTATATTTGTTATTGCGAGCCGCCTGAAATTACGCACTACTTTCGACAGGCGGCCTGTGTGCAGGAACACCGACGCGTATTGATATTGCGCGCGTATTGATATCAGCGCGATCGCGCTTTTTCTCGGCTCTTTGTCTCCTCTTTTGTCTCCACGCTCCTTCCTCTCTTATTCCGCGCTCGCACACGCATGTGGCCCTGTTACTTACTGGCGGCCGATATCGTGGGAATTAACGTGGAAAAGATAGAATCTCGCGTCTCCTACACACGCACGCGCACACCTACGGACACGTCGGTGGGCGGTCGTCCTCGATCGTTGGCGGATTTCGCAATGAGAGGTTATTTCTTTCTTATCGATGCGCTAAAGGATCGAGGCCAAGCCGGCGGGGAGAGATCCTTTCGTCCCTCGCCCTTGTCGCGCGCGCGCAAGCCACATCACGTGGCCTGATCACGAAAGTCGGCACCCACTTTCACGTGGCGACTCGTCGGACCGGGTCCCCTGGATTTACTCATTTCTGCCGCGCCGTCGCGCGCTTTTTCCTTTTCCACGCTCGTCCGTCTGGGATCCCGGAATTTCGTGGATGGCGGTATCTAAAGAGTTGGACGGGGGGTGCGTGGATTTTGGGGTTGGGGGCGGTTTGGGGCTCACGTGTCAAAATGTGTTGTGTAGGATCCCGGGTAGAGGGTCCTTTAACCCTTTGCGGTCGGCAGATTTCGCTCTTAACACATTGCGGACGGATGACGAGATATCTCGTCATTGCTATTTCGTCGTTCGGGGCCATTGACGAGATATATCGTCTGCATATTCTGTCGTTTGAGGCAGGTGGCGAGATATCACACAGTTGCTACGTGATTGTCAGTTCAGATTTAAAAATGTAATTTGTGTTGCGAATTAATTTTTTCAAGCTCTGAAATATGGATAGCGACAAAACGATTAGCAATGTTACAGAAATATTTGCGGACAGTTTAACGGATACATCAAGTGATGACGAGAATATGAATATTTGTGAGGACTTTGTCGTGTTCCACTTTACTTAGTGTCATGTTTTACGAAATATCATACTTTAAAAAATGTTTAGTTTTAACACATTTTTACCTATTCAGAAATATTAAAAAAACATTTATTTTTAATGTTGTTAAAAATAAATATTTCACGGGACAATGATTTTTAACACGTTGACTGCCAAACGTATTTTGCTTTATTAGAATGCACCGTTCCAATAGAAATTGCTTTTACAAGACTGCAAATAGCCTTCATTGTCAATTTTTTGCATTTTTAGTCAAATGTTTTGCACCGGTCACCGGTGACCACCGCGGTAGTCAACGTGTTAACTACTAACACATCATCACTAATTTAAAGATATTGGACGCAAAAAAATACCCGGTCACTGGGTACGATTAGCAATAGAATGCCCGGTCCGCAAAGTGTTAACACTTTAACCCATTGACTGCCACGCAAATTTAGCGCGTCTTGCCGTGGGTGCCACAGTTTTATTTTAAAGAAGACATGCAGTTTTACAAAGTATAATATTATTAAGTTACTGATATAATATTGTTATTGTAAAATTGTATGGTATTTACAGTATTTTTATTGAAAGAAAAACACTTTTGGTACAGACGCTTACTACGAGATATCTCGTAGTTGGCAGTCAATGGGTTAAGGACCGCTAGGAAATCTGTAAGAAATACGCCTGGGACCGCACATTTTTGGGAAATTTGTATGTTACAAGAAATCATAACTTGGTTATTTATGAAGCAATTTTTGTGAAACTTTGAGAAAGTGTATAATTGGAAGTATTTTAGGTATTATTAAAAGTATAAAGGTATTTTTACTTAAAATGTAAGTTTATATTAAATTTATAGAAATTGTAAAATAGGATGCATTTTAGGAGTTATTAAAAAAATTGTTTGAAAAATTATTAAAAGAAATTATCATAAAATTTTATTTAAAAATCAATTTTATCAGAGTTTCTAGTAGTTTTTTAAAGTATGATATTGCGCGAAGCACCGGCAAAAAAAACACAGTTCTTTCCTGAAGGACATACGTGTATTCATCTTTTATGTCGATAATTGTGGTTGCAGTAGGTAAGAAATCAAAACAATTAACATATATGCGCCCAAAATCGAGACAAATTGATTTCGGCGGACATATATATGTGTTCATAGCAGTCAAAGGGTTAATGCTTCCGTGTCACAGTAGTTCAGTTTTGGCGATTCTTTCGCCCCGACGTTGCATGTGAGTAGTCCACTTTTAATTGCGCGAGACAGTATGTGTAATAGGACGATTAACACATTGTTTGACCGGAAATTTTACGTAAAAGCTGGCTCAAGTCACCGGCTATTATTTCGTAAGTGAATGTGGAAGTGAAGGAATCTAAATAAACTTCAATAAAGTTTATTTATATATAATCAATTAAAATTAAGCTTTGTTATATATTTTATATATATTATATAATTTTTAATATTTTTTCGTATGATTGATTGTACAGCAGTCATTTACGCGTAGTCGTAAACAACAGGTTTTACGCATATATCTTCTTTCGTTGCGGTTTCCTTTTAAAAAGCTAGATTATGCCTTTGACTCTAATATCAGATTCACAACTGTCTTCCGATAAACAATCATTTTCCAAATCACTACAACTTATTTAAAAATCACTCTGGCAACCAGATAAAGCATTCGCGTATAATTAATTAAAAAATGCTTCATCATCACCTTCCGTTGTTGTTGAAACTTCCTAATACTATTATACAATTCTAATAAAAGTCTCAGTACCAAGAAAAGTCTATTTTTTATAATAAATATTGATTTACTATTTGTTTTTGCTTATATCACTATTTGATGTTAATATAAAATTATTCATTTTAGGAGAAGAATAAAATAAGTAATTTAAACTAGTATCTCTTGACTCGTAATATGACACATAATATAAAAAAAATGTAAAATAACAGGCTACTGACCGGCAACCATCTGTTAAGCCACCTATCTCTGAAAATTGGACTTACACCACTTTAATAATCAATCATTACCCAATTTCTTTTACCGTCCAATTTTAAATTGTACAAAACATGGGCATTTTTACTAGTTATAGATAAAAAGTTTACATTAAATTAAACATAAATTGCGTGATATCTCATTTTTTTTAAATGGACTTACACCACTTTGAAAATAAACGGTCCATATCACATTCTACAAATGACCCTAATGCCGCTTCCGACCCACGAAAAAATCATAAACTGGCACCGTCGGTATGCACCGAAAGAATCTCGTTTCTCGAGCGCCGTTTCTTCTTATTTCGCGCGGATCTCTTGCGTCGTCAGCCCTGAATCGTGTTCGTTTCCGAGGAATTCGGTCGTGTCCTACGGGCCATGTTCCGAGCCCCCGTGGGATGACGTTAATGGCCGCGTAATTATTGCGGGAGCGCGCGTGACTGCTAATTGGGAGCAGCCGTAATTGAGTTAATAACGCGATGTTAAAATAGCGGACCCGCGTTGCGTATCGGCTTTCATTTGTGTCACCGGTTTGCGTCTCCATCCCCTTCCGCGTTTCCCTTCCGCTACCCTCGTGGATTATCGCTTTTGGGCTTTGCCCGCGCCCGTTGATTAGGAATGACGAGTGTTCGTCACTGCTAGTTTACGCTTCTGAGGTTCCATGGCCTCCCCCATGATTTGCGGCCACTCATTTAATAATCGTGATTAGTCGTTCGGTGCATGATCGTTTGCCGCTCGTGTCGAAATACGCATGGTGTTCTGCGCTTAAGGCACGGAAACTGTGTACTGGTACCGTAATACTTTGACACGTTGATCCGCGAGCGTAAGTAGAAATTAATATGTTTCCGGTGGCAGGAGTATCTGTAAATTGGTTCGTGGTTACTATAAAAAACGTTTGTGACATGATGTATTTTTAACTTATAAAGTAATATCTTTGTGACTATAATGGATTCTTGCAAATTATTTTATTAACTGTATTAATATTATATAAGTATGTTTAAATTGTTTCAAAGATTACCATATAACACGTTTGTAACATAGTACACATTTTATGTGTAAGATATGTATGAGCATGTATATATAATTGTTGTGTATTGCTGCCATTTTATACCTTTGTTATTATAAAAAATAAACTTGGAAATTATTTTCAAATAAAGTTTCAAATAATTGGTATTCGCGAAAATGCCATTCACACACACACATATATATATATAACAAAGGTATATAATGGCAGCAATACACATACAATTATATACAAATGCTCATAAATACCTTCCACATAAAAGATATACTATGTCACAAACTTGATATATGGTTATATGGTAATCTTCGAAACAATTTAAATATGCTTATATAATATTAATACAGTTAATAAAATAATTTGCAAGAATCCATGACATATATATATATATATATATATGACATGCTATGACATCCATATATGATATCCACTATATATATATATATATATATATATTTCAACGTGAATGTTCTTATTTTAGCCTTTCATTTCTTATTTGGAAATCTTATACTCGTAATTCTTTGGTTTCGTACGTCTGGTATATAACATATATTGTATTGATTACATTTAGGATTAAGCATCTCAGTTATATATATTTTACTATATATGCTAGTCATATACCATACCCACTTTTTCTTCTTCACTTTACATGCGCAGTCTTACACAAACCACTGGTGTTTACAAGCCTACAATGCTAAAATAGGCTTTCACAAGCTTATGGTACAGCATAAAAACCGCAGTTAGCCGGAGAAACAGATCTGCCCATACGGAATATCTTTTTCGCATAATTATCGTAAGCTACCAGTACTCTTACGGTAGAATCCGTATTTGATATCACTCCGCTAGCGTATTATCACAACATGCAGACGTCACAGTACGATACCCGCGGTTTTATTGCATCAAACTTTCTCTACGCTCTCTTTCATCCCTCCAACCGGTTCAGCCTCATCAAACAGTATCATCGCCGGCTCTTAAGTGCACCTACACCATTATCGCGCTGCTTTTAACTCATTGTTGATCGGCAGTTTTCGGCAAAAGCTGTCTCAAGTCACCGGCTATTATTTTGTAATTGAACATGGAAGTGAAACGATGTAAACAACCTTCAATAAAATTTGTTCGTGCATAACGAATTCAAATTGAAGTTTGGACATCAATTTTATATAACTTTTAATATTTTTTCTTATGATTAAATGTACAGCAGTAATTTACGCGTAGATGTAGACAAGAGGTTTTGTACATATATCTTGTTTCGTTGCGCTTTCCTTTTAAAGAGCTAGATTATGCCCTTGTTATTTCATTTTCAATAATCATTTTCCAAATTACTACAACTTATTTAAAAATCACTCGGGCAACTATATAAAGCATTCACGTATAATTTATTGAAAAATGCTACACCGTTACGTTTCATCGTTCTTGACAGTTTCTAATACTAGAATTGTAATAAAAGCCTTAGTACCAAGAAAAGTATACTTTTTTTTTGCAATAAAGCAGAAGTGGTTGAACACAATGAACAAAATTTTGCATTATTGCGAAATTGCATTTGAAAAATTAAAACAGCCGACGCAAGTGCAAACACGAGTTAATACGTTGACTGCCAAGCATATTTTGCTATGTTAGAATCGCGATGCGATGAAATACTGCAGACTACAATTAAATCGTACAAAATAAAGGTAAAGAGTTGAAATACTGCAGAGTACACTTTAAGCATACAAAATAAAGGTAAAGAGTTATTAGAAAGCAAAGTATTGAAGCATTGTTCCAACATCAATTGCTTTTACAAGATTGCAAATAGGCTGCATTGCGAATTTTTTACATTTTTAGTAAAATCTTTTGCGTATTTTGCATTCTTAGAACCGCGATGCGACGAAATACTGCAAAGTATGATTAAATCGTGCAAAATGAAGATGACGCAGAGTTGTTAGGGACCAAAGTATTGAAGCACCGTTGTTTCAATATCATTTGCTTTTACAAGATTGCAAATAGGCTTCATTGCAAATTTTTTACATTTTCAGTAAAATCTTTCGCGTATTTTGCTATGCTAGAACCGCGATGCGATGAAATACTGCAGAGTATGATTAAATCCTGCAAAATAAAGGTAACGTAGAGTTATTAGAAGCCAAAGTATTGAAGCACCGTTACAATATCAATTGCTTTTGCAAGCTTGCAAATAGACTTCATTGCGATTTTTTTGCATTTCTAGTAAAATCTTTTGCGACGGTTACCGCGTATTTTGCCATATTATAACCGCGATGCGTTGAAATTTTGCAGAGTATAATTAAATCGTGTAAAATAAAAGTAACGCAGAGTTGTCAGAAGCCAAAGTATTGAAGCACCGTTCTATTATCAATTGCTTTTACAATATTGCAAATAGGTTGCATTGCGAATTTGTTGCAGTTTTAGTAAATCTTTTGCGCCGGTCATCGGTTTTATGGAAAGCTCTAAATTAACACGTTGATGCGATGAAATGCTGCAGAGTACAATTAAATCCTGCAAAATAAAGGTAACATAGAGTTATTAGAAGCCAAAGTATTGAAGCACCGTTTCAATACCAATTGTTTTTACAAGCTTGCAAATAAACTTCATTGCGATTTCTTTGCATTTCTAGTCAAATCTTTTGCGCCGGTCACCGCGTATTTTGCCATATTATAATCGCGATGTGATGAAATTCTGCAAAGTATAATTAAATCGCGCAAAATAAAGTTAATGCAGAGTTATTAGAAGCAAAGTATTGAAGCACCGTTCCAATATCAATTGCTTTTACAAGGTTGCAAATAGGCTTCATTGCGATTTTTTTGGATTTCTAGTAAAATCTTTTGCGCCGGTCACCGCGTATTTTGCCATATTATAACCGCGATGCGATGAAATTCTGCAGAGTATAATTAAATCGTGCAAAATAAAGGTAACGCAGAGTTGTTAGAAGCAAAAGTATTGAAGTACCGTTCCAATATCAATAGCTTTTACAAGATTGCAAATAGGCTTCATTGCGAATCTGTTAGATTTCTAGTAAAATCTTTTGCGCCGGTCACCGCGTATTTTGCCATATTATAACTGCGATGCGATGAAATTCTGCAGAGTATAATTAAATCGTATAAAATAAAGATAACGCAGATTTGTTAGAAGCACCGTTGAATTGAAGTACCGTTTCAATATCAATTGCTTTTACAAGATTGCAAATAGGCTTCATTGCGAATTTGTTGCAGTTTTAGTAAAATCTTTTGCACCGGTCACCGATGACCACTGTGGCAGTCAACGTATTAGTTCGTGACCGGTCAACAGTGTGTTAATTTACACCTCGGCAGGTCAAAATTTACGGCGGCTCGAAGAGTCGGCCGCGGGTCCGGCTGACGACAAAAGTGCTCCGACGAACAAACGGACAGACGTACGGACGAACGTTCTCCGCATTCCGATATCGCGCGAAACTCCGCTTCGCCGAGAATATCTGCAGCGCGAGATTAAGTAGCATTGCATCGCTATATTTGCAAGCGCGATACCGCTCCACCACTTCGAGACGCGCTCTCCGTGGCACGGTTGTCGCAACATGAAGAAGAGATATGATAACTAACGCAACAAAATATTGACGTCACCCCCGGCTGCCTCGAAGAAATCGGCGGAGGCGTCTCCCCTTTTCTTCCTTTTTTCTCATCAGCGCTTGACCGAAACCGCATTTTTCGCCTGGCGCCCGTTTTCTGCTTCCGACAGCCTGACGATTCTCGAAACCGGCCAGCTTCGAGGCAGGAGGTGGAAGACGGGGAATGCCGATGTGGCATTCGCGTAGTAGTCGGAAACTCGAGACGATCGGGGATTGTGTTTATCGACGTTCGATCTGCCGCGGAGAGCGGCTCCGGCCGCAAAAACTATTTTACGTTTTTGGATATCGCCGTGTCATCATCGCGCTCCTATGCCGGGGCGAGCCTTTCTCTGAGCTGGCGAGTTTTTCAGCCTGGCGTGTGCTGCTTTGAGATCGCCGGAGATCGCAGCGTGTGTGCGGAGGTGCTCGAGTTGTGTGCGGCGAGTTTCGGAGATGTTCATCAAATTTTTAGTCGACGATTGCGCACGCTTCGATTCTGCACGGTAGGGGATCGAACGATTGGGGACGAAGCTTGTGGGGGGAAGTCAGAGATTGGTGAAGAAGTGGATGAAGAGTAAAGAAGTTTTGGGTGAAAAAGATTGTGATGGTAGGAATAGGGTAGGATAAGTAGGATGTTAGAAATTGGTGAAGAGGTGGGTAAAGAGTAAAGAAGTTTTAGTTAAAAAAGATTATAATAATTATTGCGATGGTACAATGTGAAAGTAAACAGTCAAAGGATAAAGCCACATGTCTCGAAACGGTAGTAAAAATAGTAGGGGAGAAGTGGCTGAAGAGCGAGAATATGTATGTTATCCAAAAGATACTAACGAAGCATAAAGGAAAAGATAACAAGCCGAAAAATTGTTGGCACAAGATCAATATTGCAAAATAGACAAAGTTTGTAATTTCGGTGATTAAACTATATCAGACAAATGTTTTATTAATATACAGCATAACATTTCAATCTTCGTATATACAGATATATAAAAGAACACATCCTTTTTTCGTGGTTGTATTCTTATATTAAATTATGTTTATTTCTCAACATGATTTGAAATGATATGGTTCCTTACTAGACGTCGCACAATAATACATATAACATGAGTATTTATTTCTAAGGATCCAGATTAAAGGTTGGTGGAGCTACATAACTTTTGTATTATCTAATTATAATTATATAATGGTGCAGAACTTCAGTAACTCGACCAAACTTTCAATATGATGTTCCATGAAATAACTGCAATATTTCAATTATACATTGGTGAAGTTACAGAAGTTCTATCGAATTACAAAATTATAATTGTATATAGAACTTCTATAACTACATCTTTAGATAACTGAGAAAATTAATAATAAACTGAAACACCATATGAAAAATTTGATGGAGTTATTACCGAAGTTTTGCATTATTCTATAATCATATCACATCTTTCATATGGTATTTAATGATTTACCATATGACCATATGACCATATGATCATAAACCATATGATTTTGCAAGATATTGACTAAATAAATAGTCTTTAATCAAATAACGTTTCAACCAAAATGAACTGCCGTCGCATTTTATATATTTCCCATCTTGTTTATCAATCTTATTCTATTTCATTGATATGTGTGTGTGATACAGACATTGGAATGCCTTATTTTGTTTGACATACCTTTATTACTTTCATAACTTCCTCCTCATGTCTGAAAGCCCTTACGCTTTCTCTGCAGGACTCTGTGACGTAATAATAATTCAAACGAGTATAACTGTATGTTTTCTGTATTCCTTTTGGCAGGAAGTATGTGTGCAGACCTTACAAATTTACATCGCGATTTATTTTATTCTCAGAATTATTACATACACAGGCTACCGCCGACCTAATCGCTTTCGAACATGCCGATAAGATGGTGGAACTAATAAAAGGATATTGACACAAAATGTACCAAGTCTGGTCAAATGAGTCCTTTCAAAATTTTCTTTCAAATCGTACATTCATTGTTATTTCTTTCGCTTATTTGACTTTCTGTAAATACCTATATCATCTGATTATTCAATTTCTGGCTTTAGTAGATTAGGAATTTCTTTTTGAAAATCAACGTTTATTGGGTAAGGGGGCAAATGGTCCCTCATGGTAAGAATAGGTAGGTGTAAACTAACGGTATGTTTACTTTACCCGAATTAAGACGTTCATCCCATTTTACATAAATCCCCTGTTACCTCTTAGCACCATACCGCAGCACTTCGTAACGGCACCGAAGGCCGCGGCGAAAATTTCTTGGCACCAGCCGTCATCGTGTCAAAGACAGCGTTAATAAATTCTGCGATTGAACTAGATCGGGCAGATCACTTGTTAGCCGAGCGCGCTAACATTGCACGCTCCATGAAACATAGCGCGCACGCGTGGAAACGACATAAGGAGAAGGAGAGAAGTCAGGCAGAAGGTTTCTGCGTGGTGTATCGGCACGGTAATCGACGATGCCCGGGATAAAAGGTGCCCCGTAGCGAGGCAGCAATCACCCCCCGCCGAGTGCGACCGTCAAATTAATAACCAATGATTTTATAGAATGCTTTATTGAATCGTGCCAGTCGTAAATAATATCGCCGGCAAAGCTCGTTGCGTTTTATCGTTGCCGGATCGTTTGTTCGATCGTTGTTCGCCGCTAATAGTTGACGACCAGGCCGCGCCTATCGTTCCCAGCCCTTTTCTCTTAACGTCGGCGAAAGTCGTCGACGAATCTTCACGCCTTTCCGTTGCACGTCGTTTTCAGATCGTACGAGATCGATAGCTATGAATTTAACACTTTGACTGCCAAGCGTATTTTGCTATGTTAGAATCGCGATGCGATGCAATACTGCAGAGTATAATTAAATCGTGCAAAATAAAGGTAATGCAGAGTTGTTAGAAGCCAAAGTATTGAAGTACCGTCCCGATGTCAATTGCTTTTACAAAATTGCAAATGGGCTTCATTGCAAATTTTTTCATTTTTAGTAAAATCCTTTGCGCATTTTCCTACGTTAGAACTGCGATGCGGTGAAATATTGCAGAGTATGATTAAATCGTGCAAGATGAAGGTATTGCAGAGTTGTCAAAAGCCAAAGTATTGAAGCACCGTTTCAATATCAATTGCTTTTACAAGATTGCAAATAGGCTTCATTGCGAATTTTTTGCATTTGTGGTAAAATCTTTTGCATATTTTGCTATGTTAGAACCGCGATGTAATGAAATACTGCAGAGTATAATTAAATCATGCAAAGTAAAGGTAACGCAGAGTTGTTAGAAGCCAAAGTATTGAAGTACCATTCCAATATCAATTGCTTTTACAAGATTGCAACTAGACTTCATTGCGATTTTTTGCATTTCTAGTAAAATCTTTTGCGCCGGTTACCCTGTATTTTGCCATATTATAACCCCGGTGCGATGAAATTCTGCAGACCATAATTAACTCGTGTAAAATAAAGGTAATGCAGAGTTGTCAGAAACCAAAGTATTGAAGCACCTTTCTATTATCAATTGGTTTTACAATATTGCAAATAGGTTGCATTGCGAATTTGTTGCAGTTTTAGTAAATCTTTTGCGCCGGTCATCGGTTTTATTGAAAGCTCTAAATTAACACGTTGATTGCCAAGAGTATTTTTTAATTTTAGAACCGCGATGCGATGAAATGCTGCAGAGTACAATTAAATCCTGCAAAATAAAGGTAGCGTAGAGTTATTAGAAGCCAAAGTATTGAAGCACCGTTTCAATATCAAATGCTGTTACAAGATTGCAAATAGGCTTCATTGCGAATTTTTTGCATTTGTGGTAAAATCTTTTGCATATTTTGCTATGTTAGAAAGGCGATGCGATGAAATACTGCAGAGTACAATTAAATCATGCAAAGTAAAGGTAACGCAGAGTTGTTAGAAGCCAAAGTATTGAAGCACCGTTCGAATATCAATTGCTTTTACAAGATTGCAAATTGGCTTCACTGCGAATTTTTTCATTTTTAGTAAAATCTTTTGCGTATTTTGCTCAAACGTATTTTGCTATTTTTGAACCACCATGCGATGAAATACTGCAGAATATAATTAAATCGTGCAACGTAAAGGTAACGCAAAGTTGTTAGGAGCCACAGTATTAAAGCACCGTCCCAATATCAATTGTTTTTACAAAATTGCAAATGGGCTTCATTGCGAATTTTTTGCATTTTTCGTAAAATCTTTTGCACCGGTCACCGGTGACCACCGTGGTAATCAAATGTTAATGGCTGATTTTGGAGCTAATTTTAGTATTTGAGATATAGGTATTTCTTCGTTTGCTATCTCATATTTGAGTGGTAAGTGAAACAAACTATATATGTGGAGAATATATCTGGAATGAGATAGTCTGGCGGTAAACCGGTCGGAGGCGTAGACGGTGATATTTTTTAATTAAATGTTAATTGCGATATTTAGTGCTTGCTTTAACCCTTTGACTGCTGAATACCTCCAGCCGAAGCGCTCGCTGAGGATGGAACACTTTTCGCTAGTGTGAACTCTTTAATTGATTATGTAAGGCGCAACTAAGTTCTAATGATAATTCTTCATTTACGCCAAATTAAATAATACAAGAAACTTATTGGTTAAAGAACGTATCTGTATTCGCCTCGTACATTGATAATTGTGGTTGCAATAGGTAAGATATTGAAACATTTGGGGACGCAAATTGTCAAGGATAAATTTCGGTGGACGCATATACGCGTCCTTAGCATTCAAAGGGTTAACAATCTTTAGATTTAAAATTTGCGGCGCCTGGTAAATTCATCCGGTGTCGAACGATTGATAGATCACGATCTTCGGGTCGTTAAGGTATTATTAGTGAGTTTTGGGCTTTTAAGATTTATTCTTTTTATTTATATTTTATCAAACCGTTTATTTTTGTCCGATTATGACATAAAAGGAAATAAGGGTACCTTCAGTCCGAGTGATTGAGCTAATTTATATTTATCACAGTAAAAACATTTAAACAGCTTATTTCATTTGTGAATTTTTTTAATATGCGTCCATAGCAGTCAAAGGGTTAAGGAAGCAATTTAATCAGTTAAGCGAGTTTGACATGTATACACGGCGGACCAATTCTTTTTGCGGTGGATATGATGTGTATACCGTCGTGTAAAATAAAAAAGTACCATTGACTATCGAAACGCGAAATTTCAATAAAATACAATTAGAATATTATTTGGTGGTATGTTTCTTGTATATTACCAATAAAACTGCTAAGTATTTATATTGCGAAACCAATTACATACATAATTGTACTTGAATTGAATGCAAGAATTCGAAACATTCGATCCAAAAGCTCTCTCTTTCTCGCTTTTAAAGTATCTGAAGTAAACCTGTGTATTTTCACAGTTATTATCAAAATAAAGCGTAAGGTATGAAAAATAGGTTAAAATGTATAATATAATAATAATAACGATACAATAAATTATATACATAATTATATATGTTGTATTGTATTAATTATATATATTGTATATACATTAAATTATATATACAATAAATAATAATAATGATACAATAAATCCAGATGGGTGATTCAGACAGAAATAGTAGCGAAATTTATAATAGGACCATTTGTCCTGTGTTCGACGTCTATATACATCATTGCTTCATTTTATTTCCGCACCCTGTAGGAGATTCCTAAAATTAAGTTCCGCGCTTAACGGGTTAAATAATGCTTTGCTGTCGAATGAGAACGGTAGGCCTCGAATTTCGTTGGATTCTTTTCTTTGCTCTTTCGCGGTTTTAATGGGAAGTTATTAGCGCCGATATGTATCGTGTTAACAACAACGCGTATCGTAGGAGCTGAACTTGGATCTCGGTGTAGAAGTACAAAACAGGGCGCAAATTCCATCTCGCCGGAGTTTGCTCTTTTCTCCCTCCTCGTTCTGGCTATCAGTGTCGATCGGTCGGTTCTCAACGAGCACTGCGAAGACGGAGTGACGTAAAAGGGTATGGTGGAAGAAGAGGATTGATGTCCATCGAGCTGCACGTCCCTTTTAGCCAGTAGAAGCGCTATTTCGACGTGTTTCAATTGTAACGCGAGATAAATGGAATACCAAACATGCCTGCTCCTAATTTCTCGTAATTCCTCGCTTCCGCTGTCTTCCTTCGTTCGTTACTTCGTTGTCACTCAATTTTTACTTGCTGTACGCTAACTAGGAAGCGCTTGAACTTTCCGCATCTATATAAAATCTTAACACTTTAAGGACCGCTAAGAAATCTGTAAGAAATACGCCTGGGACCGCACGTTTTTGGTAAACTTGTATGTTACAGAAGATTATAACTTTGTTATTTCCGAAGCAATTTTTGTGAAACTTTTAGAAATTGTATAATTGGAAGTATTATAGGTATCATTAAAAAAATATGCTTTATTTATCATTATGATAACTTTTTTTACTTAAAAAATACATTTTTGTGAAATTTATAGAAATTGTAAAATAGGATGCATTTTGGGTAGTATTTTTAAAAATTGTTTAAAAATTATATAAAGAAATGATCATAAAATTTTATTTGGAAATCAGTTTAATAAGAGTTTCTAGTAGTTTGTTAAAGTGTAATATTGCGTGAAGCACCGATAAATAAGCGAAAAAAACATGGAGGCAATCGAGTTTAATACATTGAATATTGATGTAAATACTTAAATAGACAAAATAGACACAAAGTTTCAAAGTAAGTGCATCTAAAGACACCGCGTAGAAAACACGAGAAAACTAGTGAGCGGTCCTTAAACTGTTAATACTATATAACATTTTATCGAATCTATGCTGCGCCATTATGTGCAGCTTTTTTCGATGAATCTCTTCTCTTATCAACTTTACCCGATTTACTTTGCTCTAATTTCGATTTCATTCAAATTAGTCTCTATCCTCACACAAATCTTCTGCTTTCAACCATCAGTTTCTAACGTCAAACTACCTACCGGCATTGCTTCGCTTTATGATTTGTCCTACATCCAAATTAACGACAAGACACATCTTTTCTTCTTTCACACCTACATCTCTCTTTTTCCAAAGACCTTCCGCTGCGAACCTCACCCTATCTGCCCCATGTTTCTAATTTCGACTTCACAGAATTGTTAAAGTGTAATATTGCGTAAAGCACCGATAAATAAGAGAAAAAAACATGAAGGCAATCGAGTTTAATACATTGCATATTGATGTAAATACTTAAATAGACAAAATAGACACAAAATATCAAAGTAAGTGACATCTAAAGACACCGCGTAGAAAACACGAGAAAACTCGTGAGCGGTCCGTAAAGTGTTAACATTCTCCGCTCAATAATATACACCATGATAAAATGCGTAAAAGTGTCCCATAGAAAAATATTGAATTGCTCACCCGGTGTATGCGGTTCAATTCTAGTGATTTGCTTATGCATTTCTTTATCTCTAAAAGAGCCCAAAAATAGATACAATGTATCAAAGTACCTGGCATTAGATGCGTGTAGAAAACACAAAAAAAAAAATCGTGAGCGGTCCTTAAAGTGTTAATACTATATAACCATTTATCGAATCTATGCTGCGCCATTATGTACAGTTTTTTTATGAATCTCTTCTACTATAACCTTCACCCGATCTACTTTGCTTTATGACGGTTCTATTTTCAACTTGATTCAAATTAGTCTCTACATCACACAAATCTTCTGCTTTCAAGCATCAGTTTCTGATATCAAACTTCCTACCAGCCATGCTTCGCTTTATGATTAAGTATCGCTACATCCAAATTAACGATAAGACACATCTTTTCTTCTTTCACACGTGCGTCTCGCTTTTTCCAAAGACCTTCTGCTGCCCTATGTTTCTAATTTCGACTCCACTGAAATTACTCCCCGTCCTTCCACAAATCTTCCGCTCTCAGACATCGGTCTTTGACATGAAACCTCGCACCGACTGTGCTTTGCTCTATGATTTGTCCTACATTGAATCCAACGATCACGCACATCCTTTCTGCGTTCTCCCTCGCGATGCCTCGCCATCCCTCATCTCTTCACCGCAGGTAGACACAAAAGCGGAGTCGCAAATCCCATCGCGGCCAGTTTCCCGCGCACAGTCGTTGGGCGGCTATCAGTGTCGATCGGCCGGGGCAGCGTGTGCAATGAGCGTCGTGGCGAGCGGGTGACGTGAAAGGGAAGAGAAGAAGAAGAAGAAGAAGAAGAGGACGAAGCAGAAGAAGCGGATACCGTAGGAAGGCGGGGTAGGAAGGGACGAGAAGGAGAAGGAAGGTCCATCAGGGCCTTATCTCTCGCCCGGGTCCCTTATTCCGCGCAAACGCATGAATCCAGCCGCCGCAGATGTCTTCCCTTCTCTCTCTCTCTCTTTCTCTTTCTCTCTTTCTTTCTCTCCTTCTCCTTCGCGAAGAAACGCGGGAGAGACAACTATCGCGCCGCTGATCTCGCCTAGTTAGCCCTTCTCGAGGTCCCCCCGCTGCTCTCTCCTTCTTTCTCCCTCTCTTTCTTTCTTAGTCTTTCACTCTCTCTGTTCGTACTCTTCGTCGCTCTTCCTCGAGTTGTTCGGTGAGCACAGTGTGTACTGCTTTCGTTGCACTCGTCCTTCCTGCCTTTACCGACCAAGGAACCGATACAGACTCGCCTCATAAATACAGAGGAGAAGAACGGTGGACGGGGGATGCGAGGCAGAGCAGCGGAGGGACGAAGGGCGAGCCTACAAATTGCTACACCGCATTGTGGTGTCACTCCGGCCTGTTACGACACGGCCCTGGCATCGTTGGAATGGTGTCTGCGAGTCGTTCCCTCTTGTGTTTCTCATCCTACTACCATCGGGAGGACTCTTCTGCCTCCGACTTCTTCTTCCTCCGTGTCTACCCTCCGCCCGCTTGTTCGACTGATTTTCTTCGGATTTGTGTTGCGCGCCTGCCCCCCATCCGCTTTGATGTCGAGTGGAGTGCTGTGGAATGGGTCATAACAAAGTCGGATACTGGATGGGTCATTTTCCGACTATACTGATGTCAAGTCGGGACTTATTCGCGAAATCTCGGAGTTTCCTTTTATTTTCCTGTTTCCCCCTACTTGCTTTGATGTCGAGTGGAGTGCTGTGGATTGGGGCTTGTATGTTTGTCATAGCAAAGTCGGGTACTGGATGGGTCATTTTCCGACTATGCTGATGTCAAATAGGGACTTGTTTAAGAAATCTTGGAGGTCCCTCTTATTTTCACGTTTTCGCCTGTCGCGTGCTATGTGTGGCTTCGATTTTTGGCGTTATTGGTACTTAGGATAAGACACGGTCTTGGCATCGTTAGAATGGTGTCTGCGAGTCGTTCCCTCTTGTGTTTCTCATCCTACTACCATCGGGAGGACTCTTCTGCCTCCGACTTCTTCTTTCACCGTGTCTAACCTCCACCCGCTTGTTCGACTGATTTTCTTCGGATTTGTGTTGCGCTTTGATGTCGAGTGGAACGCTATGGACTGGGGCGTGTATGTTTGTCATAGCAAAGTCGGATATTGGATGGGTCATTTTCCGACTATGCTGATGTCAAGTAGGGACTTGTTCGAGAAATCTTGGAGTTTCGTCTTATTTTTCCGTTTTCACCTGTCGCGTGCTATGTATGGCTCCAATTTTTGGCGTTATTGGTACTTAGGATAAGACACGGTCTTGGCATTGTTAGAATGGTGTCTGCGAGTTGTTCCCTCTTGTGTTTCTCATCCTACTACCATCGGGAGGACTCTTCTGCCTCCGACTTCTTCTTCCTCCGTGTCTACCCTCCGCCCGCTTGTTCGACTGATTTTCTTTGGATTTGTGTTGCGCGCCTGCCCCCCAACCGCTTTGATGTTGAGTGGAGTGCTGTAGACTGGGGCGTGTATGTTTGTCATAGCAAAGTCGAATATTGGATGGGTCATTTTCGGACTATGCTGATGCCAAGTCGGAGTCTTCTCTTATTCTCCCGTTTTTACTTGTCGCGTGCTATGTGTGGCTCCAATTTTTGGCATTATTGGTACTTAGGATAAGACACGGCCCTGACATCGTTGGAATGGTGTCTGTGAGTCGTTCCCTCTTGTGTTTCTCATCCTACTACCATCGGGAGGACTCTTCTGCCTCCGACTTCTTCCTCCGTGTCTACCCTCCGCCCGCTTGTTCGACTGATTTTCTTCGGATTTGTGTTGCGCGCCTGCCCCCCAATCGCTTTGATGTCGAGTGAAATGCTGTGGACTGGGGCGTGTATGGTTCGTCATAGCAAAGTTGGACACGGGATGGGTCATTTTCCGACTATGCTGACGTCAAGTCAGGACTTGTTTGAGAAATCTTGGAGTTTCCCTTTATTTTCCCGTTTTCGTCTGTCGCGTGTTACTATGACTGGCTCCGATTTTTGGCGTTATTGGTATTGAGGATAACTATATGAAACGTGGTTAATTGGTATGATTGTATGAAACGTGGAAATAGTTAACCCTTTGACTCGTAACCTTCGGTTCCTATGCGAAAACAGCCACGTGCCGATGCATCGGCTCTGTGTGTTTACATTCATATTACCGCTCCTCTGAAGTTTGTTTTCACGTGCGTTAAAATGCGAAAAGGGTCTTCATGGTAAATGTTCCCCACGGCACAAATGTAATATTGAAAATATTATGCCGCAAGGTTAAACATTTGCTTTAAATTTTGTAAACAATATGCATAACTAATATACGAGATATTACTGTGAAAATAATTTTCCACGTATATTTTGTACAATCTAAATATAAAAATTTACATTATTTATTATTAAATATTTCATTTCACTGAAATTGTATTCAATATCTTCTAAGTTTGATAAGAATAAATTTTAAAACTTTCTTCCAGAAAATCGGCGTTTTGTTCTTTACAAAGCAATTCATAGAAGCGTGAATATCAAATCGGCCGCAGTCTTTGCGCGTACCGGATAGATGGGCCTGGCAGTAAAAGGGTTAAATTAGTACTTTTCATATTACTTTTCATGATTCTCATTAGCAATGACACATAAAATGTGATGCGTATTACGCCTGGGTGAATATGTCGGCGTATCTTTTCTTCGTAGTGAGTCATAATTGGTTGGCAGCACGCTGCCGAAATCGTCAATGAAACTGGGGCCGCACAAATATGTTCGCTTATGTGTAAGGCTTCTTTCTGAACACTTTAACACTTTGCTGTCGGGAGGATTTGACGATCATACGGTCTTTCCGGTGATACTTTCTTTAGGCATGGAGGTCGTGTTGATCGGAAGCATATTTGGATCTCAATAAGTATGAACGATACTAACAATTTTCTACTGCTCTCCGCCTGTTCTGAAAGAACGATTTCAACAGCCTGTTCCTGCAGACAAAGGGTCCACAGAGCGATTAAAAGTATGTGCGTAGTGCGATAAGATAGGCAGTGTGGTGTTTCATGGTCTAAATGACGGTCGGAAATAACCCGGGCTTCGACCGGAAGGAGTTAAGATCGTACGCTGAAAGCCGGATATATTTATAGTGTGCATAAAACTGAAAACGTGTTACATATAGAAAATGATGTTCTTCACCTAAATTGTGTAAATTACTGCGAAATTTCAAGAAATCGGAAGCGGGATGGTGGACGCGAGTAATTAGCGGAAGCTTCGGGTATATATAAAGTGACTGAGTCAACAGTAATTATCGGGCTAAAAATAGAGAACTTGGAATAAACGATAGAAGTGGAGGTTGAAATTGGTGGCAGTCAAGTGAAATTTATTTCTGTGTTGACATTTTTTTGGGTTGCAATGGCCAGCGCAATTTATGTACATATATTTTTAAGGAACATCTACTATATATTACGTCAACCGACATCAAAGTATTAATCGACGTTTTGGAAAAACAAACGCTACATAACCAAAAAACATTATAGAAATCCGTGAGAATGAAATTTTCCGTAAGAACGCGCCAGGGTATATATATGTATATATGTATACATATATATCGGAAACGCGATATTGTTCGAACGTTGAAAAGTTAAAAACTGCAGAATGTCAGTGAACGTTCTTGAGGACCCAGTCTACATATTCCACAATAGTATTTTGCTAGTGGCATATATAAAATATTCGAGTAAGCAATAAACGCAACGCGATGTTATTCGAACGTTGAAAAGTTTAGAACCGCAGAATGTCAGTTCATGAGGACACAGTCCACATATTCAGCAATAGTATTTTGCTGGTGGCATATATAAAATATTTGAGTAAGCAATAAACACAACGCGATTTGTTCGAACGTTGAAAAGTTAAAAACTGTAGAATGTCACTGAACATTCTTGAGCACACAGTCTACATATTCAACAATAGTACTTTGCTGGCGGCATATATAAAGTATTTGAGTAAGCAATAAACGCAGCGCGATTTGTTCGAACGTTGAAAAGTTAAAAACTGCAGAACGTCAGTGAACATTTTTGAGGACGCAGTCTACATATTCAACAACAGTACTTTGCTGGCGGTATATATAAAATATTCAAGTAAGCAATAAACGCAGCGCGATATTGTTCGAACGTTAAACAGTTAAAAACTGCAGAATGTCAGTGAACATTTTTGAAGATACAGTCTACATATTGAAAAATAGTACTTTGCTGGCGGCATATATAAAATATTCGACTAAGCAATAAACGCAGCGCAATATTGTTCGGACGTTGAAAAGTTAAGAACCGCAGAATGTCAGTGAACATTTTTGAGGACAGAGTCTACATATTCAACAACAGTACTTTGCTGGCAGCATATATAAAATATTCGAGTAAGCAATAAACGCAGCGGGATATTGTTCGAACCTTGAAAACTTAAGAACCGCAGAATGTCAGTGAACATTTGTAAGGACCCAGTGTCACATATTCAACAATAGTACTTTGCTGGCAGGATATATAAAATATTCAAGTAAGCAATAAACGCAGCGCGATATTGTTCGAACGTTGAAAAGTTAAAAACCGCAGAATGTCAGTGAACATTTCTAAGGACACAGTCTACATATTGAAAAATAGTACTTTGCTGGCGGCATATATAAAATATTCGACTAAGCAATAAACGCAGCGCGATATTGTTCGAACGTTGAAAAGTTAAAAACCGTAGAATGTCAGTGAACATTCTTGAGGACACAGTCTACATATTCAACAACAGTATTTTACTGGCGACTTATATAAAATATTCGACTAAGCAATAAACGCAGCGCGATATTGTTCGAACGTTGAAAAGTTAAAAACCGCAGAATGTCAGCGAACATTCTTGAGGACACAGTCTACATACTCAACAATAGTACTTTGCTGGCGACATATATAAAATACTTGAGTAAGCAATAAACGCAGCGCAATATTTTTCGAACGTTGAAAAGTTAAAAACTACAGAATGTCAGTGAACATTTTTGAGAACACAGTCTACATATTCAACAATAGTACTTTTTGGCGGCATATATAAAATATTCGACTAACCAATAAATGCAGTTTGAAACTTGTCACGTTATCCGCGTGTAAGATTGGAAAACTGCATGACGTAGGAAATTACTAAATATCGCTCTACGTGTCAGATACGCCTAAGAAACGTGACAAATCGTATTATACACTAACGATACCCGACCATTATCAATTGCACGCGAAAGTGACGACCTTTATCGTATTTCACTGCAAATTGAAGGAAATGAATCTGTTGTTTTGCACTCGCGCACAAAATGTCTTACATGCGCAACTTTACCTTGCGCCGGTCTGTGTTCGTATTTATCGTTACGTACAAAATGACTCGCGTGTGTGCGCACGCATGTATTCGTACGTCCGTTTGGTTGATGCTTTTGATCGGCGGATCGTACGAACGTGACGGTTGGCAGGTTAAAATCTACTATCGGTGGGTATCAGCTCATTACGCTAATATTCACTCGGAATGCAATGCCGATACCGTATCTCGATCGTGCCTCTCGCGTTTCGCAAAGGCCTTTTTGCGGCGTTATTCCTCTCCCTTCTCCTCTTCTTCGCCCCTCATATTTGGCCAATGCGCGTGTAGAGGTCGTGCCATTTTCAACTGTCCGCTCGATGCGCTGATGATGCACAAAGGTAGATAGAAGTGTCGATCGCCTCGAAAATCGCCGATTATCCCATTCACGTGTGTCGACGATTATGAAAGCGACCTAATTCAGAAGTATGGAGAGATCGAGTTAATCGTTTGTCCTGTGCACGCGTTTCCTTTTAACACGGCAAACGCCGTGTCACGCGTGTAATGGTGGGTGGACAAGTTATGAGACGGTTGTAATAGATTTTAACAGTAATATATACGTACGGTATATATATGTACTTGTAAGTACCGTATTAGCCCGAATATAACACGACCCCGAATTTAATGCGACTCCGAAATTTTCATAAAGATATTTAGAAAAAATAATACTCATATAAGAATTCAAAGAAAGTAAAATTCAATCAGATAAGCATTTATTTAGCTAATTATAGCATAAAGATATTTAGAAAAGAAATACTACTCGTAAAAGAATTCAAAGAAAGTAAAATTCAATCAGATAAGCATTTATTTAGGTAATTATAGCTAATAACACAGGTTACATTCATGCCAATAAGATTAAGTAATGTAAAACAAAATTAATATCACGTAAGTAACAACAATAAACGGAAGTGTTTATTCAGAATCTGAACTGTTTTCAGAATGAGAACTCATTGATGTCACATCGGTATCATCAGTATTTTCATTTACGCTTTCAGTTTCCCATAAAATGTCATCTTCTGGCCCATTTAAATCATTGGAAATACAGCATTTCTTGAAATCTTTAACTATCGTTTCAACCTCTGTAGGAAAATGTCCTTGTTTATATTACATTCCATTACTTAAACCCTGAATTTAGCGCGAGTCGCTTTTTTAACGAAAAATAAATGGTTGAAAAATATCGCGTTATATTTGGGCTAATACGGTAGTTTATACGCGTGGAATATATTACCGTCACTTTTTAACACTTTATCGACCGCTATTGACTGAAGATGCTACCCACTAACGACTGACTCTGTTTTGGATATCGCGCAGAAATGTGTGGTCCTATTTGTAAAGCTCTGTAACTCAAGATACTCATTGTGTCGTTGAGAATCCTTTGGTTTCAAAGCAGTGTAAATTTATTGTCATTTAGAATTGTCATAATATCATTTGATATTTATTTTATCTAATATAACTGTTGACCACTGAAAAGCCGATTATTCGGCTACCGGTAAATAATAGTTGGATCCGAAAAGCCGATTAATCGGCTAGCGGTCGATAAAGTGTTAAGATATTCTTCGACACGATTTAAGCAAAATTTTGGCTTTTCAGGGTAGTTAGGATGCGTTTTGGTTTAGTTGTTCTGTTGATAGTGTTCTCTTTTAACACATTCACCGCCATGCCGAAATCAAATGTTTTCCTCAGGACGCTTTGAAGGTCCTTTCATTATTTCAAGCATATAATGGAAAAATAATAATAGATGTGTTTATGTCAGACAACATTCTTATGCATAGATTTTAATAATAGATATGTTCTAGTATTCTATATCTATATATAGATATATTATAATAATAGATATGTTTATGTCAGACAAGATTCTTACGCACATCTTGATGGTAGTTACCATTATTGCACTCGATAATAGTTGATAAATATTTTGGGATATTTATTTATATTATGGCTATTTACAACGTTTGTGCGATGTAAGATGTCCGTATCAGATAGTATCGTAGCTACATGATGTGCAAGAAAAAGAAAAGATCAACACACTTAGTGCGACATTTTTGCAATGAGTGTTATAAAGAAATGTTGCAAGTTTTGGATTAAAGATTACTAGTAATCGGGTCAAAAAGGTCACCATACACTGCCCATATTCTACAGACCAGGCGCATTTTTATTTGGAATGCTATAGTACTTCGGTAGACAGAAGATTTGATAAAAATGTATCTTTCATTTCCAATCTTTTAATAAACATTTTTAATTGTTCAATTCTGCACATTTTATTTCGAAGCATTCTCTAATTTGTGATGATGTTTAAAATTCATTAATTGCCAATGTTCATTTGACATACAATTATAAACGCTTGAAGCAGTCTGGTCACTGCAAAATTTTTAATTTTAATGCAAGATTTTCATACACTTATTACCGACTCCTATTTTCTCAGTCTTTTGCTGCTCCCTCAACTCTACCCCATAAAGCAAAGCTTAAATGATCATTGTTTGTGCTGTTTTATTTTCTGCCGTTCTCCGGAATCAAATAAACATTAATGGTTTAAATCTTTTTTGTAACCATCGGTATTTATATCGTTGAGTGGAAAGAGAATCAGTGAAAGATTAAAGCAATCCTATTCACTTTTTTAAGATATCAATAGTAAAGCTACAAAAGAGATCCTAATCTCATCCAACACTCTCATTGACTATTATGATAGTGTTAGGAATGAAAGTTTAATATAGTGTGGGGTATGTTATGTTATGTTATTAATAAGATAGTGTTCGGAATGAAAGTTTAATGTATTGTGGGGAATGTTATGTTATGTTATTATTAAGATAGTGTTTGGAACGAAAGTTTGATACAGTGTGGGGAATGTTATGTTATTATGAAGATAGTATTCGCAATGAAAGTTTAATATAGTGCAGGCCATGTTATGTTATGTTGTTATTAAGATAGTGTTCGGAATGAAAGTTTAATATACTGTGGGTATGTTATGTTATGTCAATATTGCTCTAGTTTTTGTTTGATATTAATCGTGTTCCATCTTTGATACGTCTATGTCATGAGTTTGATGAAGTACATTTTGTCGTTCTTCGCTTTTCTTTGAAACCGTCCACTCAATTTACTCGAAGCAGGTGACAGTCTCATAGAATTCCATCGACCGTCCGACTTACTCCTTGTCTCTACTCTCTAGCAACGGTTTCAAGACTCTGATACCGCGCAGATTAGGTTCGCCACGGCGCGTCTGCGTTTTCTCAAGTCTCGAGATAAGACGACAGACGGAGGAAGAGAGAAACCGGAGGACGATTGAAAAGAATGCCGATCGAAACAGACTCACGCATGAGAAGATGTCTTCCTTGTTTTTGCTGGTTGCTCGCCGTATTTTGTTCACGTGCAAGTAGAATTAGCTAGCGTTTTATATAAGGTTAAAAATATCAGACTGAGGCTGAGTCAGCGTCAGCGAAAATAGACATTTTCGAAGAATGGTTCACAGAGGTGAAGCAGTTCAACATTTCTTGTTGGTTCGACCGATATTGTTTGATAGAAGGTGAAACGCACATTTTCAATAAACGTCGAGAGAAAGGTGGACATTTTTGGGTATTTCTTTCGTTTCAGAGCTGTACCATTTAATGGAAATTTTTATGGCTGAAAATATGGATGGCTTTAATAATTGACGCAATTTAAAAAACTGCGTGTTGATGAACTACTATGTTGGTATGTTTCTTATTTCAAATATTTGTCAACGGTGGTTCTACGCACATTTTTGTGTGACGCCGCATATTCGGCAAAATAGTTGTCACTTATGCTTCGTTCGCAAAATTCTTCTTCTTCGCACGTGAGCTATCGTATTTATTCATCCAATTGTTCATACCCTAACGTTTTAATATTCGATCTTCCACTATTTCAATTTGATATTTCAATATTTCTCAGTTTTAATCCGATGATTTGTTACTCTAACGTTTTAATATTTGATCTTCCAATATTTCAATTTGATGTTTCGCCATTTCGATGTTTCAATCCGATGGTTTGTTACTCCAACGTTTTAATATTTGATCTTTTAACATTTCAAATGATATTTCAATGTTTCGATGTTTCAATCCGATGATTTGGTACTCCAATGTTTTAATATTTCATCTTCTAATATTTAAATTTGATATTTCAATATTTCGATGTTTCAATCCGATAATTTGTTACTCCAACGTTTTAATACTTGATATTTCAATCTTTCCCAGTTTTACTCCGATGATTTGTTACTCCAACGTTTTAATACTTGATATTTTAATCTTTCCCAGTTTTAATCCGATGATTTCTTACTCCAACGTTTTAATATTTGATCTTCCACTATTTCAATTTGATATTTTAATGTTTTTCAGTTTCAATTCGATGCTTTGGTACTTCAACGTTTTAATATTTGATCTTCCACTATTTCAATTTGATATTTCAATGTTTCTGAGTTTCAATCCGATGATTTGTTACTTCAACGTTTTAATATTTGATCTTCCAATATTTCAATTTGATATTTCAATCTTTCTCAGTTTCAATCCGATGATTTGTTACTCCAACGTTTTAATATTTGATATTTCAATCTTTCTCAGTTTTAATCCGATGATTTGTTACTCCAACGTTTTAATATTTGATATTTCAATATTTCGATGTTTCAATCCGACGATTTGTTACTCTAACGTTTTAATATTTGATATTTCAATGTTTCTCAGTTTTAATCCGATGATTTGTTACTCCAACGTTTTAATATTTGATATTTCAATATTTCGATGTTTCAATCCGACGATTTGTTACTTCAACGTTTTAATATTTGATCTTCCAATATTTCAAATTGATATTTCAATCTTTCTCAGTTTCAATCCGACGATTTGTTACTTCAACGTTTTAATATTTGATCTTCCAATATTTCAATTTGATATGTCAATCTTTCTCAGTTTCAATCCGAGGATTTGTTACTCCAGCGTTTTAATATTTGATATTTCAATATTTCGATGTTTCAATCTGACGATTTGTTACTCTAACGTTTTAATATTTGATATTTCAATATTTCGATGTTTCAATCCGATGATTTGTTACTGCAACGTTTTAATATTTGATATTTCAATATTTCGATGTTTCAATCCGACGATTTGTTACTTCAACGTTTTAATATTTGATCTTCCAATATTTCAAATTGATATTTCCATCTTTCTCAGTTTCAATCCGACGATTTGTTACTTCATCGTTTTAATATTTGATCTTCCAATATTTCAATTTGATATTTCAATCTTTCTCAGTTTCAATCCGAGGATTTGTTACTCCAGCGTTTTAATATTTGTTATTTCGATGTTTCGATGTTTCAATCCGATGGTTTGTTACACCTACGCGTTATTTCATCTTTTCATTTTTTCAAGCATACAATCTTTAAATTTTCAATTTCTCTCATATTTTTACAACCTAATTCTTTTTTTGTACATTCAGTATACCTACTCACGCTTTCACGCTTTGCTCTACGTTCGCGCGCTCCTTTTCCTTTCTCTCTCCCTCTCTCCCTCTCTCTTTTTCGTCTCGCGGTTCACTTTCCGCATGGCAGTGAGGTATCTCGAGTGTCCCTTTTCTCCTCAATCATCGGTCTTATCCGGGACCACTTCAGATAAGAGTGGCGCCTCGGTCATTTCGAGGCAGCAACTCGAGAGACCGGCGCTCGAATTCTCCCGATCGCGATAGCGTGAAATTAAGGACGACCTTTCGATGGCAATTAAACCTTTCCACGGGACGAAGGCTGCGTCTCGTTGTCGCGGCGAATAAAACCGCGTCTCCGCGCGATTACGGATAACTCGGATGCGGGAGACGCTTAATACGTTAACTGCGACGGCCATTTTTGAGGCGCATGAATGTGGACGTTGTCACGGCACAAGTGTTTCGTCGTTTAGTCATGGGTCCTGTGCTTTATGAATTCTTTCGTGTACAGAAAAGTGTCCAGTAGGCGATGTTGGCGCGGTCATCGATACATTTGAAGGAATCATTTAAAGATTGATAGATAGATTACGATTCATTTAAATCGATTTAAATCAATTTACGATCATTTAAAGGTTGATTGATAGATTACAATTTTTGGGTGGTTAAGGTATTATTAGTAAGTTTTGGGTTTTTAGTAGTAAGATTTATTCTTTTTATTTATATTTCATGGAATTGTTTATTTTTGTCGGATTATGGTATAAAAGGGAATAAGGGTACTTTTAGTCGAAGTGATTGAGCTAAGTTATATTTATTAGAGTAAAAACATTTAAACAGCTTGCACTTGCGGCAATTACTGAATGCATGGTAAATTCATACGATGTCGTACGATTGATAGATCACGATCTTCGGGTGGTTAAGATATTATTAGTAAGTTTCGGGGTTTTAAGGTTTATTCTGTTTATTTATATTTCATACCATTTTTTTTATCCGATTATGATATAAAGGGAAATAAGAGTACTTTCAGTCCGTTTGATTGAGTTAATTTATATTTATCAGAGTAAAAACATTTACACAGCTTGCACTTGCGGCAATTACTGGATGCATGGTAAATTCATACGACGTACGATTGATAGATCACGATCTTCGGATGTAAGGTATTATTAGTAAGTTTCGGGGTTTTAAGGTTTATTCTTTTTATTTATATTTCATGGAACCGTTTACTTTTGTCGGATTATGATATAAAAGAAAATAAAGGTACTTTGAGTCTGTTTGATTGAGTTAATTTGTATTTATCACAGTAAAAACATTTAAACAGCTTGCTCTTACGGCAATTACTGGATGCGTGGTAAATTCATCTGGTGTCGTACGATTGATAGATCACGATCTTCGGGTGTTTAAGGTATTATTAGTAAGTTTTGGGGTTTTAGTAGTAAGATTTATTTTTTTTATTTATATTTCATGGAATTGTTTATTTTTGTCGGATTATGGTATAAAAGGAAATAAGGGTACTTTCAGTCGAAATGATTGAGCTAAGTTGTATTTTTCAGAGTAAAAATAGTTAAACAGCTTGCGCTCGCGGAAATTACACGATGCGTGGCATTATGAATGAACACGAATAAAGTGCTGCTTTATAATTAGAGAAGTTAATCCCGATGCGTGACATATATATATATATAATGATAGTAATATAAGTCTACATTTTTCACCGCATTTTTATTTTATATTATTTGATACAATTGGAAGGTTACAAAATTATATTTTTGAGGTATTATTAATAAATCTTGATACTTTTACATTTATCACTGTTAGTCTATCATGATTTACAGGTACGACGGTAATTTGAATACGATGACATAAGAAAAATAAGAGGTTTAGTTGATGTTATACTTTACAGAATACACGTTGTATATCTTTTGCACATGGTGATAATTATTGGGTGTGACAGTACGAACGAACACGTGTACCGCGCTAATTTACATTTAGAAGTGTTCTCCTACATAACGATACTAAAATAAAGCATACAAAACTCCCTTAGACCGTTTACTATTACTGTATTATGATTTACACCTACGACGGTAATTTGAATACGATGACATAAGAAAAATAAGAGGTTCAATTGATGTTATACTTTACAGAATACCCATACTTGCATATCTTTCGCATACGGTGATAATTACTGGGTGTGACAGTACGAATGAACACGTGTAACGCGCTAATTTACATTTAGAAGTGTTCTTCTACATACCGGTACTAATATAAGGTATATACATTTCCAATTCTAATAATGCCTAACGACCCACATCGGCTCGGAGCAATCCTAATATAAAGAATACACAACTTTCTTAAACCATTTACTGTTACTCTATTATGAGTTACAGGTATGACGATCATTTGCATACGATGAGTTAAGAAAAATAAGAGGTTCAGTTGACGTTACATTTAACAAAATACACATAATTGCATATCTTTCGCATTCGGTGATAATTACAGAGTGTGACAGTACGAACGAACACGTGTAACACACTGTTTTACATTTAGAAGTGTTCTACATACCGATACTAATATAAAGTATGCACAACTCCCTTAGACTATTTACTGTTATTATGATTTACAGGTACGACAGTAATTTGAATACGATGACATAAGAAAAATAAGAGGTTCAGTTGATGTTATACTTTACAGAATACCCATACTTGTATATCTTTCGCATACGGCGATAATTACTGGGTGTGACAGTACAAACGAACACGTGTACCGCACTCCTTTACATTTAAAAGTGTTCTACATACCGATACTAATATAAATTATGCACAACTCCCTTAGACCGTTTACTGTTTATTATGATTTATACGTGCGACTGTAATTTGAATACGATGAGTTAAGCAAAATGATAGTATTACTTAATGTTACATTTTACAGAATACAAATAATTGCAAATTTTTCGCATACAGTGATAATTACTGGGTGTGGCAGTACGAATGAACACGTGTACCGCACTACTTTACATTTAGAAGTGTTCTCCTACATACCGATACTAATATAAAATATACACAACTCCTTTAGATCGTTTACTGTTACTCTATTATGATTTATACGTACGACGGTAATTTGAATACGATGAGTTAAGAAAAATGAGAGTTTTACTTGATGTTACATTTTACAGAATACAAATAATTCCATATCTTTCGCATACGGTGATAATTACTGGGTGTGACAGTACGAACGAACACGTGTAACACACTACTTTACATTTAAAACTGTTCTACATACCGATACTAATATAAACGATCCACATTTAATGTAATAATGCCTAACGACCCACAAGCGCAATCCTATTATAAACTATAGACCATTTACCCCGTGTACTGTTACTCTGTTATGATTTACCCGTACGACGGTAATTTGAATACGATGACTTAAGAAAAATAAGTGGTTCACTTGATGTTACATTTTACAGAATACAAATAATTGCATACGGTGATAATTACTGGGTGTGACAGTACGAACGAACACGTGTAACACACTACTTTACATTTAAAACTGTTCTACATACCGATACTAATATAAAGTGTACACATTTCCAATTCTAATAATGCCTAACGACCCACATGACTTCAGACCAATCCTATTATAAAGTATACACAACACCCTTACCCCGTGTACTGTTACTCTATTATGATTTGCCCGTACGACGGTAATTTGATACGATAACATAAGAAAAATAAGTGGTTCACTTGATGTTACATTTTACAGAATACAAATAATTGCATACGGTAATAATTACTGGGTGTGACAGTACAAACAAACACGTGTAACACACTCCTTTACATTTAAAACTGTTCTACATACCGATACTAATATAAAGTGTACACATTTCCAATTCTAATAATGCCTAACGACCCACATGATTTCAGCGCAATCCTAATATAAAGCATACAAAACTCCCTTAGACCATTTTACTGTTACTCTATTATGATTTACAGGTATGACGATGATTTTAATACGATAAGTTAAGCAAAATAAGAGCTTCAATTATTATTATCTTTTACAGAATACAAATTGCATATCTTTTGTACATGGTGATAATTACTGGGTGTGACAGTACAAACGAACACGTGTAACACATTACTTTGCATTTGGAAGTGTTCTTTTACACACAGATACTAATATAAAGTATACACATTTCCAATTCTAATCGTTTACTTTTACTCTTACGATTTACAGGTACGACGGTAATTTGAATACGATGACATAAGAAAAATAAGAGTTTCACTTAATGTTACATTTTACAGAATACCCATATTTACATATCTTTCGCATACGGTGATAATTACTGAGTGTGACAGTACGAACAAACACGTGTAACGCACTACGTTACATTTAGAAGTGTTCTACACACCGATACTAATATAAAGATTCTATTAATGCTTAAAAATGAGCAATCCTATTATAAAGTATACACAACTCCCTTAAACCGTTTACTGTTACTCTTACGATTTACGGATACGACGGTAATTTGAATACGATCACTTAAGAAAAATAAGTGGCTCACTTGATGTTACATTTTACAAAATACAAATAATTGCATACGGTAATAATTACTGGGTGTGACAGAACAAACGAACACGTGTACCACACTCCTTTACATTTAAAACTGTTCTACATACCGATACTAATATAAAGTATCCACATTTCCAATTCTAATAATGCCTAACGACCCACATGTTCTCAGCGCAATCGACAACGCCGCGCAAAATGTTTACTACTCCACGCGATACGATCACGAACGCACGCAGCGCATTTGTCGCCCCATCAAATATTTGCCGTAGGCCCTGCGTTGCAACCGATAACTTCAAAAACACCATTGCCCCTCCGGTTTCGTCGCACTTCGTAGCGACTCAGTCTGGTTACGTGTTCCCGTTCCCGGCCGGGTGCCGAAAGACGTTTACACGGTCCTGAAGGTGTTTGCGGAGCAAATACAAGCAGGCAATTAGGCCGGTACGGCATCTTCCTCTTCAAGCAGGGGCGCGTGCCGTTGTTTGTCCGGCTAAACAAGATATTATTACGGACAACCTGCCTCGTGTGTCGCCTTCCAGAACACACATGCCGACGCATGCACACGTATGTTGAACACAAACGGAGGTGTGTACACACGCGCAGAACGCGGGCGCATTTACGCTCGTGAATGAAATGAAAGCGAACCGGGAATGTCGTTCGAAGATTAGGCTCGTTATACTGCGAATTGCCTGTTCATTTCCGCCGGCTTTTCAATTAAAATTGCGACATGCGACAGGTGCGCGCGTAGAAAGTGCCGGAGGAGATAAGAGACGGCGATTTTGTTTGACGACTGTCAACATGGGGGTGTGCGGAGAAAATAAAAGGTTTACTTGGGAAATATGAAAATGATACAGGTGGCTGTGTAGAAGTATGGCAGGCGGATGATAGTGGAACAGTTTGATAGGTATGTGGGAAAAGAGGTGTAAAATATAGAACATTTTAACAATTTAACACATTGATTGTTATGGTGATCATCGGTGACCGGCGCAAAAGGTTTCACGAGAAATTAAAAAAATACCAAATCGACAGCATTTATAATTTTGTAAATGCAATTTATATTGAATACTGATTCAATTGTTTGGTCTCCGATACCTTCGCATTATTTTCATTTTGCACAATTCAAATCATATTCTCTAGTATTTCGTCACGTTGCGCTTTTAATATAGTAAAATAAAACGAGTTTTCTCGTGTTTTCTACACGCTGTCTCTAGATGTCACTTATTTTTATACATTGTATCCATTTTTTCTGTTTAAGTATTTACATCAATATTCAATGCATTAAACTTGATTGCTTTCATGTTTTTTTTTTGTATTTACATTCTTTAGTATAAAAGTTGTAATAATGATTAAGAAACATTTTTTTAATAATACTTAAAATACTTACAATTTTACAATTTCTGAAAGTTTCACAAAAATTGCTTCATGAATAACAAAGTTATGATTTTTTGTAATATACAAGTTTCTCAAAAACATGCGGTCCTAGACGTATTTCTTACAGATTTCTTAGTGGTCCTTAAAGTGTTAATATCAGAAATCTGAGGAAGAAATAAATGCGGATATGTACCAAACTTCTTTAGATGATAGATGCGTTTATGGGAGGATTGTGTAAAAAAATAATGAAAGCTTAACTGGGTCAATTCTGTGGTATATACCGGTATACATACATACATATTTACGTATAATATATACACTTAAAAATGAAATTCATATACACTACAGTTATTAACTAAAATAAAAGATATAACGTGTTTATATACCACTTAATATATATATATATATATATATATATATGTAGCATAAAAAAGTAATGGAACGTTCACTGTGTCAATTCTGTAGTATGTATCTGTATACATACGTATTTACGTACAATATATATACTTAACAATGAAATTAAATTCATATACACTACAGTTATTAACTAAAATAAAATATATAACGTATTAATATAGCACTTTATATATATATATATATATATATATATATAGCATCAAAAAGTAATGGAAGGTAAACTGTGTCAATTCTGTGCTACATACCTGTATTCATACATATTTACATGCAATATATATACTTAACAATGAAATGAAATTCATATACACTACAATTATTAACTAAAATAAAAGATATAACGTATTAATATAGCACTTAATACATATATAGCATGAAAAAGTAATGGAAGGTTAACTGTGTCAATTCTGTGATATGTACCTGTATACATACGTATTTACATATAATATATATATATACTTAATCATAAAATTAAATTTATGTACACTACAGTTATTAGCTAAAATAAAAGATATAACGTAGAAATATAGCACAAACAAACAACAATAACAAAATTGAAAGTCTTATATCAAATGCATTTTGACAAAGTGAACGGGTTCGAGAAATTTTGTAAGTGTTTCAGAGGAAATGATCCGTATAAAAAAAGGAAAGCGATGTTTTTAGATCGAGTCATTTTAAAATCGTGTAAAAAAAGACCACCGAAGAAAAAGTTGCGTGTGTATTCATATTATTTCGTTAATAAAAATCAAAAGAACATACTAAAAAATAACAGGTTTCGTCATTTTACTCAGGAAATCCGAAAATCTGGTGTTAGGAGGCGTGATGTGGAGAGTTTGGGAAAAAATATTGGCGTGTTGTAAGGTGGTGGATACCTGTTGCGTTGCGCCGAATGTTGAATTGATAATAACAGGTTGGTTGTTAAAATCCATTTATTGGAATACGCTGACGATGTATCTGTGTGTGGAAACTTTTGGCACAGTTATTTTTTGGGAAAATGAGAAATGCCGTTAACTTGTTTTCTTTCGAATGTTCACGTGATACTGATCGGCCATTACCGATTACTGGCTTTGTCCCTGGGGAACACAACGCGCCCGCATTTTCGTGGAAAAAAATTGAATCATTTGGAAGGTGTTACGCGTGGCGACGTCGGGGCAGATAAGGCAAAGTTGCTAAATTGAGGCGATGATAAAATCGCACCGATAATTATGCTAATCAACTTCCGCTCCTTCCAACGCTGCGCCAGCAACTAACCTGATATTCTTGAATTTCATTTGCTATGAAGTTCCACGAACGATTCCAACGCGTTAACGCACAGTTTTCATCATTTTGCTAGTCATTCATACATATATTGAGCACAAATCCTGTATTCTTCAGTGTTTGCAGATCTGACTTTTACTGTGTACAAAACTTTGTTACTTTAACTTCTAGATTGCAATTTCACAAAATTTCAATTTTGCTATTATTATTTTGATGTATTCTTACATTTTCATGTCCTCAGTTTTCTGTATTCTCACATTCTCATATTCCCAATTTTACATAATCTTACATTTTTACATTTCAAAATGTCCACATCTTGCATTATTGCATTTACAGTTACACACATTTCCCCATGCTTATATTCCCACATTTTTACATTTCGAATTTTCCACATTCTTTCGTTATTTCACTTTCACTTACCGATATTTAACCATGATTATGTTCTCAATTTTTCATATCCTCATATCCTCACATTACCCATTTCCATACGGTCGCATTGCTACATTCAGAATTTTCCGTATTGTCACATTTTTCCATTCCCAATTCTTCAGATCCTCACATTTCCCATACTTATATTCCCACATTTTTACATTTCGAATTTTCCACATTCTTGCGACATTTCATTTTCGGTTACCCACATTTTCCTTTACTTACATTTTCAATTTTTATACTCTCATATCCTCACATTCTCAATTTCCATAAGTTCGCGTTGTTACATTCCTAATTTTCCTTATTGTCACATTTTTCCATTCCCAATTCTCCAGATCCTCACATTTCCCCATGCTTATATTCCCAATTTTCCATATCCTCATATCCTCACATTCCCCATTTCCATAAGCTCACATTGTTATATTCGTAATTTTCCGTGTTGTTACAAAATTTTTCATTTCCAATTCTCCAGATCCTCACATTTCCCCATGCTTATATTCCCACATTTTTACCTTTTGAATTTTCCACATTCTTGCGTTATTGCATTTTGGGTTACCCACATTTCCCCATGGTTATATTTCCACATTTTTACATTTCGAATTTTCCACATTTTTGCGTTATTTAATTTGGGTTACCCACATTTCACTATGCTTATATTCCTATATTTTTACATTTCGAATTTTCCAGATTCTTGCCTTGTTTCATTTTCGGTTACCCACATTTTCCGATGCTTACATTCTCAATTTTTCATATCCTCATATCCTCACATTCTCCATTTCCATACACTCGCATTATTCCATTCCCAATTTCCCGTATTGTCACACTTTTCCCTTCCCATTTCTCCAAATTCTCACATTTCCATACTCCCGCCTCTGCGTATCCCAAAATTCTCCTGCTTTCGGTATTGCCACATTTTTCCCTTCCCATTTCTCCAGATCCTTACATTTCCCCATGCTTATAGTCCCAACTTTTCATATCCTCATATCCTCACATTCCCCATTTCCATAAGCTCGCCTTGCTACATTCCCAATTTTTCGTATTTTCACTCCCCCCGCCTCCACACACTCCCAAATTCTCCCGCTTTCAATTTCTCATCCGTCCAGCACATGCTTGCAAACTCCGCGCCGTTTCTTTTCATATTCCACCCCTATCCGGCGCATTGAGGGTCCCGCGGTCCGTTCGGATCCGCGTAAGGTTCATCTTCATATCATTCGTAAAATCGTCTGCCCGTAGCCTTATGGTGGCTGGCCTTATGGTGGTTGGCCTTATGGCGAGCGCGCGTACACGAGGGCGTCACGAAACGAGCACCGTCCTCCTCCCACCGTCCCTATCCTTTAACCTTCCTCTCTTTCCTTAGGCGACCACGTGTGCGTGTAACGGGCGCTTCATGACACGTTGGACCCACACATCGGCGGTTTATTCACGCACACGCGTGATACTCGGCCCCAGAGATGCATAGATAAGAGGGTGGAATGAGGTGATGCCGCTCCTCAGTCTTTCTTAAATGTCCTCTTTCTCTTTCTCCCCACCTCCCGACGTCGTCCCTCTCTACAGTCGCTATCTTTATCCTGCCTCGGCATTTTTCTCTTTCCCGCCCGCAGAAGCGTGCTTTTCTGCTCTCCACGCGGTTACCTCTTTTCCTCCTGTTAGATCGTTCGCTTACGCAGTGTGTTTCTTGGTCCTCGCGCTCTGTTGATCCTTTGGTGGGTCTCTCACTTGCTCTATGGGGCGCCGTTCTTTTCTTCTGTCGCGTAGCCACCCACGTGCTCGCACTTTAGGCCTCATTCCTAAGTGACGTGTCGCGGAACGAGGCGTACAACGGACAAACGAGATTGAGAACTAACGCGGGCGATGGAAGTGTTTACTCGTTTAGGTGCTTTTGGGTTGAGGCTTCGGTGGAGAAGGCTAGTGTAGGTGAGAGCGCTGATATGATTCGAGGATGATTGGAATATGACGATGTGGTGATGTTGAACAGGCCGGGTCTTGGGGCTGGGCATATAAACTGGGTAATTGGGCAGTGGGTGGTTGTTGCGGTAGTGGAAAATCCGGTTGTATGTATTGGGTTAGTTTTCGGCGGATTAGTTTGGAATGAGTTAGTTTTCGGCGGATTAGTTAACACGTTCGCGGACGTGAATGCTATAGCATTCATGTGATTCTGCATCATCATAAAAATGAAGGTTATAGTGCTAATGGTATAGTGCTAATACTAATAATTGATTTTAAAATTTGAATGCTATAGCATTCATGTCATTCTGTATCATTATGAAAATCAATGCTATAGCATTCGTGTCATTCTGCATCATCATGAAAATGAATGCTATAGCATTCGTGTCATTCTGCATCATTATGAAAATGAATGCTATATTATTCAAATCTTAAAGGTGATTATTTTGGAATAAGTTAGTTTTCGGTGGATTAGTTAACATTATGAAGATGAATGCTATAGCATTTATGTCATTCTGCATCATCATAAATATGAATGCCATAACATTCACGTTCGAGAACGTGTTAACTAATCCGCCGAAAACATCATCATAAAAATGAATGCTATAGCATTCTTGTCATTCTGTATCATCATGAAAATAAATGCTATAGCGTTCGTGTCATTCCGCATCATCATGAAAATGAATGCTATAGCATTCACGTCCGCAAACGTGTTAACTAATCCGCCGCAAACTAACTCATTCTAAAATAATTGACTTTAAGATTTGAATGCTATGGCATTCTTGTCATTCTGTATCATCATGAAAATAAATGCTATAGCATTCGTGTCATTCTGCATCATCATGAAAATGAATGCTATAGCATTCATGTCATTCTGCATCATCATGAAAATGAATGCTATAGCATTCGTGTCATTCTGCATCATCATGAAAATGAATGCTATAGCATTCGTGTCATTCTGCATCATTATAAAAATGAATGCTATATTATTCAAATCTTAAAGATGATTATTTTAGAATAAGTTAGTTTTCGGTGGATTAGTTAACATTATGAAGATGAACGCTATAGCATTTATTTCATTCTGCATCATCATAACAATGAATGCTATAGCATTCATAATGTTAACTAATTCACCGAAAACTAACTCATTCTAGAATAATTGACTTTAAGATTTGAATGCTATAGCATTCATGTCATTCTGTATCATCATGAAAATAAATGCTATAGCATTCGTGTTATTTGCATCAACATGAAAATGAATGCTATAGTATTCACATCCGCAAACGTGTTAACTAATCCGCCGAAAACTAACTCATTCTAAAATAATGGACTTTAAGATTTGAATGCTATAGCATTCTTGTCATTCTGTATCATCATGAAAATGAATGCTATAGTATTGGTGTCATTCTGCATCATCATGAAAATGAATGCTATAGGATTCACGTCTGCAAACGTGTTAACTAATCCGCCGAAAATTAACTCATTTAAAAATAATTGACTTTAGGATTTGAATGCTATAGCATTCATGTCATTGTGTATCATAATGAAAATTAATGCTATGGCATTCATGTTATTTTGCATCATTATGAAAATGAATGCTATAGCATTCATGTCATTCTGCATCATCATATAAATGAATATTATAGTATTCACGTCCGTGAACATGTTAACTAACCGGCCGAAAACTAACTCATTATAAAATAATTTACTTTAAGATTTGAATGCTGTAGCATTCATGTCATTCTGCATCATCATGAAAATTAATGCTATAGCATTCAAATCTTAAAGTCAATTATTTTGAATTTAATTTTATATAACCTTAAGTTTTTGTAATTATTATACCTGTCAAGATAATGACTAACCGAACTGAAATACGATAATTTGACTACCCTTATAAAATGTGTTTGATCAAATTTCGGAGATCACAACCAATTTAAAAATAAAATGACTGTCTTTTGCACCTCGCTGAAACGTTTAATGTCCGCGAACGTGTTAATAATGTTTCACGGAATGTCTGGACAATAGATTTCTTTTAATGGGACGTTGATGTTTTCTCTTATTTTTGTGTGAGTTTATTATGAGGTATGTAGCGGTAACGGAAGATTTTCTTTTCTACGGATGGGCTTAGTATATTTACGCAACAGATTCTTTTAATAAGGTTCTCTTTCTTCTTTTCTTATTCACGCATGAGCCTACTGCGATGTCTATATATATAAAACAGTAGATCCACACAAAAATGAGAGAATAAGATAAAGGGTCAGATTCTGTTACATGAAACCGTTGCCCGAATATTCCTTGAAGCTATTCCCTAATCTACTGAAGAGGAAATCTATATATTGATAACAGGCCTTAGCACTACTGTAGATTCTATCCAGTGCCCAATTATGCTGATTGTGAGACCACACATAAGACGGTCTTTCCTGTTCAATATCAAAGCACTGTCATATTCTAATCATATCGGCACTCTAACTTAAACCAGACGCCTGTTACGAAATATGACGAATACACGAACTTTTTGTGTATATCTACACACATTACCTGACCACAATTACCTGTTGTACTTTTTTCTGTTATCGTCAGATGGTTCTGCACCTGCGTACGCAATTAATAAACGCTTAACATTAATTGCGTATGCAATTAATAAACGCTTAACATTAACAGCGCCTGCAGAAATAACGGAAACACGTTTAGGCGGTTGTGGGATCTGAACGTCCGATTTCTATATTTAACACGATCGCACGAATCGCACTTCGCCGAAGTAGAGACATAAAGATGCCAGCATCCGTGGTCGATCAGAACCGAACATTGGCGCGCTGAAAAGGAAAGGGTTCATCCGTTCGTGTGCGAGTTGAGTTTTGCACGAGTAATTAAGCGCTGCGGACACTGAAGGATTCCTCTCCACTCATTAAGTCGTAGCCGTTCGACGTTCTCGGAAAAGTTTCTTCCGACACATCCCGTAGTTTAATCCCTTCAGATCCGAATGTTTTTTCGTTTAAGAAATTTTTTTTTTATACTAAAATTATCTTACCGTATTAGCCCGAATACAACGCAACCTTGAATTTAATGCGATTCCGAAATTTTGATAAAGATATTTAGACAAAAAATAATACTCAGGCCAAAAAAAAAATTATACTTAAAATAGTGTCCTTGTTTATATGACATTCCATTACTTGTCACGTTGACTGCCAAGCGTATTTTGCTATATGTTAAAATCGCGATGCGATAAAATACTGCAGATGTATGATTAAATTGTGCAAAATAAAGGTAACGGAGAGTTGTTAGACGCCAAAATATTGCAGCACCGTTCCAATATTAATTGCTTTTACAAGATTACGAATAGGTTTCGTGACGAATTTTTTGCATTTATAGTAAATTCTTTTGCGCCGGTCACCGGTGACCACCGTGGCAGTCAAAGTATTAAACCCTGAATTTAACGCGAGTCGATTTTTTAACGGAAAATAAATGGTCGAAAAATATCGCGTTATATTCGGCTTAATACGGTAATTCATGTAATGAATGAATGAAGGCAACAATATACTTTTTACAAAAATATTTATTTATTTATTTATAATTTGTAAATGTACATTTTAATGGGCATATGGTCCTTACGCAAAATTTGTAACATTAAGGAGATCCCGAGAAATATTTGTATAAAAAAATAAAATTCGTATTCGTAAAAATAATATACGTAATAAAATACAGCACGAAAAGTATCAGACCCGAATTTTTTTTCGTTTAAGAAAAATTATTTTTTTATAATAAAATTAATTTAATTCATGTGAATGAAGGCAACAATATACTTTTTACATAAATATTTATTTATTTATTTATAATTTCTAAATGTACATTTTAGTGGAAATATGGTCCTTACTTTGTAACATTAAGGAGATCCTGAGGAATGTTTGTATAAAAAAATAAAATTGGTATTCGTAAAAATAATATACGTAATAAAATACAGCACGAAAAGTATTATGTACATTACAACGTGCACAGGGTCCGAAGTGATTAACAAAGCGACGCACAAAGCAGCTTGAAAACTTCATGCGATCCCACGCACACATGTTTGTTACGCGCAATGTGCTCGTTCGATTCGTTCATTTCGCAAGAGGCGTCCACCGACAGAAATCGAGGGAGAGTGAGAAAGTGAGAGAGCCGGTCGATTCGATCTAACGCCGATCGCTGCGAAGCCTCTTTAACGGTGCGTGTCACTGTCGATCTATAAGACCGATCGCCATGTTATTTTGACAACGCGCGCGGGTTAATTAGGCGGGAATCGTGCGCGGAGTCGTGTAAGTGAAATCGTGTGCATGGGGAGCGTGCAAATGTGCAGTTATTTGCATTAACCAGTTAAGCGCGTTTGACGTGTATATACGTCGAAAGAAATCTCAATTGCGGTGCGTATGACGTGTATACTCGTCGTGTAAAATAAAAAATTACCATTGACTGTCAAAACTCGAAATTTCAATAAAACACAATAAGAATAATATTTGGTGGTATATTTTCTTTGTATTGCCAACAGATCAGCTAAGTATTTTATATTGCAAAATCAATTACATACGTAAACCGCAACTTTTAGTGTCGCTTTTGGTGTAATCGTGGTTAGTGCTTGTATGAAAGTATTCGTGGTAACTTAACCAGTTAAGCGCGTTTGACGTGTATAGACGTCGAACGAAATCTCAGTTGCGGTACGTATAACGTGTATACTCGTCGTGTAAAATAAAAAATTACCATTGACTATCAAAACCCGAAATTTCAATAAAATACGATAAGAATACTATTTGGTGGTATGTTTCCTTTATATTACCAATAGATCAGCTAAGTAATTTATATTGCAAAACGAATTACATACGTAAGCCGCAACTTTTAGTGTAATTGTGGTTAGTGCTTGTATGGAAGTGTTCGTGGTAACTTAATCAGTTAAGCGCGTTTGATGTGTATACACGTCGAATCAAATCTCAATTGCGGTGCGTATGACGTGTAAATGTGAAAAAGTTCCAAATGGGGATTGTGGCGGGTTGTATGAGAGGAAACTAATAAGAAACTAGTTCTTTTATTATATACGTTATCTTATACATACATACAAAAATAGGTGTTATTTATTCCATTTTTCCACAGTTTTTTATTCCATTTTTTTTATTATATGCGTTATCTTATGCATACAAAAATAGATGTTATTTATTCCATTTTCCATACAGTCGACACGTAACCCGATGTTACATTTACCACATTGTTTTCTTACATTTGTTTTGCACACTGGGCATTTTCTTTGTTTTTGAAGTTCGGCAATATGAACAGTAGCACCATTATCGTCACTTTCAAAGAAATTAGGGTCATTTACAGCGGCTTCTAATTCAGCAAGTGTGAAAAACGCCCTAGTACCCATCTCTCATCAAATGAAAATAATCTCTATAAGAGAGAAAAAGAAACTTGATAATCAGCCACAATCCCCAAATGGGTATCGTTATAAAATGATCAATAAAATCATTTCAATAAAAAGCAAAAGACTGTGTAAGCATATTTATCTATGGTATTTCATTATAATATAAAAATCAAACCAAAAATATAATGCTTCAAAAAGGACAATTCTGTTCAGTTCAACTTATAGACGAACTTCAAATTTGTTCGTTTGTTGTAAAGAAACGAAGCACAGGATACATACTTTCTGCCATATAAAATATTGACTGATATATATGCATATAATGAAATTAAACCGTCAGGCGTACCAAATATATTTTTGGCGCCAAGTGGTCTATGTCAAAGTGCAAAATCAGGTTGCTAAACAAAATTATGAAAGCTACTCTATTTTAAAAAGTACGCGAATGTCGACGTAAGTAAGTGCATGAAGAAGCGTGTGCGGACATAAGCGAAAGTTCACGTGTTTAAAGCAATGAAACTATCATTATACGAAACTGGGTAATAGACCAAGCATTATGGTCGTTTACTTCCAACCTATCCCGTATGCAAACAAAAGTGCCGATTGCAGTCCCTAATACAAAAGTGCACAGATATGTTTGGGTGGCAAGGTCTGATGAGATGAATGAATGGTCTCACTAGATTAAAGGTCGGATATTTATTTCAAACAGTAATACCCGAATCCTTCGTCCGAAAAATATGGTGTAGCGGTGCATCACCTTCTTAACACTTCGCCTTTCAAGACGGATTTTTTTTTTTTTTTTTGAGAAAATAAAAGAGGCCAGTTACATTTTTAATACTTCCAGTGAAGAATTTATTCATTATAATAGGGTAAAAGTAAAAGAAATTGTTTTTTTTTTACAGCAGTACAAAGTTAAAGTCTGGGACATATATATCCCGTTAGTCTTATGAAGATTATGACAAAATTTATTCTGAATTGATACACATCTAGTGTATTATATGTAATAGCAAAAAAAGGAATATAAAAACAGCGTTTGGAACCTATCAGATTGCTGGCACATGTTTATCCCGGTTTGAAAGATGGGTGGGATATATATGTCCCGCCGCTTTTTGTACATAAAGAGCTGAGTAATTTAAATTGGCCACATAAAAATATTCAAAAGAGAGCTAATAAAGTACAAAGCAAAAAAGTTACCGGCTTATTTTATCTATATATCGTAACCACTTTTTGAAAACTACCTACAAATAATGGCACCGCGCTGATATTTTACACTTAACGGATATTTTCACAGCTAGAAATCGTTGTACTAGATTTTAAGGAACGTAACAATAGAGGCCCATTCACAATGAAGCAAAGTGCTAAATATACCGTAATAACTTTTTGAAAAGTACGTACAAATGATGGTACCGCGCTCATATTTCACACTTGACGGGTTTTTTGACAGCACGAAATTGTGGTATTAGATTTTAAGGAATGTAATAATAGAGGCCCATTCACAATGAAGCAAAGTGCAAAATATACCATAATCACTATTCGAAGACTATTTACAAATTATGTTACCACGCTGATATTTTACACTTAACGAATATTTTCACAGTTAGGAATCGTCGTACTAGATTTTAACCCCTTAACGCCTGAATTTTTTTCTAATGATGAAAAAATAATTACATAGTATATATCCTGTTATTATGCACATTTAAATCCGTCAACCTGTGCTTGTGCACTAGTATATATTGCAAGAATATATTCGTAACCGACACTTTTTGAAAACATATGCGACATGCGAAAATGATGCTACCGTCGCCAATATTTTACACAATTACCCGAAGTGCAAAATATACCGTAATCACTTTTTGAAAACTACCTACAAATGATGTTATCACAATGATATTTTACACTTTACAGACTTTTCGACATTCGCAATGAAGCACCGTGCAAACAATTTTAGTAGATTGACAGTTAGAATCTACGATTAAACTTGACTAGGGCATATGTGTCTCAACAGTCTCGAAAGGATTAAACCTTACAAAAATACAAGAGTCACGAAAGGGTTAAACTTTACAGAAGCAGCATCCGAACTGCCTCCACGACAGAAACATTTCGTCTGATGCATCTAATCATATGCAACTCATACGCAGGTCAAGAGTTCCCCGCGTATCCGTAGAGAGTAATACTCGTGCACGTATAATATACATAGGTGTCAGCAGGACGTCCCACACGTCTTCGGTAGATTCGCACAGCCATTGCGCTTACGAGGATCCGCGCCTTCTCTTTCCCTCGGCATCGACATGCGGCCGATCTTATCGGCGATATTAGCAAGCGTGTCGAGCGTAGGTAACACCGCGAAGTGTTCACGTTGTCGGAGGGTACTCCCGTAACCGATCTCGTCGCTGGTTCTCTTTCGCTCCCGCCTTTTGCACGCTTTTGCATCGTCCACGGGAGATCGGCCGCGCACGGTGCTTAGTCTAGATGCTGTCGATCCCACGTCCAATTGAATTTTATTCAATTTTCCCCGACGCTCGATACGCTCGCCTCAGGCGCCCGACAATTTATACGCGTGCGACCGTGTCGGTCTATTTTCTTTTTACGCGCCGCGCAATGTGCCACGCGAATAGTCTGTTATCGTACCCTTACGTGTATCTTTACATATCTCCAAGCGTATCTTTACGTCGTACAGGTTTTTATCAGTGGGACGCGGAATACGGTGGAAGCGCTGGCGAGTGCGATGCGCCGGTTTTTGAACGAATTCGACTTAACACGTTGTTGACCGGTCAGGAGGTAACTCGTGTTTTCATGGCCAAACGTTGCTGACCGGTCGCGAGTTAACTCGTGTTTGCATTTGTGTCGGCTATTTTAATTTTTTAAACGCAGGGCAATATAGAATATAGCAAAATTTATATAATATATATATTATAAAAAAGTATACTTTTCTTGGTACTGAGGCTTTTATTACAATTCTTGTATTAGAAAGTGTCAAGAACGACGGAACGTGACGGTGAAGCATTTTTCCGTAAATTATGTAATAATAATATGCTTTGAAACAACAAACCAACATAAGAGTGCACGAGACCATACTAGATTATGCAACTTAATTATGCATGAAAATTTTACTATGTTAGTATCTTACATACGCTGGTAAAATCTTTCTTGAATATATATAACTCAGGAAATATAAACGCAGATAAATGTTACAAAATGTACTGTAATCGAAGAAATGATTAAAGTGGAAGACTTTTGATTTGAAACAGTCAGTCAGCAAAGTGTTAAGTACAGAAATTGAACTGGGATTTGGATGAACAGGTGTGTGATGTACAGAATTGAACAATATGATATATATATATATATAACCCGTAAGTTTGGCGAACAAAATTGCAGAAAATATTACTGTTATTTTCTAGCAACTGGTTTGAATCAAAGCATGACACGATGATTGATACAATGATGCGAATTTATATTTATTATATATATATATATATATATATATATATATATAATGCGAAATTATATTTATTATATATATATATATATATATGTGTATTATGCTTTCATTCAGAACAAGTTGCTACGAAATAACACTAATTCGTTCCGCAAATTTTGTTCGTCAAACTTACGGGTATATTAGTGAATTAATAGTATACAATCTACTGATTTTCAAAATTGGACGTCTGAAAAATAAATTAATTTTGATACATATTTGCATCATTCCATTGATAAACCTGAGCAAAAATTGCTAGAATATAATGGCAATTTTTTCTGTAATTTTATTCATGGGATAATTAGCGGGATCCGCAAACCTATTTTTAAATAGGAAGGTCATATTATTTTCTTTCTGACCGTAGGAACGTAGCTGAGCGCAGACATTTTTTTTTAGTATCTTACAATGATAATATCGAGTACAGAGTCCGCAACGACATCGTTTTTTCGCGTCTGTGATTTGATACGCGTTTAATACGTTAACTACCGCGGTGGTCATGTTAGATTAGCATAAACGATGTCAATGAAAATGCGTTCATTTACAGAGAATATAGTTTATAATTTTGTAAATGCGATTAACATTAGAATAGTGGTTTAAAATAATAACTACATATGCGGACGAGTCAACATTTTGTACAACATACTCAATCAACTGAACATACATACACAATGTACAACATACTGTATTAGAACAAGGTAACCAAATGTGCGGTTTATTATCGCAATCTTCACAACAGTATTGTCATTTTTTGTACTATTATTTTCAATGTGTTCGTATTTTATTTACATTTTGCATATTGTATTTTGGATTTGCGTCTTTTGTGTTGTTACCTGCATCATCTATCGTGGATTTTAATATTTCCTTCCAGGAAATTCATATTTATTCTAATGGTAATTTTATTGATAAAAATGGTGTAACAGTTACCTTAACACCTTCTTTAATAATAATTATATTGCAACTACTTACGTTACGAACGATTGCATAAATACCACCGTTGAAGAGCAGTCGAATAATATTATTATTATTAATTTATTTTTATTATTAATTTTAATATTTTAATTTCTTAATATTATTTGCGATAATTCGAGGGTTGATGTTTAGCTATCTTAAGTTAGCACTCGCGTGTTAGCGAATATCGTTGTGAGAAAATTAAAAAATAACGGAAGATCCGAAGGGTTAAATTTTTTAAGTAAAGTGTTTAAGTCATAATTTAAAAATGTAATATTATACAATAAAAATGGGGTAACAGTTACCTTAATGCCTTCTTTAACTCGTTGATTGCCACGCGAGTTTATAAGAAAATCTCCAACAGGCGTTCTTAGCGTAATAGAAAATTATTACGATTCGAACGAAATGCCTAGGAATTTCCATCGAGTTGAAAATCTATATTGAAAAATCGCAATGGGCCTATTGTTTCTTATCGTAGCAAAAGATAAGCACGTTTAGGAAGAAACGTTTCGGAACAAGCATTCAGTTGATAATCTTTCCTCAAGAACGGAATATTTAAGAGAGCGTGAGAGATTCAAAAATGATTTCTTCGTTTTCAAATATTTTTTATATAGTGACGCATGGTTAAAGCTAATTTCATAACAATTAGTAGCTTTATCATATCGAATGAACTATCTTTCGGAATACTTACTAACTAACCTTCTAAATACTCAAACAAACGTCGCCCCAATACGGATGACGCAGCCTGATCAGATTTTTTGCCGTCGCCCGAATACGGATGACACGGAAGTGAACGTGTTAATAATAATTATATTGCAACTAATTATGTTACGGACGTTAAGGGTTAAATTTCACAAAGACACTTCGGTTTCAATCGTCCCGAATTTTTTGCATTGATCGTGGCCAATAGTGATCTATATAAGGGATCGGTCGTGAAACACAGTGCGCGAATCGTAAAGAGGGCACGCTAGGCGAACGGATGTTAATGGCCGTTTAGCAGCGTGTTACTATTAATGAGGTATTCTCTAATTAAAAGTAATTGCGCCTCTTACGCTGGCACGCACGCCCCGCAGGTTCTCTTTCCTACGGCGTCGCTCTCGAACTAAACGTTTTGCCGCCTCGTGAATTTCCACCTCTCGGGACTTATTTGTTTTTCAAATGTATCCCGTGTTTCAATATTGCGAAAGAAAGCCGTTTATACGCTGACGTGAGCACGCACGTAACGCTTGTACTGCATCACTGTCGAAGGTGTACTGATTGTAATGACTTCATTTTAACCCTTTGCACTCGGACGTGTTCCGTCACGAAGCAGTGAATAGCGCATTACTTCGTGTGTAAAATTGTATGGTTGCGGAAAGAATCGATTTATTCACATTACGTTTTTCATGAAACTTTATCGGCATGTTTTTTATCAAACAAAAGTGAAATTTTGTCGACTGCAAATGGTTAATCGAGTTTCATCATGTTTGATGAGCAATTTTTTATTTTGTTTTTATGCACCGACGCACAGTGGGGCGCATCAAAAAGTAAATTGGCACTCCTTTTTTACGTATTATGTAATATATTTTGTATAACCGCAACACATACGATAAAAGATGCTTAATAACCGCAATAATGGTATCAGTATTTCATGAAGACATTTTAAAAACTACACAAATAAAAATAATTTTCTATCTCTATCACTGTACCAATTTTCTAATTCTTATATTATTGCAAATTATGTATAGAATCAAATGTTGTAGCATCAAACCATATTTTTTTCTAGATTAAAATTTCTAGATAATAGTCGTGTTTGTAATTTATACGTGGGAATAAATATATGCATATATAAATATGCAACGTTTTTTAAATAGAGAAAAACGTAATAATAATGAAATCCAATCATAATAATGGCTTCAATAAAACGCATAGTGCATGCTCTTCAGCAAATTCTTGTGGTTCGGTACATGGGCCAAAATTGTCTTACGATTTTTTGAAGGCAACGGATTTCCGTCTTGCCACGCAACAGAATTCGCGATCTGTGCATTTTTACTCGTTTTAGGTGATAAAGATTTGTACATTGTTGTACTCGGAGTTAGACATCATTCCCCGTCGCACGTTGTATTTAGACATCTCGACTCGTTTCGAAGCGTAGGAAATACGGGTTATTATTAAACATGCGGGCCGTATCTGCGCTACTCTTGCGTGCGGATCCTTTTCAATCGCTTCGCGAAACGACAAGATTTCGCCGCTCGACCAAAACGATGCGATCCGATAATTCGCTCCGATAATCCATCGGCTCATCTCTCGGTACGACGAAAAACGGGAAGTGGCGAGGACAGAAAAAATGTTCGGATAGCCCGAGCATCGGGATCAACAGGATAGCATCGGGGAACATGCTCATTTGATAACCGTGGATAACATTATAATCCGCATTGTATTGTGTAAAATGTCCTTATGTACTGTGTAGATGCATTCGGTTATTAATAGGTATAAGGGAAAGTTTTGTCGTTTTTGAACACGTACACTTTTACTTTAATAAGGTTTAATAAGATTTAAACAGTTAGATTAGTATATAATTGATGATTTATACACATTTTTTCGTAATTTAGTCAGTTTTTTTAAACTTGTAAAACTGTCAACATAAATAAAGAATATATTTGAGACTTAAGACATTTTCATGTTGTATGCGTCCCAAAAAGGGAATAACGCGATGGAGGCAAAACACTTGTGTTTTCGGTTGAAAGGACGCAGTAACAACTAGGAATAAAAAAGATGGTTTGCGAAAAATGTAGGTGATTTTTCTTTGAAAGATGAACCCAAATCAGATGTCGATGAAAACTTTACTACGCAGTTGCATTATCTCGTTAACCTCCAATCAACGTTGTAATAACAAAGGACCTTATATTTTTTTAAATTTTAAATACAAAGACGAGAATGAAGAAATTTGTTTTGTTTAAAAAAATAAGTGTAAACACTAAAATGTCTGTTACAGGGTTTGGATGTTTTTTTAAAATGTTCAGGTAATACAAGCATTGGGATGAGCAGGAAACATGCTGATTTGATACGCATATGTAACATAATAATCCTCGCCGAATTATAAGCTCACTTATATACTGTGTATATGCATTTTAGTTATTATATCAGGTAACACGAAAGTGGCTAAACTTCGGTACGGTGGTGTGTCTAAGTATGAAAAAAGCTTGCGTAGACAAAGATCTGAAAATACTTTTTTGAGCTATAGTTATTTTTTACAGACACCAAACATTTGTTAATCCAGCTTTCCGACGTAGAATTTCAAGTACTATTATCTATGCGTTTTGCAAGGCATAAATAATATGTCGGAGAAAGTTGTGTTTACACGGAAAGCAGCGTGTTTCGTCGTAAATCAATATGTATCTAAATATATATATCACTTTGTATCATATATGTATCACTTTGCGTATGGATGAGCTCATTTGAAATACACCAGGAATTTTGTAACACTTTCGATAGTCTTCGAAGACATCAACGCCAGTGTGCACTGTTCCAGAATATTATTTAAATTTAATTTAATTTAAACATTCCCATGACACTCTATCACAATAACGAAAATCTTTGTATTTCGTAAATGCGTATGATATATGTATCACAATACCTGATTTGAAAATTTTGTATTTTGTAAATGCAGACACTGTTCCAGAATACATTTCCATGACACTCTATCACAATACCGAAAATCTTTGTATCTCGTAAATGCATACCATTTACACCTACGTCCACATAAACTTTTTTATACGAATACTAGAATACTAGAGCATTTTGACTCCTTTTTCGCAGCACCTCATACATCACTCGTAGTTCGACGGTCGAAAACAATTCAACGCGAAACAGTCGAGTTTCCGTAAATCGATTTTGCCGCGAATAATTCAGTGCCGGAAGAACGATTTGCTGGAGAAAGGGGTTGGCTCAAGATTATCGCGAAAAGTCAGAAACAGACGGGTTTTGGACGTTGAACGGGGGGTAGCTCCGTGGCAAGGTGGCCCGGGGAAACGTTATCATTCGCAGTTTTATCAGTCTACGCATCGTCTGGGGTTGGTTCCTCCTTCTCCCGTTCGCACCAACCCCCTTGTCACTCCGCAACCCCCTGGAGGCAAGCCCTCTTGGTCCACATGCTCAACCATATATGGACAGGCCCATGTGGTCGTGCGTACTTTTGCCAGGGGCGGATTAGTTCACGTTAAAAATCGCCAACTCTTGTTGTTTTTCGATATTCAGGCTAAACGGGTCAGTGATCGACAACGATATTGATCTCTTGTGTCAAGTAATTTAGTTTAACCCTTTTAGTATCGCTCGGAGTAGTACTTCTGCGAGAAATGTTGTTACAGGATAACGTATTATAATAAGGTGTATGAGAAAGAGTATAGAAACAAATGTAATAACAATTTTTAGTTTAACCCTTTTAGTATCGGTCGCAGAATTTCTGCGAGAAATGTTGCTGCAGAATAACGTTGTTTGATAATGTGTATGAAAATGAGTATAGAAACAAAAGTAATAATGATTTTTAGTTTAACCCTTTTAGTATCGGTCGGAGAAGTATTTATGCGAGAAATGCTGTTGCAGAATAAGGTAGTTTGATAAGGTGTATGGAAAAGAGTATAAAAACAAAAGTAATAATGATGTTTAGTTTAACCCTTTTTAGTATCGGTCGGAGAAGTAGTATTTATGCGAGAAATGCTGCTGTAGAATAACCTTGTTTGATAAGGTGTATGAAAATTAGTGTAGAAACAAAAGTAATAATGATTTTTAGTTTAACCCTTTTAGTATCGGTCGGAGAAGTAGTATTTATGCGAAAAATGTTGCTGCAGAATAACGAAGTATGATAAGGTGTATGAAAATGAGTATAGAAATACAAGTAATAATGATTTTTAGTTTAACCGTTTTAGTATCGGTCGGAGAAGTAATATTTATACGAGAAATGTTGCTGCAGAATAACGTAGTATGATAAGGTGTATGAAAATGAGTATAGAAACAAAAGTAATAATCATTTTAAGTTTAACCGTTTTAATATCGGTCGGAGAAATAGTATTCGTGCGAGAAATGTTGTTGCAGGATAACGTAGTATGATAAGGTGTATGAAAATGAGTATAGAAACAAAAGTAATCATGATTTTTAATTTAACCCTTTCAGTATCGGTCGGCGAAGTAATATTTATGCGAGAAATGCTGCTGTAGAATAACGTAGTTTGATAAGGTAGATTTAAGCTAAGATTTACATATTACAGAAAGGGAAATATTAGAGAATAAATGGAAAACAGAGACAAAGTTATATCAGGGTCAGTTTAAAATCGTACTAATATTGTTTGTTGAAGGTTATAAAGCAAAATGGAAAATATTCAATAATAGTAGAAATATTCAGCGTTGTATTTCTGAAAGAAAATAAAGGCATTTACAACGTTTGGCTATTTATACAATGCGACAAGGAACTCATGGACTATTATAGATAAAATGATATAACGTGGTCGGTATTTTTCGTAAGTGTTTTACTCACCCATATATAGTCTTTCGATACTAAAAAAAGTTAAAGTAATGGACAAAGTTAAGGCCGATATGGATCCTTTCTCTTACTCAATACCAAGATGGCGATTTCAATTTTAAGTCATCTGTTATAGATGTATATAGAATTACATTATATACAGATATATAATAGATATACTAACAGATATACAGATATACAATCTATTATAGATGTATGTAGAATGTAAACATTAATTGATCGTACTTAATTTAGAATGTTACGTGAGATTACGATTTCGCTATTTTAATTTATGGTCATACGTCTTGCGGTCGAAACATTTATTATTTGATATAAGAACTTTTATCAGATATAAATTCTTTATATGTGATACAATACTCGCTGCTAACAATATTGAATACATAACATCATTGCGCTGGAAATGATCGTCGATGAAAGCGTCGTTATTTATTCCACAATATTATCACGAATTGCTTTAATTTATGAGAGCCGTGCCGTACCTTCGTCAAACTCGCTCAGCCTTTTCGTTCGGTTTGCCTATTTCTCGTAGGACGTTGAAGACCGTCGGCGGTTTAATCCTCTCTAAAAAACGATCCTATCTATCCATTGGATCCGCCCCTGCGTCCTTCTCCTTCTCTCTCCCCCGTTTGCGCGTATTCACTTTACGTCGGACTTTCTGAACGAGGGATGGAACGGGCAGCGTTGTGGGTGGAGGAGGGGCAGAATCCTATCTGCTTAAAAATCGTCTGCATGCTGCTCACTTGGTCCCATTCGCGGCCACGACGTCCGGCTTAATGCATTCCGCGAGATGGAAACGCGCCTTCGCGCATGGCTCTCCTCGAAAAAGATCGATCTCTCGAATTCTCCGCCGTGTCCACTGTCGATTCTCGCCGCTTTAGATCCTTATCGGTCGCGCGCCGTGAAAAATTCGAGACAAGCACGTCGTGCGCCGGCGATTATGAAAATTCCCGCAGTGGAAAGTAAGAAACAGGTTCGTTAATTTATAACTTCGATGTCGCGAGCGCCGATACGTGCCGGATTTGATGCTCGGGTCGGTGTTGAATACCTGTGACGAATGAATCGCGACTGTGCGGACTAGTGTGAGGTATTAGTATTGCAAAAGAAAGTGTTCATTGGTTCTGGCTTCGATACTGTTGATAGAGAAATTCGCTAGGCACATATATGCGTTTAGGACTCGTAGTGTTCGATTCATAAACGTGTATATATGTCTATATGCATATATAGCCCATAATATTGCAAGGGTTAACACGTTGACTGCCGCAAAAGATTTTAGCAGAAATGCAAAAAATTCACAATGAATCATATTTGCAATTTTGTAAAAGCAATTGATATTGGAACGGTGCTTCAATACTTTGGTTTCTAACAATTCTGCGTTACCTTCATTTTGCACGATTTAATTATGCGCTGCAGTATTTCATCGCATCGCGGTTCTAACATAGCAAAATACGCTTGAGCAAAGTACACAAAAGATTTTATTAAAAATGAAAAAATTCGCAATGAAGCCTGTTTGCAATTTTGTAAAAGCAATTGATATTGAAACGGTGCTTCAATACTTTGGTTTTTAACAACTCTGCGTTACCTTCATTTTGGACGCTTCAATTAACCTCTACAGTATTTCATCGCATCGCGATTCTAACATAGCAAAATACGCTTGAGCAAAATACGCAAAAGATTTTACTAAAAATGAAAAAATTCGCAATGAAGCCTATTTGCAATATTGTAAAAGCAATTGATATTGGAACGGTGCTTCAATAATTTGGCTTCTAACAACTCTGCGTTACCTTCATTTTGCACGATTTAATCATACTCTGCAGTATTTTATCGCATCACGGTTCTAATATAGCAAAATACGGTTAGCAGTCAACGTGTTAAAGCGGATTTTGACCGTTGGGTAACGATGTTTTTGGATCAAAGCTACACACGGTGACCAGCGTAATGACTTTGACACTTGAAAGGCTTCAGAGAATGATGCTGTTGAAAGTTGTCTGTTGATTAGGTTTCAGACTCAGGTCTCCAATTGGAGATAACTACTTGCTGGAAAATATACCGATGCACAACGTTATTCACGATTTCGAGTTTTTTGAAAACACAACACTCATTTTGGTAGGAACGCATAGGCGATCACTTGCAAAGAAATTGTTTATCAGTCCTTGAATACTGTGGACAGATAAATTCCGAACGCGAGCACTTACCGGACGTGTCCACCTGCCCGCAGCATTCAAAGGGTTGATTCGTTCACTCCCCTTAATCGACTCCTACGCCGGTATTCGTCAAGTGTGTTTGTTTGCAAGTTACCTAAAACTCCACAGCATCTCTATTGTAAAATAAAATTAATCGAGGAAGCGATAATAGTACAAATACCATACACGTTAACACCAAATACTCTTTTTTCTTCTATTACTCCTTTATTCACGCGCATTTTGTTTTTTAAGCTTTCCACCTATTCGCTATTTATTTTATCCTCTCACAGTTCACTTTCTACATCGCCTTCTCCTAAAACTCGTATCAACGTATCACATAACAGATACAGGCACATTCTCTCACACAACACAGCTCTCAATTAAATTCGTTATCTGCAATACAGTAATTTGAAACTAAACGAATTTAAAATTTTTGTGAATGTATCTCCATAAATTTAGGCATTGACAAGTTGAATGATTAAATCCGTTAAATTTAAATATTGCCAATTTTTTAAATGAGAATTTTGTATTTTTGTCATTTATAAAAATGTAGGCATTGTCGATAAATTTCCATAAATTTAGACATTGTCGATTTTAACGCTGCAATTTTAAATTATGTTCACTTAAATACTGCTAATTTTCAAGCAGTACGATTAAACCCGTTAAATTTAAATATTGTCAATTTTTAAATGAGAATTTTGTATTTTTGTGAATGTACTTCCATAAATTTAGGCATTATCGATTATCAAGCGCCAATTTTAAATTATCCACGCATAAATATTGCTAATTTTCAATATTGTCAATTTTTAAAGGAGAATTTTATATTCTTGTGAATGTGTTTCCATAAATTTAGGCATTGTCGATTATCAAGCGGCAATTTTAAATTATCTACACTTAAATATTGGTAATTTTCAAGCAGTATGATTAAATCTGATAAATTTAAATATTGTCCTTTTTTAAACTAGAATTTTCTATTTTTGTGAATGTACTTCCATAAATTTAGGCATTGTCGATTTTAATGCGGCAATTTTAAATGATCTTCACTTAAATATTCCTAATTTTCAAGCAGTACGATTAAATTCGTTAAATTTAAATATTGTCAATTTTTAAATCAGAATTTTGTATTTTTGTGAATGTATTTCCATAAATTTAGGCATTGTCAATTTTAATTCGGCAATTTTAAATGATCTTCACTTAAATATTGTTAATTTCCAATCAATACGATTGAATCCGATAAATTTAAATATTATCAATTTTTAAAGATCATAGGTAATCGCTATAATTCTCTCTCTCTCTTTCTCTCTCTCATACATTCGCATTCACACATTCCCAAAAGCACACGCTCACCCTCCACAATATGAAACCTCCAGCATTCTACACAATTTTCCCCGAAAGCCCGGGCGCACTCCGCACTTGGAAGTTGAACGGAGCCTCGTCCGGCTTAGCTTCAGGTGGCCAGCGTCCGCTTATTTCGAGCCCTCGCCAGGATGACAAAGGCCATCGTTAAAAGTTACAAATATATCCGGCCGGGCAAGCGAAGGCGCGCTGACCACGATCAGATCCATTCTTTCCGCGGACAACGCGTCTCGTTCCGAACGCGAGCAGAGGCGATCGGAGGACAGCGGGAGCAGGTCCTTTAAGAGAAGGATCCAAACGAGCCGGTGCTTTGCAGTTACGACTTCGATACACTCGGATAGACGCAACGAACGGCTCGGTCGCCTGCTTCCCTCCTTCTTTCTCTCTCGGTACACCGATGCAATATGCGCGCGATCCGGGTTTTGATAATAAAGGGAGCCTTATGCAGGCATGGCAAGTGTGTGTTTATGCGAACGAGGGTGAGGAGCGATAGAGAAAGGACCGGGACTGGCAGAGGCAGCGGAGGGGAGAGAGAAAAGGGAAAGAGAAAGAAAGAGAGAGAGAGAAAGAGAGAGAGGAGTGAGTCCACGTACGGAGAGAAGGGAAGGAGTAAGACGGTTATCGGTAAGCACACCGAGAGGAGGAAGAAGAGTGGCCGCAAGAAGAATGCTCACAATGCTGTAATTTCAGTGTTTGATCTTCCCATCTCTCTATGGGGGTATTATATGGGTTCTCCGTGTGCTCCGCGTGCGTGCGCACGCGCGTGGTTATACAGGGTGCGGCGAAAAACGCGACGGGGTCGTGAACACGTTGATGCGGTACGACAGTGAGGTGGTTGGAAGTAGAAAATTTCGCACGTGTCAGAATTAAGCCTTTGCCCTCTCAGGGGACATTAAAGTTTATTATAGATTACGGGGAATTAACTTATTTCAGCGCAACTTTTTGAGACGTGCGTGTTGCCTGAAGATTTCTCTTGAAATGGCACAAGAAATCAAATTAAAATATAGTAAAATTACTAAGATATATAAAAAAAAAAATGCATCAGCTTGAAATGGCATTAGAAATCAAATCAAAATATAGTAAAATTACTAAGATATATAAAAAAAATATCAGCGGGTTTTGTTACGACGCACAAACCGGGGCTTGAAAATTTTAATCTCCTTAGGCCATAAAACCGATGTGGGATAAAGAAAAGGGGATTGCATTGTTTGTTCTGACAGAAAAACAGGCGTCAAACGACTGAATATTGTCAAACGTGCCTACAATGCATATTGGGGGGTGCGTCAAACTTACTCAATTTTTGAGACGTGCGTGTTGCCTGAAGTTTTCTCTTGAAATGGCACAAGAAATCAAATCAAAATATAGTAAAATTACTAAGATATATAAAAAGAATATCAGCGGGTTTTGTTACAACGCACAAACCACTGGCCCTTGAAAATGTTAATCTCTATAGGCTATAAAACCTATGTGGGACAAAGAAAACGGGATTGCATTGTTTGTTTTGACAGAAAAACACTTAGTCGTAGGCGTCAAACGACTCATTATTGTCAAACTGTACAAAATTATAAAAAATAAAATATTGATTTTTTTTGCAAATATATACTTTTCGATGTCAATCAATTCATATAAGTCCAATATCATTATAATATGTTTGGTTCCAAAACTGTACTAAATAATATGAGGGTCCGTAAATGCACATTTATATCACAAAGTGACGCTGAGTAGCTGGAGTGCAAAGGGTTAAGAGAAACAATAAATTGCGAAATCTTTATTTTACAATAATACGTCCGATCTCTTTACAATTCTCCGGTAGAATGCGAGGTGCCAAGGAATGCGATAATCTACCAACCCTTCATTCTCCTTCCCTTTTCCAAACAAAAATCCGTAGCGAAGGTGGGCTCTCGCGACAGGTGCTCATCACAGGTATTTTGATTATGATTCATCGCATTCCGCACAATGACTACTTCAGTGCCGGACAATCACCTAAGACCCCTTTGAATTTCGTAGCAAATTTGTTTTCCGCTAACACACGTGACAAAAATCGGGAACCAGTCGTTTTGTGGAGTAGTAATTGTTGAAATAGGTGTTTAGATTGCCGTCTAAGAGATCCATGAAAGCGCGATACTAAATCTTTGCACTCGCACATACTATCATTATTGCATCCATCGCGTCCCGTTCTGTTTTCGTCGTTATGTATTCTTTTCGTATGGGTCATCAGTCGCACTCATCAGTCGCACTTTTTCTGTAATTGTTCTTTCCATATAAATATTCACATTGTACTCTGTTAAATTTTCTAATAAAAATACTTCTTCCTAACTTGCTGACTTTTCCTAATTTCTCCAGTGAACGCGGTTCGTTGTTCGTTTTTATATGTCGTATCTCTAAACGGATGGTTTTTTACAAACCAATTACTTTTTGTAGGTATCTGTTATTAGTCCTTCACAGTATACGTCATACTTTTTCTGAGATTAGACACATTATTTCTGCAATAAATAGCTACAAAGAAAGTCAACCGGAAAGCATCTGTGCCTTTTTCATTTAAGTCTGCATTCTTAAGGGTCACGTCAGAAAAGGTAAAGTTCATTACTTTAATGGCACAATAAAATAATTATACGAAAAGTCAATCAGAAACTGGCTAATTTCATCTAAGTACAAATGTAATAATGAAACGCAATCAAGATTATTCCATTGTGCCAATAAATTAAATATAACGAAACTAAAGTGCCGGCCGTTTTCGTCCGAATACTGCTTCCTGAGACCGATATAAAAATTGAAAAGTCATTGAAAATACTTTTTGCTTAATCCATTAATGCTCTAATTAAAGAATTTTCAAAACTTTTTGCAATTACCTATTTGATGCCGGTTAATCGTTTGTCGAATGAGCGTCCCAGAGAAACAAATTGTGGTCACAGATGATCACCGTGGCGTTCAACGTGTTAGGAAAAACAGTTGAATGTAACATGCACCACATAAAACAGGTGACAGAAGACGAACTGCATCCTCATATATGTTATGTATATAATATAATACGTATATATAATATAAATTTATAAATGGTCTACTTTCATTAGGAGAGAATTAAGAAAAATAGTTTTTCTGTTGAATTTTATATTATCTATAACAATTACTTTTTTATAAGAGATTATTTGTGATTTCATGTACACAATTATATTAATTTTATTTACAATATTTTTTATTCTGTTACAAAATATTGTGGAAATACAAGGTATATCCTTTGTAATAAATGGTCTATATAAAGTTATGAAAGATAACATCCGCATGTGTAAAACGTTTTGAAGAGAGAACTCAATTTTTATTTATATTATGATCAAAACCTTACTTGTTTATATAATTTTCAACAAATATAGAAAAATTAGTATCATTGTTTTATTCTCAATTTCGTCCTTAACATACTGCTTTTTGAATTATGTAAATATTGTTTTTTGTTTGGTTTTCACGAACCTTTTTCCAAATCCTAGTAAAATCGTGCAATTCAGCCGGTTATCTTCACATAGGCACCTCTTTTCGCCCGACACTAAAAGGGTCAAAGTGTGCAAATACGAACAATAGATTCTACCTAGCTGCATCGGAAGTTACTTACGACCTTATAACCAGCCGGTCCCGAACTTATCGCTGCTTTCGGCAGAAACCTGTCAACACTTTCCCGCGTCTACTCTACCCTCCCGTCATTCCCTCCGTCGTATTAGCATGCTCTCGCCGCGATTTTTGCCGCACCCTGTATACGTCGACGTATGTGGGTGTGCGCCGGGGTCCGGTCAGTGTGAGTTCCGAGGGGGAGGCCGGTTTTATTTTACCCGCATTATTATTCCGTTGGAGATCGCGCGCTGATCCGTGGCCGTTCCACAGCTCGCCAAGGCAAACTCTCGGAGAGAGAGCCACGCTTATTTATGGATGGATTCCCTTTTAACTTTCGGCAGGCCGTCTCTGTTCCGCTTCTCTCTCGCACCGGGGCCCTGCTCACGGCGTCTTTTTCCATACGCCGACCTCTCTCGCTCGCAGACTCATCTGTCTTCTTCTGCGCGCGTCTCTTTTCCTCGTCGCTTCTTTTCCGTATTTGTCCGCGCTCGGCAAGCCTTCAGGGTTCGCAGGCTTTTGTCGCACGCTACCCTTCGAGCCCTTCAGCCACTTCACCGACGGGACGCACTTCACCGTCGACTCTAGTGTTTCGGCAAGCCGTTTGATACAGTTTATCTTCCCGTTACGGCGATCGCCCCCCAGGGTGGGACGCGTATGAGTTCCGAGGCTTCTTCGGCGTGGCGAAAAAGTACCGCCATTGTTCGCTGACATCGCGCGCCCCCGCGACCAGAGACGCTGCCCGGCTTTTTCGTCTTCCGTTCTAGTTTGTCGGGTGTGACGAATACGCGAGCGATCAAGATAAAGCTGCGGTCGCTGCGGTCTGGGGAGATGTGGGGGCGCGGGGCAAATCACGAAGGGGTGGGACAAATTTTTGCGGGATCGAGGGGGACGAGTGTTTACAGGGCGATTCTACTTTTAATCGATTGCGAATGGATAATGCGATGTTTCTTTGGAAAAGTGTGCATATTTTTAAGTATGTATTAACACTTTAAGCACGGCTGACGAGTTTTCTCGTGTTTTCTACACGCTGTCTTTAGATGTCACTTATTTTGATACATTGTATCTATTTTGCCTATTTAAGTATTTACATCAATATTCAATGCATTAAACTCGATTGCCTTCATGTTTTTTTCGTATTTTCATTTTTTGGTAAAAAAAAGTTCTGATAATTATTAAAAAAAAAAACATGAAATACATTTTGCATTAATTAATTCGGCACAAATGCAGAATTACCATCATAACTTAGTTGCGCCTTACATAATCAGTCGATAGTTCATGATTTATTGTAACGTACAAGTTTCGCCTTCAGCGAGCGCTTCGGTCTGAGCATATTCTGATCAGATGTTCTTAGTGATCCTTAAAGTGTTCTCACGTTTTGACTGCCACGCTGTGGTTACCATGTCACTTATTTTGATATATTGTATCTATTTTGTCTATTTAAGTATTTACATCAATATTCACTGTATGAAACTCGATTGCCCTTCATATTTTTTTCGTTTTTGCATTTTTTAGTAAAAAAAAGTTGTGATAATTATTAATAATACATAATTTTTTGAATAATGCCTAAAATACTTTCAATATACAATTTTTGAAAGTGTCACATAAATTTCTTCATAAATAACAAAGTTATTATTTTTTGTAACGTGCAAGTTTCCCAAAAATTTGCGGTCTTAAATGCAAACAATTTGCAATGAAGCCTATTTTCAATCTTGTAAAAACAATTGACAATAAAACGATGCTTCAATACTTTGGCTTGTAACAACTTTGCGTTACCTTTATTTTACACGGTTTCATTACACTCTGCAGTAATTGAACATGAAAGTGAAACGATGTAAATAACCTTCAATAAAATTTGTTCGTGCATAATGAATTCAAATTGAACTTTGGACATAAATTTTATGTAAATTTTAATATTTTCTCGTATGATTAACTATACAGCAGTCATTAACGCGTAGATGTAGACAAGGAGTTTTGTACATATATCTTATTTCCTTGCGCTTTCCTTTTAAAGAGCTTGATTATGCCCTTGTTATTTCATTTTCAATAATCATTTTCCAAACGACTACAACTTATTTAAAAATCACTCGGGCAACTATATAAAGCATTCACGTATAATTGATTGAAAAAAGCTTCACCGTCACGTTCCGTTGTTTTTGACACTTTCTAATACTAGAATTGTAATAAAAGCCTCAGTACCAAGAAAAGTATACTTTTTTTTATAATAAAACAGAAGCGATTGAACACATTGAACAAAATTTTGGTTGAACAAATTCCATATTGCCCTGCGTTTCAAGAATTAAAATAGCCGACGCAAGTGCAAACACGAGTTAACACTTTGACTGCCGTTACGGTCACTTCTGACCAGCGCAAGAGATTTTATTGAATTTTCAAAATATTCGCAATGGGTAGCAATAATTATTTTATAAATGCGGTTATTGTTAGAATAGTGATGCAATCCTTTGGTCTCCAATACCTGCACATTATTTGCATTTTGCATAATTCAATCAAACGCTGTAGTATTTCATAGCATCGCTGTTCTAATATACCAAAATACGCACGACAGTCAAAGTATTAGCTCGTGACCGGTCAGCAACATTTAGCCATGAAAACACAAGTTAACTCGTGACCGGTGAACAATATGTCAAATGACACCAAATTTCACCGGTGGTCACCGGTGACCGGTGCAAATCATTTCACTAAAAATGCAAAAATTCGCAATGAAGCCTATTTGCAATCTTGTAAATGCAATTGATATTGGAACGGTGCTTCAATACTTTGGCTTCTAACAACTCTGCGTTACCTTTATTTTGCACGATTTAATTATACTTTCCAATATTTCATCGCATCGCGGTTCTAACATAGCAAAATACGTTTGGCAGTCAACGTTCTAATTTGAAGCTTTCAATAAAACAGTTTGCTTACTATGCATAAAATATATTACTCCTACTGACATTAATACGTTGACTGCCACGGTGGTCACCGCAAAAGATTTGACCAAAAAATTCGCAAAAGCCGATTTGCAATCTTGTAAAAATTGATAAAAAATTTGCACAGTTCTGCGTTACCTTTATTTTGCACGCTTTAGTTATACTTTGCAGTATTTCATAGCATCGCGGTTCTAACATAGCAAAATACGCAAAAGATTTGATTAAAAATGCAAAAAATTCGCAATGAAGCCTATTTGCAATCTTGCAAAGCAATTGACATTGGAACGATGCTTCAATACTTTGGCTTCTAACAACTCTGCGTTACCTTTATTTTCCACGATTTAATTATACTTATACAGTATTTCATCGCATCGCGGTTCTAACATAGCTAAATACGTTTGGCAGTCAACGTGTTAATTTGGAGCTTTCAATAAAACAGTTTGCTTACTATGCATAAAATATATTACTCCTTCTGACAATAATACGTTGACTGCCGCGGTGGTCACCGTTGCAAAACATTTGACTAAAAATGCAAAAAATTCGCAATGAACCGTATTTGCAATTTTGTAAAAGCAATTGATATCGGAACGGTGCTTCAATACTTTCGCTTCTAACAACTCTGCATTACCTTTATTTTGTACGATTTAATTATACTTATTTATTTCATTGCACGCAAAATATTTAATTGATTAAAAATGCTTTCCAATATTTATCATCTTGCATCAATTGAAAGTCGAACGGTGCTTCAATACTTTGGCTTCTAACAACTCTGCGTTACCTTTATTTTGCACGATTTAATTATACTTTCCAATATTTCATCGCATCGCGCTTCTAGCATAGCAAAATATGCGTGGCAAAGTGTTAACCGTCCATCGCGACTTTCATCATCCCTTCGTCCACCGTCCGCATCTTTTCCTCCATCCGTCCCCGCGCCGCACGGTACCTGCGCAATAATACTAAGAACGCGCAGCAACGTTCGGCAAAGCGAATATCGAAAACGCTCGTTCGGAATTCCTAGGAGTCCTCCCATATCGGGCGAGTATCTCGACGGGCGAGTGTAATCAGTCCATCATCCGGTCCCCTCCCTCTCTCGTTCGTTCCCTCTCGTTCAACCCCTTCCCCTCCGTCGCTCGCTCGTGTCCCGACTCCTTTTACAGGTTATTCGCCCGATGGAAACTTTCCTCCCGTCGCTCATTACCGCTATCTCCGTCCGGCTGACCATCAACTGATACCCTATCGACGGCTACCAGTTCGCAGGCCGTTTTTAACAAAAGTCACGGAGCGAGCGTGCTTGTTGGCGAAATGGGCAGAGAGCTGGAATCTTAAGTGACAGGCGGCAGAGTGCGAAACTCGGAATTGGACGGATTAATTGGCCCCGGGTCCCGCGGGGGGTGGATTTTTGGCGCGGTGCATTTGTTTTTGCAGGGAAATGTAGCCGTAGGATGGAAGTCGGAAAGTGGAGAATGGTTGTATGAGTGTTTAACGCGCGGACAAGTTTCAACACGTTGAAGGCTGTGGTCATCGGTGACCGGCGGAAAAGGTCTCATGAAAAATTCAAAAAATACCAAAGCAGTAGCATTTATATTTTTGTAAATGCAATTAATATTAAGTAGTGTTTCAATTCTTTGGTCTCCGATACCTTCGCATTATTTTCATTTTGCACAATTTAATCATATTCTGTAGTACTTCATCGCCTTACGGTTTTAATAAATACTAAAGTACGTATGGCAGTCAACGTGTTAAATAGTAATTCAATTCTTTGGTATATGATATTTTCGCATTCTTTCATTCTGCACAATTCAATGATATTCTATAGTATTGTAAGTATTAAGGTAAATGTAAGTATTAGGTGGGTAGTGCGGAAGTAGCTTATCGAGCAATAAATAGTTCAATAACGAGCGACCGATACTTTTTACATAGTTGCCGTTTAAATAGGGGAATGTATCTGTTTAGATTATGAATAAGCGTTTACGTACGAGGACAATTCTCAATATACGGTTGTGAGAAAATGGGAGAACCCGCATCACGAAGAAGTGTGCATGCAGGGACAGGTGTTTTAATATGCAATCACGATTAAACTTGATTGTTATAAGTATTGTGCATAAGTACCTTGTATGGCGGTACATATTTTGTAATTTAGTTACAACTTTTTTTTTAGTTATCGGTTAAGTAGAGGTATATCTCAATTCGAATCTTATACGATAATGGTTGAAATATGGTATTTGAATGTAAAGACGCTATATTCAGATTACGTATCGTAGATTTTTTTTTTAACATTACAAATTTATTTTTCTATGAAAAGCACAAATCTAAATGTAAAAAAGTATCTTTTTATGATAGGATCAAAAAGTTCTAATCAAATAACAATAAACAGAATAAAAATATTGAATGCTGAAATTCCATGCTACAGCAAACAAACATCCTAGATTGTTTTAAGCTTAACAAGATCGCTTAAGATCGACTTTAAAAAATCAGATAATGCAAGAATTTAAACATGAATACCAACATTTAAGCTGAATTGACAGTCTTGATTACTCAGTACACCACGCTATTAGTGCCGTAAAGTTACGATATAGCATTTTCTACAATGACTGCAAAACCATATGTCAAGAACACTCCGCCGTAAAACAATCGAATTGACGAAAACAAGAACCTTACTCTTCAGCTAAATCGATAGAAAGTTTCGATTACTAGGTACATTACCCTGCTACTGCCGCAAGTTACGATGCAACATCTTCTATAATAATTACTAAACCATGTGTCAATAGAACTCCGTCGTAAATGAATAGAATTATCTTAAACAGAAATTCTGTTGTTAAGCTAAATCAACCGAAAATCTTGATTACTGAGTACACCACCCTATCAATGTCATAAAGTTACAAGGTAACATTTTCTAGAATATAATGCCTACAAAACCATGTGTCCACAATACTTCATTATAAACCCCGCCATGATAAAATCAAGAAGTTCCATCAAATCAACTTGCTACCACCGCAACTTACGATGTAAGATCTTCTATAATACCTACAAAACCATGTGTAAATAGAACACCATCGCAAATGAATAGAATTGCCTCAAACAAAAATTCTGTTGTTAAGCTAAATCAACAGAAAATCTTGATTACTGAGTACACCATTCTATATGCCGTAAAGTTACAAGGTAACATCTTCTACAATGCCTACAAAACCATATCTCAAGAGTACCCCGCCGTAAAACAATCGAATCGACGAAAACAAGAACCTTACTCTTCAGCTAAATCGATAGAAAGTTTCGATTACTAGGTACATCACCCTGCTACTGCCGCAAGTTACGATGCAACATCTTCTACAATAACTACTAAACTATGTGTCAATAGAACTCCATTGTAAATGAATAGAATCTCCTTAAACAGAAATTCTGTTGTTAAGCTAAATCAACAAAAAATCTTGATTACTGAGTATATCACCATGCTATTGCCGCAACTTACGATGTAACATCTTCTATAATAACTACAGAACCATGTATCAATAGAATACCATCGTAAATGAATAGAATCGCTTCAACCAAAAATTCTGTTGTTAAGCTAAATCAACAGAAAATCTTGATTACTGAGTATATCACCCTACTACTGCCGCAACTTACGATGTAACATCTTCTATAATAACTACAGAACCATGTATCAATAGAACACCATCGTAAATGAATAGAATCTTCAACAAAAACAATAAATAAAAATCTTGATTACTAGGTACAACCTATGTCTTAAGTTACGACGTAACATTTTTCATACTGATTATAAAACTATGTATCAATAGAACTGCATCGTAAATTAATAGAATTGCCTCAAACAGAAATTCTGTTGTTAAGCTAAATCAACAGAAAATCTTGATTACTAAGTACACCATCCTATATGCCGTAAAGTTATAAGGTAACATTTTCTACAATATAATGACTACAAAACCATGTGTCCACAATACCCCTCCATGCTAAAATCAAGAAATTCCATCCAATCAATCTGCTACCACCGCAACTTACGATGTAAGATCTTTTATAATAACTACAAAACCATGTGTCTATAGAACTCCATCGTAAATGAATAGAATCGCCTCAAACAAAAATTCTGTTGTTAAGCTAAATCAACAGAAAATCTTGATTACTACGTATACCATTCTATCAGTACCGTAAAGTTACAAAGTTACACATCTTCTACAATATAATGACTGCAAAACCATGTGTCTCACAATACCCCATCTTAAACCCCTCATTGACAAAATCAAGAAGTTCCATCAAATCAATCCGCTACCACCGCAACCACCCGCCGACTTTCCACCCCCTGACCTCCTCAAGGTCACCCGATCCGCACCACTCGCGAAGCTCCACAAACCGCAACTTTCCTCCACCAGCCTGGTCCCGCAGTTTTCGTTTACCGCCGCGCTCAGCCAGATTCGATAGCGGCTGTTTTCCAACGATCGAACGCCCGGACGGTGCAGATTGCATTGTTGTCTTGTCCCAGAGATCACCGCCGAGGGTATCGGCCTTCGCCGATATCGTGCAGAAAGCGAGGAAGACGAAGAAGCCGAGTGAAAGCTTTCGTCCCGCGCGTTGAACAGAGACGCGACTAGCGACGAATGCAAAACGCGCAGGACAGCGACAGAAAACGCGTGCAGAAGCGAGAAACTGCGTGCGAGTGTGTCAAAATGTGCGGAGAAAGAGAGGAAGCCGCGAGAATCGGAGGAAGATGGATAGATGCGCTCGGGCAGGCGTTTGATGAAGCGAGGGCGCGGAATAATGGACAGAGACGGACAGAGTGCAAGAGGACGAATTAAGACCGAGATGTCTGTCAATATTTCGCGATGCCGCGGCTATCTGTACTCTGCGATGCAAGTTGCACGCGCGAAAACATCGCATGCGCCGCTGATTCGCGCTGAAAAACACGGCTATTGTTATCCGCCGATGGCTGAGGACGTCTTCTCGATACATCCTTCCTTCTCGGGCCAGAAGAGATCGCGAGAGATAAGCGGACCTCGAGACGGAACTTTCTTGCCGAGCGCGGAAAACTACTTTATATGTCGCCCGGTCGCTGATACTAATATCGCGCCGGTGAAATTTATGGAATCCGGCGGTTCGTTGTCGTAAATTGCGATTGTGTCGGATTTATGCTTGTTTATTCGAAGGTTGCGCGGGGCCTTTTGCATTTTGAACGGCGGAGATAACGATCTGGTCGCAGGATTTCTCGTTTTAGTCTGATAAGTGCTCAAGGCTGACGAGCGAGGCGGGGAGCTGGGATGGAAAAGTTCGAGGCGATTAAAAAGACGGTTACACGGTCGCTTCCGGGATCTGACTGGATGCCGGACGATGGTGTTCGATTAAAACGTGGAGAGTCTGGGCGCTGGCATGCTTAATGATGGCTGGGTTACTTTTCAAGTCTGTCACTTCTGTTTGGTCTGACCCTTTGCGCTCCACGGCAATTTTGCAATTTCTGTATGCTTCAAATCACCTAAATGCATAGTTAAAGTAAATATGATTAAGATGTTACGAAAAGTATATTTAGAAGAATTGGTATCTCTTTCTGATATATTCGCAAAGGGTTAATACTCCTGGCTATATTCGGTATCATTGAATGTCGATACGCTTCATATTACATAACTATGTATAACCCAGCTATATATAATTATCCTACTACGAAAGATAATTTTTTGCAGTTAATACTTTCGGCTATATTCGTTGTCATTGAATGTCGATACACTTCATATTACATAACTATGTATAATCAAGGTATATATAATTATGATACTACGAGAAAAAATATTCTTTTCAGTTAATACTCTTGACTATATTCGTTGTCATTGAATATCGATACGCTTCATATTACATAACTATCTATAATCTAGCTATATATAATTATGGTACTACGAGAAATATTCTTTTCAGTTAATACTTCTGGCTATATTCGTTGTCATTCAGTATCGATACGCTTCATATAACATAAGTGTATATAGTCAAGCTATATATAATTATGGTACTACGAAAGATATTCTTTTCAGTTAATACTTTTGGCTATATTAGTTGTCATTGAATGTCGAGAAACGGAGAGTCTGATCTGACATGCTTAATGATGTCTGGGTTACTTTTCAAGTTTGTCACTTCTGTTTGGCGACCCTTTGCGCTCCGCGGTATTTTTGCAATTTTATTCGAGTTGATCCGTGTTGTATGCGTTGTCATCGAATTTCTGTATGCTTCAAATCGCCTAAAAATGCATAGTTAAAGTATATATGATTATGTTACGAAACGTATATTTAGAGTAATTAGCATCTCTTTCTGAAATACTTGCAAAGGGTTAATACTTAATCAAGCTATATATAATTATGGTACTACGAGAAATATTCTTTCCAGTTAATACTTCTGGCTATATTCGTTGTCACTGAATGTCGATACGCTTCATATTACATAACTACGTATGATCAAGCTATATATAATTATGGTACTACGAGAAATATGATTTTCTGTTAATACTTCTGGCTATATTCGTTGTCATTGAATGTTGATACGCTTCACATTACATAACAACGTATAATTAAGCTACATATAATTATGATACTACGAGAAATATTATTTTCAGTCAATACTTCTGGCTATATTCGTTGTCATTGAATGTCGATAAGCTTCATATTACGTAAACCGTGTATAATCAAGGCATATAGATATGATCCTATGAGAAATATTATTTTCTTCAGCAATTCCTATATTGCAATGTAATCGAGTCACACTGGACCATAGGACCGCCTGGAACGAAATTCAAACCCAAATCACAGAGGTTCAACACTTTTCTGACCGGTCACGAGTGTACTTGTGTTAACTGTTTAGTTTTGGTATAGGCGTGCAATCGGTATGAGCTACTTCTACTTTGATATCGCTTGAATCAGGTTTACCCACGACCCACCTACGCACTCCACTCGTGGCGTGTTGATCTCTACACACGCGTGAACCAGAATTCCACACGCAGTGCACTGTTATTTTCCGTCACACCGTGGAATACTTTTTACTAATTTACTCTATATGTGTCACTATTTTTCAATCAACATTTCCTAACGTTATCGCAAACCATTTTGCATTTACAAGATCGTACATACAGTCCCTATTTATAATTCTGTTAAATAGATCTTCAAAACAAAATGAAAAACGGCATATCTAATTTTCCGTATCACATACCCAACAACGTCAATAACTCTCGAATCACACTATTTTGGGAAAATTTGACTGAACATTAATCATTAGCAAAATTAATTATTAATTAATTATTCGTATTTATATATATTTATATTTATATATATAATATATATAATTTACTAATAATTTATAAATAATTAGTAAATTAATTATTAGTAAGATATTATTTCCATAATTTATAAACCACTCGTTTCAAAATATCAACTTCACATAAAACAAAATTTTGTCCTAGTTACTTACTATTTAATATCCGTCAACAACACTATCGAATTCATCCTTTGAGATGGACCCTCCCAAACTTCGAAATTTACGCAACTGTGCAAACTGCCGCCAAAGAAACGTGAAAATCGCTGATCCCGCGCAATCCACCGCAAAAAGGTCGAAATCCAGTGGCGCCGAGGGGAAAAAATGGCGTAAAAGGGAACGCAATGCAGTGAGAGATTACGCCTAAATAGATTGTACATACAATCCCCATTTCCAATTCTGTTAAATAGATCTTCAAAACAAAACAAAAGACGCCATACTTAACCCTGTCGCTACGGCGGTCTTTTCCATAATTTGACTTTATTCCTTAAAAATGTCACGATTAAATAGGAAAAGAACATTTGTGACGAAAGTTCTGATTGAGAATACACACAAAACAAAAAACGCCATACTTAATTTTCCACATCACATACCCACAACATTAATTTTGGTAAAATTTGACTGAACACTAATTATTAGTAAAATTATAAATATCATTACCATAATTTATAAACCACCCGTTTCAAAATGTCAACTTCACATAAAACAAATTTTCACCCTAGTTATTTATCTTTACCTTATTACTTATTATACCATCGAATTCATCCTCTGAGATGGACCCTTCCAAACTTCGAAATTTGCGAAAAACGTAAAAATCGCTGATCCCGCGCAATCCACCGCAAAAAGGTCGAAATCCAGTGGCGCCGAGGGGAAAAAATGGCGTAAAAGGGAACGCAATGCAGTGAGAGATTACGCGTGAATCGTGTCGACAGTGTCGATGACGAGTTCCTCGTACGATCGGGTCGACAGACGAGGTTGCTGGTTAGGTCACATCCACACGCCCACCTGTTGACATCGGCCGCTCGCGAAAGCAGGAGAGACGGAGAGAGCGAGAGGGGCGAAACGTAGGGGTGGGAATGCGGGGGCGGCATGTTACGGGGTGGCGTGCGTGTGTTGGTGTCGGCCTCCACTCGCCTGCCGAGGGTGCTTGTTCATTATCCGCCGCGCGTTTCGAAACCATTGAAAAGCCTCAAAGCGACGGGTGCCAAAAAAGTGCAACCGCGCGCGGCACACGTAAAGCTGCGGAAAAAAAGTGAAAGGGATGTGCGTTGAGAGATCTTTGGGTTTTGAGGCTTTACGGGTAAATTATATGGGAGCTTGGTTGTGATAGGTGATGACTTAACACATTGACAGCCGGCGACCTAAGAGACGTTTAATACGTTGACTGCCAGTGTTAGAACCGTGATGCAATGAAATACTGCAGAATATGATTAAATCATGCAAAATAAAAGTAATGCAGAGTTGTTAGACGCCAAAGTATTGAAGCACCGTTCCAATATCAATTGCTTTTACAAGATTCAAATAGGTTTCATTGCGAATTTTTTGCATTTTTAGTAAAATCTTTTGCGCCGGTTACCGGTGACCACAGTGGCAGTCAATGTGTTAAAGCCTGAGCGCCGGCAACGTATCGGCCACTTAAATCCCAAACGCCGGCCTTATTTGCTTGTTTCTGATCAATGAGTAGCCAAAAAAAATATTCAAAACATTATATATTTTCGTAAAATAGTACATTTTATTTACATATTCGTCATATACAATTTAACGGTAATTAAAAACAGAAACAAAATCGAAATTTTTAATTTATAATTATGGAGAAAAATACAATTCCTCGTTTCATGGTGTATTATTGCATATATATAACATAAGCAGAAAACAAAAGTTTTACTATTTCAGGCAAGTGTGGTATTTTTCGAAACATGGTTCCTCATTTCATCGTGGATTATTGCATATATATAACGTAAACAGAAAACAAAAGTTTTAATGTTTAAGGCAATTGTGGTATTTCTCAAAACGTGGCAAATAAATACAAATCGATATGTAACACACTCATACCAGCAAAAAAAATTCTACACCATCATGGAGTCACCACTCAAGCGATAGACTCAGAAACCTGCATTTTCGTGGGACCGGCTGTTAATGAGTTAATACATCGTTGACCGGCAATTTTAGGCAAAAACTGTCTCGAATCATTGGCTATTATTTCGTGAGAGGGGCGAAATTTAGGGGTGGGATTCTTCTTTATCCGTTATGCGTTTCGAAACCACTGAAAAACCCCGCGCGCGGCCTCAAAAGCGACGGATGTCAAAAAAGTGCAACCGCGCGCGGCCTTCGTGAAGGTGCGGAGAAAAAGTAAAAGTCGCTTGGAATAGGTGAGATTTTTTGATTTTGCGGCTTCTCGAAGAGATCCACCTATATGGAGAGCGTTTTTCGCTTGTAATAGGCTGCGGCGTAATAACTTGAACAAAACAGTAACGAATTTGATATCTTTCGCGATATTAAAAATATTCTAAAAAATTAAAAATGTTAAGCTATTTTAATTTACTTAATTTAATTTGTGTATTCCTTCAATAATAATCGGTAATTCAATATAAAGTAAAAAGTCAAAAATTGATAACGTAACACAAGATTTGACATTTGGAACAGGATATTTTGATAATTTTAACATAATAATGATAAAAATAATAAAAAGGTTAAAAATAAAAAAAATGAAACTTTATTATCGTGATTTTCGCGACATCACAAATATGCTAAAAAAAACAAATGGCATGGTGTGATATTTTCGGAAATCTGTTAGGTTCTGCCTTAATTGTGTGCGGTAAAATGAAGGGCAATCGGCAATTGTTTCTTGACGTATTCTGGAGCATTCCTCTCCAAGCATTGCGCGAGAATACACCGTTTTTTATACGTTCAGTAAAGTTTATTATTCTAAATGTATTCTAATTATAAATCTATAAAAAATAAATTTATAAATATATACACATCTATATATTACATACATACATCTATTTGTTTATTTCAAATCTGATTATTTTTCTGGAATTTTCACTTCAGTATCCTTTTGTATGGACAAATCTGTTCATATACTACCTATTACTACTGAAAATTTTCATAAAATCCAATAAACCAATGATATTTTGCACTTTTTCTTGCTCTGGAAATAAAGCACTAAATATCTTAAAAATCCATCGATACTTTATTGAAGTTTATTTCGATCGTTTCACTTTCACGCTCAATTGCGAAATAATAGCCGGTAACTTAGACAGCTTTTGCGTTAAATTGTCGGTCAACATTGTGTTAAGGCGGAGTGTAATTTCGAAGACGACGTTCATAAATAGAAATATGTGTAAGGGGGTGGAGTTTTAAAAATAAGCAGGACTGGATTTAAAAATGTATAACGGTTAAATTGTATTATCTCGAACTTGCTCGTGCACTGCTCAGAAACGATTGACTCTCTTGCCTTCCAATCTCTGCTGCGTGGTTGGATGGCGATCGTCAGTTTTTTCGTGGCCCTGCATTTATTCGCACTCCCACATGCACAGTTACACTTCTGCATACATATGTCATCTCTGCACATGATATATCGTTCTTTTTTGCTTGGCATATTGGCACGATATCGAAACGTGGTGTGATAAAGCAGCGTCGTGAAAAATTTGTAAAGTGGATCCCGTTGCAAATAATATTTGTGATAAATGTAATCGTTACTTGTAGCGTGCGCTTTCGGTAAGTTGGTTTCGCAGTTAAAAGGTTAACAGTAGATTTACGGAACCCGTCAGTTTAACGGGTTTCAAGTTTCACGGGCAAAATTACAGATACTATTACTACTGTTTGATAAATATTTTTATTGAATTTTATTAATGGAATTATGCGGACGTATGTCGAAATTAATTTCTTCGCCAGGCTGGTAATTCACAAATTGTGTATGTTGTACACCTCGATGAACAGGGTCTTTTTTGTTAATACTTGATAGCATTTTTATTTTTTGCTGATTATTAATGGATCGTTTAACATTTACGGTGAAAACCACTATTTATTCATTTTGAGTGCCATTTGTATACTGATTGTTAGAAACTCATTGCGATTTGCAAACGATTTTAAGGATGGTGAAAATTATCTGGTCATCGAATAGAGGACTTTTTTTTATAGAACTTTCTTAAATGCAGGGCGAAAAACACTTTTTGTTAATACTTGATAGCATCTTTATGCCGATTATTAACGACTCCTTGACATTTTCAGTAAAATCAGATCTTCAGGACTTACGATCTATGAATCTAATAAGTCCAAACATTTTGATATCTTTCATTGTTTATCGTTTGTTTTTGTGTTAACCACTTTCAAGAAATGCTTAACGCGTACATAATTGGTGTAAAATAACAAAACCTATTATCTAAACTCTCATTACACGCTCTAATGTGAAAGATATTATTTTATTTCACAATTCCCTTAAATTGCAATTTCTTCCAGACCATTCTTCCGCGTCACCTAGTAGGTTGTAATGCCTAACTGAAATTCAAATTCTATCAAATTTTAAAAAGTATTTTGATTTAAACTGTACTCAATTATTAATAACAATCACTATACAGTCGTTTGAAAATTCAACGGGACCTACATCTACCTATTGCGCTTTAATCTTGTAACTACCGAATTAACTTTCTAAAAATGCAATCGAAAAAATGCAAAAAAAATACATTACAAATGACGATTACATTCATCTTATTATATTAATAAATATTAATATCAATCACTATACAGCCGTTTAAAAATTAGACGGGACCTTCATCTACCTATTTCCCTTTAATCTTTTAACTACCGAATTAACTTTCTAAAAATGCAAAAAAAATGCATTACAAATGACGATTACATTCATCCCGAATACTGTTTGCAATGTATCCAATTTTATACATTTTTTACGGCATTTCTTTATTGTAATGAGTATTTTGTATCGTAGCGGTGACACAAAATAGGGTTCCACGACGAATTATCTCGTTTTGCGCGCTGGAGAAGCATTTTCCAATGACTTGACTAGAAATGCAAACAATTTGCAATGAAGCCTATTTGCAATCTTGTAAAAGCAATTGATATTGGAACGGTGCTTCAATACTTTGGCTTCTAACAACTTTGCGTTACCTTCATTTTGCACGATTTAATCATACTCTGCAGTATTTCATTGGATCGCGGTTCTTATATAGCACAATACGCTTGAGTAAAATACGCAAAAGATTTTACTAAAAATGAAAAAATTCGCAATGAAGCCTATTTGCAATCTTGTAAAAGCAATTGATATTGGAACGATGCTTCAATACTTCCGCTTCTAACAAATCTGCGTTACCTTTATTTTGCATGATTTAATTATACTCTGCAGTATTTCATTGCATCGCAGTTCTAATATAGCAAAATACGCTTGAGCAAAATACGAAAAAGGTTTTACTAAAAATGAAAAAATTCGGAATGAAGCCTATTTGCAATCTTGTAAAAGCAATTGATATTGAAACGCTGCTTCAATACTTTGCCTTCTAACAAATCTGCGTTACCTTTATTTTGCATGATTTAATTATACTCTGCTGTATTTTATCGCATCGCGGTTCTAACATAGTAAAATACGGTTGGCAGTCAACGTGTTAAAATTGACTGCGAATATTTCAATTTCGTATAATGGCGAATGCATTAAATGCGCAGCAAACAGCGGGTGCGTCGACATTGACGCGTCGCTCGCCTAAAATTTGTGATACCGGAATTGCGACGCGTCTGGTGGCCTCGGTGCCAACGTTATCGGTCCCACGTTAAGTAGATCCTCGAATCGTGCGGAACGCGGAGGAACGCCGACTTGCGATTGTCGTGTCCAAAGGTGATCGAACGTGGGCAATTGAGCCGTCCACAGGCCAAAGCGATTGACTACACTTATAGTTTTTTTAATATTTCAGTGCCAAAGGAAACTTTTTGAATTGTGGACGTAATCAATTTGGTTAATTGATTGTGTATTGTGAATATTGGTTATGAGATGTAAAGCGAATATGACTTGACAATTACTTAAAAGTTACGTTTTGTGTATGGTGAGGGATCTTGAGCTTTTTTGTTTGGCCTGGCAAAATGTGGTATGGTATTCTTGTAATATGGTAATGTTGTTTGCAAGAAGCGGGATTACTTACTGAGAATTTAAATATTCGGGGTCAATGATAGTAACTTGTGATTAGTAACGCTGAAACATAAAAGGCACGATATGGGAAATGTACAGTATCGTGACAGAAATTGCAAATGAAACGGGCGGAGAAACTGAAATATTGAGCGTTAATGAAAATACGCGGTGATTACTAATGCGAAAGCATAAAAGAAAGAGTACGTAAAATTTAAAAGTGACAGGAATCGTAACCGGGCACGAACTAGAGACAGAAACTTAAATATTGGCTCTTAATACTAACGTACCGATACTTTACCGGTACTTTACTTTAACTTTATTATGAAATAACCGTTGATTTTCAGAAAGAAATCTTGAATTTATTAAACCGAGAAATAACAATGAATGTACGATTTTAAAGTAAATTTTGAAATGGGTCATTTGACCCCACTTGGTACGTTTGTCGTTAAAATTGCGGTTTGATAATCGACAATGCCTGAAGGTATAGAAATACATTCATGAAATAAAAATTATCATTTAAAAATTGACAATGTTTAAATTTAACGGATTTAATCGTAGTGCTTAAAAATTAGCAATATTTATCTGAAAATCATTTAAAATTGCCGCATTAAAATTGACAATGCCTAAATTTATGAAAATACATTCACAAAAATACAAAATTCTCGTTTAGAAATTGACTATATTTTAAATTATCGTCCAATTTAAAAAACTGCGGGAAAATTAACAATATTTAAAAAATTAACAATATTTAAATTTTTAATTTGCATTTAAAAATTAACGTGAGATATAATAGCTTGAAAATTAACAATATTTATCTGAAGATCATTTAAAATTGCCGCATTAAAATTGACAATGCCTAAATTTATGAAAATACATTCACAAGAATATAAAATTCTGGTTTAAAAATTGACAATATTTAAATTTAACGAGTTTAATCGTACTGCTTGAAAATTAACAATATTCATGTGAAGATCATTTAACACCGAACGTACTGGTACTTTATATCTACCTATTCCTACCATGATTGGCCCTTTCATCCCGTATGAAATAAACGTTGATTTTCAGAAAGAAATTCTGCATTCATTAAAGCGTGAAATTCAATAATCCGACGATATAAGAATTTGCAGAAAGCCAAATGAGGGAAAGAAATAACAATGAACGTACGATTTTAAAGTAACTTTTGAAAGAACTCACTTGACCCCGCTTCGTGCGTTTGGTGTTAAAGAAAATCGTAAGAGCAACGATACGCAAAATATACGTTGTATCCAATCGCGGGCATGTGATCCGTGTGACTTCGGCCTTGTGCGTCTCTCCTCGGACCGATTCACGTACGACAAAGACACGAGTTTATTGTTGGCTCCGATCGGTCGATATTTCGCGCGGGCGCGAAACGGAAAAAAGAGTCGGGCCGAGAGAAGGACCGAGAAAAAAGGTAGGAGGGAGGGGGAGAGAGAAAGAGATTCCCTCGGAAGCTTCGACGAGCGTGTTATCGTCGTTCGCCGATAACGTTCATCCTTTGAACGGACGTCGGGACAGACGCGAAAACGAGATCGGCCTTTTCGAGTCGACGTTTCGTCATCCGTTTCCTCCTCTTTTCTCTCCGCCGCTCTTTCGCACTGTCCCCCTTCCCGCGGCTCGCGATATCTTGCTCTTTCTCTTTTCCAACGCTGACGTTACGCCCGACGAATCTCGCTGATAGCGGCCTGATTGTCAACAGACTTACGTTCAAGCAACGTATGGGGATGAGTTATCCGCTTTCGGCACCGGTAATTGGAAACGCGTGTTTTAACTCGGAGCAGCATAAAGCTTTGAGACTACTTTTCGACAGCGTTAGGGTGGATGGAATCGGTCGTTTATCGGATGTACTGTTTCTGTAGAGATGTTTTATTTTGATAATATATTGTGGCTCGTGCGGGCCTGATTGCAGCCCACATACCAGAGAAAGGCGAGTTTCTCGTTTGTGTCTCAGTAGGTAGGAATTGGCTTCAAAGCTTCTAGATTTATGCCTTTGTTCTTCTTTATCGAGACATCTTCATTTTCCGATTGTTTTGACTCAATTGAACTTATATTTAATCGCAGAGTTTTACGTTTCTGTACAATAATCTCGTCATCATTATCACTATTTTGCATATGTGATAATCGGATGCGATTTCCTATAGAATTAGTTTGAGACCGTCGATTTTCTCGTTTGGAAATGAAAAAGAAGTACGTGAATTTCGTAGGTGTTGCAGTATGTACAATTCAGAACTGGATTCCAAGTTTCTAGATTTATGGTTCTGTCCTTCTTTATCCGAACATCTTCATTTTCTGATTGTTCGGATTCACTTGAATTTATATTTAGTTGCATCGTTTTACGTTTCCACGCAATAATCTCGCCATTCCTATTACTATTTTGGATATCTAATGATTGCATGTTATTTCCCGTAGGCTTAGTTTGAGACCGTCGATTTTTCTCATTTGGAAATGAAAAAGAAATACGTGAATTTTGGACGTGTCGCAGTAGGTAGGACAATCAAAGCATCAAAACTTTATCGAAACATCTTCATTTTTCGATTGATTTGACTCAGTTGAACTTATATTATATTTAGTTGCAGAGTTTTACGTTTCTGCACAATAATATTGTCATCACTATCACTATTTTGAACATGTGATGATCGCATGTTATTTCCCGGCGATTTTTCTCGTTTGGAAATATAAAAGAAACACGTGAATTTCTTACGTGTCACAGTAGGTACGGTTCAGAATTGCATTTAAAGCATCTGCATTTATAGTTCTGTTCTTCTTTATCCAACATCTTGATTTTCTGTTTGTTCGGATTCACTTGCATTTATATTTAGTTGCATAGTTTTATGTTGCGCATAATAATCTCGTCATCGCTATCACTATTTCGGACACACGTAATCATCGCATGTTATTTCCCGTAGGCTTAGTTTGAGACCGGCGATTTTTTCGTTTGGAAATGAAAAAGAAATACATGAATTTCATACTTGTCTCAGTAGGTAAGATCCAGAATTGGCTTCAAAAGCTTCTAGATTTATGCTTTTGTTCTTCTTTATCGAAACATCATTTTCCGATTGTTTTGACTCAATTGAACTTATATTTAGTCGCAGAGTTTTACGTTTCTGTACAATAATCTCGTCATTACTATCACTATTTTGAATATGTGATGATCGCGTATTATTTCCCGGCGATTTTTCCCGTTTGGAAATGTAAAAGAAATACGTGAATTTCACACGTGTCGTAGTATGTAGGATCCAGAATTGGCTTCAATGTTTCTAGATTTATGCTTTTGTTCTTCTTTATCGAAACAACTTCATTTTCCGATTGTTTTGCCTCAATTGAACTTATATTTAGTCGCAGAGTTTTACGTTTCTGTATAATAATCTCGTCATCACTATCACTATGTTGAATGTGTGATGATCGCATGTTATTTCCCGGCGATTTTTCTCGTTTGGAAATGTAAAAGAAATACGTGAATTTCAGACGTGTCGCAGTAGGTAGGATCCAGAATTGGCTTCAAAGTTTCTAGATTTACGGTTCTGTTCTTCTTTATCGAAATATCTTCATTTTCTAATTCAGTTGAATATATATTTAGTTGCATAGTTGTATGTTTGCGCACTATAATCTCGTCATCGCTATCACTATTTTGGACACATAATGATTGCATGTTATTTCTCATAAGTTTAGTCTAAGACCGGCGATTTTCTTGTTTGGAAATTAAAAAGAAATTCGTGAATTTCTTAAGTGTCACAGTAGGTATGGTTCAGAATTGCATTTAAACCATCTAAATTTACGGTTCTGTCCTTCTTTATTGAAACATTTTCAATTTTAGATGTTTTCACTCAATTGAACTTGTATTTAGTCGCAGAGTTTTACGTTTCTGCACAATAATCTTGTCATCACTATCACTATTTCGGACACGTAATTATCGTATGTTATTTCCGTAGTCTGAGATCGGCAATTTTCTCATTTAGAAATGAAAAAGAAATACGTAAATTTCTTCCGTGTCACAATAGGTACGATCAAGAATTGCATTAAAAAGCTTCTAGATTTATGCTTCTGTCCTTGTTTATAGAAACATCTTCATTTTCTGATTGTTTTGACTCACTTGAATTTACATTTAGTTCTATAATTTTCTAATTCAGTTCGGACTTACTTCAATTTATATTTAGTTGTGTAGTTTTATGTTTGCGCGCAATAATCATGTCACCACTACCATTATTTCGGATACATCTTTAAAAATTTTGTAAATAGTCACCATCATACATTTATATTTAAGAATCAGTTTATATTTACAGCCGATATTTCGCTCGTCATATCGGACAAATCTTAAAAATTTGCGTAATAGTCCCCATCAAACTCATGATAGAATTACACACAAATTAGTCTTCTTTCTTGACGTTATTCAAGAAAATGTAATTTTCTTTAAATTGAAATTATTATAAGAATACCGACCAATGTCCAGCAAGCTCCAAATATATATACGCACAAAATCCTGCAACATGTGAATTCATTAGAATATTTCGCAATACTTAGCAACTACTGTTAGAGCAGATAATGTTCAGAGAAAAGAGATAAAAGCGAGAAATCTCGTTGCCGGTCTTTTACGTCTCAGCATTGAAACACGAGAAATCTCGTGAGCAGTCGTTTGAGTGTTAAGACTAATTTACATTGTTGTCATATATCCTAAGCCACCGTACGCATTCACTCAATTTTTTGAGAGTGGTAAATAATGGAACGTTGAAGGCCGAGAATTGAAGCTGGCGCACCAGAGAAGTAATGGACGTGATCGATATTTTTTGGTGATTTTGATTGAAAGCTTGAGTAGTGGCAAGCGTAGAAATATTGAAGGCGACTTGTTGCAGCAACGAATGTAGAAATATTGAATGCTGTGTGCCGCACTTGCAATAGACGTGACCGATACGTTTTGATGATCGTTATCGAACATTTTCTGTACTGGCAAATATAGGAATATTGAGCGCTGCCACATCTGTAGCAGACGTAATCGATACTATTTTATGACCTTTATCGAAGATTTTTTTGCAGCCGTAAATATAGAAATGTTGAAGGCCGAAAATTGAAGTCGGCGTGTCACACATGTAATGGTCGTGATCGATGTTTTTGGGTGATTTTGATTGAAAAGTTCTACTAAAAAAGATAGAAACATTGAACATCGAAAACTGAAATCAGCATGCTGTGTAAAGGACGTGTTCGATATATTTTGCTGATTTCTATTGAAAGTTGTCGTAGGGCTAGGTATAGAAATATTGAATCGTGAACATTGAAGTCCACGTAGTACACATATGGTAGACGTCATCAACATGTTTCGATAATTTTTATCAAAAATCGTTGATAGTAATAGATACAGAAATATTGAAAATTGAATTTAATATGCTGCGTATCTAATAGATAAACACTCAATAAAGACATAATAGTAATCACGACATTTGCACATTTCAAATTTCAGCCGCGTAAATTGAGATAAAACAGTCTGAACCTATGCGAACATTGCAGTAACTTCTTCATAAACATCATAGTAATTGCGATATTTGCACATTTCAAATTTCAGCTGCGTAATTAAGATCAAATAGCCTGAATCTATGCAAACAATGCAGTAACTTTCTTATAGACGTCATAATAATCACAATATTTGCAAATTTCAAATTTCAGCCACGTAAATTATGATCAAACAGCCTGAACCTATGCGAACATTGCAGTAACTTTCTCATAAACGCCATAGTAATCACGATATTTGCACATTTCAAATTTCAACTGCGTAAATTAAGATCAATCAACCTGAACCTATGCAAACATTGCACTAACTTCTTCGTAAACATCATAGTAATAGAGAAATTTGCATATTTTAAATTTCATCTGCCTGAATCAAGATCAAACAGCCTGAACCTATGCGAACATTGCAGTAACTTCCTTATAAACGTCATAGTAATTACGATATTTGCACATTTTAAATTTCAGCTGCATAAATTAAGATCAAATAGATTGAACCTATGCGAACATTGCAGTAACTTCCTCATACATGTAAGATTTAGATATATGAAACTAGAGAGTATAATATTTGTAAACAATAACAACACAATCAAGCCACTTTGGTCTTATTTCCTAATCTTCTGTCATTTCTTCGTTTCGTTTATACGTCTTATCGTCTTTCCGTTTCGTCGTCAACTAACTATTATGCAACCAAACAATGCAATTCAACAAACTGCTCACCTATGATACCTCAATATATGGAACGTTTTATTTTGAAAGTGGTGTGAGTCCATTTTTTCTTGTTTCGAGAAAATTAAAGGTTCACATATTTATTAATTAAAGAATGTAGGCAAATTATATGAGGTCTGGCAATGTTTCTACTCATTTATCAATATATAATTCGATTATATACATTTGTTTTAGGCGAATTTGACTAAACTAATGTATATTTACGGGCTCCGAATGGACTTACACCACTTTCAAAATCAACGATTACGCAATTTTTTTTACGGACCAATTTTAAATTGTACAAAACATGGGCATTCTTTATGAAATTAGATAGTAACTAATTATACATAAAAAGTTTACATTAAATTAAGTATAAATTGCGTAATATCTCATTTTTTTTAGAAAATTGAGTTGCACCACTTTCATAATCAACGATTACGCAATTTCTTTTACCGAGCAATTTTAAATTGTACAAAACATGGCCATTTTTCAAAAAATTAAGTAGTTACTAGTTATACATAAAAAGTTTACACTAAATTAAGCAGAAATTGCGTGATGTCTCTCTTGTTTTTTTTTTTAAATTGATTTACACCACTTTCATAATCAACGATTATGCAATTTTTTTTACCAAGCAATTTTAAACTGTACAAAACATGGGCATTTTGTAAGAAATTAAATACTAACTAGTTATACATAAAAAGTTTAGATTAAATTAAACATAAATTGCGTGATATCTCATTTTTTTTTAGAAGGTGGAGTTGCACCACTTTTATAATCAACGAGTATACAATTTCTTTTACCGAGCAATTTTAAACTGTACAAAACATGGGCATTTTGTAAGAAATTAATTTAACTAAATTAAATTAAACTAACTAGTTATACATAAAAAGTTTACATTAAATTAAGCATAAATTGCGTGATATCTCATTTTTTTTTGGAGTTGCACTGCTTTCATAATCAACGATTACGCAATTTCTTTTACCAATTATTTTTTAATTGTACAAAACATGGGCATTTTTTAAGAAATCAAATACTAACTAGTTACACATAAAAAGTTTACATTAAATCCAGCATAAATTGCGTGATATCCAATTTTTTTTAGAAAATGGAGTTGCACCACTTTCATAATCAACAATTACGCAATTTCTTTTACCGAGCAATTTTAAATTGTACAAAGCGTGGGCATTTTTTAAGAAATTAGATACTAACTAGTTATACATAAAAAGTTTACATTAAATTAGGCATAAATTGCGTGATATCTTGTTTTTTGTTTTAAAAATAGAATAACACCACTTTCATAATCAACGATTATGCAATTTTTTTTACCGAGCAATTTTAAATTGTACAAAACGTGGGCATTTTTTAAGAAATTAAATACTTATATATACATTATATACGTTCTACATAAAAAGTTTACATTAAATTAAGCATCAATTGCGTAAAATCTCATTTTTTTTAAATATACTTACACCACTTTCAAAATAAGCGGTCGATACAATAATAATTAGGGATCATAAATGATCTGTGCTCGCCAATTAAAGGACCCTGTACTTGAGATCCTACATACACGTCATAGTAATCAAACGGCCTGAACCTATGCGAATATTGCACCAACTTCCTCATTCCTCAATCGAATTTCCAATACAATCTCTCATTACGCCGAACTTACTTCGCTTCATTATTTTCACCTACTCCGCAGCCCTCATGATCGACACATCAAAGTTTCGTTATCACGTGCTCCACGTGAGGCGGCGTCGTAACACGTCTAACACGTCTAACACTTACATCCGTGTCATAGGTGGGACGCGTGATGCACTGACTCAAATAACACGTATGCATTTATCGTAGCCTCATCTGTATACACACGGCAGGGCGTGTACGTAGTTTTAGAACACGTTACACGCGCATCAGTATAAATCCCCGAGGGTCGCGTTCACGCTTCTAAGTGATTGGCCGCGGCGTTTTATTATTTCGCGGCGGGCGGCTAGATGTAATGGACACCTAGCCATTATACGCGAACGCCTCGATTGCCTCGCCGATACGCACATATGTCGGGGCATATGCCTGCATACGCGTGCATACGCGTGCATATGAATGTAGGGATGCGCGTGTATTCGTAGGAACACCTGCGCGCGTGCCGACACTCGTATGCACACCCTCACGTTCATATGTGATACGTTTATCACGTGTAATTTTATGCACGTCGCAGGTGGTAAGTGGAAGCGTGTTTTTTGGAACGCAGGATACGCGTGCTTTTATTGATGTAAATGAGCGCCCTTTGCGGTCGAGTGTTTATTGTTGATGGACTTGTTTGTATACGGGATGTAACTTTTGGTAGTTTTCGAAAATAGAGAGTCGTATCGTTTGTATTATTATATTGTCAATGTTTAGTATATGTACACCCTCACGGTCATATGTGATACGTTTATCACGTGTAGTTTTATGCACGTCGCAGGTGGTAAGTGGAAGCGTGTTTTTTGGAATGCAGGATACGCGTGCTTTTATTGATGTAAATGAGCGCCCTTTGCGGTCGAGTGTTTATTGTTGACGGACTTGTTTATATACAGGATGTAACTATTGGTATTTTTCGGAAATAAGGAGTCGTATCGCTTTGATTATTATATTGTCAATGTTTATTATATTCGCACGTAACACACGTTTACTAATACGAACGTTAGAAAAATTAACAGAATACAAGTGAATAATTGCGGAAAAACAATCTTAACGCCCGTATGTTTATTGTTGTCGAAATTGTTTATATACGGAATGTAACTATTGGTATTTTTTCGGAAATAAGGAGTCGTATCGCTTTGATTATTATATTGTCAATGTTTATTATATGCACACCCTCACGTGCATATGTGATACGTTTATCACGTGTAATTTTATGCACATCGCAGGTGGTAAGTGGAAGCGTGTTTTTTGGAATGCAGGATACGCGTGCTTTTATTGATGTAAATGAGCGCCCTTCGCGGTCGAGTGTTTATTGTTGATGGACTTGTTTATATACGGGATGTAACTATTGGTAGTTTTCGAAAATAAAGGGTTGTATCGTTTTGACTATTATATTGTCAATGTTTATTATATGTGTGGCGTAGACGCATGTTGCGGCTATATCACGCATATAGTTTGTCCTAGTTTGTTTTTTGGAATGCAGGATACGCGTGCTTTTATTGATGTAAATGAGCGCCCTTCGCGGTCGAGTGTTTATTGTTGATGGACTTGTTTATATACGGGATGTAACTACTGGTATTTTTCGGAAATAAGGAGTCGTATCGCTTTGATTATTATATTGTCAATGTTTATTATATGCACACCCTCACGTTTATATGTGATACGTTTATCACGTGGAATTTTATGCACGTCGCAGGTGGTAAGTGGAAGCGTGTTTTTTGGAATGCAGGGAACGCGTGCTTTTATTGATGTAAATGAGCGCCCTTCGCGGTCGAGTGTTTATTGTTGACGGACTTGTTTATGTACGGGATATAACTATTGGTAGTTTACGAAAATAAAGGGTTGTATCGTTTTGACTATTATATTATCAATGTTTATTATATGTGTGGCGTAGACGCATGTTGCGGCTATATCACGCATATAGTTTGTCCTAGTTTGTTTTTTGGAATGCAGGATAGGCGTGCTTTTATTGATGTAAATGAGCGCCCTTCGCGGCCGAGTGTTTATTGTTGACGAACTTGTTTATGTACGGGATGTAACTATTGGTAGTTTTCGAAAATAAAGGGTTGTATCGTTTTGACTATTATATTGTCAATGTTTATTATATGTGTGGCGTAAACGCATGTTGCGGTCATATCACGCATATTGTTTGTCCTACTTTGTTTTTTGGAATCCAGGATACGCGTGCTTTTATGGATGTAAATAAGCGCCCTTCGCGGTCGAGTGTTTATTGTTGACGAACTTGTTTATGTACGGGATGTAACTATTGGTAGTTTTCGAAAATAAAGAGTCGTATCGTTTTGATTAGTATATGCACACCCTCACGTTCATATGTGATACGTTTATCACGTGTAATTTTATGCACGTCGCAGGTGGTAAGTGGAAGCGTGTTTTTTGGAATGCAGGATACGCGTGCTTTTATTGATGTAAATGAGTGCCCTTCGCGGTCGAGTGTTTATTGTTGATGGACTTGTTTATATACGGGATGTAACTATTGGTAGTTTTCAAAAATAAAGAGTCGTATCGTTTTGATTATTATATGCACACCCTCACGTTCATATGTGATACGTTTATCACGTGTAATTTTATGCACGTCGCAGGTGGTAAGTGGAAGCGTGTTTTTTGGAATGCAGGATACGCGTGCTTTTATTGATGTAAATGAGCGCCCTTCGCGCTCGAGTGTTTATTGTTGATGGACTTGTTTATATATGGGATGTAACTATTGGTAGTTTTCGAAAATAAAGAGTCGTATCGTTTGGATTATTATATGCACACCCTCACGTTCATATGTGATACGTTTATCACGTGTCATTTTATGTACACCCTCACGGTCATATGTGATACGTTTATCGTGTAATTTTATGCACGTCGCAGGTGGTAAGTGGAAGTGTGTTTTTTGGAATGCAGGATACGCGTGCTTTTATTGATGTAAATGAGTGCCCTTCGCGGTCGAGTGTTTATTGTTGATGGACTTGTTTATATACGGGATGTAACTTTTGGTAGTTTTCGAAAATAAAGAGTCGTATCGTTTTGATTATTATATTGCCAGTGTTTATTATATTCGCACATAACACACGTTTATTAATACGAACATTAGAAAAATTAACAGAATACAAATGAATATTATTATATTGTTAATGTTTAGTATATGTACACCCTCACGGTCATATGTGATACGTTTATCACGTGTAATTTTATGTACGTCGCAGGTGGTAAAAGGAAGTGTCCTTTTTGGAATGCAGGATACGCGTGGTTTTATTTATGTAAATGAGCGCCCTTCGAGGTCGAGTGTTTATTGTTGACAAATTTGTTTATATACGGGATGTAACTATTGGTATTTTTCGGAAATAAGGAGTCGTATCGTTATAATTATTATATTGTCAATGTTTATTATGTTCACGCATAACACACGTTTATTAATACGAACATTAGAAAAATTAACAGAATACAAATGAATATTATTATATTGTCAATGTTTATTATATATACACATAACATACGTTTATTAATACGAACATTACCAAAATTAGCAGAATACAAATGAGTATTTACGGAAAGAATAATTTCTAAGAAAATGACATCAGTCTAAACACTTTTCTCAACAATAACATAAAACAAAATTATATATGGTTCCGAAACAATGTTTTTCGATGGCGTAATGTAATAGGGTCAATTATAGGCTTGAAATATGATTCACCGCGTCTCAAATGCCTAACGGTTCGACCGCATGCGATACGGCGTTATCAAAGGCAACCTTGTTAAATGTTAGAAGATAAATGAAGAGTCATAATGTATAAAGATCGTTAAATCGTAATTAATATGTGGCTTTTTTAATGATAACGCACTTTTAAGCTTCGTATTTCGATGTATGACACAGAAAGTAATGTTGCTTGTTGAGTCGCTGTATGTAAAGTTAAAAAAATTTATTATCGTGTCATAAAGACGAGATGCTGAAGTTTCGTTATGTTCATAAAATGTTCATGGTGCGATAGTTTACGAAATATGAATTGCCACACACACATACATGCATAGACAGGTTTGTAAGTTTTTGCACTGGCGTAATTAATCGTAATTAAAAAATGGCTTTTTTAATAATAACGCATTTTTTAGCTTCGTATTTCGATGTATGACACAGAAAGTAATGTTGCTTGTTGAGCTGCTGTATGTAAAGTTAAAAAATTTATTATCGTGTCATAAAGACGAGATGCTGAAGTTTCGTTATGTTCGTAAAACGTTCACGGTGCGATAGTTTACGAAATATGAATTGCCACGCACACATACACGCATAGACAGGTCTGTAAGTTTTCGCACTGGCGTAATTAATCGTAATTAAAAAATGGCTTTTTTAATAATAACGCACTTTTTAGCTTCGTATTTCGATGTATGACACAGAAAGTAATGTTGCTTGTTGAGCCGCTGTATGTAAAGTTAAAAAAATTTATTATCGTGTCATAAAGACGAGATGCTGAAGTTTCGTTATGTTCGTAAAACGTTCACGGTGCGATAGTTTACGAAATATGAATTGCCACGCACACATACAGGTATAGTCAGGTCTGTAAGTTTTCGCACTTGTGTAATTAATCGTAATTAATAAGTGGTTTTTTTAATAATAACGCATTTTTTAGCTTCGTATTTCGATGTATGACACAGAAAGTAATGCTGCTTGTTGAGCCGCTGTATGTAAAGTTAAAAAAATTTATTATCGTGTCATAAAGACGAGATGTTGAAGTTTCGTTATGTTCGTAAAACGTTCACGGTGCGATAGTTTACGAAATATGAATTGCCACGCACACATACACGCATAGGCAGGTCTGTAAGTTTTCGCACTGACACACTGTTGTGTACGCCGAGGGACGAGTTTGCATCACGGTTGGAGGCGTGTATGTTTTATGGTCCGCATAAAACATACGTTCCTCGGACGATGGACAGATAGCGCGGCCAAGGGACAGGGATGAACCCCTCTCATTGGTTATTTGAATTATCGGCGGGCATCGATTCAGAGAAAGGTGGCCTTTCGGGTTCCCCAGTTTGCGGTTTCTGGGTTTCTGTGTTCTTGGAAGCTTGCGATTTTGCGCTCGACCGATTTTCGAACATTCAAAGGACTGATGAAAAAATTTGACAATTTCTGCGCAAAAATATATTCGCCCGAAAGACACGTAATTTTTCGCTTTGCTGTTTATTAAAGAGATGGAAGGTAGATATACTTATGGACATTAATATTCGAACACTTGCTAAGAGAGAATATTTTTTTACATTTGGCATGATGTTTTATATTGTTTTTAAATGTTCGAAGAGTGCTTGGTCGTATATATAGTACTGACCATATCAGAATATTGTTGTGTGATGGTAGTGGAGAAATATTGTGAACACTTAACTATTTCAATTCGTCTAACTTGTAAAGTAATTAGGAAATGTAAATGTAAATGTAAAAATGTAAAGTAGGAATTGTAAAATTGTACGTGTTATTCGTTACCAGAAATTAAATGACAAATAACAACAAATCAAAGTTTAATTAAAATGTAACAATGGAAATGATTAAATTATATATTTTTCCAACATTGTTATAATTCAAAATGACGACTAGCAAGTCCTTTTATTAGTTGACTGTAAAGTAATTAGGAAATGTAAATACAAACGTAAAAATGTAGATTAGGAAATGGAAAATGGTACGTGTTATATATTGCCAGAAATTGAAATATTAATAATATCAAATCAAAGCTTAAATAGAATGCAATAATGAAAATGATTAAATTATATCTTTTTGCAACATTGTTCCACCTCAAAATGGCGAGTAACAAACTCTTTTATTAGTTGAAATATTGCTCAATCTTTATTGGATAATACTTCAACCACTCGTGGACATTAAATCTACTCCTTCTTAACCATAACTAAGCAATAGCAAAAGGCACACTTGTAATGTCTCAACAAACTCCAAACGTTTCATTCAATTTTAAAAGAGTACTCTTATTTTGAAGGCTTCGAATATTAATACGACTATCAGTATTTTACGTTAGAAAATCTTGTACTACTGAATATCGTCGATCGGTTTGTTCCTTAATTCCGCAGTTGGGTCGCACACTTGTAATGTTTCACCAAACTCCAAACGTTTCATTCAATTTTAAAAGAGTATTCCTATTTTAAAGGCTTCGAATATTAATACGAATATCAGTATTTTACAACCCAAATCTTGTACTACTGAATATCGTCGATCGGCTTGTTCCTTAATTCCGCAGATGGGTCGCACACTTGTAATGTCTCAACAAACTCCAAACGTTTCATTCAATTTTAAAAGAGTATTCCTATTTTAAAGGCTTCGAATATTAATACGACTATCAGTATTTTACGTCCCAAATCTTGTACTACTGAATATCGTCAATCGGCTTGTTCCTTAATTCCGCAGATGGGTCGCACACTTGTAATGTCTCAACAAACTCCGAACATTTCATTAAATTTTAAAAGAGTATTCCTATTTTAAAGGCTTCGAATATTAATACGACTATCAGTATTTTACGTCCCAAATCTTGTACTACAGAATATCGTCGATCGGCTTGTTCCTTAATTCCGCAGATGGGTCGCACACTTTTAATATCTCAACAAACTCCAAACGTTTGATTCAATTTTAAAAGAATATTCCTATTTTAAAGGCTCCGAATATTAATACGACTATCAGTATTTTACGCCCCAAATCTTGTACTACTGAATATCGTCGATCGGCTTGTTCCTTAATTCCGCAGATGGGTCGCACACTTGTAATGTCTCAACAAACTCGAAACGTTTCATTCAATTTTAAAAGAGTATTCCTATTTTAAAGGCTTTGAATATGAATATGACTATTAGTATTTTACGTTCCAAATCTTGTACTACTGAATATCGTCGATCGGCTTGTTCCTTAATTCCGCAGATGGGTCGCTCCTTCTAACTTTCATTGCGAAACCGAGGCGCTTCGTTAGAGAATTATCTTCGCCTGCGAATGGCCGTCAACCACCCTCGGCGAGAACTCACCGTAACATAGGGGCACGATAGGAGAACGTTGGCATTGCGCTGTTGGCGATACGATACCACCTATGCTCACTGATATACTCATATACGGTGTGCTCAAAAAATCCCAAGAAATCGCGCCCGAAACTAACTCATCAAAATTCGGCTAAAAAATTATTCATTGACACGTTCAGCGTCAAGCGTATTTTACTATATTAGAACGACAATGCTATGAAATACTACAGCATTTAACTGAATTATACAAAATGTAAATAATGTGCAGGTACCGTAGACCAAAGGATCGCATCACTGTTCTAACAATAACTGCATTTATAAAATAATTATTGCTACCCATTGCGAATATTTCGGATCTTCAGTAAAATCTCTTGCGTCGGTCAGCGGTGACCATCACGGCAGTCAAAGTGTTAAACAATTAGTAATTACATCGCGCCGCCTCCTGTGGCGGAGAAAACATTCAAATTTTACATTCTGTCACTATGTTGCATCATGTGATATGTAACATTTTGTAATGAATACTGCAAATTTCTTCAAAGTGCGACCTGCAGGGCGTAAGACGTCTTCGGGATTATTGAAGAAGTCGATATTTAACCCTTTTAGTGCCGACCGAAAGTGTCGTAGCTATGCGAAGAATACCGGACCAATTTGACGAATTTGCTCAGATTTGGGAAAAAGGTCATATAACAAAAAATTAAATCCATAATCGATTTTTTCAATTCTTTTCGGAAGAAATCGAACCATTCACAATGTTTTATAAACTTATTTTGAGATAGACTTCTCTCACGTTGCGAATAGTGAAGCACCGTGACATATGCGACAAAATATCGTTGTTAGCACTTTTCGCAAGTGTTGCAAACGAGAATATATCGTCGTTCGACACTACAAGGGTTAAGGTGGCCAGAAATCTTTCAACGACCGAAAACTGGGTGAAATTCGAATAACGACTGTGGACGAACGAATAAAGATATACAAATTTTCTTTCTTGCAGATTTTTTGTGCATTCTTAACAAACAAATCAAACTTTGAAAATATTAATAATGAAAGGAAATATTTATATTTGAAGTGCGCTGTTTTCTTCTTGCCGGGATTCCGGGTGAACGAGTTGGAGTTTTCCGACTTTCTTAGCGCTATTTGGTTGGTGAGATTTCTCTCTGCAGGCTGAACCTAAATTCTGTGACAAAACGTCACAATTGAAGCAATGGCGACCAAAAATCCAAAAGGTTGACAAATTTAAGTAATTTGTTGTTAAAAACGATGTTAAAAAATTCATTTTTATATGCAGACATCGGTTCAGTTCATGGAATACTAATTTATCTTCAATTTAAAGAAAAATCAAATCGATATCTTCAACCATTCTTGAGTTATCGCGGCAAAAGTAATGAAACATACTGTTTTGAGAAAAACGCGATTAAAGTTTGGGAACAGGATTACGGCTACTTGATCGCGGGACCCTCTGACGACTGTGCATGACCTCACATTTTTGGTATTCCTGAACCCAATTTGGCGAATATCGAAGTTTTTCTTGCGCTAATCTGTTCTTAAAAAAATGTACTAATCGATTATGCAAACAACTAAAAATCTATTTGTTTGAAATTTCAAACTTTTCTGGTCCCTTTAACCGTTTGGATCCCAGAGGTTATTCAGAAAATCTTGTCGAGAAGTACCAACCAGCGCGATAGTGCTTGCTTCAATTTATGTCGGAAAACGTCAAGTGGGGCAACAGCGGTTGTGTTTATCAAATAAGTATAATTTAAAGTAACGGAAATTACAGACAAAATGTTGTTAAAAACGATATTAAAAAATTCATTTTATATGTAGACATCGGTTCAGTTTATGGAATACATATTTATCTTCAATTTAAAAAAAAAATCAAATCGATATCTTCAACCATTCTTGAGTTATCGCGGCAAAACTAATGGAAAATACTGTTTTGAGAAAAACGCGATTAAAGTTTGGGAACAGGATTACGGTTACTTGATTGCGGGACCCTCTGGCGACTGTGCATGACCTCACATTTTTGGTATTCCTGAACTCAATTTTGCGAATATCGAAGTTTTTCTTACGCTAATCTGTTCTTAAAAAATGTATTAATCGATTATGCAAACAACTAAAAATCTATTTGTTTGAAATTTCAAATTTTCTGGTCCCTTTAACCGTTTGGATCCCAGAGGTTATTCAGAAAATCTTGTCGAGAAGTACCAACCAGCGCGATAGTGCTTGCGTCAATTTATGTCGGAAAACGTCAAGTGGGGCAACAGCGGTTGTGTTTATCAAATAAATATAATTTAAAGTAACGGAAATTACAGACAAAATGTTGTTAAAAACGATATTAAAAAATTCATTTTTATATGCAGACATCGGTTCAGTTTATGGAATACATATTTATCTTCAATTTAGAAAAAATCAAATTGATATCTTCAACCATTCTTGAGTTATTGCGGCAAAACTAATGGAAAATACTGGTTTGAGAAAAACGCGATTAAAGTTTGGAAACAGGATTACGGCTACTTGATCGCGGGACCCTCTGACGACCGTGCATGACCTCACATTTTTGGTATTCCTGAACTCAATTTTGCGAATATCGAAGTTTTTCTTACGCTAATCTGTTCTTAAAAAATTGTACTAATCGATTATGCAAACAGCTAAAAATCTATTTGTTTGAAATTTCAAACTTTTCTGGTCCCGTTAATCGTTTGGATCCCAGAGGTTATTCAGAAAATCTTGTCGAGAAATACCAAGCAGCGCGATAGTGCTTGCTTCAATTTATGTCGGAAAACGTCAAATGGGGCAACAGCGGTTGTGTTTATCAAATAAATATAATTTAAAGTAACGGAAATTACAGACAAAATGTTTTGCTCACGTGGTTCACACCAAAACAGTAACTATGCGCAGAAAATTCAGAAAATCTTGTCGAGAAATACCAAGCAGCGCGATAGCGCTTGCTTCAATTTATGTCGGAAAACGTCAAATGGGGCAACAGCGGTTGTGTTTATCAAACAAATATAATTTAAAGTAACGGAAATTACAGACAAAATGTTTTGCTCACGTGGTTCACACCAAAACAGTAACTATGCATAGAATAATTATCAATAAAATTATGCGCGTATCGCCAATAGCGGATCGCGATAAACCTAGTGGGACTTTTCGACATGAAACCTGAACCTGCATGGGACTGAAACGGTTAATGTAACGTGTTTTTCTAGACACCCTGTAGGCACTCGACTGTCTACCTATACATAGTCATCTAGCTATGCACACGTTCGCGCAAGCCGCGAAAGCTCTTGCACCTGCCTGCCGAGAAGCGATTACAAAGGCGCAGTTTTTCTTTCTTACGTAACGCGCTCCGCTCCTTTAACGTTTCGCGGAACTTCCATCGGAAACGGTCGCGCGTATCAAGATACGTGATCGAGGGATGGACATTCGTCTCCGACGTTCTCAGAACGACCTATGCCGCGAACTTGTAATCGGAGCTGCGAATCAAAATTGAGAATGCAGAGTGTTACTTTTATTTATACGTCAAAACCGAGGTGAGGTCTGCGCGGTATAAAATATTTAGTTGGGCAAATCGGATGTATTTCGACAAAATTTATGACCGACTTAACCAGTTACCTGTTTCGATCTCGTTGGAAAATAGATCTTCAAAACAAAACAAAAAACGGCGTACTTAATTTTCCATATCACATACCGAACAACGTTAATAACTCTCAAATCACACTATTTTGGGAAAATTCGACTGAACATTAATTATTAGTAAAATTAATTATTAGTGAATTAATTATTAGTGAATTAATTATTAATTAATTATTTATATTTATATGTATTAACCAGTTACCTGTTTCGACCCCGTTGGAAAATGTGTCCCCTAGGTCCGTCGTACAAATTAAGCGATGACGAATATATTCGTCAAACACAGAGTATGTTTGGTATGAAATTAGGTTACAATGAAATGACTTTAATATTTTTTACAATAATTAATTTACTGTTTTATTTTCTATAATAATTATTTATACATTTTTTTACGACATGGCCCTGAAATATTCCAAACTTCTTGTAGATTAGGAATATATTTTAGATTTAACTAAAATTGCAAAATTAACCGCCAATGGTCACTACTGAAGACGCATGACGAATATATTCGTCAGAACACAAAATTTTACAATTTTTTCATGACAAATATATTCGTCATAAACAGTTAATTGGTTAATGAATACAGAGTCTGAGGTTGAAATATTTCTGCGTAATATTGTGTACAGGTAATGTTGAATAATGAAGTATAGTAAAGTCTCTGTACGTGGCGTAATGGACGAAATTGAAATCTGCCATGTGGAGAAGAGAAGAATCGTTTCGCGACTCGCTATTGTTGTTTTGCCGAACCGGGAAAAGATACTGCAACAAAGGAAACAGTACAATAAGAGGCAAGGAAACCAGGATACATAAAATCCAGCGTACCAATGCTGTAATGAGACCTTGCATAAGTTGTTTTTATGTAAATGTTTAAAAAGTATTATTGTTACCAAAATGAAACCAAACTTTATATAAGTTCATGCTTAGAACAAGCTGTATTTGGATAATGCGGGAACACAGTCTAAAAATTTATAATTGGAAAACGAGTGGACTACGTTCGACTGCCATGTGGAAGGGAAATGTTGCACATGAATGAAAAAATATAGAAAATAGTTCCATCCAAGGGCCAATTTGCGTAAAAAAGAACGGGATATAATGAATTTTTACGGTATCACGTTTTCTGTAATTTATCAGAAGTTTACAGTGAAGATATAAGCCTCTATAGTGGTGCCATTCAGAAGGGAGTAGACTCTATTTGAATACATTTGAAAAGGGTGGTATTACATTCGGCTGATGAAGTATAGGAAACTTCGACTATTATAACTATATATTAAAGTATGCACAGGCTACTGTTAATATGGGGAATTATAAATAATAATGTTTAATGCAAATTAAAATAATAGTAATAAATAATAAAATATTTCCTATTACTTACAAGACGAATAGAACTTTCCATATAATATATTTATATTGTAATACTATATACATAAACCTTATTATAAATATTATATGCTCGATAATAGTGCGTTTTTGTGCGATTCAAAAAAGTTTCGGGTGCATGAAGTATATTTATGTGTGTGTGAGACAATCGAAGAAAAAATACCGCGATCGAACAAGATAGTTCAAGAGAAGCTGCCGTCGAATGAAGTGTGAATACATTGGTTTATAAAACAAGCCTGTATCACATTTTGTGCTGTCAAACAATTCCTACAATGTAATCTAATATAGAATGTTGCATTATTTTGCACTTCTGTAATTGAAAATATTAGTTTAGTATTGTTTCCTATGCGGCCAACATCCCATTTTTCTGTTGCCATTAAGGTGACAATGAAATTGAAATATTATGCAGTAAAAAATTAAAAAAGTAAATGCGGTCTGACTTACATTCACTTCGGTATCACTTCAGTTGGAAAAATCTCATCATTACGTTACAATACTTTTCAGCTTAAAAAAATCCAGCTAAGCATATTATATTGACGTGTTATGACATGTCAAACAAGAAACTCGTAACAAAGGAACCGCGTCGCACGCTTGACTGACCGCGATTAAGATAACAGACGGCTAGGTAGAACTTTTACATCGGCGCAGGACCACCGAGTGTGTCATTGGGAAGGGAGATGTGGTGTGCCATGTAGAGAAATTTTACTGTTCTCGCACTCTATGGAGTTTTGTTTAATATCGCGAAATGCCGTGATTACTGTAGCACATTCTTTTCGTGTTATTTTTAAGTATCTTAACTGGTGTATTACAAATTACCATTTTTATAAAGATCCGGCGTTTTACATGTCGCAATTTACGTTAAATCGGAATATAATCATTCAATTTTCAATAATTTCATATCTCGTGTAAGAGTGCTTCAATGAAGCATGCATTTTGCTGATTGATTGTACATGCCTGCATTACAATACTTCGTCAACACATCTTAGTATCTTAACTGTATCTTAACTGGTATATTACAAATTACCATTTTTATAAAGATCCGGCGTTTTACATGTCGCAATTTACGTTAAATCGGAATATAATCATTCAATTTTCAATAATTTCATATCTCGTGTAAGAGTGCTTCAATGAAGCATGCATTTTGCTGATTGATTGTACATGCCTGCATTACAATACTTCGTCAACACATTATCTCGTTGCACCTGCCTTCGCAACACAGCACCAATCTCCCACCATATCAAGATCCTCAGCGTTCGCATGCATTTATGCATTTAACTCCTACCTCTTCTATGCGTCTTGTTTTATAACTACCACGATTTTCATTAATACGAAGCCTAATAATGACAGTATTTATCCGTATTACAACACCTTGTCTTTGCATTATCTATTACACCCATGCCACCTTGTAACGAAGTACCAATCTCCCACCATACCAACATCATCCCCACCTCCACTTTTCAGCCACATAAATTGATCTTCTATCACTTACGTGGATCTGGCATTTTAAAAATCACAATTTTTGTTAAATTGAATGTAATTTGAATGAAAAAATTAAGACTTACCGTTTTTATAAAATCAAATGTAATTTGAATGAAAAAATTAAGACTTACCGTTTTTATAAAATCAAATGCAATTCGAATGAAAAAATTAAAAGTTACAATTTTTATTCAATCAAATTTAGTTTAAATGAAAAAATTAAAAGTCACAATTTTTATTAAATCAAATGCTATTTGGCTGACAAAACTTAAAATCACATTTTTTATTAAATCAAATGTACTTTGAATAAAAAAATTAAAAATCACAATTTCTATTAAAAGAAATGTAATTTGAATGAAAAAATTAGAAATCACAATGTTTATTAAATCAAACGTAACTTGAATAACAAAATTGAAAGTCACAATTTTTATTAAATCAAACGCAATTTGACTGACAAAATTTAAAATCACATTTTTTATTAAATCAAATGTACTTTGAATAAAAAAATTAAAAATCACAATTTCTATTAAAAGAAATGTAATTTGAATGAAAAAATTAGAAATCACAATTTTTATTAAATCAAACGTAACTTGAATGACAAAATTAAAAATCACAATTTTTGTTAAATCAAATGTAATTTGGATGAAAAAAATTAAAAATAAATATTAAATGAAATATAATTTGAATGACAAAATGAAAAATCACAATTTTTATCAAATCAAATGTAATTTGAATGAGAAAATTAAAGATCATCATGTATATTAAATGAAATGTAATTTGAATGAGAAAATTAAAAATCATCATGTTTATTAAATCAAATGTAATTTGAATGGCAAAATTAAAAATCACAACTTTTGTTAAATCAAATGTAATTTGAATACAAAAATGAAAAATCACGATTTTGATCAAATCAAAGCATAATTATGCTATTTACATGAATTTGCTGTCTTGTATCATCCTATATATCGCGTTGATCGACCGTATTCATCTACATCACATTACTCCGTCACCGCATTATCTTTAACACGCATCCCACCTCACAAGGCACCATTCGACCGCACGTACCTACCTCCACCCGCCTCTCATCAGGCTTCGACCTCTCGAATCACCGAAAGCGTTCTCACAAGAAAAGAGCCGCGCGCGGGGGCAGGAAAAACAGAAGTTACCCGTTCGCAGGTGCGGCCGCATTTTAACGGGTCAGCCGTTATCGCGCGGCGGTATCAGGAAGCGCGGCAACTGAAACGAGAAACTAGAAAGTCTTTGTCCCACGACGCGGTGATAGCGGGCAACGGTGACGTTAGAGGTGGGTATAGGTAAGTGGTGCTGGTAGCTGGAAATCCAATGGTGTGGGCCAAGGGGGGTTGGCCGGAAGAAGGGGCAAGGGAAGACCCGGGGTGGGTAGGTGGGTAGGTACGTTTGATAAGGAGACATTAGCGACCCGTATGTGATACCGCGGTGTCTGATAACCGACACACGACCGACGACGATGCCGACGACGTCTCTTGTTCCTAACGTTTTTGACGACAGCATCAGGAAAACCTGCGATGGATAGCGCCGCGGAACAAAGTTGAACGGCGCCGGCAGGCAGGAATTCGTGGATGGTTGTAAGATCAATGTATTCTACTTTGGGTGTTTTTGTAAGAGAGAGATATTAATCAGTTAAGTTAATGGTTGTAAGATCAATGTATTCTACTTTGGGAGTTTTTGTAAGAGAGAGAGATGTTAATCAGTTAAGCGCGGAGTTTGATTTTGGGAATCCTCCACAGGGTACGGAATTAAGATCAAGCAATGACGCGATTCAAAATAGCGCTGTGTTACAGACCATTAAGTAATGCAAAAATGTACTGATCTGCTGTCGATTTCTAACGTTTCCTGTTGTTTCTGAGCTAGCGGCGGGTCCTTGTCTTTACAAATTCGAGTTTTTGTCAATGTTGCAGTTGACATTTTCCTGTCGTTCGCTGTCAGATTGGAAGATAAATACGTGTGTAAACTTGTGGCCGTGGTGTAGGGTGCTAATGAGCAAGCTCTTCGTGGTTGAAACCGTATCTTCCTTAATTAGTTTAAACGCAATATTTAATTTTAGAAATTCCCGCAGAGTGCGGAATTAAAATCAAGCAATGACGTGTATACATATATAATACATTATAGACATTTAGGTATTTTTGATATCTTACGTTTTGTTTTGACAACAACTGTGGAAATATGCAGGTTTACCTCAGACGCTTCAAAAGCGAGAAAGAGAGAGATTTTGTATTGAATGCCTGGGATTCTTGTATTCAATTAAAAAATGTCTAGGACTCTACCTCGTAGAGCAAAGACCAGTATTGGCCCTACTAATTGTTTACGCTATTTCTTCGCAAAACGCTCTCCATCAAAGTCGCGGCTTACATATGTAATTGGTTTCGTGATATAAAATACAATACTTAGCAGTTCTGTTGGTAATATAAAGGAAACATCAAATCAAATAATATATATCAAAGGCATCAAATAATATTCTTATTGTATTTTATTGAAATTTGGAGTTTTGATAGTCAACAGTCACATTCATATCTTCATACAATCTGACATTCACACTCCACAGATATGAGATAATTATAATACCTACGGCGTGATATTTTACTGCCAATTTAAAATCTGCGAATAATTCACAATGAATCCTTCAACAGTGACACAGTAATCGCCATTTCCCGGACAGTTTCCTTCCCTCAATATTCATTATTAACCAAAAACATGCAGGACGATTGCCACGGGCCTGTCGGTGGTAAATTTTCGCCGAACACTACCCCTTTCCTCCCAACTTTACTTTACTTTTAAGGCCTCGTCCGAACGGACGAGACGCACAGTATTTTTCCGAAGCGCAAGCATTAACCTATGATAGTCAGATTCGTGTAATTCTTGTCAATAGTCTAAATAGTAAAAATAAAGTTACTACAAACAGATCCGGCATGGCCGATTCTCTGATGCTTTTCAATGAACGACTGAGTTACGGACTTTTATGTATGTAGGATCCCAAATACAGGGTTCTCTAATTGACCAGGAAAAGTCACCTGTGATCCTCAGTTATTATATTGATGTATCATAGGTGACGAGTTTGTTGAATTATGTTATTTGTTTGCTTAGTGGTGACTTGACGCCGAAACAAAAAGATGAAAAGACGTAAAAATGAAACGACGTAAAGACGAGACGACAAAAGATTAGAAAACAAGACTAAAATGTCTTGATTGTGCTATTATTGTTTATAAATATTATACTTTCTAGTTTCACATTTCTAAATCCTACACTATTATCACTTAGCATGACACGCTTACTGAACAACAACGTAAAGACGATAGGACGTAAAAACGAAACGACATAAAGAGGAAAAGGCGAAATGACGAGACAACGTAAGATTAAGAAATAACACGAAAGTGTCTTGATTGCATTGTTATTGTTTTAAATATTATACTCCCTAGTTTCACGTATTAAAATCCTACATACATATTTTACAATACTATGAACACAAAACGTCTTTCCTCTGCTTGCCCCGGGAGACTCAACGGCTCATTCGCGAAATGTATTTCGTCGCGAAAAATCGCACCCTTATCAGACGCAGACCCCCGGATCCATCGGACGTTATCTCATCGCGGACAAATCAGGATTCGGCGTCGGCGCATTTCTCGAGATAAGACGCGTACCTCTCGCGAAGAGAAGCCCTGTTACGGTTGGCCGAGATTGCAGCGTAATCTGCGGCCAATCAAGGGCTCGCGGCTGCTCGTTATCGCAATCGCTATCGCGCGCCAATCCTGTTCCGCCGATAGCGCGAAAGGTACGACCTGTATCTCCGCTACTTCACTTCCGGCCTGCTGCGCGCGAGGAATCGATTTCAAACGGAAACGGACGATAGCGAGGAAGGAACGCTTCGTTATGAGCATCTGCACTTTTTATGTCTTTCGGGAGAAAACGTGTTTCTGTGTTGCGTTAACAGTTTAAGGACCGCTAAGAAGATGTAAGAAATACGCCTGGGACCGCACGTTTTTCGGAAAGTTGTACGTTACAAAAAATTATAACTTTGTTATTTATGAAACAATTTTTGTGAAATTTTCAGAAATTATGTAATTGGAAGTACTTTAGGTATTATTAAAAAACATATGTTTTTTAATAATTATCATAACTTTTTTTTACTAAAAAATGAAAATACGAAAAAAACATGAAGGCAATCGAGTTTAATATATTGAATATTGATGTAAATACTTAAATAGACAAAATAGATACAATGTATCAAAATAAGTAACATCTAAAAACAGCGTGTAGAAAACACGAGAAAACTTGCGAGCGGTCCTTAAAGTGTTAACACTTTGACAGTTGAATACTCTCAGCCGAAGCGTTCGCTGAAAACGAAATGCTTTCGATAGTTTGAAGTCTACTGACGGATTATGTATGGCGCAACTGAGTTATGATGGTAATTCTTAATTTGTGCCGAATAAAATTTTCGATAGTTTGAAGTCTATTGACGGATTATGTAAAGCGCAATTAAGTTATGATGGTAATTCTTGATTTGTGCCGACTTAATTAATGCAAGAAGTATTTCATGTTTTTTTTTTAATAATTATCAGGCGGCATACGTGTAACAACAGTCGTTTAACACATTGTTGACCGGTTCCAAGTTAACTCGTGTTTCACGTCGAAATATTGTTGATCGGTCACGAGTTAATGCGTGTCTTATGCCCAAACGTTACTGATCGGTCACTAGTTAATCATATTTACACTTGCGTTACCTGTTTTAATTTTTGAAACGCAGGGCAATATAGAATATTGCAGAAGTATTGGTTATCGTGTTCAGTGGTGTCCGATTTATTATAAAAATATACTTTTCTTGGTATTGAGGCTTTTATTACAATTCTAGTATTATACGCGAATATTTTATTCGGTGGCCCGAGTGATTTTTCAATAAGTTGTGGTGAATTAGAAAATTATTGTTTATGAAGGGCATAATTTAGTTCTTTAAAAGGAAAACGTAGCGTAAGAAGATATATGTCCAAAACCTGTTGCGTGCAAATACGCGTAAATTATTGCTGTACAATTAATCACACGAAACAATATAAAAAGTTATATAACATACATATCCAAAGTTTGATTTTAGTTCAGCACGTATAAATAAACTTATTGACAACAACTTATTAACAACGCTATAATATGGCACATTGTACAACAAATCAAAATATAGACGTGAAGCAGTATGTCGCGTATTTCGAAAACGAAGGAAAATGCGCGAGAAAACATGAATTTTGAATTTATAGCGCGGAACATACGTGTCCTTTTGTATGTAGACGGATTCATATTTACGTAAATATCGGAGTTTTACCTTTAACAGTTACAACCTGACTCACGCGGTTAGAGTAATTAGTGCCAAATTCACACATTTGTAACGTCGATGTATAACGTGTCGGTATATTTTTGTGATGAGTAGCAACACTGAATGCGGGATTATTACACAGGTGATAGTAGCTCTAAGTGCAATGTTTGGTATTAATCACTTTTTGCTATCTGACACTACGGAAAGTGCAATTGCCCTAATGGTTTGCTCGCCTTTGAACAATTTTGTCACAAGTTTTTGCCTCCATGGCAACCATTCTTTCCAGCAGGCACGTTTCTTGTCGGTGTTATATCGGTGCATTTGTTTTCTTAATATTACGGCATGTGCCGAGTGTTCTTTGTATTACCCAATGCGTGACTGCCCAAGTGCAATTTTATGCGCGCGTGACGAAACAAACCTTGCGGCGAAGGTCAGTAAATTATATTATACGTTACGGCAGTTTTTTCTGACCAGATCCTTACTTATCTCTTTTTTCATCCCATCATAACTCCGGATGATACTTTATTTCTTTTCACATTTTCGCCGTGGGTAGTATGTACGCAATCAAATCTACCGCATCGTTTATTAACGGAAAAATCTGGTATACTGTTTTACGGTTTGAAAAATAAAAAAAAAGTAATTTTTGTTGTAGACGTTCATGTCAATAGAACTTGGCGATATATTAACTATTGGTTTAATTGTTTAACTATTATACTTTTTAATAATTACATAACGTATGTATACAAATAATCTAACAACTGTTTAAAATTGACGGAAAAATATAGTGTAAAAATGCAAGAATACATACTAAATTGTAACCACACATTTCAACATATTCTATGTATTTTTATCAACGGAACTTGATCGTTACTTTTAGTATTGCTTAAACAGTTAAACAGTTTGATCGGACCTTAAAACCCTATATCTGATTTTTTCGCTATACATACCAAGAAAAATAATAAAAATATCTTCATTATCAATTGTTCAATATCACGGGTAGCAAATTATAACAAACGTCTGCATTGGCAACATTTTTACGAGCGTAATAGTAAATTAATGTACGTAGTGAAAAATATATACGCAATCAAATCTACCAATTTAATTGGTTAATTGTTATACTGTTTAATAATTATACAATATAATATAAAAATAGTATAAAAATAGTCTAAGTATATCAGATTATTTCGTTACACATACCAAGAAATAGTTATTGCCAACAGTATACATATTATTCATTATCTACCTTTATTCCGCGAAATCGAACTGTGGCATTTATTGTGAAATGACACAATAAACAGTGATGTTTGGGGGTCGTTGTACCTGCGGGGCGAAATATTGCGCACGAATGCCGCTCACGAAAACGTGCCCGTCCATTGAGTAAGCCGACCAAGTAGTAACGGCCATTTAACGACTTAACCAGTCAACGAGCGTGCACGCCAGACAGAAGACAGGAAGGCGAAAGGAGAAAGGGAGAGGAGAATGTCTTTCTTAGAGAAACACTTCTTCGCTTTATGCAGACATTACGTGATAGGGATCCTACAATGTGCGGACTTAGGCAGAGAGAGAAAGCTTACATAAGTAGTTCAACAAGACGCTTCTTGCCTAAACTATCAAGTGTCTTGCGGTTCTAATGCATGTAGCGACGCATCCCAAATTTTCGACGACAAACTTAGCGGGTACTGTGGAATGTTAACACGTTGACTGCCATGCGTATTTTCCTGTATTAGAACGGCGATGCTATGAAATATTAGAGTGTTTGGTTAAATTATGAAAAATGTAAATTATGTGCAGATATTGGAGACCAAAGGATCGCATCACTATTCTAACAATAACTGCATTTATAAAATAATTTTTAAGTAAAATCTCTTGCGTCGGTTAATGGTCACGGCAGTCAAAGTGTTAAGAGGACAATGACAATACAGATTGGGCCTACACATTAACTTAGCAACTGGTGCCGTGTGTAAGGAAATACTGCGCAAAACTCTTCGACGCCTATGCACTTTTATCTCACTCGCTCATTTTAATTGTATTCTCGTTTCTCTATAAAATTTCATGTTCATAAATCTCTGTCATTAGTATGGTAGAATATGTTCTTTTAAATAATATAAGGGTTTAATTACTTAACTAGGTGGTACTTAAAGAAACTGTGGAAGATTAAGAGGACAAAGACAATACAGATTGGGCCTATACATTAACTTAGCAACTGGTGCCGCGTGTAAAAAAATACTGCGCAAATTTCTTTGACGCCTTTGCACTTTCATTTTACTCGTTCGTTTCGATTGTATTCTCGTTTCTCTACACAATTTCATGTTCATAAATCTCTCTTATTAGTATGGTAGAATATGTTCTCCTAAGTAATATAAGGGTCTAGATACTTAACTAAATGGAACTTAAAGAGAATAATAAGGTCTCTTTCATTAATATTCAATGTATACACGATTTTATTTCCACCTACCTCGCTTATTAATATAGTAGAATGCGTTCTGCTAAATAATACAGATGCCTAGATACTTAACTAACGTCTAAATAGTAGTTAAAGATAATGATAAGGTCTCTTTCATTAATGTAGCAAGAATAAGTAGATCGAGTAGTAGAATATCTGAAAGCGATGCTTTTTTACCAGAGCTATCAAGTGTCTCGCAGTTCGAACTAATCACAGACCATGGAACTCGAAAAGACAAAGATACTGTCTATTGGGTCCATACATTAACATAGAGCGATCGAAGGTGTATGCAAAAAGATATTACGTAATAAATCTCTTCATTACTTCTTCTATCTCCTCCTGGTTCTGCTGTTCAGTTTCATTATTGTCGGTTCCTTTCATTAATATAATAAAAAATATAAACACGTAACGCTTCTTACCTGAACTATTAAGTTCAAATGCATCTTGCAACATATCCGAAATTTTTTAACCCGTACTCCTAAGCGACTATAAAAAGTCGACTTTATCTCTATCGTTATCTCGCAGTTCGAACTGATCACAAACTATGGAACTCGAAAAGACAAAGATACTGGAGAGAGAGAGAGAAGATACTGAACACGAAAAGACAAAGATACACGTCTCATGAATATAATAAAAAATGTAGACTAATACGTAACGCATCTTACCTGAACTATCAAGTTCAAACGCATCTGGTAACATATCCGGAATTTTTTAACCCGTATTCCTAAACGACTATAAAAAGGCAAAGACAATGGAAATTGAAGCCGTACTTTAACTTAGCACGACTGGCGGTGCGTGCAACGGAATAACACCTAAATATTTATCGTCTTTTCCGTTGTCTTCTCACACCTTTATTTCTCTCGTTCTCTTTCTTCTTACCATCAGTTTCTCATCATTCCACTAAAATATGTCGTTCGACACGTGACGCTTCTTACCCACCCTATCAAGTTAGCATACATTTAACGGGACATAAGAAATTCTCTAACCCATACTCATGAGCGACTAGCAAAAAGACAAGGACAATGAAGATTGGGCCCATATATTAAGTTGCCACGACTGGAGGCGTGTGCAAGTAAATACCACGTAACAAATCTCTTCGTCACTTTTTCTAAGTCCCTCTGTCTCTGCTGTTCAGTTTCATTATTGTCGGCTCCTCTCATTAATTTAATAAAAAATGTAAACTAACACGTAACACAAGGACAATGAAGATTGGGCCCATATATTAAGTTGCCATGACTGGAGGCGCGTGGAAGAAAATACCACGTAACAAATCTCTTCGTCAGCTTTTCTATCTCCCTCTGGCTCCGCTGTTCAGTTTTATTATTGTCGGTTCCTCTCATTAATATAATAAAAAATGTAGACTAACACGTAACATACAGACAATGAAAATTGGGTCCGTACTTTAACTTAACCCGACTCGAGGCGCGTGCAAGGGAATAATACGTAACAAATATCTTTGTCACGTCTTTTATCTTTCTCTCTCTCTCTGCTGTTCAGTTTCATGATTGTCGGTTCCTTTCTTTAATTGAATAAAAAATATAGACTAACACGTAACAAAAAAAGGTAATGAAAATTGGGCCCGTACTTTAACTTAGAACGATTGGAGGCGCGTGTAAGGAAATAACATGTAAATATATTCGTCTTCTCTTCCGTTGTCTTCTGACACCTTCTTTTCTCCCGTTCTCTCTCTTCTTACCGTCAGTGTCTCATCATTCCACCAAAATATGTCGTTCGACACGTGACGCTTCTTACCCAGCCTATCAAGTCAGCAGACATTTAGCGGGACATAAAAAATTCTCTAACCCATACTCATGAGCGACTAGCAAAAAGACAAGGACAATGAAGATTGGGCCCATATATTAAGTTGCCACGACTGGAGGCGCGTGGAAGAAAATACCACGTAACAAATCTCTTCGTCGCCTCTCCCGCTCTCTGCTCGCTCCTTTATTTCTATCGTCCTCTCGCTCCTCTATTCAATCTCATTCTCGCCGTTCTCTCTCGTTCGGCCGCGCCGTCCTTTTCCTCTTCCGTCTTCTGTCTCTCCTCTCTTGTTCTCGAGCCCTGCAGCGCTTGCATACGCACGCCGCCAATTATAAGCTCCCCACTTGCCTCTTCTTCTTCGCCAACTGTGCGTCTCCTTCTTCCTCAGCCCTCGGCGCGCCTTCCTCGAGGAGGATGAGGGGAACTGCTATCTGATGCCGCGGTAGAGGTGTTAATTCACGCTGGCTTCCTCACCCTTTCCCCTTCCCGCCGAATCCTCTCACCCTCGCGCCGTCCGCCTACATTCTTCTTTACCTCGCGCACGCCTCGCCGTTTCCTACCCTTCGGGATCTTTACGTACTCTTACGTCGCTTGTGCGTCAGGCAGCGGGATGGCATGATTTTGAAGCGTCGCAATTTAACGATTTTTGAGTAACGGTTTGAGTCCCAGGCCTAGTTCAGAAAATCTTCTCGGGAAATACCAAGCGATAATGGTTGCTTTCATTTATGTTTAATTCAATTTAATTCAATGTATCTTTACGTCGTTTATGCGTCAGGCAACGTGGTGACATGATTCCGAAGCTTCGCAATTTAATGATTTTTGATTAACGGTTTGAATCCCAGAGGTAGTTCAGAAAATCTTCTTGAGGAATACTAAGCGATAGCGGTTGCTTCTATTTATGTAGAAGAATGTCAAACAGAGCAACAGCGGTTGTGTGTTTATAAAAAAAGTATCATTTAACATGTTGATTGCCGCGTCACCAGTATTCGGGTGACGGTAAAAATCTTGATTTTTGGGTTAAACTGTTATGAAAGTAACTTTGACTATGCGTCAATACAGAGAGCATATTTGAAAAGAAGAAATGAATTTCGGCGTACATACGCTTTCTTAAATATTTCGTCTTGGGGAAAGATTTTCAACTACATGCATTTTTACGTACTCTTATGTTGTTTGTGCGTTAGGCACCGGGATGGCATGATTTTGAAGCGTCGGAATTTAACGAATTTTGATTATCGCTTGAGTCACAGAGGTAGGTCAAAAAATCTTCTTGGAAAATATCAAGCGATAGCGGTTGCTTCAATTTATGTCGGAGAATGTCAAATAGGGCAACAGCGGTTGTGTGTTTATCAAATATCATTGAACACAATTGCCATGTCACCGGTATTCGGAGGATGCTGAAAATTTTAATTTTTGAGTTAAATTGTTATGAAAGTAACTTTAACGATGTGTCGCTTGAGAAAACATATTTGAAAAAGAAGAAATAATTTTCGGTGCATACAGGCTTCCTTAGATACTTCGTCTTGAGAAAAGATTTTTAACTGAATGCATTTTTACGTATTCTTATGCCGCTTGTGCGTCAGGCAGCGAGACGGCATGATTCTGAAGCGTCGCAATTTAATGATTTTCGAGTAATGGGTTAAATCGCAGAGTTCAGGAAATCTTCTGAAGGAATACGAAGCGATAGCGTTTGCTTCAATACAGGTTGAAGAATGTCAAATGGGACAACAGCGGCTGTGTGTTTATCAAATATCATTTAACCCTAAAAATCTTGATTTTTGAGTTAAATTGTAACGAAAATAACTTTAATGATGCGTCACTACAGAAAGCATATTTGAAAAGAAGAAATAATTTTCGGCGCACACATACTTTCTTAGATACTTCGTCTTGAAGAAAGATTTTCATCTGTATGCATGTTCCTAAACGTTTCAATGTAAAGGTGCTTATCTTCTGCTATGATAAGAAACAACAGGTCCAGTACAATTTTTCAGTATAGATTTTCAACTCGATGGAAATTCCTAGGCATTTTATTCAAATGTAATCGCGCGTGGCCTTACGGCGATTTTCTTATAAACTTACATGGCAGTCAACATGTTAGAAGTGTAGAGTTAGTAATTCCTTTCCGTGTATAGGGTTTGGGTTTTGTTACAATTTAAATTATGACCGTTTTCATTTGTATAGTCGATGAAGACAGTGGATGCTTCGAATTTGTAGTTTCTATTACTTTTGTTATCATTTTCGACGATTTCGGAAAGCCGCTCTTAGCAATTGTTGTTTATTTTGTTATGTCTTAAAAACGCTATGTTTTGGGATCCTTAGGTTTGTTCTTATGCAAGAATTTACAGTTTCTGTGTCGTTATGAAGTACTGCAATTTCAACCAAAAAAAGGATTTCCAAAAATCTTTGAACCCACCAAATGCTGAAATAAATTAAACGAATTTTAATTTAACGGTTCAGTCAATTGGTCAGGTAGGCAAAGCATCCAGTAATCGTTATTGTGGTTAGGTACATTCAAATTATTGTTACAGTTATGACTTGAATGCTTTGTCAGTTTTCTCAAAGTATTATTCGTCATGTAATCCTCAAGCTACCATGGGTAGTTTGAAATAATTATTAAAACTGCAATTTTTACAATCTGCATTATTGATTACCGATACACATTAGCACTACAATGTTTATAATTCTTTTTTAATTGTATCAAAACTATCATCCAACTTCACAATTGTTCGATACGTTTCTCAGTACCCCAGAAAACAAAATGCCACGATACAAGAAACAACGGCAAAATTTCGTAACGTCGTGACTTAACATTTAAATTCGCCGGCGTCGTTTGCGTCGAATTAATGCACAGAAGCTAGCGATACTCGTCGATGCGCTAAATAATAACGATTGCGACACCGGCATCGACACATTCGCTCAATCGTATTAATCAAGATTACGCGGTCGCGCACGCGAGTGAAGAGTTCAATAAAATTACGCGAGTCGAATGGAATTAGCGTGGGCCCTTGTGCAAACGTTTGTTCACCCGTAAATCAAGCGAATCGGCCGGCTCCCCTGTAATTGTAGCGGGCGCGACTCCCGGTGGATGGAAATTCGTTATGGCTTGCGGGGCAATTATCGCACGCCAGCGAGCTGCTCGTACATGGAGAGAAATCGAGCGTCGATGCGTTGCATCAGCTAAGGATCTGTCTCTCATTGTTCGCCAGGGGGCTTTGGCAATCCGCAGGTTCGCACGTGAGAATTCTTCAGTGGAATCGCCGGCGGAAGCCGGAAAAATCATGAGCGATGACCTAGTGCGCGGAAAATCGGTTGTTTATTTACGGATTTGAAGCCGTGGGAGTTTTGCTTGGTATTCTTGAAATAACCGTACTTTTTTCGGGACGTTCAGCTCCGTCTTTAGATGGGTGTACTTATAATTGTTAGTATATTAATATTTTGTTGTATTTTTTATAGTATGGAATAATAATTATAATTGTAAAGTAAAGCCTGGAGGTGCGAGGGGAGAATTTCTTCATACGGATACATATTTGAAACAAGGGGACCCGGGGCTATTGATATATGTAGTAGTTGATGTAGGTATATAGTATTAAAAAAAAGATACAATCGGAGCAATAATTATAAAAGCACATTAAATCTGTATATAAACAAATAATTGTGGGTCTGTGTGAAATAATGCCTGCATCAAGCAGTGGACGTGAAAATAATTTTTTTTCTCCATAAATCAAACGATAAACTCGAATTTTTCATATTTATTCGACACACCTGCGGTTGAGTAAAAATGCCTTGCGTCACGCAGTGCATGTGAAAATAATCTTCTCATCTACAAACCGGACCATTTTGTTACAATTATTCAATACACGTGCAATCGAGTAAAGAAATATCTCGCATCAAAGAGTGTCCGCGAAAATAATTTTCTCATGTGCAAATCGAACGACAAACTTGAATTTTTTACACTTATTCGACACACCTGCAGTTGAATAAATAATGCCTTGTGTCAGGCAGTCCATGCGACAATAATCTTCTCATTTCTAAAACGGACCATTTTTTTCCACACTTATGCAACACTTGTACAGCCGTATAATGCAATACTGGTGCAGCCGCATCAAATAGTGTCCGAGAAAATAATTTCCCCATCTGCAAATCAAACGACAGACTTGAATTTCTCACATTTATTCGACACATCTGCGGTTGAATAATAAAATGTCTTGCGTCAAGCGGTGCATGTGAAAATAATCTTCTCATCTACAAAACGGAGAATTTTTTCCACACTTAATCTACACATGTGCAGTAGTATAAAGAAATACCCCGCATCAAAGAGTGTCGACGAACATTTCCTCATCTACAAAACGGAAGATTTATTCACACTTATTCAACACATGTGCAGCCGTATAAAGAAATACCCCGCATTAAAGAGTGTCCGCGAAAATAATTTCTTCGTCTACAAAATTAACCATTTTTCATACTTATTCAACAGAGGTGCAGCCGTGTAAAGAAATACCTCGGATTAAAATGGTATCCACACAAATAATTTTTTTCTTTGCAAATCGGACCACAAACTTGAATTTTCCACACTTATTCGATACACCTGCGGTTGAGCAAAAAATGCCTTGCGTCAACCAGTGCATGCGAAAATAATCTTCTCTGCTACAAAACGGACCATTTTTTCACACTCAATCAACACATCTAAAGCCGTATAAAGAAATACCCCGCATCGAATAGTGTCCACGCAAATAAATTCCTCATTTGCAAATCAATTGATGAACTCGATTTTTCCACACTTGTTCGACACACGTGCGGTTGAGTAAAAAATGCTTTGCGTCAAGCGGTATATGCGAAAGTAATCTACTCATCTACCCAATGGACCATTTTTTCACACTTATTCAACACATGTGCAGTCGTGTAAAGAAATACCCCGCATCAAAGAGCAAAAATAATTTTTTTATGTCGAAATCCAATGACAAACTTGAATTTTTCACATTTATTCGACACACCTGCGGTTGAGAAAAAAATGCCTTGCGTCAAGCAGTGCATGCGAAAATAATCTTCTCATCTACAAAATGGATGATTTTTTCACACTTATTCAATACATATGCAGCCATGTAAAGAAATACCTCGCATCAAAGAGTGTCCGTGAAAATAATTATCTCATGTACAAATCCAACGACAAGTTCGAATTTTTCACATTTAATCGACACACCTGCAGTTGAGTAAAAAATTCCTTGCAAATCAAACGACAAATTTAAATTTCTTCACACTTATTCAACACATGTGCAGCCGTGTATAGAAATACCCCGTATCAAGTAGTATCCATGAAAACAATTTTCTCATCTGCAAATCAAACGAAAAACTTGAATTTTTCACCCCAGCGATCTTGGCGTTCTTATCGATGGTCGCCATGGGACGAGACGTCGATTCGTCAAAAACTCAATTTTTGTCCGCCGCCACCCTTCGAAAATGGATATTCCCGGCGTGTCAATTTACGCCCGTTGTCTCTCTGCCGCCGCATCGCGCTTTATTAGAGATGATTGATCGTGCGTTCCGAAAATAATCCTCTCCCGAAAAAATAAGTAGATCTCCGTATCCGTGAATCGTTCGTTAGGTGGGCCCCCTACTTCGACCGGTCAGTAAAATGAATAAAACGAGCGAAACGACAGCCGTAAAACGAGATCGTCGACTGATTGGACCTCTCGTCCCACGTGCAGGTATACCGGGTGACTTCGTTAGTAGCGGCTGATCGTATCTGCGCATCCGGAGTAAAGCGCCAGGTCTAATCTCTGAAAAGTGTAGGGACTTCTTCAGCAGAAGGAACGCTCGTATTCCGCTGGAGGAAAGCACTCAGTACCTGCCCTGGCATCATTTCTCCTTCATCCGAGTCAGTGAGAGTTCACTTCATCTCTCCAGCGCTCATGACAGATGCGCTGCTAATTCTCTAACGCTGCTTCGATAAGAGAATGGAGTCGTCTGGTAATTAACACGAGAAAAGTCGAAATGGTTGTGAGCATGACGAAATACAGTTAGTGCGGAGAGCAATTCATTTCGAACGATACTTCGAGGCACGCCTTCAACATTCAGCACGGATACGTTGCTCACCTTGTAACATTGCTGGGGAAAGAAATCAAAGTCATCTGACAATTTTACGGTCTAGTAAGTTCTGGAGGGTCAATTGCATTCCCTTGAAAAAATTGAAAGAAATATTTTCAGTCGGAAAATGTTAATTTGGCTTTTACTTTTATCGTAAAACTGAACGTACAAGCCATTTTTATTTATATTAAGACCGGGTTGTCACCGATTGTACAGATATGATAATTAATGTAACGTGAAAAAATTGTAATTGATTCGGGCATGATGAATCAATTCCACCAAGGAAATAGACGCAGTGTTTTTGATGCAAAATATCTAACCAAGAGAATACAATTTTATATACTGGAATCACTTTAGAAAACTTATGACGATTTTATGACTTTATGACTTTATGATTATTATGATTTTCGCGTTCTATGTTGCGGTTAACATAAAACACAAATGAGTATTTTTGTTTTTACGTTTCGACATTTCTACGTCTCTTTCAGGGGCATGCAAACGATACACTAAATCATTGTTACGCTGTAAGATGTTCCAAACCTTAGTTCGATATATAATCTAGAACAGAAAAGGGCGTATAAACTTTTTTCCAAAAACCCGTAACAAAGATTTAGTGTACCACTTACATTCTCTTGGAAACGGCACATAGAAGTGTCCAAAGCATAGGGCAAATCGTTATAATTTTGATCCTTCATTTTGGCCGTAAAAACGGAAGGCCACAGCTCATTTATGTTAGAATTCCTAAATACTTGGTCTTCATCACGTTTTTATGTTATCACGAAATCGAGAAAGTGGAAAATGCATATCGATAAAGTGTAATTGCAGGACACTGAGAGAAAAAAGTTTTCATGTAGACGTGTCCAAAGCGTAGGGCAAATCGTTATAACTCGATCTTTCATTTTGGCTGTAAAAACAGAAGGCCAAAGTTAATTTACGTTAGAATTCCTAAATACCTGGACTTTATCACATTTTATGTTATCATGAAATCGTTTAAATTTCATCACGACGGCGTATGAAAGAACTTGAGAATCGGGAGAGCAGAAAATGCGTATCGATAAAGCGTAATTGCAATACATTGAAAGAAAAAAGATTTCACATAGACGTGTCTAAAACGTAGAACAAATCGTTATAATTCGATCCTTTATTTTGGCCGTGAAAACAAGAGGCTAAAGCTCATTTACGTTAGAATTCCTAAATACGTCAACTTTATCACATTCTTATGTTATCATGAAATCGTTTAAATTTCATCTCGACGGCGTGTGAAAGAACTTGAGAATCGGGAGAGCGGAAAATACGTATTGATAAAGCGTAATTGCAGGATATTGAAAGAAAAAAGTTTTCACGTAGGCGTGTTCAAAACGTAAAGCAAAACGTTATAATTTCATCCTTCATTTTGGCCGTGAAAACAGAAGACCAAAATATATTTACGTTAGAATTCCTAAATACCTTGGCTTTATCACGTTTTTATGTTATTATGGAATCGTTGAAATTTCATCCTGACGGCGTGTGAAAGAACTTGAGAAGCGGGAGAGCGGAAAATGTGTATTGATAAAGCGTAATTGCAGGACATTGAGAGAAAAAAGTTTTCACTTAGATGAAAACGGCACGAAAACGTGTCCAAAACGTACGGCAAAATGTTATAATTCGATCCCTCATTTTGGCCGTGAAAACAGAATGCCAAAGCTCATTTACGTTAGAATGCCTAAATACCTGGACTTAATCACATTCTTATGTTATCATGGAATCGTTTAAATTTCATCTCGACGGCGTGCGAAAGAACTTGAGAAGCGGGAAAACAGAAAATGCGTATCGATAAAACGTAATTGCAGGACATTGAGAGAAAAAAGTTTTTACGTAGACGAAAACGGTACGTAGACGTGTTCAAAACGTACAGCACATCGTTATAATTTAATTCTTCATTTTGGCCGTGAAAACAGAAGTCCAAAGCTCACTTACGTTAGAATTCCTAAATACTTCAACTTTATCACATTTCTATGTTATCATGAAATCGTTTAAATTTCATTTTGACCGCGTGCGAAAGAACTTAGGAAGCGAGAAAGCGGAAAATGCGTATCGATAAAGCATAATTGCAGGACATTGGCAGAAAAAAGTTTTCACCTAGAGGAAAACGGTGCGTAGACGTGTCCAAAACGTACAGCACATCGTTATAATTTGATCTTTCAATTTGACCGTAAATGCCAAAGTTCATTTACGTTAGAATTCCTTAATACCTGAGCTTTATCACGTTTTTCTGTTATCATGAAATCGTTTAAATTTCATCTTGATAGCATGTGAAAGAATTAGAGAAGCGGGAGAGCAGAAAATGCGTATCAATAAAGCGTAATTGTAGGACATTGAGAAAAAAAAGCTTTCATGTAGACGTGTCCAAAACGTAGACCAACACATTATAATTTCATCCTTCATTTTGGCCATGAAAACAGAAGGCCAGTTCATTTACGTTAGAATTCCTAAATACCTGGACTTTATCACATTCTTACGTTATCATGAAATCACTTAAATTTCATCTCGACGGCGTGCGAAAGAACTTGAGAAGCGGGAGAGCGGAAAATGCGTATCGATAAAGCGTAATTGCAGGACATTGAGAGAAAAAAGTTTTCACGTAAGAATCGCTGGCGGAACGGTGTTCGCGGTCTCGCAATGTTTCCCGCGATTAACCTGTTGAACATTATGAACGTAAGCTTAAGTCGCGCCGCAGGAATCGGTCTCGCTAATCTGACCAATCAACAGGTTACGTTCTCAGGAATGACCCGGAGCAGAGACTCGCCTCCTTGTTTGCCGGCAATTTGGAAATCTTAAGGAAGATCAAAGTGGAACGTTGGAAAAGAATTTCGTACTCTTTCAGCTCCCACGTTTCAATTTCAATAGAATACATTTGCTCCGCGGACAACTTTCTTCCTCACAAAAATGACTAAACGCGCTCGCGTTGAGTATGCATGTTTGTACTATAGCCGATGATTATACGAATACCATCTTGTGCATTTGCAAGTCGATGAGAGCTATTTACCCAGGTAGCAATTAGGAATGTGTGCAGATTTTGTGATATTTCTGTAATTCTTAAAACGTTCGTATAATTACGAGTGATAATCCGCATGATAATTCGTATAAAATATGAGGAACGTCTATATCTTTAGCACAAAAACGTTTTTAATTTGCATACGTCCTGCAGTAACTTAGGTTCTTTATATTTCCTGTAATCCTTAAAATGTAATTAGTACAATTGGTACTGGTAATTGGTACAATTACGACTAATAATTCGTATAAAAAATGACCGACATCTACATCTTTATCATAAAAACGTTTTCTATTTGCATACGACTTGCACTAATGTAGGTAGTCTATATTTGCTGCAATTCTTAAAACGTTGGTATAATTACGAGTGATAATTCGTATAAAATATAACTGACATTTACATCTTTGACACAAAAATGTTTTTTACTTGCATACCAGTTACACTAACGTAGATGCTCTATATTTCCTGTAATTCTTAAAACGTCAGTATATTTACGAGTGATAATTCGTATAAAAAATGACCAACACCTACATCTTTGTCGCAAAAATATTTTTTACTTGCATACGACTTACACTAACGTAAATACTCTATATTTCCTGTAATTCTTAAAACGTCAGTATATTTACGAGTGATAATTCGTATAAAAAAGTGACCGACCTCTACAACTTTACCACAAAAACGTTTTTGATTTGTGTACGACTTGCAGTAATGTAGATTCTCTATATTTCCTGTAATTCTTAAAACGTTGGTATAATTACGAGTGATAATTCGTATTAAAAAATGACCGACATCTACATTCATCTTTGTCGCAAAAATGTTTTTTTCTTGCACACGGCTTACACTAACGTATACATATTCTATATTTCCCGTAATTTTTAAAACGTCAGTATAATTACGAGTAATAATTCGTATAAAAAATGACCGCCATCTACATCTTTAGCAAAAAAACGTTTTTTACTTACATACGACATGCAGTAATGTAGATTCTATATATTTCCTGTAATTCTTAAAACGTCGGTATAATTGCGAGTGATAATTCGTATAAGAACTGACGGACATCTACATCTTTGCCGCAAAAATGTTGTTTACTTACATACCACTTAGACTAATGTAGTTATTCTATATTTCCTGTAATTCTTAAAACGTCGGTATAATTACGACTGATACTTCGTATAAAAAATGACCGACCTCTACAATTTTGTCACAAAAATGTTTTTCACTTGCATACGACTTACACTAACGTAAATACTCTATATTTCCTGTAATTCTTAAAACGTCAGTATCATTTCGAGTGATAATTCGTATAAAAAGTGACCGACTTCTTCAAGTTTGTCACAAAAACGTTTTTCACTTGCATACGACTTACACTAACGTAGATACTTTAGATTTCCTGTGATTTTTAAAACGTTGATATAATAACGAGTGATAATTCGTATAAAAAATGACCGCCATCTACATCTTTACCACAAAAACGTTTTTTACTTACGTACGACTTGCAATAACGTAAATTCTTTATATTTCCTGTAATTCTTAAAACGTTAGTATAATTGCGAGTGGTAATTCGTATAAAAAAATGACCGACATTTATACCACTTACACTAACGTAGATACTCTGTATTTCCTGTAATTTTCAAAACGTGAATATAATTACGAGTAATAAATCGTATAAAAAGTGACCGACCTCTACATCTTTGTCACAAAAACGTTTTTGACTTATATACGACTTACATTAATGTAGATGCTCTAGATTTCCTATAATTCTTAAAACATCGGTATAATTACTACTGATAATTCGTATAAAAAATGACCGACATCTACATCTTTGTGACAAAAATGTTTTTTAATTCCATCCACTTTGCACTAATGTCACGACGCGCACGTGTCCCATTAGAAATAACCGCATTTACGATACTCGTGGGATCTGAAAAGGGACAGTGCCCCGGCGATCGCTTGTCCGGCGTCAACAAGGTGCAAAAGTGTGAGAAACGTGAGTCGTCGATGAACAAGTGCCACACCCGACCCGTCGACCTCAATGTTATAATATTATCACCTCGCAGTCGCCTATAATAAGTCGTTTGCAGCGTAGCCGCGTTGGCCGAGTGTTCTGCCGTTGTTCAAAGTCGACGTACGAAATCGATGCACGGTCGACAATCGGGATAACCGAAACGTGTCAGCTGGAAAAGCCGTCGGGGCAATGACCAGTTTCACGGCTGGTCCATTGTGGTAATTGCCTTCAGCCGTGAGGTCGATTTCGATACTTTGGCGGGTCGGGTTACTGACGATTTCAAAGAAATTTTAACCGTTCGAGTCCCACGCAGCGCGATCGCGCTGTTCAGGTTTCAAGTCGAAAAGTCCCACTAGTTTTATTGCGATGCACTATTGACGATAGACGCACAATTTTATTGATAATTATTCTTCGCATAGTTATTGTTTTGGTGCGAACCATGTGAGCAAAACATTTTGTCTCTAATTTCCATCACTTTAAATTATATTTATTTGATAAACACAACCGCTGTTGTCGCATTTGACGTTTTCCGACATAAATTGAAGCAAGCGCTATCGCGCTGCTTGGTATTTCTCGACAAGATTTTCTGAATTTTTTGCGCGTAGTTACTGTTTTGGTGTGGATCGTCTGAACAAAACATTTTGTCTCTAATTTCCGTTACTTTAAATTATACTTATTTGATAAACACAACCGCTGTTGCGCCATTTGACGTTTTCGGACATAAATTGAAGCAAGCGCTATCGCACTGCTTGGTATTTCTCTACAAAATTTTCTGAATCACCTCTGGGATCCACACGGTTAATTATTGGTATGCGGTGGGTGAGTCGGATAACTTGGTTAACCCCTTACCGTACCAAATAACTCGGAAAAATTTGGGCCCAAGCGATGTGCAGAAATGTTCGCGAAAGGAGTCAAAGTGGCTGAGACCTATTGTCCGAATTTGAAACAAATTATATCTTGCAACTCCTTATAAGTACCTGTGCGCTTATTAACTTCATGCGATAATGCTCTTGTGGAATTCAAATGAACTTGGACCGAAAACTTTTAAATAAATAATGTAATTTGTATTATGTATATATTTCTGACACGATATATCAATTTTGATCACGAGTCAGACTCGTGGTATTCATGTTTAGCCCGAAATTCTCATCACGAGTTAGACTCGTCATATTCACGTTTGACCCGAGATTCTCATTACGAGTGATATTCATGTTTAGCCCAAAATTCTCATCACGAGTCAGGCTCGTCATATTCACGTTTGGCCCGACATTCTCATCACGAGTCAGACCCGTGAAAGTATAGCAAAGGGTTAATTCAGTGTTGCGTTTGATACCGTGATTTGCCTAAGCGTTTTGTTAGTTTTCATTGAGTTTAATCCTTTTACTGGTAGGCCCATCTACGCAGTACGTGCGAAGACTGCCAGGGCCGATTTGGTATTCACGTTTCTATGAATTGCTTTATAAAGAACAAAATGCTGATTTTCTGAAGGAAAGTTTTAGAATTTATTATTTTCGAACTTAGAAGATTTTGAATACAATTCTAGTGAAATGAAATATTTAATAATAAATAATGTATATCTTTATATTTAGGTTACATAAAATATACGTGGAAAAGTATTTACACAAAAATATATTAAAGATAACGACCAAGCATGAGTGAAAACAAACTTGACACTCAGAGGGTTAATCTTTTACTTAAAGAGGTTAATCCTTAAAATTATAGAGTAAGGGAAAAAGTGATAGAAGCGTCTTGTTTTAATCAGACAAATTTGAAAATTGAGTACAAGTCTGAACAGTTGATACGTGGTGTCATATGGCATGGGTGGTAAGTAGTATGACTTGAAAAATTCGGTAGTGCGGTTGATAGTGTGTTGGTTTTGACTAAGTTTGATTCATGAAAGTAGGTAATATATATATATATATATGTATATATATATATATATATATATATATATATATATATATATATATATAAGTAGGTAATGTGGAATACTTAATTTAAAATAGTTGTTAATAAACGAGAAACGCGTTATTTTAATGAAACACACGTGGAAATTCTGTAGAAATTCAAATTATCCATATTCTGTTGGTTTTGATATTGTGTTATTCTTGACTAAGCTTAGTACAGAAATTATAGGATAATAGTAGTGTTCAAACAATTCTCAAGAAGACACAAAAAATTGACAGAAATATAAGTATATGTACAGTTCTTATTTCCAAGCATTTTCAAGAGGCTTTACGACGTAAGCCACTCGCAGTAATACTTCCTAATTACAATGGATATCGCCAGTATGATTTGAAGTATAATAACTCTACGATAAGTAGAGTTCTAAACTTCCGAAACTGATGGTTATGGTTGAAAAATGTATCAAAAGCGTCCGAAAATCACGGTAGAAGAATGAAAGAACTAATAATATATAATAGAAACTAATAAATTGCAATTCATTTACAATTCAAATTACAATTTACACGAAGTATTAATATAGAAAAACTTTCAACACGAGCTGTAATTGATTTATTAGTATCGGTGACTTTTCTTTCGGAATAAACTTTCATAATAAAGCGAGTAGAATTTGAAACTTCCGAAATTGATGGTTGCGGTCGAAAAATTGGTCAAAAGCGTTCGAAAATCATGATAGAAGAATGAAAGAACTAACAATATATAATAGAAACTAATAAACTACAATTCCCACGATGTATCGGTAGGGGAATACTTTGAACACGAGCTGTAATTGATTTTTTACTCTGACCGTAGCAGCTGACTTTCTTTCCAAATAAACCTAAATTACGCTTTTATAAAATTATTACAATCGCGATTACCATTACAACGTAATGTAAACGCGTATATTAAACCCGCGAACGCGCAACGCGAAAAATCCCATCTAAGGCAAAGGTCTTTTCTCAGATGTTTTAAAAAACCAGGACAATCCTGGAAGCCATTTATCCCGCAGAAATGCAGAGTAAACCGTGCGGACGAAAACGCGTGCGTGAACGTGCACGCGTTCTATACCTCTGAAAACACTTTCTGCATAAATACATGCACATACCCCACTTTTGCCCCAATATTCGCACATCTACCTACACGAGCACTGATTTTACAGAATGCCACCTGCGACATTTCCAGATTTCCCATAACTACGTAACCGCCAACCAAAACATTCGTCAATACGCTGCACTTCTTATACCCCCACACCCCTTCAATTCCAAATCTATTTTAACACGCTTTTGGACACCAGAGGCGCCGCATGAAAAGAAAATATGAATACTCACACCACATCGCATTCTACACATTTCTGGAAAACGTGGAAGCCACACGAATAGTCTCACATCCTTACTCACACACTCCCGCAGGAACGTGAGCGGCAGAACGCCGGCTTCGTTGTCATGCAGGATGCAAAGGGGGATGAACGGTATCCCCTCATCCTCGGCACGAGGCAACTTCATCCACCCCCAGCCCCTTTCTCCCCGACCACCGTTCCTTTCCAGATGGCAAGCCGGCGCACTTCATTTCCGCGTCTTACAGGCAGCCGGCGTGCCGAAGGAAATGAAAACAATGAGATACAGCGGTCATCCGTTACCTACGCTCGTCGCATGGCGCCTCTTAACTCGCATTTATATTACTTAAGCGACTCTAAAAGCGTCCACCTCCCCCGCTCCTTCATCCGCATCCTCCTTCCGTCCTCTACCATTCTCTGCCATTCTCCTTCTCATCCCACCCGCCGGCGATTCAAACTCGCTCTCTCCGACTAGGCGACTTCTTTCTCTGGAAATCGGCCTCTTTGTCTATCTTCGACAGCCGTGAATGCTGGCAATTTAGGTTCCCCAGTACGGGCAGTCGCGCGTGTACACTCGCCCGGTAATTGTGATTTACCATTTGCCCGCGCGAAGAGAGTGTGGGATGCCTGAACTCTACGGATTCTGTGCTTTAGGGCGCCTCGGCATTTTTATGCCTTTGGGATTGTGGTCGGAGGACGATATGGAAATTTAGGACCGCATTGCTGGCGGTGCTGTGGAGTTTGTCGTTCGCTGCCGAACATTTGCGAGGAAGGGGTTGCGGGGTATGCTGGCCTGGGGTAGGCAGCGAGTACTTTTGCTGCGGCGCCGTTTGGGATGTCTTGACACATTGCACAGTAGGCAGTTTAAAGAGAACTTAAACGCTTTTTAACACTAAATGTACCGGTATTTTAGAACTACCTATATGTACTTACCGTGAGGGGTAATTTGACAACTTGTGAAATAAACGTTGATTTTCAGAAAGAAATTCCTCATTTATTAAAGTGAGGAATTGAATAATCAGATGATATAAGAATTTACAGAAAGTTAAATGAGGGGAGCAAATAAGAATGAAAGTACCATTTTAAAGTAAATTTTAAAAGGGGTTATTTTACCATGCTTGGTACGTTTAGTGTTAAAATCGCGGCTTGATAATCGACAATGTCTAAAGGTATGAAAATACAATCATAAAAATATAAATTTCTCGGTTAAAAATTAACAATATTCGAATTTAACGGATTTAATAGTACTACTTGAAAATTAGCAATATTTAAGTGAAGACCATTTGAAATTGCCGCACTAAAATCGACAATGCCTAAATTTATGAAAATACATTCATAAAAATACAAAATTCTCATTTCAAAATTGGCAATTTTTAAATTTAAGTATTTAATCGTATTCCTTGAATATTAACAATATTTAAGTGCAGATAATTTATAATTGCCGCTTGATAATCCACAATGCCTAAAGGTATGAAAATAAAATTCTCAAAAATGCAAAATTCTCACTTAAAAATTGATAATATTTAAATTTATCGGATTTAATCGTACTGCTTGAAAATGAGCAATATTTAATTGAAGATCATTGAAAATTGCCGCATTAAAATCGACAATGCTTAAATTTACCAAATACATTCACAAAAGTATAAAATTCTCGTTTAAAAATGGATAATATTCAAATTTAACGGATTTAATAGAATTGCTTGAAAATTAGCAATTTTTAAGTGAAGATCATTTAAAATTGTCGCATTAAAATCGACAATACCTAAATTTATGGAAATATATTCACAAATATACAAAACCCTCATTTAAAAATTGACAATATTTGAATTTATCGGAATTAATTGTACTGCTTGAAAATTTGCAACATTGAAATGAAGATTATTTAAAACTGCCGCATTAAAATCGACAATGCCTAAATTTATGGAAACACATTTACAAGAATACAAAATTCTCATTTAAGAATTGACAATATTTAAATTTAACGAATTTAATCATACTGCTTGGAAATTAACAATATTTAAGTGAAGATCATTTAACACTAAACGTACCGGTACTTTAGACCTACCTATTCTTACATAAGAAATAATGAGAAATATTAAAGAAATAAAGTGAGAAATTGAATAATCAGGTAATATAAGAATTTACAGAAAATCAAATGAACGAAAGAAATAGCAATGAATATACGATTTTAAAGTAAAATTTGAAAGAGCTCATTTTCCTCCGTTTGGAACATTTAGTGTCAAATGAATAACACTTGTGTCGAAGGCAATTTATGAACGACTATTGTAGAAAGGACAGCCTTCGTTTCTTACTTTAATTCTTTCGATTTTTAACTGCCAGGGTGCTATGAGCTAGGCATGTACACACGCCCGCAGCACCAAAAAGGTTGTATCTGTTGTTTCTGTTCAATGACTAGTAAGTTTAGCGATGTTAAGTTCGATCTTACTGACACGGTCATACGCGGTTTATCTGTAGAACTTTGAATCAAGTCATCCAAACATATTTTTGATCCCCCGTATTTGACACAGGGAAGAACTCGACGTACCTGCGTGCGGTTCTAACTTAGATTCCGCCCGCGTGGTCGTCCGTTCTCAATTTATCTTGCGCAAATTGAACTCGTCCCGACTGGAGGCATTTTTCAGCAATCTTCATCAGCGTGACTGGTTCCACGATAAATCCTCCTTAAGACATTTGTATCGAGTTCGAAGTTTATCCGTCATAGCCATCCAATATCTCATTCCTCGATCATCCTTCTCCGCCCCGTCGACGTTCTGCATTAAATTCCGTCCTCTCCGACACCCCATCAGCCGACCCTCCTCCTCCCCCCACAAACCCCTTAGCCATTCTCAGGTAGACTCTCTCTATCTTTCGCCGGTGCACGTCCCGCCTACGGAAATTATGAAATCAGAGACACAGGGCACGTACTCCTCGCTTCCATGCAGGATGACTATCCCGGGTCCTTCGTCCTTCGCATCCTACGACCAAGGAGATTGGCAAAAGTTCGCCCCGCGGATGATGTATCGTGCCGATGATAATGGCGCTCCCTGTTAACTCGCCGACTTTCTTTCCCGAGCGAAAGATAAATGGCCCATCCGTCCTTTCCTCTTCCCATTCTTTTCGCGCATCGGCTTACGCCTTCGCGTTTATTGTACATGATTGGATCAAGACTAACATCGAAAGGCGCGGTATACAAGACGTGCTGAGTTTCTTTGCGATGCGAATGATCGGGAAATTACTCATGTGATGGCAGGAACTGGTGTATGGGGGAATTCATTTATATGGAATGAAACTGGCGTTTTTGTGGCGGTAGAAAAATTAATGAACAGATATCTGTGGTGGTGTTACCGTGAATGACCGAAATTGGAGAATGTCGACTTTGACCGGTGAATGTCAACAGATACCAAATAGGTCGGTGAAAGATCGAATATTTCATTCCATTGTTGTACATTCAGACCCTCCCTGGTGTGTGTCGACAATAGTGTATGGTGTGTGTCAACATTTACCGGTGTAATATATAAATAAGCATATATATATATAGCAAATATTTCGGATACCAAGCGACTATGTGAATGTTGACATTCACCGGTGAAAGTCGACATGTTTCAGATTTCGGTGTTTCACCGTAACAGTGAATGATGATGATTATGATTATCACCCGGTTTGCTGCTGGCGACTGTAAACATTTTATGTGTATTTGGCGGTAAAACACGTTGTTAATGTCTTTAATGCAGTTTTTATTCCATTGTAATGGAGTTTTACCTTTGCTTTTGTATGCAGGAAAAAGCTGCTGTGTGTGTACAAAGATGTGCATGTAAAATTGTGCATATATATTATAAATACGCATATATATATATATGTATTCATATTTATTTTTACATATGAAATATTATATTCACATTAGGGCTGAGTTTCTTTGCGATGCGAATGATCACTGGATTCGGTACTGATCGGGAAATTACTCATGTGATGGCAGGAATTGGTGTATGGGGGAATTCATTTATATGGAATGAAACTGGCGTTTTTGTGGCGGTAGAAAAATGTGTGTGAGCAGATATCTGTGGTGCATATATTACATATATATATATATATATATATATATAATGGAGAATGTCGACTTTCACCGGTGAATGTCGACAGATATCAAATACGTCGGTGAAAGATCGAATATTATATATATACATTGTTGTACATTCAGAAATATTATATTCACATACAGGTGTAAGTCAGAAATAAGGGTATTTAGCAAATATTTCGGACATATACCAAGTGACTATGTGAATCTTGACATTCACCGGTGAAAGTCGATATTTTCCAGATTTCGGTGTTTCACCGTAACAGTGGCACGTGTCGGTCTGCTGTTCACGCGAATTTTGTAAAATAATGATTATCACCTGGTTTGCTGCTGGCGATTGTAAACATTTCACGTGTACTTGGTGGTAAAACATGTTGTTAATGTTTTTAATGCAGTTTTTATTCAATTGCAATGGAGTTTTACCGTTGCTGTCGTATGCAGAAAAAAGCTGCTGTGTGTGTACAAACATGTGCATGTAAAAATGTGGATATATAAATACGCATATATATATGTATGAATATTTATTTTTACATCTGAAATATTATATTCACATTAGAGCAGCTTTTGTATGCCTGCGTATGTATATATATTTTTCAATATAAATGATAAAATATAAATATAAATATATATATATATATTAAAAATTGATAATATTTAAATTTATCGGATTTAATCGTACTGCTTGAAAATTGACAATGTTTAAGTGAAGATTATTTAAAATTGCCGCACTGAAATCGACAATGCCTAAATTTATGGAAATATATTCACAAAAATATAAAATTCTCGTTTGAAAATTGACAATATTTAAATTTACCGGATTTAATCGTACTGCTTGAAAATTAGCAATGTTTAAGTGAAGATCATTCAAAATTGCCGCTTGATAATCGACAGTGCCTAAATTTACAGAAATACATTCACAAAATGCAAAATTCTCATTCAAAAATTGACAATATTTAAATTTAACGGATTTAATCCTATTGCTTGAAAATTGGTAATATTTAAGTGGAGGTAATTTGAAACAGCCGCTGTATATATATATATATCTTTTGATTTGCGATTTTTTTTTTTTATTCTGGCATCGAACCAATTAGTACTCACATATTTAATATTTAACCTTCCTATATTTCCAACTTATTTCAAAATTCTCTATGTCGGATTACATATGTTGTACCCAAACCATTTATGTAATTATATATATATTCAGGTGTTTGCTTCAGGTACTTTTTTACAGTACACATATATTTAGGAGTTTGCTTCAGGTGTTTTTTTACAGTGTATACATATATATAATTACATAAATGGTGTGGGTACAACACATGTAATTCGATATAAAGAATTTTGAAATAAATTGGAAATATAGAAAGGTTAAATATTAAATGTGTGAGTACTAATTGGTTCGATGCCAGAATCAAAGAAAATGCAAAATAAGGGGTGAGACGATATCGCACGGGGACGCTTCGGTATATTTGCTCTGTCGGGGGTGGTCGGGGCGCAATCAGATAAAAGCCTCAAAAGTAGCGGCGTTTCAGTTTGCAAAAAAAGAAGGTAAAGAGTCGGGGCGGGGGAGAACTCGCTTTATCTCAGTGAGATTATACGCCGGGATTTCCAGGGACCGAGTCTTCGTTATTTTCCACTTCCCACTCTGACTCTACCAATTTCCTATCGTCTCGTTATTTATCATTTCTTTCTTGAAATTAAACAATGTCCGTGCTGCGTATTTGATGCAATTTTTTTGGATAGCGTCGGTCCTATTCAATGCAATCTAGATTTTATCTCGTTTCATAATGCGAACGTGATTTAAGCAGATCGTTCAATTTTTGTAGACATTCTATCGTCTTGTAATTTATCATTTCATTCTTGAAATTAAACAATGCCTGTGCTGCATATTGACGCATTTTTTTTAAATCAATGTCAGTCCTATTCGGTGGAATCTAGATTTTATCTCTTTTCATAATGCGAACGTGATTTAAGCAGATCGTTCAATTTTTAGCAAACATTCTACCGTCCTGCAATTTATCATTTCTTTCTTAAAATTCTCTTTTCATAAAGATTTTATCTTGTTTCATAATGCGAACGTGATTTAAGCAAACCGTTCAATTTGAAGAAGAATTTCTATTATCTCGGTATTTATCATTTCTTTCTTGAAATTAAACCATGTCTGTACTGCATATTTGACACAATTTTTTAGATTGCGCCGGTCTTATTAAGTGCAACCTAGATTTTATCTTGTTTCATAATGCAAACGTGATTTAAGCAAATCGTTAAATTTTAAGCAGACTTTCTATCATTTGGTTACTTATCATTTTTTTCATGAAATGAAACAATGCCTGTGGATTGACGCATTTTATTTTAGTTAGTGCCAGTCCTATTCGGTACAATTTAAATTTTATCGCTTTTCATAATGCGAACGTATTTTGATTATCTTGTTTAATTTTAAATAGATTTTCTATCATCTTGTTATATATAATAATTTCGTTATATATACTAATCTTGTTATATATAATAATTTATAATTTCTTTCTCGAAATGGAAGTTCGTGCGACTTGCGTTTTTTTTTTAAGTATCATTAGTCTTGTGCGGCATAATATAAATTTGATCGTTTCCCATAGTGCCAACAAATTCTAGTCTGATTTTCTATCGTCTCGGTATTTATAATTTCTTTCTCGAACTTTCAGTTCGAAAAAAATAAGTAGAGCAAATAAGCGAGGTATAATAGAGTATAATATGTCGTCTATAATTTTCTATCTGCAATCGCAGCGTTTTGTATCTCTAGTTTTACGAGATTCAGAAAGACCGTTCCTGGATATGGAACAGTGCAAGGGGAGGGGTTAAAGTTTGATAGGGATTCGGCGGATGCCCCGGTGTACACCTTATCACACGGTATTCTGGACTGTTTTAGTTTTTGTCGAGCCCCAGCATATTCCAACTTCCGCCCTCCCATTCTCTTGCCATTTTCTGTCCCCGTTCTTTTGGCGGTTTCTCACATTTTACAGATGCTCTGTTCAACATGCGCTAGTGCTCATAATCATTTGGATGATAGCATTTCGTACAGTTACTTCGAACGGGCGAAAAATATTCACTCGGAAGTCATTGATGAATATATTCAGACCTATTATTAACTTAGACTTTGAATAAGTGTATTATATATTGCTTCATTTTCTTATATTTTCAAATTATTCGAATCGCTATACGTGCTATTGTGTATTTTAGTGTCTCTGCCGACTATTCTTAATCCATAACTTTTGATTATTATAATGTTTTCTTACTATGCATATTATTTATTGTTAAGGTCAATTATATGGTTTTATATTATTATATGGTCAATTATAATAAGGCATTGCTTTATTTGATGCTTAAGTGGAAAGTATCGCAGTGACATTACTGAAAATTAAGAGACTTTTTATTACGTGAAAATACATACTTGAATACTTTCCATTGTTGTTAAAACGTTTAAACTTTCATTGCTTTATTTATAGATTGTCAATGTGTGATATTTCCTAAAACATTCACCAATACGGAGGAATGATGTTTTCTTGCAAGATTCAGAAAAGTATCACCTTTGCCTTTCTTTCTTTACGCAACTTCCGATTGACACATATTGTACTTATTGTACTTATTACGAATCAGCTTCCAAATTTGCAATTTTCCGTTTAGTACATTTTCGTTAGTTGAAGCGAATACCTTTCCATATCTTGAAGTTTCAATTTCAAGAAAATCATATAGATAATCACATCATATATAGCACGACATCGAATAAACTGCGTTTTTAATGTGGGAATTACATATTGCAAATTCGAAACGGGAAGAAAGCTTCATTAAATTCTATTATATATAGTACAAATATTGCTACAAGCAATAGGTTGTAATTTGTCGTAAGACTTTGGATGATAGATATACCTATATTCAGATACTTTTTCGATTAATAAATTGAACTTATACTAATGACAACGTTTATTAGAAATTGTAATCTAATCGGAGAAAAATGTGAGAAAAATATGAGAAGATGTAAGAAAATCGCGAGGAAAAATAAATTATATATTTTTAATGAAGAGTTGTAAAATAAATAAAAAATGAAAACGAAGAACGCTTACTATTTACGAAAATATAATCATTTACTTTCAATATTAGATAAATGAATACAAAAATTCCTTTTACTTAAAATAAACGTAACATAATACTTATATATATATATATATATATATATATATATATATATATATATATATATATATATATATATATATATATATATATATATACATATTATATTGTTCGATATATTATTATATGTATATTATTTTCGAGTTGTGAATATAGCAAACTCCTAGATAACGGGAATTTTTTAATTTGACGCGATTCTTATACAAGATGTATATATATATATATATGTACATACATATATACCGCGTTGATAAAAATCGCGTCAGATGAAGAAATTCCCGTTATATAGCAGTCTACTATATTCACAACTCCAAAACAGTATATACATGTATATAATAATATATAGAAAATAATATAATAAACTCGAATATATATAATTCATATGACGCGATTCTTATACAACGTATATATATATATATATATATATGTGCACATACATATATACCGCGTTGATAAAAATCGCGTCATATGAAAAAATTTCCGTTATATAGGAGTTTGCTATATTCATAACACAAAATAATAATAATAAAATAATAAAACTCAAAAATAATAATATGTACATATATATATACCGCGTTGTATAAGAATCGCGTCATATGAAAAAGTTCCCGTTATATAGAAGTCTGCTATATTCACAACTCGAAAATAGTATATATATATATAAAATATATAAAATAATATAATAAATAATATATATAATCATACGATAATTCGATAATAATATATATATATATATGTATATTCGCGTTGTATTATAATCTCGTCATATGAATAAAAAATTTCCGTTATATAGGAGTTTGCTATATTCATGACGCAAAATAATAATAATAAAATGTATATATATATATATGTACATATATATATACCGCGTTGTATAAGAATCGCGTCATATGAAAAAAGTTCCCGTTATATAGCAGTTTACTATGTTCACAACCCGAAAATTGCAGCTTTTATGTAGTTGACCGGTGATTATGCATCGAACACAAAATTTGTCGAATTCCAAAGAATTTCCGGGAAACCAAAAGCACCAATCGGCAGTTCGCCCGGTTTGACACGTTCGTTCGCAGCGTCCGCCGTCGAGGCATACATTTAAAATTTCAATTCGCCCACTTTCCGATTAACATAATTTCCTCGTTAACATCCACCGGCGCTTTTCCTTGCGGCTCGGCTCCTCGTGCTCAATACGGATGCGTTGCACAGCGCGATAAGCGAAGTGCCGTGCACTAACGCTTAGCGGGGCGAAAAAAAGGAGAAAGAAATGGAAAAGCCGAGCTGTCGCGGGATAAGGCGCGAAGCGGCAAAAGCCGGAGCGAAAGCGAGAGCGAGCGAAAGAACGAAAAGGCAGGTGAGAAAGCGGGGGAAGAACGCAGGGGCCGGGACAATGAGAAGGACGGAAAAATATAGAAAGGTACGCCGGACAATGAGATCGAGCGAGAGGCTGCAGTGAGCGAGAACACGATCTGCAATGAATATCGCATTGAACAGCTAGCCGGCTTCCGATGTTTTTCAATTGGCTTTCATTTTGCTTCGTTGCCTTTTATCCCTTCGAAAGTATAAGTTTCACTCTGTCGTCGTTGCCCATTGTTCCCGTAAAACCGTGCGCCCGCCTCTCCCCACTTCGCTGACGGCCGTTTATCTCGCCGTTTAACAACGTGGCCGGCCCACGAGACGACCAACAAACGACGAATGCCAATGCCTCTAGATGCGCTGTCCGTTTCGGTGAACACGCGCCTCTGATCGAGGAGAAATAGACGCGTACGGCGCCTGATCGCGTTCTGCCTTGCTGGATGAGCTATAGATTTCCATGCGCCGTGTTATAAGGGACACGTCAGAAACGTCGACAGCGGTACAAATGGCAGAAACCGCGAGCGAGTACGCGACGTTTATATCCCTGTCAATGATTACGCGCCTTTTTCGTTGGGATTCATTTTATGTTCAATTAAACGAACTTTTATGGACAACGTGTGTTTCGGGACCGCGGGGTTCCCGCGCAGGAGACAATGAAGTAAATAAAAACTTGTTTGACGTTATGGTAAATTAAATATATTTGGGCATGACATATTAAAACGTCATTAAATTGATTTAGATTATCATCATCTTCAAAGCAAGATTATCATCATGTTAAAAGCAAGCAAGGATTATTCTATAGGCTGCTGAAAAGTTAATAAAATAAATCTCCAGCATTAAAGAGAGGAATCATTTATATCAACATATTAACAAAAACCATGCAACCTCACTTCAAAAGTCTAGGGTACATAGAGCATTAATTATGCATTTGTCGAAAATTCATATACATTAAATGTCCCATAATAGAACAGCGTCAGACGACAATGCAGTATATAAAAATCTATTTGACGTTATGGTAAATTAAATAAATTTAGGCGTGATATATTAAAACGTTATTAAATTGATTTAGATTATTATCGTCTTAAAAGCAAGGTCTTAATTATTATATAAACTGCTGAAGAGTTAACAATAAAATAAATCTCCAGGAATAAAAAGAGCAATCATTTATATCAACATATTAACTAAAGTCACGCAACTATACTTCAAACGCTCATAGTACATACGGCATCAACTATGCATTTGCCACAAATTCATATATGTTAAATGTCCTCTAACAAAACACCGTCAGGAGACAATGCTGTAAATAAGAATTTATTTATTGCTAAATTAAATAAATTTACACTAATTTAAATAAAGTTACACGATAAATTAAATAAATGTAGACATGATATATTAAAGTGTCGCTAAATTAATTTAAATAATCATCATGATAAAAGCAAGGTCTTTATTATTGTATAGGCTGCCGAAAAGTTAATCAAATAAATCTTCAACAATAAAAAGGGCAATCATTTATATCAACATACTACTGCGATGAAAAGAAGTAAGACTCTCCAAATAAAACACAAACGGCTTGTTTAATTTGTAAATTTATTTCGCCTCCTTCAAAGCAGTCCCCATTAGAGACGATACACATTTGCCAACATTTTTTTCTAATCTTCAAAACAATGGTTAAGTTCGATTTCCGGAATGGTCTTTCAGGTGCGTAACGATTCTCGTTGAATCTCTTCAATGGAATGAAAACGGTGACAAGGTCTCTAATTGTTAATCGATTTTTGAGCACCAGATTTTCGATTTCGTTGATGTGGTTTCCATCGGTACCAATCAAAAAGACTTGCTCTGGACAGTGTATTGTCTTCAAAACCCTTTTTTATTAACATTTCCAACGTGTCGGAAGCCATAATTCCATTTTTCTAGTAACATTTCATACAAATTCTTTGCTGAATTTTTTCATTCCTACTGAAAATCGCCGAAAGCACTTTTTTACGGTATAATAAACAAGCGTATCTCAAGAACTATTAAAGATATTGACATGAAATTTGTTACAGATGTCTCTTAGAGTGCTTCCAATCTAACAAAAATAAATTAACTTGTTTGCATAAGCCTGCGCGATTTAACCCTTTGACTACTATAGACGCATATATGCATCCACCAAAATTTGTCGGTGTCGACTATGGGCGCATATATGCGCTTTCCAATCGTTTCGATTTCTTACCTCCTACAGCCACATTTGTCAATATGTGGGATAAATACAGATGCGTTCTTTATCAAATAATATTTTAGCATTATTTAATTTAGCGTAAATGAAGAATTACCGTTAGAACGCCGTTGCATTACATAATCAATCAATAGAGTTCAAACTATCGAAAAGTATTTCGTCCATAGCGACTGATTCGGCCGGGAGTATTCAGTAGTCAAAGGGTTAAATAGAAAAGTCTTACTATTGTTTGATCACAGTAATATTAACTAAGGTCGCGCAACTTCACTTCAAGTGCCCACAGTACAAAAAGCATCAACTATGCATTTCCCGCAATTTCGTATACATTAAATGTCTTCTAACACAACAGCACGTAGCATCCAGCAAACGTTTGGGTAAAAGTATTTTTAATCGGCAGTAAAAAAATGTCCCGTCACCTCTTCAACGTTAACACTTTGACTGCCGTGCGTATTTTCCTGTATTAGAACGGCGATGCTATAAAATACTACATCGTTTGACTGAATTATGCAAAACTATTATAGCAAATTATGCAAAATGTAAATAATGTGCAAATATCGGAGACCAAAGAATCGCATCACTATTCTACCAATAACTGCATTTATCGCATAATTATTGCTACCCATCGCAAATATTTCGGATCTTCAGTAAAATCTCTTGCGCCGGTCAGCGTTGACCATCACCGTGTTAAAGTTCCCAGCTCACTACCGATATTACGAATCGATCGCACTCAGGTAGTCAGAAACACGCGCGCAGCGAGATCTCGTTTGTTTCGGGCGAGAAATCATTCGGTCGATACGAGAGATCGCGCGCGATATCTGTCGAGCGCGTGGGAAAAAAGGGCGGGGGAAAAAGTACGCTTGCCCGCACTATCTGGAGAACTATTTCTCCGGTGTCTGGAAAAGCATTGCAGCCACGATAACGACTGCGAGCGAGTGCTGGAGGGGTGGGCAGCAGGGGGTGAGAAGAAAGAGAGAGAGAGAGAGGAGCATGGAGAAAGGGCGAATTTATCGGATCGACGATGGTCGAAGAACACGTACGTGATGCTGTTTATGTGTGTACGTGTGTGCACGCGTGCGGGTGGTTCTTATAGGTTGACCGATTCGATTCTACCTCGTAACAAAGGAAATAACGAGAGATCGCCGGTGGGAAAGTTATGGTGATTTCGCGAAGATGGATGGCAGGTGAAATTAAGTATTTGTTTCTTGCTGTACAATAGGTGTGTTGGGTGTGTCGGAGGCAGGGGGCGGTCAAAGTACTTCTTTCTGCTGAATGGAGAATAGGTAGACGTTCGGTAGAACAGGGGCTAGATTGTGTACACTTTGGTATTAGTGTAACTAACTGCTGTAACCGCACTAAGCCACATCTGAGACGTCATGTAAATTAGACACACTGGACCACGGTCGCTACAATGTAGTCTATTCACACTAGTTGCACTCGATTAGACGATGTAGTCAGACTAGACGCATTTGCGCGCGTCACACTGTATCATATATCCAAATCCATCTATACTTTGTATACATTGCGTAACTATTCTCGCACACCACGTACCCATACCGAAGTTCCTTCTTTCGACTTATTTCGCAAACCGCTACTTAAATCTGATCAGATCGTATAGAAACATATTTTTAAGAAAAGAAAATTGGGATTAGTTATTTTAAAATTATGAAAGTTTATTCGTTTTAACTGTATTTTAAACTTCGTTTTGTTCAATAATTACATGTTGCCAGCAGGTTGTCGGTGTGATCATTTCAAAACAAAGAACAAAAAGAAAATGTCAAATATAAAAAGTTAAATGTAACTCAATCAAAAGTTAAAAATCAACGGTTTAAATGGGCTGGGTGGTTGATACACAACAATGATCTATTAGATCGCATAGAAACGACAAAACTTACAAATAAAACAAGATGTACAGAAATGATGTATCAAGAAGAGAAAATTGTCAATTAGTTATTTTAAAACCGATATATTTCTTGAAACTTTATTCGTTTTAATTGTATTTTAAACTTCGTTTTATTTAATAATTAAACTTGGTTTAAAAAATAAACTACAACAGTATTAACCATCAACTAATTACACCAAACCATGTTCGGCACCCTATACAGCCTATTCACCCTCGTTACCTTCAATTACACCATACACCACAATGTACACTGCTACTAAATAAACCACTCATACATAATGCACCGGTATGTTTCTTGAAAGTTTATTTGTTTTAAATTGTAATTTCGTTTTAATTTGTATTTTAAACTTTGTTTTGCCCATAATTAAACTTGATTTAAAAACAACTACAATAGCATTAACCATCAACTAATTACACCAAACACATTCGGCACCCTATATACTCTATTCACCCTCGTTACCCTCAATTACAGTATATACCACAGTGTACACTACTACTAAATAAACCATTCATACATGGTGCACCGATATGTTTCCCGAAAGTTTATTCGTTTTAAATTGTAATTTTGTTTTCATTTGTATTTTAAACTTTGTTTTGCCCATAAATAACTTGATTTAAAAAAAAACTACAATAGCATTAACCATGAACTAATTATACGAAACCACGTTTGGCACCCTACATAGCCTATTCACCCTCGTTACCCTCAATTACACCATGCACTACAGTGTATACTACTACTAGATAAACCACTCACACGGGTTGCATCGATATGTTTCCTGAAACTTTATTCATTTTAAATTGTAATTGCGTTTTAATTGATATTTTACACTTCATTTTGTCCCAGAACTAAACTTGGTGTAAAAAAAAACTACAATAGTATTAACCATCAACTAATTATATCAAACAGATTCGGCACTCTATATAGTCTATTCACCTTCGTTACACTCAATTGTATTTTAAACGACGTTTTGTTCAATAATTAAACTTCATTAAAAAAAATTACAACAGTATTAACCATCAATTAATTACACCAAACACATTCGGCCCCCTATACAGCCTATTTACCCTCGTTACCCTCAAGTACACCATACCCCACAGTGTACACTACTGCTACATAAACCACTCACACATGTTGCACCGATATGTTTCCTGAAACTTTATTCGTCTTAAATTTTCATTTCGTTTTAACTTATATTTTAAGCTTCGTTTTGTCCCAGAATTAAACGTTGTGTAAAAAAACTACAATAGTATTAACCATCAACTAATTATGTCAAACCGATTCGGTACTCTATATAGTCTATTCACCTTCGTTACCCTCAATTGTATTTTAAACTTCGTTTTGTTCAATAATTAAACTCGATTTAAAAAAACTACAACAGTATTAACCATCAACTAATTACACCAAACCAAGTTCGGCACCCTACATTCTCTATTCACCCTCGTTACCCTCAATTACACCATACACCACAGTGTACACTACTACTACACAACCCACTCACACATATTGCACCCCATCCAAACCCCCATACGTCATATACCCATCCCCACACCCTACACTCATACCCAGCCCTTCCTTCCACGTATTTATCAGGCCGCCGACCACGAGATTCCTTTCTGAATCGAAGAACACGCCGGCCCCGTAAGGAACGTATATATCTCGCTTGCCCTTTCGGTGGCTGCGTGCGCGCGAAATAGCGTGCGATAGGGGGTTCCAGGCGGGGTGTTGTGTACGATGCACCTTGCTGCACCTATTCTACCAGCGCGATAAGGGCGGCGAAAACGGGCGAGCCCGTAAATATCGGGAAGGGGCGAGTTTCCACCGGCGTGCCGTTTGCCACCCCGCCATGTTGTTTATCGCAGTATCGGAAGTCGCGGGGCCGAGTTGCGCCAATTGTTTTATGGTCCGCCGGATCCCTTGCGTCGGCGCACGAATCCTTATTTTTCGGGATAAGGAACGCGGGCAATGGTTCCTTAACGGGCCCCGATTCTTCACGGTAATTTATGGGGCGGCCGCTTTCTATGGGGTCGACGAGTGCACTTCGAAAGTACGTGGAATTGCAAAAGGTGGGGGTATGGTTGACATGCGTTAGAGGTAAGGGTCGTGTCTTTTAGTGCACGCGTGTGCTGCGATTTAGGTATGACATTTTGCGGAAACAATGTTGGGCGGCGTTGGTTAGATTGTTGGTGTAAATACGCACCCTTGGGGTTGTTTGAGGTTTCCTATTCTAAACGAAATTATTGGGTTGTCTGGGAAGTTCGTGCCGAATTTGAAGGAAAATTGAAACGCAGCACGTAAATTTTGCATCGTGCCAAGCCCATTTTGTCTGACTTGTCGTTCAGGTCATTTGACATTTCGATTAAAGATTGTCATATTATCATCCAATATTTTATTATGTCATGAACCGATAAGCTTTGTTTAGAGACGTTATCACGTCGTGTACCACTTGTGGTACACGTGGCGCTGCGATCAGTTCGATTGTAAAAGTTAGTCTGTTTGAAACATATCGCCTAGTGAAGAATATGCTGCATTCGCATTTGGTTTGAATAAAAAATGAGGAAAACAAAATATTTTCCAAAAAGTACGTAGCAAGACCAAAAACTATAAGAGTAATGACGCTTTGTAGCGGTTTCCCAATAAAGCCGCTTTTATGTACCTCTTGCTTTAACGAAATCAACCATTATATGTAATTATTAATTATTGTAAATATAAAAATTAAACAAACTTATGTGCTCCGTTATGTACTGCACGTTGTGTAATGTTTAATCTTTTAATAGGAATATTCTTTTATATAATTAAATTTGTCATAAACATATATTTTCAGCGCTTTAAATAAATATGTCTGACTATACAACCGGTGGCCTGAACATCAAGTTTAACGTGTACCACCGGCGGTACACGTGAACGGAACATGTTAAATGATACAGGTGTCAGATTGTTCCACAACCTTTCTCCATGTTTCAGGCAACTTGAAAGTTCCGTCCGGTTGTGTGGCATTTTTGCCTTTCCGGTAAAAGAATAGCATTAAACAAAATGAAGGTGTCGAAACCAAACATTTTTGCAAGTATGCCTGAAGTACCGTCTTCTATATATGCTCTTGCCTTCAATATATACTCCACGCAAGTTTCGGAAACGTGGGACCTCTTTTCAGGATTTTATGCAATGAATGAGAAATCGGAATAAATACAATTTTCTTTTAAACATGATGGTAAAGTACATCAATTTTAAATAATATATGGTAAAATATAGCAACTAATAGTTTATCTTTAAATATGTTGTAAATTATGTTTAAATAAAAGATTTCAAAACGTATGTAGAGTGTAAAATTTAGTCTGACAAATAATTCAAGAAACCTCAATTAAGATGAAGGGTGTGTATAAGTTTTGTTATAAATCTTAAAAGAACTCATAAATAGGCTAACTGTCGTATGTATTTATTCCCTCCTGTGAAATATTGTAGGACAATGATTTTTAACAAAGTCGGTTTTTAATAAAGTGTGTCACGCATATGCTCATGGTAATATTATAGCTTTGATACACTTATGTAATATCTGGTATTAATCTCGAAGGCCCTAACAAATGAGCTTTCAGTTATATGTATTTGTTTCCTTATGTGAAATATTGTAAGATGATATCTTCCTGCGATACATGGATCGATTATGTCAGGCAAAGATGCGTTATCGATAAATGCAGTAGGAAGATCGATTTTTCGGTCATGCAAAGAATGAATACGAGAGATTCACCAGGTAAAACATATCCTCATCTAAATATAGTAACCAGTCGAAATTGTTTGCCAACATTACATGATTTTACTGCCTAGTGATGTAACCATCAATTTTATTACTAATTTTTAACCAGTTCTGCAAAATACGTGGAATATACAATCATTTAAATGAATCTATAACACATATACCTAAAAAAGTTCCTCTACAGAAGTCTGCATTGAAAATTTGATGAATAATACAGTAAGTCCATTTATTAAAAAGTAGATAAGTAAGTTAAAAGTGACGTAATTCCCTAATTACAAAGTAATATAATTGACTAATAATAAACTGGCTTAACCGGCAACGAGTTTTTCTCCTTCAACATTATTGAAGTTGACACCGAAAGAACAAGTGTAATCAATCGCTAGCGAAAGCCATTACGACCCTGCTGCGCCACGCAATTGCTAAATCTCGTTAGGTCAACGAATTAGCGAGTCGCAAAAATGTATAATTCACTCACACATTTGACACCGATTTCGACGCTATCCCTCGCTTCACACGTGTTCGTTTTGTTTCTCTCACCCTCGCATAAGCACGCATCATCCTTCTTCTTCCACTTTCCCGCCGTTGTGCCTTGCCAGAGATCAAGAGTGACGTCGTTAATCATCCCGATCATCGTCGTCATCGCGAGGGGGCGGACAGGTTGTACAAGGTGTTTCAGGTTAAGGAGTGCCCCCTCCCCTCCTTCTCTCTCTGTAATGGAAATACAAGCATTGGGGCATAAAAAGAGGAAGCGCCTGTGTACGTGTGAAAGTGTGTGTGTGACTCGGGGTGTTAAAGCAGGAGAAAGAGAGAGGGAGACACAGTGTCAAGATATCGATCTGGATAATTGAATCGACCGATCGAGGTACCCCGCAGCGAGATACGTTTCTGCCCGTTCGTGCACCTGGTCATTCCTTCTCTTGGTCTATCTTCCTTCGAACTGTTACCGGTGTACAGTTTCGAACGCGGAAAAGAGACGGGTTTTCCGGCGGGAATTGTTGAAACGCGAATGTTGGTGGTAAGGGTTTTGGGGTAAATGTTCTGAAGAATTTAAGTAGGGGAAGTGTAGTTGTGCAGTAATTTAATGCTAAATGTACCGGAAATACATTCTTAAAGATATAAAATACTCGTTTAAAAATAGGCAATATTTAAATTTAACGGATTTAATGGTACTGCTTGAAAATGACCAACAATTAAGTGCAGATAATTTAAAATTGCCGCTTGATAAACGACAAGCCTAAATTTACGGAAATATATTCACACAGAAATATAAAATTCTCGTTTAAAAACTGGCAACATTTAAATTTAACGCATTTGATGGTACTGTTTCAAAATTACCAATATTTAAATGAAGATTATTTAAAATTGCCGCTTGATAATGGAAAATGCCTAAATTTATGGAAATATATTAACAAAAATATAAATTTCCCGTTTAATATCGGCAATATTTCAATTTAATTGAATTTAATCGTACTGCTTGAAAATGAGCAATATTTAAGCGGAGATCATTTAAAATTGCTGCATTAAAATCGACAATGCCTAAATTTATGAAAAATGTATTCACAAAAGTACAAAATTCTCATTTGAAAATAGGCAATATTTAAATTTAACGGATTTAATGGTACTGTTTGAAAATGAGCAATATTTAAGTAAAGACAATTTAAAATTACCGCATTAAAACTGATAATGCCTAAATTTATGGATATAGATTCACAAGAATACAAAATTCTCATTAAAAAATGGGCAGTATTTAAATTCAACGGATTTAATCGTACTGCTTGAAAATGAGCAATATTTAAGTGAAGATCATTTAAAATTGCCGCACTAAAATCGACAATGCCTAAATTTATGAAAATACATTCACAAGAATATAAAATTCTCGTTTAAAAATCGGCATAATTTAAATTTAACGGATTTAATCGTACTGCTTGAAAATTAGCAATATTTAAATCAAGATCATTTAAAATTGCCGCTTGAAAATCGACCATGCCTAAATTTATGGAAATACATTCACAAAAATACAAAATTCTCATTTAAAAATCGGCAATATTTCAATTTAACGGATTTAATCGTATTACTTGAAAATAAACAATATTTAATTGAAGATCATTTAAAATTGCCGCATTAAAATCGACAATGCCTAAATTTATGGAAATACATACACAAAAATATAAAATTCTCGTTTGAAAATTGACAATATTTAAATTTAACGGATTTAATTGTGCTTGAAAATTGGAAAATGAGTATGATATTGATAATCGGCAATGCATAAATTTACGGAAATATATTCACAAAAACATAAAATTCTCGTTTAAAAATAGGCAATATTTAAATGTAACGGATTTAATCGTACTGCTTCAAAATGAGCAATATTTAAGTGAAAAAATATAAAAATATACAAAAATACAAAATAACAAAATATACGAAAATATAAAATTCTCGTTTGAAAATTGACAATATTTAAATTTATCAATGACACATTTTTGCCCAATAATTTAATTGATGGCAGTTACAATCATTTTGGGGCTTTGATATGAATGAAAACTTTTTATGTACGAAAATTATACTGCTACACAATGTTTCTACTGTAAGTGTGTTAATATTGCTACAGGTCATAAGACAATAATATATTAAGAAAAAAAATACAAAAAATAGAAAAGGGTAGTATGCTTTACACGTGACTGCTTTCTAATTTTCTGTCAAATAACGTATTTGAATGTATATGAATTCCTGTATCTTCTTCTAGTTTGAACTATTTCGAAGAATTTACTCGGAAACACTGTAATCTGTTCTTCAGTAATTGAATCATCGCAAGAGTTTGAATCAATGCGGGCTTTAATGCGGATGTAAACTTTTCCGTAAGAAAATTGTGTTGTCAAACAGAATCACGCGAAAAATGTACTGCAAACGGGCCAGTCTCGTTGAAAGACATATATCATTGAAAGACAAAATAAAGAAAGATGCCTCCTCAGTTTTCTGTAGAAGAATGGGGTTAGGCATAATATAATCGTTTGTTGACAGTAATTCCCGCATCGTCTTCCATTCGCCTCAATATCGGCAACTTTCCATCTACGCCACAGTATTGCTACATAGTGCGACACTCGTAAATCATCTGTTTTTAAGAGGACACGTGTGAATGCCTGCTCGAAGTGTGCTGCCGCTTAAACGTTGAATTTAATTCAGCCGGCTAGCTTCTACGGTGAGATAAACGTTGAAGGTTGCCTTCCTCCCGGTTTATCTGTCTTCGCAATCGTGCGAAGTTTGCATGGCGTTTGTCTGATCGCGATCGACCGTTTCCACGCGGCAGTCGCTTCCTTTGCTATGCTTCTTTCAGTTTACTTTGCCACGTACGTAAATCCACGTTACCGATGCGAAGTTCTGTATTCAATATTGCAGGTACACTGTCGACATAATTTTCTCCGATGTCCGACTGCGTGCGGCTACGATACTCAATCGTAGCAGGAAAATGTCGCTGCATTGTGGAATATGCACGTGATAATAGTCATCGAAATATATGCAATTCAATAATTCAATTAATATTTTTTTTTCTGCAAGAAATGTAGTGATCCACAATTCTTGTTTTTTTAATCACAGAGTAACTAATGTACATAAAATATATAATAGTAATATATTCCAGGTAGGCGGTATTTGTTAACCTGAAACAGCGCGGATGAAGTATTTTTTCTTGGAAGAAAATGAATGAAAACCTACAACTCTTACTTTTTTCAGCACAATATGATTAATGTATATTAAATATTTAATTATACATTTCCAATGCGTTGAATACTAATAGAAAATTACTTATAATATAGACTTTACTAATGCAGAAAAATATTAATGATAAAAATACGGTTTATATTTAATAAAGTATTTTCTAATACTTTGGCTTCTTCTCAGTAATTAAATAGTTATAGTTAATTAATATAATTTAAGCATCGAAAATTTAGTAATAGTAAACTAGTGCACATAAACGTAAAATCTCAAATATAGTTACAGCAGAATAACAATAAATCTTTTAATGGAACGCGAACGTTTTTACAAATGCAAATTTTTGCAATGCCACACACCTGATATTTCAAGCCAAACAAGACATTATTAAACCATGATAAAAATAATGACTAATGCGAACCTGCAACCTACATTAATGCAAAAAAAATTAATGACAAAAATACAGTTTATATTTAATAAATTGTTTTCTAATACTTTGACTTTTTCTCAGTCATTAAATAGCTATAGTTAATTAATATAATTTAAGCATCGAAAATTTAGTAATAGTGAACTAGTGCACATAAACGTAAAACCTCAAATATTGATAAGTTACAGCAGAATACCAATGAATCTTTTAATGAAACACAAAAATGTTTACAAATGTTGCAATACCACGTACCTGATATTTGAAACCAAACAAGGCCTTTTTAAAATATACTAAAAATAATGACTAATGCGAACCTGCAACCTATATTAATGCAAAAAAAATATTCATAGCAAAAATACAGTTTATATTTGATAAAGTATTTTCTAATACTTTGCCGTCTTCTCAGTCATTAAATATCTATAGTTAATTAATATAATTTAAGCATCGAAAATTTAGTACTAGTTAAATATTGTACATACACGTAAAACCTTAAATATTGGTAACTTACAGCAGAATATCAATGAATCTTTTAATGGAACGCGAAAATATTTACAAATGTTGCAATGCCACGCACCTGATATTTCAAACCAAACAAGACCTTATTAAACTATACTAAAAATAATGACTAAAGCGAACCTGCAACCTATATGACATGCAAAACTTTACACAATAGAATTTCAGGAAATAGAATTTAGAATACAAATAGAAAATAAATTGGATATATACTCATGTGATTCTGTGGATAAAATCGAGCAAAACTTGCCAGAAAACAATAATAAAGCTTTCTGCATTTTTGCCAGTGAAGTTTCAATTTCGTCAAAGTACCCCAAGATTCATTTAACACATTGCATGCGGGAAACGTACTTTTACGTTTTTCACAAGTGACGTAAAAATACGCATTAAATCCACATAATCCACCGACGCCGGTTACACATTAATAACAATAGTAGACCTCTCTACAATTCTTCTTAACACGTTAATTACCGTGGTGATCATCGGTGACCGGCGCAAAAGATCTCATTAAAAATTAAAAAAATACTCACTCAATAGCACTTATATTTTTGTAAATGCAATTAATATTAAATAGTGTTTCAATTCTTCGGTCTTCGATACCTTCGCATTATTTTCATTTTGCACATTTCAATCATATTCTGTAGCACTTCATTACGTTGCGGTTTTAATATAGTAAAATACCCACGCCAATCAACGTGTTAACATATTGCATGCTGATATATTTCGCCGTGGACTTATGCGTGTAGCGGACGTTTTTTCGTCTCAAACTAAATTTTTAGGCAGAAACAATACAAACCGTTGCCTACCATATAATATCCAATCGGTAGCATGTATAATTTTGTAAATGCAAGTAATATTAAATAGTGTTTCAATTCTTTGGCCTCCGAAACCTTCGCATTATTTTCATTTTGCCTAATTCAATCATATTCTATAATACTTCATTACGTTCCGGTTTTAATATAGTAAAATACGCACGGTAGTCAACCTGTTAAATAGTGATTCACTTCTTTGATCTCCTATATCTTCGCATTATTTACATTTTGTGCAATTCAATCATATTCTGTCGTACTTCATCACGTTGCGGTTTTAATATAGTAAAATATGCACGGCAGTCAACGTGTAAAATAGTGATTCAATTCTTTGATCTCCGATACCTTCGCATTATTTTCATTTTGCACAATTCAATCATATTCTGTAGTACTTCATCGCGTTGCGGTTTTAATATAGTAAAATACGCACGGCAGTCAACGTGTTAAATTAGTGATTCACTTCTTCGATCTCCTGTACCTTCGCATTATTTACATTTTGCATAATTCAACCATATTCTATAATACTTCATCACATTGCGGTTTTAATATAATACAATACGCACGGCAGACAACGTGTTAATGAAAACTGGACCCCGTCGAAGTACCTCAAAATTAACTTATATCCACCTAAACTACCAGTGACCGGTACCTTCGCACAAGTCTTCACGAAACGTAAATGAAACACGCACGCGCACGTTTCAGACCTAACCGACGTCGTTTTTCTCTCGCCCACATATTGATGTGCAAATTTTTTCGCCGCTCTCGAGATCGACACAAAATTCGCCACCTCGATCACGATAAGCCCACTCATACCGTTATCCGACCACGGTTTTTTTCGATCGATTCGCAAAAGGTTAACCGCTATCTTCGATCGAGACTGTACTTTGCGTGGCGCAGGCACGTACGGACATGTGTATGGGATCGTAGAGAGCAGAGGAGGAGAGAAAAGGAAGGAAAAGAAACGGCGGCGAGTTGCGTACACAGAGTTTACGTAGGGGGATCCCTTGCGGACACCCGCGACGATCGCGCAACTCGTCGGCGCTCATTAATTGAGAAATTAATCCTCGATAATTGTCCTTACCCTCGCCCGGACTCGTGCGCCGCGGCTTCTGCACGGAGATAAAGCCGGGCTCGATTAATTGCCGATAAATTGTCGGCCCGGCATTGTTGGACGACGCGCGCGTCTGAAATTCTGCGACATTTCGGCAGCTAGAGTCTTGGTCACTGATCTTTGGGGAAATGCGTTAACACTAAACGTACCGGTACTTTATACCTAGCTATTGTTACCATGAGGGGTCATTTGACACCTTATGAAATAAACGTTGATTTTCAGAAAGAAATTCCGCATTTATTAAAGCGAGAAATTCAATATTCAGATGATACGAGAAATTTCAGAAAGTCAAATGGGCGAAAGAAATAACAGAGAATGTATGATTTTATAGTAAATTTTGAAAGGAGTCATTTTGCCGCTCTTGGTACGCTTAGTGTTAAAATTGCGGCTTGATTATCGTAAATGCCTAAATTTATGGGAATACATTCATACAAATACAAATTTCTCATTTAAAAAATGACAATATTTAAATTTATCGGATTTAATTGTACTGCTTCAAAATTAGCAATATTTAAGTGGAGATCATTTAAAATTGCTGCATTAAAATCGACAATGCCTAAATTTATGGTAATATATTCACAAAAATACAAAATTCTAATTTAAAAATAGGCAATATTTAAATCTCACGGATTTAATGGTACTCCTTGAAAATGAGCAATATTTAAGTGAAGATCATTTAAAAGTGCCGCATGAAAATCGGCAATGCTTAAATTTATGGCAATACGTTTACAAAAATACAAAATTCTCATTTAAAAATTGACAATATTTAAATTTAACGGATTTAATCGTAATGTTTGAAAATTGGCAATATTTAAGTGTAGATAATTTTAATTTGCCGCTTGATAATCGACGATGCCTATATTTATGGAAATCCATTCATAAAAATATAAAATTCTTGTTTCAAATATGGTAATATTTAAATTTAACGGATTTAATTGTAATGCTTGAAAATTGGCAATTTTTAAGTGAAGATCATTTAAAATTGACAATGCCTGAATTTATGGAAATGCATTCGCAAAAATACAAAATTCTCATTTAAAAGTTGGCAGTATTTAAATTTATCGGATTTAATTGTACTGCTTGAAAATTAGCAATATTTAAGTTTAGATAATTTAAAATTGCCACCTAAAAATCGAAAATGCCTACATTTATGGAAAATCATTCACAAAAATATAAAATTCTTGTTTAAAGATTGACAACATTTAAATTTAGCGCATTTAATCGTACTGCTTGAAAATTAACAATATTTAAGTGAAGATCATTTAAGTAGACACAGCGTGACACTATTGAAAACTGGCATCTTTGTAATATCTGGCAGAATGCAGAGTGCTGATATCGGCAACGGTGAATTGCTATAAAATGCTTCGAGTTTTCTGTGGGCAGGTTGCTGGAGCATCCAAAAACTATCGTCTCCAGATTGCCGATGTTAAGACTGCGATGCTTGGAGTTTTAGATGGAGATATCGCAGAAATGTCCGAAACTATCGTCTTCCTTACAACTTGCAAATGGCAAAATGCCGATGTAAAATCTGCAATGAGTTGCTATGCGAAGAGTGGAATTTTTGACGAGCGTATCGCAACCCTATTACAACATTATCGTCTTTGTAACATTTCGCATCAGCAGAATGCCGAAGTTGCAGTTCAAAACTCTAGCTTTTGGTTTCTTTTTATTTGCATACTTTATCTTTGATTGGTTCTGCAACTATAGTACGACTTACAGTTGGCAAAATGCCTAAGAATACATGGTCACCTAATGGCAATTATCATGTTTTTTCTTAGTACAAGTTCACATTTCACAACAACATAGAATCTTGATTCAAAATGATGTACTGCGATCCATGAGTTTTAACGTGTTTCTATTAATCTTGTATCAATAGTCGCTCATAACATCATAAAAATGCCACAATATATATTAGTATCTATCGGCTACTACCATATTTTGATACAGGCTCCCATTGTTCGAAAAGTTCATATGAACACAAAACCCTCCAACGTAAAAAGTTAGCTTTTGCAAGTTTTTATTAATCTTGTATCAATAGGAAGCACCTAATGTCATCGAAACCTATCAGGTACTGACAGTAAGATAACAACTTCTGTTCCAAAAATTAATATACTCTCAAAACCATTCAATGTCAAAACCTGGTTTCTGCATCTTTCTATTAGTCGTCTAAAGCGGACAATACCATATTTTAATACAAGCTCCCGTTATTCGAAAAGTTCACATAAACACGAAATTTCCCAACGTAAAATTAGCTTTTGCAGGTTTTTATTAGTTTTGTACCAATAGGAAGTAATGTCATTGAAACCTATCAGGTACTGATAGGTAACGCAACTACTTCTGTTCGAAAAATTCATATACTCTCAAAATAATCCAATGCCAAAATCTGGTCTGTGCATCTTTCTATTAGTGGACTAAAGTGGACAATACCATATTTTAATACAAGCTCTCATTATTAGAAGAGTTCACATAAACACAAAACTCTCCAACGTAAAAAATTGGTTTTTGCAGTTTCTTATTAGTCTAGTATTAATAGAAGCACGTAATGTCATCGAAACCTATCAGGTACTGACAGGTAACACATCTCCTGTGGGAAAAATTCATATACCCTCAAAATCATCCAATGTCAAAATCTGGCCGCTGCATCTTTCTATTAGTGGTTTAAAGTTGACAATACAATATTTTAATACAAGCTCCCGTTATTCGAAAAGTTCACATAAGCACGACATTTTCCAACGTAAAATTGGCTTTTGCAGATTCTTATTAGCCTTGTATCAATAGGGAGTAATGTAATCAAAACCTATCAGGTACTGACAGGTAATACAACTACTCCTGTTCCAAAAATTCATACACTCTCAAGATCATCCAATGTCAAAACCTAGTTTCTGCATCTTTCTCTTAGTCGTCTAAAGCGGAAAATGCCATATTTTAATACAAGCTTCCATTATTAGAAGAGTTCACATAAATACAGAATTCTCCAACGTAAAAAAATGGTTTTTGTACATTCTTATTAGGCTTGTATCAATAGGAAGCACGTAATGTCATCGAAACCAACCAGATACTGACAGTAATACAACAACTTCTGTTCCAAAAATTCATCTACTCTCAAAATCATCCAATGTCAAAATCTGGCCGCTGCATCTTTCTATTAGTGGTCTAAAGCGGACAATCATGTACCGACAAACATGCACGTTTGACGCACAAGCAACGTCGTCTGGCAATCGTGTCAAGTCGAATACCAACGAGATTCCCTCAGTGGCCTCCGGTACGGTAAACTTTTAATCGGACATGGCGCTAGCGTCGTGTTAGGGGACATAAGTGTTTCGAAACGGTGATTCCCGCTAGCAGAGGCGATAAGCGGCCGAACGAGACGGAGAATCGAGCGAAGTCGATGAGACTTCTTTCCTTCTTCCTGCTGAGGCCGCATAACACCGGCGTTACTCACTACTTATGACGCATACGTCGAAAACGTGAGCCCGATTCGTCGCGTTCCCCCAGTCAAATGCCTTCGACCACTGGTGTCCTGTTTCGTTTTAACCCTTTGGATTCCAATAACTATGGAACATTTTGTGTTTTGTCTGAAAACGAGTTTAAAGAAGAATTAGTCAATCGGTCGCAATGTAAATTATTTTTTTATGTATTATATTAAAAGTAGTGTCAGTCTTTTTAGGGGATATTGGGTAGAATTTATATTTGGGCGGTTCCGCCATGATCTTTTCAATGAGAAGTGTCTAAAACCTAGAGCAAAAAAATATGTTTGATGTAAATATGTAGAGTAAACGGGAATTCTTATTTTTCAGAAGAATTAAAGTGCGATGCTTTATTTATAAGCCGTTGTAAAATCAAGAAAACGGTTGCATAAAAATATAAACAGTGAAAAGAAATGAAAGTTATAAAATCGTAATCTTGTATATTATCCCAAATTGAGTTGTAAAGTACTTACCTTACATGGAAACGGAAAATAACTTTTTGCTACACAATTTTTAGTTTTTCGCCTCAACGGTACCAAAGCATATCACAATACGTGAAAAGCCGAAAATGACGTTTTTGCTGCGAAATCATTTATGCTTCTATTAAAATGCGATAAATACTATACTATACAATGCGATAATATACTATACTATACAATGGGATACTATACTATACTCTACAATGCGATACTTTACTGTATTATACAATGCGATACTATACTATACTGTAAAATGCGATAAATACTGTACTATAGTACATGGAGCATCGAAAATAACTTTTTCGCCACGCAATTCTTCGTTTCCAAACTAAAGTGTGCCAAAGCACACCATAACACGAAAAACCATATATACAATGCGATACTATATTATACTATACAATGCGATACTAAACTGTACTTATAAAATGCGATAAATACTGTACTATACTACATGGAGTATCGAAAATAACTCTTTTGCCACGCAATCCTTCGTTTCCAAACTAAAGTGTGCCAAAGCATACCATGACACACGAAAAACCATGTATACAATGCGATACTATACTATTTTATACAATGCAATACTATACTATACTATAAAATGCGATAAATACTGTACTATACTACATGGAGTATCGAAAATAACTTTTTTGCCACACAATCCTTCGTTTCCAGATTAAAGTGTGCCAAAGCACACCATAACACACGCGAAAACCATATATACAATGCGATACTATACCATATTATAAAATGCGATAAATACTGTACTATACTACATAGAGCATCGAAAATAACTTTTTTGCCACGCAATCCTTCGTTTCCAAACTAAAGTGTGCCAAAGCATACCATGACACACGAAAAACCATGTATACAATGCGATACTATACTATTTTATACAATGCAATACTATACTATACTATAAAATGCGATAAATACTGTACTATACTACATGGAGTATCGAAAATAACTTTTTTGCCACACAATCCTTCGTTTTCAGACTAAAGTGTGCCAAAGCACACCATAACACACGCAAAAACCATATATACAATGCGATACTATACCATACTATAAAATGCGATAAATACTGTACTATACTACATAGAGTATCGAAAATTATTTTTTTGCCACGCAATCTTTCGTTTCCAAGCTAAAGTGTGCCAAAGCACACCATCACACGCAAAAACCATATATACAATGCGATACTATACCATACTATAAAATGCGATAAATACTGTACTATACTACATAGAGTATCGAAAATGATTTTTTTGCCATGCAATCTTTCGTTTCCAAGCTAAAGTGTGCCAAAGCACACCATAACACACGAAAAACCATATATACAATTCAATACTATACTATACTATAAAATGCGATAAATACTTTACTATACTACATGGAGTATCAAAAATAACTTTTTTGCCACGCAATCCTTCGTGTCCAGACTAAAGTCTGTCAAAGCACACCATAACGCATAGATAACCAAAAGTAACATTTCTATTACACACTTTTTCATTTTTCAACTAGAATGTATCAAACCAATCACCACGCATATTAATCTTATATTTATAAGATCCTTCGACCAAAAACCATTGCAATTTCCAACAAACGCAAAACCTCGAATTGCCGAAGCCTTTTGAAACAGCCCGAAAACGAGCCGTTCGATAAAGAGCCGCCAAGTGTTCGAGTGAAACCAGAAAAGTCCAGCGCCGATAAAAAAATCCATGGAGATTAGAGTTCGCGCGGATTACTTAGCTCTTACTTAGGAGTGGCATGTAAGAGGCGAGCTATCGATAGCCACGCTCGATAGTCGTGGGAGACAGAAGAAGACGACAGACACGGCTCGTCCATTACCGCTTGAGAAAGTCCACCAATTGACGTGAGTAAAGGGCCCGAGTGCGTGAACGATTTACACGCACGACGGACTCCGCACGACAAACGTAAAATCCTGACGAAGTGCGCACGTTGAGTGTCCAAAGCTTGTTCGTGTGACTCATCAAGATGAGCCTGCCGGATGTCGTCGAGTAAAGTGCCTCAGGAGATTGAGCTTTGATCGGAATTTTGAGTGAACGAATGTTAGAATGATTAGGCATTGAGATAACGCGACTTTTTGAATGGAGACGCGTAGATCATTTTAGATGCGGTGTGGGTGGGCGAGGATCTTGTGTCGGGAGAAATAGGTGCATGGAGAGGAAAGATGTGCAAATGGGAAAACATTCAATGGAAGCAGATTCTTGGATGGGATTAGCTTGGATTTGATGAGGTTTGCTCATGGACAGATGTGGTGGAGTTAGTTTTTGTGCGGAAAATGCGTTCCGCAGGCAATCCCAAATAAAAGGATTGCTAAATAAATTTGTGTTACGGTAAAAAGTAATGAAACAATCTTCCGCAATTTCTTGGACGGGACTAGTTTAGATTCGATGAGGTTTACCCATGGATAAATGTGATGGAGGCAGTTTTTGTGCTGTAGATGCGTTCCGCAGGCAATTGCATGTAAAAGGATTGGTAAAAAAATATAAGTTACCGTAAAAAGTGATGAAAAAATCTTCCGCAATCTCTTAGATGGGACTAGTTAGGATCCGATAAGGTTTGCTCATGGACAGATGTGATAGAGTCAATTTTTGTGCGGTAGATGCGTTCCGCAAACGATCGCATATAAAAGGATTGCTAAAAAAATTTAAGTTACGGTGAAAAGGGATGAAAAAATCTTCTGCAATATGTAGAAAGTGCGTAAAATTAACTTAGGAACGCATGGAAATGTTTATCGAGATTTAAAGCAAAGTAAGAATGCCTTACAGGGTCTTGTTCGGTTTCAAATTTTATTAATTTGAATTTTTTGAAAAATAGTAATTCCTTGCTTTTTATGCGGTGAATACGATGCAAAAAAAGGAACGTATAATATGCAGTTGATTAAAAATGTTTATAGAAATTGAAGAAAGTACGAGTTTCTAACACATTCTTTCAGAAATGTGAAAGAAATTGATACGAAACTTAAAATATTATTGTTATTAAACTATATTAAGTTAATCTTATTACTATTAAACTTGTTCAACCAAACCCGCTATACTTACTAATGATTATCTTGAACGATATCACAACTTACAAAAGTATCATGTCACAAAATGCATATCAACAAACCTTTTTTTTGCAAAATATAACATGCATAAAGTAATTTGTTTCCAAAATGGCACAATTTTATACGACGTCCTGGCCTCTTCACCACTTCAAGACAGACGCATCCAACTGCAAAGGATTAACCCTTTAACTGCTATGGACGCATATATGCATCCGCCGAAATCCATTGGTGTCGACTATATCGGCAATGAAGCCTATCTGCAATCTTGTAGAAGCAATTGATATTGGAATGCTGCTTCAATACTTTAGCTTCTAACAACTCTGCGTTTCTTTTATTTTGCACGATTTAATTATACTCTGCACTATTTAATCGCATCGCATTTCTAACATAGCAAAATACGTTTAGCAGACAATGTGTAAGACCCAGATGTCAAATCACCCGACCACATTTTGCGCGGAACACTAAGCTAAATTGAATCGTATCATATCGAATTCTTCGCCATGCCAATTAACTATCAAGATCCATTTCCCCGACGCTCAGCGCCTTTGCAAGTCACGTTCGCACATGCGGGAAGAACGTTCTCGCGCCCGACAATTAAACGAAATCACGATCTGCGAATACCGAACGGTCGCCTGCGCATTGCGAGTGCATCGCAGTCGGCGTCAAGCTTTGGACGACGATAGCAGTCCGTTCCCAACGCAGTACTGTCACGTGGCGGCTCGATTTTCAGAAAACGGGCGCCCGTTTGGCGGTGGAAACCGCCTTGAGAAAAGTCGAGGCGACCTCGGAAGACGAGTGCCAATCAGGAGCAGGCGCCTGCCCGGAATGTTTAGATCGAGTGTCGCATTACAATCGTGTGCTAATTGGCTGCTTCTAAGTAAATCATCCCAGGGTTTTCCGGCGTTTTCACTGTTGGTGTCGGTAAATGGTTCTTAAACAGTTTTTACGACATTTTTGGACAATGGATGCGCATTGGACAATGGAAGGAAAGTGATCCATTTTAGACGATATAGCATGGCGATTGGAATGGTAGTGCAAATACCGGTACTTTTCATATGTTTTCCATAGATATATAAACAATTCAGATAATACCGGTATGACCCACGTAGAAATACGATATAATATTTGTACATGAACATATTGAAACTTGACAAAACCAAAGTTTCGCTTTCAAGTCGTAGACCCGTGGAGTCCAATCATAATCATAAATACGCATGAATAAACGAACATTGATTTAGTAATTCGAAAGCAAATACCAATTTCAAAATACTAAGCAAACTCAAACTACCTATATAAGTGTATATAAACGAACGTGTGGAACTCCAGAAAAAACAAAATCTCTCACTTTCCAAATTTTGTCATATACGCATTTCCAACGTATGCAATCAAACAAAAGCGCAACTCCACCTGGTACACGCGTATCCTTAAGTACGACAAAAATCGACCAAAACCGAAGCAAGCGTTAAATGCGGAATATGACAGGCGCTATCGCGTCGCTTTTTCGATCGAGAAAAAGTGAGGCCAGTAATACTCAAACGGTCAAATATATGACCGCATCCAAAGAAGTCCTTTGCCAAACCATCACCTCCCACCCACCCCTCTTTCACCCTCCCAGGGTCCTGAACGTCCAGAAACCTTTCCGTCTCGACAGTTTGACGCTTTGAACAACGCACCCGCGCCTCGTGCCGGCGTCCGATCGGTTCCGCAGGCAAAAGCGGGGGTGGGTGACCCATGGGAGTGTGGGCAACGTCGGCAGAAGGGGTTGAAGGGGGTTTGCTAGTTCGCGGGGTGGGAGGATTGCGCAAAGGGAGTAAAAAGGGGTGGCTGCTCTTGTCGGTTCGTGGGATCTCCGTCGGTATCCCCGTGCATCTGGGAGACGGCTATGCATTTATGCATGTTTTGCGGGTATCGCATGCTTCTTGCCAATAACGCGCCATTCTGCGCGGCGCCCGGGTCGTGCGGAGCCCAGGCACTCCGGCCAGAGCCTCCATTTTCTGGCTCCCGCATAGTCGACGCGACTGTTTTTCTTCTCGAGCTCGACCACCGACGGGGAACCCTTTTCTGCCGGCGGCTTCGCGTTTATGTACGGACGCGCGGATCTTTCGCGTGAAAGCGAAAGCTTCGGTTTTGGTCGATTTTTGCCATACTTAGGGATACGCGTGACGTTGTGGAGTTGTGCTTTTGTTTGGTTAAATACTTGGCAAGTGCGTATATGGCAAAATTTGGAAAGCGGGAACTTTTGTTTCTTCTGGGGTTCCACATGTTTGTGTATATGCACTTATGTAGGTAGTTTGAGGTTGCCTGGTATTTGGGATTTGGTATTTTCTTTCGAATTACTAAATCGATGTTTGTTTATTTTTGGGTATTTGCGATTATGATTGGACTTCACGGGTCTACTACCTGAAAGCGAAACTTCGGTTTTGTCGAGTTTCAATATATTTCTGTATACGTATTTACGTGGGCTGGATTATGCTTTTGTTTGTTTGTACATGTATGGAAGCATATGAAAATTGTATTTTGCTATTTTCCTTCGAAGCTTCACTTCGATGGTGTATTCTTTTTTTCCTGTGGAGTTGCGGTTCTGTTTATCCATATATATCTTCTTCGTGAAAGTGAAAGCTTCGGTTTTGGTCGGTTTTTGCCATACTTAAGGATACGCGTGTACCAGATGGGGTTGCGCTTTTGTTTGGTTACATACGTGGCAAGTGCGTGTATGGCAAATTTTAAAAAGCGGAAGCTTTTGTTTTTTCTGGGGTTCAATACATTTGTGGATATGTACTTATATAGGTAGTTTGAGTTTGCTTGTATACACGTGCAAGTAGATTTATGAGGGAATTTAGTATTTTCTTTCGAATTACTAAATTGATGTTCGTTTGTTCTTGCGTGTTTGCGATTATGATTGGACTCTATGGGTCTACCACGTGTTTGGCTTTGTCGAGTTTTAATATGTTTATGTATCCGTATTTACGTGAGTTGGACTACGCTTCTGTTTGTTGTACATGTATGGAAGTATATGAAAACTGGATGCACTCTTTTCTTCCTGCGGAGTTACGGTTCTGTTTAATCATACGTGTCTTCCTTGTGAAAGCGAAAGCTTTCGTGTTTTTCCGAGTTTCGGTAAATTGGACATATATACGCGATTAGAGTTAGGCTTTGGCTTATATACATTTGAAAGTGCTGGCACGCTAGAACTCGGTATTTTTCTTCGAGTTTCTATCTCTGACAGTAACATTTATCTTTTTATAGGATTACGATTACGATTCAACCTGCGTAACTACCACGCGAAAGCAAAAGGCTCAATTTTGATCAAGTTTCAATTTGTATGTTCATGTTAGCTGTTGTTTTCGATTCTTTATATACTAGCCAAGATATCTGACATAGATATTCATTATGTTCTTATGACTTGCGACCTTTAGCAGTACTCTAATTTTTTTTTCTCCGATATCAGTTATAATCGACTTTGTCACTATTATTTTTTCCTCAAGAAAACAAGTATTTCTGTTTTAGTTCTTATGTATTGTTTTCTTGGGGTTTTTGCTTTTTTACAATCAATTGCCGAAATTTATCTCTTTGACTCTTTCACATTCTTACGTAATTTAGAGTCTTTCCGCTTCTTTATATCTCGTTATTTTTGTCCACTTTTGTCCTTTGCATCTCTTCTACATTCGCGTATCTCCGCGTTCTTTTTCAGACGTTCACAACTTTCTTATGTATACCGCTTCTCATAGTCGCACAATTTTCTATCCCCCACCATCTCGTCCCCACCTTTTTTCTCACTCATTCACCTGCCCATTCCCTTGTTCTTGATCCCGGAGATTAGACGCGCGGGATCGTGGAAAAAAATCTGACCCGATCCAGGCTCAGCAAAGGGTGGAAGACTGCAGATCAACTGCATACAGTACGTGGCGTGAATGATGTCAGTTTCATTGTTAACGATCATCAGCATTACACGTGTCACTATTCCACAATCTTTGTGTCCTACAGATTGCCAACGCGAGTCTCGACGGTTCGTCTATGGAAGATTTTAGTTTGACATGTACTTAAAAGACTTTGGCGTTCTGTTTTACGCGGAAGAGTTGAAAGTAAATTAAAAATTCAAAGCCTATGTTTCATCAATTTCGCATTCCTTTTCGAGGGAGAGAAATATTACGCTAAATCTTTGCTAAACTTAAAATGTGTCTTGAAGGACTCTATGCAAAATCGGCGAAAATATCTCAATATAGATTTGCACCAGTGTTTACATATTGATAGATATATATAAAAGTTCATCGATTTTGTTCGGTGTTCGTTTATAATGGAAGGTTCTAAAAAGGGCGAGTTCAAAGTTTTAATTGCACGGAATTTTTCGAAGACTGTAACTTTTTAACAAATAATACTAGTGAAATCTGATTCGGATCACAAATCAGAAAAAATAGTTTTCCGCTAATGTTTGCTTTTATATACTTTGGATTTGTTTAAAGAAATTTTTAGACGTTTTATTGATATTTTTAATGGTGGAATAATTCACAAAAGTTGAAATACCGAAAACTGTATTGTGTGACTTTAACCAAAAATTACTTAATTAGGGCTTTGTTTCAGGCGTTTTCAAGCGATATAAGTCACACTTTAGGGGAGCTTTTCGTTTTCAAATTTAAAATAATAAATTGGAGCGGCGGTGTGATTGAGCGGTGCAAAATTTTGAATCTATTAAGACCTGGGATGGAAACCAACATACTAATTTGTTCAAGATATCTTAAATACAATTACTAAAAAAATAGATTTATTGACTATAGAACGTTGTCTCTCTTACTTGTTCTTGTCATTTTTGTGTGTGTCCTCTCTAATTAATTTGACGTACGGCAAATTATAGTTTAATATTTTGCACTCGACTGTCCCCGAGAAGACATGACGAATTGCACGTTATTATTAAGAAAAATCTTTGCAAGCATAATATTTCTTCAAATATTTGTTTGCTTAATATATTTCCAATCGATTTTAAGCAAAAGTAATGAAAAAAATGAGGAATCCCTGTTCCGTTAAAAATGTATACAATTTTCGGTCAATTAACTAAGAGGCGAATTCCTTCAAGTACGAGAATGTCCTACTACTAGATATTCAAGCGATAGCCTGAATGACAAATTACATATTATTCGTGCGTGATGGAATAAACGGGGCTACATTGTATGTTGGAAAAAGAAAAATGCCAAGTGAAAGGCAGCACACAACTTATTTATTATCACCGTTCTTGTTCAACCAACCCCGTCGTACTTACCGGTCGTTATTTTGAACATTGTCAAAACTTACAAAACTATTAATTTCATAAAATATCTCTCTCCATATACATAGATATTTATATAAATATTAATAATAAAAACAAATTTATAAAATTAATATTTATATGTACATATATATTAATACTTATATGTATATATAAGTATATATATATATATATATATATATATATATATATATATTTCTCTCTCTCTCTCTCTCTCTCTCTCTCTATATATATATATTTTAACATTTATATAAATATATACCATACATATATGGAGATATTTTATGAAATTAATACTCTTATATATATATATGCATAGAAGCGTAATTTTTCCGAAATTATATCATTTTATACCGAGAATACCATTTTCACGAACCGAGACGGAACATATTCGACTACAAAACATTAAGATTTCCACCGTTTAGGTAAGATTTCCAAACAACTGTTCACATAGTATTGAAACTTCACAACGAAAGACACACAATAAATATATCGTTATACATCCGCATGCAAAGAAATATTTTCTTTCGACTTTCCGCCTTCCGGGCCGCCTGCCAAAATTCATGAAGTAGCAAAATCCGCAAAGCTCCTTCGGCAGTCGCCCTGAGCCAAGGCCCTGCCCCGCAATTGCAAAAGGTATTAGCTAGCTTATCAGCTGCCGATCGGCGGGCACGTCGTAGTTCGAGGTTCCGTACACACGTTGACACGTGATCGTTGACCGCCGCGTTCCATGCACACATCGATGCACTTGCATCGTAAATTTATGCGGCCAGAGGACGATGAATATGGATTCATGGCCCGCGCACAGTTCCCTCGCCGTCTCGCTCGCTCTTTCGCTCGCGGCGACTCGATTTATGCCGGCTACTCAGTACGGCGAGTACTATTTATCGAGTGGCCCTCAAATGAAAGGGAAAAAATGCGCACCTTCTCAAAAAATGCCGCCGCGCGCCTGGAAACGTCGGGTCACGCACTGCGTTTTCTAGAAAAACGGCTGGAAATAAATCTGATACGGCCAAGTGGAGTGATATCGGATCGGTCTTTGTAATGGCAGCGGTTGATATGCATAACTGGTTGCGAATCCAGAATTCTGTATAGACGTGCTAGTTTAACGCGTTGACTGCCAGGCGGATTTTGCTATGTTAGAAACGCGATGCGATTAAATACTGCAAAGTATGATTAACAAGTGGACTGCCGTGGGTATTTTACTATATTAAAACGTTGACAACGTGATGGGGTCACCGGTGATATGGCAAGAGATTTTGTGAAAATAAAAATATGCGAAGGTATCGTAATTATTTTATAAAAGTTGTTGTTAGAATCACTATTTAACACGTTGACTGCCATTATTTACATTTTGCATATTCAGTCAAACGCTGTGTGATTAAATAGCATGCAAAGTATGATTAACAAGTTGACTGCCGTGGGTATTTTACTATATTAAAACCGCGACGTAATGAAGTACTACTGAATATGGTTGAATTGTGCAAAATAAAAAGAATGCGAAGGTATCGAAGACCAAAGAATTGAAAATCACGATTTAACACGTTGACTGCCGTGCGTATTTTACTATATTAACACTTAGCCGACCGATTGGGGAGATCTCCCATTTTAATCTTAGCATAGCGTTTCCTTCTTTCTGTTATTGTCAGTTGCCTTTATCTGCAGTTGTTCACAATTACTGACGAGCTGTTTCCACAAAGCACAGTATATAATAAAATCCACCCATTTAGTGTTAAAAATTACTTAAAAAGTTACACAATTGTTGGGACTAAATAAAGTTATAGCGGTATGAGGTGTGACAAGTAAATATTAAAAAATGCACAATCCACTGTATAAACTGGCATGCTGTGAACGATACCACACTGTAAAAATGTAATAAAACGCATTACTATTTTTTGATTTCATGTTTGGGTCGTGCTATTTATCTTTAGTCATCTTTAATGCTCTTAATTTTCAAACTTTATTGCCCATACTTTTTTTAACAGCCTGCCAAAACTTGTTTTTATATACTTTTAACTTCATGTTTTGTTTAAACAGTATTTGAAATCGTTAAACGAAAGTGTTACTGCAAGATATAAATGACCACTTAAATAATTTTCAGGCTTCTTTGATGGCAAATAGTGAATATCAGTTCGTGTTACTTGTAAAAAATGCGTGGTGGAAACCAGGGTATGATTAAATCGTGCAAAATGGAGGTAACACGGAGGTGTTAGAAGCCAAAGTATTGAAGCACCGTTTTAATATTAATTGCTTTTACAAGATTGCAAATAGGGTTCGTTGCGAATATTTTTGCATTTTTAAGACGTTGAACGCCACGATGGTCATCAGTGACTGGAGTTCATCAAATACTTATAATTGTATAGTTGAATGAAAATTCGCTAATTAGAGAATGCTTTAAAATAAAATCTGCACTATTGACAAATTAAAAGTTGTTATTAAATCAAAAATCATGAATTAATTGTTATCAAATCTTTTATCTACTGGTGCATTGTATTGAAGCATTTTAAACATAAGTGTAGCTCGTCAATGCAATCTTGGCAGTATTTAGTAACATTTTTGGTCCGATATTTTGCTCTTTGTGTTCCGAAGCTTGTAATATTTCATTGGTAACTCTATTTGCAAAATTTGCGTACCAAATTTGTTGGCCCTTCCCTCTTTTACAATTCATGCCGTACTCTTATAAATAATGAAGTTAATTATTATTTTGCCATTACATGCTCAGAATAGTAAAAATATTTTCATGGCGTTCTGAGCGAAACATATGATTTCAAGGTGTTAATAAAATATTTTGCACCGGTCACCGGTGACCACCATGACAGTCAACGTGTTAAGGTAATCGACGTTGCGACGGTTTCTTTCGTTTGATCGAGCGACGCTTTGAACGTCGACGGCGATATTAATTATTGGGCGTTAGAGACTTATATGGTGATACATGGGATCTCAGTTATACGGCGTGTCGAGGGAATGAAATTGTTGGCTGTTTGTGCCCCATGACGACTTAGCTTTTTTAAGGAATCCGCGGGAGTATGTGAGTAAAGTGTGGTTGGGCACGGTTAAAGGCTTTAGCCGTTAACAGTTTTTGTGGGATTTATTTAAGGAAACGGTAAAGTTGAAATACATGTTTACTATTCATGACCGCTGGTAAGTAGCTGTCTGCGTGTCATAAACGTGGAAAGGCAGGAGGGAATTTTATTTATCAATTGAATGTGCTTTGCAACGCTATACTTTCAGTGCCGTACTAACAGGGTGAGCGTGTTGAGTTTTATTTTTCAATAATAGTGAATATGCGAACGGACGTTATATTTATATATGTGTAGAGTTTTAAGATTTTCATAGATGCCTAGAAAGAATATAAGATCCTATAAGAATATAAGAATATAAGATAAGACGTATATAAGATCGCACTTAATGCAAAAAGTATTCTTGCAGCGATCAATTTCGATTAATCCTGCCTAAAACTGTAATGCATTAACTAATTTCTGCCGAACAACGATTATAGATATTATTATGTGAAATAGATATAGATATATTATGTGAAATCCCTGTAATAGATGCAGCGCGAAAAAACAGCGTGAGAAATTATTAACAACTTTCTTTCTCTTCTATCGTCATTTACTGCTCTGCTAATATAATTTGACTAAACACCCTGATCACGTTAATCATAATTCGAAAGCAAAAATGCGATCCATTTACTACGTAAACTCTTATAAATGCTTAAATATAATAACTGCCCGAATATTTATCGCTCTTATGTTTCTATCAACTTTTTATTTTTTTCACGTTAACTTCGCCATTCTTTGAACAAAAATTTCCCTTGCATTATATTTATTACATAGATTTCTGAAAATGCCTACAAACGTGCTGTTTACGAAAATCCATTAATAAACGATTTCCACCTTAACTTCGCCATTCTTTGAACAACAGTTTCCCTTGCGATCATAATTCGAAAGCAAAAATGCGGTCAGTTTACTACGGAAACTCTTACAAATGCATAAAAGTACGAACTGCCCGACTATTTATCACTCTTATTTTTCTATCGACTTTTTATTTTTTCACCTTAACTTCGCCATTCTTTGAACAACAATTTCCCTTGCATTATATTTATTGCATAGATTTCTGAAAATGTCTACAAACCTGCTGTTTATAAAAACCCGTTAATAAACGATTTTCACCTTAACTTCGTCATTCTTTGAACAACAGCTTCCCTTGGAATCATAATTCGAAAGCAAAAATGCTATCTCTTCACTACATAAACTCTTATAAATGCATAAAAGTAAGAACTGCCCGACTATTTATCACTCTTATGTTTCTATCGAATTTTTATTTTTTCACCTTAACTTCGCCATTCTTTGAACAACAATTTCCCTTGCATTATATTTATTGCATAGATTTCTGAAAATGTCTACAAACCTGCTGTTTACGAAAATCCGTTAATAAACGATTTCCACCTTAACTTCGCCATTCTTTGAACAACAGCTTCCCTTGCAATCACAATTCGAAGCAAAAATGCGATCTCTTTACTACATAAACTCTTATAAATGCATAAAAGTAAGAACTGCTCGAATATTTATCACTCTTATTTTTCTATCAACTTTTTATTTTTTCACCTTAACTTCGCCATTTTTTGAACAACAAATTCCCTTGCATTATATTAATTATTATATATAGATTTCTGAAAATTCCTACAAATCTACTGTTTAGGAAAATCCGTCAATAAACGATTTCCACTTTAACTTCGCCATTTTTTGAACAACAATTTTCCTTGCATTATATTTATAACACAGATTTCTGAAAACGCCTACAAACTTGCTGTTTACAAAAATTCGTTAATAAACGATTTTCACCTTAACTTCGCCATTTTTTGAACAACAATTTTCCTTGTATTATATTTATTACATAGATTTCTGAAAATTTCTACAAACCTGCTGTTTACCAAAATCCATTAATAAACAAATTTCACCTTAATTTCGTCATTCTTTGAACAACAATTTCCCTTGCATTATATTTATTGCATAGATTTCTGAAAATTCCTACAAACGTACTGTTTCCGAAAATCCGTTAATAAACCAATTTCACCTCAACTTCGCCACTCTTTGAACAACAATTTCCCTTGCATTATATTATATCTATTACATAGATTTCCGAAAATTCCTACAAACCTACTGTTTACGAAAATCCGTCAATAAACGATTATTTCCCCAAGTAACGAATTTGATCGGCGTACGGTATGAAACTCCACAGTAACTCCGTATGAAAATATATGAAAACGCGTCGAAAGTGGAAACCGCTAACCGTAGGGAAAAAAGCTGAAAAGGCGTAAAAAGCGTAAAAGGCCATTTACGCATGTGAAGGTGCAAGGAGGGGGGGATGGTCAGGGGGGTGTCAATGGCGAAGGGGAGGGAAAGAGAGGTTTAGGGAGGGACTCTGGGTGGACAGGAGGAAAGGGGACGCGTGTGCTAATGAACGCCATTAAAAGCAGCGTTAATTAGATTGCGCTAATCAGATTGTCCCTCCGTATCTGCTACCGTTTTTTTTCGTACGATCCCCATCTCTCTCTTCCTCTCGCGCGCTCTCTCTCTTTGTCCTCCACCTCTGCGCCCTTCGTCCAGCGGACGATTCTTTCCTCTCTCGCTGTAGTACACTCGTACGAGGGCGGAATGTCGACAGACTCGCACGAAAACGTTCGCACGATTACTCGCGAATTTTTTCGATCACTTTTGCCGTTATTCCCGTTGCGTACGTGCAGTTATTCACGCTAATGTAGGATTTAAACACGTGAAACTAGGGAGTATAATATTTATAACCGGTAACAACACAATCAAGACACTTTAGTCTTATTTCCTAATGTTTCGTCGTTTTGTCGTTTCGCCTTTTCGTCTTTTCGCCGTTTCGTCTTTACTAAGCACTCGTTTCGTCAGTACTAAGCAACCAAATAACACAATTCAACAAACTTGTCACCTATGCGGTATCAAACTCAACACTGAATTAACCCCTTGCCATACTTTGACGAGTCTGACTCGTGATCAAAATTGATATATCGTGTTAGGAATATATACATAAACAAAATTAAATTATCTGTGTGGGATTTAAATACGTGAAACTACAGAGTATAATATTTATAACCAGTAACAACACAATCAAGACACTTTAGTCTTATTTCCTAATCTTTCGTCGTTTTGTCCTTTCTCCTTTTCGTCTTTTCGCCGGTTCGTCTTTATGTTTCGTCGTCAATTCACTACTAAGCAACCAAATAACACAATTCAAGAAGCTTGTCACCTATGCGGTATCGAACGCAACACTGAATTAACCCCTTGCCATACTTTGACGAGTCTGACCCGTGATGATAATGTCGGGCCAAACGTGCATATGACGAGTCTGACTCGTGATCAAAATTGATATATCGTGTCAAAAATATATACATAAAAAAAATTAAATTATTTGTGTAGGATTTAAATACGTGAAACTAGAGAGTATAATATTTATAACCGGTAACAACACAATCAAGACACTTTAGTCTTATTTCCTAATCTTTCGTCGTTTTGTCGTTTCGCCTTTTCGTCTTTTCGCCGTTTTGTCTTTACGTTTCGTCGTCAATTCACTATTAAGCAACCAAATAATACAATTCAACAAACTTGTCACCTATGCGGTATCAAACGCAACATTGAATTAACCGCTTGTCATACTTTGACGAGTCTGACCCATGATGATAATGTCGGGCCAAACGTGAATATGACGAGTCTGACTCGTGATCAAAATTGATATATCGTGTCAAAAATATATACATAAAAAAAATTAAATTATTTGTGTAGGATTTAAATACGTGAAACTACAGAGTATAATAATTATAACCGGTAACAACACAATCAAGACACTTTAGTCTTATTTCCTAATCTTTCGTCGTTTTGTCGTTTCGCCTTTTCGTCTTTACGTTTCGTCGTCAATTCACTACTAAGCAACCAAATAACACAATTCAACAAGCTTGTCACCTATGCGGTATCGAACGCAACACTGAATTAACCCCTTGCCATACTTTGACGAGTCTGACTCGTGATAATAATGTCGGGCCAAACGTGAATATGACGAGTCTGACACGTGATCAGAATTGATGTATCGTGTCAAAAATATATACATAAAAAAAATTAAATTATTTGTGTAGGATTTAAATACGTGAAACTACAGAGTATAATATTTATAAACAATAACAACACAATCAAGACACTTTAATCTTATTTCCTAATCTTTCGTCGTTTTGTTGTTTCGTCTTTTCGTCTTTTCGTTTCGTCGTCAATTCACTACTAAGCAACCAAATAACACAATTCAACAAGCTTGTCACCTATGCGGTATCGAACGCAACACTGAATTAACCCCTTGCCATACTTTGACGAGTCTGACTCGCGATGATAATGTCGGGCCAAACATGAATATCATGAGTCTGACACGTGATCAAAATTGATATATCGTGTCAAAAATAAATACATAAAAAAAATTAAATTATTTGTGTAGGATTTAAACACTTGAAACTAGAGAGGATAATATTTATAACCCGTAACAACACAATCAAGACACTTTAGTTTTATTTCCTAATTTTTCGTCGTTTTGTCGTTTCGCCGTTTTGTCTTTACGTTTTATCGTATTTACGTTTCGTCGTCAAGTCACTCCAAAGCAACCAAATAACACAATTCAACAAACTCGTCATCTATAATTCATCAATATAATAAAAAAAAAATATAATAAAAAAGATCATAGGTGACCTTTCCTTGCCAATTACAGGACCCTGTATTTTAGATCCTACACTAACATTTGGGGACCTGTTGAAATAAGAAAGCCTTTATAATATAGCATCCAACCATAGTTTAATAGCCGATATGAAGAAGGTCTTGGAAAAGCTGTCATTTATAAGATTTATGAAAAATAATAGTGGAAATTTATTTTTATATGCTTTTACGTACGACTACGTACATTAATAATCGGACATTAACTACTTACATTGTAAAGGGTGTCTCAGAATGGACTGTCATTTAAATTTATTAATAAATTATATTATTTATTTAAAAAATCATTTTTTTTGCGTTTTTAAAATGACTAAACCATGACTAAACCTCAATACTTCCTAATACCAGTTGTCAAAGATTAGTACTCTATGTTTGCTACAAAAAAAATGGCTCGTAATTTAAAATGGCAGGTCATTTTGAGACACCTTTTATATTAATATGGTTTAACGGGCAAAAACTTTTTAAAAATTGGATTCAACAATTTGACATTTTTGAGACGTCAAAAGAGTGCGTCTACGAAGTAATACAAAGAAGGTTTTGAAAAAAAATTTAATATCATAGACTTTGTCAAACAATCACACTATAATCATAAGGCAATTAAGTACACGCTACAGTTATAACACATATTAATAAAATATTTTATAAGTAAGTTCGCATTTTTATGATAATATAAGAACCTCATCAATATACGATCTGCATCACGTTCATTTATTGGCGCACAGTCTACAGCGAACGTTGCACCTATTATTATGATCATATGTGATAACACTAGTGACATCAGAAAACATGCGAATAGGAATTATTAGACCTGCACAACCTACAGAACAGAGGATAACCGCTATAATGGCAACAAAAGTGAGGTGCGGCAGTTTGAAAATATCTGATAATGACTGAAAATGCTCGAGATTGTTAATTGTTGCCGCCTGATTGATATTATACAATTCATAATTCATTGATGTGAGGATAAATGCAGTACGAACGAAAAGCACGTGTTATCTCAATGATCTGTATTTACAAAACCGGTATAGAGACACACCGCGATATCTACGGTAATTATTCATAGAATGCAAAATGTTAATTTCAAATATAACGAAGACTTCAACTATAATCTTCGTAGGGAATAAGAGTGAAATATTCAAAGACTTATTATTCGGTGCGGTTTTGCGACGGACGAAAGCTTTAATTGTACAAAGAAAAAGCATGTGTTCTCCCAATAATCTATACGTTATTTCACTTTATTTTCAATTTTGTTTTCATGATTTCAATTACATAAATTTATTTTCATATTTTTTTTAATCATTTTATAATATTTATTACTATTTACTGGCTACCAATGATAAATATCTTGAACCGGAAAAACGGCTTTCATTAATTTGTCAACTAACGTGACATTAATCGTAATATTTATTATTATTCATTGCGACAAAACCTGATGACCGATAGAAATAAAAATATAGAAGCAATAATCTATACGTTATTTCACATTATTTTCAATTTTGTTTTAGTAATTTCAGAAATTATTAAAACTTATTGTAAGATATTTTTCGTTAAATAGTGTCATAATAATATTTATTACTATTCATTGGCAACCATTGATAAATAACTTCAACCGGATAAACGGCTTTCATTTTTTCATAGACCAACTGGTGCTGATCCACAATGTGACATCCACAATAATCATTCATCACTGCGCACGCGTGCTTTAGTACGTGGGAAATTTGAATTTCGATAAAAAGCAAGAATTTTGCTGGATTCCCGTTGACCGATAGAAGTAAAAATGCTCGAACACATTATTCCGAGCAGGTATTTTACTGAGCGAAAGCTTTAATTGTATATAGAAAAAGAAAGAATTGTTCCAATAATCTATACGTTATTTCACTTTATCTTCAATTTTATTTTCATACTTTCAGAAATTATTAAAATTGATTTTAAGATATTTTTTGTTAACCAGTGTTATAATGTTATTTATTACAATTTACTGGCTACCAACGATAAATATCTTGAACCGAAAAAACGGCTTTCATTAATTTACAGACCAAGTAACGTGACATTCATAGTAATCATTTATTCACTGCGCACACGTTCTTCAATACGCGGGAAATTTGAATTGCGACAAAAAGCAAGAATTTTTCTGAAAACCTGATGACCGATAGAAGTAAAAATGTAGAAGCAATAATCTATACGTTATTTCACATTATTTTCAATTTTGTTTTCGTAATTCACTGCGCATACGTGCTTTAGTACGCGGGAAATTTGAATTGCGACAAAAAGCAAGAATTTCGCTGGAACCCCGTTGACCGATAGAAGTAAAAATGCTCGAACGCTTATTATTCAGAGCAGGTTCGCGACGTCGTCTGAGCGAAGGGTTTAATTGTACAAAGAAAAAGCACGTGTTGTTCCAATAATCCATACGTTATTTCACTTTATCTTCAATTTTATTTTCATACTTTCAGAAATGATTAAAATTTATTTTAAGATATTTTTTGTTAACCAGTGTTATAATAATATTTATTACTATTTACTGGCTACCAACGATAAATATCTTGAACCGGAAAAACGGCTTTCATTAATTCACAGACCAAGTAACGTGACATTCATAGTAATCATTTATTCACTGCGCACACGTTCTTCAATATGAAATTTGGTCAAAAAGCAAGATTTTTTCTGAAAACCTGATGACCGATAGAAGTAAAAATGTAGAAGCAATAATTTATCTTCATTCGCGCAATTTTGTTTTCGTAATTTCGCCATTGTTTTCGTAATTACGCGCATACGTTCTGATTAGTCGGGGAAATTTGAATTGCGGCAAAAAGCAAGAATTTCGCTGGAACCCCGTTGACCGATAGAAGTAAAAATGCTCGAAATTATTATTCGGTGCAGTTTCGTGACTCAATGAAAGCTTTAATTGTACAAAGAAAAAGTACGTGTTGTTCCAATAATCTATACGTTATTTCACTTTATTTTCAATTTTGTTTTCATAATTTCAGAAATTACTAACATTTATGTCAAGATATTTTTTGTTAACTAGTGTTATGATAATATTTATTACTATTCATTGGTCCCGATAAACGATGTGATATCCAGAGTAATCATTTATTCATGACGGCGTTTATTACGTCGAAATTTCAATTTCGACAAAAATCAAATAAGTGTCGATAGAAGTAAAAATGTTGAAATATTGAGAACAAGAGACGAAAGCTTTAATTGTATCTTATTTTAATAATCTATACATATATATAAATATATGTATATATTTATATATATATATATATATATATATATATATATATATATATATATGATAACGTAACATATTGTATGTATATGTAGTACATTATATATTAGTATATATATGATAACATAACATATCATATTGTATAATATGACATATTATATACATAATAAACGGAAAACTTAGAAAAAATAATTAAATATCTATAAAAGCAACTCTGACTGCATGAAATTATGACCAGTAAAAAGAAGAAGTGAGATAGCGTGCACATCAGTTCTTTCCAGGAATCACCGCAAGTAGAGAATCTTCAACACATTTTTGATTTGATATACTTGGCATTAAGATGAAATTCGAGAAATAATCATTTTTAACCAGATTTCATGTGGCGATTTTCTTAATTTTTACTTGTTTGTGTTCGATAATTTGGTATTGTCAAACATAAAATAAGTGTCGCTGTTGAAATATTGGGGCAAAAAGACGACTTTGTTTTGTAAAATGAACAATTTTATTTCTATTATTCACACAGTTGCTTGACATGAACATATACACACACACACACATATATATATATATGTATATATATGTTATGTTATCGTATATATACACATATATATGTGTGTGACATCATAACATATTATATGCATAATAAACGGAAAACTTAGAAAAAATAATTAAATATCTATAAAATATACACTATCTAATACACTTTTTTGGGGGGGTTTGATACACCAAGATGAAATTCGGAATAATCAAATATTCCATTTCAAATTATTTATAATATTTATTTGTTTCTTTCATTTTGTCTTGAGCTCTAAAGATTCTAAATATATTAAAATTTACGAATATAGTTTATTTTTCGCCAAAATTACAATTTAAGTATCAAGTTGAACCAAAATTTCACGCATAACGAATATAATCGTAATCTAATACACTTTTTTGGGTTTGACACACCAAGATGAAATTCGGAATAATCAAAGATTCAGTGTTACTGCACTGCTCACAAGTTAGTTCTCAGGAAGTTGTGGATCCATCTATAATTATTTATAATTTTTATTTGTTTGTTTAATTTCGTCTTGACCTCTAAACATTTTCAACATATTAAAATTTATAAATATACTTTATTTTTCGCCAAAATTACAATTTAAATATCAAAATGGAACAAAATTTTACGCATGATGGATATAATCGTCATTTTACAAAATTCTGTCACATATCCATGACGGATATAGCAAGTCAAGCAAACTTGACTGGTTATATACGTTAAAATTTACGAATATAGTTTATTTTTCCCCAAAATTACAATTTAATATTTAAAATTTCACGCATGACGGATATAATCGTAATCCAATACACTTTTTTGGGGTATGATACACCAAGATGAAATTCGGAATAATCAAGGATTCAGTGTTATTGCACTGCTCAGGAAGTTATGAATCCATCTCAAATTATTGATAATTTTTATTTGTTTCTTTCATTCCGTCTTGACATCTAAACATTTTAAATATATTAAAATTTACGAATATACTTTATTTTTCGCCAAAATTACAATTCAAATATAAAATTGCAACAAAATTTTACGCACGACGGATATAATCGTCATAACACAAAATTCTGCCACATCTCCATGATGGATATAGTCGTCAAACACACTTGACTGGTTAGATTCATTAAAACTTATGAATATAGTTTATTTTTAGCCAAAAATTTCAATTTAAATATTAAATTGTACCAAAATTTCACGCATATCGGATATAATCGTAATCCAATACACTTTTTTTGGGTTTGATACACCAAGATGAAATTCGGAATAATCAAGGATGCAGTGTTATTGCACTGCTCAGGAAGTTATGAATGGATCAAATTATTGATAATTTTTAACACACTTGACTAAACATTTTAAATATATTAAAATTTACAAATATATTTTATTTTTTGCCAAAATTACAATTTAAATATCAAATTGTAACAAAATTTTACACATCACGGATATAATCGTCATAACACAAAATTTTGCCACATATCCATGACGTATATAGTCGTTATGTACACTTGACTGGTTATATACATTAAAATTTACGAATATAGTTTATTTTTCGCCAAAATTACAATTCAAATATCAAATTGTAACAAAATTTTACACATCACGGATATAATCGTCATAACACAAAATTCTGTCACATCTCCATGACGATTATATAGTCGTCAAACACACTTAACTGGTTAAGAAAGAGGCAGAAAAAAGCGTTCGAGTGTGGAGAAAGTTAGATTACGCTCGCTTATTGATCACCTGCGTGCTTCATTCTCAGTGACTCACCGTTTGATTGAGAGTTTGGACGTTTCACACTTCAGCCGACTTCATTTTTCCGGAATATTAATTATTATTGTTATGCTTGAACATAAATCAATTAGTGCCGTTGGAAGTGATACAAAACTACTTGCCACTATTATTATTAAAAATAATAAATCGAGGCAAAACTCTATATTATTCATGAGCTGCAAACAAAAATATTAATTATTCGAAGGGTCGGATGCGGTCGGTTATAAATAATTAGATTTCGTGATATGAATCTTTTCAGAACTATGACGTATATGTAAATTTACCAACAAATACGGACAGTTTGTTTAATTTTGAGAACTTTGAAAATAGCTAAACAATATTGCTTTGATAATAAAATGATCACGATGATTTACATTTTTCATTATATGTCGCCATAAATTATGAAGCTCAGCATTGTTTAGAACCTCCAATTTGAAAAAAAGGATTTAAACCAGTTTTAACAGTTTAAAACAAAGTTAGGTTATTTATGAGAAAAATATGGTTTGGGGTCACAACATTTGATTTTGTGTTTGATGTACAATAATATAAGTTTTGGAAAATTAGTACGATATTAGAACAAAAAATTATTTTTATTTATGTTTTCCCACATGTTTCTTAATAAAGATTTGTGAGCTATTGCATTTAAGTATATTTTACTGCATTTGTTGCATTTATACAAAAAAAAATGTGTAACACGTAAAAAAAGACGACCTTTGCAGTCCTCGGTCTGATATAAAATCCGGCCATTATCAGTGGTTTTCACTTAATACGAAAATTGAATATTTCAACGCATATTATCTCAATTAATCGTGCTAATTTATCATGTTCACGTTAAAAACGAGATTTTCCTCGTTCGCATCCGAGAATAATGAAGTCCAGTAGGAAGATTCCTTTCTACGCAATGCTCGATATAGAATCGTCACGCAAGATATCAGCGACGAGAAAGATAGGAAGAGATAGGCATGCGAAATATTTGCAAATAAACAGTACCCGATAAGTATAAGTACGTTTGCGGTCGCTACTAATGAACACTTTCCGTCTGTGCTGACGTCAGGGAAAAATAAACGTCGTTAAACAACTATCCCACTTGATGAAAAAGCGTGCGACACTGTCGAGGAAAATTTTATTCGAACAATGTATAAAAGATGAGAATACCGAAAGCAATGTCATTCGAATAAAAACGTGATTTAAACGTCATTTAAATGTGATTTAAAACGTGATTTAAATGAACACGGGTTTAAGCATTTTTTGAATAATTATTTGTTCATTATTCGACACGTTTATGCTATAATTTTGTTGTATTGGCTTATTAGTGATAGAACTCAATCGCCTCTCTCTTTTCAATACAATGCGGAAGAAAACCAAGCGTTTTTAAAAAACTGCTATCATATCTTTGAAGAAGCCACGCACACAGTATCTAAATATTTATTAGAAATTCTATTTTTCAAATTTTGCAACAGTTTCAATTTATTTCTTTATTATTATTTATTAATATTAATTCTTACCAGTTAACTGTTTCGACCTCGTTGGAAAATGTGTCAAAAGAATGAAACGACCTTAATATTTTTTGCAATAATTAATTTACTGTTTTATTTTCTATAATAATTATTTATAAATTTTGTTTTCGACATGGCCTCAAAATATTCTAAATTTCTCGCAGTTTAGGAATATATTTTAGTTTTAACTTAAATTGCAAAATTAATCACCAATTAACCACCATATTCGTCAGAACACAAAATTTTACAATTTTTTTCATGACGAATATATTCGTCATAAACAGTTAACTGGTTAAATCAATTATTTTTTCATGGAAATGTGTGTACATACTGTATAAAATAACAAAACAACACAGCAACGAAAAGCCACTTAAATTTTGTGAAATGTTTAGTCGATCAGTTAGTAGGAAATTGCCGTAATAATACAAAAATATATTTGTCACAAACAGTTAACTGGTTAAATCTGGTTAAATAGAAATTGATACGTAGCGGGAACCTTTGAAAATGTAATTATCTTTTGAGGCATGGAGATGTGCGTCATCAACTCATACATACTGTATAAAATAACAAAACAACACAACAACGAAAAACCACTTAAATTTTGTGAAATGTTTAGTCGATCAGTTAGTAGGAAATTGCCGTAATAATACAAAAATATATTCGTCACAAACAGTTAACTGGTTAAATCTGGTTAAATAGAAATTGATATCCCCGTAGCGGGAACCTTTGAAAATGCAATTATTTTTTTAGGCATGGAAATGTGCGTCATCAACTCATACATACTGTATAAAATAACAAAACAACACAACAACGAAAAGCCACTTAAATTTTGTGAAATGTTTAGTCGATCAGTTAGTAGGAAATTGCCGTAATAATACAAAAATATATTCGTCACAAACAGTTAACTGGTTAAATCTGGTTAAATAGAAATTGATATCCCCGTAGCGGGAACCTTTGAAAATGCAATTATTTTTTGAGGCATAGAGATGTGCGTCATCAACTCATACATACTGTGTAAAATAACAAAACAACCCAACAACGAAAAGCCACTTAAATTTTGTGAAATGTTTAGTCGATCAGTTAGTAGAAAATTGCCGTAATAATATAAAAATATATTCGTCACAAACAGTTAACTGGTTAAATCTGGTTAAATAAGTTGATATCCCCGTAGCGGGAACCTCCGGAAATGCAATTATTTTTTGGAGCATGGAGATATGCGTCATCAACTCATACATATTGTATAAAATAACAAAACAACACAACAACGAAAGGCCACTAAAATTTTTTAAATGTTTAGTCGATCAGTTAGTAGGAAATTGCCGTAATAATACAAAAATATATTCGTCACAAACAGTTAACTGGTTAAATCTGGTTAAATAGAAATTGATATCCCCGTAGCGGGAACCTTTGAAAATGCAATTATTTTTTTAAGCATAGAGATGTGCGTGATCAACTCATACATATTGTATAAAATAACAAAACAACACAACAACGAAAGGCCACTAAAATTTTTTAAATGTTTAGTCGATCAGTTAGTAGGAAATCGCCGTAATAATACAAAAATATATTCATCACAAACAGTTAACCGGTTAAACAAATAATTACTATGTGCGCATCTCTGTAATCAACGCGATTCATCCGCGGCGCATAAAAAGTGACTCGCATATCGTGAATCATCGGGCAGTCAGTGAATTATCGTTCGGTTTACTCCGATTCTCGGCAAGATGACGAGATTCGCCGGCGAGATTGGCTAGTCGCGTATTTTAAGAAGGCAAACACGCAGCAGCGGCGCGCGATAATGAAAAATGCGAATAACTCCGAAGTAACAAAGTCCAAGCGTATGTCTTTTCCTTTCATCCGCTACGTGTCCGTTACAGCGTTTCAACGTAATCGCATCTGTTTCGACGGCGCTTATCTTAACGCGCCGCAAACGGCCCATTCCATTATGCCTTTCGTGACGAACTCAGGTTTTCCAGGAGGAATTTTTATGCGAGGCATATGCGCTCGAGACGAGATATTAGATGGATGCAGGAGACAATACGTGACTGACGTGTGTCGACGTGTGTCGACGTGTTTTACGCGTCAATGGCTGATGGCCGGTGATAGCATTGTCTAACGAGTTTTAGCGCTTTTGCCGTCGCGCGTGTTTGCTCTTGCTTGTACATGCCGATCCGCTGTAAATTAATGTGGATTCTGTTTTTCCTGGCTTTCTCGGTGTTTGAAAGACGGACTTTTGCGAAACGGTCTTTTTACGTGTTTTTCTAGGTAATATTGACCGGTCTAGAGTATGCTGTGATGGGTTATTGGGGATGGTGTTTGGGCAGCTAACTGTGTTGTTTTAATGCAGTGTGTGAAAGGAAGAAACGGTTTGGATCTAAACGTGGATCATCTTTAGTAACAATATTAATGGTTTGCCAAATAATTTATGTTAATTAGAATGTTAAATTTAATTCTGTTAATGTATAATATACTATTCTGTAGTTCCTGACGCTACGCTTAACAAATATGTACTAATTATTTATACATAATTACAAATATAATACCCATATAATTCAATTCTGATAACATAATACTATTTTACATTTCTTAACCGTCAATTCAGAAGACTGATTAATACGCTATGCAAGTTGGTAATTACAACTGAATTATCCCTGACGATGATCTACATTCAGGATAGAAAGTTACGTGACCGAGGTATATTACCAATAATACAACACAAGATTCTCATATTTTGAACAAAATTAAAGTTGTGACTGGAGTAGTTGGATACCTTTCGTTTATTCCACGTATTTTGTGGACTCCGCTCGATGAAGATTGGTAACTTGACATTGCAGCTTAATTCTAATAAATATTTAAGACATCCGATGCACTTTTGTAAACACTTGTAAAAGCACGAAACAATTGCAGCCCCTTCCCAGGCCATTAATTGATTAATTAATCGTAAAATTGGCTATACCAATTAAACCTCGCACCTTTGCGAAGTCATACTTTCACTGACCTATGGCACAAGCCTTCATACAATTACGCTTCTAATCCGACATTACGTGCCATAATTTTGCCACCTTCGCAATCACCAATACCGCTCTTCAAACAATTACGCTTCCAATTTGACATTAAGTCCCCTAATTTTGCCAACTTCGCAATCACCATTACCGCCCTTCAAATAATTACGCCTTCAATCTGACATCACATCTCATAATTTTTACGCCTTCTCAATCATCAATAATACAATACAACATTCGCATATTTTAAACAAGATTAATATCGTAACTGAACTAGTTGTATATCATACATTCACTGATCTATGACACAAGCCCTTCAAATAATTACGCTTCCAATCTGACATTACGTTCCCTAATTTGTACACCTTCGCAATCACCAATAATGAAACACAACATTCTCATATTTTCAACAAAATTAATATTCTAACTGGACTAGTTGAATATCATACATTTAGTGACCTACAGCACAAGCCCTTCAAACGATTACCCTTCCAACCTGATATTACATCTCATAATTTCTATACCTTCGTAATCACCAATTCCGCTCTTCAAACAATTACGCTTTGAATTTGACATTACGTCTCATAATTTTGCCACCTTTGCAATCAACAATACCGCCCTTCAAAAAACAATTACTTGGAATTTGACTACATCTCTAAATGTTTATATCTTGCAATCACAAGTACGTGTCAAACATTATTCTTTTGCCACCTTCGCGGAATCACCAATAATGCAACACAACATTTTTATATTTTATACAAAATTAATGCCATAACTAGACTAGTTGGATATCAATCACCAATACCGCCCTTCAAACAATTACCCTTTCAATCTGACATTACGTAATTTTGCCACCTTCTCAATCACCAATACCGGCCTTCAAACAATTACGCTTCCAATCCGGCATTACGTCCCCTAATTTTTACACCATCGCAATCACCAATAATACAACACAACATCTTCATATTTTATACAAAATTAATGTCGTACCTAGACTAGTTGGACATTATACATTCACTGACCTACAGCAGACACCCTTCACACAATTACGCTTCCAATCTGACATTACCTAATTTTGCCACCTTCTAATCCCAAAAATTCAAATCCTTCAGAAAACACTCCGCACGCCGCGGCGTTGCAAGAGGAAGACAAATCCCATACGACATTGTAAAACGAGCGGTAGAAGACTCCGGCTGCTCCCATGGATGTCTCGATCGCGTCTGGTACTTGTACCACTCCCTGTAGGTGGGTTGTAGTAGGCCTAGTAGTAGGTACTACCTACTTCAGTAGCAGACGCGTACACACTTTTGACACCTTCGCAATTACCAATACCCTTTAAACAATTACGCTTCCAATTTGACATTACATCACGAAATGTTTACACCTTTGCAATCACAAGTACCGCCTTTCTAAACAATTACTCTTCCAATCTGACATTACGTATCATAATTTTGCCATCTTCGCAATCACCAATCATACAATAGAACATTCTTATGTTATCAACAAAATGAATATCCTAACTGGACTAGTTGGATATCATATATCACTGACTTACTGTACAAGCCCTTCAAACAATTACCCTTCTAATCTGACATTACATCTCATAATTTTTACAACTTGGCAATCATCAATACCGAGCTTCAAATAATTACGTTTCCAATTTGACGTCCCATCATTTTTACACCTTCGCCATCACCAATAACACCCTTCAAACAATTACGCTTCCAATCTGTGGTTATATCTCATAATCTTGCCACCTTCACAATTATCAATACCACTCTTCAAACAATTACGCTTCCAATTTGGCATTACATCCCCCAATGTTTACAACTTTGTAATCACCAGTACCGCCTTTCAAACAATCACGCATCCAATTTGACATTACGTCCCCCAATTTTGCCACCTTCGCAATCACCAATAATACAATACAGCATTCTCATATTTTAAACAAGATGAATATCCCAACTGGACTAGTTGGATATTATACATTCAGTGGCCTACGGCACAAGCCCTTCAAACAATTAAGTTTCCAATCTGACATTACGTCCCCTAATTTTGCTACCATCTCAATCACCAGAACCGGACCCCTCCATCATCTCCAAAAATTCAAATCCTTCAGAAAACGATCCTCACGCCCCAACAACCGCCCTAGAAGCCGCGGCGGTGCAAGAGGAAAGCAAATCCCATGCGACATTGTAAAACGAGCGGTAGAAGACTCCGGCTGCTCCCATGGATGTCTCGATCGCGTCTGGTACTTGTACCACTCCCTGTAGGTGGGTTGTAGTAGGCCTAGTAGTAGGTAGTACCTACTTCAGTCGCAGGCGCGTACACACTCCGTACAGGCCATGCCGTGGTGGAGCCTGCAAACGCCGTCGCCTGATATCTGCTACATATCTAGCAACGTGTGCCATGCCTTATCTCCGCTGCCGTTCGCGGCATGTGTGTGCGCCAACTCTTTATACGTACGTCGCGACTCGTGTGTGTCGAGCCACGCCGCGGGAGCGTTCGTACTTGTATTTGGCGCGCTTAGCATTGTATGGATATCAAACGATTGTGCACGGCGAGCGGAGCGAGGAGACGGGATGTGCGTGTTTCGACGATGTTGGCTTTGTACGATTCGGAGAGTCGATGGTGTCAGGTGCGTCGGGGCGCTGGCCTGTCGGGAGATGGAGAAGGTTTGGAGTTAGATGCTTTTGCTGCGGGGTTGTGCAGAGGAAAGCGTCTTAGATGATGTGGAGAGTAGGGTAATTAGTAGTGAGATTGCTAAATTGTAAGGAACCGGTATATGGAATAGTGGTTGATGCGGTAATGTGTATGATGTGTATTAGGTCTGTGCGTTTTGGAATTCGAGCAAGATAATACGTTTTTGGTGTATAATGCTGAGATAATGAAATTATTGTTTTAATCATTTTATTATTGCATATGTATAGAAATATATAGGTAAAACAAGCAGGCATATATGATGCGGTAGTAGAGTATGATGTATATTAGGTCCGTGCGGGAATTCAAATAATACGTTTTCGGTCTGTAATGTTAAGATGATGATAAATCGTTGCTTTACTCATTTTATGAGAACATATATATAGAAATATGATGGTAACAGGGGCAGGCATACATGTTTAAAATAGACACGTTCGTACGTATTGAAATTTGAGATGATATGATCGGACAGATATCTCCAGTAGGCTTAATATATTATGTATATAATAGTATGATATACAGAACAATTATCGTTACAAGTATAAACTCGCTACTATTTCTAAGACATCGGCTTGTGCCCTAAAGCAACGTATTAATGCGACAATTTTGAATTACATTGTTACATCGTGATTGCATCGATATGCTTGCTTCCAACCCACACATCATCGTGTAGAACATAACCAACATTGAAGTTATTAGTATCAGTTACCGACACTAGTTACTGTTACCTATACTATTATAATAAGTGTGTAAACTCGCTACTATATCTAAGACATCGATCAATTCTGTAAGTTACAAATTACTATCGAAACTTTTAGAGTACAAATGATCTCTTTGCGGTATTACGTCGAGTGTAGGTCGAGAATAAGTCCATATGAGATTTCCATATAGGAATATTTGTATGGCGAGAAGCGACGCTAATTATTTACAAATTATTTATTGTGGTATTATTAAAAAATCACACTGACCGATTTGAACGAAATTGGAGAAATATTGAGGATAACGAAGATCTAATGCTTTGCTCTGCAGAACAAGTATTATTACTCACTAGTGCTAGTTACTCTGAGAATGAAGGCTCCAAACATTGAATTACGAATTATCGCATAATCGGCACACGTAGAATTTTTACCGGAATACTGGCTATAGCATAATAACTTCTCAGTACTTATTACTCTATGAATTTACTGCTATTTCTAAGACACACGTTTGCTTCGCAAATCCTAAATGACGGTCAACAATTTGGTATAAATATTAATACTGTGTGCATGACATAAATATGAATACTTATAAAATAAGGATCTTACGTAGAACAATATACTTAAAAGCGCAATGATGTTTCAGTTTGATACCTTACCAGGCTGGCATGATTCACAATAGTTATGATATACAATACCATGCCATACGTACCTACAAACGCATATTTGCACGTGTCGCGCAATCAAATGACAGTAAGCGAAAAACGTATTTTTACGTGACTTGACAAGAATGTATTAATTTCCTGTTAACTAAGAAGTGTCTGGCTGCGCATGAATCGTCTTCAGGGATAAATCGAATCTGTGGAATAAGCAGCTAAATTTGGCGCGGCTACAAAATTAAATACTAGAACAATTACCTGCGTTCCGTGTCTCCTGCATTTGATAAAGTCCCTTATCACAAAATCCGTCACAGCCGCCCCACGGTCTGCCGCCAGAAGTATTATGGCGTTCGTTCCATCACAGAATTAGTCAAATTTCCACTACAGCCCGTTCGAGTATGCACATTGTCACCCAATCTATATCTTCGGTCCCGTCCCTTTCTATATCCCGCCTTTTCTGTATTTATGCACCGTACCGTACAGCTGCATTGTGCTTGCGCGTCATAGTTATCTGTTCCGTCTATGGTGTTATGACATTAACGGCGACATTTTAATTCTGACAGTCAATGAATGACATGCAGAACATCAACAGCATCGAATCTTCGGATTGTACGCGCGCGAACGTATGCCGACGCGATTATCATCTGCGTCCCTACGCATGTCCGTCAAATCAACGCACGTACGAATGTGCACGTACGTGTCCGCGTTCGTGTGAGAATCGGTACGCCGACGTGCGTTGACGTTTAAGAATTAGCGTCTAATGAGAGTCGTCGCGACGGGCTCGCTCGACAAGGGAGTCTCTCTCGATCGGCGAAAAACAGGCGAGATAGGGAATCTCGAGTCTGTGGACATGCTCTACGTGCCCTGAAACTGGCCTTCGTACTTTAAATGTACTTTCATTCGTTGAATAGGAAAGTCCTTTAACACGTTGACTGCCACGGTGGCCACCGGTGCAAAAGATTTTACTATAAAAACAAAAAAATTCGCTATGAAGTCTATTTGCAACCTTGTAAAAGCAATTGATATTGTAACGGTGCATCAATCTTTATTTTGCACGATTTAATTATACTTTGCAGTATTTCATCACACCGCGGTTCTAACATAGCCAAATATGCTTGGCAGTCAACGTGTTAACCCTTTACAATCGGTATCCCCGCAGCGGGAACCTCCGAAAATGCAATTATATTTTGGGGCATGGGGATGTGCGTCATCAACTCATAGATACGGTATAAAATAATAAAACAACAGAGCAGCGAAAAGCCATTAACATATTTAAATTTTGTGAAATATTTAGTCGATCGGTTAGTAGGAAACTGACGGCACCAAACACTATCTACGTCGAAAATGTTAACGGCATTCATAGCCATTAGATTAAATAATCAATTTCATATAATTCGTTCAGGAGGCAAGAAAGTCTGTGCAGGACTGCGTTCCGACAGGAAAACTGCTATATTTCATCCGACCTGCTGGTACTCTTAAGAACAAAATGTGCCAACCGTAAAGGGTTAACCGCTAATGTTTTTCATCCCGAATAATTACTGGCCCTCTGCTCAGCATTTCATTTTGTTATGTGATCTGCAAATAACTCCAAGACATTTTTGCGGTACCGCTGGTGAAAATTCGACGAGTTCTATGGGTTAAGGTTTTTAATTCCAAGTTAGTATAGACTCTCTGCAGTTGCTTGCTGTAAGTTTGTTGCAAGTTACTTTCGTTCTGTCGTCTTCCAACTACACCGAGGCATGTTTGTGGTACCTGTGGTGAACATGAGACAATGTTATTATATCAAATAAAAGCGACTATAAATAGTTATGTTTAAAAATATATTACGTATTTCCTATATTAACTTCCTGATATGAAATAAATTTTCAACTTCATGGTTTAAAGTCTGTTAAATTCAGTTGTACTAATTTACTATCTTTCTTCTTGTTCAGTGTATCATAAATATGTTCTTTGTAATCGCTTGCAATAAATATATATATATATATATATATATATATATATATACATATACAAATATACAAGTATATGTATCTATATATAAATCTTCTTCATTCTTAAAACATTAAAAATCTTGACGATATTTTCCTTTCCCCATTTTTTTAGCAGTAAAAATGATTTCATACTGCTTATCAGGAGTCCAAAATTGCAAATTTTGTGTAGGTACAAATAGTCCGTTTACAACTGACGGATTTTTATGTTAATTCATAATCGTAGATCTTATTTATATACCGTGCATCAGTGTATGATGACTTGTTTCTTCTGTCGTTGTTCCGACGTCAATCCAACGTCAGCTACGTGCTTGTTTGATCACAGGCTAAATATTTGAACTGATAACACGTGGCGTATTATTTTAAGCTTCTTTAATCTCGAATGTTCTAATGCAATACCGAGCGTTAATGTAAAAGAATATTATTATACAATTATACTGTATAAACCGAATTCGAGTCTCCTGAATGGTTTGATGATTTCCAGGAAACTAGTAAGGTGACCTGCGGCGTATTTGTAGACGACATTAAGGGATATTATTAGACAAAATTACGGCCTACTTATAGATAGATTTATGGCCTATTTGTAGACAACATTACGGCCTGTTTGTAGACATAATTACAACCTAGTTTGCAGAAGAATTACGGTTGAGATTCATGTAGAGTTAAAACCTGAATCGAGTCGATTTGGTTATTTATAACATTCGACTTTGCAGATAAATTAGTTTCATCGGTGGCTGGTTTCTTTGATTACATTAATAGACAGGTGACAATGCTTCGTCTTCATCTGCGGGTTTGCCATGCAGTGTTATATTTACCATACAACTAGTCAAATCGTAAGATGTCTACACTACATTACTCTTACATAAATCTACTTAAGAAGTTATACTAGCTGCAAGCAAGTACATACAGATATTATATGTACATATATCTAGGATTCAAATACGTGAAACTAGAGAGTATAATATTCATAAACAATAACAACACAATCAAGACCCTTTAGTCTTATTTCCTAATCTTTCGTCATTTCTTCGTTTCGCCTTTTCGTCTTTACGTTTCGTTGTCAACTGACTACTAAGCACCCAAATAACACAATTCAACAAACTCGTCACCTATGATACATCAATATAATAATTGATAATCATAGATGACCTTTCCTCGCCAATCAGAGGACCCTGTATTTGAGATCCTACATACATACACGTACATCAATATCTGAATACATACATCCACATCCATTCATATTTCCATATACGCTTGCATTTTTCAACATTACAGAAACTTCCAAATTGACCCAATATACACGACGAAAAAGTATTTCGTTGATTGACTAAATCTGTCCGCACGTCCGACGTTGTCCATATTCGTCGCATCTTATGAAAGCTGACGATTCACATCCCTCGTCGTCTTCGCGGAAGGAGTCGGGCGATAGATTTTCGTTCCGGAATTAAACGGACTATGATCCATAGATCACGGGAGATCGAGCGGCAGGCACGGGCGGGGGAAGTAGCGGTTCCTACGCGCTGGATCTTGCTGCTTCTGCAGTCTGGGGTAATGACGTGCGAACAGATATCGGATCCCTTGCCCGCTATCGTGTCCTCGGCCCTAGTCCTGCTTTACCTTCCTCTCCCCTTACTCTCCCTCTCCTTCTCTCTCTCTCTCCATCCCGTTTCTATATACGCGCATCGTACCGTTACATATTTCCCATGCTGCTTTGGATTTTTTTTTCAGTACGCGTACTTTCTTCTTCCGCTCTTTCCCATTCTGTCATTTCTCTGCTATGTCGTGGTCTTTTTTGTATACATACATCTCTGTTCATTTGCGTTTCCGTTACATATATTCTCGTATGCTGCTTTACGTTCTCTTCGTACGCGTACTTTCTTTTTCTTGTCTTTTTATTACGTGCGTATATATTCGTAATTTCTTTATATATATATCTTCTTCTGTCTGCATTTCCGTTACATACTTCCCCTGCTGCTTTGGATTTTCTTCAGTACGTGTACTTTCTTCTTCCGCTCTTTCCCATTCTGTCATTTCTCTACTATGTCGTGGTCTTTTTTACATGCATACATCTCTGTTCATTTGCGTTTTCGTTACATATATTCTCACATGCTGCTTTACGTTGTCTTCGTACGCGTACTTTTGTATTTCCGTTACATATTGTGTTCGCTGCTATTTTACGTTCCCTTCGTACGCGTACTTTCTTTTCGCTCACTCTTTATTTCATTCGTATATATTCGTTTCTTTATATATGCATCTGCCTTTGCCTACATTTCTGTTATATATATTCTCCCATGTTGCTTTACGTTCTCTTCGTACGCGTACTTTCTTTTCCCTCTCTCTTTATTTTGTTCGTATATATTCGTCGTTTCTTTGTACATGCGTCTTCTTCTGTCTGCATTTATATTACATATATTCTCTTATGCTGCTTTACGTTTTCTTCGTACGCGTACTTTCTTTTTCTTCTCTATTTATTTCGTTCGTATGTTTTCGTGGTTTCTTTATATATGCCGCTTCTTCTGTCAGCATTTCCGTTACATATTTTGTTCGGTGCTATTTGACGTTCTGTTTATACGCTACTTTCTTTTTGCTTCTCTGTTTATCATGTTCGTATATATTCGTCGTTTCTTTATACATGCGTCTTCTTCTGTCTGCATTTCCGTTACATATATTCTCGTATGCTGCTTTACGTTCTCTTCCGACGCACACTTTTTTTTCCCACTCTCTTTATTACGTTCGTATATATTCTTCGTTTTTTTATACATGCATCATTCTCCATCTGCATTTCCGTTACATATTTTGTTCGGTGCTATTTTACGTTCTCTTCGTACACGTATTTAATTCATTGTTTCTTTATACACGCATTTTCTTCTGTCTGCATTTCTGTTACATATATTGTCCTATGGTGCTTTACGTTTTCTTCGTACGCGTACTTTCTTTTCCCTCTCTCTTTATTTCGTTCGTATATATTTGTCGTTTCTTTATATATGCATCTTCTTCTGCCTGCATTTCCATTACATACATTCTCCCATGCTATTTTACGTTCTCTTACCATATATTTCTCATACCTTCCTGTTCCACTGCTACATGTTTGTCGCTTTCCCGAACATGCAACTCTGCATACCTGCCTTACCTTTTCTATGTTCTCCCATGATATTTTGCGTTCTATCTTCGTACGGGTATTTTCCCTCTTCTTTCCCTACTCCGTCCATACATGTTTGTCATTTCCGCTTACAAGCATCTCTGCTTACCTTTACATTCTTTTATCGGATGCGTTTTCCTTCCCTCTTTCTCCACCTTTCTGCTTCTCTCTCTCTCTCTCTCTTTCTCTCTCTCTCTCTTCAGTCTGTCATTCTTCTTTTTAGCACGCTTTCCACGCATGGTTTCGCGCACACGCGTGTGGAGCTGGTAAAAATGCAAGGACGACAAGTTGCCGTGCCAGCGCCATTTTGGGGACGATAACTTTGAAATCTTCATGGACGCGGAACGCCGGAAATCGGCGTGAAGAACTCGCGGGCCGTTTAAGTACGTTTAATGTGGGAAGAGATGATCTGTGGTGGGAGTTAACGCGCGCGGTAAATGCGCAGATTTTTCCGGAGATTTCAAGTTCGCGGAATTTATGACATTAACGTTTATAAGTGTAAACAAGTAAGAGCGGAGAAGGCGTAAAGTGGATGAAAGCGATGAGGAAGAAATTATTAATTAAGAGAATAGGATAGAAAGCTATAATAGAAGAAAGATGATAGAATAAATAGAAGTATAATAGATAGAAAGATGTAATAGAAGAATACGCTTCTATAATAGAAGAGATATAATAGATACAAAGATATAATAGAAAAATATGTCATCAAATTAATTAAGAGAGTAGGATAGAAAGCTATAGTAGAAGAAAGATAATAGAATAAATATAGATATAATAGATAGAAAAATATAATAGAAGAATACGTCATAAAATAAAAAAGACGAATTCTACCTCATAACTTACCAAATAAACCGATACAATAATGCATTGTAATAAGTGTCTGATAATCAAAGAAGAGCAGTAAACCTGGAAAACGTTAGACAGAGAAAGTATATACGATATTAAACAATTAATTTTCATATTCAGTGTAGGAATATATATTTATCTTTAATTTAAAAAAATCAAATCGATATCTTCCACCATTCTTGAGGTATCGCGACAAAACTAATGGAAAGTACTGTTTTGAGAAAAACGCAATTAAAGTTTGGGAACAGGATTACTACTTCATCGCGGACTCTCGGGGGACCGTGCATGATCTCACATTTTTGGCATTCCTGAACTCAATTTTGCTATTATCGAAGTTTTTCTCGCACCAATATGTTCTTAAAAAATCGTACTAATCGATTATGTAAAAAAAAATCGATTTGTTTGAAATTACAAACCTTTCTCATCCCCTTAACCGCGGAAGTAAAGCAACACGACGAAAGCATCGGAATGAGAAAGTAGCGAACCGGCGAACGATTTGGAGGAAGACAGAGAGCCGAGAACAGAACGTGAAAGGGACTCGGCCGGAGAGTGAGAGAGAGTGAGAGAGAGAGGAAGAGACGAAACGGGAATTCGCGATGATCGTGCCGATGTCTGCTCGAGCAGCGAGACCCGGGGCCGGCAACAATAATCGTCCCTCGTATCGCTGGTGCACGCCCGTTATCGCGGTTATCACCGCGTCCGGTCTCTATCGACTATCTATGCAAATCGCAGCTAATTATATTTAATTAGATTCGACCACGGCGCTCCCACCGATTGCCGCATCCCACTACCTCCGCGTACGAGTCTTTCCGCGTGTGCGTGCGTGGCGTCGTGTGGGTTGCTGCACGAGGGTGCACGTGTGTTGGGGAGGAGAGGAAGGGTGAAAATTGTGTTGGGAGAAATGGCGACGGTTGTTTCTGATGTTGGACGAAGGGTCCTGTTGATGGGGTTGATACGATGGACGTCGTCGAGTTCGGAGTGTGGTGGAGAGTTGTTTGCTTCCTATGGGATTGCTGCAGGAACGTGGGATGTTGTGAGTTATTGGTTTTGTAAGTATTTGGGGGGAAGCGAAAGAAATAATGGAAAGGTGAAAATTATGTTTGGTGGAATATGGCACGCGAGATGTGGGGCGAAGGGTTCTGTTGATGGATTCAATACGGACAGATACAGTGCAGATCATGAATATAAATGTCATGAAGATGAACGCGTTCTATAGAAATTTTGAATTTCTGACACAGAATTTTGCTTGCAGAATTGTATTCTGCGAAAGTAAGAAAAAGACAGAATGCGGCGGTGAAAATTGTACTGCTCGAAATGGTGACGGTTGTTTCTGATATTGGACGCAGGGTTCTGTTGATGGGGTTGATAGGATGGACGTCGTTGAGTTCGGAGTGTGGTGGAGAGTTGTTTGCTTCGTATGGGATTGCTGCAGGAACGTGGGATGTTCTGAGTTATTGGTTTTGCGTGTGTTTGCGGGGAAGCGAGAAAAATAATAGAAAGGTGAAAATGATGGAGGGTTCTGTTAATGGATTCTATACGGACGGATATAGTGTAGATCTTGAATGTAAATGTTATGAAGATGAAGGTACTCCATAGAAATGTTGACTTTATATGTAATTATTGGTGAAAACATGAAATATAGCAATCATCAAGGTTTCCGGCACAGAATTTTATTCTGCGAAAGTGAAAAAAAGATTGAATGCGAGCGTGAAAATTGTGTTGGTCGAAATGGCGACGGTTGTTTCTGATGTTGGACGAAGGGTCCTGTTGATGGGGTTGATACGATGGACGTCGTCGAGTTCGGAGTGTGGTGGAGAGTTGTTTGCTTCCTATGGGATTGCTGCAGGAACGTGGGATGTTGCGAGCTATTGGTTTTGCGTGTGTTTGTGGGGAAGCGAGAAAAATTGAAAAGTGAAAATGATGGATTCAATACGGACGGATACAGTGTAGATCATGAATGTAAATGTCATGAAGATGAAGGCACTACACAGAAATGTTGACTTTATATGTAATTATTGCTGAAAACATGAAATATAGCAATCGTCAAGGTTTCTGGCACAGAATTTTATTCTGCGAAGGTGAGAAAAAGACTGAATGCAAGGGTGAAAATTGTATTGGTCAAAATGGCGACGGTTGTTTCAGATGTTGGATAAAGAGTCCTGTTGATGAATTCAATATGGATATCGTCGAGTTACAGTGGTGGAGAGTTGTTTGCTTCCTATGGGGTTGCTGCAGGAACGTGGGATGTAGCTAATGTCATGAATGAATTAACGCATTCTACATGTAAAATATTGACTTAATTCATATGTAATTACTCCTGAAAACATGAAAAACAGCAGTCGTTTAGGTTTCCGGCATAGAACTTTCCTTACAGAATTGTATTCTGCGAAACTGAGAAAAAGATTGAAGGCAAGGGTGAAAATTGTGTTGGTCGAAATGGCTATGGTTGTTTCTGATGTTGGCTGAAGTGTCCCGTTGATGGGGTTGATACGATGGACTTCGTTGAGTCCAGAGCGCAGTGGAGAGTTGTTTGCTTCGTGTGGGATTGCTGGTCGGAACGTGGGATGTTGCGAGCTATTAGTTTTGTAGGTATTTAGGGGGAAGAAAGGTGAAAATTATGTTTGGTGGAATATGGCACGCGAGATGTGAGACGTAGGATTCTATTGAAGGATTCAATATGGACGGATACTATGCACATCAACACAATCATCACAATCAATTAGTTTCGCAGCTGTCATTTTTATATGCAGCAATGTTTTCTTAGAGAATAAAAATTGAAGATTCATGAGACAGGTGAATTACTAACAATTGTTTCAGACGTTGAACGAAGGGTTCTGTTCATAGGGTTGTTTCGGAGAAATGTCATGAGAATGGATGTATTCTACTGAAACGTTGACTTTATATCTAATTACCCCTGAAAACATGAAATATAGCAATCGTCTAGGTTTCCGGCACGAAATTTTACTTACAGAATTGTATTCTTGCAAAAGCGAGAAATAGAGTGAATGGGGAGGGGGAGGGGAGTTGAAAATTGTGTTATATACATTATCGATGTTTGCTTCAAATGTTGAATCAATCCAAATTCCTCTTGTCGCGTTTGATATGAAGGAACACAATTGAAGTGTGACGCATTGTACAAATTCTGCCTTCATATGTATTTGCTGCTGAAAACATGAAAACGAAAATAAGGTGAATTAAATTATGAGAAATAGTATTCGGCGACTATCGACGGTTGTTTCACATATTAAACGAAAGTTTTGATACGGCGCAAGGCATTGGATACCGCTGCTTCGTACATAATTATTTGCTTCATATGTATTTGCTGCTGAAATCATGAAATCCACGAATCCTGGGGAAATTTAGGTTTTTTGAGGAAAACGAAAATAAGAATGAACGAACTTATAAAAATAAGACTATCGATGTTTCATATATTGAATGTTTTTATAGCATCGGATATCGCTGCTTTGTACATAGTTATTTGCTTCATATGTAATTGCTGCTGAGAACACGGAATATTCGGTTTTCTTGAGAAAACTATCATATTCGGCGACTATGTTTTTCAGATATTAAACGAAAGTTTTGATACGGCGCAAGGCATTGGATACCACTGCTCCGTACATAATTATTTGCTTCATATGTAATTGCTGCTGAGAACACGGAATGTAGCAATCGATTAGCTTCGCAGCAGTGAATTTTGCTTGCAGCACTTCCGACGATAACGCTCGGCTTTAATCTCCGAATTCGAGATACTTCGAAGCTTGATAGCCGAGCACTATTAAAATTATATCTCGGCCATTTCTCGCGCTATCTCTGACGTCATGTTCCACGGTTCAACTCGCGCGAAAAAGATTTTCCCTGCGTTGGCACACACGTTGCCCGCGTAGCGTTGGCACACAGGTCAATTTTGCACGAGCAAAAGTAACCGCATAATAAATTTGCCGCGCACATTTCATTAACACCTAATTAGTCACCTGTTTTATACCCGACGTCTCGTAAAGTAGCGAAGTTGACCTCTTCATTTTCGAAACGCTTCCACCGACGAGAGTAAACGGCGGCAGATCGTTATCTTCAAAGACAAGCAAGATTGATTTGATGCATTTCCCGCCGTCAAGAACAGATGGACTTATTAGATTGTCTGTATTAGATCTGTCATCCATTGCTTCTACGTTAATATTGTTAATTTGATACCCCTTCTGTCCCTATAATAATAGCAGTTTATGAACTTAATTTGTCCCATAATAATAGTAACAGAAGGATATAAATAATAAGAAATAAAAGTAGTAGTAGGAAAAGAAGTAAAATATAAGAAACAAATATACAAAAGAAAATAGTAGTAAAAGGAAATAAGTACAGAACGCAACATTTATTATAAAAAAAATAGATTAAATTATACCATAAATTAAAAATAGTATTCTTAATTCTTATTTTGAATGTTCTGATAGTTTTTGTATTTTTCGATAATTTCGTTACTACATTTTAAAGTTGTAGACAGGATCCCTTAGCTGTGAAGCTTTGCTTTCCCTATATGCGTGAACTTAAATTATTGGAACTATTGTTCTTCATTGCCTCCAGTATAACTTGTTAAAGTGACAAAAACGTATTATCCAGTATTTCGGGAGAAATACTATCAAAGACTATGTTTACTGCTTCTATCAATTCGTCAATATTATTGGGCGAGGCCCAATAGTTCAATTTATCTCCATAATCTTTGCATTTATGTTCACTGTTTTTTTTTCAAAGAATCAACATTAACATAAGATTCACCTTGACAATTATTTTCAGAAGCACGTTTCCAAATTCTTCGTATAGTAATTTTATTGCAATTAAATCGTTTTGCAGCTAACGTAATTGCACCTTTCTGCAACTTTACGTTTTTCTTTTGATGCATCAAGAATTGGATGATCGCAACTCGATTTTTCCTTAAAAACACTCTTTTTTCATCTTGCTTTTACAATGGATTGATATTCAGTTGAAATAAAACAATTGATTTCGATCGACAGATGAAACTAGAAAAATAGTTATAATTAGTAATAATTAGGTTAACCTGAAAATTGCAAGATATGTCAAAACATATGGTAGATATCATGAAACATTCCTTTTGATTGAAGACTTCGCAATTTTCTGTTATAACTTAACTTACTGCTGTATTCGCCAATAATTCCCGTCCAAATATTCACTTGCTACTATTATTATGGCACAGAAATAGTATATACAAATTGCAGTCACATACCTAAATGTTTTGAGTACACATATATATATATGTATACTGTATACTGTAGTATCAGTTACCTTAATTGCGTTTGAATAAAAGGCAGTTATCAATTACACTCTTTATACGGCATCTGTTTTATACCATTATTTCTACAATATTCATATATACAAATCATATAAATAGTCATAATTAATATATGACGTTCGTTTCATAGTTACGATCCCGTCTATAGCACTCTTCCACCAACGTTATTTGTATATACTATTACATACAATAGTCTAGTCGACAATCGCTTTCTTTCACGCATAAACAGGGAAACTGATACTGCAATCTATAAACTCGATTCATTTGTATACATGACTATTCATTGCCGATAACACATCTACACTAACGACGTACAAGTAATAGTAGCAACATACCAACATACATATACATACGCATACAGATTTGTAATTACTGGAACGCCTGATAGTAAAAGTTGAAGGTGCCGAACGTGCACACGTATAAAAGGACGGCGTAAGAGACACATAAAAGACGTATAAAAGGCTTGATCACGCGCCGGGTACACGCGCGATTCGGCAAACTAAGATCCGTGAGATTGAAATCGTCGGGTTTAATAACAACCGGTGCGCTACTCTTGCCGGAGCCCCCGATACGGCGAATCTGAAACGAAGGTTAAAGGCTTAGAGTAAACCGCGCCGGTTCGTCGTAAAGATAAGTGCGCGGGGGCACGATCAAGGTACACTGTTTCACGATTGAGCCTCCCTCTCCTGGTCTGCCCTCTTGCCGACCACGCCGGCGTTTCTATTCCTCTTTCCCGCTCTGTCAAATTTCGTATTTTCGTTTTTTGGGCTTAGCTGCCTTTAACACGTTGACTGCCGTGGTGGTCATCGGTGACTGGCGCAAAAGGTCGGATGAAAAATTCAAAAATACTGAATCGGTAGCATTTATAATTTTGTGAATGCAATTAATGTTAAGGAGTGATTCCATTTTTTGGTCTCGGGTACTTTCGCATTATTTTCATTTTGCACAATTCAATTATGTTTTGTAGTATTTCATTACGTTGCGGTCTTAATATTGTAAAATATGCAAGGCAGTCAACGTGTTAAATAGTGATTCAATTCTTTGGTCTCCGATACCTTCGCATTATTTTCGTTTTGCACAATTTAATCATATTTTGTAGTAATTCATCTCGTTGTAGTTTTAATATAGTAACATACGATATAATATTAAATTCGACGGAAAAATCTTGATTTTTCAGAAAAAAATATTTGAAAAAGAATAAATCATTTTGAATTTCCTAAATTTTCTTAGATACTTTGTTATTTAGGAAAAATGTTCAATTGAATGCATCTTTACGTACTCTTACACTGTGTTGTAATTTAATTAAACAAATTCGAAGTTTTCATGTCAATGCAAACAATACAGTTATTAGGTACAAAATAAAACAATTGTAACTTCTGTAACTATTATTGGTAATTTCTTGACTATTAAAAATATTCATTTAACACGATGACTTCCTCATCACCAGTATTCGGGTGACAGTAAAAATGTTGATTTTTCAGTTACTGCGCTTGTTAAGTACTTACGAGGTAACTTAGTAGGTATTTGGAAAGATATTTCACAAGATATATTAACACTATTAAATTGTAATAAAAGTAACTTTAACGATGCGTCACTACAGAAAACATATTTGAAAATAAAGAATTATTTTTGTAGGAATATTTATTTCTTAGATTTTCGTTATTGAATTAAATATTTTCAAGTTTTGATATTGTGCAAATAAACGTTATTCGATGTACAAAATGCTTGTCAATTTTGCTACGATAACTATTATAGGTCCATTACGATTTTAAAAATATACATTCAACATGTTGACTGCCGCATCATTTTGTTCAGATGACGGTAAAAATCTTGTTTTACGATGAAACAATTCGCGCAAGGTAAAACAGGTAACAGAGATTTTGGAAAAAATTTGCGTGGATATGAACCGCGCGTTTTGATTTATGTCAATGAAAAGATATTTGAAAAAGAAGAAATCGGTTTTTGTTTTATATTTCTGAGAGACACTTTTTTTCTGACAAGGATTTTCATTCTCATTTTCTCGAAATTTTTTGATGTAATTGTGTTCTTCTGCTATGACAAAAACAATTGGTCCTTTACGATTTTCCGTTGTTTGCGTTCGTTACAATTACTCACGTACTTTTATATATCTACTAAAGAATCGGCTTAATAATTTATAAATGTGTGTCTGGTGGACAACATTTTTTATTAACTTCATCTTCGCTGTTTAACGTTTAATTCCGCGTCCTAATTCATGTAATGAATTGTTATAAGTAAAGAATTTGTATAAAATAATGAAATTGTTATAAATAACTTGTGAATGAATTGTTTTCGATATACCATTTCTTAGGGTACGCGGTTATTGTGGTTTCGTATTTCTAAGAGACATATTTTTCTCTGCAAGGATTCTCATTTATAGTTTGTCGTTACCTTTAATGCTTTGATAAGACAGCGAGTCCTTAATATATTCATGTTTTCGTTTCTTAATCGTTTCTGGTTGTGTTCTTAACAGAAAAACCTTTTAGGTTTAGTACTTTTCTTTTCCGTCGTTACATTTACACACTTACTTTACACAGTTACTTTTGTGTTCGTTACATTTAGTCACGTAGTTTTATATATGTACTAAAGAATCTACTTAATCATTTATGAGTGTGTTTCTGGTGGATAACGATTTTCACCTGAAGACCTCTCCTCTTTGCTATTTAACGTTCAGTATTTTTAACCGCGTGTTTTAATTTAAATAATGCACGAAATCTTCTCCTGCGGAGAAGATTCTTCAGCTTAAGCATTCTAACTCTCATGATTGAACCTTCATGTCGCCCGTTTAACGCGTTGATTGCAAAGCGTATTTTTCAATGTTAGAACCGCGATGCGATGAAAAAACTGCCGAATACAATTAAATCGTGCAAAATAAAGGTAACGCACAGTTGTTAGAAACCAAAATATTGAAGCACCGTTCTAATATCAATTGCTCTTACAAGATTTTGCAAATCGGTTTCATTGCGAATTTTTTCATTTTTAGTAAAATGTTTTGCGTATTTTGCTCAAGCGTATTTTGCTATGTTAAAACCGCGGTGCGATGAAATACCGCAGAGTATAATTAAATCATGCTATAAAAGCTAACGCAGATTTGTTAAAAGCCAAAGTATTAAAACACTGTGATAATATCAATTGCTTTTGCAAGATTGCAAATAGGTTTCATTGTGAATTTTTTTAATTTCTAGTAAAATCTTTTGTACCGGCGACCGGCGACCACTGTGGCAGTCAATGTGTTAATGTCAATAATCCCGCAAACAGTGCATAACGCAGTCAATACCTAAGTGTTTCAACTGATCTCCCAACTTATATTTTTCTGTTGCCAACAAGCCGAATTTCGGCACGACAGGATGTTCCTCGCACGAGTTTTAAATCGACCGATTTCCTGCTCTCTCCTTTCTTCCATGCCAACGCTATCGAAACATTATATCGCACGCAGCACACTTCTATAGAGGCCGGTTCCAATTAAAATTAGGTTGGCACACGTTTACGCTGCTCGCCAAGGAGCGAAGCACACTCAGCTGGCGATCCGTCCGATCTATCGATTTATATTTGAAAAAAATGCCTACACCTTAATTACCGCCGCGGCGATCAAATTAATTATCGATGCCGTTTTCGACGAGCTCAGCCTCGGAGTTTATCTTTCCACTCCCTTCCGCTCGCCTTTTATTTTCCGCTGTTTCGTAAGCGTTTCGCCGGCCGCGCGGATTCTCCATTAAACGGCATGTGTGGATTTATGGGGATCTACGGGATGGACGTTGCTGCAGCGAATCGTGGCTTTCGGGCAATCGGGGATGTTTTAGGACGGAATTTGCGGACTGCGGATTGCCGGATAAGTGGCACTCGACGTAATTGTTGCTGGCGTGCTCGTCAATGAACGTAAACTGCAGCGGAGAGGAAAAATCTCCGGGTCACGTGACATGTAAAGGTATAAATACCAACAATGCAGTTTGTAAATAAAGGATACGGGGATTGATTAATTTTCACGAGTACTTCATGGAAGTTTGTCCATATATATGGATAATATATAGTTTGTCGAAAGTATATTCGGATATCTTCGTAATTAAACGTATATTCATTATAAAAATACAAATCTAAATAAGTACATATACAATGAAAAAATATATTGATGTTTGTCGGAAGTATATTCGAAAATCTGCGTAATAAACGTATATTCATAATAAAAATACAAATTTATATAAATACATGCTTAATGAAAAAAGTCCATAAAAATGGATAATATATGGAGGTTTGTTGGAAGCATATTTGGAAATCTACGTAATAAAAGTATATTTATAATAAAAATACAAATTTATATAAATACATATGCAATGAAAAAAAGGCTATATATATGCATAATATATGGAATTTTATCGGAAGTATATTCGAAAATCTTTGTAATATACATATATTCATAATAAAAATATAAATTTACGTAAACATATGTGCAATGAAAAAAGTCCATATATATGGGTAATATATGGAAGTTTGTTGGAAGTATATTCGGAAGTCTCCGTAATAAACATATATTTATTATAAAAATACAAATCTATATGAATACATATGCAATGAAAAAATATATGTAAGTTTGTCGGAAATATATTCGAAAATGTCCGTAATAAACGTACATTCATAATAAAAATACGAATCTATATGAATACATATGCAATGAAAAGTACGTTTGAATCATTTGTAAAGTCGATAAGTAAAAGCAAAAGATTAACTAAAATATAAGAGTAATAAGTGATCGTGTAGTTTTTGTTTTCAAATATTTCCAGGAGCGTTTATGACGTAAAGAGATTATGTTACTGCTGCCTAATTTATGATTGACATGACATATTGTATGTACTTATTATGTAGATTTGTAGTATTGTATTTGTATAGTTGGACATATGGAATTAATTAATAAAATATAATGTCACGTAGTATTGTTCGAAATTGGTTGCATATGGATACTGTTCACACAAAACTATGACACAACATTTTACAATAAAATTACCGTTAATTATCCTAAAATATTATGCCAAGGAATGATGATTCAAGCATTTCTTATTTTATCAACAAATACAATGCCCCTTTGGCTTCTATCTGTATGCAAAATTTAAATATCTAAAAATTCTTCAATTGAAAATTGGTAATTTACTTGTACCCTGCATTTTATTGTATACTAGAGGAATGGTGATTCATGCATTTCTTATTTTATTGACAAATACAATGTCTCTTCAGTTTCTATCCCTATGCAAAACTTACATATCTAAAAATTCATCAATTGAAAATTGGTAATTTACTTTTATCCTGGATTTTACTGTATGCTAGAGGAATGATAATTCACGCATTTTTTATTTTATTGACAAATACAATGCCCCTCCGACTTATACCACTGTGCAAAAGTTCAATAATTAAAAATTCATCAATAAAAAATTCGTAATTTATTTTTCAATTCAAATTTTAAAAATTACTTTATCCAATTCAAGTTTAAAAAATTTTTAAAAATTTACTTTATATTCAAATTTTAAAAATTACTTTATTAAATTCAAATTTTTTAAATTACTTAGGTATTTACTTTTCAATTCGTTTCAACAATCACAAAACAAATTTAACCAGTATTCATCAAAATGTAACATTATGTGCGATTCCCGGAAAAGACCGACTTCCAAAAACAGGTACATATTGGTCATTTAGTAAAAACCAGTTATAAATCATATTTTCACGGAGGATTGTTCGGAACTCATCAACCTCCGAATGCTTTCTACACTATCCGTAAGTTAGCGGTACGTGATTTAATCGACTGCATCCGATAATTACGTGCTACGATACACTATTATTACCTAATGCGCGCCAAAACATTTACCTGCCATGTGATTATTATTTCACGATATCGATATCGTCGAAGTTTTCCTTGGCTTCGTACGTTTCTGTTCTGATCAACGTTTCTGCGTCGGCTCGCATAGTTGCCGGGCATTTTTGCGTATTAGAATTTTCTCCGCAGCCTCGTCGGAACTTCGCGTTTCGCCGCGATCGGAATTTTTCTGCGTTCTCTCGTGAAACACGCGAGAATGGGCACGGTGGAAATTTTTCCGCATTCTTCACTCTGGGCGGCGGCATGTTACGTTCTTGATACAATCCCCACGCTTTGGCTGTCGATGAACAAAACGTTTCTTTGTTTCAAAAATCTAAGCAGAAGGAATCGTTTAGCGGTTAGTCTGACGCTTAGCATTTTTCTATACATGATTCTACCAAAATGCGTAGTGAAAGATCGCAAAACAAAATAGATTAAACACTCTATATAACAAAAAATAATAAAATTGTATGGGAGAAGAACATAAAATGATTAGGACATCTTATGGAAAGGGATTCAGTGAAAACATTAGACACACACGAAAAGCACACAACTTAATAACTAAGTTCAGAATTACCAATAATATAACGAATTTATGTTTTACACAAGCGAAAGACATTACTCTGGTTGAGTAAAGATCAAATGTCGTGTACACAAAATATCATGCCTAAACGGCGAAAAAAATTGTATAGAAGAAATGGAAGAGTATTTAAAGAAAATAATGGAGAAACGGAAGAACAACGTTAATGTAGAACTACATATACATACTGTCGTCAGTAAACACAAAATTCAGGAGGACAATAATTTTGAAATATACATACAACGTTTAGACCTTAAATACGGAAACGAATTAAAAGAAACGGCTAAGCAAAGAGATGATTCACATACAACAAAAATACTGTAAACCAACAAATCGAGACCCAGGACTTAAGCAATACATATCTACCTGTCACACATAGTAAATACGTGCTGACGTCAGAATCGATGTTTCAACCAAATGTAAACAAACATGTGAGCTGACGTCAGTCGAGTATACACACAAATGTGACATATATTTAAGAATAGGGATTAACTGACAGCATCCCCTCTACTGTGAGCAATATAAAATAGGCTGAAAATCAGGCAAAATTATATAAAATATAGAATAACAATACAATAGAAATCAGCATACCCTAACACATTTATAAATATTATCGACTCCTGAGGATGGAATAAATCCTATATCTCAACCATAAAATGGCGTATTCTTGCCTGATCCTTCGGTGACCTTTCTAATGTTCTTTTTACGTGACATTATTTTTTTAAAATAATTATTTACTATTGTTACTTTTAATTGTTATTTTTTTTCACGAAGCTAATATTATAATTTTTGTGCGTAACACATGAAAATTGACGGACGCTAAAAGAAAAATGAGAAAACATCGTTAATTATCCGTCCAACTGTTGCGTATAACAATTGAGTATTTGTAAATACTTTTTACTCTCTGTTTCTCAAATAAAAAATTCCTCTATCAGATATTCTGTTGTTTATTACTTTGAATGAACCGTATAGCATACGTATTATGCAGTATTACAGAACAGCCAACTGTTGTGCATAATAGTCGAGTGTTTGTAAATACTTTTTTCTCTCTGTTTCTCAAGTAAAAAAAATAGTCTATTAGATGCACTGTCGTTTATTATTTTGGATGAACCGTATAGCTTCAATTTCAATTGAGGTGTACGTATTATACAGTGACCATCGGTCGTACATCGAGTGTTTGTATAAACTTCCTTCTCTTGCCCTTTTCTCCATTTCGAGAGATCAAACCCAGAATTTTCCATTAATTACTGTAATGATTATTATTTTGAATCTCCATCGATTACAATAAGCTCTCATATACTAAATGTATATGAAATATAGATGTATATAATATATACATGTTGTATGAAATATAACATCTACATGTAGTATAAATATAATTATTATTATATCCATATATAAGTACATTTTATATTCCATATACATTATCATGTATATATATGAGCCGTTTATTTTGAAAGTGGCCTAACTCCATTTATCTTCAAACCGAGATAAATAACATGAATTTGTACATGTAACCATGGTAACCAGAAAATATTGAAAAACGGAGTTAGGCCGCTTTCAAAATAAACGGCTCATATAATAATCATGTATATAAATATCATATATATAATAATATACATGTATATGTATATAATAATAATCGTTTTTCGTAACATACGAAATTTGACGACCACAGAGAGAAAAATTAGAAAATCCACAAGCAACAACGACGTTAAACAACCGTATACCTTCGATTCCAATTAAAGAACGTACGTATTATACGGCGGCCATCTGTTGTATATAACGATCGGGTGTTCGTCTACTTCCTTCTCTCTCTCTTTCTCTCCGTCTTTCATTCTAGAGATCTCGACCGGCATTAACGAGTCTTCCTCGTGATCCCCGATTGTATAAACCTACCTGTTGGTCCGAGCTAAGGTTGGCTCGGATCGACCTCTTCCTCCTCTCGCAATCTGCCCTTTCCTCCATCCTTCGCTCCCCCTCGTGACCTTCGAGAAAGTTTGATCGAACCCTGACCCCGACCCGCGGACGGGGATCTATCGTCGATCGATGCGACGGATCTGTAACGATTCATCGCGACGCCCCTCGTGATTCACGCTTCGAAGTTATCGTCGTGTCGTTGACGATCACGTATTTCAATACCGAACTTTAGGTGTTGTGTTCTTAACCCTCTATGGGCCCGCGATAAATCGATATTTTATTAAATAGTTTAATTTTTTTTTACTAGATGGCGTGTACATCTTGTTATATAATGTCTCGTTAGTAACCACTAACATGATTGATGCGGTTATCAGTTCTAACCGGAAATGTCAAAGTAAATGCTTTTGCAAGTTGTCTGCAAATAGAAGCCAAAGGAACCGTCTTGTGCAATTGTCATTATTTGTTCTTCTGTCGGTGTTTGTTAAACAAAAAAAGCGTACGTAATAGTTTTTAGTTTGTATGTCAATAATGTCTTATTTGTTTGCATTTAAACAATAATTTTGTTACTATTTTCATGTGATATAGCTTTGTGAGTTTCAAGACACAATGGGCTATAATGGTAGGGTGCGGTGTTTTTGGGATAACGTTTGTGTTTTCTTTGCTTTTTAATTTTATATATCAGAGGCCCAAAACATCGATACAAAACCATATAAAAATAAAAGAGGAATAGAAATAAGAAGCATTAGCAGTAATAAATCCGAAGATTCTTGATCAGATTTTGATTCTAACGAAGATCATCTAATAGTATTTGCCCGACGACGTATAAATATTATTGATAGCGACGATGAATATAGTCGTAAAAAATCATTAGATAAGGAAATGCAACGTATATCTATATTTAATGCCAAACGCCAACTGTTTTATGGAATTCCATACTTAAGCTCTTACACACATAAGTGCAAACGTTGTAAGCTTGTTGTTACTTCAAAGTTACAAAATGTATTCGTTATAGAAAAATTGTTGAAACTGCTGAATTCATTGTTAATATCTATTTCGAGGTTGATATTTATTGATTTCACGTTACGTAGATTTGGTATAGCCGCCAAAAAAAATCGGTCCATAGAGGATTAATTTTATCTTCATTAACTAGTTAAGCGCGGAATTTAATTTTAGAATTAAAATGAAGTAATTACGTATATACACGTCGAACGCAGGATAAATGATCCTATTATAAACTTCGGTACTACTGCTGTCTGAATTACCCATCTGGAGGCGAAATTTAGCAATTTATTGTATCAATATTATTAATACATTATATATATTTAACTATTTTTCATAATATACGCTTTATTTTGACAAGAACTGTGGAAATACGCAGGTTTACCTCAGATTGAATTCGTTAAAATAGGCAAAAATAGTTAAAATTATCGCATTCCTTAAAAACACCGACATTAATCGGTGGGAAAATGTCACGTTTGTTCTTGTACCGGTTAAATTTAATTTGGTACAAAATAATGTGTGCTGGACATGGTACATCGATTTAGTTTTCAAACGTTTCAAAGAAGTAGGCATTCATGCAAGATGAAAAAAAGCTTGTTTGAGATAGCGTAAATTCGTTTATCTGGTGAGAATGAGTGCTGAAAACTTTGAAACAGTTTTAATGGCATTTATATTATCACAATTACAACAATTAAAATTATCGTATTGCTTAAAAGCATCGACAGTAATAAGTGAGAAAATGTCACGTTTGTTTTTGTACCGATTCAATTTAATTTGGTAAAAAATAATGTGTGCTGGACAGGGTACGTCGACTGAGTTTTCAAACATTTCGAAGAAGTAGTCATGTAAGATGAAAGACAACTTGTTTGAGATAGCGTAATTTCGTTCATCTGGTGAGAATGAATGCTGAAAGTTTTGAAACTGTTTTCATGGCATTTATATTATCACAATTGCAGCAATTAAAATGATCGCATTCTTTAAAAGCATCGATAGTAATAGGTGGGAAAATGACACGTTTGTTCTTGTACTGGTTAAATTTTATTTGGTACAAAATAATGTGTGCTAGACAGGGTACGTCGACTGAGTTTTCAATCGTTTCGAAAAAGTAGGTATTCGTGTAAGATGGAAAAAAAACTTATTTGAGAAATTATAATTTTGTTTATCCGATGAGAGTGAGTGCTAAAACCTTTGAAACAGTTTTGATGGCATTTATATTATCACAATTACAATAATTAAAATGATCGTATTCCTTAAAAGCATCGACAGTAATAGATGAGAAAATGTCACGTTCGTTTTTGTACCGGTTCAATTTAACTTGGTACAAAATAATTTGTGCTGGACATGATGCGTCGACTGAGTTTTCAATCGTTTCGGAGAAGTAGGCATTCGTGTAAGATGAAAAAGAAATTGTTTCAGATAGCGTAATTTCGTTCATCTGGTGAGAATGAATGCTTAAAATGTTGAAACAGATTTCATGGCATTTATATTATTACAATTACAATAATTAAAATGATTGCATTCCTTAAAAGCGTCAACAGTAATAGATGAGAAAATGTCACGTTTGTTTTTGTACCGGTTTGATTTAATTTGGTACAAAATAATTTGTGCTGGACATGGCACGTCGACTGAGTTATCAATCATTTCGAAGAAGTAGTCGTGAATGAAAAAGTAAGTAGAAAAAGAAAGTAGTAGAAGAAAAAAAAATCTGGTGAGAATGAGTTCTGGAAGCTTTGAAACAGTTTTTATGCCATTTATATTATTACACTAAAAAATTATTCATTTATTCGGAAAGCGCCAACAAAAAGTCTTTTTTAAAGAATCTTTTAAAGTACATCCCCTATCATTTTGCAAACAGATAAAATTTTGCGACCGAAAAGTGTTGGGCCGAAAATGGGGAAAACGGTTGAAAGATGGATCGTCCTGAGTAATAGCTCTTAGCACCTTCGGTGCATAAATAATGCAGTGGCCACTAAATAGTCCCGACCACGTGGCCTGCATGAAGGTGCATATCCTGATGCAGCCCGCATGCATCCGTTCTCCCGGATCGCGTGAGAATGCACGCACGCTGTCCACACGTGTCCCAGGTCGTTCGACCTCTGTAAATTCAAAAATATACAGATAACGACCGAGACGCCACGTATTAAACTTCTCGGGATATCGTCAGCCAGATCGAAAAAAATCCTATGCACTGATACGGAGGAGGGTGTAGAACAAAAAGCAGTTGGGATGGAGACCCAGTCGCAGACACGAGATAAAACAGAAAGAAACGAGGCAATCGTCGCATGAGAAGAATAACAATGTCGCGATATGGGATAGAAATTGTTCGCGTATCAATTGACTGACAACGCGCTGTCTGCAAAATGTGGACTTTATAGTCGGGTTCCAACTCAGCGATTGAAGATACAGTTATCTACATACATTTTTGAACATTTCGAACGAAATGATTTGTTTTTAAATGGCTAAAATTACTTGAAACTTTTTGAAAAATTATAAGAGTGTGTTAGTTTGATGAGGTGTAAAAAGGTTAGCAGTACTTATAGTAAAAGTGATTTTTTACATGCTTCTGCTTTTAGCTGCACTCACATTCGGTTACTTTTTAAAACACAGTAACGTTTTTAAAATTGGATAGAACAAGAAGTTTCGGTAAAATAACCATTTTTTGGATGTCCCATGATTTCTTAGCATTATTTTCTTCACTTGCCTTTTCTGCCCTGAATATATTAAAGACTACTGTCTCAGAAGTCTATCAATCATAATTCTACATCAAACGGTACAAGTTTATTCGTAACTGTGTATGAAACAATGCAAAATCAGATAAAATTTTAAATAAAAATATCAATTGCATAGTGTCGAAACACCAAAATCATTTGTAATTCGTATCACCGTAATTTGATATTAATATCTCTAACACTCCTCATTATCTTTACTCTTCAACCTTAGCATAAAACCGTTTCTCCATTATAATTCTACATCAAACAGTGCAAGATCATTCGTAGTTTTCAAATAAAAAGATCAATGTGTCGAAATACCAAAATCATTTGCAATCCATATCACCGTAATTTCATATGAATCGTCATTATCTTCACTCTTTGACCTTAGCACAAAGCCGTTTCACCGTTATAATTCTACATCAAACGGTGCAAGTTCAGTCATAATTTTATATCAAACAATGTAAAATCAATTCAAATTTCAAATGAAAAGATTAATTGTAACATGTCGAAAGTCCAAAATCATTTGTAATTTGTATCACCGTAATTTCATATTAATATCTCTGAGAATCATCATCATCTAACAATCGATATTAACTCTTCGACCTCAGCATAAAGCCGTTTCTCCGTTACAATTCTACATCAAACAGTACAAGTTCATTCATAATTTCGTACCTATCAGTTCAAATTTCAAATAAAAAGATCAATTGTTATGTATCGGAAAATGTAAATAATTTGTAATCCATATCACCACACTTTCATATTAACATCTCTAACCATCCTCATTATCTTTACTTGTCGACATTAGCATAAAGCCGTTATAGTTCTACATCAAACCTACTACTATCAAATAGTGTAAGTTTATTCGTAATTGTGTATCAGTTCAAATTTCAAATAAAAAGATCAATTGTAATGTGTCGAAAGACGAAAATCATTTATAATCCGTGTCACCGTAATTTTATATCAATATCTTTAACACTCGCCATTATCTTCACTCTTCCATCTTAGCATAAAGCCATTTCTTCGTTATAATTCTACATCAAACGGTGCAAGTTTATTTGTAATTTGGTATCAAACAATGTTAAATCAGTTCCAATTTTAAATAAAAATATAAATTGTAATGTATCGAAGAACTAAAATTATTTCAATGTAAAGTCGGTTTAAATTTAAAATAATAAGATGTAAGATCAATTGTAACATGTCGAAAGACCAAAATCTTTTGTAATTCGTATTACCGCGCTTTCATATTAACATCTGTACCACTCCTCATTTTCTGCACTCTTCAACCTTAGCATAAAACCGTTTCTCCATTATAGTTCTATATTAAACAGTGCAAGTTCATTCGTAATTTTCAAATTTCAAATAAAAATATCAATTGCAATGTGGCGAAAGACCAAAATCATTTGTAATTTATATCACTGCTCTTTCATATTAATATCTCTAACAATCGCCATTATCTAACAATCGACATTAACTCTTCGACTTCAGCATAAAGTCGTTTCTCCGTTACAATTCTACATCAAACGGTGCAATATCATTCGTAATTCTCAAATTTCAAATAAAAATATCAATTGTTAGGTGTCGAAAGACCAAAATCATTTCAATGTAAAATCAGTTCAAATTTCGAATAAAAAGATGTAAGATCAATTGTAACGTGTCGAAAGACCAAAATCCTTTGTAATCCATATCACCGCACTTTCATATCAACATCTCTACCACTCCTCATTACCTCCACTCTTCGTTCCTCCATCAGTAATTACCCTAAACCACGTCCGCCACCGTCGGACTCCGCGTCTCATCGTTTTCGGACAACAAACGCGACTTTTACCGCCTAACAGTACCTACGTTGTCCTCGCAAGACACGCAGCGCGAAAAACGTGGAGCCGCAAGAAGCAGCTCGCAGGAGCGAAAGAGCGAAGGAGAGTGGAACGCACGCACCAATACGTGTAACAGTCGCATTAGTTATCTGCGTTGCGCCGTGGAGGTGGTTCGACGACGATAGGGGAGGAATGCAACCGTTGCTTTATCGACGAAGCGTGGGTTTCGAAGTGCCGTCTTCTGCCCGAGAATGCAGGTGCTTTATCTCCCGATGAGAGAGGAGCACGAGAAAAAGAGAAAGGAGAGGGAAACGGACACGAGTAAAAGAAAGCAAGGATCCGGAGGGTAGAAGGGGAGATGCGCAGGATTACTCTAAATAAATGCATTTGGCCTCGGACGCGCCGAACGATCGGGCTTCGGGGAAATCTTGGTTTTTGAATGTGGAGTGTCAAGGCCTGTCACGGCTTGATGGTGGTATGAGTTATGTGGATCCGGGTGTATGGGATTTTGAGCGATGTGGAAAGGGTTTTGAATGGTGGTCGTGTAGAGTTAAAGTAGTAATAATGGTAGAGGCAGCAGTTTTGACGAACAAATTGGAAGAAGTTCCAGTTGGGACAAAGATCGCAGCTTTACATTTCCGCGAGTTGTGATTTTATCGTTGGAAGTGTAAGAAATTGCACCTGTAAAACTGGCCCCATCGTCTTTTTAAAAGTTGCAGTTTCAATACAAAAACTATCAGAAACTGCAAACTCCAAAAAATTAATTTGTTCAAGGTAGAAATTATAGAAAATTCCAATTCTAACATTCATCGCAGGTGTAAGTTGTTAAAAACTCCGGGTTCAGCGTTGAAACTAGCGTCGGATATGTAAGAAATTGCACGCATAACAATGTCCCCATCGTCTTTTTAAAAGTTGCGGTTTCAATACAAAATAAAATACCAGAAACGGAAAACTGCAAAAAATTAATTGTGTGTCGCGACGAAAGGGTTTTGAACGGTGGCTATGGACAGTTGAAGTAGTAATAATGGTAAATGTGTTGAATTGCAAAAAAGAGCGGTTCTTAGATTTCTGGAAGCAGCGGTTTCGAATTGGAAGAAATTCCAGTATCACGGGTGGATTTTAACGTGTGTAAGAAATGAGTAACAATGAGGATGCGGTTTCAATACAAAAATTATCAGAAACTGCAAACTCCACAAAATTCATTTGTTCAAGGTAGAAATTATAGGAAACGTATCACGGGTGGATGGTGATATGAGTTATGTGGATCCGGCTGTATGGGATTTTGAGCGATCTGGAAGGGGTTTTGAACGGTGGCTATGGAGAGTTAAAGTAGTAATAATGGTAGAGGTGGTGAATTGCGAAAAAGAGCGGTTTTTAGATTTCTGAAGGCAGTGGTTTCGAATTGGAAGAAATTCCAGTTGGAACAAAGACCGCAGCTTTACATTTCCGGGAGTTGCGATTTTAACGTCGAAAGTGTAAGAAGTTACACGCGTAACCATGGTCTTTTTAAAAGTTGCGATTTCAATACAAAAATGATCAGAAACTGCAAACTGCAAAAAATTCATTCGTTCTTGATAGAAATTATAGGAAACGTATCACGGGTGAATGGTGGTATGAGCTATGTGGATCCGGCTGTATGGGATTTTGAGCGATGTGGAAGGGGTTTTGAATGGTGGCTATGAAGAGTTGAAGTAGTAATAATGCCAGAGGTGGAGAATTGCGAAAAAGAGCGGTTTCTAGATTTCTGAAGGTTGCGGTTTTGATGAATAAATTGGAAGAAGTTCCAGTTGGGACAAAGACCGCAGCTTTATATTCCCGGGAGCTGCGATTTTATCGTTGGAAGTGTAAGAAATTGCACGTGTAGCAATGGCCCTTCGTCAGGGCATCGTCTTTTTAAATGTTGCGGTTTCAATACAAACACGTTCAAAAACGATAACTGCAAAAAATCATGGTTACAGTTGTTTCTCTAAAAATTGCGAGTTCAAGGTAGAAATAATATAGTAATGGCAATAGCTCCAACATGTAACAATGGCCCCATCGTCTTTTTAAAAGTTGCGGTTTCAATACAAAAGTTGTCAGAAACTGCAAACTCCACAAAATTAATTTATTCAAGGTAGAAATTATAAAAAATTTCAATTCTAAAATTATCGCAGTTGTAAGTGGTTAAAAGCCCCGGGTTCAGCGTGGAAACTAGCGTCGGAAGTGTAAGAAATTGCACGCGGAACAATGGCCCATCGTCTTTTTAAAAGTTACGGTTTCAATACAAAAAAAATCAGAAACTGCAAACTGCAAAAAATTCATTCGTTCAGGGTAGCAATTATAGAAAACGTGTCACGGGTGGAAGGTGGTATGAGTTACATGGATCCGGCTGTATGGGATTTTGAGCGATGTGGAAGGGGTTTTGAATGGCGACTATGAAGAGTTGAAGTAGTAATAATGGTAGAGGCGGAGAATTGCGGAAAAGAGCTGTTTTTAGATTTCTGAAGGCTTCGATTTTGATGAACAAATTGGAAGAAGCTCCAGTTGGATCAAAGACCGCAGCTTTACATTTCCGGGAGCTGCGATTTTATAGTTAGAAGTGTAAGAAATTGCACGTGTAGCAATCGCCTTTCGCCAGGGCATCGTCTTTTTAAAAGTTGCGGTTTCAATACAAACACGTTCAAAAACGATAACTGCAAAAAATCATGGTTACAGTTGTTTCTCTAAAAATTGCGAGTTCGAGGTAGAAATAATATAGCAATGGCAATGGCCCCGTCTTTGTAAAAGTTGTGGTTTCAATACAAAATCCATTAGAAACTGCAAACTCCAAAAAATGAATTTGTTCAAGGTAGAAATGATAGAAAATTCCAATTCTAACATTCATCGCAGTTGTACGTTGTTAAAAGCCCCGGATTCAGCGTGGAAACTAGCATCGGAAGTGTAAGCAATTGCACACGTAACAATGTTCCTATCGTCTTTTTAAAAGTTGCGGTTTCCATACAAAAAATATCAGAAACTGCAAACTCCACAAAATTCATTTGTTCAAGGTAGCAATTATAGAAAACGTGTCACGGATGGATGGTGGTATGCGTCACATGAATCGGGATGTATGGGATTTTGAGCAATTTGGAAAGGGTTTTGAATGGTAACCAAGGAGAGTTGAAGTAGTAACAATGGTAGAGCTGGTGAATTGCGAAAAAGAGCGGTTTTTAGATTTCTGAAGGCAGCGGTTTCGAATTGGAAGAAATTCCAGTTGGAACAGAGACCGCAGGTTTACATTTCCGGGAGCTGCGATTTTAACGTCGAAAGTGTAAGAAATTACACGCGTAACAATGGTCTTTTTAAAAGTTGCGGTATCAATACAAAAAGTAGCAAAAACTGCAAACTCCAAAAAATTAATTTGTTCAAGGTAGAAATTATAGAAAATTCCAATTCTAACATTCATCGCAGTTGTACATTGTTAAAAGCTCCGTGTTCAGCGTGGAGACTAGCATCGAAAGTGTAAGAAATTGCATACGTAACAATGTCCACATCGTCTTTTTAAAAGTTGCGGTTTCAATACAAAAACTATCAGAAACTGCAAACTGCAAAAACTTAATTCGTTCAAGGTAGAAATGATAAGAAACGTATCACGGGTGGAAGGTAGTATGAGCTACGTGGATCCGGGTGTATGGCATTTTGAGCGATTTGGAAGGAGTCGCGACGAAAGGGTTTTCAACGGTGGCCATAGAGAGTTGAAGTAGTAATAATGGTGGAGGTGTTAAACTGCGAAAAAGAGTGATTTCTAGATTCCTGAAAGCTGCGCTTTTGATTAAACAATACACGTACAAATATATGTTACATATCACAATTATTACAATTATAATATTATGTACATATAACATTAACGAATGTTCAAATAAAAACATTCCATGCCTCACGCATATCTCACCAGCGACACACACGTCCACGCCTTATGACGTCAGTGTTATTTTCCCGGGAAACGCAGAGGCTCGCAAAGCCATTAACTTTTTATCCGGCCTCACGGAAGATCTACCGACAAGCGATCTAAAATTTCTCAACTCGCTCGCTCGTTAATCTGCCGAATCGTTGGAAGCGCATCAGATCCCGATGTTTATCGTCCGCGAGCACGAGTCGTACTTTGTAGCGGAAACCGCGCGTTGAGCGCTGATGATCGGCGCCGATATTACTCGGATTATTAGCAATTCATGTTCGCCGAGGAAAACAGGAAGAGTCAATGGGAAGCGCGTTGCCGCTCTTCGCAAAAACGCCGGTTCACACGCGGTGGGGAAATAAGCTGATTAGCCGGAGAGAAAGAGGGGGATGAAAATGGTGGGGCCGGACGGAAACTCGGCGGCAGAAGGAAAAAGCGCAGATTGCAACGATATGAGGAGCGGGACAGAAAATTTGACGGGCCGGGCTGGAAGCGGCGTGTGTGCAAAAGAAGCTGAAGATCAAAATGATAGTTGTGCAGTTGCGTATGAGGGACGTTTAAGGTGCATCCAGAGTAAGCAAATATGGCTGAGCAACAGTTGAACAACAGTTGATCAGCTGTTGGCGAATTTTACGTACAAGAAGTTTACGAACTATTCATTCGTGTGTGTATCTGTATTAACCCAATTGCATCATTTGACGTAATAATCCGCAAACAAAAATTGACCATTATCACCCGGAGCAGATAAATCCGCACACAATAATTACATTTTGTTATAATACTTAACTGAAGCAATTACAATTGTACATATATCTGCAATTCTGCAAATTGTGTGGACATTTTAGTCTTCGTATAATATTTAAATGAACATAATATCGGATATATTACTATTCTCTTGCTCTGCAGCAATCCTAAAAATTTTTACAATTCTTGAAATCATTTGGGATCTTAAATTTCTATTATAATATTTCTGTGACTAATATTTGTATTATAACAATTGTAAACATAAGTAAAACTCTTCATTCGGAAGAGATAGTGCTGTTTCATTTTCGCAAAGGCGATAAATTCTAGAAAAAGATTTCGCTTAACCCATTTGCATCATTTGGCGGAATAATCCGCAAACAAAAATTGCCTATTATCACCGGGAGCGGATAAATCCGCACACAATAATTTTTGTTTTCAGCTTATCAGCAATCATTAAAGAGTCTGTACGATAAACAAAGAATAAACAATATTGTGTAAAACAAATAGATAACAAAATTTAACAAAATTACGTTACCATAATGAATTACAGTTCGGTTGCGGATTCAAGCATAGAAATGCAAGTATCCCATAAGCGTAAACATGCCATAGCTCTAATAGATGATAGTGATGATTATTTCTCTTACTTTTCTGGTTGTAAGTTAAAAATAGTAAAATAATAGAAAAAAATAGATAATAAAATTTAACAAAATTAGGTTACCATAATGAATTACAGTTCGGATTCGGATGCAAGCATAGAAATGCAAATATCTCATAAGCGTAAAAGTGCTATAGCTCTAATAGATTGTAGTAAACATTACCAGCCCGATAATATTGAAACTGGAGATTTCTTGTGGGAAAAACGAAATTGTATGCCAACATTACATGATTTTACTGCCGTACGTGGTGTAACCATCGACATCAATGGAATGTTCAGGCGCGATGTTTTCGAATTTTGTTTTGGAAACTGTACAATTGTTGAAATAAATATATTTTTGTTAAAATACGAGGAATATACAATAATTTGAATAACCCTATAACACTATTTCTAATGAGAATAAATACTAAAAGTCTTCCTTGCGCATGCCGGATTTTTGAGTAAGATTGCGGATTTTGGCGATGATGTAAATGGGTTAACATTTTGACTGCGGTGATGGTTTCTGCTGACTGGCGCAAGAGATTTTGCTGAAGACCCAAAATATTCGCAATGGGTAGCAATAATTATTTATAAATAAAGTTATTGTTAGAATAGTGATGCGATCCTTTGGTCTCCAATATCTGCACATTATTTACATTTTGCATTATTCAGTAAAACGCTGTAGTATTTCATAGCGTCGCCATTCTGGTACAGTAAAATACGCACGGCAATCAACGTGTTAATAAAAATAAAATTATCGCGAAAAAACCGTAGAAAGCACCGATGATAGCAAAAAGGTATTTACGCTAACAGACAGCGACAATTCTTACCAGAATTAAGGAGTGAGGACCAACAGTTGTTCAAGAACTTTATTTGAATGGATACAACTACATTTAAAAATCTCATCGTGATTGGTCCTAAAATTGCAAAAAAACATGCAAACTTCCGGGAAACAATGTTGTCAATACGTTTATTTTTATTTTTATACGTATTATCTTCGAGATTCCATATATTTGACATTCCCTTATCAACTCTATCAATTTTAGAAATTCCTCTTGAGTCCAATCATGAGACATGTTTTAAAACAAGGTAAAAACCGATAATAAAATAATACTATGAGCGCAAGAATCACACTACGCTCTCCCTTACGTAAATAAAAATAATGGAGTGTTTAAAGAACGCGTCCACACTAGGGACACTGTTGGCGAATTGTTCGGCAACATTTTCTTTGAAGTACCAGTTGAAGTAACAGATCGCCAACTGTTACGCAACTGTTGATCAACACGTACACACTACGTGAACTTGTGTGTCGATCAACTGTTGTTCAACGATGTTTGCTTAGTCTGGATGCACCTTTATGTCTACACGGCGCGAAAGAGAAAGATCGAAGGAGATAGTTGCGTAGCGCGCGAAAGACGGAGATCGATGTAAAAGTACGTATAAAGGAAATGACAGAGAAAGATGGAGCGCTTTAACGAGGCAGACGCTCAGCCAATGGCACTAATGACGCTAATTAATTGCACCAAAGACGGCGACCGGCCATTATGTACTTCTCGCAAAACACGCGAAACACCTCGGGAGGAAGGTTTGTTTGACGCCGCAGCGGGCCAATTATTTTATTAACGGCCCCGGCGTGGGCGTTTGTCATTGCGCTTTGCGCACCGACGGACAAATGTGTTTCGTCAGATTCGCGTGGAGCGTGCCGGTGTTTGCTTAATTTCGATGACGGTCATGTTAACACTTTGCGGACGGATGACGAGATATCTCGTCATTGCTGTTTTGTCGTTCGGGGCCATTGATGAGATATATCGTCTTGCATATTCTGTCGTTTGAGGCAGGTGACGAGATATCACACAGTTGCTACGTGATTGTCAGCCGCAGTTAAAAGTAATTTGTGTTGCGAATTAATTATTTTCTGAAATATGGATAGCGGGAAGAATGATTAGCAATGTTTCAAAATATTTGCGGACAGTTTTTGGATACATTTGATGACGAGAATATGAATTTTTGATTTTGTCGTTTTTATAGTGTCATGTTTTACGAAATATCATACTTTAAAAAATGTTTGTTTAACACACTTTTTGTATTCAAAAATATTAAAAAAAACATTTATTTTTGAAAGTTGTTAAAAATAAATATTTCACGGGACAATGCTCTTCAAAAACATTGACATACGAACGTATTAAGTTATTCAATGCACCGTTCCAATAGATATTGCTTTTACAAATTCCAAAGAGGCTTCATTGCGAAAAATTTTTTGAAAAAATTTTTAGTCAAATGTTTTGCACCGGTGAGAGAGACCACTCGTGGCAGTCAACCTGTTAACTATGGAACAAATCATCACATTTAAAGATATTTGACGCAAAAAAATATCCGGCCAGCGTACGGTTAGCAATAGAATGCCTGGTCCGAAAGTGTTAAATTTAGCATCGACCGATGGCGGAAGAGATGATTTAACCCTTTGCGGTCGTATTTAATTTGGACATAGGTATCGTACTGAAACGGATAATTACCGGCGATGAGCGCAGTAATACATACGCAGGATTATGAAGAATAAATAAGATTTATTCGTCCTTATGATAACTTTATTTATATGTTTATAGAATAACCGTTTGAATGTTTTTTTTTTTGTAAAAATTATAAGTCATAGTTCTGCAATGTGTGGAATTTTTCAAAACAGTAGTCCAATGTGCAGTCCTTGTTTTCGAGGGCGAACAGTCAAAAATAATTTGTTTGACGTCTTCCGTTTTAATTTTTCTATTAGAACAATGACCGGATTTATGGGAAGACAATTTGTGGATGTTGTACCACGATAATGCATGTCGAGCGAGAAAAGCACGCTTTTGTGCTGGATTATCGTTATCTCCAAACATGAAAAATTCTTCGAACAAGCACCGATTCGTGAATAGATCCATTAGATTTTATATTTGTGCAGATAAATTGTAACCTGATACATGGATGAAAGAGATATGATTAGTACACATTAAACAAAATGCGACGAGAGCTGAAGACATATCTCTTCGTCGGCTTATGAAAAGTGTATGGAGGACTGAGAGCGTTGCGCGAAAATGTGTGTCCCTTTGCGGTGTGTGTTATCTCAATCGACAAGATAAATTTATCTGAAAATTAAAAACAATGTGTTTTAGTTACAAATTCAAGGTACTTAATGATCTTATATTGTATGTTTAAAATGCTTCAATACAATGCACCGATAGATAAAAGATTCCATAAAAATTAATTTTTGATTTGATAAAAACTTTTAATTTTTTAATAGTGCATATTTTATTTCAAAGCATACTCTAGGTATTGTAATAAGTATTCGATGCACTCCGATGACTGATGACCACAGTGGCAAAAGATTCTGATCAAGAGAGTGTTAATAATATTATGTATGATGCGTGTAATATATATTATTGAAACTTTTACATTTTTCCGACTTTGATTTATCTTATGGATATTTATGAACTACTTTTTCCTGTTTTTTTGTTTGTTTTAGATCAGAACGAAGGTATAGCATTTCATTCCAAAAAAAACACAAAGTAACCTTGGTATAATCTAGAAGAACTGAAGGTAAAATTTATTTTTGTCACAGTGTCATTGTAGAAAAAAAAAATTATAATAAAAATGTTACATTTTGATCCTATCGCCTGCCGTTCAGTAGTTATATCAAACGGCACTTACCGTGAGACAGCTTTCATGTATATATTAATGAATGTTGAGGCAAAAATTTTGCATATTTCTCATACACGTGTTACAACGTTACCACTATTTTACTGTACACACAACCGGACGTTGCATTGTTAATAACAGAATAGATCGATATGTATCATTTATTCCACGTTTATTTATATATTTATATATCCATTTATTTACACATTTTACCCTTTTCTAAACGAAAACATGACATTGGAAACCGCATGCCATCTATTATTGGGATCTTTTGTTGTACGCAAAATATTTACACCAATTTGTTTTGTTGTAAGTATTGTAACGCGTACCGCTGCACATTATATTGCAAATTGGCTTGAATGTTTTCAATACAGCCTGGTCGGGTGATGAGACAGTTGGAAAGTAATCTTTTCTATAATTTCATTGTATTGGGCTGTCCGGAAAGTTCGTGCTGATTTTGAAGGAAAATTGAAACACAGCTCATTTAAATTTAGGTATACATTTGTTAAATTATATAGGTGCCATTCTGTTCCACAATTTTTCTCCATCTTTCATGCAACTTGAGAATTCCGTTCTTCCAGAACCTCTCAGGCTTTTCGGCGATTAAGTTTTCCAAATTAATTTTTATCTCGAACAAAGAGTTGATATTTTTTCCATTAAAGGAATTTTGTAATGATCGAAATAGGTCGAAATCTGAGGGCGCGAGCGAACCACTTCCGCACAGTTCTTTCGGCTACAGTATCTTCGTCATAAACAGCGCATATCTTGTTTACCGTTTGTGTGGCATTTTTGCCTTTTCGGAAAAAAAAACATTAGATCCCTATAATGCACCTTGTTTGCTATCATATTCTAAGGCGGATTAAACGGACAAAAATTAACGTATTATAACCAAACTTTTTTCCAAATATGCCTAAGTACCGTCCTTTAGAATATGTACACATCTCATTTGTTTTAAAAAATGATGATATATTCCGGACAACCCAGTATTTAGTGTTTGTATAAGTGAATTCACCGTAACTTGCGCGCTTTGGTACCGATACTTTCGTTGATTCAACTGTACTTAACATTAAACGTACCGGTACTTTACACCTACCTATTCTTATCATGAGCGGTCATTTGACCCCTTATGACATAAATGTTGATTTTCAAAAAGAAATTTCTAATCTATTAAAGCGAGAAATTGAATAATCAGGTAATATGAGAATTTTGCAGAAAGTCAAATGAACGAAAGAAATAACAATGAATGTACCATTTTAAAGTAAATTTTGAAAGAGATTATTTGATCCGGCTTACTGTTTAGTGTTAAAATTGCGGTCTAATAATCGACAATGCCTAAAGGTTTGAAAAAACATAATACAAAAATAACGGATTTATTCGTACTGCTTGAAAATTCGCAATATTTAATTGAAGTACATTTAAAATTGCGGCTTGATAATCGACAATGCCTAAAGGTATGAAAATACATTTACAAAAATACAAAATTCTCATTTAAAAATTGCCAATGTTCAAGTTTACCGGGTTGAATCGTATTGCATGAAAATTCGCAATATTTAAGTGAAGATCATTTAAAATTACGGTTTGATAATCAACAATGCCTAAAGGTATGAAAATACATTTACAAAAATACAAAATTCTCGTTTAAAAATTGACAATATTTAAATTTACCGGATTGAATCGTACTGCATGAAAATTAGCAATCTTTAAGCGAAGATCATTTAACACTAAACGGACCGGTACTTTACACCTACCTATTCTTATCATAAGGGGATTTTCAGAAAGAAATTCCTAATTTATTAAAGCAAGAAATTGAATAATTAGTTGGTATAAGAATTCAGAGAAATTCAACTGAGCGAAAGAAATGTACGATTTTAAAGTAAATTTCGAAAGTGGTCATTTGACTCCGCTTGGTACGTTTAGTATTAACGCGCACATAATCTGCTAAAACATAAAACGTCCTACTTCACCCTTTTTCGATATTTCCTTTAAATAAAGTTTCAATCATTAGCGACATAAACGCAGACGTAACCCGCCAATTCTAATGTACAAACATTGCACGTAACGTTGCAAACAGCCTTGTACCTCTCGAGTACAGCTTAGCACCGCGCACTTAAGTCATCACGTGAAAGCAATAGAACACAACGGCGCCATAAGTGGTCTGCCAAGAAATTGTCGGAAACGAGGAAACGGCAAGTGAAAGAACAAAAGCAGAAACTAGTGCCCGGAGGAAAGGCACTCGTAATACTTTCCCAGCACGAGCTCGCGGGACGGATAATAAACGAAATCTTCACTTTCTACGAGGCGAGGACCTTAAAAGGCATCAATACGAATCTGCGATAGGCGCGAATGCCCGCCGAAGAGGGAGCGATAAGAGGTCGGAGGTCAGGATTTGATAAGGTCGCCCGCATTGTTCCCTCCGCTAACGCTCTCTCTTTCTCTCTCTCTCTCTTAACTCGTCGTCTCTTTTTCACGCCTTTCGTTTCATCACTCTCTCCTTTTCGCCTACGAACCGATCGATCTGACGACTTACGCTCGCATTATCGCTGTGGGACTGAACTAAAAATAAGTCTGGCCATTTCGATTTTTCGTCCACCGACGTTGTTTAAAACACAATACACTTACATCTTAACACTTTTAGACGTTGACTGCCACGGTGGTCGCAAAAGATTTTACTATAGGGGAGAGTAGCCTAATTTAGACCAATTTTGTATTTTTTCAAATATAGAAGAACGGAAGAAGTGCCAATAAAAATTAAGTAGTAGAAAATAAACTCACTAAGTGTACCTTCAAAATAGAACCATTTATTACATTTTAAAAATTATTTATGACAGTGGAAAATGAATTTAAAAAAATTATATAACATTATTAGTCAATTTACTGGAAACCGGTTTTTATTTGGACCGCTAGTTTCCTAAATTGGACCATGAGCTTTCTTAACGGCAATTACAACAAAAGAACCTTTTAATTGCAACACTAACTGCAGGACACCGATTATGTATCCAAGCGTGACATTTCATGCATTGTATCATTTCTTCTTCCTTGGTTTCTTCACATAATATGCAAAACCATGAATCACCAGTTTGTTTTTTGTTTCTGCATTTTGTTAAACTTTGGTTAACTGATTTTTTTTTTTAAGTTTTGGTATAACCGCGATTTGTAAGGGCTACTTGTTATTTGCACTGTTTTCTGGGCTATTGGTGCACTGCGAGAAGACGAAGGGCCAGTTGGATTTGGATTTTTCTTTGCTCGCGGTGATATTTTTTCAAGAACTGTCCTGTTTCGACCTCCTCAAATCGTTTATTTTCGTTATCACTTCTATCTTCATCACCATCACTACTAGAAGATATTTTTTTAATTATAATTTATCCATGAAAAAAATGTCGTTGCCGAAATTGGACCGGTTCAATTTCGGCAACTGTTTTCGGTCCGACTTGGGAAACTTGAATATTTAATGCTTGATATTGTACAGAAACGTCAAACTAACATAACTTCGCAAAATTATAATTGCAAATTGTAGATAAATAAGCAAGTTTTGTGATGGTATAATAAGACATGTGATTACTTACGTTTAGACGAATTAACTGCTTTCACACTTATGTCGAAATAACAGATTTTCTTCTTAGCCAAACGAATAACACTTCTCTCACTGTAACCACGAGGCGGTTCTTTAAAAACACAATTGCATTAACGTCTTCTACATCTACGTATAACAAAATGCCTATCTCAAATCTCGCAGATATCATCAGTCTTTGTATATCATAGCGGTCCAAATAAGGCTACGGTCCAAATTAGGCTACCTTCCCCTAAATGCAAAAAATTCATCATGAAGCCTATTTGTAATCTTGTAAAAGCAATTGATATTGGATTGGTGCTTCAATACTTTGGCTTCTATTTAATTATACTCTGCAGAATTTAATCGCATCGCGGTTCTAACATAGCAAAATACGCTTGGCAGTCAACGTGTTAAGGACCGCTCTCGAATTTTCTCGTGTTTTCTACACGTTGTCTTTAGATGTCACTTACTTTGATACATTGCAATTATTTTGTCTATTTAAGCATTCATATCAATATGTATTAAATTCGATTGCCTTCATATTTTTTTCGCTTATTTACCGGTACTTCACGCAATATCGTACTTTAAAAAACTACTAGAAACTCTGATAAAATTGACTTTTAAATATAAATTTTATATTTTCTTTAAATAATTTTTTTAAATTATACGTAAAGTGCATCCTATTTTACAATTTGTATAAATTTCATACAAATTTAGTTTTTAAGTGAAAAAGGTATGATAATTATTAAAAAACATAATTTTTTAATAATGCGTAAAATACCGTATTAGCCCGAATAGAACAGCATTTCTTGAAAGATTCAACTATCGTTTCAATCTCTGTGGGAAAATGTCCTTGTTTATATTACATTGCATTACTTAAACCCTGAATTTAGCACGAGTCGATTTTTTAACGGAAAATGAATGGTTGAAAAATATCGCGTTATATTCGGGCTAATACGGTACTTTCAATTTTACAATTTCTGAAAGTTTCACAAAAATTGCTTCATAAACAACAAAGTTTTTATTTTTTGAAACGTACAAGTTTCCCATAAACGTGCGTATTTCTTACAGATTTCTTAGCGGTCCTTAAAGTGTTAAATCATTAATTATCTCACAATATGAATATTGACGTTTGAAATAAATAAACTAAACGACCAATATTACGGAGTTTCGGTCTACGATACATTTTCACACAAAATATTCTTTTTCTCACAATTTCTAGTTTAGTTGAGTTAACCCTTCTTTGCATGATGTTGGAAATTTCCATCATAACATTGAATGCCCAAAAATTATATAAAAGAACAAGTTCAGTTTAATCTAACTTTGCATGATGACGGAAATTTCCATCATATTATTTTTTGCTAAATTTATACTACAAATATATACTAAGATTTTTTTAACCATTTTTCCTTTAATTTTGAACATGAATTATATCACCTTGATTTATTTCACCAATAAAGAAAAAATCATGCAAAGAAGGGTTAATAACCACTAGTTTTCTATGTTACTCGTCACAGAACAAACAAGTTGAGTTAACCCTTCTTTGCATGATGGTGGAAATTTCCATCATAACATTGAATGCCCAAAAATTATATAAAAGAACAAGTTCACTTTAATCTAACTTTGCATAATGATGGAAATTTCCATCACATTGTTTTTTGCTAAATTTATACTATAAATATATACTAACATTTTTTTAACCATTTTTCCTTTAATTTTGAACATGAATTATATCACCTTGATTTATTTCACCAATAAAGAAAAAATCATGCAAAGAAGGGTTAATAATCACTACTTTTCTATGTTACTCGTCACCGAACAAACAAACTTAATTCCAAAGACCAGCGCAGTTTTCGACGGCACGCTATATATTGCCCTTGATTCTTTACTTTCGGTTCACGTTTCACTTCCTTTGCGCTCTTACCCTCGCCTCGCACGACCCTTAATGTCGTCTCGATAGCGAGGCACGATATCGTTCAGTCGTATCGTTTGTATACCTCCTACCAGTACACGATCACCGCGTGTCTTCTTGGCACTAAGAACACAGGAACACCGGCGGGGCAGTGTATGAAGAAGAAAAAGGGAGCGAAGAGGAGAGAAGACGAGAAGCAGAGAGAGCGAGGGAGAGGAAGGAGACGAGTGGAGGTTTTAAGGGACGAGCTACGTACTGGCGAGAGCTCGTTTACGGTGGCTGAGACACAAAGGACACGCGTGCAGTCCTGTTCGCCAGAAGAGTGAGGATCTCTGCACGGTGGCGCTTCGCGAGCAAACTGGCACGTGCTGTGCGAAAGTTTTCCGGTGAAAAATTACAGTCTTCGAGTGTTTGGGTCTGGGAAAGTAAAGCCGGCGTCGTTTGTGTAGAGAGTCCCGCTGTTATGTCAATGACGATAGTCAAAACGTATCGCTGTTGTGGCAATGTCAGTGGTCAAAATGTATAGTTGTTCTGTCAATGACAGTAGTCACAACGTATCGCTGTTGTGTCAATGACAGCAGTCAAAATATATCGCCGTTTTGTCAGTTACAGTAGTCAAAACGTATCGCTGTTGTGTCAATGACAGTAGTCAAAATGTATTGCCGTTGTGTCAATGACAGCAGTCAAAATGTATTGCTGTTCTGTAAATGGCAGTAGTCAAAACGTATCGCTGTTGTGTCAATGACAGTAGTCAAAATGTATCGCTATTGCGTCAGTAACAGTAGTCGAAACGTATCCCTGTTCTGTCAATGACAGTAGTTAAAACGTATCCCTGTTGTGTCCATGACAGTATTCAAAACGTATCGCTGTTGTGTCAATGATATCAGTCAAAAAGTATCGCCGTTGTGTCAATAACAGTAGTCAAAATGTATCGCTGTTGTGTCAATGACAGTAGTCAAAACGTATCGCTGTTCTGTCAATGACAGTAGTCAAAATGTATCGCTGTTGTGTCAATAACAGTAGTCAAAACGTATCGCTGTTGTGTCAATAACAGTAGTAAAAACGTATCGCTGTCCTGTCAATGTCAGTAGTTAAAATGTATCGCTGTTGTGTCAATGACAGCAGTCAAAATGTATCGCTGTTGTGTCAATAACAGTATTCAAAACGTATCGTTGTTGTGTCAATAACAGTAGTAAAAACATATCACTGTACTATCAATGACAGTAGTTAAAATGTATCGCTGTTCTGTCAATGACAGTACTCAAAACATATTGCTGTTGTGTCAATGACAGTAGTCAAAACGTATCGCTGTTGTGTCAATGACAGTAGTCAAAACGTATCGCTGTTCTGTCAATGACAGTAGTCAAAATGTATCGCTGTTGTGTCAATGACAGCAGTAAAAAAGTATCGCCGTTGTGTCAATGACAGTAGTCAAAACGTATCGCTGTTGTGTCAATAACAGTAGTCAAACTGCATCGCTGTTCTGTCAATGACAGTAGTCAAAACGTATCGCTGCTGTATCAATGACTGTAGTCAAAACATATCACTGTACTATCAATGACAGTAGTCAAACTGCATCACTGTTCTGTCAATGACAGTAGTCAAAACGTATCGCTGCTGTATCAATGACTGTAGTCAAAACATATCACTGCACTATCAATGACAGTCGTGAAAATGTATCGCTGTTCTGTCAATGACAGTACTCAAAACATATTGCTGTTGTGTCAATAACAGTAGACAAAATATATCGCTGTTGTGTCAATGACAGCAGTGAAAACGTATCGCTGTTGCGTCAGTAACAGTAGTCAAAACGTATTGCTGTTCTGTCAATGACAGTAGTCAAAACGTATCGCTGTTGTGTCAATAACAGTAGTCAAGACGTATTAATTTTTGTGTCAATAACAGTAGTCAAAACGTATCGCTGTTCTGTCAATGGCAGTAGTTAAAACGTATCGCCATTGTGCCAATAACAGTAGTCAAAACGTATCGCTGTTCTGTCAATAACAGTAGTCGAAACGTATCGCTGTTCTGTCAATGACTGTAGTCAAAACGTATCGCTGTTCTGTCAATGACAGTATTCAAAACGTATCGCTGTTGTGTCAACGACAGTATTCAAAACGTACCGCTGTTCTGTCAATGACAGTAGTCAAAATGTATCGCTGTTGTGTCAATTGACGATAGTCGAAAGTCCGAGAATACTTGTGTTAAATAGTTGGCGTTAAAATGCGTACGGAAAATGAATCGGTCAAATTGTTTAACCAGTTAAGCACGGGATTTGATTTTAGAAAACCCTTACAGAGTGCGGAATTGAAATTAAGCAATGACGTGTATACTTGTCGAACGCAGGATAAATGGTCCTATTATAAGTTTCGTTACTACTGCTGTCTGAATCACCCATCTGGATGCTAAATTTATTATATTATACATATTTAGCTATTTTTCATACCTCACGCTTTATTTTGACAATAACTGTGGAAATACGCAGGTTGATCTCAGATGTTTCAAAAGCGAGGAAGAGAGAGATTTTAGATCGAATGCTTGGGATTCTTGTATTCAATTCAAGAATGTCTAGGACTCTGCCTCGTAGAGCAAAGGGCCAGTATTGGCCCTGCTAATTGTTTACACAATTTCTCCGCAAATCAACGCTCGCCGTCCAAGTCGCGGTTTACTTATGTAATTGGGTTTGCAATACAAAATACTTAGCTGATCTGTTGGTAATATAAAAGAAATATACCACCGAATAATATTCTTATTGTATTATATTGAAAATTGGAGTTTTGGTCGTTAATGATACTTTTTTATTTTATACGACGAGTATACACTACTGGTTAAGTGTATTGTAGCTATATTGTAATGTGCGTGAATATTTTTAGAGTTTATTAAAATACAGTTAAAATGATCGCATTCCTTAAAAGCATCGAAAATAATAGGTGAGAAAAGAATGTTTGGGATTCTTGTATTCAATTCAAGAATGTCTAGGACTCTGCCTCATAGAGCAAAGGATTAGCCCTGCTAATTGTTTATGCAATTTCTCCGCAAATCAACGCCCGTCGTCCAAATCGCGGCTTACGTATGTAATTGGTTTCGCAATATAAAATACTTAGCTGATCTGCTGGTAATATGAAAGAAACATACCACCAAATAATATTCTTCTTGTATTTTATTGAAATTTCGAGTTTTGATAGTTAATGGTAATTTTTTATTTTACACGACGAGTATACACATCGTACCTCAAACGCGCTTAACTGATTAAGTTCCCACGAATACTTTCATACGCGCACTAACCACAATTACACTAAAAGCGAGCGCTGCAAGTGCAAGAGGCCAGATTTCTGTTTCGTCGAATATGAAGGCGTGAGAATGGACGATTCTTTCATATCGAACCGCAGTGGTATCGTCGAGGCCCCCTCGAGCTCTCGTCGAAAATCGTCGGAGCATCTCTTCTCGTTCAGCCGGACAAAAGGTATGGCAAGAATGGGCCACCTATGCTCACCTATTCTGGTTATCAGCCGGTGGAGGTATTGCCCAGATACCGAATGAATGCCCGGCTTTATGGCCCGATCACACGGCCGATATCGGGGCTACGTATACACACCCGTCCTGCCGTTATACCGTCGATTGTGCATCGATACGTACTCCGCCTCTCAGCGCAAAAACCGGCTGGACCGTGTCCTGGCCGGATTAAGGAGCGAGAAATTCGGCCGCGAATCCTCTCAGGTCGCTAAATTTATCCGCTTCTTTGCTATTTCCTTCACGGCCGCCCGCGTGTCGGCGTTGAGTCAGTTGCATTTTGTTCATGCGTCAGGTTTGTAGAAGTATCTTTGATACGGGTGATATGGAATATATTTTGTATACGGGTAAACGACTGCTTCAATATGCAATTGTGACGAAAATGTAACAAATTTATAGATGGTTTATAATTAAATTGTAAAATAAAGAGGTGCCAATGAACGGTACCTTTCTTATTGTATTTGCTAAGCAACTGCAGTAACGATGTATTGTTACTTGCCAGGCAACTGCAGCATCATATATATGTTTATGGCTTTTTACGTAATTTTGTTATCGTATTCTGTGTTTCTAATTTGACATCTTTCATGCCTTCTGTAAATCTACACCATGATCTTCCTGCACTAGTGTGCTATACACTTCTGCTTCCTATACTACTCTCGTCGAACTTGGATCAGTTACTCCTACTCATTTATGCGCAATTTGCATACACAACTATTTTCGGTAACAACGATACCGAATAAAATATTTTATATATAGGTAAACGACTGCTTTAATATATAGATACGTTTAACACATGTGTTCATACACGATTAAGAACTAAATCCACAAATAAACAAATATATCTATCTGCTATCCTTCGTGGCACCAAGCAACTGTACACACATATTTTATTTCTACCATTTTCCCTTCGATATCTTCTGCATTGTATATATATACATATATATTGTACTATCTACCTGCACCACTGTACTACCCACTTATACTATACATACTGCCTCAATCATCAGAATTTGCATACACATCTATTTTCGATATCCACGATGCCAAATAAGATATTTTACATATACGTAAACGACTGCTTTAATATGTAGATACGTTGAACACATATTTGTTTATTTGTGGATTTAGTTCTTAATCGTATATGAACACATGTGTTCAACATATCTACCTGCTACTCTTCGTGCCACTAACCAAGCAACTGTAACAACTGTCTTTATTCGGACCTCAAAACATTTTTCTGATTTTCGTACTCTGTCATCACACATATTCTATTTCTACCATTTTTTCTTTCATTACCTTCTGCATATGTATTATACTGTCTGTCTGCACCACTATACTATCCACTTGTCCTCCATACTGCCTCAATCATTAGCCTTTGCTCATATTCTACCTTCTTTCACCTAGAATCCTTTCGCCCGATCTTCCTGTTTCTCAACTAAAGATTCCGACGTCTCCATTTACCAGTCGATCTTCTTCTACTCATTTATGCAGAATTTGCATACACAACTATTTTCCGTATCCAAGATACCGAATAAAATATTTTACATATAGGTAAACGACTGCTTTAATATGTAGATTAAGAACTAAATCTACAAATATGTCTCTATCAGCTACCCATCGTGCCACTAACCAAGCAACTGTAACAACTATCTTTATTTGGACCTCCAAACATTTTTCTGCGTTTCGTATTCCGTCATCACACATGTTCTATCTTCATAATTCTTGCCTTCTATATCTTTTGCATTAAATACTTTGTACTGTCTGCCTACCAACTTTTCTTCCATACTGCCTGAATCATTAGCTCTTACTCAACTGTAGCTTTTTCCATCTAGACTACTTTGGCCCAATCTTCCTTTTTCCCAACCAAAGACTCCGACGTCTCCATTTACCTATCGATCTTCTTCTACTCATTTATGCGGAATTTGCATAAACAACTATTTTCGGTATCCCCGATATCAAATAAGATATTTTATATATAGGTAAACGACTGCTTTAATATGTAGATTAAGAACTTAATCCACAAATATACAAATATGTCTCTATCTGCTAGACTTCGTATCAGTTACCAAGCAACTTTAACATCTTTATTCGGATCACCAAACATTTTTCTGCTTTTCGTACTCCGTCATCACACATATTCTATTTCTACCATTTTTCCCTTCAATACCTTCTGCATTATATATATATATATATATATATATATTGTACTGTCTGCCTGTACCACTATACTACCCACTTATCCTCCATACTGTCTCAATCATCAGAATTTGCATACATAACTATTTTCGGTATCCACGATACCGAATAAAATATTTTACATATACGTAAACGACTGCTTTAATATGTAAATACGTTGAACATATGTGTTCATACACGATTAAGAACTAAATCCACACGTAAACAAATATGTCTCTACGTGCTACCCTTGGTGTCACTAACCAAGCAACTGTAACAATTTTTTTATTCGTACCTCCAAACATTTTTCTGCTTTTTGTACTCCGTGATCACATATATTCTATTTCTACAATTTTTTCTATAAATACCTTCTGCATTATATACATATATATACATATATCAATCATTAGCCTTTGCTCACACTCTACCTTCTTCCACCTAGACTCCTTTCGCCCGATCCTCCTTTTCTCAACTGAAGACTCCGACGTCTCCGTTTAACAGTCGATATTTTCTACTCGTTTATGTGTAATTTGCATACACCACTATTTTCGGTATCCCCGATATCAAATAAGATATTTTTTGTATATAGGTAAACGACTGCTTTAATATGTAGATTAAGAACTAAATCCACAAATATACAAATATGTCTCTATCTGCTAGACTTCGTATCAGTTACCAAGCAACTTTAACATCTTTATTCGGATCACCAAACATTTTTCTGCTTCTCGTACTCCGTCATCACACATATTCTATTTCTACCATTTTTCCTTTCAATACCTTCTGCATTATATATATATTATATATTGTACTGTCTGCCTGTACCACTATACTACCCACTTATCCTCCATACTGTCTCAATCATCAGAATTTGCATACATAATTATTTTCGGTATCCACGATACCGAATAAAATATTTTACATATAGGTAAACGACTGCTTTAATATGTAGATACGTTGAACATATGTGTTCATACACAATTAAGAACTAAATCCACACGTAAACAAATATGTCTCTACGTGCTACCCTTGGTATCATTAACCAAGCAACTGTAACAATTTTTTTATTCGTACCTCCAAACATTTTTCTGCTTTTTGTACTCCGTGATCACATATATTCTATTTCTACAATTTTTTCTATCAATACCTTCTGCATTATATACATATATATACATATATCAATCATTAGCCTTTGCTCACACTCTACCTTCTTCCACCTAGACACCTTCGCCCCAATCCTCCTTTTCTCAACTAAAGACTCCAACGTCTCCGTTTACCAGTCCATCTTCTTCTACACCCATGTTTCTTCATCTCAAACTTCGCCTCCCTACCGCTTCTCTTAACAAACACCTACTTCTCCGCCCCCACGTTCTCTTCTACCTCACCCCATGCAGTTTTCAGTCCGCTATCTCCGTTCCTTCATCCCGCCGGATGGCGTTTCCGTAAGCGACGGAAGTGGCCAGGAAGAATTCGCGGAAGCCGTCTACAGCGCGAAGCTCGGCAAGGAAGTCACGAGCCCGCGCTCGTAACTCGCAATCAGCCGTTATTAACGGGCCCCACGACGTGTTACTTCGTTACTATTATCGGGGGTAGGCGGAGATCACTACTGGACGTGGCAACTTCTCACACTGAAATACGCCAGGCGGTGGGAGACGATCGAACAGAAGTCTCGGCCGATTCGCTTTCGAGGTCGACCTCTTCGCGAACATCGAAACCCGTCTGCGATTCAGTACGCGCCATGGGCACGTTTTATCGAAGTCACTCGGCGATACCGAATAAATTGATCCGCGCGCATAAATTAGTGCGCGAGGTGCGCGCGGGAATTAATTATGGGAGGCTGAGGTAATTTCGATGGATGAGACCGGGTGTGGGAAAGGACTGGTTAATTGTAACATTAGGGCGGATTGGATTCTTGGGCGTTGAGGGGGTAGATACTGGGAAGGAGAAGTTTTTCGGTGGGAAGTTGCGATGTTGTAGTACGGTGTAGTGTTCGTTACGCGAATCCCCATAAGAGTAAAAGATGGTAGTAAGTAAAATATTTTACTAAAAATGCAAACATTTGCAATGAAGCCTATTTGCAATATTGTAAAAGCAATTGATATTGGAACGGTGCTTCAATACTTTGGCTCTAACACCTCCGCGTTACCTTTATTTTGCGTGATTTAATTATACTCTGCAGTATTTTATCGCATCGCGGTTCTAATATAGCAAAATATGCGGTGACTGGTGCAGAAGATTGGACTAAAAATGCAAAAAATTCGAAATGAAGCCGATTTGCAGTCTTGTAAAAGCAATTGATATTGGAACGGTGCTTCAATACTTTGGCTTTTAACAACTGTGTGTTACCTTTATTTTGCCCGGTTTAATTGTATTTATTATACTACTACTACTACTACTGTTATTTATATTTATTATACTACTATAATATATTTATTATATTCTGCAGTATTTCATCGCATCGTGATTCTAAGATAGCAATAGACACGAATAATTTTACAAAAAATTCAAAAAATTCGCAATGAAGCCTATTTGCAATCTTGTAAAAGCGATTGATATTGGAAGGGTGCTTTAATACTTTGGCTTTTAACAACTCTGCGTTACCTTTATTTTGCCCGGTTCGATTATATTTATTATACTACTACTACTACTACAACTATTATTTGTATTTATTATACTACTATAATATATTTATTATACTATGCAGTATTTCATCGCATCGCGGTTCTAACATAGCAGAATATGCTTGACAGTCAACGTGTTAAGGGAGTGGTTTTACAAGATTGCGAATTTTTTGCATTTTTAGTAAAATCTTTTAAAATCCACCGTGGCAGTCAACGTGTTAATCTAACTCTGTCTTCCTTAAGGGGGTATTCCAATGAGACGGGTCGAAAAAATTGATTTATTTTTTTGGGCATTTTTTGATAATTTATAGGCATAGGTTATCCAGGATTCGGTTGAGGCGATTCCATCCTTTTTGACTAGTAATAACGTTTCAAAGCAGAGACTCTAATTACATTTTCTTGGCTCTGATTACTCAATGATTACTGAGGCTGTGATTACTCAAAAACGGCTTTATAGATCGATTTCACATTTTAACACAATATTCAGCATACTTGTAGCTATAGCATGAAGCTCAATCACGTTAAAATTTTGATTATAACCCATAATTTTGCCTTTTTTATAATGCAAAAAGTGCTTTATTTTACATTTTTTTACAAAACGCCGACATTTTGTTAATTTTTGTGAAAATTTGAAACCTGAGGTTTATGCGATAACCACATTCATACAGGTTAAGAATCTCCTTCGACTTTTTTTAACAAACGAATTCGAACAAAAATTTTTTTGATGGGTGTAAAACCACCAATATAATTAAATATACAAATAGGCCATACCTTTTCAGGAAAAAAAATTTGCTCAATCATATGCAACAGTTTCTGAGAAAGAAAATGTTGAATATTTGCTTTTTTTTAGGCGTTCATATTGGAATACCCTTTTAAGTATGGTTTCTTTAATTAACTGAGGGTAGTTTAACCTGTGTAATCAGATCTGCATACCAAATGTATGTACAGTTGGCATATTCATTTTCAGACACATTTTAAGAGAGAATTTTTTGGCGACACCATGTAAAGTTATACTGCAATGCAATGCTTATTATTGCCAGAGTTCTACTGTCTTAACGATACGGTTCAATTAACCGGATGCAAGTAGTCTTTTTATTAATCTTGACACCAAACAAACTTGCAGTTACACAAGTTAATTTTCGGATATATTTAAAAATATACTAAAAAATCTATCTAAAATCTAAATACTAAAATCTTCGAAAATATTTAAAAATAGACTAACTTTTTTAAAAATGAACAAAAGGTTAAATTTTGTGAAGGCGTTACAAGACTGCGTTCACTAGATAACGTGTAGAAACATTTTTTATCCCAGCTTTTAATGAAAATGTCAATAATAGCTTTTATAAATTTAACTCAATCACAAATAATGAAAATATCAGCTTTTCCCCTTGTTTCTCCACTACGTTACGTACACTATTATTACAAATCGCGATCATACCTTAAGCCTACCGGTTCGCATGTCCGTTGACTGTATTTTGGCATATCTCACGTAACGTAATTAGCATAGCCGCTTCCCCGCTATCTTTATTCCAGTCTCCGTATTAACGTTTGCCATGTAAAACTGCACTAAAGCCTCGAGTAAAACGTATTAAGGAAATTCCATCTTTAATGCGGTCTCTGATAAATCATAAGATTTCCCTTCAACCTCTCTGAACGTCTTGCCGAGGTTCCCGCGTTATATTTAGGTATGACAGTAAGCGATCGGTACGGCGAGACGGCGACATCGCGCTTGTCTGAATGGCTGGAAGGGCCGGAGATAGGGATAAGGACCTCTGACCTCTGGCCCTTATCGTCCAGCAGCTTCCAATGCGCCGCGAAATGAATATTCACCTCGGAACGTCTACCGTTTGCCTTGACGCTTCTCGTTCGTGCATTCGCCTTTTCACTTTATTCTCTCCTCTTTGCCGTGCCTGCGTATTTCTGCGCTGTAATAATGTACAGCGTCCAGTCTTGATGCGGCGATTTTTCGCTACCGTTGAGGTGACAAAAAAATATTTTTACGTATCTATTTGATGTGTCTAATTTCTACAAGCCGATTTCGGGGGATGAAGATGATTTAAAGAATTGTTTTACTGATTCTTTGGGTTGAAGTAGCAATACTTAGTATGTATATTTCACAGTGTCAATGTTGATAATGCAATAGGGGGAGACGTTGGGTGCAAACTGTCGGATAATAGCAAAAATAATGTCAGATAGGTTTACGTGTGATCTTGGGGAGGATTGTTTGAATCGTTAAATAGACATACTTTTCGCTACCGTTGCGGTGACAAAAAAATATTTTTACGTGCCTATTTGATGTGTCTAATTTCTACAAGCCGACTTCGCGGGATGAAAGTGGTTTAAAGAATTGTTTTACTGATTCTTTGGGTTGAAGTAGCAATACTTAGTATGTATATTTCAGAGTGTCAATGTTGATAATGCAATAGGTGGAGATGTTGGGTGTAAACTGTCGGGTAATATAAAAAATAATGTCAGATGGGTTTATGTGTGATCTTGGGGAGGGTTGTTTGAATCGTTAAATAGGTATGCAATAGCACGTATGTTAACCAATTAGCTGTGAAACGTACTTTAACACTAAACGTACCAAACGTGGTCAAATGACCCCTTTCAAAATTTACTTTAAAATCGTACATTCATTGTTATTTCTTCCGCTCATTCGACTTCCTGTAAATTAGCATATCATCTGACTATTCAAATTCTCGCTTTAATAAATTGGGAATTTCGTTTTTAAAATCAATGTTTATTTCATAAGGGGTTATGACCCTTCATGGTAAGAATAGGTGGTGTAACGTTACCGGTACATTCAGTGTTAAATTATCTTCATTAAACATTATTAATATTCAAGCAGTACGATTAAATCCGAGAAATTTGAATATTGTCAATTTTTACACGAGAATTTTATATTTTTGTGAATGTATTTTCATAAATTTAGGCATTGTCGATTTTTCATGCGTCAATTTTAAATGATCTCCACTTAAATATTGCTAATTTTTAATCAATACGATTAAATTCGATAAATTTAGATATTGTCAATTTTTAAATGAAAATATTGTATTTTTGTAAATGTATTTCCATAAATTTAGGCATTTTCGATTTTCATGCGTCAATTTTAAATGATCTCCACTTAAATATTTCCAATTTTCAAGCAGTATGACTAAATCGGATAAATTTGAATATCGCAAATTTTTAAACGAGAACCTTGTATTATTGTGAATGTATTTTCATACCTTTAGGCATTGTCGATTATCAAGCCGCAATTTTAACACTAAACGTACCAAGCGTGATCAAATGATTCCTTTTGAAATTTATTTTAAAATCGTACATTCATTCTTATTTCTTTGACTCATTTGACTTTCTGCAAAATTCTCATATCATCTGATTATTCAATTTCTCGCTTTAATAAATTAGGAATTGCATTCTAAAAATCAACATTTATTTCGTAAGGGATCAAATGATCCCTCGTGATAAGAATAGGTCGTGTAAAGTACCGGTACGTTTAATGTTAATAAATGTTTACCCATAGTATGTTTGTAGAACGATGCGATGAAAATTTCGATCTTTTTCTCGAAAATTGCCCTCATTTGATCCCATGATTTGATATGAATTTGCAATAAGGTTTATTTCGCCATACTCATTTCTCCCTTGTTTGACTTAGCAGTTCCCTGTGGAAACACCGTTTTCGCCTTTGCTATTGCACATTGAATAAGATCAACCTAAACAACACAACACGTGCTCGCAGGGCGAGTGGTCGGCTTTGCGCACTCTGTGCCTTGCTCGTAATCTTTCAACAGGAGATGTCGAGTTAACTCGTCTTTGGAAACTGCTTCTCTAGCGCACAAAACGAGTTAATTCGTCATTGAACTTTGAAAATTACGCCAATCAATTTATTAGGTGTACAACTTTGCTCCCGCCGTTTTTTGCATTGGACGAAAGGGAAAAACGGCGGGAGCAAAGTTGTGTACCTATTAAATATAATAAATTATTTTTTTTGTCTCATACTGACACGATGCCGAAACATTCGACATGTTAAAATACTGTTGTCAAACTTGCATAGAATTGAATCCATTGCAAACAATATTCGTAATAGATGTAAGCACACTTGAAGCAACGCACCTCAAAATTTGCGCGTTGTTGGTCAGACATTTGGCAGTTAAAAGGTAAACTACCAAAGACGATAATTTTGTACGTGATACTATTCATCTATTACGGCAATAGTTACATATGACTCAACTCAGTGATTGACATGAGTGCTATCGTACGGTTCCATACTAATTTACGACCGTCTATAAGCGACGACCATTTGTTGACCTGAAGTGGTTCCAAAGTGGTGCGTCTGCGTTAATCCTTAACGATCACCCCAGTTCTCAATAACACCGAAACCATCACCATCAAAACTGGCTACGACCGGGTAAATCCAATGCGGCACCCTATCCTCCCGGTTTGAGCTGACCAGCTGATGAACTAAAAACTGATTGGCTGGGGCAAAGTTCCGGCACGGTGAACACGCGAGTTTCCAATATTGCAGCATTTGCGCCCTGATGTTGCAGACTCTAACATCTACGAAACGTCGGCATGAAACTGCGTTTAAACGCGGCAACAATCTAATAGCCAGCAATTTCCGAAATTCCAGCCGCGAAAGCCCAAAATATTAAAACACGAAACAATCAGCATCAAAATGACCTGCACCCAGATGAAACCAATTTTACGCTCTATACTCCTGGTTTCCTAACGTTGAATGCGTGCCTAAAAATTGCGCGCGTTTAACCTTTGGATCCCAGAGGTTATTCAGAAAATCTTGTAGAGAAATACCAAACACACTTCAATTTATGTCGGAAAACGTCAAATGAGGCAACAGGGGTTGTGTTTATCAAATAAGTATAAGTTAAAGTCATGGAAATTAGAAACAAAATGTTTTGCTCACATGGTTCACACCAAAACAGTAACTATGCGAAGAATAATTATGAGTAAAATTGTGCCCATAATTATGAAAGTGGTCTAAGTCAAAATTTAAAAAAAAATGAGTTTATCAGTTATTTCATACCACATTATTTTTAACTAAATTTATTCAATGTAATTTTTACGAAATTGTCAAAAATGAACCATTAGATAGTGGTTGTAATTTCAACATTATATGGAATTCATTTAGTTTTAATTATGAAAGTGGTCTAAGTCAAAAATTTAAATAAATTATATAAACAACTTGAAAATGGCACGTGGCCTTCTTTGACGCGTTTCTGAACTACATAATAACCTTATAAAATGTTCTATAAAACATCTTTAGATGATTCTAAATTTTACGTTTTGGATCTTTCACCTAAAAAAGGAAGACCAAAAATATACGGAAATATTAAATTACTTCCATTATACACCACCATTAGACCAGTATCGGAAGAAAAACATAAAGATATTATGAGTTTACTACCGTACATCCCTCCAGTTTTTCAGGAACATTTTAAGAATCTTAAATACTCGAAATAATGATAAAAATGGATTACTGTTTAAAAATAATTAATAAATGTAATAAATGTTCACGAATTATTTCAATCAAATTATTGTTTCAAATAAAACTCAAAGTTCTTTATTGCTTTAAGTCATTTATAGGACATTCAGTTAATTTTGAAAATGGTCTAAGTCAATTCAATCTTTAAAAATAATATTATCGTATAAAATTCACACAAAATTTCATATTCATAGTAAATTTCCATTAATTAAGACTAATAAAATTATAAATTAAAATGTCGCATAATGTAAAAATATTTTTTAAATTATTCAAATGCAATTCATTAAATATCTCGAAACAAGAAATATATGACTTAGACCACTTTCATAATTATGGGCACAATTGTCCTCATATCGTTAATAGCGCATCGCGATAAAACTAGTGGGACTTTTCGACATGAAACCTGAACAGCGCGATCGCGTTGCATGGGAGTCAAACAGTTAATGTTTCCATTTTTGGCGCGGCACTCCGTTCTACGCGAGGGACTCCGCGACGAGGCCCGCCGTATCGAAAGGGTTAACACTTTGCCGACCGCTTATTTCTCGCATCGCCTTTACGCTGCCGCCCTCGAATTTCGCACGGATTCTATTGCTACCGACGGTGATATTTACGCTACCCATCGTACATAGGGTATGCTTATTATTGAAAATGGCACTGAAATTAGTGTTACATACATTTTAACCCTTTGCACTCGGTTGTCCCCTCTGAGGGGACAACGTAAGTCTAGCATATCACTCGGTTGTCCCCTCTGAGGGGACATAAAAGTTTATTCACGATTACGGAGAATGAACTTATTCCACCGCAATTTTTTAAGAACGACGTGTTCCCCTGTAGTTTTCTATTAAAATGGGACAAAAAACAAATCGAAATATGATAAAATTAACAAGATCCATGATAAATAAATCAACCGTTTTACACATCGAAAAAGAACGTGCGAAGTGGATTCACGACGGACTATACACTTCTCTAATCCGTTGAGCAATTTGTAGATTTACTGGATTAGGCATACAAAGGTACACGGGTATGACTCAATGATATGGGAAACTTGATAAGATAATAAAGAAAACCGAAAACTGAGAGAAGAAATTTACAAGATCTCAGTTCGCAATTCGCAATTCGAATCTCAGAAGAAAGAAAACAGCAAAAACCAATGGCACACCACAAGTTTGTCAAAAGTCTTGTAAAGCAGTTGAGAGGTGATTTTCGATTTTTCAAAAACACCAGGTGGAAGGCGGCAAACAACATTTTATTGTTAACCCTTTGCACTCGACTGTCCCTTCTGAGGGGACACGAAGATACTTCGTGTTATTACTGAGGAAAATGTATATACAGAAAACGTTTGTTCAAATATTTGTTTCCTTAAGATTTTTCCGGGGAGTTACAAATTAAGGCAAGGAGATAGAATTAATAATCTGTGTGCTATTTAATATTTAGTAAATTCGTGGTCAATAAACTGAGAGGAGAATTCTAGCGACTGCAAGAACAACCTTCTATATATTCCTGCGATAGGCTGAATGATAAACTGCAAGTTATTGTATAAACATTGTATATGCTTGGAAGAAAAAATGACACGTAAAAGATCATAAACAAGTTATTACTGCGATATGTGTTTGAATAAACCCGCAATGCACATTGGTGAATGAACTATGACGCATTCGAAAAGAATAGGCTATAAAATTTCAATTTTGTTTCAACATAAATGTATCAGCAAAGTTGGATGCAAAACGTGCTTTGAGCAAAGTATTTTTTTCAAAACTATACCATTTTTAACGAAATGTTGCGCTATTCGCTACTTCGTGAAGAAACATGTCCGAGTGCAAAGGGTTAAACATGTACAAATCAACCTGCTATGCATATCGGGAATTGCTTCAGACTTTACCATACTGTAGAAAATTATAAAAAATCAATTTTGATTTTTTTTTGTAAATATGTGTTCTTCAATGTCCACAAATTCATATAAACCAAATTTCATTACATTTCCTTACCTGGTTCTAAAATTATACTCTATAATATCACGTTTCCAAGGGTGTATGTTTTCGCGAAAAAGTGGCGTCGAGTTGCTGGTAGGTAACGTCCGAAACGGTGCCGAGTGCAAAGGGTTAATGCATATTTTTATATCCTTAACCGTTTGAGTGTGGTGAAGCGCTGTCGCGCTTCGCTTGTCCTATGCCAAAAGTGCGGAGAAGCGCAATCGCGCTTCTCTTGTTTATCCAGGAATGCGGAGACGCGTGATCACGCTGCTGTTCGTTAGTACAATTTTCGAATTAATTGAGAAGAGTTGTATTTATATCCATTGCAGTTTATTATTAATTTCGCTTAATTGTGGTTTTTGACTAGACTGCAATTTACTTCAAGCATTATTCATGCTATAGAGAAGGAATGGTTAGCAATCAAAAATGCAACAGAAAGACTACCAATAAGTAAAAAGTTTTCTTTAGAAAAATTACCTGGACGACTCTTGCGACAGTGTGAGGTTTGTAGTAAAAAAAATGGAAATGGAATTAAACAATCCAACTTAATTTGCGCTGTATGTAAGAAAAGAATTCATGGAATTTATGCAGCAGAACACTCATATAATAAGTGAGAATAAAAAACATTTTTGTCAGTAAAAATTACTTTTTTTATAATAATTAGAGTTAATTATAACCATTTTTATTATTTTCCAAAAAAAATACCTACGCATTTTATCTCGCACTTTTAGCATATACATAAGAAAATTCTTCCGCACTCAAACGGTTAAAATGGAAGCATAGTGCAAACATTGTCACTGCGCTGAGCCGGTGTCACGCGTACGTGACCCCGGTTTTTTTTATCCATTGGTGAGCAAAAGTCATGCCAGCGTGACAGCGGCCGGCAAAGTATTAAACGCGGCAGCCATCCGTTACCCGACAATTTTCGAAATTCCGCGCTCAGGCCCCAGACGCCCGAGTACCGAAGCCACCAGCATCAAAACTGGCCGCAGTACAGCGATCTCTTCGCGCACGAGCGAAGAACACGGTGCCCGCAATGCAACGGCTGCGAAGTAGCAGGAGAGGGCGGCTGGCTATCGGAAACCCTCGGCCGGACCAATGCCACGGCGCCTTTATCGTTTTACAACAGAAAGGCGCACATCAGTCAACCGGTATCTCCTCACGGTTGATTTCCCGTGGCCGCGGTGGAACCAGCAACCCTCTGCCCACCCTTTCTCTCTTTCTCCCGCGCTGAAAACCGCCGGCGCGCTTTCCTTCTCCAGCTTCTCGCGCTGCTCGTCTCTCCCCTTATTCGTCTGCCACCCACCCCCGCCGCCCTCTCTCTTTCTCACGTCGGGGGTGGCCACGGGGTGGTCGTGAGAGGAGGCGGAGATAGCGGACGACGCCGTGGCTGCGGTAGTTATGAAAACATATGAAATATATTCAATCTGGGCCGACGCGATAACACCGTAGTCGACCACGGACCAGCCACCCTCCTGTGGACCCTTGCAGGCCACCCCCGCCACCGATCCCTCTATCTCGCACCACCCTGCAGTCCTGCACACCGACGCGTTTAAGCGATACCATCCGTCGATCCACACGACCCGCACGAGATCGCACTCTTTGCGGGAAAACCGAGCTGAGGTGCACCGAGATATTTTCGACGACGGCGCTTTGTGCGGGATAATTGAGTCGCGCGGGTACCGATTCGGGGAACGGCGCAGAATAAGAAGGAATGAAGTTGAGGTGGACGTGTCGTAAATGTTGACGGAAACAAGTATTAGGATTGATAAGATTTTTTAGCGTGACGCATACGGTGCGTCATGAATATTGATGGTGGCAAAGATTACATTTTTTTGTTATGACGTGTACGGTGCGTTATAAATTTTGACGGAAATAAATATTAAAGTTGATAAGATTTTTCAGGGTGATGTATACGGGGTGTCATTAATTTTGAGGGAGTCAAATATTACCATTTCTAAAATTTCTCGTCATGACGCATACGGTGCGTCAGCAATTTTGACGGAAGTAAATATTAAAGTTAATAAGATTTTACAGCGTGACGCATGCGGTGTGTCATTCATTTTGAGGAAGTCAAGTATTACCATTTCTCAAATTTCTCGTTATGATGGCGCTTTGTGCGGGATAATTGTGTCGCGCGGCTACCGATTCGGGGAACGGCGCAGAATAAGAAGGAATGAAGTTGAGGTGGACGTGTCGTAAATGTTGACGGAAACAAGTATTAGAATTCATAAGATTTTTTAGCGTGACGCATACGGTGCGTCATGAATATTGATGGTGGCAAAGATTACATTTTTTTGTTATGACGTATACGGTGCGTCATAAATTTTGACGGAAATAAATATTAAGGTTAATAAGATTTTTCAGCGTGACGCATACGGTGCGTCATTAATTTTGATGGAGTCAAATATTAGCATTTCTCAAATTTCTCGTCATGACGCATACGGTGCGTCATAAAGTTTGACGGAAATAATTATTAAAGTTGATAAGATTTTTTAGGATGACGCATACGGTGCGTCATTCATTTTGATGGAGTCAAGTATTACCATTTCTCAAATTTCTCGTCATGACGGCGCTTTGTGCGGAATAATTGAGTCGTGCGGGTACCGATTCGGGGAACGGCGCAGAATAAGAAGTAACGAAGTTGAGGTGGACGTGTCGTAAATGTTGACGGAAACAAGTATTAGAATTGATAAGATTTTTTAGCGTGACGCATATGGTGGGTTATGAATATTGGTGGTGTCAAAGAATACATTTTTTCGTCATGACGTATACGGTGCGTCATAAATTTTGACGGAAACAAATATTAAAGTTGATAAGATGTTTTCACGTGACGCATATGGTGCGTTATGAATATTGATGGTGTCAAAGATTACATTTTTTCGTCATGGCGTATACGGTGCGTCATAAATTTTGATGGAAATAAATATGAAAGTTGATAAGATTTTTCAGGGTGACGCATACGGCGCGTCATTCATTTTGAGGGAGTCAAGTATTACGATTTCTCAAATTTCTCGTCATGACGGCGCTTTGTGCCGAATCAGGGAACGGCGCAGAATAAGATGTAACGAAGTTGAGGTGGACGTGTCGTAAATGTTAACGGAAACAAGTATTAGAATTGATAAGATTTTTTAGCATGACGCATATGGTGGGTTATGAATATTCATGGTGGCAAAGATTACATTTTTTCGTCATGGCGTATACGGTGCGTCATAAATTTTGACGAAAATAAATAGTAAGATTGATAAGATTTTTCAGGTGCGTCATGAATATTGATGGTGGCAAAGATTTAATTTTTTCGTTATGACGTATACGGTGCGTTATAAATGTTGACAGAAACAAGTATTAGAATTGATAAGATTTCTCGGCGTGACGCATACGGTGCGTCATGAATATTGATGGTGCCAAAGATTACATTTTTTCGTCATGACGTATACGGTGCGTTATTAATGTTGACGGAAATAAATATTAAGGTTGATAACATTTTTCAGCGTAACGCATATGGTGCGTCATAAATATTGATGGTGTCAAAGATTAAATTTTTTCGTCACGACGAATACGGTGCGATATAAATTTTGACGGAAATAAATATTAAGGTTGATAAGATTTTTTAGTGTGACGCATACGGTGCGTCATGAATATTGATGGTGCCAAAGATAAAATTTTTTCGTCATGACGTATACGGTGCGTCATAAATTTTAATGCAATGAAATATTAACATTTTTGACCACGAATCATTAATTTGTTGGGGATGATTATACCGTACATTGCCAACGCTGAGATTGCAAAAGGATAGAGGAAAGGTAAAGAACAGAAAGCGTTAAAAAACACCATTTCTCAAATTTCTCGTCATGACGCATACGGTGCGTCATAAGTTTTAATGCAAGGAAATATTAAAATTTTTGGCCATAAATAATTAATTTGTTGGGGATGATTATATTGTATGTTGCCGACGGTGTAATTGCAAAAGGGCAGAGGAAAGGGAAACAATGGAAAAGTTGAAAATAAAAGATTGCACAGATCGCATAAAAACGCCTAACAAGACGGATGTGTCAAGAAGAGAAAATTGTGGATTATTTATTTCAAAACCGATACATTTCTTGAAAGGTTACTCGTTTTAACTGTATTTTAAACTTAGTTTTGTATAATAATTAAGCTTTGTTTAAAGAAAGTACAAAAAGACTGAGCAGACGGACAAAAACGTCTAATAACGGATAAACGGATGTGTCAAGAAGAGAAAATGATTGATCAGTTACTTTAAAACCGATATATTTCTTGAAAGTTTATTCTTTTTTTACCTGCATTTTAAACGTAGTTTTGTTCAGTAATTAAACTTGGTTTAAAGAATCTACAACAGGTCGCACGTTTGCTGGGTCATTTAATACCATAGAATAAAAAGTGACGAATTTATGTTAAATATAAAAAGTTCATACAACTGAACCTTTGATCTTAAAATTGAAGAAAATGGCGAAAGTGGAATTGAACGCTTTCGCCTGTCAACGGTTTAATTATGGGCTGGGTGGTTGATGCAGTATATGTAAGGTGGGGTCTGATGAACAGTGGCATGTGTTCGGGGTATTTTGCGTTTGTGGGTGGAATTTTTGACGGTTGAGTGGGGAGAATCGTTTGATTAGGTGTTAAGGGAGTGCGATCTGGCATTGTTAAGTATTCATCTGAGGTATTTATCGCTGTCGATCTTCAGCACGTGCTTCCTTCTTCCGGCTGCGAGCACGTAGTCCGGCGTGCATTGTCCGAAAATATATTCGTGATGGCGCGAGGGACATACCGTCTAAAAGTTGAAGTCAATGCGCCGCTTCTTAATCTCTCGGCATTCCATGCAATGCGTTACTATCTACACATTTTCATACATAGGGTTTTGTTGTACGAATACATTTCTTTTGCAGTGCATTATAGATTTCAAAGAAATTATATTGACTCCAATTTATGTACTTTTCGTTACATTATGCACACCTATGCGTATGCGTATTTGTAACCATACTGACTGATAGCAGTATAGACAAACGCATAATGCATGCATATATGTATAGTGTGAAGTGCTGTAGAAAAATATCAGTAAATACAAGTTAACATGTTTTAGATACGTGTAAATATTTGTACCTTACATGTTGATTCGTACTTGAACATTGCAACATATGCTACTTCCAGCAAGACCAAATTTTTTCGCGCAACAATGTTTTCAATTAGAAAAATTTCATCGACGCTCGCTTCTATATATTCCCCGTGGCACCCACCCATTCCTACATCTATTTTCACACGTCATATGTGTATATAATACGTATATTTGTACTATACGCGTTTCAACATATGCGACTTCAATCAAACTTCATTTGCAACACACCATTTCCAGTTTAAAAAAATAACATTGGCCACTCCTTTCTACATATCCTCGGATACTATCCATTCATTTCTACACCTATTTTCCCACATACGAATGTTAGCGCCCGCGCACCACTTACACACATAATGTGACACGCTGCACAAATGTCTAGCTACAAGCATGGCTGTTCTAGATACGTAATGATTCGCACCGTACGTATTTCTATATATTCTACGTATCACAAGGTCCAACTTCATTACCATGAAACTATACCTAATTGAAAAAGAAAACATTCACTGCGTGCAACTTGCGCACATAATGTGACAACCAATACAAATTATGAGCATACATGTTCCACATAGGTAGAGATTCCTCCCATATACTTCAGTATATACTTCTCATAAGACCAAACTTCTTTCATACACTATACAAAAAAAAAGAAAAAAATGTCATGTGTGCGCACAATATGTACACATAATGCGGCACGCCATACAAATGCCTAGTTATAGGCATACTTGTTTCAAATACGTAGTTTCGTATCATATGCGTTTCAACATATATTGCTTCCCACAATAGCAACCTTCTTTCGCACAGCACTATACCCAATTAAAAAAAATTAACATCGCCCGTTCGTTTCTACATGAGCCACCGATCCCATACCTATTTCCACACGACGCAACCGTAATCTTCACATATAATGTGACACGCCCTGCAAATATCTAGTTATAACCATCCATGTTCGAAATACGTAGTTTCGTATCATACGCATTCCACATACACTACTTGCCGCAAAAGCAACCTTATTTCGCACAACACTATACCCAATCAAAAAAATAACATCGTGCGTTCGTTTCTACATCAGCCACCCATCCCAATACCTATTTCCACACGACGCAACCGTAATCTTCACATATAATGTGACACGCCATACAAATATCTATATCTTATAACCATACATGTTTCAAATGCGGAGTTTCGTATGATACACATTCCACATACACTACTTCCCATCATAGCAACCTTCTTTCGCGCAGCACTATACCCAATTAAAAAATAAAAAAAAAACATTAACCGTTCATTTCTACTTCAGCAACTCAGTCCCGTACCTATTTCCACACGTTGCAAACGCAATCTACACAGATAATGTGACACGCCATACAAATATCTAGTTACAAGCATACATGTTCCAAATACGTAGTTTCGTATCGTACACATTCCACATACACTACTTGCTACAAGAGCCACCTTCTTTCGTGCAGCACTAGACCCAATTAAAAAAAAATAACATCGCCCGTTCGTTTCTATATGAGCCACCCATCCCAATACCTATTTCCACACGTTGCAATCGCAATCTGCACACATAATGTGACACGCCATACAAATATGTAGTTACTAGCATACATGTCCCAAATACGTAGTTTCGTATCATATGCATTCCACATACACTACTTGCCACAAGAGCAACCTTCTTTCGCACAACACTATACCCAATTAAAAAAAAATAACATCGCCCGTTCGTTTCTACATCAGCCACCCATCCCCATACCTATTTTCATACTTTGCGACGAGCAATCTGTACATATAATGTGACACGCCATACAAATATGTAGTTACTACCATACATGTTCCAAATACGTAGTTTCGTATCATACACTACTTGCCACAAGAGCAACCTTCTTTTGCACAACACTATACCCAATTAAAAAAAAATAACATCGCCCGTTCGTTTCTACATCAGCCACCCATCCCCATACCTATTTTCATACTTTGCGACGAGCAATCTGTACATATAATATGACACGCCATACAAATATATAGCTACAACCATACATGTTCCAGATATGTAGTTTCGTATCATATACTACTTGCCACAAGAGCAACCTTCTTTCGCGCAGTACTATACCCAATTAAAAAAAAAAAATATCAACCGTTCCTTTCTATATCAGCAACCCATCCCCATACTTATTTCCATACTTTGCGACGAACAATCTGCACATATATAACACGCCATACAAATATCTAGATACAACCATACATGTTCCAAATACGTAGTTTCGTATCATACAGATTCCAACATTTACTACTTCTCATAAGAGTAACCTTCTTTCGCGCAGCACTATACTCAATGCAAAAAAATAACATCGACCGTTTGATTCTACATCAATTTTACACCTATTTCCACATGATGCGACGACCAATCTGCACACATAATGACACGCCATACAACTAACTAGTTACAACCATACATGTTCCAGATACGTAGTTTCGTATGTTACACTACTTGCCACAAGACCAACCTTCTTTCGCACAACACTATACCCAATTAAAAAAAAATAACAACGCCCGTTCGTTTCTACATCAGCCACCCATCCCCATACCTATTTTCATACTTTGCGACGAGCAATCTGTACATATAATATGACACGCCATTCAAATATCTAGTTATAACCATCCATGTTCCAAATACGTAGTTTCGTATCATACACATTCCACATACACTACTTCCCATCATAGCAATCTTCTTTTGCGCAGCACTATACCCAATTAAAAAATAAAAAGAAAAACATTAACCGTTCATTTCTACTTCAGCAACTCATCCCCATACCTATTTTCACACGTTGCAACCGCAATCTGCACACATAATGTGACACGCCATACAAATATCTAGTTATAACTATTCATGTTCCAAATACGTAGTTTCGTATCATACGCATTCCACATACACTACTTGCCACAAGAGCAACCTTCTTTCGTCCAGCACTATACCCAATTAAAAAAAAATAACATCGCCCGTTCGTTTCTACATCAGCCACCCATCCCCATGCCATTTCCACACGTCGCGACGTGCGCGCGCGCGCAGGCTGCACACATAATGTGACACGCCATACAAATGTCGCGCTGCAGGCATGTATGTTCGGACACGTATAGACACGTGTACGCCGGCGTGTAGATCGTGGGCGCCGTGTGCGTTTGTCACGCGAGTGTGTGTAGTCGCGCGCGCTCTGAGAGAGAGTTTGTTATCGTTATCGCGCGACGTGGCCGCGCGGCGATCGTGATAACGCCTCGCCACCGCTCTTATCAGCGCCGGTTTGCTTCGCCCCGTACGTATATTCCGCCGCGTCCATTCCAGCTCGCTCCACTTCGCCTGACCGACTCGTATTTTCGCGCCACTTCACGACCGCCGCAGCCCTACGGCACGGACCACGACGACGGACCACTTTTCGATTTCGCCTACTCGATTAACCTCTCAGCTGCGGACCACGCTTCAAAAGTACGATTGCTGGCCTGCGCGAACTTACGAAGCCCTGTGCGAAACGAGATGGGAGTCGCGAGTCGCGTACTCGGATGTTTTGGCTGTTGGGCTATTAACCGTTTGAGTCCCGGGGGATATTGAAAAAACACTGTCGAAGAACCACATAGAGCGCAACCGCGGTTTTCTAAATGAGTACGAAAGGACCCGAGCAGCGCGATAGCGGTTCTTTTATTTTATGTGGAGAAATACCAAGCGGCGCGATGGGGCTTTGTTTGTTTTACATTTATGAACCCAATCGGAGCAATAGCGTTTCTTGGATTTGTTAGTGGTCCGACCCAACGGACCCAAGAAGAGTTCCGAAGCCCTAATCCGCAGTACCGGTCTTAACCCTTTTAGTATCAGGCGACGAACCGGTGCCTATGCGAGAATTACCGGACGAATTTGACGAATTTACAACGGGTTGGGAAAAAGCTCATAAAGATCAAACTATAAATGATAATTACATAATTCAGAAAACAACGTATTACGGAACGAAGGGAGAATAAAGTAATGGCAATCATTTTTCAATATTTATTATCGATCATAGGAATAACATAATTAGAAAATATCATAGAAAATGTAAAACTTGAATGCTCTTTTACAAAATGTATTGGCACATAAAACCCGAATACACATATGAAACCCGAACCCTAATGCGCAGTACCAGTCTTAAACCCTAATTCCTACACCTCACGCATCATTAACCATTACTAATTAAAAACCGTTTCGCACTCCTGATTAATATTCCAGGTAAATTCACTCCTCTTCCATATACCACCGATACTCCCAATTTTAATACTATTGTCACCGTCTTCCAAATCCACCTTCTATCAATCATCTTCACTTCTCAAATTCTTGAGAAGATAAAAATGAAATCAAAATTTTTATTTTGTAATGTATTATTGCATTGTTATAGTATTATTCTACCTATTGTAAAATGTACTATTTATATTAAAAGGAGCTGTGTGATGTACTTGCTTCAGTAAATCTGAGCGTGCGACTTCAACATTCGGTAACGCACCGTCAGTTGTCCAGTATGTCCGAAATGTACTGGGTTTTCTCGACATAAAATCTTAACAGCGCGATCGCGCTGATTGGGGCTCAAATGGTTAAGGGGACCAGAAAGCTTTCAACGATCGAAAAGTGCGTGAAATTGAAATAACGATTGCGGACGAACGAATAAACACACAAAGTTTCCTTCTTGTAGGTGTTTTGTGCATTCTTAACAAACAAATCAAGCTTTAAAAATTTTATAAATATTAATAATTAAAGGAAATATTTATATCTGAAGGTGACCGAGGGAGTCGTGCGCTGTTTTCTTCTTGCTGGGATTTCGGGTGAACGAATTGGAGTTTTCCGATTTTCTTAGCGCCATTTGGTTCGTGAGATTTCACTCTGTAGACTGAACCTAAATTCTGTGATAAAACGTCACAACTGAAGCAATGGCGACCAAAAATCCAAATGGTTGACAAATTTAAGTTATTTGTTGTTAAAAATGATATTAAAAAATTCATTTTTATATGAAGAGATCGGTTCAGTTTATGGAATACATATTTATTTTCAATTTAAAAAAGAATCGAATCGATATCTTCAACCATTCTTGAGTTATCGCGACAAAACTAATGGAAAATACTGTTTTAAGAAAAACGCGATTAAAGTTTGGGAACGGGATTACGGCTACTCTGGCGACCGTGCTTGACTTCACATTTTTGGCATTCCTGAACTCAATTTTGCAAATATCAAAATTTTTCTTGCGCCACTATGTTCTTAAAAAATTGGACTAACCAATTATGTAAAAAAACAAAAATCGATTTTTTTGACATTTCAAACCTTTCTGGTCCCCTTAATCCACTGTTACCTGCAGTCACTTCTATCACACGGAATTTACCACAAATATTTGCTGATACCAGAAACTGACTATCGCAGCAAATGATCTCTCACTTACGTTTCGTGCATGTCTAACGAGGCGTCCAACACCTCACACCCAACGTCCCACTCCCGCAAGCTCAAAAACCACATCGATTCCCATCTCCAAACTCCCGTAGTTTGCCACGCAACAGCCCGCGATTCGTAATTTACTTAATATTTTAACTATGTATGACGAATAGCCACATCAGAAAGAAATGGCAGAGTATTGAGTAATGATAACTACTGGGCATGCGCCAAAATTAATTGCCATACGTTATTTCAATGAACATTTTTAGGAACACTGAAGTGTATTTGTAAGTTTGGGACATTTTAGAATGTTTTGAGATGGGGTCGAAATAAAAAGAAAATTTGGAATTGAGCAAAAATGGTTGAAGATATCGATTTGATTTTTTTTTAAATTGAAGATAAATATGTATTCCATAAACTGAACCGATGTCTGCATATAAAAATTAATTTTTTAATATCGTTTTTAACAACAAATAACTTAAATTTGTCAACCTTTTGGATTTTTGTTCGCCATTGCTCCAATTGTGACGTTTTGTCATAGAATTTAGGTTCAGTCTACAGAGAGAAATCTCAACAACCAAATGGCGCTAAGAAAATTGAAAAACTCCAACTCGATCACCTGGAATCCCGGCAAGAAGAAAACAGTACACGACTTACACGGTCACCTTCAGATATAAACATTTCCTTTAATTATTAATAGTTTCAACATTTTTAAAGCTTGATTTCTTTCTTAAGAATGCAAAAAAACTTGCAAAAAAGAAAATTTGTGTATGTTTATCCGTTCGTCCACAATCCTGATTCGAATTTCACCCAGTTTTCGGTCGTTGAAAGCTTTGGTCCCCTTAATAGAATTGCGGTGCAGGCAATTTCGGATGACGGTAATACGTTGCAGTGGTTTTGTAGAGGTTCGTTTTATCACAGTTCGTAACAGTATGAACGCTTGGAACCGTACGTCTATTTTTGTACGAGTCTAAAGTCTCAAATATCACGACTTCCGATAAGGCGGAACACAATCGTCACGTTTGTAGCGATGCTAAGTCCGCACAACGGCGCTGAATAACACGGAACCAATTAACTGCGTTATTCGACGATTGCGTGCATACTTAAGATACTATGTGCATCACTACTTACTTCCACATTGCGCTAGGCATGCTCGAAGCATACTTAACACCCAAAATAAATTCAGCGTGTTTCCCGCAATGTCCAAATAGTGAACGAGTTGGTACATAAGTTACTAACAGTCATTTCTATGTTTTTCCAATATAATCGGACCTGCTCGAAAACTAATTTAAGTCACAGGATTAAAGGAATTATTGTTTACGAAATAATTAAGTTATCAAAGTACAGCGCTGGTAGTATGCTGGATTATATCATAGTTTTGGTAGTTAGAAAAAAGTCAAAAGGATAAACAACTAAGTGTATGTAAATTGTGACTTATTACCTTAATGTTTTCTACGGTGCCCAAATAGTGAACGAATTGGTACGTAAGTTGCTAACAGCTGTTTGTGTGTTTTTCCAATACAATTGGACGTTCTCAAAAACGGATTTAAATCACAGGTTTCACGGAATTGTTGTTTACGAAATAATCAAGTTATCAAAGTATAGCGCTGGTAGTATGCTGGATTAGACCACACATTTTGGTAGTTAGAAGAAAGTCAAAAGGATAAACAACCAAATGTATGTAAACTGTGACTTATTACCTTAATGTTTCCTACGGTGCCCAAATAATGAACGAGTTGGTACGTAAGTTGCTAACAGTCGTTTCTGTATTTTTCCAATACAATCGTACCTGGTCGAAAATGAATTTAAATCACAAGATTCTCGGAATTGTTGTTTACGAAATAATCAAGTTATCAAAATATTGTGCTGGTAGTATACTAGATTATACCATAGTTTTGGTAGTCAGAAGAAAGTCAAAAGGATAAACAACTAAGTGTATGTAAACTGTGACTTATTACCTTAATGTTTCCCGCAGTGCCCAAATAGTGAACGAGTTGGTACGTAAGTTGCTGGCAACCGTTTGTTTATTTTTCCAACACAATCAGACCTGCTGAAAAACGGATTTAAATCACAGGTTTCGCGGAATTGTTGTTTACGAAATAATCAAGTTATCAAAATAATAGCGCTGGTAGTATGTTGGATTAGATCATACCTTTTGCTAGTTAGAAAAAGTGAAAAGGATAAACAACTAAATGTATGTAAACTGTCACTTATTCCCTTAATGTTTCCTGCGGTGCCCAAATAGTGATCGAGTTGGTACATAAGTTGCTGGCAGCCGTTTGTGTGTTTTTCCAACACAATCGGACATGGTCGGAAACAAATTTAAGTCACAGGTTTCACTGAATTGTTATTTACGAAATAATCAAGTTATCAAAGTACAGTGCTGGTAGTATGTTGGATTATACCACACATTTTGGTAATTAGAAAAAAGTCAAAAGGATAAACGACCAAATGTATGTAAACTGTGACTTCTTACCTTAATAGTCCAAAATCGTAACTTGTCTGGCAACATAAAATACGCATTCGCGTAATTGCTTTTCTTTTTTATCTTTTCTAGCTATCAAACAATGTATGGTACCCCAACATATACTACCAACGTTATAAGTGTGATTATATTATAACTAAAAATAAGTGACATCTAAAGACAGCGTATAGAAAACACGACAAAATTTGTGAGCGGTCCTTAAAGTGTTAATAAGCATCTTCAGCCAATGCATAGCTCGTGATTGCACAATACTTTTTACCACCCCTCTCAACTCGCGGCCGTAAAATTTATTTTTCTAAATGTTGAACAACTCTATAACTTCATTGTGCAACATTTTCTATATTTCGACCAACTCTCTATTCATGCACAATACTTTTTACCACCCCTCTCAACTTGCGGCCGTAAAATTTATTTTTCTAAATATTAAACAACTCTATAACTTCATTGTGCAACATTTTCTATATTTCGACCACCTCTCTATTCATGCACAATACTTTTTACCACCCCTCTCAACTTGCGGCCGTAAAATTTATTTTTCTAAATTTTGAACAACTCTCTATTCATTGTGCAACATTTTCTATATTTCGACCAACAAATCAGACTGACGCAAAAACCATGATTCCGCCGCGACTTGGCACGACGCGTCGGTTTCCTGGACACATTTGCGAGGGCGATTTGGCAGGATCGCAGATTGCGATAGGGTTCCAGTGGACGTAAGTAAGATCGAGGTGTCCGTGAACGAGGGTGGACCGGGCTGCGGACTATAAACCGGCCGTGGCACGAGCAAGTTTAACCCCCACCGCTACTAAGGGCCAACCCCTATCAAGTGGCGGCGCGTCGATTTCGGTGTTAGGGGATGCGAGGCACGCGACTGCCGCCCCATTGCGTCCTGTTAGTTTTCGGACCACCCTTCATTCCGCAATCCGCCGCCAACTATCACCGACCCCGCTCCTATTGGACGCCAGCCACGAATTTCGCAGCAGGCCGCTTCGTACAACACTTTTACTGTCACGCGCCTTCCGCAGTGGGGCTAGAAACTGCACGTATTGTTGCAGTTCCTATAAAGGATAACATCTATCTTAAATTTTCAAAAGATCGAAACATTTTTTTTGTCTTAAATGATAAAATGATGATACAAATAAGGTGCAATTTGTCTTGTAGGCAAAAATATTTTTTAAAGCAGGCTTGAAGGAACTGTTTATTAACTGTACAAAATCTGAAAGTACGAACTAACTCTAGTTTAACAATTTAACTGACTCGAAAAATTCCAAGCGGCCCTTAATGTAGAAGGACAGCTATATGGTGCAGGTATTCCAAAATAATCGTCAATATGGCAAAACTACTAAAATAATATGAAATAACGTTACTTAATACTTTAAATGCGTTTTTCACGAAACTACGTTTTTCAAATTGGGTTGCAGCATAACTTAAACAAATTTTCTCCGATTCACTTGGAATTTTTACTGTAGCTGTTAAACTACATTCTCCAGAGAAATACACATGATTTTTAAGATCGGTTAAAAACTTTCGTTATTGTAAATATTTTTTCGATGCTTTTTTGATGAAAATTAGAACTTTTTCCACATGTTCGCCATTTCTACAAAAATGAATATTTTACCATATACGTGTGTACTTCTCTAGCAAATTTAATGTAGATTAAGAAAAAATTTTGCTTTTTGTGCTTAGTGAAAGTGTACGGCACTTCTGCTGCAAGCCGTGGAGGCCATTTCAAAAATGTACTTCTACTTCGAGAGCTCCAGCGCCGCCATTTTGAAGTAAAAACATAAAAAAATTTTTTTATACATTAACGTATGCACATTAAACGCATTTGAACCAAATTTCGATATGTTATATCATGTAATTAAAAAAAAAATCCTAAATTTACCCTATGTTTTTAGGCGTTGAGCTACACCTTTGCGATCGACTCTTGAGAATACCAGCGGGTCGGATGAAATCTAGCATTTCGCAGTTACTTTTCCGTAGTCAACGTGTTAATAATATTATGTATGAGCGCACAAATACATATTTTAATTTACGAATTTAAAGTCAATACATGGATATTAAAACACACAGAATTTGTTGAAACTGATTTGTTGTGTCAAATGCTTATAGAGTATTTGTCAGCATAAATAGTAAAGGAATATTGTGTGCTTTCATGATAAGAAAATCAACCGTTTTATAACACGGTACTTTGAAACCGTAATTTTGTTTATCACTTTTTAAAATTTGCAACAGCTTGTAATATAATTTTTTCCATCATACTGTCGTGATTAAAATAAATAGAGAGTTTCCCGTAGATACTGTATATGATTCAGCATAATTATAAAAACGAATAAAGGGTTTGATTTCAAACAAGTCCATTTTATATCTTGAATCTGGATTTTTCAGTTTTACTAAAATGTTTAAGTTTTCCTTATTTCATTTTTCATTTACTTTATTTAAAGTTTACGTTCTTAAAACCATCAAACATGCCTGGAATAAACTCTCTCTACTTACGTACGTAAATTTGTATTACAATATATCTATGTTGTAATATATTTATAATATATCTATATTGTAATATACTCGTATTACAACATATATCCATATCTCCGCTTCTCTACGACTTTATACCTTACAATGCGATTTTGACACAACACGATTCGCATTCTCCTAATTTTGTTTACTCCTAACTCTAAGTTTTGCTTACCACCGTTTCGTCATAATCGCACAACAAAACGTACTAATGCCCTATATGACTCACATACCCTTTCTTTTCGTTACCGCACTTTTTCAAACACATTTTCACGCAATTGCCTGTGCTCTTCTAAATGGTTCGTACTGTAACACTCCGTTTTATTCAACGATTCAACAGTTTTTTAACACTTCAAAGACCACTAAGAAATTTGTAAGAAATACGCCTGGAGCCGCATGCTTGTTAATAATTATTATAACTTTTTTACTTAAAAAATACATTTTATGACATTTATAGAAATTGTAAAATAGGACACTTTTTAGGCGTGATTTAAAAGAATGGTTTAAAAAACGATTTAAAGAAGCTTCTAGTAGTTTTTTAAAATATGATATTGCATGAAGCATTCTTCTCTGTGAAGATGTACCATATAAAATTTACGTATGTATCGTGATTGGCTTCGTTTGCCATTGAATTTTGATGTAGATATCAAACACGTTGACTGCCAAATGTATTTCGCTATTTTAGAACCGCGGCGCAATGAAATACTGCAAAGTATGATTCAATCGTGCGAAATGAAGGTAACGCAGAGTTATTAGAAGCCAAACTATTGAAGCGCCTTCCAATATCAATTGCTTTTACAAAACTGCAAGTCGGCTTCATTGCAAATTTTTTGCATTTTTAGTAAAACCTTTTGCGCCGGTCACCGGTGACCACCGTGGCAGTCAACGTGTTAAATCGCCAAAATAGACACAACGTATCAAAGTAAATGACATTTAAAGACAGCGGGTAGAAAACTCGAGGAAACTCCTGAGCGGTCCATAATAGTTGGAACACGAAACCCTAGAAAACTCGTGAGCGGTCCTTAGAGTGTTAACAGTCCATCCCCTTCGTAGGTGGATCCGCAATTAGTTGAATCGTGTCCAGGCATTCCTACGCGTGCACACGCCTATGTGTTCGCAGAGAAGCACAAGAGGGGGTAGAATGATGAGCAGTATGCCAGAAGGGTGGAGGGCGAGTGTAATGGGTGCGTTTATTATCGGGATACAGGCGGCGATTATCTCGCGGGCACGTTTCTCGCTATCGGCGAAAGGTGTTAATCGATCGGAGATCGATATCAGGATGCAGGCCGTCTATCCTCGTCGGGGCGCGTCATTATCGGCTGGCGATCGATCAACGGAAATAACTTCGAGATGGTACCGTGTCAGGCTACTCGTGTTCTCCATCGGGCGTCATCGATATCGGAGCTTCGTGGAATTTTGCCTCCGACGCTTTTGCGACTAACCGGGTGAGATATTGTTCAGGACAACGTTCAGTCGCGATGACATTTTGGCCAATATGGGCTACCGTGCCATATCGAAAATTCCATCGCTTCAAAATGCGCGACATGTTTGAAAAATGACGCGCGCTGTTGTCTTTTAATCAATTTCTATTAGTACGGGTAATACTTCGTGATACTGTCGCGCTCTTAAATATGGAAATGCGGATATAGATGTAAAGGCAGATATAATTATTCAGTACTTCGTAAGTCGTATACGTAATGTTTAAATGTATTGATTAAAAGTCCGATTCACTGTGGGTTATTATAAATTATTGTTCAGAACAACTTTTCGTTACAGTGACAATTTGGGCAATATTGGTTACCGTGCCATATCGAAAATTCCATCGCTTCAAAATGCGCGACATGTTTGAAAAATGACGCAAGCTGTTGTCTTTTAATCAATTTATATTAGTACGGGTAATACTTCGTGATACTGTCGCTCTCTTAAATATGGAAATGCGGATATATTATAGATGTAGAGGCAGATATAATTATTCAGTACTGCGTATATCGTATTTAACTGGAAGTTATTATAGATTATTGTTCAGAACAACTTTTCGTTACAATAACAATTCGGGAAATATTGGTTACCGTGCCATATTTGAATATTCCATCGCTTCAAAATGCGCGACATGTTTGAAAAATGACGCAAGCTGTTGTCTTTTAATCAATTTATATTAGTACGGGTAATACTTCGTGATACTGTCGCGCTCTTAAATATGGAAATGCGGATATATTATAGATGTAGGGGCAGATATAATTATTCAGTACTTCGTATATCGTATTTGACTGGAAGTTATTATAAATTATTGTTCAGAACAACTTTTCGTTACAATAACAATTCGGGAAATATTGGTTACTGTGCCATATTTGAATATTGCATCGCTTCAAAATGCACGACATGTTTGAAAAATGACGCGCGCTGTTGTCTTTTAATCAATTTCTATTAGTACGGGTAATACTTCGTGATAGCGTCACGTTCTTAAATATGGGAATGCGGATATAGATATAAAGGCAGATATAATTATTCAGTACTTCGTAAGTCGTACGTAATGTTTAAATGTATTGAATAAAAGTCCGATTCACTGGGGGTTATAATAAATTATTGTTCAGAACAACTTTTCGTTAGAGTGACAATTTGGGAAATATTGGTTACCGTGCCATATTTGAAAATTTCATCGCTTGGAAATACCTGACATGTTTGAAAAATGACGCATGCTGTTGTCTTTTAATCAATTTCTATTAGTACGGGTAATACTTCGTGATAGTGTTGCGCTCTTAAATATGGAAGTGCAGATATAGATGCAAAGACAGATATAGCCTTAAAAGTATATATTATATAAAAGATATTGTATCCTATATTAGGTATTATACCCTATAATTATATCCTATAAAAGATATATTAATTAAAAGTTCTATGACCGTGGGTTATTATGCAGATATAGATATAAATGCAGATATAGATGCAAAGGCAGATATAGTTATTCAGTAGTTCGTAAATCGTACGTAATGTTTAAATGTATTGATTAAAAGTTCTATGACCGTGGGTTATTATAAATTTTTGTTCAGAACAACTTTTCGTTACAATAACAATTTGGGAAATATGGGTTACCGTGTCATAATGTAAAATTCCATTGCTTCAAAATGCACGACATGTTTGAAAAATTACGCGCGCTGTTGTCTTTTAATAAATTTCTATTAGTACGCGTAATACTTCGTAATAGCGTCACGCTCTTAAATATGGAAACCTGGATATAGATGTAGAGACAGATATAATTATTCAGTACTTCGAAAATTGTATTTTACTGTAGGTTGTTATAAATTATTGTTCAGAACAACTTTTCGTTACAGTGACAATCCGTGTCATATTTGAAAATTCCATCGCTTCAAAATACCCGACATGTTTGAAAAATGGCGCAGGCTGTTGTCTTTTAATCAATTTCTATTACTACGTGTAATAGTTCGTGATATCGTCACACTCTTAAATATGGAAATGTGGATATAGATATAGAGGCAGATATAATTATTCAGTACTTCCTAAATCGTATTTGACTGTGGATTGTTATAAATTATTTTTCAGAACAACTTTTCGTTACAGTGAAAAGCCGTGTCATATTTGAAAATTCCATCGCTTCAAAATACCCGACATGTTTGAAAAATGACGCAAGCTGTTGTCTTTTAATCAATTTCTATTAATACAGGCAATACTTCGTAATATCGTCACGCTCTTAAATATGGAAATGCGGATATAGATGTGAAGGCAGATATTGTTATTCAGTACTTCATAAATCATGTTTGACTGAAGGTTATTATAAATTATTACTCAGAACAATTTTTCGTTACAGTGACAATCCGTGTCATTTGAAAATTCCATCGCTTCAAAATGCACGACATGTTTGAAAAATGACGCGCGCTGCTGTCTTTTAATTAATTTCTACTAGTACGGGTAATACTTCGTAATATCGTCATGCTCTTAAATATGGAAGTGCGGATATAAATGTAGAACCAAATATAATTATTCAGTACTTCGTAAATCGTATTTAACTGTAGGTTATTATAAATTATTGTTCAGAACAACTTGTCGTTACAGTGACAATTCGGGCAATATTTGTTACCGTACCATATTCGAAAATTTCATCGCTGGGAAATACCTGACATGTTTGAAAAATGACGCACGTTGTTGTATTTGAATAAATTTCTACCAATGTACGTAATACTTCGTAATATTGTGATGCTATTAAATGTGGAAATACGGACATAGATATAGAGAGAGATATGATGATACAGTGTCTCGTAAGTCGTGAATAATGTTTAAATATGTTGGTTAAAATTCTCATCGACCATAGCTAATTATAAATTATTGTTCAGGATAACGTTTCGTTGCGGTAACGTTTCGGTCAATGTAGGTTACTGCGGCATATCTAAAATTCCATCGATCGAAAATGTACGACATGGTTGAAAAATGACGGACGTTCTTGTCTTTTGATAAGTTTCTATAAGTATGTATAATACTTGAAAATAAGCAGATATAGGTTAAAATAAAGATACAGAGACATAAATAGATAGACGTAAAGAGATACGGGATAAAGAGATAAAAAATAAATAGACATAAGAAATTCGGTATTTCATAAATCATAATGTATAAATATATTAGAGAAAATTCTCGTTCGAATTTCTAACTGGATGCAATATTGTTCCAAACAAAGTTTAGTCGCATTTATGTTAGGGTCAAAATAAATTACCGCACCAAACCTAAAATCTAACACTTAAACGACCACTCATGAGACTTCTCATGTTTCAATGCTGAGACGTAAAAGACCAGCAACGAGATTTCTCGTTTTTATCTCTTTTCTTTTTTTCTCTTTTATCTCTTTTCTCCGAAAATTATCTGTTCTAATAGTAGTCGCTAGGTATTACGAAATATTCTAACGAATTCACATGTTGCAGGATTTACTACGTATATACGTCTTGAGCTTGCTGGGCACTGTTTGATATTCTCATAATAATTTCAATTTAAAGAAAATTCTTTTGAATAATGTCAAGAAACGAAATAAGTTTTTTGAGTGTCACGCAGATGGTGTGTTTGATATGTCGAGCGATAACGACTGCAATTCTATTACTAATTCTGAAGGTAGTGTGTACGATGGTGATTATTAAGAAAAATTTGAAGGGTGCGTCCGAAATAGTGATAGTGATGACGAGATTATTTTGCGCAAACGTAAAACTATGCAATTAAATATAAATTCGAGTGAGTCCGAACTATGAAAAACTGAAGATGTTTGAATAAAGAAGATACATATATATACCTTACACAATGTTGGTACTACTAATATCCAGCAACTTTATATATCAGTATGTATATTGAAATTTTTTACTTATAAATAAATAACTATAGTTGCTGGATATATATGTATATACACACATATATGTCGTATATGTTACACAACGCTGGTATTACTACTATCTAGCAACTTTATATATAATAATAATAAAGTATAATTATACTTTAAATGACATAAAAGTATAAATATAAAGATATATGTGTATTGATATATTGAATATATATGTATTAATATATAAAGTTGCTGGATTTTAGTAGTAACAGCGTTGTGCAACGTATATGACATATTTGTGCAAAGACATAGATAATTGCAGTATAAAAATTCACATTGCACAAATATGTCTTATATGTTACACAACGCTGGCACTACTAATATCTAGCAACTTTATATATCAATAGAAATATATATGTATATTGATATATTGATACATTGAATACGTATATATATAGCATAATTATACTTGAAATGATATAAAAATATAAATATAAATACATATGTATATTGATATATTGAATATATATGTGTCAATATATAAAGTTGTTGGATATTAGTAGTACCAGCGTTGTGTAACGTATATGACATATTTGTGCAAGGACATAGATAATTGCAGTATAAAAATTCACATTGCACAAATATGTCTTATATGTTACACAACGCTGGTACTACTAATATCTAGCAACTTTATATATGAGTAGAAATATATATGTATATTGATATATTGATACATTGAATACGTATACATATATATATATATATATATATATATATATATATATATAGCATAATTATACTTTAAATGATATAAAAATATAAATATAAATACATATCTATATTGATATATTGAATATATATGTATTAATATATAAAGTTGCTGGATTTTAGTAGTACAAACGTTGTGCAGCGTATATGACATATTTGTGCAAAGACATAGATAATTGCAGTATAAAAATTCACATTGCACAAATATGTCTTATATGTTACACAACGCTGGTACTATTAATATCTAGCAACTTTATATATCAATAGACATATATATGTATATTGATATATTGATACATTGAATACGTGTATATATATATATATATATATATATATATATATATATATATATATATATATATATATATATATATATATATAGTATAATTATACTTTAAATGATATAAAAGTATAAATATAAGGTATAAAGTAATTGATACATAAAGTATAAATATAAATACATGTGTATATTGATATATTGAATATATATGTATTAATATATAAAGTTGCTGGATTTTAGTAGTAACAGCGTTGTGCAACGTATATGACATATTTGTGCAAGGACATAGATAATTGCAGTATAAAAATTCACATTGCACAAATATGTCTTATATGTAACACAACGCTGGTACTACTAATATCTAGCAACTTTATATATCAATAGAAATATATATGTATATTGATATACTGATACATTGAATACGTATATATATATATATATAGTATAATTATACTTTAAATGAAATAAAAGTATAAATATAAGGTATCAAGTAATTGACATATAAAGTATAAATATAAATACATATGTATATTGATATATTGAATATATATGTATTAATATATAAAGTTGCTGGATTTTAGTAGTAACAGCGTTGTGCAACGTATATGACATATTTGTGCAAGGACATAGATAATTGCAGTATAAAAATTCACATTGCACAAATATGTCTTATATGTTACACAACGCTGGTACTACTAATATCTAGCAACTTTATATATCAATACAAATATATATGTATATTGATATACTGATACATTGAATACGTATATATATATATATATATATAGTATAATTATACTTTAAATGAAATAAAAGTATAAATATAAGGTATCAAGTAATTGACATATAAAGTATAAATATAAATACATATGTATATTGATATATTGAATATATATGTATTAATATATAAAGTTGTTGGATATTAGTAGTACCAGCGTTGTGCAATGTATATGACATATTTGTGCAAGGACATAGATAATTGCAGTATAAAAATTCACATTGCACAAATATGTCTTATATGTTACACAACGCTGGTACTACTAATATCTAGCAACTTTATATATCAATAGAAATATATATGTATATTGATATATTGATACATTGAATACGTATACATATATATATATATATAGTATAATTATACTTTAAATGATATAAAAGTATAAATATACGGTATAAAGTCATTGATATATAAAGTATAAATATAAATACATATGTATATTGATTTATTGAATATATATGTATTAATATATAAAGTTGTTTGATATTAGTAGTACCAGCGTTGTGGAACGTATATGACATATTTGTGCAAAGACATAGATAATTGCAGTATAAAAATTCACGTTGCACAAATATGTCTTATATGTTACACAACGCTGGTACTACTAATATCTAGCAACTTTATATATCAATAGAAATATATATGTATATTGATATATTGATACATTGAATACGTATATATATATATATATAGTGTAATTATACTTTGAATGATATAAAAGTATAAATATAAGGTATGAAGTAATTGATATATAAAGTACAGATATAAATACATATGTATATTGATATATTGAATATATATGTATTAATATATAAAGTTGCTGGATTTTAGTAGTACCAACGTTGTGCAACGTATATGACATATTTGTGCAAGGACATAGATAATTGCAGTATAAAAATTCACATTGCACAAATATGTCTTATATGTTACACAACGCTGGTACTACTAATATCTAGCAACTTTATATATCAATAGAAATATATATGTATATTGATATATTGATACATTGAATACGTATATATATAGTATAATTATACTTTAAATGATATAAAAGTATAAATATAAATACATGTGTATATTGATATATTGAATATATATGTATTAATATATAAAGTTGCTGGATTTCAGTAGTACCGACGTTGTGCAACGTATATGCCATATTTGTGCAAGGACATAGATAATTGCAGTATAAAAATTCACATTGATCAAATATATCTTATATGTTACACAACGCTGGTACTACTAATATCTAGCAACTTTATATATCAATAGAAATATATATGTACATTGATATATTGATATATTGAATATATACGTATTAATATATAAAGTTGCTGGATTTCAGTAGTACCAACGTTGTGCAACGTATATGACATATTTGTGCAAGGACATAGATAATTGCGGTATAAAAATTCACATTGCACAAATATGTCTTATATGTTACACAACGCTGGTACTACTAACATCTAGCAACTTTATATATCAATAGAAATATATATGTATATTGATATATATATATACGTATTCAATCTATCAATATATATGTATATATATATATATATAGTATAATTATACTATTATATAGTATAATTATACTTGAAATGATATAAAAGTATAAATATAAATACATATGTATATTGATATATTGAATATATATGTATTAATATATAAAGTTGCTGGATTTTAGTAGTACCAACGTTGTGCAACGTATACGCCATATTCGTGCAAGGACATAGACAGTCGCAGTACAAAAATTCCTGAACAAACGGATTTTAAATCCGTCCGAGTAATTATGACGGACTTCTTCTCCTTGATCATCCACTTTTTTGCCCATATTCATTCACGCCATTGCGGTAAACACGCTCGAGCTGGTTTTTAGACGTCAGAGCGTGGCGATCGGGCCGCGTTCGTTCCCAATTAATCGATTTGCTTCGATGGCCAGGCGCTGTCGAGATTATATCTCCATACACTGACTGCTCTGCCTATGCCTAGCGCGCGTGTGGAGCAACAGAAACACCGATCGGGAAACATAGTACCCTGTGCATGTGCCTGTGTACCTACGCGCATACGAAAGCCAGAAGTAAACTTTTAATTAGGGATCGTCAACGAGAATTTTGACCGATATGCTTAAACATCACACGAGTCACGAGACCCTGTAACATCATCTCTATCGCGGTATCTATTAGGTTGGAGGGAAAGTTCTGTCGTATTATTAATAGGCAGGTAATTTTTCTTATAAATAAAAAAAATATCCGGCTAGTGAGTCATTCGGATGTTTTTTTGTTTTTTATAGCTGCTGTATAATATAAAAGGAGTCCTTTTTTACCGTTCATCATTTACTTGTGATATGTGCCTATAATTATGAAAGTGGTCTAAGTCAAAATTTAAAAAAAATGAGTTTATCAGTTATTTCATACCACATTATTTTTAACTAAATTTATTCAATGTAATTTTTACGAAATTGTCAAAAATGAACCATTAGATAGTGGTTGTAATTTCAACATTATATGGAATTCATTTAGTTTTAATTATGAAAGTGGTCTAAGTCAAAAATTTAAATAAATTATATAAACAACTTGAAAATGGCACGTGGCCTTCTTTGACGCGTTTCTGAACTACATAATAAAATAAATGACAATCAAATTTTAATAATAACGACAACTTCATTACGAAATCACTAGAAGAATCAATAACAAGAAGAGTAAAAAATACCGCGGGTGAATCTGTCTCTTGGCTACAAATTCAATGGATGAGATTCTTGAAAAATGAACCTTATAAAATGTTCTATAAAACATCTTTAGATGATTCTAAATTTCACGTTTTGGATCTTTCACCTAAAAAAGGAAGACCAAAAATATACGGAAATATTAAATTACTTCCATTATACACCACCATTAGACCAGTATCGGAAGAAAAACATAAAGATATTATGAGTTTACTACCGTACATCCCTCCAGTTTTTCAGGAACATTTTAAGAATCTTAAATACTCGAAATAATGATAAAAATGGATTACTGTTTAAAAATAATTAATAAATGTAATAAATGTTCACGAATTATTTCAATCAAATTATTGTTTCAAATAAAACTCAAAGTTCTTTATTGCTTTAAGTCATTTATAGGACATTCAGTTAATTTTGAAAATGGTCTAAGTCAATTCAATCTTTAAAAATAATATTATCGTATAAAATTCACACAAAATTTCATATTCATAGTAAATTTCCATTAATTAAGACTAATAAAATTATAAATTAAAATGTCGCATAATGTAAAAATATTTTTTAATTTATTCAAATGCAATTCATTAAATATCTCGAAACAAGAAATATATGACTTAGACCACTTTCATAATTATGGGCACATATTTAAGGTGAAAAACATGTCAGTAGATAAAGTGCATTTACGACGCTGCATTTTGTATGAATTCCAAAAAGGAAGCAACGCGTCGGTTGCATGTAAAAATTTATGTGCGGTATTTGGAAAAGATATTGTAAATGTTCGTCATTGTCAAAGATGGTTTAGCAAATTTCGTTCCGGGGACCTGAGCCTCCAAGAAAGTGATCGATCTGGACGACCATCCAAGATCGATAATGATGTTTTGCGACCCATGTTGGAAAATAATCCACATTTAACAAGTCGAGAAATTGCAGAAGAGTTTGGCATTCACCATACAACACATTAAATGTATTATGATTAATATTAAACACATATTTTTATAAATGAATTCAAATATTTACTTTAAAATACGACAAAACTTTCCCTCCAACCCAATATATCTTGTAGTTATAAAGTAGTTTGATATTATGGAATATCGCGCGCGGTACTAGTAGAAATTTATCAAAACACAACGTGACGGTGTTATTGACACTTAAACAAGGGCATTTATTTCCCGTGGACTTACTGTAAGACCGACGATTTTCACGGTTGGAAATGAAAAAGAAATACGTGAATTTCGTAGGTGTCGCGATACGTACGATTCAGAATTGGCTTCAAATCTTCTGGATTCATGGTTCTGTATTCAATACACGTCTGTATATATATATATATATGTATATATATGTATGACGGGATTATTTTGCGCAACAATCGAAAACTGAAGATGTTTGAATATATATATATATACATAAACTATATACAGGCGTTCGAAATTCGAGATTTGCTAAGACATCTATAATGAAAACTCTGGGATACTATTATACGACTAGAAGGAGTGAACAAAACAAATTAAAGTTTGACCTTACGTTGTGACATTTCTTTTCGTTCTATTCGAAAGAAGGTAAACATATTCTAAGTATTGTCCAAATTATCATTTTTTATCACATTTTATGTATTACATTAACAGAAAAACAAGGAATAGACACATTTTGTGTATTGGAGTAAAACTTTTCTTTAATGATCCAAAATCTCGGAATATTGGGTTGGAGGGAAAGTTCTGTCGTATTTTAAAGAAACTATTTGAATTAATTTATAAAAATATGTGTTTAATATTAATCATAATACATTTAACGTGTTGTATGATGAATGCCAAACTCTTCTGCAATTTCTCGACTTGTTAAGTGTGGATTATTTTCCAACATGGATCGTAAAACATCATTATCGATCTTGGATGGTCGACCAGATCGATCACTTTCTTGGAGGCTCAGATCCCCGAAACGAAATTTGCTAAAGCATCTTTGACAAGTACGAACATTTACAATATCTTTCCCAAATACAGCACATAAATTTTTACATGCAACCGATGCGTTGTTTTCTTTTTGGAATTCATACAAAATGCAGTGTCGTAAATGCACTTTATCTACTGACATGTTTTTCACTTTAAATATCACAAGTAAATGATGAATGGTAAAAAAGGACTCCTTTTATATTATACAGCAGCTATAAAAAAACAAACAAAAATCCGAATGACTCACTAGCCAGATGTTTTTTTTATTTACAAGAAAAATTACCTGCCTATTAAAAATACGACAAAACTTTCCCTCCAACCTAATATATCTTGTAGTTATAAAGTAGTTTGATATTATGGAATATCACGCGCGGTACTAGTAGAAATTTATCAAAACACAACGTGACGGTGTTATTGACACTTAAACAACCGCATTTATTTCCCGTGGACTTACTGTAAGACCGGCGATTTTCTCGGTTGGAAATGAAAAAGAAATACGGGAATTTCGTAGGTGTCGCAATACATACGATTCAAAATTGGCTTCAAAAGTTCTGGATTCATGGTTCTGTATTCTAATACACATCTGTATATACATATATGTATATATATATATGACGAGATTATTTTGCACAACAATCGAAAACTGAAGATGTTCGAATATATACATATACATATACTATATACAGGCGTTCGAAACTTGAGATTTGCTAAGACATCTATAATGAAAACTCTGGTAGCGTAGGTGTCGCAATACATACGATTCAAAATTGGCTTCAAAACTTCTAGATTCATGGTTCTGTATTCAATACACATCTGTATATATATATGACGAGATTATTTTGCGCAACAATCGAAAACTGAAGATGTTTGAATATATATATACATATACTATATACAGGCGTTCGAAATTCGATTTTTTTTGAAAATTGGACGAAGGTGTCGCAATTCATACGATTCAGAATTGGCTTCAAAACTTCTGGATTCATGGTTCTGCATTCAATACACATCTGTATATATACAGATAGATTATTTTGCGCAACAATCGAAAACTGAAGATGTTTGAATATAGATGTATATATATACTATATACAGGCGTTCGAAATTCGAGATTTGCTAAGACATCTATAATGAAAACTGGTCGCGTAGGTGTCACAATACATACAATTCAAATATGGCTTCAAAACTTCTGAATTCATGGTTCTGTATTCAATACACATCTGTATATATATATATATATGACGAGATTATTTTGCGCAACAATCGAAAACTGAAGATGTTTGAATATATATATATACATATACTATATACAGGCGTTCGAAATTCGAGATTTGCTAAGACATCTATAATGAAAACTCTTGTGGCGTAGGTGTCGCAATTCATACGATTCAGAATTGGCTTCAAAACTTCTGGATTCATGGTTCTGTATTCAATACACATCTATATATATATATATATATATATATATATATATATATATATATATATATATATATATATATATATATATATATGTATATATATATGACGAGATTATTTTGCGCAACAATCGAAAACTGAAGATGTTTGAATATATATATACATATACTATATACAGGCGGTCGAAATTCGAGATTTGCTAAGACATCTATAATGAAAACTCTGGGATACTATTATACGACTAGAAGGAGTAAACAAAACAAATTAAAGTTTGACCTTACGTTGCAACCGTTCTTCTTGTTCTATTCAAAAGAAGGTAAACATATTCTAAGTATTGTCCGAATTATCATTTTTTTTTGTCACATTTTATCTGTTACATAAACGAAAAAGCAAGGAACAGTCAGATTTTGTTTACTGAAGCAAAACTTTTTTTATTGATCCAAGATGTCATTGAAATATATCAGTTAAAATGTATATTCATATAATCACACTAATCAACGGCAAAATAAATCCCAAGAAATAATATTTACATTTCTCATTTTTCGTGCACAGACTCTAACTCGTTACATTGATTCTGCATATTTAGTGATAAATAATAGCAGACAGTTACGGCGAGAGTTCTGTATCGAAGGGAAACATAAAGGAGAGGGGAGATGTTCGTTGAACATTCGCAGTGAAATTCGATCGCGACGGTAAAGACGTTCGATGTGGGTACCGGTGTCGAATTTCTTATCGAAGCTAAAAATCCTTTTTTATCCTGTCGCATCGCGAGACCTCGCATTTTTCGTTTTCTACATTCTTGCAGTTCCGTCTTTCTCTTTCGGCCTCGAATATTCGATTTACGAGACCGTGATCTTTTATGATCTCGAGTAGATCTCTTTCAATTTACGGTTGCTTACGTTAATATTCGGACCTTCTCCAAACCAAAATAGCTTTTCTCAAATCAAATAGAACGCTTTGAATTTTTGCAATTCGTAGGAATAACGAAGAAAATATGTAAGGTTGTTTTTCAGAACTGTTTTATCGGAAACTCCGATGGAAGTTTAAACAATACGTTTTGCAAATTTACATCTGTTGTGTATATGTTAAACATTTCATCGAAATTGATTCACGTAGAAACAGGCCGCATGCGTTGGAAGATGTAAAAATCTTTAGACTTATTACAGTCATATACTGAACGTTTTGAAAATATAGCATTGAATTATTTTTCAATATTTGAAATTCATGCAAATATTATCCGATTTCGGTGTCATTTTCAGCATCTATATAACCGATCTAAATCCACAAAACGTACTGTTTTAATTTTCATTAGAGATTTTTAAAAATATAAGAAGCGACCTTTATTCTTTACTGATATATTCCTATAAATTTACATTTTTTAAAGCCTTTTTCTATGTTATCCGATAAATGCACTTTGCTACCGACACAACAAATTTAATTCGTTGTGTTCAATTTGAGAAATTTGTAAAAAACGACCTTTACCATTTCCTAAAATATTTCAACAATTTTTACAAGTCATTTAATAAACGCAGTCTTCTGACATCTCCAAAAAATGCAAGTTATTTTGTCCATTTCCAGAAAAGAATCATTCTGCTTTACATAACATAACATAATATCGTCCCAACACTTGCAACTTCCGTATTTTCGCTCAATCCAGCCAATAGTTTTCAGTAGAGATATACAACAATTTATTCTCTGACTTCAATCGTTACCATTTATCAGCTGCCATCCATCAAGTCAGAAAAAGAGAAGCAGCCAACTAACATGTCTGTAAAAAAGGACGCGAAGTGATAATTAAATTTTTCTCTCGCGTAATCGGCGATGCATTTCGCAAACGGAACGCGCTCTTCCAATCGACATCGTCGATCTGGGATCTAGAATAGATTATTGCTGAGGTGAACGCGCCGACTGAAATCCGTTCGATTCGATCGCTGAAGTGAAAAGATCGCGCGCAACTTTTCGCAGCTTAAAATCGTCAGTGCGTTGCCGGCGTAAGACTAATCGAGCTTCACAGATGCGAAACTGCATGTTTACACGAATGTAAACCAGTAGGAAATCATAGGCGTTAATAGAAAAATGGAATATGACGGAATGGAATGATTCTAGAATTCAATTGAATTTCTTATCGCGAGTTTCGCTGTTGAAATGGCAGTTGGAAGCTGGTTATGGAAGAAAACAAGTTATTTTGTGGCCAATTTACAAACTACATCGAGCCCAAGCAGTGAACATCTAAAACCATAATTCGATGAATTTAGAAATTAAGCAGATATAATATCTTGTGGTTGAATTCTTATTTAAAAAATAAGTGTTCTCTTATTTTATATAATATGATTACAGTCCTTCGATTTTTCTGATAGATAACGTTTATGGGATTATACAATGTAAGGTTTGTACCTTGGTATGTAGATAAAATGAGATAGCCTTTCATCTTGGTTGTATCCTTCATTTTTAAATAATTTCATAAACATTTTCATTTGTTTAATAAATTAAATGATTTAATTTTGATTGTTCATTTAATATACAGAGCAATTGATGTTTTAGTATGAAGTCATTACTATTTTCAGAATATTGATGTATTTTGCCAATGTATTTTAATATACCGAAACATTTATTATATACGTTTATTTAATATATTTAGTTTCACTTTTAAGTACTTTTTAAGTGAGAATTCAACCAAATAGAAAGTCTATTTTATTTTATTTACACACCAAGCTTCAAATTTGCTAGTATTTAATCCCATCAGTATCTCTCCACAAAAATCGAAGAACCATCTGTTCATGAACCTCCCATAGACCAGTTTCCGGCAAAAGCTTTGAATTACCCAACGGGTTACATTCGTTAATGATCATTACTAAAGCGGGACAGGCGTTTTTTACACCGATAGTATGGTTTCTAGACAATATTTCAAATATTTTATTTTATTAATTCATTTTAACATAATTCTTCAATTTTATGCAATTAATTACAAATTTTTTTGCAATATTTACAAAATCCGTATGCAGTCAAGTAGAATATAATCTTATCCTTTCTACACAACAAGTTCTTGTCTTCATTCCCATCAAAGATGTCCATACCGTCTTTACCAACTTTCCGCGGGGTTGAATTTGACGGAAAAATTTGAAGAGTCGAACGCGCCACATTCACTAATCGTCATCATGAAAGTGGAACAGCCGTTTTTTTACGGCGAAAGCGTGGTTACTAAACAACGTTTTAAATATTTACAAAATACATATGTAATCAAGTAGAAATACCATCTCATCTTTTCTACACAACAAGTTCGACATTTCCTCGTCTTCATTCCCATCAGTTCCTTTACCACGAAAATCGAAGATTTCCGCACCGTCTTCATCAACTTTCCGCGTGATTGATTTTGACGGAAAAATGTGAAGAATCGAACTCGCCACATTCACTAATGGTCATCATGAAAGTGAGACAGGCGCTTTTTACAGCGATAGCGTGGTTACTAAATAACGTTTTAACTATTTATAAAATACGTATGCAATCAAGTAGAAATATCATCTCATCTTTTTTACACAAGTTCCACATTTTCTTGTCTTCATTCCCATCAAAGATTTTTGCACCGAAAATACAAAATTTCCGCACCATCTTCATCAGCTTCCTGCGTGGTTCATTTTGACGGAAAAATTTGAAGAATCAAATACGCTACATTCAGTAATAGTCACCATGAACGTGGGACAAGCGCTTTTTACAGCGATAACGTGGTTACTAAACAATATTTCAAATATTTTATTTTATTAATTCATTTTAACATAATTCCTCAATTTTATTCAATTAATATTCCTTCCGCAATATTATTTCCAAAATACGTATGTAATGAAGTAGAATATCATCTCATCCTCTCTACACAAGATCAACATTTTCTTGTCTTTATTCCCATCAAAGATTTCCGCACTGAAAATCGAAGTTTTCCACACTGTCTTCATCAGCCTCCCGCGCGGTTAATTTTGACGGAAAAATTTGAAGATTCAAACCCGCCACATTCACTAATGGTCATCACGAAAGTGGGCCTGGTCTTTTTCCATCAGACATCGCGCCAGTGATGACCGATGGACGAGGCCGATGTCGATAGTGTGGTTATCGAGTGATCTGGGGGCGTCCAAGTGTTATCGCCGGTTGATAAGGTCCAACCGAACGATACGCGTGCAATCTCATCTGACCCAGGCCCTCTTTTACATCCACACATCCACGACGACTTCACGGACGCGCTCATGTGCGATCGTCCACGCACTTCAGCTTTCACAGTTTCACATTCCCGCGTCTCTCGTAGACTTATCTGACGCCACGATTACGCGAGGCTAACCGCCGGCAACGGATATCGCGACACTATTTATTTATTTATTTCGCCGCCTCCACGCTCGGCCGATGAGGAAACGAAACGATAGCATCGGCGGTAATTAAAGGCGGTGCTTATCGGTACAGTTAACGGACGTGTTTAATATCGGACGTTTGGTAATGGGTGGCGGCTGAATGGGGGCAGGATGAGGAAAGAAATGGGAAGAGATGGGAGAGGGAAGAGAAAAAGTACGTTTGGGGTAAACTGGGCTAGTTTGATGATACGTCGAGTGGCAGACGTTGGACTCGATGAATGTGACGTCACCCGCGTATGGGTGACAGATATATTTCCTGTAGGATTACCGTGGGTTACGGATTTCTTCATGGGGTTATTAGGACGTTACAAGTATTTTACAGGGATGTTTTATAGTAACAAAGGTATTTAAGAATAGGAAGTATATATATACTATATAAATACTATACTACTATACACTAATACTATATATAATTATATATATATTATAGTATTTAATATCAAAACGTAAAGAAGATATAAACATCTGTCAACAGATACAAGCAGTTATCTTGAAATTGTATCAATATGTTGTAACCCTCCAAATATGTTGCCCGTATGAATTTGTTTACAAACGGGACTTTGGGTATCGGGACTACTTACACAATAGTCGTGGAGCATAAATGAAATATGTTTCCAACACGGTCATAACTCTGGTTAAATTGTTTCATAGATTACCATAAATAGTATTGGTAGCATTAAATATTTTTTACTACGTATAACATGCTACTAAGGACTTATGTATATATAAAATTATTATTATTATTATATTAAGTATTACTTATTATACTAAGGACTTAAATATAAGGACTTTAATTATAAGTAGCACGTTATACGCAAAAAAGATATAATGTTGGAAACACTCTTTATGGTAATCCACGAAACAATTTAAACATACTTGTGGCTGCTTTAAAAACATTTAATTTATGGTCCATGATTATCGTGTAATTGGTCCCATACCCGAAGTCACATTTGTAAACAAATTCATACAGATAACATATTTGGAGCGTCACAACATATTGGTACAATTTTGTGATAACTGTCTGTATCTCTTGGCAGATGTTTGTATCTTGTCTAATTTTCGATATCAAATACTTGCGACAAATAGGTAAAACTTTGAATGTACACAATACTAACCTGAAGATCAATTCAAAAAGTGTTACAAAAAAAGGTTTCACTACTCCTTGTTTCAATACTTTAATGCGATTATGTATTCGCATCCATTGCGCACCGATGTACCATTCGCTAAATGTGTCACACACCCACAGCACCACAAATTTTTAAACAAGTCTCTTTTCCAAGTCGACACCTGTAAGAAAGGTCAAACTGACAGAATATTTAAGTGCCATGACAAATTAGTACATCTCTCAGTTGCTCTCAGACTCTAACAAATGCGAGATATTTACATGTTCTCGACCTTTCGATGCATTCTGCTTCTCATTGCACACCAATGTACCATTCGTTAAATGTGTCTACACGTCTACAGCACCACAAATCTTAACCCTTTTACTGTCAGGCCCATCTAGGCGGTATGCGCGAAGCTACTCGGGCCGATTTGATATTGACGCTTCTATGAATTGCTTTATAAACAACAAAATGCCGATTTTCTGGAGGAAAGTTTTCAAATTTATTCTTTTCAAATTTAGAAGATATTGAATACAATTTTAGCGAAATGAAATATTTAATAATAAATAATTTTTATATTTAGATTATATGAAATATACGTGGAAAATAATTTCCACAAAAATGTATTAAATATAACGACCCAGCATGAATGAAAACAAACTTGACGCTTAGAGGAGTGATAATGTGAATATAAACGCACAGAGCCGATGCATTTGCCCGTGGCAGTTTTCGCATAGGAACCGAAGGCTGGCAGCCAAAGGGTTAAAATACCCCAACTTCCACTGCTTCGACGCTTACGCAGCGTATCATACTTCTCGCAAAAATCATTTTTACAACGAGCTACACTCAAACAGAGCAAAGTGCTTCCACGAACAGAAAAACACCGGCGTATTGTATACCTAGTATGTCGGGAAAATAACGAAACTTTAAATAACTGGCAGCCAAAGGGTTAAATAAGCCTCATTCCCAACTCGACACTTATAAGAAAGTTCAAACCGACAGAATATTTGAATACCATGACAAATTACTACATCTCGCAGACTACATCAAATGTGAGATATTTACATATGCTCGACTTTTCGATGCATTTTGCTTCTCAGCACCACGCTATTAGCCGAGTTTTCCTATGCCAGTCAGAATAAGCGATTAAAAAACGCGAAACCATAAGAAGGCGCGGGAGAAACAAAGAGCGGTTGCGCGAAGAATGAAAGGATAAGGCGAAGAGCAGAGGGAAAAGAAGTCCCGACGGTTCCTCCGGCTGAATATCCTCGCAGATCCTGGCCAGGATCCGACACCGCACCGAAAACTGGTTCGTGCGGCATCAGATTGCGAAGATAGCCGAGTTTTATGCCCAACCGACGATATCACGGCGTCCCATCGCGCCGGATGACTTTCCTGTAGATTCTTTCTTTCCCATGGCTTTCCGATACGAAAGCCCCGAGGCATGCCGAAGGGGAGGAGAAATCAAAGGGGGGTTGCAAGGCTCGTCAAGGGCGTAGCATCAATGATTTCCAACCGCCGAAGGGAAGGTTTAACAGCTTCGACCGAGTGATTTCGGAAACGTCTGCTTTCCGGATCCCACGGGGTTGCGACGATCGCAAAGATTCGGACAGTCGTCAAATTTACGCCTCAAAAAATGGACTGACAATGCAGGTGTGTGAGATGGATACTTGACACTATTATTTCCTGTTTGAAATGCAGAGTGTTGTTATAAAAATTATATCGAAACCAGTCAATTATACATTTTTGCGGCGGTAGTAGAGTCATATTTTTCTGTTGTTTGGATATATTATATTTAGATTTACTCTTGGTACTTACCGCGTAGATCACCGTGGATCGATGCATTTAATACAGAAGAAATATCATATCTTCGTGGCAACCGCTTTGTTTGAAATTTTCATGATTTTATCCTACGAAATCGACAGCGATAGCTGAAGTGGTGAAGTAACGGCAGAAATAAGCGGGAATGTTTAACAGCTGCAACCGAGTGATTTCGGAAACGTCTGCTTTCCGGATACCACGGGGTTCCGACGATCGCAAAGATTCGGACAATTGTCAAATTTACGCTTCCAAAAATGGCCTGAGAATACAGATGTGTGTGCTGAATACTTGACTTTATTATTTCCCGGTTGAAATTCAACATCTTGGTATAAAAATGATATTGAAACCGCTCAATTATACATTTTTGCGGCGGTAATAGTCATAATATTTGTTTCTATTTGATGTACGTGTGTAAGGTAATATTTGGGTTGCTAAGAAAAGGACAAACAGGGAAATTTTTGGTCTTTACAAAATTTAGAGTAATGACGTGCGCAGAGTGGCTATAGACTTCTGTAATAGATACTTAACATTATTATTTTGCGTTTGAAATACGGGATGGTGGAACGAAAATGTTGGGTTCCGCCAATTCGACAATTATAAAAAACCTTAAAATTCGCAGAAAAACCACGTAGGAATAGCCGAAGAGATGCGTTTTATGCATCTCACTTTGTTCTCTTCTATTTGAAATAGAAACAATTAATTATATCGGATTATATCGACAACAAAAATATTAAGCTCCGAAAATGTTATTCATCAAATTTGGATGCTTCACAATTTTGGAGTGATAAGGTCAACGATCACATCTACGATAAATATTAATAATACGGTAAATATTAAATTTTTTCGTATTCATATAAGTACCAAATGTTGCAATAAAACCGCTCCAAGTTCAATTGCTTGGACAACGAAATGCGTGTTACGTATCTCACTTTATTATATTCTATTTGAAATAGGAGAAATTATATCTATCGAATTATACTGACAACAAAAATATGAGGTTCCGAAAATATTAAACATTCAACAAATTTGGATGTTTCACAAGTTTTGCAGTGATAAGATCCGCAAAACGACAACATCTACGATAAATATTTAACTTTGTTCGTTGACATTTAAATACCAACTATTACAATAAGACTGTTCCAAGCTCAATTGCCTTGACAACGTAAAGCGTTTTACGTATCTGATTTTGTTTTATTCTATTCCAAATAAAATATATTAATTATATCGAATTATACTAACAACCAAAATACTGTTCCGAAAATGTTAAATCTTCATCAAATTTGGACGTTTCACAAGTTTTGCAGTGATAAGATCCGCAAAACGACAACATCTACGATAAATATTTAACTTTGTTCGTTGACATTTAAATACCAACTATTACAATAAGACTATTCCAAGCTAAATTGCCTTGACAACGTGATCAAGCGTTGTAGTGCAGTTAACGGAAGAGAAAAGGAAAGCAGACAAGCTTGAGAACTGCACAGAGCACCACTGCACGTGTGCGATAGACAGAGAGAAAGGAAGCAGGACGGGGTGGGGGTTGGAATGAAATTGCGGACGAGCGTAAACAAGCGGGCGAAATTATCCTTCCAATTTCTGTGGCTTGTTGCTAAATAATCGATTGCCGCGCGCCAAAGTCCGCGTCGGCGTGCGGCAACAGGTGTGAGTCCTGGCCTGGAAGGCAATGTTACACGTTGCCTTTAGCACCCCTTCGCCGCGAATAAAAGCAGACCGATCGAGCTTCTGCGGCATCAAACTGCAAAGCGTTGCCTAAAGTCATCTAAAACGATGATCTGACTGGCGTCATTTGACATCGCATAAAAAATTCTATTGACACATTATAACGGCAAAGGAACTATAGTAAAATAGTAAGATTTTCATATGATTTAAGTAGACCACCGGATTATAAGTCGACGTGTCTTAGTTTGATTTTATATGTTTAACTTCGCACTTAAATTAATTATCTTTGCCACAGCGGCACAACTATGCATAAATTGTTTCAAAAATTAAAAAATGCCCGTAAAAATTATCATAAAAAACGTTTGTAATATTATAAAGAGTGTCTCCAAATGACCTGACATTTTAAATTACGTGGATTTTTTTTTGTAGTGAATATAGAGTACTAATCTTTGACAACTGGTATCAGGAAGTATTGAGGTTTAGTTATGGAAAATTACACGATCGAAGGACCAATTGAAATTGTTTTTTGAATAAATAGTACGATTTATTAATAAATTAAAATTTGTATTAAGTAATTAATATTGATATATTAATAAATTAAATTTATATATTTTCATGTATAAAATACTCGTACGCGCCGTCACTATTAAAAACGCTTATGAATTGTTTGCAAATTGTTTGTAACTTCTGATGATTAGATGAAAAAATCGGTCACCCGCATTCGCATACAATCAAATCCGATAAATTTAAATATTGTCAATTTTTTAAACGAGATTTTTATATTTTTGTGTATGTATTTCCATAAATTTAGGCATTGTCGATTTTCATGCGTCAATTTTAAATTATCTTCACTCAAATATTGCTAATTTTCAAACAGTACGATTAAATTCTTTAAATTTAAATATTGTCCATTTTTTAATGAGAATTTTAAATTATCTTTACTTAAATATTGCTAATTTTCAAGCAGTACGATTAAATCCGATACATTTAAATATTGCAAATTTTTAAACTGGAATTTTATATTTTTAATGAATGATAGTGGGTGAGGTGGAGAAGTGGGAATTTATTGTATAATGAAACGCATTTGTGGGTTATCGGGTTTTAACACTAAACGTAGCAAGCGGTTAAATGAAAGGTCTCCAAATTTACTGTAAAATCGTACATTTATTGTTATTTCCTTCGGTCATTCAACTTTCTATATATGCTTATATCATCTGATTATTCAATTTCTCGTTTTAGTAAATTGGGAACTTCTTTCTGAAAATCAACGTTTATTTCATAAGGGGTCAATGACCCATCATGGTAACAAATGGTAGGTGTAAAGTACCAGTACGTTTAGTGTTAACATTTTAAACGGCACGAACAAGCGAGCAGGCCACGCTTAAGGGTTGAAACGTGTTCGCATCGTGTGCCACTGTCCGATCGACGCCGGATAAGCCGCGCCAACTATTTCGAGTTATAGCCCGGCAAGAGAGTTACGGGCCGCAAGCGGGATTTATTAATCGCAGGAACGACCGAAATTCATCCCCCTAACCCCCAACGCCGTCACTCCTGCCCTTTTCCCTCTCGTTCACTTCTCGATCCATCGTCGATCTCAATTATTTTTTCAATCCCCCAAAGGAGAGGACTAGAAGGTCCCATAACGTTATGCAACATAGTATGAACGAAGAAATAGTGCCAATAAGTGAAATAAGACTTAAGATTCTAGGGAAAGTGATGAAGAGGTATCAGAAAATATAGATAGTGTTAGCGAAAATCATCCATTTAGTAAATTGCAACAAATCATTGAAGAAGATACTATCCCTGGACGATTTGATTTTTCAATTAGATATAAACGATGTGGCTCACAGATAAATAATTTTAACGAACCCTTTCAATACTTCAGTTTATTTTTTACGAGGAATTTGATAGACAACATTTTAAAGTAGACCAATTTATATGCACAACAAATTATTAGTAGAAAAACTATAACTGACCGATCTACCTAGAAAAATTGAGAAGATTTCACAGTAGAGGAAATGAAAGCATTTATTTGTGTCATATTATAATAATATGTATAATATGTAATATAATATATAACGTATAATAATAGTAAAATAACATAAAAAATATCTTACTTTTCAAATTTCATATGCATAATTTACCTTCAAATAAATAACACATTACAAAGCCAGACACAGCAAAACAAAGTCCGAGCTGCTGAAAGTTTTAGACAAGAAAAAGTTCGAGTGCAAATGGTTAACAGTGGAAACGAAATTTTTCTCTCACGCTAACACCTTCACGGATGCGAATGCTATAGTATTCATTTTCATGATGATGCAGAATGACATGTCAGAATGAATGTTAACTAATACGCCGTAAAATAACTCATTCTAAAATAATTGACTTTAAGATTTTAATGCTATAACATTCAATGACACGAATGTTATAGCATTCAAGTCTTAAGGTCAATTATTTTGAATTTAATTTTATATATCCTTAAGTTTTCGTAATTATTAGGTATACCTCTCAAGATAAGGACTAACTGAACTAAAACATGATAATTTTACTACCCTTATAAAAGGTGTTTGATCAAATTTCAATCAATCAATCACTGACAATCAAATGACTGTCAATTTTTGCACCTCGCTGAAACTTTTAATATCCGCGAACGTGTTAACATTTTGACCACCATGAGGGTCACCGGTGACCAGCGCAAGAGATTTTACTAAAGATCCAAAATATTCGCAATGAGTAGTAATAGTTATTTTATAAATGCAATTATTATTAAAATAGTGATCCGATCCTTTTGTCCCCAATACCTACACACTATTTACATTTTTCATAATTCAGTCAAACGCTGTAGTATTTCATAGCATCGCCATTCTAATACAGTAAAATACTCTCGGCAGTCAACATGTTAACACTTTGACCGCCATGATGATCACCGGTGACCGGCGCAAGATATTTTATCCGTTCAGTTTATGAAATACATATTTATCTTCAATTTAAAAAAAAAATCAAGTCGACATCTTCAACCATTCTTGAGTTATCGCGGTAAAACTAATGGAAAATACTGTTTTGAGAAAAACGCGATTAACACGTTGACTGCCGTGCGTATTTTGCCGTATTAAAACGGCGATATTGTGACATACTACAGCGTTTTCCTGAATAATGCAAAATGTAAATAATGTGCAGATATTGGAGACCAAAGGATCGCATCAATATTCTGACAACATTAACACATTTATAAAATAATTGCTACCCATTGCGAATATTTTGATGAATAATTACTGAAGATCCAATATATTCGCAATGAGTAGCAATAATTATTTTATAAACGCAGTTATTGTGAGAATCGTGATGCGATTCTTTGGTCTCCAATACCTGCATACTATTTAAATTTTGCATAATTCAGTATTTCATTCAGTATTTTCGCTATTCTAATAAATAATTATAATACGCTCGGATAAGATATAACGTGTTAATTTGGCAATTAACACACACACACAAATGACGTCTTCGAAACACAACGTCATTTATTTCATGCCAAAAGTGTCATTATCGATTTTGACGTCCCGAGACGTCAGCATCTTATCTTCTTTTGAACACTGTCATCGCTCACGCGACATATCACACATACATTAGATGATCTGTTTCAATCGGGCATTGATGCTGTTTTGTTTAGACGGTTGCAAATGCTTTTCCCCTTCCAACAGTGACCTTATTGAATGTTATCGGTATTTAACCCTTTCGTTACTATGGACGACTATAGTCGCCCTCCACGATACGCTACTTATATATATCTTGACACATTTGACGTCTGAGAGACCATTCTTATCCCGTATGACGTGCTAAAACGTTATTTTTTTTAAAGAGCGTGTTTGTTATAACATCGTTAGGAAAGAGACAACGTCTATTCTCAATCAATCGTGCCTTCCGTCAGAAATGTTCTTTTCCTCAATAATTTGTTATCGAAACATTTTTAAGCGTAAGCATAAGTGCAAGTGGTTAATGAAGAATTATCATCAGAACATAATTGCGCCTTACACAATCAATCAATAGAGTTCCCACTAGCGAAAAGTATTTGTCATTGAAAACAATTATGTCCACCACTCAATATTCCTAACAGACCATCATCACTGCTGTTTCTTCACACATACCTATCAACCGTCAAGAAACACATTACGCAAGACTTATCAGATTCGTGCGCCATCTACCAGCAGCGTCTTTGCTACATATTCGCGCACCCGAAGCTTCAAAATTCCCTCGCTTCGAAAGTGCTCCGTTTTAAATTCATCGCACCACCTAATCGAACGCATCGTCTCCTCGGATTTCCACATCAAAAGTGCCGCGGGCCGCATTAACACACCTTTGTACAGGCCCGAAACCGTTTCCACGAAGGTACGCTTTCTCAATCAAGCGACTCCCTGCGCCTGCATTGGCCGATCTGTCGTGGAAAACGGTCGGCGGAAGTTGCGGTCGATTTCGTATCGTTCGCGATCTCAGCTCTCACCTCTTTTTCTCTTTTTCTTCCGTGTGCACGTTTACACGCACGCACGTCTGTATATATGTAGGTCCGCGCGCGTGTCTTGCTCTCTGTCGTTCTAACAAGCGATTATCGACACATTATCGTTCGTTCCAGGCTGATGCGTGCCAGACGCACCTTTCGTGCCGGTTTTCCTATTTCGCGACCGGTGCGACATGGAAACGTGGTCGACGTCCACCTCGCCCATTCTCGCCTATCTGACATCGGCAAATAGCGCTCCTGTAGATTAACATTTCTAGATTGATATCGCGGCCGGGGACGGCTTTGGCGTTTTACGGCCTTCTTCGGAATGTATTGACCGTGCTCTGGGCCTTGGCTCGAGAATCAATATGTGACTGAGTACGCTCACATGTGAGCGAGAACGAGTTTGTTTCGATGGTGTACAATGTCCTCAGTCGATGACGGGTGGACATTGTCGCGTGCGTAATTGCTACGGGTGCGAGTCTCGGCACCTGTGGTGTGTAAACGTAAATGGGCAGCGTGGAGGTGGTTAATTGAATTAATAAATAAGTAAATAAATAAATGGAAGGTGGGCTGCGTTACTACGCGCAGGTGTAGTCATTAGCTACTACTTTAATAGTTTACACCTACTTACACTACTTTATACCTACGTATTCTTACCATGAAGGGTCATTTGACAATTTATGAAATAAACGTTGATTTTTAGAAGAGATTCCTAATTTATTAAAGTGAGAAATTAAATAATCCGGCGTTGTAAGAATTTACAGAAAATCAAATGAGCGAAAGAAATACTGAATGTACGATTTTAAAGCAAATTTTGAAAGGGGTTGTTTGACCCCGTTTGATACGTTTAATGTTAAAATTGCGGCTTGATAATCGACAATGTCTAAAGGTATGAAATTACATTTAAAAATACAATACAAAATATTTAAATTTACCGGATTTAATCATACTGCTTGAAAATTAGCAATATTTAAGTGAAGATCATTTAAAATTGACCCATGAAAATCGAAAATGCTTAAATTTATGGAAATACATTCACAAAAATACCAAATTCTCATTTAAAAATTGACAATATTTAAATTTATGGGATCTAATCGTACTGCTTGAAAATTAGCAATATTTAAGTGAAGATCATTTAAAATTGATGCATGTAAATTGACAATGCCTAAATTTATAAAAATGCATTCACAAAAATACAAAATTCTCGTTCAAAAATTTACAATATTTAAATTTAACGAATTTAATTGTACTGCTTGAAAATTAGCAATATTTAAGTGTAGATAATTTTAAACTGCCGCTTGATAATCATCATGCCTACATCTATGAAATTACATTCACAAAAATACAAAATTCTCGTTTAAAAATTGACAATATTTAAATTTAACGGATTTAATTATACAGCTTGAAAATTAGCAATATTTAAGTGAAGATTATTTAAAATTGCTGCATTAAAATTAACAATGCCTAAATTTATCGAAACACATTCACAAAAATATCAAATTCTCATTTAAAAATTGACAATATTTAAATTTATCGCATATAATCGTACTGCTTGAAAATTAGTAATATTTAAGTGTAGATAATTTAAAATTGCGATTTGATAATCGCCAATGCCGAAATGTGTGAAATTACATTCACAAAAATACAAAATTCCCATTTAAAATTGACAATATTTAAATTTATCAGATTTAATCGTACTGCTTGAAAATTAGCAATATTTAAGTGAAGATCAATTTAAAATTGGGTCATTTGACAATGCCTAAATTTATAAAAATGCGTTAAATAATACTAAATGAATCATTCAGGGATAAGAATTAATTGACATCGAAAGTTCGTTAACGATTTTCTACACCTGTGATGTTGAGTTATAAGTGGACAGTGCATGTTCGGAACTAATTAAATGAATCAATACAAATTATAAAATAAATAATTATAAAATAAATAAGCAGAAATTACACGATGTCACTAATTCAAGCTTAGACAGCAGCTACTATGAAGCCTCCGCTTTAAATACCGCGGAATGTAATAATTGAGGGAAGTGGAATGAAATGGCATCTAAATGAGCGTGTGTAGTTCATTAATGATTCTGTGCACCTGTGATATCAGGATACAAATGAGCGGTGCCTCTTCATAACTAATTAAATAAATGAATAGATGATAATTACATTACGTCACAGCTTTAAATTTATCAGATTTAATTTCATACTTGAAAATTAGCACACAGTTCTCGTGAATAACAAGAAAAAGTCATTTGACCCTGTTTGGCACGCTCTCAACAAGCGTTAAATAATACTAAATGAATAATTCAGGGATAAGAATTAAATGACATCGAAAGTCCGTTAACGATTTTCTACACCCGTTATTGAAAAAATCGGATAGTGCATGTTCGGTAAAAAACTAATTAAATGAATCAATACAAATTATAAAATAAATAAATATAAAAAAATATAAGCAAAAATTAAGTGACAAAAATATGTTGTTGTCTTAACAAACCTATAATTTTGTAATTGGTCCGCTTTAAAACCGCAATGTAATAATTGATGAAAAATTACATGCAAAATTAACACCTAAATTTGTCGTGTGTAGTCCCATTAATGATTCTGTGACCAGATAAAGAAAAATTACATAGCAAAATTAAATGACAAAAATATTAAATATAAATTAAATAACAAAAAAATTAAATAAAAATTAAATGACAGAGATATTAAATGAAAATTAAGTGACAAAAATATTAAACAAAACTTAAATGACAAAAATATTAAATAAAAATTAAATGACGAAAATATTAAATATAAATTAAATGACAAAAAAATTAAATAAAAATTAAATGACAAAGATATTAAATAAAAATGAAATTACAAAAATATTTTGTTGTGTTAACAAACCTATAATTTTGTCTTTGATCAATAATTGCATAGCAAATATCAATGATTGCATAGCAAAATTAAATGACAAAAATATGTTGTCTTAACAAACCTATAATTGTGTCATTGGTCCCGGATCGAAGAACTGACAAAATTGCATAGCAAAATTAAATGACAAAAATATTAAGTAAAAATTGAATGACAAAAATATGTTATTGTGTTAACAAACCTATAATTTTGTAATTGGTCCCAGATTGAAGAACTGCGTAATGACCAGATAAAGAAAAATTACATAGCAAAATTAAATTACAACAATATTAAATAAAAATTAAATTACAAAAATATCAAATAAAAATTAAACGACAAAAATATTAAATCAAAATGAAATAACAAAAATATGAAATAAAAATGAAATGACAAAAATATTAAACAAAAATGAAATGACAAAAATATGAAATATATATTAAATGGAAAAAATTAAATATATATATATATATATATATATATATATAATATTAAATAATAATCAAATGATAAAAATATTTTGTTGTGTTAACAAATTTATATTTTGTTGTTTCAGGTTGTAGAACAAGATCATGTTTTAAAAATAGTAGTTGGTTTATACGTCATCGGTACTATGCAATTATAATATAATTATATATATATGTTGTCCGTAACAAACTCACCATAATTGTGTCATTGGTCCCGGATCGCAAGAACTAACGTAGTTAGATTGAATACCATATGAGCGTTCATAATTGACGCGCGGAACGTTATTCCGCGTCGAAAGAATGTCTTAAAAAATAGCGATGTGTTCATATGGTGGATAGTAATTAAAATATAGGCGCATAGTGCTGGGTTCAAGCCACTGTTTCTAAGACATTGGTTTGTTCTGCAAATTTGTATTTTAACGTATTTCCGATTTAGTGGGAAGAGGTATGGAATTTATGGCTATTTATTCATATTTAGGATCTATGGGACGTGTTGTTTTAGGTTATAGGATAAAACCATGTTTTAAAAATAGTGATTGGTATATACGTCATCGGTAATATGCAATTATGATATAATCATATATATTAGGACGCATTATTTTTAAGACGTCACTTTGTTCTGCAAGTTGCGAATGTTCATTTTTTTAAATTACAATTTAGCGATATGAGCATTGGAATTTATGTGCGACGTGTTACTGGGGATTCGCAAAAGAATGTCTTAAAAAATAGCAGTGTGTTCATATGGTGGATAATAATTGAAATATAGGTACATAGTACTGGTTACAAGCCACTATTTCTAAGCTATCGGTTTGTTCTGCAAATTTGTATTTTAACGTATTTCCGATTTAATGGGATGAGCTATGAAATTTATGGCTATTTATTCATATTTTGGAGCTATGGGACTGTTGATTTAGGTTGTAGGGCAAGACCATGTTTAAAAAAATAGTGGTTCGTTTATACGTCATCGGTACTATGCGATTATGATATTATTATATATATAACTAATGAACGTATGAACTCGCCACTGTTTCTGAGAGATCGGTTTGTTCTGCAAATTTGAATTTTATCGTATTTTCTATTTAGCGATATGAGCTATGGAATTGATATGGGAGATGTTTAAGGTTGTGGGACAAGGTAATGTTTTAAAAATAGTGGTTGGTTTATACGTCATCGGTACTATGCAACTACGATATAATTATATATATAACTAATGACCGCATGAACTCGCCACTGTTTCTGAAACATCGGTTTATTCTGCATATTTGAATTCTAACGTATTTCCGATTTAGCAATATGAAGTGCAGAACTTATGTGGAACGTGTTGCTGGGGATTTGCAAAAATTATAAATGCATGGAGCTGGTTACAAGCCACTGTTCCTAAGACATTGGTTTGTTCTGCAAATTTGTATTCTAACGTATTTCCGATTTAGCGGTATAATCTATGGAATTGATGTGGAACGTGTTATTTGAGGTTGTGGAACAAGGCAATGTTTTGAAAATAGTGGTTGGTTTATACGTCATTGGTACTATGCGATTATGATATAATTATATACACATATAATTAGTAGTGATCGTATGAACTCGTCACTGTTTTTGAGACATTGGTTTATTCTGCATATTTGAATTCTACCGTATTTCCGATGTAGTGATATGAAGTGCAGAATTTACTGGGGAGTTGCAAAACAATGTCTTAAAAAATAGTAGTATGTTCATATGGTCGATAGTAAGTAAAATATAGGTACTTAGTATTGGTTGCAAGCCACTGTTTCTAAGACATCGGTTTGTTTCTGTAAATTTAAATTTTAACGTATTTCCGATTTAGCGGTATGAGCTATGGAATTTATGTGGGACGTGTTGTTTAAGATTGTAGGACAAGGCGATGTGTTTAAAAAGAGTAGTTAGTTTTTATGACATCGGTACTATGCAATTATGATATAATTAGTAATGACCGTACAAACTTGCCACTGTTTCTGAGACATTGGTTTATTCTGCATATTTGGATCCTAACGTCTTTCCGATGTAGCGATATGATTTGCGCAAATTTATGTGGAACGTGTTACTGGGGATTTGCAAAAGAATGTCTTAAAAAATAGCGGGGTGTTCATATGATGGATACTAATGAAATTATAGATGCATAGTGCTGGTTTAAGCTACTGAATTTGCGAACAACCCGATGTCTTCAAAATAGTTGCGAATACATACAATCAGTGGTAAAATATATAATTTCATATGGTACAGTTTAGGAAAATTATATATGACGGTATAGTTTAGGAAATTAGGTAAAACGGTATAATTTAGGAAATTATTCAAATTATATTTGGCATAACACTTTATTCACACATATTCCGTGAAATAAAACCGAAATTTTATAGTTTGTACTTTTCAAATGTGTGATAACGTTTAAAATAACCACCAATGCGCATTACAATAATAAGCTATTTATCATTTTATACTTCACTCTCCATATGTCACGCAAGAATGTTCATCTCTCAATTGATTGATCAAAGTTTTAAACCCCAAATGTGCCGAAGGTCTTAATTTCTTCCATTCCTTTTACTTGCAACGGATCGGGGATACCTTAAGAAAACGAATATTCGCACAAATTTTACATTTGCCCCCACTCTTCTCAACAATAACATATCCCTTCGCGTCCCTCAAAGCAGATAGCAGCTTGTAAACGTTTAATCGACCCTTTCGTTTTGCCCCCCAACCAATTAATCAGCCCCACCAAAAATTGCACCCGCAAGTTCCGAGGTAGCGAAAACATGTGCGAAACACAGTGACCGCCTGTCGCATAGCGGTAGTGTTTCCTACAGAATTTCGAAGTTTATCGGCGTCACGTGATCGATGCGTGAAATCGTCCGATTCTAATCTACGCCTCTAATCATTTCGTTTCGCTCGCCTCAACGTTCAACACATATACATACACGACAGGCCTGTGTATAAGAGACACGTCGCCATGTCGGTAAGGCGGTTTAAGGAATAGCCGTTATTAAATCGTGTCACGCGTCATGTACCCGTGCCTATTTTCGTGTCAAAGCATTACTCGTGCCTTGACATGTGTGTATTACCTTTGACTATCGACTGCCCACACGTTTGCCGGCGGAGGTCGTGCGAAGAAATCTATGGACAGTCAGTAATATTTAGTTTCTGGGCCTGTTTGTGGTTCTCTGTTTTTGCCACTGCGGAAATATATGGACTGGCTTTCTACGTTGCTCACTTGTAGATGGGTTATATGTATACGTAACGGGGTTTTGTAGCGATCAATTGTGATTGCTGCGTCCTTTTGTTGTGTGGCAGATGCGTTTTTTGCGGTTGCGGTGTATGGCCACGTTTTATTATAATATGTAGGGTTTTTATAATATATTATTATTATTATAATAAGCATAGTGTAATGTTTTTGTTAGTTCGTCACTTTATACGTTTTTCAACTCAGCATTTCAAATGCGCTGTATATGTTTTTGTTGGTTCTTCACTGTATACATTTTTCCATCCAGCCTTTTGAATGTGCTGTATATTTTCGTTTGATCATAGTTACGCGTGAACATCGCATTATTTTTGTTGGTTCGTCACTTTATACGTTTTTCGATTCAGCGTTTCGAATGCGCTGTATATGTTTTTGTTGGTTCTTCACTGTATACATTTTTCCATCCAGTCTTTTGAATGTGCTGTATATTTTCGTTTAATCATAGTTACGCGTAGACATCGCTTTATTTTTGTTAGTTCATCACTTTATACATTTTTTGATTCGGCGTTTCGAATACGGTGTATATGCTTTTGTTAGTTCTTCACTGCATACATTTTTCCATCCAGCCTTTTGAATGTGCTGTACATTTTCGTTTGGTCATAGTTACGCGTGAACATCGCTTTATTTTTGTTGGTTCATCACTTTATACATTTTTTGATTCGGCGTTTTGAATGCGGTGTATATGTTTTTGTTGGTTTTTCACTGTATACATTTTTTTTCAGCCAGCCTTTTGAATGTGTTGTATATTTTTGTTTGATCACACTTATGCGTGAAAATCGTATTATTTTTTTTGGTTCGTCACTTTATATAATTTTTCATCCGGCTTTTCGTATATACCGTATATTACCGTTTTGTCGTAATTAAATGTGAATATTTCATTATTTTTATGGGTTCTTTGCCTTATACATCTTTCCATTCAATCTTTCGCATATGAGTGTATATTTTCGTTTTTTCGTACTTCCATAAAGTTGTTCCGTTATTTCTGTTGATTCTTTTACTTATACTTTTTTCATTCGCCCTTTTGTATAAGCCATATATTCACGTATCGACATAATTAGATGTGAATATTTCATTATTTTTATTGGTTCTTCAACTTACATATTTTTCCATCCAGCCTTTCACATGTGCTGTATATTTTCGTTTTTTCGTACTTGCATACAGTTGTTCCGTTATTTCTGTTGATTCTTTTACTTATATTAGGTGTACAACTTTGCTCCCGCCGTTTTTTGCATTGGACGAAAGGGAAAAAACGGCGGGAGCAAAGTTGTGTACCTATTACTTTTTCCATTCACCATTTCGTATAAACCATATACTCACGTATGGTCATAATTACATGTGAATATTTAATTATTTTTATTGGTTCTTTGCCTTATACATTTTTCCATCTAACCTTTCGCATGTGCTGTATATTTTCGTATTTTCGTACTTCCATAAAGTTACTCTATTATTTCTGTTGATTCTTTTACTTATAGTTTTTCCATTGGCCCTTTTGTAGAAGCCATATATTCACATATCGACATAATTAGATGTGAATATTTCATTATTTTTATTTGTTTTTCGCCTTATACGTTTTTCCACCCAGCCATTCGCATGTTCTGTATATTTTCGTTTTTTCGTACTTCCATAAAGTTACTCTTATTATTTTTGTTGACTCTTCGACTGCTACTTTTTTCATTCGCTATTTCGTATAAACCATATATTCACGTATCGTCGTAATTGCATGTGAATATTTTATTATTTTTATTGGTTCCTCAACTTACACACTTTTCCATTCAAACTTTCGCATTTGCTGTATCTTTTCGTTTTCTCGTATTTACATATGGTTACTCCATTATTTCTGTTGATTCTTGTACTTATACTTTTTCCATTCGTCCTTTTGTATAAGTCATATATTCTCGTATCGGCATAATTACATGTGAATATTTAATTATTTTTATTAGTTCTTGACCTTATACACTTTCCCATCCAGTCTTTCATATATTATATACCTTCGTTTCGTCATGCTCACATATGGTTACTGCGCTATTTCTGTTGATTCTTCGCTTCGCGCATTTTTCCAGCCAGCCTTGCCTATTCCCATTTTACTTTCTGGAATTCCAGCCGTTTTCCTCTCTGTCTTGAATTTCCGCGCCGTCTAGCTTTCTCTCTGTCGCATTCCACGCATCTCTTCTCATTTTCCACCTCACATCGCGCACCTCTGTCCCTTTCCATCCAGCCATCCGTCTGTCTCCCTCTCGCGTTCCGTATCGCAACGAAGTCGGTATGCGGCGCAGATTACGATTTGTCGTTAGCCTTGCGATAAACTTTATGTTGCAAGTGATATCTGTCGATTTGAAACGCATAAAACATCCTGCTGAGCGATCGCCGATAGCTCGCCAACGCAAACCGCTCGAGTTTCGCGGATTTTCCCGATTGCCGTTCTGCACACTGGCTTATGTCGCACCGTTAACAGTCCATGATTCACGCGATTTTTACCGAATCAACGCGTACGAGCGTAAATCCTCAAGAGCGTATAATTCTTGTTCGATTGGTTTCGCGTTTTCCCGGCATTTCAAGGTCTTATAGCGTTTTTCCGATTTTTTTTACAGTTCGTATGACAATGTGAAATATTGTCATTACTAATTCCCCATCGCCTAATGTTCCGATTTCCGAATTTTCTGACGTATAGTTTTGCAGTGTAGTTCCTCATACTAAAACATAGTCCCAGTAACATTATAATCTAGTGTCGACACGACGATAGTATAGAATAACATGGTGAATGGTAAAAAAGAGATGTTTGAAACACTTTGCGATATTATACCGTTTTTCGGATTTTTCTACAGTTTGTGGGGCAGTTCTAAATATTGTCATTTTTAATTCCCCGTCACCTAATGTTCCGATTTCCGAATTTTCTGACATATAATTTTGCAGTGTGGTTTCTCATACTAAAACATAATGCCAGTAACATATAACATAATTGAGTGTCGACATGATAATAGTTTAGAATGACGTGGTGAATGATAAAAAACAAATGTTAAGTACACTTTGCGGTTTTTCACCGTTTTTCCGATTTTTCTACAGTTTGTTTGGCAATGCGAAATATTGTCATTTCTAATTCCTCGTCGCCTAATGTTCCGATTTTCGCATTTTCTGACGTATAATTTTGCATAAATAAAACATAATAATGATAAGAAAGAGATGTTAAGTACACTTTGTGGTCTTATACCGTCTTTCCGATTTTTCTACAATTTATTTGGAAATTCGAAATATTGTCACTTCTAATTTCTTGTCGCCTAATGTTCCGATTTCCGAATTTTCTGACGTGTAATTTTGTAGTGTGATTTCTCATACTAAAACATAATGCCAGTAATATTATAATCGAGTGTCGATATGACGATAGTATAGAATGACGTGGTGAATGATAAAAAAGAAATGTTAAAGTACACTTTGCGGTCTTATACCGTTTTTCCGATTTTTCTACAGTTTGTTTGGCAATTCGAAATATTGTCATTTATAATTTCTTGTCGCCTAATGTTCCGATTTCCGAATTTTCTGACGTATAATTTTGCAGTGTGATTTCTCATACTAAAACATAATGCCAGTAACATTATAATCGAGTGTCGACATGACGATAGTATAGAATGACGTGGTGAATGATAAAAAAGAGATGTTAAGTACACTTTGCGGTCTTATACCGTTTTTCCGATTTTTCTACAGTTTGTTTCTCATATGTCCCTAATGTTATTATACGAACTTTAAATCACAATAATAATTTTTACCGCGATTTGGCCACTGCGAGTTTTGTTATTGCGTAATTTGTTTTGTATTAGTCTGTATTAATTTGTATTAACTGTGTTAGCGTTATTTTATGCAGGTGAAGCGTAGCGTGTATGTTAAATACGGATGAGAATCGGGATGCTGTTTTTCAATCGGTTTGTTGTACAACATTTAATATGTACTTCGCAATATGCTTAATCTCGCAAAAATTTAATATTGATTTTTATATTATAAAGTTATAAAATTATACAATTTTTACATGAATTGAAGAAAGTAGCATGTATGATAAATATGGGCAAGAACGAGAATATCAATTTTTGATCGATGCTTTGCACAGTGCCAAATATGCACTTCACACTGTTATATACTAATTTTATTTTTACGGACACATATGCATTAGCTGCGACAGTGTCTTGTACAGGTATCCAAAGTAATGTTGATGGTAAATTAGTATGGAGGCCGGACTTCGATTTCCAAATTCGTTTATTGTACGATGCCAAATATGTACTTCACAATATGTCCAATTTCGCAAACAACAATCATTTTACCAACTTCCCTTAATACTGAGATATGTGTATGAATTGTAACGGTGAACAACAAAATGAATTGTAATTCCTTATTTGCACTTCAGAATATAGTATATTCAATCCCGCCGAAATTTAATAGTGAGACAGCTTAATTGTTTTTTAAACTCATCTGTACCAATTGTAATAGCGCTCCTGTATAGGTAAAAAAAATAAATTAAATGATAACTATTGGCGACAACGAGGATGACGTTTTTCGATCGATCTTCGGCCCACTACTTCATGTGCACTTCACAATATGCTCAATTTCACCAAAATTTAACAGTGAGACAGGGTAATTTTCTACAGATGTATCTGTACCAATTGTAATAGCATTCCTGTATTTACTAAAAAAAATATATATATAAATAACGAATATTGGCGGCAACAAAGGTGACGTTTTTCGATGGATCTTTTGTACAGTACCTCCTGTGCACTTCAATATTCTCATTCTCCCGAGATTTAATAGTGAGACGCTGAACACGCATGATGATCGGGAGTTTTTTTACACACACATCTATACCAATTGTTTATGCGCAGTTTGTGTAATTTTTGTATATAAAAAAAAATAACTTGAATGATAAATATGGGCGACAACGAAGATGACGTTTTTCGATCGATCTTTTGTACAGTACCTAATACGCACTTCACAATATGCTCAATCTCACAGAGATTTAATAATGAGACACAGTCATTTTTTTACAGATACATTTGTACCAATTGTGATGGCATCCCTGTATTTACCAAAAAAAAATACTTTATATGATGAGTATTGGCGACAACGAGTATGACGTTTTTCGATCGATCTTTTGTACAGTACCTAATATGCACTTCGCAATATGCTCAATCTCACCGAGATACCAGCCATATTCCCGTCGTACGTTCATGCCGTCGTAGTTCACCCGGCTAAGTGGCTGTTCCTTTGTCGTTCCATTGTACCAACGGCTTCGATTGTTTCTATTGAGGTAACAGTTAGAGTGGCGCATATCGCGCGACTCACCGCCTGCCTCAACGTTTTCCTAATTGCATTACGAGCCATCGTACCAGTGACACGATTTCTGAATTTCACGTCTATTTCATCGGTAACAGAAATTGAACGTTGCCCGACTCTCACCAGTCGAACTTTACAATTTTGTATGTCAATGATTGTTATTTAGTACATATTCAGTTTATCACAAGGTAAAAAAAACGTTGTCTTCATTATATAAATTCTTGAAGACGGAATTGTCGAGTTTTGCAACAATTTAATCGATAGAAGAACAACTCTTAGTGTACAAAGTATTCGTACGCCAATCACTTTTGAACAATATTTTGTGAAAAGCTTAATACTGTATTTTTTGTGAACGATCATTTTGTATACACTACGGAAATTTCTGTAACGGATACAATAAAAAAAATACGCCGTTCAAACAATATGCCAAGTTAACGAGAATATATAAATAAACTTACGGTAATATAATATTAATGTAATAGGTATACAAGTAATAAGTATAGTTCTTGTTTCCAAACATTTGCAAAACAGTTGATAGTGTAAACAACTTACAGTATTGCTTTCTGCTTATGATTGGTATCGTCAGTACAATTGTTTTGTACAATTGAAAATAATTGTCAAAAACTGAAGCTAATATATACTACAATACCACAGTATAATAATACAATAATAAAAACTGCAATAGAAGAGAGAAAAAATACAATTAATTTGCAAGGATTTTATTTTTCGTCTGCATCTATTACAGAGATTTCCGAGAATACATACAAACTGACTGGTTATAAAAGAAAAATAGGTAATAACCTCAATTGTGCGAAGTATCTGTTTTTACATATTAACCGATGCAAATATTTTCTGCAGAACCTATCTAACCTATGCTGCACGGTATCGTCAGTAGAATTGTTTTGTACAATTGAAAATAGTTGTTAAAAATGAGGCTAATATATACTACAATACCACAGTATAGTAATACAATAATACAAACTGCAATAGAAGAGATAAGAAATACAATTAATTTGCAAGGATTTTTTTTTCTGCATCTATTACACTGTTTATAAAAGAAAAATAGGTAATAATCTCAATTGCACGAAATATCTGTTTTTACATATTAACCGATGCAAATATTTTCTGCAGTACCTATCTAACCCATGCTGCTAACTAACGTTTAATGTTCTCAATGATAAAACGTGATGAAACCCTTTGAATGATAATGTTGACTTTCAATCGTCAGTATTGTTAATTGCTCATCTTAAGCCCGATGTCATTATACGCCAGTAAAGATTTCAGTTAAAATCCGCAAGTATTCTGCAGTGACTTTGCGAAATACTTATCTGGCGCCGTTTCGATACTGTCGAAAAGCAAAGGAATCAGTTGGGACGCATCTTTAGCGATTGTCGCTCGATATAGACGCGTTTTAATGAAACGACTGATAAACGGGGCATTGAATTAACGAGCGATTACGGGGTCGCGTAAGGAGCGGCTATATTTGACAGTAATCTATCATAAAATAGCATTACGGAGTTGAGATACCCATCTGTTTAAATAACACATCGTTCAGCCTGGACATTGTGTTAGTCGAACCAATGGACCGTGAATACCCACCTACACAATCGTATGTAACTTCGTACTACATACAGCGTGTCCCAGAATTAAACGTATAAGGCAGGTGATTAGAGTTCGCTGAAAAGAGTATTTTACTTTTTAATTGGGGATAACGAGTTGACTCGTCATTGAAAAATGATTCTCATATTAATCATGATAAATCAGTTTTTGTGTCACAGTGGCACGATGACGAATATATATAATATATAAATTGCTTTAACAATTTTTATTTAATTATAAATAAATATTAACATATACATATATATATATAACTTGCTTCACGAATTTGTATGTAATTGCATAATCGAATATTTCGGTATGTAAGTATGTTAAAGCAATTTTATGAAAAACGCACAAAGCTGAATCCGTTGTAAAGAATATTCGTAATGAATGCAATTGCCATTTTTTAGCACCCAGAATCCGCGTTTGGCAAAAGAGTTCGGCAGTTAAAAGGTTACTCGGTAAATGAATAGATGAAAATAAGCTATCTATTTATTGTACAGCTAAAATATTTTAACATGTAAATATTTGTTCAATTATTATAGAAAGTATTGGCACGCACGATACATGTTGAAATCAGTTTTCCCCGTCGGCGTTTTCACGGATATTTGCGTAGACCCGACGATCAAATACATAATGGAGTAAGCAAGCAAACGTCAGTACGCACGCGACAATGATAATCCACATTGGTTTATTTCGTATCCCGCGCTCTTATCATTTCGAATCCCGAGTCGATTGTGGGCCAGTTAAATATTGAGCGAGTTTAGCGACTACCTTGCGCGTTAAAAATGAATCACGAAAAACGATGGTGCAATGTACGAAACTAAATAGATTTTAGCCGATATTATTCTCCAGAAATAGTCATTTATCACAAAACATCGTAAACTCATAGTGCACTGATTACGTGTCTATATATCAGAAATCGAATTGAAAATCTGTGCAAGTCAACGAAAATGTTTAAAAATATTTTTTGATAAGTGTATTATCGTTCGAACGATAATACATGAAACTACGAGGTACAAGCTGCGAGTACCTTTTAATACGAATTTTTTAATATGAAATCTTCAACAGAAAGGTATCTAGAATCTATCGAAACAAACCAAATCTTCAGAGGGCGCCAGAAATGATTTTCCACCTTCTATCAAATTTTGCAGACCTGTATTAAAATGAATCTTATGAATTAATATAAACTAATTTTTGCCAAAGCCTTCTACTTTTGAAATATACTTCTGAAATATTATATGTCATATACCTCTTCCTCCGAACATCCGTCAAGTCGATAGGCTCCGTAATTCTACTGGTAATATAAACGTTACGTGAAATCATATCTAAAATCTATCTAAAATCAAAAAACTAAGATTGCAAATCGGAAGGCCAGAAAAAAGAGAGATCGACTTTCCATGGGTCTCACGATATTCGGGATCATGGCAAATGCTATCCAGCAATCGTATTGTCATCCAAACTCACCATTAGTCACTTTGACGAGTTTCGCAGTTTACATATAAACTAACACAAACTATTATTATTATTGTCTACCGACTTTTGTTCATTTTTTGTTAATGGCCTGATACGAATAAAAATAGTGCCATTGGACACGTATCAACTCGCCAGCTTCCGTAAATCTGCTGTTAATATGCGCATCCTCTAAACCGGAAAAACAGAAAGTGCAAATGAACAGGCAGAGAGAAACAGAGATAGTGCTCTAAAGAAAATGTCCGATCAACTTTCCATGGGTCTCACGATATTCGGTATCACGGAAAATGCTATTCAGCAATCATATTACTCGAAGTCACCATCAGTCACTTTGATACGTTTCACAGTTTACATACAAAATGACAGAAACTATTATTATTATCATCTAGCAGCCTTCGTTACTTTTTATTAATAGACTGATACCAATATAAATCCTGTCATTGGGTACCTATTAAGTCAACTGTTAATACGAGGATCCTCTGAAATCGTCTCTAGAATTTCTCTCAACTAAAAAAAAACTGCCTGATACCAATATAAGTAGCGTCCTTGGATACCCATCAACTCGCCAGCTCCCGTAAATCTGCTGTTAATACGTGCATCATCTAAAATCGCCTCTAAAATCGCCTCTAAAATCATCTCTAGAATCTCTAAACCGAAAAAGCAGAAAGTGCAAATGAATAGGCAGAGAGAAAGAGCCGATAGCGCGCCGAAGAGAATGCCCGATCGAGTTTCCATGAATCTCACGATTCTCAGCATCATGGAAAATGCTATGCTATACAAAATGGCAGAAACTATTATTATTATCCTCTAGCAACTTTTGCTAATTTTTATCAATAGACTGATACCAATATATGTCGTGTCCTTGGATACCCGTCAAGTATCCAGCTTCCATAAATCTGCTCTTAATAGGCGCATCCTCTAAAATCTCCTCTAGAATGTCTCTAAACTGAAAAAAAGAACAGAGAGTATAAATGACAGCAAATTTTGTTAATTTTTATTAATACTAATACCAATATAAATCGTTTCCTTGGATAGTCGTCAATTCGACAGCTTCTCTAAATCTACCGTTAATACGCACATCCTCTAAAATCGTCTCTAGAATCTCTAAACCGAAAAAACCAGAAAGTGCAAATGAATAGGCAGAGAGAAAGAGCCGATAGCGCTCCGAAGAGAATGCCCGATCGACTTTCCATGAATCTAACGATTCTCTGCATCATGGAAAATGCTATCCACCAATCATATTATAATTCAAACTCATCATCAGTCTCTTTGACGAGTTTCGCAATTTACATACAAAATTACAGAAACTTTTATTATTATCCTCTAGCAGCTTTTGTTAATTTTTATTATTAAACTGATACCAATATAAGTCGTGTCCTTGAATACCCATCAACTTGCCAGCTTCCGTAAATCTACTTAATGTTACGCGCATTAATACACGCATCCTCTAAAATCGCCTCTAGAATCTCTAAACTTAAAAAGCAGAAAGTGCAAATGAATAGGCAGAGAGAAAGAGCCGATAGCGCTCCGAAGAGAATGCCCGATCGACTTTCCATGGGTCTCACGATTCTCGGCATCATCCTCGTTTATCGAAGGCCCAGGCCAGCCCTGGAACAGTACCGCTCGAGGCTGTGTGCGTTGCGATCCCGTATCTCTCGTTACACTTATGCAACCCGAGATTTATTGCCGATGATTATGCGCGGATGGAAGTACGCGGTGCGGCGGAGGCTGAGGAGAGGAAGAGAGGAGAGAAGAGGAGAGGAGAGGAGAGTTCTCGCCCTCGGGTGCTCGCTGGGCTCGAGATATCGAACGGCCACTATCGATTGACGTGGCCACGGCGGCCTCGATATATCCTATCGATGGTAATACGCCTCTCTCTCTCATCGTTAAAACCGTCTTCCAATCTTCATCGCCAAAGCGAAAAACGGGTTCTGTTTATTTGGCTGCGACGTGTCTTTATCTGCCCATCCGATGGCTGAGATAATCTGGCTCTTAGTGTATTTGCATCCAGATCATTCGTACCGATACACAAAACAGTTCATAGTGTAAACAATTTACAGTATTGCTTTTTACTTATGATTGGTATCGACAGTATGTTTATGAATGTTATGCATACGCCATCCCTACATTTATTGCACTATTACGAATAGAGTTCGGCGTTTTTACAATTTAAAATAATTGTTGAAAAATGAGGCTAATATATGTATACATTGATGGTAATAAGCCTCTCTCTGACATCGTTCATCTCTCGTTACTTCTTCATGCAGCGACAAGGCCGAGTTCTGTTTATTTGGCTGCGATGATTATCTGCCCATCCGATGGCTGAGATAATCGCTCTTAGTGTATTTGCATCCGGAGATCATTCGTACCGGACAAAACAGTTCATAGTGAGTATTGACTTATGATGGGTATCGACAGTATGTTTATGAATGTTGTGCCTACGTCATCCCTACATTTATTGCACTATTACCAGTAGAGTTCGGCGTTTTGTACAATTTAATATAATTGTTGAAAAATTAGGCTAATATATATATCCTATCGATGGTAATACGCCTCTCTCTCTCATCGTTCATACTCTTACTCTCGTTCCTTCCACCTTCTTCATCGCCAAAGCGACAAGGACGGGTTCTGTTTATTTGGCTGCGACGTGTCTTTATCTACCCATCCGATGGCAGAGATAATCTGTCTCTTAGTGTATTTGCATCCAGATCGTTCGTATCGATACACAGAACAGTTCATAGTGTAAACAATTTATAGTATTGCTTTTTACTTATGATGGGTATCGACAGTATGTTTATGAATGTTTAGCCCACATCATCCCTACATTTATTGCACTATTACGAATAGAGTTCGGCGTTTTGTACAATTTAAAATAATTGTTGAAAAATGAAGCTAATATATATATATAGCGATGATAATACGCCTCTCTCTCTCTCATCGTTCATACTCTTACTCTCGTTCCTTCCACCTCCTTCGTCGCCAAAGCGACAAGGACGGCGCGTTCTGTTTATTTGGCTGCGATGTGTCTTTATCTGCCCATCCGATGGTTGAGATAATCTGTCTCTTAGTGTATTTGCATCCAGATCGTTCGTACCGATACACAAAATAGTTCATAGTGTAAACAATTTACAGTATTGCTTTTTACTTATGATTGGTACCGACAGTATGTTTATGAATGTTTAGCCCACATCATCCCTACATTTATTGCACTATCACCAGTAGAGTTCGGCGTTTTGTACAATTTAAAATAATTGTTGAAAAATGAGGCTAATATATACATATACCGATGGTAATACGCCTCTCTTTCTCTTCGTTCATACTCTTACTCTCGTTCCTTCCACCTTCTTCATCGCCAAAGCGACAAGGACGGCGCGTTCTGTTTATTTGGCTGCGACGTGTTTTTATCTACCCATCCGATGGCAGAGATAATCTGTCTCTTAGTGTATTTGCATCCAGATCGTTCGTACCGATACACAAAACAGTTCATAGTGTAAACAATTTACAGTATTGCTTTTTACTTATGATGGGTATCGACAGTATGTTTATGAATGTTATGCCTACGTCATCCCTACATTTATTGCACTATTACGAATAGAGTTCGGCGTTTCGTACAATTTAAAATAATTGTTGAAAAATGACGGTAATGTATATAAAAAAAAATATGTATATACATATATATATATATTATCTATTATATATACCATCCTGATCAAAAAGTTTTAGGACCGGCCGCCGTATGGCGCTCTCAGTCACTCAATTGAAATTGTTTTTTGTTTTTGTTAGGTTGCCACATCTGTCATTAAAGTTCCCACCAAATTTCAGCGTCATAGCTTGACATTTGTAAAATTTAAACTGTGTTGAGTACATCTACCTTTGTGCATGTTTTCGATTTTTTGCATATTTGAAAATGGCATCAACTTTGAATCAACAAATTTATATAAAATTTTGCGTGAAAAATCGATTTAACGGTCCGCAGACCTTGGAAATGTTCGAGAAGTGTTTCGGCAACGATACTCTTTCGAGATCAAACGTTTTTCGGTGGAATGAACGCTTCAGAAGTGATCGTGCGGTGGTTGAGGGTGACGAACGCAGTCGCAGGCCGTCGACATTTAAAACCGACGGAAACATCGATAAAGTCGAAGAAATGTTGACCGAAAACCGCAAATTGACCATCAGAGGGTTGGCAGAGGACCTGAACATCGCATATGGATCTGCTCAAGGCATTTTGGTTAATGATTTGGGTCTCAGATGTGTCGCTAAAAAATTGGTGCGGAAAGACCTCAATTTCTTGTAAAAAAAGAACCGCGTTGAAATCGCGAAAGACATGATTTTCAAGGCCGAATCCAACCCAACATTCATCAAACGGATCAGTACTGGAGACGAGACGTGGGTGTACGAGTATGATACACAATCTAGACATCAAGCGTGCATCGAATGAGCCGAGATCGAAGAAACCACGCCGTTTTCAGTCGAAAAAGAAATCCGTCAAATTGACGGGTTTTGTAAACATAGGTATATCACATACAAATTTCAAAGTTTAGAAAGCTTAAGGAAATAATAATTGTGTTTATAAACTCTTTTAATGAAATTATGAATTTACGATGCAAAGTAGTTAAGATTATTGCTATGGTTTTTTGCGTGTTTCATTTCAAAGTTTGAAATCCGTCAAATTGCCGGGTTTCGTAGAGATAAGTATATCACATACAAATTTCAAAATTTAGAAAGGTTAAGGAAATAATAATTGTGTTTATAAACTCTTTTAATGAAATTATGAATTTACGATGCAAAGTAGTTAAGATTATTGCTATGGTTTTTTGCGTGTTTCATTTAAAAGTTTGAAATCCGTCAAATTGACGGGTCCCGTAAACCTAGTGTTAACGTTTCCACCAAATTTCAGGGTCATAGCTTGACATTTGTAAAAGTTATACCGTGTTGAGTATATCTACCTTTGTGCGTGTTTTCGATTTTTTACATATTTGAAAATGGCATCAACTTTGGATCAACGAATTTGCATAAAATTTTGCGTGAAAAACGGATTTAACGGTCCGCAGACCTTGGAAATGTTGGAGAAGTGTTTCGGCAATGATACTCTTTCGAGATCAAACGTTTTTCGGTGACACGAACGCTTCCGAAGAAACCACGTCGTTTTCAGTCGAAAAAGAAGGTAATGCTCACGGTTTTCATGCATTATAACAGTATTATGCATCATGAATTCTTGCCAGAGCAACAGACAGTCAACAAAACGTATTATTTGGGCGTTATGAGACGTTTGCGTGAAGCAATTCGCCAAAAAAGACCAAATTTGTGGGCGAACCACTCGTGGATTTTGCACCACGATAACGCACCATCGCACAATGCGATCCTTATTCGCGAGTTTTTGACCAAAAATAATGCGAATACTATCCACCAGCCTTCGAATTCACCTGATTTAGCTCCCTGCAACTTTTTTCTGTTTACTCCACTTAAAAAACCGCTTTGCGGAACGCGTTACAGCACTCGGAAGGATCTTTTGGAAAAATCGAAGACGGCTCTGATGGACATACCAAAAATTGAATACCAGCCGTGTTTCAATGATTAGATCCTAGCGCTGGTATAAGTGCATTACAGTCGATGAGGAGTACTTTGAACGGGACGATATCAATTATAATGGATAAACTTGTATTTTCGATTTTATGAATAAAGTCATAAAACTTTTTGATCAAGGTGGTGTATATCGATAGTAATACGCCTGTCTCTCTCAACGTTCCTGCCACCTTCTTCATCGCCAAAGCGACAAGGACGGGTTCTGTTTATTTGGCTGCGACGTGTCTTTATCTGCCCATCCGATGGTCGAGATAATCTGTCTCTTAGTGTATTTGCATCCAGATCGTTCGTCGCGATACCCGCGCATTGTTGTATTCATGTCACTGTCGCGGTAAATCTTTTACGTTCCATACCCCGCTTATCTATAATATCAATGCCACGTAACTCCGTTATCTGCGCATCTGCGACAGTCGTTTCAGCTTCCAAGACTCGTTTCCTCCGCTTCGCGCTTTGTAACGGCGCTGATTATCGCCGGATCTGCCTATTTCGTACCCGCTATCGTTCATCTGCTTATTAATGTTTGGATCCGAACATCCGCGCGCGATTTTGCTTTCTTGACTATTGCGCAGTGGCCACTGCCGTCCAGCGATTTCTTTATCTGGTTATCTACGAAACGCTCGTCAGCGACGTACGAGTAATTATCCGCGCGATTTGATAATTCGAGAATGGTCAAGAATATTTGCATACTAAAACGCGTACGTTAAGTTCAAATGTCCACTACCGTGCCACACGTGCTAAGCTGTAAATTTACCAAGTATGTGAGAGTAGTAATTAATGTTGTAGGGATAAGCCTTCCCGGTAGTTCGGAGAAAATATAGGAAATGCATATATATAGAGAGTTTGTCGTATCGCTAAGAGGAAATGTATTCTTTGTGCAATGGTGTGTTCTTGAAAAAAGTTAATATTTAAGGTAGATTGATATTTTGCGTTATTTAACGCGTGCGTATTCTACGTTTCATAATTATTCGAATTAATACATCATATATATATATATATATATATATATATATAATGTATGTGTATGTATGTATTGTTATATAACTTTATATCTTCAATTGATACAACAATATATCAAAGATAATTCGATATTTTGCGTTATTTAAAACGTGCTTATTCCGTGTTTCATAATTCAAATTGCTGTATACACAAATTTGTTTACAGTAATAATGTTCATATGTGTATGCTTACATATGCATTGTTATACTATAAACACACATATATGTATATATATATATATATGTAGTCTCTTTATAACAATAACAAAGTGTTTATAGAACAAAAAGGGTAAAATGAATGGATGTGAGTAAGTACCTATATATTCCCCGTTTCTAACAAATTTTCGTCCTACTTCTTAACGATCTTCGTCGTTCTTTTTCTCAAGTTAAGCTGAGCTTCTCTTTTTCAATCCTTCCAATATACCATGCTCCTGCTTCTTCTTCTTAGAAACAAACGAAATATCGGTCACACCATCGATCGCTCATCTTTTTTACATCCTTATGGCAACCATCTTATTCCAGAATTTTCCATTCGCACACACACACATACATACGCACGCGTACATTTATTCTGCTTTCTACCGCATTTATATATATACAAATGTATATATACATATATGTAGGAATTGAATACGTGAAACTAGAGAGTATGTTATTTATAAACAATAACAAAAATGTCTGGACTGTGGTGTTATTGTTTATAAATATTATACTCTCTAGTTTCACGTATTTAATTCCTACATATGTATATATATATATATATATATATATATATATATATATATTATTATTTATTATTCGCCAAAGTAGTTTAATGAATTTGTCAATAGTACTTAAACGATGATTCCACTGGAGAAACGTCGAAAATATTTGCATAATATAACATAAATATTTGCATAATGCAATACATGCATAATATAATATAAATATTTGCATAATACAATATATGCATAATATAATATAAATATTTGCATAATACGCTATATGCATAATATAATATAAATACTTACATAATACAATATATGCATAATATGATATAAATATTTGCATAATACAATATATGCATAATATATATATATATATTATTGCTATATAGAAATTCGTGTGTATAGCAATTTGAATTATGAAACATGGAACACGTACACGTCAAATAACACGAAATATCGTATTATCTTTGATATTATCTTTCTTCGAAAACAGAACATCGCGCAAAAAAATAAATTTTCTTCTTACTAAGCTGGCCAACTTACGCAAGACCCTCTACTTCTCAATCTCTCAGCTGCGCTCATTAATTCGTTATCAACAGATGACGAGCAAATCCGCGATCGTGTAGGCGTCGCTGACTAAGACTTATATTTTACTTGATTCGTCGAAATCGATTTTCCTTCAACATTCCTTGTTCTGTACACATTTCTGACACAGTCCGTCGTTCTGCAGTCGACTAATTAGCGCACAGCAACCGTTAAATAATTACGCCCACTTTTCCGTCGTTAGAATTTAACTGTCGCCACATTCGTCCACAAGCACATTTATTGTACATGAAATAAAGTAGTTAATTTAAAAGTGTTTCGTATTTGGCATCGGCAACAATAAACTCGCGTAAATAATAACACTTTGTAGAAAACCGATGCCTTAGTAATATTGACGAGTTCATAAGGTCATTAGTATAATCTTAAAAATTGTTAGTCGGTTTGACTCTAGTTGCGAGTATTTGGAAGGTAAATAAGTTAATATTTTAATTTTATCCAAAATAGTACACAGCTACTGTCAAATATTTGTAGTAGTTTTATTTTTAAATAAATTGTAGTAGTTTTTTAAATAGTTTTGTAGTAGTTTTATTTTTAAATAAATTGTAGTGGTTTCTTAAATAGTTTTCTAGTACTTTTATTTTTAAACAGATCAGTTTCCAATTTAAAGACTGAATAGATGGTTGCTACTTGTTAATATGGAAACAAAAATGTGTGTTTGAACTGAAAGATGCTTTATGTTGGTTCTTGTTAAGGACTGACGAAAAGGTTTTTAATTTCAGTACGCAAAATTGCCCTTCCATCGAGAATGGTATGCGAACAACCGATTTCACATGAAGATACCCTGCGTTGAATGTTTTTAAACGGCCCGCCCTATTTTCATTATCGATTGCGGATCGTAGCATCATATGTTCCATTATTCAATTCCAATGTACTTCCCCTCGATTAAATTCCAATATATTACACGCCTGGCACTGCCAGCAATAATTTAACGCATATTACACCACTGTTCATCGGCGAACAATCAATCTGGCGATTTCTCTGATTTGCCGCTAATTCCTTAGGAATACCCGTTAATCTGTTAAATCCATCGCAAGATAAAATTAAAATTGAGATCCGATATACTTCACATTTGGCACAGACAATAATGAATTCACACATATAACAACACTATTGGCTAGTCAACAATTAATCAACTCATTTTTCTGCTAATCCGCTAAATCCATTATACTTGAAATAAGTCTTAGTTTCCAATACATTCCACTTCTTTTTTTATTCTCTTCGACCCCTCATATTTTGTCTCGATGAGGGCATTTGCCAAAGTGGTTTAATGAGTTTGTCAATAGTGTTTAAATAATTATTCCAGTAGGGAAACATCGAAACTATTTGCGTAATATAATATATGCATAATATAGTATAAATATTTGCATAATATAATATAAATATTTTGCATAATACAATATAAATATTTGGAGAATAGAATATATGCATAATATAATAAAAATATTTGCATAATACAATATATGCATAATATAATATAAATATTTGCATAATACAATATATGCATAATATAATATAAATATTTGCATAATACAATATATGCATAATATAATATAAATATTTGCATAATACAATATATGCATAATATAATATAAATATTTCCATAGTACAATATATGCATAATATAATTTAAAGATTTCCGTAATACAATATATACATAATATAGTATAAACATTTTCATAATATAATATAATTTGCTTAATATATTATATGCATAACATAACATAATTTGCATAATATAAACATAAATAGTACAATTACCTATTTGCAGTTTTTTTGTTTATGTTTTTTCTTTATGTTTTTTGAAAAATGTGAAGCATCCACAAGCAATCATAGCAGAATATCCCTCATACGCTTTCTTACTTCGCATCTGGCAATGTCAACAATAAATCCACGCATGCGCCAGCACACTCGATCAACCAATAATTAATCGGCCAATTTTCCTGTTTTGCCGTCGATCCTTCAGTAATACCTGTTAGTCCGCTGAATAATCAACCGCGGGCCAGAGCCGCTGATTAATAACGACGGCGGTTAATATGCACGGGAGCACATTAAAATTCCACGCCTGATGAATACATTCTAATTTTCTATCTTAGATGCGGCGACGCGGCATCTCCCATAACGATCTCCTGATTTTTCGTCCGATAATGCGGTATCGTTAACGAGCATCTCCCTCTATCTTACCCTCTCCCCTCTCTCTTTCTCTCCCGACCCGCCTTTCTCTATCCGTCTGTCTCCTTCTCTCTTTCTCCCTCGAATTCGCGTCTGTGCCGGGAGCGTTTCGAGTCGGGACGTTTATCAGGTCGAGCGATCGCGAAACGGCACCTCGCGATAATTGTGAAATATTAATAATAACGAGGAAACGGGTCCTGGCTCTCTGGCGCAACGCGTTGGGCAAATCGCATCTAGACATCGGCCCATGAGCGTATGAACGTGTTGGTGCGTGTACTGTGTCCGGCTTGGATGATGTCAGCTCGCCGTGGACGATAGCCGTGTTACTTTCTCATCAGGAGTTGTCTTGCGCGCGGTAAGAGACATTGTCGGCTGCAGTTTGCCGGCTGCTTTATGTTGCTGCTCGTCCAATTTGTGCACCATGGTTTATGGAGTGTGTAATTGCCGGAGCAAGGAAGTGTTTTCGAGTGCCGGCACTTTCTGAGTCGAACGTTCGATGTCGTTTTCCAGAATGCGGGACATTTCAGAAGCCGCATAAGTGAATATGTACCAATACGGTCCAGCGGCATTTTTTGAGATAATGAAAGCCGTGTAACTTCGTCAAGAGGAGTTATCTTGTGTCTTGCAAAAAAAATGTCCGCTATAGCAACGGAACTTGTGCGTTGCGTTGAGTTGTTGGTGGTTTAATTTGTAGATGATGATTACTGGTGTGTAATTGCACGATGAAATGCGGAAATGTTGTTTCCGAAAATACATGACAACTTTCTGAGTGCATACAATTTAATGTCTAGTTGTGCGTTGCATTATGTCGTTCGTGGACGGTATGGTTCGTGGAATGTTTGACTGTCAAGGTGGAAGACGAAAATGTTTTCAAGTGCGAGCACTTTCTAAGCCGAATGTTCGATGTGTCAAGGAATGGAAGATGAAAATGTACCAATACGGTCCAGTGGAATTTTTTGTGAACGCCTGGATGATGAGAGTCATGTAACTTCCTCAGGAGGAGTTGTTTTGTGTCTTGCAAAATATTGTCCGTTGTAGCAACGGAACTTGTGCGTTGAGTTGTAGACGACAGTTACTTGTGTGTATTTACACAATAAAATGCGAAGATGTTATTTCCAAAAATCCATTAAATTTTTTTGAGTGCACGCAATTTAATGTCTAGTTGTGCGTTGCGTTATGTCGTTCGTGGACGACAATTAACGCAAAATTCATGGACGGTATGGTTCGTGGAATGTTTGATTTTTAACATGGAAGACGACAATGTGCCCAATTGCCGGTGCTTTCTAAGTCGAATATGCGATGTCGTTTCATAGAATACAGGACATTTCAAAAGCCGCATAAGTGAATACCTATCAATACGGTCCAGCGGCATTTTTCGAGAACTCAGATAATGAGAGCCAGGTAGCTTCCTCAAGAGGAGTTTTCTTGGGTCTTGCAAAAAAAATGGCCCGTTGTAGTAACGGAACTTGTGCGTTGCGTTGAATTGTTACTGGACTAATTTGTAGATGACGGTTACTAGTGTGTAATTGGACGGTGAAATACGGCAATATTGTTTCCCAAAATACATAAAAATTTTTCTGAGTGGATGCAATTTAATGTTTCCAAGTGCCGGCACTTTCTGAGTTGTTTCACAGAATACGGGACAACATTTTAGAAGCCGCATAAGTGAATATGTACAAATACGATCCAGCAGTATTTTTCGAGAACTCGGATAATAAGAGCCGCGTAACTTTCGCAAAAGTAGTTATCTTGCGTCTTGTGAAAAAATGGTCCGTTGTAGCAACGGAACTTGTGCGTTGTGGTGAGTTGTTACTGGACTAATTCGTAGATGTTAGATACTGGTGTGTAATTGCACGGTGAAATGCGGAAATGTTGTTTCCGAAAATAAATGATAACCTTTCTGAATACACGCAATTTAATGTCTAGTTGTGCGTTGCGTTCCTAATTCGTGGATGGTATGGTTTGTGGAATGTTTGATTGTCAAGGTGGAAGATAAATATGTTTCCAAATGCCGGCAGCTTCTGAGTCAAACGTTAGACAATATTTCGAAGAATAATAACCCCTTGCCATACAAAGAGAGCACAAGTCGATGCATCTCGAAACTACTATTTAATTTGATGGAACTGAATGGGTGTAACAACTTTAAACAAAACAAAATATTTTCATACGCAAATATCATTTGGTAACCTTGTTATGTAATATTGTAATCAATTTCTGATTTAATTAATAATACATCTAATAATCTAATAAAAATCTCAAAATATGTCTAATAATAATCTAATCAATATTAGATTTTGTCAAGTTAAACAATGATCCAATAACACTGACTAATAAATTAGTAATTTACTTAGAAATAGCCAAAAAAGTCTAGAACGGCATATCAACTATTGATGTCCCCCATACGTAATTTCACACACAAAATTCCAAAGACCGCGCGTAATTGCAAATCTACCGACACAGTCGACCCGCATTTTTTCAAAACCCTTAAAATCAAAACCCACCCTCTTCAAATCATCAAGCCGCCTTACCTCATATTACCGTATATTACCATTCTCCGAAATCTGCCGCTTCCACCGCCGTAAGGCACCTAACAGTAAGCGCAATAAAACTGACCTTACATCACCTAATCTCATTCACACCGTGAATCATTCTTGTACCGTTCCAGCGTCATTAGCAAACTCAACCTGCATGTGCGCGCGTAATTACAAATCTACCGACACAGTCCACCTGCATTTTTTCAAAACCCACCCTCTCCAAATCATCAAGTCACCTTACCCCATATCAACTCTCCATTGCGTATTACCGTGTATCACCATTCTCCGAAATCTGCCGCTTCCACTGCCGTAAGGTACCTAACAGTAAGCGCAATAAAACTGACCTTATATCGCCTAATCTCATTTACACCGTAAAAAATTCGTCTGCCGTTTCCAGCGTCATTAGCAACCGCACCCTACATATGCGCATGTAATTACAAATCTACCGACACAGTCCAACCGCATTTTTTCAAAACCCTTAAATTCAAAACCCACTGTTTCCAAATCATTAAGCCGCTTTATCCCATATCAATTCTCCATTGCGTATTACCGTGTATTACCATTCTCCGAAATCTGCCGCCGTAAGGCACCTAACAGTAAGCGCAATAAAACTGACCTTACATCGCCTAATCTCATTTACACCGTAAATCATTCCTCTGCCGTTTCCAGCGTCATCAGCAACCGCACCCTGCATATGCGCGCGTAATTACAAATCTACCGACGCAGTCCACCCGCATTCTTCCAAAACCCTTAACCCTGTGACTCCTGAATGCTTCCGGCCAAAGCGCTCGCTCATGTCGAAACACTTTTCGCTAGCGTGAACTCTATTGATTGATTATGTAAGGCGCAACTAACTTCTAATGATAATTCTTCATTTCCGCCAAATTAAATAATGTAAGAAAATTATTTGCTAAAGAATGCATCTATATTCGTCTCGTGCATTGATAGTTACAAATCTACCGTTACAGTTTACCCGTATTTTTTTTACACCCTTAAACAAAAACCCACCCTCTCCAAATCATCAAGCATATATGCGCCCATAGTCGACACCGATACAATTTCGGCGGACACATGTATGCGTTCATAGCAGTCAAAGGGCTAAATTCAAAACCCACCCTCTTCAAATCATCAAGTCACCTTACCCCATATCAATTTTCCATTGCGTATTACCGTGTATCACCATTCTCCGAAATCTGCCGCTTCCACAGCGGTAAGCCACCTAACAGTAAGCGCAATAAAACTGACCTTACATCGCCTAATCTCATTTACACCGTGAATCATTCCTCCGCCGTTTCCAGCGTCATTAGCAACCGCACCCTGCATGCGCGCGCGCGCACCATTCAAGGTGGACATTGTACTTGTCCCTGCCCACAATGTACCCGAACGACGTTCCACACACACACACCTCGTACAATTCTCACTTACACACCCGCAGATGCCGACGACGACGACGACGGCGACGACGTCGATGAGGACGACGTTACCATCGGGACCGCTATCTCGCTTATTTATGCCTCGGTCGCTCGCTAATAATATCGTTATGTAAATTCGTTAAGTTCTCGGGAGCGATTCGCGCCGCTATAATGTGCCCACGCCAACCGTCGGAATCGACTTGTGCCGGGGCGATTTCGATACGACGCCGGCGACGCTTGTGTAGGTGCGTATTTGTGTCGGTACCCTGCGTTTCGTGAGAATGTGTGCGTGTGCCGTACAAGGGCGTAGCCTGCGTGTATCGCCGATCTCTAACGACCGGGAAATTAGCGCCGCGGAAATGAAAGGGCCCGATGATTTGTACGCAATCGATCGAGGTCCGTTTGGGAATTGGGCCGGCGATCAACGGGCGGTTTCGGGCGAGTCGAATGGCGCGGATTAAAGAGAGTTTCAGGGGTTTGGGCCTGCTGCGAGTCGGGTTGGTGGGGGTAAAGTGAACTTGGCATTTTTGGAGTAGGGCTTTTGGAGAAAGGGGTCTGCGTATCGTGACTATTAACATTTTAACACGTTGAGTGCCACGCGTATTTCGTATTGTGGTATAGCAATGGACTAGTAACAGATTGAAATTTACTCGATACCGATATGTAAACATATTAGGGTCATTGTTTCTTGTCGTAGTAGAAGATGTTTACGTTTAGAATGAAATGCTTATGGGCATTCATTCAACGCATAATGCGCCAAGTCTGTTTTGTCTTGTTTACCGTTGGCCCGCTAAATAAAATTTCATCGAAATCGACTTGCGGCCACGGTTCTGTTTAGGTTATGACAGTATAATACATATATTTTAGAAATGCGACACAATCTGGTAGAGTAATGGCAAAAAAAATGACTAAACATGTTGCCACATTTTGTGATACATGCGAAGGACAATCGTTTTTATGTTTACCGTGTTTCAATAAAATCCATTAAGCTTTTTGATAAGAAATATATAAATGCATTAACAATGCAATACTGTTATAAATAAAACTGAAGTAAATTTTAAATAAGTTTTCAGTAATTACTTAAAACAATGTAAATTTGTTAGTTTTTTATCATATTTTAAACCGTGGCCTAAACAGAAAGTTCAGTGTCCACCACCGATGCCTGACATAACGCTCAATGTGTAAAGGACCGCTCACGAGTTTTCTCGTGTTTTCTACACGCTGTGTTTGGATGTCACTTATTTTGATACATAGTATCTATTTTGTTTATTTAATTATGTTGTCTATTTAAGTATCAATATTCAATGCATTAAACGCGATTGTCTTCATGTTTTTCTCGTATTTTTATTTTTTAGTAAAAAAAGTTATGGTAATTATTAAAAAAACATAATTATTTTTAGTAATACCTAAAGTACTTCCAATTATGGAATTTCTGAAAGTTTTGCGAAAATTGCTTAATAAATAACAAAGTTATGATTTTTTGGAACGTACAAGTTTCTCAAACACGTGCGGTCCCAAGCGTATTTCTTAAAGATTTCTTAGTGGTCCTTAAACTGTTAAGATGAATTTTGTCGTATGCGGTACGGATACAGGTGTGGGAGCTTAACCCTTTCGAGACTGTTGGGACATATATGTCCCAGCCAAGTTTAATCGTTGATTCCAACTATTAATCAATTAAAATTTCTTGCACATTGCTTCATTGTGAATTGCTTCATTGTGTAATTCTATTGTTACATTCCTTAAAATCTAGTACCACGATTTCTAGCTGTCAAAATGTTCGTTAAGTGTGAAATATCAGCGCGGTAACATAATTTGTAGATAGTTTTGGAAAAGTGATTAAGATATATGGATAAAGTGAGCCGTAAGTTTTTTGCTTGTTTTTTATTAGCTCTTTTGAATATTTTTATGTAGCCAATTTAAATTACTTAGTCCTTTATGTAAAAAAAGCGGTGGGGTATATATATCTCAGCCATCTTTCAAACCGGGATTAAGATGTCCTCGCAGTCTTATAACTTCCAACCGCTGTTTTTATATTACTGTTTTTTGCTATTACATATAATACACTACATATGTATCAATTGACAATAAATTTTTTCATAATCTTTATAATACTAATGGGACATATATGCACAAGTGCGCAGGCCGAGTGGGACATATGTACATATATGTCCCAGGCTTTAACTTTGCACTGATGTAAAAAAAATCATTTGTTTTCTTTTACCCTATTATAATGAATAAATTCTTCACCAGAAGTATTAAAAATATAACTTGCCTCTTTTATTTTCTTAACAAAAAAATCCGCTTCGAAAGGGTCAAGGTCGTGGTAAGTTGTAAGGGGGTAAGTTGTAAAGTTGTCCCTTCCTGTATAAAAAGAACGGTTTAAATATTGACGTCAAACCAGGGAAAAATTTTTAACAAAACTTACTGGAAGAAGGTAACGGTGAAAAAAGTGCCTTCTACGGACTGTGTCAACTGCTCTTTGCATATTTTGACTGTAGAAGAGAATCTGGTGGTATAACGTCGGAAATGGGTGTAAGGCGAAGCAAAGTTCCAGAGAATGTCCAAACTGTAATTTTCTGGTACTTTTTCTACTGCTTCTTTGCATACTACTATCACTGAATAGGTTCTTATGACATAAATATACCAAGAGCGTACCCGTTATATAGACGTTAAAAACAAATGATTTTTGAGAAAGATAATGCCATGAAATATTGTAGAATACGTACGTAATATAAAAATCATAAGTTTCCAACTATTTGTTTACTCGACATCAAAACTCTGCACAGGAAAAATTAACGTTTTTAATGTGTCTTCTCATACTTACAGCTATATAACTTTAAAATAACTACCACCTACGTTAATTGATATGTCTTTATAATTATATAATGGTCAAAGACAGTAATAATAATATAATAATGATTGATTATCATTTAGAGCAGAGAGTGGATTCTTCTTCTCACCAATTCCAGAAATGCTTATAGCTTTATTCACTATATTTCTGATGCACATTATTCGCCAAATGTGACGACGATTTATTACCACCAGTTGTACTAATAACTAAAGTCGACAGCGATCTTTTTCGAACGAGAACGGAGAATAAAGACTGTCGATTGAAGTGTCTGTCGAGGTTTGTACGTTTGTCCTTAATGGGACGGCGTAATAGACAAGATAAAAAGATAGTGTGTCAGTTACAATTAATGAAAGCTTCAATTACAATTGATGAAATCGTGCCAAAGATATCGCAGACGCCATGTATGGTCACGGCATACTAGGTTCTATTGTGGAATTCAATTTTCTCCAATTTCTGTGTTCACTCACTTTCGCCGTCCGATTAGTTTGCTTTTCATTGAGTTTGGTTTTGACAAAAGATTTACATTTATCCATATACCTTTATTACTTATACGTTCCTCAACCTCTTTTGAAGTTGTATAAAATCAAGCGTAACGTCAGGTGTATTTTTTGTAAAAACACATACTGACAAACATTAGTAGCTCCGAAATTAGGGGGGTTTTATGTAATAAAATTTGTGTAAACATTTCATCCAATAAAAGAACCTATTACTTTCCTTCGAACCTATTTCTTTCGAACGTTTAAAAGCAAAATCTTTTAAACAAAATTCAATACTGAAATATATAATATATATAATATATAAAAAATATATAATATATAATATATAATATAATATATATAATATTTCATCCAATAAAAGAACCTATTACTTTCCTTCGAACCTATTTCTTTCAAACGTTTAAAAGCAGAATCTTTTAAACAAAATTCGATACTGAAATCGCAAGTGCAGATAGATGAAGACCTGCAACAACGCAGAATTTCGAGAAAAAATAAGCCACATTGTAAGTGTATCATATCTGCACCCATGCTCTCTGTATTCCATAGAAAATAACACACACACGTTTATGGCATTTTCTATTATGCTAGCGCAGACTGCCGAAGAAAAACCCTCAGTGCTTTAACAGATTCGCGGACATAAATGCTATAGCATTCATTTTCATAATGATGCAGAATGACATGAATGCCATAGCATTCAAATCTTAAAGCTAAATTGGGAAGATATAAAAGTAGACAAAATGAAAGCATTTATTAGTGTTACATTGAATATGAGAACTATGCCTATATCCTGCCAATTGCTTTAAACGATATCATACACTCGAAAATTACAATAATTTATAATTAATATTTTCATTTACAAAATGTTCATATAATAATAATAAAATAAAATTAAAAATATCTTGCCTTTCAAATATCATATGCATATTTTACCTTTAAATAAATAACACATTGCCTGTCAAATTTCATATGCATATTCTACTTTTAAATAAATAACACATTACAAGGCCACATACAGCAAAAAAAAGTCCGAGTGCAAAGGGTTAACAGTGGAAAAATGGCATGAATGCTATAGCATTCAAATCTTAAATTCAATTATTTTTAATTCAATTTTATATAACCTTAAGTTTTTGTAATTATTATACTTGTCAAGATAATGACTAACTGAACTAAAATATGATAATCTGACTACCCTTATAAAATGTGTTTAATCAAATTTCGGATATCACAACCACTTTAAAAATAAAATGACTGTCAATTTTTGCACCTCGCTGAAACTTTTAATATCCGCGAACGTGTTAACACTTTGACTGCCGTGATGGTCATCGATGACCGGTGCAAGAGATTTTACCGAAGAACCGAAATATTTGAAATAAGTAGCAATAATTATTTTATAAATGCAGATATTGTAAAAATAGTGATGCGATGCTTTGGTCTCCAATACCTGCACATTATTTACATTTTGCATAATTTAATTCTGGAGGAAAGTTTTCAAATTTATTATTTTCAAACTTAGAAGATATTGAATACAATTTTAGTAAAACTAAATATTGCATAATAAATAGTCTAAGTTCTTATATTTAGATTATATAAAAAATACGTGGAAAATTATTTTCACAAAAATGTATTAACACGTTCGCGGACGTGAATGCTATAGCATGCATTTTCATGGTGATGCAGAATGACATGAATGCTATAGCATTTATTTTCATGATGATGCAGAATGACATGAATGCTAGCATTCAAATCTTAAAGCTAATTATTTCTAATATAATTTTATATAACCTCAAATTTTTGTAATTATTATACCTGTTAAGATAATAAATAACTGAACTAGTATATGATAATCTGACTACCCTTATAAAATGTGTTTAACCAAATTTCGGATATCACAACCAATGTAAAAACAAAATGACCGTCAATTTTTGCACTTCGCTGAAACTTTTAATGTCCGCCAACGTGTTAAAGCACATTGACGAAATTCTAAAAGTAATAAAGCCGTACATACCGAACGCAATAAAATAAAATAACGTTGATAAAGAAGTGAAAAAATGTTGCTCCTCAGAATTTGCAGAATATCCGCGACAAACGGGTTTATACGCGTACCTCCTCGTCGAAAAATATAATCCTATCAGCGTTGCCTTGGACGCATGGACCAAACGACGTGAACCGTCGACAAAATGAACGACGAAAGCTACGACAAGACTAACTCGCAGATACTTGGCTCATTCGCGAAAGATCGCCGAAAGATTAGGAATATCCTCGTCCCCGTTCGACTTATCGGATCGACGCTCGGTTTGCCGCAGATTCTCGTCTTCGATTCGTCCGTGGCCAGAAGATAGTCGCCTATTTATCTGACAGACGCGTGCTCCAGCGTATGCCAGCCGTCTAAACCAACGTTTTATATTAGTCGCCGTCACCGTTTTAGTTTTTCAGCCCGTCTACGATTGTTCCCTAATTATCGGACGTGTTTTTCGTCTCTTTAACTTCGTAGATTCGTAATCTGGCAGTTTGCCTTAAAAGATAACATCTAGCTTAACGCCTAAAAACATAGGGTAAATTTAGGATTTTTTTTTAATTATATGATATAACATATCGAAATTTGTTTTGTTTTTTATGTTTTTACTTCAAAATGGAGGCGCTGGAGCTTCCGAAGTAGAAGTGCATTTTTCGCTAAGCACTTTCGCTAAGCACAAAAAGCAAATTTTTTTTCTTAATCTATATTAAATTTGCTAGAGAAGTACGCACGTATACGGTAAAATATTGATTTTTGTAGAAATGGTGAACATGTGGAGAAAAGTACTAATTTTCATAAAAAAAATGCGTCGAAAAAATATTTATAATAACGAAAGTTTTTAACCGATCTTAAAAATCATGTGTACTTCTCTCGAGAATGTAGATTAACAGCTACAGTAAAAATTTCAAGTGAATCGGAAAAAATTTGTTTAAGTTATGCTGCAAGCCAATTTAAGAAACGTAGTTTCGAGAAAAATGCATTTAAAGTATTGAGTAACGATGTTTCATATGATTTTACTAGTTTTACCATATTTACGATTATTCTGCAATGCCTGCACCATATAGGTGTTCTTCTACATTAAGGGCCGCTTGGGATTTTTCGAGTCAGTTAAATTTAGTAAAAACTAGAGCTAGTTCGTATTTTCAGTTTTTTTACAGTTAATAAACAGTTCTTTCAAGCCTACTTTAAAAAATATTTTCGCGTATAAGACAAATTGCACCTTATTTTTAAGACTAAAATATCATTTAAGACAAAAAAAATGTTTTCGATTTTTTGAAAAATTAAGGTAGATGTTACCCCTTAAGGCCGCGTGTCGCGTAATTTTACCGCGGACTTATTTGTTCGAGAAATCGCAAAAAATTGCTATTGTCATTTAGTACACAGTAACTCATGGCGAATCTTATGGCTCGGTGTATTTAATAACACTTTTATGTTCTCCTATTCGCTGGATGTTTCTAATAAAAAACAAAGCATTAATATATACCAGCACGCTTTTGTATTATTAGGTCGAGTCATAAGTAACTTCAGTTTGTTTTATCAGACAGTTATTTTGCTTTCATTGAATAACAAAGTTATATTAATTTATTATTTATGACACATTCTCCCATATTTACATATACAACGTCTTTCTTTTAAGTATATACGATACAATGATTTGGACTGGAAGAAATGTTCGACAGCCTGACTGACTTGCTCTTCAGAATTGAAGAGATTGTGAGGTACCCATACTCCTAACTTGTTGACTTTCCCTAATTTCTCCAGGTGGCGGTTAACAGTTGATTGTGAGGTATTTGTTGGTTCTTCTTTTAGGGTCGTATCTCCATCACAGAATTTTACAAACCATCTATATTACTGCTTTTGTTCTGATCAATATCAGTCCTCACCGTTATTATATTTTTTCATTCGTCTTAGCGCTATTAACCTTATTTAAATATCAAAGTATTACATGTCGAATATGCACTTTTTAACTTTCCATTTCACAAGTTAAGAAAAACAGTTGAATGTAACATGCACCACATACAATAGGTAACAGAAGACGAATTGAATCCTCATCTATATAGTGAAAACAAAAACTCGTTTGTTTCCGTGTAGATAGATTCTACCTAGAATACTACATAGAATAGATTTTAGCTGTTACCTGAAGTTAGATGAGTTACAGTTTATAGGGATAAATTAATAGTGTTTTTATTTGCCTTTTTTAAATTTGTGACGACTATAGACGTCATGCGTGTAATAGTAGGAAATGTAAAAATCGCTGAGAAAATAACGGCTTCGGGTTGACAACAACAAGTAATCTATGAAAAATGTTCAATTTAAGCAAAAGTAAACTATGTATATTTATATAGTATATTATTATATTATTATAGTGTATTTTATTATAGTTTTATTATAGTTATATTATTATAGTGTATTTTATGAAATAGTATACATACATATTTTCGAGTATATTTTTAGTATAATATAGTACTCTACAAAATACACCATCTACACTACTGCTTTTGTTCTGATAAACAAATATCGGTTCTAACCGTTATTAATTTCTTTCCATTCTTTCTAAGACCCACTCTAACGTTCTTTGTATATCAAATATTCACACATTCCCGTATATTTACATATACAACGTATATACTGTCTTTTGCAGTATATACGATACAATCATTTTGCAAAGCACCAAATACACAACACCTCTACAATTTTATTTAAATATATTTTAGCACATTCTTTTTACATTTTTAGCGTATTTAGATTAAATATAAAGTATACTATGAAATAGTGTACATACATATTTTAGGGTATATTTTTAGAATGGTATAGTACGTTGTAAAACAGACCATCTACACTACTGCTTTTGTTCTCATAAACAAATATCGGCTCTAACTGCTATTAATTTCTTTCCATTCTTTCTAAGATCCAGTTTAACATTCTTTGTATATCAAATATTCACACATCCCGTATATTTACACATACAACGTATATACTGTCTTTTGTAGTATATACGATACAATCATTTTGTAAAATACCAAATATACGAGTACAACACCTTTACAATTTTATTTAAATATATTTTAGCACATTCTTTCCACTTTTTAGCGTATTAAATTAAATATAAAGTGATATAATCATGTACAACATATTAAAGGATATATTTTTAAAAAAATCTATAAAATATATATTTATAGCTTTTGTTTTATAAACAAATATCAATCTGATGGAAATTAATTTCTTTCCATTCATCATGCAAACGTTCTTTGTATATCAAATATTCAACTTGTTCTTTTATATAATATATTTGGGCAATCATTTTAATGGAAATATATAACACCTTTCATTTTGCAAACATATTCTAGTACATTAAATACATATTTAGCGTACTTAGATTAAATGTAAAGTATATTATAATGCAATACACGAAAATACGCTACAGCCGTTGTTTCCGGGAATGCGTCAACAGTCGACAGAAAAAATATCGCCGCGCATGTTCGGGCATTAACGTGTTGAGCGACACGAACTAACCGTGAATCGAAGAAAACGATCGAAGAATTCGTGCCCACTACCTGCGACGCCGTTGCAGCGAGATAAAACGGTGATAGGGAGATCAATGAAGGCGATAGCCAAAGTTATTACCGGATAGAGGGAACGAGATAGAGAAATGCCGAGCGAAAGATAGAGACGCAGATAGATAGAGCCGTAAGGGGTGGGGTTTGGGGAGGAAACGGTTGCCAGAAGAAGAAGAAAGAGAGAGAGAGAGAGAGAGAGTGAGGCCGAGGGAAGGAGAGCTGGAACCCCGATAAGCAGAAACAGTTATCAAGAAATGGAAATGACTGATAAGCCTGGCTAGAAAACGGACGCGGGATATTCTTGATTCCTTAATGCCTGCATTAAGGCGGACGCGGTAGCGGGAATTTTTGCACCGACGCGACGAAAAACGAAACACGCGCGAGACGTTAAGACGCGATTCAAAATAGCGCTGCGTCAGAGACCATTAAGCAGCGCAAAAACGCGCCGATCCGCTGTCGATTTCTAACGGTCAACGTTTCCTGTTGCTTCCGAGGCGGCGTGTCCTTGTCTTTAGAAATTCGAGTTTTTGTCAACGGTGCGGTTGACGTTGTTTTCTGTCGTTCGCTGTCAGGTTGGAAGATTAATACGCGTCTAAACTTGTGGCTGTGTGCGAATGAGCAAGCTCTTCGTGGTTCAAACCGTATCTTCCTTAACCAGTTAACCCATTCGAGACGACGATCTTTTTCGAACACGGTCCCCAGGAGCGATTTTTTTTTCTTTATATTGTTCAGTTTTAATAAAAAAAATATGTTTATTGTGGAAATCACCCAATTCGTAAGTGAATTCACATAAATAAGATCATTGCACACCGGGTGTGCAACTCGCTCCTCGGAACATTTTTATTACGAGGAACGGATTAAACACCATGTGTGCAATGTGAGAAAAAATAAAAATACATCATTAAAAAATTTATGAACATTTATTTCAAAAATAGTTAGATAATATAAAATCGATACTATGCTTTCAATAATAAAGAACAGAATATAATGCAAAGAAAATGTTTAAAAGTAGTAAAAAGTTTAAAAAAAAGTTGAATAATGTAAAAAATAACATAAACGATAAATAAATTTAAAAAAAAAATGTCTAAAGATAATAAAGTAATGTAACTCAGTAATAAAAATGAAAATATAGTTTGTAAATACATTTTTAGGAAATAGTACACTGATCGTAAAGAAATGAATACATTAGTTGGTTGATGGTAGCGCTGAAAACAGTCTTCCAAACATAATCCAGGATTACCGACACAAGCAGGACAAGAGTAATTACTACGTTTATATTTTCCTTCTTTGTAGCACTGTCGGCAATTCATAATATTTTATATGTAAGAAAGGCTTCAGATAATTTTTAGATTTTTTGGTACACAGTAAAACCAATGCCAAATTTTGTTTTCCTGTACTGTACTGATTTCATTAGTTCAAGAAAAATCTTATTTCGGTGACTAGTTTACTCAGAATAACTGATAATTGCACATTACTGTTATTGCACATACGGTGTGCAGGCCGTCTTATAGCCTGAGAAATCAATTGCACACACGGTGTGCAATCTGTCTCGAATGGGTTAAGGAGGTATTCCCATGTGAACCCCTAAAAAAAAACAAATTTTCAACAGTTTTTTTTCTCAGAAACTGTTGCATACAATTGCGCAAACTTTATTTTTCTGAAAAGGTAGGGTCTAGGACAATAGAGGAACATTTTTTTATCGTTTAAAAATACTTGTGTATTTAATTATATTGGTGGTTTTGCACCCATTAAGAAAAATTGTATTGTGTTGGTGTAGACAATTCCGGCTCTCCTGGACATCTAAGACAGAAAGTCGAAAGAGATTATTAATCTGCATGAATGTGGTTATCGCGTGAACCTCAGGTTTCAAGTTTCCATGAAAATTAACAAAATAGCGGCGTTTTGTAAAAAAAGCAATTTTTTGCGCTACAAATAAGGCAAAATTATGGGTTATAATCAAAATTTTAACATGATTGAGCTTTATGCGATAGCCACGAGTATGCTGAATATTGTGTTAAAATTTGAAGTCGATCTATAAAGCCGTTTTTAAGTAATCAGAGCCTCAATAATCATTAAGTAATCAGAGCCAAGAAAAAGTAATTAGAGCCTCTGTTTTGAAACGTTATTTGTAGTCAAAAATGATGGAAAATATGCAAAAAAAATCGATTTTTTCGACCCGTCACATTGGAATACCCCTTCAAGCGTGAAATTTAATTTTGTAAATTTCTCACAGGGTGCGGAATTAAAATCAAGCAATGGCGTGTATACACGTCGAACGCAGGATGAATGATTAAAATGAAGGAGAGAGAAGTAAAGACTTGTTTTTCTTAAAGTTAAGAATAAAAGAATAAAGATTTAGGGGGAAGGGTAAGGGTTTGAATCTTTTAACACGTTGCTACCATGCGTATTTTACTATATTAAAACCGCAATATGACGAAGTACTATAGAATATGATTGAATTGTGCAAAATGAAAATAATGCGAAGGTATCGGACATCAAAGAACTGAATCACTATTTAACATTAATTGCATTTCCAAAATTATAAATGCTACCGATTGGGTATTTTTTTAATCGTTCTTGACACCTTTTGCGTCGGTCACTGATGATCATCATCACAATCAACCTGTTAAATAGTGATTGTCATTACAAATAGTAAATTACATCGTTCAACACTCAAAAGTCAGAGGACTATTACGTCTCATCTTTTTTTTTTCTCAAACGTCTCGCTCACTTATACTATTTGCAACATTAACAACTGGTCCCGATCGTCGACTTTACGGAAATTCGAACCGCCACCATCAATCTTCCCAGACACTATTTTTTCCACACCTATTTTCACCTCTCCGATTGTACTGCATCAAATTTTACCGGTGCACTCATACAGTGAGAACTCGCCTTCATTTGATCGGTCCGAAAAGAATTATAATCTGGTAAATACAAATCAATTAGAGATATAAAGATAAATTATTAGTCAAAAAGGACGGAATCGCCTAAACCGACTCTGGAATATTAATTCTATGACTATAAACTATGACTATAAATGCAAATGACTATCACGTCACATCTGAATTTTCTTTTTTCTCAAACATCTTCGTCACTTATACTATTTGTAACATTAACAACTGGTCTCGATCGTCGACTTTACGAAAATTCGAACCGGCACCAATCAACCAGGCACTATTTCTTCCATACCTATTTCCACCTATCCGATTGTACTGCATCAAATTTTACCGGTGCAGCCGTACAGTGAGAACTCGCTTTCATTTGATCGGTCCGAAAAGAATTATAATCCGGTAAGTAAATCTAAACGTAGCACACATACGTCAGCGTGTTCGCGGCGGCAAATAAATGGCGAGCGGAAACCGTTGGGTCGAGCACGCGAAATTTCACGCGTCGTCGAGTAATCGGTGGACGCGCGGGCTAATTAACGATCAGACTCGATCAGTCGCGATTGAGTATCGGCGCTCAAAGGCGGCGAGGAACGTTACGTGTGTTGATTTACGAGCGCCGCCGTTCTCCCGTGACATTTGCATTTTGACTCGGGCGTGGAGACGCGTGCGTTGCGAAATCGAATTGAATATCTCATTCTACGAGCCGCCGCTCGCCTTAATCCGGTGTGCCACTGGTTTCCCTCCATCGCGTGCACTGTATTCTCCTCTATAGAGGCGTGCACACGCGTGCATGTGCGATGGTGCTGACCTTGCGCAATGCGATCGATGAAAGTGTGTGCGTGCGTTCGGTGTCTATCGTCTTTTCATGGGATGCACAATTATGATATTGTGGTGGTCGGCGGTATGTGATACGATTAGAGAAAGGCTCCGCGGTGTGGAAGAAGGTGGAGCACGACGAAGTGTGCAGACGCATGCTGGGTCAAAGACGAGTGTGATGTATACAGAGGGACATTATGAAATGATGTAGGGTGGATATGAACGGTGGGATGTATCGTAAGTTTCAATGTAGAAGATGAGCGTCAGAGTTCGGAATTTTGTAGTTGCGACGCATATTAGGTGCTGGACATATTTAGCTGGACTGTATTTAAATATTTGTTGTTACTGATACTTCACTGATACTTAACGTCCAATTATTTAACCAACTGTTTTTACTCATTATGTTTCTTGTATAACTGTTCCTTTTTTAATTTTGCGTGGATTCACTACGATATTCGTCTTTATTTTTAAAATAAAGGTAACTGTGACCATTTACTGTTTTTTTTTTTGTCAATATGTACATATACATATATATAATGGTGTGGAAGAAGGTGGAACACGATGAAGTGTGCAGACGCATGCTGGGTCAAAGACGAGTGTGATGTATACAGAGAGACATTATGAAATGATGTAGGGTGGATATGACGGTGACACGTACCGTAAGTTTCAATGTAGGAGATGAGCGTAGAGACTTCGGAATATCACAGTTGGCATATATGCTAGGTGCTGGGCATGTATTTAAGTATTTGTTGTTGTTACTGATACTTAACGTCGTAGATGCGAATATCGAGTAGACCTGTCATTAAAACTAAACGTACCGGTACTTTACACTTACCAATTCTTACCAATAAATGGTAAAAATAATTCTTCTTATGTAATAAGCGCTGATTTTCAGAAAGAAATTGCTAATTTATTAAAGCGAGAAAGTTAATAATCGGATGATATAAGAATTTACAGAAAATCAAATGAGCGAAAGAAATAAAAATTGATATACGATTTTAAAGACAAATTTTGAAAGGGGCCATTTGACCCCGCTTGGAATGTTTATTGTTAAAAACTTATTGAAATCAATTATTTAACCAACTGTTTTTACTTGTAAATTTCTCTTTCTCTTCTTTTAATTTTGCGTGGATTCACTATCATATTCGTCTTTATCTTTAAAATAAAGTTAGCTATGACACTGTTTTTTGTCAATATGTACATATACGTATATATATAATGGCGTGGAAGAAGGGGCAGTACGACAAAGAGTGCAAACGTATGCTAGGTCAAAGACGAGTGTGATGTATACAGAGGGATATTATGAAATGATGTAGGGTGAATATGAACGGTGACACGTACCGTAAGTTTCAAAGTAGAATATGAGCGTCCAGAGTTCGAAATGTTATCCTTGACACACATGTTAGATGCTGGGCATATTTAGCTGGACTGTATTTAAATATTTGTTGCTGTTACTGATACTTTTATTGATACTGGTTCCTGATACTTTTATTGATTGATTTATTGATACTGGTTACTGATACTTACTTCGCTGATACTTGGTACTGATACTGATACTATTATCTATTACCCATCGCATGTTACACTATCATTTTACCAATACACCATCAATAAATCTTACCGATACTTTATGTAATTCTGCTCCTGAAATCCGGAAACGTAGTGTAGGAGCCGAGGTAGACGGTCCTTTAATTGGTGAGCAAACGTCACCTATGATCCTCAATGACCATATTGCGATATCATAGATGACAAGTTTGTTGAATTGTGTTGTTTGGTTGCGTAGTAGTGAGTTGACGCCGAAACGAAAAGATGAAAAGACGTAAAGACGAAACAACAAAAGATTAGAAAAGAGACTAAAGTGTTTTGATTGTGTTATTATTGTTTATAAGTATTGTACTTTCTAGTTTCACATATCTAAACCCTACACTATTATCAACACTTCACATAACTGCTTACCGAACGTTTACGACCGCAGTTGCAAGTTGCCAGTCCATCCCCAAGCACACCAGCAGCCTCCCACCTTAAAATATTAACAGGTCTTATCATATTGAAGTCTACAAACCGGGAACGACTTCTGTTGCGTCCTCCAGTTTGCTGAGCGGACGATAGAATATTGTTTATGAATATGATACTCTCTAGTTTCACGTTTCTAAATCCTACACTAGTATCAACACTTAGGACGATCGAATATTGTTTATAAATATTATACTTTCGAGGTACACCTCTCGAAACGAAAAGAGGAAAAGGCGAAACGACAAAACGACAAAAGTTTAGGAAACAAGACTAAAGTGTCTTGATTGTATTATTATTGTTTATAAATATGATACTCTCTAGTTTCATATTTATAAATCCTACACTAGTATCAACACTTAGAGCGATAGAATATTGTTTACAAATATTATACTTTCTAGGGTCACCTCTCTAAATCCGACACTATTATCAATACTTAGCATAACTGCTTACCGAACCTTCACGACCACAGTTACAAATGCCAGTCCGCCCCGAAGCACACCAACGACCTCCCACCTTAAAATATTAACACGTCTTGTCATATTGAAGTCTGCAAACCGGGAATGACTTCTTTTCCGTCCTCCGGTTTGGTGAGCGAAGGACGATAGAAAGAGAGAGCATAACGGCCGAGAACGCGTCTGAAAGTCGAACGGCACGGCGCTCTGGCTAAGTAATCAGATGTTATCAGGCGGCCCGGCGATTGGCCGCAGATCGTCTATCTCCACGCTCGGATAAATGTACTGCCCGTCTCCCCAGGCTCATTTTCATCCCCCCACCGGCTCTCTTTTCCACTGGCCGCGCACTTCGTCAAATACGTCTTGCTCTCGCGTATGCACACCCGTGCGTGTGGATTTGAGTTTCGATGTCGGAGATAGCGCATTGAGACTTCCGAAGAATGGGAAGAATGTTGCTGGCAAATTGATGGCTGGCATGTGTTGCGCGACTTGTAATGCGGCGGGGTGATAAACGTCTGAAATTTTAAATGTTTGAACTTTGAGTACTGAGACTTCGGAAGATAGGTGTATTGAAACTTTAAATGGTTGGAACTTTGAGTACTGAGACTTCGAAAGATAGACGTATTGTAATGTTAAATGGTTGGAACTTTGAATACTGAGAGTTGGGAAAATAGGTGTATTGAAATTTTAAATGGTTCAAACTTTGAATACTGAGAGTTCGGAAGATAGATGTATTGAAATTTTAAATGATTGGAACTTTGAGCAGTGAAAGTTGGAAAGAAAGGAAGGTATTTTAGGCAAATATTCGGCGCGGATGTGTTGACGTTTATGATAGGGTGATAGATTATCGAAACTTTAAATGGTTGAAACTTTGAGTACTGACACTTCGGAAAATAGATGTATTGAAATTTTAAATGGTTGGAACTCTGTGTACTGAGACTCCGGAAAATAGGTGCATTGAAATTTTAAATGGTTGGAACTTTGAGTACTGAGACTTCGAAAAATAGATGTATTGAAATTTTAAATGGTTGGAACTTTGAGTACTGAGACTTCGGAAAATAGATGTATTGAAATTTTAAATGGTTGGAACTTTGAGCACTGAAAGTTGGAAAGAAAGGAAGGTGTTTTAGGCAAATTTACGGCGCGGATGTGTTGATGTTTGTGATAGGGTGATAGATTACTGAAATTTTAAATGGTTGGCACTTTGAATACTGAGACTTCGGAAAATAGATATATTGAAATTTTAAAAGGTTGGAATATTGAGTACTGAGACTTTGAAAGATAGATGTATTGAAATTTTAAATGGTTCGAACTTTGAGTATTGAGACTTCGGAAAATAGATGTATTGAAATTTTAAGTGCTTGGAACATTGAGTACTAAGAGTTCGGAAGATAGATGTATTGGAATTTTAAATAGTTCGAACTTTGAGTATTGAGACGTCGAAAGATACATATATTAAAATTTTAAGTGGTTGGAGCTTTGAGTACTGAGAATTCGGGAAATAGATGTATTGAAATTTTAAATGGTTGGAACTTTGAGATCTGAGACTTCGGAAAATAGATGTATTGAAATTTTAAATGATTGGAACTTTGAGCACTGAAAGTTGGAAAAAAACGAAAAAATATTGAAAGTTATATAAAACATATATCCAAAGTTTAATTTTCATTCATTATGTATAAATAAACTTTATTGAAGTTCATTTAGATTCTTTCACTTCCACGTCCAATTACGAAATAATAACCAGTGACTTAAGATAGCCTTTGTATAAAATTATCAGTCAACAATTTGTTAAAATGGTTGAAAGATAATAACAATATACCATCTAGATGGGCAGACATCGGCATTATTGTGTATAAGGAACCCTAACGAAAGGCACATCTTTTCGAACAACTTTTCAGTATCTCCCATCCCGTCAATCATGGATCTTAACATTTTGACACCGCACCGGCATAGAACTGCTTGCTTTGTTTCACGTCACAGCACATAACACTGTCTGTATAAACACACATGCCTCGTCTTATTACCTCACGCGGTCTCGATAGAGATGTCCGAGCATGGTGCCGCCGCTTAATCTTCCTCTCGGAGTCATTCTGTTTCGAAATTGATCGATAGCACACGCGGAGGAAATCGAAGTGTATTAGTATTTAGTCAGATAGTTAGGTCAAAGCCATTAGCGTCCACGGAATTTGTACAACTTTATATAACGAAATTAAAATATCACGGGCATCGCTATGATGAACATATATTCGATGTTTTCGATCTGTCATATTTTTGTGGTGTAACTCCACGTAAGGTCAAGAGCATCTGCACACTTGTTTTTAAATATTATTATAAAAGTCAAAATACGTATATTTGTTAGAAAAATGTTTCTGTACCATTGAATATGCAACAAATTTTGCATGAATATTCTTCGGCATCCTACAGAAATACTGTGAAAGTCTTCATCCCTAACCACATATAAAGTCCTTCGCAAATCATTGTCCTTTCTTCATTGACCATTCACACTTAAGAAGTGATGAAAAAATGGCAATCGCTTGCCGAATAACGGGTATATTCTTCAAAACAGTTTTTATTTTGTTAATAGTAACATATTATTTTTTATTTTGTTAATAGTAACATGTATTGCTCTGGATTCATATGGAGTATACTCACCATTATACAAGAAATTAGCATTTCTTCACAATCACTAAACTGTAAACGACGAATACACACATCACGAAGAAATTGCACTTTCTATAGTCTCAAATATTTTTGGTTAAAGTTTTGACTTTTAATTTTTTAGTTAATACTGGCATTTTTGTCGTTTACTGTGCTGTGAATAACTCGTGAATGCATAATGAAAAAATGACAATTTTTTGTTCAGCAACGGTGCACAAAATTACAATTTCTTTAGTTTCAACTATTTTTGGTCAACATTTTATTTTTAATTTTTTAGTTAGTACTGGCATTTCTCTTCGTTCACTTAATTGCGAATAACGCGTGCATACATAAATTACGAAATTACAATGTTTTGTTCAGCAACACGTACACAAAATTGCAATTTCTTTAGTCTCAACCATTTTCGGTCAACATTTTGAATTTGAATTTTTTAATTAGTACTGACATTTCTCTTCGGTCATTCAGCTTTGAATAACGCGTGCATATGTAATAACGAAATGACAATTTTTTGTTCAGCAACAGTAGGGTATATTGCACTGGGTTCATATGGAGTATACTCACGATTACCCAAAAAAAAATAGCATTTCTTCTTGACCACTTAGCTCTGAACGACAAATACACACGCCACGAAAAAATTGCAATTTTTTTTTCTCAACCATTTTTGGTCAACATTTTGATTTTGAACTCTCTAGTTAGTACTGGCATTTCTCTTCATTCACTCACCTGGAAATTTTGTTCAACGTGCGCACAAAATTTCAGTTTCTTTAGTCTGAATCATTTTTTATCAACATTTTGATTTCGAATTTTTAAGTTAGTACTGGCATTTCTCTTCGTTCACTCAACTGCGAGTGCATGCATAATGAAGAAATTACAATTTTTTGTTCAGCAACGCGTGTACAAAATTGCAATTTCTTTAGGCTCAAACATTTTTGGTCAACATTTTGATTTTGAATTTTTTGGAGAAATGAAGAATGTATGGATATGGAGAGTAATGGATAAATTACAATTTTTTGTTCAAAAACGCGTACTCTCGCGACGCAGGACAGGTAGACATTTTTTGCCAGCGATTTCCGTCACTAAGAGATCTAATAAAATCGATCCCTCCTTATCCGCTTGTCTAGCGCATCGACCGCCATCTTGCCCTGCGTTTCTTTCGCACATTGTCCGTGCCGCGCGAGTGCAGAATTCGCGGACGGTGCAGTCGTTGCTTTTGCACATCGTGTTTTCTCGTGACGTTCTCCCTCACTCCGCTCGCGAGTCTGAGACTGCTATCTTCTGACATTGAGGCGTCGGTATCTGTGCCACCAAGTCTCAGTACAACCTGCCGCGACCGAGATATGCCTCTCTGGAGCGGCACAACTTTGCGCCGTTTTGACGTGCAGGAGATAACTAACGTCGTCATTCGTCTCTCTTCCTCCTTCCGTGCCCTGCTTCCTTCTCCCTCGATCCCACGTATTCTCTTTCGACGTCCTCTTTGACATGGAAAGTGCACGGCACACATTTCGCCGTTACACGTAAGTAAGTGGGCACGGCGGACATTGTGGCTGCGAATTTTATAAGCGGGTCATTATCGAACGTCTGCACGCTGAGTCTTCGCGGTGGAGGAATGATGGTGGAAGGATGGAAATGCGAAGAGAGTGATTTTGCGGTGCGATCATTTGCGGTCATTTGTAATCATTTGTAGTTTCATTTTAGGAAGGAAATTGACTGAGTGGTATGTTGTAGTACATTCATTTGCCGCAATTTGTAATTACTGGTGCATCAATTTTATCTTAGAAATCGATGGTTATTGCTGAAGAGGTGGGAATGTTATTTGGTATGGCTTAAAAAGGGTGCAGTAGTTAAAGGTTTTGTTTTTGCGGTCATTTGTAATCATTTGTGCATTAGATTTATCTTAGGGATTATGGGAATGTTTGGAGCGATGATAGAATTATTTAGGTTGGCTTAAAGGAAGCGGGAGTTTTTAAGTTTTTTGGTGGGTGGATGGAGATTGAAAAAGTGTGATTTTGGGATACAATCATTTGCCGCAATTTGTAATTATTGGTATGTCAATTTTATCTTGGAAATCGATGGTCATTGCTGAAGAGGTGGGAATATTATTTGACATGGCTTAAAAGGGATGGAATGGTTAAGGGTTTTGTTTTTGCGGTCATTTGTAATCATTTGTGTGTCAGTTTTAATTTAGGAATGATGGGAACGTTTGAAGAGAAGGTAGAATTATTTGGGTTGGCGTAAAAGTGGCGGGAATGTTAAAGATTTTATTGTTGGGTGGATGGAGATTGAAAGATGTGATGGTGTAGTACAATAATTTGCTGCAATTTGTAATTATTGGTGTGTCAATTTTATCTTGGAAATCAGTGGTCATTGCTGAAGCGGTGAGAATATTATTTGATATGGCTTAAAAGGGATGGAATGGTTAAAGGTTTTTTTTTACGGTCATTTCTAATCATTTTTAGTTTCATATTTGGAATGATGGGAACGTTTGGAGGGAAGGTAGAATTATTTGAGTTGGCGTAAGTGGCGGGAATGTTAAAGATTTTATTGTTGGATGGATAGAGTTTGAAAAAGTGTGATGGTGTAGTACAATCATTTATTGGTATGTCAATTTTATCTTGGAAATCGGTGGTCATGTCTGAAGAGCGGGGAATATTATTCGATATAGCTTAAAAGGCGTGAAATGGTTAAAGGTTTTGTTTTTGCAGTCATATGTAATAATTTGTTCATCAGTTTTATCTTAGGAATTATGAGAACATTTGAAGAGAAGGCAGAATTATTTGAGTTGGCGTAAAAGTGGCGGGAATGTTAAAGGTTTTATTGTTGGGTGGATGGAGATTGAAAGATGTGAGGGTGTAGTACAATAATTTGCCGTAATTTGTAACTATTGTCGCAATTTTATCTCGAAAATCAGTCATCATTGCTGAAGAGGTGGAAAAATTATTTGGTATGTGTTAAAAGGGGTCGAATGGTCAAAGTTTTTGTTGTATGTAAATTACTCATGTAAAGAAGTGGAGCAATTTAAGATTCTATTGATAATTAGATTTAAAAAATGGGAAGAAAATGGTTCTGTGTGTATAATAATTTACCATTATTTGTATTACTTTGTATATAAACTTTGAATGTACTTTAAATAAATTTAAGTAATATTAACTAAAAAAAAATGTTTTATTATTGGTTGGGTACAAAATTGAAACGCCATGAATTTGTTGTATAATCATTTTCCGTAGTATATAATAATTAGTACATCAATTTTAGCTTAGAACTTAGTGAGAATATTTAGAAATAGAACAATAGAGATTCTATTGCCCGTTATTTATGTTTACTGTATGTATACCATGAAATTTATTATATCAATCGTAAATTGTACTTTATGAAAATTTGTAAGTCCAATTTTATGTTGGGTCTTTGTGAGATCTTTGAAGGAAAAACAAATTTGTTTAAAGTTGTTTAAAAGAAGGGAAACGTTTAAAGGTTCTATTGGTAATTGTATAGACAACTGATATAGAGTGACTTCGTGCAATCATTTACCATATTTTAAACAAATTTGTATGTAAATTATACTTTGAAACTTAGTAAGTACACTTGCAGACAAAACAAAGTTATTTGGAATTATGAAAAACAGGTGTGACACTTTAAGACTCTCTTCCGAAGATAAGCCACTCGTTACAGTATAAGTTACAGTGAAAATACGTTAAAGTATACAATTAGCGTCATACAATAACAAAAAAAAACAACAAAACATTCTAAAAACTCCCCAAAACATTACAAAAGCCGCAAACTTTATTTCTGCCTGTCATCCATAAGAATCGCCCAAAAACGAACGTTGCGCCATTGAACCGTTTTTTTTTCAGTTAAAGAATCCCAAGAATCGTTCAGTCGATCTTCTCTCAGAAATGCGTGTCATCTATTTTGACATGCCCCGACGTTTGCAGCTAATAAAGAACCATCAGTTCGTCGCGGCACTACTCTTCATCGTAATTTCTCTTCCATCACCTTCCACACCTAGCACTAACTCAAAGTGCGAGTCTCGCGCGGCAATGACACATTCAGAAGCTTAATTTATCACTTTGTCCGCACTGTCCACAAGCTGCCTGCACTTTTCTAACGCATCTCGCCTCACGAAGTATGCGAACTATGCGCAGTGTGTGCACTTTCCAGCGTGTCAACGAAACCGGCACGAATAGTAGGTGTGCGGGGGACCCGGTGATGGAAGGAAAATCCTACCCTTCGTTTACCGTTACGAGTGCGCGAACACGCGCGCGTTTTAATAAAAGGGAAGTACTCGATAATGACCGGCTTGCAAATTACGTTTGCCGCAATATCAACTCACCGCGTGCGTGTACATCGGCCTGCGAAGGGCACGAGGGAAAAAATTCTACCCTCCGCCGGCAAGTGTATAATGAGCGTTTTCATTCTTCCGGGGCTCGGTGAGGCTCGGCCACTAATATTTGTGTTGATGTCTAATCAGCACGTAATTGCGTATAATGCCGTTTTCAGATTCCCGATTAGCCATGCGTTTTTAGATATGTAATACTGTATTTGTACATCCGAATTATTACTGTGGATTATGCACGAAACTATTACGAATTTTTCTAGGTGCTTGTCATTTTTGGGAGCCCGGCGTATCTTCTTTTGTATGCAGACTATTTTTCACGCCTTTCGTCAAGTTTTAGTCGTATCTCTTTAACGATCGCGAATTTTGCAACTGTTATAGACTTTACTTTTTTTATTTATTTATTTTATAAATGACGCAAGGGATCAAAACAATTGCCTTGACGATTCTGATATAGTGTGGAGGTAATATTTATATTCTTTTATCGGATGTCACTTTTTGTACTTGTATTCGGAAAGTACAATAGCCAAAATTTGAAAACTTACATCTGATATCCAGTGCGTTAGTACTGTAATATTTGTGTTGATGTCTAATTAGCACGTAATTGCGTACAATGCCGTTTTCAGATTCCCGATTAGCCATGCGTTTTTAGATATGTAATGCTGTATTTGTACATCCGCATTATTATGGATTATGCCGAAACTTTGAAAGGTGCTTGTCATTTGATATCTAGTGCGTTATTTATTGCAATATTTTTCAGGCGTTTTTTGATGTGTAATCAACAGATAATTGCGTTATACCTTCTTCGATACGTTTGAGATTTTTTTTCTTTTTATATAAAGCGCGTGCGTTTTTAGATATGTAATGCTGTATTTATACATCCGAATTATTGCTGTGGATTTTGCACGAAAGTGTTACAAATTTTTCTATGTACGGGTCATTTTTGGGATTTTGCACGAAAGTGTTACGAATTTTTCTATGTGCTTGTCATTTTTTATTTGCCGACTATTTTTCACGCCTTTCGTCAGGTTTTAGTCGTATACTATCTCTTTAACGATAACGAATTTTGTAACTGTTGTAGGCATTCTTTAACACGTTAAAAGGTGAGACAAACCTGAGAACTTTTATTTTTTTTGCCAAAATGGCGCAAGGGGTCAAAGTAATTGCCTTGACGATATGGTTTCTGTCTGGAGGTAATATTTTTATTGCTTTATCGGATGTCACTTTTTGTACTTACATTAAAAAAAATGCAATAGCCAGAATTTGAAAACTTTTACCTGACATCCAGTGCGTTAATATGTTGTGTATATGTATACACAAAAAAACGGTACTCATGACAGGTAAAGGGATAGTATACACAACGTTTATTTTTTACCACAACGGTAAAATAGTATCGTCGGGAATACTGCAAGGTTCGACCGCAGAGTTAACACATTTTTGAACGCCCTAACAACACATACAGGTTTTTTCTTATACTGACTGATCCATTAACATTTTTTCGGCATTCTAACATTCATTTATTTCACAATGATACTATCACAAATTATCGCAAGCCTTCATTACTTCAGAAACGTACCAATCAACATTAAAACGAGATATCTCGTGACCCGTACGCAATGTGTTAAATGGTCTTCATTTAAATATTACCAATTTCCAAGCGGCACGATTAAATTCGTTAAACTTCAATATTATCAATTTTTAAATGAGAATTTTGTATTTTTGTAAATGCATTTTCATACCCTTAGGCATTGTCGATTATCAAGCCGCTATTTTAACACGAAACATAAGTACGTTTAAATCCGACAACTTTAGATACTGTAAACTTTTAAATGAGAATTTTGTATTTTTGTAAATGCATTTTCATACCTTTACGCATCGTCGATTATCAAGCCGCAATTTAAAATGATTTTCATTCGAATATTGCGATTTTTTTAAGTAGTATGTTTGAATCGGGTAAATTTAAATATTATCAATTTTTAAACGAAAATTGTATATTTTTTTTAATGTATTTCCATAAATTTAGGCATTGTCGAATTTCATGCGGCAATTTGAAATGATCTTCACTTAAATATTGAAAATAAATGAATTTAAATATTGTAATTTTTTAAATAAGAATTTTGTATTTTTGTAACTGTATTTTCATACCTTTTGGCATTGTCGATTATCAAGCCGCAATTTTAACACTGAACATAATAAACGGGGTCAAATGACCCTTTTCAAAATTTACTTTAAAATCATACATTCATTGTTATTTCTTTCACGCATTTGACTTCCTGTAAATTCTTGCATCATCTGATTATTCACTTCCTCGCTTTAATAAGTTAGGAATTTCTTTCTGAAAATCAACGTCTATTTCATAAGGGGTCAAATGACCCCTCGCGGTAAGAATAGGTAGGTGTAAAGTACCGGTACATTTAGTGTCAACCTAGCAAACATGACTTCTCGAAACAATATCTCCACCCAACCGCCGCACGCACATATTATACAAATAGTCGCACTAGATCGTTCGTAATCTGCCTCCACGTGAAACACAGCGGATGGCTGTCTGGCTTCCCAAGATTTGCCCCTCCCCGGCCGAACTCTGCGTCTCTTGCCGCGATTCTGAAACTTTGCACGGGCGCGATCCGCTGAGAAACCGGCGGGCACAACACGACAACGCACGACGAGCGATGCGCTGGCAGTCGTTTGGCGATGGCCATGAATTATTCATGGACAGCGTTTCCTCATACAGCTCGAATGCTCTTCTGAGAACGTGGCAGGACACAGGAAAGTGTTGATAACGATCTCCGGCTGTCCTCCTCCGCCGCCTCCCGTCGTTCCATCTCGCTCACATTATCCATGCTTCTCTTTTTCTCACTTCCATCCTCGTCCTGCACCGTGGCTTTTCTCTTTGTTCTGCATCTGCACGCGTGACTCACACTATCACACGTTGGACTGCACGTCATGATGCGTCAGTGCGTCAGATAAAGTCGGTGCACCTCCTCTTCGTCCTGCGCCCTTTCATATTTCTCGATATTCGTCTCATAGTGGGTCTTTTCTGCTCAACGGCCGTGGTTTTGGGGGGTAGATATTCATTTTATTTTTGGGTATATTGGAAATTATCGTTTTGTCTTTTTATACGTTATTATGTATACCGTGTATCAAGTTTCTGATGTGTATAAAGAAGGTTTGCGTTTCGTTATTCGTTCGTTTCAAGTTATTGGGAATTATCGTTCGTACGTTATTATGTATACCGCGTATCAAGTTTCTGATGTTTATAAAGAAGGTTTGCGTATGGCTAGAAGTAGTATACTAGGAGTAGTATACATTTCCTCAATTTGACGTACATCTTAGGTCCTTGTTTCGGCTTCGAGAAATTAAAATACCTTAACCTTTCAATCTAATAACTCGTTACGCCTGCAGTACATAATGGGAATTCTTTTTGTACGTTATTATGTACATATATGGTGGATTAAGTTTCTGATATTTATAAAGAAGGTTTCCGTATGGATACAAGTAGTATACTATAAATATTTCCTCAATTTAACGTACATGTTTTAAATCCCCGTTTCGGCTTTGAGAAATTGAAAGAACCCAATTTTTCAATCTTTTTACTCGATGCCCCTACAGTACACATTGGGAATTATCGTTCCTTCTTTTTATATGTCATTATCTATATCGTGTAGGAAGTTTCTGCTGTTTATAAAGGTTCCCACGTGGTTACAAGTAGTATACTATAAACATTTCTTCCATTCAACGTATATGTCTTAGATTCGTGTTTCGGCTTTGAGAAATTGGAAGACTCTAACCTTTCAATCTTTTAACTCGTTACGCCTGCATTGCATATTGGGAATTATTGTTCCTTCTTTTTGTACGTTATTATGTATATCGTGTATCAAATTTCTGATATTTACAAAGGAAGTGTCCGCATGGATAGAAGTAGTATACTGTAAACATTTCCTCAATTTAACCTAGATATCTAGGTCCGTGTTTCGGCTTTGAGAAATTGAAAGACCTTAACTTTTCAATCTTTTAACTCGGTACGCCAGCAGTACATATTGGAAATTATCGTTCCCCCTTTTTATATGTTATTATGTATATCGCGTATGAAGTTTCTGATGTTTGTAAAGGTTTCCACGTGGTTACAAGTAGTATACTATAAACATTTCTTCCATTTAACGTATATGTCTTAGATTCGTGTTTCGGCTTTGAGAAATTGAAATACTTTTACCTTCCAATTTTTTAACTCGTTACGCCTACAGTACACTTTGGAAATTATCATTCCTTCTTTTTGTACATTATTATGTATGTATATCGTGTATCAAGTTTCGGATGTTTATAAAGAAGATTTCTGCGTGGTTACAAGTAGTATACTATAAACATTTTCTCAATTTAACGTACATATATGTCTTAGGTTTATGTTTCGGCTTTGAGAAATTGGAGGACCCTAACCTTTCAATCTTTTAACTCGTTATACTTGCAGTACATATTGGGAATTATCGCTCCGTCTTTTTATACGTCATTATGTATATCGTGTATCAAGTTTCTGATGTTTATAAAGAAGGTGTCCGCATGGCTAGAAGTAGTATACTATAAACATTTCTTCAATTTAACGTATGTGTCTGAGATCCGTGTTTCGGCTTTGACAAATTGAAATACTTTAACCTTCCAATCTTTTAACTGGTTTGCAGTACATATTGAATTATCGACTTTTTGTACATTACTATGTAATAATTTAACGTATGTGTCTGAGATCCGTGTTTCGGCTTTGACAAATTGAAATACTTTAACCTTCCAATCTTTTAACTGGTTACGCCTGCAGTACATATTGGGAATTATCGTTCCTTCTTTTTGTACATTACTATGTAATAATAATTATTATATAAACATTTCCTCAATTTAACCTATATATCTTAGATCCACGTTTCGGCTTTGAGTAATTAGAAGACAACCTTTCAATCTTCTAACTCCTTACGCCTCCAGTACATCCGACACATTACAACTTGCACCTGATTATTAAACGAAATAAATCCCAGGGTGCGTTCTTAACCATGACTCCAACAAACCAAACGATTCATCAGATTCCACTTGACACCCCTTATCCCCAAATTTCCTTGACGTACCAACCCTCACACCCCCCTAAAACTTTCATACACCCCGCCTTCCCAATTCGTGCGTCCCCGACATCGGTCTTCGTGAAATTTCGACGCCGGCTCTTCTGTTCGACCAGAGTTACCTTCCGCGTCGGTGCCCACGTTTCGTAGGTGCATTATAAACGGAACCGTCTCGAGTGTCACTCAGCTACGAAATCAAGTGATCTTTCAACTCAATTAGACGTTCGCAATTAAATCCTTCAATTGTCCGCCACTGTTGCGAGCGTCGTTCGCATGCAGCAATTAACACATAAACACCGCCGATGGGAGATAACCGAACCATCAACTCGTATCTTTCATCCTGCGATCGTCCGCTCAAAAATTCTAGTTTTCCTTCCTCATCGCGACCGTGCGTATTACGTGCGTGCTCGCGCGTTTATCCGTACGAAATCGCACGCGACGGGCGTGTGTGCGTGTGTACACGTACCAACACGCGTGGGGTAAGGCCGATAGGCAAAGTACGTGCCGCGATTATCTCGCTCATTCGATCGTGTGTCGAGTGCGAGGAAACGCGCGTGTGGGTGCATGAACGCGAGTGTGTGTACGCTCGTTCTTCTTTTTTTGTGCCGCTCTTTTGTCTTTCTTGGTATTCTTTGCTCTGGGCGTTTGTCGTACGGTTAATAGCGTGGCGGTAGTACGGTAGGTGGAAGTACCGAAATTATACAAGTGCGGTAGTATGGCGTATATATTAGCGAGAGAGAGTACGGGTGCTGCTAATATGGGAGTGTGGCGTTATGAAAGTTGTGCTGATATGACGGTATTGCTAATGTGGGAGATTTTATCAATAAGGTGGTAATATCATATTTAGTGGCGGAATGTGGATACTGACATAATAATATTGGTAATTTGACAATGCTGGTGCAGAAGGGTTTCTGACGTTTTTACGCGTTTCCTTTTTTTCGTTTGTAACCATCATGATGTTACAGTTTGGTAAATTTTATCAACACGGTGGTAATATCATATTTAGTGCCGGGATGTATATACTGGCATAATAATATTATTCATTTGACAGTGCCGGTGTAGAAGGATTTCTGACGTTTCTCCGCGTTTTCGTTTTTTTCGCTTGTAACCATCATGGTGTTATAGTTTGGTACATTTTATTAACACGATTTACAGTATGATAGATTTTATCAACCCAGTGGTAATATCATATTTGGTGGCGGAATGTGCATACTGATATAATAATATTGGTAATTTGACAGTGCTGGTGTAGAAGGGTTTTTGGCGTTTTTACGCGTTTCGTTTTTTCGCTTGTAACCATCATGATGTTAAAGTTTGGTAAATTTTATCAACGCGGTGGTAATATCATATTTAGTGGCGGAATGTGTACACTGGCATGATAATATTATTAATTTGACAGTGTTGGTGTAGAAGGGTTTTTGACGTTCTTACGCGTTTTGTTTTTTTTTCGCTTGTAACCATCATGATATTACAGTATGGTAGTTTTTATCAATATGAGCTACAGTATGGTAAATTTTATCAACATGTTTCACAGTATGGTAGATTTTATCAACGCGACGGCAATATCATGTTTGGTGGCGGAATGTGTATACTGGCATAATAATATTATTAATTTAACAGTGACGGTGTAGAAAAGGTTCTGACGTTTCTTCGGGTTTTCTTTTTTTTGCTTGTAACCATCATGATGTTACAGTTTGGTAGATTTTATCAACATCATTTACAGTGTGGTAGATTTTATCAACGTGGTGGTAATATCATATTTAATGGCGGAATGTGTATACTGGCATAATAATATTATGAATTTAACAGTGCCGGTGTAGAATGATTTCTGACGTTTCTCCGCATTTTCTTTTTTTTCGTTTGTAACCATCATGATGTTACAGTTTGGTATATTTTATCAACGTGATTTACAGTATGATAGATTTTATCAACACAATGGTAATATCATATTTGGTGATAGAATGTGTATACTGATATAATAATATTATTCATTTGACAGTGCGGGTATAGAAGGGTTTCTGACGTTTCTTTGCGTTTCCTTTTTTTCACTTGTAATCATCATGATGTTACAATTTGGTAGATTTTATCAACATAATTTACAGTATCGTAGATTTTATCAATGCGGTGGTAATATCATGTTTAGTGGCGTAATTTGTATACTAGCATAATAATATTATTCATTTGACAGTGCCGATATAGAAAGGTTTCTGACATTTCTACGCGTTTCGTTTTTTTTCGCTTGTAACCATCATGATGTTACAGCTTGGTAGATTTTATCAACATAATTTACAGTATGGTAGATTTTATCAACGCAGTTGTAGTATCATATTTAGCGGCGGAATGTATATACTGGCATATTAATATTATTAATTTAACGGTACCGGTGTAGAATCATTTCTGACGTTTCTCCGCGTTTCCTTTTTTTTCGCTTGTAACCATCTTGACGTTACAGTTTGGTAGATTTTATCAACGCGGTGCTAATAACATATTTGGTGGCGGAATGTGTGCACTGGCATAATAATATTATGAATTTAACAATACCGGTATAGAAAGCTTTCTAGTGTTTCTCCACGTTTCCTTTTTTTACTTATAACCATCACGATATTACAGTTTAACAGTGGCATATCAGTCCTAATGCAGTGACGTACCCGTATGACAATATCACCAGACCAGTAATATTTAAATATAGTTTCGTATACGATAGTGGCACTGCATAATCACCCACTAACAAACTACTGATACCGTCAAAATGCGATAGTCGCTCAGCACAGCAGTATCTAGCGTGATCTTTTTCTTTATCTTTCATTCTCTTCCGCCTACATTACCCACGGTACCCAATATACCAACCTACACTACTAATACAGTAGCGTATCTGAATAACAATACACTTTCGTATAGCATAATAGTACTGCATAACAACCTGCCAAGGAAACAGTGTTTCCATAATAATCCGTTGACATACCGGCATATGACTATTTAGCGCGTTCTCAGTCTGTCTCTCTCTTTTTCTTCCACATGCATACACCACTCGCGTGTGCACACATCTGACGCCGAACGGCTTTGTCATCGTCGTTACGTCGTGCATGAACGTAGAACGTTACCGGTCTCCTTTTTTGCCCGCTCACCGTGTATGCCGTGTTGTTCTTTACCCTTCGACCGTTCTATATACACTCACGCCCTATCCGCCTCCGCGATCTGCCGGTAGACCCTAATCTATTTCATTTCGTCTCGTCGACGACAACGTTCCGACGCCGGGCTCGCCTTTTCCCCCTTTTCGCCGACCCTAGCCACGCTGCACGGACTTTTTGCGAGTTCCCGGATCAGTAAGTCACAATACACCGGTTAAGTTGTTCCGGAGGCGTCAATTATGGGCACTGATGTTCGTGCCCTGTCTTATTCCGACTGTTATTCTACGTTTAAGTTGTTTCTGAAATAACTCTTTCGGTGTTAACACGTTGACAGCGAAGCGTATTTTGCTATAGAACTGTGATGCGATGAAATACTGCAGAGTATAATTAAATCGTGTAAAATAAGGGTAAGGCAGAATTGTTAGAAACCAAAGTATTGAAGCACCTTTACAATAACAATTGCTTTTACAAAATTGCAAATAGGCATGATTCCGAATTGTTTGCATTTCTAGTAAAATCTGCACCGATCACCGCATATTTCACTGTATTAGAACTGCGATGCGATGAAATACTGCAGAGTATAATTAAATCGTGCAAAATAAGGGCAACGCAGAGTTGCTAGAAGCCAAAGTATTGAACATCGTTCCAATATCAATTGCTTTTATAAGAGTGCAAAATTTTATAAGAGGCTTCATTTCGAATTGTTTGTATTTCTAGTCAAATCAGTGCCGGTCACCGCATATTTTGTTATATTAGAACCGTGATGCGATGGAATACTGCAGAATATAGTTAAATCGTGCAAAATAAAAGTAACGCAGAGTTGTTAATGAAGCACCGTTGCAATGTCAAGAGCTTTTACAAGATTGCCCGCCGTTTTTTGCATTGGACGATATTTTGCTATATTAAAAACGATGCGATGAAATACTGGAGTATAATTTGCAAAATAAAGGTAACGCAGAAATTATAAGCCAAAGTATTGAAGCACCGTTTCAATATCTATTGCTTTTATAAGATTGCAAATAGGCTTCATTTCGAATTTTTTGCATTTTTAGTCAAATCTGCGCCGGTCACCGCATATTTTGCTATATTAGAACCGCGATGCGATTAAATATTGCAAAGTATGATTGAATCGTGAAAAATAAAAGTAACGCAGAGTTGTTAGAAGCCAAAGTATTGAAGCACCGTTCCAATATCAATTGCTTTTACAAAAATTGCAAATAGGCATGATTTCGAATTTTTTGCATTTCTAGTAAAATCTGTGTTGGTCACCGCATATTTTGCTATATTAGAATTGCGACGCGATAAATACTGCAGAGTAAAATTAAATCGTGCAAAATTAAGGTAACGCAGAGTTGTTAGAAGCCAAAGTATCGAAGTACCTTTACAGTATCAATTGCTTTTACAAGATTGCATATAGGCTCCATTGCGAATTTTTTGCATTTTTAGTCAAATCTGCGCCGGTCACCGCATATTTTGCTATATTAGAACTGCAATGCGATGAAATATTGCAGAGTATAATTAAATCGTGCAAAATAAAGGTAACGCAGAGTTGTTAGGCACGAAGATATTATAGTATATTATAATATAAGCAAATATATTGAATTCAAGGGACATAGTCTGCTTTTCGGTTGACTTTATTAGTATTCAACTAGGTCAATAAACTCGATGTAAGTAAGTATAAATGGATGTTTAGCATATGATTTGGGGCCGTGGAGTTCCCTCTGCAAGAATTTAGATGATAAAAACTTTTTAATTTAATAACATAAATAAATACAATAAAATGATAAATAATGTAAAATATAAAGATATAATGAAATAGGAAGAAACAGAAAACATAAAATAGATGGATAAATTATTATATTGTTTAAATGTATTTTGGAGTGTAGTTCTGACTTTGTGTGACTGTATGAAAGTCAATGTGTCGAACATACTATCGAGACATACATAGTTTGTAATCTTCGATGCTTAATGTCTCAGTGTCATAAGTAAGCGGTTTGTTGGCAGTTGTGTTAAATGTGAGAGAGTGTGAGTGTCTGTTTATGGTTACGTGGATGCATTTTCGTTGCGAGCGCGGAGTAAAAAGGAGGTTAAAACCGATCAAAATTAGAAAAAACATTTTATGAATGTCGCGCGCTATTTGAGAAGACATTATTTCTTGTTCAGTTTGTGTTAATATTTGTCTTTCATGTATCATTACAATCCAAATATTATCCGACAGTGTTTTATTTGAATTAACTATGTTTCCTACAGTTTCGCCACAAAAACAAATTGTTTCAACGATTTTCATGGGGAACTTTTACAGAATTATATAGTTTTAACGTATAACGTACTTCTGAGCATCTGTATATATTTATACGTGTTGCTACTGTTAAATACCTTTACTATTATTAAACACTTTTTTTAAACTATTTGTAAAGTTCTCGTAATTAAATAAGTAAACCGGTCAGCCATATTTGAGTGGACCACGTGGCACTTATCCATCACCATAGGACACAGTATTCACCATATACATTCACCATATGACACAGCATACACAATATATATCATCATATATATTCACCATATGACACAGCATTTACCATATATATCATCATATATATTTACTAAATAACATAGCATTCACCAATTATATCATCATATTTATTCACCATATGACACAGCATTTACCATATATATCATTTTATATATTTACTATATAACACAGCATTCACTATATATATTCACCATAGGACACAGAATAAAATGCGTAAAAAGTAAGTGTATAGTGCCAGGATAAGCAGTATAATATTTCAGCCTAGTCTGTCGGTTGTATTCCGGGCTTCGACCGGAAAGCGTTAACATCGCCGCACAAACACGTAGACGCTTTCTACCCCCGTGATCTGTTATCTTCGCTTCATCAAGGACGTTATCTCACGGGGCAGATGACTCACGGTTTATCTTTAAGTTCCGTCCAGACGGTATCATTTGCTATCTCAGGCAAGGTTTCGGCGAAAGAAGAGCCCGTCGTCGATCGTCGGATAGGGCCGTTTCATTGTCTAAACGTTGTCAGTCTCATACCTTCGACCCCCAGCAGACGTTCACTCTTCATCCTATCACACTCGAGGTGATTTACTTTGATTTTAACGGTGATGCCAATTTCGTACTTTCGTTTTCAATTTTAGGTGTGCTGAACTTTCGAAGTTTGATCAGACATAAATATATTTTTCATCCTTCTATTTATTCTTGCCAGTCTAGTACCTTTAGCCTCAACAGAGACATTCTTCTGCTCACTATTCAATGAGTAACACTCGAGAATATTGACTTGGAGTTTAATGATCATAGCTATTGCGTACCTTTTTTTTTTCATTTTGAGCCTACTATTCGAATAGCTCCAAATTTGTGCTGTGTATTTTTTACGTAAGCACGTGTATTTTTCATCCTTTTCCTATTCATTTTTAGCTACATCTTCAGGGCTAATGTGAATTTCTCCAGCCGATTTCAGATTTTCGAAGTCTTTTAACACCCCCTTTCTGCGAGTCCTCTCTCAGTATTTTCTCAAATCTTTAATCGCATTCACAAATGTGGTCTGTCAGAGATTCTGTCTGTAACTAATAGCTTATAAAATGATAGTAAATCTGTGCAGATATCATAACAAAATTAAAAATGGACATAAATATGTATGTAACTTTTAATGATATTTTTTCGTCTCTGCGTCATGATTACACGTTGACAATTTTCGGCAAAAGCTGTCTCAAGTTTTGTAATTGAACATGTTTTAACGTTCAATAAAGTTTGTTCGTCTATAATAATATATCTTGACATACATTTTTTCATTACAGCAATTTACGTGTAGATGTTTTTTAATAGAGCTAGATTATGCCCTTGTTATTTCATTTTCAATAATCATTTTCCAAATTACTACAACTTATTTAAAAATCACTCGGGCAACTATATAAAGCATTCACGTATATTTTATTGAAAAATGCTTCACCGTTCCATCGTTCTTGACACTTTCTAATACTAGAATTGTAATAAAAGTCTCAGTACCAAGAAAAGTATATTTTTTTTTTATAATAAAGCAGACGCGATTGAACACAATGAACAAAATTTTGCTATATTCTATATTGCCCTGCGTTTCAATAATTAAAATAGCCGACGCAAGTGCAAATACGAGTTAACTCATGACCGGTCAGCAATGTGTTAATATATAAAGGTCTTTGCAGGATTTAAATACGTGAAACTAGAGAGTATATTATTTATAAACAATAACAACACAATCAAGACAGTTTGGTCTTATTTCTTAATCTTTCGTCGTTTTGCCTTTACGCCGTTTCGTTACGTACTATCGTCAACTGACCATTAAGCAATCAAATAATACAATTCAACAAACTCATCAACTATGATACATCAACATAAACTTTCCTCGCCAACTAGAGGAGCCTGTATTTGACATCCCACACCTTTAACCCTTTGACTACTGAGTACTTTCGGCTGAAGCGGTCGCTCAGGACGAAATATTTTTCGCTAGTGTGAACTCTATTGATCGATCATGGAAGCCGCAACTGAGTTCTAATAGTAATTCCTCATTTACGCCAAATTAAATAATGCAAGAGAATTATTTGATAAAGGACGCATCTGTATACATCATATATATTGATAATTGTGACTGCAGTATTGGAAACGCATATATGCGCCCATAGTCAATACCGACAGATTTCGACGGACACATATATGCGTCCATAGTAGTCAAAGCGTTAATATATTAAAAACCAAATTAAAAATACTGTCCCCACAAAAGCCCTTTTCGCACGATCGCAGGATCCAAACGCCCAAGCCCCCCCATAAACCGTCTTTCACCGCGTCACGCGTCCTCCCACAAAAGTGCCCGAACGCCAGCATAAAAGGACGCGATAGCGCAGTAAAGAAACCCTGAAAGACGTGTGCGCCGAAAAGAGCGCGCGGCAGAAATCCACATAGAGAATCCGCGAGACATTGAGCAGCAGCGAGAGAAGTGGAAAGCGAAGGCTAAGTTGTACGCAGTCGCGCCAGCGTCTATCCACGGCTGAAATCTAATCTCCCTCGGGAATCTGGCATCCTATCCCGCTATCGTTCGGCGAATCTCTTGCTTCCCCTCCTTCCTTCTGTGGCAGTCCCCGTATCTGCGCGCTGACTGTGTCCTAGTTTATACACACTTCGATATCCTTGTGATAACACATCGGCTTCGGCCCCCACTCCTTATCGCGCGGACTCTTTCTGTTGCGAGCTCGATCCGTCTCTGTCCCGCTCGCTCTGCGAACTTAACCGTCGCGAGCGCTCGCAATTTCTCGAATGGTCCTCCCTTATCTCGCGCTCGTCTCGATACCGGTGACAGATAAAAACGCTGGAAAACGCGCGGACGGCGAGCATCGATCGCGAGACAGTCGCGGGGCGGATAAGCGAAGTATCACAGGCGGAAAGGAGAGGATCGTTGTTTCGGTTCGAGGACGGAATCAAAGACGGCGACGGGATGGGCGGAATTCTGGGATTTCGTGAAGGAAGAGTTGCGAGTTAATTGTATGGTTTTGCGAGGGGAGGGTGAATGTGCATGTGTGCGGAGTTATGTGGATAGAAATGTGGAGGGAAATATGGGCGAGTGTTGGTGATGATCGATTGAAAAGTAGAATTGGTTATAGTTTAATGCGTTGACTGCCAAGCGTATTTTGATATGTTAGAACCATGATGGGATGAAATATTGCAGAGTATAATTAAGACATTGTTGACTGGTGACGAGTTAACTCGTGTTTTCATGGCCAAACGTTGGTGACAATCGATTGAAAAGTAGAATTGGTTATAGTTTAACACATTGAGTGCCAAACGTATTTTGATATGTTAGAACCGCGATGCGATGAAATACTGCAGAGTATAATTAACACATTGTTGACCGGTGACGAGTTAACTCCTGTTTTCATGGCCAAACGTTGGTGACAATCGATTGAAAAGTAGAATTGGTTACAGTTTAACACGTTGAGTGCTAAGCGTATTTTGATATGTTAGAACCGCGATGCGATGAAATATTGCAGAGTATAATTAAATCGTGCAAAGGTGACGCAGAGTTGTCAGAAGCCAAAGTATTGAAGCACCGATCCAATATCAATTGCTTTTACAAGTTTGCCAATAGGTTTCATTGCGAATTTTTTGAGTTTTTAGTAAAATCTCTTTGCACCGGTCACCGTGCAAAGTGTGCAGTGTAAAGTAAGCATTGCATTTTTGAATATTCTTATATAACGCTTCATATGAGATTCACGTTATATGAAATACCTCGGCACAATATCTTTATTATAAAAAAATACTTTTCTTGGCACTGGGGCTTTTATTACAATTCTAGTATGAGAAAGTGTCAAGAACGACGGAACGTGACGTAAAGCATTTTTAAATTTATACGATTGAATGCTTTATATAGAATCGAATTTTTAAATATAAAAATTTGAAAATGATTTTGAAAATGAAATAAAATGGATACAAGGTTTAAAACCGGACATGGATAAAAGATATATGGCAAAACCTCGTGTTTTTTACATGTCATAAATGACTCTACAGTTAATCATACGAAAAAATAGTGTTCAATCATTGTTTAAAGTTCAATTTCAATATCTTCATTATGACCTTTGATTGAAGGTTATTTACATCGTGTTTTCATGGTCAAACGAAATGGTGACCGGTGACTTGAGATTGCCGAAAATTGCCAGTCAACAAAGTGTTAATCCTGCTGTTATTACTGCCAAGACATGATTTTAAATTTTTATAAAGAACAAAATACAGAATATAGCAAAATTGTGTTCATTGTGTTCAATCGCGTCTGAATACTTTATGAAATAAAATGTTTAATAAGAAATAATGTAAATTTTTATATTTAGATTATATAAAATATACGTGAAAAATAATTTTCACAGTAATATCTCTTACATTAGTTACACATATTGTTTTTAAAATACGACCAAGCATGAGTGAAAACAGACTTGACACTCAGAGGAAATTTGAATTGTTCCGACGTTGCGAAATCATTATAATGTATCGCTTGATCGTTGGCTAAAAAGTGACTATTATGAGTGACCCGTACTTCCTGAGATGAAAGTGCATCGAAGATAAGAAAACGGGAAACACTTCACAACAACTAAAAACTCATTGGTTTCAGAGGAGCTGTGATTAAAGAACAAGTAGAATTATCTAATCACATTTCTATCAATTATGCATTTTTACATGCTATGTCGATGCGCTATAATTCAATAAGAACACATCGCTTACCAATGCAAGTCACTTCATTTTAACACGTTGGCTGCCAAGCGTATTTTGAAATGTTATATAGGCGTATTATGAAATAATGCAGAGTATGATTAAATGCTGCAAAATGAAGGTAATACAGAGTTGTTGGAAGCCAAAGTATTGAAGCACCGTTCCAATATCAATTGCTCTTACAAGATGGCAAATAGGCTCCATTGCGAATTTTTTGCATTTTTAGTAAAATCTTTTGGATCGGTCACCGGTAGCAGTCAACGTATTAATTTAGTTCGATGATTTGGTGCAATTAGTTGTGTGATCGGTAGTTCCTTTTGTTTCGGCAGAACGTGTGATACCGAAAATTCAACACATGAGCGATCCTTCGGTAGTAATGAAGCCTAGTGCAACGTGAATGATACATTCAGTAAAATTTTATTCGCATTTTTCGTTTCAAATTAACGATCTTATAAACTAACTGCTGAGTAATTGAATTCAATCGTTACCACTAATTTATCAAACACATTAATCTTTCCCATCGGTTCAATTTTTGTTCGTATTTCTACTTGCGAGCTAACAATCGCACGTAATTTCATTGAATTTTCATCTTTGGTCAATCAATCACATTAAACCTTTCTATTGACCCGAACTTTCATTTAGAACTTGAGTCCCTAACCATCGACTGTACAAAGTAATAAATGTATTCATCGAATGAATATTGTGGAAATTAAGTGACTATAATAGAAGTTTATTAAAATGGAATGAACAGGAATATGATACAATATAAAATCTTCAGTGAACTTTTGCTTTCGTGTGTGTCAAATCGTTTTCACCCGACTGACTCTCAAGCTAAACTCTCGTTCTTTGTCATCTTATAAACAAACAAAACGGATCACACCATTGATGCTTATTTTATGTTAATGTAAATATCCATGTAATGTAAACGTCTCTAATGTAAATATCCATTAATAAATGCCTATTGAGATGATTATTGATCACACATGCATACACACACACACTCTCTCTCAATCGCATGTCGCCAATTTATATCGCGATACTACAATATTTTTATTTGCATTTTTCGTGCCAAACTATCAATAGTAGGAACTAGCTCCTAAGCACTTTAATGAAATCGTCACCGTCACTCAATCAATCACCCCAACCGTCCGCATCCTTTGCCGCCAGGGTTCCGCGACCCAAAAGCGTCCTCCTCTAAACTTATCTCCCTGCCGCGTAAAGGCACATATTACTCTGCGTTTATGCGCGCCCGCACTTATCACACGCATAAACAAACCGTTAAAACGGATACCATCCTCCTCGCCGCCGTCCCTCTTATCGATCTATCCGTCCGATCAATAATTACTCCCCGCGCATAATAGCCCGTCGGAGCGAAAGGCCGGGCAGAAAAACGCGAGCAAAAAAGGCGGACTCGGGGTGGGCTCGAACAACGCCGCTCAAAAAGAAAATGTGACCGCGGATAGAACCGAAAGGGGAAAGGAGTCGGACGGCTGCGGAGAATCGGGAGAGAGCGGGAGGTTGCGGATAGAACGAAAGAGAAAGAGGAGGAAGGGTTTCGAGGAAACGAGACCGGAGCGAAATATACGAGTCGTGTCGAGGCTGGAAAGCCTTGAGAGTTGCGGCGCCACTGGACTGAGATAAGGGAGCGTTATCGCACTGCGTGGCGGCTCTTATCAGCGATCTTTCTCCCTCCCCTCCCCCTCTTCGGGGCTCTCGCTCCTTCTCTCCTGCGGGACGCGCCTCTCTCTTTCTCAACGCCCTCCCACCCCCGCGCCCGCCGTACCCTCGCTTCGCGGCTCGGCGATGTTATCAGCTAACTAGCTCCAGCTACTGATTCTATCTCGCGTACCCACCCAGCAGGGCCGCCAACCGAGGCCAGGGCCGGCGCACGAAAACAGTGCGCCCGACAGACATCTTCATTCTTTCCGTTCGGCGCTGGCGTGCTTCTGCTGGGGGGCTGGTTAACGTCTTGTACAATGCCGGTTCAGATTTCGCGGTGATGGGCTTTCACGCGGTTTTTTAGGGGTATGGAGATTTGGAGGTAGGAGATCGGAAGATATGCGGCGCGCTTAAGAATCTGGTGTAAAAGTTGTTTAGTGGTATCGATTGATTAGGTGTATGCTAGTATTCGCGATTACTGGGCAGTTGATATTCGGTGGAATTAGTTGATAGGTGGTATACACGACAGACTTCTTCATTTTTTGCATTTGTCGCTGGTGTACTACTTCTGGTTAACGTTTTGTACACTGCTGTCTCAGATTTCGCGGTGATGGTCTTTCAGACGTTTTTGTTTACGATGTATGGAGGCATGCTTAAGAATTTGCTGTAAAAGATGTTTAGTGGTACCGACTGATTAACGGCTAACTGTATGCTACTTTTCGATTACTGGGCAGTTGATATTTAGTGGAATTAGTTGATAGGTGGTATACATGACAGACATTCTTTGCGTTCGTCGCTGGTGTACTACTACAGGTTAACATTGTGTACACTGCCGTTTCAAATTTCGCGGTGATGGAGTTTCACGCGTTTTTTTACCATGTATGAAGCCATGTTTAAGAATCTGGTGTGAAAAAAGTTTAGCAGTACCGATTGATTAATAGCTAGCTGTATGCAAAGTTTCGCGATTACTGGGCAGATGATATTTGACGGGATTAGTTCATGAGTGGTATACACAACATTCTTTCCGTTCGTTGTTGGCGTGCTTCTGCTGGGGGGCTGGTTAACGTCTTGTACAATGCCGGTTCAGATTTCGCGGTGATGGGCTTTCACGCGTTTTTTAGGGTGTATGGAGATTTGGTGGAGACGAGATATTCGGACGATATGCGGTATGCTTAAGAATTCGGTGTAAAAGATGTTTAGCGGCACCGACTGATTAACGGCTAACTGTATGCTAGGCTTTCGATGGAATTAGTTGATTGGTATACAACAGACATTCTTTGCGTTTAGCCGTACTACAGGTTTACATTTTTACACGTGATTACTGAACATGTTTAAGTTGATGTTTGGCAGTACCGATTGATGAATAGTTGATACTGGGCAGTTGATATTTGATGGAATTAGTTGACAGACATCAACATTCTTTCCGTTCGTGTTGGCGTGTACTACTACTGGTTAACATTTTGTACATGCCGGTTCAGCCGGTGATGGGTTTTAGGTTTCGTGGCTTCGAGGTTGGTGGAGGTGACCTTTAAAAGATGTATTTAACTGATTAACGGCTGCTGCAAAATCCGCGATTATTGGGCAGTTGATGTTTGGCGGGATTCCTAGTTGATAAGCGATATACACGACAGACATCTTCATTCTTTGCGTTCGTCGCTGGGGTACTACTACTGATTAACATTTTGCCGTTTTAGATTTCGCGGCTCCTGGCCTTTCACGCGTTTTTTTACGGGGTTCGCGAATCCTGGACAGATGATGTTTGGTAGAATTAATTGATGGGTGATATACACAAGAGACGTCTTCATTCTTTGCATTCGTCGCTGGCGTGCTCCAGCTGGTTAACGTTTTGTATACTGCCGTTTCAGATTTTGCAGCTGTTGGTCTTTCACGCGTTTTTTTAGGGTGTATGGAAATTTGGAGGTTGGTGGAGGCGGGAGATTCAGAAGATATGTGGCATATTCAAGAATTTGGTGGAAAAGGTGTTTAGCAGTACCGACTGATTAACAAGTAGCCGTATGCTAGGCTTTGCGGTCACTGGGTAGTTGATGTTTGGCGGGATTCCCAGTGGATGGGTGGTATACCCAACAGACATCTTCATTCTTTGCATTTGTCGCTGGTGTGATTGCTAGTTAACGTTTTGTATACTGCCGCTTCAAACTTCGCAGAATGGTTTTTCACGCGTTTTTTTAGGTGTATGGAGATTTGAAGGTTAGTGGAGGCGGGAGATTTGGAAGATATGTGGCATGTTTAAGAATCTGGTGTAAAAGATGTTTAGCAGTACCGATTGATTAATAGGTAGCTGTATGCTAGGCTTCGCGATTACTAGGCAGTTGATATTTGATGGGATTAGTTGATGAGTGTTATACACAACATTCTTTTCGTGCGTTGCTGATGTGCTTCTGCTGGTGGGCTGGTTAACGTCTTGTATTCTGCCGTTTCAGATTTCGCGGTGATGGTCTTTTACGCGTTTTTTGTAGTGTGTACGAAAATTTGAAGGTTGGTGGAGGCGGGAGATTCGGAAGATATGTGGCGTGATTAAGAATCTGGTGTAAAAGATGTTTTGCGGTACCAACTGATGAACGGCTAGCCATATGCTAGGCATCGCAATTACTGGGCAGTTGATGTTTGGCGGGGTTACTTGATGGGTGGTATACAAGCAATGCGGACGCATTTGGGAGGGTATGAGAAGTTTACGGTTGATCGTGGGGTGGATAGAAAAGGTGTGATGCTTGAAAATGTTGAATGATTTTGCAAAAATGTTGTTGACGTTCATAGAAGAAGATTTGAATATATAATATCAATGTATTGGGAAACAGGTTTAGCGGCAGATGATTTTCCGCAATTAGAGGTGGCAAAATGAATTGGTATGTTCAAATTGATAATTTTGATACACTTGTGATATATCATCTGGTGCTCTTAAGAATGTGCTATAAAATCGATTTTCATTGGATGTTTTCCGCAAGCGAAGGTGTCAAGTTATCTAACAATTTTGAAGTTGATAGTTGTGATGGACTAGCAATATGTCATGCAACAATCTTAAGAATATGCTATAAAATGGATTTACCGTTGAATGACTTTCAGCAGATGTGGTTGTCAAACGCATTTTTGACAACGCAATAACTTTTTCGGACGTAACGCCATTGAAAATCAAGGATCACTTGCACTGTTCACACATCCCCCGTGAAGTACATTCTATATTAATCAAGTACAAAATCCCTCAAACCACATAGAAATATTGAAGTTAATATTGATGATCAATTAACAGTCTGTAATTCGGCATTCTTAAGAATCCACTACGAAGCAAAATTAGTACCTTTTTCTAATTTTCCAATAATTAATTTTAAATAAATTTAATTCGAAATTCTAAATTTATTTCTAATACATAAATTTAATTCTAATTTCTCGAAATGCAATCTATTATTTCAAGAAGTAACGATATCGAATATCAAGAAACACTTACGTTCCGTTCTCATCTTCCACATACATCCCACATTAATCTACTGCAAAAATCTCTACTTCGTTGTCTCACATTGCACTCTCTGCCTTTGACAATTCACCCCCACCGCCGTTTTCTCTTTTCCTCCGCGTACCTTCGCTCGGTTTTTTCAGCGTCGGTTAGACTTACTATACGTAATACGGGAGATGCGATGGCGATAGCAAACAGTCGTTTTTGCATGTACTTTCTCCGCTCCTCCCTTTCTCCAATATTCGTTCATGCCCCCATTCTCCTCACTTCAACTTTTGCCCATATTCTCCTGCACCCTTCCCATTCTCTTCCCTCCTCGTTCTTCCTCTCCGTCGTCGTGCCGGACGGAAAGTTATGAGCGGCCTGATAGCGCGATGAATCTTTTATAGTTACCGCGGAACGCGGCTCGATCCCGTAATGAGTACACGAAGTAAGTCGTTCCTTTTATTATAGAGCGCAGACGTAACGATAAGGGATATTGCGGGCCACGGCGAACTCTCCCAGCGATCTCTCTTTTCCCTCTCTTCATCTCACTCTTTCACTCCCAGCTCTCTCGATCGAGTGTGGAGAGAGCGAGGGAAAATGAATTTTCGAGATGTATCTCCGTTTTAATATTTGAACTTGCTCGATGCATCTTCCTTGATACAAGGAGATTGGAGCGGCGGGCGAAAACAAAAAGCTGACCGCAAACCCTCAATGGGGCGATGATTTTCGGTATGTTGCGAGAGGATCGGAGGTGCGGCGAGAATTTCGCAGGATCGGTTATTTTATTATTTATCAAAGAAGCTCGAAGCGTAATAAATTGTTGTTAAAATGGAAACTTCTTCAAATTGATTATACAATTGATTATTACAAGTATTACAAAATGACAAGATTACATTATTACAGATTATTACATAATTAAAAATGATTATACAAGTATATTGTTATTATGATAAGTTGTTCTTTTTATCATTATAATTTAAGTGTTCCACGAAAGTTTAAGTATAGGTTGCAATGTAATAGGAGAGAAGTAAAGTTGAAGAACAGTGCAACAGGATGAATTGGTAATTTCAAATAATCGATAGAATGTATTCTAATCGGTACAGCCAATTCTTTTATACTGCTGTCGTATAAATTTTAACGCTTTGCTGACCAGGTTTTTTTTGTGATTAAATATAAAATGAAAATATCGCAATAAACTTCGGTATACCTCATTTTCATATCACGCTGTGAAACTAAGCTTCTTACACGTATTTAATATTTTTTGGGGTATAATATACTGCATGGAATTTACTTACATGCAATGTTATATGGAGAAGTTTCTGAAATATAGAGAGTTTCGGTGCGCTTTCCTCTGGAAGAGCATACTCTATATACCTTAGCAGAATTTTTATTGTATATACAATTGAGGAAACTGTAATACACATAGTATCAATTCTATGTTGCTCTCAGACTTCAAAACAGTATAAACGCATGTAAGTGTAAGAACCAGTTAACTTCTATCTGCAAAGTATTAATCTAGGATGAAGCATATGGCTTTGATATAAATTAATTATAATAACATTATTACAATATTAACACCATAATTTACTGTGTCATTTTCGATATTTCGTGTTAACGTTCGGAGTTATACAGTTGTTATCATTAAAATTCTTTCGAAAAATGTTATGTTTATATTCTTATAAGATATCAGCAGATAAAAACGTTTGTACTCCTATGCTCTCAAAAACAACGATTTTTCTTTGCCACATGTTTTTGGAAGCAAGCATTTTCCCGACTTTTACTTAACACATTGCATGCGAGAAACGTAATTTTACGTTTTCTGCAGACTGTCACTGGAGCGCGGATCACGTAAAAATGCGTATTTAGTTAATTTGCGTTGGAGAGCGCTTATCGTGTAAATACAAAGACATTGTATGTACGGTGTTTGTGTTGATAGACAACGGTTTGCTTTGCTTCTTTTTGAAAGTTTAGTTTGAGATGAAAAAACGCCCGATACACACATAAGTCCGCGGCGTAATATATCTGCAATGGGTTAAGTGACCCATCTCTGTCGCCTTCGCCTTAAATAAACCGACTGACCCACCCACCGCACGTCTCCCAACTTTATTCGCTGAACTCGGAGGTATCGAAGTCACTAGATCGCGTGATAGCAAACTACTGGTCTTTCCGGCCGCAAAAAGACCGGCCGAAAGAGTGCAGCCGATAAAAAGGCCTCGCATCATTACGTATCTTGATACACTCCCATGCTCCTAAAAACAACGATTTCATTTTGCCATACGTTTTTTGAAGCAAGCATTTTCCCAGCTTTTATTTAAGTAGCCGACTACCGTCGCCTTTGCCTTAATCCTTTCGCTACTAACGATGACTATGGTCATCCGTAAATTATTCTGTTTCTGTCATTATTCTGTTCTACTGTTTTAATAACTGGCCATATTGATAATAAGAGAATTAGTAACGGAATCTGCGAAAAACTATCAAGCGTTACCCTTTGTTTGCGGCGGAGAATCCATTTATCTTTTAATTATTCCGTAGCATAACTGTGTATCCCCGCCAAACTCCGCCGTAGCGAAAGGGTTAAATAAACCGACACTCCTACCCACCGCATGTCTCCAAATTTCATTCGCTGAACTCGAAGGTATTGAAGTCACTAGATCGCGTGATAGCGAACCACTGGTCTTTCTTTCCGCAAAAACTGCGGCCGATAAAAAGTCGCCGATTTTCGTCACATCATTACGTATCATTCGCCGAAGTTAATACAGATCGCGTGATAGCAAACATGGTTTCGGCTGCAAAAAGTGTGGCTTGAAAAAGCACATCATTACGATTCTCAAAAACACTTTGCCATATGTTTCTCAAAGCAAGCAAATTTTATTTTCGATTTCCGTCACCTTTGCTTTTTACTCTAAACTTCATTGATTTCCGTCGCCTTAAATAAACCGACACCTCTTCTCATCATGCGTCTCCAGACTTCATCCGCCAAAATCGAAGGTATCGAAGTCCCTAGATCGCGTGATAGCGAACCACTGGTCTTTCTTCCGCAAAAAGGCCGGCCGAAAGAGCGCAGCCGATAAAAAGGCCTCGCATCATTACGTATCTTGATACACTCGTTCCTGAAATACAAGCAGCGCGCAGTGGCAAAAGTGGTACGCCTGCCAGCGCGCGTCTCTCTCTGGAATCCTTCCAAAAAAGCCGCGCCGATCGAAACGGTGTTTGACCAAGGCTAGAAGCCGTGACACGGGGGTTGAAATAGGGGGCGGGCGTACAGAGGGCGAAACCCTCTATCTTCCTCTCCCTCTTTCTCTGGCGTTCGCGAGGCGCTCGCTATCTCAGGGAGATACCGGAGGGAAAAACACTCATTTTTATACCGTCAAAATGTGTTATCTCGCCCGCGCACTCTCTTTCTCCGTCCGTCTTGCTGCTCGCCGCTTCCTTCTCTCGCGCTCGTTCTGCCCTCTGCCTTCCACTTTCGTGCGCGCTCGATTATGCCGTCCTCTTCTGCTGGCGCGCTACACACGGACACAGCGACGGAGACATGCACACCCTGGGGGCGGAATTAACTCGCTAGCAGATATCCACCCTCGAAGCCAGCCAGTCACCTCCCCCGCACCGCTTCTTTTGCCTCTGATGCCACCTGCAACGTCACCCGCGCTGCTCCGTTTGTCCCGGGATCCCGTCTGAATTTTCCTGTCCTTCGGCCCTAGTTGTACTCTTCCGCTGGCGATCTGTGAGTTTTTGTCGTTGCGGTCAAGACGGAGGGGGTTCGAGGGGAAATTCGGCGAGTTTTGGAGGTTGACTCATTCTGCGGGGGAATGGAGTTTACAATCGTTTGCACCGGTCACCTTTTTTTATGCTGGAGGGTTTGACAGAATTAAAAATGATCAAGAATATTAGTTTTTGTGAAGAAGACTGTATGAAACGTGTGCTTGTGTAATAGAATAGTAAGAACCGAATCACGACTGAAGCTTTCTTGGTCTCGCCGAATGCATATGTTTACTTAGTTTTCAAATGTTATCTGAACTACGACAATTATCCTAAGTAGCATATAAGCTGCATTGAGTTTGACTCGTGATATTCAAGTATGGCCTAAACTTTTCTTCACGAGTCAGACTAGTGAAAATAGTACAAGGGGTTAATACTTTGCCAGCCGCTGTCACGTATACGTGCCTTCTTCTTGCCAACCGTTATCCGCCGCTATCACGTATGCGTGAGTTTTTTTCCTTCAGCGGTTATGCTTAAGGAGACCAGAAAGGTCTCAACGACCGAAAACTGGATGAAATTCAAATAATGATTGTGGACGAACGAACAAACATAAACAAATTTTCTTTCTTGCAGGTTTTTTTTGTGCATTCTTAACAAACAAATCAAGCTTTAAACATTTTTAAAATATTAATAGTTGCGTGCGCTGCAGTGCTGCAGTGCGCTGTTTTTTTCTTGCCGGGATTCCGGGTGAACGAGTGAATTTTTTTATTTTCTTAGCGCTATTTGGTTAGTGATATTTCTCTCTGTAGACTGAACCTAAATTCTGTGATTAAACGTTACAATTGAAGCAATACCGACCAAACATCCAAAAGGTTGACAAATTTAAGTTATTTGTTATTAAAAACGATATAAAAAATTTAATTTTTATATGCAGACATCGGTTCAGTTTATGGAATATATATTTATCTTCAATTTAAACAAAAATAAAATCTATATCTTCAACCATTCTTGCGTGTCGAGGCAAAAGTAATGGAAAATACTGTTTTGAGAAAAATATGATTAAAGTTTGGGAACAGGATTGCGACTATTTGATCGCGGGACGCTCTGGCGACCGTGTATGACCTCACATTTTTGGCATTCTTGAACACAATTTTGCGAATATCGAAGTTTTTCTTGCGCCAATATGTTCTTAAAAAATTGTACTAACCGATTATATAAAAAAAAAACGAAAATCAATTTTTTTGAAATTTCAAACCTTTCTGGTTCCCTTAACACCTTGTTGACCGGTTACGAGTTAACTCGTGTTTGTCAATCGCATCTGCTTTATTATAAAAAAGTATTCTTTTCTTGGTACTGAGGCTTTCATTACAATTCTAGTATTAGAAAGTGTCAAGAACGACGGAACGTGACGGTGAAGCATTTTTCAATCAATTATACATGAATGCTTTATATAGTTGCCCGAGTGATTTTTAAATAAGTTATAATAAGACGATGCAAAAATAACGGAAGAACCTAAGTGTTACATTTTTTAAGTAAAATGTTTAAGTAATAATTAAAAAATTTAAGATTATACGGTAAAAATGGGGTAACAGTTACCTTAATGCCTTCTTTAATAATAATTATATTACAACTACTATTGCAGAAATACCATCGTTTGTGAGTAGTCGAACTTGTGTGAATCTTCACTTAAATATTGCGACTATTCAAGCAGTATATTTCAATCCGAAAAATGTAAATATTGTAAATTTTAAAAGAAGAATTTTATATTTTTGTGAATGTATATCCATAAATTTAGGCATTGTCGATTTTCATGCGTCAATTTTAAATAATCTTCATTTAAATATTGTTAATTCTCAAGCAGTATGATTAAATCCGAAAAATTTAAATATTGTCAATTTTTAAACGAGAATTTTGTATTTTTGTGAATGTAATTTCATACCTTTAGGCATTGTTGATTATCAAGTCGCAATTTTAACAGTAAACGTACCAAACGAGGTCAACTGACTCCTTTAAAAATTTACATTAAAGTCGTACATTCATTGTTACTCCTTTCCCTCATTTGACTTTTTGTAAATTCTTACATCATCTGATTATCCAATTTCTCGCTTTAAATTAGGAATTTCTTTCTGTAATCAACATTTATTTCATAAGGGATCAAATGGCCTCTCATAATAAGAATAGGTAGGTGTAAAATACCGGTATGTTTATTATTAAAATAGTTGCTAAACTTAGCCAGGGAGCCGAAATAAGATCCGTTGATTCTTGAACAGTGACATGAAAAATGCTCTACATCCCACCGAACTGAAGTCGAACCTTGAGCGAACAAAAGACCCATTGACGTAATTCGCTCTACAAGCTTCCCCAATCTCTCACCGTCCCTCTGTTTCTCCCGTTCCCGGAGACTTCGACGCTGAGAGATGGCGAACGCGGCATCGCTCTATTCCGGTTTCGAAGCGCGACACGTTTCTTCGCCGCTGACGAGCTTTTTGTCTCCCAATACGATCTTAATGAACCCGCGGCACAGAGTCGACAAACACCTTTGACAAGTAGTATCTCGCTCTTTATTCCATTTAATTCCGCCCGCCGAAGGACATCGAAACTATCAATCGAGCTTGAAACTACCGAACAACGCCGGGGCCCAATGGATTTGAAGCCTTTCAACGCCTCAAAATGGGTCGGTATTTTTTCTCAGACGGGCTGATTATCAGCGTTTCTCTCCTAGGCGTTATGGTCGATGTTTATGATATTGTTAAACCGTTAAAACAATCATACGAACGCGTTTTACTTAAACGAATTAAGGATCTTTACATTTTGCTTTCGTGAAGATCGAGAAATTGGCTGTTTATGTATAATTGGTACAGAAAATGTTTGTACATACATCGATTTCAAAGAGTATTTAGGGAAATTGTGGTTTATTGTACGTATTTTCAGAAATTTCTGTAATGGATGTAGCTAAAAATAATTGATTGTACGTGGAAATTGTGAAGTTAATAAGAAAATATAGAAAATTGGTAGAAAAATGAGAGTGATAAGTACTAGTACAGTTCTTATTTCCAAGTATTTATAGGACACATCGTCAAGATATTTAAAAATGCTATAGCTACGTCATATATACTACAATTATACTACAATTTTTTACATATACTACAATTTTACCATGAGTAAAATCTGCAAATGATTGAAAGTAGTGATAACTTGCGAAATCTACGATAGGAAGAAGAACAATTATTAGTAATTTGCAAATAATTTATTTTATACCGTAACTATTATAAAAATTTCCATTATATATTATTCATTGCATATTTCTATTATGGAATATATATATATACAAATTTGTTTCGTATAATACAGTAATTTTTACGTGAACTGTAAATATGTTAACAAAATTTGTCTGATACTGCTCATAAGTTTCCATTCAGAAAATTTCTGCTTCTATTCAGAAAAAATATTAACACTTGAAATTCGTAAATATTTATCTGCTCCTCTTTATGATTATAAACCATCGTTCTAAAGATGGCAGAGAATGAGTAAACTATGAAAACCGTCTTCGCGACTCGACGAAATCCATTAGGGGCGAGAGAATATGAATCAGAAGGCAAAGAAGACCCGAAGTGGGAAACAAAACGATGAAGCGAGACAGATAGAGATTCATTAGGGGCGATAATAATTAAATGAACGTCTGGCTTCACCGTCTGTTCCGTTCGGCATTCTGGATTTTCGTTCCTCTCATATTCTCGAGTAAGTTTTCGCCTGGTTCACTAGCACCGGAAGTGAATTCTTGCGTTTTCTTTCCACCTGCGCGTTTCCTGACGAAGGCCGAAAAGCTTTTCGTAACTATTCGACTGTGTTCGTCCACGGAAATTGGGGAACGAAACAGACTTCGGTATGATTTTGTACGGATAACGAACGACTCGGAGGAATGGCGGAAAATCCTTTCTATTTCTCATTAACCAGTTAGCGCTGGATAAAAAATCTATTCGTCATGAAGGAATTGGAGTTTTTTGTGCGATGACGAGTAAACTCATAAATAAATGCCGAGTATATTCGGCGTGAACAAATGTGAACTCGCTATATACTGGCAACTACACTCGTCATAACCAAATAGCAATTGGAAAATGCCAAAATAGCAATGGTATATACATTTTAAGCTTTGCGCTCAAAGTACTTTTCACAGGCACTGCCAAAGTTTGGCGTTGTACTCGAAGTGTACACCAACAATACACTGCACTGAAAATCAAGCAATTGTAATTGACAGTTAAATTTTGGTTGCAAGTCTTACGAGTATATTCGGCGTGAACAAATGTGAACTTGCTATATACTGGCAACTACACTCGTCATAATCAAATTTCAATTGGCAAATGCCAAAATAGCAATGGTATATACTTTTAATCCTTTGCACTCGAAGTACTTTTTATAGGCACTGCCAAAGTTTGGCGTTGTACTCGAAGTGTACACCAACAATATACTGCACTAAAGATCAAGCAATTATAATTGACAGTTAAATTTTGGTTGCAAGTCTTACGAGTATATTCGGCGTGAACAAATGTGAACTTGCCATATACTGGCAACTACACTCGTCATAACCAAATAGCAATTGGCAAATGCCGAAATAGCAATGGTATATACTTTTAATCCTTTGCGCTCGAAGTACTTTTTATAGGCACTGCCAAAGTTTGGCGTTGTACTCGAAGTACACCAACAACATACTGCACTAAAGATTAAGCAATTATAATTGACAGTTAAATTTTGGTTGCAAGTCTTACGAGTATATTCGGCGTGAACAAATGTGAACTTGCTATATACTAGCAACTACACTCGTCATAACCAAATAGCAATTGGCAAATGCCAAAATAGCAATGGTATATACTTTTAATCCTTTGCGCTCGAAGTACTTTTTATAGGCACTGCCAAAGTTTGCTGTTGTACTCGAAGTGTACACCAACAATATACTGCACTAAAGATCAAGCAATTATAATTGACAGTTAAATTTTGGTTGCAAGTCTTACGAGTATATTCGGCGTGAACAAATGTAAACTTGTTATATACTAGCAACTACACTCGTCATAGCCAAATAGCAATTGGTAAATGCCAAAATAGCAATGGTATATACTTTTAATCCTTTGCGCTCGAGGTACTTTTTATAGGCACTGCCAAAGTTTGCTGTTGTACTCGAAGTGTACACCAACAATATACTGCACTAAAGATCAAGCAATTATAATTGACAGTTAAATTTTGGTTGCAAGTCTTACGAGTATATTCGGCGTGAACAAATGTGAACTTGCTATATACTGGCAACTACACTCGTCATAACCAAATAGCAATTGGAAAATGCCAAAATAGCAATGGTATATACTTTTTAAGCTTTGCACTCGAAGTACTTTTCACAGGCACTGCCAAAGTTTGGCGTTGTACTCGAAGTGTACACCAACAATATACTGCACTAAAGATCAAGCAATTATAATTGACAGTTAAATTTTGGTTGCAAGTCTTATGAGTATATTCGGCGTGAACAAATGTGAATTTGCTATATACTAGCAACTACACTCGTCATAACCAAATAGCAATTGGCAAATGCCAAAATAGCAATGGTATATACTTTTTAAGCTTTGCACTCGAAGTACTTTTCACAGGCACTGCCAAAGTTTGGCGTTGTACTCGAAGTGTACACCAACAATATACTGCACTAAGGATCAACAATTATAATTTACAATTAAATTTGGTTGCACGTCTTTTGTTGATTTCAGTATTTAGACATTTTTTTGGCCGATAGAAATAAAAATATACTATTCAACATGGCGAAAAATGTGATGGAAGAAGCGTTGTTTCAAGATAGCAGTGATTATGAATTTAGTGTGGATAAATATAAAAGTGATGATGATGACAGCGACATTATTGCCAGTGAAGAAAAAAATAAATGTATTACAATATAGTGATTCAAGTGCAAGCGATGAAAACATATCAGAAAATTTAGATACTGTTAGCGAAAATCATAAATTTAGTAATTGGTAACGAATCATTGAAGAAGACCCTATTCTTGAACAATTTAATTTTTCAACTGGATACAAAAATGTGGCCCACGGATAAATAATTTGAACGAATCCTTTGCATACTTCAGTTTATTTTTTACAAGTGATCTGATAGACAACATTGTAAAGCAGACAAATTTATTTGCACAACAAATTATTAGTACAAAAGTTATCACTGACCGTTCTACCTGGAAAATTTGGAAAGATGTAAAAGGAGAGGAAATTAAAGCATTTATTGGTATTGTATTGAATATGGGAACTATGCCTACATCCTGTTAATTGCTTTATATGATATCATACACTGGAAAATGACAATAATTTATAATTAAAATTCTCAAATAATTTGGACGAATCCTTTGAATACTTTAGTTTATTTTATACAAGTGATTTGATAGACAACATTGTAAAGCAGACAAATTGATATGTACAATATATTATTATTACAAAAACGATTACTGACTGCTCTGCTTACAAAAATTGGGAAGATATAACAGTAGAGGAAATGAAAGTATTTATTGGTATTACATTGAATATGGGAACTATGCCTGCATCCTGTTAATTGCTTTAAACGATATCATACACTTGAAAATTACAATAATTTATAATTCAAATTTTCAAATAATTTGAACGAACCCTTTGAATACTTTAGTTTATTTTTTACAAGTGATTTGATAAACAACATTGTAAAACAGACAAATTTATATATACAACATATTATTAGTAGAAAAACGATTACTGGAAAAATTGGAAAGATGTAACAGTAGAGGAAATTAAAGCATTTATTGGTATTATATTGAATATGGGTACTATGTCTACATCCGGTTATTTGCTTTAAACGATATCATAACTTGAAAATTACAACAACTTATAATTAAAATTTTCAAATAATTTGAACGAACCCTTTGAGTACTTTAGTTTATTTTTTTACAAGTGATTTGATAGACAACATTGCAAAGCAGACAAATTTATATGTATAACATATTATTAGTAGAAAAACGATTACTGGAAAAATTAGAATGATGTAACAGTAAAGGAAATTAAAGCACTTATTGGTATTATATTGAATATGAGAACTATGCCTACATTCTGTTAACTGCTTTAAACGATATCGTACACTTGAAAATTGCAATAATTTATAATTCAAATTTTAATTTACAAAATGTTCACATCGTAATAAAATAACATTAAAAATATTTTGCCTTTTAAATTTTAGATGCATATTTTACCTTCAAATAAATAACACATTAAAAGGCCAGATACAGCAAAAAAAAAGTCCGAGCTGCTCAAAGTTTTAAGCGTAAAAAAAATTCAAGTGCGAAGAGTTAAAAGTGTTCTCCATAGTTAAGAAACGAATAAATACTTACAACCAGTTAAAATAACTGTTATAATAAAATACAAGTTACAAATACTTAATAAAAGTTATAATAAACGTTATAAAAAAATAACTGTTAAAACAAAATAAACGTTATAAATACTTATAACTTCCATAAAAACTTGTGCAAATACTGTAAATGTGTTGAATTCGATCAGTTCGTGTCGGGAATAATTCTAATAATATTCTGCAACGTTATCCTGGATATCGTTGTATTACATATAAAAAGAATAAACTGCTAAAAATGCTAGCGTTTGTCTACCCGTGTTATGCATATCACGTAAGTGTAAGTTTGTCTTCTGGCAATATCGTGCATGCACTCACCGTTCCCGATATCGCGCATCCTTCCCTATTGTGCCTCGTTTCCACGTTGTCGAGCATCTCTGATCTTTGGCTAATTAAAGCGAACCCCGAGGGGGAAGGAGGAGAACGTCGTCGTGGCTTTCCTCTTATCTTTCCGCGGTCTTCGTTCATCTACTCATGCCTCGTGTGCTTGCTTTCCTCGATTCGGTTGCGCGTTAAGTCACGCCCATTTTTTCGAAAGAAGATCGCGAACAATTGATACAGCCATTGTTGCCATCGCAGGCCGGGTACTCGCGTGTGCCCGCTCGATTTCATTGTTTAACGATTTTCTACTTTCATCAGACGCTTAGCGCACTCAGTAAAAAACGCGGAATTATATTTCCTTGTGAGGAAAATGAAAATTATTCAGTTTTTAATATTAATTACTAAAAAATAATGCCCTTTGTTGAGAAATAATTTTTTTTTTATATACTCAACATGTTTTAAAGCTCTATAATTTCCTCCATGGAGTTGATACGTTGATCAGTAACGCATAATGATATAAACGATGTCTAATTATAAATAAAATCAAAATTAAGTGTATATGATGATATGATTTTCTTTGTACACTCAATATGTTTTAAAGCTCTGTGATTTCCTCCATAGGAATCTATACGTTGATCAGTAATGTATGATAATATAAACGATGTGTAATTATAAATGAAATCAAAATTAAGTGTATATGATGATATGATTTTCTTTATATATTCAATATGTTTTAAAGCCTTGTGATTTCCTGCTCAGGAGTCTATACGTTGATCAGTAACGTATGATAATATAAACGACGTATAATTATAAATAAAATCAAAATTAAGTGTATATGATGATATGATTTTCTTTATACACTCAATATGTTTTAAAGCTCTGTAATTTCCTCCATAGGAGTCTATACGTTGATCAGTAATGTATGATAATATAAACGATGCGTAATTATAAATAAAATCAAAATTAAGTGTATATGATGATATGATTTTCTTTATACACTCAATACGTTTTAAAGCTCTGTCATTTCCTGCGTAGGAATCTATACGTTGATCAGTAATGTATGATAATATAAACGATGTGTAATTATAAATAAAATCAAAATTAAATGTATGTGATGATATGATATTCTTTATACACTCAATATGTTTTAAATTTCTACCATTTCCTGCTCAGGAATTTGTACGTTGATCAGTAACGTAGAATAATATAAATGATGTGCATTTATAAATAAAATCAAAATTAAGTGTGTATGATGACAAAGGTAAAATGATATTATACATAATCTTGAAAAGATTTAATTGTCAGGTAACTATTAATCTACACATAACAGCGTATAAAGAAAATTCGGCAATAATATATATTTCAATCCAGAAGAACTGTATAAAGACGTACATATGCGACCAATATATTTCGTTCACTAGACCATATCTACTGTTTTACGAGACTGCAGTGGCATCAGGTTTGTTGTTATATGTCGCATAGCAATCGATTAAACAACCGAATATCGACGATAATGCGTATAATGACGTATAATAACGGTTTGTGACAGTATAACGACGTGCACCAGTGAGTCCCAGTGACATTTGGGTGAATATCATGTCGTTAGTAACAGAGTTATCGGATCAAGGGTACCAAGGGAAAATGCGATGGTACTGAGCAATGAATTAGTGACATCGTGAGTGGTACTGTAGAAAATTGCATCTTTCTTCATGCAATTACATTTGCATTTTTATTGAATTTAAAAGCACATACGAAACAATTGAAAAAATTATGTATATATATATATATATATATATATATATAACCCAATGTGTAATTCTATTATACTTCAATATATATATACATAATACTATTGCATCGTATATATTATGCATGGCATATATTATAATATTATTGCAATCACATATATATATATATATATATATATATATATATATATATATATACGTATATATGTATATATATATAATAAAATGCCATCCAAAGTGTTCTGTTGAAAAATGATTGATTCCTTTGAGTCTAGAAAATTGCATGAGACAAGACGTAATTATATATGTATATATATTGCCTCATATTTATTATGCATTGCATATATAATGCATTGCGTATATGGTGCAATAGTATTGTGTATATATATATCGAAGTATAATAGGATTACACATTGGGTTATATATATACACATAATTTTTAAATTGTTTCGTGTTTGCTGCTAAATTCAATAAAAATTTCAAATTCATCCATGACATTTTCTAAGATGGTCCATTTACAAAGCGTAGCACGTGTCACATGACGCAAGTAACAGTTGTAAAATTGGAAGCCGACGCAATGTGACGCCGTAAGGAATCTTATAATATATTTTATAATAATATGCAATGCATAATATGTGCGATGCAATAATATTGTATATATATATATATTATTGAAGTATGATAGGATTACACATTGGATTATATATACATAATTTTTTCAATTGTTTCGTGTGTGCCTTTAAATTCCATAAAAATGTAAAATCCACCCGCGCCATTTTCTAAGATGGTCCATTTACAAAGCGTGGCATGTGTCACATGACGCAACCAACAGTTGTAAAAGTGGCAGCCGACACAATATGACGCCATAAGGAATCTCCGAAAGATTTCACCTCTGACAACATTAGCCCTAAACACTCCTACTAAAAATATAAGAATACAAGCTTACAAGACGCAAGTAACAGTTGTAAAATTGGCAGCCGACGCAATGTGACGCCATAAGGAATCTCCGAAAGAATTCACCTCTGACAACATTATCCCTAAACACTCCTACTAAAAATATAAAAATACAAGCTTACAAGACGCAAGTAACAGTTGTAAAATTGGTAGCCCACGCAATGTGACGCCATAAGGAATCTCCGAAAGAATTCACCTCTGACAACATTAGCCCTAAACACTCCTACTAAAAATATAAGAATACAAGCTTACAAGACGCAAGTAACAGTTGTAAAATTGGCAGCCCACGCAATGTGACGCCATAAGGAATCTTCGAAAGAATTCCCCTCTGACAACATTAGCCCTAAACACTCCTACTAAAAATATAAGAATACAAGCTTACAAGACGCAAGTAACAGTTGTAAAATTGGCAGACCACGCAATGTGACGCCGTAAGGAATCTCCAAAAGAATTCACCTCTGACAACATTAGCCCTAAACACTCCTACTAAAAATATAAGAATACAAGCTTACAAGACGCAAGTAAGAGTTGTAAAATTGGCAGCCCACGCAATGTGACGCCGTAAGGAATCTCCGAAAGAATTCCCCTCTGACAACATTAGCCCTAAACACTCCTACTAAAAATATAAGAATACAAGCTTACAAGACGCAAGTAACAGTTGTAAAATTGGCAGCCCACGCAATGTGACGCCATAAGGAATCTTCGAAAGAATTCACCTCTGACAACATTAGCCCTAAACACTCCTACTAAAAATATAAGAATACAAGCTTACAAGACGCAAGTAACAGTTGTAAAATTGGCAGCCGCCGCAATGTGACGCCATAAGGAATCTCCGAAAGAATTCACCTCTGACAACATTAGCCCTAAACACTCCTCCTAAAAATATAAGAGTACAAGCTTACAAGACGCAAGTAACAGTTGTAAAATTGGCAGCCCACGCAATGTGACGCCGTAAGGAATCTCCGAAAGAATTCCCCTCTGACAACATTAGCCCTAAACACTCCTACTAAAAGTATAAGAATACAAGCTTACAAGACGCAAGTAACAGTTGTAAAATTGGCAGCCCACGCAATGTGACGCCATAAGGAATCTTCGAAGAAATTCACCTCTGACAACATTAGCCCTAAACACTCCTACTAAAAATATAAGAATACAAGCTTACAAGACGCAAGTAACAGTTGTAAAATTGGCAGCCCACGCAATGTGACGCCATGAGGAATCTCCGAAAGAATTCCCCTCTGACAACATTAGCCCTAAACACTCCTACTAAAAATATAAGAATACAAGCTTACAAGACGCAAGTAACAGTTGTAAAATTGGCAGCCCACGCAATGTGACGCCATAAGGAATCTCCGAAAGAATTCACCTCTGACAACATTAGCCCTAAACACTCCTACTAAAAATATAAGAACACAAGCTTACAAGACGCAAGTAACAGTTGTAAAATTGGCAGCCCACGCAAAGTGACGCCATAAGGAATCTCCGAAAGAATTCACCTCTGACAACATTAGCCCTAAACACTCCTACTAAAAATATAAGAATACAAGCTTACAAGACACAAGTAACAGTTGTAAAATTGGCAGCCGGCGCAATGTGACGCCATAAGGAATCTTCGAAGAAATTCACCTCTGACAACATTAGCCCTAATCACTCCTACTAAAAATGTAAGAATACAAGCTTACAAGACGCAAGCAACAGTTGTAAAATTGGCAGCCCACGCAATGTGACGCCATAAGGAATCTTCGAAGAAATTCACCTCTGACAACATTAGCCCTAAACACTCCTACTAAAAATATAAGAATACAAGCTTACAAGACGCAAGTAACAGTTGAAAAATTGGCAGCCCACGCAATGTGACGCCATAAGGAACCTCCGAAAGAATTCCCCTCTGACAACATTAGCCCTAAACACTCCTACTAAAAATATAAGAATACAAGCTTACAAGACGCAAGTAACAGTTGTAAAATTGGCAGCCCACGCAATGTGACGCCACAAGAAATCTTCGAACGAATTCACCTCTGACAACATTAGCCCTAAACACTCCTACTAAAAATATAAGAACACAAGCTTCGGTAGCGTGACCTACGCTGGCACATGCATGTCTCTCGTTCTGCTCTCAACATGTTAATTATTCGCCAGAAAAGAAACAACCACCGAAGCGCCACGCATCGCTACCGCCAGCCGATAAATCGCGGGAGTCAAGGTGCCGCGCTTTTCGACGCTGCAAAGGGCACCGTGCCGTAAGAAGTGCCGAGAAAAACGATCACACGGAAACGCTGCCGCGCAAGAAGGCGAAAGCCAAAGACAGGAACGTCGGGGCGGACATCGTTCGTCGGGCTCAGCAATGCGTGTTGCCCGATAAATTTAAATGGCGATCGCTTTTTCTCCGGGCGCGCGCGGCATAATATGCGCGCAAACACCCACGTTCTGGAGTTTTGCATATGCGCGCACCGACACACGCAACGACAATCATTAACGTTTCCTTATAAAGCGTCGGCGCTGGATTAAGACGGAATAAAATATTAACTGGCCGAGGACTAGCAGCCACCAGAACGGCCGGGAAAAAGTTCCGCACGATTCTATCGGGACGAAAGGAGCGCGTACGCCTTCTTAATTCCCGGCAGATTATAAATTACGCTGCGCATCTGGAGAACGATCTCCCTTTTTACGATCGGCGGCAGAAGAAACCTAAGGGAGGGCGAGAGGTGGTCGGACTTTGCCCGGGCCCAGAAGCGTGACAGAAGTGTCGGTGAGGGAGCAGGAAGTAAGGAGAGCGACACGTCAGAAAGCGCACGGACGAAAATGCAAAGCGACGGATAGAGTTGAAGGTTTGAGAGGGACTTAGGGTACTGGTGCATCAACGTTTAACAGTAAACGTACCGGTACTTTATACTTACCTATGCTTACCATGATGGGTCATTTGATAAACGTTGATTTTCAGATAGAAATTTCTAATTTATTAAAGCGAGAAATTGAATAATCTGATGATATAAGAATTTACAGAAAGTCAAATGAGCGAAAGAAATAATAATGAATGTTCGATTTTAAAGTAAATTTTGAAAGGCGTCATTTGACCCCGTTTGGTACGTTTAGTGTTAAAATTGCAGCTTGATAATTGGTAATGCCTGAAGGTATGAAAATACATTTACAAAAATATAAAATTTTCGTTAGAAATTGACAATATTTAAATTTAACGGATTTAATCGTGCTGCTTAAAAATGAGAAATATTTAAGTGAAGATCATTTAAAACTGACGCATGAAAATCGACAATACTTAAATTTAAGGAAATGCATTCACAAAAATATAAAATTCTCGTGTAAAAATTGACAATATTTAAATTTAATGGATTTAATCCCCCTGTTGAAAATTAGCAATATTTAAGTGTAGATAATTAAAAATTGCCGCTTGAAAATCGACAATGTCTAAATTTATGAAAATACATTCACAAAAATATAAAATTCTCGTTTAAAAATCGACAATATTTCAATTTGACGGATTTAATCGCACTGCTTGAAAGTTCGCAATATTTAAGAGTAGATAATTTAACATTGGCCCTTGATAATCGGCAATGCTTAAATTTATGGAAATACATTCACAAAAATACCATATTCTCATATAAAAATTGACAATATTTAAATTTGTCGGATTTAATCGTTCTGCTTGAAAATTAGCAATATTTAAATGAAGATCATTTAAAATAGCCGCATGAAAATCAACAATGCCTGATTTTATGGAAAGACATTTACAAAAATATAAAATTCTCATTTAAAAATTGACAATATTTAAATTTATCAGATATAATCGTTTTGTTAGAAAATTAGCAATATTTAAGTAAAGATCATTTAAATACGCAAGAAATGCGGCCAATTTTGTCATACAAATATGATCCCATGGTCAGTTACTCGAGCAGATGCGAGTATGTGCATGTTTATTTCTGATTGGGAATTAAAACTGTATTCTTTGTAAACGTCTGTGTAAATTTCATAATCAGATTTCGCGGTACAAGAAAAGGTTCATTTTTTTACGGAAAAAATGGAAGAATGACAAAAAATAAGACGATGAAATCAAGTCCATACAAGAGTTTGCATATAAGGTGGTATGGAGTAGATAGTAATCATTTCTGATGTTCTCTATAATTAATTCGTTCTGTCTTAGTATTAAATCATATTATTAAGAATGTTGATATTTTGTTTACAACATAAAATATGGTGGTGTCATTCACTTAATTTCAATTTTCTTTTTCTAAAAAGTTATACGTTCAACTTTGTCAATACTGGAACAGTAGTTCGTTCTTCTTATTCTTTGACGTTTTTATCAATATTTCCTAGTCTTCAAATATACAATAATAAACATTAACTACAAACAACAGAACAGACATAAAGAAAGTGAACCAAAAACCGGTTGTTTTCCATTCAGTTATTTAAACGAATAAATAATAATTTGGCGAAGAACCGAGTTTTATTGTCTACCAAAAACGATACACATCACATGGAACGCGTTACCTATTTCAAGTCACGTGCTTTCTCACTATCGAAATGAGCTTAATCTTTCATAGCGCAGTTGAGCGACGAAGGACCGAAGAAGCGAAATGCGCAGCGCGAGGAAAGAATATAGAGCAATAACGAAAGAACTCGAGATTTGGTAGGATGAGAAGGACGAAGGACGATTAAGCAGGACATGGCCGCGGGGCTGGCGAACTTTTTAAATACTTTCGAAGTCCCTCGGCAGGGATGACAAATTGGCCGAAACTCCTGCAAAGGCTTCAAGTGATCCCTCTTTCTCTCCCGTCTTCGTCTAACGTTGTCAATCTCCCGCGTTCTTTCTCCATTCTCCTTCCCTTCCGCTCGTCTCTTTCTCGTTTCACCGATTAATTCGAGTCTCCTCTCCCTCTCGAGCGCATTAAACCCCGCCCACGTTTTTCGTCTTTTTACCCCCGAGTTCATCCACTTCATCCTGACATCGCGATCTCCTTATTCTTTTCTAACAAACGACGAGATTGTTGAGCACCGCAATTTGTACGTCGATAACGATCGAGCCGAGACAGTTAATAAAACAGAACGCCTCGCGGTTTTCCGAGATTCTCGATCGACCTTTCGCGCGTCTGCGCTTTTACTGACTCCCAATTAGACACCGTCTCGACCACGTGCGCTGCCTGTATCGCCGGATGAGGAAGTTTCAGGAAAGGCGATTATGGACTTCCTTTTTTCCGTAAACGGCCACTTCCCTATCCACGCTCTTACTTTCTCGCCATTTCGGATAAAGCACCTGACCGCGTAGGAATACTAGCGTGGAACAACAAAGTGAAGCGAAGGATGCCACTGGCGCTCGTAATTATTCGAACGATAGCGCTCTCTGGATTTACGCCAATTTTTTAGACGCGTCGCTGAATTACGGCTTGGTCGAGTTAATATACAGATGTAACAAGTATTATTACTGGTTTACAGAATAATGTATTCCTTGACATATATCGTGCGAATAAGTACGAGGAATACCGCACGTAACATCTTCGGAATTTCATTTGTTAGTTTGATTGTAATCTCCAAAATTTAGAATTTTAGAAAAATTGGCGGATTTTTCTACGACCTCTTTTATTATTATTTAAGCGTGCCAGCTTGTTTTTACTCCAGGAGTCTGCATTAAAGGTAATATGGCAGTTGATATTTAGAAGTGACGTAAACCTACGACTGTCACAATATTATAACGTTAATATTAATTTATTTAATTTTAATAAACGATTTTTATCCGTTTTTCAAATAATCGTGTTCTTTTTTCTTGGCACTAGTTTTGTAGTCTTTGATTAAGCTTTGATCAATTTTGTATTCATTTATATTTATATTTGTATTTGTATATATTTGTATTACAGCTTGATCGAGTTATTATACCAATTTAACAAGTATTATTACTGGTTTACGGAATAATGTATTCATTGACATATATCATATATGTGAATAACTACGAAGGATACCGCACGTGATACCTTAACATTTCATTTGTTAATTTATTTGCAACATTTAGAATTGGAGAAAAATAAATATGTGCCAGTAATCCTGAGAGTCTCTTTGGGTTCTTACTCCAGGAGTCTGCGTTAAAGGTAGTTAATATTTGGAAATTACGTAAAATTATGATTGTCACAATTTTATAATGTTAATATTAATTTATTTAATTTGAATACCCGACTTTTATCCGTTTTTCAAATAATCATATTCTTTTTCCTTGGCACTATTTTTGTGGTTTTTGATTAAGCTTTGGTCAACTTAGTGTTTATTTATACCGCGCTGCCAAAACATTCAATTTTATATTGTAAGAAATTGGTATTATTTTGGTATTAAATTGGTATTACTTATTGGGATAAATTATTTGAAGAAACGGTATTATTATTACATATACCGATTACTTGAGGAAACAGATAAAGTTTCTTAATTCAAATTTGGAAAATTAACATTATAATACTGTAACAACAGTAATTTTACATCATTATCAAATATCAATTACCATGCGTTTAACGCATTGATTGCCATGCAAGTTTTGTATTTTTTTTTCTGGGGGCCACAACAGAATTTAATTCTATACATCATACATCTTAATTTGTCCAGACTGTTATATTTTACTCAAGTTTTAAATTGTTGAATAGTGCATTTTTTTGTGTCACAATATATTGTCAATGCGTGTTGTAGTTGTCAATATATTAATGTAGACTTCTGAGCAGAATGCCTAAGGATCTGAAAACATGTCAACTTTATCGGCATAATTAAAGTGCAGTAATGAAAGTCATCTAAAAATTTAGCTATTTTCCATTAATTCTAAATCCTATCTTGCCATTTGTGAAAGGAGAGAGATCCTACTCAAACGATAGTTAATTCACCACAAACGATGTCTCCTTCCACAAATAGCAACACGGTATTTGAGATAAATTCTTGATTGCCATGCTACAGCTAAATTTTTTTTAGTTAGTCCTCTTCAGTAATGTATTATTCGCTACATAAGAGTCTCCTTCGAAAGATACCATTCCTCCACTTAACTTATCTTTTATTATAACTGGTACAAGTTTAATATTGGTGAAAATAAACCCAAAATTAATCACAACTAAATTCAAAAACACAAAAACGGTGGCAAAGAACGCTAAGCACTGTTTGCCAAAAATACGGATAAATACCGTCAATTAAAATTCTGTAAGTTATTATTAACAATTTGATATTGTAACAAAGATACTTTTATGTTATTACCAAATATCAATAACCGTGCACTTAATCCAAATTCCTGAGGTGGAAATTTTCAAACATCTCGATATTACTAACAAGATTAAAACACAACAGCAAGTCTATCTCTTTTCCATCGACTCCAAACACTTTCAGCGTGACTTCTGTTAATGAGCGCACTGTACCTACACGTTGTACTTTTTCCGCTCTACACTAACCAACTATTAGTTACATCAGCATTCAGCCGACGCCGAAGGCAGTATCGTGGCGATTTGAGAAATCGTGATGCGGTGTCGTGAAATCGGCCGATCCATCGACGGATCGGATCCTTCTCGACAGCTTTCTCCATTCACCACTCGTTCCTCATGCTTCCCCGCCTTCTAACGAATGAGCAACAGAGACGTGCAGAGTCCGCTAGCTGGCAGCGCTATCACTACGCTCGATAACTGTAAATCATAATTTAAACGCCGCCGATCGCCATTTTTCCATCCTCAAAGATGCCCTTTCCATCGACTCCTACGCGCTCAATTTATCTCAACATCTGCGGATCTTGCAGATCTTCTATCTTTCTTGCTTATGTTTCGCGCCAGCTTCCTGGACGTCGACGCTTTGGTGTATTGCTTTTTGTTTTAGATAACATAGACCCTGGACCTTTTTTCGACTACGCTTAGCACCAAGTTATGCCCACTTCCCCTGAAAATCACCCAATTTCCCTTTATTTCCCCATTTTCACTCCACACGTTCTATTATAGTGGTTATAGAATTTTACGCGATTTTATAGATTACTTCGTATGGATGGTCTCTTCATCTTGATTGAAACCGTATTTATTTTTCATGAAATTAAGTCTGGCAGTTAAGAAGCATAAGAACCATTTTCATGAATCCGCATGATGGTACATATCTCAAATTGGCTTAAATTAAAAATACGATGAAATTAAAAATGAAATAAATATAAGTATGAATAAAAACAAAACATCTTGCAGATCTTCTATCTTTTTTGTTTTACTGTGTTTCGTGCAAACTTCCTTGACATCGACGCTCTTGGTGTATTGCTTTTCTTAGCAAACGTGGACCCTGGATGCAACTTTTTCTGACTACGCCTCACACCAAGTCATGTTCACTTCCCATAACAACCACCCAATTTCCCTTTATTTCCCCTTTTCGGTCCACACGTGCCAATATGTGTGGTTATAGAATTTTGCGCGATTTTATAGACTACTTCGTGTGGATGGTCACTTCATTTTGATTGCAATCGTATTTATTCTTCATGAAATTAACACGTTGACTACCATGCGTATTTTACTATATTAAAATCGCAACGCGATGAAGTATTACAGAATATGATTGAATTGTGCAAAGTAAAAATAATGCGAAGGTATCGGAGACCAAAGATGTGAATCACTATTTAATATTAATTGCATTTATAAAATTATAAATGCTACCGATTGGGTATTTTTTAAATTGTGTTACGTGTTAACGTGTTAAATCTGGCAGACAAGAAGCGTAAGATCTATTTTCATGAGTCCGAATGATAGTACCTGTATCTTCAACTGGCTTAAATTAAAAATGGAATGGATGCAAATATGAATAAAAACAAAAAGTCATTAAAAAATCAAGTCAAGAAGCATAAAATCCATTTTCATGAGACCGAATGACTTTACCTGTATCTTAAATTGGCTTAGATTAAAAATGGATTAATGCAAATATGAATAAAAACAAAAAGTCATCAAAAAATCAAGTCAAGAAGCATAAGATCCATTTTCATGAGACCGAATAATAGTACCTGTATCTTAAATTGGCTTAAATCAAAAATGGAATGAATGCAAATATGAATAAAAACAAAAAGTCATTAAAAAATCAAGTCAAGAAGCATAAGATCCACTTTCATGAGTCCGAATGATAGTACCTGTATCTTAAATTGGCTTAAATTAAAAATGGAATAATTGCAAATATGAATAAAAACAAAAAGTCATAAAAAAATCAAGTCAAGAAGCATACGATCCATTTTCATAAATCTGCATGATGGTACCTGTATTTCGAATTGGCTTAAATTAAAAATGAAATAAATATAAAAACAAGTAAACTAAAAAAATCTTATGTTCTCTTTTATTGGTATAATGAAAATTAAATTTATTTCATGTTATTTCCAAATTAATTTTGAGTCCATGGAAGTTTCATGTATTATTATGTAGACTCCTGAACAAGAACCTATGGCTCCAAAATATGCAGCAAAATTTAGTTTGATCAAAAATTAATAGAATCAGATTGAAGAAGAAGAGGGACTATTTGTACAAAATATTCGGCATATTTAAATCGCGTAGTTTTTCTTTGCAAATGTAATCGCTAATGGGACCCCATGGCTGCACACGCGGAGGACATAAACGACTGATAAATGAAAACCACAGTGTTCGCGCATGTATAAGAGCATCTTACTGTTTCTCACGTCTTTAACCTTTCGACTGCGAAGTATGTAATCCAAACTTAAATGCAAGTTAAATGCACATCCGTGCATCCTCTCTAGTTTATCTCTATAATCCTCGCGTAAATCTGACTTCGCATGTAATTTACTAACATCGCGTAGAATGAATTCTTCAAACTACTTGACAGTTCGAAGATTTACCAGTAATAATGGACAATACATCAAATGACACACTCCGCAAGTGAATTATCATGATGTATTATTTTGCAACATTCACAATGCTTGTCGACGACAGAAACAATTCTTTGCGAAACAAAGTGTAAATGTTGTGAATTGATATTGAATTTCTTTGATTTTTGTTTTCATCGGATGTATGGAATAGAGAAACCACCGAACGCATATATGCGTCCATAGTTTAAAGCAGATTCATCTTCCGGACGCATATATGTGTCCGTAGCCCGCAAATTTTTGGGAAACTTGTGCGATAAAAAAAATCGTAACTTTGTTATTTATAAAGCAATTTTTGTGAAACTTTCAGACTTTCAGAAATTGTATAATTGGAAATATTTTAGGTATTATTAAAAAAATTATGTTTTTTTTCGTAATTATCATAAGTTTTTTACTTAAAAAATAAATTTGTATACAATTTAAAGAAATGTTAAAACAGGATGAATTTTAGATATTATTTAAAAAAATGCTTTAAAAAATGATTGAAAGAAAATATCGTAAAATTTTGTTTAAATTCTAGTAGTTTTTATAAGTATGATATTGCGTGAAGCACCGGTAAATAAGCAAAAAAAAAAACATGAAGGCTATCGAGTTTAATACGTTGAATATTGCTGTAAATACTCAAATAGTCAAAATATGATAAAATGCGTAAAAGTGTACAATAGAAAAATATCAATTTCTTCACCCAGTGAATGTGGTTCAATTCAATTAATTTGCTTACGCATTTCTTTATCTCCGAAAAAGCCCAAAACATTAAAATACGCGTCCAAAAGTGAAACTGATCCTCCACTACCTTTAAAATGGCCAAGTATAGGTTTCCTGTGACAAGTTAACGTTCGTTAAATCTATTCGTTGAATCGATCTTATTAATATAAATTAAATATATCAATTTATTATATAATATATATATATTTATAATATTATAATATTATATATTTATATATTAATTTGGGTCTACCGAAGTTCTGTCCCACAACGTGACTTCTTCGCCTCTAAGGACAAGGGATTTCCCAAAAATCAGAGGCAAGAGGTCTTAACGACGGAAATGAAATTGTACAATAAATATTATTAAATGTATGAAAACTTATGTTCTTTCACCGCACAAACGGGCAGAATTTTCCAGTAGACTTAATATTTATAATATTATATATATGCGAATACTGCGAGTGTAAACATATTATATTATAATATAATATTTAAATTAAATTTATCTTCGTTTCTTGTATTCGTTCTATATCATTCTCCTTTGTCTACACTCGCACTATTCGCATCGCATCATATAACACAGCAACATTAGTATATCGTCTTCCAGCGGTTGTATGCACGTAAGCTACATACGTTCGTTCTTCCTAAAAATCCCGCTTATCTCTATTATCATCTATTTATATATATAATATACAATATTATTATATACATTATTGTATATAATATATCAAATATATTCGTTGAATCCATCTATTAATTTTAATTAAATACATAATATGTAAATTAAATCTATCTTCGTTTCTTGTATTCATTCTGAACCATCCTCCTTTGTCTACACTCGCACTATTCGCATCGCATCATACAACACAGCAACATTAGTATATCGTCTTCCAGCGGTTGTATGCACGTCAGCTACATACTTTCGTTCTTGCTAAAAATCCCGCTTATCTCTATTATCATCTATTTATATATATAATATATAATATCATTATATATAATATATTAAATATATTCGTTGAATCCATCTTATTAATTTTAATTAAGTATATCATATATAAATTAAATCTATCTTTGTTACTCGTATTTGTTCTAAATCATCCTCCTTTGTCTACATTCGCACTATTCGCATCGCATCATATAACACAGCAACATTACTATATCGTCTTCCAGCGGGTGTACTCACGTACTCTTCCTAAAAATCCCGCTTATCTCAATTATCATCTATTTATATATATAATATATAATATCATTATATATAATATATTAAATCTATTCGTTGAATCCATCTTATTAATTTTAATTAAATATATCATATATAAATGAAATCTATCTTTGTTACTTGTATTCGTTCTAAATCATCCTCCTCTGTCTACACTCGGACTATTCGCATCGCATCATATAACACAGCAACATTAGTATATCGTCTTCCAGCGGGTGTACTCACGTACTCTTCCTAAAAATCCCGCTTATCTCAATTATCATCTATTTATATATATAATATATAATATCATTATATATAATATATTAAATCTATTCGTTGAATCCATCTTATTAATTTTAATTAAATATATCATATATAAATGAATCTATCTTTGTTACCTCTATTCGTTCTGAATCATCCTCCTCTGTCTACATTCGCACTATTCGCATCGCATCATATAACACAGCAACATTAGTATATCGTCTTCCAGCGGGTGTACTCACGTACTCTTCCTAAAAATCCCGCTTATCTCAATTATCATCTATTTATATATATAATATATTAAATCTATTCGTTGAATCCATCTTATTAATTTTAAGTAAATATATCATATATAAATTAAATCTATCTTCGTTTCTTGTATTTGTTCCGAATCATCCTCCTCTATCTACATTCGCACTATTCGCATCGCATCGTACAACACAGCAACATTAGTATATCGTCTTCCAGCGGTTGTATGCACGTAAGCTACATACGTTCGTTCTTGCTAAAAATCCCGCTTATCTCTATTATCATTTATTTATATATATAATATATAATATTTATTATATAATATATAATATATAAATTAAATCTATCTCCGTTTCTTGTATTCGTTCTGAATCATCCTCCTCTGTCTACATTCGCACTATTCGCATCGCATCATATAACACAGCAACATTAGTATATCGTCTTCCAGCGGTTGTATGCACGTAAGCTACATACGTTCGTACTTCCTAAAAATCCCGCTTATCTCTATTATCATCTATTTACACGCGCGGACCCACTCCATCCTGCACTGCGAGAGTCCGATCGCGCAGGCTGTCTTTTTCTCGCAAGAAACGGGCTTGAATATCGAGATAAATCGATCGTGGCCCCGAGTCCCGCGATCACGACGAGCCGAACGCCAGCCGATAGTCGAGAGGCAGGATTTTATTTTCGCCGCGGCGAAAGAGGAGAAATTCAGACGCCTAGATTTGCATCTTCGCCACCCACCTTATCATCGCCGAGTTTCTAATATACACGTCCTCGACGTGCTGTACGTCCGGAGGTGGATGGGGTTAATAAACGGTGTCCGTTTGTGTTTGATCAAGCACGCGTTGTTTCCATCGTACGGTACGCCGTGCACGATCGTATGGCGTGCAAATTGATCTTTCTCGCGTCTAAGCTTTGACTTGTGTTACTCAACGACCGGCTTATCCGCGAGTCTATCGCGATCTTCGCTAAATATAAAATGAAAGTATTAACATAAGTGCCGGTATCCGAAGAGATGACGATGAAAGATGCGAGATAAGATGCGTAGAGACGCCAATCTGTGAGAACGCATAAATTTACTTTGAGAACCAACAATCTCTGTATACAGAATACATATATGTCTGTATATTCTGTGCTGATGGGTAATCGATGTGTTTAATGGAAGTGGATACAATTTTTGTCTTTAAAAGCATTTAAAAGCAAATTAAAAGCAATCTTAAAAGCAAAAACAGTCTTTTAAAGCATTCAAAAAAATATGTTCTCGTAAAACTTGGAAACTTAGAAACCTAGTTTCTTCTCTTGACATTTTGTAATAATCGAATTCACTGCGTTATTACATAAGCAAACATTACGTAATTAGTACGTAATAATAACTTAGTAAATCTCTAACAACTAGGTACTTTGAGTTAATTGGAGATGTAAGAAAGATGAGAGATAAGATGCGTACAGACGTAAATGCGAACACGTACATTAGCTTTATAAGAGAACAATCAGTAAATATAGAATACATTTTCTGGCTGTATTTTCTATGTTCATGTCTCACGGACGTCTTTAATCGTAGTAGATCGAATTTTGCACAGTTTCTTTCGGAACCATGCGGAAAAATAATCTCTCATAAAACCGTGACACCCATCTTTTTCCACTTTATTCTCCTCCCTTGACAATTATCAATAGTATAAAGCCACATTACTATTATATAACGAAGCATTACATAAGAATTATATAATAATAACTTACAACAATGTCCAATAACTAAGTACCTCAAGCTAATGGAAGTTTGAAGAAAGATGTGGGCTAAATTGCGTACAGATTTAAATCCATCGACGTAAATTTACTTTGCAAAACAGTAGTCTCCATATATGTAGTTTTTATTCGAACCGTACAAAATTTTGTACAGTTTCCATGAGAACCTTACGGAAACACTAACTTCTTAACTTCATCCGATTCGCTTGGTAACTTGCGATCACTTAAACTCACTGCATTATTATATATGTTCAAGCTAATGGAAGTTTGAAGAAAAACGCGGGCTAAATATCGTACAAACGTAATTCGGGCAAAATTTTGTACAGTTTACATGAGAACCTTACGGAAACACTAACTTCTTAACTTTATCCGATTCGCTTGATATTTTGCGATCATTTAAATTCAGTGCATTATTATATAAGTTCAAGCTAATGGAAGTCTGAAGAAAAACGCGGGCTAAATATCGTTCAAACGTAATTCGGGCAAAATTTTGTATAGTTTCCATGACAACCCTGCGGAAACACTAACTTCTTAACATTATCCGATTCGCTTGATATTTTGCGATCACTTAAACTCATTGCATTATTATATAAGTAATACTTACATAACAATGACGTAACATCAACCCACAAAACTATCTAACAACCAAGCACCTAAGCTAACAGCCCACGAAAGAACGCAACGCTTCGGGGCAGCAAAAAGTAACTAGCCCAGACAAAAGATACGCGTGTAATAGGGAAATGCCACGAACCAGCGGCACAGCATTCAATAGTTGCGAACAGGAAAAACCTATCAAGTTTGAGAGCCACGTAGGGTGGGCCCGTTTAATACGTTGAGTGCCACATGACAGTATAAAATATGATACAAAACTAAAAAATTTACATTGTTTTAAGTAATTACTAAAACTTATTCAAAATTTACTTAAGTTTTATTTATTACAGGATTGTATCATTAATGCATTTATATATTTCTTATCAAAAAGCTTAATGGATTTTATTGAAACACGATAAACATAAAAACGGTTGTCCTTCGCATGTATCACAAAATGTGGCAATATGTTTAGTTATTTTTCTGGCCATTACTCTACCAGATTGTGTCGCATTTCTAAAATGTATGTATTACATTGTCATAACCTAAACACAACCCCGGCCGCAAGTCGATTTCGATGAAATCTTGTTTAGCGGACCAACGGTAAACAAGACAAAACAGACTTGGCGCATTATGCGTTGAATGAATGCCCATAAGCATTTCATTCTAAACGTAAACATCTTCTACTACGATAAGAAACAATGGCCCTAATATGTTTACATATCGGTATCGAGTAAATTTCAATCCGTTACTAGTGCATTGCTATGCCACAATACGAACACTTTTAAGCAGCGTGGCCTGACAGGGATTTCCTTAACAAGTTGAGTGCCACGTCAGTCATCGGTGGCTAACAGTGAAATATGGTATAAAGCTAAAAAATTACATTATTTTAAGTAACTACTGAAAACTTATTTAAAATTTACTTCAATTTTATTTATTACAGTATTGTATCATTAATGTATTTATATATTTCTTATCAAAAAGCTTAACAGATTTTATTGAAACCCGGTAAACATAAAAACGGTAGTCCTTTGCATTATCACAAAATGTGGCAATATGTTTAGTCGTTTTTCTGGCCATTTCTCTCCCAGATTGTGTCGCATTTCTAAAATGTATGTATTACATCGTCATAATCTAAACACAATCCCGGCCGCAAGTCGATTTCGATGAAATCTTATTTAGCGGGCCAATGGTAAACAACACAAAACAAACTCGGCGCATTATGCGTCGAATTAATGCCCATAAGCATTTCAGTCTAAACGTAAACATCTTCTACTACGATAAGAAACAATGGCCCTAATATGTTTACATATCGGTTTCGAGTAAATTTCAATCTGTTACTAGTGCATTGCTATACCACAATACGAATGCTTCTAAAAATGTGGCAATACGTTTAGTCATTTTTCTGGCCATTGCTTTACCAGATTGTGTCGCATTTCTAAAATATATGTATTACATTGTCATAACCTAAACACAACCCCGGCCGCAAGTCGATTTCGACAAAATCTTATTTAGCGGGCCAACGGTAAACAAGACAAAACAGACTTGGCGCATTATGCGTCTAATTAATGCCCATAAGCATTTCAGTCTAAACATAAACATCTTCTACTACGATAAGAAACAATGGCCCTAATATGTTTACATATCGGTATCGAGTAAATTTCAATCTGTTACCAGTGCATTGCTAACCACAATACGAACGCTTCTAAGCAGTGCGCCTGACTGGGATTTCCTTAAAACTACTCATGGCGCTCAACGTGTTAAGAACGCCCGTCCAAAAACGGACAGGTAGCCGAACTCACTGCGGGAGGGAAAGCTTTCCTCGGTGAAATCGTAAATCTCCTCGCCTACGCCTGGAAGGAAGGCGCGAGCTAACACGGGCTTCCCTCCTACAGAGAAACGTAAAGAAGTACATAATGGCCGTTTGCAGCGGGATAACGCTCGCTGTCTTGGCTACCGGGAAATGCATTACGCGCCTCTGACTATATTAAAACATGCGAGCGCGGGTAAACAAGCGACGGAGAGAACGCATTGTGCATTGTCGAAGGGAAACGTGCGTTACGTTCGCCGTGCGTGCGTACGCGCTGTTACAGAATTCTACTGGCGGCCTTACGATAATCGGACTAATGAAGGTGGACGTAACGGCGCTGCACTTTTTGCTTCGCTGCTTGACGCGCTTTTTTACTGGCGATTTTTCTCTGAGGTTGTTCGGTTTCCTGATAGTCTGCGGCGGTGGTGGATGATTAATCTTTTGACTGTTGGATCATTCCGGCCGAAGCGGGCGCTGGGGACGAAATACTTTTCGTTGGTGTGAATTCTATTGATTGATTGTGTAAGGCGCAATTATGTTCTGATGATAATTCTTCATTAACCACTTGACATACAAATAAAATGCGCGTCGACGCGTCCGTAGGATACCATTTAACCCTTTGACTGCGGCGCACTCTTGGACGAATCCATCAATATGGACGGCGCGTTTTTCGCATGATTGTCCACTGACTAGTGACCGAAACAGTATCCGGAAATTTTATAACATTCTTATATTTTAAAAAATAATAATAGCAAAAACATTAAAAATATCAATTTTTTTATTTATCTTTAGTAACTTTTTGAATTATTTTAATTTACTTGACTTGATTCGTGCATTCCTTCAATAATAATCGGTAATTAAAAAAATAACGAAGGGATAAATTCAAACACTAATCACAAAATGAAATAAATAAATACTTACATATACAGTAAAGAAACAGGTTTGCAGGAATCAATGCACGAAGCGATCATACAAGAGGTACAAGAGTAGTGTAATATGAAGGCAATTGACTGAATGATATTGAAACAATTGCCGATATTTAGTTGCTATGTTACATAGGACGGTAAACTGAATGTTGAATCAATCAGTAAAACAGTAATAAAGTTTTACACAAAAACTTATGCTTACGCTTAAAAATGTTTCGATAACAAATTGTTGAGGAAAAGAACATTTCTGACGGAAGGCACGATTGATTGAGAATAAACGCGTGCAACGATGTTATGCTCTTAAAAAAAAGGCAACATACGGGACAAGAGGTCCATGGTAAATGTGTCAAGATATATATAAGTAGCGTATCGTGGAGGGCGACTATAGTCGTCCATAGTAACGAAAGGGTTAAATACCGATAACATTCAATAAGGTACTGTTGAAAGGGGAAAAGCATTTGCAACCGTCTAAACAAAACAGCATCGATGCACGACTGAAACAGATAATCTAATAGTATACTTCCCAGTGTTCGCCGAAGATAGTTCTTGACGTTTCGGAGACGTCAAAATCTATAATGGCACATGAAATAAATGACGTTTTCGAGACGTCATTGTATGTCAAGTGGTTAAGGCCAAATTAACACGTTGACTGCCGAGCGTATTTTGTTGTATTTGAACGGCGATTCTATGAAATACTACAGCGTTTGACTAAATTATGCAAAATGTAAATAATGTGCAGGTATTGAAGACCAAAGAATCGCATCATTATTCTAACATTAACTGCATTTATAAAATAATTATTGCTATCCATTGCGAATATTTTGGATGTTCAGTAATTATTCATCAAAATATTCGCAATGGGTAGCAATAATTATTTTCTAAATGTGTTAATATTGTTAGAATATTGATGCGATACAGTAAAACGCTGTAGTATTTCACAGTATCACTGTTTTAATACGGCAAAATACGCACGGCAGTCAACGTGTTAATCGTGTCTTTCAAAAACAATATTTTCCATTAGTTTGGCCGCGGTAACTCAAGAATGGTTGAAGATATCGATTTGATTTTTTTTTAATTGATGATAAATGTGTATTCCATAAACTGAACCGATGTCTGCATATAAAAATGAATTTTTTAATATCGTTTGTAACAACAAATAACTTAAATTTGTCAACCTTTTGGATTTTTGGTCGCCAGAGCGTCCCGCGATCAAATAGTAATCCTATTCCCAAACTTTACCACGTTCACTGCCGTGCGTAATTTTCCTGTATTAGAACGGCGATACTATGAAATACTACAGCGTTTGACTAAATTATGCAAAATGTAAACAATGTGCAGGTATTGAAGACCAAAGAATCGCAACACTATTCTGACAACAGTTGCATTTATAAAATAACAATTGCTCCTCATTGCGAATATTTTGGATCTTCAGTGAAATCTCGAGCGTCGGTCACCGGTGAACATCACGGCAGTAAAAGTGTTAAATATTGCAAGAAAATGATTTGATAAAGAAAGCATCTGCAATCATTTCGTACATTAATAATTGTGGCTGCAATAGGTAAGAAATCAAAACGTTTAGAGATGCATGTATGCGCCCATAGTCAGCACCGGTAGATTTCGGCGGACACATATATGCGTCCATAGCAGTAAAAGGGTTAATTCATTTGACGGAGCGGGCGCCGTGAAGATTTTAGTCGGTTGATGCGCAAGTCTGGTGTCACTGGACAACAAACGAAAGCGTGATCGTAGTGAGCCGTATGCTTGTAATGTTGAGGGTTGCGTGGCTTTGAGAATTGCAGTTGGCGACACTTGCAAACATTACGTTTCATGAAGATGAACAAAGATTCTCGCTTGTCCTAGCTTGCCTAACACTCACCTCGTCATTTCCAAGACGCATGACTTCTCTTCTATTTTCCCCGCCTCACAATACCACGGTTTAAAACTTCATTTTTAGAAACGTAGTATATTCTTGCAATTGAATCTTTAAAAACATTCTTATCTGACTACTACCACTTATCACCAAAACCATCCTTACTTGAGTACCGCTTACCTGAGTCCCACCACATCATTCTTCAACACTTACACTCTTCCTCCCGTTTTTCACCGCCACTCAAGATCCTCATGTGAAGACCCATCATTCAAAACATTGCATGTCCTCGCTAGTCGTAAACGCCATATTCTATGAAAATAAATACAGGTTCTCCCCGATCACCGTTTATCGTCTCCCACTCTCGATTTTTCAACACTTCCTCTCTCAAGATCCTCATTCGCAACAACTCACCGACTCACTTCATTTTCCTCGCCTGTCTTCCTCGTTTATCTTCGCTTCAACTTTCGCAATGAAAATGATGCCGCCACTTACCTTACTCCTGCCACACCAATCTTCAACACTTATATTCGTTCTTCTCTATTTTTCACCGCCTCCTAAGATCCTCATTTGAAGATTTATCATTCAAAACATGCTAGTCGTAAATATCATACTCCACCAAAATAAATACAGCTCCTCTGCGATCATCGCTTACCGCCTCACCCTCGATTTTTCAACAGTTCCACTCCGAAGATCCTCATTCGCAACAACTGCCACCGACTCACTTCATTTTCCTCGCCTGTCGTCCTCTTTTATCTTCGCTTCCATTTTCGCATTGAAAATGATGCCGCCTCTTACATGACCCCCACCACATCATTCTTCAACACTTACATTCCTCCTCTATTTTTTACCGCCTCCTAAGATCCTCATTTGAAAATTCATGATTCAAAACATTATGTCCTCGCTAGTCGTAAACATCATACTCCACAAAAATAAATATACATTCACCCCGATCACCGCTTACCATTTCTCACCCTCGATTTTTCAACACTCCGAAGATCCTCATTCGCAACAACTGCCACCGACTCACTTCATTTTCCTCGCCTGTCTTCCTCGTTTATCTTTGCTTCAACTTTCGCATTGAAAATTATGCCGCCACTTACCTGACTCCAATCCCACCATTCTTCAACACTTACGTTCCTTCTTCCCTATTTTTCGCCGCCTCCTAAGATGCTCACTTAAAGACCCGTCATTGAAAACATTATGTTCTCGCTAGTCGTAAACATGATACTCGACAAAAATAAATACACATTCTCCCCGATCACCGCTTACCGTCTCTCACCCTCGATTTTTCAACACTCCGAAGATCCTCATTCGCAACAACTGCCACCGACTCACTTCATTTTCCTCGCCTGTCTTCCTCGTTTATCTTCGTCTCAATTTTCGCATTGAAAATGATGCCGCCACTCGGGGCTCCGCTGCTTACACGACCCCCACCATTCTTCAACACTTACGTTCCTTCTCCCCTATTTTTCACCGCCTCCTAAGATCCTCATTTGAAGACCGATCATTCAAAACATTACATGTCCTTGCTAGTCGTAAACATTATATTCCATGAACATAAATAAACCTCCTCCCCGATCATCGTTCACCGTCTCTCACCTTCGATTTTTCAACACTTCCACTCCAAAAATCCTTATTCGCAACAACTGCCACCGACTAACTTCAGTTTCCCCGTTTACCTTCGTTTCAACTTCCGCATTGAAAATGATACCGCCACTCGGTGCTCCGCCGCTTACCTTACTTCAATCACACTTGCATTCCTCCTCTTCTATTTTTCACCGTCTCCTAAGATCCTGATTTAAAGATTCATCGTTCAAAACATTATGTCCTCGCTACTCGTAAACATCATACTCCACAAAAATAAATACTGATCACCGCTTACCGTCTTTCACCCTCGATTTTTCAACACTTCTACTCCAAAGATCCGCATTCGCAACAACTGCCACCGACTCACTTCATTTTCCTCGCCTGTCTTCCTCGTTTATCTTCGCTTCAACTTTCGCATTGAAAATGATGCCGCCACTCGGGGCTGCGCCGCGTGCTGTATCACGTATTGCGGGACACCCCGTGCTCGCACGATGGCGTTGCCACTGTCGAACGCACACAGGCCAGGGAACAAATGCACGCACGATATCTCGCTCTCGACAATATTAGCGTTCGAAGTGGCGCATGCAGAGTGCCGCGCTAATCTCTCTCTCCCTCGGCACCTGTACGTGTTCGAAGTAACGGAATGAAAAGGAGCCACGACTGAAGTGGATGTATCGGTTATTAATCGTGGACGGCAGCCAGGCAGGCAGGCAGGCGGCCAGTAGGCAGACTCGAGTGGCTTCGCGTTAAGAGAAAGAGAAAGAGAGAGACGGAACACGAGGGTGACTTCTGAATAGCTCCCGCTCGGGGGATGTAGATATGCCATGCTCTGACTAAAGCGAGCGTGGCGATTCGCGAGAACGGGATGCTCCTTTGTCTTTCTCGCGTTTTCAATCCGGTTAGCCAACCGTAGGCAACTCCACCTTCCCTCTTTCGTACCGCGATACTCGCCACCAGCCCGCGTCTTCCCTTTTTCTATCCTTTGTCGCACTCTGTACTCTTTCGCTATACAGAGTGTGCTCGATCAACGGCGGCAATTGGGATGCGGGACTCCGGGGGTCCGGCTGAATGCCTGCTGAGGGAGGTAGAATGTGTTCTACTGGTGTAACCGTTAGATTTCGAAGGTGTACGCAAAGATACGGATTTTAACACGTTTGCTGCCACGGTGGTCACCGGTGACCGGCGCAAAAGATTTTATTATAAATGCAAAAAAATTCGCCATGAAGACTATTTTTCAATATTGCAAAAGCAATTGATATTGGAATCGTGCTTCATTACTTTGGCTTTTAACAACTATACGTTACCTTCATTTTGTACGATTTAATCATACTCTACAGTATTTCATCGCATCGCGGTTCTAATATAGCAAAATATTCTTGAGCAAAATCCGCAAAAGGTTTTACTAAAAATGCAAAAATTGCCATGAAGCCTATTCGCAATTTGGTAAAAGCAAATATTGGAACGCTGCTTCAATACTTTGGCTTCTAACACCTCTGCGTTACCTTTATTTTGCACGGTTTAATTATACTCTGCAGTATTTCATCGCATCGCGGTTCTAAGATAGCAAAATACTCTTGAGCAAAATCCGCAAAAGGTTTTACTAAAAATGCAAAAAATTCGCAATGAAGCCTATTTTTCAATATTGCAAAAGCAATTGATATTGGAATGCTGCTTCAATACTTTGGCATCTAATAACTCTGCATTACCTTAATTTTGTACGATTTAATCATACTCTGCAGTATTTCAACGCATCGCGGTTCTAAGATAGCAAAATATTCTTGAGTAAAATACGCAAGAGATTTTACTAAGACTGCAAACAATTCGCCATGAAGACTATTTTTCAATATTGCAAAAGAAATTGGTATTGGAATGCTGCTTCAGTACTTTGGCTTCTAACAACTTTGCATTACCTTCATTTTGCAGGATTTAATCATACTCTGCAGTATTTCATAGCATCGCGGTTCTAAGAAAGCAAAATACTCTTGAGTAAAATACGTAAGAGATTTTACTAAGAATGCAGAAAATTCGCAATGAAGCCTATTTTCAATCTTGTGAAAGAAATTGATATTGGAATGCTGCTTCAATACTTTGGCTTCTAACAACTGTACGTTATCTTCATTTATCACGATTTAATCATACTCTGCAGTATTTCATCGCATCGCGGTTCTAAGAAAGCAAAATATTCTTGAGTAAAATACGCAAGAGATTTTACTAAGAATGCAAAAAATTCGCAGTAAAGCCTATTTTCAATCTTGTGAAAGAAATTGATATTGGAATGCTGCTTCAATACTTTGGCTTCTAACAACTGTACGTTATCTTCATTTTTCACGATTTAATCACACTCTGCAGTATTTCAACGCATCGCGATTCTAACATAGTAAAAGATGCTTGGCAATCAACGTATTAACTACTAGGAATGCAGAAAATTCGCAATGAAGCCTATTTTCAATCTTGTGAAAGCAAGTAATATTGGAACGGTGCTCCAATACTTTTACTTCTAACCGCAGGCATTGGTTAATGGATTTTTATATTAGAGACGCGTTCGGAAGATTGTAGAATAAGTTGATTGTTAGGGATGTAAATAAAATAAGCGGTCAATGGTGTGATCCGCGTTTTGTTTGTTTATAAGATGAAAAGAACGAGAGTTTAGCTTGAGAGTCGTGGGGAAAACAATTCGACACACGCGAAAGCAGAAGTTCACCGAAGATCTTATATTGCATCAAATTCTTCTTCATTCCATTTTAATAAACATCTACTATAGTCATTTAATTCCCACAATATTCATTCCATGAAAACATTTATTACTTTGTACAGTCGATGGTTTGGGATTCAAGTTCGCAATGAAAGTTCGCGTCAATAGAAAGGTTTAATGTGATTGATTGACGAAAGATGACAACTGAATAAAATTACGTGCGATTGTTAGCGCGCAAGTAGAAATACGAACAAAAATTGAACCGATGGGAAAGATTAATGTGTTTGATAAATTAGTGGTAACGATTGAATTCAATTACTCAGCAGTTAGTTTATAAGATCGTTAATCTGAAACGAAAAATGCGAATAAAATTTTACTGAATGTATCATTCACGTTGCAACTAAACTTCATTACTAGCGAAAGATCACTGATGTGTTGAGTTTTCGGTATCACACGAATCGCCGAAACAGAAGAAACTACCGATCACACAACTAATTGCACTAAACCATTGAACTAAATTAATACATTGACTGCTACCGGTGACCGATGCAAAAGCAATTGATATTGGAATGGTGCTCCAATACTTTAGCTTCCAACAACTCTGCATTACCTTCATTTTGCAGGATTTAATCATACTCTGCATTATTTCATAATACGCCTATATAATATTTCAAATACGCTAGGCAGACAACGTTATAAAATGAAGTGACTTGCATTGGTAAGCCATGTGCTGTTATTGAATTATAGCACATCGACATAGGGTGTAAAAATGCATAATTGATACACATCGATTAGATAATTCTACTTGTTTTTTAATCGCAGCTCCTCTGAAATCAGTGAGTTTTTAGGTGTTGTGAAGTGTTCCCGTTTTCACTCTCCTTGGTCGTATTTTAAAAACAATATGTGTAACTAATGTAAGAGATATTACTGTGGAAATAATTTGCCACGTATATTTTACATAATCTTCACCAAGAAAAGTATACTTCTTTATAATAAAGCAGACGCGATTGAACACAATGAACACGATTTTGCTATATTCTGTATTGCCCTGCGTTTCAAAATTTAAAATAGCCGACGCAAGTGCAAACATGAATTAAGGGGACATTCTACTTTCCCATCGAAAAATTTTACTGATTTTCAATAATTTTTTTCTTATCGAAAATAGAAACGCAGCAATTTGAAACTTTCACATTGTATCATATCGACCTTTATTTATACAAAAATATTTTCTTTTTATGTTTCTTCAAATTTTGTCATATAAATTCTTCTTGATTGCTGGAGCACCTCCAAAAAATTCATACTCACTGGCGTGCGTGATTGCGGTCGTTGGGATAATCAGAAAAAAAAAACAGAACAGGAATCTTAATTTACATACTAACCACTATCGCATGAACCACGGAGAAAGAGTTTGCATGAAAACTTTCAAAATGACTGACTTTCCAAAATTAGGTTCACGAAAATGGCACTTTTTCCGTCTTTTTATGATGGAAAAAAATGAGAAAATATTGATTAATTAACACACCCGTGGTTCATACGTTAGGCATAAGTATGTAGAATAATATATTAAAATCTCGGACCGATTGATCGAATAGTTTTTTTGGAATCGTGCACGCCAGTTGAAAAAATATAGTACTGAGAAAAACGCATTTAAAGTTTTGCATATCGAATTTTTGTATATAAAAGATTCTTACGTAGTAAATTGTAATATATAATAATTCGTAGCCGGATCAATGTTTACATGCAGATCAGCATTTTCTTTTAATTTTTCCGCCGATGTACTAGCGTACTCTAAACTGCATTCACTTGTATGCTGATTTCCAATAAACGTTCTTTTTCGCGAACGACAGGGTCTTGAATTGACAAATTTACTTTGTTTTCGATTCATATTAAAACGATACGTCTCTTTTGAAAACTGTTTGAATACTGAATGCATGTTCAGAAAGCAATAAACATAACAGACATCGTCAAGGTCAAGGGTAAGATGATATTTAGATGTTATTTTGGTGCGCGGAACACACTCCTTCGTAATGTTTATCAATGCAATGTTTACATTTGGGTGATCTTCTCTTTTAAATCGTTTCCAGAATTAGATAATTTCTTAGAATAAATAAAAATCACCGAAAGACAAAAACGACCCGACCGGTCTTACCCTTCTATCTGCGCGAGGTGGGTTAGATGCGAGGCCTATAACTTTCCCAATTTTTCGAATTTATCGCTGGAAATTTAAGGACATAATCTCGAAAGTACATGCTTTCGAATAAGGCAATAAAAAAAAATCGATTTTTTCGACCCAGGAAAGTAGAATGTCCCCTTAAAACTAGATTGCCAAAGGCAGTCATTTTGACTGTTTATTAATTTCAATTAGAAAAACTTTTGAAATTGATGCACAATTTCTTAGTATTTTGTGACTTTTTCTAGACATATAAATGATGTTTATGAATAATTGTAGTTACAGCGTTTTATTTGTATACATATATGTGTTATACCTATAGACTAAAGCGCATCATTTTGACTGCTTTATAAAATAATAATTAAATAATCAAAAGATTTTTATTTATTGAATTGAGTAAATTTCTTATATGCCGTCTCCTTTGTATTGAAATATGATGCATGATAAATTGTCGATTTTGGCGTATACTTGATAAGTGTCAGTTGCTCAATAAGCTAAAGTAGTACTAGTTATTCGAATCTTTATAAAGTGTTGTTCTAAACAAGTTGTTTATTTTATTTCTTTTGCGCATGACTTGTTGAAAAAAATGTCGAACAGAAATGAGTTATTGGAAAAGCTAACGAACATAAGTGAAGAATGCTCCGATATAGATCACACCATTGTATATTATTAATTTTGAACTATCATCTGAAGATGATTACGGATCATATTCAAAGTGAAACCTATGACGCTGAAGATTTATGATGAAGAGTCGATCACCAATGATGAAAATGAAAGTGTTATCAATATGCCCAGGAAAAGGTGTAGGGTTACACTAGTTCAGATTCTGATGAAGCTATGAAAATACGTTTCAGGAGGTCGAAACAGCTGCTGATGGTACTGTGTGGACAAAAATTGACGAAGGTGGTATAACTGGAAAACCATCTGCTTGTATTTTAAATACGTGAAAGGCCAACAGGCTAAAAAAGGAACATTGTGGCAGATAATTTTATTTACATTATCGTCGATAATTTTTAACTATATTATCAAACATATATCTTTTGAAACCACAGAAGAATGTCGCCGAATTTTCGGAACGGTTCGACAATATGTTTCACAAAAATACGTGCATTTATTTTCTTATATGCTCGTGGGTATTTTTCTAACAAATTTTAAATTGAGTTATTTATGGTCAGCGAAGATGGGGAAATGAATCTTTTAGAAAAACTATGGTTTAGAGAAAAGTTCAAGCCCCCTCAATTTCAAATCCTACGATTTATTCATTTTGACAAAAATCTTTTCCGAATTTTGTAGGCACCTATAATCAAATTTTGTTTTTTCTTTGTATAAAATATGTGTTAAGTTCATGAAAACAGTCAATATGTACAGTTAATATTTTCTAATAACCTGTTATATAACTGTAAAAACATAAAAAATATTAAAAATTAATTTTAAACAAATTTCTTTACATATTTTTATTTTTCATGAAAAAATGCAGTCATTTTGACTGTTTTTGGGCAATATAGGTATACAAGAAATCTCGGGCAATCTAGTGTTAATGTTGGAGTATGCTTTTTTTTCCTGAATTGCGGTGACCGAGAATTGTACCTGATTGTAACCGACACACTGTACATTCGCTTCTTTCCCACTCTCTGTATCTCCTTGTCACCCTCGCACGTCTTTTTCTCTTCACCCCTCGAGAGGGTGAGACAAGCGCCTGATTCAGACAATTATTGTCGATGCGCGCTGGGAATCCATCCAGCCGACGCCAGCTTTTTCTCGCGAGCCATGTCGATGGCGAGATCTGCCTTTCGGTCGTTCTTCAGTTGGGAGAGTCAGTTTCCAATTTCATTATGCCTTTGTTCCAATCGCTATTCTTTACTTCAACGTCTGTTACCTCAATCGACTCATATTATGCTCTTCACGTGATTGACATTTATTAGATACATTAGTTGCCTATGTAACTTCACTTGTGTCATAGTCAGTTTGTTCCGATATAACATAAGAGTCCTGGAGAAAAATGACATTTCTTTAACCCTTAACGGACGACGACTTTTTCGACCGGGTGAGGTAGCAGGACGAAGCGATTTTTGCGAATGCGTTGAGTGACTTACATAATATAATAAAACGATCTTACATATAAATTATCTCATAAAAACGTTATATTTCGATTGTTTATCTATATTCACACCTTTAAATCTTTATTTTTACAAAAATTATGTTCTGTACTTTCGCTGTGTGCTAAGTTGTATTATCCCCATATTTACAATTACCGCAATAAACACCCAAAATTCATTCTTTGTGACATTGTACCAAGTTTGCCAGAGCGACCTTGATAATAGCGCGTTTCCCTCCAATTTTTTTGTCGCATAGTTGTTTGTATCAATTGTTATTCAATCGACTAGCTCGGTAAAGAACAACTTAATAAAATCCGAAGGTTCTCTCACATTAGACGGTACGTGTGGTCCTGCAACTCTTTTTGTGAATTTTATTCTGGGTGGTAGTTCCTTGGAATCGTCACACTCTGTCCATTCTGATTTATCGGAATCAGTATCACTCTCGGATTCGCTATCTATCACTCTGATTTTTCGAGTTCTTACGCCTACTACTATATCGTCATCTTCATCCGTTATGTCACTTTCCATCTCACTAACTTCTTTATGAATACGTCGGATTTCGTCATGAACCGTATCAAAATAAAATTCGTCTTCACTAGAGCTGAGTTCATTTGTGGAATCCATTTTTGCAGGGGTTCACACAATATCACGTTAAAAAATTCTTCTAATGCTTTTGCCACGCTTGCCAAGTCTCAACTGATGTCGGAACCACTGTCAGAGCTACAGTCATCGAAGAATGTTTCAATATCTTATCTCTGTTATGGTATGTCATTTCATACATTGTACAAGAGACCATCGATTGCTAAGGAACCTTTCCCAGAGCCAATAGTGCGACCCTGTTGTTTGGAGATAACAAAATCTAACATATACACCGAGTGTTGGCTCTGCGCGGAACACCGTGGCGACTGAGAGTCGCCTCTCGTCCGTTAAGGGTTAAACTAAAAACGCAATAAAATAAACATCGGGCCAGCAACTATCAATAGGCTCAGCTCCTGATCGGCGTCACGTATTTCTCCCATGACTGTTCACACCTGAAGGAATCCTATTATAAATCAACTTTTTGACTTTTGCCTTTGCTCCTTTTAGGTTAACATCTAAAAACATTATCATCGCACATAAATAAATTCATTATGCGAACTGGTAAACTGTTTCAACCGGTGCATACGGGGACGCATGAGTTCATCTCAAACTGTTTATGTTTTTTATATGTTTGTTTTATTCCGGCATAGCCTCAAAATATTCTAAACATCTTGAAATTTGAAAATATGTTTTGTTTTTCTAAAAATTGCAATTTAACACTAGAACTACCGACAATTCAGCAAACCTACTTCTACCAAAACCAGTCAAAATGACTGGTCTTAAAAAAATACTTAATAATAGAATATTTTTAAATTTGTTGCTTCATTACTTTCTTACAAAAGGAAATCCGTGTTTTATGTAATACATTTTTAGTATTATTAATTTATTTAATAAGTTAGGATTATCCCTTACGCATTAGTAAACACAATACTCCTCGCGCATGGTTCCGTCTGCAGCAATTTCATTTTGTGATTCTAGTAAAATACTTTCATTAGAATTTTCAGAACTTGAAAACACTCGAACACATCTACTTTTACGTAAATTCGAATTATTTTCACATTCGCTTTCTGAAGATTTCTTAACATATTCTTTGTCTAAATCATCATTGTCACTTCTGTCACTATCAACAAGATTATCGTGAATACCCCACGATTCAATTTCATTTTCTTCTGGTTCATCTTCACAGTCATAAAGTTCACCATCTTCTATATCAGAGCATTTTATTGGTATATCATTCAATTTTTGCAATACTTCACAAGTTTTCAATCGTTTTGCCATTTTCAGGGCTTAGAAAGACTAGAACAAAACTATTTATTATAAAAATGGGTATATAATATTTGTATTTATTTTCTCATCTTACACTAATTGAAATAATATGTCGTATATTGAATATGTTGTTATATGAACAAGAGCATGATGGTCTTCCAGCGGCTGTTATAAACGCACTGATTGAATGCAGTAACTTCTCCAGTTGATGGTTGTTTTTACAATATTGCCAGATATAATACTGTGATGTGGCAAGCGAGCAAATTCCAAAACAAAACAATAACACATTCCTAACAGAATCTTCAAATGTTTTACGACTTCAGATCTAAATGAACGCCTTAATAAATACCAGTCAAAATGACTGCTGTTGGTATAAGTAACCATACTATCAATTTATTTCGATTCAGAATAAATAAAAGATTTAAAAATATATTTTACCATTTCTTTAGTTATCACCGCAAAAGTCATTACACCATTTCGGAAAAAAAATGTAACATAAAGTAGAAATATTTAAATCAAATTGTAAAACCAGTCAAAATGACTGGTGCGGTAGTTCTAGTGTTAAATAGCCAATGGTCACTACTTTATACGCATGCCGAGTACACTCGTCAATACACAAAATCGTGTCGCTTCTCCATGACGAGTATACTCGTCAATCACAGTTAAATGGTTAATACAATGCACCGATAGATAAAAGATTTAACAAAAATTAATTTATGATTTTTTATTTAAAAACAACTTTTAATTTGCCAATAGATATTATTTCAAAGCATTCTCTAATTAGCGAATTTTCATTCAACTGTACAAGTATAAGTATTTGATGCACTCCAGTCACTAAAGACCACTGTGGCGCTGCAGGAGAAATAAGTTGCGGTCATATATGACCATCGTGGCGTTGAATGTATTAAAAATACAAAAAAATTCGCAATGAACCCTATTTGCAATCTTGTAAAAGCAATTAACCCTTTGCGCTCGACGCGCTTTTCTCTCGGGCTGACCAGCAACTCGACAGTAATCCGCCTATTTCATGAGTTCGTTTCTGTTAACTTAAAATAATTTTAGGCACAATAGGACACTTTAAACTCGTATATTTTAACATTACATACATTTATTTAACTTAATGAAGGATATTTATTAAGGATTACGTTCTATAATTTTTCTTCTTGTGGTATTTTGTAAAACAATCTCCAATGTGCATTCTTGGCTTGTCGGGGCATGTGTCACAATAGTACACAGTTTGTCGTCTTTGGCCGGACTTTCGTTGGGAACAAATTTTGCAATCCTGTTTTTGTCCCATCAAAATAACATGCAGCTTCCCATTGAGTCGGATCATTTCAGAAGTGCTCTGTGAAGTAGAAGCTGTGCTACGTTGGCTTTTGGCTTTTGGCCACTTTGGCTTTCAGATTCACTATCGATTATTCGGATTTTTCGTCTTCTTACACCTATAACATCGTCACTATCTTCATCACTTCCGTCTTCATTCTCATGGGCAAGCTGTTTATGTAGTGATGTAATTTCGTTCGTTATTGCCGAAAAATTGAACTCATCTTCACTAGAAGTAATTTCTTCGTCGCGTTCCATACTTATTGGGCTCACTAACTCTGAAAGAAATATTGCGATTGCCAAGAAGGTTGAATTCGAACTAATGTCGAAGACAGAGTCCAACCCGCGTTTGCAAGTATTTTTGAGATGACATTTTATCTCAAAAGTGCGAAGACGGTGATTGGTTCTTTTTGTACCTTTTTTTTAAAGAAGCGAATTGAAAGAAGCGTTGCGACGTCTATCAGCGTTCTATTATTCTCAAGGCATAATGTACGCATTGAAATTCGTTTGTGTTTTTGAGATAAGACATCTTTATAGCTATGTAGGCACCTCATAAAATGATCTACAAAAGGCCAGGTAGACTTGTCAAGCGATATTCGTTAGGCCAAACACAAATAAACACCGTTACCACTCAATTTACCGCATCGATGCGAGTGGTGCCTGAGAGGCACCGGTCGAGCGCAAAGGGTTAATATTGAAACGGTGCTTCAATACTTCGGCTTCTAACACTTCTGCGTTACCATGATTTTGCACGATTTAATCATAGTCTTCCAGTATTTCATCACATCGCGGTTTACGTGGCATACTAATTCAGGAATCGAACGCGTGATCCATGTGTCACACTCTGCCGAAAGGTCAGCTGCGCTATATAGTGCATTCCGAAAGATAAGATGCAGTTCAGGCCAAACCGCGAAAGACTAAAGACGTGCGGAGTGTGGCTCGTAGTCACTTTCATTATACGACATAATTGTTATCCCAAGATATTTGTAACACCGGTAGAATACATTTTCATTTATTAGTAAGTCCGATTTATTCCCTGTGTCTTCCCTCCTACAACCGGGATCTAAAAACACGAAACCTCCTGCAATTGGGGGCTCGTCCGTGACTTGAAACCTCTCGCAATTTATCGTAAAAAATAATATTGTGAAGAATACCGTGATTGTGTTGTCTCTCTGTGCTGAAGACGATAAAAGACGAACCTTGTGATCGCACTAAATGCGAAAGTACTAAAGACGAAAAAACCCTCGTGACACTGACTGTGTTTGTGTGTTTAAAACGAAAGACGTGTGACTGTTAATACTTTAACGACCGCTAGCCGATTAACCGACTTTTCGGTTCCAACTGCTATTTACCGGTAGCCGATTTATCGTCTTTTCGGTGGTCAACGGTTATATTAGATAAAATAAATATCGGATGATATTATGACAATTCTAAATGACAATAAAATTACACTGCTTTGAAACTAAAGGATTCTCAACAACATATTCAGTATTTTTCGGTTATAAAGCTTTACAAATACGCACATATACAATTCCTGCGCGATATCCAAAACAGAGTCGGTCGTTAGTGAGTGGCATCTTCAGTCAATAGCGGTCAGTAAAGTGTTAAGTGTAACGATGGCTGATGGTGGCGAAGAAGTTAATCACACCAAAGACGAAAGCAGCCGCAATGCTGAAATGGCCAAATTCAAGGAAAGCATTAGAAGTCTTTGGCGTGATTTCCAGCCGTCCAAGAGTGTGGACATTCAGACGATTCATGAAAAACTCAAACAAAGAAAGAAGAAAGTCCACGAATCGTGCAGCGGGTACATGACTGCGATGATGGAGATCGCCTTTCCGGCACGAATCGATAGGAAAACAATTATTAAATACGTGATTAACGGTATAAAAGACAAGGAACGTAATAAAAGAATTTTGTATGGAGCTGAGACCCTTCGCCAGCTGGACAGAAAACTGAGTGAGTACGAGACGATGAAGGAAAACGCGAAAGCGAAGCGGAAGAAGAGCGATAAAGCACGAAGAGAAGAAATGAAGAGGTTCTTGGAGCGGTTTCGGAAAAGAATGATGAAACAGACACAATCGGACAAACGTCGTCTTCATTGCGGTGGTAAGTACCGTGTTAGCGCTAATTGTCCATCGAAGGGCAAGGGCATAAAATGTTTTAAATGTCAGGAATTCGGTCATGTAGCAGCGAAATGCCCACCGGCCGCGATCTAAATCAAGTCGAGCTACAATGTCATGCGTTTTCAACGAACGAAAGCATGTAAGTACAGTAAAGCCTGTGTTTGTGCGGTGGATAGGGACCGCATAAAAGAAATCGTACAAAAAAATATTCGAAAATGTTATAAATTCTTACATATAATAAACAATTTTGTGCGATATAGTACCTAAAATTTTTTTTATGCGGTGGATAGGGACCGAAAATACATCAATGATTTATGAAATAGATGAGAGAATGCTTTCAATTAAATTAAATAATTAAATTAGACCTAAAGAAATTGTAAAAATATTTAATTCTTCATTGTATATATACATGGAGAAGTTTTCACATTATACATTAAATAGTTTGCTGTAAAGCTTAAGGAAATAATAATTGTGTTTATAAACTCTTTTAATGAAATTATGAATTTACGATGCAAAGTAGTTAAGATTATTGTAATGGTTTTTTGCGTGTTTGATTTCAAAGATTCAAATCCGTCAAATTGACGGGTTTCGTAGAGATAGGTATATCACATACAAATTTCAAAATTTAGAAAGCTTAAGGCAATAATAATTGTGTTTATAAACTCTTTTAATGAAATTATGAATTTACGATGCAAAGTAGTTAAGATTATTGCTATAGTTTTTTGCGTGTTTCATTTCAAAGTTTGAAATCCGTCAAATTGATGGGTTTTGTAAACATAGGTATATCACATACAAATTTCAAAATTTAGAAAGCTTAAGGCAATAATAATTGGGTTTGTAAATTCTTTGAATGAAATTATGAATTTACGATGCAAAGTAGTTAAGATTATTGCTATGGTTTTTTGCGTGTTTCATTTCAAAGTTTGAAATCCGTCAAATTGACGGGTTTTGTAGAAATAGGTACACCACATACAAATTTCAAAGTTTAGAAAGCTTAAGGCAATAATAATTGTGTTTATAAACACTTTTAATGAAATTATGAATTTACGATGCAAAGTAGTTAAGATTATTGCTATGGTTTTTTGCGTGTTTTATTTCAAAGTTTGAAATCCGTCAAATTGACGGGTTTCGTAGAGATAGATATACCACATACAAATTTCAAAATTTAGAAAGCTTAAGGCAATAATAATTGTGTTTATAAACTCTTTTAATGAAATTATGAATTTACGATGCAAAGTAGTTAAGATTATTGCTATGGTTTTTTGCGTGTTTCATTTCAAAGTTTGAAATCCGTCAAATTGACGGGTTTTGTAAACATAGGTATATGACATACAAATTTCAAAGTTTAGAAAGCTTAAGGAAATAATAATTGTGTTTATAAACTCTTTTAATGAAATTATGAATTTACGATGCAAAGTAGTTAAGATTATTGCCATGGTTTTTTGCGTGTTTCATTTCAAAGTTTGAAATCCGTCAAATTGACGGGTTGTGTAAACATAAGTATAACACATACAAATTTCAAAGTTTAGAAAGCTTAAGGAAATAATAATTGTGTTTATAAACTCTTTTAATGAAATTATGAATTTACGATGCAAAGTAGTTAAGATTATTGCTATAGTTTTTTGCGTGTTTCATTTCAAAGTTTGAAATCCGTCAAATTGATGGGTTTTGTAAACATAGGTATATCACATACAAATTTCAAAATTTAGAAAGCTTAAGGAAATAATAATTGTGTTTATAAACTCTTTTAATGAAATTATGAATTTACGATGCAAAGTAGTTAAGATTATTGCTACGGTTTTTTGCGTGTTTCATTTCAAAGTTTGAAATCCGTCAAATTGACGGGTTTTGTAAAGATAGGTATATCACATACAAATTTCAAAATTTAGAAAGCTTAAGGCAATAATAATTGTGTTTATAAACTCTTTTAATGAAATTATGAATTTACGATGCAAAGTAGTTAAGATTATTGCTATGGTTTTTTGCGTGTTTCATTTCAAAGTTTGAAATCTGTCAAATTGACGGGTTTCGTAAACATAGGTACACCACATACAAATTTCAAAATTTAGATAGCTTAAGGCAATAATAATTGGGTTTGTAAATTCTTTTAATGAAATTATGAATTTACGATGCAAAGTAGTTAAGATTATTGCTATGGTTTTTTGCGTATTTCATTTCAAAGTTTGAAATCCGTCAAATTGACGGGTTTTGTAGAAATAGGTACACCACATACAAATTTCAAAATTTAGAAAGCTTAAGGAAATAATAATTGTGTTTATAAACTCTTTTAATGAAATTATGAATTTACGATGCAAAGTAGTTAAGATTGTTGCTATGGTTTTTTGCATGTTTCATTTCAAAGTTTGAAATCCGTCAAATTGACGGGTTTTGTAAACATAGGTATATCACATACAAATTTCAAAGTTTAGAAAGCTTAAGGAAATAATAATTGTGTTTATAAACTCTTTTAATGAAATTATGAATTTACGATGCAAAGTAGTTAAGATTATTGCTATGGTTTTTTGCGTGTTTCATTTCAAAGTTTGAAATCCGTCAAATTGACGGGTTTTGTAAACATAGGTACATCACATTCAAATTTCAAAGTTTAGAAAGCTTAAAGAAATAATAATTGTGTTTATAAACTCTTTTAATGAAATTATGAATTTACGATGCAAAGTAGTTAAGATTATTGCTATGGTTTTTTGCGTGTTTCATTTCAAAGTTTGAAATCCGTCAAATTGACGGGTTGTGTAAACATAGGTATATCACATACAAATTTCAAAATTTAGAAAGCTTAAGGAAATAATAATTGTGTTTATAAACTCTTTTAATGAAATTATGAATTTACGATGCAAAGTAGTTAAGATTATTGCTATGGTTTTTTGCGTGTTTCATTTCAAAGTTTGAAATCCGTCAAATTGACGGGTTTTGTAAACATAGGTATACCACATACAAATTTCAAAATTTAGAAAGCTTAAGGCAATAATAATTGTGTTTATAAACTCTTTTAATGAAATTATGAATTTACGATGCAAAGTAGTTAAGATTATTGCTATGGTTTTTTGCGCGTTTTATTTCAAAGTTTGAAATCCGTCAAATTGACGGGTTTTGTAAACATAGGTATATCACATACAAATTTCAAAGTTTAGAAAGCTTAAGGAAATAATAATTGGGTTTGTAAATTCTTTTAATGAAATTATGAATTTACGATGCAAAGTAGTTAAGATTATTGCTATGGTTTTTTGCGTGTTTCATTTCAAAGTTTGAAATCCGTCAAATTGATGGGTTTTGTAAACATAGGTATATCACATACAAATTTCAAAGTTTAGAAAGCTTAAGGCAATAATAATTGTGTTTATAAACTTTTTTAATGAAATTATGAATTTACGATGCAAAGTAGTTAAGATTATTGCTATGGTTTTTTGCGCGTTTTATTTCAAAGTTTGAAATCCGTCAAATTGACGGGTTTTGTGAACATAGGTATATCACATACAAATTTCAAAGTTTAGAAAGCTTAAGGCAATAATAATTGTGTTTATAAACTCTTTTAATGAAATTATGAATTTACGATGCAAAGTAGTTAAGATTATTGCTATGGTTTTTTGCGTGTTTCATTTCAAAGTTTGAAATCCGTCAAATTGACGGGTTTTGTAAACATAGGTATATCACATACAAATTTCAAAGTTTAGAAAGCTTAAGGCAATAATAATTGGGTTTGTAAATTCTTTGAATGAAATTATGAATTTACGATGCAAAGTAGTTAAGATTGTTGCTATGGTTTTTTGCATGTTTCATTTCAAAGTTTGAAATCCGTCAAATTGACGGGTTTTGTAAACATAGGTATATCACATACAAATTTCAAAGTTTAGAAAGCTTAAGGAAATAATAATTGGGTTTATAAACACTTTTAATGAAATTATGAATTTACGATGCAAAGTAGTTAAGATTATTGCTATGGTTTTTTGCGTGTTTCATTTCAAAGTTTGAAATCTGTCAAATTGACGGGTTTCGTAAACATAGGTACACCACATACAAATTTCAAAATTTAGATAGCTTAAGGCAATAATAATTGGGTTTGTAAATTCTTTTAATGAAATTATGAATTTACGATGCAAAGTAGTTAAGATTATTGCTATGGTTTTTTGCGTATTTCATTTCAAGGTTTGAAATCCGTCAAATTGACGGGTTTTGTAGAAATAGGTACACCACATACAAATTTCAAAATTTAGAAAGCTTAAGGAAATAATAATTGTGTTTATAAACTCTTTTAATGAAATTATGAATTTACGATGCAATGTAGTTAAGATTATTGCGATGGTTTTTTGCGTGTTTCATTTCAAAGTTTGAAATCCGTCAAATTGACGGGTTTTGTAGAGATAGGTATATCACATACAAATTTCAAAATTTAGAAAGCTTAAGGAAATAATAATTGTGTTTATAAACTCTTTTAATGAAATTATGAATTTACGATGCAAAGTAGTTAAGATTATTGCTATGGTTTTTTGCGTGTTTCATTTCAAAGTTTGAAATCCGTCAAATTGACGGGTTTCGTAGAGATAGGTATATCACATACAAATTTCAAAGTTTAGAAAGCTTAAGGAAATAATAATTGTGTTTATAAACTCTTTTAATGAAATTATGAATTTACGATGCAAAGTAGTTAAGATTATTGCTATGGTTTTTTGCGTGTTTCATTTCAAAGTTTGAAATCCGTCAAATTGATGGGTTTTGTAAACATAGGCATATCACATACAAATTTCGAAATTTAGAAAGCTTAAAGAAATAATAATTGTGTTTATAAACTCTTTTAATGAAATTATGAATTTACGATGCAAAGTAGTTAAGATTATTGCTATGGTTTTTTGCGTGTTTCATTTCAAAGTTTGAAATCCGTCAAATTGAAGGGTTTCGTAGAGATAGGTATATCACATACAAATTTCAAAGTTTAGAAAGCTTCAGGCAATAATAATTGTGTTTATAAACTCTTTTAATGAAATTATGAATTTACGATGCAAAGTAGTTAAGATTATTGCCATGGTTTTTGCGTGTTTCATTTAAAAGTTTGAAATTCGTCAAATTGACGGGTCCCGTAAACCTAGTGTTAACGTGCCCACCAAATTTCAGGGTCATAGCTTGACATTTGTAAAAGTTGTACCGTGATGAGTACATCTACCTTTGTACGTGTTTTCGATTTTTTACATATTTGAAAATGGTATCAACTTTGGATCAACGAATTTGCATAAAATTTTGCATGAACAACGGACTTAACGGTCCGCAGAACTTGGAACTGTTGGAGAAGTGTTTCGGCAACGATACTCTTTCGAGATCAAACGTTTTTCGGTGGCACGAACGCTTCCGAAGAAATCACGTTGTTTTCAGTTGAAAAAGAAGGCGATGCTCACGGTTTTCATGCATTACAACGGTGTTGTGCATCATGAATTCTTGCCATAACAACAGACAGTCAACAAAATGTATTATTTGGGCGTTATGAGACGTTTACGTGAAGCAATTCGCCAAAAAAGACCGAATTTGTGGGCAAACAACTCGTGGATTTTGCACCATAATAACGCACCGTCGCACAATGCGATCCTTATTCACGTGTTTTTGACCAAAAATAATACGAATACCATTCACCAGCCTCTGAATTCACCTGATTTAGCTCCCTGCAACTTTTTCCTGTTTAACCGACTTAAAAAATCGCTTCGTGGAACGCGTTACAGCACTCGGAAGGATCTTATGGAAAAATCGAAGACGGCTCTGATGGACATACCAAAAATTGAATACCAGCGATGTTTCGATGATTAGATCAAGCGCTGGTATAAGTGCGTTACGATCGATGGGGAATACTTTGAAGGGGACGATATGAATTTTAATGGATAAACTTGTATTTTCGATTTTATGTATAAAGTCCTAAAACTTTTTGATCAAGGTGGTATTTTCATTCATTAGTAAGTCCGATTTATTCCCTGTGTCTTCCCTCCTGCACTAATGTTTGGAAATGATCCATCAAATGCCGTTAAATCTCATCCGACATCCCTATCTTAACCCGTCTTGACAAAAATTAACGATTTCACCAATAATGCTCAAGTGTCGCGCCCTGACAGAACTATCGCGAAAAGAAAAGATCCATCCTCCGCCGGCAGCCAGTCCTTATTCGGAACCCCTTCGCAACTTCGACGTTGAGAGAGGGGTTGGACATCGGCAGGAGGTTGACGCGGCTCTAATTTCCGATAGAACGCGTGACTTGAATTTATGAATGAGAACACGTGCGCTAGACGAAGGATACATCTTTTCCGCTCCCCTTCTGGACACCCCTGCCTGATCTTTCGCTCTTGGACAGTTCCTTTCTTCCTGCTTTTGTTCTTTGGGCACCGTTTTGAAGCATCTGCTCTTTTAAATAGACGTTAAACGATTTTTACTTCCATTTTCATACGCGCGTGAGAATAATTGATCTATATTATGTTGTATACGTAATATAATGCAACTGTATGCACTCTTACATTGTATATATACAATACAATTGTATATGCACATACGCGCATGAGAGCAATTGATCTATATTATCTTGTATACATAATACAGTAAAGCCTGTTTTTGTGCGGTCTTTTTTTATGCGATTTTGTTTTTGTGCGATTTTATTTTTGTGCAATTTTTTTGTGCGATTTATTTTTATTCGGTATATGAATCTTAGCGGCGTTAGCACCAATTTATCGTTTCCTATCATGTACATATACATGTTGTGGACGAAATATATGAATGTGTAATTAATCGAAACGTTACCGAAAACACGTCAACGTTATTATCTGAAATTAGTGCGCTTGCACATAACATCGGCGGAGAAGGCTTTGATTCTTTCGGCGATAACGACCTAGACGAGATAATTGAGGACCAAACTGTCGATGATAGTGACATTATCAATAGTTTGATAGATTATGAAAATGGACAAGAAGAACCGGAATCTATTACAGCAGATAAAATATATGCAGGGATCCAAATTTCGAAAAAATTGGAAACGCATTTTTTTAAAGTAGATGCCAAAGCGGAAAGACGCTTAAAATTCGAAAAAGAGCTGAGATCATGCATGTCTCACTATCGTGACGTTTACAAGCAATTGACCAGTCGACTGTCGTCACAGAAACTGATCACTGAGTTTATGGTACCAAAAAACAAATCAATTGAAATCCTATCTTCAAGCGACGGAAGCGATTTTCAACCAATTCGTCACAAGAAGATGCGCGTTTTGGATTACGACGAGTAGCAGCAAACTATTTAATGTACAATGTAAAAACTTCTCCATGTATATGTACAATGAAGAATTAAATATTTTTACCATTTCTATAGGTCTAATTTAATTATTTAATTTAATTGAAAGCATTCTCTCATCTATTTCATAAATCATTGATGTATTTTCTTAGTTCGACTTTTTTTATGCGGTCCTTATCCACCGCATAAAAAAATGTTTAGGTAGTATATCGCACAAAATTGTTTATTATATGTAAGAATTTATAAAATTTCCGAATATATTTTTGTACGATTTCCTTTATGCGGTCCCTATCCACCGCACAAAAACAGGTTTTACTGTATAATGCAGCTATATGCACTGTTACATTGAATATCTACAATACAATTTTATATGCACATACGCGCGTGAGAATAATTGATCTATATTATGTTTTGCACGTAATATAATGCAGTAGTATGCACTCTTAAATTGTATGTTACAATACAATTTTATATGCACATACGTGCGTGAGAATAATTGATCTATATTATCTTGTATACGTAATATAATGCAACTGTATGCATTCTTACATTGTATATGTACAATACAATTGTATATGCACATACGCGCGTGAGAATAATTGATCTATATTATCTTGTATACATAATATAATGCAGCTGTATGCACTCTTAAATTGTATATGTACAATACAATTGTATATGCACGTACGCGGGTGAGAATAATTTATCTATATTATCTTGTATACGTAATATAATGCAACCATATGCACTGTTACATTGTATATGTAGAATACAATTGTATATGCACGTACGCGCGTGAGAATAATTGATCTATATTATGTTTTATACTTAAAATAATGCAGTAGTATGCACTCTTACATTGTATGTTACAATACAATTGTATATGCACATACGCGCGTGAGAACAATTGATCTATAATATCTTGTATACGTAATATAATGCAACCATATGCACTCTTACATTGTATGTTACAATACAATTTTATATGCACATACGCGCGTGAGAATAATTTATCTATATTGTCTTGTATATGTAATATAATGCAGCCGTATGCACTCTTACATTGTAAATGTACAATACAATTTTATATGCACATACGCGCGTGAGAATAATTTATCTATATTATCTTGTATACGTAATATAATGCAGTAGTATGCACTCTTACATTGTATGTTACAATACAATTGTATATGCACATACGCGCGTGAGAATAATTGATCTATATTATGTTGTATACGTAATATAATGCAGTAGTATGCACTGTTACATTGTATATTACAATACAATTGTATATGCACATACGCGCGTGAGAGTAATTGATCGATATTATGTTTTATACGTAATATAATGCAGTAGTATGCACTCTTACATTATATATTACAATACAATTGTATATGCACATACGCGCGTGACAATAATTGATCTATAATATCTTGTATACGTAATATAATGCGACCATATGTACTCTTACATTGTATATATACAATACAATTGTATATGCACATACGCACGTCAGAATAATTGATCTATATTATGTTTTATACGTAATATAATGCAGTAGTATGCACTCTTACATTGTATGTTACAATACAATTGTATATGCATATACGCGCGTGAGAATAATTTATCTATATTATGTTTTATACTTCAAATAATGCAGCAGTATGCACTCTTACATTGTATGTTACAATACAATTGTATATGCACATACGCGCGTGAGAATAATTGATCTATATTATCTTGTATACGTAATATAATGCAGCCGTATGCACTCTTACAATGTATATCTACAATACAATTTTGTATGCACATACGCGCGTGAGAATAATTGATCTATATTGTCTTGTATATGTAATATAATACAGCCGTATGCATTCTTACATTGTATATTATAATATAATTATATATGCACATACGCGCGTGAGAATAATTGATCTATATTATGTTGTATACGTAATATAATGCAGCCGTATGCACTTTTACATTTTATATGTACATACGCGCGTGAGAATAATTGATCCATATTAAGTTTTATACATAATATAATGCAGCCGTATGCACTTTTACATTCTATACCAGGGCATAAAATAGCAATAAGCAAAAGAGAGCATTTTTGAAAATATCACTAATCAATTTTCTTCTTTCTTACAGGTAAGTCAACTGTTGATATTTCTCCCAAAATTACTCGGATGGATTATGCAGTTTACTACACAATCCGTAAGTACACAATTCTCTGCTTCCGTAAAAATGCGTTCAAAGCAACATAAAGTATTAAACAAATGTCAGTACCAACAAATCTACGGACAGACGATGGGCGAAAGAAGGGGGAAAGAAAAATCCGCGTTTACTCGGTAAAAATGCGAAGTCCGACGTCGGGCGATGGGTGGAAAAGAAATGAAAAAAAAATAAATAAAAGAGCGTCGAAGAAACTCTCGTGCCACGACGTCGCCTCGTTCTTCACCGGTTTCGCGTAGAATCCGCCCTAAGAAATCGCCTCCGTCCTTATCACCATAGAACAGAGAATCTCTCAACGGTACGGGCGCGCTCGATCATCGACAAGAGAAAAATCTCGCCCTTCTGCGAGGCTCCCCGGACAGAGAAGCGAGACGGAGGTCCCAGAGATCGAACGGGGTGGCAATTTTTAAGGATAACGCGTTAATGTAAAAAAAATTCTATTCGTTGATCGTCTAACGAAAATGCTGAATCGAATCTTTTTTCACGAAAATGCGCATCGGTAAATTGTATGTGGCAGAATCGCAAGCTAAATACATGCTGATGGTTAGGAAAGCAGCCCAAGTGAAACAAACATTTTATTGTATTGCAATGATGTAGAACCATTTGCAAAGTCATTGAAAATTTAATATTTAAATTGACTCCGGACTTAGATGTACTGCTAAAATGAACGCGGTTTATGTTTATTTTGGAAGATAATCAGATTTTACCAAAGAAAATATTTTTATGTATTACGAAAAGAAATGTTACTAAGCCTAAAGCAAAAGTCCAGTTGTATCCTAAACCAAAAATCCAAAGTTGTATACGAAGGGATGTATTACTTAAAGCACCTTTATAATTACGAATATCTATGTATGTTCAAGTTTCAACATTTCCGCATAGAATTCAAATTATATATTTTTTTGTCTTATATGCTTTGTTACAATCTGTTATCTTAGATAACAATAAATTATTTTGCCCAATTCAAAACATTAATACTAAAAATTACGTGGATCCAAAGAAAACAAGACTAAGGAAGAAGGGCATAGGCCAAAGACATCGCGAAATAAACAAAAAGACAGACGAAAGACAGAGGAGGACAGAATCGTCGGAATAACCTAAAAATATGTAAACAACGAAGAAAAGCGTACGTTCTACGCAAAAAAAAAATAATTACGCTCAAAACAAAGGTCTACATGTTTCGAAATAACGATTATAAAATAACTGCATCTCGAAACAGCCAACACATGTATAGATTCAAGTTATACCACATACTAAGCTTTTCAAATAGATCTTAGAACAATAAGACCCGAAATGACCCGAAACCGAAACACATAAGACTAAGAAAAGGAAGCGCAAACGCAAGATATCGTGGCATAAAGAAAAAGACAGCGGACAATACAGACGGATAGAATGGTCGGAATAACCGAGCGAAATAGAAACAATGAAGGACAGCGCACGTTTTACACAAAATAAAAGTATACTACCCCTAAAACGAAAGTTTACATGCTTCGAAATAATGCCAATAAAAATACTCCATCTTTATATCTACCAACAAACGTATAGATCGAAGTTATACCATACACACTAAACTTTACAAAGTATAAACAATTAAGAACAAAATATAAACAACGAAGGAAAACGCACGTTTTACGCAAAAAATGAACTACGGTCAAAACAAAAGTCTACGTGTTTCGAAATAACGATTACAGAATGATTCTATTTTCATATCTATCAACACATGTGTGGATTCAAATTATACCACACACTAAACTTTAAGACCCAAAATGCCCCGGAACCGAAACACGTAAGACTAAGAAAGGGTAATACGAACGCAAGATATCACGGCATAAACAAAAAGACAGTGGAAGAGACAGGCGGGAAGAATGGTCGAAATAACCGAGCAAAATATAAACAAAGAAAATAAACGCACGTATTACGCAAAAAGCGAATTACAGTCAAAACAAAAGGTTATGTGTTTCGAAATAAGGATTATAGAATGATTCCATCTTCATATCTATCAACACACGTGTGGATCCAATTTCTACCACATACTAAGCTTTAAGAATAAATCCCAAAATAAGACCCAAAATCACCCGGAACCAAAACACGTAAGACTAAGAAAAGGTAATACGAACGCAAGACATCGCGGCATAAACAAAAAGACAGCGGAAGACACAGGCGGACGGAATGGTCGGAATAACCGAGCGAAATAGAAACAACGAAGGAAAAGGTACGTTTTACGCAATAAACGAGCTACAGTCCAAACAAAATTCTATATGTTTCAAAATACCGATTATAGAATGATTCCATCTTTATATCCACCAACACACGTGTGGATTCAAGTTATACCACACTGAACTTTAAGACCCAAAATGACCCGGAACCGAAACACGTAAGACTAAGAAAAGGTAATACGAACGCAAGACATCGCGGCATAAACAAAAAGACAGCGGAAGACACAGGCGGACAGAATGGTCGGAATAACCGAGCGAAATATAAATAACGGCGGAAAACGTACGTTTTACGCAAAAAAAAATGAATTACGCTCAAAACATAATAATCGAAATAACGACTACAGAATATCTGCATCTTTATAACCACCAACACAGTGTCAATCCAAGTTCTACCACATACTAAGCTTTAAGAATAAACCCCAAAATAAGACCCAAAATGACCCGGAACCAAAACACGTAAGACTAAGAAAAGGTAATACGAACGCAAGACATCCCGGCATAAACAAAAAGACAGCGGAAGACACAGGCGGACAGAATGGTCGGAATAACCGAGCGAAATAGAAACAAAGAAAAAACGCACGTATTACGCAGAAAGTGAATTACGGTCAAAACAAAAGTTTATGTTTCGAAATAAGGATTATACAATGATTCCATCTTCATATCTATCAATACGCGTGTGGATCCAAGTTCTACCACATACTAAGCTTTAAGAATAAACCCCAAAATAAGACCCAAAATGACCCGGAACCAAAACACGTAAGACTAAGAAAAGGTAATACGAACGCAAGACATCGCGGCATAAACAAAAAGACAGCGGAAGACACAGGCGGACAGAATGGTCGGAATAACCGAGCGAAATATAAACAAAGAAAAAAACGCGCGTATTACGCAGAAAGCGAATTACGGTCAAAACAAAAGTTTATGTGTTCGAAATAAGGATTATAGAATGATTCCATCTTCATATCTATCAATACGCGTGCGAATCCAAGTTCTACCACATACTAAGCTTTAAGAATAAACCCCAAAATAAGACCCAAAATCACCCGGAACCAAAACACGTAAGACTAAGAAAAGGTAATACGAACGCAAGACATCGCGGCATAAACAAAAAGACAGCGGAAGACACAGGCGGACAGAATGGTCGGAATAACCGAGCGAAATAGAAACAACGAAGGAAAGCGCACGCCGGCAGGAACCGCCGCCGCCCACTCGTGTGGAAAAATGATAGCAGCGCACTGACTGAGTGCCCGGGCTCTCTCCTGCCCTCCTCCAGCCTCGTCACCCTCGCGCAAAGGGGATGGAGAAAGGGGATAGAGAAAGGGGGCGAACTGCGGGGCGCCAGGGGTGTCGGGGGGTGTCGGGGGCTTGCAGGGGGTGAGTGCGCTAGGGGTTGTGGGGGTGGGAGAGACGAGAGATGCCTGCTCCCGATTCCCTTATCGCCGCGGCACAGTTGTGTGTGCCTTTATGAAGATCTGTCAAACTCTCTCTCGCTCTCTTCTGTCTCGCTCCCGCCCGCGCTGTCTCTTTCTCGCCAACTCTCCGCCAGGGGAGGGAAGGTGGTTTGCTGTTGCGGACCTAGGTGTAATGACGTATCGCGTATCTGCGCCCCGTCGAAGCCAGTTCTCTATCCTCGGGCTCAGGCGAACTATCCTACAAAGTGCCGCCCTTCGGCTTCTTTCGATCGGGGCTCACGCGGAAGAGGACAGGAATTGATATTGGCGCTCAGGTACAGGTGGCATTCGAGTTAGATGAGGTTATGTGGAGAGAAACTTGGGGTAAGGGAGGAATCGTATAGGGTAGAAATATTTAGCAGGTGGAGTCGGTTGTAAGGTTGGACGCAGGGTAACTGCAATTGATACTGATGATTCGACTTATGACGAGGCTATGTGGAGAGAAACTTGGGATAAGGGGGGAATGGTACAAGGCGGAAATATTTAGAAGGTGGAATTGGTTGTAAGGTTGAACGCAGAGTAACAGGAGTTGATATTGGCGCTCAGGTACAGGTGGCATTCGAGTTAGATGAGGTTATGTGGAGAGAAACTCGTGGTAAAGGAGGAATCATATAGGGTAGAAATATTTAGAAGGTGGAGTCGGTTGTAAGGTTGGACGCAGGATAACTGCAATTGATACTGATGATTCGACTTTTGACGAGACTATGTGGAGAGAAACTTGTGGTAAGGGGGGAATGGTATAGGAAGGAAATATTTAGAAGGTGAAATCGGTTGCAAGGTTGGACGCAGGGTAACAGGAATTGATATTGGCGCTCAGATACAGGTGGCATTCGACTTAGATGAGGTTATGTGGAGAGAAATTTGGGTAAGGAGGAATGCTATAGGGCAGAAATATTTAGAAGGTGGAATCGGTTGTAAGGTTGGACGTAGGGTAACTGGAATTGATACTGATGATTCGACTTATGACGAGACTATGTAGAGAGAAACTTGGGGCAAGGGGGGAATGGTACAGGGCGGAAATATTTAAAAGGTGGAATCGGTTGTAAGGTTGAACGCACGGTAACAGGAACTGATACTGACGCTAGATACAGGTGGCCTTGGACTTAGATGAGGTTATGTGGGAGAAATTCGTGGTAAGGGGGTATGGTACAGGGCGGAAATATTCGGAAGGTGGAATGATACTGACGCTTAGGTAAAGGTGACGTTCGACTTAGATGAGGTTATGTGGGAGAAATTCGTGGTAAGGGGGAATGGTATAGGGCGGAAATATTTTGAAGGTGAAATCGGTTGTAAGGTTGGACGCAGAGTAACAAGAATTAATATGGACGTTCAGGTAAAGGTGGCACTCGACTTAGGTGGGGTTATATCCTGAGAAACTTGTGGTAAGGGCGGAAATATTTAGAAGGTGGAATCGGTTGTAAGGTTGGACGCAGGGTAACAGGAATTGATACTAACGCTCAGGTACAGGTGGTATTCGACTTACGATGGAGCTACGTGGAAAGAAACTCGTAGTTAGAGGTAAATCGTATAGGGCGGAAATATTTAGAAGGTGGAATCAGTCGTAATGTTAGACGCAGGGTAACAGGAATTGATACTGACTCTCAGGTACAGGTGGCATTGGACTTAGATGAGCTTATGTAGCGAGAAACTCGTTGTTAAGTCCAAATGGTATGGGCGGAAATATTTAGAAGGTGGAATCAGTTGTAAGGTTGGACGCAGGATGTTGGAAGAAGACAAGTAATGGCTATGTACATGTTTGTTTTAATACAAAACTTAGCAAGCGGTATCAAATGACCCTTTTCAAAATATTCTTTAAATCATCTTCTTATATCATCTGGTTATTCAATTTCTCGCTTTAGCAAATTAGGAATTTCTATCTGAAAATCAACCTCATGGTAAGAATAGGTAGGTGTAAAATACTGGTACGTTTAGTGTTAAGAAGCGAGATAGTGCGAAAGGGGGATGCCGTTATAAAACGATGAAATAATATCGGTGCTATTATAACAATAACATTTGGTGCTATATGCGAGTGTAGGATTCCAACTCTCTTATATCTTGTTAGTTCAGTTTAGGTTATCTTGAACCTACTCAAAACATCTTCAACCGTTTTCCGCTAACAATATATTGGAAAACAAAGCCTGCGTTGCAATAAAGTATTGAAAACATCTGACGTGTCGTTAGTCCAAGAAACATCGAACATCAAAAGTTGAAATAGGATTTATGCTGATTACATGTATGTAGTTATTGCGTCATCGTAAAGGTAAACAATCATCAACTATACCACTATAACATAAGGGCCAATTCCACACAATCGAAGAAGAATGACAATGTAAATGACGGAAGTGTATGTATGGTTCGATGAATTAGTTATTTTTTCTGACACAGAATTGAAAATACTATATATCGTTAGTCCAAGAAACATCGAACATCAAAAGTTGAAATAGAATTTCTGCTGATTATATGTAGCTTAATCATCAATAATTAGATGTAAATAATCATCATCTGTACCACTGTAACTGAAGGACCAGCTCCACACAATCGAAGAAGAATGATAATGCAGAAGACGATAGCGTGTGGTTCGAGGAATCAGTTATTTTTTCTTCCACACAATTGAAAATACTATATATCGTTCGTCCAAGAAACATCGAACATCAAAAGTTGAAATAGAATTTCTGCTGATTACATGTAGCTTAATCATCAATAATTAGATGTAAATAATCATCATCTGTACCACTATAACTGAAGGACCAGCTCCACACAATCGAAGAAGAATGATAATGTAGACGACGATAGCGTGTGGTTCGAGGAATCAGTTATTTTTTCTTCCACACAATTGAAAATACTATATATCGTTAGTCCAAGAAACATCGAACATCAAAAGTTGAAATAGGATTTATGCTGATTACATGTAGCTTAATCATCAATGATTACATGTAAACAATCATGAACTATACCACTATAACATAAGGGTCAATTCCACACAATCGAAGAAGAATGATAATGTAGACGACGATAGCTTGTGGTTCGAGGAATCAGTTATTTTTTCTTCCACACAATTGAAAATACTATATATCGTTAGTCCAAGAAACATCGAACATCAAAAGTTGGAATAGGATTTCTGCTGATTACACGTAGCTTAATCATCAATGATTACATGTAAATAATCATCAACTGTACCACTGTAACTGAAGGACCAGCTCCACACAATCGAAGAAGAATGATAATATAGACGACGATAGCGCGTGGTCCTACGAATCAGTTATTTTTTCTGAAACAGAAGCAGAAAGACGTGGGGCAAGTTCGTTCCCGCGTCTTCGGCTTCCTTCCCTTCCGCTTTGAAAGATTTCCAGGGGAGAAGGATATCCCTACGCGGATATCCACCCTTCCTTACGCCTAATCGGCTCGTCGACCTGGCTGCTTCCCCAGACACTGTGCGAGTTCGCATTATCGCGTTCGAATTCATTGATTCCGTCGATGAGCACGACGACTGGGGAACAGTTGGAAGTTGCCGCCATTACGGGCGCCGTTATCTGAGCATTTGAATGAAAACTACCGCAATGTCCTACGACGTGTGATATCGCCGTTCCTTTTCGCTGCGGCGGGATCTTGTCTAGCGTCTTCCCGCGATTGGCTTCAACACTTTACCGGCCGCTGTCACGTATACGTGACTTCTTCTTGCCAACCGTTATCGGCCGCTATCACGTACGCATGACTTTTTTTTCTCCAGCGGTGATGCTTAATTTACATGTTTGTGTAGAGACATACATTGTTGCAGAGTAATGTGTTGTTGTTCGACGAATAGGGGACTGTGATTTCCACTGTCTTGTCCTTCCAATTTACCAGATTGCATTTTATTGAAATCTCTACCGGTCGCATGGAAGAGGCTGCTTGTTTGGTTAGTTTGACACTGTCTTTCGCTACCTTCGCATATCGGAAGATTACGTTAAATTTATTAAACATTATAAAATATCCTTCGAAATATCATACAATGAGGAAATATATGCTAATCTCTTATCAGACGTGGAGAATAGTTCTGATAGCGTTAGTGATAGTGATTTGGACAGTGGGAGTGATATCCTTGTGAAATGATTAAAAAATAATGGAAGATCCTGAGGATTACATTTTTTAAGTAAAATGTTTAAGCAATAATTAAAAAATTTAAGATTATACAGTAAGAATGATGTAACAGTTACCTTAATGCCTTCTTTAATAATAATTATATTGCAACTTCTTATGTTACGAACGATTGCATAAATACGACCGTTGGAGAGCAGTCAAACTTGCGTGAATCCCGCCGGCGGCAGCGCAAGGGCGACTCAAAAAATGTGCGGCCGGCAAAATGTTAACACCTTGACTGCCACGGTGGTCACCGGTGACCGGTGCAAAAGATTTTACTAAAAATGCAAAAAATTCGCAATGAGGCCTATTTACAATCTTGTAAAAGCAATTGATATTGGAACGGTGCTTCAATACTTTGGCGTCTAACAACTCTGCGTTACCTTCATTTTGCACGATTTAATCACATATACTCTGCAGTATTGCATCGCATCGCGGTTCCAACCTAGCAAATTACACTTGCGTATTTTGCTGTATTAGAACAGCGATGCTATATATTATACTCTGCAGTATTTCATCGCATCGCGATTCTGACATAGCAAAATGCGCTTGGCAATCAATGTGTTAATACTTTGCCGTACGGTGACACCACATTGGTGTTATTCGCAAAATATGACTTGACGGCTGGTGACATCACATTGGTGTGAATTTGTTACAATTGAATAGTAACACACAAACCAAATCTGTGCTGTCTTTAAGGCCAAAACCCATAAAAAAACACCTTTTGTGCCTTTCGTTTTTGTAATAATATAAAACTTGGGTGTTTAAATGTTTTCCTTTTATTATACTTAGAACTTATATTGCATCTGATTTCTAAAAAACATCTATAAAAGTTAAAAATTTTATGGCAATTTCGCCGGCGCCAAACATAAAAATTTAGCCGAAATATGCGGACGTCAAAGTGTTAACACATTGTTGACCGGCAATTTTCGGCAAAAGCTGTATCAAGTCACAGGCTATTATTTCGTAATTGAACATGAAATTGAAACGATGTAAATAACCTTCAATAAAGTTTGTTCGTGCATAATGAATTCAAATTGAACTTTGGACATCAATTTTATGTAACTTTTAATATTTTACATATGATTAACTGTACAGCAGTCATTTACGCGTAGATATAGACAAGAGGTTTTGCACATATATCTTGTTTTGTTGCGCTTTCCTTTTAAAGAGCTAAGTTATGCCCTTATTATTTCATTTTTAATCATCATTTTCCAAATTACTACAACTTGTTGAAAAATCACTCGGGCAACTATATAAAGCATTCACGTATAATTTATTGAAAAATGCTTCACCGTCACGTTTCGTCGTTCTTGACACTTTCTAATACTAGAATTGTAATAAAAGCCTCAGTACCAAGAAAAGTATACTTTTTTATAATAAAGCAGACGCGATTGAACACAATGAACAAAATTTTACTATATTTTATGTTGCCCTGCGTTTCAAAAATTAATATAGCCGACACAAGTGCAAACACGAGTTAACTCGTGGCCGGTCAACAATGTGTTAACCTTTGCACTCCGAACCATATTATTTAGTATAGTTTTGGAACCAAGTAACGAATTATAATCATATTGGACTTATATAAATTGGTTGACATCGAGAAATATATATTTGCAACAAAATCAATATTTTATTTTTTTTTTTAATTTTGTACAGTGTGATAAACTTTAAAGCACTCCCCAATATGTATTGCAGGTTGATTTATGCACGTTTGACAGTAATAAATCGTTTGACGCCTGTTACCACGTGGTTTTCTGTCAGAATAAACAATGTAATCCCGTTTTCTTCGTCCCACATGGGTTTTGTGCCCTATGGAGTTGGTCACGTCTCATATTGTTTTCATATATCCTAATAATTTTATTATATTTTGATTTGATTTCTTGTGCCATTCTAAGAGAAAACTTCAGGTAAACCTGCACGTCTCATATTTTTTTTTGTATACCATAGCAATTTTACTATATTTTGATTTGATTTCTTGTGCCATTTCAACAGAAAACTTCAAACAAATATGCACATCTCATATTTTTTTTGTATATCTTAGCAATTTTACTATATTTTGATTTAATTTCTTGTGCCATTTCAAGAGAAAACTTCAGGAAAACCAGCACATCTCATATTCTTTTTGTATATCACACCAATTTTATTATATTTTGATTTGATTTCTCGTGCCATTTCAAAAGAAAACTTCAAGCAAACATTCACATCTCAAAAAGTCGCACTGGAATAAGTAAATTCCCTGTAATCTCTAATAAACTTTAATGTCCTCTAAGAGGACACATTCTATTATTACAATGTTTGTTAAGCAATGGCGGCTGCGACGTATTGCAAACAGCAACCACCTATAGAACCCCAACCGAAAGATCGAATACACGTGCCAAATGTAGACACTAATTAAAAATTGAGGCACCGTTAAAGATCTCAGTCTATCACGACATCTCAAAAAGTTCCGCTGGAATAAGTTAATTCCCTGTAATCTCTAATAAACTTTAATGTCCTCTAAGAGGAGACATTCGAGTGATATGGTACAATTACAATGTCCCCTAAGAAGGGACAGCGGAGTGCGAAGGGTTAAGCAATGGTACCTGCGACAGTAATCGCCTATAGAACCCCACCTGAAAGATCGAATACACGTGCCAAATCTAGACGCTAATTAAAAATTGAGGCACCGTTAAAGATCTCAGTCTATCACGACATCTCAAAAAGTTGCGCTGGAATAAGTTAATTCCCTGTAATCTCTAATAAACTTTAATGTCCTCTAAGAGGAGACATTCGAGTGATATGGTACAATTACAATGTCCCCTAAGAAGGGACAGCGTGCAAAGGGTTAAGCAATGGCGGCTGCGACGTATTGCAAACAGTAATCGTCTATAGAACCCCAACCGAAAGATCCTATACACGTGCCAAATGTAGACACTAATTAAAAATTGAGGCACCGTTAAAGATCTCAGTCTATCACGACATCTCAAAAAGTTGCGCTGGAATAAGTTAATTACCTGTAATCTCTAATAAACTTTAATATCCTCTAAGAGGAGACATTCGAGTGATATGGTACAATTACAATGTCCCCTAAGAAGGGACAGCGGAGTGCAAAGGGTTAAGCAATGGCGGCTGCCACGTATTGGAAACAGCAATCGCCTATAGAACCCCACCTGAAAGATCGAATACACGTGCCAAATGTAGACACTAATTAAAAATTGAGGCACCGTTAAAGATCTCAGTCTATCACGACATCTCAAAAAGTCGCGCTGGAATAAGTTAATTCCCTGTAATCTCTAATAAACTTTAATGTCCTCTAAGAGGAGACATTCGAAGTGATATGGTACAATTACAATGTCCCCTAAGAAGGGACAGCGGAGTGCAAAGGGTTAAGCAATGGCGGCTGCGACGTATTGCAAACAGCAATCGCCTATAGAACCCCAACCGAAAGATCGAATACACGTGCCAAATCTAGACGCTAATTAAAAATTGAGGCACCGTTAAAGATCTCAGTCTATCACGACATCTCAAAAAGTTGCGCTGGAATAAGTTAATTCCCTGTAATCTCTAATAAACTTTAATGTCCTCTAAGAGGAGACATTCGAGTGATATGGTACAATTACAATGTCCCCTAAGAAGGGACAGCGGAGTGCAAAGGGTTAAGCAATGGTACCTGCGACAGTAATCGCCTATAGAACCCCAACCGAAAGATGGAATACACGTGCCAAATCTAGACACTAATTAAAAATTGAGGCACCGTTAAAGATCTCAGGCTATCACGACATCTCAAAAAGTCGCGCTGGAATAAGTTAATTCCCTGTAATCTCTAATAAACTTTAATGTCCTCTGACAGAAGACATTCGAGTGATATGGTACAATTACAATGTCCCCTAAGAAGGGACAGCGGAGTGCAAAGGGTTAAGCAATGGTACCTGCGACAGTAATCGCCTATAGAACCCCAACCGAAAGATGGAATACACGTGCCAAATCTAGACGCTAATTAAAAATTGAGGCACCGTTAAAGATCTCAGTCTATCACGACATCACGTAACAAACGTATTCTCTCGTCCTCTCCAATACACTAACCATTCTAGACCGTGATCTATCCTAGCAAGCGCAGGCCACTTCCTCTTCTCCCCCGCCCAGAGACACCTAATCCCCTTTGGGCCCGAATTTCACGATCGCTAATGAGATTCCGCGTGTCAAAACTCCGAGTGGATTCCAAACACGCGCACCACCACATACAAATACACGTACACATTCACAGGCACGCATGTACGCGTCTATCCGTCTCTTTCGTTAAGGCGAGGTCCCAAATAACGGATCGCGTCGATTAGATCGTGCCGATAAAACGAGAAGCAGCCAGGTATACACCTTTTTCCCCTCTTCCAATTCTTTCTCTTCCCCCTCCCATTCTCTTGCCACTTTTTTTTCTCGCCGTCTCTGTTTATCGCGCCTAACTTTATCCTCGACTCGAGATGAGTGTGTGAGAAAGAGAGAGAGAGAGGAGGGAAGAGGGGGTGGGCAAGAAAGGACGCAGGCAGAAAAGATAAAGAGAGGACTAAAGAGCGGAGATTAGCGCTAATGCACCATCGGGGGAATGGGATGGGATGGGGGCGAGGTCCATCGTATCTCTCATATTTCAGACCCCCGTGACGTCGTACGAGATACCGAATCATTCCCACCTAGAGTCGACGTTATTTTTGGCCGCTCTCTTTTTCAGTCTTTCACACACTTTCTCTCTTTCTCTCTCTTCCTCTTTCATTCTGGCTCGATCTCTTTGTCCCTCACTTTTTTGGTTGGGGCTTTTGTAACTGTCGCGCCATAGCTCCGATTCTCTTGAAAACGTTAACTAATATCAGGAATATAATAGAACAATGATAGTTGCCAAAAGATTATCGCCCCGCGATAACGCTGGCATTCCTCATGCATGTATTTGCGTTTCTATATCTGACATTCTACATCCGTTACTGATATTGACGTTCTGTACCCGTGAATATTCCGGTTTTACACGTCTACGCTTCGGTTTTGCATGGATGTGCGAGGGTTATGTTGTATACCACCTTGATCAAAAAGTTTTGGGACTTTATTCATAAAATCGAAAATACAAGTTTATCCATTATAATTGATATCGTCCCTTCAAAGTACTCCCCATCGACTGTAACGCATTTATACCAGCGCTTGATCCAATCATCGAAACACCGCTGGTGTTCAATTTTTAGTATGTCCATCAGAGCCGTCTTCGATTTTTCCATAAGATCCTTCCGAGTGCTGTAACGCATTCTGCGAAGCGGTTTTTTAAGTCCGTGAAACAGAAAAAAGTTGCAGGGAGCTAAATCAGGTGACTTCGGCGGCTGGTGAATAGTATTCGTATTATTTTTGGTGAAAAACTCGCGAATAAGGATCGCATTGTGCGACGGTGCGTTATCGTGGTGCAAAATCAACGAGTTGTTTGCCCACAAATTCGGTCTTTTTTGGCGAATTGCTTCACGCAAATGTCTCATAACGCCCAAATAATACACTTTGTTGACTCTCTGTTGTGCTGGCAAGAATTCATGGGGAACAACCGTTGTAATGCATGAAAACCGCGAGCATCACCTTCTTTTTCGACTGAAAACAACGTGGTTTCTTCGGAAGCGTTTGTGCCACCGAAAAACGTTTGATCTCGAAAAAGCATCGTTGCCGAAACACTTCTCCATTTCCAAGGTCTGCGGATCGTTAAATCCGTTTTTCACGCAAAATTTTATGCAAATTCGTTGATCCAAAGTTGATGCCATTTTCAAATATGTAAAAAATCGAAAACACGCACAAAGGTAGATGTAGTCAACACGGTATAACTTTTACAAATGTCAAGCTGTGACGCTGAAATTTGGTGGCAACGTTAACATTAGGTTTACGGGACCCGTCAATTTGGCGGATTTCAAACTTTGAAATGAAACACGCAAAAAACCATAGCAATAATCTTAACAACTTCGCATCGTAAATTCATAATTTCAGTAAAAGAGTTTATAAACACAATTATTATTTCCTTAAGCTTTCTAAATTTTGAAATTTGTATGTGGTATACCTATCCCTACGAAACCCGTCAAATTGACGGGTTAACTGATTACGTAAACAATTCTAATATATTTGCTTCGTTTATAAAATTATTCCTCCATATAGTAAATATAAGAGTGAAAGAAAAGTCTAAGATGCGCCCAACTCATTATCTCAATAGCGCCTCCATAATGTGACAAAGCGAATTATATGACTCGGGTGTCATGTTTCTTCGTATTGAACGAACTCGCTTACCAGAAGGATCGAAAAGATATTTGGAAAAAAAATCGTGACTTATTAATATTTTATTTTTACGTGAAGCTTTATATTTTTCAACTCAGACTTAGTTTGAATAAATTGATTTTTTAATGTAAATAAGTATTTTCAGCTACCCGTCAATTTGACGGGTGCTTGTAGAGATAGGTATACAGTAAAACCTATTTTTGTGCGGTGGATAGGGACCGCATAAAAGAAATCGTACAAAAAAATATTCGGAAATTTTATAAATTCTTACATATAATAAACAATTTTATACGATATACAACCTAAAATTTTTTTATGCGGTGGATAGGGACCGCATAAAAAAAAGTCGGACTTAGAAAATACATCAATGATTTATGAAATAGATGAGAGAATGCTTTCAATTAAATTAAATAATTAAATTATACGAAAATAATTGTAAAAATATTTAATTCTTCATTGTACATATACATGGAGAAGTTTTCAAATTGTACATTAAATAGTTTGCTGCTACTCGTCGTAATCCAAAACGCGCATCTTCTTGTGATGAATTGGTTGAAAATCGCTTTCGGCGCTTGAAGATAGGATTTCAATTTATTTGTTTTTTGGTACCATAAACTCAGTGATCAGTTTTTGTGACGACGGTCGACTGGTCAATTTCTTGTAAACGTCACGATAGTGAGACATGCATGATCTTAGCCCTTTTTGGAATTTTAAGCGTTTTTCCGCATTGGTATCTATTTTAAGAAAATGCGTTTCCAATTTTTTCGAAATCTGGATCCCTGCATATATTTTATCTGCTGTAATATGTAAATTCCGGTTCTTCTTGTTCATTTTCATAATCTATCAAACTATTGATAAAGTCACTATCATCGACAGTTTGGTTCTCAATCATCTCGTCCAGGTCATTTCGCCGAAACCTTTTCACGTATGCACGGAATCAAAGCCTTCTCCGCCGATGTTATGTGCGAGCGCACTAATTTCAGATAATAACGTTCACGCGTTTTCGGTAACGTTTCGATTAATTACACATTCATATATTTCGTCCACAACATGTATATGTACATTGATAGGAAACATTAAACTGGTGCTAACGTCGCTAGGATGCATATACCGCATAAAAATAAATCGCACAAAAAAAATCGTACAAAAATAAAATCGCACAAAACCAATCGCACAAAAACAAAATCGCATAAACAAGGACCGCACAAAAACAGGTTTTACTGTATAAGAAACGCCCGTAAACCTAGTGTTAATGACAGATGTGGCAACCTAACAAAAAAAAAAACAATTTCAATCGTCGGACTGAGAACGCTGTATGGTTGCCGGTCCTAAAACTTCTTGATCAAGGTGGTATATTCTCGGTAGACTGCCGAACAGTCGGCTAACACGATTTTCAGAACTTTCCCAACTTTTCCCGGATGCTGCAGGCTCAGTTTGCGCGGAGCGGCACTTATTAACGTTGTTGCTTCGTAAATTAGTCTCCCTCGCGCGGTGTCGCCGTAAAGAGAGCGCACGGAATCGACTATGAGATAAGGATGTCACGTGTGGCCTATGAATTCGTGCCTAATAAGCCTTGCACGGCTTCCGCAGGAGTCGATAGCGACCGGGAATGCAACTATTAGATGATGTCAACCCGGGCAATGCGAGAGAAATGCTGTAGCAGTGGAGCTACGAACTGTTCCTTTGTACTGGAATCGGGAGCACGAAGAAAAGATACGAAAATGCGATCAGTCAGGTGTTCATTATATCATTCCGACGTGTCAAATTTCATTAGGAACCGGAAAGTTTCGTCTGGCGGATTATAGGCGTCGGACATGGGAAAAAATAGCCGCTGGCTAAGAGAAGCTTATTAAACATGCAAATTAAAAACTTAGAATGACGTGTAGATGTCGGTCAAATTTAATCGGGAGAAGAAATCCAACAGACGCGATCAAGATGTACGTACGATGATTATGAAAGTGACCAAAGTCGGCGATTCGTGTAAATTTATTTTTGTTCCACCATGCTGGGACTGAGGAAACAAATAATTAGCACGATTTCTTTACATTCCTGACTTAGGGGAGTTTCATAATCGTATTGAAGAGAATGATTCTGTCGGATGTCTCAGTTGCTGAGCATGGGAGCTGAAAAATGTTTCAACGGTAGTTAATGAACGCACGTATGTAAGCCAGAGGTTAACGTGTTTCTCTCGACGTTAACCTTTACCATAAAGACACAGAGCGCGGAGAATCGGCACGAAGATAAGGACGTCACGTGAGCTCTATGAATTCGAGTCTAATAAGCCTGCAACCGATAGAGATCACGGACCGTTAAATGCACAGTGCCAACCGAGAGAAGGATACGTTAGAAATTAACGGCGCTTTCAGCGCATAGCCATTCCTTCTCTCGTCCACACTTTTCTTTCCGTGCATACGTGAAAAGGTGTGATAAGATAAGGCTGCGTGGTCTGTCGAGTGCATCAAACGAAACTATCGACACAACGTGAAAATTATAAGTACAGTCGGTTTTAGTATTATTTTAAAACTGCCGATGTATCGTACGCATCGAAAGTCAGATTATAAGCATTTACATCAAACGAAACTATCGACACAACATGAAAATTATAAGTACAGTCAATTTTACTATCATTCTAAGACTACCGATGTATCGTACGCATCGAAAGTCAGATTATAAATGAAAAAGATTATAAACATGTGCATCAAAACGAAACTATAGACACAACATGAAAATTATGAGTACAGTCAATTTTACTATTATTCCAAATCTGCCGATGTATCGAACGCATCGAAAGTTAAATTATAAAGGAAAAAGATTATAAACGTTTACATCAAACGAACCTATCGATACAACATGAAAATGATAAGTACCTTCAATTTTACTAGCATTCCAAAACTGCTGATGTATCGTACGCATCGAAAGTCAGATTATAAACGTTTGCATCAAGCGAAACTATCGACACGGCATGAAAATTCAAGTACATTTTACTATCTTCCCAAAACTGCCGAAGTATCGGCAGTTAGATTATAAACGTTTGTATCAAACGAAACTGTCGACACAACATGAAAATTACAAGTACAGTCAATTTGACTATTATTCCAAAACTGCCGATGTATCGTACGCATCGGAAGTCAGAATATAAACAAAAATTATTATAAACGTTTGCATCACACGAAACTATCGATACAACATGAAAATTATAAGTACGGTCAATTTTACTCTTATACCAAAACTGCCGACGTATCATACACATCGAAAGTCAGATTATAAACGAAAAAGATTATATAAACGTGTGCATCAAAACGAAACTATCCACGCAACATGAAAATTATAAGAACAGACGATTTGACAATTTTCCGAAACTGTCGATCAATCGTACGCATCGATATACGAAAAAGATTATAAACGTTTGCATCAAACGAAACTATGGACACAACATGAAAATTATAAGTACAGAAAATTTTACTATTATTCCAAAACTGCCGATGTATGCTTCGGAAGTCATATTATAAATGAAAAAAGTTATAAACGTTTGCATCAAACGAAACTATCGACACGACATGAAAATTACAAGTACAGTCAATTTTACTATTATTCCAAAACTGCCGATGTATGCTTCGGAAGTCATATTATAAATGAAAAAGATTATAAACGTTTGCATCAAACGAAACTATCGACACAACATGAAAATTATGAGTACAGTCAATTTTACTATTATTCCAAAATTGCCGACGTATCGTACGCGTCGAAAGCCAGATTATAAACGAAAAAGGTTATAAATGTTTGCATTAAACGAAACTATCGACACAACATGAAAATTACAAGTACAGTCAATTTGACTATTATTCCAAAACTGCCGATGTATCATACGCACCGGAAGTTAGATTATAAACGAAAAAGATTATAAACGTTGCATCAAACAAAACTATCGACACAACATGAAAATTATGAGTACAATCAATTTTACTATTACTCCAAATCTACCGATGTATCGTACGCATGGAAAGTTAGATTATAAACGTTTGCATCAAGTGAAACTATTGACACAACATGAAAATTATAAGTACAGTCAATTTTAATATTATTCCAAAACTGCCGATGTATCGTACGCACCGATAGTCAGATCATAAGCGTTTGCATCAAACGAAACTATCGACACGGCATGAAAATTATAAGTACACTCGATTTGACTATTATTCCAAAACTGTGGATGTATCGTACGCATCAGAAGTCAGATTATAAAGGAAAAAGATTATAAACGTTGCATCAAACGAAACTATCGACACAGCATGAACATTGCAAATATAGTAAATTTTAGTATTATTAAAAAATTGCCGATCTATTATACCCATCGAAAATCAAATTATAAACGAAAAAGATTATAAACGTTTGCATCAAACGAAACCATCGACACAACATGAAAATTTCAAGTACAGTCAAACTTACTATTATTAAAAAAAATGCCGATGTATTATACCCATCGAAAATCAGATTATAAACGAAAAAGGTTACAAAAGTTTACACCAGACAAAACTATCGACACAACATGAAAATTACAAGTACAATCAATTTTACTATTATTCCAAAACTGCCAATATATGCGTCGGAAGTCATATTATAAACGAAAAAGATTATAAACGTTTACATCAAACGAAACTGTCGACACAACATGAAAATGACGAGTACAGTCAATTTTACTATTATTCCAAAACTGCCAGTGTATGATACGCACCGGAAGTCAGATTATAAATCACGCATCGTGGCACTGAAGGTACGTTTTGATACTTGAAGCTTTTTCGAGCATGGGGCGATAAAGAGCTAATAATGTGTCGATAGGGTGACAAGGACTGTGCAAGGACTACGTTCCGTCGAAAATGCCGTTGCCATGTAAGGAAAGTAGCACGACGAAGTGAGGATACGTGTTAATATAATGCACGGGCTAATTTTAATCTGAATATACGGTAATGGGAGGAGTGCGGAGTGCGGTACGTTGTCTAGATCTTGTGCGATCTCGTTGTTTATGGTATTTTAACTACGAGTCGATCGTGAGAATACCTCTTGCGAACGAGATTCTACGTTATCAGCTCGGGGGTTAATTTTAGTTTGCTCGAAGTAGTCAAGTGAAAAGCGGTAATCACGTTATTTAAGCCTCGTAATGTGGAATCGTCACATTTTTGCAATACACTGTGTATCAAACCTCGTGCGACGTACAAATGATAAAATTAGAAATTCGACGATGAAGTTCTTCCTCGTAAAGATAGCTTTAAGGGATAACATCTAGCTTAATGACTAAAAACATAGGGTAAATTTAGGAACTTTTTTTAATTACATGATATAACATATCATTTGGAAATTTCCATCATATTGTTTTTTGCTAAATTTATACTATAAATATATACTAAGATTTTTTTAACCATTTTTCCTTTAATTTTGAACATAAATTATATCACCTTGATTTATTTCACCAATAAAGAAAAAATCATGCAAGAAAGGGTTAACGTATTTCACATTATGAAGATCTTCAGAACGTGAAACAACTTTAAAAAATATTTTCACCTATAAGATAAATTGCACCTTATTTTTAAGACTCTAAAGTATCATTCAAATCAAAAAAATTGTTTTCGATTTTTTGAAAATTGAAGATAGATGTTACCCCTTAACCCTTTTCCGTACTATTCAGCTTGAAAAAATTCGGGCCCAAGCGATGCGAAAAAATGTTCGCGAAAGCAGGCAGAGTGGCTTAAACTTTGCGTCGGAACTTGAAATAAAATATATTGTGCCACAGTCTCTGAAGTAGCCGTGTGCTTATTAATTTCCTGCGTTGATGCTCTTGTGGAATTCAAGTGAACTTGGAGCAGAAACTTTTTAAAAATAGTTTAATTCATTTTTTACGTATATACTGCGGATACAATATATAATATTTTCGCCAATAAGACAAATTGCACCTTATTTTTAAGATTCTAAAGTGTCATTTAAGACAAAAAAATTTGTTTCGATTTTTTGAAAATTTAAGGTAGATGTTACCCGTTAACCCCTTTCCGTACTATTTAGCTTGAAAAAATTCGGGCCCAAGCGATGCGAAAAAAATGTTCGCGAAAGCAGGCAAAGCGGCTGAAATTTTGTGTCGGAACTTGAAATAAATTATATTGTGCCACAGTCTCTGAAGTAGCCGTGTGCTTATTAACTTCATGCGTTGATGCTCTTGTGGAATTCAAGTGAACTTGGAGCAGAAACTTTTAAAAAATAGTTTAATTCATTTTTTACGTATATACTGCGGATACAATATACAAATTTTGATCACGAATCAGACTCGTGATATTCATGTTTGCCGGAAATTCTCGTCACGAGTCAGACTCGTTAAAATACGTCAAGGGGTTATTGCCTACTGACTTGGTAATTTCGAGTGTCCCACCGAGTACAAAAACATACAACGCAATAGAGAAAATCCACCAAACAAACTGAGATAGACAGATAGACGCGAGAGAGAAAAAGAGAGGGAGAGAAAGAGGAACGGTAGAATGTCAGCAGTAGCCAATTCACGGGGGTGATATGATCAAATATTTTTCGAGTGAATGTTAGCAAACAAAAAAAGCGATCGGGGGTGTGAACAGGGGTTGGAGGGTGGTTGGTAGGGGACGCGCTCAGCTAAAAGGTCTCGTCCGAACTTTTCGACAATAACCGGCGGCGGTCGGGACGTTATTGAATTTTTATTGGCGACGACGAGTCAATTTGCGATTAAACCCTCCTTCCTTCGCTCGCAGTCCTTTTTTCTCTCTTTTTATACTCGTGACTTGGACCATCCCGACACGAGTTCGACAGTTCATTTAAAGGAGTTTCCCTGCTGCTTTTGACTGAACGTCCGCTCTGTCCGATTGTCACTTCCGACAAGAACGACTAATGTAAAACTTCCTAATGCGAAACTTCGCCCATCTGCCTTTCTTTCCTTTCCACGTCCCGATTCCTCGTAGCTTCTACTTTGTCGCTCTCTCTCTCTTGGGGTTTTCCTCCTTTCTGCTCTTTTTATCCTCGCTCGACCATTGTGTCACCTTACCCACGCGCAGCAGACGTTTATCGCATCTTCTCAACCTTCAATAAATCTGAAAATGATTCGACTGTCAGTCAAGACGTCGATCGAGAATTGGAACGGTATTTCTCGGAGTCGCTGGTCTTTCGGTATAAAGTACGTTTAATTTTTTTCATATGCGGCTACTTTTATGAAATCCTTCGGGAGATGATCCTGTCTTTCATCAAATGTTTTCGAGCCGTTTCTTAAGGGTATTTATTTGAGAAAATAGTAAAGTTTATGCTGTAGACGTAAATGGAAAATATTATAAGTCGAAACGCATCTAATACACTTGTAGAATGCCGTAGTTTTATTTAGTTTACTTTAAATAAGCTCAGAATATTTTCATTATTCTATAGTTACTTAAAATCATGTAGAGAAAGTTGCCATAATCTTAGTACACAAGATATTTTATATTTTACTTTCCCTTTGAATGACAAATCTAAAGGTTTAAGTTATATATTATTATATATGAATCGTCTTACCAATAAGAATGCAATGAATTCTAAACGTTTTTATAAGATCCAGCGCAAAGTACGATTAAAGCAATTGTCCCAAACTATACTTTATTTGAAAGTACTAAGTATTCATTTTAAATAGTGAAAAGTGTGATTGAAAAAAGTCAGACGGCGTGACATATGCAATCACTAAACAATTAACATTATATCATATTTATGATAAAGGATTCTAACATATTAATTACCGCATTATTTAATTGGGATACATCACCAAAAGTATTTTAAATGTTTCAATGCGATTGCAATAATTTGCAGTCTCTTTTTACTCTCTCTCTAATTACTCAGGTAGTTAAGACAATCCAAAAATTTATATCTTTTTAATAGAATAATTATTTTCCCGCACATTTTATTCATGACCAAACTATTGATGCTTGTACATATTTGATAAAAGACTTTTTAAACAAAGTTTTGACACTCATTCAGATGGGATAAACACTAATAAATGATGTACACAAACATTTTTTTCAACGAAAAAAACACACGCTGACCTGTTTTCAGCACAATCTTTCAGAACACATTTTAATATAGAAACTACGTTGACAAAAACTGAAAAATTATTTCAAATACTGGTCAATATATTATTGTATCATCTAATCTATGTGTGATAAGCTATATAACGTGGATTTACTACCAAGGTGGTACAATTTATCTTTCATAATTATTATATTACACACATATAACAAATGAAAAGTATACTATACACACCTATTTTCATAAACATATACAAATATCGGTCAAAACCGCATTATTTATTAGACATGCCACGGTTATTGAGTCAGAAGTTCAATTTTCGGGTAGTATTAAGTATGGCGTACTTTTTACGAAGTACACTATAATATATATATATATATGTATATATGAAAGAGTGTATTTCGTAAAAAGTTGCATTCTTATATATACTTATATATAGTTATATATACATATATGCACATACTTATATATACGACTTTTTACGAAATAAACTCGTCGTATATATAAGTATATACATAGAAGTACGACATACTTAATACCACCCAAAAATTGAACTTCTAACTCAATAACCGTGGCATGTCCAATGAAATAATGCAGTTCTGACCGCCATTTGTATACATATATATATCAAAGAGTGTATTTTGTAGTACATACTTATATAAGTACGATATATATATATATATATATATATATATATATATATATATATATATACATATATATATATATATATATATATATATATATATTATATATACGACTTTTTACGAAATACACTCTTTCATATATATATACATATATTTGTATTTCATATGTATACATGAAAGAGTGTATTTCGTAAAAAGTACGACATATTTATACATACGTATATTTACTTATATATGTATACTTATATATACGATTTTTTACGAAATACACTCTTTCATATATATATATATATATGTATATTTCATGTATATACACATATATGAAAGAGCGTATCTTATAAAAAGTACGACATACTTATTACTACCGAAAAATTGAACTCCTAACTCAATAACCGTGGCAGATGGGGAACCTACGATATCGGAATAACGACAGGAAGCGGTCGATTGGTCGAATGACAGGAGGTCGGCGTGTCCCACACACGTGTTAGCAGCCCGTTACCAACCTCTTTAAAGTTGCACCCATATATATCTAAAAGCGTCGATGCATGTACGTCTGATGCATGTATGTATGGAAGACACGTGACCACCCTTCGTGACGACAGGTGAGGAACGCCGTAAGGAATACTTGCCCGCAAGGGAGTCCATTAAGTCTGCACGTGCTCCTTCCGGTTTCCGGGACGAGAAGTCGTTCTTACGCCTAACCCCCGGAGACGAAAGGATATACGGTGCCTCCTCGAACACGTGGCAGGACGTCTTAAGTGGCCATCCTTAGGAACTGAAGATTAGGGGAGTGGGTGCTCAATGGGGAAGGAAATGTAGTTCGTGTTAGATGTAAGTGCGTAGGACTGGAAGTAATACCTGAGAGTGAGAGCTCAGGTGGTTTCTTTTAAGTTTCTTTTCGGGTCCCTCTTCATGGAGAGATGCTTCGTGAACTTATACTAGGGTTATATGTCGGGAAATCTATTGTAAGGCAAAGATGCATTTAAGGTGCGTGTATATCTAACGTCCAGAACATCACGTAGAGATGCTTCGCAACTTTTTACTAGGGTTATATGTCGAGAAATCTATTGTAAGTCAAAGATGCATTTAATATGCGTGTATATCTAACGTCCACAACATCACGTAGAGATACTTTGCAACTTACACTAGAGTTATATATCGGAAAATCTATTGTAAGTTAAAAAGGCATTTAATATGCGTGTATATGTAACGTCCTGAACATCACGTAGAGATGCTTCGTAACTTATACTAGAGTTTTATGTTGGGAAATCGGTTGTAAGGGAAAGATGCATTTAATATACGTGTATATCTAATGTCCAGAACATCACGTAGAGATGCTTCGCAACTTTTTACTAGGGTTATATGTCGGGAAATCTATTGTAAGGCAAAGATGCATTTAATATGCGTGCATGTCTAATGTCCAGAACATTACGTAGAGATGCTTCGCAACTTTTTACTAGGGTTATATGTCGAGAAATCTATTGTAAGTTAAAAATGCATTTAATATGCGTGTATATGTAACGCCCTGAACATCACGTAGAGATGCTTCGCAACTTACACTAGGGTTATATGTCGGGAAATCCATTGTAAGTCAAAGATGCATTTAACACTTTAAGGATCGCTAAGAAATCTGTAAGAAATACCCTTGGGACCGCACGTTTTTGGGAAACTTATACGTTACAAAATGTCATAACTTTGTTATTTATGAAGAAATGTTTGTGAAACTTTCAGAAATTGTATACTTGGAGGTATTTTAGGCATTATTAAAAAAATTATGTTTTTTTCGTAATTATCCTAACTTTTTTACTTAAAAAATAACTTTGTATGAAATTTATAGAATGAGTGAAGCACCAGGAAATAAGCGAAAAAAACATGAAAGCAATCGAGTTCAATACTTTGAATATTGATGTAAATACTTAAATAGACAAAACAGATATAATGCAGCAAAGTAAGTGACATCTAGAGACAGCGTGTAGGAAACACGAGAAAACTCGTGAGCGGTCCTTAAAATGTTAATATGTGTCAATATCTAACGTCCTGAACATCACGTAGAGATGCTTCACAACTTACACTAGCGTTATATGTCGGAAAATCTATTGTAAGTCAAAGATGCATTTAATATGTATTCATATCTACCGTCCTGAAGATCGTGTAGACATGCTTCGCTACTTATACTAGGGTTATATATCGGGAAATCTATTGTAAGGCAAAGATGCATTTAATATTTGTCCATATCTAACGTCCTAAACATCACGTAGAGATGCTTCGTAACTTATACTAGGGTTATATGTCGGGAAATATATTGTAAGTCAAAGATGCATTTAGCACTTTAAGGGCCGCTAAGAAATCTGTAAGAAATACCCTTGGGACCGCACGTTTTTGGGAAATATACGTTACAAAAAGTCATAACTTTGTTATTTATGAAGCAATTTTTCTGGTCCCCTTAAGCCATTAACGCCGGGATCCGTCCAAAAATCGTAACCGTTCCCGGTGAATGATTCTAAACAATTTCGGCTGCGGTATTTGGAGAGACGTGGAATTTGTGTGAGCCTGGGTAGACGCCGCGGGTTTGGGTGTGAAAGGAGTATGAGTTAATATCCGGCGGAATTGTGTCGCGCGTTTGTAATGCAATGTTGAATGCTGTGTAAGAGATTACACGTTGAGCTGTACAGGCGTGGAGTAATGTAATGGTGGAAATGTTGCAGGGTACGGCTGATGTTCTTGCTGCTTACTGCATATGGGGGTACGAGTTTCTGTTTATACTTATGATAAGAATGAGAAAGACCGGGACACAGAAAATTAGTTCGATGACAGATTTGGATGGGGTTCAGATAAATTTGTAAGCGAGAAGCCGCCAATTAACTCGTTCTATTAACACGTTGACTGCCGTGCGTATTTTGCTGTATTAGACCGGCGATACTGTGAGATACTACAGCGTTTGACTGAATTATGCAATATGTAAATAATGTGCAGATATTGGAGACCAAAGGATTGAATCATTTTTTTAACAATAACTGCATTTATAAAATAATTATTGCTACCCATTGCGAATATTTTGATGAATAATTACTGAAGATCCAAAATATTCGCAATGGGTAGCAATAATTATTTTATAAATGCAGTTAGTGTTAGAATAGTGATGCGTTTCTTTGGTCTTTACTACCTGCAAATTATTTATATTTTGCATAATTTAGTCAAACGCTGTAGTATATCATAGTATCGCCGTTCTAATACAGGAAAATCCGCACGGCAGTCAAGGTGTTAAAGTTTGGGAACAGGATTACTACTTGATCGCGGGACCCTCTGGCGACCAAAAATCCAAAAGGCTGACAAATTGAAGTTATGTGTTCTTAAAAAGGATATTAAAAAATTAATATTTATATGCAGACATCGGTTCAGTTTATGGCATACATGTTTTTCTTCAATTAAAAAAAAAATCAAATCGATATCTTCAACCGTTGTTGAGTTATCGCGGCAAAACTAATGGAAGATACTGTTTTGAGAAAAACGCGATTAACACGTTGACTGCCGTGTGTATTTTGCCATATTAGAACGGTGATACTATGAAATACTACAGACGAATCGCATCAATATTCTAAAAATTCTAAAAAAATCTTAAAAAACCTCTAGTATTCAAAGAATTGCATCAATATTCTAAAAATATTAACACATTTATAAAATAATTATTGCCACCGATTGCGAATATTTTGATGAATAATTACTGGAGATCCAAAATATTCGCAATGGATAGCAATAATTATTTTATAAATGCAGTTAATGTTAGAATAGTGATGCGATTCTTTGGTCTTCAATACCTGTACATTATTTACATTTTGCATAATTTAGTCAAACGCTGTAGTATTTCATAGCACCGCCGTTCTAATACAGCAAAATCCGGTTGGCAGTCAACGTGTTAAGATTGGGAACGGGATTACAGCTAGTTGATCGCGGGACGCTCTGGTGACCAAAAATCCAAAAGGTTGACAAATTTAAGTTATTTGTTGTTAAAAAGGATATAAAAATAAATTTTTATAAGCATACATCGGTTCAGTTTATGGCATACATGTTTTTCTTCAATTAAAAAAAAAATCAAATCGATATCTTCAACCATTCTTGAGTTATCGCGGCAAAACTAATGGAAAATACTGTTTTGAGGAAAACTGACTGCCATAAGTATTTTGCCGTGTTATAATGGTGATACTGTCAAATACTACAGCATTTGACCGAATAATGCAAAATGTGAATAATGTGCAGGTATTGGAGACCAAAGAATCGCATCAATTTTCTAACAATATTAACACAATTATAAAATAATTATTACTATCCATTGCAAATATTTTGATGAATAATTACTGAAGATCCAAAATATTCGCAATGGGTAGCAATAATTATTTTATAAATGCAGTTAGTGTTAGAATAGTGATGCGATTCTTTGGTCTTCAATACCTGTACATTATTTACATTTTGCATATTACATTCTAATACAGCAAAATCCGCACGACAGTCAACATGTTAAAATTTGGAAACAGGATTACAGTTACTTGATCGCGGGACTCTCTAACAACCGTGCATAACCTCACATTTTTGGCATTCTTAAACTCAATTTTGCGAATATCGAAGTTTTTCTTGCATCAATACGTTCTTAAAAAATCCTACTAACCGATTATGTAAAAAACGAAAAATCGCTTTTTTTGAAATTTCAAACCTTTCCGGTCCCCTTAATGGGAAATCGGTGTTCGTTCGAAAGGGGAGGTAAATATACGCGGGGAGAGTCGGAGTCTCCGCGAGTTCCCCTTTCTTTTCTTTCTCTGTCCTCCACGGTCGACTCTCTTCCCGGCCGACTAGTATTGCAGAACGTTCGCGATAAAGGACTTATCTTATCACGCGGAAACGCTCCTTTCGCGTCGGCTCCTTCTTCGTTTGTCCTCCCCGTCCACTGACGCCGTTCCTCGTCTCTCTATCTTTCCTCTATCTGCCTCGTGCCCGCGCAGATTTCACGCTCCGTCTTTGCCGCACCTTACCGACGGATCCTATGCGCTCCGATGGACAGTGGTTCCATTTATTCGCAAATGCCAAGGCCGAGGGTGGGACGACACGGAGTCTGTTGGTCGAAAAGCGGTTTAATGAATCCGCGAGAAGCCAGGGAAAGAGAGAGGAAGAAGGAAACATGCGTCTAATCGCGACGGTCTTTGATAGAGGTGACAAATATTAGGATTTTTTTCGAAATGCGTTGTTTACTTGGTACCCCGACGTTTAACACTTTTACTGAAGTCTGCCAGAGCCGATGATGCCATGTGTATTATTGAAGTCTGCCAGAGCCGATTTGATATTCACGCTTCTATGAATTGGTTTAGAAAGAACAAAATGCCGATTTTCTGGAGGAAAGCTTTACCATTTATTCTTTACAAATTTAGAAGATATTGAATACAATTTTAGTGAAATTAAATATTTAGATATTATATATATTTATTGTCTGCCAATACCGATGATGCCATGTGTATTATTGAAGTGTGCCAGGGCTGATTTGATATTCACGCTTCTATGAATTGGTTTAGAAAGAACAAAATGTCGATTTTCTGGAGAAAAGCTTTAAAATGTATTTTTTACAAATTTAGAAGATATTGAATACAATTTTAGTGAAATAAAATATTTAATCATAGATAATGTAAATTTTGATGTTTAGATTATATAAAATATACGTTGAAAATTATTTTAACAGTAATATCTCTTACATTCGTTACATATATCGTTTTCAAAATACGACCAAGCATGAGTGAAAACAAATTTGACAATCAGGGAAGCGATAATATGAATATATGAAAATTCCTGGTAATAAAAGTCTGACACGCTTTGCAGCAGACTACGTTGTGCCATTACAGATTTGATAACGTACTTCAGGGATAATATAGTACAGTCGTATGTTACAGTATATATCAGTATAAGGGTTTGGAAGTAGATAGGAAAGATCAGAAAATTGCGATAACCCCAAAACGTACAGTTATCGAAAGCCGTCTATCTTCTTTACATACTAGAATTTTCATTATTTTCAATGTATTAATCGACATTAAGCAGAACATGTGTATACAAATAGACATACGCATAACAACATGACAAAGTGTGAACTATAAAAATTATGAACATAAAAGCAAAGTGAGAAATTAATACGAATTTTCTTCGAGACGATTATTTATAAACATACAAACCTTGTACGCTGTCAGCAGTATCAATGTCGGGAGTACGACGAATTCTAAGGAACTTTGATGCATTTTTCAGTTCAGTATTGCATTCAGCCTTAGGGATAAACTTGGCAACATTCTTTTACATATGGAGCATTTGTACGAGGTATTGCACACTCGAATATAAAAAAAAATATGCTTAAATATATTCTCACTGTGTTGCTGAAACTCAATACTAAAATATAACCAAAAAGTTACACAAAAAATACATACAAGCACAAAAATGCGGTACATTCTATAAATCCTGGACATAATTACAAAATTAGGCAAAAAAACAGATAAAAAATGCTCAACTATAACATAAATATGTCAGTAAAAAACAAATATTTCTGACAAAAGTTAATACCCATTGGCTTGATAATCGTCGTCATACAGCATACCGCAAAATACATTTAAAATTAGAATAAGGAAAAATATAATTATTTTAACTGGAAATCTTCATTGGCGGCATGGTTTACGCTAGTAATAGAGTTTACGCCTAGGGTTGAAAAAGTGATGCGGTTGCATATACTTCCTTGTTATGGCATTACCATCGAAGTCAATTGATAGTCACGTCGTCTAGCATCCAACTAACATGCGCAACTTGGAACTTCCGATGCATACTTTCCAAAAGACTGGGCGATTTAACCAAAATTCAAATATAATTATAACACCTGCGACAATATACCCGCTGCTTACGTTACACAAATGCCAAGCATCTGTAAATGTCGATACCCTGTAATTAACTGGGGCACTATTTTATTATACCTTTCATGTTATAGCAAGATTGCAAATGTAAACGGTGTGATGATATTATATCTCAAGTACTTCAGTTTTATCTGTGCCACATTTGCTACTACTATGATATTATAACATCTGCAAGAATATGGCCGCTGTTTACGTTACGTAAATTCCAAGCATCTGTAAGTTTCGATAATCTATAATTAACAAGGGTACTATTTTATTATACCTCTCATATTATAGCAAGATTGCAAATGTAAACGGTGTGATGATATTATATCTCAAGTACTTCAGATTCATTTGCGCCACATTTGCTATTACTATGATATTTCCTACTACTATGATATTATAACATCTGCAAAAATATTCCCGCTGCTTACGTTACATAAATTCCAAGCATTTATAAGTTTCGATACCTTATAATTAACAAGGATACTATTTTATTGTACCTCTCATGTTATAGCAAGATTGCAAATGTAACGGTGTGATGATATTATATCTCAAGTACTTTAAATTCATTTGCGCCACATTTGCTGTTACTATGATATTTCCTACTACTATGATATTATAACACCTGCAAAATATGCCCGCTGCTTACGTTACATAAATGCCCAGCATCTGTAAATTTCGATAACCTATAATTAACAAGGGTACTATTTTATTGTACCTCTCATGTTATAGCAAGATTGCAAATGTAAACGGTGTGATGATATTATATCTCAAGTACTTCAGATTCATTTGCGCCACATTTGCTACTACTATGATATTATAACATCTGCAAAAATATTTCCGCTGCTTACGTTGCATAAATGCCAAGCATCTGTAAATTTCGGTAACCTATCATTAACAAGGGTACTGTTTTATTATACCTCTCATATTATAGCAAGATTGCAAATGTAAACGGTGTGATGATATTATATCTCAAGTACTTGAAATTCATTTGCGCCACATTTGCTGTTACTATGATATTTCCTACTACTGTGATATTATAACATCTGCAAGAATATGCCCGCTACTTACGTTACATAAAACCCAAATATCTGAAAATGTCGATAACCTATAATTAATAAGGGTACTATTTTATTATATCTGTCATACTACAGCAAGATTGTAAATGTAAACCGTGTGATGATATTGTACCTCAAGTACTTCAGATTCATTTGTGCCAAATTTGGTACTACTATGATATTATAACACCTGCAAGAATATACCCGTTGCTTACGTTACATAAATGCCAAGCATCTGTGAATTTCGATAACCTGTAATTAACAAGAGTACTGTTTTATTATACCTGTCATATTATAGCAAGATTGCAAATGTAAACGGTGTGATGATATTACATCTCAAGTACTTCAGATTCATTTGCGCCACATTTGCTACTACTGTGATATTTCCCTCTGCAATGAACGCCATGACAATCGACCTTACAATGTGTCCGAGACCCCTCCACCCTGGATACGTTATTTTCGCAAAAATAAACATGCCCCCGAGAGTAGAGCGGACAGGGTAGATCCGATCGTGGTATCAGAATCATTAGGTCGCGTGCTGAAAAAAAGGAAACGCCGTGTCGTGGCTCGGGGCGACGGGACGGGCAGTAGGAAGAGTGAGAGAAAGAGACGGACAGAAAGTGGATCCTGATCGCCAGTCCGAGGGTGAAGAGCCCTCGAGATAGGAAGCGATCCTCGAGGGGTGATCGACGATTTGTCAAAGTCCTTTCACGATTCGCGACAGCACGACAATGACACTGGTCCTTAGTTCGATACTTAAGATCGAGGAGCAAAAAGTGGACGGTCTCTGATAGGAAAAAGGTGCCGTTTCAACATCTCGATATCTTCCGTTAAAAAATCTAAGGGAATGAAAGGAGTAAAAGACAATTAACCCTTTGTATTGACGACAGGTATTGAAGCGGGCAGTTAAAGAAAATGTTCACGTCCACCGTTTACGTTATTAAAACTAAAGCTTAACACTTTATGGACCGCTAGCCGATTAATCGGCTTTTCGCTTCTAACTGTTATTTACCGGTAGCCGATTATTCGGCTTTTCAGTGGTCAACTGTTATATTAGATAAAATAAATATCAAATTATATTATGTCAATTCTAAATGACAATAAAATTACACTGCTTTGAAACCAAAGGATTATCAACAACACAATCAGTATTTTTGAATTTTAGAGCTTTACAAATAGGCACGTATACAATTCCTGCGCAATATCCAAAACAGAGTCATTTTCAGTCATTAGCGGTCGATAAAGTGTTAACACGTTGTTGACCGGTCACGAGTTAACTCGTGTTTGCACTTGCGTCGGCTATTTTAATTTTTGAAACACAGGCAATATAAAATATAGCAAAATTTTGTTCACTCTGTTCAATCGCGCCTGCTTTATTATAAAAAAGTATACTTTTCTTGGTACTGAGGCTTTTATTACAATTCTAGTATTAGAGTATCAAAAACGACGGAACGTGACGGTGAAGCATTTTTCAATCAATTATCCGTGAATGCTTTATATAGTTGCCTAAGTGATGTTTAAATAAGTTGTAGTCATTTTGAAAATGATTATTGAAAATAAAATAACAAGGGCATAATCCAGCTCTTTAAAAGGAAAGCACGACGAAACAAGATATATTATATGCAAAACCTCTTGTCTACATCTACGCGTAAATGACTGCTGTACAGTTAATCATACGAAAAAATACTAAAAGTTATATAAAATTTATGTCCGCAGTTAAATTTGAATGCATTATACACGAACAAACTTTATTGAAGGTTATTTACATCATTTCACTTCCATGTTTAATTACGAAATAATAGCCGGTGACTTGAGACAGCTTTTACCGAAAATTCCTAGTCTACAATGTATTAAATTTGGACGTTAACTCATCGCGGTTAATTGCTTACTGCAACATAAATGAATCGAAGAAAATGCGGATGCATACGTTTTTGTTTTCGAACTCGGAAACATCGTTGTATTTATTATTTGACCGTAACATTCATGTTAATATCAAATAGCCTCGCTTGAAACATCGGAAAAATGACAAAGCAACAATTTTAACACATTGTTGACCGGTCACGAGTTAATTCGTGTTTGCACTTGCGTCCGCTATTTTAATTTTTGAAACGCAGTGCAATATAGAATATAGCAAAATTTTGTTCATTGCGTTCAATCGCGTCTGCTTTATTATAAAAAAGTATACTTTTCTTGGTACTGAGGCTTTTATTACAATTCTAGTATTAGAGAATGTCAAGAACGACGGAACGTGACGGTGAAGCATTTTTCAATAAATTATCCGTGAATGCTTTATATAGTTGCCCGAGTTACTTTTAAATAAGTTGTAGTCATTTGTAAAATGATTATTGAAAATGAAATAACAAGGGCATAATCTAGCTCTTTAACAAGATATATGTGCAAAACCTCTTGTCTACATCTACGTGTAAATTACTGCTGTACAGTTAATCCTACGAAAAAATATTAAAAGTTACATAAAATTTATGTCGAAAGTTCAATTTAAGTTCATTATGCACGAACAAACTTTATTGAAGGTTATTTACATCGTTTCACTTCTATGTTCAATTACGAAATAATAGCCGCTGACTTGAGACAGCTTTTGTCGAAAATTCCCGGTCAACAATGTATTAGTAATGTATTAAAGGTGGTTTGAAGCTTGCAAACTAGTTAACTTATAACAATTTGCTAGTTATTATATCATGGTAAAATTGTACTGGTGATCATTAGAAGTATGTCACGTAACTTTTAATACGTTGTGCATATAAGACACAAATACATAATTTGCCATTTACAACTTAACGTAAACCCTTAATTTTTAATTTTGTTATAATATTTTCTGCAATAGAAGATTTTACATAGAAAATTGTATTTAGATAAATAGATTTTATATAGAAAAAGACTAGTTACAGGCTAAATCAGAATCTCTGAAACACCACATTTGTGATGTACGATTAAAGATAGATGAAAATAGTCTTGGTACTGATACCCATAAATTTAGTATTCTATTTCACTCGTTCTAGTAGAACTGAAAGGGGGTAAAACTTAGAAAATCTGAAATCGGCTGGAAAAATTCACATTACCCTGACGATGTAGCCAAAAATTCCGGTCAACAATGTGTTAATCCAAAAAACTTTTTCATAAAATCACACTATACGGAAGATAAGACTTCATCGCTACAAAGCTTATTTATTTTCGTTTTGTTATCTTTTCTATTTATTTTTTAATTATTTCTTTTTCTTTTCTATTATCGTTTAGAAAGACAAACGTACGACAGGCTATATGCCGACACGCGTCCGCAACAGTAAAAAAGACTTGGGCGGCTATTTGCCGACACTCGTCCGCAAAGGGTTAAGCTATTCTCAATCGACTAGAGTCCACGAGAGTAATCGGTACCGTTTTCAGCCTCGGTTTAACCGCAATACGTAATGCGCACGTCGCGATTTTAATCTGGTCGTGCCTGCAAATTGTTATATATACACACACGTGCCTCCGACATAAACAAAGCCCGGAGGGCAGCGCGCGAATGTCGTTATCGATACGTATCTAAAACGGTCCTCTTCGCGCGATTAAAAAAGAAAAACCTCCCGGCGTTAAACCCGATACTCCCCATATCAGATAATATGCATATATCGTACGCACGACTCGCATGTGATATAATTTACAGTTATCGTAATTCACTGATTTACAATTTTCGACGCTCATATAAGAACATCACGACTTCTGAAAGGATGCGAGTGCTCTTATCAACGCTGCCCTTACAGTAGGTACATCAAGCAGTACGCGGGTTCTCCCTAAATGTGCCACAGCCTCTCCATAACTTTTTTCCCGTGGAATGCGCCGCGGTGCCGGAGAAGATGCGAGCGGAAAGCGTTCCGCAACAAAGTCCTCCGATAGTCCTGATGCTCGTTTCTCATTTGCGTAATCTGCGCTCACCTTCTCCCGACGAGCGACCGTCCCTAGCTGCCGGCCACTCTTAAATTAAACAATTATCTCGGCCAGATTAAATTATGACGCTGGCGCGAAGGAAGCATGTGCCCGACGTACAATATTCCGAGACCACCTACGTTATCGTTCTAATCGTCGCCGGTGTTCACACGCACGTGCACACGCGCGTAAACAAGCCCACGGTTATGGAGCGGAGATCCACACATCCGCGCGCGCGTGACAGAGACCAGTAGATAGGCATGCAAAAGTTGACAAAAATACAGAGTGCAGATACAAAAAAGGAAAAGATAGCCGGGAGAGAGTGAAAAATATAGAGAGATTGCGCGGAGACGACAGAGACAGAGGTCCGTTGCAGACGGATAGTAAAACAGAGCCAAAAGCAGCGGCGGTGGAGGCGCACCAGAGAAGGAGAGTCTCCGCGGTATTCAGCGTGACGTGTATCCACGTGGTAGATGCCACAAAACCGTGCTCCGGGTGGTGGTCGCTAGCTAACGCCACCAAAGTTCTCCGATAGCCTGATGGTCATTTCTCATTTGTGTAATCTCCGTGCTCCCTCGGCCGTGTCTCTTTCTCCCCCGTCTCCTACTCTCTCTCTCTCCCCCGCTCTCTCGCTTTCTCTATTCCGCCCCCCAACAGTGCCCCTCGCACCCCTCTATCTCTGGAGAGAGTCGCCAGTAAGCGGAGGTCGTCTGGAGCGACCATTTGTTCCGCGGGGGCGGTTTTGACGAGGCGAGTCTCTCTTTCTCTCGCACTCTCGTCCTCCTCGTCCTTCTCTGCCACCCCTCTTACTCCCGGCAGCCCCTAATCGTAGCAGGCAGGCGCTTCCGCGGGGACGTAATCATAATTGCGAGCAGGGCGATAAAAAGCGGCCCGCTCTTTTTCATCGTCCCGAGAAAGGTGAGCGGCAACAGGGACGGATACGGTTGCTGGAAACGGGGGGTGGTCGACTATCCCGCGGGCGGACTCGCGAAACGATGACGGAGTGTTCTACTCGTTTCTGCTCTGCCGGCGGAGAACTGTCGCGGGGGAAGACGATTTTTTCGGCTTACGTTCCTGCCGGACGATCGAGGACGTTCCTTTTTCACGCCGGTCAAGATGGGCCGCGGTTTTACCGTGCGCGGGCGGAATTAGCGTGACTGAAAGTTTAGATGGGAGATAGGCGTGACATGCGTTTCCACGTATGAGCGGCGTTTTATACGGTTTTGCATATATTAGCGCGCGGTAACGGTACGTGTAGTATTCTAGATCGGACAATGTTGGACGCTCACCTGGCTTGTTACTTGCCACTGAAATTAATCGAGCGTTTCTTCGACACGACACGTCCCAGCCGCCGCGTCAGCCCGGCATCGTCTCGTGTCGTCATTAATTACCCACCGAAATTGCGCTCTTACATTCAATTGAACGCGTCCGCTCGCGATATCTTGTGACACACAAACGCAGCGTTGTTTGGTTCTTCGAACGCAGCATGACCCTAAGTGGTTGCCAAACATGTAAGGAAGGGAGAGAACGATGGACGCGTGTGGAAAGAGAAACGGGTAGCAGAAGCGAGCAGAGAAATACACGTATGTAGAAAAAAGAGCAAAAAGAAACGGATGGGCACCTGTAATTAATCCGTTCCATCGGCGTCCACCTGTACATCCGTCGCGAAATCTCAACGGGAGGAAAAGACCTATCCGTCCATCTCTGAGGACGGATAGAGAAAACTGATAAACTGTACACACGCAGAGGAAGTCAAGAACGGATTACCTCATGAGTCATCTAGACTCTGATCTCTGAATTTTCTTTCGCTCCGTTCTCCGACTGAAACACCGAACCAGTGAAACAGTGGAAAAGTTTTTTAACCCCTTAACCTATAACTACGGGCACAGTCCGTAGTAGATGATCGGACTAAACGTAAATATTACGGACATAGCCCGTAGTAGGTGATCGGGCCAAAAGTGAATATTACGTGGAATATTTGATACGCAATTACAGTCGGATGCAATAATTGTGGTAGACGCAAGTATTACAAAATGTTTATTTATACAAAACTCCAAAATACAAAATTAGTAATCTGTAACCGTATGATATATTTATTAGTGTGTTACACAAGTTCCACGAAATGTCCCGAGTGCCGCTGCGCGATGGAACAATGATGATGCGTATACAAATGCCATCTGTAGTCAATGATAAATTTTTCGTTATCTCCAACATCTTCAAATCTAAATCGTAGGATTAAAGGGGTTAAACTACTCTTGGTTGAAATAACATCAAAACGCCGCAATATATTTCAAACATCCTAACGATTGGTTTTTTTGTTTTAAAATGACTGGAACTTTCAAAATGTATGAGTGCATAAAAACATATAAGCGGCGTTTCCGAAGAAAATGAAAATAATTTCAACCTGCTTAAAAGACGGCGAAGAAATATATGCAGCACAGCAGAATCGGAAACACAGTCAATTGAAGATGAAGCTAAGTAAATATGTAAACACCTACATTACCTATAATTTTGTAAGTCTTTCCATATTAAAAATGCAAATTATACTTGCCATATTGGAGCAACGATTGCAAATGAATAATCCAATTTTTTCAGCTAAATTCAAGGTTTATTTTAAAACAAAGCAAATTAAATTTTTTAATCAAAGTACTCGCCGTTGCTTTCTATGACTTTAAGCCATCTTTCAGGCAGCTGATGAATTCCATCTCGAAGAAATGTTACGTCTTTGGATACGATAAAATCGTCAAGCCACTTTCGGATCTCATCGATTGATTGGAAGTGCATATCGGACAAGGCGTTTTGCATCGACCGAAACAAGTGGTAATCGGTTGGAGCAAGGTTTGGTGAATACGCCGGGTGCTGCAAGACGTCCCAACCAAGGCTCATTATGATGTCGCATGTTTGGAAGCAATGTGTGGCTTAGCGTTGTCATGCAATCATTTCACTGGACGTTCTCCTTTGCCGGTATACGGGCGTTTTCCTTCCAATTCTTGACTCAAGCAGATTAATTGCCGTTGGTAGCAGTCCGCAATAACTGTTTCATCCGGTTCCAATAACTCATAAAAAAGTACGCCCTTGATATCCCACCAAATGCAGAGAAGAACCTTTTTTCCGAAGCGATTTGGTTTTGCGACCGATGTTGATGGTTCGCCAGGATTTACCCATGACTTTCTATGTTTCGCATTGTCATAGAGTATCCATTTCTTATCGCCCGTAACGATTTTCTACAAGAAAGACTTTCGACGCTGCTTATTGAGGAGAGAAAGACACGCTGCCACTCGTTGATTTTTGTTGCTTTCACTGAGTTCATGCGTTCACCCATTTTCCTTCTTTCCGGATCTTTCCCATCTCATGTAGGCGTTTGGAAATCGTTTGCTGCGTTACTCCCAACTGTTCTGCAAGCTCCTTTTGCGTTTGTGCCGAATTCTCAGCGAGCAGTTTTTCCAAATCATCGTTATCGCACTTCCGAGGGCCTCCAGGGCGTTGTTTGTCGATTAGACTGAAATTACCACTTTTAAACCGCTTAAACCAAAATGCTCACACATCGTATGATACAACACCTTCGCCGAGGAAGGAACAAATCGATTCGCATGCTCTTGGATCATTTTTTCCTTGTTGGAATTCGTAAAGAATGCAATGTCGTATATGCACCTTATCTGTTGCCATTCTCGACTCTACTAAACTGAATAATAATAAAGGTTATGTTGGATTTTTTTGTAAAACTATTTGTTATTTTTAATAGCCACATGTCAACACTGCATAACCACAAAAGAATGGGAAAATCTATTAAATTTAAAATTGATTTCATAAACGCTCAAAATAATTTGGATTATTCATTTTTACACCTAATATAAGACTTAGGAAAACGTATAACAGAAACTACGCAAACTGTGCATATTTCTTGCACACGCTTCCGTTCAGTGACAGTACTTCGGCGGACTGGACTGCCAAAGCGAAAGGGTTAAAAAAGCATGAAGTACAAAAGCTGCCAGAAACCAAATGAGACCCGAATAACGAAGGCGCACAAACGAAAATAGAAAAAGAGCCGGTGAAGTACAGCAAAATGCGAGAGACCATCGGCTGTGTGCAAAAAGAGCAGAGAAAGTCTGAAGAATACCGAGAAAGCTCGCGACTCCGGAGGAAACTGAAAAAGCAATTGGAGCAACGATTGTTTTATTCAGCACATTTGTTATGTAACACTTACAGCAAAATGCGAGAGACCATCGGCTGTGTGAAAACGTATAACAGAAACGATTGTTTTATTCGCACATTTGTTATGTAACACTTAGGAAAACGTATAACAGAAACTACGCAAATTGTGCATATTTCTTGCACACGCTTCCGTTCAGTGACGGTACTTCGGCGGACTGGACTGCCGAAGCGAAAGGGTTAAAAAAGCATGAGGTACAAAAGCTGCGAGAAACCAAATGAGACCTGAAGAAACGAAAATAGAAAAAGAGCCTGTGAAGTACAGCAAAATGCAAGAGACCATCGGCTGTGTGCAAAAAGAGCAGAGAAAGTCTGAAGAATACCGAGAAAGCTCGCGACTCCGGAGGAAACTGAAAAAGAGACAGAGGCTCGGAAAGAGCGAGGAAGAGTGAAGAATCTTATAAGACAGTGAGTCCACTGTTGTATTCCTTTCCCCTCTCAGCATTGCCGGAGGATCTTAACGAATAAGATAACACGGCGCCAGGGCGAGTTCCTCCCGTCCCTCTATCCGGCTTCATCTCTCTCGTTCGCAGCTCCTCGATCCTACTTAGGTACTCGCGAACAGGCCAACGGTCACCGACTTCACAACGATGATCCATTCCACCCGCCCATGCACTTCTCGACATCTCGTCCGCGCGATTACGCGGAATCTCTTGTCCCTTGCTGTCTCGGGCTGCCCTCTCGTCGGGAGAAGAACGATCTTGTTGATCCGTCCGGCGAGATCAATAATCCCAGCCCGTCGATTTCTGAAGTCTGAGAACTTGGGTCGGGCCGGTACTGAATGGCGAATTCCTAGGCTGATAATGAACGTGTTATCGACAAGTAAGCGATGGGGCAGGGGACCACCCGGAATGTGGCTGAAGATGGCTTTTTTTAATACTCTATGGGTGCGCGGGACTTTGAAGTGACGTATCGGGAAATCGATAGTTTATTAACAGTTTGAGTGCTGCGATGGTCACCGGTGATCGGTGCAAGAGATTTTACTGGAGATCCAAAATATTCGTGATGGGTAGCAATAATTATTTCGTTTGGTATCTAATACCTGCACATTATTTATATTTTGTATATTTCAGTCAAATGCTGTAGTATTTTATAGCATCGCCGTTCTAATGCAGCAAAATGTGATCGGCAGTCAACGTGTTAACACGATTTTGAAATAATAGTCAAATTGACTGTACTTATAATTTTTATATTGTGTCGATAGTTTCGATGCAAACGTTTATAATTTTGATGGTGATGGCCACTAGTGGCCGGCGCCAGAGATTTTACTGAAGATCCAAAATATCCGTAATGGGAAGCAATAATTATTTTATAAATGCAGTTATTGTTAGAATAGTAATGCGATGCTTTCGTCTCTAATACCTGCACGTTATTTACATTTTGTATAATTCAGTCAAACGCTATATATTTCATAGCATCGCCATTCTAATACAGCAAAATACGATCGGCAGTTAACGTATTAACATAATTTTGAAATAAAAGTCAAATTGACTTATAATTTTCATGTTGTGTCTATAGTTTCATTTGATGCAAACGTTTATAATTTTGATGGTGATAATCACCAGTGACCAGCGCAAGAGATTTTACTGAAGATCCAAAATATTCGTGATGGGTAGCAATCATTATTTTATAAATGCAGTTATTGTTAGAATATTGATGCGATCCTTTGGTCTCTAATACCTGTACAGTACTTACATTTTGCATAATTCAGTCAAACGCTGTAGTATTTCATAGCATCGCCGTTCTAATACAGCAAAATACGATCGGCAGTCAAGGTGTTAACACGATTTTTAAATAATAGTTAAATTGACTGCACTTATCATTTTCATGTTGTGTCGATAGTTTCGTTTGATACAAACGTTTATAATTTTGATGGTGATGGTCACTAGTAACCGGCGCAAGAGATTCTACTGAAGATCCAAAATATTCGTAATGGGTAGCAATAATTATTTTAGAAATGCACTTATTGTTTGAATAGTGATACGATCCTTTGTGCAATTGTCATTATTATTTACATTTTGTTAAACAAAAAACGCTGTAGTATTTTATAGCATCACCGTTGTATATACGTATAATGTCTTATTTGTTTGCATTTAAACAATCATTTTATTAAATTTTCATTATATAGTTTTTTTTAACATTGCGTATACGTCTTGTTATATATTCTCCTTAGTAACGTTTGTGTTTATCTTTGCTTTTTAGTTTTATATATCAAGGTAAATGAATATTTCAATAAAAATAAAAGAAGCCAATAGGAATTGTGCAATTGTCATTATTTGTTCTTTATCGGTGTTTGTTAAACAAAAAAATCATCCAATAGCTTTTAGTTTCTATGTCGATAATGTATAAATATTGCTTGCATTTAAACAATAATTTTATTGCTAGTGATAAAAATAACAGATAAAGACACAATGGGTATATCTATGTCTGTACCAAACGATAACTTTGTTTTATCTTTCCATTTTTAGTTTTATATATCAGTGCAAAATATGGATACAAAATCATATAAAAATAAAAAGTAGGAATAAAAATGCATTAGATAGAATGAAATTGTTGAAACCTTATCAATTCATTGTTAACACGTCATCCAATAGTATTTTTCGACGACGTATAAATATTATTGATAGCGACGATGAATTTAGTAGTAAAAAATGATCAGATAAGGAAATGCAACGTATATCTGTGTTTAATACCAAACGCCTACTGTTTTATGGTTCCATATCAAGCTTTATATACACAAGTGCAAACGTTCTTGCCGTTGTTACTTTTTTGTTACAAAATGTATTCGTTATAATAAAATTGTTGAAACTGCTGAATTCATTGTTAATATATATTTCAAGGTTGATATTTGTTGATTTCACATTACATACATTTTGTATATCCACCAAAAAAATTCGGTCCATAGAGGGTTAACTTGTCCAAGAAGCTGTATTGACGGTACGGAAATGTTTCGATAATCTCCGAAATGATGCGATGTTCTCTTGTTATGCACTCAGGCACGGTATCTAGAAACGTGCGGTCGAGGGTAGTACGGAATTTCTCATACCTACTAACGTAACGTGCAGATATTAGTGACTGATTTACTTAGTACCCGAGAAAATTACACATTCGCAACGTAACCTCGTGCAACCTCAGCTTATGCAACATAACCTCGCTTAACTTTCTTCAAACTTCCTCACCACTTATCAATATTCTCCACAACCCGAAGTCATGATTAGCCGTCGGCATACAAGATAAACACTATAATTACGTACAGCACTCTGCTAATTCGTTGCAACTTTCCCAAGAACTTCGTCTACCGGCCACTGCGTCGCGTCCATCTCCGAATCCGTTAACATTCGAACAACAGCCCGCGAACAAGAGTGCCGGACCGCTACCGCGTATCGTTTCACATCTCGTTCGCAAGTCGACGTACCCCGTCGTAATTTATTGGCGGTTAATTGCCGGCCGATCGGGTCCGCTGATAATTGCCAGTTTCTCAAGCGATTTTCGCGGCGCTTATTCGCACGATACGTTTTCGAAGCAGTCCCGATGCCTGGGGAATGTCGAATCGGCAGCCTGTCTTACGTAATGAGTCCTAGCCACTCAAAGAGAGATTAGGAGTCGCGGAATGATAAATCGCGCGGGCAACGCGCCGTGACTAATACAGGCGCAAGGACGTTAAGTGTCTAGCACTGTTTGAGAAAGCGCAGGGTGTCTCCGCACGGGAAACGTCGTAATTAAACGTCCGTATCGGTCGGTCAGTGCAGGCGGTTCTACGCACTTATGCATGTTTCTGCAGATGGCATGTTTACCGATATGTCTGCGTAGTTTATGGGTAGGTGGCCGAGGTATGAAGTAATGTTTAACTGTTAGACATTGAATTAATGCTGGAATACGGCGATTACGATCAATTATGCAGGGCAGGAGCAGAAACGGTGAAGAACGGTCGCGCGATTGCTCGATATCAGCTGACATCGATAGAGTCATACGTAAAACACCGCGGCTACCCTATTACATCCCGAGCTCGGTCCAGTACAACTATTACTTCATTGCTTAACACGTTGGCTGCCGTGGGGGTCACCGGTGACCGGCGCAAAAGATTTGACTGAAGATCGAAAATATTCGCAATGGGTTGCAATAATTATTTTATAAATGCAGTTATTGTTAGAATAGTGATTCATTATTTACATTTTGCATAATTCAATCAAACACTGTAGTATTTCATAGCATCGCCGTTCTAATACGGCAGAATACGCACGGCAGTCAACGTGTTAATATACTCGTTATACAACTCACAGTTATTAGTAGTGTAGTATGGCGATATATTGGCGACATGCGATCGAGTGTGTGTGTATATGTTACCGTGAATGACCGAAATTGGAGAATATTGACTTTCACCGGTGAATGTCAATAGATACCAAATACGTCGGTGAAAGATCGAATATTTCATTATATTGTTGTACATTCGGACCCTCTCTGGTGTGTGTCGACAATCACAGATATGCTTCGGTGGAGGTCCAAAAGGAAGAGTCAAAAAAGTGTCATAATAGTTTAAGTTGTAAAAGCAAGGGATTCTTGTGCAATTCAAAGTGTCATAATAGTTTATGTTGTTGCAATAAATAAGATTTGAATCACATAAGTAAGTAATTTTTTTATTACTATTATTTTCTTTTCTCATGTAGAATGTACTGTGTATTTTAAATTCTTGGTCATTCCCTTCAGAAAGAGAGGCGAAAAAGTTACGTCACCCTTGTGACGTTTTATAGCGACTGAATTACGGAAAAGAAAATATAAATCTCCAACATGTTCAACATTCACCATTAGTGCATGGTGAATGTCAACATTTACCGGTGTAAGTCAGAAATAAGGGTATTTAGCAAATATTTCGGACATACACCAAGCGACTATGTGAATGTTGACATTCACCGGTGAAAGTCGACATTCTCCATATTTCGGTGTTTCACTGTAACATATACATGTGCGATCAATAATTGTTTCAATAGGCATTTGTTTATGGGAGTTTACATTGGAGGCGCGTATGGAAAATTCTGGAATAAGTTGGTTGCTAGGGATGTAAATAAGATGAGCGATCGATAATGTGATCCGCGTTTTATTTGTTTATGAGAAGTAAAGAGCGAGAGTTTAGCTTGACAGTCAATCGCAAGGAGATCATCAAAGAGAAAGAACATGGGGAAAAGGATTCGACACACACGAAAGTAGAAATCCACTGGAGATCTTATTGTATCAAATTCTTGTTCGTTTTATATTAAATAAACATCTAATTATAGTCACTAAAATCCCATACATATATATATATATATATATAATAATACTTTTCTGCAATATACTTCAAGATGCACTTTTACATATTTCCGCAATCTCAAGAAAACAGGCGGAAGAAGAGCCTTTTTTTAGTAACCAGAAAATGTTTGTCAGATGGTAACTATGTCTCCTTGTTTTCGATCACGAACAAGATTGCTAAAGTATTGCCACTTGCTTAAGAGAATTCTAATTAACTCCTTACAGGGCAGTCAGTATTTAGGCTGCAAATGCATGTTACACTCACGAAATAAAATCTAGTCTCAGATAGAATCTCCATGGAATTAAGTTCTTTACAAGTGCCAATTCGGTAAGGTAACGCTGTCTTCTTTTTTCTGACGTACGGACACAACGTCAATAAAAAAATTCACGAACTCAACTCAACAAGTGTGCGAGACCCTGTACAAAATAAAGAAAGCTTACAAAAAAGGAATCAGCTAGATAGAACATACCGTTTACAAGAAGATCATCAAGGAGAAAAGGATTCGACACACGCGAAACAGAAATTCACTGGAGATGTTAACACATTGTTGACCAGCAATTTCCGGTAAAAGCTATCTCAAGTCACCGGCTATTATTTCGTAATTGAACATTAAAGTGAAACGATGTAAATAACCTTCACTAAGTTTGTTCGTGCATAATGAATTCAAATTGAACTATGAACATAAATTTGATGTAACTTTTAATATATTTTCGTATCATTAACTGTACAACAGTCATTTACGCGTAGATGTAAACAAGAAGTTTTGCACATATTTCTTGCTTCGTTGCGCTTTCCTTTTAAAGAGACTATTTCCAAATGACTACAACTTATTTAAAAATTACTCGGGCAACTATATAAAGCATTCACGTATAATTTATTGAAAAATGCTTCACCGTCGCGTTTCGTCGTTCTTGACACTTTCTAGTACTAGAATTGTAATAAAAGCTCCAGTACCAAGAAAAGTATACTTTTTTATAATAAAGCAGACGCGATTGAACACAATGAACAAAATTTTGCTATATTCTATATTACCCTGCGTTTCAACAATTAAAATAGCCGACGCAAGTGCAAACACGAGTTAACTCGTGATCGGTCAATAATGTGTTAATGTATCAAATTCTTGTTCATTCCATAATAACCGTTTTTAGTTCGCGTACTGTGGTGAACCGTGTCGCTTTTTTGGTGACAAACCTCAATTCGATTACGCTCGATTCAGAATGTATCTTGTCGCGAATCTATCAAAGTTTCCTCTTGTAATTACAACTTTTCTTTCAAATAATCGCAAACAACCTTCATAATTAGCTGTCTTTCTTTAATACATTGAGCCCCAAGGTTTATGTTTAACAATATTTAAAAAAAACCATAACATAATTTTTTATTTATAATAGATGTAAATCAAAATTTCTAATGATCATTACTTTTAAAACAGACATGTTTATGAAAACGTAATGGATGAAGCCCTTTTCTACACTGTACACAAATCAAATTCAATCGGTTTATACCACTAATTTTACTACTACAAACTACGCACTGTCTTAAATTTCTGCCCGGTAGTGTCACTAAGTCAAATATTCCCTCATTATAAATGATCATTTGTTGTTGTTTCACTTGCATCCATTCCTGCTCTATTTCAAATATAATGCTTCACGAAAATTCCAATCAACCAAAAAAAAGGGGATCCGACACGGATTTTTAGAAACCTCTGGCACTAAAACGGTTAAATAAACATCTAATTACAGTCACTAAATTCCCACACTAGTATTTGCAGCAACCAATTCCCTCAACCCCGCATTACTTACATTCGCGCATTGCCACCGAAATTCCACACACCGCATCATCGACGTATTATCCCACTCGAATTCAGAGCCTCACACCGTGCGTCGCAAACGCAGTCCTCAATTCGACAGTAACACCGGCCGTCACAATCGCTAGTTCATAAATTATTGATAAACTCCAGCCCGCGCCCGTCCGTTTTGTTTTCAGTATTTCAAGAAGCTATCTTCCGGAATAGACGGCGTCACGAGTAAAAATGCTAATCGCACGGTGAAACGTTCCGATAGTGCAACCGACGGGCCAGCGCGTTTCGGAGACAAAGAGCACGGTTATTAGATACAGGCCGTTCCCTACGTGTCTTACGATCGTCCTTATCGTTATCGCCATTAGTCATGGAGCGCCCGTTGTAACGCGTTACGAGTATCGCGGCCGTTATCGTTATCCGTTATCGGGCCGCGCTATCGGCGAAGTTCAAGCTCCGTGACAGCGCTGACGCTCAAATTGCGGAGAAGGGACGCCTTGGTGCCCCAAAGTCTGCGGGTTACGTGGAATTGTTCCTAGACGCTCGTTGATCTTCGTAATTATCTCGTGCAAGGTTTATCGCGTCATGTGGAAGCTAGTGCAGGTGGAGGATTTCAATCGAACAACGATTTGTGGTGCAATGGCAGGGTAGGAAGAGGGGTTTCGTGATTTTTTATGTCAGTGGCAAAGAGATTGTGAGATCCTGGGAGTGTGATGTTAGGTGTGAAAGTGGTCGGGGGTGTCAGGGGTTTTAGGTCACACGCGGATTTTGCGGTAATTTAACGAACGAACGCACTTTTCTAGAATAATGACCACTAGATCGACGGATTTTAAAAATTATTAGTGCTGTATTTCCAGAGCGAGAAAAAGTGCATGATTAATATTGCTTTATTGGATTTTATGGAAATTTTCAGGGGCAATAGGTAGTATATGAACAGATTTGTCCATACAAAAGGATACTGAAGTGAAAATAACGGAAAAATAATCAGATTTAAAATAAACAAGTAGATATATGTATGTCATATATAGATTTGTATACATTTATGCATTCATTTTTTATAGATTTACAGTTTATTTATACAAAATTACTTATATTTTTGTTAAGTGTGGTACTTCTCCCAACATTCCTCTATGTGGAAACCCGGTTTTTTAAATTCTGGATAGAAAAATTAGCACGCGGAACTCAGTGTCTCCTTCTTCTAACAGATATTGTTCGTCCGAAAATCACAATAATAAACTTTACTAAACGTATAAAAAACCAAAGAAAAATAAAAGTATAATAAGAGAAATCATGAAGGCATGCGAAACGTAAGACAAGATACTTCCACACAATAGCGTTTCTGGAGAAGAAGAGGACAAAGCGGTGATGACCAAATACGATGTGAAGAAGCAAAAATATTATAAACACTCACGACCAAGCTGAATGTATATAAGTACCACGCAAAATTACATGTAGATAAAAACACGCATAGAATACTACCCCAACAGAAAGAAATGTCGGAAAAGTTGTGGCGATCGTTTGTTTCATTATGTAGAAAGTAAATCACGTAGAAACGTATAACGTGGAACTAAACTATTAGAATGACGTAACAACGTAAGAACGTAGAAACGTAAAGTAAAATAAGTCATTAATCCAAATTTCTTGCATTTCTAATTTAACTCGCTTCCATAAGCACTGGCAGGGATATAAAGACAGGAATTTTAAGATAGAAATACTTCATAAATTATCCTGGAAACAAATGTCTAAATACTTCAATTTGGAACGCCACTTTCGGTCGTCGAAACGTTGGAACGCAGGATACAAAATTTAAACATCTTGGGAGATGTGATGTTAGGGGTGAAAGTGGTCGGAGGTGTCAGGGGTTTTAGATCACACGCGGATTTTGAGGTAATTTAATATTTATTGAAGTATAATAAGAATACAATAAAAGAAATCATGATGGCTTGCAAAACGTGAGACAAGTTCCTTCGAAACGGTACCATTCGCGGAGAAGAAGAGAATAAAGCGATTATCAACAAATACGATGTGAAAAAGGCAAAATATTATAAACACTTATCACCAAGTTGAATGTACATAAGTACAGATAACAGAAGGAAATGTCGGAAAAGTTGTGGTAATCGTTTGTTTCATTACGTAGAAATAGGTAAAGTATTAAATAAAACGTAATAAAGTATTAAATAATACGTAATTAAATAAAAAATAATAAAATAGTGAAGTAAAATAAGTAATTAAATAAAAAATAAAAAAAGGAAAATAAATCATTAATTCGAATTTCTTGCATTTCTAATTCAACTCACTTCCATAAGCACCGGCAGAAATACAAAGACAAATTTTAAGATAGGAATACTTCATAAACTGTCTTGGAACTAAATGCATAAATACTTCAACTTGGAACGCCACTTTCGGTCGTCGAAACGTTGGAACAGTTTAGAACATACTTTAGTACTTGCTGTATGAGCCACAGGTTGCAAAAGTAAAATAAGTAATTAAATAAAAAATAAAGAAAGTAAAATACATCATTAATTCGAATTTCTTGCATTACTAATTTAACAAAACGTTGTGGTAATCGTTTATTTCATTACATAGAAACAGGTAAAGTAAAATAAGTAATTAAATAAAAAATAAAAAAAGTAAAATAAATCATTGATTCGAGTTTCATGCATTTCTAATTTAACTCGCTTCGGTAAGCACTGCCAGGAATACAAAGACAGAAATTTCAAGACAGAAATACTTCATAAACTGTCCTGGAAACATAAGCCTAAGTACTTCAACTTCGAATGCCACTTTCGTTCGCTGAAACGTTGGAACAGTTTAGAACATACTTTAGTACTTGCTGTATAAGTCGCAGGATGCAAAAGTAAAATAAGTAATTAAATAAAAAATAAAAAAAGTAAAATAAATCATTAATTCGAATTTCTTGCGTTTCTAATTTAACTCGCTTCCATAAGCACTGGCAGGAATACAAAGACAGAAATTTCAAGACAGAAATACTTCATAAACTGTCCTGGAAACAAATGCCTAACTACTTCAACTTGGCAACGCCACTTTCGTTCGCCGAAACGTTGGAACAGTTTAGAATATACTTGCTGTATGAGCCGCAGGATGCAAAATTCAAACATTGAAATACTTCGACGGAAGAAACGAGGCAAGGAGCGAGAGAGGGAAGTGTTTGCTAGGCATTATCGTGAGGTAACAGAGGAGACGAAGAAAGGAGGGGAGAAAGGAAGAGTAAGCAAGAAGAGAGAGAGACACAGAGAAACAGAGAGAGAAGGCGGAGTGATAACAGGTAGCCATTGCCATGGGTCTCCGTGCCGCTTGGAAACCAGTGATAGTGCTACCCCACAAGAGTGAGCATCTCGCTGTTTTCACGTTCGTCTCTCTCGGTTTTCATAAAGTGCCTTAGTGAAATCATAAAAAAGCGGCGGCGAAGTGAAAAAGTGCGCGTATAAATTAATTTCTGGGAAAAAGTTCAAAATTGTATGATTCAACACTGTTTATAGGCTAAATTAGTCTTTGTTGCGCCAAATTTGTGTGGACAACACAGGTATTTGGTTGTTATGTTTACGCGTTGCATGTCACGTAAGTTTCAGTAGTCTAATAGTACCAAGTCTGATAGCAGTCTAGACTAAATTAAAACGAAGAACGCGATGCTTGAGGAATACGGTAAAAAATATATGTCAAAATAATTGAACGTCGCATATATACTTACCTACTGTTAAACAAGAATGTTCAATATGTTAAACAAAATTGTACGGACTAAGCATTGATTATAGACCGGTGGTATATTTTTGAAGGGACGTGTTGACAATTACACTTCAGCGCCGCTGAAACGTCTATTGTCGTCGAAAGCAAACAATTAAGTGGTATGATAATCGATGATAGTGTTCAATATATGTCAAAATAATTGAACGTCGCATATATACTTACCTACTTTTAAACAAGAATGTTCAATATGTTAAACAAAATTGCATGGACTAAGCATTGATTATAGACTGGTGGTACATTTTTGAAGGGATGTGTTGACAATTACACTTCAGCGCCGCTGAAACGTCTATTGTCGTCGAAAGCAAACAATTAAGTGGTATGATAATCGATGATAGTGTTCAATAGTTTCGGGCCGCTTATCTGTCACGTATCGATCGCCGCGTTTATTTGACGTAACTTGTGACGCGGATGCAATCTGATGTGAGTTAATGTCATGATAACGCCGAACGGAAAAGGTGAATATAATTGACCTGAATCTTTTCACTCTGTAATCGGCCGGGTTTCGAGTGGAAAAGTAAACGCATGAATACAGTCGCGTTTGAGTTACTGTTACAGCACAAACCTACAATAGCACTTTATTTTATGACCACGCGATATTTAGCCGGTGAACACAAACATACCAGGTTCTTCAATAAGTTTTGTCGTTTGACAAGAAAATCACAAGGTTATGGTTCAAAATACACTTTATTATTCAGTATAATCTCCCTGAACATTAATGCACTTGCTCCAACGGTCCTCCAATCTGTGGATCCCATCCCTGAAGTGAGATTCCGGAAGGTCTGCAAAATACGCTTCAACAGCCGTTATGACCTCTTCATTTGACGAAAAACGCTTGCCACGCATACATTTTTTGGGTTCTGGAAACAAATGGAAGTCGCTGGGGGCCAAATCTGGTGAATACGGCGGATGCTCCAACAATTCGAACTTTAATTCATGGATTTTAGCCATTGTCAAAATGCTCTTGTGACACGGTGCGTTGTCCTGATGAAAAAGGATTTTTTTCTTCTGCAAACCGGGTCTTTTTTCACGAATTTTTTCCTTCAACTGGTTCCTTCAACAAAAGGTTGCAATAATATTCAGAATTAATTGTTTTACCAGTTTGCAAGTAATCCACAAATAAAATTCCTTTCGCATCCCAAAAAACTGATGCCAGAACCTTCTTGGCCGATTTCTGGACACGAACTCGTTTCGAAGCCGAACAACCAGGTTCACACCACTCTTTAGCCTCTTGTTTTGATTTAGGATCATGATGATAGACCCAAGTCTCATCCATAGTGATGAATCGACGCACAAAATCCACTTTATCCTTTTTAAAACGCTCCAAATGTTGTTGAGAAAGTCGCATTCGAATGTGTTTTCGTTCAATCGTTAGCGAATGCGGCACCCATTGTGCACACAGCTTTTTAAAACTCAAAATTTCATTTAAAATATGACTCACACTACCTAATGAGATGTGTAGAGCCTCTACTAAATCCCTCTCAGTCAATCGACGATCTTCCAAAACCATATCCTGTACTTTGGCTACGATTTCTGGTGTTGATGCGGTTTTTGGACGTCCTTCACGTGGATCGTCTTCAAGGCTTGTACGACCACGTTTAAATTCAGCAACACATCTTTCTACTGTTCTAATTGAAGGTGAACGTTCATTATACACTCTTAACATTCGTTCGTGAATTTCTTTTGGTGCTACACCTTCGAAAAATAAGAATTTTATCACTGCACGATATTCAATTTTTTCCATTGTCGAAAATACTGTGACATGGCGACACTAAATGGCTTGTAAACAAAGAATGAATTGACTGATTGAAATGAACCTTCACATACGTTGATAAGAAGAGTGAACCAAGAAAACAAAAACAAATTTGGACTAGTAGCAACGCCCCCAACAAAACAAAACAAAACTTATTGAACAACCTGGTAGTCAGTGATCACAATTTGCATTACGCTCGTATTAGATGGCACATAAGAGAGCTGCGCGATTTCGCTGAAGCGATATTTAGAGTCGACAACAACGCGTCACTCATTCTATCGCATACGCTATGTCGGGAACTTTGGTACCAACGCCGACACTGCAAAGTTAATTGCAGCAGACGCAATTAGGGTTCGTTTTCCGCATGTGCGCAATCGATAAGGTGCCGATAGTCGTTGTTGGCCACTAGCATCATCGTTGAAACGTCGTCGTCGATGCCGCTTATCGGACAACGAGCGCTTGATAACGTCGGCCTCTGTGTATAGACAGAGAGGCGAACAAGAAACGGAGAGGGAGAAAAGGCAATCATGCTTTCGGAACGGTACATGGATTATCCGCGAACGTTTAATCGCAAGCCTCCTGTGTACAGAGTGCCGTCGTTAAACGGCAATTACGACGGTGCACGTCGCTAGAAAAAGTTTGAATTGTTCCGACGTTGCGAAATCATTATAATGTATCGCGAGACCGTCGGCTGAAAAGTGACTTTTATGAGTGACCCGTACTTCCTGGGATGAAAGTGCAGCGAAGATAAGAAACGGGAAACACTTCACAATAACTAAAAACTCAGTGGTTTCAGAGGAGCTGTGATTCAAAAACAAGTAGAATTATCTAATCGATTTCTATCAATTATGCATTTTTCTATGTTATGTCGATGCGCTATAATTCAGTAACAGCACATTGCTTACCGATGCAATTCTTTTCATTTTAACGCGTTGACTGCTAAGCTTATTTTGAAATATTATATAAGCGTATTATGAAATACTGCAGAGTATGATTAAATCGTGCAAAATAAAGGAAACGCAGAGTTGTTGGAAGCCAAAGTATTGGAGCACCATTCGAATATCAATTGCTTTTAGAAGATTGCAAATAGGCTTCATGGCGATTTTTTTTGCATTTATGGTACAATCTTTTGCGCCGGTTTCTCTTTTTTCTATGAATTGCTTTATAAAGAATAAAATGCCGATTTTCTGGAGGAAAGTTTTAAAATACATTCTTTTCAAACTTGGAAGATATTGAATACAATTTTAGTGAAATAAAATATTTAGTAATAAGGAATGTAAATTTTTATATTTAGATTATATAAAATATACGTGGAAAATTATTTTCATAATAATGTATTAAAGATAACGACCAAGCATGAGGGAAAACAAACTTGACACTCAGAGGAGCGATAATATGAATGTAAACGCAATATGAATATAGATGCATCGGTCCGTGGCAGTTTCCGCGTAGGAACTGAAGGCTGGCAGCCAAAGGGTTAAAATACCCCAACTTCCACTGCTTCGTCACTTATGCACCTTATCATACTTATCGCCAAAACCATTTAAAATATACTTTCCATAATTCTTCCGTAAACTTTCCGTAAATTTAAAAGCTCCGTTATTTTCCCGACATACAATATTTCACGGGACAATGATTTTTAACACGTTGACTGCCAAACGTATTTTGTTCTATTAGAATGCACCGTTCCAATATAAATTGCTTTTACAAGATTCCAAACAGGCTTCATTGCGAATTTTTTGCATTTTTAGTCAAATGTTTTGCACCGGTCACCGGTGACCACCGTGGCAGTCAACGTGTTAACTACTAACAAATCATCACTAATTTAAAAATATTTGACGCAAAAAAATACCCGGCCACTGGGTACGGTTAGTAATAGAATGCCCGGTCCGCAAAGTGTTAAGAGATGGTGTTAGTAATTTTCCGTAAATTTAAAAGTTCCGTTATTTTCCCGACATACAATACTTCACGGGACAATGATTTTTAACACGTTGACTGCCAAACGTATTTTGTTCTACTAGAATGCACCGTTCCAATATAAATTGCTTTTACAAGATTCCAAACAGGCTTCATCGCGAATTTTTTCATTTTTAGTAAAATGTTTTGCACCGGTCACCGGTGACCACCGTGGCAGTCAACGTGTTAACTACTAACAAATCATCACTAATTTAAAAATATTTGACGCAAAAAAATACCTGGCCACTGGGTACGATTAGCAATAGAATGCCCGGTCCGCAAAGTGTTAAGAGATGGTGTTAGTAATTTTCCGTAAATTTAAAAGTTCCGTTATTTTCCCGACATACAATATTTCACGGGACAATGATTTTTAACACGTTGACTGCCAAACGTATTTTGTTCTATTAGAATGCACCGTTCCAATATAAATTGCTTTTACAAGATTCCAAACAGGCTTCATTGCGAATTTTTTGCATTTTTAATCAAATGTTTTGCACCGGTCACCGGTGACCACCGTGGCAGTCAACGTGTTAACTACTAACAAATCATCACTAATTTAAAAATATTTGACGCAAAAAAATACCCGGCCACTGGGTACGATTAGCAATAGAATGCCCGGTCCGCAAAGTGTTAAGAGATGGTGTTAGTAATTTTCCGTAAATTTAAAAGTTCCGTTATTTTCCCGACATACAATATTTCACGGGACAATGATTTTTAACACGTTGACTGCCAAACGTATTTTATTCTATTAGAATGCACCGTTCCAATATAAATTGCTTTTACAAGATACCAAACAGGCTTCATTGCGAATTTTTTGCATTTTTAGTCAAATGTTTTGCACCGGTCACCGGTGACCACCGTGGCAGTCAACATGTTAACTACTAACAAATCATCACTAATTTAAAAATATTTGACGCAAAAAAATACCCGGCCACTGGGTACGATTAGCAATAGAATGCCCGGTCCACAAAGTGTTAAGAGATGGTGTTAGTAATTTTCCGTAAAATTAAAAGTTCCGTTATTTTCCCGACATACAATATTTCACGGGACAATGATTTTTAACACGTTGACTTCCAAACGTATTTTGTTCTATTAGAATGCACCGTTCCAATATAAATTGCTTTTACAAGATTCCAAACAGGCTTCATTGCGAATTTTTTGCATTTTTAGTCAAATGTTTTGCATCGGTCACCGGTGACCACCGTGGCAGTCAACATGTTAACTACTAACAAATCATCACTAATTTAAAAATATTTGATGCAAAAAAATACCCGGCCACTGGGTACGGTTAGCAATAGAATGCCCGGTCCGCAAAGTGTTAAGAGATGGTGTTAGTCATTTTCCGTAAATTTAAAAGTTCCGTTATTTTCCCGACATACAATACTTCACGGGACAATGATTTTTAACACGTTGACTGCCAAACGAATTTTATTCTATTAGAATGCACCGTTCCAATATAAATTGCTTTTACAAGATTCCAAACAGGCTTCATTGCGAATTTTTTGCATTTTTAGTCAAATGTTTTGCACCGGTCACCGGTGACCACCGTGGCAGTCAACGTGTTAACTACTAACAAATCATCACTAATTTAAAAATATTTGACGCAAAAAAATACCCGGCCACTGGGTACGGTTAGCAATAGAATGCCCGGTCCGCAAAGTGTTAAGAGATGGTGTTAGTAATTTTCCGTAAATTTAAAAGTTCCGTTATTTTCCCGACATACAATATTTCACGGGACAATGATTTTTAACACGTTGACTGCCAAACGTATTTTGTTCTACTAGAATGCACCGTTCCAATATAAATTGCTTTTACAAGATTCCAAACAGGCTTCATTGCGAATTTTTTGCATTTTTAGTCAAATGTTTTGCACCGGTCACCGGTGACCACCGTGGCAGTCAACGTGTTAACTACTAACAAATCATCACTAATTTAAAAATATTTGATGCAAAAAAATACCCGGCCACTGGGTACGATTAGCAATAGAATGCCCGGTCCGCAAAGTGTTAAGAGATGGTGTTAGTAATTTTCCGTAAATTTAAAAGTTCCGTTATTTTCCCGACATACAATACTTCACGGGACAATGATTTTTAACACGTTGACTGCCAAACGTATTTTGTTCTATTAGAATGCACCGTTCCAATATAAATTGCTTTTACAAGATTCCAAACAGGCTTCATTGCGAATTTTTTGCGTTTTTAGTCAAATGTTTTGCACCGGTCACCGGTGACCACCGTGGCAGTCAACATGTTAACTACTAACAAATCATCACTAATTTAAAAATATTTGACGCAAAAAAATACCCGACCACTGGGTACGATTAGCAATAGAATGCCCGGTCCGCAAAGTGTTAAGAGATGGTGTTAGTAATTTTCCGTAAATTTAAAAGTTCCGTTATTTTCCCGACATACAATACTTCACGGGACAATGATTTTTAACACGTTGACTGCCAAACGTATTTTATTCTATTAGAATGCACCGTTCCAATATAAATTGCTTTTACAAGATTCCAAACAGGCTTCATTGCGAATTTTTTGCATTTTTAGTCAAATGTTTTGCACCGGTCACCGGTGACCACCGTGGCAGTCAACGTGTTAACTACTAACAAATCATCACTAATTTAAAAATATTTGACGCAAAAAAATACCCGGCCACTGGGTACGGTTAGCAATAGAATGCCCGGTCCGTAAAGTGTTAAGAGATGGTGTTAGTCATTTTCCGTAAATTTAAAAGTTCCGTTATTTTCCCGACATACTATATATTCCGTCACTGCCAACCCAAGCTCGCGACTTCACAGCGTTCGTGCACATTCAAGCCTTCCAACGCCTCTCGCACTAAGTTTCCGCAAAGAAAGGCGTAAAGTTCGTGGAATCTTCTGGCGAGTGTCGTGACACGCCGCGATCGATAAGATAGATATAGATCGCAGTGCGTGTTATCGGGCAACGTGCGCCTGATTACTCCGATAACGTCGACCCCAGCGTTGGCATAGCAGGGATAGGATGCCGAATGAGATAAAGTGCGAGAGAAAGGGAAAGAGGAAAGACTAGTGCGTCGGTCGTTCGCGCGCGCGACAAAGAACGGGAACGAAATTGGAGTGGGAGGGAAAGAGATGGATGTAGAACGAGAGAGAGGATGACGAGGGCTCTGCTCTTCCACGATATGCGGATTATCCGTGCACGCTTATTCCGGCTCGTAACGATACGCGTCGTAGTCGCTTCGAATTTAGTGATCTATTAGATACAGCGGCTGACAAAGTATTGAGGCGGCCGAGACGAAGGCTGCGAATCGTCAAATAATCACGTCGCTTGTGCGTTGGGTTATCGGGACGGAATGGGGCGGGAAGTTTGAGGTTAAACGACCCGTGCCCTGGTGAGTGAGCAGTAACTAATTGAATAGTGTAAACGGATTAGACGGTGGAAAAGACTGTGAAGAGTGGGCCGAAATCGGCAAATCGAGACGTGCGGAAAAAATTCGATAACAATGTACGAAGTTCGTGTTGTGACGGTGACCGGATGCGGCAGGTGCTGTGAAAAAGTGCTTTCGTAATGTGATTAACGGTATGCAATGTTTGTACGTGGGTTTTTGGTTCGTTGAAAATGTACGGCGTCGTATCTAGTTTTAGAATTGTGGTAGTGCGTTTTTAACACTTTAAGGACCGCTGAGAAATCTGTAGGAAATACGCCTGGGATCGCATGTTTTTGGGAAACTTGTACGTTACAAAAAATCATAACAATGTTATTTATGAAGTAGTTTTTGTGAAACTTTCAGAAATTGTATAATTGGAAGTATTTTAGGTGTTATTAAAAAACATATTTTTTTTAATACTTTCCGTGCGGGGCGCTTGGGCGCAAATCTTTTGCGAAACGCATGCAAGTTTTGGCGTTGCGAAGAAATTTATACTTACTAATTTATGCTTTCCTGAAATATTGATAGCATCGTAAGTATACATCGGATTTAAATGCTCCGTTTTTACTTTTGCTCAGCTTTTACTGGGGAATCCGCATATGTAAAGGTGTGGACGCATAGTCCATACAAAACGGAATATTCCCAGCCATAAACTGCATATAAAGTGTTAATGATTCTTATAATTTTTTTACTCAAAAAGTAAATTCGTATGAAATTTATAGAAATTGGAAAATAGGATGCATTTTAGGTATCATTTAAAAAAAAGGTTCAAAAAATGATTTAAAGAAATAATAAAATTTTATTTAAAAGTCAATTTCCTCACAGTTTCTAGTAGTTTTTTAAAGTATGATATTGCGTGCAGCACCGGTAAATAAGCAAAAAAAAAACATGAAGGCAATTGAGTTTAATATATTGAATATTGATGTAAATACTTAAATAGACAAAATAGATACAATGTATCAAAATAAGTGACATCTAAAGACAGCGTTTAGAAAACACAAGAAAACTCGTGAGCGGTCCTTAAAGTGTTAATAGTGAGAAAGAGTTATTTTTTTGTAGACGCATCTATATTGGTTGTAATAACGTTCCTGTATAGGTAAAAACAATAAAACTCGCAATTTTGGCATAACATATGAAGAGCGCTGGTGACCGGCGCAATAGATTTTACTAAAAATTCAAAAAATTTGAAATTAAGCCTCTTTGCAATTTTGTAAAAGCATTTGATACTGCAACGGTATTTCGATACTTCGGCTTCCAATAATTTTGCGTTACCTTAATTTTGCAAGATTTAGTCATACTCTTCAGTATTTTATCGCATCGCGGTTCTAACATAGCAAAATACTAAAATAGTAAAATACGCAAAAGGTTTTACTAAACATGCAAAAAATTTGCAACGAAGCCTATTTGCAATCTTGTAAACGTAATTGATATTGTAACTTCAATACTTTGGCTTCTAAGAATTCTGCATTACCTTCATTTTGCACGATTTAATCACAATCTGCTGTATTTCATCGCGTCGTGTTTCTAACGTAGCAAAATACTCTTGAGCAAAATACGCAAAAGGTTATACTAAAAATGAAAAAATTCACAATAAAACCTATTTGCAATCTTGTAAAAGCAATTGATATTGGAACGGTGCTTCAATACTTTGGCTTCTAACAACTGCACGTTACATTCATTTTGCACGATTTAATTATATTCTGCAGTATTTCATTGCATCGCGGTTTTAACATAGCAAAATACTCTTGTGCAAAATACGCGAAAGGTTGTACTAAAAATGCAAAAGATTCGCAATGAAGCCTATTTTTCAACATAACGACAACCAACGTGTTAAAGTTTTAAGTATGTTTGTAGCGTCGTTTATATCATAACTTCCCGGCGACGCAGGACTGAAAGGGCACATAAAGTGGTTAGCCAATAGCGTATTACCCGATAGGCGTATTTTCGAACACATCCAAAACGTAAATAGTTCAAACAACATCGAGATCTGTCGATCAAAGCCGTCAAGCCTCATTCCGACACCTTGTTTGTATTTGGCGCGTAATCGCAGCTGTCGAGTGCCGACATGTATACGTATCTGCGACAGTACAAGTCCGTTCGTCGTTCGGTAATGATCTCATCGTAAACAGACGCCAAATTCCTGCTGTGTCTAACGTCCACCGTCTATTCTCAGTGAGTATTATCAATTTTCCAGTGAATTACGACGTAACCATCGAAAGAGTAGGGAGTGAATTCTGAGTGTACATTAAGTGAACGCCACAATAGTTTCGTTGGACATGTTGAATGAACCGGTTCAATCGTATGCTCAGGAATGAAGTGTGTTGTCGGAAAAGCGACGTCGTGAATGAAGGTGTCGATAAATTTGCGAACGTCGCGTTTTAAGCGCAGAACGCGAAGGTTGCGAAAGCGAAGTGCAGCGCCGAAGGATGTCCTGACAGGAGGTCGGGTTGATCGTGATCGAAGTGTCTTGTGGATTCCTTGGATCATGAGTATTCTTTTGTGGAGACAGCGGAGAGCGAGTCAGCTGAGAGCGGAGACTTCTCTTCATTTACCGAGTAAGTTTTCGTAAGCATTCGTGCATGACAGCCCATAGCCTTCATTAACAGGTTCGGGGCATTAAAAGTTTCAGCGAGGTGCGAAAATTGACAGTCAGTTTATTTTTAAATTGGTTGTGATATCCGAAATTTGATTAAGCACGTTTTATAAGGGTAGTCAGATTATCATATTTTAGTTCAGTTATTATCTTAACACTTGGCATGCGGGCATACTTCGCCGCCGAATTTCGCGTGCAGCGGGCGTTTCTTCTTGAATCGCGCGGAAGTTTGGTTATTCAGAAAAATCGCAGTAAATCGAAAACTACTTCGTTTTTATGAACAAAACTTTTTTTAATTCACACTTAAATATATAGTGTATGATTATTTAACAAAAAACAAACGATATTTTCACGAAATCATAAAAATAAGCGATTTTTAAAGTTTTCCACACTATCATACGAAAAGTCCGATAATTTGTCAGCGCATATTTCTTCACCACTATATTTGTCACAACGGCTCATTTGATCAATTTTGTAATCAATAATAAAAAATCAAGCTTCAAATTGATAAAACACGTTCTGGAGCTAAGAATTCGATTGAAGACGAAATAACTCAGCAAAAGATCGAGTAACTCAACAATCATAACTTATGGGAAAAAAATGCAAAGTGTTGCCTAGCAACGCAAATAACACGCATATAATGTCACACATTCATGTAATTATACGTATTTAGTAGATTTGTGGTGGATATCCACTAACAACACCAAATCAACTAAAAACGTATTTTTACGTGACCCGCGCTCCAGTGACAGACTACAAAAAACGTAAAAATACGTTGCCCGCATGCCAAGTGTTAATATCTAATATCTATATTAATCTTATAGCCATTATCTTGACAGGTATAATAATTACAAAAACTTAAGGTTATATAAAATTAAATTCAAAATAATTGACTTTAAGATTTGAATGCTATAGCATTCATGTCATTCTGCATTATCATGAAAATTAATGCTATAGCATATGCTCTACCGCTCTTTTGAAATCGTAAAATTTTCGGGTAGACATTCGCGTTACTGCTACGTGCAGTATTACACACTCTGAAACTGATCGTCACTTTTCCGTTATTTATACAATATATTGGGTTGGAGGGAAAGTTCTGTCGTATTTTAAAGAAAATATTTGAATTAATTTATAAAAATATGTGTTTAATGTTAATCATAATACATTTAATGTGCTGTATGATGAATGCCAAACTCTTCTGCCATTTCTCGACTTGTTAAATGTGGATTATTTTCCAACATGGATCGCAAAACATCATTATCGATCTTGGATGGTCGTCCAGATCGAACACTTTCTTGGAGGCTCAGATATATTGCTAAATCATCTTTGACAAGTACGAACATTTAAAATATCTTTTCCAAATACCGCACATAAATTTTTACATGCAACCGATGCGTTGCTTCCTTTTTGGAATTCATACAAAATGCAGTGTCGTAAATGCACTTTATCTACTGACATATTTTTCACTTTAAATATCACAAGTAAATGATGAACGGTAAAAAAGGACTCCTTTTATACTATACAGCAGCTATAAAAAACAAAACAAAAAATTCGAAGAACTCACTAGCCAGATGTTTTTTTATTTACAAAAAAATTACCTGCCTATTAAAAATACGACAGAACTTTCCCTTCAACCCAATATTTAAGCGTACCGTTGATAAGCCCATTGACTGCCCATAGTCTTCATTAAAAGTCACTGTGCTTTCCGCCCAGAACGATGACGATTTTCGGGTAAACATTACTGCTACATGCAGTATTCCACACTCTGAAACTGATCGACACTTTCCCGTTATTTACAGAATATATTTAAGCGTACCATTGATAAGCCCGTTGATTGCCCATAACCTTCATTAAAAGGCACTGTTTTTGCACCCGAAAGTGTGACGATTTTCGGGTAGACATTCGCGTTACGTGCAGTAATCCACACTCTGAAACCGATCGTCACTTTCCCGTTATTTATAGAACACATTTAAGCGTACCATTGATAAGCTTGAAGAGGTTACTAAATTATCAACTGATCATCGCCGGCCGACAATCTTGAATCCGTGTATTAGGTGTACAACTTTGCTCCCGCCGTTTTTTGCATTGGACGAAAGGGAAAAACGGCGGGAAAATATTCATAATGCACAACTTGCGCGTTATTTTTCGTCCAATGCAAAAAACGGCGGGAGCAAAGTTGTACACCTATTATTATTTCCACAGAATCCACCAGATCCCTTTTATTGTCCCACCCAGCATATATTGTGCCCTGCATATTATATCAATACGCGTATCAACCGACTCGGGCCATTATTATGCTCCGAGAACTATATTCGGCGTTCAGAAACTGCGAGTTAACACGTTGACTGCCAGGGTGGTCACCGATGACCGGCGCAAAAGATTTTACTGAAGATTCAAAATATTCGCAATTTGGTGTCTAATACCTGCGCATTATTTACATTTTGCACAATTCTGTCAAACGCTGTAGTATTTTAGAGCATCACCGTTTTAATACGGCAAAATACGCACGGCAGTTAACGTGTTAAATAGTTTATTTTTTTTTTTTTTACTAGATTGCGTATACATCTTATTATATAATGTCTCCTTAGTAAGCAATAACATGCTTGATGCGGTTATTAGCTCTAACCTGAAATGTCAAAGTAAATGCTTTTGCAAGTTGTTTGCAAATAGAAGCCAAAGGAACCGTCTTGTGCAATTGTCATTATTTGTTCTTCTATCGGTGTTTGTTAAACAAAAAAAGCATACGTAATAGCTTTTAGTTTGTATATCAATAATATCTTATTTGTTTGCATTTCAACAATTATTTTATTACTATTTTCATGTGATATAGTTTTGTGACTTTCACGACACAATGGGCTATAATGGTAGGGTTCGGTGTATTTGCGATAACGTTTGTGTTTTCTTTGCTTTTTACTTTTATATATCAGAGGCCCAAAATATGCATACAAAATCATATAAAAATAAAAGAGGAATAGGAATAAGAAGCATTAGCAGTAATAAATTCGAAGACTCTTTATCAGATTCTGATTCTAACGAAGATCATCCAATAGTATTTGCCCGACGACATATAAATATTACTGCTAACGACGATGAATTTAGTAGTAAAAAATCATCAGATAAAGAAATGCAACGTGTACCTATGTTTAATGCCAACTGTTTTATGAAATTCCACACTTAAGCTCTTATACACACAAGTGCAAACTTGTTGTTGTTACTTCAACGTTACAAAATGTTTTCGTTATAATAAAACTGTTGAAACTGCCGAATTCATTGTTAATATGTATTTCAAGGTTGATCTTTGTTGATTTCACGTTACATAGATTTTGTATATTCACCAAAAAAATTCGGTCCGTAGAGTGCTAAATTGTCCAAGAAGCTGTATTGACGGTACGAAGATGTTCGATAATGTACGAAATGATGCGATGTTCTCTTATTATGCACTCAAGGACGGTATGTAGAAACGTGCAGTCGAGGATAGTAAAAATGCAAAAATTCACAATGAAGCCTATTTGCAATCTTGTAAAAGCAATTGATATTGGAACGGTGCTCCAATACTTTAACTTCTAATAACACTGCATTACCTTTGTTTTGCACGATTTAATTATACTCTGCAGTATTTCATCGCATCGCGGTTCTAAAATAGCAAAATACGCAAAAGATTTTACTAGAAATACAAAAAATGGTCGCAATAAATCCTAGTTGCAATCTTGTAAAAGCAATTGATATTGGAACGGTGCTTCAATACTTTGGCTTCTAGCAACTCTGCGTTACTTTCATTTTGCACGATTTAATCATATTCTGGAGTATTTGGTCGCATCGCGTTTCTAAAGTAGCAAAATACACTTGAGCAAAATACGCAAAAGATTTTACTAAAAATACAAAATATTTTCGCAATAAAGCCTATTTGCAATCTTGTAAAAGCAATTGATATTGGAACAGTGCTTCAATACTTTGGCTTCTAACAACTCTGCGTTATATTCATTTTGCACGATTTAATCATATTCTGCAGTATTTCATTGCATCGCGGTTCTAAAATAGCAAAATAGACTTGAGCAAAATACGCAAAAGATTTTACTAAAAATGCAACAAATTTTTGCAATGAAGCCTATTTGCAATCTTGTAAAAGCAATTGATATTAGAGCGGTGCTTCAATACTTTGGCTTCTAGCAACTCTGCATTATCTTCATTTTGCACGATTTAATTATATTCTGCACTATTTCATCGCATCGCGGTTCTAAAATAGCAAAATACGCAAAAGATTTGATTAAAAATCAAAAAATTCCCAATGAAGCATATTTGCAATCTTGTAAAAGCAATTGATATTCGAACGGTGCTTCAGTACTTTGGCTTCTAGCAACTCTGCGTTACCTTCATTTCGCACAATTTAATCATATTCTGCAGTATTTCATCGCATCGCGGTTCTAAAATAGCAAAATACGCTTGGCAGTCAACGCTTGTTAATCGCGGATCGATTCTGCAAGAAACGCATAGATCGCAGTCGAATAAGCAACCGTCCGCCCACGTGTGGTTACCGAAAGAGCTGAGAAGTCGAAGAGGGGAAAGAGCGAGTTTCGACGACGAACGTCGTCGGTCGCGGCCTCGGGAGCGTTAATGGGAGGAGTTCATTAAGATCGCGCGATTAGTGCTTTATCGCGGGGCAAGCGAGGCTCGTTACTTTCGCGTGACGTCACTTCCTCCCTGTGTCGCCGCACCGTCGTTCGTCGCCTCTCTTTTCCCGTCCCTTCCCGCCTTTTGCCTTCCCTTTTTCCCGGCGTTTCGTCTTCTGACTTCGTACGTCTTCATAGAATCGCAACGAAATCGCGAGCTCGCGCACTTCTTCTTTATTGTCAATGCTGTGTTTCTTAAACCGGATGTGTATCGTGGATTGTAAAGAATGTAAAAATGGACTGACATTTTAATTTATTAACCTTTTAGATACGACACGCCACTATAGTGGCTTTCGCGGATATCATTTTCAGGACAATTTGCCACTATAGTGACTTTCAGGAATATCATCTTTCAAAACGTCACGCCACTATAGTAACTTTCGCGAATATCATCTTTCAAAACGACACGCCACGATAGTGGCTTTCGCAAATATCTTTCAAAACCATACGCCACTATAGCGGCTTTCGCGAATATCACCTTTGAAAACGATACGCCACTATTGTGGCTTTCGCGAATATCATCTTTCAAAACGACATGCCACTATAGTGGTTTTCGTGGATATCAACTTTTACGTTAGCTGCAGTAAATATATCATTGATCAACCGCTTAGACTAACCAAAAAACATTTTAAATTGTATTGTAAATCCAAAAAATCTAAAGAACCGTTACGAAATTGTATCTTATGTTCAAAAACACGATGGAAGACGAAGATCAAGCTATGAGTGTGAAGATTGTGACGTGGGTCTATGTGTCGTACCATGTTTTAAAATATATAATACCCAATTGTATTATTAATTATTAAAGTGAATTGTTAGAGTTAGAGTATGTGCAATATATATTTAAGAAAAATTATAATTTAATTATGACACACTTCTGCTGCATCGTTTCAAAAAAAAATTTTTTTTGTAAACTTAGTTCGCGGTAGACTCTGTCGTCCAGGGAAATAGCCACACGCAGAATTCAGCCGTACGTAAAAGGTTAACACATTGACTGCCGAGAGTATTTTCCTGTATTAGAACGGTGATGCTATAAAATACTACAGCATTTCACTGAATTATGAAAAATGTAAATAATGCGCAGGTATTAGGAACCAAAGGATCGCATCACTATTCTAACAATAACTGCATTTCTAAAATAATTATTTCTACCCATTGCGAATATTTTGGATCTTCAGTAAAATCTCTTGCGCCGGTCACCAGTGATCATCATGGCAGTCATTTCGACATTTTAACATGTATTTACTTCGCGATTATACTGCCAAAAATTGCTGCAAGGCTTCATTACTTCAGCAATGTACCGATTAACATTAAAACGAGATATCTCGTGACCCGTATGCAATGTGTTAATAAATCGTGTTATTTATTTAAAAAGTACGAATGTTCCTATTTTGATATCAAGTACAAACATGCAGGTTATATATGGAACACAATATCCGATAAACAGCCGCCTCGACCCTGTTTGCAAACGTCCATTCTTTTGATGAAATTATTAAAATGTCAGATAATTTTGAAATACCCTTTACTTGTATAGTATGGACAATAAATAAACGCTTCATCCCGTGATATTTTAAAAAATGAATTAATACGTTAAAATAAATTAATACAGTAGCGTTGGAATTTTTTTAAATTGTATTACGTTAAAAAAATGGCTGTAAGTATTTTCACGAATTAAACTGTTTTAAAGGGATTTTGAAAAAAATGATAACTTAGAGGTTTTCATAATAATTTATACCGTTTAATATTCTGTTGTCCGTGATTCAAAGCTTCTTTACTCGTAAAGTTAAGTATATGGTATTTCAGTCATGGTATTGTATTATGGAACTAGTACATATTTTGTATAGTTTATGTTAGTATATTTATTGTCAAGATGTAGCTGTACTTCACAGTATTTATACATGTAGAAAGTTTCCCGAGGAATTTTGAAGCTTAGCTTACAAACTGAAATAACCGAGGAGTGAAAGAACCATTTATAGCGTTTCACCCACTTACTTTAAGACAGAAGTGTGAAAATCAAAAAACACGTGTATGCATCATCTGACGCCGATCTCTTAATTCGCGTTGACAGCATTATTATCAGTTATTATGATTTGTAATTTGTGAAAATCTATTACTAAATTTTTTAAAATCAACGATAGAAGCGCATTTCGAAAATACGTTGCTTCTGGTAACAATTTCTTTGAAAAAGTGACGTGTTTGAAAAATGTCTTAATCCAATCTAACGTATTTATTGGACAGATATACCGTACCCTATTAATACACTTTTATAGTCATGGTCCTTATTATAATAAATGCAAAATATGCATTTCTTGATTAATTGCTCCGATGTATTTGATTTTTTGATCTGACGAAATGAGCTGACTTTTCTCTGCAGTAATGTCATACCAGCATGACAAGTGTCGCGTTCCATTTTTGATACCGCGATAAGCCGTCGGCATTTTCCTGTCTAACGTTTAAGCGATTCTCGTAATTGACCGCGATTGCGCGTCGAAACTTTCCGAAGGTCAATTGACGCGTGAGTCATTCCAGGCCAGAGTGTATCTCGCAGCAGATAATGTGAGCGTGGATCTCCGATGATCGATCGTTCAATTTCGATGATCGGGTCTGCTACGAAAACAAACCGGCTGATCTGATCGATGGAATGTCAGAGCGATCGGATCCCGCAACAGATCGTTATCGATGCGAAGTAGTGGGTCCGTTTTATACGCTGAAACGATAAAATCTCGTCGGAGGATGATCATTCCGTTGTCGTTTGTTGTGATAACGGAGATACGCCGTCTAGACGATGATTAGCAGGAACAGATCGATCGTATCGATCGCCCTCCTGGTCATTGATCGAGATCGAAATCGGAGCGATGCAGAGTCATCCCGCTGGACTTTGATCGCGCTCGTGTTTTATTGCCTTCAAACGATTTCCTGTCAATCGTGGATAGTAACCGGGGATCTGTAGTTGAACATGCTCCAACAGCATGAATGCTTCAAGAAAAATTATCCATGAATCGAGGTCGAGAGTGATTCAAAATAAATTAGAACATGGGTTTTAATTCAATGTTATCGTTGGAAAATTGAATATTAAGAGCGTATGGCGCTTCCTTAATATCACGAGAATGTGCAGTAAGCTAATACTCTAATAAAAAGCAAATCAATTAAATAGCCACTTGAAATTCCGCAATCGCAACGTAAGAATTGACATCAAGAAATTCTTACTTCAGCTTGCTTTCAAGTATGTAGTATAAATCGAATTAGAGCTTCCACTAAGGAAATGACTCTTAAAAACACTCTAAGGAACAGCTATTCAAAATTACACAATCACAAAGTAACCTCGAAATTGTTATCAAAATATTGTTAGCTCATTTACAGAGATTGATTAAAAATAAATTAGAACACGGGTTTCAATTCAATCGTATCGTTGGAAAATTGAATATTAAGAGCGTAAGGCGCTTCCTGAATATCATGAGAATGTGCAGTAAGTTAATACTTTAAATAAAAGCAAATCAATCGAATAGCCACTTGAAATTGCGCAATCACAATGTAAGCTTTGACATTGAAAAATTCTTAACTCAGCTTGCTTTCAAGTATCTAGTACAAATCGAATTAAAGCCTCCACTAAGGAAATGATTCTTAAAAACACTCTAAGCAATAGCTATTCAAAATTACACAATCGCAACGTAACCTCGAAATTGTTATCAAAATATTGCTGGCTCACTTACTTCCAAATAGCCTGAATAATCGAGTTAGAACCTCCAGTACAGAGATTACTAATAAAACACTCTAAATAGAAGCCATTCAATTGAATAATTATTTAAAACTTCAAAATTGAAATGTTATCGAATAATTATTAACCTATTTGCTTCGAAGTATTCCACAACAATCGAATTAGAACCCCCACCGAATAAATGACCGATAAAATAAATCCGCAAAAGACGATTAATTGTTCTCACCACCGCTTTCAAGTATCTAATACAAATCGAATCAAAGCCTCCACTAAGGAAATGACTCTTAAAAACAATCCAAGTAATAGCTACTCAACATTACATAATCGCAATGTAACCTCGAAATTGTTATCAAAATATTGTTAGCTCACTTACTTCCAAGTAGCTTGAATAATCGAGTTAGAACCTCCAGTACAGAGATTACTGATAAAACACTTTAAATAGAAGCCATTCAATTGAATAATTATTTAAAATTGCAAAATCGAAATGTTATCGAAAAATTGTTAGCCCATTTGCTTCGAAGTATCCCACAACAATCGAAATAGAACCGCCACTGAATAAATGACTGATAAAATAAATTCGCAAAAGACGATTTGTTATCAAAATATTGTTAGCTCATTTCCTTCCAAGTAGCTTGAATAATCGAGTTAGAACCTCCAGTATCGAGATTACTGTTAAAACCCTCTAAATAGAAGCCATTCAATTAAACAATTATTTAAAATTGCAAAACCCTGCAAAACCAATATTGTTAGCCCATTTGCTTCGAAGTAACCCACAACAATGGAAATAGAACCGCCACCGAATAAATGACCGATAAAATAAATCCGTAAAAGACGATTAATTGTTTTCATTACCGCTAAACGCTCAGCTTGCTTTCAGGTATCTAGTACAAATCGAATTAAAGCCTCCACTAAGGAAATGACTCTTAAAAACAATCTAAGTGACACCTATTAAAAATTACACAATCGCAACGTAACCTCGAAATTGTTATCAAAATATTGTTCGCTCATTTACTTCCACGTAACCCGAATAATCGATTTAGAACCTCCACTACAGAGATTACTGATAAAAACACTCTAAATAGAAGCCATTTAATTGAATATTTAAATTATTTAATTGAATTATTGAATATTGAAATTATTAAAATTGCAAAATCGAAACGTCATCGAAAAATTGATATCCCATTTGCTTCAAAGTATCCCACAACAATCAAAACCGAACCGCCACTGAATAAATGCCCGATAAAATAAATCCGCAAAAGACGATTAATTGTTCTCACCACCGCTGAACGAAGACACAGAAAAATCAGCGCTTCATCCAAAGGTATTTCAGGCAATCGAACGTTCTTTTTCAAACTGTCTCCAACGGCTCAAGCTGTCTGTCCGTTGGACGCTCAAAATCCGTCCAACTCGATCGTCATCGATCTCGAAAGTCGGGTATCGAGAACGCCGTCCAACGCTGGGACTTTGGCCTCCGCTCGGCTTTCGTTATCCAGACGATCGGCCGTCTCATTTTCGAGCGATCTTCCTGCCGAAGGTGGAGCGGAAGAAGGGGACGGAAAGTGAGAGAGAGAAGGAGCGCGAGAGTCCGCCGATCGTCTCGATTTCGAGGACGAGGAGAAGGCCGTGCAGGAAGAAAGGGGGAGCGAAAGGAGGAAGGTTCCACGAAAGGCAAGAACGAAATAAACGATAAGAGGGACGCCGGGTTAACCAACAAGCAAATTAACACGTGGGAGGGTCCGATCGGCAAATGAGATAATTGTGCAACGAGGGGCCCCGGAGGGCTCTCTTCCTCTCTCTTCCTCTGTTCTTTGCCGTTCCTCTCTCTCTTCGCTGTACACACGTACGCTGACTACGTGTGCGTCGACGTATCTATCCTTCTCACACACATGCGTACGTAGGAAGTCGGCCCTTTTTTATAGTACGCAGTTATGCCACGAATTATCAAACACCCCATACGCTCGTATCTTTCCCACCTCGTGACGCGTGTTTCTCTATTTAGCGTTTAGTTACGTGTGTTAGCGGAAAATAAATTCGCGGCGAAATTCAAAGGAGTCTTACGTGATGTCCGTTATTGTACGAAATGCGATGAGTCATGATCCAAATATCTGTGATGCGCACCTGTCACGAGAGGTCTTCGCTACGAATTTTTGTTTGGGAAAGGGAAAGGGATGAAGGGGTGGTAAATGTCGCATTTCCTGCCACCTCGGCATTCCACCGAAAAATTGGAGTTCGGATTGATTATTGTAAAGTAAAGATTTCGCAATTTATCTCTTCTCTTAATTCTAACACGTGTTTCTCTATTTAGCGTTTAGTTACGTGTGTTAGCGGAAAATAAATTTGCGGCGAAATTCAAAGGGGTCTTAGGTGATGTCCGGCACTGAAGTAGTCATTGTTGTACGAAATGCAATAAGTCATAATCCAAATACTTGTGATGCGCACCTACGAGAGGTCTCCGCTACGAATTTTTGTGTGGGAAAGCGACTGATTATTGTAAAATGAAGATTTCGCAATTTATTGCTTCTCTTAATTCTAACACTTGTTCTCTATTTAGCGTTTATTTACGTGCGTTAGCGGAAAATAAATTCACGGCGAAATTCAAAGGGGTCTTAGACGATGTTCGGCACTGAAGTAGTCATTTTTGTACGAAATGCGATGAGTCATAATCCAAATACCTGCAATACGCACCTACGAGAAGCATCGGCTACGAATTTTTGTTTGGAAAAGGGAAGGGGAATGAAGGGGTGGTAAAGTGTCGCATTCCCTGGCACCTCGGAATTCCACCGAAGAATTGTAAAGAGTTTGGACTGATTATTGTAAAGTAAAGATTTCGCAATTCATTGCTTCTCTTAATTCTAACACATGTTTCTTTATTTAACGTTTAGTTACGTATGTTAGCGGAAAATAAATTTGCGGCGAAATTCAAAGGGGTCTTAGGTCTTGTCCGGCACTGAATACATTGTTGTACGAAATGCAATGAGTCATGATCCAAATACTTGTGATGCGCACCTCTCACGAGAGGCCTCCGTACGAATTCTTGTTTGGAAAAGGGAAGGGGAATGAAGGGGTGGTAGAGTGTCGCATTCCCTGACACCTCGAAATTCCACCGGAGAATTGTAAAGAGTTCGAACTGATTATTGTAAAATAAATATTTCGCAATTTATCTCTTCTCTTAATTCTAACACGCGTGTTGGCGGAAAATAAATTTGCGGCGAAATTCAAAGGGGTCTTAGGTGATGTCCGGCACTGAAGTAGTTATTGTTGTACGAAATGCGATGAATCATAATCCAAATACCTGCGATACGCACCTATCACGAAAGGCTTCCTTCGCTACAAATTTTTGTTTGGAAAAGGGAAAGGGATGAAGGGGTGGTAGGGGTGGAATTCCCTGGCACCTTGGTATTCCACCGGAGAATTGTAAACAGTTCGGACTGACTATTGTAAAATAAAGAGTTTGCAATTTATAGCTTCTCTTGATTCCAACACGTGTTTCTCTATTTAGCGTTTAGTTGCGTGTGTTAGCGGAAAATAAATTTGCGATGAAATTCAAAGGGGTCTTAGGTGATGTCCGGTACTGAAGTAGTCATTGTTGTACGAAATGTAGTCATAAATGGGTCATAATCCAAATATTTGTGATGCGCACCTGTCACGAGAGTCCTCCGCTACGAATTTCTGTTTGCAAAACGGAAGGGGTGGTAGATTGTTGCATTCCCTGGCACCTCGGCATTCCACCAATTTCGGAGAATTGCAAAGAGTTCGGATTCATTATTGTAAAACAAGATTTCGCAATCTATCTCTTCTCTTCATTCTAACATTTGCCTGCTTTCCGTTTCGTGCCTTTCGTCATACGCATATGCACGTCCATCGTACCCTGGTATATTGTATTTTTTACCTACCCTACACGTAAGCGCATAGGTCCGTCTCTGTCCAGTCTTCCCAGAGGAATCTCGTCCCTTTGCACTCGAACTTACTCACCCTCGCATGAGTTCACGAGCCACGAGGCGATCGGGAGAGGCGTGTTAACGATGGATGGACCCATCGATCGATCTATCGATCCTTACGAGCTCTCCTTCCCTCGTCTCCCTTCTCTTTACCCGCTTCTCGTCCTTCCACTCGCGTCCGTACACGTTGCCTCCTCGTTGCCATCAAGATTATACGAGGGCACCGACAGCCACGGGCTTCTTCCAATACTTTGTAAGTTTATTTGTACGCCCGATCGAGTACTTCGCGTCTTTATTTATGAATGTCGGATGTCTATCGGGGGGAGGCGGAAGATCGGCGGACCTTGGCTGTGTCGCGTTTTTTCCATTGATGCATGCGATGCAAGGGCACGTGCAACGTGCATTTTTTAAGTGGTGCCAATTGATGGTGGTTTCGGTGGGATAAATAACCGGTGGTTTAAGGGAAATTTCTGTGGGACGGAATTTATGATTCGGATGTCGGCGGATATGAAACGATTAATCTGTCAATAGGCTGTGTACTTAATTCGTGAATATATAAAGTTATCAATTCGGAAGAAACGATACATCTGACTCTGTAGATCCGTGAGTATATATGACCACACAACATTAATTTACTCTGGCTGAATTAAATCGCAAAATTGTTATGTAAAATTCTAAAATCAGCGGACCTTGTGTCGCTTTTTTTCCATTGATGCATGCGATGCAAGGGCACGTGCAACGTGCATTTTTTAAGTGGTGCCAATTGATGGTGGTTTCGGTGGGATAAATAACCGGTGGTTTAAGGGAAATTTCTGTGGGACGGAATTTATGATTCGGATGTCGGCGGATATGAAACGATTAATCTGTCAATAGGCTGTGTACTTAATTCGTGAATATATAAAGTTATAAATTCGGAACAGGCGATACATCTGACTCTGTAGATCCGTGAGTATATATGACCACACAACATTAATTTACTCTGGCGGAATTAAATCGCAAAATTGTTATGTAAAGTTCTAAAATTGGCGGACCTTGGTTGTGTCGCGTTTTTTCCATTGATGCATGCGATGCAAGGGCACGTGCAACGTGCATTTTTTAAGTGGTGCCAATTGATGGTGGTTTCGGTGGGATAAATAACCGGTGGTTTAAGGGACATTTCTGTGGGACGGAATTTATGATTCGGATGTTAGGCGATATGAAACGATGAATATATCAATAGGCTGTGTACTTAATTCGTGAATGTATAAAGTTATAAATTCGGAAGAGACGATACATCTGACTCAATAGATCCGTGAGTATATATGATTAGACAACATGAAATTACACTAGCGGAATTAACATTGGAATTAAATCGGAATATTGCTACATGAAATTTTAAAACATCCGTTATATTACATGAAATGATACGCGTGATGCAGATATAATATTACAAATAAAATAATGTACGAAATATATAGTTCAAATTGAAATCATTTTCGAATTTTGGTGGACCAATAGATCAGCCTACTCCAGTGTTTCATACACAAGTATACATACACGTAATGCAAAGCAAATCCTGACAGTCTAATTCTAAAATATCTGTTATATTACATGAAATGACATGCGTGATAATATTATTATTACAAATATAATAATGCACAAAATACATGATTCAAATCGAACTCAATTTTGAATATTGGTGGATCAACAGATCAGCATACTCCAGTGTCCCATACCCAAGTATACATACACGTAATTCAAAGCGAATATTTACAGTCCCTAAATTGCCATCTTCTGTAAAGTCAGGCATCCTCCCGAACAACATGAAAGTCATATTTCCAGCAGATATAATATTATAAATAAACTGATACATCAAATAGATGATACAAATCGAAATCAATTTCAAATTTTGGTGGACCAACAGATCAACGTACTTCAGTGTTCCATACCCAAGTATAAATACACGTAATGCAAAGCGAATCCTGACAGTCCCCTAATTACCATCTTTTGTATTAAGAAACGTATTTAGACTGACGTCATTTTCTTAGAAAAGTTTTACGACCGATTTGTATTCTGTTAATTTTTCTAATGTTCGTATTAATAAACGTGTGTTACGTGTGAATATAACAAACATTGACAATATAATAATCAAAACAATGCGACCCTTTATTTTCGAAAAATACCAATATTCTGTAAAGTCAGACATCCTCACGCACAACATTAAACGGCATATTTGCGGCAAATATAATATTATAAATAAACTAATACATGAAATACATGATACAAATCGAAATCAATTTCGAATTTTGGTGGATCAACAGATCAGCATACTCCAGTGTTTCATACCCAAGTATACATATACGTAATGCAAAGCGAATCCTACAGTCCCCAAATTGCCATCTTCTGTGTTGAGAAAAGTATTCAGACTGACGTCATTTTCTTAGAAAATTTTATGACCGACTCGCGAGCGTCTTTTGTGTGCCCCTGTATGGCTCACTTCTTTTGTTTTTGTGTATTTCTCGTATGCGTAGTCAGTCGCGCTCATGCTTGATACTCGTACGGGTGTTAAGATTATTTTTCCGCAATAATCTTTCCGTAAATATTAATTTGTGTTCTATTATTTTTTCTAATCTTCGTGTTAATAAACGTGTGTTATGTGTGAAAATAACAAACATTGACAAAATAATAATCAAAACGATACGACTTTTTATTTTTGAAAAATACCAATATTCTGTAAAGTCACACATCCTCACGCACAACATTAAACGACATATTTGCGGCAGATATAATATTATAAATAAGCTGATACATGCAATAGATGATACAAATCGAAATCAATTTCGAATTTTGGTGAATTAACAGATCAGCATACCCAAGTGTTCCATACCCAAGTAAACGTGTAACGCAAAACGAATCCTGACAGTCCCCAAATTGCCATCTTCTGTATTGAGAAAAGTATTTAGACTGACGTGATTTTCTTAGAAAAGTTTTACGAATATTATCGCTCAAAGTCGTAGTCAGCTCATGCTTGATCCGTCACAAATTACAATAATCTTTCCGTAAATATTCATTTGTATTCTGTTCATTTTTCTAATCTTCGTATTAATACATTTGTATTAAACATTGACAAAATAATAATCAAAACGATACGACTCTTTATTTTTGAAAAAATACCAATTATCAACATAAACACTAAACGACATATTTGCGGCAGATATAATATTATAAATAAATTAATACACGAAATAGATGATAAAAATCAAAATTAATCTCGCGTCTTGGTGGATCAACACATCAGTGCACAGTTTCCGCGTACCAAACGCAAAATGATTCATTCCCCAACGGTTCCCAATTCATCTTCCGCCCAGTGCACCGTCCACCCGAACTCATTCTCCCTTCGAATTTCATCGTTAGAACTCTTAACGAAGGAGAGGGCTCGCTCCGGCATTACGGGAATTTCCTCGACGGTATCGTAATCGCGCGCAGTCGAACTAATGGCTTGTCCACGGCGCACGTTTAAACATAAAGGACTTTGCTCGCCTGGTCCCGGAGAAGGAGGCAGGCGGAGGGCAAAAAAAGAATGAACGGGACCGATAAGCCTCGCTGATAGAACGGGGCCAAACATTTGCCCGCGATAAGATCCCCTATCTCCTGAGAAACCGTGGTTTTTACGCTTGTGCGCGACCGACTCTCTCCTCCTCTCTCCCTTTCTCGCTCTGCCTTTGTCTTTCTGCAAAAGGCAGCCAAGACGCAGCCCAGAGGGAGCGAGAGCGAAGGGGTAGCGAGACGCGAGGGACAAGGACAGATAGCGTGGATAGCGAAGAAAGATAGAGAGCCCAATGTACAGAAATGAGAGAGAAGAACCGTGTCTGGCATGGGTCCACAGTGTTGGTGTAGTACCGGCTTCAGATAGAGATAGCTATTTTTAATGGAAGTTCCTTCGAGTGCCCGAGTGCCGATAGCCAAGCGCCTATCTACCGGCAGATATTTTTAATATCGGAAACGGCCAACAGGGAATGGCGCAGGGTTGAGGAGGGAGTTTAGTAGATAAGTCTCTCTCAACGGGCGAGTTGGCGATACCACGGATCCATGGCGACTGTCTATCTCCTTCTGCTCTCGCCGTTCACTGTCTCATTCTCTACTATACAGGGTGTGGTAATAACTGTTACTAAGTCAGGCGTCTCTGCGACTCGGAAACATCTCGATAATTTTCTAAATTTTCTAAAATCAAATTTTACGCGGACGGGGTGGTCGGCGAAGACTTTCTGCACAGGGCGACTTATGGGGTCGCGGGTACGGGGAGCGTGGATGTTATTGCGTCACCGTGTATATTCATTCTCTGCTTCCCTCCCCCCTCTCTCTGCTTAGCCCGTTCATTCTCTCTTTCCATTCAACCCGTTCGCTTTCTCTTTCCCTCCTCTGACACAAACGCCAGACTCCTTCTTTCGCTCGTTCGATCGTGATCTATTCCTGGGCGCCGGATCGTGTCCCGATCTCTCTTGACGTCGGGAGGGCGTGTCGGATTTTTCTTGTAAACGGTGACCAGGGTGACGAAGGAAGATCGAGAAACGCGAGAAACGATCGACCGGTGGAAGGCAGAGTTATTACTAGCGAGCCGGGCTTTGAACGCGCGTAATTGTTCGCCGATTATTCCGTGCTTCGCTCCGGGGAGGAATTTATACGATCGCCCACCGGAGACGAGGACTCTCGAACATGGCGCGATCTCTTTCGTATTAAGGATCCGTGATCAATCGGTTCTCGGTAGAGATTTACACGTCTGCGAATTTTATTGCCCGCCGGATTGGTATACAAGGATATGCATATGGAAGTTTTGCAGGGGGTGTGGGGTTCGCAAATTCTTTTAGTGCCACTGCGAGTGCTAAACGTATTTTGAGATTGTTTCCTGCGGTGTGCGAAAGGCAATGAATCGCTCCGCTTGTGATGAAATCGTATCTCATATACCTTATGTATATGAGCCGTTTATTTTGAATCTGGCCTAACTCCGTTTTTCAATATTTTTCGGTTACAATGGTTACATGTACAAATTCATATTATTTATCAGTAAATCTTATTTATCTCGATTTGAAGATAAATGGAGTTAGGCCACTTTCAAAATAAACGGCTCATATAGTCTCTCTATGACTAAAGAGAATAATTAGTTGGACCGTTTATTTTGAAAGTGGTGTAAGTCCATTTTCTGTTGTTTCGAGAAAATTAAAGGTTAGCTTATCTGTTAATTAAAAAATTTGGGCAAATTATATGAAGTCTGGCAATGTTTCTTCTGATTTATCAATATGTAATTTCGTTATACAAATTTGTTTTAGCCGAATTTGACTAAACTAATGTATATTTATGGACTGCAAATAGACTTACACCACTTTCAAAATTAGACAATTGTAAAAATCGTTTAATATCAATTTTGAAAAATTAAATATCACTTAAAATATACTTCATATTAATCCAATTTTGTTTACAAATAATGACAAGATATAAAATAGAAGTAGTATTTTTAATTTTAGACGTTAATTAGATTGTTAAAATGACAAGATATTGGTAGTATTTACTTATGCTCTGCATGTGGCAGTGTTTTGAAATATTCATGATGCACCGGAGGTATATAAGACAATAACAGCTTGATATTTTTATATTTTTCATAAGTAATAGGCAGGACTTGTAGGTAATAAGTTTAAAGTTTCAAATTCTTTGTCGTTCATCGATGTTTTTCAATATAGTGTATTGTTTTATAACATCATAATACCTTTTCTCCATGGCTTATCTGTGTTTTTTTTGAATTGCGCTTTGTACATTTTTTGTTGAATGTCTATGTAAATTTATTATTTTTTCAGGATTGTTTTATAACATCATTTTTTCATAAATGTGTATCAATCGCTACACTTTCAATTTCTTTTACTGGCCAATTTTAAATTGAACAAAGCATTGGTATTTTTTAAGATATTAAATATTATAAAATTATAAATAAAAAGTTTACACTAAGTTAATCACAAATTATGTGATATCTCATTTTTTAAAAAAAATTGACTTACACTACTTTCAAAATAAACGGTCCATTTAATGAATTAATTAAGAAGGATAAATGAATTGATGTGAGAAAGTGTCTATGTAATTTCCGTCGTACTTCTTCTCGAGCTGAACCTCAACTGAACTAAATTGCCGATCATCTCCTCGTTCGTTCATTTATATTATTTCATCACAATGACAACGGATTTGTTTCAGAATCTTCTCATTATCACGTGTATACTAGGTTTCATCTTAATTGTCAAAAATTGAAACCGTTAGTTGTGTTAGATTACAATATATGTATGAAAGGATGATACTGATCATTCTGATCAACTGAGGTCTTATGCATCAGTACTGGGAAAAGGTGTAAAATGCTACCGAAAATTATGGGTGTGTTTAATTCTAGAATTATCAGTTGTAAATGCCTTTATACTTTGTAAAAGTGCGACCAAACAAAATACTATATTCACATCTTCCAGGGAACTATAAGCTCTTTTAAATTTAATTTATATTAGTTTAAATTAACCTAATAACAGTAAATTAATTATTGTATTTATCATATATACCAACAAATATAAAAATTATACCTCTAAGTAAATAGGATTGTCTTCCATTTTTGGGACATTTAAAACCTAAAATGTTAAATAGTTTAATACAAAGTGAAGGAAGTTTTTAGCATTTGAAAAAAAAACTGCTCGGACAATCAAATTTATTATGCAATATTTTAATACGTGGGTTTTCTAATTCACTGAGTGGCACATTAAATTCTGAGATGTTTTCAATAAACCCCATTCATAGTATTATACTAGTCATAAGTAAATAAAAAGTAAGTCAAAAAACAAACTGATGACATTTTATGCTAATCGGTTGTATTAATTGCATAATAGATACATGCTTTCAAGTTATTTATTTCGATACAATTAATTTCTGAATATGACCAAATTAATTGAGTTTCGTCCGCAGTTCAGTACTACAGTATGCATTAAAAAATGTTGTTGATTATTTAGTACAAAATGATAAAATTATTGTAGATAGATTCTCTGTTATTTAGTAGGTGTATAAATATTTAAATGGTTTGTAAACGGTGGATGCAATATGATAAACGATGGCATTATAGACATTATCGACAACGTTATAGAAAATCTACGGATACAATTATACCACAGCACTATCAACCTAGCGGCACATATTATCATTGATCTAGAGCTAACAGTAATTAGCCAAGAGGGTGAAAGAAGAGGAAGGGGTCAAAGTTCGGCTCCCTCTTGCTACTCTGGCCGGATGGGCGGGTTTGCATCGGATCGAGGGCGATCCGAGTAAACAAATCATAAAGCCCGACATGAAGAAGGCTTCGTCCAACGATCTTCCCGTTCTTCTCGATCCTCTCGATCCGATCTCGTCGACCCTCTCGCGTGCGTGCCTCGAACTTAATAAGAGCCGGAGCTGAAGATTTCAAAGTCGAGATTCTGTTTGTTAACGAAAAATCCATTATTTGTTTCGTGTCCGGTCGAAATTCTTGAATCTTTTGAAGTTTTCTGTGATAGTTTGCAAGAACTTGCAGAAAGAACAAAATTGCAAATTAGTAAAGCAATACTTGTACAATTTTAAAGGTAAACTATTTTTATCTTTTCTATATTATTACCTGCATGGAGAAGTTATGGGAAAGATTGCTTTAAAATCAATTTTTAACAATGGGTAAGAGTAACTAAAATGCAGCTATACATATTGTCATTCTTACAATGTTTAAGTTAAAATTTGTTGTTATCTGTTGAACAATGTGTCAATTCAAAGCAAGTAACGGTCGTTGATTAATAACATCAGTGACCAATTAACACGATATAATACGTTATGTAAATTCCTGGTGGCCTATTTGGCAGTCAATTAATAACCGTCGTTTCATCTTCTTAGGAATCGTTTATCACCAGAAAATCTGCCTATTCAATTTACTCCAGTATAAACAATGCGACACAAATTCTAAACCAACACTCTACCTACAGTCTAACTACGTAAATTTCTGGTGGTTTCTTTGGCAGTCTATCAGTAACTGTTGCTTCATGTTTTTAGCAATCGTTTATCACCAGAAAATCTGCCTATTCAATTTACTTTAATATAAACTATGCGACACAAAGTCTAAACCTACACACTAGCTATATAAATTCCTGGTGGTTTCTTTGGCAGTCTATCAATAACTGTTGTTTCATCTTCTCAGCAACTGTTTATCACCAGAAAATCTGCCTATTCAATTTTAACATAAACCATGCGACACAAAGTCTACACTTATACTCCACCTACAGTCTAACTACATAAATTCCTGGTGGTTTCTTTGGCAGTCTATCAATAACTGTTGTTTCATCTTCTCAGCAACCGTTTATCACCAGAAAATCTGCCTATTCAATTTACTTTAACATAAACCATACGACACAAAGTCTAAACCTACACTGTACCTACAGTTTAACTATATAAATTCTTGGTGGTTTCTTTGGCAGTCTATCAATAACTGTTGTTTCATCTTCTCAGCAACCGTTTATCACCAGAAAAGCTGCCTATTCAATTTACTTTAACATAAACCATGCGATACCGTCTAAACCTACACACTACTTACAGTCTAACTACATAAATCCCTGATGGCTTCTTTGGTAGTTTATCAATAACTGTTGTTTCATCTTCTTAACAACCGTTTATCACCAGAAAATCTGCCTATTCAATTTACTCCAGCATAAACCATGCGACACAAAGTCTAAACCTACACTCTAACTACATAAATTCCTGGTGGTTTCTTTGGCAGTGTATCAATAACTGTTGTTTCATCTTCTCAGCAACCGTTTATCACCAGAAAATCTGCCTATTCAATTTACTTTATCAAAAACCATGCGACTAAACCTACACACTACCTACAGTCTAACTACATAAATTCCTGGTGGCTTCTTTGGCAGTCTATCAATAACTGTTGCTTCATCTTCTCAGCAATCGTTTATCACCAGAAAATCTGCTTATTCATAAATTCCTGGTGGTTTCTTTGGCAGTCATCAAAACCATGCACCGTTTATCACAGGCCTATTCAATTTTCTAAACCTACAAAGTCTAAACCCAACTATATAAATTACTGGTGGTTTCTTTGGCAGTCTATCAATAACTGTTGTTTCATCTTCTCAGCAACCGTCTATCACCAGAAAATCTGCCCATTCAATTTTTATAAACCAGAAAATACAGTGGCTATTCTGATGACTTCTTTAGTCTATCAATAACTGTTGATTAAACCGTTTATCACCAGAAAATCTGCCTATTCAATTTACTTTAACATAAACCATGCGACACAGTCTAAACCTACACTCTCCCAACAATATTTTCCAATTTTCCCATATGATAGTCGTGTCGTCGTTTTCTCCGAACTTTGTACCGAAACCGTTAGCCCAGGCCGTCGTATCTTCGAAGGTCCACGCGATCTCAAGAATCCATCCATCGACATCGTCCCCTCGCAAATTCCCACGCGGCGCACTGTACCTAGACCCCGTGATCGTCCGATCGAGGATAGTCGATAATTGCGTCCGTCGTCACGTGACTCGCCTGCGAATCCGCCGTATGAAGACGCACGAAAGCCGTCAGCATATTCCAGCCCGAGCTTTACGATCTCAGTTATAGGATGGAGACGAGGAGCAAGAATAAGGAGAAGGGGGAGGGTGCGCACGCGAAGAGGAGAGCAATCGATAAATCGGTTTCCACGGCGCGTATCGGATATCCTCCGCACTTGTCGGGCGAATAAGGTGAAAGAAGGAGGGGGACAGGAGGCGCGGAAAGACAGGGGAAAGGGCAAAGAATGTGAGCGAGAAAGTAAGAGGAACGAGGAGGGGTTTAGGTAACGTAGGGTGTGGGTCCGATTAACACGTTGTTTGTATAGGGGAATGTATAATAACAGGTTGTGCCGTTGGCATAGGTACCCATTTGTATCTGTAGGAGGGCATCTCGGGTTCTCATCCAGCACCGAAGGGAGAAGAAGACCCGTGGAAGGACGAGGGTACATGCACACATACTCCCGCAACCCTACAAACCCGTGTAAACCCACACACGGCACGCACCTCCGTGCACAGACACTTAGACACGCCGTGGACAGCGGGATTCAGAGAAGTGCTTCACAGCGCGATTAAGTGCGGGGACACGGAAAGGACGTGCGGCGAAAAAAATGGCAGCGATAACGCGGTATCGTCAAAAATAGGTTCGTCACAGAATTCACTCGCGCGCGTCGGGGCCCGGGAAATCGTTCGACGCAATGCAAAGGCAAGTAAGAACGAATAAAACACGCGAAACGTACACGCTGCGTAACAAAGGACAGCGTCCGGGAGTGTGTAGCGTCGCGCAAGGGAGAGAGAGCAAAAAGTCGCAATTCTGTCGGAGTCTAGAGTCGACGGTGAGAGGGAGAGGGAGAGAGAGACGGAAAACAGCCGCAGCAGTCTTCCTATCTGCATTGCATCGGCAAGCCGTCCCCGTGCACGTTCGTGGTCCGGTCCCGATGCACCTGGTGCTCATCGTCTCGATCTCGATGCATCCCCCCCGGGATCCTCCATCCTTCTCTTTCGCCACTCCTTTTTTTCCTCGTCCCGGGACGGAGAAGCCTCGTCGACCACCGTCGACATGCAGACTCTCCCCGATCGGAGGAGCGGGCTCGAAACGCCCTGAAAATCCACTGTGAACCGACTGCGGGAATCGATCGGGCCCGATGATCCGGGACGCCCGATCCAGACCTCGATAAAACGCTCGTCTTACCTTGTACCGCGCGTACACGGGTATGGACCGGTACGTTATGAGCCCGGTCGTCATAACTTACACGTTGTGTACTGATCGCGAGCCGCCTGCCAGCGCCCGAGAGGTAACCGCGCTTAAACGCACGGATATGTAGTTGTTCCCCTGTTTGCTCTGTCTCGCTGTGAGGTGCGCCGTGTGTTCGGCCTGTTCTGGCCTTTCTCGCGTTAACACGTTCACTGCCACGGTGGTCACCGGTGACCGGCCCAAAAGATTTTACTAAAAATGCAGAAAATTCATAATGAAGCCTGGTAGTAATCTTGTAAACGCAATTGATATTGGAACGATGCTTCAATACTTTGGCTTCTAACACCGCTGCGTTACCTTTCTTTTGCACGATTTAATTATACTCTGCAACATTTCATCGCATCGCGGTTCTAAAATAGCAAAATATGGAAAAGGTTTTACTAAAAATGCAAAAAGTTTGCAATGAAGCCTAGTAGCAATCTGGTAAAAGCAATTGATATTCGAACGGTGCTTCAATACTTTGGTTTCTAACACCTCTGCGTTACCTTTCTTTCGCAAGATTTAATTATACTCGGCAGTATTTTGCCGCATCGCGGTTTTAAAATAGCAAAATGCGCTTGAGCAAAATACGCAAAAGATTTTACTAAAAATGCAAAAAATTTGCAATGAATTCTATTTGCAATCTTGTAAAAGCAATTGATATTGGAACGGTGCTTCAATACTTTGGCGTCTAACAACTCTGTGTTACCTTCATTTTGCAACGTGTTAATTATACTCTGCAGTATTTCATCGCATCGCAATTCTAACATAGCAAAATACGCAAAAGATTTTACTAAAAATGCAAAAAAATTCGCAATGAATCCTAGCAGCAATCTTGTAAAAGCAATTGATATTGGAACGGTGCTTCAATATTTTGGCTTCCAACACCTCTGCGTTACCTTTCTTTTGCACGATTTAATTATACTCTGCAGTATTTCATCACTTCGCGGTTCTAACATAGCAAAATACGCAAAAGGTTTTACTAAAAATGCAAAAAATTCGTAATGAAACCTATTTGCCATCTTGTAAAAGCAATTTACACGTTAACTGCCGCAGTGGTCATCGGTGACCGGCGCAAAAGGTGTCACGAAAAATTAAAAAAAAAAATACCCAATCGGTAGCGCTTATAATTTTGTAAATGCAATTAATATTAAATAGTGATACAATTCTTTGGTCTTCGATACCTTTTCATTATTTTCATTTTGCACAATTCAATCATATTCTGAAGTACTTCATCACGTTGCGGTTTCAATATAGTCAAATACACACGGAAGTCAAAGTGTTAATCATACTCTGCAGTATTTCATCGCATCGCGGTTCCAACCTAGCAAAATACGAGTACGCTTGGCAGTCAATGTGTTAAGTGAAGTCGTGCGGTGGTATTAACCCTTTGACTGCTTTGGACCCATATATGCGTCCGCCGAAATTTATCGGTGTCCACTATGGGCGCATATACGCGTCCCCAGTCATTTCGATTTCTTACTTATTGCAGCCACAATTATCAATGTACGAGATGGATACAGATTCGTTCTTTATCAGATCATTTTCCTGCATTCAAAATGGTATAAATTTCCTGCGTCAAATGGTATTCGGCAGTCAAAGGGTTAAGGTTGCGTTTGATTTCCAGAAATGATGCTGCGATGTTACTGACAGCAAATAGGGAGTATGGATGCAGATCGGCTGAAGTGTTGCGCAACACTAATTTAGTAGTGCGGCATTCTTATTTTGGAAGATCCAGCGACATTTCTTAAGAAGGCTTTAGTCGCAGGATTTAGAACAGTCCTCCGCATGTGATATCGTCCGACTAAAAAGTTCGGTAATTCGTTCGTTGTTTATCGCGATTCCCGCCTCTACTTATAATCATAGAACGATTTAACGTTTCGTTGACATTGTGCTTAGCTTCGGGTGGTTTACAAAGACACTCCTGCGACATTTCTTAAAAACCTTTCATCGATGCTGTTGACGGTGCGTCGCAGGATTTAGTAGAACAGTCCTCCTCATGTAATATCGTCCTCCTAAAGACCTCTGAAATTCATGATCTAATGATAATTCGCTATCATTTACACCTACTTATAATCACAGAACAATTGAACGTTTCATTGACATTATCCTTAGCTTCATGTAGTTTAGAAAAGACACTCCGGCGACATTTCTTAAAAACCTTTCATCGATGCTGTTGACGCTGCGTCGCAGGATTTAGAGCAGTCCTCATGTAACATCGTCCTCCTAAAGACCTCTGAAATTCGTTCGTTCGCTATCGCGATTCCCTCTACTTATAATCACAGAACAATTGAACGTTTAGCTGACATTGTGCTTAGCTTCATGTGATTTAGAAAAGACGCTCCGGCGACATTTCTTAACCCTTTGACTGCTGAATACTTCCGGTCGAAGCGCTCGCAAAGGACGAAATACTTTTCACTAGTGTGAAATCTGTTGATTGATCATGTAAGACGCAACTAAGGTCTAATGATAATTCTTCATTTACACCAAATTAAATAATGCAAGAGAATTGTTTGATAAGGAAAGCATCTGTATTCAGCTCATACATTGATAATTATGGCTGCAGTAGGTAAGAAATTGAAACGATTGGGAAACGCATATGTGCGCCCATAGTCTATACCGATAGATTTCGGCGCACGCATATATGCGTCAATAGCAGTCAAAGGGTTAAAAATTTCTTTCACGTCGACTGCGTATTGTTGATGCTGCGTCGCAGGATAAAATACTGCACAGTCCTGATGTAACATCGTCCTAAAATAAAGACCTCTGCAATTCGTTCGTCCAAAATATTGCGACCATTCTACTTATAATCACAGAACAATTGAACATTTCGTTGATATTGCGCTTAGCTTCGTGTGGTTTATAAAAGACACTCCAGCGACATTTCTTATAAACCTTTCATCGATGCTGTTGATGCTGCGTCGCAGGATTTAGAACAGTCCTCCGCATATAACATTGTCCGACTAAAAAGTTTCATAATTCGTTCATTCTACGTCGCGATTCCCGCCTCTACTTATAATCATAGAACGATTGACATTGTGTTTGGCTTCATGTGATTCAGAAAAGACACTCTAGCGACATTTCTTAACAACCTTTCATCGATGCTGTTGACGCTGCGTCGCAGGATTTAGAACAGTCCTCCTCGTGTAACATCGTCCTCCTAAAGACCTCTGCAATTCGTTCGTCCTATATCGCGATTCCCTCTACTTATAATCACAGAACGATCGAGGCCGTTTGTCACGGAACGCCCTCGCGTCCCGCGCAAAATCGACGCGAAATTCATTTTGCCCCTCGACCCTCACACTCGCACGCACGCGTGTGTGTCCGTACACACGGAGCCGCTATCGACGGTCGGGCCGATGCTCGGTTCCCACCGGGAAAGAAATTCATCGCAATCAGAAAACCGGCTCTGCCAAACGACGATATACGCCCCCACCCCGCCACCCTATCGTCCCGACTCACCCCCTCCCCTTAACCGTGGATTCCTCGGAATTCCGCGGGTGGTGACTGGCGGTGGCGACCGCGTGCGCTTCGCGATAAGCTCCTCCACCAATACTGGCAAACAAACCGACACGAACTCTCTTTCTCCCTCTTCGTCCTTCTCCCTCGCTCTTTCGTCCTTCTGCATTTCGCTCTTTCTCCCGCTTTCACCGTCATCGGCACCCGAAAGTTCGGGGGAGGGGTGTGTATCAAGTCAGACACTGCCATCCCTCGCTCGAATACTCACCCCCTTTCACCTTCAACCCCCTTTAGTCCTCTTTCACCTCCCCTCTTGGAGTACTGCTATCACTAATACCGCTGGTATGGGCTGCCTCGAGGTCGATCGATCTACCGAGAATCCGTTATCTTCGTCCCAGCCAGCGGAGATATATATCTGACGGGGGTGACTTTTACTGGCACTGAGGATGGCGTGGGATGATAATTTTCGTCTGACGAGAGGGGCTTGGCTGCAGGGAATGGGGATTTGATTGGAATTCGTTCGGGTTGTCTTTGTGTTCAATGTAATCGCTGTTGAATGTATATGTTATGTTTATATTAATGTCCATAATTCAGAATGTGTGTAGTCAAAAAGTAAACGCGTTATATATATATATATATATATATATATATATATTTGATTGGAACTCGGTCGGGTTGTCTTTGTGTTCAATGTACTCGCTGTTGAATGTATGTGTTATGTTTATATTAATGTCCATAATCCAGAATGTGTGTAGTCAAAAAGTAAACGCGTTATAGGATACCGTCTTGATCATTAACTTAGACAATGTGACTCTTCAGGAAAGAACGAACGCATCATGGGGATGCGAATGGGGATTTGATTGGAACTAGTTCGAGTTGTCTTTGTGTTGAATGTACTATATATACGTCATGTTTACATTAACACTTTAACGACCGCTAGCCGATTAATTGACTTTTCGGTTCCAATTGCTATTTACCGGTAGCCGATTAATCGACTTTTCACTGGTCAACGGTTATATTAGATAAAATAAATATCAGATGATATTATGACAATTCTAAATGACAATAAAATTACACTGGTTTGAAACAAAAGGATTCTCAACAACACATTCAGTATTTTTCAGTTATAAAGCTTTATAAATAGGCACATACACAATTCCTGCGCGATATCCAAAACAGAGTCGGTCGTTAGTGAGTGGCATCTTCAGTCAATAGCGGTCGGTAAAGTGTTAATATCCACAATTCAGAATGTGTGTAGCCAAAAGATAAAGGCGTTGTACGATAACGTCTTGATCATTAAGTTTAGGTAGTGTGATTCTTCAGGAAAGAACCAACGCATCATGCACTCTACATACACAGCATGTCCAGTTATTCGCTTGATTGCAGGGAATGGGGATTTGATTGGTATTCGTTCTGGTTATCTTTGTGTTGAATATATATGTTATGTTTATATTGATATCCATAATTCAGAATGTGTGTAGTCAGAAGGTAAAGGCGTTGTACGATAACGTCTTGATCATTAACTTTTGGTAGTGTGATTCTTCAGGAAAGAACCAACGCATCATACACTCTACATACACAGCATGTCCAGTTATTCGCTTGGCTGCAGGGAATGGGGATTTGATTGGAATTTGTTCGGGTTGTGTCGAATGTGTATGTTATGTTTATATTAATATTCATAATTCAGAATGTGTGTAGTCAAAAGATAAGGCGTTGTACGATAACGTCTTGATCATTAACTTGAAGTAGTGTGATTCTTCAGGAAAGAACCAACGCATCATGCACTCTACATACACAGCATGTCCAGTTATTCGTCTTGGATGCAGGGAGTGGAGATTTTATTGGAATTCGTTTGAATTGTCTTTGTGTTGAATGTACTATGTGTATGTTATGTTTATATTAATGTCCATAATTCAGAATGTGTGTAGTCAAAAGATAAACGCGTTATAAGATACCGTTTTGATCATTAACTTTAGGTAGTGTGATTCTTCAGGAAAGAACCACCGCATCATACACTCTACATACACATAAAGTCCAGTTATTCGCACACAGCGCAAATCTTCATCCAATGGACCTGTTCACTCTACTGCCAATAATATTTTATTCCCACCTTCATCGACGGCAATACACAAACAGCCTCCCAACTTAGAGATGCTTCACGAAAGTACTCCTGACTTCATAAAAATTCGATTGCCTACTATACCTCACCTTCACCCGTAATACTTGTACTTTTAATAAAACCCGCTACGACTCTACACATTCAAGTATTGACACACCGTCAAGACACGCATTCCATCGATCCGTTTATTCTATAGCCAATAATATTTTATTCCTACTCTCATCCGCAACAATTCTCAGACAGCCTCCCAACCTAGAGTCTCCCGGCGAAATTACTCGTAATTCCGCAAAAATTCGAGTGCCTACTATATCTCATCATCATGCGTAATACTTATACTTTTAATAAAACGCGCTACGACTCTACACTTTCAAGTATTGACACACCGTCAAAACACGCATTCCATAATATTGGGTCTGGGAAAAAGTTCGTGACGTTATTTTAGTAAAATTCAACTGTTTTTCTTATAGCGTGAAAATTGATTAATTTAAACCAAATATTTTTAGTAATTGGACGACAAGAGCGTGACACATCTTTCACATCAAAATTACCAGATCGAAAGCCAGCGAATCATTTCCGCACAGCAGATTTTGATAAAGTACCTTCACCGTACACAGTACAAACTTTTTCACAAGCGTGCGCAGTGTTCTTCTCTTTGTCGTAATAATGTTACAAAATGTAGCGTAATTTTTCATTATTTTTCTCAATTTTCAAACGCAAACAACTTTCTAACCACTTCACCAATTTCGATGTTTATACACTCAAAGTAACGCACGAAGTGTCACTACTCCAACAAGCGTTTAGTGGTGTTGCTGCGATCTGTGTTTCCTGAGTTATTTACAATTGCCGTCATCTACCGGGAAAAACGCCACGAACTTTTTCCCAGATCCAATATTTATCCCAGACCCGTCAAAACACGCATTCCATCGATCCGTTTATTCTATAGCCAATAATATTTTATTCTCATTCTCATCCGTAACAATTCTCAGACAGCCTCCCAACCTAGAGTCGTCCGACAAAATTACTCGTAATTCCGCAAAAATTCGATTGCCTACTATGTATACCTCACCATCGCGCGTAATACTTATACTTTTAATAAAACGCGCTACGACTCTACACATTCAAGTATTGACATACCGTCAAAACACGCATTCCATCAATCCGTTTATTCTATAAGCAATAATATTGGGTCTGGGAAAAAGTTCGTGACGTTATTTTAATAAAATTCAACTGGTTTTCTTATAGTGTGAAAATTAATTTATTTAAACCAAATATGCTCCATTATTATCGACAATGTTTCGCCATTTTTCGGGTAGAGCCACGACGCCATCGGTGAAAAATTTCTGTGTTTTCTGATTGAAAAACTGAATCAAGTGGTTTTCACGGGCTTCTTTCGAAACTTAATTCCATTGAGAGAGTTCTGCAGAGATCTGAACAAATAATAGTCAAAGGGTGCTATGTCTGGACTATACGATGGATGCATCAATACTTGGTTTAAATAAATTAATTTTTGGACATTTTTAAAAAACGGAGCATACTTGGTATAAATAAATTAATTTTTACACTATAAGAAAACCGGTTGAATTTTACTAAAGTAATGCCACGAACTTTTTCCCAGACCCAATATTTTATTCCTACTCTCATTCGCAGCAATTCTCAAACAGCCTCGCAACCAAGAATCTCCCGACCAAATTACTCGTAATTCCGCAAAAATTCGTCTGCTTCTCTATCTTTGCGCGCGGCCTTTACTTTTAATAAAACGAGCCCGGGTGCGTCTGGAATATGAGAAGCGGGGGTGAGACTCATGGTGAGGGATGTCGTTGCGGAATTTATCTTCCCGCTCGCCTCATCGCCCTCTTCGCTCGTATGCATCGATGTTCTTTATCGACTGTTCGGCATATCCTGGCGAGAACATTACGGGCGGGCGACGGTTGATTGATATACAAAGTTGACAAAGTGTGACTCGTCTTTCGTCGCACCGTCGCATCGTTGTCGTTGTCGTTGTCGTTGTTGGTATCGGGGTAATGGCCCGGCAACGACCGTATCTTGCCATTGTGCCACGGATGTACCGCTCCAGCTCTCTGTTCCGTATCTTTTCTCTGGAGAAGGACTGTGGCTCATCCATACGACGATCTGCGCGCTTTCTCTCTTGTCTCTCTGTCCTACGCGTTAAGTTTTCTGGTCTTTCCGTCCGCGCGCCTTAACTTTTTCACTTCCCTTTTTGTCAGCTTAACATTAGCCGTATCTTTTTAGTCTCGCGCCTGCAGTTTTCGACCCTGTGTTTTTGCAATTCGTCTTTTTTGAGGGTGGTCTCTTAGTTATGGGGGAGCTGGCTGGATGTGCTGCTGTACAGATAGTTTTACTGTGGATCTTCTGCGTAAACGACGTTAACCCTTTCGGACCCTGTAGTTTATTACGTTATTTAATTTATTTTACATAACTTAGTGCGTGCAATATTTTATTATGTATATTATTTTTACGAATACGAATTTTACTTTTTTACACAAATATTTCTCAGGATCTCCTTAATCCCTTAACACACAGTTTTTTTTAAACCCGCCAAAAAATAATCAATTTTTTTCTGTAAAAAAACACAATGTAGAACATTGTCTTGGCAAAAAAATTAAAAAATTACAAAAATAATAAAATTATTTATTTTACTTTTGGATTTTGATCCATATTGCAGAATATTGAGCCGAATATTGCAATGTTACAAGTACATGGACTTTTTTACCTTTCTTTTTGAATTGCTATTTCGGAAAAAACATATTTTTATCAGTAAAAATATTTATGTATATTTTTACAGCATAAATAATAATAATACTGGCATTTATTTTAAAAAATTATTCAAAATTTTCTTTTGTGTAATATATTTCAAAGCAAGGTGCAGCACATAGCCCAAGGTTGCAAGTATTACATATGCAATGACTCCTTTTTCTTTTCCTTTTGCTATCCATTGCGAATATTTTGGATCTTCAGTAAAATCTCTTGCACAAGTCATCAGTGACCATCTCTGGCAGTAAAAGTGTTAAATAATGCAAGAGAATTATTTGGTAAAGAAGGGATCGGCATTCATCTCGTACATTGACAATTGTCACTTTCTCTAGTGCTATTTATAGTTTGCCAGTGCTTCCGTTTCTTTATTAATCTGATTTCATTTCGTTGAGTAAGGTGCATTTGGACGAACACCTTGTTTTCATTGGTATACATTTATTAGATTTATCATTTTTTCGATATGTTTTGAAGCGCCTAAGGCTTCCTCTTCAGGAACCTGCGTTAATAATAATACACTATGATTTAAATGTGTGTATTTTGGTATCAGTTTTACATAGTAAAAAGTATGTATGCGGGTGCGAGACAGTTGCATTGTATTTGATTCCTGCCTATACTTAGCATACGATTCTGACGATAAATAACACATAACAAGGGCTTTAAGAATATTTTATTCGACATTTTGCGCTTCTGATAGTGTCACTTCCTCATTACTATCTGATAATCTATCGATAATGCTGATCTGTACATAATCCATATACTCCGAAAGGGTTAAACTCCAAGCCGCTTTGGTCGGCTTGCCATTTAGCACAATGTGTAAATCCATAAGTATAGAAAATGCGTCTATGTACAAACGAACGCTAAGGAGCAGAAACATTTACATTTACTTAAACCGATTCACTAAATTCCATTATAATGATGTAATCATATTGTTAATTATTATATGATTTATAAAATATTATCTCATAAAGTTTGCACTGTCAGTCCCCGGGGGTATCTGTATAATGATTCCAATTACGTATTTAGCTGTATTAATTAACATGTATGTATAGTCCTGTTGTCAAAGAGTCTTGTGAGAAAAAATGCGAATCAAAACACGAAGGCGTTTACGTGTCAAATGATTTAAAAAGTCATTTAGAATAGGTTGATTTAGTGGGGAGATGCTACACTAGCGGACAGTAGCTAAACAAATTGAGCATTTCATACAATACAAATCATGCATTTTAATTTATTGTCATTCAAACATTCGCATATTTTCGATAATTTCATAAAAATTTCATACAGTTCACATAATATCATACAAAGATTTGTGTACTTCATATAGTTCTATTCCAATTTCATACATTTCATACGATACATTTCCCGCAACACATAATTTCACAGTTCCATTCAATGCCAATCATACAAACGTCGATAGCGCAATATTCGATGTGGCACCGCCAAAAAACATGCAACTTTTCTTATCTGCCCCGCGGAAGAACGTGACGAGCGCGATCCCGGATGAAAATGGTGCGAGATAAAAATTAAAGCTTTATTTACTTACCGTCGTCGCATTTTCATTATTTACCTGCCGCGCTCTTACGTTCCGGAAGCGATCTCGCACAAACTGATCTGACTATCGTCGATGCAGCAGTTTCTATCTGCGCGCTCCTCTCTTTTCTTCTGCTATCCTTCCCGTCCCCGCGCTTTCTCTTTCCCTTTCGTCCCGTTCTGCCTCCCGCGCATTCTCTTTCTCGTTCTTTCTCCGACGCGCGCCGTTTCTTTCCCGACAACGAAACGAGAAATAAGAGGAGAGACGCAGCACTTCCTTATCTCTCGTAACGACTGCTCGTTATTAATCGGCGCGCGCTGTTCAAGATACGGTCCCGCCACCCTCTGCTACCCATCCCCCGATATACCGAGCGTACACACGAACACCTACACACAGCTTTGTGAAAATTCACGTACACGCAGAAATTCGCTTGATGTACGTACACGAATGCACACATGTCTTGATTATACGCAGAAATGTACGCACACATGTTTCGGCTACATGCAGAAATATACGAAAACACGAACACCTACATATATCTTTGTGAAAATTCGCGTATACGCAGAAACTCGTCTAATGTACATGCACGGATGCACATATATTTGACTACACGCAGAAATGTACATAGGCATGTTTCGGCTACATGCAGAAGTATACGAAAACACGAATATCTACACACATCTTTGTGAAAATTCACATATACGCAGAAATGTACGCACACATGTTTTGGCTGCATGCAGAAATGCTTGCAGACATGAATATCTACACACATCTTTGTGAAAATTCACATACACGCAGCAATTCGTGTAAAAAGCGTTTGATGTACGTGCACGGATGCACACATGTTTTGACTACACGCAGAAATGTACGGACACATGTTTCGGCTACATGCAGAAATGCACGCACCCACGAACACCTGCATATAACTTTGTAAAAATGCACGTACACGCAGAAATTCGCTTGATGTACGTGCATGGATGCACACATGTTTTGGTTACATGCAGAAATGTACGCATACATGTTTCGGCTACATGCAGAAACACATGTAAACATGAACACGTTCACACTTCTTTACTAAAATTCACGTACACATAGAAATTCGGGTAAAAAACGTTCAATGTACGTGTACGGATGCACACAAATTTTGGTTACACACAGAAATATACACACACATGTTTTGGCCACATACAGAAATGCACGCAGCCACGAACACCTACACATAACTTTGTGAAAATTCACGTACACGCAGAAATGTACGCACACATGTTACGGTTGCATACAAAGATGTGCTCATCTATGTTTCGGTTATATATGCAGAAAATGCATGTTTTGATTACGGGCAGAATTTCACGCGCATACGTTTCGTCTAGATTTCTAGGTGCAGAAATGCACGTAGGCGCCCTTTGTCCAGATGTAGAGATTTGAATGTATGTCTGTTGTATGCACACAATTTATATGTACGCCATAAATTATTTGGTGCAGGTGAATGCGCAACGTAACTTCCGCATGATGCGATCGAATGGTCTTTTTATTATCAAGTTTCTTCTTCTGCTGTAGTAAGATTTTACTTAGTCTTACACTTGCCTTTGTTTGCCATTCAGACACCATGCTTTCCCTTTGTTTTCCTTTCAATATTTTTACTGAATTTTGTATGTATTGCGTTCTTCTAATTTCGCCTGTTGCTGACGAAAGTTTTTGGGTAGTCTTCCAATGGCACTTCGTTATCATTTTCACCCATTTGTTTCCCCTTCTAACTTATTTCCTTTCGCCTTGTTTTTTCAGTTTCTTCTAGATTTCATACGTATTGCCTTTGTCCGATTTCGTCTGTTGCTGACATATGAAACCGTTGATTAGTCTTATAATTGTGTTTTTTCTGCCCTTTTTCTTGTTCTTCTCTGTCCTCCTTTTCTTTCTTCCAATTTATATTCCTCCTTCCTTTTTATATATACGCCAAAAATTATTTGATGCAGGTAAATGCGCAACATGGTTTCATATAGTGTGATCGAATAGCTAAATTTTTTGTGTTTTTTCATTATCAAGTTTCTTCTTTTGCTAACGCAAGGTTTTGCTTAGTTTTACACTTGCCTTTGTCTGCCATTTTATCACCTTGTTTTTCCTTTGGTTTTCTTTCAATATTTTTACTGAATTTTGTATATATTCCCTTTGTTTGGTTTCTCCTTTGCTGACGAAAGTTTGGGTTAGTCTTCCAATGGCGCTTGTTTATCATTCTCGCCCCTTGTTCCCCTTCTTCTAACTTATTTCCTTTTGTCTTGTTTTTTCAGTTTCTTCTAGATTTCGTACGTATTGCCTTTGTCCGATTTCGTCTGTTGCTGACATATGAGCCGTTGATTAGTCTTATAATTGCGTTTGTCTGCCCTCTTTCTCGTTCTTCTCTGCCCTCCTTCTCTTTCTTCCAATTTATTTTCCTCCTTCCCTTTCGCTCCCCCTCGTACTCATTTCCGTATCAGGCTACGATACCGAAGAAATCGGCAATGCATGTGCGTCTCTCTCGCCTCTCTCAAATCTCTCGCACACACAATGATTTATTATTTTTATCTCAACGTGGCTGCTCCTCGCTCGGACTGCCACGAAGCAGGAGTGCGCACAGGATGCACAGTAGATAGAGGTGAGGGAAGACATGGGGGAGAAACCAAAGGATTTCTCGTGGTTCACTGAAAAAAGAGTTGTTTAATTTTATCCTGTTAGCCCTTTGCACTCGAAGTCTGCCTTTCAAGCATCAACAATATGCTGTGGTGAAGAATAAAAATATTGTGATTTACAGGTAGTTTCAATATTTTATGCGGCATCATACTTTACGGGCAATTTAAGGTATACGAATGGATTCATAAGGAATCTGTCAAAACTGATATTTCAAGTTTGACGTATATGTATATACACGCCTGCAAAAGGTATCAATTTTATTTTGAAGAGGAAAAACTTATGGATTTTTAAATGTCATATATTCGTACACAGATTAGTTTCGAACAAAACTTTGTGAAATTCTACTTTTTCAATTAATTTTGTATAAACATATTGGAAACTTGTATAATGTGTATTTATATAACAAATATTGAAACTACTTCATATGCATTTAATCGGTCAAATCATGACGATATAATTTATACCTGCATTTCGATTTCGTCTAATTTCATATTTTATTACACATAAATGAAGGAATATACAATGCGCCATGGCAAATAATGCAATTAAAAACGAGTTGTGTAAAGATAAGAGTGATGATCCACTTTTGTGTGACAAACGTGAAAATCATTCAGAAAAATTATCTTGTCTATTCAATCGAAAATACTAGAAAGCAACATGCTTATTAAATTCTGTAAATTCTGGGATATCTTGAAAATGAGTACATTTTAATTATAATTTCTAATTTCCAATTAAAATGTTCGTTTATGAAATATTCACACTGTAACTATAAAAACACTACCTTTTGCGTTAAACGTATACATTTTGTTTCAAATATCGTTAATAATGTATAATATTATAAAACATAATGGATATATTATGTAGCCATAAAAATACTTTGAATCGCTGCAAGCTTTAACCGCGAAACAAATTAAGCTGAGCCTTTGACGTGTATATTGCTTCACCTGCACTTTGATCCTAATCATTACAATCCTCCGCCGATATCCGAAGCATTCTCGTTCGCATATTATCTGACACATAAATAAAGAACTATACTATTTACCATGGCAAATAATGCAATTAAAAACGAGTTGTGTAAAAATAAGAGTAATGATGCATTCTTATGTGACGAACGTGAAAATAATTCAGAAAAATTATCTTATCTGTTCAATCGAAAATACTATAAGGCAATACGCTTATTATTGTAAATCCTGCGATCTCTTGAAAATGACTAAATTTTAATTATAATTTCTAATTAAAGTGTTCGTTTATGAAATATTCACACTATAATTACAAAAACACTACCTTTTACGTTATATTTATACATTTTCTTTCAAATATCGATAATAATATAATATGAAATATAATCGATATATTATGTAACCATTAAAAATACTTTGAATCGCTGCAAGCTTCAGCCGCGAAACAAATCGAGCTTAGTTTTTGACGAGTATCACTTCACTTGCACTTTGATCATAATCATTACAATACTCCACCATTAACTCTGAGTTTTTTAAAGATAAGAGTAATGATCCATTTTTACGTGATGAACGTGAAAATTATTCAGAAAAATTATCTTGTCTGTTCAGTCAAAAATACTAGAAAGCAACATGCTTATTAAATTCTGCAAATCCTGCCATTTCTTGAAAATGATTGATTATAATTTCTAATTAAAATGTTCGTTTATGAAGGATTCACATCATAATTACAAAAACACTACCTTTCACGTTAAATTTATACATTATATTTCAAATACTTTGAATCGTTGCAAGCTTTAGCCGCGAAACCAATTAAGCTTAGTTTTCCACTAGTATTGCTTTATCTGCCCTTCGATCCTAATCATTACAACACTCTGCCGATGACGGAAGCATTCTCGTTCGCATATTTTATTACACATAAATAAAGAATCATACTATTCGCCATGGCGAGTAATGCAATTAAAAACGAGTTGTGTAAAGATAAAAGTGATTATTCATTTTTATGTGACGAACGTGAAAATCATTCAGAAAAATTATCTTGTCTATCAATCGAAGATACTAGAAAGTAACACGCTTATTATTGTAAATCTTGCCATCTCTTGAAAATGACTAAATTTTAATTATAATTTCTAATTTCTAATTTCTAATTAAATATAGATAATTGATCCTAATCATTAGAAAACTCCGCCGATAACCGAAGCATTCACGTTCGCTCTTCCTCTTCCCGCATTCACCATTTTCCACGCTTTTTTATCGGACAGATTTCATGTCGCGGATTCGCCGGAAAGTCCGATAGAAAAATTCGCTAATCCTTCTTGTCACGTCGGACGTTGAGACACTCTTTATCGTCCGCACCGTGCGATTTCGTTCGTCAAAACTGCGGAGGAACCCTGCGAGAAACAGCCGGCGGTTAATTTAGCGCGCGAAGGAGAACGACGTTTGATACATAGAAAGTCGATAATTTTATTTTTCCGCCAAAACTGGTTCGCGTCACCGTCCCTCGCATGTTCCGCTTCTCGTCGTCCTCTTTTTTTCTATAATGGGCCACACGATATCTTTCCCCAGTCACGTCCGTTTCACGAATTTTATCGGCTGTCACGTTTCGTACGTTACACGGTTACACGCTCGCCGATGCGGCTTTATCAATATCCATGTCCGAGTGTATTAAAAAGTATCAAAAGTTGGAGGATAATGCGATAGAGAATAATGCGCTCAGTCCCGAAAGTTGGCGGGCAACAGTTGACGGGCGAGAAAGGCTGTAGTTCGTTTTTAATATCCGCGATGGTATTGAAAATAATCAAAAGTTTCCTCGCGCATGTTAAAACTGTTTCATTTCTGGCTGTCTCGTTGGAAAATTCCTGACGTTTATGTAGGCGCTCCGACCAATTCGATGTTTCTAGTTTCCAATTTTGTAGTATAGGTGGATAGGGTAGTATACTGATTTTTAGTCATCGAAATATTTGGAAAGACTAAACTAGTTAATAGAAAACGATACATTATTCTCTCTAATTTTGACGAAATTGAATACATGTGTTTTGATAATTTTGTTTCACACAAAATTTTCATGTACTTGTAGGCATTTCACTTTTAATTTGATGTCAACCTTAACAAACACGTGTATATATCACTAGACCAGGAGCAGTTAGCGACAAAGGCTGTAGTTCGTTTTTAATATCCGCGATGGTATTGAAAATAATCAAAAGTTTCCTCGCGCATGTGAAAACTGTTTCATTTCTGGCTGTCGCGTTGGAAAATTCCTGACGTTTATGTAGGCGCTCCGACCAATTCGATGTTTCTAGTTTCCAATTTTGTAGTATAGTTGAATACGGTAATGTGCTGATTTTTAGTCATCGAAATATTTGGAAAGACTAAAACAGTCAATAGAAAACGATACATTATCCTCTCTAATTTTGACAAAGTTCAACAGATGTGTTTTAATCATTTTGATTTACGCGAAATTATGTATGAACTTGTAGGTATTTTATTTTTATTTTGATGCCTATCTTAACAATTGAGCAGTTAATTGTACGCGTATATATAGCTAAACTAAGAGCAGTAAGCGAGAAAGATAGTTCGTTTTTAATATCCGCGATGGTATTGAAAATAATCAAAAGTTTCCTCGCGCATGTGAAAACTGTTTCATTTCTGGCTGTCTCGTTGCAAAATGCCTGATGTTTATATAGGCGCTCGAACCAATTCGATGTTTCTAGTTTCAAATTTTGTAGTATAGTTGAATATGTGCTGATTTTTAGTCATCGAAATATTTGGAAAGACTAAATCAGCCAATAGAAAACGATACATTATTCTCTCTAATTTTGACGAAGTTGAACACATGTGTTTTGATCATTTTGATTTATACAAAGTTATTCCTGACCTTGTAGGTGTTTCACTTGTATTTTGATGTCAAACTTAACAATTTAACAGTTCATTACACGCGTATATATCACTAGACCAAGAGCAGTTAGTGATAAATAAACGGTAATACTGTATAAATAAGCACAGGACACACCGAAGCTTAACTCAAGTGTACAAAAACGTATCAAAGAAAGAAGACATGTTATAGACAAAACCGATAACATCCAGCGGCAATGAGTCGATTTTAATTTCTCGCAAATTTCTTAACAAATTGCTTTTCGGACACTTTAGTACGCAAATGCATTTTGAAAAATGTGTATTAGTTAAAATGTTTTTATTGGTTGCATCTTTATATTCTAAATTGCTGTTGGAATCATTTATCTTAGTTTCCTACTTTTTACAAATATTTTTTTAAACAGTATATTTTATCTAGGTGATTTTTTTTTTGCAAGCTTTTTTTATTTTATACAGGATTTCGCATATTTGTTGAGTTGAGTTAATGAATTTTTTATTGACGTTGTGTCCGTGCGTCAAAAAACAGAAGGCAGCGTTACCTTACCGAATTGGCGCTTATAAAGAACTTAATTCTACGGAGATTCTATCTGAGACTAAAAAATATTTCGTGAGTGTAACATGCATTTGCAGCCTAAATATTAACTGTTCTGTAATGGGTTAATTAGAATTCTCTTGACCAAGTGACGATACCTTGACAATTTTGTCCGTGACCGAAGAGCAAAGAGACATAGTTACCATCTGACAAACATTTTCTGGTTACTAAATAAAAGTCCCTTCTTCCGCCTGTTTTCTTGAGATTATCGAAATATGTAAAAAGTTCACCTTGAAGTGTATCGCAGAAAAGTATTATATATATATATATATATTTGAGATCCAGGGTCCTCTAACTGGCGAGGGAAGGTCGCCTATGGTCCTCAATTATTATATTGATGTATCATAGGTGACGAGTTTATTGAATTGTGATATTTTGTTGCTTAGTAGTCAGTTGACGATAAAGCGTAAAGACGATAAGACGTAAAGATGTAAAGACGAAACGACGTAAAGACGAAAAGGCGAAACGACGAAACGACGAAAGATTAGGAAATAAGATGAAAGTGTTTTGTTTGTGTTGTTATTATTTACAAATATTATTCTTTCTAGTTTCACGTATTTAAATCCTACACATATATATATATATATATATGTGTATATATATATATATATATGTATATATATGTATATGTATTTTATTGTTTATAAATATTATACTCTCTAGTTTCACAATATATTTAATTTATAAATATATATATATATATTATATATACTGTATGGTCGTATATATATATATATATATATATTAGGATTAGTATTAGTATATGTTATACGAAAGACCAACTAAACTCTTACAGGCGAAAATAAAAAAGCGTCGTTCCCTACCGGTTTTGAAAAATAAATAATTTGAGTCCTTTGAAACTGTTGACCTGCTCAACATTTATTCCATAACACTACCTGTACACTTGTTCCTAGATTTACCGAATATCGCGTATCGCGAAGCACGTAGAACAATTTCGCAGTCCTATCCATTGAGGGTTGAAGTTTTCCGGTTGCCGTCGATGAGAACCACTGGGCCATAGATCACCCGGCAATAGATAGACTCCGCTCCCCCACGTTGTTGCCTGATTGCGCTTTTCCTCGATGCTTGCTGCACCGCCGTCATTGTGCGGCGAAAATCTATGCACCTATGTACTTATCCATCTATGCACCTGCTTATACGCGAGCCGCCTTCTTATGCCGATGCACGATACAATCTATTTACAATTCCAACTCGGAGTCGCCGAAGTGTACGCGTAATTTAACGCGCCATTTCTTGTGTGCGATAGTGATTGTGAAAGCCACATAAGTCGGGAACTCGAAGAAGTTATGTTATGGGTCTTGTATCGCAAATTTACCCTTTCGCGCTGATCACACCCACTTTTGTGCAGAACACTTTTACTCTTTTGCGAATTGTATAATTTAGGAGGAATAGTAAAAGTTTCTTAAGATGAGCTGATATTTTAAATTACGCGCCATTTTTTGTAGTGAACATAGAGTGTTAACCAGTTAAAGCGTGTTTGACGTGTATACACGTTTGACGTGTATACACGTCGTGTAAAATAAGAAATTACCATTGACTATCAAAACTCGACATTTCAATAAAATTTCATAACAATTTGCCGGTCGCCAATGTGTTAACACGTTGCCGTGGGTATTTTACTATATTAAAACTGCAACGCGATAAAGTACTATAGAATATCATTGAATTGTGTAAAATGAAAATAATGCGAAGGCACCGGAGACCAAAGAATTGAATCAATTTCTCCTCTGAGATTTCATAACAGATATTTTTGGGGATAGAATAATTGAATGAATTTGTAACTATTTGGTTTATTATCAAAATGTCGACATATGAAACGTAGCAATATGTTAGAATAATAATGATGAGTTTGACCCTAAGGCTTTGTATTAAATTTTGTCGAGGAACGTTTTAATGCATAAATACTGTGATGCCTAACTATATTTGGATAATTGTTTTCAAACGTATCATACAAAAGAAAATGCAAACTTCAATAATACGATGCCATGCCCAGAATGCCAAATGTGAAGTTTGTGAGTAACGAGGTTCGCAACCACTGATAATAGCATGGAAAAAAGTACAAGTATTGTCAATTTTTAAATAAGAATTTTCTATCTTTGTGAATGCATTCCCATAAATTTAGGCATTGTCGATTTTAATGCGGCAATTTTAAATGATCCGCACTTAAATTTTACTATTTTTCAAGCAGTACGATTAAATCCGTTACATTTAAATATTGTCAATTTTTAATGAGAATTTTGTATTTTTGTAAATGTATTATATTTTCATTAATTTAGGCATTGTCGATTTTAATGCGGCAATTTTAAATGATCTACACTTAAATTTTACTAATTTTCAAGCAGTACGATTTTAAATCCGTTAAATTTAAATATTGTCAATTTTTAAATAAGAATTTTGTATTTTTCTAACTGTATTTCCATAAATTTAGGCATTGTCGATTTTAATGCGGTAATTTTAAATGATCTTCACTTAAATATTGCTAATTTTCAAGCAGTACGATTAAATCCGATAAATTTAAATATTGTCAATTTTTAAATGAGAATTTTGTATTTTTGTGAATGTATTTCCATAAATTTAGGCATTGTCGATTTTAATGCGGCAATTTTAAATTATCTACACTTAAACATTACAAATTTTCAAACGGTACGATTAAATCCGTAAAATTTAAATATTGTCAATTTTTAAATAAGAATTTTGTATTTTTGTGAATGTATTTCCATAAATTTAGGCATTGTCGATTTTAATGGGGCAATTTTAAATGATCTTCACTTAAATATTGCTAATTTTCAAGCAGTACGATTAAATCCGATAAATTTAAATATTGTCAATTTTTAAATGAGAATTTTGTACTTTTGTGAATGTATTTGTATAAATTAAGCATTGTCGATATTCATGCGGCAATTTTAAATAATCTTTACTTAAATATTGCTAATTTTTAGCAGTACGATTAAAACTGTTAAATTTAAATATTGTCAATTTTTAAACGAGAATTTTATATTTTTGTGAATGTACTTTCATACCTTTAGGCATTGTCGATTATCAAGCCGCAATTTTAACACTAAACGTTCCAAGCGGGGTCAAATGACCCCTTTCAAAATTTACTTTAAAATCATGGATTCATTCTCATTTCTTCTGCTCATTTGATTTTCTGTACATTCTTATATCATCTAATTCTTGATTTCCTCACCATAATAAATTAGGAATTTCTTTCTGAAAATCAACGTTTATTTCATAACGGGTCAAATGACGGGTAAGAATAGGTAGGTCTAAAGTACCGGTACGTTTAGTGTTAAACAAGAATGAAACAGAAGCAAATACCCTGATATTTCGTCGAACGTTCTTCGATATTCGTTAGGTACCAGCGTGTCGCATTAGTGGAAGAATTCTTTCGCAAATGGAACGGGGCGATAAGTGTCGATAAGTTGCAGGGGATGTACGAGAACGATTGTCCTTGGAGTTGCAGCGTTAACTAACGACTCGATGAAAACCTCGTTGTCTTCGAGTTTCTCCGCCCGCGTTGTGATACGCTACCGGGGAAAGATAGATATTAGCCTTCTCTCTCGAAAGCCCTCCGCCCAACGTGTGCCGGCGTCGCTAAATTCTCCGCTTGATTGCTAAGAAATTACCCGGTAATATACGGCCGCCGGGGTGAGCTTAAGGGACCGCCGTCGATTCTGCTTCTTCCCACGATTTTCGAACTGCGCGGCATTTAATGTCCGCCTCCGCAACTCCTGGCAAAGTAAGGCAACCGTCTGCTTTTTCATCTTCAGCTTTCTTTTCATTTTCAATCTCGACACTTTTCGCCGGTGTTTTGTTCGCTTCGGTGAACAAAACGGTATTATGAATACTGGGATTTTTAGGTAATTTTTCTGTTGTGACAGAAGAAACGGAATTTTGAGAATAATGTATACGTAGTACCGGTATTATAGTGGTAGATATTGTAGAAAAGTGAGTGACGAGTTAACTAAGATGGAATTTCAGTAGAATTAGTCTAATAATATTATGCGACACATACCATAGAAAAATAAAAATTGACTGTTGGAAATTGCTAAATTATAAGGTTATCGTATAACATGTACGCGCTTTTATTTTCTGCTATGTTCCTGCGAATCTTACTACAAATGATAAATCATATATTACACAAATATTTTTTCCCAAATAATTTTTATTTATATATATATTGATAAATGATTTTCATATTTTTGAAACCATATTCTTTGCGACTATATGTCATCAAATATATATACCGGTATGGATGTCAAATAGCAGTAAGAAATGTGTGAAAATACTGACAGTGAACATAAAATATCGGATTTAAAAATTTTACGACGTAACGGTTATATTACAGCGATCTTAAAACAAATACCGGTATAATACCGAAAACTTAAGATATATCGATATTCAGTCTCTGGCTCGTTTTACCTCTGCACCGGAACGAAAGTATTAATGTTAGAATAATTACCATGACAAAATATTACACAGTATATTTCAATTCTATAAAATTATCGCGCGTAGTGCATTAATCGCCAGTTACATATATTACATATATTAATCGCCAATTACATATAATGCCTACAGTGTACAAGTACCTTCAAGCAATGATATCGTATTCGAAAATCATAGGCATAGTATTTCTGCACTGTTTTTCAGTCTGTTACTCAATTACTAATTCGTTTATCTTTCAACTGTTACTTCCTTTTCTTGGCATCGGTCTTTTAAAAACTATTTAATTAAGTACTTATTATATATAATATAATTATTTATCTTGAAAAGTATTTAATCAATTGCTTAATTGAAATTGGCCTTGCGGTAGACAATATTATGCTAAGAAAAAACGTTAAAATTTACAGTAGAACGATAACAAAATATATTATTAAAGAAGATACAATATTTTGCGAAGATTTTGACGATAAACTGCACTTTTCCTTGCCTTGTTTTAATACAGTGCATCGCTATGTGTTTATTTGAATGTTTAATGTAACATAATTATTAATGTTATAATGTTATAATGTTTGTATATAATATAATTATTCTCTTTAAAACTATTAAATTAAATATTCAATTGAAATTGGCCTTGCGGTAAACAATATTATGCTAAGAAAAAAACGTTAAAATATACAGTGGCACAATAGCAAAAGATATTATCAAAGAAGAGACAATATTTCATGAAGATTCTGATGATGAATCACACATTTTTTTGCCTGGTTTTAATACAGTACATCACCACATGTTTATTTGAATCTTTAACACAAGAAGAAATAATATTGACATGTTCGCACGTGGACCATTTATTTGAAACCACTATTCTAATATTAGTTCCATTTACAAAATTATCAACGTTATCATTCACGAATTTCACGCATGTTTATCCGATTTAGACATGCTGGCCACTTATAGTCATATATCTGTAACCCGTAACATTGTAGTGCACCGAAATCTTGCATTTTTGTCGGTTATAATACATCAGATTTCCTGTTTTTAAAAAAAATGCGTCTTTGAACAATTTTTAGGAGGTGCTCCCTTCGTTTGTCGGTTCCTTTCAGTTTTTGCACTTTCGTGGTTGTCTTGTTTCCTTCGTGAGACGGTCTTTCATGGTTCTAATTTCTCAGTCTTCCCCTGGGCAAGCCCTTTTCACCTGTAACGCAGCAGTAACCTGGTAGTTAGGAAGTAACTGCTACCGCTCGGCCCATTAGCCAGCGGAGAGACGTTATAGGCGTGTCGAAGGGGGCGGGAACGAAGTGTCGAGGGTTGAAATCATGGTGGTAGTTTCTGGTAACTCGCACTTCGCCTCCGATAGCGTCGGAAAACGATGGACGATGACACGCCGCTCTCTCTCTCTACTCTCTTCTCTGTCTCGAACGTTAGATCGATAACGAATAGTTCGTATCATTATGTATTAGCAGAATTAGGCGTTACTCGAGGAAGATTGAAGAAATATTCCTATGAAATTCTTATCCGAGCACGAGTTCTTCGAATAACGAGCAAATAAGTGTCAGGCAAAGTGTTTATCACTAAATATCCTTTGCGAAGATAGAAGAAACATTAATTTAACATTATCCTAGTACGAGTTCTTCGAATGACGAACAAATAATTATCAGGCAAAGTGTTTATATCACTAAGTAGCCGTTACGAAGATTGAAGAAATATTAATTTAAAATTCTTATCCGAGTACGAGTTCTTCGAATAACAAGGAAATAGTTATCAGGCTAAGCGTTTGTTGCTAAGTACCCTTTACGAAGATTGAAGAAATATTCGTTTTAAATTCTTATCCGAGTACGAGTTCTTTGAATAACGAGCAAATAATTATCAGGCGAAGCGTTTACTGTTATGTACCATTTAGGAAGATTAAAGAAATATTAGTTTAAAATTCTTATCCGAGTAGTTCGAATAATGAGCAAATAATTATCAGGCAAAGCGTTTGTTGCTAAGTACCCTTTAGGAAGATTTAAGAAATATTAATTTAAAATTCTTATCCACATACCCTTTACGAAGATTGAAGAAATATTGCTTTAAAATTCTTATCCGAGTACGTGTTCTTCGAATACAGAGGAAATAGTTATCAGGTAAAGCGTTTATCACTAAGTACCCTTTAGGAAGATTGAAGAAATATTAATTAAAAATTCTTAGGCAGTACGAGTTCTTTGAATAACAAGCAAATAAGTGTCAGGCAAAGTGTTTATCACTAAGTATCCTTTACGAAGATAGAAGAAACATTAATTTAACATTATCCGAGTACAAGTTCTTTGAATAACGAACAAATAGTTATCGGGCGAAGAGTTTATTACTAAGTACCCTATAGGAAGATGGAAAGAATATTCGTTTTAAATTCTTATCCTAGTACGATTTCTTCAAATAACGAGTAAATAAGTATCAGGCAAAGCGTTTATTACTAAGTACACTTTACGAAGGTTGAAGAAATATTCGTTTTAAATTCTTATCCGAGTTCGAGTTCTTCGAATAACGAGCAAATAATTATGAGGCAAACTGTATATCACTAAGTACCCTTTATGAAGATTGAAGAAATATTAATTTAAAATTCTTATCCGAGTACGAGTTCTTCGAATAACAAGCAAATAGTTATCAAGCAAAGCGTTTATTACTAAGTACTGTTTAGGAAGATTTTAGAAATATTCGTTTTAAATTCTTACCCGCGTACGAGTTCTTTGAATAAAAAGCAAATAATTATCAGGCAAAGTGTTTATCACTAAGTACCTTTTACAAAGATTGAAGAAATATTGCTTTAATATTCTTATCCGAGTACGAGTTCCTCGAATAATGAACAAATAGTTATCGGGAAAAGCGTTTATTGCTACGTACCCTTTATAAAGATTGAAGAAATATTCGTTTTAAATTCTTATCCGAATACGAGTTCTTTGAATAATGAACAAATAGTTATCAGGCAAAGCGTTTATTACTAAGTACCCTTTACGAAGATAGAAGAAATATTAATTTCAAATTCTTATCCGAGTACTTCGAATAACGAGCACATAGTTATCAAGCAAAGCGTTTATTGCTAAGTATCCTTTATGAAGGTTGAAGAAATATTAACTTAAACTTCTTATGCGAATACGAGTTCTTCGAATAATAAGCAAATAATTATCGGGCAAAGCGTTGATTACTAAGTACCCTATGCGAAGATTGAAAAATATTGCTTTAATATTCTTATCCGAGTACGAGTTCTTCGAATAATGTGTGATGGATATGTGGGGTTGATGTTCAATAACAACACTTTGGTTATAAATATAAATAATAACATATATTGAAACCTTTTCTTTCTCACACTTTTCTCTACGCACTTCCGTCTTATCTCATCGTCCACGGCCGAGTCCGGCCGCTGCGTCACCGCACGGTACCGTCGGTTGTTTGGCCCCCCACTCTACGTACCAAAACAAAAGGAAACTATCCCACATAATGAACAAATAGTTATCGGGCAAAGCGTTTATTGCTAAGTATCCTTTAGGAAGATAGAAGAAATATTAATTTAAAATTCTTATCCGAGTACTTCGAATAACGAGCACATAATTATCAAGCAAAGCGTTTATTGCTAAGTATCCTTTATGAAGATTGAAGAAATATTAACTTAAAATTCTTATGCGAATACGAGTTCTTCGAATAATAAGCAAATAATTATCGGGCAAAGCGTTGATTACTAAGTACCCTATACGAAGATTGGAAAAACATTGCTTTAATATTCTTATCCGAGTACGAGTTCTTCGAAAAATGAACAAATAGTTATTGGGCAAAGCGTTTATCACTAAATACCCTTTACGAAGATTGAAGGAATATTGCTTTAAAATTCTTATCCGAGTACGAGTTCTTTCAATAACGAGCAAATAAGTGACAGGCATAGTGTTTATCACTAAGTACTCTTTACAAAGATTGAAGAAATACTAATTTAAAATTCTTTTGCGAGCACGAGTTCTTCGAATGACGAGCAAATAGTTATCGGGCAAAGCGTTTATTGCTACGTGCCCTTTATAAAGATTGAAGAAATATTCGTTTTAAATTCTTATCCGAATACGAGTTCTTTGAATAACGAGCAAATAGTTATCAGGCAAAGCGTTTATTACTAAGTAGCCTTTACGAAGATAGAAGAAATATTAATTTAAAATTCTTATCCAAGTACTTCGAATAACGAGCACATAGTTATCAAGCAAAGCGTTTACTGCTAAGTATCCTTTATGAAGATTGAAGGAATATTAACTTAAAATTCTTATGCGAATACGAGTTCTTCGAATAATAAGCAAATAATTATCGGGCAAAGCGTTGATTACTAAGTACCCTATGCGAAGATTGAAAAATATTGCTTTAATATTCTTATCCGAGTACGAGTTCTTCGAATAATGAACAAATAGTTATCAGGCAAAACGTTTATTACTAAGTACCCTTTACGAAGATACAAGAAATATTAATTAAAAATTCTTATCCGAGTACTTCGAATAACGAGCACATAGTTATCAAGCAAAGCGTTTATTGCTAAGTATCCTTTATGAAGATTCAAGGAATATTAACTTAAAATGCTTATGCGAATACGAGTTCTTCGAATAATAAGCAAATAATTATCGGGCAAAGCGTTTATTGCTAAGTACCCTTTACGAAGATTGAAGAAATATTAATTAAAAATTCTTATCCGAGTACGAGTTCTTCGAATAACAAGCAAACAATTCTCAGGCAAAGCGTTTATTACTAAGTACCCTATAGGAAGATTGAAGAAATATTAACTTAACATTCTTATGCAAGTACGAGTTTTTCGAATAATAAGCAAATAATTATAAGGCAGAGCGTTTATTACTAAGTAGCCGTTACAATTTTGAATAAATAAGAATTAAATCCTTATGCTTATCTTGTCTCGTTGATTTAGTTTATTCGAACCTTCGGCAAATTTGAAAGTTTCGAAGCCTTGTTATGGCGGAAGTTTTGTTTATTATTATGTATTAAATAAATCGGTAGGTAATTACAGATCCTCGCGTCCTCTGCTAGATGTATGTATCCGATTGAAAAAGGTCTTCCCTTGAAAAATTCTTCTCGCACCTCCACATTTTACTTTATTCTTACATTTAACATAAAGAATATGTAATATAAAGTACATTTTTACACTTATCTTTTGTATATATCTATCCTTTGAATATTATAGTTATCCGTGTATATACCATAAAAGGCTTCGAATCTTTAAACCTTATCTGTTATCTATCCGTATAAAATCTTACCCAACACTTCGTATCGACGAGACGTATCGAACAACCGCAGCGAAAAGACGAGGAGATAAAAAACATCGGGCAAGTCGCGAGATCGTAGAAACGGTCGGGGTAAGAATAATTGCGGGAGTTCAAAAATATTGGGTGCGGATTCTACCGGCGTTAAATCTTGTCGGATCGGAACATCAGAAAATCGAGAGAAGGAGAGAGAGATGGAGAACGAAACGCACGGGAATGCATTTCCAAGAATAAATGCCTCGCGATCCGGTGGACCGGTGTCCCGAGGAGGTTCTACGATCTAATTTGTATAATTCGATCGTTCGACGAGATCGTTAAGTAAATGGATAATGCATGAGGGAATGCCGCGCGAACTTTATGTCCGAGAGTACCGTTTCTACACTCCAATGATCGCGCGCGTACGCGATCGTTGGAACTGAACATACGACTTCTGCAAATGGAATCGTTGGTAGGTTGCGAGGGAAAATGTGGTCCGACGGAATTTATAGATTATGTACCATAAATTCGGAGAAAATCAAGCTTGAAAATAGTCGAATCTGCGGAATGTGTTGGCTAGGTAAAATGGCTGGAGGGAATGCATTTGCGGGTTTGGGAAAAAATAGGAAAAAATCAGGGTTTACCGAATCTAAGTGCGCAAAGACAGGTAGTGAACATATGTTTGTAATATATGATCGCGTTACGATTTCGAATTTGTACCATTATTAATAAGTGATGTAGAGGGTTTAACACTACATTCACGAGACGTATCAGTTTGATGGATATCTGCAAGTGCACGACAGATGTATGAAATAGGTGTCTGAGAAGTAAATGACATACAGAATTTCAAAATTAGATACTTTAAAATTAAATGGATTTTTATATACACCCGAATCGTTTCAATAATAAAAATAAGCAAAAATCACACAGATAGGCATAATTCCTGTAATTCTGTTCAATAAATCCGAAACAACTCAAATTAACAGTTCCCGCAAATATAGTGCGAAATACCTGAAGAAACTGCATCTGCACCTTCATAAAAATACGATAAAACGAATCTTTATCAAAAGGAAATGCATAGAAAGAGATACAAAACACACCCCTGTGACGTATATCGTCCTGTCCAATTAAAAGCTGTACCAACATTCCGCAGCATTTGATCACCCGAAAAAAATTCGTCTACGCATTCTTCAAAAATGCCAAAAAATCAATCCCTTCCGAATGAGTATACGCAAAAAATTGTATATACATCCGAATCGTTCCAGTAATAAAAATAAGCAAAAATGTCACAGGCAGGCACAGTTCCTGTAATTCTGCTTAATCAATCCGAAACAACTGAAATTAACAGTTTCCGCAAATCTAGTGCGAAATACCTGAAGAAACTGCATCTACGCCTTCATAAAAAATGCGATAAAACGAATCTTTATCAACTATAAATACATAGAAACGGGTACTAAACACAGACCTGCAACGTATATTCTGCTCACCAATTGAAATCTGTACCAACATTCCGCATCCATATTGAGTATTTGACCACCCTAAGAAAACTCATCTACGCATTCTTAAAAAATGCCGAAAAATTAATCCCCCCCGAATGAGTATACGCAAAAAATTTTATATACATCCGAATCGTTTCAGTAATAAAAATAAGCAAAAATGACAGAGGCAGACACAGTTCCTGTAATTCCGCTTAACCAATCCGAAACAACTTAAATGAACAGTTCCCGCAAATCTAGTCCAAAATACCTGAAGACGCTGCATCTGCACATTCATGAAAACTGTAATAAAGCAAATATTTATCAAACGGAAATGCATAGGAACAGATACTAAACACACACCTGTGACACCTCCTTATCGATTGAAAGCTGTACCAACGTTCCGCAGCGACCGTCTGTATTTTACCACCTGAAGAAAACTCGTCTACGCATTCTTTAAAATCGTTGCAGTAATAAAAATAAGCAAAAATATCACAGATAGACACAGTTCCTGTAATTGTGCTCAATAAATCCGAAACAACTCAAATTAACAGTTCCCGCAAATCTAGTGCGCAATACTTGAAGAAAATGCATCTGCACATTCATAAAGAATGCGATAAAACGAATCTTTATCAAACGGAAATGGATAGAAACAGATACTAAACACACACCTGTGACATCTCCTCACCAACTGAAAGCTGTACCAACATTTTGCAACTACCATGAGTATTTGACCACCCAAAAAAAACTCGTATACGCATTCTTAAAAAATGCCGAAAAATCAATTCCCCTGAATGAGTATATGCAAACACATATCCTAAACATACCTATTCATATAATCACCCATTCCCCCTTTCTCAGCTTCATTTCTACTCACCTAGAGTATTCGCGCCATTAAAGACCCTCAACATTCTTTTATCTCCACACAACCCCGCAAACGTACATCTACACCCCCACCTCGGTGGTCGGGAGGGCACCACCCTGCGTATTAAGAGTCGGGCGATCTCTTGGAATATACCGGGTGGAAAAATTGAAGTGAGCAGCTCATTACGGGTAATCAATAACCGATACATTATCGGCGGCGTTGGCTGGTAGACGAAAGTGGGGAGTGTGCGCGGGGGTGAAAGGTGGTGTCGGGGGTGGCTAAGGGTGGCGTCGACGGGGGCGGTAGACGAGTAGGGGGTTGAATGCTGGTAGCTCATCTCACCACGGAAAGAGGGACGACGTGGGGGTTCGGCGGGGGTGAGTAGGGGGTGAGAGAGGGTGGAGAAGGGGTTCCGATTTACACAAGTATATTGAATTTATTGAGATGAGCCTAGGGATAGCGGCCAGGAGGATATTAGCTGCCTACCAACCACCCCGACGTTTCATACGCCCCCTCCCCCTCCCGACAACCCTCCCACCCTTCTGCGCATTTCATCCTCTCTTCTCCACCCCCGCAGGCCCCGCTCTCTCACTCGCACTCGGCTCTCGTCCTTCTCTACGGACGCCTCCGACGTCCTCTCGCATTTATTAAGATCGCGAGCCTGATTTATGCCAACCGATAGAGCCGCCGAGCACGGTAAGGGGTTGCCGGGGGCGAGGGAGAGCGAGCTGAATACGATTCAAAGCAAATCTAATATCGACGTACTCCTCGATTATCGTAGTACGTTACCGAGGTGAGAGCTCTATAACTATGTATAACTATGTTTGGCTATCTATAACTCTGCGCATTCTATGATTGGTGTGTGGAGAGTTTAGACGTAATGCGGACCTTCGGGGATGTCCACGACGATTTTATAGATGGGCGCTCGGGGTTGGGTGCTTTCGAGAGTTTCGTCGGCACTTTCATATTTTTGGTGGATTCTAGCAATATTGAGAATATCTTATCAGGGCCAAATTGTGTAATTTTATTAATATTGCCATTGTTGTTTTGTGTATTTGCGTTATACATACACATGTGCTCGTGGTTGGGTACTTTCGAGAGTTTCGTCGGCACTTTCATATTTTTGGTGAATTATAATGGGTGAAATATTGGATTGAATTATAATGCCATTGTTGAAATATTGTGCAATAGGTTTCGTCGGCACTTTCATATTTTCGATGAATTATAATGAGTAAAATATTGGCAGTACGTTGCCAGGGCCAAATTGTGTAATTTTATTGGTATTGCCATTGTTGTTTTGTGTGTTTGCGTTTATAGATATCTGCTCGTGGTTGGGTACTTTCGAGACTTTCGTCGACACTCTCATATTTTTGGTGAATTATAATGACTGAATTATAATGGGTGAAATATTGGCAATACGTTGCCAGGGAAAAATTGTGTAACTTTGTTGATATTGTCATTGTTGTTTTGTGTGTTTGCATTTATAGATATGTGTTCAGGGTTGAGTACTTTCGAGAGTTTCGTTGGAACTCTCATATTTTTGGTGAATTATAATGAGTAAAATATTGGCAATACGTTGCCAGGGCCAAATTGTGTAATTTTATTGGTATTGCCATTGTTGTTCTGTGTGTTTGCGTTTATAGATATGTGTTCAGTGTTGAGTACTTTCGAGAGTTTCGTTGGAACTCTCATATTTTTGGTGAATTATAATGAGTAAAATATTGGCAATACGTTGCCAGGGCCAAATTGTGTAATTTTGTTGGTATTGTCATTGTTGTTTTATGTGTGTGCGTTTATAGATGTATGCTCGTGGTTGGGTATTTTCGATAGTTTCGTCGGCACTCTCATATTTTTGGTGAATTAGAATGACTGCATTATAATTAGTGAAATATTGGCAATACGTTGCCAGGACCAAATTGTGTAATTTTATTGGTATTGCCATTGTTGTTTCGTATGTTTGCATTTATAGATATGTGTTCGTGGTTGGGTACTTTCGAGAGTTTCGTCGACACTTTCATATTTTTGGTGAATTATGCTAATATTGAGAATACGTTGCCAAATTGTGTACTTTTATTAGTATTGCCATTGTTGTTTCGTGTGTTTGTGTTTTTGTGAGCTGCATCATTTGTTTGAGAATATCTAAAGCGTTTTGCGCAATATTTTTATTCACAAAAAATAACAGAATCTAGAATATTTTTAGAATACGACAAAAATACACATACTGTCCACGGATTTATAAATATGTATAGTGTTCTGTTGTGCGTGTTTCAATACAGAACCTTTAGCAAAATATGTGTACCCGCAAAAAAATAACGGAACTTCCACAAACGTTAATACGCAAAACACTAATGTCAATACGAATAACGTATACTTTTACACTCTTGTTGCCACTAAATATATTACACATCCACTGCAACTCTTTACATCGGTTCTTTATCTAACTCACCTACTTTCTTTCTGTTTCAGGTAAGTCGCATTCAACACAACCCCGACGTATCCGAGGGTCCACATTCTTGCGTTCCGCCGGTGAGTTTCTAAGCTACTTTAAGGCTGTTAGCCGTTCGTTTCACAATAGCACACTCCCACGATAAATCCGCAGTTCTATCCATCAGTCGCGTCAGCCACGCGACCAACAGCTCCTAGCGCGGCCAGAAGATTATCTAATTTCCATCCAGGACATTTAAATGGACGTTTGTCGCCGGTTGTCCGCCGCTCGTAATCTCGTGAACCCGAGCTAATTTTATCGGTCGCGACAGCCAGCGTTCCCCGTTCCGCAGCCCGCTCGCCCACATTAACTCTTCTCCCGCGAGAAATCGCGTCCTTCGCGTCCTCGGAATCCTTCGCAGAGAATCCTGGCGCGCGCCGCAGCTGAAGGGTCCTGCGGATTCTGCGGCTCGGCAGAGAGCGATCCTGGGATGTCCTTATCTTCGGCGGCCAGCCGACGTTCTACAACTTAACCCTTCCAAGGCAGCGCGGTACAGAGATTACCTTTCCATCCCTCTTCATTCACTGCCTCTCTCGCTCCGTACGTCTTCCCACACTTCGTCCACTTCGCACTCCGCGCTGCCAGTCGACTCCTTCGCGAGTCCTCATCTATGTGCTGTTCTGTCGTGTGCGTTTACGAATATAAAGGTGCATTTAAGCAAACATTGTGGAGCAACAGTTGAGCAATGGGTGAACAACAGTTGATCAGCTGTTGGCGAATTTTACGTATGAGAAGGTGATTGATTGTTCTGAAATATCTACCTTGCTTGTTGCTTCAGGGTTTGATCAAAAGTAGTTGGAAAGATGATGCTTTACTCGCGTGGTGTGTATTCGTATTAATACAAATAAAATTATCGCAGATCTTTCCATTTTCACGTAATTTCTTCTCGCGAAGTTCCTAGAGCTGAAGCTATGTTGTTGAATGCGTCAATACGTTTATTTTTATTTTTGTACGCATCATCTTCGGGATTCCATATATTGGGATTCTCCCTTATCAACTCTATGAACTTTAGAACTTCCTCTTCAGTCCAATCATGAAACATGTTTTAAAACAAGGTGAAAACCTGTGCTAAAATAATAGGTCCGAATATTATGAGCGCTAGAATTAACCTGCGCTCTCTCTTAGGCAAATAAAAATGATGGAGTGTTTCAAGAAGGCGTCCACACTAGCGACACTGTTGGCGAATTGTTCGGCAACATTTTCTTTGAAGTACCGCCTTGAGAGCGAACATAAGGTGCATCCAGACTAAGCAAACATTGTTGAGCAACAGTTGAGCAACGGTTGAACAACAGTTGATCAGCTGTTGGCGAATATTTACGTACGAGACAATTTTTTCCAGTTAAGGAGAGATCAACAGTTTTTCGCTAGAAATATCGACCTTGCTAGTTGCTTCATGTTGTATAATGTACGGTATTATGGAAAATAGTGTGGAGATTTTTAATAGACTAATGTATGATTGATTCTTGTTTTTCTTGCCTTCAACATGAGAGCGTTTGACAGTGAATACGTAATATCGAGGCGTCGAAGAAATTGCATAATCACGCTCACAATAATTGAAATTGTTAAATCATGTGTATTGTTCCCCTAGTACTGGAGCATTAATTGGGCAGCCTTGCTTCCTCCTACTTGAAGTCCTAAAGAATTAACGGAATGTGTTTTACTACAAAACAAAAGAACGTGTGGTAGCAGCTGTTTAACAAATCCGTGGGACTTGACACATGGTCCCAAACTGTCTTGAACGCTTCTGGAAGACAATCGTTTCCGTTTTGCGACGGAACAAATCCGCCGTTGCGTGATGGCATTCTAGACAGCTGTCGATGTTGCCCTATTTTGAGGCGTCTGGTCTAGTCTTGTGGGTACGGAGAGATGCTTGCGAATTTATAAAAACTCGCTAAGATTTAAATCTATATTTCTTAGCAGAAACTAAATTAATGCGGTATATTGAATGGTATGGGTAAAAAAATGTTGAAGTTTTCTACTTGATAGTAGTTATTCGTAGCAAATTGAGTAACAAGTTTTCAGTAATTGTATCTGTTTGTTTATATATGTACATGTACGCCTTTCGTATATTTATGCCTTTTGTATATATTGATGAATTTGTGAAGGCGTATATATACGCGTTTAACAGTCAAAGGGTTAATGTAACTATCATCCCCAGAAGACTCGCAACCACTTCTGAAATCTACGAAAAATTCATTGCCCTCGGTTTCGAAAATGTGTGTTGCGGTGGCATAACTTCATTCGGCCGATTTATCGTGAAATGAAGTTCATTAACATAACCGCCATCCCTAGAAGACTCGCAATCATTTCTGAAATCTACGCAAAATCCATTGCCCTCGGTTTCAAATTTTTCCAGAGACCGAACACGCCACTACTTCAACGGCATATGTCGTCCCGCAAAAATGCGTAGTTTCGCAAAAAATATGTACAGCGACAGCATCAACGGCGTAACTTTATTCGGCCGATTTACCGTGAAATGAAATTCATTAACACATTGACAGCCGGCGACCTAAGAGACATTTAAAGCCTGAGCGCCGGCAACGTATCGGCCACTTAAATCCCAAACGCCGGCCTTATTCACTTGTTTCTCCTCAATGAATAGCCAAAAAAAAAATATTCAAACATTATATATTTTCTCAAAATAGTACATTTTATTTGCTCATTTCATGATGAATTATTGCATATATATAACGTAAACAGAAAACAAAAGTTTTAATATTTAAGGCAAGTGTGGTATTTCTCGAAACATGGCAAGTAAATACAAATAAAAAAAATTCCACATCACCGTGGAGCCGCCATTCAAGCGACAGACTCAGAAACCCGCGTTTTCGCGGGGTCGGTTGTCAATGTAACATAACCCTCATCCCTAGAAGACTCGCAACCATTTCTGAAATCTACGAAAAATCCATTTGCCTCAGTTCAAGCTTTTCCAGGACCCGAACACGCCACTACTTCAACGGCATCTGTTCGTCCCGCAAAAATGCGCAGTTTCGCAAAAATGTGTGCAGCGACAGCGTCAACGGCGTAACTTCATTCGGCCGATTTACCGTGAAATGAAGTTCGCCGTTGAAAAGCGCCTTTAGAAAGCACAGACACAGACAGGAAGTTCGCGAGATCTCGCAGGTGCCCCTACTCCTCGCAGAGGGTATCACTCGAGGGGGTTGAGATTCGCGCGCCAGGGGGGTGGTATTTAGATATTCTAATGGCCGCCTGATAACGAGACGCGCCGCCATCCGCGATAAAGACGAGACGCCCCCGTCGAGGACGCTGCGCGTCGCTGATAACGGAACTTGCGCTCGTTGTTTACCGTGCACCCTGTCGCCCCCCTCCCCCGCACCTTCTTCCTCTCTCTCACTCGCTTCCTTTTGCGTCTGTGTACGTAAGGTCCTTTCGCGACCGGCTCTATAGTTGGGTCCTTAAGCCTAGACGTATGTGTGTACAGGGCGGTCTACTGAAAGGCACCAGGAAGGAGTATTTTGTGATAGAAAATTTATTTGGTCAATTGTATGCGTGGAATACAATTTTAGGCAGGAAAGTTTGTGCTATGGTGATTTTGTGAGGGAGGAAAAAGGGGGTGGGTTTTGGTCGGAGCGGATATAGTTTTGATTTTTTTTAACACATTGCATGCGGGTCTATTTCATCGCGGCCGTTTTTTAACTCGGTCTGGAGTATTTTGTGATAGAAAATTTATTTGGTCAATTGTATGCGTGGAATACAACTTTGGGCAGGGAAGGTTTGGGTCGGAGTGGTTATAATTTTAATTTTTTTTAACACATTGCATGAGGTCTATTTTTTTATTTTGCACCTAAATATATGCTTTATGATTATTTTAACAAAAAAAACACGCTTTTACGAAATTATGACAATAAACAATTTTTAGGGTTTTACTATAAAATCAAAAATATTTTTTTCATGATAACAAGTACAAATACGAATGATGAAACTTTAATATTTCTGGAAAGGAACAAGGCAAATTGTTGCCTCGCAACCCAAACACCATACAATCGTACGTCATATTTATACGCTACCCGCTCCCAAGCACAAATCTATTAATCCTAGACGTATGTGTATACAGGACGGTCTACTGAAAGGCACCAGCGGCTGGAGTATTTTGTGATAGAAAATTTATTTGGTCAATTGCATGCGTGGAATACAACTTTAGGGAGGAAAGTTTGAAATTTGTGCTGTGATGATTTTGTGAGGGAGGAAAAGAGGGTGAGTTTGTGCGTACGGCGTTCTTGCTCACTCAGACCTCGCACATTTTTAAACGTCCTAGAAAGTTGAATACAATACATACAAGCTTTTTTTAATATTGACTGATATGTTTGCACATTTTCGACATTTTAACATTCATTTACTTCGGAATTATACTATCAAAAATTGTAAAAGAATCATTGACTTTAGCAACGTACCGATCAAATTCTAAACCAGATAAAATCGAAATACCCGTACGCAATGTGCTAACAAAAGAAAACGACATTTTTACGAAATTATGACAATAGACAATTTTTAGAGTTTTACTACATGTTCAAAAATATTTTTTTATAACAACAAGTACAAATAGGAATATCTCACCCAATCTCTTACAATTTTTAACCCTTTGACTGCTAAAGACGTATATATATGTCTTCATTAGTCCATCAATATATACGAAACGCGTATATGTACGGCCTCACAAATGCATCAATATATACGAAAGGCGTAAATGGATGCGCACTGTATTTTTTTTACTATAACACCTTTATTAGTGTTTTATCATGTAATTTATCGCCCTATGTAACATAGCAACTAAATATCGGCAATTATTCCAATATCGTTCAGTCAACTGCCTTCATATTATCATGTTAAAATTATCAAAATATCCTGTTAAAGTTGTTAAACTCTGTTTTACATTATAAATTTTGGATTTTTTCCTTTATATTTAATTATCGATTATTATTGAAGGAGTGCACAAATTAAGTTAAGTAAGTTAAAATAGCTTAAAAAGTCACTTAAGATGAATAAAAAAGAGGATATTTTACATTTATTTACCATTATTATTTTTTAAACCTTAAGAACGGTATCAAATTTCCGGGTACTGTATTGGTCACTATTCTGGCTTGATAGCCATTTTAATGGTCCGTTTAGCGTTCAAACGCTTGTTAACTGACGTCGTCCGCGTGTGCGTGCATAGATCTGCGCACGTGTGTACGTGCGTATCTGTATGCGTGTCAAGATTTTACGAAATACACGTTGATACACAAAAAATGACGCGCCTTGGCCAAGAACGGAAGAATATTAATAATAGAACGATATTTGAAATTTTTAATACGACGATGGCAGTCTATTCCATTATTCTCGCAGAATCCAAGTCAGATTTTGATATAATTCGCAGAATTGGATTACTGTTATTTAGAAAAATGAATTAACGCTGTTACAACCACCTGTTTGGGTCCCAAGCTGGCATTCAGCATCCAATTAAATTCAACCCCGTTTCACCTGACATGATATAGTAAGCTCAATTCATCGTAATTCTATTATGTTGGATGGCAAAACACACATAGGCTTATTTTTATTTAATATTTAATGCCGCATTAAATATAAATGTAAGAAGTATGATAATAACCGCTGCGGATTGATTGTGTATAATGAATTGTAGCTATACGTCGGTAAAAAATTATTATATGCACATTACCGAGGAATTCTGATTCTTTAAAGAAGTGAAGCAAGTAACGCATCTAGTAAGTTTTGCTGAATTGTTGCCATATATTATTACATATAAATGTAATAAATATGATAATAACCGCTGCGGATTGACTGTGTAAAATGAATTGTAGCTATACGTCGGTAAAAAATTATTAAATACACATTACTGAGTAGTTCTGATTCTTTCAAAAAGTGAAGCAATTAATACACTCGTAAGCTCTAGTAACTTTTGCTGCAATGTTACTATTTAATTGGTGCTTTTGACATAATGCTTTTCATGGTTGTTACGCTAACACATATTTGCACACTTTTTTTTAGATAGGCCTCAGTAGCCCGCGTTTTTTTCATGTTTCAGTGCTGGTACATGCAATCAGATGAAAAGACAATACTTATAAGGATTAATTAAAACTATTTCTATTATTTTTTTTTTAATTTATAACTGTTATTGCCATAATTTATTTTTCAGAACAAAAAGCAAAATTTGATAATATGCTAAAATATTCAGAGGAAATACAGAAGGGTTCAGTTTAAGCAAAAATACACGGGAATGTGTTAATACTGTTAGCGTATTGATATAATTATTCTGAACCTTTACTGTTATATGTGAGGAACGATAACCCTTTTTTGACTGAAAGCATTTGCTCCTATTATATACAAAATATTCCCTCTGTATGTTTCGAAATGACAGACTTCCATGTGTGCAATATATGAATTTCTACTTTACTTTATTACAGAAAAATTCGGAAGAAAATACTTCCATAATGGAAGGATCCATGACTAGTGCACAATCGACGAACTTACCTATCAATTAATTCAATTAGCACATTGCATGCGGGTATATTTGCCGCAGACTTACGCGTGTAGCGGGCATTTTTTTATCTCAAAATTAACTTCTAGAAACAATGGAAATCATTTCCTAGTAACCCATACAATCGAACATCCTATTTATACGTTACCCGCTCTCTAACCCAAATCTATTAACATTTTAAGGACCGCCCACGAGTTTACTCGTGTTTTCTATACGCTGTCTTTAGATGTCACTTACTTTGATACATTGTATCTATTTGTATATTTAAGTATTTACATCAATATCAACGAAAAAAGAAGCGAATCACGATACATATGTAAATTTTGTATGATTGCTCTTCATAGAGAAAAACGCTTCACGCAATAGTATACTTTAAAAAACTACTATGAACTCTGATAAAATTGACTTTCAAATAAAATTTTATGATAATTGCTTTAAATAATTTCTTAAAGAAATATTTTACATGATACCTAAATTGCATCCTATTTGACAATTTCCACAAATTTCATACAAATTGATTTTTTAAGTAGAAAAGTTATGACAGTTATTAAAAAACATAATTTTTTTTAACAACACCAGAAATACTTCCAATTATACAATTTCTAAAAGTGTTACAAAAATTGCTTCATAAATAACACAGTTATGATTTTTTGTAACGTACAAGTTTTCCAAAAACGTGCTGTCTCAGGCGTATTTCTTGCAGATTTCTTAGCGGTCCTTAACCGTTTGGATCTATTATTTTATCAATCTTATAAGGTTATTCAGAAAATCTTGTCGAGAAATACCAAAGCGATAGTTTGTTTCAATTTATGTCGGAAAACGACAAATGCGGCAACAGCGGTTGTGTTTACCAAATAAGTATAATCTAAATGATGGAAATTGGAGACAAAGTATTTTGCGCACGTGGTTCACACCAAAACAGTAACTATGCGCAAAATAATTATCAATAAAATTATGCGTGTATCGCCGATAGCGCATCGCGATAAAACTAGTGGGACTTTTCGACATGAAACCTGAACAGCGCGATCGCGCTGCATGGGACTCAAACGGTTAAACTGTTAACACGTATTTTTACGTGACCCGCGCTCCAGTGATAGACAGCAAAAAACGTAAAAGTACGTTTCCGCATGCAAAATGTTTTAATTTAACCGCATTACATTCACAATTTATTCTACATAATCAAAACTCCAGCATCAATGAAACCCTTCGCCCCTAAAATTCCAAAAATTCCGCAAGCACTCTTGCTCGCTGCAGCCTGCGACTGGCTCAAATTGCGTTCCCATCGAAACAAGCGTCGCGAGTCGAAAGCGATATGAAGAAATTCTGAAATGAACCGCGATCATGACGTATCACTCCTAATTGGCAAAAAACGTAAAAGTACGTTTTCGCATGCAAAATGTTTTAATTTTACCGCATTACATCCACAATTTATTCTACATAATCAAAACTCCAGCATCAATAAAACCCTTCCGCACTAAAATTCCAAAAATTCCGCAAGCACTCTTGCTCGCTGCAGCCTGCGACTGGCTCAAATTGCGTTCCCATCGAAACAAGCGTCGCGAGTCGAAAGCGATATGAAGAAATTCGGGTGAAATGAACCGCGATCATGACGTATCACTCCTAATTGGCGATCAGCAGGCCTGCACACGCACGCGTCCGTTTGGGAAGGAGAAACTGCGCGAGGGAAGGAGGCGTCTGACGGTAAGAGAACAAAAGAACGACGAAGAAACACGAGAAACACGAGAAACGCCCGTGACCGGCTGCGGAGGGTGTGAGCAGGGGGAGAAAGATAGGCATTAGCATACGGAAGGCTGATTTATAATTATAGAGGACGGACTCGGGGATTCTGCGCACGCAACTATCGTCCACTTTGAGAATCGCTTTGCACCACACGCTGATTAACATATCTGCGCGGCGGACACCGTGCCGGGATAAGTTCAACACGTTCCACCGGCGATATCTCGTGTGTGCGTGCGTCATGCTCACGTTTCTGGCGTACACTGGACAGATTCGATGCTGAGGGAGGCTTGCAAATTTGACCGCGCAAATACGGGGTGTCGAGTCTGATACGCCGTCTAATCAGAGGCGCAACAAATCTCTGCAGTGCGGTCCAATGGGAATGTTTTATGCGCTTGCAAACGATTCTTAGAAAATTTGTATCTGAAAAGTGGAAAAAACAGACGATGTTGAATTTCCGAGGATTAATGGTCTAATGCCTAATATCGCAAAGTTACACAATGCGTACGTACATACGCAAATATGGGGTGCCGAGTCTGATACGCCGTCTAATCAGAGGCGCAACAAATCTCTGCAGTGCGGTCCAACAGGAATGTTTTATGCGCTTGCAAACGATTCTTAGAAAATTGGTATCTGAAAAGCGGAAAAAATAGACGATGTTGAATTTCTGGACATTTACGGTCTAATGTCTAATATTACAAAGTTACATAACAAATCTCTAGTACGCTAGAACAGAAATGTATTGTGCGCTGGCAAACGATTCTTAGGAAATTAATATCTGAAAAGCAGTATAAATAGACGATGTTGAATTTGCGGAGATTAATGGTCTAATGTCTAATATTGCAAAGTTACACAATGCGTACGTACATACGCAAATATGGGGTGTCGATGTTGATATCAATGATACGTTACACAACAAATCTGTAGCACACTAGAACAGAAATGTATTGTGCGTTTGCAAACGATTCTTAGAAAATTGGTATCTAAAAAGCGGTATAAATAGATGGTGTTAAATTTCTGGACATGTGTGATCTGACGCCTAGTACTACAACGTTAAACAACATACGTGCATTAGCAAATATGGGGTGTTGAGTATCCCATCTAATCAGAGGCGCCTGAAATCTCTGCAGAAAAATGTAACAGAAACGTATTTTACGCTTGCAAGCGATTCTTCGAAAATTGGTATCTGGGAAGCGATATGAATAGACGATGTTGAATTTCTGGACATGTATAGTCTGATGTCTAATACTACAAAGTTACACAACGTTCGTGCGTACGCAAATATGGGGTGTCGAGTCTGATACGCCGTCTAATCAGAGGCGCAACAAATCTCTGCGGCATGGTGGAACAGAAATGTATTGTACGTTTGCAATCGATTCTTAGGAAATTGATATCTAAAAAGCGGAAAAAATAGACGATGTTGAATTTCCGGAGATTAATGGTGTAATGCCTAATATTGCAAAGTTACACAATGCGTACGTACGCAAATATGGGGTGTAGAGTCTGATACGCCGTCTAATCAGAAGCACAACAAATCTTTGCAGCAAAATGTAACAGAAATGTATTGTGCGCTTGCAAGCGATTCTTAGGAAATTGGTATCTGAGAAATGGAAAAATAGATGATATTGAATTTCCGGACATGTATGATCTCAGGCCTAATGTTACAAAGTTATACAACATACGTGCGTTCGCAAATATGGGGTGTAGAGTCTGATACGCCGTCTAATCAGAGGCGCCACAAATCTGCAGCACGGTCCAACAGAAATGTATTATGCGCTTGCAACGGATTCTTAGAAAATTGATATCTGAGAAGCGGTATAAATAGACAATGTTGAATTTCCGGTCATTAATGGTCTGACGCCTAATACTACAAAGTTACACAACGCACATGCATTCGCAAATATGGGGTGTCGAGTATCCCGTTTAATCAGGGGCGCAACAAATCTATGCAGCACGCTGGAACAGAAATGTGTTGTGCGTTTTCAAATAATTCTTTGGAAACTGGTATCTGAAAATCGGTATAAATAGATGATGTTGAATTTCCGGATATGTATGGTTTAATGCCTAATACTACAAAGTTACAGAACGTGTACGTGCGTATGAAAATATGGGGTGTAGAGTGCGATACGCCGACAATTCTGTGTAGGAAGGTGAGACAGAAATGTATTGTATGTTTGTAGAGAATTCTTGGAAAATCGCACTCTAGGAAATGGGCTATATAATAAATAGGCGATTTTGAATTTTGTGAAATTTATCACGTAATGCCTAATATTTCAAAGTCAGCAACGCGTATATGCGTACGCAAATATGAGGTTTCGAGTATGACGCGCATTTTACTGCAAGGTGAATTGGAGGTCTTTTGTATATTTATTTGGCACGATTTTTTGGAACATGCTTTCCGGAAAATGTTGTGTATTAGCTATTTTTAATTTTATGACATCTGTCACGCAATCCCCCATACTTCAAATTTGCCTGCATTTTGCGTTCTTTGCCAACTGGTATCTGAGAAATTGTATGAATAAGCGATTTTTAAAATTGCAATCTGCAATTTGTTGCATAAAATTCAATACTTCAAATTTGATCGTATGCCCGAATATGTAGTGCCAATGGTGACACGTGACGTAATCAGAAGCGCAAAAATTTCATATAGAAAGTTGAACGAGAAATATTCTCTACATTTATCCGGCACGATTGTTTGAACATCTTTATCTAAGAAATTATACGAATCAGCGATTTGTAGTCTTGTAATATCTATCGCTTATTCGTATTGTTGCTATTTTAATTACACGATATTCCGTACTTGCGCACGCACATACGGAGAGGCAAATTTGAAATATTAGGTGTTGCACGGTATTATCATAAGATTAAATAGTTACCCTTCCGTAATCGCTTATCTCATTTGGCTTATCTAGATTGCAATCTTGCGTTATCAGACATTTGCAATTTGCATAGTTTAATATATTCAACTTGCATTATGTAACATCTGAACCTTCCAATATTAATTTCCTGCAATATGTTACACTCTTACAATATTCCTGGAACATTCTTACAAAATTAATACAATATAATGACTCTATTTAAAGTATATCAAAATAACATATAATTTGTTTCTATATTTTTATTCTATATTTCATTATAGAGTATATTAGATTATATTCATACATTAAATAGATTATTATATCAGATAGATTATATTCATGCATATTACATTATATTTCATACATCTTATTTCATTATTATATATTTTCACTATTATTATTACTAGTGATCCTAAAAACACGTCGCTTGCAAATGCTCCCCACGATATGTCCAAAACAAATGTCCAGCAAATCGACACCATCTAAATTTAATCTCCTACGTGCGTCTTAATTCTCGCTCGAGGTCTCCTCTGGTTTAAGAAGAAGCGAGCCTGAGAAAGTGGAAAATTTGTTTCTGTATTTTTATTCTATATATATTATTCATACATATTACATTATATTTCATACTTATTTCATTTCATTCCATATTTACATATTTCATTTCCGTTATTTATCCCACATTTCATTATTATATATTTTTACTATTATTATTACCAGTGACCCTAAAATTACGGCGATTAAAAATGGTCCCCACCATACGTTCATAGTATCTAACGTACATATTTATGGCTTCCACCAAAAATACATAATTCACCACGGTCTCCGTTCTCTATATATGAATTCCGGTAAATCTGACAGCACCGCTCGCCATTCGTACTTATTGCCAGCAAATCGACACCATCTAAATTTGACGTCGTACGTGCGTCTTAATTCTCGCCCGAGGTCTCCTCCGGCTTAAGGAGAAGCGAGACCGAGAAAGTGGGAAGGACGGAGACATAAAAAAGAGTCCTTCGATGCCGCGTGTCCGGTTTTCTCCGCGTTCTCGCGCCTCCTTCGCTCTCCCGATTCGATCGTAAGAAGGTAACTGGATCGGCGAAAGCACGATCGCCAATGGTAATCAGAGAAGACACGAGATCCTCGCACCACGAAGCCAAGAACACGCGCGACACGTCGGGGAGGAGATTGCAGGAGGGAAAAGTGTTATCGTCGAAGGGTGCGAGACGCCATTTCCACTCTCACGTCGATTTACTCACATTAAAATCATCTCGTTTTGATATGCGCAGGGAAACTCAGCTAATTTTGTAATATGGCCGATTCTCTGGTGCTTTTCAATGAAGGACTGAGTTACGGACTTTTATGTATGTAGGATCTCAAATACAGGGTCCTCTAATTGGCGACGAAAGGTCACCTATGATTCTCAATTATTATATTGATGTATCATAGGTGACAAGTTTGTTGCATTGTGTTATCTTGTTGCTTAGTAGTCAGTTGACGACGAAACGTAAAGACGATAAGACGCTATTTTGACTTTCACGTCGATTTACTCACATTAAAATCATCTCGTTTTGATATGGCGCAGGGGACCTCAGCTAATTTTGTAATATGGCCAATTCTCTGATGCTTTTTAATGAACGACTGAGTTACGGACTTTTGTGTATGTAGGATCTCAAATATAGGGTCCTCTAATTAGCGAGGAAAGGTCACCTATGATTCTCAATTATTATAGTGATATATCATAGGTGACAAGTTTGTTGAATTGTGTTATTTGGTTGCTTAGTAGTCACTTGACGGCGAAACGTAAACACGATAAAATACTATTTCCACTCTCACGTCGATTTACTCACATTAAAATCATCTCGTTTTGATACGGCGCAAGGGAACTCAGCTAATTTTGTAATATGGCCGATTCTCGGATGCTTTTCAATGCAAGACTGAGTTATGGACTTTTACGTATGTAGCATCTCAAATACAGGGTCCTCTAATTGGCAAGGATAGGTCATCCATGACTCTCAATTATTATATTGATGTATCATAGGTGACAAGTTTGTTGAATTGTGTTATTTGGTTGCTTAGTAGTCAGTTGACGACAAAACGTAAAGACGATAAGACGCCATTTCCACTCTCACGTGGATTTACTCACATTAAAATCATCTCGTTTTGATATGGCGCAGGGGAACTCAGCTAATTTTGTAATATGGCCGATTCTCGGATGCTTTTCAATGAACGACTGAGTTACGGACTTTTGTGTATGTAGGATCTCAAATACAGGGTCCTCTAATTGGTGAGGGAAGATCACCTATAATTTTCAATTGTTATATTGATGTATCGTAGGTGGCAGGTTCGTTGAATTGTGTTATTTTGTTGGTTAGTAATCATTTGATGACGAAACGTAAAGACGATAAGACGCTATTTTGACTTTCACGTCGATTTATTCACATTAAAATCATCTCGTTTTGATAAAGACAAAATTCTCGATGCTAAAGACGAAAATGAAACGACAAAAGGACGAGTTACGAAATAAGACTTTTGATTGTGTTATTATTGTTTATAAATATTATACTCTCAGTTTCACGTGTTTCCTCTAATGTATTTGTCAGAGGGTATATTTATAATATTTCGACGATTCATTTTATATTGATGTACGTAGGTGGCAGGTTCGTTGAATTTGTTATTTTGTTGCATAAGTAACGATTATCTGTAGATTCATAAAAATCTTTGTAATAGGTATGGTTGAAGAAAATACTTGTTGCTGCACGAACCCTTATCGATCTAATCCTATCCTGTACTACTACTCATATTTCTGTCGATTTTAGTATTTCGTTGTTCCCTTCGCAAATTATTTAACACTATGATAATCAGTACATTCGGAAATTCACTTGTTTCTAATTGCATCAATACATTTGCATTTTAACTACCGTCGAGTTCAGCTTTCTGAATATTATGCGGCATTGCCTTCATATTTTAACGCGATCAGAATTTAGGTAGATTTGGTGTTCAGCTTTTAGGGAAGTTATTCTTGCCATTACCAGAAAAACACAAATACTACTCGATTACACCCACAATAATAGTTTCGAATTCCTTTTCTATTACTTAAAATGACTTAATCCTTTGAGCGCCAAGTAAATTTTGCCTTTGTTGATCCGAACAACCAAAAGTCACTCTCTCCGCTCGTGTCTATACCGTATCTCATATATTTTGTCCATACGACAGTTCGTCCTAATTCACAAAAATATAAGTTATTACCGGCAATAAGTTACAATGCACGAAAGAGAGGAATTGATGTTTGTGATCATCTGGTTCTTTATGCATGAACACTGAGAAAGGATATAAAACGTTACCTAAAATTACGCATGTCATTTGACTACCAGTTATAAATACCTTCACACTTTATAAAACTCCTGCATTAACTACTTAATTATTATATTCAGCGTATATAAAGAGTGTCTCAAAATTACCTGAGATTTTAAATTACGCGCCATTTTTTGTAGCAAACATAGAGTACTAATCTTTGGCAACTGGTATCAGGAAGTATTGAAGTTTAGTCATGGTGAATTACACGATTTTATTAAATAATTACATAAATTCTTAAATAAATAATACGATTTACGAATAAATTAAAATAGTGACATTTTAAATTACGCGCCATTTTTTTGTAGCGAACATAGAATACTAATCTTTGACAACTGGTATCAGGAAGTATTGAGGTTTAATCATGGAGAATTACACGATTTTATTGAATAATTAAATAAATTATTCAAAAAATAATACGATTTATGAATAAATGAAAATAGTCCATTTTGAGACCCTTTACATAAGCACATACAAAATCCGCTCTTGTGCAAATGAATCGACTCCTTGAAGGAAGTCGCGGGTCTCTTTCTGGAAAACGGACCGTCCAAAGTGCTAAACCACTGCAACGCAACTGACAAAATCTAGACAAAATATTCGAAATCGCTTGCGACGACGTATCATCGCGCAGACAAAGAATTTGAAAGGATCAGCGGAGGAGAGGAAGAAGGATAACTTGCTGGGAAGATAGAACGAGAGAGGCGTGCTCTCGGATAGGAAAGGCCAGAGATGGTGACACTGAGGGGTGGCAAACGGGGTGGATCGAGGATAGGAAGAGAGATCGTATCGTTGCCATATTAGAGGAAGTTATAAATCGCTGCGAATCTAAAATTGATCTTTTCTGCAGTGGCAGTGGTCCGGGGTGGAGGACCGTCCGACGAAAGTGAGAGAGCGAGAGAGAGGGGGAGAGAAGGAACGAAAGTGGAAAAGGGGAAAGATAGAGACAGAAAATGACGGATATATTGATATATTCTCACAATACAATTAGTCAATAAATAATATGCGTATGAATAAATTAAAATAGTCCATTTTGAAACATCCTTTCCAAGTTACACGTTTCGAAAACGAAGTCCTGTATTTGGCAAAGTATTATTGTAGTTTAGCGGTTCTATTGCTTATATGCTGATTATGAATTTATGTTTTCATCGTTTTCTACAAGACAGAAAATGACGGATATATTTCGCATATATTCTCACATCCATACATACTTTAGTCGAAAGTTATGTACATTACCGCGTACCGCCGTGTATTAACACTTAGATTCGCGTAAATGAAAGTATCCTTTCCAAGTTACACGTTTCGAAAACGAAGTCCTGTATAGGCAAAGTATTATACTAGTTTAGCGGTTTTATTACTTTCATGCTGATTATCAATTCATGTTTTTATCGTTTTCTACAGAACAGAAAATTACGGATGTATTTCGCATATATTCTCACAGCCATAGATACTTTGCGATATTAGTACATTACCGCGTACTGCGAATCTAACACTTAGATCTTTTCTGTAAATGAAAGTGGTCCTTTGGAGTTACCGTCCGACGAAACGGAGAGAGGGAGAGAGAGAGTTTAGCGGGAGAGATGGTGATTATAAAAGGGTTTTTATCGATAGAGACAGAAAATGACGGATATATTTCGCATATATTCTCACAGCCATACATACTTTAGTCGAAAGTTATGTACATTACCGCGTACCGCCGTGTATTAACACTTAGATTCGCGTAAATGAAAGTATCCTTTCCAAGTTACACGTTTCGAAAACGAAGTCCTAAATAGACAAAGTATTACACTAGTTTAGCGGTTCTATTGCTTTTATGGTGATTATTAAGTCATGTTTTTATCGTTTTCTACAGAACACAAAATGACGGATATAATTCGCATATATTCTCACAGCCATACATACTTTAGTCGAAAGTTATGTACATTACCGCGTACCGCCGTGTATTAACACTTAGATTCGCGTAAATGAAAGTATCCTTTCCAAGTTACACGTTTCGAAAACGAAGTCCTGTATAGACAAAGTATTATTGTAGTTTAGTGATTCTATTTCTTTTATGCTGATTATCAATTCATGTTGTAATCGTCATTACGGCGCATGCAGTTTTTATCGATTTCTACAAGACAGAAAATGACGGATATATTTCACATATGTTTTCGCAGCCATACATACTTTAGTCGAAAGTTATGTACATTACCATGTACCGCCGTACGTTTATTAACACTTAGATTCACATAAGTTAAAGTATCTTTTCCAAATTACAGGTTTCGAAAACGAAGTCTTATACGATTATACTAGTTTTATTATCGTATTTATACGATAATAAATACGTTTATTATAGTATTTATTATACCATTATATTAATTTTATTATACTAGTTATATAAACGTATTATACGAAGTATTATTATACTAGTTTAGCGGTTCCATTGCTTTTGTAATCGTTATTACGGCGCAACGCAGTTTTCATTGTTTTCTACAAGCTCTCTATAATGCACCTGCAAAATTATAGGTATCGCATTTATAAAAACTTACGACGAAGTTGTACTCTGCCCGGCCACAGAAAATGGTTAATGTAACATTTATTTTAAGTTTCACATTCTAAAAGACTTGCCATGTCACCATCTTTATACAAACATGTGCACCAGGATTTCTTCTTCCACAAGCCTTCGTCCTAAACAGCAAAAATATACGACACATTAATACATATATTAATATTCAAACGCGCGTAAACTGGAATACTCTCCCTAAATATAATTCTCGAAAAGGAAATTACGCATATACTTTTTTTACTATATATTCTGTGCGGAAGGAAAAGGGGGTGGATCTGAAGTTTGAGTCGGGATGGATATATTTCTGACTATTTACGAATGTATATATATATTTTTTTTTTAAATTAGAAACACACACTGATACATATAAAAGAGGAAAATACTAAAATGATACTGAGCCGCAACAAAACATAAAGTACTAAAGAAACTAAATCAAAATACTAAGTAGTCTAAAGTAACTAAAAATGCGACTGTAGTATACAACCCAGATTTATCAACTGCCCTACGATTAAGTGCGAATGAGCAACGAGAGAGTATACGTATGAGAGAGAGAGAGAGAGAGAGAGAGAGAGAGAGAATGCATGATGAAAAAAAAGAGAAGCGCCGGGCCTAACGGTTCGGGTTGACTGTCTGATATTTTCCTATAAAACGTATGCGTGAGCATGCATGTGGTAACAAGAAGGTTCTCGAACGAAACTGCGGTCATGGAGACGAAAACAGTACATAAGGAGGATCGAGAAAAGAGCGAGTCTTCTTCTTCTTCTTTTTTTTGGCAAATCTTGAGAGTACCAGCGAGTGCGTCCGCGAGCGAGTTTTTGCGTAGTTTTGCGATGATTGTAATTCAGACTGTTCATTTTTTCCCCTTTTTCCATATACAAATATATTCACATTTCACTTTTCACGAATCTTTATTACCATCTTAAGACAATTCCCACATACATACTAACCTATATACTAACTTACGTATCTCACACAATATTTTACATAAGTATATCTTACAAGCCCTCCGTAATACAACTGCAATATTTTCTACGTCTTTCATAAAAACCTGCGACCGTTATAATTCGCCGTGCCCACTTATCTTAAATTTCGCATCCGAAACTTCTTGCATCAAAACCGCCAGCACACGAATACCCGCACCAAGACCTTCTTGTCCACATTTCTTCGTGTCCGCCGTAAGAAGCCATAAGGCAGCATGCAAGTGCGCACGCAGCCGTGCATGTATGCCTTTTTGCAAGCGTCCGAAGGGTGGCTTGAGGGTAGGCACCTATCGAGAGGCGCCTCCGCGAGATATATCGATTGCGACGCGTCTGCGAGTTCGAGATAAGCCCGATCCGCATAGCTTCGGCTGTCGTACTCTCCGATCTCCCTCTTCCACCGATCCTCACACTCCCATGCCACCCCTTTTCGCCCCTTTTCACCCTCGACAGAGGCCGCAACTCTTCCAGGGTGTTGACCTACGATGACGTCTATTGGCCGATGATTAAAAGCCGTCGGATTAACTGCCGATAGCATTCTGCGCCTTCGCTCTCCTTCCGCGTTACTCCCGGAAAGGGCGGATTTCTGTATTTCGAGTCTAAATTGAAACTTCCGCCGGAGTAGGCCGATGATTTTAATCTCGGATCCCGTTTTAGAAGGGTCTGTGTTTCGACGGACTTTCATTTCGTTCGCGCACATTAAGCTGGAAAATCTGCCGTCGCTGGGTAAGCTGGTCCCTGATGTGGAGATGGTAAAAATGGTATGGAGAAGGAAGAGTTAAAAACAAATTGTGATTCAAGGTAGGGAAGGGTGGAGATCGTTTTGTTTCGCGGGAAGACTTCTTAGAAATACGAATGCAAGTTTGTGAAGAAGGGATCTAAGGGTCCCGAAACATGTAGAGTTTCAGATTTAAGTTATGATAAACTACTTCGTTGAAAAATGAAGAATTAATTGCTTAGATACAGCTGGAGTTTCTGTGGAACTCTATGTCTGTACGGCGATCTAACTTAAATAATAAAGCCCTCCAATTTGAGCGTACAAGTACTTTTCACTATACAGTTACAATGAATAGAGTTCCAGGTATGTAAATTGTAATTTTCTAATACATTTTCATATAAAGAGTTTATAAAAATGTAGCAATGTAATGCGAATTTGTTTACTTTCATAATTAATAATTCACTCGCATATGAAGATTTTAAAACAGAGAACATAAAAATTTTAACATTCATAACATACGTTTCTGTAATTTTTTTTATGTAACGCCATTTTTGATATTTTCAATTTTCTAAATAGACAAAAAATGTTTCCCAATATAGCACTCCAAATTGTACAAGCACTTTCCACTATGCAGTTACAATAAATCGAGTTCCAGATACGTGAATTGAAATTTTCTAATACATTTTCATATAAAGTTTATAAAAATGTAACAATGTAATGTGAACTTGTATACTTTAATAATATTTAATAATGCACTTGCATATGAAGATTTAAAAACAGAAAATAAGATAGAATTGTATATCAAAATTTTAGCATTCATAACGTAAGTTTAGCGTAATTCTTCTGATGTAAGGCCATTTTTAGTATTTGCAGTCCTCCAAATAGACTAAAAATGTTTCCCAATTGATTTGAAGCGATGGTCAGCAGAAAATACTTAATGATTTCTGAAATGATTTTTTATGAAATTTCTTTGTAACCGATCGTACAGCCGACGCGTCTGATTTCACATTAGTAATTGTGATGTAATTCCCAATTTATTTGAATCGGTAGTTAGCAGTAGATACTTCATGTTTTTTGAAATTATTGTTTATGAAATGCGTAGAATATTCTGAACAATCTAAAGCTTTGATAATTGCGTATGAAGCGGTCAAATGATTCCTTCTTTGAAGAAAGATCATGAAATGCATAAAGACCGAGGCGTTTTAATATGTGGGTATAAAGAGAAAATTGTAAGTAACCTCGAGCGATGCGAATAATAGTGATTTTATATGGAGTACCGAAATGCGTAGAACGTTCTGAATAATCTAAAGATTTGGTAATTGCGTATGAAGTTGTCAAATGATTTCTTCTTTGAAGAAAGATAGTGAAATACCTAAAGACGAAAGTGTTTTAATACGTTGGGTATAGAGGAGAAAATATAAGTAATCTCGGCTGATGAGAATGATAGCGACTTTTTATGCAGTATCGAAATATAATATAGTTCGTTGGAATGTTACGTTCTGAAAAATCTAAAGCTTTACATAGAACGTTCTGAAAAATCTAAAGCTTTGATAATTGTGTATGAAGCGGTCAAACGATTCCGTGTTGAATAGACACCCACGAAGACTCCACCCTCGCAGTGTGAAACGAAGAATGAGGAAGAGGGTTGAGACACGACAAATTGCCGCCAATTAAAATTCTCTCTCCAGGCGCATGCCTGTCTTCTTTCTTCTCATTCCAACCGCGCGCTCCCTGCCTTTCGTGGCTGCATTTACGCGCACGTGCTATTTTATTCTTCCTCTTTTCCACCTTTTTTTCGCGAGGCTTTAATGCAGATTTACAGTGAAATATGTAGTCAAAACATGACATACGCAGATTTGCAGTGAAATATGCAGTTAAAACATGACACAGAATCTGAAAATGAAAAACCAGCGGTACTTCATTCAGATATGCAACCATAAAATGTCATTAATAATCATTAGCAAAAATTTCTCGAAAATACTAATTATAGTTATAATTTTCCGGTGAGATCCTAAACCCATCAAATTGACGTGTTTTTCCGTAAATTCAGTGTTAATCCTCGGATTCCTGCTTTCAGCGCTTTCAAATTTCTTACATTACAGATTTTCTAACGTTTTAATATTTCATTTCTTCATTCTCTAAGATCTTACGTTCTAAGATTCATATGGAGCTTTTTATTTCTTGGAGTGTTGAATTCTCTTAACAGAAAGAATCCTTGTAGAATGCGAGCATTGAAACCTCTTGATGGATTATGCAAGGCACAACTAATTTATAATTGCAATTCTTTAATTATGCCCAATTAAATCATACAAGAAATGTGTACACGTATTCATCGATAAGTTATAATTGCAATTTTTCATTTATGTCCAATTAAATCATGCAAAAAATTTGTACACGTGTTCATCGAAAATCATACGTTAATTGATAAGTGTGACTTCAATACATGGGAAATCGAAAAGTTTGACAGTTATATATATTGTACAACAAGCGTATTAAATGTATTTAAACGTTAACAATAAAATGGTATTTAAAAAAGTCAATATTTAATTCTGTTTTCAAACTTTTGTATCTGTTCATTTCAGTCAAATTGAGAAGTATCTTAGGAACCCATCGCCTGCGGTCTTTTTTGTATGTAAGGGTTAAAAGTGTGTACTATTCATGCGTCGCTTAAACAGAATAACATTATATATAATTAACTTTATATTACACACATATGTTAATATATTGTCGATAGTATATTATAAAGCAATATAAATATTTCATTACACGGAATCTTCTATTAGAAATTTGTTGGTCCAACTATTGTTGATGCTGATAGTACTGTTTAATGCGATAGTATTTATTAAAGCATAATTCCTTATCGAGAGACACCAAACAAAATTTGCAAATACATAGTGTTTCATCTCTTCTTTATTTTGCAATAATCATCCGATATTTCCGATATGAATATGTTTGGTTTCCTTTACAATTACACATATACAACACATTATTACAATTACGCATATACAATTACACATTCTATACAATAATGGTTCATTCCATCCTTAACATTGAAGCTCCTTTTCCAACTAATAATTTAAAACCGTATCGTTGGCTTACAACACCGTTTCGCTACGAACACAAACCCAATTAATTACAATAATCTCTATTCACCCAATAACAATTAAGTACACACAAAACGTCAATAACTTCGTCAACTGACTCGCGTCTTGCATTTTCATTGTGTGACGACTATTAAGACTTTATTGACCGCTAGCCTATTAATCGGCTTTTTGATTCCAACTGTTATTTACCGGTTGCCGATTAATCGGCTTTTCAGTGCTCAATGGTTATATTAGATAAAATAAATATCAAATGATATTATGACAATTCTAAATGACAATAAAATTACACTGCTTTGAAACCAAAGGATTCTCAACCACACAATCAGTATTTTTTAGTTATAGAGCTTTAGAAATGTTATTGCGCGATATCCAAAACAGAGCCTCGAGTTTGCATCTTCAGTCAATAACGGTCGATAAAGTGTCACAAAAAGCATCACCACTGGAAAAATAGTCACGCGTACGTGATAGCGGCCGATAACGTCTAGCAAGAACAAGTCACGTATACGTGATAGCGGCCGGAAAACTATCAACCGCCGCTTTACGTTTCTCATCTTGAATGCCTCAGAAATGAAAAGTGCCTTTTCACGAGTTTCGTCGGCAATCTGCTAAACTGGCTTTTCCTTCGCCTTTTTCTTTCGCATTTGCCTCTTCTTCTTCGCGCTCGCCGGCTGGCACTCCGTAAACGTTTCACGTCCGGCGAAGGACCAGTTTCGTCCAATTAAGTCGTACCTCCGGCCCACGTGGTCGCGTCCAGGTAGGTGTACGATCCCTTTCGATCCGAATCCCAAATTAATTTAGTGGCTGCACCGGTGGGGATCCCCGCTAATAATGCCGGGCCGGCGTAGCAAAAATAAACGAGCTGCGCGAACGGACACGAGCGATGAAAATAAAAGGCGACGAATCGAAACAGGAAGGCGACGGGAATCGCTTTATAACGTCGCGAGATCAGTAACGCGGACGGAGTAATAGGTATAATTGGACTGTTCGGAATCGATCGCACTGAAAATGCAGCTTTCGAAATGTTCGTAATGAACTGGCTGGTTGTCACAGGGAAATTAACACGTTGAGAGAGTTGCGTAATTTTTGGAATGACACAGATGGCATCTTGTAATCAATTCAAGAAAACTTTGAATTACGTAAATAACTGGGCAACGTTAGCATGTTGACTGCTGTGGCACCAGTATTCGGGTGACGGTAATAATGTCGATTTTTGAGTTACTGTGAGGTATTTGGAAAGACATTTTACAGGATGTAATAATTACTCTTAATAGTAGTATTAAATAATATATATTATTAAAGTAGTAGTATTAGAATTAGTAAGTAGTAGTATTAAATAATATGCACCATTAAATTGTTATAAAAGCAACTTTAACTATTTTTACTAGAGAAAACATATTTAAAAAAGAACAAATAATTTGTTGTAGAAACATTTGTTTCTACACATTTTTGACGAATAAACAAATTTGAAGGCTTCATGTCAGTGCAAACAATTTTTAGATATAAAATAATACAATTGTAAGCTCTGTAACTGTTATCAGGAATTCCTTGACTATTAAAAATATACATTTAACGCGATGTGTTACCAGTATTCGGGTGACGGTTAAAAATGTCGATTTTTGAGTTATTGCGGGGTATTTGGAAAGATATTTTACAGGATGTAATAATTACTATTAATAGTAGTATTGCAGAATATATACTATTAAATTGTTGTAAAAGTAACTTTGACTACGCACCACTAGAGAAAACATGTTTAAAAAAGAAGGTGATGACACAGATGGGATCGGAGTAATCGATTCAAAAAAGTTTAAATTACATAAATAGCTGAGCAATATTACCATGTTGTATTCGGGTGACGGTAAAAATGTTGATTTTTAAGTTACTGCGCTTGAACACTTACGAGGTAAGCTAATAGGTGTTTGAAAAGATATTTCACAAGATATAATAATTACTATTAATAGTAGTATTAAATAATGTATACTATTACATTTTTATGAAAGTAACTTTAAACGTGCGTCAGTAGAGAAAATATTTTCAAAAAAGAAGAAATCATTTTCGGCGCACACACACTTTCTTAGATACTTTGTTCTTGAGGAAAGATTTTCAACTAAATGCATGTTCCGAAACGTTTCGATGTAAACGTGCTTATTTTCTGCTACGATATGAAACAATAGGTTCAGTACGATTTTCCAATATAGATTTTTAACTCGATGCAAATCTCTAGGCATTTTGATCAAAATTTAATATATTATAAACTTGATATAATTATAAATTATAACTTTATATAATTATAAACTTTCATGGCAGTCAACGTGTTAGATGAGAAGTGCAGTTTTCAGCGATGAAACGCTTTAATAAAACCGTATTTTGCTCGTTAAATTAATGTAATTGACTAAAAAATGTTCAGCAACGTAAAAAGTGAGACGGTATTATAAAATAACAAGTACGCTGTGGAACAATTAAATGCTTTAATAAACGTAATATTTTACATTAATTAAATGGTACGATGTACTCTCTTCAATTCTATTATGGCCGCAAGACACAAAATAAAAGATTTGCTGGGCAATAAACGTGTTAAGGCTTAACTTAGACGGACCACACGTTTGCGATTAATTTGCAGTTATTGGGTGGATGGGCTGCCGATAGAGTCAATTACTTTTTAACGACCGCTTGAAGTTCGCATCGACCACAGAAATCCTCACAACGCAATTAGTACCAATATAAATTTCGACGGATTGATGCTTCTATATAAACGTATCGTACAAATTCATAAATTTGTGAAAAATGATTTTGGTAAGAAATTACTTGGTGTAAATAAATTGGTTTTATAGATACATCCTCCAAATTTACAATAATGTTTAGTAATTTAATTTCATTAACTTCAAATGATACATCTATAGAATTAATTATTAATATGTGCAAAAATTATGTTTATTTTAATTTATATTTTCGTTTTATTTTCAATTTAAATTGAATTCTGTAAATCTCTCATTTAATTTTATATAGAATAAAAAATGAATTTGTGGTTCTGAAACACGTAGGGTACCAGGTTTAATTTTCTAAATAAAAAAAGAATGTCAACCAAAAAGAAAGTCTACTACCCACACCGATACACTTTTCTTCGAAGAGGACATGTAGAAGTATTGAAATCTATAATTGAACTTTTAATTTGTTTCTCACTTTTTTTACGGCAAAATAGAAAGAACATTTTTCACGGCTAAATAGAACATAAAATAGTATAGAAGTATTGAAATGTATAATTGAAATTTTAATTTGTTTCTCACTTTTTTATTGCAAAATAGAATGAACATTTTTTTACGGGTAAATAGAACATAAAATAGTGCAGAAGTATTGAAATGTTATAATTGCATTTTTAAATTGTTTCTCACTTTTTTTACGGCTAAATAAAACATAAAATAGCGTAGAAGTATTGAAATGTATAGTTGAATTTTTAATTTGTTTCTCACTTTTCTTTACGGCAAAATAGAATGAACATTTTTTACGGCTAAATAGAACATAAAATAGTGTGGAAGTATTGAAATGTATAATTGAATTTTTAATTTGTTTCTCACTTTTTTACGGCAAAATAGAATGAACATTTTTTTACGGCTAAATAGAACATAAAATAGTGTAGAAGTATTGAAATGTATGAATTTTTAATTTGTTTCTCACTTTTTTTACGACAAAATAGAATAAACATTTTTTACGGCTAAAAAGAACATAAAATAGTGTAGAAGTATTGAAACGTATAATTGTATTTTTAATTTGTTTCTCACATCTTTTTGCGACAAAATAGAATGAACAATTTTTTTAGGGCTAAACAGAACATAAAATAGTGTAGAAGTATTGAAATGTATAATTGAATTTTTAATTTGTGTCTCACTTTTCTTACGGTTAAATAGAGCATAAAATAGTGGAGAAGTATTGAAATGTATAACTGAATTTTTAATTTGTTTCTCACTTTTTTACGGCAAAACAGAATGAACATTTTTTTACGATTAGATAGAACATAAAATAGTGTAGAAGTATTAAAATGTATAATTGCATTTTTAATTTGTTTCTCACTTTTTTTACGGCAAAATAGAATACCAATCTTTTATATGCATCAACAAATGGTGATTTACTCTTTTGCACATACAAACTATTAATTTCTCGCAACATAATGATGCTGTGAAGTGTCATATTCGATCTTCAACTTTCTGCTTCTTGCGTCTGGCCATTCTTTCGTAGCAATTCTCGTTCCACTCGAAGATTTCAATGCCTGGCACTCTTTCTCTTTGCTTCATCCATAATTCTCGTCTTCTAATACTCAAGTCTGTCGCGCACGGTAAAATTTTCGTCGATTATCGTCATTCGGATCGCGTAGCCAGGTGCATTGAACACGTCACACGGAATTTATTATTGCGAAACCTACCATGCTTTAATCGAGATCTCGCGTATACAGTTGCGTTTCGTTGCATCATTATTCGCTCATTTTTACACTTACTCGACGCCAATCTCGTTTCGTGCTTTAAGGCGATGTTCCGCATTATCGGAATTGGAAATCGCGGGCATCGATCATTTTTAATGCGATCGCTGATAGCACGAGTCGTTAGCGCGGTTCGAAGAAAAAGTAATTGAATTAACGTAAATTTCCATCTCGATTCGTCGGATGTTTTACGCGCAGTATTCATCATTTGAGAGTAAAGTTACTCAACCTTGGTTAAGATGTAAGTGTAATTGAGCCCCTTTCTTGCTTCATGGGATTAGTATTGATCAAACTGAGGTATAGGGTCAACATAATTTTTGTCACATTTTGTGTGTTACTTTTGTAGACTTTTGAAGAATTTTCGTTATATTATGGAGTTACTTGAGTTATTGACATTATATCACTTGCAATTGGGATAACCACGTTATGTGTTTGTTTGATTTTGCTTAGGCAGTTGATGAATATATTTTGGATAAAAAGTATTCCAACACCGGCCGCTTTTAAACCGTTTTTTACAAATACCGGGTTTATACATATTTTCAAGAATGTGTATCATGCATAGAATGTAAATTAATAATATTTTTCATGCTTACTTACAAAATTAATAATAAATGTAATATTTCCGATGATTTGCAAGGTAGTAATTCTTTTTTAATTACTTCTATCGTAGTTTCCGCACTTTTTCCGGCGGTCATGTTCATTACTACAAAGTTTCAAACTAGTAGAGTCCTAACATTAGAAATAACATAGATACAACATTTCCGAATAAGAACCGTTCGAATATTTATTGCTTTTGTACTCCTGTCAATTTTCATTTTAAAGAGATTTCAAGAAATATAAAATAATATTAAATTAAATTTTCATTTTAAAGAGACTTAAAGAAATATAAAATTAAGTTAAATTAAATGTTCATTTTAAAGAAATTTCAAGAAATATACAATCAAATTAAATTAAATTTTCATTTTAAAGAGACTTCAAGAAATATAAAATTAAATTAAATTAAATTTTCATTTTAAAGTGACTTCAAGAAATATAAAATTAAATTAAATTAAATGTTCATTTTAAAGAGATTTCACGAAATATAAAATAAAATAAAATAAAATTTTTATTTTAAAGACATTCGAAGGATTATAAAACTATAATTAAACGATAATTTAACCAAGTTTGAAATTGATTGCTTCCGAATACTTTCCACCATAATTGTACGTACTCTTTCACAATCCAAAGCGATAAACTCAATTTCTCCAATTCCTCCCCATTTTTATGCGACCCCATTTAATTAATTTTCTTACATTTAAATTGCGCTTAATACTCTTCATTTCGGACTTAATCGATTTGGCAAATGATCGGCTCGTATATTAACCGCTCGGCTTTTTGTTTTCTCCCCGAAGAACGAATCACCTGGTCCCGACACATTCGATGAATCCCCAAGTTAGTTCGGTTAACCATAAAATATCGCGCCCAATAAGAAGGGCACTCGTTTGCGCGAAGAGAATTCTTAATGACACGCGCGTTGGTAGTTCTTGGAAGTTTCCACGTAAGACGCCTGCATAGTGACGCGGACTGCCTGACGATGAAAGAGGAAGTGCTATCGACGGGCGATAAGGATCGCACGATCGTGGATCGTGGATCGTGAATCGACGATGGATGGCCAGACGGTGACACTCATTATATTCCGGAGGCGATCCGCGTCTCCTCGGTCACGACGTCGCGACGACTTCCAGCGGGACGACGATCCATCACGTTTTCACGCGAATTCTCCGCACGATCGACACGCATCGCGCAATTAATGCCACGCCGTTTCTAGTCGACCGGTCTCTTGCCCTGCCTCTTCGTCACTGTTTACTCCCTGCGTGCAGACGCGGTGGGTGCAGTTACGAGACCTCACGTCTCGGTGTCTGCGGACATGGCATTTGCACCTTTGATTTTTCTCATTTTACTTCGTGCGGTTTGTAGTGTCTGCGATGTCGGTACTTTTAATCTGCGAGTGTGATAATCGAGTATTACGTATTTAATAGCAATACGTTTCGGAGATATAGGCCAAACTTGCGCGTACTGAATATTTAATACTAGTATGTAATTTAAATACGTACTAGTAAATTTAATACTACTAAGTATGGCATTTGCACCTTTGATTTTTGCGATTTTACTTCTTGAGCTTTGTGGTATGTGTAATGTCAGTACCTGCACTTTTAATATCTGGGAGGGTAATACCACTTTCCAGTAATACGTTTTGTAGATATAGGTCAAGCTGGCGCATACTGAATATTTAATACTAGTATGTAATTTAAATACATACTAGAATTATATACCAGTAAATTTAATACTACGAAGTATGGCATTTGCACCTTTAATTTTTGCGATTTTACTTCTTGAGCTTTGTGGTATCTGTGATGTCGATACTTGAACTTTTAATATCTGCGAGGGTAATACCATTTTCCGAGTATTACGTATTTAACAGTAATACGTTTCGTAGATATAGGCCAAGCTTGCGCATACTGAATATTTAATATTCGCAGTAAGGAATTTGCACCTTTGATTTTTCCCATTTTACTTCTGGCGTTTTGTGATGTCGGTACTTGTACTTTTAATATTTGCGAGTGTAATAGCATTTTCCAAGTATGACGTATATAATAGTAATACGTTTTGTTGATATAGGCCACGCTTGCGCATACCTAATATTTAATACTAGTATGTAATTTAAATATATACTAGTATTACATACTAGTGAATTTAATACTACTAAGTATGGCATTTGCACCTTTGATTTTTCCCATTTTACTTCTTGCGTTTTGTTTTGTCTGCGATGTCGGTACTTGTAATCTGCGAGTGTAATAACCAAATATTACGTATTTAATAGTAATACGTTTCGTATATATAGGCCAAGCTTACGCATACTGAATATTTAACACTAGTATGTAATTTAAATACATACTAGTAAATTTAATACCACTAAGTACGGCATTTGCACCTTTGATTTTTGCGATATTACTTCCTGAGCTTTGTGGTATCTGTGATGTCGGTACCTGTACTTTTAATATCTGCGAAGGTAATACCATTTTTCAGTAATACGTTTCATAGATATAGGCCACACTTGTGCATACTGAATATTTAATACTCGCAGTATTGCATTTGTACCTTTGATTTTTGCGATTTTACTTTTTGTGTTTCGTGATGTTTGCGTGGTCAGTACCTGTACTTTTAATATCTGCGAGGGTAATACCATTTTCCGAGTATTACGCATTTAACAGTAATACGTTTCGTAGATATAGGCCAAGCTTGCACATACTGAATATTCAATACTAGTATGTAATTTAAATACATACTAGTAAATTTAATACTACTAAGTATGGCATTTGTCCCTTTGATTTTTCCCATTTTATTCCTTGCGTTTTGTGGTATCTGTGATGTCGGTACCTGTACTTTTAATATCTGGGAGGGTAATACCATTTTCCAGCAATACGTTTCGTAGATAGAGGCCAAGCTTGCGCTTACTGAATATTTAATACTAGTATGTAATTTAAATACGTACTAGTAAATTTAATACTACTATGTATGGTATTTGCACCTTTGACTTTTGTGATTTTACTCCTTGCGTTTTGTGATGTCAGTACTTGAACTTTTAATATCTGCAGGGGTAATACAATTTTCCAGGTATTACGTATTTAATAGTAATATTGTTATATTATAATTTAATACTGGCAGTATGGTATTCGCACTTTTGATTTTTGCGATTTTACTTCATGCGTTTTGTGATATCTTCGATGACGGTACTTGTACTTTTAATATCTACGAGGGTAATATCATTTTTCAAACATTGCCTATTTATCAGTAATACGTTCCGTAGATGTAAGCCAAGCTTGCGTATACTGAATATTTAATACTAGTATGTAATTTAAATACATACTAGTAAATGTGATACTACTAAGTATGGCAATTGCACCTTTGATTTTTGCAATTTCACTTCTTGAGCATTGTGGTATCTGTGATGTCGGTACCTGTACTTTTAATATCTGCGAGGGTAATACCATTTTCCGAGTATTAGGTATTTAACAGTAATAGGTTTCGTAGATATAGGCCAAGTTTGCGCATACTGAGTTTTTAATACACATAGTAAGGCATTTGTACCTTTGATTTTTTCCATTTTACTTCTGGCGTTTTGTGATGTCTGCGATGTCGGTACTTGTAGTTTTAATATCTGCGAGGGTTATACCATTTTCCAAGTTTTTCAGCATTTTTCAACTTAAAGTTCTATTTAAAATGCCAGTATTACGTTTCATATATATATGCCAAGCTTGCGCGTACTAAGTATTTAATACTCACAGTATGGCATTTGCACCTTTGATTTTGCCCATTTTACTTCTTGCGGTTTGTGATGTCGGTACCTGTACTTTTAATATTTGCGAGGGTAATACAATTTTCCAAATATTACATATTTAACAGTAATATTACGTATTTAACAGTAATATTATTATATTATAATTTAATACCGGCAGTATGGCATTTGTACCTTTGATTTTTGAGATTTCACTTCTTGCGTTTTCCGATTTCTGCGATGTCGGTACCTGTGCTTTTAATATCTGCGAGGGTAATACCATTTTCCAGTAATACATTTCGTATATATAGGCCAAGCTTGCGCATACTGAGTATTTAATACTTGCAGTATGGCATTTCCACCTTTGATTTTTGCAATTTTATTTCTTGGGCTTTGTGGTATTTGTGATGTCGATACCTATACGTTTAATATCTGCGAGTGTAATACTTGTCAGTTCGATATTGACAGTTTTAGTATTTGTGTTTTTCTTTCTAAACGTTAGAAGACTTGGTTCACTAAATTATGTATGAGCAATAGTAAAAATCGATAGTAAAGGTGAATATTTAATACTCGCAGTGTAGTATTTACACCTTTGATATTTGCGACTTCAATTCTTGCGTTTTGTGATGTCTGAATTTGTGTTTTTATATCTGTAACTATGGTACTTGTAGTTTTGACGTTGAAACTTTAGTATTGTATCATTAATGTATGCAATATTGATAATTGTATCGTTGGTGCTCACAACTTTAGTACTTCTATCTTTGCTACCTATAACTTTAGTAGTTTATGTCCTTAATCCATGCAACTTTGCTACTTATACTTTTTGCTGACTGCAATTTTAGTATTTATCGCTTTGATATTCACTATTTTAGTACTTTTGTTTTTAATATTCGTAACTTTAATACTTGGCTCCGTGATATTTTTTACACCTGTAACTTAAGTCCTTATATCGTTCATATGCGCAAATCGAATACTTATACCTTTAATATCTGCATATTTTAGTACCCGTATCTTACATGTTTGCAAATTGACCACTTGTACTTTTAGATCTTTCAACACCTGCAGCTTGGGTATCTACAAACTTAAGTGTCGGTAACATTTGTACTTCCATCTTCGGTATTTGCAATTTTGCTGTCAGCAAATTTCGATACCTTTAACTTTCCTACATACAACCACGACACCTGCACTTTTTATACCGCGTACTTGTTGTTTTCGATGTTTACCTCCTTCTTTTTCATTGTCGTTTACCTTTTCATGCCTCGAAGCCGTACATTCGTCGAACGCCAGATCGTTGAACACTTTCGAGCGGAACAACGCGTAATTATCCTAAAAGCCGTAATGAAAGAGCAGGGACCCAGAACGCACGTGACGCGCGAGAAAATTTTCGGAAATGCATTTCGTGGAACGGTCAGCCCTTCTCGGTTGAAAACGCAATTTCACAGCTCAATCATGTCTTCCTCTCCGGCTTCTCATCTTTTTGCTTGAGGACACTATAAAAGACGCGCACGTGCTTATTTCCGTCCTTTCATGCCTAAACACCCTCTTTAACCGGTTAGCCCTTATTCATCGCCGCCGTATCGTTTCTCCTCAGCTACACCATTTCTTGCCCCTTTTCGTCATTTTTCTCACATTTTCCCTCGCACATTATTCTATTTATTCAACGACGAATTAACGGCATGCGATCCGCGAAATGACGGCTTCGCACGCTTGTTCACTTAAGAAAACTTCACATCGACTCGTATTTTCAGTAAGAAGTTTCTCATTCAAAAGTTTTCGTTTCTATATCGGGAATTTAATTCGCACTCATATTAAAATATTGAAGTAATGTAATTGTAATTATTTTCTTTTATTTTTATTTTTTTTTGCTTATTTGTTTTTCCTCAAATTTAGCAATTGAGCACACATGCTGTTCAATCATTTTGTTACCCTTAATCAACACTTTTGGATTCTATCTTTTCGGTTTTCCGTAACTATTTTTAATTTCAGACATACGGGTATTCACATTAATATTCGCACGTTTTCGTAATAGAATCATGTTTGTAAGATTAGACAAGGCGGCTTGAATTTTTTGAATCGTTGGAAACCTTGAAACTTCAGAAAACACTTTAGAAACTTGATGAAAAAAATAGTCAAAATTGTTGTCCACCATTGCTCTACTTGAATTTCTATTTAAAATGCCAAAAACGCGTTTTGTAGATGTAGGTCAAGTGTGCGAATGCTGAACATTTAATCTGAAAATATGTGACTTTTAATATTTTTCATCGATTGTACCTCATAGAAACGCTAATCGACTTAATGAAATTGACAGCATACATAATATGCCGATAACTGATCTGAATTTCCAAAAACTCTTATTTAAATTTTCATTACAAATCCAAATAGAAATGTTGTAGAAAACAATATTTACGGTTAATGTTCTTCATTTCTGTAAACTTCAATGTTTCCAAGACTTCTGTAAATTGCATCTAGTAAACGCCCTCTTTTTACGATTCAACAAAAACTTATGCAATTTTATCCAATCTTACAGAAGTAATTTTGTTTTGTACGTGCAACTATTCTCATATCAAATCTTCCGGCAATATTTCCACTTTTGAAAGGTATGAGGAAGAACACAAGAAGATACTGGATAATGATCTGGTGAAATAAAGTTTAAAGAAAGAGGCAAATAGCGGTAGTATAACAAGAACCGGAATGAAAGTAAACATTTGTAAATTAATGGAAAAAGTCAAACAGACTTAGAACACAATTACAGACAACATATCAACATAGAAAGAGTTTTATTATACAATTAAAGTATATATTTATACGAACACTTTAACACGTTCTTGATTTCGGTATATTCACATGTATGCTTTATTTGGCTCGATATCCTTTTACTACTTTTCGATTTCTACATCCTGACATCCTTAGGCCCACTCTTCACAAATCTGCGTTGATACAAAAACATAAGTGCGTCTCTTATTTTTATCCAGTAGCGTGTAGCTGCGATATTTATCCAATCACATCATTAATATGTTCTTGAATTCGGTATTTTCATATGAACGCTTTATTTGGTTCGACACCCTTTTATTACTTTTCCATTTCTACATACTTCCCAACATCCTTAGGTTCATTCTTCACGAATTTGTATTGATACAAAAACACCAGTGCGTCTCTTATTTTTATCCAGTAGCGTGTAGCTGCGCTATTCATCCAATCATATCATTTTAACACTTTGACTGCCGTGATGGTCACCGCTGACCGACGCAAGAGATTTTACTGAAAACCAAAAAAATTCCCAATGGGTAGCAATAATTATTTTATAAATGCAGTTATTGTTACAATAGTGATGCGATCCTTTGGTCTCCAATACCTGCACATTATTTATATTTTGCATAATTTAGTCAAATGCTGTAGTATTTCATAGCATCGCCGTTCTAATACAGCAAAACACGCACGGCAGTCAATGTATTAATATGTTCTTGAGTTTGGTATGTTTCTATGAACGCTTTATTTGCCTCAATATCCTTTTATTACTTTTCGATTTTTTACATACCTTCCAACATCCTTAGGCTCACTCTTCACGAGACTGTGTTGACACAAAAACATCAGTGCGTCTCGTATTTTTATCCAGTGACATGCAGCTGCGATTTTCATTCAATCACATCATTAATGTGTTCTTGAGTTCGGTATATGAACGCTTTATTTGCTTCGATATCATTTTAAATTTCTACATATAAATCTTTGCCGACTTTTCACAAGTTTATATTGACTCAAAACCATCAGTGCATCTATTATTTTTACCCAGTGTCAAGCAGCTGCGATATTCATCCAATCACATCAGTCTCAATAAAATAAGATAACATTCCCAACGAAGAAGAAAAATCTAATAATTTCAGCTCGTCCTACTGAACATACTTCTATTCCTCTTTTTTGCCCACACTCCCATGTTTGCATTATTGTCCAACACACGCTTGTCGCGATATGTTCTAATTGGGCCGAAATGAGTGAAACGTCCGATAGTGAAAGGGGAAAAATGAGAGACAAAGAAAGCGCAGGAAAATGTCGCGTGGCCTCGGTCACTCTCCGCTTAACGATCCCATTTAAACGACGGAATTACTTTTAACGGTATATCGCGCGCTTTCCCGCGTCGATTAAACGAAGCCCGCTTGGCACACAGTTCGAGAGTCCGCGAGGGGTAGAAGAAGCGTGCGGAGCCGTAATTTTGCCCGTTGCATGCTGTTAACTCGTGCCACGAGCACTTTCGGACTCCGTAACTGTTACGAGGGGAAAAGGAAGTAGTAAGAATTAAAGGACCTAACGAGGGGATTTCTTTGAAGTACGGCGACGTGGGATCTTTCCGTTGGGAAATTGAAATAAAAAATTCCGCTGCCGCTGAGACCGAATTAATTGTGTACACGTCAAGGACCGACTGTCGAGAACGGCAACGTGTTGAATCGCGGTTCTTCCGCTGGAAAATTATGGCCGAGAGCGTAAAAATTAAATGGCCTGCCTGGTGGATGTGAACGATAGTTCTTCTCCAACTGTCGACGTAGCGTCTCTTCTGCGTTGACTGTTTCAAGAAATATAAAAATGGATTGCAGAAAATAAAGAATCTATTTCAACAACAATACACAGGGTGTCCCCATTTTTTTCGGCTAAAATTTGCCAGCGTATTCTACACGCAAAAGTAAGAAATGTTATACAATGAACATATGCTCTTAACCCCTTGCAACACGCTCCAATTCAGAAGAAGCCGTGTCTAACATATGCACCCGAATGGTCGGAACTTTAACTCATTTGCATCATCGCTCTAAATCTGCAATCTTACTAAAAAATCCGACATGCGTAGCTAAACGTTGCCGATACCAGCATGCACAAATTTCTGTCCTTAGATCCAAATTTGTTTGTTTCCAGAACTATTTTTTGGACTAGTTCCACGTTGAAAAATAATTCGAAAACATCGCGCATGGACATTCCATTGACGTTGATGGTTACACCACTTACGGCAGTAAAATCATGTAATGTTGACATACAATTTCGTTTTTCCCATAAGAAATCTCCAGTTTCAATATTATCGGGCTGGTCATCTTCACTACTATCTATTAGAGCTATGGCACGTTTACGCTTATGGGATATTTGTATTTCTATGCTTGAATCCGAATTCGAACTATAATTTATTCTAGTAACCTAATTTTGTTAAATTTTATTATCTATTATTTTTTTGTATTTTTATTATTTTGAACTTACAACCAGAAAAGTAAGAAAAATAATATTTTACACAAAATTCTTTATTGTTTGTTTATCGTACGATATTACGATGCTGATAATAAAACAAATATATCGTTTGTTTATGTTTACGTTTGTTGTTTTTGTTTGCGGATTATTCCGTCAAATGATGCAAATGGGTTAATAAAGAAAAGTCTTTCTCTGCTGCAACTGAATTGATCGTGTGCAGCTTAAAAATTGATGGTCGCGAATATCAATGATGTGCCGAATACACAAGGGTTCAAATGTGTGGAACGTCGTGCTTTGATTTGAGATAGAAAAATTTCAGTAGAAGTGAGAGAGCGAAGAACAAGAGTGAAAGAGTGGGGGAAGGGAAGATGGCCCGCAATCAGTATTCATTACGCTAATATCACGTCATCCGTGGCATCCTGTAATCAAGCGGCTCGCGCAGTGGTGATTCAAGCGTTTCCACCCCCTGGAGCGTTTTATATAGGGTGTCTCGTAACACGTGGCATAATCTCCCAGCTTCCAATCTTAGGTACTTTCAATTATACTCCTTATTTTCCACCATTTTCACGGAAGCATATTTTGAAATCTTGGCAAATGCGACATCAAACGAACAGCTTTTAGGCATTCGCTGTAAGTGGTATTTATGGTGTTAACCCCTTGACATACAAATAAAACGGAGTTTAATGCGTCCGAAAAATACTATTTAATGTCGCTCAACTGAACAGTTATGTGCAAGCTGAGAAGAACATTTTATTTTGAAATTTGGATTATTATATAACATTTACTCAAATTGATACATAATGGTAATGGAGAACAATTAAATAACATTGTAAAATAATAATTTAATGATTCTGTAAAGTATGAAACATTTTAAAACATTTTGGTACATGTAAAGGAACTAGACATGTTTTGCAATGCCAAGTTCTCTCGTTCCTTATATTATGTTTTATGCACACACGGCATTTCTATAGGATATTCCTTTACATCAGTTGAGGGTAGCTGTTGACGAAAACGTGCCTAAAATTTTGCCTGTAGTGGAGTTAGGCATTTATTTTGTGACGGTCTACCACGAGTCGGATAGTTAGAAAGACAAAAATTATATAACATATCTTCTGCAGTATTCACTCGAAAATGTACAATCCATTGCTTCATTGAATGATAATTTAGAATATAGAACATAAGCATTATAGACAGCCATATCAACCATATAAAAGTAATCTAATAATATATTAGACTCGAACTCGTCATTCTATGTCAAGGGGTTAAATATCTCCAATCTTAAACCCTTTCAATTATTCTTCCTACTTCATATTAATTTTTCACGGCCATTCTCACGCGGATGAATTTTAATAATACAAAATGAAGAATAGCATGAAGCAGGTTTTAACCCCTTGCCGTACCATTTAACTCGAAATAATTCGGCCTCAAACGTTGCGCAAAAATGATGGATTGTCGAAACTTGAAATAAATTATATTTTGCGACTACCTATGAAGTAGTCGTGCGCTTATTAACTTCATACGATGATACTCTAGTGCAAGGCAAATGAATTTAGGACCAAAAATTGTAAAAAGTAATTGAATTTTTTTTTATGTATATATTTGTGATACAATACATATACATTTTCATAACGAGTCAGACTCGTGATATTGATGTTTGCAGCGAAATCCTCATCACGTGTCAAACTCGTGATGTTTACATTTGCTCCGAAATTCTCATCACGTCAAAACAAATTCTCATTACAAGTAAAAATCGTCGAAGCTTGAAACAAATTGTATCTTGCGCCTGCGTACGAAGTAGTCGTGTGCTTATTAACTTCATGCGATGATGCTCTAGTGCAAGTCAAATTAATTTATGACCAACAATTTTGAAAAGTAATTTAATTTTTTTCATGTATATATTTCTGATACAATATATACATTTTGATCACAGCGAAATCCTCATCACGAGTCAGACTCGTGATATTCACATTTGCTCCGAAATTCTCATCACGTGAAAGTCAATTCTAATTACAAGTCAAAATCGTCGAAACTTGAAACAAATGATATCTTGCGACTGTTTATGAAGTAGTCATGCGCTTATTAACTTCATGCGATGATGCTCTAGTGGAAGTCAAATGCATTTAGGATCAACAATTTTAAAAAGTAATTTAATTTTTTTCATGTATATATTTCTGATACAATATAAGTATATATTTTAATCACAAGTTAGACTCGTGATATTCATGTTTGGAAGCGAAATTCTCATCACGAGTCAGACTCGTGATATTGATATTTGCTCTGAAATTCTCATCACGTCAAAATCAATTCTCATCACAAGTCTAAATCGTTGAAACTTGAAACAAATTATATCTTGCAACTGCCTATAAAGTAGTCGTGCGCTTATTAACTTTATGCGATGATGCTCTAGTGGAAGTGAAATTAATTTAAGACCAACAATTTTAAAAAGTAATTTAATTTTTTTATGTATATATTTCTTTATTTTATGTATTTTTTATGTATATATTCTCATGCATTATTCTTTTTATATGCATATATTCTATATTTTTTTATGTATATATTTCAATATATACATTTTGATCACGAGTCAGACTCGTGATATTCATCTTTGGACCAAAATTCTCATCACAAGTCAGACTCGTGATATTCACATTTTGCCCCCAAATTCTCATCACGAGTCAAACTCGTCAAAATACGGCAGGTTTTAAGCGTCTCTGATGTTCGCCGCCGTGTAACAAAAATGCGCAGATTGCAGCCCGGGATTAGGTTGTTTTCGGTTGTTTCTCAGTTGTGCCATTATCATTCTCGAAGTTTGCATGTGGCCCGCATACATTTTATACACGGTTCACGTATACTCAATACATTGAAATGCAGCACGAGACGCGGTGTGTTATTAGAAGAAACGGCCCGGCCCAGTGTAATACGGTAGTGGGCCTCATTGAGATTTATCGGTCGACGCCGAACTGCACCTGCTCATTACGCCTACAGCTAGAGCACACTAATGAAATGTGAGTGCACGGCGGATCGTCTTACAGCGTAATCGACCGTAATTGTGATGATAACCGGTTGAGATGTTCGATCGACTGACACTTGGGGTGGACGGCTGGATGCAGTAAGGATTTCGAATGTTGCATTACGTATTATCGATACTTAGGTTTTTTAGAGGTTCTCTGATTGTGGAGTTGTTGGATCCTTAAGCTCGGCAATTATTGGATTCCTCGACACGAGATGTACGGGACCTTTCGATTTGACGAACATTTGGGAAGATGTGTACACCTGAGTGTCTTTTCACACGGCCCTGTTTCGTTTCTTTTATTCGCTACTCCTCAGGTTCATAACTGTAAAATTTTGTACGCCGTATACGTCTGGGTCATTTTTTACACGGTTCTTTTTCGCGAGGTACGTAACTACCGTGTTAAATGTTGAATTTGAAAATTCTTTTTCTAATAAACTTTCATGAAGTATTTTTTCTTTCATTAGTATGCCTGGTCTCTTTTTGTAGGGTGCATCCGTTTTAGGTTTAGGTTTTTTCCTAACTGTGAAATTTTGTACGCCGTATACCCCCGGGTCATTAAAAAATTATATCAATTATCAAATTTTTAAATTATTATTATATTAACCCTTATCGGTCGCTAGCTTTTCATATGTGATTCTCACTAGGTTGTAGCTGATTTTCAGTAAATATGTGAAAAATTTTCAGTATTATAAGAATAACATTTTTATTAGAATTTACTTATTTTTTGAAGGTGTATTACAAATATATGAGTTTAAAATAATTATTTATATTATTATATTAACGTATTATATTTTTTTTAAACAATTCTCAACTTTATGAAGAAATGGTTTTCTGAATATATATATTATATCACATATAGTGTACTGTTGTTTTTCTTCCTCTAGAAAATGATAATGATTAAGATTAGTAATTTTGCTCGAGAGATCATCTGATTCGTTATGTTTTCCTTCAGCATATTTTTAAATGCAAATATTTAACTTTTTTCCATATAATCTATCCTCATTGTCTGTTGAAACATACAATTAATAATGATTAGCGTTCCATGAAATAAGAAATAAATAACACATTCTAGTGTTTTTTGTAAATGTAGCAACATTTAAAACAAATAATTTTCGATTGGGAGCTATACAATAACATGAATGCTACAGCATTCAAATATGAAAGTCAATTATTTTTAATTTAATTTTATTATATAACCTTAAGTTTTTGTAATTATTATACAAGATAATATAAGAACTAATATGATAATCTGACTACTTTTATAAAACGTGTTTAATTAAATTTCGGATATCACAACCAATTTAAAAATAAAATGACTGTTAATTTTTGCACCTCGTTCAAACTTTTAATGTCCACGAACGTGTTAATGTGCCGAAATGTAGAGTTGAAGCAGCGTACATACGGTGTACACTTATTTTTTTAAGGAAATATCTTATGAAATGCTGTAGTTTGCAATTAATCGATGTACACTTTCCGATATATTGTCAGTGGCAATAATGAAGTGTGTAGTCGTGGGTATGCGGACATTGTTGCTGTGCAGTTAAAATGATTATATTTTAGTATTTTATCAATTATCAGACTTTAAAATTAGATACTCGATGGGGATATGGTTTCAAATATATATATATATATATATATATTTGCATCGTTCCTTTAATAAAAGTCTGCAAATTTGCTAGAAAATTATAATGATTAAGAATTATGCAATTTTGCTCGAAAGATTAACTGATTCCTGCATTATGCGCTCTGTAAATTCCTTGCTTCTCATATTTTTAAATGCGAAATATTTTAACTTTTCATTCCTTAACCTCTAACATTGTGCATTCAAATATTTGTGGTAACTTGTGCGAAACATACAATTAATAATAAATTATACAATTCCATTTTTCCGCATAAAATAAGAAATAAATAACACATTCTAGCATTTTTTGTAAATGTAGCAACATTTAAAACAAATAATTTTCAATTGGGAGCTATGCAATGACATGAATGCTACATCATTCAAATCTGAGGGTCAATTATTTTTAATTTAATTTTATTATATAACCTTAAGTTTTTGTAATTATTATACCTGTCAAGGTAATGACTAACAGAACTAAAATATGATAATCTGACAACCCTTATAAAACGTGTTTAATTAAATTTCGGATATCATAACCAATTTAAAAATGAAATGACGGTCAATTTTTGCACCTCGCTGAAACTTTTAATGTCCGCGAATGTGTTAATGTGCCGAAATTCTGGTACATTATTAGTGGCAATAATGAAACGCGTAGTCGTGATGTTAATTAGTAAACCCGAAACTTTCGGTAAAACTTCGAATTTAAGTACGCACACGATTTCTAACGATTTCAACGAAAATCTGATAACATTCAACGAAATGAGTGCTTTACGGAACTACTTAATAAAATATCGATTTATCGATATGTGACTTGAAAGTCACGCGGGTCCATAGAGGGTTAACAACTCTCGAGGGCCGTGAAAAATGTCACCCTCGTCCCTCGTTACAATTCGATTCCACTGTCTCGATCCTTGCTCACCTCGATCGTGCCGTGCGATGCGGGGCCGTGGAATTATTGGAAAGCGCGTGCTCGCCTGGAGTAATAACTCGTTGATAACTAATGGGCCTAAGAGGCAAAAGAGACGAGAAGAGGAAGGTCGAATGAGAATCCGCAGAGAAATGAACGCACCGGAGAAACAAGGACGGAATAATTCAATGCATGTGCGTACGTAAATGTGCACCACATGTGTCGGATATGTGTCTGCGTGTGTACATTTACGTTTATACAGGGTGTGTCAGAATATATTAAACCGCACGTCTATGCAGATCTAATTTTAAATCTAAGCTCTTATTTTTCTTTAAGGGTAGAAAAAACATTCTCTTATACTTAAGTTAATAAAACGATGATTACTGAAGCTTAGAGAAAAGTTAAGAGTTTAATTTAAGTTAAGTTAGCTAACTCTTATTAAATATTTTATATCCAGTTTTCACATGAAAGCAAAATTATAGACTTGTTACGTGAGTGTGTGGAAAAAAATGGAAAACACTCTTCATAGAATAAACTCATTTATATTACATTGAAACAAAAAAAAAAATGTTTCAAAATACAATTTATTTAAAATTGTTTTAATTCATTTTTTGGGTAAAATCGGTAAAAACACGTATAATTCAATCAAATTAACACACATAATTTTTTATGATCCTGTACATGAGTAGTTTGCTATAGAAAGCGCGTGAATTCTCTTTTTATAAATAGAGCGAATTAAGTTTACTCAATCAGAGCAGCGTTTGGCTCAAATTTTGTCACAACTATAGCGCTCCTCAGCAATCAAACGGTTAAAATAGAGGAACGTTTCGTCTTCACTTATTCTTCTGTTATATGTCACTTTGTTCTTACTCTTATGAATATCAAGGGACAGATGTTAGATACGTATTATACTTCATCACGCGGATCTTATTTTTTTTTAATTTTATTTTGCGTAACAGTAAAACTTCGATCATGTTACATAAAATCTTGAATCAGTAGAAGTTATTTGCTTAATGAATCTTGAATGCCGAGGAAGTTAATTTAGATTGCAGCTCATTTCTGCGCACATCCGATTTTGCAAAATTATAGACTTGTCAAGTGAACTCTTAAAATGCGGGAACTTTTCGTCTTCACTTATTCTTCTTCAATATGTAACTTTTTTTTTACTTTTATGACTTTCAATGGACATGTTAAGTACGTATTAGACATCATCACGCGAATCTTATTTTTTTTTAATTTTATTTTGCGTAACAGTAAAACTTCGATCATGTTGTATAAACTCTGGAATCAGTAGAAGTTTTTTGCTTAATGAATCTTGAATACCAAGGGAGTTATATTAGTCTGAAGCTCATTTTTATGCACATCCGATTTTGCAAAATCATAGACTTGTGATGCGAGCTCTTAAAATTCAGGAACTTTTCATCTTCACTTATTCTTCTGTTATACTAATGTAACTTTTTTTTTATTCTTATGAATGTCAAGGGACATGTTAGATATGTATTATACTTCATCACGTGGATCTTATATTTTTTTAATTTTTTTTCGCGTAACTGTAAAACTTTGATCACGTTATATAAGCTGTTGCACTAGTAGAATCTTTTTGATGATAAATCTAGGAATGCCAAGGAAGTTAGTTTAGACTGCAGCATACTTCTACACATATCCGATTTTGAAAAATTATAGCCTAGTCATGTCAGCTCTTAAAATACCGGAACTTTTCGTTTTCACTTATTCTTCTGTTACATGTCACTTTTTTTCTTATTTTTATGAATGTCAATGGACACATGTTAGATACGTATTAGACTGCATCACGCGGACTTTGTTTTTTAAATTTTTTTTAGTGTAACAGTAAAACTTTGGTAACATTATATAAGCTCTTATTTTGCAAAATTATATAGACTTGTCTTGTTAAAGTTTCGCTCTTTTTATCTAAACCCTTAAAATGCAGGAAGCATTTTTTAACGAATTGATGAATGCGACCAAAGAATGCTAATAAAGAACTTATTTGAATCACCCTGTACATATACGTACTTCCCGACGTTAAAACGTGTGTGTATGATCGTATATTTTCGATGGTATAAGGACGATGGAAAATGCGAATTCTCCTCCACCTTCGAACCCCCATACTACGCCAAACATGGTAAGTTGCTCTCTGACGATCTCTGTACACGGCTTATGTGTGTTCTCTGTATTCTGTGTACTCTGTGTACCTCATGCTAAAACTGTCTCCGCGTGCCTATCTCCACTTCCTTTTTGCTTGTAGTCTCTGCCCTTTTCTCTTTCTGTCCCATTTCATCATTCTTCCCACGTGTTATTTTATTTAAACATTTCTGATCTCCCGTAGCCAATCTTAAAATCCCCGATACGCGGATGCGGGTAGTAAAAATTCGAATTGCGCAAGCCTTCCGATGTTCACTCAGTCATTGTGCTACACTAAATTCAGGTATTTCAAGTCCCTGACTTTCAGATTATTCTTAACAATTTTCAAAATACTTTACTAATAATAAATATAATATAATGCTAACATAAAATATAATACTAATATATAATAATACTTAACTAATAATAAAAAATTTCAAATTATACGTATTATGCTAACTATATATACTTATTGCACAAACTAAAAATATATTATACAAACTACACTAGATGTAAGTACAGTCAAGATAGCGTACTTAAAAAACGCAAATTTAATAAAGTACAATTTGATAAACATAGGAATTTTAGAGCAATTGAAATTACACGCAATTATATTTACAATAAAATTTTTACCTACATAAATATATACACTAGATTTAGGTACAATCAATAAAACTGATTTAAATAATATAAATTTAGTAAGGAGGAACGTAGCATTTTTTAAGCAATTACAAAAATGCAGTTTCATCAATTATATGTACCAGATTTGAATGCAGTCAAACTAACGTACTTGCAACACATAAACTGAATAAAGTACGACAATTGGATAAGCGTAGGAATTTTAGAGCAATTTTAATTACACGCAATTATATTTACAATATATTTTTGCATACTTATATACACCAGGTTTAGATACAATCAATAACATTTACTTGAATAATATAAATTTAGTAAGGTACGATAACCGGAGGAACATAGAATTTTTTAAGCAATTACAAAAATGCATTTTTAGCAATTATATACACCAGATTTGAATACAATCAAACTAACGTACTTGCAACACATAAACTTAATAAAATCCAACAATTCGGTAAACATACCAATTTTTCAGCGGTTAAAAATGCACACAAATACACTTATAATATATTTTCCGCAATTATACAGACCAGATCCTGTACACCTAAAGTCAAAGATTCCATTTGTTCAAACACAGTAAAAGCATACGCAGACTGTGCCTTCTTGGCGAAAATATATTTACAATATATTTTTGCGTATTTATATACACCAGGTTTAAGTACAATCAATAAAATTGACTTTAATAACAAATATCTAGTAAAGTACAATAACCGGAGGAACATAGAATTTTTTAAGCAATTACAAAAATACATTTTTAGCAATTATATACACCAGATTTGTATACAATCAAACTAACGTACTCGCAACACATAAACTTAACAATGTCCGACAATTGAACAAACGTAGGAATTTTAGAGCAATTGTAATTACACGCAATTATATTTACAATATATTTTTGCGTATTTATATACAACAGGTTTAGGTACAATCAATAAAATTGACTTTAATAACATATATTTAGTAAGGTACGATAACCGGAGGCACATAGAATTTTTTAAGCAATTACAAATATGCAATTTTAGCCATTGTATACGCCAAATTTGAATACAATCAAACTAACATACTTGCAACACATAAACTTAATAAAGTCCGCAATTCGGTAAACATACCAATTTTTCAGCGGCTACAAATGCACATAAATACACTTACAATATATTTTCCGCAATTACACAGACCAGATTCTGTACACCCAAAGTCAAATATTTCATTTGTTCAAACACAGTAAAAGCATACGCACACTGTGCCTTCTTGGCGAAAATATACTTACAATATATTTTTGCATATTTATATACAACAGGTTTAGGTAGAATCAATAAAATTTATCTTAATAACATATACATATTTAGTAAGGTACGAAAACCGGAGGAACATAAGATTTCTTAAGCAATTACAATAATGTATTTTTAGCAATTATGTACACCAGACTTGAATACAAACAAACTAACGTACTTGCAACACACGAACTTAATACAATCCGAAAATTCCATAAACGTAGGAATTTTAGAGCAATTTTAATTACATGCAGTTGTATTTACAATATATTTTTGCGTACTTATATACACCAGGTTCAGGTGCAATCAATAAAATTGATTTGAATAATATAAATTCAGTAAGGTACGATAACCGGAGGAATACATATGATTTCTTAAATAATTACAATAATGTATTTTTAGCAATTATATACGCTAGATTTGAATACAATCAAACTAACGTACTTGCAACACATAAACTTGATAAAGTCCGACAATTCAGTAAACAAAGCAATTTTGCAGCGGCGAAAAACATACAAATACATTTACAATATATTTTGCGCAATTATATACACTAGATCCTGTACACCCAAAGTCAAAGATTTCGTTTGTTCAAACACAGTAAAAGCATACGCACACTGTGCCTTTTTGGCAACAATATATTTTTGCGTACTTATATACACCAGGTTTACGTACAATCAATAAAATTGACTTGAATAATATAAATTTAGTAAGGTACGATAACCGGAGGAATATAGAATTTTTTAAGCAATTACAATAATGCATTTTTAGCAATTATACACGCTAGATTTGAATACAATCAAACTAACGTACTTGCAACACATAAACTTCATAAAGTCCGACAAATCAGTAAACATACCAATTTTTCAGTGGCTACAAATACACTTGCAATATATTTTCCGCAATTATTCAAACCAGATCCTGTACACCCAAAGTCAAAGATTCCATTTGTTCAAACACTGTGCCTTGTTGGCGACACGCTTGCAGAAGGCACAAGTACCACGAAGAAAACGAAACTGCGCGGTGTAGCGTACAGATACAAAGAAAGTCGAACATTCGGTACGCATCGATGCGTATTCGTGTTCAGCGCTGGAGGAACTCATAAATAGTCGATCGTGCGCTGTTCCCGGCAAAAGAAAAAAGAAAAGTAAAAGAGGAGGGAGATCGCCGATCGCGATGGCTATTGCTGGCTGTGCACGGATGAATTTTTGGACGCATCCAGCGTGTGTTCCACGAGATCTCCCAGATTGCCTGAGATTTGTCGGACAACGTATGAGGATGTTTGAGGACGTATGAGAATGTTTGAAGACGACGTTCAGGGGGGTGCGCACCGCAAAAAGGAGAAAATCTCAATTGAATAGGCTTTGAATAATACCGAGATGGGAATTCTACTAGGGTTCCGCATTTTTACGGCGCCGCGGACTTTGAACGAGGCGGTTACTTAAATGGCGTGCGTTGAATGGCGTACGGGTGAAATCAATGGAAAATCCACAAGAAAGCGGTAGAAGGAAAGTCGGTTGAAACTAAGCGACATTGGCATGAAAAATAGATGTATGCGATTAAGCAGACGGAATTCGAATAATTCGGTGATGTTAAGACAGGAAATACAACATACGGAATATTTGAATATTTTGGATGTGACAAAGTTGACTTTTATGAAATTACACGAAAGCGTTGACGTATTTTTCATCTATACAGGGTGGCTAAAGTTTGATGCGATATTCTACTGCACCTAAGAATGAGAAACAATCATACAAACATAGGTCCTTTTCACGTAGTTCGGAAATTTACAGGACTAGCTGTCGGATGCGGAATTTGAAATATTTAGATGTATAATTATTTATTATGATACACGCTATCTTCAGTGTAAAGATAATTTGCTTTAACATATTAAACGTATCTAGCAAAAGGAATGGTAACTGTGCTTAAAGTTGTTGGAAATTTTCGGTGTAAATAAAAGGCCTCTGTACTTCGAAAGTGACATATTTTCATTCATGGAAAATCCACAAGAAAGCGGTAGAAGGAAAGTCGGTTGAAACTAAGCGACATTGGCATGAAAAATAGATGTATGCGATTAAGCAGACGGAATTCGAATAATTCGGTGATGTTGAGACAGGAAATACAACATGCGGAATATTTGAATATTTTTTATGTGACAATGTTGAATTTTAGGAAATTACATCAAAGCGTTGTCGTATTTTTGATCTATACAGGGTGGTTGAAGTTTAATGCGATATTCTACTGTGCCTAAGGATGAGAAAAAATCATACAAGCATAGGTTCTTTTCAGTTAGTTCGGAAATTTACGAGACTACCTGTCGGATGCAGAATTTTAAATATTTATATGCACACTGATTTACTATACTAGATGCTATATTCAATGCAAACATAATTTGCTTTAACATATTACTCGCATCTAGCAAAAGGAATGGTAACTGTGCTTGAAATTCTTGGAAATTTTCGAAGTAAATAAAAGGCCTCTGTACTTTGAATGTCACATATTTTCATTCTTAAAACAATAGAATACGGTACCAAATTTTGGCCACGTATTTCCGTATCACCCTGTATCTATTACCTATCTCGATATGCTTAGTGTAACTACTGTTTCATCATTTTATTTAAAAGCTTGATAAAATTCAGGAAGCTACGCTATGCACAAACACTTCTTATACCGCCATAGATAAAGTTTAAAGATTGTCGCATATTATTAGCCGTGACTTTGGAAAATTTCCGTGTTGTTACTTGAATATAAAATTTAATGAAAACAGCTAGATATTCGGTTGACTTTCTTTATTACTAGCTAAAACTATGTGAATAATCGCAATATGTTCTGGTGACCTTAAGGTCCCTTCGTAAGTATTTGCGTTATACGTATGGTACTTAATACTTGGTAATGATGGATATTACTATTGTTACAATGTTAAATGTCCATGTTAACTTACAACATTTTAATGCGCGACGTGTATTCGTTTCCTCAATAAATGGCACTCCACTTCCTTAGGCACAATTTCTGGGGTCTTTAATTCTGTATTGGTATTTAATATTCTAAGTTAATGTTAATATTATAATACTGCGGCCAATTTGTACTTACTTATATTGCATTGCCATTCGTAAAGAGGAACACCAATATTCCAAGAAGAATTCGTCTACCGCAGATGGTATTTCACCTTTTCTAACGGTAACACAGTATAAATAAGCACAAAATTGATTAAACCTTAATTAAAGACCACAAAAGAGGTGGAATACCCTTTGTGAAGAAAACCGACAAAGCTCGCAATAGTTTAACAGATTCATGAACCGCTTGTTATGGTTGAAATAATTTATAACTACGATTTTCAACAGTTCGACATATTTCGGGATCCCCAGGTTCCTCTTCAAAAGTCTACAATTATTTTGCATTGTTACAATGTATTATAATATTTAAAATGTGTACTTGTCTTATTGCGATACACTCACATATTCGTTTTGGCAAAGATCTACATACTCTCATTACTTTATAATTTCATTTTTCACAGATTTTCGCATGTCTTTCTACCGCTAGTTTTATAAGTTAATGTTAACCTTTTAATACTCTAATAATAGTAATTCTACCCTATACAAACTACTATACGTTCAATGCAAATTTCTGAAGAACCCACTCCTAAGACCTCAAAACATGCTGATATTATTGGCATAATTAAATATAGTAACCAAATTAACCGAAAACTTGGCTGTTTCCTTCAATTTTAAATCCTCGCGGTGGACACCAAAGTAACAAGTGAAGTTACTCGACTACACGTTCCGACATATTTCGGGATCCCCAGGTTTCTCTTCAAGAGTTTACAATTATTTTGCATCCTTACAATGTATTATATTATAATGTTTAAAACGTGTATTTGTATTATTGCGATACACTCATATATTCGTTTTCGCAAAGATCTACTCTCATCACTTGATAATTTCATTTCTCACTGATTCTCGCATGTATTTATACCGCTAGTTATACAAGTTAATTTTAACCTTTTAATACTGTAATAATAGTAATTCTACCCCATACAAACTACTGTACATTCAATGCAAATTTCTGAAGAACCCACTCCTAAAACCTCAAAACGTACTGATATTATTGACATCATTAACACTTTGACCGCCATGATGGTCATCGGTAACCGGCGCAAGAGATTATATTGAAGATCCAAAATATTCACAATGGGTAGCAATAATTTTTTTATAAATGCAGTTACTGTTACAATAATGATGCGATCTTTTAGTCTTCAATACCTGAATATTATTTACATTTTGCATAATTTAATCAAACGCTGTAGTATTTCATAGCATCGCCGTTCTAATACAGCAAAATACGATCGGCAGTCAACGTGTTAAATAGTAATCAAATCAACCGAAAACTTGGCCGTTTCTTGCCATTTCAAATCCTCGCGGTGGACACCAAAGTAACAAGTGAAGTTACTCGACTACACGTTCCGACCGTTCTGCCCCGCACGACCTTTCCTGCAGACTCGAAAACACGCGTAGAAACGGAAATCAGCATTCGCCGGGACACATCGACAGGACATTTCTCAGATCAACGGAGAAACATCGAGCGCGTCCATGTGGTGCGTGGATAATTGGCCGATCGGGATAACCGGCATGCAGGCTGTTGGCCTGGCGCGAATATCCGATAAACTTCTGAAAGAGACAAAGAATGCGAACGTACCGAGGTGAATGTGAGAATGAAAAAGAGAAAAAGAAAACGGAAAGACAATGCGTGTGGGACGAAAGCATGCGCAGCCAATAATTGTTACGTATACACCGAATGAAAGAAACAAAAGTGTTGAGGGAACATAGAAGAAACAGAAAGACGCGCGGAGCCCTCGACTAATTTTGTCTCACGTACGAAATCGTGTTTACAATAAACGCGTTATTTAGAGGTTTTAACAGTTTTCTACGAATTTGCAAGAATGTTGCAAAGATTTGTAAACACCGTTTTGCATGCCGTGCGGTTGGTAACTTTCAAGCATTTGCGCTTTTGACATCATGAAGCCTCTGCTTTCCTATAACGTATATGTTACGTATATTCCTATTTCCTATAATAGAAGTGAAAAACATTAGCCTGTATATGTATAATTTAAATGTTTCAACAATTTTCTACTGAATTTCAAGAATGTTGCAAAGATTTGCAAACATCATTTACATGTCATTCGTTTAGTAACTTTCAAGCATTTGCGCGTTTTTTGTATCATGGAGCCCCTGATTTCTTGTAACGCAACATCAGAAATGAAAAGCGTTAGCCTGTACATATCTGATTTACAGGTTTCAACAGTTTTCTACTGAATTGCAAGAACTTCGCAAACATTTGCAAGAATTTCGCAAAGATTTGCAAACATCGTTTACATGCCGTCCGATTAGTAATTTTCAAGCATTTGCTTTTGGCATCATGGAGCCCCTGATTTCTTATAACAATATCAAAAATGACAAGCGTTAGCCTGTACATGTGTGATTTACAGGTTTCCACAATTTTCTTCTGATTTGAAAGAATGTTGCAAAGATTTGCAAACATCGTTTATATGCGGTCCGGTTAGTAACTTTCAAGCATTTGCGCTTTTGCCATCATGGAACCTCTGCTTTTTTGTAACGCAACATCAGAAATGAAAAGCGTTAGTCTGTACATCTGTGATTTACAGGTTTCAATAGTTTTCTACTGATTTGCAAGATTTTCGCAAAGATATGCAAACATCGTTTACATTCCGTCTGATTAGTAATTTTCAAGCATTTGCGCTTTTGGCATCATGGAACCTCTCCTTTCTTGCAACGCAACATCAGAAATGAAAAGCGTTAGCCTGTACATGAAGAAGAATGGGCAGTGAGAGGAAGAAATGAGGATCGGAGAAGAGAAACGGTCGATCGACAAAGATCTCTCGATCCTCGAAGCCCTTCCTCTTGCCTTTTCTGATCTATGAATGGGACCAGACGCCGGAGGAGGTCTTCGTTTCCGATTGGTCGAGAGTGGTACCACTCTGGTGCCGCATCGGCCAATCGTTGTTTCTTCTTCAATTTCTCCCCTCGCCTTTCTCTCCTCTACTCACCCTCTCCTCACTCTTTTCGCATCCTCTCTCGCCTTCCGTCTCTCCACAGTCCTATCTCGATAACGAAGCCACCTCCTCCGCTTCTTCTTCTTCTTCGACTTCTTTCCTGTGGTCCTCCAGACTCTCATTGTGCACTTTTTGTATTCGCTCGTCATCTGCCCTCCCATCTCACTTCACGCAGCGTTTGTATTTTATATCTTCGTTGTTACGTTTGCGTAAGTGTAGGTTAGAATTAGAAATGCACCCCTTCAGGGTTCTTAGCAATGTTTTTTTATTACTATAACGAACTTCATATGCCCTCTGATCTCACAGGGCAGAGTCTTTGACTTGTATGTCGTTGTTTTCACGCTTGCGTAACTGTAGCCTAGAATTAGAAATGCAATCTTTCAGTGTTTTTCGCAGTATTTTTTACCATTATAACGAAGCCACCTTCTTCTCCATCCTCGACTTTTTTGCTGTGGTCCTTCAGGTTCTCGTTGTGCACTTTTTATATTTGCTTGTTCATCTACTCTCTTATCTCACTGGGCAGAACCTTTGCAGTTCACGTACATCTTCATACTTACGCTTGCGTAAGTGTAGGTTAGAATTAGAAATCTACTCTTCAGTGTTTTTAGCAATATTTTTTACCGTTATAATGAAGCCACCTTCTTCTTCATCCTCGACTTTTTTGCTGTGATTCTTCAGGTTCCCGTTGTGCACTTTTTATATTTGCTGCTTTATCTGTTTTCCCATCTTACTTCACGCAGCCTTTGCATTTTATACCTTCGTTCTTACGCTTGCGTAACTGTAGGTTAGAATTAGAAATGCAACCCTTGAGTGTTTTAGCAATATTTCTTCACCACTATAACGAAGCCACCTTTTTCTTAATCCTCATCTTCTTTTCTGTGTTTCTTCAGGTTCACGTTGTACACTTTTTGTATTCGCTCGTCATCTGCCCTCCCATCTTATTTCACGCAGCCTTTGCATTTTACACCTTCATTCTGACGCTTGCGTAACTGTAGGTTAGAATTAAAAATGCAACCCTTGAGTGTTTTAGCAATATTTCTTCACCACTATAACGAAGCCACCTTTTTCTTAATCCTCATCTTCTTTTCTGTGTTTCTTCAGGTTCACGTTGTACACTTTTTATATTTGTTCTTTTGTTTGTCCTCTTATTTCCCTGAACAGAGTCTTTGACTTGTATGTCTTCTTTCTTGCGCTTGCATAATCGTAGGCTAGAATTAGAAATGCAACCCTTCAATGTTTTTAGCAATATTTTTTCATCGCTATAATGAAACCTCCTTCTTCAAAATTCCCGACTTCTTTGGTATAGTCCTCCAAAGTCTTATTGTGCACTTTTTGTATTCGCTCATCTTATTTCACTCAGCCTTTGCATTTTATATCTTCGTTCTTACGTTTGAGTAACTGTAGATTAGAATTCAAGGAATTAAAATGAAGCAATGACGTGTATACACATCGAACGCAGGACAAATGGTCCTATTATAAGTTTCGCTACTACTGCTGTCTGAATCACCCATCCGGAGGCTAAATTTAGAAATTTATTGTATCATCATTATTATTATATTATACGTATTTAACTATTTTTTATACCTTACGGTTTATTTTGATAATAACTACGGAAATACACAGGTTTACTTCAGATGCTGTAAAAGCGAGGAAGAGCGAGATTTTGGATCAAATACTTCGGATTCTTATATTCATTTAAATAATGTCTAGGACTCTGCCTTCTAGAGCAAAGGGCCAGTATTGGTCCTGCTAATTGTTTACGCAATTTTTCCGCAAATCAGCGTTCGCCGTGCAAATTGCGGCTTACATATGTAATTGGTTTCGTAATATAAAACACTTAGCAGTCCTATTGATAATGTAAAGGAAACATACCACCAAATATAATAATATTCTTATAGAGTTTTATTGAAATTTCGAGTTTTGATAGTCAATGGTAATTTTTTATTTTACACGACGAGTATACACGTCATGGACACCGCAATTGAGATTTGGTCCGACGTGTATACACGTCAAACGGGCTTCACTGGATAATTACTTGCACTACGCCGAAATTGAAAACAAACTGTGCCTAACATATGTACCTGAATGGTCGCGAATTTTAAACACGATTTCTTACGACTGAGTGCAAGATAGCCGCGCTGATGTTCTTCATTACTGTAACATATAATTGATCTTCTTGCGCGAGTCATCATTGACATAATGACACCGCTGTCAGTAGAATTTTCATCACTGTTTATAACTCTTTCAATATCTGCCGATTGACTGCTTGAAACATTGGAAGCCTTTACACTGCTCTTACTTCCACACGAACTATTTGCTTTTTTAAGTAATTTTGCTCCTTTTTTATACATGCTGGATGGTTTGACAAAATTAAAAATGATCAAGAATATTACTTTTTGTGAAGAAGACTGTATGAAACGTGTGCTCCTTGTGTAATGGAATAGTAAGAACTGAAGAACGTCTGAAGCTTTCTTGAATGACCGAATGCATATATTTACTTAGTTTTCAAATGTTATCTGGAGTACGACAATGTATCCTAAGGAGCACGTAAACTGCATTGGGACACAAGATATAAAATACACATTCACATAAACAAGAGAAAAGAAGAGATAAGACCCCATTCAGACGTTCTTGTTTGACCGGAGATTAAGAACACGAGTACGACTCGTGATATTCATGTTTGACATGAAATTAAACAACGTGTCTGACTCGTGATATTCAAGTTTGTCCTAAAATTTTCATCACGAGTCATACTCGCGAAAATAGTGCAAGTTAATTACTTGACTCCCGATTCGTAATTTCTTTTGTACCGTACACATACGGTTGCACACAAAGCACAGATCCGAGAATGTGAACCGTTGCTTTTTCGTGCTACCACAGCTTGCCTTCCATCTTCCTATCTCCTTCTCTTACGTGATGAAGCCGTGACTCTTTTGCGAGTTGTGGGTGCCCCTCGGTCTTCCCCTTTCTCGCTTCCACCATCCTTCATCATATCGCCCTCTCCTTCGCTCCCTTCGCGTCGCGAGAAGGCGAGTGCCGACGATAACGAGGCTGCGAGTAAATTTGCTGCCATTAGCCGCGCGAAAATAAAGGACGATGGAGATATTAAATTAGCGGCTCGTCGGGCTCCTTTCCTGCGTTCTTTACAGGGGCGTAGCGTTTGACGCTTCAAATTTCAGGATTACGGAGCGTGGGGTATTTTGAATTAAGTTTCTTGGATTTCTGGTGATTTTTTTCTTAAAATTCGTCCTCTTGCGAATCATATCCGCCTGTTTGCAAATCAGACTCGCCGTTTCAGAGATCAAATTCAGCCTTCGGCAAGTTGAATTCACCTTAAATTCAAGTAATAAAAAGTAATTTTGTTGTGACTTTGTCAGAAATTTGTCCGAATCAATCGATATATTGTGGTTTGAATTAAAATTAGACGGTATCTGCAAGAAATAATCTTTTGCCGTAATTTTAAAAAATTCCAGTTAAATTAAATGACGATATATACAATTGAAACCAGTCTAGAGATAATTGATTTAGTAAAAAAATAGGTTTGGGTTAGGTCTGTTCATTTTATTGTATTTCATTTTATTTCATTTTATTTCATTTCATTGTTGTATGTAAAGAGAAACACTGCAATGCATATTAATTTTATACTGGATCTATTAGAACAGGTTAAGAAAATAAATTTGCATGGAAAATTGGTTTTCAAAGGAGTAAATCTGACTCACACAAAGGCGAATATGATCTAGAAATAGGCGAATTTAAAATGCAATTTCCGTAATAAAAAGGGAGGATCGGATACACGTTAAAACTGCATGAAACACTGTTATATGATAATGGACGAAAACAGAAGTTAGCCAACACATATAGGAAATAGCTTCTAATAAGAGATAACCCAAGATACTTCCTTTCCACAATCCAGTGATTCTAAAGATAGACAAATAATCAAGCAAAAATAAAAATTGTAAAGTAATTCTTTATCGCTTAAACGTGTAAGTCATAAAACCATACATACACGTTTCAAATATGGTAATGAAATAAAATATTTGTACATTGACTAATGAAACGGAAAGCTTTGAAACTTATACAGATTTTAAGATTTTATAATATATAAAATGTTGAACTATAACAAGGCATCGAACTTTGAAAACATTGATCGCGGATTGAAATAAATTAAACGCACAAAGCTCGATACGATTATACTAGATTTACGTCACGAGCAAATTATAGAAACTATTACTATCACTTTCTAACATTTTTCTTCTGATTTTTTTTTAATGGATTCATATAATTTTAAGTAAGAAAATATTGTATGTCTTACACCTTTTTTTGCTTCTATTTCATACCACATGTTTGTTTAGTCATTTAGTTAATATAAGTATGCTTGATACAGGCGGTTCTAGTTTCAAGACAGTATTAATCGCGAAAATATCGACATCATCCGTTACTGCATAAAAATAATATGAATTCACATCGTTTCAACCGACATAACGAAACTGAAATCACAGTAGGAATCGAATCTTCGTGCTTCGGCGGACGAAAGTTACGCAACAACAATTATTAAAATTTTTCCGGAAACCCATCTAATCAGCGAGTCCCGAAAGTTTAGTGTAATCATCTCTATTTATTTTTCATACCCCATACCTGTTTAGTGATTTACTCAATATAATAACTTAATTCAGACAACATAGGCATCACGTCCATTAATATATCAACATATTGCCATACTGTACTGCACAAAAATAATGTAGAAACGTATTGTTTCGGTCAACACAATAAAATCGCAATTGCATTAGAAATCGAAATTTTGCGCTTCGGCGCACGAAAGTTGCACAACAACAATTATCGACATTTTTCCGGATACCCATCTAATCAGCGAGTTTTGGAAGTTTAGCATAGTTATATCAAGTTATATCAAGTTAATCATCTATATTCCTATTTCATACTGTACGATTGTTTAGTGATTTACTCAGTATAATCATACTTAATTCATACAGCATTGGCATCATGTCCATTAATATAACATTGACATACTACCATACGTTACTACACGAAAATAATATGATTTATTAATTTAACATTGCAACACAACACAATAAAATCGCGATCGCATTAGGTATCGAATCTCCGCATTTCGGCGCACGAAAGTTACACAACAACAATTATCAAAATATTCCCAGATACCCATCTAATCAACGAATTTCGAAAGTTTAGTGTTAATTATCTTTATTTATTTTTCATACTTCATACCTGTTTAGTGATTTACTCAATATAATCATACTTAATTCAGACAACATTTGCATCATGTCCATTAATATAATATCACCATATTACCAAACGATATTGCACAAAAATAATATGAAGTCGCATCGCATCGCAACACAACACTATAAAATCGCGATCGCATTAGGTATCGAATCTCCGCGCTTCGGCGCACGAAAGTTGCACAACAAAAACGATGCTAATCGCTCGGGTTTAGGGGTCGAGTCCTCCATGAAAGTTGCACGGCAGCGGGGAAAAATGATCGCAAGCCAAGTCAGTCTCGCAACAAGCCCGCGCGGCAGATAACAAATTCGCAACAATCGCCGTTTTAATTCGTCGCTCCGAAATCAGTCGGCCATTAAAAGCCGTTCGTTCCCTTCGTTCGAAAAGTTCCGCGCCCTGCCTGCCCATCCGCCTCGCCATCCACCCACTCTCCGCGTATTCGCGTCCAACACGCTCGGCAGAAGGAAAAACAATCGCGTGATCCGCGGCAATTTCGGCGCATCGAGCATGCATTACTGTTTTGAGCGCTATAATGGCTCGTTTATCGTAACGGCGCTTAGTGCGACCGGCGAATTAAAGAAAAATCAGATTACCTATCCGCCGAATGATATACGTCGCGCCGATTCGCTGAAAAGCAACGCCCCGCGGTCAACAATCGATGCTTCGGCTGCGATCTAATTAGCGGAACGTGTGTATGCTACTCTGTGAGCAACGGATAATGGATAGTTCCGGGATAGTTGTGATTGCGGAGTCTGTTCCTTGCTAAGACAATGTTTAACACGTTGACTGCCACGCCGAAATCATATGTTTTTCTCAGGACGCCACGAAAATATTTGTATTATTCTGTATATGTAATGGCAAAACAATAATTAATTTCGTTATTTGTAAGAATACGGCATGAATTGCAAACCGTTCCGATATCGTATTTGGTTTACAAGATTGTAAATAGTATTCATTGCGAATAAAATGCATTTCTAGTAAAATATTTTGTGGAAAAAACCGCGCAAAAAGGTCATTTACTGCCAAGATGCGATGAAATATTCACAGTATAATTAAATGCTGCAAAATTACAATAACCAGTAGATTGTTCGATAAAAAGTATTTTTGATTTAATATAAACTTTTAATTTTTTTACAGATTTTATTGCAAATTCATTCTCTAATTTTCATTTTTACAATTATAAGTATTTTTGCGCCGGTCACTAATGACCACCATGGGCAATCAACGTGAAAAACAAGAAATTTGTAAGAAATAGACGTGGGACTGCACGTTTTTGAGAAACTTGTACGTTACAAATAATCATAACTTTGTTATTTATGAAGCAATTTTAGCATTTTAGGTATTATTAAAAACGTATGTTTTTTAATGATTATCATACCTTTTTTACTTAAAAAATAAATTTGTATGAAATTTATAGAAATTGTAAAATATGATGCATTTAAAGTGTTATTTAAAAAAAATTTTTAGAAAATTTTTTAAAGAAATTATCACAATATTTTACTTAAAACTCAATTTCATCACACTTTCTCCGAATTTTTAAAGTATGATATTGCGTGAAGCTTTGGTAAATAAGTAAAAAAAAAACATGAAGGCAATCGAGTTGAATGCATTGAATGTTGATGTAAATACTTAAATAGACAAAATAGATACAATGTATCAAAATAAGTGACATCTAAAGACAGCGTGTAGAAAACACGGAAAAACTCGTGAGTTGTCCTTAAAGTGTTAATTTGCTCTATTTGTAAAACGGAAACTCACGCGGTCTCTATAGCAAACCATTCATCTAATAGGCAAAACCCATATGTCTATGCACAAAGGATTCTTTGCATCCAAAAAATATGTCCTCGATAACGCACCAAAAATTATGTTAATAATAGCATGTATAAATTATATTAATCAAGGCACAAACCAATCAGCATCTTAATTACTCGATTTACAAACTAAAGTCACCTGAACATTTGCATTTGGGATAATAAGAAGAGTGAGTAAGCGATAGTGGATGTGTGCATGTGCATGTGAAATTCTGCGATCAATAATTATGTCAATAGGCATTTTTTATAGGAGTTTACATTAGAGACGCGTATGGAAAATTGTAGAATAAATAGTTTGCGCCGGATGCAAATAAGATCAGCGATCGATAATGCCATCTGTGTTTCGTTTGTTTATTAGAAGAACAGAAAGAGCGTAGTATCTAAGGGCCCAGCTTGAGAATGATTGAGAACAGACTTAAGAAAAAAGAAGTACGACGATTATTAATTACTAATTAGAAATGGAGAACATACAAGCATTTACCCACTTGTGTTCGGTCTATCCTTTTCACTGCATCATTAACATTTGTATCTACTTCATTATTTAACAAACACTTTATTTACTATTAAAATACTATACATATTTATATCACGTCAGCATAAAGGACGCGAGCTTATGGAGCGTCAGAGCAATGCGTTAATCGAAAAGAAATACGACGATTATAAATTATTAATTAGAAATCGGGAGCGCATAGGTACCTCCCCACTTCTACTCGTTCTATCCTTTTTACTGCATCATTACCATTTCTGCCTTTTTCATTATTTAACAAACACTTTATTTACTCTTAACACATTCATGACCGCTGACGTGAATTCACGTCTTCGCAAGTTTTACTCCTGGTTGCCGTTGACGTGAATTCACGTCCTGCAATTTTTTTCTCAATGCGGCAACATTAGGCTTTTCCGATAATAACCGCTATCTCAGCGACACAAGTGAGAATGTCTCAGTTGGTTCACTAAGTGTTAGTCGGCGCAATTGGAGAAATCAAAATATCCATAAAAACGTTATAAAGTTTGCAAAACTCGTGGAAAACGTCGGGACGCTTCATATATATGCAAATTATGTAAAGTTCCTTTATGCAAAAGTCATTGTTTTTCGATTTATAATGTAACATAATGCCAAATAAGTTCAACGCAATAATAACAAGTGATCTATTGTCTACCTATGAAACAAGTATACAAATTATAAAAGTCTTTTTATTTTAAACAACACGTAATTGGAACATTGATATTTCAAAACAGATTTTATCATTTCTATCCTTCCTCCAGCGATACAACTTTGCGGCAACCATCTTCAGAATTTCATTGTTTTCGCCGGTACTCAGTATAAGAAACGGAAAAAATTTGTCGGTCGCGAATGTGTCAAGAGACTACACATATTTACATCGCGTCAGCATAAAGTATGAGCGCTTATGAAGCATCAGAAGTACATCAGACATACCGCCTGCATCGAACGACATACAACCTCGGGATTAATTCTTTCGCAAAGCGTTGAACCCAGAACTCGTCGCGTCCAAGAAAGATGACCTCGACAGCGGATCGAGCACGATCTTCGGCAGATCTCTCCCCTTCTCTCGCCCCGTCTCTGTCGCAGCATGCTTTGGCGACTTAACGAGACGTTTTCCCTCCGGCTGGATTTATCGTCGACTTCGCTCCGACATCGGCGCGAACCCGTTCTCGCGCTAATCGTTCGCTCGTCGACACCGATCCAACGATTCTGCCTCCTTCGCCAGCCGCGTTTTTTCTCCGCTGCCGCAAACGTTGACACGGCCCTGTCACGCTCGCCGCGTTAACGAAACACCCGGAGACTCCGTCCTGCTAACCGTTAAATGTTAAATCGCCGAGCCTTGAGCTTCCAACGGTTCTGATGTTCTTTTACGATCGCCGATTAAACGCCGTCAGATGATTAACCCTTTCGCTGCTGAATACTTCTGACGCGTCGGTCGCGGTGTGCAAAACTACTGCGTCTGGAGTTGGAATAGTTTCAGAGCGGCGCCAGTTCAATTAGGAGCGTTTGTGATGTCTTAGGAGTTAATGACGGAATAGGCGTTTTGTGAATTGGGTGGACGCTACCGAAACGTGATGGTGTTGGAGGAAAGCGGGGGAAAGTAAGCTTGTGGAAACTGTAACAAGAATAAGGGATAGTGAGAAAACAGCTTGGGATTTCGACGCGGGTTCTTGGCGCATTTTTATTTACGTGATTTTCTTTGGGGTTAGTTTGTAAAAATTGGAATGTGGGACATGCGATTTTTAGGTAGTTATTATACATGCTAGTGAAGATAAATCCCAAGCATAAACTAGGTGACTGTACTGTGATACGATGCAGAAAGATAACATACGGGAAATCCACTGCAATGACGTACAGTAGCATAAAGGTTAACCGCTCTCTCTATGCGTCACTGGAAATCCTGATCATATGATAATTCACTTTTCACAAACTCCAACGTCTCGTGTCTCCAAACAAATTTTCGAAACTGTCCCTCGATCTTCTTAATACAAATCCGTTTCTTCAAAAGTACCGAATTGACCGTATCACAAAATTACTCGAATCCTGCATTAACTCTTTCGCTACTACGGGTAACTATGTATAGATATGCCAGATAAACATGCCATATATATGCCAGAAAACAACACCCATACACGACGGGTAACTATAGTCACCGGCTACAAAATGATTGTTCAGCATTATATTACAATAATATATTTTGTTGTGTAACGTAAAAATATCAATTGTATTGCTGAATTAAAAATACGTTCATCAGAAAATTATGAACTCGAACGACTTTCGTTCTAAAAGTAATGTGACAAAGCCGTTTTTGAGGCAAAAGTCGTGGTCCCGAATGCGTACCTGAAGACTACGCGCGTTTAATGTTTCCATTTTCGTTCTCCGTTCTACGCAAAAGGGTTAACCCTTTCGATACGGAGGAGCTGGCCGCGGTTATACATTCGTGGGACGAGGAAGTTTTCCACGAGAGTGGTTGCACTGTACGGCAGCGTAAACCGCGAAAACGTGTTTTGGGGCATTCATAGACATTTCGAGCGTGATTGATACTAAACTTTTCATTCAGTCATCGGTAACTGATGCGGTATTTAACGTGTTTAAAAATATTTCCCGTTTTTGCGAAATGCTAAATAATATTCATGCTCTTCATCCGAATTACTTTTTGAATCAATGATATCTTTTATGAATTGTTCTTCTTTCAAAGGTTTTACACTCATCCTGCAGGGAACTAAATTCAGATTGTAGGTTATACATTCAAAATTATTAATAGTTTCTATTATTATTCTTTGAAGATACTACTGATACTGATACTAATACTACTGAAGATCCAATAATTATTTGATAAATGCAGTTATTGCTAGAATAGTGATGCGATCCCTTGTTCTCCAATACCTGCACATTATTTACATATTGCATCATTCTATCAAACGCTGTAATATTTCATATCATCGCTGTTCTAACGCAGCAAAATACGCACGGCAGTCAACGTGTTAACAATATAAGCAAACATACCAATTTGTTTTTCGTAGCCAATGTACCTATATATTACAAAACGTATATAATTAAGCCACGCTGTTGACTGTTACTAATTATGTAATGAAACGATTAGAATCGCCGGGAATTTTAAACACAGAATAGTAAAGCAATGCGTAGTATAGAGAGTAATCATACCCACATAACTTTCTAAGGATGCCGCCAATAGGCGGCATTAATCGTTTGAGTGCGGAAGAATTTCCTTATGTACATATATGCTAAAATTGCGGAATGAAATGCGTAGTTACTTTTTTTATAATTAATGTGTAGTTATAATTAACACTAATTATTATAAAACAAGTAATTTTTACTAACAAAAATGTTTTTTATTGTCACTGATTACAAGAGTGTTTTGAACACAGAATAGTAATGCAATATCTACTATTTTTACATACTTTCAGCGGATTAATGGGATCGTGTAATTCCATTTCCGTTTTTTTTGCTGCAAACCACACACTGTCGCAAGTTTCGTCCGGGCAATTTTTTCTAAATGTACATATATGCTTATTAGTAGTTTTTTTGTTGCATTTTTGCTTGTCAACCATTCCTTCTCTATAGCATGAATAATGCTTGAACTAAATTGCAATTTAGTTAATTTTTTACCCCGACAATTCTCGAAATATATTATGTAAGCGTTTAGCCCCATTCTGACAAAAATTGATTTGAAAATTATACTAACGAACAGCAGCGTGGTCGCATTCCTGGATATACAAGAATTTTTGGCATAGGACAATATACAAGCATTTTTGGCATAAAACAAGCGAAGTGCGATAGCGCTTCACCGCACTCAAACAATTAATACCGAAAGGGTTAAATTTCAACTTCTCACCACGCCACGAATGTCCACATTTGCTTCTTTTCACGTTCCCCACCCAAGAGCCCCCTTCATCAAAACGCCATCCAATATCGTGCGCCAAAGCGTTGATGACATTTAACAATATTAGACCGCCGTCTAACGGAATGTAACGAGCCCACGAGTGGCGTTCAACGAGCGTGAAATCGCGAAGATAGATGTAACGAGCATAAAGACGCGTAACGCTCCGGGGCCGAAGCATCGACTCGATTAATAATAGAAACGTTCGCGCGACAATGAAAATTCCCATCCGCCGGCGTGTGCACGTATCGTCCGTGCCCGTTGAATGATATCTCTCGCGTGTATCGCGAGTTCGCGACGAACGCGCGAGTGCATACGCCGAGAGAAAGAGACGGGGCGAGGATCGAAAGAGAGAAGGGAAGATGCAAACGACTGGAAGCGGAAGAGAGACGCGGCTGGTTTTGTCGCACGTCGGGGGTGCGACGAACAACGGAGCGTTTTTCAATGAACGACTCGCGGATAAAGCTCTGCTCAGTCATCGTGTGTGCCCACTTTACGCGAAATCGATGCCTCGCGGTAACCGTTCGACGTTCTGCGTTTTGACACCTGATACGCGCGGCTTAGATTGTTGAAAGCGCTTTTCCTAGGCGGACGCGTGCCGCGTTCTGACGTTTTGACAAGGCGTTTTATATTTTGAGAATGGGAATGCGTTGGTGGGAAATTCGCGGGTGGTGGGGTGGGACGGTGGGTGATGGGTGTTGCTATTGTACGGAGTGCGGGGTATTGTACGGACGGTAGTGCGTTGACGGTATTTACTATTTTCATGGGACTAAGAGTTTCGACAGTTCGTGGTAGTGTGTGCATATATACGCAAGTGGGTAATCGTTTGGTGCATACGCAGATGGCGTCATTGCCAGTTATGATTCTTTTATTCTTTCCTTGTTAATCGGTAGTTACTTATTATTAGTATTCTTATTAACGGTATTTACTGTTTTCATGGGACTAAGAGTTTTGACAGTGCGTGTTAGTGTGTCCATATATACGCAAGTGTGTAATCGTTTGGTGCATACGCAGATGGCATCATTGCCAGTTGTGATTCTCTTGTTCTTTTCTTATTAATCGGTAGTTACTTATTACTAGCATTCTTATTAACGGCATTTACTTATTATTAGTATTCTTATTAACGGTACTTACTATTTTCATGGGACTAAGAGTTTTGACAGTGCGTGTTAGTGTGTGCATATATACACAAGCGCGTAATCGTTTGGTGCATACACAGATGGCATCATTGCCAGTTATGATTCTTTTATTCTTTTCTTATTAATTGATATCTACTTATTATTAGTATTCTTATTAACGGTATTTACTATTTTCATGGGGCTAAGAGTTTCGACAGTTCGCATTAGTGCGTGTGTGTGTAGACAAGTGTATTATTGTTTGGTACGTACTCAGATGGTATCATTGCCAGTTATGATTCTCTTGTTCTTTTCTTATTAATCGGTATTTACTTATTATTAGTATTCTTTTTAACGGTATTTACTGTTTTCATGGGACTAAGAGTTTCGATAGTTTGTGTTAGTACGTGCGTGTATAGGCAAGTGTATTATTGTTTGGTGCGTTCTCAGATGGTATCATTGCCAGTTATGATTCTTTTATTCTTTTCTTACTAATCGATATTTACTTATTATTAATATTCTTTTTAACGGTATTTACTATTTTCACTGAACTAAGAGTTTCGACAGTTCATGTTAGTGCGTGCGTATGTATGCGTTTATTATCGTTTGGTACGGATGCAGGTGGCACCATTGCCAGTTATGATTCTTTTATTCTTTTCTTATTAATCGGTATTTACTTATTATTAGTATTCTTATTAACGGTACTTACTATTTTTATGAGACTAACAGCTTCGACAGTTCGTGTTAGCACGTGCATATGTAGGCCAGTTTATTATCGTTTGGGACGTACACAGATAGCATCATTGCCAGTTATGATTCTTTTACTCCTTTCTTATTAATCGCCCTGTTTGTTGGCTATTCTTCGCGGTGTAATATATGTGGTAGTGTAATACCAATGAGAAGATTCTGGAACAAATCCGTTGTCATGGGGATGAAAACATACTAAAGGAGCGATGGGGTGATCAGCAATTTAGTCAGTTGAGGTTGAACTCGAGAAGTACGACGGAAATGACATAGATACTTACTCACATCGATTCATTTATCCTTCTTAATTAATTCATTAAATAATTATTCTCTTTACTTATAGAGAGACTACATATGTATTTGACTTATAAAGTGCAATAGTCCGCATTTCTGCCTACCATCGACACATTATTTTCAGAGTAACCCCTAAAAACGCGAAACAATTACTGCGACCGTTGAACCCTGTTCCCGTATGGTTGATGAAAACAAGATGATTTTTGCGTGTGCGATTAATCACTTAAGCAACAAGAGTATGTGGAATAATTAAAGTCTATCACTGTATTGTTGTATAGTAAACAAAAAAGGAAAATTGACGTAGACATTATGCAATGATTAAAAAAGTGTAATAATGTGGTGGGAAAATCGCGAAGTCTGAGTAAATCATAAATAGTACGACAATGAAAATCAGTATGGAAATTATATTTTACATTGAAATCGGTAACAGTTAACACATTGCTGAGCGGCAATTTGACGCAAACTCGGTCACAAGTCACCGGCTATTATTTCGTAATTGAACGTGGAAGTGAAACGATGTAAATAAATTTCAATAAAGTTACTTCGTGCATAATGAATTAAAATTGAACTTTGGACATCAAGTTAATGTAACTTTTAATATTTTTTCGTATGATTAACTATACAGCAGTTATTTACGTCTAGATGTAGACAAAAAGTTTTGCACGTATATCTTGTTTCGTTACGCTTTTCTTTTAAAGAACTAGATTATGCCCTTGTCATTCCATTTTCAATAATCATTTTCCAAATTACCACAACTTATTTATAAATCACTCGGGCAACCAAATAAAGCATTTACGTATAATTAATTGAAAAATGCTTCACCATCACGTTCCGTCGTTCTTGAGACTTTCAAATACTAGAATTGTAATAAAAGCCTCAATGCCAAGAAAAGTATATTTTTTTATAATAAAGCGTCCGCGATTGAACACAATGACCAAAATATTGCTGTAATCTGTATTGCCCTGCGTTTCAAAATTTAAATATAGCCAACACAACTCCAAACACGAGTTAACTCGTGATCGTTCAGCAATGTGTTAATAAATCTGTCCAAAATCTTGTGAAACCCATGAAAATGTTTCTGACCAGTATTTAATTTCCTATGTACAAACTTAACCCTTTGATTACTATTGGCGCATATACGCGCTTTCCACGCGTTTCGATTTTTTACCTACTGTAATCACAATTATCAATATATGAGATAAATACAGATGCGTTCTTTACCAATTAATATTCTTGCATTATTTAATTTTTCGTAAATGAAGAATTACCATTAGAACTTCGTTGCACCTTACATAATCAATCAATAAAGTTCAAATGGTCGAAAAGTATCTCGTCTATAGCTTCAGCCGGGAAACTCAGCAGTCAAAGGGTTAATATACCGTGACCACCATATAACCAGACGTAACCAACGCTAAACGTTTCTTCACCCGCCTTTTAGATTCCCGTGCCCAAAAAAACTGAACATACTACGATTATCATATAACCACAGCTCGCTTTCTTCCTCGCCCTTCCTACAGTCGTCCCCGTCATTAACCCCGGCCCACAATTTCCGAACAACTCGGAAAGCCCCAAGAACAACCATTAACAAATTTCCGCCTCCGCCCGGCTCCTCGAGATTCAAAGTGGCGACAGTGGAAGTGGTGCGCGCGGCGCGAAAGACCGAGGAGGAGAGAAATTCAGGGGTGAGACGACGTGCGCAGAGAGGCAGAGGTGCAACGGGAGGTTTATAATAAAGCCTGCAGGGTCCAAGATACGTTGCTGGCAGCCGTTATCAAACGGGTCCAGCGTTCCAGTCTCGCCGCAAAACCCTCCTACGAAAGCCCACGGTAACCACCCCCGCCACCCTCGGGCAGTGTTCTCTCGCGTCGCCGAAATGGGCACGACTCACGACTGCGGGCATTCACGGGAACCGCCGTTTCGCGGGATTTCGCCCCGCGAGATCAAAGCTCTCCCGACCGACCGTTGAAATTCACTTTAACTCCCGGATTAAGCCGGCCGTCGCCGCACTTTCCTTTCAATGCGAATAATTCCGGGCGCCGGCGATTTAGATCCGGGAGGGTGTCGATACGGACGCGATTTGAAGGAGTAAGGAAATGGGGGTGATGTGCGTTGTGGAGGAGGAAGGGATTGTTGCGGTAATTGGTTGTCTTGGTGATGGGATTTTTAGTGGATGGAACTATTGATAAAAGTATTTAGACTGACGTAGTTTTGTTAGAAAAGTTTTACGACGCACAACGTTACTCACGCATAACATTAACAGGTTGACGGCCATGGTGGTCACCGATGACAGACGCAAAAGATTTGATTAACACGTTGACTGCCAACCATATTTTACTACATTAGAACGGCGATGCTATGAAATACTACAGCGTTTGACTGAATTATGCAAAATATAAATAATGTGCAGGTATTGGAGACCAAAGAATCGCATCACTATTCTAACAACAACTACATTTATAAAACAATTATTGCTATGCATTGCGAATATTATACCTACCCACTGCGAATATTTTGGATTTTCAGTAAAATCTCTTAAAATCTCAAGTATTAAAAATGCAAAAAATTCACAATGAAGCCCAATTGCAATTTTGGAAAAGCAATTGATATTGGAACGATGCTTCAATACTTTGGCACCCAATAACTCTGCGTTACCTTCATTTTGCACGATTTAATCGTACTCTGCAGTATTTCATTGCATCGCGGTTCTAACGTAGAAAAATACGCTTGGCAGTCAACGTCTTAAACGACATATTTGCGGCAGATATAATATTATAAATAAATTGATACATGAAATATATGATACAAATCGAAATCAATTTCGAATTTTGGTGGATCAATAGATCAGCGTACTCCAGTGTTTCATACCCAAGGATACATATATGTAATGCAAAGCGAATCCTGACATTCCGCAAATTGCCATCTTTTGTCTTGAGAAAAGTATTTAGACTGACGTCATTTTCTTAGAAAAGTTTTACGACCGACTCGCGAGCGTCTTTTGTGTGCCCCTCTATCGCTCACTTCTTTTGTTTTCGTTTTTGTGTATTTCTCGTATGCGTAGTCAGTCGCGCTCATGCTTGCTACTTGTACGGGTGTTAACACTTTGACTTCCGTGATGGTCATCGCTGACCGGCGCAACAAATTTTACTGAAGATCCAAAATATTCGCAATGGGTAGCAATAATTATTCTATAAATGCAGTTATGGTTAGATTACTGATGCAATAATTTTGTTTTCAATACCTGCACATTATTTACATTTTGCATGAATCAGTCAAATGCTGTAGTATTTCATAGCATCGCCGTTCTAATACGGCAAAATATGCTTGGCAGTCAACGTGTTAACACGGTATGTTAGAACCGCGATACAATGAAATACTGCAGAGTATAATTGAATAGTGCAAAATAAAGGTAACGCAGAATTGTTAGAAGCCAAAGTATTGAATCACCGTTTCAATACCAATTGCTTTTACAAGTTTGCAAATAGGTTTCATTGCAAATTTTTTGCATTTTTAGTAAAATCTCTTGCGCCAGTCACTGATGACCACCGTGGCAGTCAACGTGTTAAGATTATTTTTACAATATTATTCTTTCCGTAAATATTTATTTGCATTCTGTTAATTTTTCTAATGTTCGTATTAATAAACGTGTGTTATGTGTCAATATAATAAACATTGACAATATAATAATCAAAACGATACGACTCTTTATTTTCGAAAAATACCAATAGGAACTACCAAACAAGTTAGTATGACTTGCCTATGCTTCACTGGCAGTAGGTCAGAAATAACGTTAACCTTTTAGGTACGGCTGAATTTTGTGTGTGGCTGTTTCCCTGGACTGCAGAGTCTAACGCGACCTAAGTTTAAAAAAAAAATTTTTTTTTTTTTTTTTTTTGAAATGTCAGCACTGCAATGTACATTAGAGTATTTGTAGATTAAATTATTATTTTCCTTAAAAATACAGTACATCTACACGAGTACATTAGAAAGAAGTATTTATAGATTAAATTATTATTTTCCTTAAAAATATATTGCATGTACTTACTCTAATTTTAACAATTCCCTTTAATAATTAATAACACAATTGGGTATTATATATTTTGAAACATAGTATGACACATAAACCCACGTCACAATCTTCACACACATAGCTTGATCTTCGTCTTATATCGTTTTTTGAACATACCATACAATTTCATAATGCTATTTTAGATTTGTTGGATTTACAATGCGATTGAAAATGTTTTTTGGTTTGTCTAAACAGCTGATCAACGATATATTTGCTGCATCTAATGTTAAAGATGACATCCACGAAAACCACTATAGTGGTGCGTCGTATCTAAAAGGTTAATATGGAATGAACTAGAATTTGATACCATAAGATCTTCAGTGAATTTCTGCTTTCGGGTGTGTCGAATCGTTTTCCCCGTGTTCTTTCCCTTTGATGGTCTTCTTGTGATTGACTCCCAACCTAAGCTCTCGCTCTTTTCTCTTCCTAAACAAATGAAACGCGGATCACATTTTCGATTGCTCATCTTATTTCCATCCCCAGCAACTAACTTATTCCAGAATCTTCGATACGCGTCTCTAATGTAAATTGCCATAAACAAATGCCTATTGAGACAATTATTGATCACACATGCATACACACACACTGGATTTCATGTCGCCAATCTATATCGCGATACTATATTATTATAAAAACTTGTGTGTATGAGAGCTTAAGTATGGAATTCCATAAAACAGTTGGCGTTTGGCATTAAACATAGATATACATTGCATTTCGAGCATTTAATTTTTCGGACCCCTTTGCACCCCGGCTTTTTATAAATAATTTTCGAAAATAGGTCATAGGAGAATAGTGTCCTTCAGGGTCTTCAAGGCAATCTCTTTTCTAAGAACGATGGAAACTATATTTCGTGTGGGATACTGACTGCTAAACAATTTTTTGTGGTTCGGAATTTTCCTTATCTGATGATTTTTTACTACTAAATTCATCGTCGCTATCAATAATATTTATACGTCGTCGGGCAAATACTATTGGACGATCTTCGTTAGAATCAGTATCTGATAAAGAATCTTCAGATTTATTACTGCTAATGCTTCTTACCTATTCCAGAATCTTCCATACGCATCTCTAATGTAAATCCTCATAAACAAACGCCTCTTGAGACAATTATTGATCGCATACACATACACTCGATCGCACGTCACCAATCTATATCGTAATAGTACATTATTATAAAAAATTGTGGGTATAAGAACTTAGGTATGTAATTTCATAAAACAGTTGGCGTTTGGCATTAAACATACATATACGTTGCATTTTCTTATCTGACGATTTTTTACTACTAAATTCATCGTCGCTATCAATAATATTTATACATCGTCGGGCGAATACTATTTGATGATCTTCGTTAGAATCAGAATCTGATAAAGAATCTTCGCATTTATTACTGCTAATGCTTCTTACTTATTCCAAAATCTTCCATACGCGTCTCTAATATAAATTCCCATAAACAAATGCCTATTAAGACAATTATTGATCGCCCATGCATACACACACACTAGATCGCATGTCGCCAATCTACATCTACTACATTATTATAAAAACGTTCATCTGCATCTCAATACATCCGCAAGAAACGCCGCGTCAGTGAGTCCGCCGCAACATCACAGCGTGTCGGCCTAAGCAAACCTCAGATTATTCGATTCCGCCCGCGATACGGTCCTTTTGTAATCAGCTAATCAGCATCCGCCCTAATCAGAGACCCCGATCGTCATCATCATCAGCCTCACCCCATCAGCATCAACAAGCAGCAACAACGAACGGCAACAACAACAACAACAAGAATGGCACGGCTCGCTCGAGGTGCTGTGTATTATAATGTAGAGTGTGAGTTATCAGACATCGGGCCGTTATCAGGGTCTGGGATCGCCTGGTCCGCTGCTAAGCTCCCACCTACCCTCTCACCCCCTATTCAACCCCCGCCCAACGCGGAGGCCGATAACGAAAGGGTTATCACGCCACGCTCCCCAACTGCCTCTAGAAACTCACCACCACCGTCACTAATGCAAGCACACCACCACAGCCCCGACTACTGTTAAAACAGTGAACCGACCACGTCTTCCTCTGCATAATACGTGCATCAGCACATACGCACGTATAAGCATGCAAACGTGTGCAGACGTGTGCAGACGTGGGTGCGTGTGCACGTTTCGGTGTCATACGATTTTTACCGCTAGAAGTTGTGTTGCACTACCTATACAGAGATCGGTCACTCACACTGAAATTCGCCGTGATCGTTCGCTTCAATACAAGCGTGCGCCGCCGCCTTTCCAGGAGGAGATTATTATTCTTTTTACTTGCAGGCGCTTTTTCGCGCTGCCCGATTACGATCCCTTTGACTCGGCCACTTTACTGCCCTCCCTTCTGCTGCCTCGCGTCTTTCCGTTCGTTCGTGCTCTGCCCTTGCCGCGCGGCGGTGCGTTCGCCACAAAGGCCGCATTGTTTCTTTCCAACCCCTCGCGGACCTCTTTCTCCTACTTCAGGGTAACGCTTGAGCGTCTTTCTGCGCGCGGCTTTCTTTTTCTGGCGGCTCACCTACGCCTATCTAACGATTTACACGGAGGATTACTTCCGTAAGGCACGGTGTAAATGCGTGTAATTTACTTAGTTATTTCAACTAATTAGTTTATTTCAAGGTAGAATAAAGATAAAGTGCCGTTGAAGTATGAAAGAAAAATGCCGTTGAAAGTATAAACGTATCGGTCTGTTCGTAAAGTGGCAAATACAAAAGACTGTGGCGTTTGTGGGAGATGATTTGTAATATGCTGCTGTTACGAAATTTACTGCGTTAATTAGTATGAAAATGTATGTAAACCGGAAGTTTTTTTGTGTACGCGTGTGACTTTCTTTTTCTAGCGTCTCACCTACGGCTATCTAACGATTTACACGGAGAATTACTTCCGCAAGGCACGGTGTAAATGCGTGTAATTTACTTAGTTATTTCGTCTAATTAGTTTATTTCAAGGTAGAATAAAGATAAAATGGCACTGAACTGTATAAAAGCATCGGTCATTTCGTAAAATAGCAACTACAGAAAGTGCGATGTTTATAGGAGATTATTTGTAGTATTTTGCTGTTACGAAATTTACTGCGTTAACACTAAACGTGTTGATTACATCTACCTATTCTTATCATGTAGCTTTCTTTTTGTGGCGTCTCACCTACGCCTATCTAACGATTTACACGGAGGATTACTTCCGCAAAGCATGGGATAAATGCGTGTAATTTACTTAGTTATTTTCTCTAATTAGTTTATTTCAAGGTAGAATAAAGATAAAGTGCCGTTGAAATATAAAAGAAAAATGCCGTTGAAAGTATTAAGTATCTGTCTCTTCGTAAAGTGGTAAATATAGAGAGTGCGACGTTTATGGGAAATTATTTGTAATATTCTGCTGTTATGATATTTACTGCGTTAACACTAAACGTATTGATACTTTACATCTACTTATTCTTATCATGTGGGTTTCTTTTTCTGGCGTCTCACCTACGCCTATCTAACGATTTACACGGAGGATTACTTCGGCAGGGCACGGTGTAAATGCGTGTAATTTACTTAGTTATTTCAACTAATTAGTGTAGTTCAAGGTAGAATAAAGATAAAATGCCGTTGAAATGTATAAAAGTATCGCTCTTTTCGTAAAGTAGTAAGTATAGAGAGTGTGGCGTTTATGGCAGATTATTTCTAATATTCGGCTGCTACAAAATTTACTGCGTTAACACGAAATGTACCGGTACTTTATACATATCTACCCTTACCATGAGGGGTCATTTGACGCCTTATGAAATTAACGTTGATTTTTAGAAAGAATGAATGTACGATTTTAAAGTATGCTTTGAAAGGGGTTAGTGTTAAATAATATGAAGGCTTGCCGTGTGTAAAACAGAGGATTTTATTTTGTCTGCGGGTGGCTTTCTTTTGTGGCGTCTCACCTAAGCCTATCTAACGATTTACACGGAGGATTACTTCCGCAGGGCACGGTCTAAATGCGTGTAATTTACTTAGTTATTTCGTCTAATTAGTTTATTTGAAGGTAGAATAAAGATAAAGTACCGTTCAAGTGTATAAAAGTATCGGTCTGTTCGTAAAGTGACAAGTACACAGAGTGCGACGTTTATGGGAGATGATTTGTAAAATTCTGTTGTTACAAAATTTATTACGTTAATTAATATGCATGGTTTTTTTGTGTAAAACTGAGGGTTTTCTTATTTTGTGCCAGTCTTAACCATTCAAACGGTAATAAAGAGCTACTGTACAAATAGGTGCGCAGAATACATTTCTATTTTCCATAGGTTTTATTCCTGAAAATCTGTTGCTTTGAAAACCGTATAAAATCGACGTCGTGTAAAAAAAGTACCGTGTAAATCGGGAAATACGCGTATTACCGAAGTCATATTACGTGTGAATCATTTTGTGAACAAGCACTTGATGATTCGCCACAAAAGTAGCGCCGCACTAAATGTTTTTTTAACGGTAAGTCAACATTGCGGTTGTTTTTAATTCTTCGTATGGTGATAACTAAAAAAACACGGAATACCGTTTAACTACACTCTGTTACATAGGTACCATCTTACAGATACCAACGTATACTAATGTCGTCTACACGCTTTTCGCATCAGAGTTATCTGAACAACTATACAAGTTCGGGGTCAGTTTCGCCGTAGATAAAGCTCGGTTTAATCTCGATTCTCGGTATTCTTGTTAGAATCGGTTATTCTTGGTCGGATCTCGTACATTACTGTGTTTGCCTTGCGCGCTGATCACTGTGATTCCTGTTTTTCCCTGATGACTGAACTTGTTTACTGTTGTCGAGGGTACGCGCTTCCTCACGGCTTTCTTTGTCAAGAGAAGCTCTTCTCTTGAATCGTTCTATCTGACTATTTTCATTTGTCCCTCTTTTTCTCTCTCCCTCTTATCTCCCGCTCTGACCCTCTTCGCCCTTGTTACAGGAGAAATTCTCTCTCCGCCAGACTCCTATTCCTCTTACGTTATCTCGAGCCAGCCGATCGGTCCCCCGTGGTTACACGGGGTAAATATGTTTCCACGTGTTAAGTGAAAATTTGTCTTATCGTCGTCGCCTTCCTTTTGATAATCGCGCAACTACGCTCCCTTTCTCTCGTTCGGTTTTTCATCATCCGCAGATACCCTGACCTATCATAAAGCTTGGAGAGCGCAACAATAAAATGGTAAAATATCGTCAACACGGAATAAAGATAATTCCTGCGTTTGATAACAAAGCATATATCATGACAAGTCCAGATACTCTTCGTATCAATAATTCTAACACTAAAACGTACCAACAAAATTTCGAAGTACCCCTGGTGCACTTTGTAAAACCTATTGAATATTGCAAGCAGTGAAACAAAAATCACGGAATGTCACACGTATGCATTGAAATATATCAATAAATATTCAAATACCACGGGTCCGTGTCTAATTTAACACTTTATGTGTGGGACGGCTGGAAGAAGACTTTTGGCGTTTAGAAGAAATTTATATGCTTTCCTAAAATATTGATAGCATCGTAAGTATACACCGGATTTAAATGATCCTTTTTTAGTTTTGCTCAGCTTTTACTGGGGAATATATGTATTATATGCAAAGGTGTGGATGCATAGTCCATACAAACGGAATATTCCGGGACCCGCACATAAACTGTTAAATTGACACCTTACAAAACCGCCGATATGCATATGCATTGGAATGCATCAACGAAATTTCCAACTTTTCGTATCAATAATCCCACGCACTAAAACGTACCAACAAAATTTCCAAGTACTCCTAGTGCATCTTGTAAAAATGATTGAATACCCCACAAGCATTGAAATAAAAACCACGGAATGTCAGACGCACGCATTGAAATATATCAATAAATATCCAAATACCGCGGCTCCTTGTCTAATTTAACACTTTACGTGCTGGGCGGTTGAAAGAAGACTTTTGATGTTTGGAAGAAATTTATACGCTTTCCTAATATATTGATAGCATCATAAGTAGACACCGGATATAAATGATCCTTTTTTACTTTTGCTCAGCTTTTACTTGGGAATCCATATATGCAAAGGTGTGGACGCATAGTCCATACAAAACGGAATATTTCGGGACCCGCACATAAACTATTAAATTGACACCTCACAAAACCGCCGGTATGCATATGCATTGGAATGCATCAATGAAATTTCCAACTTTTCGTATCAACAATCCCACGCACTAAAACGTACCAACAAAATTTCTAAGTAATCCTAGTGCACCTCGTAAAAAGTACTGAATATCACCCAAGCAATGAAACAAAAATCATGGAATGTCACACGCACGCATTAAAATATATCAATAAAATATCCAAATACCGCGGCTCCGTGTCTAATTTAACACTTTACGTGCGGGGCGCTTCGAAGAAGACTTTTGGGGTTTAGAAGAAATTTATACGTTTTCCTAAAATATTGATAGCATCATAAGTATACACCGGATTTAAATAATTCTTTTTTACTTTTGCTCAGCTTTTACTTGGGAATCCGTATATGCAAAGCTGTGGACACATAGTCAATACAAAACAGAATATTCCGGGACACGCACATAAACTGTTAAATTGACACCTCACAAAACCGCCGATATGCATATGCATTGGAATGCATCAACAAAATTTTCAACTTTTCGTATCAATAATCCCACGCACTAAAACGTACCAACAAAATTTCTGAGTGTTCCTAGTGCACCCCGTAAAAACTATTGAATATCACGCAAGCATCGAAACAAAAAACACGGTATGTCACACACACGCATTGAAATAGATCAATGAATATCCAAATACCACGGGTTCATGTCTAATTTAACACTTTACGTATGGGACGGTTGGAAGAAGACTTTTGACGTTTGGAAGAAATTGATATGCTTTCCTAAAATATTGATGGCATCGTAAGTATGCACCAGATTAAACACGTTGACTGCTGTGCGTATTTTGCTCTATTAGAACGGCGATGCTATGAAATACTACAGCGTTTGACTGAATTATGCAAAATATAAATAATGTCCAGGTATTGGAGATCAAAGGATTGCATCAGTATTCTAACAATAACAGCATTTATAAAATAATTATTGCTACCCATTGCAAATATTTTGGATCTTCGGTAAAATCTGTTGCGCTGGTCAGCAATGACCATCACAGCAATCAAAGTGTTAAATGATCCTTTTTTACTTTTGCTCAGCTTTTACTTGGGAATTCGTATATGCAAAGCTATGGACGCATAATCCGTACAAAATGGAATATTCCGAGACCCGCACATAAACTGTTAAATTGACACCTCACAATAACTGCATTTATAAAATAATTATTGCTACCCATTGCAAATATTTTGGATCTTCAGTAAAATCTGTTGCGCCAGTCAGCGGTGACCATCACAGCAATCAAAGTGTTAAATGATCCTTTTTTACTTTTGCTCAGCTTTTACTGGGGAATCCGTATATGCAAAGGTGTGGACGCATAGTTCATACAAAACAGAATATTCCGATCCCCGCACATAAACTGCTAAATTGACACCTCACAATAACTGCATTTATAAAATAATTATTGCTACCCATTGCGAATATTTTGGATCTTCAGTAAAATCTGTTGCGCCGGTCAGCGATGACCATCACAGCAATCAAAGTGTTAAATGATCCTTTTTTACTTTTGCTCAGCTTTTACTGGAGAATCCGTATATGCAAAGGTGTGGACGCATAGTTCATACAAAACAGAATATTCCGATCCCCGCACGAAACTGTTAAATTGACACCTCACAAAACGGCCGGTATGCATATGCATTGGAATGCATCAACAAAATTCGCAAACTTTCCCTCAAAATTCACCCCACCAGCACCGCAAATTTCACCGCACAGCAGCACAGCCGAAAACCGAGCATCTGCCTGCAAACGCGTATACCAATTACAACGCAAGAAACAGCGACAAAAAGGCTTGAGGCGTGTAAAACGATAAAAAGCTTGAGAAGAGCGGAGAGAAAGAAACGCGTGGTGCAGCGGAGAGAATCAGATAGAGAAAAGGAAGGACGGCTGAGGCGCAAGTATAGGAGACTCGAGGTTGAGTGAAAGAGCGCAAAGGAGAGCGAACGGTGGAGAGTATAAAGAAGAGTAGGTGTTGCGGCTGTGTGTGCATCGCGAGAAGGACTATACGGTGGTGGGACCTCTTTATCGTGATCCCCGTCCTGCGGCTCAGCTCCTCATTAGCTCGGCCGCTCATCAATCACTCGTCCACGACCACCGTCTCGTAAAGTCTCGACCCCCATATCGGCACAACCTGGGTACCCTGCTTCGAGAGCTATCTCTCCACCGTCTCTGGTGAGAAAGAGGAAGGAAGAGGAAGGAAGAGGGGAGAGAATGAAAGGAAGAAAGAAAGATCGGGACGCACAGACGGCAGAGAAGACGGGAGAGAGACTGGGCGCGTGATGCGTGCCGATGTTTGACGTATTTTAACATTAACCCGGTATGGACCGAATTTTTTTGGGGGAGAAACAAAATCTATGTAACGTGAAATCAACAAATATCAATCTCGAAATAGATATTAACACTTTAACGACCGCTAGCCGATTAATCGACTTTTCGGGTCCAACTGCTATTTACCGGTAGCCGATTAATCGGCTTTTCAGTGATCAACGGTTATATTAGATAAAATAAATATCAGATGATATTATGATAATTCTAAATGACAATAAAATTATATTGCTTTGAAACCAAAGGATACTCAATAATACATTCAGTATTTTTCAGTTATAAAGCTTTACAGATGGGCACATACACAATTCCTACACGATATCCAAAACAGAGTCAGTTGTTAGTGCCGATGTTTGACGTATTTTAACATTAACCCGGTATGGACCGAATTTTTTTGGTGGAGAAACAAAATCTATGTAACGTGAAATCAACAAATATCAACGTCGAAATACATATTAACACTTTAACGACAGCTAGCCGATTAATCGAATTTTCGGGTCCAACTGCTATTTACCGGTAGCCGATTAATCGGCTTTTCAGTGGTCAAAGGTTATAATAAGGATATTATGATAATTCTAAATGACAATAAAATTATACTGCTTTGAAACCAAAGGATTCTCAACAACACATTCAGTATTTTTCAGTTATAAAGCATCCAATCATAGATTTTACAGATGGGCACATACACAATTCCTACACGATATCCAAAACAGAGTCAGTTGTTAGTGCCGATGTTTGACGTATTTTAACATTAACCCGGTATGGACCGAATTTTTTTGGGTGGCTGTACAAAATCTATGTAACGTGAAATCAACAAATATCAACCTCGAAATAAATATTAATACTTTAACGACCGCTAGCCGATTAAGCGACTTTTCGGGGCCAACTGCTATTTACCGGTAGCCGATTAATCGGCTTTTCAGTGGTCAACGGTTATATTAGATAAAATAAATATCAGGTGATATTATGACAATTCTAAATGACAATAAAATTATATTGCTTTGAAACCAAAGGATTCTTAATAATGCATTCAGTATTTTGCAGTTATAAAGATTTACAAATAGGCACATACAGAATTCCTACACGATATCCAAAACAGAGTCAGTTGTTACTGCCGATGTTTGACGTATTTTAACATTAACCCGGTATGGACCGAATTTTTTTGGTGGAGAAACAAAATCTATCTAACGTGATATCAATAAATATCAACGTCGAAATACATATTAACACTTTAATGACCGATTAATCGACTTTTCGGGTCCAACTGCTATTTACCGGTAGCCGATTAATCGGTTTTTCAGTGGTCAACGGTTGTATTAGATAAAATAAATATCAGATGATATTATGACAATTCTAAATGACAATAAAATTATATTGCTTTGAAACCAAAGGATTCTTAATAATGCATTCAGTATTTTTCAGTTATAAAGCTTTAGAAATAGGCACATACAGAATTCCTATGCGATATCCAAAACAGAGTCAGTTGTTAGTGCCGATGTTTGACGTATTTTAACATTAACCCGGTATGGACCGAATTTTTTTGGTGGAGAAACAAAATCTATGTAACGTGAAATCAACAAATATCAACGTCGAAATAGATATTAACACTTTAACGACCGCTAGCCGATTAATCGACTTTTAGGTTCCAACTGCTATTTACCGGTAGCCGATTAATCGGCTTTTCAGTGGTCAACGGTTATATTATTATAGATAAAATGAATATCAGATGATATTATGACGATTCTAAATGACAATAAAATTATATTGCTTTGAAACCAAAGGATTCTTAATAATGCATTCAGTATTTTTCAGTTATAAAGCTTTACAAATAGGCACATACAGAATTCCTACGCGATATCCAAAACAGAGTCGGTCGTTAGTGAGTGGCGTCTTCAGTCAATAATGGTCGGTAAAGTGTTAACACGTTGACTGCCAAACGTATTTTGCTATGTTAGAACCGCGATGCGATGAAATACTGCAAAGCATGATTAAATCGTGCAAAATAAAGGTAACGCCGAGTTGTTAGAAGCCAAAGTATTGAAGCATCGTTTCAATATCAATTGCTTTTACAAGACTACAAATAGGCTTCATTGCGAATTTTTTTCATTTTTAGTAAAATCCTTTGCACGGATCACCGCGTATTTTTCTATGTTGCAACCGCCATGCGTTGAAATACTGCAAAGCATAATTAAATCGTGCAAAATAAAGAAAATGCAGAGTTGTTGGAAGCGAAAGTATTGAAGCACCATTCTAATATCAATTGCTTTTATAAGATTGCAACGAGCTTCATTTCAAATTGACAGTCAACGTGTTAAACCATCCACCCATATGTTATTAATTCGATGTCACATGAATATTTAATGATCCCACGTCTTTAAAAACATAAAACTCACTCAGCAGCGACGCCATGACGAAAGCATAATTTCAATATCAATCGCTTTTACAAGATTGCAAATAGACTTCATTGCGATTTTTTTTGCATTTTTTGTAAAAAGTTGAAGACATAATCGAACCTCTCGAAAGTCGCACTAATTAAAAACACCGAATGAAATCATCGCGCAACCGCTACACACGTAGTTCAGTAATCAAACAAGTGATGTCACTTTCGGAATATTCAATTAACAATGAATTCAGCAGTTTCAACAATTTTATGATAACGAATACATTTTGTAACTTGAAGTAACAACGGTTTACAACGTTTGCACTTGTGTGTATAAGAGCTTAAGTATGAAATTCCATAAAACAGTTGGCATTTTACATTAAACATAGATATACGTTGCATTTCCTTATGTGATGATTTTTTACTACTAAATTCATCGTTGCTATCAATAATATTTATACGTCGTCGGGCAAATACTATTGGATGATCTTTGTTAGAATCAGAATCTGATAAAGAATCTTCGGATTTATTACTGCTAATGCTTCTTATTCCTATTCCTCTTTTATTTTTATATGATTTTGTATCCATATTTTGGGCCTCTGGTATATAAAACTGAAAAGCAAACTGCAAACTGTAAAAAGCAAAAAGCAACAACAAAAAAGTGTATACTTATTTTTTTAAGGAAATGTCTTATGAAATGCTGTAGTTTGCGATTAGTCGATGTACGCTTTCTGATACATTGTTAGTTTTATCCAATGACAGGACAATGGTTGGACTCAGGTGATAACCGCATGATCAATTAGTAATTAGGAAGCCCGAAACTTTTGGTGAAACTTCGAATTTGAGTACGCACACGATTTCTAACAATTTCAAGGAAAATCTGATAACATTCAACGAAATGAATGTTTTACGGAGCATGCCGTCGTCTATCCCTTCTCAGAGAAACCAATTCAATCTATCTATTAACCTTTTCTATTAACTCATTCTATCATTCACGTCGTCGACTAATGTAACATTTACAATAGGGATTCATTATGAAACAAATGCCGAACGTCAAATATCAATCATAATTGCAAATACTCCTGTGATCATTACTTTGGCCACACAATGAGAGTTGAGTTTATTCTAATAAACACGATTCATCTGATGCAGCACAACGAATACATTCTTTGATTCATATCCATAAATTCTGTTCTGGGCATTGTTGCATTTCCCGTCCCCTTTGAGAACAAAATCAGTCGAAGCGGATACTTAATTCGTAATAAACAACTGATCGGTCCCGCACATGTTACTTATTTCAGAACAAAATTATAATCTTTGATTTGCATCCCTTTCGGTCCCGTGTTCACTGAGGAAACAATTTTAATCGTTGTCGGTATAATCAATTTACTCATCTTCTTATTTAGGATTGGAATCATATTAATAAACAACAATTGTTTACGTCCCGTTATTTTTAAATTTAATATAAATTTATACAACTTTTTACCATTTTGACACATGTATTTATTTTTTTTAATACTTATCACACAAACTCATTAAGACGCTAGTTCCGAAACATCCGTAGAGTGCAGAATTACTTTAACAAGCAATTAAATAAATTTCCCCTCACGGCTGCGCAATATTTTGTTAACTTTCTTTTCTGCCCCCGTGAGTTTATATGTTTTACCATCGTTTTTACTTCTGCGCTCCATACGCTTGTTTCACGTCGATGCTTGCGTGCCTCCACTTTTTTGTTGTGCCGGTCTTTCTCTGTCTCTCGGTTTTACGAGTCTTTTTCTCTCTCCTCACATACCACAACCGTCCTTCACCCTCTTCTTCAACTTCGTGGTGGCTCGTCGGGAGAAGGTCCGGCGTGTCCCAATATTTGGACCGTGGATCGCGAACCTGATTCGATCGACGGCCCACTCGAGAGACTTACGGCTTCCCTCTCTACCCGTTCACCTCTCTCCACTCGCGACGCGGCCAGATCGATCGAGATATCCCCCGTGAGAGGAGCACGTTGGTAGCTCACCAGGCTTCGAAGGCCGGACATCGTTCTCCGTCTTTCCTTCAATACCTCACAGCTTTCTCTAATAATTACCAGAAGCACCTGCAGTTTGTTTGCCTAATTTGTCAATTGACTCCCAACGAATGCGGTGTTCGCCATAGGCTACGGTGGTTTTCCGCATACCGCGGTGAAGACGTTGACAGTTAAGCGTATTTTGCTATGTTAGAACCGCGATGCGATGAAATACTGCAGAGTGTGATTAAATCGTGCAAAATAAAGGTAACGCAGAGTTTTTATAAGCCAAAGTATTGAAGCACTGTTGCAATATTAATTGCTCTTGCAAGATTGCAAATAGGCTTCATTTCAATTTTTTTGCATTTTTAGTAAAATCTTTTGCACCGGTCACCGCGTATTTTGCTATGTTAGAACCGCAATGCGATGAAATACTGCAGAGTGTAATTAAATCGTGCAAAATAAAGGTAACGCAGAGTTGTTAGAAGCCAAAATATTGAAGCACCGTTGCAATATCAATTGCTCTTGCAAGATTGCAAATAAGCTTCATTTCCATTTTTTTGCATTTCTAGTAAAATATTTTTCCCTGGTCACCGCATATTTTGCAATGTTAGAACCGCGATGCGATGAAATACTGCAGAATATAATTAAATCGTGCAAAATAAAGGTAACGCAGAGTTGCCAGAAGCCAAAGTATTGAAGCACTGTTCCAATATCAATTGCTTTTGCAAGATTGCAAATAGGTTTCATTGCGAATTTTTTGCATTTTTAGTAAAATCTTTTGCGTATTTTGCTCAAGCGTATTTTGCTATGTTAGAACTGCGATGCAATGAAATACTGCAGAATATAATTAAATCGTGCAAAATAAAGGTAACGCAGAGTTATTAGAAGCGAAAGTATTGAAGCACCGTTTGGATATCAATTGCTTTTACAAGATAGCAAATAGGCTTCATTGCGAATTTTTTCATTTTTAGTAAAATCTTTTGCATATTTTGCTATTTTAGAAGCGCGATGCGATGAAATACTGCAGCGCATAATTAAATAGTGCGAAATAAAGGTAACGCAGAGTTGTTAGGAGCCAAAGTATTGAGCACCGTCCCGATACCAATTGCTTTTACAAGGTTACAAATAGGCTTTATTGTAAATTTTTTGCATTTCTAGTCAAATATTTTGCGTATTTTACTGAAGCGTATTTTGCTATCTTAGAACCGCGGTTCGATGAAATACTGCAGAGTATAATTAAATCGTACAAAATAAAGGTAACGCAGAGTTGTTAGAAGCCAAAGTATTGAAGCACCGTTCCAATATCAATTCCTCTTACAAGATTGCAAATTTTTTGAATTTTTAGTAAAATCTTTTGCACCGGTCACCGTGCAAATTGTGCAGCGTAAAGTAAGCATTGCATTTTTGAATATTATTATATAACGCTTCACATGAGATTCGTGTTACATGAAATACGTCGCCACAATATCTGCATTGAATTCGGACAAAAACCCTTTATAGCATCTACACTTAGGTCATGTAAAGTGATTTACGCGTCGTACGTCCTTCATTTTATCCGATTGAATAGATTAATCAGAATCAAATTTTCTCAATATAGAAACGTTGATCGTATTTTCATTTAATAAAATGGATACAAGATTTGGACGTGGTGAAATGGACGCAATGGCGCTCGTGTTTTTCACTGGCATAATAATACTGCTTCTAGTAGTGTAAGTAGTAGTAGTGCTTCAGTAATTTAATCACTGTTTATAACTCTTTCAATATCTATCGATTGACTGCTTGAAACATTGGGCGCCTTTTCCGCTACACTTACTTCAACGCAAAGTACTTGCTTTTTTAGTCATTTTGCTCCTTTTTTTTTACACATGTTGGAGGGTTTGACAAAATTAAAAATGATCAAGAATATTACTTTTTGCGAAGAAGACTGTATGAAACATGTGAACCTCGTGTAGAGAATACTAAGAACTGAAGAACGACTAAAGCTTTCTTGGTTTCACCGAATGCATATATTTACTTAGTTTTTAAATGTTATCAGAACTACGACAATGTATCCTAAGTAGCACATAAGCTGCATTGGGACACAAGATATAAAATACCCATTCATACAAAAAAGAGAAAACAAGAAATAAGAGCCCATTCAGACGTTCTTGTTTGGCCCAAGATTAAGACCACGAGTGCGGCTCCGGATATTCATATTTGGCCCAAAATGTAGATTACAACCCAGACTCGTGATATTCACGTTTGACATGAAATTAAATAACGAGTCTGACTCGTGATATCCAAGTATAGCCTAAAATTTTCATCACGAGTCAAACTCGTGAAAATATTTTTCCTCCAGCCGTGATGCTTAATTTCCACGTTTGTGTAGAGAGATACATTGTTGCAGTGCAATGTTTGACAAACAGGGAACTGTGATTTCAACTGTCTTGCCCTCCCAATTTACCAGATTGTGTTTTATTGAAATCTCTGCCGGTCGCATCGATGCAGCTGCTTATTTGGCTAGTTTTACACCGTCTTTCGCTGTCTTCGCATATCGGAAGACTACGTTAAATGTATTCAACATTACAAAATATCCTTCGAAATGTCATACAATGAGGAAATATATGCTGATCCATTATCAGACGTGGAGAATAGTTCTGATAGCGTAGTGATAGTGATTTGGACAGTGGGAGCGATATCGTTGTGAGACGATTAAAAAATAACGGATGATCCCAAGGGTTACATTTTTTAAATAAAGTGTTTAAGTAATAATTAAAAAATGTAAGATTATACAATAAAAATGGTGTAACAGTTACCTTAATGCCCTACGTAAAAGATTTTACTAAAGATTTAAAAAATTCGCAATGAAGCCTATTTGCAATCTTGTAAAAGCAACTGATATTGGAACGGTGCTTCAATACTTTGGCTTCTAACAACTCTGCCTTACCTTTATTTTGCACGATTCAATAATACTCTGCAGTATTTCATCGCATCGCGGTTCTAACATAACAAGAAACTCTTGGCAGTCAACGTGTTAATAATAATTATATTGCAACTACTTATGTCACGACCGATTGCTTAAATACTACCTTAGAAGACTAGTCGAACTTGCGTGAATCTCGCCGGCGGCTCGAAAAATGCGCGGCCGGCAGTGTTAATCCCCCCAACCTACAGTGCTACAGCATTCTACTCTAGTTCCACCCCTGCCACGCCGTATTCGCAACTGATCATCCGTCTCCCCAAATGCCGCGCGCCGTGAAAACTCGCACGCACACCCTTACGCTTTATCCCACGTATTAATTAGCGCAGCCCAATGGCACGAGACACGAAGCGTCGGGCAGTGAAACCCAGAACAGACAAGAGAAAGACATAGTGAACGTCGAGTCCGCCCTCGGAGGATACTCTCTCCGGAGTATCTTCTTGGCAGCGACGCGGTTAATCTTCGGTCGGGACTCGTGGCCCTCATATAGCTCGATATTGTTTAACTTGACTCGTTATCGCGAGATGCACTCTATAGCCATCTCTCCAGGGGTGGAAGATAGCGTGCACCTTCGAACCCTACTCTCCTCTCCTCTCCTCTCCCTTACTCTTACTCCCGCACACACACACACACACTCCCGTAGTACAGAGTTGCCGAAGAAGGGGTTGGGGGCTTGGAAGGGAGCTGCATCCAGCTGATAACACCTCCTGGACTGATAACGAGCCGGCCAGGCTCTCGTCCTACGTACAACCTCCCTTCTCCTTCTCCTTCTCTCGATCTATCTCTCTTATTCCGTTGCCCTGTTCTCTTACTCTTGCCTGCCTTGTGCGCGATCCCCCTCGCCCACCACCCTCTTTCGAATCCTCCTTCAGATCCGCCTTCGCGTTCCTACGTACACCCCCTCGCTCGTGAACTCCCGAAGGGATACGCGCCGATTTCACGGGACGAAATTTGCGTAATGCGGAAAAGGCGGTGTTTAGTTTTTTGGCTTCTGCTCTGATTGTCGAAGTTGACCGACGTTTTAGGTGATTTATTTGGGGTACAGCGCGATGTTATAGGGACTTTATAGGGTGAGTTGCATTGAACGCGCATAGGTTTTGTGGGAGACAGACTTTGCTGTGTGCTTACGGTTTCATTGGAAGTTGTGCCAGTGGTTTGATTTTCGTAAGGTTAAGTCTGTTGGATAATCGTTTTCCAATCGTCACGTTTTTCCTGAGAAGAGGGATTGAACAATGCGTTGGGAAGGCCCGTGATTTATGGGTTTGTCTTGTTGGTATATATATAATATACAATATACCATATATGAGCCGTTTATTTTGAAAGTGGCGTAACTCCGTTTTTCAATATTTTCCGGTTACCATGATTACATGTACGAATTCATGTTATTTAACAGTAAATGTTATTTATCTCGATTTGAAGATAAATGGAATTAGGCCACTTTCAAAATAAACGGCTCATATATATATATCTCAAATACAGGGTCCTCTAATTGGCGAAGAAAGGTCATTTATGATCCTCAATTATTATATTGATGTGTCATAGGGACGAGTTTCTTGAATTGTGTTATTTTGTTGCTTAGTAGTCAATTGATGACGAAACGTAAACACGATAAGACGTAAAGACGAAAAGGCAAAACGACGAAACGATGAAAGATTAAGAAATAAGACTAAAGTGTCTTGATTGTGTTGTTATTGCTTATAAATATTATACTCTCCAGTTTCACGTATTTAAATCCTACATTTATACAAATACAGATGATATAAAAATATATATATATATATATATATATATATATATATATATATCTTTTACGCATTCTGGAAATTCACGTTATACGGGACTAACGTTGCCAATTGAATTCGGTCAAAAATCCTTTACGGCATCTACACTTTTGTCACGTAAAGTGTACCTACGTCCTGCATTTTATCCGAATGTATAGACTAATCACTATATATCTTTTACGCATCCTGGGAATTCGCGTTATACAGGACTAACGTTGCCGAGTGAATTCAACCAAAAATCCTTTACGGCATCTACACTTGTGTCGTGTAAAGGAATTTACGCGTCGTACATCCTCCACTTTATCTAATTGGATAGACTAATCACAATCAAATTTTCTCAGTATAAAAACGTTGATGGTATTTTCATTTAATAAAATGGACACAAGGTTTTAATCTTGATTAAATACAAATGGGAAAATAGAACTGCCGAAATTATTAATCGTATAATTATTTTACTAAACAAAAATGTCATCCAAAATTTTTTATAAAAAAATGTTTGGTTCCTCGTTAACACTTTGATTGCCAAACGTATTTTGCTATGATAGAACCGCGATGCGGTAAAATACTGCAGAGTATGATTAAATCGTGCAAAATAAAGGTGACGCAGAGTTATTAGAAGCCACAGTATTGAAGCACCGTCCCTATGTCAATTGCTTTTACAAAATTGCAAATAGGCTTCATTGCGAATTGTTTGCATTTTTAGTAAAATCTTTTGCACCGGTCACTGGTGACCACCGTGGCAGTCAAAGTGTTAATCTATGTTATTGAATGAAACCAAATGTGTGATAATGTCCCCCGTTTATTGTTTGCCGATGCTACCACTGAAATCTATAAAACTGGTATATTTAAATTAGGCGGTGGTGTACTAAACTAAAATCGGAAGGCGTCAACCCAAAAACAGAGAGTAATGTGAACATATACATATAAGACTCTATTTAAATATAAAAGAAACATTATATGAACGGTTGCCAAAACCTCCCTAAACGCATATATATATATATATATATACGTATATATAATACGTATTATTGTCTTTTATGTACAAACTTACAGTAACCTACAGTTTATAACACATGATTAGGTCGAGTGGTTGCCTGCCAGATATTGAGACCCCAAAATAATTATTTTAAGTCTTATTGTCCTTTCGAATATTCGTATATAATACGTATATATATATATATATATATATATTCGTATATAATACGTATATATATATATATATATATATATGTACGTATTATACTCGAATAGAGGACAATAGGACTAAAAATAATTATTTTGGGGTCTCAATATCTGGCAAGCAACCACTTGATCTAATTATGCGTTATAAACTCTCTATTACTGTAAGTTTGTTGCGAATGGTAGTTATGCAAAAATATTTTTCAGTGCTCCGTTCGTTATACAACTCTAATATTCACAGGCGTTTGTTTTCTATTATGACCGCTATTGTCATCCTGTGATTACGATAACAGGTGTGTGGCTTGCCTTAGTAAAGTTAGACCTTGAACGTACCATTTTAGTAGACCATTTTCTAACTGCGGCTAGTTGTGCTTTCTTCCACCAGAAATTGCCTAACTTCCCCTTATTTTCCCTTTTACGCTGCTCGCATGCTATTATGTATGGCTAAACCGCGTATCTTTTCCTCGTTGGGTGCCGTATAATTGGTTGGTGACTCGCTGTCGAAATCACTAATGAGACTATTGCCGACGAGTAATTAAGCCGCTTATTTGCCAAGTAGATTAACGACATGAAATAAAAAGTTTGACATTTGTTTAAAATATGGAAACTTCGGCATCAACCTAGTGCTGTGAAACTAATTTGCTGCAATCTTCTGGTTAATGTGTTGTATCAAATTTATTTTTTAATGGTTAACTATTAATGTGTAAGATGTGAGTAAAATAACAGCTACTGACGTCGTATGTAATCACTTAGTAAGAAAGTGCGATGGGGTTAATTATTAAAAAGGAAACTTAACACTAACACATTAATAGGAAGGGTGTGTTGTCTATATAGAAACGTAAAATAGTTACATTGTAAGATAATGCATGGACATAAAAACAAACATTCTTAATCAGTGAATTTTCAACTTCCTAACACGTAAAGTGAGAGTTTGTATACAATAATAATAGGCATAAACATAGTCAACTAGAAAGAAGAGTTACCGTTTTGCACATGCACAAATTTCTGTTAACATTGTGTTAATTCGTTGACACTTTTGGAAAAGGTTCTCGATAAATCATGCTAAACATAATGAATTATGAATGCTGTTCACCGCCGAACAACAAAACCCACTTCTTACGTTAGGTTATATTCCGCAATATAATGTTATGTTGTACCATACATTATCAGACAAATCTGAAGCCCTTCATTCTACGTCATTATTTTTCTGCCTGCAATTCATTACAGCTTCCTGCACTTTCAAATAACCGTGCTTAACACGAAAAATTCAAAAAATACCCAATCGGTAGCATTTATAGTTATTATATCATAATAATATTATATAATTATAGAATATATATGATATAATAATAATAATAATAATATATAATAATAATTAATAATCGCAATTATTATTAAATAGTCATTCAATTCTTTGGTTTTCGATACTTTTGTATTATTTTCATTTTGCACAATTCAATCATATTCTGTAGTATTTCACCACGTTGCGGTTTTAATATAGTAATAAACGCACGGCAATCAACGTGTTAAATAGTGATTCAATTCGTTGGTCTCCGATACCTTCGCATTATTTTCATTTTGCCCAGTTCAATCGTATTCTGTAGTACTTTATCATGTTGCGATTTTAATATAGTAAAATACATATGGTAGTCAACGTGTTAAATAGTGATTCAATTCTTTAGTCTCCGATACCTTCGCATTATTTTCATTTTGCCCAATTCAATCATATTCTGTAGTACTTCATCATGGTTGCGGTTTTAATATAATAAAATACGCACGGTAGTCAATGTGTTAAATAGTGATTCAATTCTTTGGTTTTCGATACCTTCGCATTATTTTCATTTTGCACAATTCAATCATATTCTATAATACTTCATCGCGTTGCTGTTTTAATATAGTAAAATACGCACGGTAGTCAACGTGTTAAATAGTGATTCAATCCTTTGGTTTCCGATACCTTCGCATTCTTTTTATTTTGCACAAGTCAATCATATTCTGTAGTACTTCGTTACGTTGCGGTTTTAATATAATAAAATACGCACGGCAGTCAACGTGTTAAATAGTGATTCAATTCTTTAGTCTCCGATACCTTCGCATTATTTTCATTTTGCACAATTTAATCATATTCTGTAGTACTTCGTCATGTTGCAGTTTTAATATAGTAAAATAAGCACGGCAGTCAACGTATTAAATAGTGATTTACTTTTTTGATCTCCGATACCTTCGCATCATTTTAATTTTGCACAATTCAATCATACTCTGTAATACTTCATTACGTTGCGGTTTTAATATAGTAAAATATTCACGGCAGTCAACGTGTCAAATAGTCAATCATTTCTTTGGTCTCCGGTACCTTCGCATTATTTTCATTTTGCACAGTTCAATCATATTCTGTATTTGTTAAATCATCATGATGTTAAATGATGATTTAACAAATACAGATTTGTGTTGATGTTAAATCAGTGAAATTGTCATTCAATTCTTGGTCTCCGATACCTTCGCATTATTTTCATTTTGCCCAATTCAATCATTCTGTAGTACTTCATTACTTTGCGATTTTAATATAGGAAAATATGCACTGCAGTCAACGTGTTAACAAAACGCACACCAGTCATCAACAAATCCACACAGTGTATCTACAGTACGACTCTATCTAGCTTGTTTTCTCATTTGAATTTCGTAGTGTTCGGTAAAAGGTATGCTGTCGATAGTTCAGCGCCGTTTCTTCAGTCTTCTACGTGCCAGAAGTTTCCCTTGATGGACGTCTCGGTCGCATAACTCTCGTGCATCAAGAGTCAAAAAGTGGAGATACGCGGCAGGAGAAGTTTTTGAGTGCCCTTTATTGACGAGCCTGACGTCGGGAAGTCTTGCGATTGTAGGACAACGTTATAACGGAGGGGGATTGTTTAAATCCGTCGAGATAGCATTATCTGCGAGGATATTAGGATTAACGAGGGACCCGGGGAATGTAGATAGCTTTTCGGCCGTCTCCCTGTCGGGACACGTTGTCCAAGAAGTAGGCGAGACTGAGACGGGGGAAGAAAGTGAAAGAGGGGAAAGAGAAATATCTGTCGGCCGTCATCCTTTTCGTTTGTCGACGATCGGTCCCACCTTAGTAAGCTTTTCTCCGCTGGACCTGCCTAATCGGCCGTCAACTTTATCGACGAGAGCGAGAGATAGGCGAGATCGAGAAAAAAGGAAGTGCGAAAGAGTAGACGTTAAGAGAACGAACGGATAAGTGTGAGACATCTATTATATTACAGACGAACGCCCCGCTTTTTCTTTCGAAACGACCTGTAAGTCGCTCTGATGGACACTAGTTGAAATTATTATTGCTTGAACAAATCCACGGATCGAAAATGCCCTGCAACTACGTTTCATTATTTCATTTTTCAGTTTGAATCTCAGTGTAGCACTAAATGTACCGGTATTTTACACCTACCTATTCTTACCATGAGGGGTCATTTGCCTCCTTATGAAATAAACATTGATTTTTAGAAAGAAATTCCTAATTGATTAAAGCGAGAAATTGAATAATCATACGATATAAGAATTTACAGAAGTCAAATGAGCGAAAGAAATGCAACGAACGTACGATTTTAAAGTAAATTTTGAAAGGTGTCATTCGACCCCGCTTGTGATATATGACTATTGTATATAATCCGTGCATTAAAAACGTCGTCTGGCAAGCACAATCCATTTTTTATTTTTATTTTTGCTTTTTATTTTGTGTAAAAGCTCCTCTCCGCTGGATTTACTTAATTGGCCTTCAACTTTATCAACGACACGGGGAGATAGGCTAGATCGAAACAAGAAAGTACGAAAGAGTAGGCATTCAAAGAAGTAACGGATAAACACTGATTGTATTTCCGTGTATTGAAAATGTTGTCCTACAATTCCAATATATTCTTTCATTTTCCATTTGTATTTTATTTTCTATGATTCTTGTTTTCTCGTAGGGATCTTCTATTCTAAAAACTTGATTTGATTTGTAGTCGATTTTGCGTCTGCTTTTCAACCTTAAAAAGGCATCGAATTCTTACAAAATTGTATCGAAGACTGAAACGTATTAAACAAGCCATGCCGGCCTTCTGTGAAAAAATCGTAATCTCGTTAAGTCACTTTTGCGAAAAACGTTTTCATCAAATCGCTTTCACAAAAAGTGGCATTCGTTACATTTAGGTTATTTTGTCATTTCTTTTCTATTGAAAAACTACCGTTCATCGATTGCCATTTACTACCAATTACCATTTCACCTACTACGCATTAGTACCCTTCCCTACGAAAAAAAATCATAATCACATCAGACCTCTTATCCGCAGAAAAGAATCGAAATTCCATACGAAAAAAAAATCGTATTTTACACTTTCACCTAACTTTGTTACTGAAACGAATTAAACAAGCCATGCCGGCTTTCTGCGAAAAAAGAATCGTAATCTCGTAAGTCACTTTTGTGAAAAACGTATTCATCAAATCGCTTTCACAAAAAGTGATATTCGTTACATTTGGGTTATTTTGTTATTTCTTTTCTGTTGAAAAACTATCGTTCATCGATTGCCATTTACTACCAATTACCATTCCGCCTACTACGCATTAGTAGTCTTCCCTACGAAAAAAATCATAACCTCATCATATCTCTTATCCGAAGAAAAGAATCGAAATTCCATACCAAAAAAAATCTTATTTCACAATTTCACCTAACTTTGTTACTGAAACGAATTAAACAAGCCATGCTGACTTTCTGCCAAAAAAATCGTAATCTCGTTAAGTCACTTTTGCGAAAAACGTTTTCATCAAATCGCTTTCACAAAAAGTGATATTCGTTACATTTGGGTTATTTTGTTATTTCCTTTCTATTGAAAACGTACCGTTCATTGATTGCCATTTACTACCAATTACCATTTCACCTATTACGCATTAGTAGTCTTCCCTACGAAAAAATCAGACCTCTTATCCGAACAAAAGAATCGAAATTCCATACGAAAAAAATCGTATTTCGCAGTTTCACCTAACTTTGTTACTTTTTTCTGTTAGAATGCCACACTTCATCGACCATCATTCACCCCCATCATTACCGTCCCGCCCTCTGCACATTCTATGTACGCCATACGTCATACATCATCCAGTCAAGCAGGAGCCGCGAAGAATTCCACCCTTTGCAACCTTGAGCCCTGCTCGTCAGCGGCATTTCCGTTCTTGCATACGCGTCTTTGCGTTTATCGGCCGGGATCTCTTAGGCCGTTTATTCGAAATCTCGCACGAGGCTGATGCACAACGGGCACATTGTGCGCGGCTTCAGATATCGCTTGGCGCGGAGCTTATCAGCAGTGGCGGCAGACCAACTCGCAGGCGTCCAGACGCTCGTCTTTCTTCGCCTTCTTTTTCTCCGGCTACCTCCGAACTCGTCCCTTTTCCTAACCCACATACGTCCCCCTATTTCCCGGGATCTTACTTTCACATTTCCCGTGATTGATTCCGGTGATTTCTTAGGGTGCGCGTCTGATGTGGCTTTGAGCGCGGAGTCGGAGTCTGTAAAGCGATGATGGTTTGTGTCAGACTTCTAATAATCACGTTTGTCATCCCTGAATTTATTTAACACTAAACGTACCAAGCGTTTTGACATTTAATTTGAAATCGTAGATTCATTGTTATTTCATTCGCTCATTTGACTTTCTGTAAATTCTTATATCATCTGATTATTCAGTTTCTCGCTTTAAAACATTAGGAATTTCTATATAAAAATCAACGTTTATTTCATAAGGGGTCAAATGACCCCTGATTGTAAGAATAGGTAGATGTAAAATACCGGTACCTTCACTGTTAAATTATCTACATCTAAATATTGCTAATTTTCAAGCAGTGCGATTAAATCCGATAAATTTAAACATTGCCAATTTTTAAATGAACATTTTGTGTTTTTGTGAATATGTTTCCATAAATTTAGGCATTATCGATTATCAAGCGACAATTTTAAATTATCTACACCTAAATATTGCTAATTTTCAAGCAGTACGATAAAATCTGATAAATTTAAATATTATCAATTTTTAAATGACAATTTTGTATTTTCCTGAAAGTATTTCCATAAATTTAGGCATTGTCGATTAATAAGCGGTAATTTTTAATTATCTACACTTAAATATTACTAATTTTCAAACAGCATGATGAAATCCGTTAAATTTAAATATTGTCAATTTTTTAACGAGAATTTTATATTTTCGTGAATGTATTTCCATAAATTCAGGCATTGTCGATTTTCGTGCGGCAAATTTTAAATGGTAGGTGTAAAGTACCGGTGCGTTTAATGTTAATTTCTTGGATTTTATCACATGTTATGAACTTTTATTAATTTTTTTAATTATATACTTTTTTACTTAAGTTATAACTTCAGGCGGAACAGCATTTTATAATAGATTTTTACTAGGATAGATTTTATCAAAAATAAGAAGTTAGTTGTCTTCTGAAGAAGATGCGTAATTAGAGTCAAATGACAAAGTAAAAGGTCTTACGTTGCTATTCAAATTTCCCGGTGACCGTATGAACTTATGACTACTTCTGAATGATGGTTCATCTATCTTGTACACGCAGAATCGATAGAAATTGGTGGTAGTCCATTAGTGTGCAAAGGTGTAAACGTAATCTGTTGTAACGTAAACATAAACGTAATATATAACCTGTCAATATAGTAATAAACTACATGACATACGTATGCTTCCTACTTATGATTGGCATTTTCAATATGTTTGGAAACGTTACATCTCCGTTACGCCTAACCGTATAACTCTATTATCAGTAAAAGTTGAGGTGTTGCAGTATTGAAAAACCATTCAAAAAGAAAATGATGCAAAAACGTGTGAAACTACCATAGATCGACCAAAAATTAACATTAATTTGCAATACATTTTATTATTATATTTATTGCACTTGCATTCAACCCTTAACGTAATGAAATTCTTGAAATACCTTTTCTCGATTGCATGTACCTTATTTATGCTTTTCTTAGGGTAAAACTCTACACATTTTGACTCTCTGGGTCCTCAGGTTAAGGAGTCTACACTATAATGTATAATGTATAAAGATTGTATAATGTATAGGTATAAGTATAATGTATCAAGGTTGTCGCGAAATAGTATAATGACCATATGCACTATTTTTTACCAGTACAAGCTTTAAAAGAGAATGAAGTTTACCCTAACAAAACCATGAATAAATACATTCACCTAAAACAAGCCTTTCAAGAAATCCCTTATATCTATTATACAGATTTCCGAGAATACATACAACCGCGTTACACACAAAAACTACTTAATCCCCTACAATTTCCCGAAGTAGCGTTCGAAATTGTTCGGTACGCAAAATACTTCCCAATTAACTCAATTTTCACAATCCTACCGTATTCCCCATTTTTGCCCCGTAGGTCCACGCGTTAATAGCCAAGAACACGGTGCATTGTCCAAACGTAAAATCTGCGCAGACACTCGAGCGTGCCATCAGTGCATGTTCAATAAAAATCGACATTGCACGCACGTCTCGAATTCGCCGATAAAAGCGCGTCGCATTATTTTTAGCCGGCAGAGATCGAGACGATTCGACCGAATGCACTCTTGCGCTCTCCTCTCTCTTTCTATCTCTGCCCATCTCTTTCCCTCCTTAGGTCTCCCGCTTCGGCAATCTGGTATCACTGAAAGCCCCTCTCGAGGCTGTCCAATCGAGTTCGCGCGATAACGAAATTATTGCATCAATGAGTGCAACGGATCGCAACTCGCGGTACATCGATGGTCCAAGGTCCCGCAAGCAAAAATAGAGCGATAAATCGCCAGATATCTTCTTCGCTCGCGTAATACCACGAAAGAATTGCACGATTCGGATGCCAGGGAAAAATAAGTGTCGGGATGCCGATGGAAAAATTTCACGTGACTCAAAACGGCAGAGAAGTGCGTTAATGCGTTTCGGAAGATTCTCGAGGCCCTTGTTCGGGGGTGCAGTATATTGTTTGTGTGGTTTAAAAGAAAATTCTGCGTATTTTGAGATCATTTCGTCGGTTATGATGTATCGTAATGTAATGCATATGATAATGGTCACTTCTAAATTGACAATACATAACAAATTGTGTCTTTCTTAATAATTATAGTATACTGATGCATGTGATAATGGTCACTTCTAAATTGACTATACAAAATTGTGACTTACTTAATAATTATAGTATAATGGTACATGTGATAATGGTCACTTCTAAATTGACTGTACATATAAAATTGTGTCTTACATAATAATTATAGTATAATCATGCATGGGATAATGGTCGCTTCTAAATTGACAGTTCACATAAAATTGTGACTTACTTAATAATTATAGCACAATGATGCATGTGATAATGGTCACTTCTGAATTTACAGCACATACAAAATTGTGACTTACATAATAATTATAGTATAATGATGCATGTGATAATGGTCACTTCTAAATTTACAGCACATACAAAATTGTGACTTACATAATAATTATAGTATAATGATGCATGTGATAGTGGTCACTTCTAAATTGACAGTACATAATATTGTGACTTACTTAATAATTATAATGTAATGATGCATGTGATAATGATCACTTCTAAATTGAAAGTAACATAATACTGTGACTTACTTAATAATTATAGTATAATCATGCCTGTGATAATGGTTACTTCTAAATTGATAGTACATATAAAATTGTGACTTACATGATAATTATAGTATAATGATGCATGTGATACTGGTCACTTCTAAATGGACAGTACATATAAAATTCAGTCTTACGTAATAATTATAGCATAATGATGCATGTGATAATGGTCACTTTTAAATTTACAGCACATACAAAATTGTGACTTACATAATAATTATAGTATAATGATGCATGTAATAATGGTCACTTCTAAATTGTCAGTACATACTAAATTGTGTCTTACATAATAATTATAGTACAATGATGCATGTGATAATGGTCACTTCTAAATTGACAGTACATAATATTGTGACTTACTTAATAATTATAATGTAATGATGCATGTGATAATGATCACTTCTAAATTGACAGTAACATAATATTGTGACTTACTTAATAATTATAGTATAATGATACATGTGATAATGGTCACTTCTAAATTGACTGTACATATAAAATTGCGACTTACTTACTTAATAATTGAGCCGTTTATTTTGAAAGTGGCCTAACTCCGTTTTTCAATATTTTCCGGTTACCACGGTTACATGTACAAATTCATGTTATTTATCAGTAAATGTTATTTATCTCGATTTGAAGATAAATGAAGTTAGGCCACTTTCAAAATAAACAGCTCAATTATAGTATAATGTTGCATATGATAATGATCCCTTCTAAATTGACAATACATAACAAATTGTGTCTTTCTTAATCATTATAGTATATTGATGCATGTGATAATGGTCACTTCTAAATTGACTATACAAAATTGTGACTTACTTAATAATTATAGTATACTGATGCATGTGATAATGGTCACTTCTAAATTTACTGTAGACACAAAATTGTGTCTTACATAATAATTATAGTATAATGATGCATGTGATAATGGTCACTCCTAAATTGACTGTACATATAAAATTATGTCTTAAACAATAATTATAGTATAATGACGCATGTGATAATGGTCACTTCTATATTGACAATACATATAAAATTGTGACTTGCTTAACACTTATAGTCGCTTTGAAAGTATAGAGAAAGATTATAAACATAGGCAAAAAATTGGAAAAAAAATGATATTGTAAAGAAAACCCCGGATGTGTCAGGCGGTATGTTCTGAGAGAAGACCTATATCAAAATGAATATGACTAAGTTCTATAACAGATGTTTACGCTCTAAACACTGTAACGCATTGCAACAACATGAAACAACTGTAGCCTCAAAAGTGGGGTTCCAGGAATCCGAGCATGTACATTTTTTTTTAAATATGATAATAAACATTCCCCCACCAGAATAGGAGCTTAAAGAATCTTTTAAACTGTCAAAGTTCGAAATAATTTTGTAGCAATGTTTTATCAGTTTCTACTTAAAACATATCTTATAACATTCCTGACTATCAAAAATATTTCTACCGTTTATATACAAGAAAATATCTGCTGACGATGACACGATAAATGTGTTGAAGCATTGCGTTCGCATGTTGTGCATAATCAGTACACTTATTAATTAATAATTGTTTTGACTTAAAGTACCAACCATAATTTGATTTACACAGTCATTTTAGAGCGGCCATTATAATACTTATCGCGTTTAGTAATTATATTTGCAAAATAACTGATTTTCACGGATTTATCAAACTTTATACCATATGTCGTTTTCAAGGAAATCGCATTTATTCCTTTTCAGACCTACGTTTTATAACAAAACCATCCCCAATGGTGTAACATTTATGCACTTCCTCTTTTCCATCCTTATTTATATTTCGACGCGACCTTAACGTAAAACCGCTGACAAATTTATTTTTGCCCAGCTTCCTTAAAAATATCATAACTCTAATAACTCTTCATAATATTAGGTGTACAACTTTGCTCCCGCCGTTTTTTGCATTGGACGAAAGGGAAAAACGGCGGGAGCAAAGTTGTGTACCTATTACTTCATAATTCTAATTGCATCAGTGATTGCAATCATATCCTTAGTCGCATCCTCCGTTACCCGAAGTTTACGGAAAAACTGCACGCATCGTTATCCGGAATCTATTTGTCCGTAACGATGCGACTTATTGTTTGAGGCAATTGTTCCACTTTCGTATCAATGGTAATTGCCACGTTATTGATAGGCGATAGAACGCACAGGGAAACGCGACGGGGCAATTTATCTGAACGAACGGCGTCAAGAAATAGTCAACGAATGATTCATCGTCTGTCCCGCGATCATAATTTATCCTCCAGGCACGCGGAGAGTGGGAGGGAATTTTATTCTCCCCCCGATTTCGATATCTTCGAAGGCAGCCTCGTCGCACTATCTACGCTCGCAGATTCCACGGAATCTCGACGATTCTGTCGAATCAGTTCGCGTATCTCGACCGGCGTCTCTTCGTGAAAATATACGGCTGGCGAAATTTTACGAATCCGTTATGGCTGAAATAGACGGTGGTTTGAGAAAAGTTGGACTAGCTCTATTGCAATCATTCTTGAAAAAACAGAAATTATCGCGTTGCGTTGCACATTAGCAAAGATCGATGCTCGACTTTTTGTGGTAACATTTTTATGAAACCATAAAAAATGCTGAGGTAGAAGTCGCTTTAAGCCACAAAAAATGGTTTTATTATAATTGTTCTCGAAAAAACATATGATCGTGTCGAGTTGTATATTAGGAGGCATTGATATAAGAATTTCTGTAATAACTGTTAGTGCTGCAACTTCTGTGCGTTTGTGTGTTGGACAGAGATATTTCAGGTTTGATTGATTTAACACTAAGAATCTATTTACAGTCTATACAATGGTGTAAACTTCGCTACTGGTTTGAATACTGTGTATGTAGACTTGACTGCACGGATATTTCAGTTTTGATTGTGTGTATCCTGTGAGTTAGAAGTGTCGTAAACTACGGCGCTAAGGCTTATTGAATAAAAGTTCTCTGAGGTGCCCATTGTGCTGCAAAGTAACGCTTATGTTAGCATAACGTATTAACGCGTTTGTGTAATTTATTTCAAAGTTCGGGATATTTTACAAAAATACAACACCTTGTTGTGGCAGAACATTTAATTTATTATAATGCTTAAAATATTTACGTATTTTGAAAGCCTCGGGACCCATCCTCGGCTGTCCAAAAATATTTTATTTCATCACAATAACTGAAATGTGTGTGTATAGTTTTACAATTTACACCTACGCGCGATTAAGGGTTTTACTGAATAATTCGATTGTTAGCTGATTTCTAGCTTACGTTTGTTCGATTTATTTCAAACTTTAGGATATTTTAGAAAAATACAATATCTTGCTGTGGCAGGAAATTTAATTTATTATAATGTCTTAAAATATTTACGTATTTTGGAACCCTCGGGACCCATTCTCGGTAGTCTAAAAATATTTTATTTTGTCACAATAATTGAAACGTGTTTGTATAGCTTTGTAATTGACACCTACACGCTATTAAGTGTTCACTTAATAATTCGATTTTTAGCCTGATTACCTGCTTACGTTTATACCACTGTATCGTGGATATAATAAATCAAATATTCAACCATGACGATGCATCAAATTTTTAAAAAATATTGCCACCTTTACTATCGCAATTAAGTTGGAAAAATGCACGCTATGGCACATGTCTTACTGCAGATTTTATGTAAAAACTTCTTTTAATTACTTGTACACATGCAAACGTCACCATGACCAAACTGGTAAAATCCACAAGTTCCACATTTCTTAATATATTTATACGTTTTATATTTTATACATTTATTAATTATAATTAGCATTAAATAAAACATTCTGCATAAATGTCACATAAATCCGAAATCCGCCTTGTCTAGCGTCCGTACGTCTACGTATATTCATAAACTATCGCCTAAAATAACGCCTTTAATCATCTCGCCGACGTCTCTCATTGATTTCTACACCTATTAAGCATACTAAATAACCCAAACAAAGCATTCTGCATAAATGTCACATAAACACAAAATCCGTCTTGTCTAGTGTCCGTACGTCTACATATATTCATAAACTATCGCCTAAAATAACGCCTTTAATCATCTCGCCGAAGTCTCTCATTGATTTCTATACCTATTAAACATACTAAATAACCCAAACAAAGCAATCTGCATAAGGATGTAATAACACTCTTCAATTATTATAGAAGGAACTTTAACCATGCGGCACTAGAGAAAACATATTTGAAAAAGCACAAATTATTTTCGGCGCACACACGTATAGAGCGCGCGTTCTTGAGGAGGATTTTCATAAACTTGATTGAAATGTTTCGATGTAAACGTGCTTATTTTCTATTACGATAAGAAACAATAGGTCCACTACGATTCTCTAATATAGATTTTCAACTCGATGGAAATCCGTAGACATTTTGGTTAAAATGTAGTAATCTTCTACTACGATAAGAACCAATTCGCGCATAAAATAAGCGCGCTTTAATCATCTCGTCAAAGATTTTCTTATAAACTTCTACAACGTGTTAAGCATACTAAATAACCCAAACAAAACATTCTACATAAATGTCACATAAACCCAAAAGCCGCCTTGTCTAGCGTTCATACGTCTACATATGTGTATATTCAGAAACTATCGCCTATAATAACGCCTTTAATTATCTCGCCGAAGTCTTTCATTGATTTCTACACCTATTAAGCATACTAAATAACCCAAACAAAGCATTCTACATAAATGTCACATAAACTCAAAATCCGCCTTGTCTAGCGTCCGCACGTCTACATATATTCCTAAACTATCGCCTAAAACAACACCTTTAATCATCTCGCCGAAGTCTCTCATTGATTTCTATACCTATTAAGCATACTAAATAACCCAAACAAAGCATTCTACATAAATGTCACATAAACACAAAATCCGCCTTGTCTAGCGTCCATACGTCTACATATGTGTGTATTTAGAAACTATCGCCTAAAACAACGCTTTTAATCATCTCACCAAAGTCCACTGAGAAAATCCAACTTCCGCGGCCGAAGCCCAATAACCGCCACGGCGGTTTCCGTACGAAAGGCCGGGACGCGTGGAGCAAGATTAAAAAATCTCGAGCCTTTTAGACGCTTTACGAGCCGTGGCAGCAGCTATCTCCGCTTGCGTCGAAAAGGGACAGCAGCTCGAAAAGACGTTGGCACGAAAGAGTGCGAGAGCGCAGTCTCTCAGGCGATACGAAACCGTCATCATATTGAAAACCATAATTCCCGCTGGCGGAGGGTACCGTGACCGCTATCTCAATCGCGTCACAATAAATACTGATTCCTGGAAGGTGGCCCGCGCATTATCTCGGGACCGTGTGGCGAAGTCACTTATACTTACTTATACCCCCTGCCACCCCCTCATTTCGCAAGGTCTCGCGCCCGAGGTGACACGATAGAACGAAAGTAATTATTTCCGATAGTTCGATGATACGGGCTCGTTATTGCTTATGCTTTATGCGAAAGACGTCCTCTGTCTTCTTCGCCTCGCCTTCGGGGCCTTTCTTAGTCTTTTCGATACCTTCCTCTCACGGCTTTTTCTGGCCTTCCTGCCTGGCTCGTTCGTTATCCGAGGAAGCTTAATCGGAGACCATCCGTCAGAGTAATGGAGGGGCTGAGGGAAGGAGACTGCCGATGACCCCTGCCACCGAGGTGTCGTTCAACTTTCGGCCCGACAGCTCGCGGATCAAGAGGTTTCGGTAAAAGCGGCGCGCGGATCATGCAAATTTCGGGGATATTAACGACGGATGGAGGGATATTAGATGTTAAAACGAAATTAGGGCTCGTATTATTGGATTCCGGGTAGTTAGCGCGGCGCTTCTCGGCGTTTCGGTGGGAACGGTTGTGAAACGTCGGCAAAATGCTGAGATGAGATGCGGTAACTGTCCGGAATCCAATAATATAATCATTCATCGCCGCGGAACTATTAAATTTGAAATTATGGATCGTTTATACACGCCACTGTTTGAGTGCCAGCTGTTTATTCTGCAAATTCTGTACCAGTTTGCCTGAACACATACGAAAGGTCGGCAAAATGCTGAGAAGAGACGCGGTAAATATCCGGAATTTAATAATATAATCATTTATGATCGCGAAAGTATCAAATTTGAAATTAGGGACCATTTGTACACGCCACTATTTGTGTGACCGCTGCTTGTTCTAGAAATTCTGTACCAGTTTGCCTGGAATGCCTGTGAAACGTCGACAAAATGCTGAAATGAGACGCGGTAAATATCCGGAATCTAATAATATAATCATTCATGACCGCAAAAGCATCAAATTTGAAATTAGGGTCGTTGGTACACGCCACTATTTGTATGTCAGCTGTTTATTCTGCAAATTCTGTACCAGTTTGCCTGCGAAATGTCGGCAAAATTCTGAGAAGAGATGTGGTGAATATCCGGAGTCCAATAATATAATCATTCGAGGCCGCGGAACTATTAAATTTGAAATTATGGATCGTTTATACACGCCACTGTTTGAGTGCCAACTGTTTATTCTACAAATTCTCTACCAGTTTTTTTGGAACGCCTGCGGAATGTCTGCAAAATGCTGAGAAGAGACACGGTGATTATCCGGAATCCGATAATGTAATCATTCGTAGTCGCAAAAGCATCAAATTTGAAATTAGGGGTCGTTTGTACATGCCACTATTTGTATGCCAGCTACTTATTCTATAAATTCTGTACCAATTTGCCTAGAACGCCTGCGAAACGTCACTAAAATGCTGAGAAGAGACGTGGTAAATATTCGGAATCAAAAAATATAATCATTCGTGTACGCGAAAGCATCAAACTTGAAATTAGGGATCGTTTGTACACGCCACTATTTGTGTAGCAGATGTTTATTCTGCAAATTCTGTATTAGTTTGCCTGGAATTCCTAAGAAACATCGGCAAAATGCTGAAAAGAAATGCGTAAATATCCGGAATTTAATAATATAATCATTTATGGCCGCGAAAGCGTCAAATTTGAAATTATGGATCGTTTATACACGCCACTGTTTTTGTGGTAGCTGTTTATTCTGCAAATTCTGTACCAGTTTGCATGGAACACATGCGAAAAGACGGTAAAATTCTGAGAAGAGACGCGGTAAATATCCGGAATCCAATAATATAATTATTAATGCCCGGGACAACATAAAATTTGAAATTAGAGATCGTTTGTACATGCCACTATTTGTGTGCCAGCTGTTTATTCAGCAAATTCTGTACGTTCAGTGATAGTGTATCAATTCTTTCAGGTTTTTTAAACGATGTTTACTGTGGCCATCGATCATTTACAGAAACAAACGAATTTCTTTGTTGCGCAAGTTATCGGTGGATTGGATTACTGATTTGTTTTTTCTCCAAACTATCGATGGGCGCAGTAAATTGGAACGTATGAAGTCGCGATTGTTTCTAACACATTTTTTGGTGCAATGGCCAACAACGGTGAAAACATGTAAAATGAAAAGACTGAACATATTATCGGTGGATGTATATATATAAATATTTTGACCGTTCTTTGGAATATGCAGAACAAACAGATGGTTCAGAAGTAGGGCTGAGTTCTTTAGGTCATTAACTTAATTTTACGATAACTAGCCATTTTATTGGATTCTTTTATGAAATCATGTTTTACTATTACGGTCACAAATTTAATTTTACTAGTAACTGTATAGACTGGCATTATTTCTAAGACATCTGCATGTTTTGCAAATTATCAGTAGATACGATAAATGTCATGCAGAAGAACGGAAAAATTGAAGGAAGCAGTGACAAAATATTTATGCAACCCCTAAAATAATTGCCGCAAGAAACGTCATCGTTGAGAATCGGATAAGAGATCTTGAAATGTAAAACGAAAAATATAAGCAAATGATTACGGCGCAAAAGCAATTCTACGCAGAAACGATAGCATCTTCGCCAATGTGAGAAGAAGCTCCAGAAAACTGATACGAGCAAACGAAAACACGTATAACTGATAGCATCATCGAAAATAAGAAAAATTCGAGAAAATATCTTACTCGTACACCGCTGTGCATGCAAACGATACAGCTGTCAAAAATATGCGGTCTGATCATCGTAACCCTCTCGACGGTTATGTAGGGTATACTCAATGCCCAGAAAATTGCATTTACTATTTAAAATGGCGTTTAGGTAAAATAAAAGCGTTCGTAATTCTAATACATCCGGGAATTAGGATTGAACAGTTATTTCATAAGGAGATTTTCGCGCTATTTGAAACAAAATTCAAAACACTCTAAGAACGAATTAAATTCCTACTTTCGAAATTTTCTTTTGCAAATATTACATTTTCTACTTTTTTAACAAGTTAAAAAAAATCATCAGTTTTCTTCTCTACGCATTGGAATTATTAACTTCTGTAAGTATTATTAACCCTTTGAGTGCTGAGTACTTTCGGCCAAAGCGCTTGCTGGGAACGAAATGCTTTTCACTAGTGAATGATTGCGTAAGGCGCAAGTAAGTTCTATTGGTAATTGTTAATTTACGCCAAATTAAATAATGCAAGAAAATGTTTTAAATTTGAATAATTATATTATTCGATTTCGAATAGTTACCGCATCAATTGCATATAATTGCATATAATAGCATTATAAGAATATAATGCAAGAAAATTATTTAGTAAAAACGCATTTGTATGTAATTCATACATTTATAATTGTGGCTGCAGTAGGTAAGAAATCGAAACGATTGGGGTCGTATATATGCGCCCATAGCTGTCAAAAGGTTAATAGATTTCTGCCCAACAAAAATGAATGAAGAAAATTACTAAAAAATACTACAATATCCCTATAATTGCGTTCGCTTTTGCAATACGTGCATTTGCTTTACTTTGCCCCGTATTCTCGTTACCAGCACAAAATACCAATAAGGTAGCACACGAGCATTTTCGAATTAAAATAAAACACTCAGACCTTTCTCTATTGATCTTTAAAACAACAGCGCAGAAGCATCCGAAAGTTCCGAATGAATTAAATTCGTAGCTTACTTTTCTTGCTACTGAGGCTTTTATTACAATTCTAGTATTAGAAAGTGTCAAGAACGACGGAACGTGACGGTGAAGCATTTTTCAATAAATTATACGTGAATGCTTTATATAGTTGCCCGAGTGATTTTTAAATAAGTTGTAGTCATTTGGAAAATCATTATTGAAAATGAAATAACAAGGGCATAATCTGGCTCTTTAAAAGAAAAGCGCAACGAAACAAGATATGTGTGCAAAACCTCTCGTCTACATCTACGGGTGAATGACTCCTGTACAGTTAATCATACGAAAAAATATGAAAAGTTACATAAAATGTATGTTGAAAGTTCAATTTGAATTCATTACGCAGGAACAAACTTTATTGAAGGTTATTTACATCGTTTCACTTCCATGTTCAATTACGAAATAATAGCCGGTGACTTGAAACAGCTTTTGCCTAAAATTGCCGGTCAACAGCGTGTTAATCGTTACATGATCAAAGTCTTTGTAAAAGTAAAATATAACTTCCATACTGATTCTAATCCTCGTACCATTTATGATTTACTCAGCCCCCGGAATTTTTCCACCATGTCTCTATACCTTTTTAATCACTGCATAATGTCTTCGTCAATTTTCCTTTCTTGTTTACTACACAACAAAATAGTCCCGGACTTTAATTATTACGCAAACTCTTGTTGCTTAAGTGATAAATCGCACACGCGAAAATCATCTATTTCGTAATTGAACTTGAGACAGCTTTTGCCAAAAATTGCCGGTCAACAGTGTGTTAATTGTTACATGATCAAAGTCTTTGTAAAAGTAAAATATAACTTCCATACTGATTCTAATCATCGTACAATTTATGATTTACTCAGGGTCCGGAATTTTTCCACCATGTCTCTACACCTTTTTAATCACTGCATAATCTCTTCGTCAATTTTCCTTTTTTGTTTACTATACAACAAAATAGTGCCGGACTTTAATTATTCCACATACTCTTTTTGCTTAAGTGATAAATCGCACACGCGAAAACCATCTATTTCACAATTGAACTTGAGACAGCTTTTGCCGAAAATTGCCGGTCAACAGTGTGTTAATTGTTGCATGATCAAAATCTTTGTTGTGCTATGAAAGCAAATATCTATTTTACCGATTTACAAGTAAAATATAACTTCCATACTGATTCTAATCGTCGTACCATTTTAGATTTACTAAGGTCCGAAATTTTTCCACCGTGTCTCTACACTTTTTTAATCACTGCATAATGTCTTCGTCAATTTTCCTTTTTTGTTTACTATACAACAAAATAGTGCCGGACTTTGATTATCCCACATACTCTTGTTGCTTAAGTGATAAATCGCACACGTGAAAACCATCTATTTCATAATTGAACTTGTGACAGCTTTTGCCGAAAATTGCCGGTCAACAGTGTGTTAATTGTTACATGATCAAACTCTTTTTTGCGCTATGAAAGCAAACATCTGTCTTACCGATTTGAAAGTAAAATAAAACTTCCATACTGATTCTCATCGTCGTACCATTTATGATTTACTTAAAGTCCGGAATTTTTCCACCACGTCTCTACACTTTTTTAATCGTTGCATAATGTCTTCATCAATTTTCCTTTTTTGTTTAATATACAACAAAATAGTGCTGGACTTTAATTATTCCACATACTGTCTTATTGCTTAAGTGATCAATCGCACACGCGAAAATCGTCTATTTCATAATTGAACTTGAGACAGCTTTTGCCGAAAATCGCCGGTCAACAATGTGTTAAAACAGCAGCGCGGAAGCATCCAAAAGTTCTCCAACACTTCGCATTGTCCGCATTCATCGCAGCTCGAGAAAGAGAACCCTTAACGTGGTAATCGAATTGTTTACCTAATTCGCGCTCGTCGAACAGGATACTTTAGCGAACGACACGCGGAGGGTACGTTGAGGAATAATGGCGAGGAGAAGTTCCTGCGACCTCGAGCAGCGAAGTGAGAGGAAGAGAGAAGCAGAGCAAGGGCGAAAAAGAGAGGAGCAAAAGGGCGGAAGAAAAGGACGTCGAACGGAGAGGGAAGTCGTAAACGTAATCGTGCTTTTTCAGGCGCCGCCACTAAACTCCCTCGTCCTTCCTCCGCTCGCGGGGAGCAGCTTAAAATATTTTTACAGCGCCCGCTTCTCTTACGACTTCGCGATATTTCGTGCTTACGGTACCGCCGAACGTCTCTGTCCTTTACCGACCTTCCACTTCGTCATTTCTCTTCTTCAGCGTTCCGCTCCACTCGCCGCGAGCTCTTTCGGCTTGCGTTTCCGCGCTCTTGTGTTTTTTTCCCACGGTGTGAGCCTGCGAATTTCCCTGTCGAGGGAGATCGTACTTTTCTTTTTTGTGGCATCGATGTTTTGGCTTTGCTGTTTATGGATTTATGCGTATGTATATGTTATATGGTTATATAAAAAGTTGCAATTGTATACATAGCTCGTATATGCGCGGTTTTAGGCGTGCGCATGCATTTCTTTGTTTTTGCTTTCTATTTTTCGTTTATTTTATTAGGTACCGTCGAATTTCTGAAAAAAAAATCGTTCTTCTTGTCGCGATGCACAGTTCTTTCGGCTTGCGTTTCCGCACTGTTGTGTTTTTTCCCGCGATGTCAACCCGCGAATTTCCCTGTCAAGGGATCGTATTTTCCTCTTTTGTGGCATCAATGTTTTGGCTTTGCTGTTTATGGATTTATGCGTATGTATATGTTATATGGTTATATAAAAAGTTGCAATTGTATACATAGCTCGTATATGCGCAGTTTTAGGCGTGCGCATGCATTTCTTTGTTTTTGCTTTCTTTCTTTTGTTTATTTTGTTAGGTACCGTCGAACTTTTGAAGAAATTTGTTCGTTTTGTCGCGATGCAAAGTTCTTTCGACTTGTCAGTCTTGTGTTTTTTTTCCCACGGTGTGAGCCTGCGAATTTCCCTGCCGAAGGATCGTACTTTCCTCTTTTGTGGCATCGATGCTTTGGCATTACTGTTTCATGTATTTATGCGCATGCGTATGTTATGTGGTTGTATGGAAAGTTGCAATTGTACAGATACCTCGGGTATGCGCTATTTTACGCGTACGCCTGCATTTCTTCCTTCAGAAATTTGTTCCTTTTGATTGTACTTTCCTCTTTTGTGGCATCGATGCTTTGCTTTTGCTGTTTCATGGATTTATGCGTATGCATATGTCATGCGGTTGTATCAAAAGTTGCAATTGTACACATAGCTTGTGTATGCGAAGTTTTACGTTTACGCATACATTTCTTTGTTCTTACTTTCTTTCTTTCGTTTATTCTGTTAGGTATCGTCGAACTTCTGAAGAAATTCATTCGTTTTGTCGCGATGCACAGTACTTTCGGCTTGCGTTTCCGCGCTCTTGTGTTTTTTTCCCACGGTGTGAGCCTGCGAATTTCCCTGTCGAGGGATCGCACTTTTCTTTTTTGTGGCATCGATGCTTTGCTGTTTCATGGATTTATTGTGCGTGTGCGTATGTTATATGGTTGTATGAAAAGTTGCAATTGTATACATAACTCGTGTATGCGCAGTTTTAGGTGTGTGCATGCATTTATTTATTCTTTGTTTCTTGTACCTATTCTGTTACGTACCGTCAAATTTCTGAAGAAATGGGTTCGTTTTGTCGCGATACATAGTTCTTTCGGCTTGTGTTTCGTTAGTCTTGTGTTTTTTCCCACGGCGTGAGCTTGCGAATTCCTCTGTCGAGGGATCGCACTTTCCGCTTTTGTGGCATTGATGCGTTGGCATTGCTGTTTCATAGATTTATGTGTATGTATATGTTATATCGTTATATAAAAAATTGCAATTGTATACGTAGCTCGTGTATGTGCAGTTTTACGCGTGCGTATGCATTTGTTTATTCTTTGTTTCTTGCGTCTAGACGATAAGACGTAACGTCAAATTTCTAAAGACAAAACGTTCGTTTTGATTGCGAAATAAGTTTTTTCGGCTTGTGTTTGTGTTGTTACGGTGTTGCGTTTATAAATATTACATTTTCTTTAGTTTTGTGGCATCGATGCTTTGCCTTTGCTATTTCATGGATTTATGCGTATGGATATGTCATGTCATTGTATGAAAAGTTGCAATTGTACATATAGCTCGTACATGCGCAGTTTTAAGCGTACGCGTGCATTTCTTTGTTTTTGCTTTCTTTCATTCGTCTATTGTTACGTACCGTCGTACTTTCGAAGGAATTCGGTCGTTTTGTCGCGATGCATAGTTCTTCCGGCTTGTGTTTCGTCAGTCCTGTGTTTTTTTTCCACGGTGTGAACCTGCGAATTTCCATGTAAAGGGATCGTATTTTCCTCTTCTGTGGCATCGTCGATAATTTGGCGTTGCTGTTTTATGGATTGTGTGTATGCGTATATGTGATTGTACGAAAAGTTGCAGTTGTACATATAGTTCGTATATGTGCAGTTTTAGGCGTGTGCATGTATTTCTTTTTTCTTGATTTGTTTCTTGCGTGTATTCTGTTACGTAGCGTCGAATTTCTGAAGAAAATCGTTTGTTTTGTCGCGATGCATAGTACGTTCGGCTTGCATTTCCGCGCTCTTGTGTTTTTTCCCACGGTATGAACCTGCGAATTTTCCTGCCGAAGGATCGTACTTTCCTCTTTTGTGGCATCGATGCTTTGCCTTTGCTGTTTCATGGATTTATGCATATGCGTATGTTATATGGTTAATTAAAAAGTTGCAATTGTATACATAGCTGGTGTACATATATGTAGTTTTATGAGTGCGCGTGCATTTCTCTTTGTTCTTCTTTCTTTCTTTCGTGTATTCTGATACGTACCGTCAAACTTCTTTAGGCTGTCCGTATATTTCTAATTACTTTCGCGTACGCATGCATTTCTTTGTTTTTGCTTTCTTTCTTTCGTCTGTTCCGTTACGTACCGTCGAACTTCTTCAAAAACTCTTTCATCTTGTATTTTTCTTTCTTATTCGTATTTTTTTCCCACGGCGCGTGACTGTGGATGACTGTAGACTTCTGTCCTTCGACTTTACCTTCTTCTTACCTTTGCTGTCCGAAACAATTAATGCAAGCACGATTTTGAACTGTCCGTATATTTCCAATTACTTACGCGTGCGCGTGCATTTCTTTGTTCTTGTTTTCTTTCTTTCGTCTATTCCGTTACGTACCGTCGAACTTCTTCAAAAATTCGTTCGTCTTATATTTTTCTTTTTTATTCCTATTTTTTCCCATCGCGCGTGCCTCTAGATGACTGTAGACTTCTGTACTTCGACTTTACTACTTCTTACCTTTGCTGTCTGAAACGATTGATGCACGTACGATTTCGAGCTATCCATATATTTCCAATTACCCACGCATTTTATAGATTGCCGCGTACTTTTACATGCGTACTTCTTTGTTCCTTGTTTCCCTCGTCCGACTCCACTATTACGGGGCCGTTGTATATTCGTTCACATCTACCATTTACGTCTTTCCGACTTCGCCGCTCTTATTTTATCATTTCACATGCCCATCCTTTTTACGCCTGTTCTTTTTATACCTACGCGCAAAATTTTATACGCGCACATACAACCCCTTCGTTTCCCTTCGCTTTCTCCCGCACCCCCCGCGTCCCTTCCGCTCTTCTCTCCTCCAAACCGTTACACATCCTTCTGCATATATTCATGCACGTAGACACAGATACACGTATATAAGCATACTTCTCGCACGGCGCTCTTTTCTTTCGTGCGATCTCGGTTCCTCCGGGTCGGTTCAAAGTTTCGCGATAAAATCCGCGATAGCACGTCAGGGGGCGATAGATGAGCGAAGGGGAGATAGCCTTTGCTGCACCGACGAGAGAAGAATGAACGAGAAAGAGAAGAAGGAAGACTCTCGGACAAGAGAAGCGAAAGAGAGAGAGAGAGAGAGAGGGAGAGTGCGCGGGAGGAAAGATAAGCTCGATTATGATCCCCGGTGGTTAAAGTCGAAGTTTTTACGGTAGATAAGGTCGCACGAATGGTTTGCGCCAGATAAAGGAGTCCGCTTCCCCGCCTTTCACTGTTTCTCTCTCTCTCTCTCTCTTTCTCTCTTTCGCTGCTTCCACCGTTTTTCATCAGCCACAAAGTTATTACGTATTAAAATTAACGTTTCGTTTATTTCGGAGATCTTGCCGTGAGTTTCTGTAAGAAACTGCGCTTTGTGGGATTAGTGTCGAGAGTTCCGTCACACACGGGTTTGCAGGTTAACGGGATATTTATTGAATCTTTGCACTCCAGTTCATTTTGTTGTGTGACTTAACAGCTGCGAGGAATTTTTGTCGTACGTCTGATGAAGACTAAAGGAAGCGTCATTTTGATATAAAGAAATCTGTAAATGGTTATGGTTAAGATTTAGCCAACTGCGCAGCGACTGGTCTTAAATAGTTGAATAATGGGAGGAAGGTATAAATATTATTTTTACGGTTAAATTATATTTGATAATGATCCTGTATTGGGTGCAGTAGGTGAAAAGACATGAAGTTCAATTTAAATTAACTGATAAATAATTTTTAAAAAGTATTTTTAAAGTACCTACGTATTTTTTTTTGAAGCGTGATATCATGAAAATTATATAAAATACATATTAAAATTTCTATTACTAATATAATATTTTTAAGTATATAGCTAACGTGATAGTGTTTCCCATTAACTTTAATTTAATTCATGCGACAAGTTTCATTGAAAATTATGTTTTACAAAAGCATAAATTGTTTGATGATTTGCGCATAATTCCAGTACAAGACTGTCTAAATAACACGTGAAAAAATTAAAGACAATAAAAAGTAACGCGTTGTTAAGGAAAAAGTGACAGATTTTCCCAATCGTTCGGTTAACTGTTAAAATTGTACTATATATTTGCTATTTTTCATTTTTCATATAGAATAAATGTTGATTTTGACCTTTTCAAATCTGTTACAATCCATTATCTACATAATGTCGTTTTTGCCAAATATTTAATAAATCTTTAGGATATTTTTCTTTATCCATTTTTTAGCGGTAAAGAATGATTTCAAATAAATGTTCTTTACGCGCAACTGTTGTTACATCATTAGCAAAATACGACGTAAGTCTCCTGGGTATAATCATCTGCTACCTGTCAGCGAGACAATGATTAGTTACATCTAACGCTGTAGTGCCGACACTAGCAATGTGTTACGGAATATGTATGTCTCCTATCGAGTGCGACGAGTTTAATCGCAAAACACAGGTAACAATTAAAAGCGCAAGTAACGGCAGATCAAATGAATGACAACGTGCCTTGTCACGGTACTGTTTTTATTTACAGTTTTCAGAAGGAGACAAACCTGTGTCAAAATGTAAGAAATCAACAAAACATTGTGCGCGCGCATGACCAGGCTATAAAATGATGAGCACTTACCAAACATAAGTAGGAATTAGATACGTGAAACTAGAAAGTATAATATTTATAAACAATAACAATACAATCAAGACACTTTGGTCTGATTTCTTAATCTTTCGTCGTTTCGCCTTTTCGTCTTATCGTCTTTACATTTCGTCGTCAACCGACTACTACTCAAACAAACAACACAATTCAACAAACTCGTCACCTAGGATACCTCAATATAATAATTGAGGATCATAGGTGACCTTTGTTGGCCAATTAGAGGACCCTGTATTTGAGATGCTACACATATATAGATCACCTGACGATTTTTAATTCATTACGGCACATGAATGATCTTAACCCTCACGGTCCTATATCATGTTTGATATCGCATGTTGGTCCGGCAATTCGTATGTCAAAAAATGTTGATTTCGTTACAGGAATTTTTGCGAAACGGAAAGCAGCGTTAATTATTCCATATTTAATTCTATTTCTGTTTCTTATTCCATATTTATTTCTATTATGAGTATTTCTTTTTTATTTTGTTTACTTTCTCTCTCTATTTTCTTTATTTCTTATTGTACTATAATCATGTGTAGTTGTCTCTATATAATTCTGTAATTTGCAGTGAATATATAGCGGATCGGGTCGAATAAAATTGTATATATCCCCTGCATCAGAAGATTGAAATGTGATTAGGTATTTGCTGCGTGTCTTCTATTACTGTTCGGTTATATGCACTTGAGATTCTTCGGTCTTGTCGCTGTATTAAAACATTTTTTTTAACTACGGTACCAAACAACACAATTCAACAAACTTGTCACCAGCAATACCACAATACACATAAAATAATTGAGGATTATAGGTAACCTTTGCTGACCAATTAGAACCCTGTATTTGAGATTCTACACCTATATAGATCACCTGACAATTTTTCATTCGGTATAGTAAATTAATGATTTTAATTCTGCGGCCGTATATCATGTCTGATCCGACATCACACGTCAGACCGACAATTCGTATGTCGAGAATGACTCGACATCAGATTTCGTTACAGGAATTTTTGCGAAACGGTAAACAGCGTTAATTATTCCAAGAGTATTTCTTTTTTATTTTCTTTATTTTCCCTCTCTCTTTATATTCTTTATTTCTTATTGTACTATAATCATGTGTACTTGTCTGCACATAATTATGTAATTTGTAGTACATATATTGCGGATCGGGTCGAATAAAATTGCATATACCTCACGCATCAGAAGATTGAAATGTCATTTGACCCCTTATGAAATAAACAAATATAAATAAATAAATAAATTAACGAAATAAATAAATCTTCAGAAAGAAATTCCTCATTTATTAAAGTGTGAAATTGAATAACCACATGATGTAAGAATTCACAAAAAGTCAAATAAGCGAGAGAAATAACAATGAATGTACGAGTTTAAAGTAAAATTTGAAAGGGGTCATTTGACCCGGCTTGCTGAATAAAATTGTATATATCCCCTTGCATCAGAAGATTGAAATGTGATTGGGTATTTGTTCCGTGTCTTCTATTACTGTTCGGTTATATGCATTTGAGATCCTTCGGTCTTGTCGCTGCATTAAAACATTTTTCTTAACAACACCGCCCATAGCCCTTTTAGTGTCGACCGCCGTCACCTCGACGATCATCCCCGCGGTGCTTAACCTTGTTTCAACGGCACTGACCTGCGACATCGTCGTCCTCATCGTCGGTACGATATCTGCGGGTTTCGTTTCTCACCCTCGGGGACCCTCTAATAGGTCCCGTCTAAAAGCTTTGTTGACCCAGTCCAATACTTCGCGGCAAGAGGAAAAATCTCAGGGTCGTTTGCGATATCACGCACAAAGTCAAATTTTAACCATTGTGGTAACTTATCAGTTTTTTTTCTATCGCCCAAAAATGCATTCGAAAATAAGCGATTTTTGAGGTATCTATTAAAAGTAACATATTTTTCTTAAAGTTTAAAGTTTATTGTGAATTACATGTAATTTTGCGTTAAGGAAAGGAACAAGATAGATTTCGGAAATAAAAGTTTATAGCTAATGGCAAATGAAATAATTTTAGTATGTAAAGGAATTTATATTTTTTATTGTATATTGTCCTGTTGTTTTTTGCGGACGTGGAATATTTCATGGAGTACAGAACAGTACATATATTTTTATAAGAAGAACGTAAACAGAAAGCTTGTTATAAATTCCTTTTGGGTAAATAACGCTGAAAACATTCTCCATGTATTTGAGGATGCGCGTAAAATATACTGTTCTTAATCTTGATCTTCACGTTTTCATACCATACACAAGACAATTCCGATCTTTTCTCTCCATTACGAATACATATGTATTGTTGAGGAAAAATTAATTATTGATGCGTCGAAATTTTTTATGTGAACCGCCTATCAATTAAATTAGTTTTATTTTCAGTACATTCGTATTTGGCTAATACTTTGTTATTATATTTACATTTTCGAAATTTGATTCACGAAATAAAGTAGAAAGCAACTTGTCTCCAGTATTTCAGAAGCTTGTGTTCATGTAGATAAGCATAAAGCATCTGGTCAAAAGTATCAATACGACCTACAAATTTATTATACTTACCTATACTAATAAATTACCCATATTTTTACAATAGAAGACAAAATGAAGTAAAACAAACTTTCTCATAAAAATTCAAATAATTTCTCTGTCCAATTTTAAAAAAGTTACTCTATTTTACCATAGTATAATATTCCAGTATAATATTCAAACACCCGAATATTAATTTGCATCTATATATGAGATTATTCTACACCATAAGTTCTATACACGTACATACAATGAAGGTTCGAAATAACACGAATTAGCTACAAAGATGATTTCCCCCATAAAACAGCTTTCGCCAGTAATATTAAAAGCTCCGTGAGAGTAAAAACTCGTCAAACCCAGCCATAAGAAATAATAACACTTAACGAGATAAACCTCGCACCTTCCCCGGGCTCTGTAGAAAATATGTTTTCCTTAACCCAAGTTCTCCGTTGAATACATATTCTCGCCGTATTTACGACTTCTTTACACAAGAGAGCATCCGAGCAGCCGCCACCCTCTCAAACACACCGTACAGTACCGACTACAGGATGCAGTACACTCCCGCGCATACATGTGCACACAGATATCGAGCATCTTTGAAATTGAGCGATTCCGCCTCCCACGTTCACGGGGAACTTCCCGCGGTATGCAGAGGGGCTGTATATACACAAATAAAAACGTACAGGGCATACAGGGTGTCCGCAACTTTTTTCATTTATCATCTTTTTGCTCACTTTCTTAATTGTTACTGCTTCCTGTTAATACTTCAGGTGAACAATTTATTCATTATAATAGGGTAAAAGAAAAAAAAAATGTTTCACATCAGTGCAAAGTTACAGACGGTAAGGGTAAGTGTGTTAAGTGTAAAATATCAGCGCGATAACATCGTTTGTAGGTAGTTTTCAAAAAGTGATTACGGTATATGGATCAAATGGGCCGGTATTTTTTGTTTTGTATTTTATTAGCTTTCTAATGAATATTTATATGTAGCCAATTGAAATTACTTAGTTCTTTATGTAGAAAAAGCCGAAGAAAAAATCTTAGCGGTCTTTCAAACTGGGATGAAGACGTCCCAGCAGTCTTATAGCTTCCAAACGCTGCTTTTATATTACTTTTTTTCCTATTACATATAATACACTACATGTGTATCAATTGCAAATAAGTTTTGTCACAATCTTTATAAGACTAATGGGACATATGTGTCCCAACAGTTACGGAAGGGTTAACAATTGGCATCTTCCAATTCAGTTGTTGCCAATCCATTGTTGGCAAATTGATGTGCGTGTACCTTGTGTTTTCAGTTAGTTGCACACAATTTCACCATTTTCAACTTAAAAATCATCAGTTTCTTCCTTGCGATTCGTCTACTCTTAATTTCATCCCATCCGACATCACAATCTTCTCAGATTGTAAGTACCGATGAACCCAAATAAACGTGTGCATGCGCATACAAGATACTACTTTGCGCATACTACTTTTTCAATTTCCAGTTCCTATTTCTGCTCATTTAAATCCGTCTAGTTCCGCCTTTTTCTAATTGTCTCCTGAAAAAGCAACTGCCTTATACCTCTTGTTTCCAACCGTTTGCACCCAATTTTTTACTGCTTGCAAACCGATTCCTTGACACCTTTTGCTTCGAACCGCTTGCACACAATTTGACCATCAATTTTCTAACTGCCATTCGTATACATCTAACTTCGGCCAGTATCCCCGTAATCAAATCTTCTACCATGTACATCTTCCGCCCGTACATTAGACGCTTTTCAGCCTCTAAAGATCGAGGAACCCGAATAAACTGCAGTTCCTATTTCTGCTCATTTAAATACGGCTAATTCAGCCTTTTCTAATTGTCTTGAGAATCAGTTGTTGCCATTTTTACTACTTACAAACCGACTCCTTCACATCTTTTGCTTCCAACCGCTTGCATCTAATTTGACCATCAATTCCTTCATCACCTTTCGTCTACTTCTAACTTTATCCAATACCCCGTAATTAATTCTTCTACCATCTGCATCCTCCACCCGTACATCAGACGCTTCTCAGCCTCTAAAGATCGAGGAACTCGAATAAACGTGTGCATATTCATACAGGTTGTCCTCTACTTTTTCAGTTTGCAGTTCCCATTTCTACTCATTTAAATACACCTAGTTCAGCCTTTTTCTAATTAACCCCCGAAAATGTTACTTCTTCAGAAGAATTATCCCCTGAAAATTTGACTGCCTTACATCTCTTGCTTCCAATCGTTTGCATACAATTTGACCACCAATTTCTTAACTGCCTTTCGTCTACTTCTAACTTCGACCAGTATTCCCGCAATCAATTCTTGCACCATCTATATCTTCTGCTCCTACATCAAACGCTTCTCAGTCTCTAAAGATCGAGGAACCCAAATGTGTGCATGCGCATCCAACTTGTTCTCTACTTTTTCAATTTGCATTTTCTGTTTTTGCTCATTCAAATACGCCTAGTTCAGTCTTTTTCTAATTGGCCCCCGAAAATATGACTTCTTGAGAAAAAATGTCCCCTGAAAATGCAACTGCCTTATACCTCTTTCTTCCAACCGCTTGCACCCAATTTGACCACCAATTCCTTCATCACCTTTCGTCTACTTCCAACTTCGTCCAATATTCCGTAATCAATTCTTCTACCATCTGCATCTTCCACCCGTACATCAGACCCTTCTCAGTCTCTACACTTCAAGGAACCCGAATAAACGCGTGGATGCGCATACATGTTGTTCTCTACTTTTCTCAATTAACAGTCTCTATTTCTGCTCATTTAAATACGTCTAGTTCAGCTTTTTTCTAGTTTGTCTTGAGAATCAATTTTTGCCACTTTTACTGCTTACAAACCGACTCCTTCACACCTTTTGCTTCGAACTGTTTGCACCCCATTTGACCATCAATTCCTCCATTGCCTCTCGCCTACTTCTAATTCGCCCAGTATTCTCACAATTAATTCTTCTACCATCTACATCTTCTGCTTCTACATCAGACGCTTCTCAGCCTCTAAAGATTGAGGAACCCGAATAAACGTATGCATGCGCATACAGGTTGTCCTCTATTTTTCAATTTGCAGTTGCTATTTCTGCTCATTTAAATACGTCTAATTCAGGCTTTTTTTAATTGTCTCAAGAATCGGTTGTTGCCTCTTGCTTTTCAGCCTTTTTCTAATTGTCCCATGAAAATGTGACTTCTTGAAAATCAACTGTTTCCACTTTTACTGCTTACAAACCGACTCCTTCACACCTTTTGCTCCCAACTGTTTGCACCCAATTTGACCACCAATTCCTTCATCACCTTTCGTCTACTTCCAACTGCGCCCAGTACCCCATAATCAATTCTTCTACCATCTCCATCTTCCGCCCGTACATTAGACGCTTCCCACCCTCCGCAGTCCTGGGAAACACATACACGTTTCCGGACGCAAACGAATATACGTGCTCGCAGCCGCTTGCATCCGCATACATAATGCAAGGCGCGTCCCGATATAATTTTTACGACGACCATCCCCACCGCCGTTGGCTGGAAGCGCAAGCCGTCGTCGGTAAGCGGTTGTAAATTGAATAACGCTCGGGGCAGGATTTATGTAACGGCGGGAAGGCGTCGTTTGAGGGTGGAGCCGAAAGGGTGGTCGCCATTCGCGGAGCCCGAAGTGCAAGAGGGGCGGGAGGGCTCGAGAAGGGTGAGAGTAGAAGGTTTCGTAGACGTCGGGGGTGGAATGAAAGGGGTGGAAAGGAGCAGGAGTCGAAGTCACGGAGCGCTCGTAATCCGGGAGTGTTGCGTACACACACGAGTTTCGCATTTCTCGTTAATGCTCTCTTTCCACCTCCCACGCCCGGTCTAGTTCGACGTACCAGCCAACCGACCCCCGACCATCCCTCACGGTCTTACGATGGCGACGTAAACGTGTAAGGTGCCTGGTTACACCGAGATATAACGCCCAGCTTAACCGCAATCCTTTATATATTTTGCGCCTGCCCTTATGTAGTGCTCGCGGCGCACGGGGAGGACTTGCGTCGTTGCGACGCACGAGATTGCCGTGGACACGATCGTAAATAATGGCCTTCGAGTCGAGGCCCATTCCCACCCTTGTCTTCCGCCGGCGAAACTTTTAACGGAACATTATGACCGGAAATGTTGATCATGTGGAGCTGGAGGATGCAGTGTGATAGGGGCGATAAGTGAAATTTGGGAAATGGGAAAAGGTGGATGTATGTGATGGGCTTAGCTGCTGTGCGTTTGATTGCAGAAGTCTCCGTATAAATACTTGGATTTATTGTATTAACGCACTGTCAAACTTTTTACTTTTACGTGTCAAACATTTTCGCCGGAAGATAAGGAAATTTGGTTAATACGCGACGACATCGCATACTTTGATCGCAATGATATGTGTTGCTAAGTTATATGGCTTGCGTGAATTTAATGCGCATTCACACATTATTTTGGGGTCTTACATTTCTGGTATAAAACCAGAAAGTATATTCAGTACTTAATACGATGGCATTTCTTTACCTCCTGTGTAGACACTTAGATTTATTCTATTAACGCACTGTCAAAATTTTGACTTTTACGTGTCAAACATTTTCGCCGATGAAAGTTTTAACGGAACATTATGACCGGAAATGTTGATCATGTGAAGCTCGACGGTAGGATACTGGATGCAATACGATAGGGGCGATAAGCGAAATTTGGGAAATGAGAAAAGGTGAATGTATGTGATGGACTTAGCTGCTGTGCGTTTGATTGTAGGAATTTCTGTGTGAATACTTGGATTTATTGTATTAAAGCACTGTCAAACTTTTTACATTTACATATCAAACATTTCCGACGGAAGATAAAAAATGTGGTCAATATGCAACGACATCGCATGCTTTGCGTTTATGTGATAATATACGTTGACATGCTAGATTAATTGCAAGGTTTTAATGCACGATTAAAATGGTGTAATACGCAAATACGAGGATCTTTTGTATTAACGTACTGTTTTGCCTGCTAGTACTTTCTAACGAAAAATCGGAAAGTCTACTGATTAGACAATGCAGTTGTATACTTTATATTTCATTGCAATTATATACGTTGCCATGTTACATGGCTTACGAGCCTTTAATGCGTGTTCACACATTATTTTGGGGTCCTACATCTCTCGCATAAGACCAGAAAATATATTCAGTACTTAATACGATGGCATTTCTTTACTTCCTGTGTAAATACTTGGATTTATTGTATTATCGCACTGTCAAACTTTTTACTTTTACGTATCAAACATTTCCGACGGAAGATAAAAAATGTAGTGAATACGCAATGACATCGCATGCTTTGTGTTTATGTGATAATATATCTCGTCATGGTAGATTAATTGCAGGGTTTTAATGCACAATTAAAATTGTGTAATACGCAAATACGAGGATCTTTTGTATTAACGTACTGTTTTGCCTGCTAGTACTTTCTAACGAAAAGTCGGGAAGTCTACTGAATAGGCAATGCAGTTATATGCTTCGTGTTTGATCGCAACGATATATGTTGCTATTTTACATGGCTTGTGGGCCTTTAACCCTTTGACTGCTGAATACTTTCGGCCGAAGCGCTTGCTGAGGACGAGATACTTTTCGGTAGTTTGGACTCTATTGATTGATTATATAAGGCGCAACGAAGTTTCAATTTAAAATCTTCATTTAGACCAAATTAAATAATGCAAGGAAATTATTTGATAAAAAACGCATTTGTATTTATCTCATACGTTGATAATTGTGGCTGCAGATACGATATATTGTATATTATATACTATTGTATATTGTATACAGATACGTATACAATACGATATATCAATTCGGAATAGATAATTATGTGCTGTGGATGCATATATGCGTCCGTAGCAGTCAAAGGGTTAATCGCAGTTTTGGCCCGCTGCAGATTCATTGAAATCATTGTTCGATCGCATTTCACGAATGATCGAAAGATCAGCGAGGTAATTTTAGAAGAAGACATCAGTAACGATTTCGGTGGACGCATATATGCGTCCATAGGAGTCAAAGGGTTAATGCGTATTCACAGATTATTTTGGGGCCTTACACTTCTGGCGTAAAACCAGAAAGTATATTCAGTACTTCATACGATGGCGTTTCTTTACTTCCTTGAATTAATCTATGCTCACCCGTTACCTAAGCCGTAAAATAATAAGAGTAAAAACAAGAATACTAGAATTCCATCCAACCTTCTCCAAACCACACAGCACATACGCCTGCAACTGCACCTACAAATGGCCCCGAAATCACGTCGCCACGATCGCAGCGATTCAAGTCTAAACGTCCAACCGTTCGCTCCTGATCGCGTCCCATCGAAAGCGTTTCGATCATATCGTCGCCGACGAAAATGGATCTGGATCGCAGCTTATTGTGGCGGCTCTCGAGTCTCGCATTTTGGCATCCTAAAGATCTCCAGACAGGGGGCGAGCGAGATATATAACCCGATAGACAGACAGATTCCTAGATAGACGAATGCGCGGAGGGGCGCGGGCGTGGAAAAGTGGAAGAGTAAGAGAGAAGATCGCCAGAACTCGCCTCTCGTCTATTCGAGATCTAATCTCGCATTCCCGCGCTGCGTGCCTAATTAAAGATCGATATCTCTCGATATTATTGCCCCCCTCCCCCCCAACACCAAACCGTGCTGTTTCCCACCCCCTTCCGTCCCTCTCTTTCGCTCATTTCCTTCACCTCTCTCTCTCTCTCTCTCTCTCTTTCTCTTCCCTTGTCCTTCTCTTTCCCTTTCTATCTCTTTCTATTACGTTCTATGTCCTCGGACCCACGCTAGTCTCTCTCTCTCTCTCTCTCTCTCAATTTCTCTCTCGTTCTCTTTCTCTTTCCGATGCTCTCGCTTCTTCTACTCGCAGGTTATTAAATTCTCTTATCTCGAGGATCTCGACTGGCCGGTCCTGCCCTGTTATATCTGATCCGGTCAATCTTTAGTCTCGTTACCTTTCGGCCCTTCGCTGGGACCCTACCAGCCCTGCGTCTGTTCGATTCTTCACGAATCTCGTGAAGGGCCCGCTCTCTAGTCAGCGATCCGCAGTGATGCAAAGTGATACGAGCTGATCTCCACGCGCGACGTGAGGCAAGCCTAATAAGAGAAGTCTGGAAAGGAACGTTAGGCGTATTTGGATGAGGGTAAGAACACACAGTGTGGTTAGGTTTTTTTGCTGAATAATGTAGGTTGTGTTGCTGCTGTTTTTTTGAAAAATTGGGTAGGAGGAAGTAGGGATTATTTATTGGGAGAAGACAATTTGTGGCACGCGTAATGTGATGATGATCTTGGTATGGTACGAAAAAAAAAGTTAATTTAATACTGCGTATATATAAAGTAACCACAATAGATAATATTATATTTTGTAATGTGGTTTAAATTTGGTTTAAATGTCTTAATATGTTTTCTGCATCGTCGGCGTGTAGGATGAATAGATAAAATGAAAATGTAATAAGCTGTTTTCATACTTTGCCAAAAGTATAATACAGGGAATTGGTACTTTGCCGCTATAATATCCAGGTGGCAAAACTTTAAACAACAATCTCTTAATAAAACTCAACGCTTAACCTAATTCTACTCTTTAGTATTTTGCTGGTATAACATCCAGGTGGCAAAACTTTAAACAACAATCTCTTAATGAAACTCAACGCTTAACCTAACTCTACACTCTAATGAAGCTTCTTGTTTATTAAAGAAAAGCAGGACAATTCTCTTAACCCAATATATATAAACCCAATTCGTGACCACGAAGTGGCAACTATTCCAGTGTAACATTTTGTAGACACAACCCCTCCTTTGTTAAAGAAAGTAACAAAATACTCTGCGCCGCCGAATTTAATTCGATCTTCCAATATATGAATCCAATATATGAATCTAATTCATGCACGCGAGGTGAGGAACTTGTTCCACTTGTGACTCGAGCTATTCCAGTGCAAAATTTTGTAAATTCAACCCCTCTTTTTGTTAACACGTCGACTACTATGCGCATTTTACTATAATAAAACCGCAACGTGATAAAGTACTATAGAATATGATTGAATTGTGCAAAATGAAAATAATGCGAAGGTATCGAAGACCAAAGAATTGAATCACTATTCAACACATTGAATACCGTGCGTATTTTACTTTATTAAAACCGCAACCCTGACGAAATACTACAGAATATGATTGAATTGTGCAAAATGAAAATAATGCGAAAGTATCAGAGACCAAAGAACTGATTCACTATTTAACACGTTGACTGCCGTGTGTATTTTACTATATTAAAACCGCAACGTGATGAAATACTACAGAATATGATTGAATTGTGCAAAATGGAAAAGAATGCAAAGGTATCGGAGACCAAAGAATTAAATCACTATTTAACCCCTTGACGTACTTTGACGAGTCTGTCCCGTGATGAAGTTTTCGGGCCAAACATGATCATCACGAGTCTGACTCGTTATCAAAATTTATATATTGCATTAAAAACACATACATGCCAAAATAAAATAAAATAATTTTTTTTAAATTTGGTTCAAGTTCATTTGAATTCCACAAGAGCATCGTTGCATGTAGTTAATAAGAGCACCTCTACTTCATAGGCAGTCTCAAGATATCATGTTTCAAGTTTTCGCGAACATTTCTGCTCATCGTTTGGGCCCCAATTCTTCCGAATTAAATAGTACGGCAAGGGGTTAATATTAATTGCCTTTACAAAATTATAAATGCCACCGATTGGGTGTTTTTTTAATGTTTCGTGAGATATTTTGCACCGGTCACCAATTACCACCGTGGCAATCAACATGTTAAAGGAAGTAACAAAGCACTCTGCCCCGCCGAATTTAATTCGATCTTTCAATATATGAACCCGATTCATGCACACGAGGTGGTGAACTTGCTTCGCATGGTTCCAAACTACTCCGTCACATTTTGCAGCACAACCCTTCTTTTGTTAACACGTTGACTGCCATGCGTATTTTACTATATTAAAACCGCAACATGATGAAGTACTACAGAATGTGATTGAGTTGGACAAAATGAAAATAATGCAAAGGTTTCGGAAACCAAACAATTAAATCACTATTTACTTAATATTAATTGCATTTACAAAATTATAAATGCTACCGATTGGATGTTTTTTGAATTTTTGTCGAGATCTTTTGCGCCGGTCACCGATTACCACCGTGGCATTCAGCGTGTTAAAGAAAATAAGAAAACACACTGTGCCGCCGAATTTAATTTGATCTTCCAATATATGAACCCGATTGATTCACGCGAGGTAGCGAACTTGCTCCACCTGTAATTCGAAGTATTCCATCGCAACATTTTGTAGACACAGCCCCTCCTTTGTTAAAGAAAGTAAGAAAATACTCTACGCCGTCGAATTTAATTCGATCCTCCAATATATGAAACCGATTCATACATGCGAGGTGGCGAACTTGCTCCACACGTGCCCCAAATTATTCCATCGCAACATTTGGTAGATACAACCCCTCTGTACAGACGCAAAGCGCGGATGTGTGAATTGTGTACGTATGCATGGGTGTTAGGTCGGCGACAAAGAACGATCAAACTACGCCGTCTCGATTCTTTTTCTTTTGTTCGTCATTTTGGCCGAGCTTCGACCTTTGTTAATGCGAGTCAGAAAATCGTCTACTGTTCGTCTGAACGCATTACATCAATATATGAAACCGTATCATAACGAAACTTGTAGTTTGCCCCAAATTATTCCATGGACAGAGAACAAGCCCTCTTTTGTTAAAGAAAGTAAGAAAATACTCTACGCTGCCGAATTTAATTCGATCTTCCAATATATGAACCCGATTCATACACGCGAGGTGGCGAACTTGCTCCACCTGTGACTCGAACTATTCCAGTGCAACATTTCGAGGACTGCAACGAGCACGACGATGGAAATCGACGAAGGGAAATGGAACGTTTCCGATGTCGCGGGACAGGTAGACACGAAGAGGACATAGCTCGACGATGGTTGATCGGTTGGTTGGAAGGAAAGGGAAGGAAGGGATGGGGAACGAAAGGAAGAAACGTGGAAGACGGAAAGGGAGCGAAACTTGGTGCCGAGAAAGGAGGTGGCGAGATATACCGGGTATGCCCATTGATAATTATTCATTCAGTCGACTTCCCGAGCGAGCGCGGAGATATCGATCTTAAAACGTCGTCCAGAAGGTACGCGAGAAGTGTCCTGGCCAGATACGAAATCTCGTGTGTGTCGCTTTCTACCCGTTGTCGGTCCAGCGCACGGCTGGAAGAAGAAACGCTGGAGAGATGGAAATAGAACGCAAAAAGAGAAAATAAGGCCGATCAACGCAGACAAAACCGTGTGCCGTGCTAATGCTGATGCAATAAAAGCACGGTTGCTAAGAAAAATACTAATTAATCGACGCAATGACGACTGCGCAAGAGTGCAGAGAAGGTTAACAGATTATTGTCGGATCACGTAAGAATGTTGTTTCTAGGTTTGTTCGTAGAAAGTGAAACACGTGCAAACGCGGATTTGTACGCAGGTATGACTTACACATTATAACTATTATGGGTGATATCACTCTGGTGTGATATAATACTGCAAAACATTATTTGTGACATAAAAAATTATTAGTAACACATTATTGGTGATCATAAAAATACTAGATTTTCTTCTTAGTTGAAGTTGATATGATTCTTCAAAACTTCGGCAATTAATATATTCTGCAACTGTTAAGTTCTCTATTCAAGTTTGTACGATAATAAATCGAATGCGTAAGTATTTAACAATAATCCATGTTTTACAAGAATTTAACCGTTAATTTTATAGTTTGAAACCTTTCTATTACAATTTATTGTATAATCCACGAACGGACGCTGCAATCATTTAGGTTTTCGATTTGTGTTAATTTCTCACGTGCTTCGTCATTCATATATTATCCATCCGTTATTTTGTACTGATACTGATTACATCTCGATATTACCCTATTGAACACTATATTGATTATTATGAAACATCTATGTTATATATTTGTGTTTTATGTATTATATATTTGCCTTTTAAATTATCAGTTTTATATATATTGTTTTATGTAAGAACCTTATATTGCACTGTCTTATCGACTGCAAATAGTTTTTATGTTAAGTCATGTCCAGCATTGACCACATTGCTGATCGACATCAAATTCGTAACCTTGCGATTCCCTCTTCAAGAGACTATATAATGAAGAAAACAATTTTGTACTATATATGAATGATATATTATATATAAATTAAATGAATGCCGTGTCACTGACACAAGTTTGACTCTAATCTCTTAAACTCACATAACATCCATTTAATTTATTTTGTAATCCACTTTATTTAAACTACTACAATATCTCAACCAATAAGCACAACACTCATTCACACTAACACAGCAATCAACGTTAAGCAACTTTACTTTTACAAAAAATACATATATTTTCCCTAACCGTTGATGCCGATCAACGTGTTAATATTCAGTAGCGATTGCAATAGCTTAACAATCATTATCGATATTGCGAGGTGCAACGAGTAGAAAAAAGTGAAAATCTGATTGTCAAGGCAAAGGAGTAAAAGCAACTTTACTTAGCAAACCATTGATGTCGCAATAGCGTATTTTCGCTACTGTATTAGAACGGCGATTGTTAAGCAAATGAAAAAGCAATTTTACAACGTTTGACTGAATTACTTTGCTATATTAAAATGTATGAAATAATGTACAGCGTTTGACTGAATGATGTAAAATGATATGTGCTATATATACTAAAGGATCGCGTCACAATTTTAACATTTTCTTATGATCTGTCTACGTCATAAATGTTCCTACATAAACTTTCCTCCTTCGAAGTAACAAATGTATGAATATCTATTGCCATTATATTTACGTTGATTCTTTATTTCTTCTTCTTATCTTTGCAAATCGTTTGAACAACTATCTTTTTTACACTCTATCCTTTACAAAGACTTCCAAAAATACGTACAAATTCGTTGTGTACAAAAAATTAGTTAACGCGTTAACTACGGTGCGTATTTTGCTGTATTAGAACGGCGATGCTATGAAATACTACAGCGTTTGCCTGAATTATGCAAATTGTAAATAATGTGCAGGTATTGGAGACCAAAGAATCGCATCACTATTCTAACAATAACCGCATTTATAAAATAATTATTGCTACCCATTGCGAATATTTTGGATTTTCAGTCAAATCTCTTGCGCCGGTCAGCGGTGACCATCACAGCAGTCAAAGTGTTAACAAAAAAAAATATTTTCCCCCTACCGTTGATGTCGATCAACGTGTTAATATTTATAGCAATCGCAACAGCTTAACAATCATTCTCGCTACTGCGAAGTATAGCGAGTAGAAGAAACCGAAAATCTAATTATCAAGACAAAGGAACAAAAGCAATTTTACTAAAAAAAAAAGAAAAATATTTTCCTCCAACCATTGATGTCGATCAACGTGTTAATATTCGGTAGCGATCATCGCAATAGCTTAACAATCATTGTCGCTTCTGCGAGGTGCAGCGAGTAGAAGAAAACGAAAATCTGATTGTCGAGGCACAGGAACAAAAGTAATTTTCCTTAAAAAAATATATATATTTTCCCCCAACTGTTGATGTCGCAATAGCTTAACAATCATTCTCGCTACTGCAAGATGCAAAGAGTAGCAGAAACCGAAAATCTGATTGTCGAAGCAATGGAACAAAAGCAGCTTTATTTAAAAAAAATATATATTCTCCCTCAACCGTTGATGTCGTAATAGCTAAACAATCATTGTCGCTATTGCGAGATGCAGCGAGTAGAAAAAAAGCGAAAATCTGATTGTCAAGTCAAAAGGAACAAAAACAACCTTATCTAAAAAAATATATATTCCCCAAACCGTTGATGTCGATCAACGTGTTAATATTCAGGAGCGATCGTCGCAATAGCTTAACAATCATTGTCGCTACTGCGAGGTGCAGCGAGTAGAAGAAAGCGAAAATCTGATTGTCGAGGCAAAGGAACAAAAGCAACTCGATGCCGAGCGATTCCCAGCGAAGAAAGAGACGTGGACAGTGGTTAAGAGCAACAGACAAGAGGCAGAGAAGGAGAGTCGGGCTTTAATATATGCACGTCGGGGTCCTGCCGAGCGATAATTGCCCGATGTGGCATTGCCTTCGTGGCAACGAGCATTGGTCACGTCTCAATGTTTAAGTCCCGAGCTCTCGGCGTACAATGTCCAATGAGAAGAACGATGCCAGGTCGCTTGAGATGCGAACGATCGTTCGAACCACGCGTTCGGCAGTTTATCTGCCTCGTCTTCTTGTTCCAACGTCGCTTGCCAGTGCGTGATTGCCTGCCGCTTCCCAGGATTGCCCGTTGTTTCAATTGCTCACGGCAAAATGTGACAAGGAATGATTTACGTGGACGCGTAGTATTCGTTTATTTTCAAAACATTCGATTATTCTGCAAATTCCGACGAACGGTCAAAATAATTAAGACTAAACGTAAGAAGCGGGGTCAAATGACCCCATCCAAAATTTACTTTAAATGACTCGAAAATTGCTTATTTGACTTTTTGTAAATTCTTATATCATATAATTATTCAATTTTCCGCTTTAATAAATTAGGAACTTCTTTCTGAAAATCAACGTTATTTCATTAGGGGTCAAAATGATCCCTCATGGTAAGAATAGCTAGGTGTAAAGTACCGGTACGTTCAGTGTTAAATGATCTGGACTTAAATATTTGTTAATTTTCAAGCAGTACGATTAAACCCGTTAAATTTAAATATTACCAATTTTTAAACGAGAAGTTTATATTTTTGTGAATGTATTTCCATACATTTTAGCATTGTCGATTTTAATGCGGCAATTTTAAATGATCTTCACTTAAGTATTGCTAATTTTCAAGCAATACGATTAAATCCGTTAAATTTAAATATTATCAATTATTAAATGAGAATTTTGTATTTTTCTAAATGTATTTTCATACATTTAGGCATTGTCGATTATCAAGCTACAATTTTAACATTAAACGTACCAAGCGGGGTCAAATGACCCCTTTCAAAATTCTCTTTAAAAGCTTATATTCATCAACGTTTATTTCGTAAGGGGTCAAATGATCTCTCATAGTAAGAATAGGTAGGTGTAAAGTACCGGTACGTTTAGTGTTAATGTACGAATGTTTGTATATGGTAGCAGTGTGCTTATGCATGCACGAACAAACTCGAGAATTAATATCTAATGTGATTATGAATCAATTGTTTTAACACAGTGATTTTTTAGAAAGGCAGTGCAAATTTCAGAATCTTGTTGTTACTGGTGGAGTCTGAGACTTGGTCATTAGATTGGTTGTTTGCGTTGTGGGGTCAAGATGTGTTAAAGTTTGCAATAAGTAATTGTATTTTCGAGCTATGTATGTTAGACTTTTTTTCGTTCGATAAACAATTGCGTTGAAAATTTCCGGTTATTAGACAATTTTATTGTAAAATGCAGTGATTCGTCGGTATTAAAGTTATGAAAAAAAAAATGGTCAATGGCAACAATAAATTAAAAATATTAAGTGCCGTGCTTATTGAATTAAAATATCTAGACACTGCAGCATTCCACTTATAACCATACTGGTAATTGTATTAATTTCCTCGGTAGTAACGCCGAATTAACTGTTTCGTTACCATGGGTGACTATAATTACCCTTCACGATACGCCACTTATACACGACGAGCAACTATCTTAGCACATTTACCGTCGACCTTTTGTCTCGTATGGTGCTTCTTTTGTCAGAGAGCATATCCTTTCCTCAAAAATTCGTCATCGAAACATTTTTAACCGTAAGCAAAACTCAAATTGTGGACATAAAGACAAAAAGGCGAAAGTACGAAACAACAGAAGATTAGAAAATAAGACTAAAGTGTCTTGATTTCGTTGTTATTGTTCATAAACACACTCTCTAGTTTCCCGTATCTAAATCCTACAGTACTTTTGACGAAATTTGACCGGAAAGACTCCCAGCCCACATGCGCCTCTTCAAGAAACGTCTCAATGCCTCAACCTGTACCCGTATATCAGTGAAAGAAGTGGTCGTGAGCGGTCGACTTCTGTTCTCAAAACAGGCCCCACCTGAAAAATCGAATTTCTCACCCGCCGCCCCGCCTGGAGTTGAAAGGACGAACGTCGCCTGCCGCAAAATTATCATCCAGTTTCCGCGCGTTCGCCAGACGTCGAAGGCATTCTGGCATGGCGCTCGGGCCGATCTTTGATCAGCGCCGGGACGCAGCTGTTTCGTTTTATCTCGCGACAGGAACAGGATCCTGCCCAGGTCGTTTCGTCCCGCGAAGCAGGACCTTCGAAGGACGCTATCTCTACGCGCCATCTGTCACCCGGCCCTCTCTTCGTTTCCGCTCTACGTACGTCCGATGCTTCTTTCCTGGCGCGAAAAACGCGAGTCGAGAGTGGAAGCCAGGCGAAACGATGAAAGAGATCCAGAGAAATCGGGGAGGACGAAGGGTACACTTTAGCAGAACTCAAAATTTGCTGTTTTTTTTTATTAAATTTCTAGTTGGAATATAATTTTTCTGGGATGTGCGTTGTTTGATGTACGTGTTCGATGCTCTGAGTTCATCTTCCTAAAGTTATATGGTTGACAGTTCATATTTTCTCGGTGTATGTCTGTCATGTAATGGTAACACCTATGTGGTTATAAAATTGTCCGCGAGTTGAGAGTTGAAGCCTAGCGAAACCATGAAAGAGATCCAGAGAAATCGGGAAGGACGAAGGGTACAGTTGGGCAGAACTCACAATTTGCTGTTTATTTTTTTAAATATTAACCTTTTGGCTGCGATACAATTGTTCTAGGATGTACGTTATTTGATGTACGCGCTCGATGATCTGGGTTGTTATTGCCCGGCTCTTCATTTTCCTAAATTTATACGGTTGACAGTTCTGGGTGTATGCCTGTTGTCTAATGGTAACACGTATGTGGGTATAGAATTATCCACGAGTAGAGAATGGCACCCAGGCTAAACGATAAAAGAGATCGGGGAGGACGAAGGGTACAGTTTAGCAGAACTCAAAATTTGGTGTTTTTTTTATTAAATTTTTAGCTGCGGTACAATTTTTCTGGAATGTGCGTTATGTGATGTACGTGTTCGATGCTGTGAGTTAATTTTCCTAAACTTATGTGGTTGACAGTTCATATTTTCTGCGTTGCTCGGTTTATGCCTGTGTTTAATGGTAACACGTATGTGGGTATAGAATTGCCCGCGAATTGAGAGTGGAAACCTGGCAAAACCATGAAAAAAATCCAGAGAAATCGGGGAAGACGAAGGGTATTGTTTAACAGAATTCACAATTTGCTGTTTTTTTTTATAAACTTTCGGTTGCAGTACAATTTTTCTCAATTGCGTTATTTGATGTACTGGGTTGTTATTGCCCGGCTCTTAATTCTTCTAAATTGATATGCCTACAATTTTATGCCTATTGTCTAATGGTAACACATATGTGCGTATAAAATTGTCCACGAGTTGAGAATAGCAGCCAAGCGAAACCATAAAAGAGATCGGACGGAACGCAGGGCGCAGTTAAGCAGAACTGACAATTTCGTTTTTTTCATTCACCCTTTAGTTGCGGTGTTATTTTCCTACAATACATGTTATTCAACGTCCTGAAAATGTATTGCCTGAATTTTAAATGCGTGACGGTTTATGTCTTCTGAGTTCGTTAATACATGTTCGTCGTCTAACGGTAAAACGCATCTAAGTATAGCATTGTGAGGAAACGTTTTTTTTTTCAAGAGTGCCTTATCTGGAGCTACAAATTTTCTGTTGTAACATATCGAAATCGACAACATAAACACATGCAACATCGAATTTGCTAGACATGCACATGTGGCAACGATAGTAAAATAAATTATATCAAACATTTCCGTCATTATTTCTCAGTTCGCCCGTCAAATGAGAATCATCAAAGAATGTCATGGTATACCGTACAAAAATCGCATGTAAGTACAGTATTGTGCAGAAACTTTATTTTTGAAGACTGCGGCCATAATTTGAGCTGACGACTCCAACAAATTTTCTGTCGTAATATACCGAAATCGACAACATACACAGATGCAACATTCGATTTTGTTAGATATGCATGCGTGAAAACGACAGTAAAATAAATTACATCGAAAATTTCCGTCATTATTTCTCAGTTCGTCCGTCGAATATGAATCATCAAAGAATATCATCATATACCGTACGAAAATCGCATGTAAATATAGCATTGTGGGAAAAACGTTCCCTTTTCAAAAGTGCTGCCTTATCTTGAGCTGACGGTTCCAACAAATTTTCTGTCGTAACATACCTAAATCGACAACATACACACATGCAACATTCGAATTTGTTAGATATGCATGTGTGCCAACGACAGAAAAATAAATTATATCGAAAATTTCCGTCATTATTTCTCAGTTCATCCGGTGAATGAGAATCATCACAGAACCTGATCGAATACCGTACGAAAATCGCATCTACCGTTTCACCACGCGTTTGACCAATCCTCACCGCCCAAGGCTCGTAAAAAAATCAGGTTCCGTAGAAGTTATGCACCCGGGACCAGTTGAAAACGCTTCCCCTTCATCCGCACACACGCCTGATATGTTAATCGTATGAAAGCGCCGGCGCGTAACGTGACAATGTCCACATTCGAAATCGCTCGTCATTTAACAGGTTGACTGCCGTGGCGGTCATCGGTGACCGGCCTAAAGGGTCTCACGAAAATTCAAAAAATACCACATTGGTAGCATTTATAATTTTGTAAATGCAATATTAAGCGTGCACCGTGGACGCGATTTTTACGAAAGAGCGCAAGTTGAGCAGACTGAATTTTCATTGCAAATTATATTGATTGTAACTGAAATAAATTATGAAATACGTTTTATTATTTGAATTTAAAAAATACATAATTTTTTAGTTAGTTTCTAAAATTTTAACTTAAATAAAACGTATTTCATGTGACGTTAATTTTTAAGTAAGACATGTTTAATCATGATGTATAAATAAAAAACAAGGAAAACAAAAATTAAAAAATAAGAAACAAAAATTTAAGTGCTTACATTTATTTTTTGAAACAAACGATTGACCTATTTCTTCATATCTCGTCGAACTACCCCGAATTAAAAAACATCATGACTCTACGTCAATTGGTTGCTGAGATAATGCAAGGTCGTAAAGTTTGAACGCAGTTTGTAGGTATTCTCAATACCTACATTTTTCATATAGAACTTTTTTTTGGTAAAATTACTACGTTTCTTTACAGACGCGAAAACCCGGTGTTTTACAACTTTGCGATTTTTTTGTGAGAGTTCTCCTGAAAATTAGGAGTCTCAAATATATTCAGTTTATTTCTAATGCCCTTTCGAACCAATATATTTTAAAACCCTCAACTTACAATTATCGCACGAAACAGGGAGTTCATAGCCTAAATTGAATGGTTGTGTGAGAATGCATATATGCGTTCATAGCGCTCAAAGGGTTAATATTAACGCTTTAAGGACTGCTTACGATTTTCTCGTGTTTTCTACACACTGTCTTTAGATGTTACTTACTTTGATATATTGTATCTATTTTGTCAATTTAAGTATTTACACCAATATTCAATGGAAAACGAAACGAACCGCGATACATATGAAAATTTTGTATAGTTCCTCTTCGTAGAGAAAAATGCTTTACGCAATATCTTACTTTAAATACTACTAAAAACTCTGATCAAATTGACTTAAATAAAATTGCCTGATAATATCTTTGAATAATTTTTTTTAAATAATAGTGTAAAATGCATCCCGAGTTTGATGTTTTATAAATTTCTGTGATTAAATTTATTTCTTGAATAACATAAAATGGTATGATAATTTTATATTAAATAACATACTTTTTTTTAATAATGCCTAAAATACTTCATTTCATTTCATTAAATTACAGATTTCTTGGCGGTCCTTAAAGTGTTAAATAGTGATTCACTGTTTTTGAGTTTCTATCGATGCCTGATTGTGAAGTGTAACTTTTTGCATTTCAAATTGATGCTTTCAACTTCTCGACGACTTTTCTATTTCTGACGTAGTAATATAGCGTTATAATATATAAACATAATATATACTATGATGTCTCCCAAAGATGAGTTCGAAGCAGAGACCAAACACTAGTGTGTGATTTTTCTCTTTTCTCTGGCGTATCGTCAGATACTTCATTATTTCTTGAATAATATATTATTGGTATGATGGTATATTACTCTAATATGAAACATAAAATTAACAATGTTATTAACATTTTGATAATAATAATTGAATTATGTTAAACTTAACAATTCGTCGAGTCGTCGACTATCGCCTGATTGTCGTGTAATCTTCTGCATTCGATGGAAATGCGTCGATTGCGACTCCGGGGCTACTTTTCTATGTCTGGTGTAGTAATATACCGTTATAATATACACTATTGTGTTTGGATATTTGTTCGAAAGATGAGAACGAAATAGAGACCTAACACGTAGTATGTAATATTTCACCTTTGAGTTTGATGTTTTTATGTGTTCCCGTGATTACCTCTTTATTTCTTAAATAATATACTATTGGTATGATACTATTTCACTATAATGTAAACCATAAAATGAACAATCAAATCGAATAATAAAATTGATAATAATCAACATCAAAATTATTGCAACTGAATATTCGTTGGAAAGTATCCTACTGTTATTCGAGTTTCGACTATTGATGTCTAATTGTTAAGTGTAACTTTTTGCATTTGAAATGGATGCTTTCAACTGCGGGACTACTTTTCTATTTCTGGCGTAGTGATACACCGTTATATCATAAAACATAATATGTATATACTATTGTGTTTGGATATTTGTTTAAAAGTGTTACGAATCGAATATATTGTACTATTACCTGACCTTATATATATATACTATACTACTAATGCCTAATTGTAATATGATGAGCAGATCTTTCCTCCGCTGTGTCTTTAGTATTCTAGCCTGAGAATATAAATTGAAATACCTACACCTCCCAAGCGAATGTCATATGGGAAAGCATGAAAGATATAAAAGCACACAAAATTGCATACATGTAACTGTGCGCTGAAACATAGAGAGGGTTGATTGTAATTGGCGGTCCGACTCGAAAGAAGATGGTTTCGATCACACACCCCCAGCCGGGCAACAATATCTTCATTACGACGCTGTGTGTATTTTATTCCGGCACGATACCGTCGATCGTAATTAAGTGGTAGCGGCTGAAAGTCGAAATGTTACACTATCTCGTCACGATATCTGCACTGGGATTTATCGTCGCCCTTTAGCATAATTACTATCATTATTGTCGTTCGTGTGTACACGCGCGTTCCCCAGACTTAAATGCGACTCGCACACCTTTGCGCACGCATACAAGGTGTTGAAAACAAGGGTTGAAGAACTCGGCTTTGGATTAATATACGGTTAATTTATAAGATTAATCTCCAATGATACTTCGTGAAATTGTAGTGTTTTTAACTACTTTCTTTTTTATAAATAACGGGTTTGGATATGTTTTAAAACATTTCTGTAAAAGATACAGTGTAAAAGATTAGTTGTTTAAATAATGTTGGCACCTTAGCCTCAGTTATTACTACTTAGCGTAGTATATTACTACTTATTGTCACGAACATAAATGAATTTATGGATATGAGACTTTGTAAATTATTGGAGATGTTTTGGAAGCAACGAGGAATGTTAACATTTTTTTATCATTTTTAGTATTTTCTACCTTATTTTGAACGACTGTTCAACAAAAATATCTAAGAATCTGGGCTTTCGTCTTCCAACAAAAATTTCCAAATACCAATACAAATAAGTAACTTATAAATAACCTTGACAAATTCCGTTTTCCTCACAACCGAACACTACTTTACTACACAAAACTTTTTTTTTAAATTTGTTCACTTTCTTTCATACGAAGTATAAAAACACATGTATATTTTGACGCCAATGTTGCTATACCTCGATAACTCCTGATAGTTTAACACGTTGACTGCCGAGCATATTTTGCTGTATTAGAATGGCGACGCTATGGAATACTACAGGGTTTGACTGAATTCTACATAATGTAAATAATGTGTAGGTATTGGAGACCAACCGTTACATCATTATTCTAAAAATAACTGCATTTATAAAATAATTATTGCTACCATTGCGAATATTTTGGATCTTCAGTAAAATCTCTTGCGCCGGTCACCGGTCATTATCACGGCAGTCAAAGTGTTAATAGGTTGCGCACAGCTTAATTTCTGCATAAACGCCTATCAAATAATACAAAAATTAGGACAACAAGTTTCTACATCTTATTCATCCACTTTTTGCCAGATCGACAATTTCACTTCATGCTTACTACGGTATTTCGAACCTATTTTAACACTATATAACATTCAAACATTTCTGACAGGTCCCACAAAGCAAGCACTACATACGCCAGGTATACCGCATTAACCGTTTGGATCCCGGAAGTTATTTAGAAAATCTTGTCAAGAAATACCAAGAAGCGCGATAGCGCTTGCTTCAATTTATATCGGAAAACGTCAAATGACGCAACAGCGGTTGTGTTTACCAAATAACTATAATTTAAAGTAATGGAAATTAGAGACAAATATTTTGCTCACGTGATTCACACCAAAACAGTAACTATGCGCAGAAAATTTAGAAAATTTTGTCGAGAAATACCAAACAGCGCGATAGCTGTTGCTTCAATTTATGTCGGAAAACGTCAAATGTCGCAACAGCGGTTGTGTTTATCAAATAAGTATAATTTAAAGTAACGGAAATTAGAGACAAAATATTTTGCTCACGTGGTTTATACCAATACAGTAACTATGCGTAGAAAATTCAGAAAATCTTGTCGAGAAATACCAAGCAGCGCGATAGCGCTTGTTTCAATTTATTTCGGAAAACGTCAAATGACGCAACAGCGGTTGTGTTTATCAAATAAGTATAATTTAAAGTAATGAAAATTAGAGACAAAATATTTTGCTCACATGGTTCCCACCAACACAGTAACTATGCGAAGAATAATTATCAGTAAAATTATGCGCGTATCGCGAATTACACATCGCCATAAAACTAGTGGGACTTTTCGACATGCGATCGCGCTGCATGAGACTCAAACGGTTAAACATCATTAAATAAAACACCGCCGCAACAAATACACATGTACCGCAATATATACGTCATGTCCCTAAGTACCGGAGCAGAGAACGCACACGCGACAAATGCACATACGGGCACACAGACGGGGACCCATACACGTGCGTGTTGATACGCAGATAGAGACGAGAAGCGGACGTAGTAAGAGCTTTGCATGAATAATGTGCTCCGCGACGTGATCTGAACTTCTCGGAAGGGATGGACGAGCGTGGACAGAATCCTTCCAGGAGTCGCTCGCTCGACTTTGTGCGCGCGGACACGAGCACCACGAGCGCACACGAGCAAGAATTGTTTCAGGGAATCGTTTTCCGACGCGAACTGCTCGAGTGAGTTATCTTACGATAGCGATGCCGTCGATGAATAATGCCGGCGTGAGTTCGAAGTGGTGGCGAGGGCATAAAGGTTATATCTGAACAAGCTACAGGCTATAAGGTGGAACAGAGGGCATACTGTGAGCAGTGCCATGGGCTCTGCGGCTGTGAGGAGACACGGCTCGTCATATACGTGCAGGGGAGCGAAATCGAAAAATCATGTGCGGAAGTATATTTTCATCGTTCCTTGTGGGAGCTTTGTGGAGTGCATTGCTCGCGGCGCAGTTGGTATTCTGTTAAGAATGCTAAATAGAGGGGCGGTAATATGGAAGAGTATGAATTTGGAAGATGGTTTGACAAGAAAAAATATGCCGAAAGTAAAAAACAAGGGCTGGGACGGGAAAGAATAGTAAGGATGCAGATGTAAAATAAAGATGCAGACAATGAAGGAGAACGATGAAGCGGACGAAAACCAAAGAAAGCTGCGGTTGATGAAAAAAATAGATGAAGAGTGCAAAAAACGAAGGAATGGAAGCTGAAACATAAATACAGATTGGAAAAGTATTGTAACAAGAATAACACATATAAATGAAGATCCAAACGATAAAGGAGAACGAGGAATGAAATTTCAGATGATAAAAGACGTAGATGAAAAGAACAAAGAATGAATATGCAGAAGGTAAAAAACAAGGGCTGGATTTGAAAAGAATAGTAATGATGCTGATGTAAAATAAAGATGCAGAAAATGCAGGAGAACGATGAAGAGGATGAAAACCAAAGGAAGTTGCGGTTGATGGAAGAAACAGATTAAGAGGGTAAGAAACAAAGGAATGAAAGCTGAAAAATAAAGACAGAATCAAAAAGTAATAACAGTAATACATACCAATGAAGGAGAACGACGAAAAGGACGAAAACCATAGGAATTTGCGGCTGATCGAAGAAACAGATGAAGAGGGCAAAAAACAAAGGAATGGAGGTTGGAAAATAAAGACAGGATCGAAAAGTAATAAAAGTACCACATATGAATGAAGATGCAGACGATAAAGAAGGACGAAAATTGAAATTTCGGATGATAAAAGACGTAGATGAAAAGAACAAAGAACGAATATGCGGAAGGTAAAAAACAAAGGCGACGACGAAGAAAAATAGTAAAGACTAAGGCGTAAAATAAAGATGCAATTGATGAATAAGAACGACCAGAAGGATGAAGAACGAAGATGAAGGCTAAGATGAAGAATACTATCACGGATGAAGAGGGGTGTGGATGATAAAGCACGTAGATTACGACGGCAAAGAAAAAATATTGCGAAAGTAAAAAACAAGGGCTGGGGTAGAAAAGAATAGTAATGACGCAGATGTAAAATAAAGATGCAAACAATGAACGAGAACGATGAAAAAGACCAAAACCAAAGGTGCGGTTGGTGGAAGAAATAGATGAAGAAGGCAAAAAACGAAAAAATGGAAGCTAGAAAATGAAAATAGGATCAAAAAGTAATAACAGTAACATATACAAAAGAAGTTGCGATTGATAGAAGAAACAGTTGAAGAGGCCAAAAACGATGAAAAGAAATGAAGAAATTAAATTTCGGATGATAAAAGACGTAAATGAAAAGAACAAAGAACGAATATACAGAAAGGAAAAAACAAAGGCGGCGACCGAGAAAAATAGTAAAGACACAGGCGTAAAATGAAGATGGAACCAGAAGGACGAAGAATGAAGATCCAAAGGATAGAAGACGAAGATATGGAGTATGAAGAACGAAAATGAAGGCTAAGATGAAGAGTACTATTGCGGATGATGAAGCACATAGCACATGAAAGTAAAAAACAAGGGCTGGGTCAGAAAAGAATAGTAATGATGCAGATGAAAAATAAGATGCAGACAATGACAGAGAACAACGAAAAGGATCAAAACCAAAGGAAGTTGCGGTTGATGGAAGAAATAGATGAAGAGGGCAAACAACGAAGAAATTAAAGATAGAAACTAAAAACAAGATCAAAAACTAACAACACTAATATCTGCAAATGAAGGTTCAGATGATAAAGAAGAACAAAGAATGAAATTTCGGATGATAAAAGACATAGATGAAAAGAACAAAGAACGAATATGCGAAGATAAAAAACAAAGGCGACGACGAAGAAAAATAGTAAAGACACAGCCGTAAAATGAAGATAGAACCAGAAGGACGAAGAACGAAGATCCAAAGGATAGAGGACGAAGATGTGGAGTACGAAGAAGGAAGATGAGGGCTAAGATGAAGAGTACTATCGCGGAACACGAGGAGGCCTCGCGCGGCGTAGGAGCCGATGAGAGAAGACTGCGACTTGAGCTCTCACTTAGCAGCCGCAGTGTCACGATCGGGACGGTCGCATTAGCATATCTCCGCGATGCAGCGTGTAGAGCAACGAGAAAAAGACACAGGGGGAGAAAGAGACACAGCCAGGCTACAGGCAAAGAGGGCGGGAGATGAACGTATGAGAAGGAGATGAGGACGGAATACGTTACGGAGCGTGAGTGGCAGCAGAAGCGTTTATTGTGCGCGATTCTTTTTAATCACTTCAGGCCGTAGTAGAAGATCGACGTGAAACTATACTAATGACAATTGTCACGCAGAATTTTTGCACGGGAATTTGCGTAACATAACGTACTTTGACATCGTGTAGTTTATATATTATTTAGTTATAGGCACTAGACGTGTATAAAAATACACGATGTATATTTACATGATGTATTATATACGTAGCGTCTTATGCTGTTTATTAGAAGGGCGGATATAATGGAGGAGAAATGCCAGCAGAAACTCGTGTTCATCATTGATTTGATTCAGTGGGAACTGGCGCAAAAGATCGACCTAATCTATGCTTATACCGTAAAACGGCGGCTTTGTATGAGATTTTCTACCGAAAACTGGAGATTGATATCTTACATTTAACGCTCTAACATACCACACTTATATGTATATAGGATTTAACCGTTTGAGTCCCAAGCAGCGCGATCGCGCTGTTGAGGTTTTAAGTCGAGAAAACCCAGTACATTTCGAACATGATGGACAACTGACGGTGCGTTACCGATTGTTGAAGTCGCGCGCTCAGATTTACTGAAGCAAGTACATCCCGCAGCTCCTTTTAGTGTAAATAGTACATTTTACAATTGGTAGAATAATACTATAACAATGCAATAATACATTACAAAATAAAAATTTTTATTTCATTGTTACCTTCTCAATAATTTTTATTGAACAAAACTTGAAATATTTATAAATTCACAGTAGGCATAATTCCGATTGGGATTCATCGATGTGAAATAAACAAAGCGCTATCGTGCCACTTGGTATTTTTCGACATACAATAAAAGAAGCACTATCGCACTGCTTGGGTCTTTTCGTACTCATTTAGAGAAAACGCTGTTGCATTGTTTGGGATTCTTCGAGAGTGTTTTTCCAATACCCCCTGGGACTCAAACGGTTAAACACGTGAAACTAGAGAGTATAATATTTATAAACAATAACAACACGATCAAGACCCTTTAGTCTTATTATTACAGCTTTCCTCGCCAAGTAGAGGACCCTGTATTTGAGATCCTACATATATCTACATAAACCTTTCCAATAACCCATCACTACACAAATCCAACGCTCTAACATACCACACTTATATACTCATTCCAAATATATTTAGGATTTAAACACGTCAAATTAAAGAGTATAATATTTATAAACAATAACAACACGATCAAGACACTTTAGTCTTATTATTAGACCTTTCATCGCCAATTAGAGGACCTGCTATTTGAGATCCTATACATATCTACATAAACCTATCCAATAACCCATCACTACACAAACCCAACGCTCTAACATAATTCATTTATATACTCATTCAACATATATTTAGGATTTGAACACGTGAAACTAAAGAGTATAATATTTATAAACAGTAACAACACAATCAAGACACTTTAATGTTATTACTAGACCTTTTCTCGCAATTAGAGGACCTACATACATCTACATATTCCTATCCAATAACCCATCACTACACAAATCCGACGCTCTAACATACCACACTTATATACTCATTCCACATATATTTAGGATTTAAACACATGAAACTAAAGAGTATAATATTTATAAACAATAACAAGAGAGACTTTAGTTTTATTATTAGACCTTTCCTGCCAATTAGAGGACCCTACATCTGAGATCGTACATATACCTACATAAACCTCTCCAATAACCCATCACTACACAAATCCAACCGCACCACGTAAAAGCGTAACAACCCGCGCGAAAAAGCAAATCGAAACGGGAAACTGCACATACCACCGTAACTACGACTGGCATCTCACGGCATCTCACGGCATCGCACGGGTCGTGGCCCCGTGAAAAAGGCTGCGCACAGTGTTTGAAACGAGCCAACAGCAGTCGAGGCGACGGTGGATGAGGTGGAAGAGGCATAAAAGGAGGTATGAGAGGACGTGGCGCGTTGGTGGAGGATAAGGTGGAGAAGGTGGAAGAGGCGGAGGAGGTGAAAGAGTTGGAAGATGAGGAGGAAGACGGGAGAGAACTCACTCAGGGCCTGTTACCTGTACGTCGCGTGTTTGCCTACCCGCGTCACGATCAGGATCCTATTTGCATAGAGCCGATGAAGCTGCTACCGTTGCTGCGCCTCTCCTTTCTCGATCCTCCCTCGATCGCAGCTCCTTCTGTATCCTCTTGTACGCGCCTGTATCGCGGCCTGCTTGGCCTGACGATGTTGCCTGCAGCCTGGACGAACTTCATCCGACTTGGTCAACCTTGTCTGTTTAGACGCGATCTTTGCTGGGGCGTTAGGAATTTTACACCTGGGAGTAATGTTCTTCGATAAGGGCGCTGATGATGGTGAGAAGTGATTGGACATGAGATGTTAGTACCTATGTCATTTTAAAACTTTGTCGACCGCTAGTCGATTGATCGGATTTTCAGTGGTCAACGGTTATATTAGATAAAATAAATATCAATGGACATTATGACAATTCTATTAGATCTTTGCTGGGGCGTCAGGAATTTTACAAGTGGGAGTAATGTTTTTCTATAATGGCGCTGATGGCGGTTATTGGACTGGTAGCCGATTAATTGGCGATTAATCGGATTTTCAGTGGTCAACGGTTATATTAGATAAAATAAATATCAAAGGATATTATGACAATTCTATTAGATTCTTTTAGATCTTAGCTGGGGCGTTAGGAATTTTACACGTGGGAGTAATGTTTTTCGATATGGGCGCTGATGACGGTGAGAAGTGATTGGACATGAGATGTTAGTACCTATGTCATTTTAAAACTTTATCGACCGCTAGCCGATTAATCGGATTTTCAGTGGTCAACTGTTATATTAGATAAAATAAATATCAAAGGATATTATGACAATTCTATTAGATCTTTGCTGGGGCGTCAGGAATTTTACAAGTGGGAGTAATGTTTTTCGATAAGGGCGCTGATGACGGTGAGAAGTGATTGGACATGAGATGTTAGTACCTATGTCATTTTAAAACTTTGTCGACCGCTAGCCGATTAATCGGCTTTGCAATGGTCAACGGTTATATTAGATAAAATAAATATCAAACGATTTTATGACAATTCTATTAGATTCATTAGATTAGGAATTTTACAAGTGGGAGTAATGTTTTTCGATAAGGACGCTGATGACGGTGAGAAGTGATTGGACATGAGATGTTAGTATTTATGTTATTTTTACTTGATCAACCGCTAGCCGATTAATCGACTTTGCGGTTCCCACTGTTATTTACCGGTAGCCGATTAATCGGCTTTTCAGTGGTCAACGGTTATATTAAATAAAATGAATATCAAACGATGTTAGGACAATTTTATTAGATTCTTTTAGATCTTAGCTGGGGGTTAAGAATTTTACAAGTGGGAGTAATGTTTTTTCGATAAGGTCGCTGATGACGGTGAGAAGTGATTGGACATGAGATGTTAGTGTCTATATCATTTTTACTTGATCGGCCGCTAGTCAATTAATCGGCTTTTGGGTTCCAACTGTTATTTACCGGTAGCCGATTAATCGGCTTCACAATGGTCACCGGTTATATTACATAAAATAAATATCAAACGATATTATGACAATTCTAAATGACAATAAAATCACACTGCTTTGAAACCAAAGGATTTTCGTCGACACAATGAGTATATTTGAGTTATAGAGCTTTACAAATAGGCACATACTGACATATAGATACTGGCGACGAATCCGCACTCAACTCAGCCGGTCGTTAGTGAGTGGCATCCTAAGTCAATAGCGGTTAATAAAGTGTTAACCCTTTGACTGTGGCGCGCTGTCGGACGAATCTGAAATATGGTGCGTTTTTCGCTTATCAGTCGCTGCGACTGGTTGTCCACCGACTAGTGACCAAAATAGTACCCGGAAATTTGATACCATTCTTAGGATTTAAATAAGAATAATGGCAAATAAACTAAAAATATCCATTTTTTTATTTATTTTAAGAAACTTTTCAAGTTATTTTAATATGGAGCAGTGTAATATGAAATGTAATATTTTAATATGAAGCAGGGCAATATAAAGTGTAATATTCTAATATAAAGCAGTGTAATATGAAGGCAATTGACTGAACGATATTGATACAACTGCCGATATTTAGTTGCTATGTTACATAGGACGATAAATTCCATGTTAAGAAATAAACGAGACTGTATTGTATGTTCGAAATTAAATGCGCCAAGTGAAAGACGACAAACAATTCGCTACTGCAATAATTGTTCAACCATACCCGCAATGCATGCTGTTGTTTGTTTTGAATATTATCACACCTTCGAAAATAATAAGATATTAAATTTGTATCTTATCGCATAACACACATAGCAATGAACTTTTATACAAAATACAATGACAAAGTTCAATTCCCTCCGACGCAATACCATTTTAGACGAAATGAACCGCTAATTACTACTTCGTAAAGAAATACGTCCGAGTGCAAAAGGTTAAAAATAACGGATTTTTCTGGAAATTGCATAATGATGACGTTATGCTTGTACTGAAATGCGGAAAGTCTACCGTGAAACGCAGTCGCAGAGTACATTCGCTTTCTTCTCTTAAACGCCCATACGCCGTCCAAGAAATAACTCCGAATTTAACTTTACCGAGGAACGTAACTTAAGATCACTCCAGCAGTTAGCACTCCAACTGATACCGAGCCAAACGTACCACCCTCCTTAAGAACCCAACACAGTCGAACAACGAAAGGCTAACATCGGCAACTCGCCACCCTCTCGATCTTGTCTCTAATCAAGGTGAAGAACGGTTTCTCTCACCGACGGAAATGGCACGCAAGAAAAAAGTCTCGGACTACTTCCGCACCTTTATTCCGCCAGTGATTCTCATTCCGTCACCACTACAGAATGGAAAGAAATGACGTCTTCTTTTGATGTCACATTACCCCTGCCAACTTTTCATCTACGTTTTTCAGTTACTTGCACGGCGTAATATGAATAACATTCTTGTCCTTTCCCATTTTACCCATTGGCATGGATCCTTTACAATGAAGCTTCGCTCGATAAATATCGATGATATTCTCCCTTAGTAAAATATGTATTTACAATCTTGCCAGAATGTGAAAAAACATATTAACACTTTTAACTGCTGTTTTTTGTCCAGCTCCCGCTTCGCCAAACAGATTAACCCTTTAACCAGTTAACTGTTTATGAGGAATATATTCGTCATGAAAAAAATTGTAAAATTTTTAGGTCTGACAAATATATTCGCCATGCGTCTTCAGTAGTGACCATTAGCGGTTAATTTTGCAATTTTAGTTAAAGTTTAGTTTAGTTTAAACTAAAATATATTCCTAAACTGCAAGAAGTTTGGAATATTTTGAGGCCATGTCGAAAAAGAAATTTATAAATAATTATTATAGAAAATAAAACAGTAAATTAATTATTGTAAAAAATATTAAAGTCATTTCATTGTAATTTAATTTCATATCAAACATACTTTGTATTTGACGAATATATTTGTTATTGCTTAATTTGTACGACGCACGTAGGGTACACATTTTCCAACGAGGTCGAAACAGTTAACTGGTTAACTACTATGGACGCATATATGCGTCCGCCGAAATATATTTTTGTCAACTGTGGGCGCATACATGCGTCTCTAATCGTTTCGATTTTTTACCTAATGCTGCCGCAATTATCAATGTATGAGATGAATGCAGATGCCTTCTTTATCAAATTATTTTCTTGCATTATTTAAAACGTTGACTGCCGTGATGGAAAAATGCAAAATATTCGTAATGGATAGCAATTATTATTTTATAAGTGCAGTTGTTGTGAAAGTAGTGATGCGATCCTTTGGTTTCTAATACCTGCACATTATTTTGCATAATTCAGTCAAAAACTGTAGTATTTCATAGCTTCGCTGTTCTAATACAGCAAAATATGCTAGGCAGTCAACGTGTTAAAAAAGAATTGAAAAAAGCCTTCCCTCTGTAATTATCCCACTAAACGCTGTCGAAGTTTATCTGCTCTAAATATTCGATTCTAACGAACCTACGCAATTGCACAAAATAACCTGCAATGTGCCGTCATATATATAGTATATATCACAAGTAATTTACAACCTATAGCACTTGTCCCTGCTCATTCCATTTTTGTTTAATTTAACGAACCTTTCTAAGAGGTGAACGAAACGTAATGTAAAAGGGGAAAAATGCAGAGAAACTGACGTCATAAATTCCGTCATGTTGCTTATACTACCCACAGCGTCGCTATTCTATAGTATACATCACAAGTAATTTACCACCTATGGCACTTGCACCCGTTCATTTCATTTTTGTTTAATTTGAGGAACCTTTTTAAAAGGTACACGAAACGTAATGTAAAAGGGGGAAAATGCAGAGGAAATTACGTCAAATATTCAGTCATGTTGCTTATGCAACCCATAGCACCGATATTCTATAGTATATATCACAACTAATTTACAATCTATAGCACTTGCGCTCGCTCATTCCATTTTTGTTTAATTTCGGAACCTTTTTAAGGGGTGAACGAAACATAATATCGTGAAGGGGAAAAATGCAGAGAAAGTGACGTCATATTTTTCGTCATGTTGTTTATGCTACCCATAGCACCGGTATTCTATAGTATATATCACAAGTAATTTACAATCTATAGCACTTGCACCCGCTCATTCCATTTTTGTTTAATTTGAGGAACCTTTTTAAGAGGTGAACGAAACGTAATGTCGTAAAGGGGAAAAACGCAGAGAAAGTGCAGGGAAGGGATAAAAACGGGAGGATATTCTTAAAGAAAGTCAAGAAAGTGCACGAGGCGTGGTATCGGTTCCGAGAAACGCTTATCAGGTCGCGGATATGTTAATGGCGACCGTGTCGTTCCCTCCCCGCCGCCACCTTTTCGAGATATATTACACCCCGGGCGGGTGGTTCATGGTGGTGGTTGAGGCCGGCCGATGGCGATGGCGATGCTGACGTTGTGCGCCAATGACGATTGTACAGAGTGTTCCTTAACACTTTGGCTGCCACGTCATCCAAAAATGAGCAACAATCTTATTCACTTCAAAAGTATCGATTTTCTGCTTTTGTTTCTATATGCAATTAACCGGCATATAACGCGGAAGTTGGAAAACACGCCTTGAGAAAATGGGGGTTTGCGCTTAAAATTTATTTTTTTCAAATCAAATGCCAAATGTGTATATTTTATCACTTTAAGGACGGCACGTTGTACGTCAATGATGATTGTACAGAGTGTTCCTTAACACTTTGGCAGCCACGTTACCCAGAAATGGGAGGCAAGCTTATTCACTTAAATAGGACCGATTTTCCGATTTTGTTTTTATACACAAATAACCGTCGTATAACGCGGAGGTTGAGGAACACACCTCGATAAAATGAGTTTGCCTTAAAATTTATTTTTGGCAAGTAAAATGCCAAATGCATATACTCGTATTTTGATACTTTAAGAACCGTTAAGAAATGTATAAGAAAGACGCCTGGGACCGCACGTTTTTGGGACCGCACGTTGCGCGTCAATGACGATTGTTTGATGTACAAATGTAGAGTGTTCCTTAACACTTTGACTGCCACATCACGCACAAATGGGAAGCAAATTTATTCACTTAAATAGAACCAATTTTTCGCTTTTATTTGTATACGGAAATAACCGTCCTATAGCGCGCAGGTTAGGGGGACACATCTCGATAAAATGGGGGTTTGCGCTTAAAGTTTATTTTTTTCAAATTAAATGCCAAATGTGTATATTTTATCACTTTAAGGACCGCACGTTGCGCGCCAATTCATTTAGCACACTTAATGCAACACGATTCAAGGTTTTGACCGTTTCGATATACTTTCTGAAAAATGTATGATGAGATAAATTGCTGTCGGTCTCAGTGGATGTGTCATTTTAACATTTTTTTGTGTTAAGGGAGGTATCGTCTAGACCACAATCGTTTCGATTTCTTGCTTATTACAGCCACAATTATCAATGTACGAGATTAATACAGATGCGTTCTTTACCGAATATTTTTCTTCGATTATTTAGTGTGGCGTAAATAAAGATTTTTCTTGCATTACTTAGTTGCGCGTATATAATTATCATTAGAGTTCACACTATCAAAAAGTGTTTCGTCCTCATCGAGCGCTTCGGCCGGAAGTATTCAGCAGATAAAGGGTTAATGCATTCAGAATGTTCAACACCTGCCTTATGAAACACATCCCATACATCAAAACAATAAAAAATGTACTCTAATACCAAGGTCACGCATCTAATATCGGAACCTCGAGTTTCTGAATAATACATTTCAACAGGTTAATTTATTAGCGACACATGTCAAATAAATGTCTGAACTCGTCATATATCAAAGCCTGCCGCTGTAAAAGGGTTCGGTTCCGTTACAAGCCAAACACAAAATCCCAATAATACAACTCGCACCGCTTATTAATTAATGACGCCGTAACTTGGTCTGGCACTCCTGAACATTAGATCCACGTAGGGTAAAGTAGGCAGTGATTGACCGATATACAGCGATTGACCATTTTGCGTTCATGAACGAATATCTGAAGATCGCTATAGGTATATTTTCATTGTTTTTTAATATCAGTCTAAAGCGCATTCTGTATGTGACCGTCTTGCAATACAGAATTCTTGTGTAGATTACCTGTGATTAATAACATGCTGTGAAAAAATTGTTACAGATTTCTTGAGAAAAAGAAGTAAGTGCTTAACGATATCTTTTAGAAAGGACTGATGAATTTGTAACCATTTTGCAGTCTATATAGTATTTCTGAAAAAAAGATATGATTTGTATGTGATGGAATAACCTCACTAAAGGTTTTGTATCCATCCCGGTTTCCTAATATTGTAATTATCCGATAGTACTAGGGTGGTCAATCACTATATTCGTGGCAATGGATTTTAACAGTAATTGACCGCTGATAGATTTAATCAGTTTAATCGCGTAAAAATCATTGTAATTCAATACCCGTATGCTGCATGAAAATCGTCTTGTTTACGGTTGCCATGATATCCACAGGCTTCTGTCTTTAGCGTTCCTTTTTTTTATGAGCATAAATTTTTTTTTGAGCTTTTATAACTAAAATGGTGCGCACCATGTCGCATTAGTAATACAGTAAAATACCGTATTTCATTTTCGCGATTTTATTTCAACATGCTGATACGTTTCAGCGTGGTGCTACCGTCGAAAAATATATTCGATAACATTTAAAAGTAATACAGTAAAACTAACCGCTTAAACATTTCTTATTTCTCACAAGTTTACAAGCTGGTCAATAACTGTAAATAACGCGGTCAATAACTATTAATTATCAATATCAAATGTATCGTTGTGTTATTAATAAATAAAATCTTGTTTCTGTTTCGTTGCAAGCTGAACATGTTCTTACACCATTTTTCTGTTCTAATATGCTAAAAATAATTAATGCAACATTACACATTTAAGTTATACGCCTTTCATTCAATCAGTATTCATAAGCGGTCAATCACCATATACTTTACCCTATAAGTCCACACCAAACGGCACACGAACTTTCAACGGTCATACCGATAGATTCATCGATTTTCACCCAGTGAAATTGCTGCACATACGCGTCGTGATAAATCAGGATTTTCTCCAGACACCCTATATAAACGGTCACGATCGCGGTTGTGGGGGGAATTGACGGTGGTAGGCCTATGTATATTGCAGCCCTCTCGATCAGGAACGTTTGCATGCACGCGCAATTAAGAATGACCGCGGCCTGAGACGTGAGAGCGGAGGAGAGGAAAAAGAATGAGGGAGGAAGAGAAAAGTGAGATAAAAAGAGAGGAGAGGAAGTGGAGAAAAGAGGAGGGAAAAGGACAGGCGGGGTTCAAGAGGGGAGCGAAGCGGTGGAAAGAGATGAGAGAAGCAGAGGATCGTCCGAGTGATTGGACCAAAGGGTTGCAGTGCACTTCTAGTGTTATCCCTCACTCGGATCTTCAGTCCGAGTCTTGTACCATGCGCCTCTCTGTAAATAAGCGGTCATCGATGGATCGGCAGCAAGCTGTGCCTCTCATGTTCTCTCTTTGTCTGTCCTTAATAATGTCTTCCTCGTCGCTAACGTCTCCTTTTCGAACTTTTTCGTAGCCACTCTCAAACCAACCCTTCTTTTCTTACGATGAATCCGCTTGTCCGGTGCTTTATTTACTCTGTGGTTCCCGAGCAATATTTCTAACGGAAGTTCCTTATTTATCGGTTCCGTAATTCTTTCTCACAAATATTATTAATATTAAATACGCTCTGCCTTCATCTTTAGACTATCTTGTATCATTGGTCTTTGTAAATAATCGTTTAATAATGTCTTCCTCGTTGCTAAGGTCTCCTATGTCGAATATGCCACTCTCGATATCCCTTCTTTTCTGACGATGAATCCGCTTGTCGAATCTTTATTTCGACATTTTTTCATGTCCAAATAAATAGATGTCGCGCACACGTTATCGACGCTCTCGCAATGTCACTAGAAGGGGTAGACATTCAGGTATCCAATCACAGATTATAATAAAAATATGGGTGGTGTCGATGTGGCGAACCAATACGCGACATCTTATTGTTGTTATTATTTATGTCGAGCACTCCAGTGGTGGAGGAAACATTTCTTTTGGGGATTAGAAATCTCCATAGTAAATGCGTATAATTTATACAACGGAAAAACAAAAAATCAAGGAACAGAATCTATAGCCCATAAAAAATTTCACGAAAAGACTTTGTCGATGTTTACTCGTGATTGTCGTGCTCCAAATATGGAATTGGGGAGACCTGGAACACGTGATAAACACGATCGCCTAGATGGAAAGCTTCATTTCATCTTCGTACATCCCGAAGGAAAACACAAAAACTGTGCAATTTGCTCAAATAGAAAAATACCTGGAGGAAGAGAAGGAACCACCCATTTTTGTAAAACGTGCGAAAGAAAACCAGGGTTGCATCTTGGAAGTTGTTTCAAAAGGTATCATACGCTTGAAAATTTCAAAATACGACAATAGTGTGAAAAAACTGCGTAAATAATGAATTTGCTTCTTCCTTTATTTATTTAAATTGCCTTATTTTTAGTTAAATATCAATTTCAAATAAAACACTTAAAAGCGTTGGGAGCTGCTGGTAACGAAATTGAAATAAAATTTGGAGTGCAAAGGGTTAAAAGGTACGGTTTCGGTCTTAACATCTGTATTGTTGAAGATCAAGGTCTTTTAATATGTATCGCGATAATGCCGGTACCGTGTTATTTACTATACATTTCGCCGTTTCAACGTGTATTCTTCAAGGGAAAATTATGGTATTCTAACTACTGATTAAACTGTGAATATTATTAAAATTCTGTTAATTATATAAGCCAAAACGGGAAGATGAAAGATTAACATTTTTATGTAATTTGGAAACAAAAATTGCTCGATATTGATTATTATGTCGTTATAAATAATTGTCTTTGTAGGTTGAGGTTTGTTTTATATTTTAACAAAAATAACTTTAACATTCAGTATATTTCGAAACCATGAGTTCCCTCTTCAGGAATCTATACAATAATAGATCAATTGCATGAAACATTACTTTGAATCTAATAATAATGACTATGCTCCCCATGAGTATTATTAAATTTAAAACAATCTTTCACCTACTTGGTCTATTATCGTGTAGACCCCCGAGAGATAACTCTCGTATCCAAAACTTGTTGAACCCTGAAGTTGTTTTCCTTAGAATACAAAATACACCTCAAAGAACAAGAATGACAATTAATTGAACTCAATACTTTTTGTGACTTCAGCTTTATCTTAACCTTCTAAAATATTAGTAATTCCGTCAAAGCTCTAAATAAGTGTAGGATCTCAATTACAGGGTTCTCTAATTGGCGAGCAACGTCACTCGTGATCCTCAATTATTATATTTAGGTATCATAGGTGATGAGTTTGTTGAATTATGTTGTTTGATTGCGTAGTAGTCAGTTGACGACGAAACGTAAATACGATAAGACGTAAAGACGAAACGGCAAAAAATTAGGAAATAAGACTAAAGTGTCTTGATTGTGTTGTGATTGTTTATAAATATTATACTTTCTAGTTTTACATATTTAAATCGTACATAAGTAATAATGGATATATATTTTTTTATATACATATATACATTATTACTGATATATATATATATATATATATATATATTATACTATACTATACTATACTATATATATGAATATATATATGAGTATATATTATAAATATTATACTCTCCAGTTTCACGTATTTAATACGTTGACTGCCAAGCGTATTTTGTTATGTTAGAACCGCGATGCAATGAAATACTGCAGAGTATGATAAAATCGTGCAAAATGAAGGTAACACAGAATTGTTAGAAGCCAAAGTATTGAAGCGCTGATCCAATATCATTAGCTTTTACAAGATTGCCGATAGGCTTTATGGCGAATTTTTTGCATTTTCCGTTAAATCTTTTGCGCCCGTCACCACCGTAGCAGTCAACGTGTTAAATCCTACATAAATAATAATGAAAAATCTACAACAAAGGCACAGCCGCATAAATAAACAAGTGGTAGATCGTGAGTAGTCGCTGGTGGAATTTCGTTCGGTGGCAAATGGTGTTCGCTTGGCGTTGGATAAAGCGTCGGATAAGCTTGAACGTTCTCTTTCCGATGCGTATCTTCGAACACGGACCACTATCGACCCTACGCAGGGCTGAACGCGAGCAAGCAGCCCTTTGGCGCTCAACTGCTATTCCGACGCAATCTGTGCAGCGAGAATAGTTCTGCCGAGGGATTGATAGGGGTGGGGAATGAGGCGGGAAGGGTGGCTGGCTGTTGCTTTGTGGAAGGGATGAGTTACGCATGTGATAAATGGATAGAGAAGAGAAGGGTAGATGAAAAAAGTAAGCAAACAAGGACGGAAAGATGGAGAAATAATTAAGGAAGCTGGAGGGGGGACGCAAAGAGAATGCAGAGAGTAAGATGGATGAAAGAAAGTAGATAAATGAAGATGGAAAGATGGAGAAATAAGCGAAGAGAAGCTGGGAGAAGAAAGAAAGAAAAATAGATGAAAGAAAGCGAGCAAAGGAAGATAAAGATTCAAAAACAAGCGACGAAGTGGAAAAGATAGAAGCAAAGAGAACGCAAATGGGTGGATAGATGAAAGGTGGCAGGTAAACAAAGATAGAAAGACTCAGGAATAAGCGAGGGAGAGGACAGAAGCTAAGAAAACGCAGGGAGATGAAGAGATAGCGGGAGTGAGGGAAGAAGTGCGTAGAGATCTGGGAAGAAGATAGACGAGTTCAGATAAAGGCAGATAGATCGTTGGAGGAATTACGAAGCAAACTGGTCACAGACGGAAAAATAGTCAATTTAACGACTGCATGGAATTTGGCAAAGATACAGTACATAATACTTAAATCTTTGGAATACAAGATCTTGAATATCAGAGAAAATAAACCTGCGCACACACTCCAATCAGGAGCAATTTTTGAAACACACAACTTCACCTACAGCACAATAGAAGCGCAAACAATATTTACACAGAAACAAGACACTCTAGCAAAAACCCGCATAGAAATAGGCCAAGAAAGCAGTACGTGATACCTGTTGAAGTTCATGTATATGAAGATCTTGTATACCGAAGCAATACGAACACACACGCACACGTACTCCAGCTCGTGCCAATTTCAGAAAAAACAACTTTACCTACCATGAAGGAGTTATACAGAGGTGCATTGAAACATTTCAACTAGGATACTGAACAAGCAAAATTCTCCTGTTGTGAGTGAACCGTACTAGAAAGAAGCAGAAATAGTGAAGATCCAAGCGTAAGTAGGGCCTAGATACTCAAACCTGTTGAAGATAAGACAACTTCAAAAAAGACAACTTCATCTACCATAAGATGGAAACGCAAAGGAGTCATACAGACACGCATTGAAATAGGATATAGAAGAAGCAAAACTATTCCGTTGTAAGTGAACCGTATTAGGAAGAAGCAGAAATAGTGAAGATCCCAGCGTAGGTAGGACCTAGATACACACGAGGCAATACACACACACACATTTATTCCAGCTAGCGTCAATTTCAGAAAAGATAACTTCACCTACCATAAGATGCAAACACAAAGAAGTTATACAGGCATGCATTGAAATACTTCAACTAGGGTACTGATCAAGCAAAATTCCCGCGTTGTGAGTGAACCATACTAGAAAGGAGCAGAAATAGTAAAGATCCGAGCGTAGGTAGGGCCTAGATACTCAAATCTGTTGAAGATAAGACAACTTCGGAAAAGACAACTTCACCCACCATAAAATGCAAACGGAAAGAAGTTATACAGAGATGCACTCAGTATTATATAGAATTGAAACATTTCAACTAAAATACTGAACAAACAAAATTCTCGCGTTGTGGGTGAACCGTATTAGAAGCAGAAATAATAAAAAGCTGCGAGCTTACGTAGGACCGACATACTCAAACCTGTTGAAGATACATATATGAAGATCTTGGATCTCTCGTAAGATCTCTTGATCTTTCAACACACACACACACATAAGATGTAAACACAAAGAAGTTATACAGACATGCATTGAAACACTTCAACTAGAACACTAAAGAAGCAAAATTCTTACGTTGTTATTGAATCGTATTAGAAAGAAGCAGAAATAGTGAAGATCCGAGTGTATGTAGGGCCTAGATACTCAAATTGTTGAAGATACATGTATATGAAGACCTTGTATACCGAGAATATAAACACACACGTATTCCAGCTCGCACCAATCTCAGAAAAGACATCTTTACTTACCATAAGATGCAAACACAAAAAAGTTGTACACAGATGCATTGAAACACTTCAACTAAAATACTGAAGAACCAAAACTCTCGCGTTGTGAGAAAACCATATTAGAAAGAAGCAGAAATAGTAAAGTTCCGGACCTAGATACTCAAATCTGTTAAAGATACATGTGTATGAAGATCTTGTATACCGAAGCAATAGACATACACGTACTGCAGCTCGGGCCAATTTCAGAAAAGACAACTTCATCTACCATAAGATGCAAACACAAAAAAGTTATACACAGATGCATTGAAACACTTCAACTAAACTACTGAAGAAGCAAAATTCTTCCGTTGTGAGTAAACCGTATTAGAAAGAAGCAGAAATAGTAAAGCTGCGAGCGTAGATAAGGCCTAGATACTCAAACTTGTTGGAGATACATATATATGGAAGATCTTCTATATTGAGGCAATACACACACACGTACTCCGGTTCGCGTCAATTTCAGAAGAGACATTTTCACTTACCATAAGATGCAAACACAAAAAAGTTATACACAGATGCATTGAAACACTTCAACTAAAATAGTAAAGAAGCAAAATTCTCGCGTTGTGAGTGAACCGTACTAGAAAGAAGCAGAAATAGTGAAGATCCGAGCATATGTAAGGCCTAGATACTCAAACCCGTTGAACATACATGTATGAAAATCTCGTATACCGAGGCAATACACGCACACACACACACACGTACTCCAGCTAGCGCCAATTTCAGAAAAGACAACTTCACCTACCATAAGATGCAAACACGAAGAAGTTATACAGACACGCCTTAAAGCATTTCAACTATATGATACTGATCAAGCAAAATTCTCGCGTTGTAAATGAGTCGTATTAGAAAGAAGCAGAAATAGTAAAGCTCCGAGCCTAGATACTCAAACCTGTTGAAAATACATGCATATAAAGATCTTATATACTGAAGCAATACACACACACACACATACATGAACTCCAGCTAGCGCCAATTTCACAAAAGACAACTTCATCCACTATAAGATGTAAACACAAAGAAGTTATACAAAGATGCACTCAGTATTATACAGAATTGAAACACTTCAACTAGAACACTGAACAAACAAAATTCTCGCGTCGTGAGTAAACCGTACTAGAAAGAAGCAGAAATAGTAAAGCTGCACGCGTAGGTAGGACCTAGATACTCAAACTTATTGAAGATACATGTATATGGAAGATCTTCTATACCGAGGCAATACACACACACACGTACTCCAGTTTGCACCAATTTCAGAAAAGGACATTTTCACTTACCATGAGATGCAAACACAAAAAAGTTATACACAGATGCATTGACACACTTCAACTAAAGTACTGAAGAACCAAAACTCTCGCGTTGTGAGTAAACCGTATTAGAAAGAAGCAGAAATAGTAAAGCTGCGCGCGTAGGTAGGGCCTAGAGCACAGGCTGTTAGAAGAGGCGCGCGAAGGGTATGCCCAACATGGAAAGAGACAGCAATAGAAGGGTGGAGAAGGGAAGACGAGGGGTACGCAAAGGCTGGCGTGGCGAGGGACCATTAGGCAACCGGACGCCCGTAGGAACGCATCGTTTTCGTTTCGTGCGTGCCACCTTGTCACACTTCTTTTGCTCCTCCTCGTCTCCTGTGTGAAACTGCCGCCGCGAAGCCACGAGACGTCGCCCGACGTGGGCAGTTCTCGCTCAGTGAACACTCTTCATGGTCGTGTCAAGGAATACACTCCGCCGACGCTGGTCAATCCTGAAGAAATGTATGAAAATCGCCTCAACTGACCTTGACAGCTATGAGTGAATTTATATTGGAATTTTGTTTGCGGTGATATAAGAATGTTGTTATATATATTGTCAGCGATGTCGCTGGTCACGTGAGTTGTGACAACGATGTTCTTACTCATATATATTAGATTGGTGATGTAATTAGTGGCGTGTAATGATATGGTTCGGCGGGTTTATCGACTTGGTGTTGTTTTTGGTGATATGAGTGGTGATGTATGCAAGTTTTTCTCGGTTGTTCCAAGTCCTTGCTTCAAGCAAACGTCGGATCCCATTTTTGTCCGCATATAACGTTCGCCTTTGGATTCTTGAGCGGTACTTAACGATTTATTATTTTTCGTTGCAGGGGAGGATGAGGAGTGGAGCGACTCGGAGAAGACTCCTTCTGTGAGTAGCGGTGTTGAAGGTGGTGGGTCGACTGTTTCCAGTCCGGTCGCACCGGCAGTCGAAGAGGAATCGAGTCTTCCGCCACCCCCAAGACTCAATCCCTCTTCAACGGCGGCAACTGCATGTTCTGCCGCTGAAGACATCAGGTTGCGATTAAGTGTACTGTCGGAAGACGCCCGGAAACGATTGGCCAGTCTCACTGAAGATATCGAGGTAAAGCAGAACAAGAGTCTAGAATTTTTAGATCCAAGCATTTTTTTATTCAATACATTAAGTCCGCTGGAACAGACACTGTCAGCTTTCACATGATACTTTAGCATATGATATTAAAATACTTGTTTACCCTTTTTTGATGGATTTTATTGAAACGTTTTAAATGAGAGCGCGGTTTCCTGCTACACAAGATAGCGTGAAACGTATTGAAGATTGGAATTGATATTTATTCTAAAGAATAATGTTTAATTTATTCTAAATATTATTATTCTAAGTAGTAGAATATCAATGAGAAATCAATAGATATTTATTCTTCAAAGGTATTCCGTTATAGCTGTTTGTACTACTATGATTTCCACAATTACTTTTCTACTAATATTGGTGATAATACATGTTACTTATTCGTTAAATACGTATGTACTAAGGCGAAAATTAACTGTCAAATTAATAGTTTACCATCAATGTACTATTACATAGGCATTAACAAAATACGTACCACTATATACCAGCAAGAATGTATATCATACGACACGTATCACATACAGTAACAACCGAACATGACGTGTTCCACCAAACCAACAGATTTACGTACCGTCTTCGTTATCATATTCGGTTTCTTCCGTAACAAAATAAGTCTGCGCGGCTTTTGACATATTACATATTACCTATTCAGAAAAGAAAACATTGTACTATCAACATACTATTAATTACGCACTAACAACATACCACGCATTACATACCAGCAAGTACATTTCATGTGTGATGTAAGTAAATACCGGTGATAATCAATTCCATCAGATCATCCGGTATCATATTCGATTTCTCTCCTAACAAAATACTTATTCAGAAAAGAACATACTATTAACATACTATTTATTATGCACTAAAAATAAACCACGCATTAAATACCAGCAAGTATGTTTCATGCGTGATGTAAGTAAAAATCGGTGATAATCAATTCCAACAGATCATCCGGTATCATATTTGATTTTTCCCCTAACAAAATAAGCTTGCGCAGCTTTTGACATATTAAATATTACTTATTCAGAAAAGAACACACTATTAATTACACACTAACAACATACCACACATTACATACCAACAAGAATGTTTCATGTGTGATATAAGTAAAAGTCAGTGATAACTGATTCCATCAGATTATTTGATATCATATGCGATTTTTCCCCTAACAAAATAAGTCTGCGCAGCTATTGACATATTACATATTACTTATTCAGAAAAGAACACATTCTACTATCAACATACTATTAATTACGCACTAACAACATATCAGCATGCATGTTTCATGTTTCATGTAAGTAAATATCGGTGATAATCAATTCCATCAGATTATTGGGTATTATATTCGATTTCTCCCATAACGAAATAAGTCTGCGCAGCTTTTGAGATATTACATATTACTTATACATAAAAGAACACACTCTACTATCAACACACTATTAATTACGTACTAACAACATACCAGCAAGCATGTTTCATGTGTGATGTGAGTAAGTAAAATAAGTCTGCCAAAATAAGTCTGTACATCAATGACGATATTTTCAGGTGGCCAGAGGTCTAAGAGACCGCAATGCTTCCTCCCGACATAACCGGACACGCGAATCAAGTCCGCGGGAACAGGAAGAAGACGGACACGTGGTGATCGTCAAGGAAGAAGATGCGCAGCCACGTTCCTCCTCGTCGTCGTCTTCGTCTGCCAGAAGAAGGGACTCCGTTTGCCGAAGGGACTCGGAGGACTCGTCGCGAAAATCGGCGAACGACGAGCATCCACCGCCCGAAGCAAAAAGGATGAGACTGGACGAAGATGCCGCACCAAGACTGAGACTCAATGCTAGTCTAGCGACCGATCCTGCACTCCGGCCCGCTGCCGTGGCAGCACTGACAGTCAAGCCGGAGAATACCTCTCCGCCAAATCCTGGACCACCACTGCCCGCCGGACTTCAGAATGGTAATGGTTAGGAAGGAATTTTCATATGAACGCGCTGTTGGTTTAACCCCTTGCCGTACCATTTAACACGTTGACTGCCAAGCGTATTTTCCTATATTAGAACGGCGATGCTATGAAATATTACGGCGTTCGACTGAATTATGCAAAATGTAAATAATGTGCAGGTATTGGAGACCAAAGGATCGCATCACTATTCTAATAACAACTGCATTTATAAAATAATAATTACTACCCATCGCGAATATTTTGGTTCCTCGGTAAAATTTCTTGCGTTGGTCATCGGTGACCACCATGGCAGTCAAAGTGTTAACTCGGAAAAACTTGGGCCCAAACAATGCGTAGAAATGTTCATGAAAGGAGTAAAAGCGGCTCAGACGTATTGTCGGAACTTGAAACAAATTATATCTTACGATTGCTTCTGAAGTACTCGTCTGCTTATTCATTTCATGCAATGATGTTCTTGTTGAATTAAAATTAATTCAAGACCAACAATTTTGAAAAGTACTTTAATTTTTGGTTTCATGTTTATATTTTTGATACAATATATAAATTTTGATCACGAGTCAGACTCGTGATATTCACGTTTGGCCCGAAATTCTCATCACGAGTCAGACTCGTGATATTCACGTTTGGCCCGAAATCCCATCACGAGTCAGACTCGTCAAAGTACGGCAAGGAGTTAAGGGGACCAGAAAGGTTTCAACGACCGAAAACTGGGTGAAATTCGAATAACGATTGTGGACGAACGAATAAACATACACAAAATTCTTTCTTACAGGTTTTTTGTGCATTCTTAACAAACAAATCAAGCTTTAAAAACGTTAAAAATATTAATAATTAAAGGAAATATTTATATCCGAAGGTGACCGTGTGAGTCGTGTGCTGTTTTCTTCTTGCCGGGATTCCGGGTGAACGAGTTGGAGTTTTCCGATTTTCTTAGCGCGATTTGGTTGGTGAGATTTCTCTCTGTAGACTGAACCTAAATTCTATGACAAAACGTCACAATTGAAGCAATGGCAGCCAAAAATCCAAAAGGCTGACAAAATTAAGTTATTTGTTGTTAAAAACGATATTAAAAAATTAATTTCTGTGTGAAGGCATCGGTTCAGTTTGTGGAATACATATATATAATATCTTCAATTTAAAAAAAAATCAAATCGATATCTTCAACTATTCTTGAGTTATCGCGGCAGAATTAATGGAAAGTACTGTTTTGAGAAAAACGCGATTAAAGTTTGAGAACAAAATTACGGCTACTCTGGCGACCGTGCATGACCTCACATCTTTGGCATTTCTGAACTCAATTTTCCAAATATCGAAATTTTTCTTGCGCCAATATATTCTTAAATAATTGTACTAACCGGTTATGTAAAAAATCAAAAATCGATTTTTTTGAAATTTAAAACCTTTCTGGTCCCCTTAACACTTTGTCGATTTTTTGATATAAATATTCTTGTTTTCCTTTACAAAAAATAATTCCATATTCTATCTAATAATGATACACTACAACCTTCATATTGCATATCCTTCACATTCCATTTTCAAGTAATTATTTAAAACTGTATTCTTGGCTTACAACTCCGTTTTGCTGCGAACACAAACCCAATTAATTACAATAATCCGTATTCAGCCAATAACAATTAAGTACACACAAACCGTTAATAAATTCATCAACTGACTCGCGTCTTCCATCTTCACTGTTTGACGACTATTAATACTTTGCCGGTCGCACATTTCTCGAGTCCCGCAAGTTCGACTGCTCTCCAACGGTGGTATTTATGCAATCGTTCGTAACATAAGTAGTTGCAATATAATTATTATTAAAAAAGGCATTAAGGTAACTGTTACACTATTTTTATTGTATAATCTTACATTTTTTAATTATTACTTAAACATTTTACTTACAAAATTTAACCCTTAGGATCTTCCGTTATTTTTGAATCGTCTCACAACGATATCACTTCCACTGTCCAAATCACTATCACTATCGCTATCAGAACTATTCTTCACGTGTGATAACGGATCAGCATATATTTCCTCTTTGTATGACATTTGAAAGGATATTTTATAATGTTTAATCAATTTAACGTAATTTTCCGATGTGCCAAGGCAGCGGAAGACTGCGTCAAACTAACCAAATAAGCAGCCGCTTCGATGCGACCGGTAGATATTTCAATAAAACTCAATCTGGTAAACTGGGAGGGCAAGACAGTTGAAATCACAGGTCCTTATTCGTCAAACATTGCCCTGCAACAATGTATCTCCCTACATAAACATGGAAATTAAGCATCACCGTTGGAGAAAAAAAAGTCACGCGTACGTGATAGCGGCCGATAACGGTTGGCAAGAAGAAGTCACGTATACGTGACAGCGGCCGGCAAAGTGTTAAGCGCGTGACAAGCACTCGGTCACGCTTCCACAATTCTGCGTAATTGTACTTTATGTGGGACTGTAATTTATACAGGACTATACTTACGTACGATTGTGCTTTGCGCGGACGTTAGATACGAGGCGCCTCTTACGCGATAGCGCACGCCTGCCGCGCAAAGGCCCAAAACTGTCCCGCTCAAAAATCGCCCGATACAGCATACCGGCGCGCCCTATCACTCCGGTAATCAGCGTTATCTAACGAGCCCTATCGCTTTCTTGCAGCCATCGCCTCGGGCCGGCTGTTCGTCCTGCCAACAGACGGAAAAGAAACGATAACCGTCGAGCCCGCCAGGCCGGCTCCTCTAATCTGCCCGCCCTGCGGAATCCGCTTTAGTTCGGCGAGCACATTAGAAGCGCACCGCACCTTCTACTGCGCCCATCGTCCCCGACTGGAGGAAGACCCGACGAACGATGAGGACGACGATAAGTCCAGCAAGTTCGAGGTGCGCAAGGCCTACGCGTGTCCTCACTGCTCCTACAGCGCGGACAAGAAGGTCTCCCTCAACCGCCATATGAGAATGCACGCTGCCTCCCCCGCACCGTCAACGATTCCCGTCGCCACAGTTCCACCTGCCCCGTCCACTCCCGGCAGCGTCTCGACCAACACGTCTAACGGTTCCCTCAACGAAGAGGCCGAGCGCTACTGCCGAAACTGCGACATTCGCTTCAGCTCGCTGAAGACCTACAGAGCCCACAAGACCCACTACTGCAGCACGCGCCATGTCGTCAAGGACGCCGTGCCGACCAACGCACCGACGCCGAGCGCCGTGGCGTCGAGTTCGGCTAAAGCTTCTCCGCCGACTAGTTCGAGTCCCGGCGATTCTCCACCGCCGCAGCCGTGCTTAGCTCTACCAACCAACCCCATTCTCATTGTGCCGTACTCTCTGTTCCGCGGTGCCAGTGTTTTAGCAGCGCCCGCGTTGCCAGCCCCAGACACAGCGTGCTTCTTGCTTCCGAACGGATCCCTGCAGCCGATGACTCGTGGTCTTACTTCTACGACGGCCGCGAATTCGGTTGTGCCCGACCCACCGTCCGTGTTGAGGGCTGCTAATAAGCCGGCGACGCCTGCTTCTGTCATCGCATCGTCGACCTCGCCGTCGGTCAGCGCGCCTTTGGATCTGAGCGTGCGAAGGTCCTCGCCGGCCCATCAGGATGAGAAGGAAAACAGGGTGTCGCCGGCGCCACCTTCTTTGCCGCCGCCCCCTGGAAGCCCGAGGTCAAGAGGAAGCGGAAGTCCCAGGATGAGATCTGTGGGTGGCGGGCAAACGGCAGGAAGTGCAGTGGTGCCACCCCCGCCGACGGAACTTGCGCTGCGATTGGCAGAACTGCCCCCGCCGCCGGTACCAGGGGTCTTGGTCAAGCAAGGAGTGTCTAGGTGAGTCGCGAGAGTTTTTTCGAGAGGTTCTGGGCTGTTGGGGGGTTAACACGTTGACTGTCTAGCGTATTTTGATATGTGAGAAGCGCAATGCGATGAAATACTGCAGAGGATAATTAAATCGGGCAAAATAAGGGTATCGAAGAGTTGGTAGAAGCCAAAATATTGAAGCACCGTTCCAATATCAATGAAAAATACCGAACGAAATCGACGCGCAACCGCTACACACGTATTTCGGCAAAGAAACAAGTGACGTTACTTTCGGCATATTCAATTAACACGTTGACTGCCAAGCGTATTTTGCTATGCTAGAACCGCGATGCAATGAAATACTGCAGAATATGATTGAACCGTACAAAATACAGGTAACGCAGAGTTGTTAGAAGCCAAAGTATTGATGCACCGTTCCAATATCAATTGCTTTTACAAGTTTGCAAATAGACTTCATTGCGATTTGTTTGCATTTTTAGTAAAAAGTTGAGGACATAATGGAGTCTCTCGAACGTCGCACTGATTAAAAACTTTTACCGAACGTTGTAAATTTTTTGCATTTAACTAAAACACTGGTATTTCAGCAAAGAAACAAATGACGTCACTTTCGAAATATTCAATTAACACATTGACTGCGAAACGTATTTTGCTATGTTAAAACTGCAATGCGATAAAATACTGCGGAGTATAATTAAATCGTGCAAAATAAAAGTAACGCGGAGTTGTTAGAAACCAAAGTATTGAAACACCGTTCCGATATCAATTGCTTTTACAAGTTTGCAAATAGGCTTCATTGCGAATTTTTTGCATTTTTATTATAGTGAAAACTGCGAATATGATTAAATCCGGAAAATAAAGGGTGCAAAGTTGTTGGAATGAAGCCGTTCCAATATCAATGTGTTAGCATCGATTTTTTTGTTAAAATGTTGGCGGTACCACGTATTTTACTTTTCGATGAAGGATTACGGTGCAAAAAAGCCTATTTAATGTAATCACGTTATATTATTTACAAAATTGCAAATAGGCTTCATTGCGAATTTTTTGCATTTTTATTAAATCGATATACTGCGTATGTTCATCGTTAAAATGCTGCCACACTTTTCAATTCGGCAAAAAGCCTATTTAAATTATTTTAATGTAATTACGTTATGTTATTGTATTATGTATTATTAGATCAATATATTGCGTATTTCATCGCAGCTGCATAAATACGGCAAGTAAACGATCTACGGAATAACTCTTAGTTGGCAATTAATGTGTTAAATGGGGCAATCGCAACTTTTGAAAACATTGATTCCCGAATAGACATTGACTGTGCTTTCTGCGGGGCTACGATTTTGTTTAACCCTTTCGCTACGGCGGGTCTCTCTTCAAGCACGCATTCGGGGCCAAGACTTTTGTCTCAAAAACGACTTTGTAATATTGCTTTTAGAAGGAAAATTATTTGTGTTGTTTGCGAACAGATGAAAGCAAATTGACAGCACTTGGCTTAGAATTTGGTTCCATTTTTGTAGCCGGTGACTATAGTCACCTATCGTGTATGGGTATTGTTTTCTGGCGGGTGAATATAGTCACCCATAGTAGCGAAAGGGTTAACGCTTCCTGTACTATCCGTTACGGAGATGGTTATTCTTCATACCATTCTTTGTCGGTACAATTATTTCAAACTTTTTTCATGGTAACAAAGTTAAATGTTTGTTTTACTTTCATCGTATTAATATCGTTTACTTGCTTCCTGGGGCAAAACTACCTCTATAACTGTAAACCTTTGCAGCCAGTTTCGACGAAGTCGAAGAGTTAAATTAATTGAAAAATCACCGTAAAGAAGCATTACATGTTTTTCATCTATGAAATACTTATAAACACCTGTATATAGTTCTGTATCGCTGCTACTAAATATGTTTGTTACTATTAAAGACTCTTGCGAATTATTGGTAAAGTGCTAAAATTTGATCCAAACAAACTATCGCCGACATTATGGTACTTGGGCTTCTGCATACTCTTATCGGTTACCCATATCTGTGTGACGTGATGTTCATTGGGTAACAATAACTCTTCTTTGGCATATAACGTGACATTTATTGGGTAACAATAACATACTTTGGCATATAACGTGACGTTCATTGGGTTAACAATAACTCTTCACATACTTTGGTGTATTTCTTTGTTTTGTTTTGACTCTTCCTTTTTGTCACATCGCGTATCTCAATGCTTGTTATATGATCCGTTTATTTTGAAAGTGGCCTAACTCCATTTATCTTCAAATCGAGATATTTAAGGGTTTGCGTTTCAATAAATTTAAAAATATACGTATAGAATATACGTATAGTATATAAAATATATATGTATATAAAATAATATAAAAATATACCTATAGGTATATTTATAAATATACGTATAGGACACTAAAAAATAAAAAATAAATTTATAGTTCCTATTAAAATAGTGGCAATTGTTAAGTGAATAATATGCGTTTTCTTATCAAGAATGGAGTTAGGCCACTTTCAAAATAAACGGCTCATATCTTGGGGGCAACGTTAGGGACAAATTGCAATATTTGTTACAAACCTATTTACAAAACAATGCTTGGTGGAATTGAGCAGATGCAAGGAGTGCAATATCGTATTCTGCCGACACGAAAACTTCGTCGCACATAAGAAACACTACTGCCAGGCAAGAGAGACGACGGTGAGTAACAGTCCGCCACCACCTGGGACACCTTCTCCGCCTTTGGTACAACTGATTTGCGCCGCGTGCGGTATCAAGTTCGCCTCCATGGACAATTTAGTCGCACATCAGGCGTTTTATTGCCCAAAAAGGCCCGAGCCGCAGGAGCATCACTCGCGCTGCTCTAAATGCAAGGTAGGTAACCGCCATTCAGGATTTCGATGTAAAAAGTCGCGGTAATTCTTAAATCTTCAAAGTGTCGAAGCTACATTTTAACACGTTCTGTGCCACGTGTACCATTTATGGTACCCGTTAACCTATTTGCATCATTTGGCGGAATAATCCGCAAACAAAAACTGACCAATATCACCGGGAGCGGATAAATCCGCACACAATAATTTTTGTTTTTAGCTTATCAGCAATCGTTAAAGACGATAAACAAAGAATAAAGAGTTTGTGTAAAACATTATTTTTCTTACTTTTCTGGTTGTACGTTCAAAATAATAAAATAATAAATAATAAAATATAACAAAATTAGGTTACCATAATATTAAATAATATATTGCGGCATAAATTGCAGAAATAAATTGTCCGCATCAATTGATTCTGGGAGTGATTTGAGTTTGATTCGACCGAGTTCATATATAAAAATAGGCACACCTACAATTAACCCATTTGCATCAATTGGCGGAATAATCCGCAAACAAAAACTGACCATTATCACCGGGAGCGGATAAATCCGCATACCATAATTTTTGTTTTCAGCTTATCACCAATCGTTAAAGAGTCTGTATGATAAACAAACAATAAAGAGTTTGTGTAAAATATTATCTTTCTTACTTTTCTGGTTGTAAGTTCAAAATAATAAAATAATACAAAAAAATAATAGATAATAAAATGTAACCATTTGACTGCTGTGGACGCATATATGCGTCCGCCAAAATCGATCGGTGTCGACTATGGGCGCATATATACGTTTCCCAATCGTTTCGATATCTTACCTATTACAGCCACAAATTTCAATGTACCAGATGAATACAGACGCGTCCTTTATTAAATAATTTTTTTGCATCATTTAATTTGGCGCAAATGAAAAATTACCATTAGAACTTTACGCTTTACATAATCAAGCAATAAAGTTCACACTAGCGAAAAGTGTTTCGTCCTCAACGATCGCTTCGGCCAGAAGTATTCAGCAGTCAAAGGGTTAGCCAAATTAGGTTACTTATGTATTCATAAAGTAATGAAATATTGTTTGATAATATGTCAGTCTTTAGTCAAAACATCAAATGGCCTCAACAAGTTAGACAAAAACGGCTTGGCACAGAACGTGTTAATAGTTAAACGTATGAGTGCAGAGATATAACAAACATTAACGATCCATACATATAAGTACAAAACATACTAACAGCCCAGAATGTATCAGTAGAGCATATTCTATTATCCTAGAGTGTACAAGTAGAGAACATAACATTATTCGAGAACGTACACATATAGAAGATATCAATGATTAACCCTTTGCGCTCGACAACTTTTTCGGTCGGGCGGAGTAGCAACTCGAGGCGATTTTGCGCATATATTACGAGTGTCTTACAGGTAGTATAAAATGAATTTGTACACAAATTAACATACGAAAATTTTTATATTATAACATAGAGTGTTTATTTACATTTTGAAAAATATAATTTTCTAAGTCGAAGTTCTATAATTGCGTTTTGTATGATATTTCGTAAAACATTCTCCTAGGTGCATCCTTGGTTTTTCCGGACAAGTATTGCAATAGTACGTTGTTTCATGCCTTCCGCCTTCTTTATTTCGATATGAACAAACTTTACAATCTTTTTTTGTTCCTGTGAGAATCACATGGAGCTTTCCATTTAACCGAATCGCGTCGTAATTTGAGATCAACGTCGAAGCTTCTAGCGGTTGTAGAAAGTCTCCCCTCAATTGGTCTACTAAGGTTTTTACAAATTGTAAGTGTGTCAGTGGTTCTTCGTTCTTCTGCTTTTTTACTTGTCTATACAGAATGTAGAAGTTAATTAAACAGATCTCCATTCCCCAAAAAAATAACTTGCTGCACCACCAATTTCATCATGAACAGATAAGTTTGTGAGCAGTTCAAATTTAAACTCATCTTCACTTGAGCTAATTTTATTGATATTTTCCATTTTTATAGGGCCTCAAAACTTTAAAATGACTGATTAAAATGCGGGAAAAATTATGTGATGCACTCGCTGCAATGGTCGAAGCTAAAGTAATGCTGGATACATTGTATCCAAAGTGAGGGGCACAGTCGAAGAAGAATTTTATCTTAATCCCCATTTTAAGATATATATTATACATTACACATCCTATAAAAGAACATGAACAGCTAAAGAACCTATTCACAAACCAATAATGGGCTTCTATCAACTAGAGATAACGAAAAGATAACGAAAAACGCTCGAGCGCAAAGGGTTAACAATGCACAGATGTAGATATAGCAACGCTTTCGATCTTAGAAGGAACTGGAATTAATTTTGGATTTCTGGGTTGGAAACGCATCCTCTATTTTGACTCTATCGGTATTTCGCCGATAGCGCAATTAGCTATTTCCGGGTTAGAAGGTAACACCTATACTCAGGAGCGCTTGTATTCTAACGGTACATAATTTGGGAACTTAGGCAATAATTGATCCCGGAGCTACGCACACATGTTCAAGCGGTCCAACAGGAGGCTGGAAGTGTCCAGTTTGTGGTGCAGTGAGTCCGACTGCGGGTGCTGCTCAACGTCACATGGACGCTCATCAGGGTGTCAAAGCCTTCAGATGCACTATCTGCCGCTACAAGGGCAACACCCTCCGCGGTATGAGGACTCACATCAGGATGCATTTCGAGAAACGAGGTACCGATCTACAGGTAAGCTCAATAAAACTCTGCTTTGCTTAACCAGTTAACACGTTGACTGCCAAACGTATTTTACTATATTAGAACGGCGATGATATGAAATACAGTAAAACCTCTTTTTGTGCGGTGGATAGGGACCGAATAAAAGAAATCGTACAAAAAAATATTCGAAAATTTTATAAATTCTTACATATAATAAACAATTTTGTACGATATACTAATAATTCTTTTATGCGGTGGATAGGGACCGCATAAAAAAAGTCGGACTTAGAAAATACATCAATGATTTATGAAATAGGTGAGAGAATGCCTTCAATTAAATTAAATAATTAAATTACACCTAAAGAAATTTTAAAAATATTTAATTCTTCATTGTACATATACATGGAGAAGTTTTCAAATTGTACATTAAATAGTTTGCACTACTCGTCGTAATCCAAAACGCGCATCCTCTTGTGATGAATTGGTTGAAAATCGCTTTCGTCGCTGGAAGAAGGATTTTAATTGATTTGTTTTTTGGACCATAAACTAATAACAGTTTTTGTGACGACGGTCGACTGGTCAATTGCTTGTAAACGTCACGATAGTGATACATGCATGATCTCAACTCATTTTGGAATTTTAAGCGTCTTTCCGCGTTGGTATCTATTTTAAGAAAATGCGTTTCTTTTTCGTAATTGAACCTGCATATATTTTAAATGCTGTAATAGATTTTGTTCTTCTTGTGTATTTTCATAATCTATCAAACTATTGATAATGTCACTATCATCGACAGTTTGGTCCTAAATCATCTCGTCCAGGTCATTATCGCCGAAAGAATCAAAGCCTTCTCCGCCGATGTTATGTGCGAGCGCACTAATTTCAGATAATAACGTTGACGCGTTTTTGGTAACGTTTCGATTAATTTCACAATGATACATTTCGTCCACAACATGTATATGTACATATATAAAACATTCTGGTGCTAATTGATTGAAAAATGTCATTTACCGCATAAAAATAAAATCGCACAAAACCAATCGCACAAAAACAAAATCGCATAGAAAAGGACCGCACAAAAACAGGTTTTACTGTACTACAGCGTTCGACTGAATTATGCAAAATGTAAGTAATGTGCAGGTATTGGACACCAAAAGATCGCATCACTATTCTAATACCAACAGCATTTATAAAATAATAATTGCCACCCATTGCGATTATTTTGGATCTTCAGTCAAATTTCTTGCGTCGGTCATCGGTGACCATCATGGCAGTCAAAGTGTTAACCGTTTGAATGCCCAGGAGCGATTTTGCGCATCTGTTTCGCTCGAAAAGTGCCAGTACTCTAGACTGCGAAGCGGATAACTGGCACACTTTGTGTTAGGTAACATTCCGTTTTAGATAAAGTAAAATAATTAAACAACTGATAAAAGAACAAATTTTAATTGCAATCTAATATTTGGAAGCAAATGTTATTAACACATTGACAGCCGGCGACCTAAAAGACTTTTAAAGCCTGAGCGCCGGCAACGTACTTGGGTTGGTGAAAAAAATCGATTTTTTTTTTATTACATTTTCTTAATGTACATCATTTTAAGAATATTTCCTCAAAAGTACATAAGAATCGGAGCACACGTTCAAAAATTATAAGCGTTTATCTGGAGCGCTACTATGTACGATTAGTAAAGAGCTTGAAACTTTAAACGCGATTATCTCGAAACTGTGTTTTTAAAAACATACGGTTGCGGTGACCACGATTTCTCAAAAACTACTTCACCGATCGGACTCTAATTGTATATACTTATTTGTCATTATAATAGGCAGGGCCTGAACGGAGGATTTTTTATTTCGGTAATAAAAAAAAAGTTACAACATAAAAACGACAGTTAGACCACCTCAAAAGACGGATTTTCTCGTAAAATTGCTGCCATTCTTGTAAAAATTAGAATTTTTCAAAATCCTTCGTTCAGGCCCTGCCTATTGTAATGACAAATAAGTATATGAAATTAGAGTCCGATCGGTGAAGTAGTTTTTGAGAAATCGTGGTCACCGCAAGTGATGAAAATAAACGGAATCTCTAGGAGAAGGGCTATATTTCCTCAATTTTTTAATATTTTCTTATAAAAAAATGTATACAAATACCACTAAGTACGTACTTGTTGGTAGTATTTTGCAAGTTTTAATTAGTACTCACTAAAACGGCAAAAAAAAATCTTGAAAATCATGTCATTTCGCCGATCCCAAGTAGGCATAACCCCTTAAGTGGAAATGTCTTCTTCTGAACTATCTTCAGAATCACTACTGTACTTATCACTTTCTTCCGAGCCACTTTCCGACAGCGTATTCATATTCAGCTTCTGATTCGCTCATTTTTCAATACATATTATTATGTAATAAATATTTTTACTGATAAAAATATGATTTTGTCCGAAATAGCAATTCGAAAAGAAAGATAAAAGAGTCGATGTACGTGTAACATTGCAATATTCGGCTCTTTTCTGCAATGTGGATTAAAATCCAAAATTAAAATAAAAATGTTGTTTATTTTTGTATTTGTTTAATTTTTTGCCAAGACAATGTTCTAAATTGTGTTTTTTTGCATACAAAAAAAAATTGATTTTTTTTTTGGCCGATTTTTTTAAAGAAAACTGCGTTAGGGGGTTAACAAGATTCTTTTGACGCAGGAAGAGAACTACATAACATGCGTGCTGGACGACGAAGCCGTTCTTCCAACTCCAGAGCCAGCAGCAGCGACGACTCCCGAGGAAATTCCGGCGGAAGTTCAAGTGAACGGAAAATCGGAGGTGCGCAAGAGTCCGCAGCCACCCCCGCCTCTGGCAGCCCCGGCAGGAACGCAAAAAGTGAAACAAGAACGTGAGGATACGCCGCCGCCGGAGGAAAGTCTCGACCCAAGCAAGACGGGACCCTGCTACTGCAGATCCTGCGACATAAGCTTCACCTACTTGAACACATTCATCGCGCACAAGAAGTTCTACTGCTCCAGTCACGCCGGAGAGGCCAGCAACAATAATAATAATAACAATAATAACAATTCTAGTAGCCACGCGACCACGCCACCGAGTGGCAGGACCGAGGCGTCGGTCCTTTAGATCTTCTCTCTCGATAAATTTGCTGAAAAATGACTTGAGACGCGCCGCGGGGATTCCTTCCTTCCGTGCGTCGCGAGGGAAATAGCAAGTTTCTTTTTCTCCGTCGCGGGTACGTGCGATTTCTTCTCTCTTGCCAAATTGCGGGAACCGCTCGACGTGCCGAACCGCTTTTAGTCGCGCTTCTTTCTTTTACGAAGGGTCGGTTCATTCTGAAGCGCCGACGTTTGGGGGTGCCGCGAGAGAAAAATGAAGAATGAGAAAAATGATTCGAGTTCGCGTGATTGTTCGCGTATTATTTATGTTTGATGTGACCAAATCGGAGAGCGCATTTTCGAGGTATGGGATGGAAATTGTAGCGGTAGCTGCCGAGCGGTTCGAAGAAGAGAGAAAATTTGCACGCGCGGACGAACCAATGGGACTGTTAATTGTTGCCAGTTTTTAATGAGATACTATTAATTGACTAATCCGAACTTATTTGTTTACCGTTATGTGATTTTTGTTAATCCAGGGAATTGTTCGTACTTATGTAAGCCTAGATACATATATATTTATATGTATATGTATGTAACGCCGACGTGTACATATTGAGTATACATGAATCGAACGCATGAATGGGATAGAGGCCCCGTTAGTTGAAGGAAATGAGGAGAGATAAGATAGAAATTTTAACGGATCATTGACCGTGTGCGCATACATACGAGCGATGGATGATGATGATGATAATAATAAGAGATGGAGGGCGAAAAATTGGGAGTAGAGTAAGTCGAGGAAGTGAAAAAGGACGTTCGGCCAAGACAATGGTGTGCAATCTCATGACTTTTCAATAATCTCGTAGGATAATAATAAATGACACAAAAGTAATCGACGTAACATTAAGGATGTAAGGGAAAGATAAGCAAAAACGCAACCATCGCAGTGAGTGTAAAATGTTGTACAGTAGACAAGTAGAGTATTAAAAAAAAAAAAACGGAAACGGTAGTGAAAGCGATCCTGAAGTTAAAACAAAAAAAAATGATACCAATCTCAGCATGTGAATCTGCTAAGTTACGTTGCAATATGACATTTAATATATATATTATAAATATATATATATATAAATATATAAATATATAAATACAGTGAAACGATTACGCGTAAAATCGAGGACGCGCTCGCCCGTTTAATTTCGAGAAAAGTACGAGGGAAATGAAATTGTGAGGAGAGCGCAGGAGACTGGAAAGAGATAAGAAAGATCAGCTTTGAATATTACTTTTGAAAATCGTATGAGGTACGATTAGCGCCAGGAAAGTGCGAAATTGACATGAATCGCAGATAATATCGAATGTCGCGAGCGCGTCAATGTAAAAATTTAGCGTTAAGGCCAGTGTTACATGTATACGCAGTGTACTACTCATATCATACGAGTTAAATGAGGAAAGCAATGGAACGAGACGGAGGCACGGACTTTTCTCGATGCGAAAAAGTTCCGCGAGAATTTCGAAAGAATTTTTGAGCGAAAATGCGAAAAACTTGGCACGGGGCACGTTTTGACACGAAGTTGCGTGCGATTGGGTTACTGACGATGAATGATTTGATTAGCGAGTACGCGCGGGTTTCTCAGAAGAATGGAATACTTTTATAAATAATCGTTATGTTACTTATGATGCCCCATCTTGAATAATTGTCTCGAGCGATAATAAAGCCCGACGAATTCGAAGCGACGCAATTCGATGCCGTGTGCACGATCGATTTGATATTAACACACACATAGACACACACATAAACACAGACACATTACATTGAGAAGAATGTAATAACGTAATACCGACGGGAAAATTTGTAAATCTCTTATCCGATACTTCCAGAAGGCGCATATAAACGATACGAATACACATCTCATCGTATATATTATGAAAATCCGGTACATCGTTACAACATATGCCATAACCTTGAAACACGATAAACAACAAGAAAAATACAATAATTTCTTCACACATCCCCTATCCCCCCCCTGAAAACAAGAAACCTAACGCATCTTCTTCCGTCAAGAGCATCTCTCGAAGTCTAGGCTTAATTTTATTGTTTTTATTTTGATAGATGAATTTTACACACAGAATATATCTATATAAATATGTAATAAACGTATAAACGATATGAATAAAATTCTACGACCTTTACAACCGACACTTATATGCTGCAAAATTCATCGAGCAGACTTTGAAGGAATACGAGGCGTCGTTCCGTAATCATTTTCCCCCTTGCCTTCACGTTCACTTTGTACGAGGGCAGTCCGATAAGTACTTAGCCTACAAGAGAAAAACGAAAATTTTGGAAAATTGACGATTTATTTTTCAACATAGTCTCCTTTTAACACATTGTTGACCGGTCACGAGTTAACTCGTGTTTTCATGGCCAAACGTTGTTGACCGGTCACGAGTTAACTCGTGTTTGCATTTGCGTCGGCTATTTTAATTTTTGAAACGCAGGGCAATATAGAATATAGCAAAATTTTGTTCATCGTGGTCATTACCGTCTGCTTTATTATAAAAAAGTATACTTTTCTTGGCACTGAGGCTTTTATTACAATTCTAGTATTACAAAGTGTCAAGAACGACAGAACGTGACGGTGAAGCATTTTTCAATCAATTATACGTGAATGCTTTATATAGTTGCCCGAGTGATTTTTAAATAAGTTATAGTCAATTTGGAAAATGATTATTGAAAATGAAATAACAAGGGCATAATCTAGCTCTTTAAAAGGAAAGCTCAACGAAACAAGATATATGTGTAAAACCTCTTGTCTACATCTACGCGTAAATGATTGCTGTACAGTTAATCATATGAAAAAATATTAGAAGTTACAAAAAATTTATGTCCAAAGTTCAATTTGAATTCATTATGCACGAACAAACTTTATTGAAGGTTATTTACCATATATCGTTTCACTTCCACGTTCACTTACAAAATAATAGCCGGTGACTTGAGATAGCTTTTGCCGAAAATTGCCGGTCAACAATGTGTTAACTCGATACACTTGATCCAACGATGAAATCTGGGCATGTCCTGCATGAAATATTGGGCATGAGAAAGCTCTCTGCTCGATGGGTGCCGCGTTTGCTCACTCCGGATAACAAGCGCATCCGTGAGACCACTTCAGAGAAGTGTTTGACACTGTTTAAGCGCAATTTGAAAGAGTTTCTACGTCGTTTTGTGACTGTCAACGAAACGTGGATCCACTGGTACACACCAGAGACCAAGGAACAGTCGAAACAGTGGACTGCGCCCGGCGAATGTGCTCCGAAGAAGGCGAAGACTGTCCTATCGGCCGGAAAGGTGATGGCCACCGTTTTGTGGGATTCACAAGGTGTGATCTACATAGACTACCTCGAGAAGAGCAAAACAGTCACAGGGCTGTACTATGCCGAACTATTGAGCCGATTCGACGCCGAATTAACACTTAACGGACGGGCCCCGCAAATTTACGTTTTTCCATTGTGACTTCCTAGGACGGGCCACGTAGATCTACGTTTTTGCATGAATTTTTAGTATGCTGCATTAGCGTTTCTTTTTATACATATTGTTATTTTTTCTTGATGCTATTAGTTGTAGCACTATCTGTCTGATGATCCTACGGCGTAGTTTTGATTTTAGGAAATATTTCAAAATAGTTTTATAGCCATAAAAGGGCAAGGAGCAAAGGGTTTTCTGCGGAAGGTGAGGTAATTTATATGGGTAACTTATCCGGAAGTGATGTTGAGTTTGAGAACCTTGATGAAAAAAGTGATGTTTCAAGTGATGACAGTGAATTTTTTTCTCTCAGGAAAAAAATTGCACGTAGGTTACCTTCTTCGGAGAGTGAATTTGAAGATAATGATTTAAATAGAGATGAATGGGCATCTCAAGACAAGTTAATGTCTGTAGAACCTTTCCTTGGATCTACTGGTGTACAACAAATACTCAGTAATCCAAAGTCTATTTCTGAGTGCGTTGGATTATTTATAAAAGACGATTTATTTGCAATGATGGCAGAGCTGAAAAATGCCCGGAAACTGGGAAAGACAGAGCAGATTCGACCCGTCCGTTAAGTGTTAAGGAAAAAACGGCCCCATTTGGCGAAGAAAAAAGTGCTCTTTCACCACGATAACGCACCGGCTCACACCTCTGCCCAAGCTACAGCCAAATTCGTTGAATTAGGCTACGAACAGCTGCCCCATCCACCGTATTCTCCAGATTTGGCCCCGTGTGACTTCTTTTTCTTCCCAAACTTGAAAAAGTCACTCGCTGGGCAGAAATTTGAGTCGAATGAGGAGGTTATCGCCGCCACGGAGGCCTACTTTGCAGATTTCCAGAAAACGTATTTTTCAGACGGGTTGAGGAAGTTGGAGCATCGCTGGATCAAGTGTATCGAGTTAAAAAGAGACTATGTTGAAAAATAAATCGTCAATTTTCCAAAATTTTCGTTTTTGTTTTGTAGGCTAAGTACTTATCGGACTGCCCACGTATACCTACAATACTCGCATCTTCCGCACTAAACCCCCTTCATCGCGAGTGCTATCTCAATCATCAGAGCGTTTCCCTGTGATCTTCATCTATTTAAACAACGGAATGCTCGCAGAATCAAATAATCCTGTACGACCCAACCTTATAATACACCGAGCAAAATCTGTATCTCGCCAGAGCATAAACATCGTATACGATTCTCTGCCTAGTTGCATTCTTCTTCCCGAAACGCGGTGCAACTGTCAAACCCCAAACTTAACTCCTTATTCTTATCTCGTAACACGTATGTATAACCGGAACGTTATTCCGCACAGGTATATGATTCTCTGCCTAGTTGCGTTCTTCTTCCCGAAACGCGGTGCAACTGTCAAACCCCAAGCAACATCTGTATCTCGCCAGAGCATAAACATCGTATACGATCCTCTGCCTAGTTGCGTTCTTCTTCCCGAAACGCGGTGCAACTGTCAAACCCCAAACTTAACTCCTTATCTCATAACACGTATTTATAACCGGAACGTTATTCCGCACAGGTATATGATTCTCTGCCTAGTTGCGTTCTTCTTCCCGAAACGCGGTGCAACTGTCAAACCCCAAGCAAAATCTGTATCTCGCCAGAGCATAAACATCGTATACGATCCTCTGCCTAGTTGCATTCTTCCTCCCGAAACGCGGTGCAACTGTCAAACCCCAAACTTAACTCCTTATCTCGTAACACGTATGTATAACCGGAACGTTATTCCGCACAGGTATATGATTCTCTGCCTAGTTGCGTTCTTCTTCCCGAAACGCGGTGCAACTGTCAAACCCCAAACTTAATTCCTTATCTCGTAACACGTATGTATAACCGGAACGTTATTCCGCACAGGTCTCGTCGTCTTCGTCGTCCGCATCATCAGAGTATTCCTTGTTATGCTCGCCACTTTTCGCTTCAACCTCTTTTAAGCCCTCCTTCGCATCATGCACAGGATAATTAGCGTCCGAAGTAAAGTCGTCGTGCGACGTTTCATCGCCGGGCGGAATCAGATAGTGGTCCAAATTTTCATCTACGTTTGTAGTTGGAAACCAGGGCCACGCCGGCTCGCCTTCATCAAATTCTTCGTACGGTCCGTAATCGTCGGAGGAATTGTCTATGTAACATTGCTGTTGCATTCTCTGCATAAAGACCCGGGCCCTCCAGTTGCTGGTGTACGGGTCGATGAATCCATCCAAGAAATCCATGTATCCACCGTATTCGTCGTGTCTTTCTTTATCGTCGTCGTCGTCGCTGTTCTCGTCGCTGTCGAGGCATTCGCCAGAGTTTAGGTTCATGGCGTTCCGCATGTCATCCTCGTCTATCGAATTTACGGAATCGTCAGAGTCGGGATAATCGTTCCTCCAGTTAGACTCGGAATTCGAATTCTCGGAGTCCGATTCGTTTTCCGATTCCGACTGGCCATTTCTGTAGCTGTCGTATATGAATTCTTGGTGGAAGGGATGCACGGATACGGACTCGTCGATGTAGACGGAGCTTTCGGCATTTGCGTAGTAGACGTCGTATACGTAGTCCTCGTTCTGAAATTTTGAGAGAAGACGGTTTATTTCGCAAGCATGGGATTTAGTTTGTATGGAAGTACTTCAATTGAATTTAACACTTTAACGACCGCTAGCCAATTAATCGACTTTTCGAGTTCAACTGCTATTTACCGGGAGCCGATTAATCGGCTGTTCAATAGTCAACGGTTATATTAGATAAAATAAATATCAGATGATATGACAATTCTAAATGACAATAAAATTACACTGCTTTGAAACTAAAGGATTGTCAACAACGCATTCAGTATTTTTCAGTTATAAAGCTTTACTGCTTTGAAACCAAAGGACTCTCAACAACGCATTCAGTATTTTTCAGCTATAAAGCTTTACTGCTTTGAAACCAAAGGATTCTCATAAACGCATTCAGTATTTTTCAGTTATAAAGCTTTACTGCTTTGAAACCAAAGGATTCTCAACAACACATTCAGTATTTTTCAGTTATAAAGCTTTACTGCTTTGAAACCAAAGGATTCTCAACAACGCATTCAGTATTTTTCAGTTATAAAGCTTTACTGCTTTGAAACCGAAGGATTCTCAACAACGCAATCAGTATTTTTCAGTTTTAAAGCTTTACTGCTTTGAAACCAAAGGATTCTCAACAACGCATTCAGTATTTTTCAGTTATAAAGCTTTACTGCTTTGAAACCAAAATTCTCAACAACGCATTCAGTATTTTTCAGTTATAAAGCTTTACTGCTTTGAAACCAAAGGATTCTCAACAACGCATTCAGTATTTTTCAGCTATAAAGCTTTACTGCTTTGAAACCAAAGGATTCTCAACAACGCATTCAGTATTTTTCAGTTATAAAGCTTTACTGCTTTGAAACCAAAGAATTCTCAACAACGCATTCAGTATTTTTCAGTTTTAAAGCTTTACTGCTTTGAAACCAAAGGATTCTCAACAACGCATTTAGTATTTTTCAGTTATAAAGCTTTACTGCTTTCAAATCAAAGGATTCTCAACAACACATTCAGTATTTTTCAGTTATAAAGCTTTACTGCTTTGAAACCAAAGGATTCTCAACAACGCATTCAGTATTTTTCATTTATAAAGCTTTACTGCTTTGAAACCAAAGGATTCTCAACAACGCATTCAGTATTTTTTTAAAGCTTTACTGCTTTGAAACCAAAGGATTCTCAACAACGCATTTAGTATTTTTCAGTTATAAAGCTTTGCTGCTTTGAAACCAAAGGATTCTCAACAACGCATTCAGTATTTTTCAGTTATAAAGATTTACTGCTTTGAAACCAAAGGATTCTCAACAACACATTCAGTATTTTTCAGTTATAAAGCTTTTCTGCTTTGAAACCAAAGGATTCTCAACAACGCATTCAGTATTTTTTTCTTTAGCTTTGAAATCAAAGGATTCTCAACAACACATTCAGTATTATTCATTAATAAAGCTTTACTGCTAAACCAAAGGATTCTCAACAACGCATTCAGTATTTTTCAGTTATAAAGCTTTACTGCTTTGAAACCAAAGGATTCTCAACAACGCATTCAGTATTTTTCAGTTATAAAGCTTTACTGCTTTGAAACCAAAGGATTCTCAACAACACATTCAGTATTTTTCAGTTATAAAGCTTTACTGCTTTGAAACCAAAGAATTCTCAACAACGCATTCAGTATTTTTCAGTTATAAAGCTTTACTGCTTTGAAACCAAAGGATTCTCAACAACGCATTCAGTATTTTTCAGTTATAAAGCTTTACTGCTTTGAAACCAAAGGATTCTCAACAACGCATTCAGTATTTTTCAGTTATAAAGCTTTACTGCTTTGAAACCAAAGGATTCTCAACAACGCATTCAGTATTTTTCAGTTATAAAGCTTTACTGCTTTGAAACCAAAGGATTCTCAACAACGCGTTCAGTATTTTTCAGTTATAAAGCTTTACTGCTTTGAAACCAAAGGATTCTCAACAACACATTCAGTATTTTTCAGTTATAAAGCTTTACTGCTTTGAAACCAAAGGATTCTCAACAACGCAATCAGTATTTTTCAGTTATAAAGCTTTACTGCTTTGAAACCAAAGGATTCTCAACAACGCATTCAGTATTTTTCAGTTATAAAGCTTTACTGCTTTGAAACCAAAAGATTCTCAACAACGCATTCAGTATTTTTCAGTTATAAAGCTTTACTGCTTTGAAACCAAAGGATTCTCAACAACGCATTTAGTATTTTTCAGTTATAAAGCTTTACTGCTTTGAAACTAAAGGATTCTCAACAACGCATTCAGTATTTTTCAGTTATAAAGATTTACTGCTTTGAAACCAAAGGATTCTCAACAACGCATTCAGTATTTTTCAGCTATAAAGCTTTACTGCTTTGAAATCAAAGGATTCTCAACAACACATTCAGTATTATTCAGTTATAAAGCTTTACTGCTAAACCAAAGGATTCTCAACAACGCATTCAGTATTTTTCAGTTATAAAGCTTTACTGCTTTGAAACCAAAGGATTCTCAACAACGCATTCAGTATTTTTCAGTTATAAAGCTTTACTGCTTTGAAACCAAAGGATTCTCAACAACACATTCAGTATATTTCAGTTATAAAGCTTTACTGCTTTGAAACCAAAGAATTCTCAACAACGCATTCAGTATTTTTCAGTTATAAAGCTTTACTGCTTTGAAACCAAAGGATTCTCAACAACGCATTCAGTATTTTTCAGTTATAAAGCTTTACTGCTTTGAAACCAAAGGATTCTCAACAACGCATTCAGTATTTTTCAGTTATAAAGCTTTACTGCTTTGAAACCAAAGGATTCTCAACAACGCATTCAGTATTTTTCAGTTATAAAGCTTTACTGCTTTGAAACCAAAGGATTCTCAACAACGCATTCAGTATTTTTCAGTTATAAAGCTTTACTGCTTTGAAACCAAAGGATTCTCAACAACACATTCAGTATTTTTCAGTTATAAAGCTTTACTGCTTTGAAACCAAAGGATTCTCAACAACGCAATCAGTATTTTTCAGTTATAAAGCTTTACTGCTTTGAAACCAAAGGATTCTCAACAACGCATTCAGTATTTTTCAGTTATAAAGCTTTACTGCTTTGAAACCAAAAGATTCTCAACAACGCATTCAGTATTTTTCAGTTATAAAGCTTTACTGCTTTGAAACCAAAGGATTCTCAACAACGCATTTAGTATTTTTCAGTTATAAAGCTTTACTGCTTTGAAACTAAAGGATTCTCAACAACGCATTCAGTATTTTTCAGTTATAAAGATTTACTGCTTTGAAACCAAAGGATTCTCAACAACGCATTCAGTATTTTTCAGTTATAAAGATTTACTGCTTTGAAACCAAAGGATTCTCAACAACGCATTCAGTATTTTTCAGTTATAAAGCTTTACTGCTTTGAAACCAAAGGATTCTCAACAACGCATTCAGTATTTTTCAGTTATAAAGCTTTACTGCTTTGAAACCAAAGGATTCTCAACAACACATTCAGTATTTTTCAGTTATAAAGCTTTACTGCTTTGAAACCAAAAGATTCTCAACAATGCATTTAGTATTTTTCAGTTATAAAGCTTTACTGCTTTGAAATCAAAGGATTCTCAACAACACATTCAGTATTTTTCAGTTATAAAGCTTTACAAATAGGCACATACACAATTCCTGCACTATATCCAAAAGTCAGTCAATAGCGGTCGGTAAAGTGTTAAGTTACTATGCATATAGTGTATGTCGCAGATGTATATTCTGCTATTCGATAATATACTTTCACTTGATACGTTAAGTGAATATACGTTACCTCTTCAGCATCAGTGTCCTTTGCAATAGAACAAGAAGCAGAATCTTCGACGTCGATCAACGCTGAAATCTTGTCGTCAAACTCTTCATTGATGGAATTGTCCAAGGAACGTAAACAATTTATAACTTTGTATCGATTCTCTATCGTAGCCTGCCTCCTTTTCTCTCTGACCTTATCCAACACATTTGCGGTGTGCTTCTTGTAGTTTGCTTTCAACTCATCCTTACTCAACGTCGAGACTAATTTTTTGACGGCTTCAGGCTCCTATTGCAGCAGAGGAAGAAATTAATAACAAATGACAGCTTGAGGCCGGTAAGTACATTATACAATTAATGACTATCAAAACCCTACACTTAAAAAGTACAGAACATGTAATGGTTAGCGAAAATATCGATGAAACTTGAGTAGATTGGAAATTTTCACAGACACCGTAATCATGAAACTATTGAATTTCTTCACTGATTAACACATTGACTGCCAAGCGTATTTTGCTATGTTAGAACTGCGATGCATTGAAATACTGCGGCGTTTGAATGAATTATGCAAAATGAAAATAATGTGCAGGTATTGGACACTAAAGGATCGCGTCACAATTTTAACACTTCCTTATGATCTGTCTACGTCATAAATGATCCTACACAAACTTTCCTCGTTCGAAGTAAGAAATGTATGAATATCTATTGCCCTTATATTTACATTGATTCTTTATTTCTTCTCCTTATCTTTGCAAATCGTTTGAACAACTATTTTATTTGCACTCTATCCTTTACAGAGACTTCCAAAAATACGTACAAATTCGTTGTATACAAGAAATTAGTTAATACGTTAACTGCCGTGCGTATTTTGCTGTATTAGAACAGCGATGCTATGAAATACTACAGCGTTTGACTGAATTATGCAAAGTGTAAATAATGTGCAGGTATTGGAGACTAAAAGATCGCATCACTATTCTAACTATAACCGCATTTATAAAGTAATTATTGCTACCCAGTGCGAATATTTTGTATCTTCAATAAAATCTCTTGTGCCAGTCATCGGTGACCATCACAGCAGTCAAAGTGTTAAAAAATAAAATATATATTTTCCCCCAACCGTTGATGTCAATCAACGTGTTAATATTCAGGAGCGATCGTCACAATAGCTTAACAATCATTGTCACTACTGCGAGGTGCAGAGAATAGAAGAAAGCCAAAATCTCATTGTCAAGGCGAAGAAACAAAAGCAACTTTACTTAAAGAAATATTTTCCTCCAACCGTTGATGTCGCAACAGCTTAACAATAAATAATGTGCAGGCGTTGAAGACCGTAGGATCGCATCACTATTCTAACAATTATAAAATGATTATTGCTATCCATTGCGATTTTTTGCAATGTTAGCAAAATTTTTTGCTAAAAAAAGTGACCACCATGGCAGTCAAAGTGTTAAAATAAAAATATATATTTTCCCCGAACCGTTGATGTCAATCGTATTAATATTCAGGAGTGATCGTCACAATAGCTTAACAATCATTGTCGCTACTGCGAGGTGCAGCGAGTAGAAGAAAGCGAAAATCTCATTGTCAAGCCGAAGAAACAAAAGCAACTTTACTGAAAGAAATATTATATATTTTCCACCAACCGTTGATGTCGATCAACGTGTTAATATTCAGGAGTGATCGTCGCAATAGCTTAACAATCATTGTCGTTACTGCGAGGTGCAGCCAGTAGAAGAAAGCGAAAATCTCATTGTCAAGGCGAAGAAACAAAAGCAACTTTACTTGAAGAAATATTTCCCTCCAACCGTTGATGTCGCAATAGCTTAACAATAAATAATGTGCAGGCGTTGGAGACCCTAGGATCGCATCACTATTCTAACAATTATAAAATGATTATTGCTACCCATTGCGAATGTTTTGCATTTTTACCAAAATTTTTTGCTAAAAAAAGTGACCACCTTGGCAGTCAAAGTGTTAAAATAAAAATATATATTTTCCCCCAACTGTTGATGTCAATCAACATGCCAATATTCAGGAGCGATCGTCGCAATAGCTTAACATTGTCGCTACTGCGAGGTGCAGCGAGTAGAAGAAAGCGAAAATCTCATTCTTAAGGCAAAGAAACACAAGCAACTTTGCTTAAAAAAAATTTTTTTTCCTCAACCGTTAATGTCACAATAGCTTAAAAATCATTTTCGCTACCGCGAGGTGCAGTGAATCAAAGAAAGCGAAAATCTAATTGTTAAGCAAAGGAACAAAAGCAACTTTACTTGACACGTTGACTGCCGACTATATTTTGCTGTATTAGAAAGGCGATGCTATGACATACTACAGTGTTTGACTAATTTACGTAAAATCTAAATAATGTGCAGGTATTGGAGACCAAAGAATCGCATCACTATTCTAACAATTATAAAATGATTATTGCTACCCATTGAGAATTTTTTGCATTTTTAGCAACATTTTTTGCTAAAAAACGTGACCACCGTGGCAGTCAAAGTGTTAAAATAAAAATATATATTTTCCCCCAACCGTTAATATCAATCAACGTGTTAATATTCAGAAGTGATTGTCGCAATGGCTTAACAATCATTGTCGCTACTGCGAGGTGCATTGAATCAAAGAAAGCGAAAATTTAATTGTCAAAGCAAAGGAACAAAAGCAACTTTACTTAACACGTTGACTGCCGACCATATTTTGCTGTATTAGAACGGCGATGCTATGAAATACTACAGCATTTAACTGAATTACACAAAATCTAAATAATGTGCAGGTATTGGAGACCGTAGGATCGCATCACTACTCTAACAATTATAAAATTATTATTGCTACCCATTGCGAATGTTTTTCATTTTTAGCAACATTTTTTGCTAAAAAAAGTGACCACCGTGGCAGTCAAAGTGTTAAAATAAAAATATATATATGAAATATACAACCGTTGATGTCAATCAACGTGTTAACATTCAGGAGCGATCGTCGCAATAGCTTAACAATCATTGTCGCTACTGCGAGGTGCAGTGAGTAGAAGAAAGCAAAAATCTCATTGTCAAGGCAAAGAAACAAAAGCAACTTTACTTAAAGAAATATTATATATTTTCTGCCAACCGTTGATGTCGATCAACGTGTTAATATTCAGGAGCGATCGTCGCAATAGCTTAACAATCATTATCGCTACTGCCAGGTGCAGCGAGCAGAAGAAACCGAAAATCTAATTGTCAAGACAAAGAAACAAAAGCAACTTTACTTAAAGAAATATTTTCCTCCAACCGTTGATGTCGCAATAGCTTAACAATAAATAATGTGCAGGCATTGAAGACCGTAGGATCGCATCACTATTCTAACAATTATAAAATGATCATTGCTACCCATTGCGAATCTTTTGCATTTTTAGCAAAATTTTTTGCTAAAGTGACCACCGTGGAAGTCAAAGTGTTAAAATAAAAATATATATTTTCCCCCAACCGTTGATGTCAATCGTATTAATATTCAGGAGTGATCGTCACAATAGCTTAACAATCATTGTCGCTACTGCGAGGTGCAGCGAGTAGAAGAAATCGAAAATCTCATTGTCAAGGCGAAGAAACAAAAGCAACTTTACTTAAAATATATATTTTCCTCCAACCGTTGATGTCAATCAACGTGTTAATATTCAGGAGCGATTGTCGCAATAGCTTAACAATCATTCTTCCTACTGCGAGGTGCAGCGAGTAGAAGAAAGCGAAAATCTCATTGTCAAGGCAAAGAAACAAAAGCAACTTTACTTAAAATATATATTTTCCCCCAACCCTTGATATCAATCAACGTGTTAATATTCAGGAGCAATTGTCGCAACAGCTTAACAATCATTCTCGCTACTGCGAAGTACAGCGAGCAGGAGAAACCGAAAATCTGATTGTCAAGACAAAGGAACAAAAGCAATTTTACTAAAGAAAAAGAAAAATATTTTCCTCCAACCGTTGATGTCTCAATAGCTTAACAATAAATAATGTGCTGGCATTGGAGACTGTAGGATTGCATCACTATTCTAACAATTATAAAATGATTATTGCTACCCACTGCGAATCTTTTGCATTTTTAGCAAAATTTTTTGCTAAAAAAAGTGACCACTGTGGCAGTCAAAGTTTTAAGCAACGGTTGCCGGTATTCAAATCGAATTTCGAATAATCCCTAAGACGTAACGGTTGACAACATTGAATAAGCACCAAAAGAAAGTAAACATCGTGCGCATAAAATTCTCGTGCGTCTCATAACGACGAAAGAGTAAATCGTTGATAATGAAATGTATCTATGTATGAAAGCTTACCTGATTCTTAACCGTTCCCGCAAATTTGAGAACCGTCGTCGACTCTTCATCAGTTTCCTTCGCAGCGGCAGCGGCCGAATTATCATCAGTTTTCGGCCTCTTAGACGCGATAAGCAAAGCAATCAACGGTTCGTCACAGTTTCTTCGCTTGACCCGCAAAATCGCTGCCATCGTCCCGCACCCGAAATCCTGCTCCGAAGTAAACGAGAAATTGCGCGTGATCGAGACAGTTGCTCGCGACTCTCAACGATCACTCAAGGGCAGAGGAGGTTAGAATCGTTTTAGTCAGGCTAGTCGACATATCGATTATTGTCGCACACGTATACACACTGCCCTGGTCAGCAACACAACGCTGTCACACGGCAATAGGAATCCTCGGTATGTTTTCGACTCGGCATTTGCCTTTTTTCCTTGATATTAAACGACTCACGAAGGCCTGAGCACCGCTTTCCGCTTTAACATGAAGCGTTAAATTTTATTCCGAACTATGGCGCAGTCAATATTCGACGCGTTGGCAGGTAAAACTTTATCACTCGTAGCAAGTAGGTGGGGTTAACCAAAGAATAGACGTATACTTCGAGCTGTGCGTTCCTCGTCGTCGGTTGTGAGATATTAACGAATTATTTGGGTCGAAATTTTCCGCGGTCTCATTTTCGTGATTTTGCAGGTGTGTCCCTGGACGGCTCCTCAGTGCAATCTCTTTTGGAGTCGCAGAATCTTATAACCGAGGTCGAACAGTCAGGTAATGAGTACACAGCGGGTGTCGATGTAGTCTGCGCAGACGGAATAAACAATTGTGAACGTCTTGTTTCTCTGGGACTGCCAGCGATAGATCAGGATGAGGAGGACATATTTCAGTGCGGCAAGTGCAAGAGTCAGTTCACGTCGCTCCATATGTTTGTACTTCATAAGAGAACACACAAAAAGAGACAGGAACAGACGGTGGATTTGAGTCAGTTTTTGGTGAGTGACGAGAATCAGGTCGTGGGCCAGACTGCGCAAGATAGCGGCCACGATGGAACGCAGTACAATCCGCAAGAGACGTTTGTTAGGACGGACCAACTTGGCGAACCGATCATACTTGAGGAAGCCGATATGTTATTTAGGTACATCAGTTCCTTTTATTAATTCTGTGAAATTGTGCTAACTGGGCCGATACGGTTTTGTGTAAAGCTCAAATATTAATTCTGTTGACAAGAATATTATTTTAACACTATGCCGTCCGCACGTCTAATCTAGATTTTTTCGTGTCGCATCGGTAGAACTGATTTACATCATTTCGCTTATCGCCAGCGGTTTTTCGAGGTTCTTGTTTACTAGTATCATCATCAGTTCCCATGTCTCAATGCTGTCTCTCTATTTTCTTGAAATTGTGAGGACAGAGATATGTAAATAAGTACAAAATTTTTTTTTATTATATGTTTATCTATTTATTTATATTTTGGTGAATACTTAGATACCGATACTTTTTGTATGGCACCAATGTGGAGCCACCGGACGGCATAGTGTTAATAACAGATTTCTAAGCGATGGCGGCAAAAATGATTTTAACACATTGTTGACCGGTCATGACTTATTTCGTGTTTTTGTGGCCAAACGTTGCTGACTGGTTACGAATAAACTCGTATTTGCACTTGCGTCAGCTGTTTTCATTTTTGAAACGCAGCGCAATGCAGAGTATTTTTGGTATTGAGGTTTTTATTACAATTCTAGTATTACAATTGTAGTGTTTTCATTTTTGAAACACAGGGCAATGCAGAATATTCTTGGTATTGAGGTTTTTATTACAATTCTAGTATTACAATTCTAGTGTTTTCATTTTTGAAACGCAGGGCAATGCAGAATATTCTTGGTATTGAGGTTTTTATTACAATTCTAGTATTACAATTCTAGTGTTTTCATTTTTTAAACGCAGGGCAATGAAGAATATTCTTGGTATTGATAGTTTTAATTACAGATTCTAGTATTACAAAAAATGTTTTCATTTTAACACATTGGGCAATGCAGATTCTTAATTCGTGTTTTTATTACAATTCTAGTATTACAAACACTCAACAACGACGGAACGTTACAGTGAAGCATTTTTCAATCAATTATACGTGACTGCTTTATCTAGTTGCCGGAGTGATTTTTAAGTAAGTTGTAATAATTTGAAAAATGATTGTTTATCAGAAGATAGTTATGAATCTGATACTAAATTCTAGTGTTTTATTTTTTAAATGAAACAAGATATATGCAGAATATTCTTGGTATTGAGGTTTTTATTACAAATCTAGTATTACAAGTTACATTAGTTTGCAGTTTTCATTTTTGAAACGCAGGGCAATAGAGGATATAGCAAAATTTTGTTCATTGTATTCGATTGCATCTGCTTTATTATAAAAAAGTATACTTTTCTTGGTATTGAGGTTTTTATTACAATTCTAGTATTACAAACACTCAACAACAACGGAACATTACAGTGAAGCAATTTTCAATGAATTATACACAAATGCTTTATCTAGTTGTCAGAGTCATTTTCAAGTAAGGTGTAGTAATTTGAAACATGATTGTTTATCAGAAGATAGTTATCAATCTCATACTAAACTCAAGAGCATAATCTAGCTCTTTAAGAGGAAAGCACAACGGAACAAGATATATCTGCAAAACCTCTTGTCTACATCTACGTGTGAATGACTGCTATACAGTTAATCATACGAATAAATATTAAAAGTTACATAAAAGTTTGCAATTGCGTTGGCTATTTTAGTTTTCGAAACACAGGGCAATATAGAATATAGCAAAATTTTGTTCATTGTGTTTGATTGCATCTGCTTTATTATAAAAAAGTATACTTTTCTTGGTACTGAGGTTTTTATTACAATTCTAGTATTACAAACACTCAAGAAGAACAGAACGTGACGGTGTAACATTTTCCAATGAATTATACGCAAACGCTTTATCTAGTTGCCGGAGTGGTTTTTAAGTAAGTTGTAGTGATTTGAAAAATGATTGTTTATCAGAAGATAGTTATAAATCTGATACTAAGCTCAAGAGCATAATCTAGCTGTTTAAGAGGAAAGCGCAATGAAACAAGATATATGTGCAAAACGTCTTGTCTACATCTACGTGTAAATGACTGCTATACAGTTAATCTTACGAATAGATATTAAAAGTTCCATAAAAGTTTGCAATTGCGTTAGCTACTTTAGTTTTTGAAGCGCAGGGCAATATAGAATATAGCAAACTTTTGTTCATTGTGTTTGATTGCGTCTACTTTATTATAAAAAAGTATACTTTTCTTGGTACTGAGGTTTTTATTACAATTCTAGTATTACAATTCTAGTGTTTTCATTTTTGAAACGCAGGGCAATGCAGAATATTCTTGGTATTGAGATTTTTATTACTCAACAACAATGGAACGTTACGGTGAAGCATTTTTCAATGAATTATACGCGAATGCTTTATCTAGTTGCCGGAGTGATTTTTAAGTAAGTTGTAGTAATTTGGAAAATGATTGTTTATCAGAAGATAGTTATGAATCTGATACTAAGCTCAAGGGCATAATCTAGCTCTTTAAGAGGAAAGCGCAATGAAACAAGATATATGTGCAAAACCTCTTGTCTACATCTACGCATAAATTACTACTATACAGTCAATCATACGAATAAATATTAAAAGTTACATAAAAGTTTGCAGTTGCGTTGGCTATTTTAATTTTTGAAACGCAGGGCAATATAGAATATAGCAAAATTTTGTTCATTGTGTTCGATTGCGTCTGCTTTATTATAAAAAAGTATACTTTTCTTGGTACTGAGGTTTTTATTACAATTCTAGTATTAGAAAGTGTCAAGAACGACGGAACGTGACGGTGAAGCATTTTTCAATAAATTATACGTGAATATTTCATATAATTGCCCGATTGCTTTTTTTAAAATAAGTTGTAGTCATTTGGAAAATGATTATTGAAAATGAAATAACAAGCGCATAATCTAGCTCTTTAAAAGGAAAACGCAACGAACAAGATATATGTGCAAAACCCCTTGTCTACATCTGCGCGTAAATGACTGCTGTACAGTTAATCATACGAAAAATTACTACTACAATTTGAATTCATTATGCATGAACAAACTTTATTGAACGTTATGTACATTGTTTCCCTTCCATGTTCAATTACGAAATAATAGCCCGTGACTTGAGACAGCTTTTGCCAAAAAACGAGTCAACAATGTGTTAATAAAAATGATTGTTTCGCTATCGTTAACGCAATACTTGCGAAAAACAATGAAACTGCTTATTTTAAATTAATGAGTATAATAACCAATTGCCTGTTTGCACAGTATGGATCAAGAAGGTGCCAGTTACTTTACGACTGATTCCACATTCAGTGTTCCAATTATATTGAGTACTGAGAGTCTAGATACCTTCGCGAACACGACGATAACGACAGATAGCGATCCGTTAAAAGACGAATCCAGTGAAGTACCTCAAGTGTTGCAGACGGAAGTTTCGCAAGAAGATAACTTAAGTAACTCCGATAGTTGTAATAATACCAGATTATCCGAAAGTGCAATCTTAGAGTCGGAAAGTACGACGAACCAAGCGCCAAACTTAAAGGTGAGTTGCAAGATGAATCGTAACATATATAGTATTGGGTTGGAGGGAAAGTTCTGTCGTATTTTAAAGAAAATATTCGAATTAATTTATAAAAATATGTGTTTAATATTAATCATAATACATTTAATATGTTGTATGATGAATGCCAAACTCTTCTGCAATTTCTCGACTTGTTAAATGTGGATTATTTTCCAACATGGATAGTAAAACATCATTATCGATCTTGGATGGTCGTCCAGATCGATCACTTTCTTGGAGGCTCAGATCTCCGGAATGAAATTTGCTAAACCATCTTTGACAAGTGCGAACATTTACAATATCTTTTCCAAATACCGCACATAAATTTTTACATGCAACCGATGCGTTGCTTCCTTTTTGGAATTCATGCAAAATGCAGTGTTGTAAATGCAGTTTATCTACTGACATGTTTTTCACTTTAACACTAGATTGCCCGAGATTTCTTGTATACCTATATTGCCCAAAAACAGTCAAAATGACTGCATTGTGAAAAAATAACAAATATGTAAAGAAATTTGTTTAAAATTAATTTTTAATATTTTTTATGTTATTTACAGTTATATAACAGGTTATTAGTAAATATTAACTGTACATATTGACTGTTTTCAATGAACTTAACCCATATTTCCGAAAGCAAGGCAAATTTATTTGATTGTAGGCGCCTACTGCATTCGGTTCTTTTGTCAAAATGAATAAATCGTAGGATTGGCTTGAACTTTTCTCTGGCCATAGTTTTTCTAAAAGATTCGGGACCCCACTTCGCTGACTATAAATAACTCAATTTAAAATTTGTTGCCTCGTAAGCTCCACGAGCATATAGAATCCCAATAAATGCACGTATTTCCGGTAATGATATTGTCCAACCGTTCCGCAAAATTTGGCGACATTCTTCTGTGCATTTTCTTATATGTTTGATAATATAGTTATCTATTATCGACGATAATGCACTGATAAGATTATCTGCCACAATGTTCCTTTTTGCGTAGCCTGTTGGCCCTTTCACACTCTTGAAAATACAAGCAGATGGTATCCTTCCAGGAATACCACCTTCGTCAATTTTTGTCCACACAATACCATCAGCAGCTGTTTCGACCTCCTGAAACGTATTTTCAGTTTCTTCATCAGAATCTGAACTAGTTAGCACCCTACACCTTTTCCTGGGCATATTGATGACACTTTCATTTTCATCATTGGTGATCGACTCTTCATCACTATCTTCAGCGTCAGATGTTTCACTTTGAATATAATCCGCTTCATGACAATATTTGTTGGTGTTACGTATGGTGCATTTAAGTTTTTTCCCGAATATATTTCAAATTTATATGTGTACCCCTGGCCCGAACACAATTTAAATACTTTGATACCGTATTTGTGACGTTTCTGTTTTAAAAATTGCCTGAACTTTATGCGTCCTCGGAAAGGTACTAATGACTCGTCAATACACACATTTTCATCCAAATCGCAGTAATTAGAATAATTTTGGTTCAATATATCGAAAACTTCTCTTATTTTATATAGTCTGTCATTTGTGTTTGCCAAAACCAGGGCAAATTTATTTGTTTGTAGGCGCCTACTGCATTCGGTTCTTTTGTCAAAATGAATAAATCGTAGGATTTGCTTGAACTTTTCTCTGGCCATAGTTTTTCTAAAAGTTTCGGGACCCCACTTCGCTGACCATAAATAACTCAATTTAAAATTTGTTGCCTCGTAAGCTCCACGAGCATATAGAATCCCAATAAATGCACGTATTTCCGGTAATGATATTGTCCAACCGTTCCGCAAAATTCGGCGACATTCTTCTGTGCACTTTCTTATATGTTTGATAATATAGTTATCTATTATCGACGATAATGCACTGATAAGATTATCTGCCACAATGTTCCTTTTTGCGTAGCCTGTTGGCCCTTTCACACTCTTGAAAATACAAGCAGATGGTATCCTTCCAGGAATACCAGCTTCGTCAATTTTTGTCCACACAGTACCATCAGCAGCTGTTTCGACCTCCTGAAACGTATTTTCAGTTTCTTCATCAGAATCTGAACTAGTTAGCACCCTACACCTTTTCCTGGGCATATTGATGACACTTTCATTTTCATCATTGGTGATCGACTCTTCATCACTATCTTCAGCGTCAGATGTTTCACTTTGAATATAATCCGCTTCATCTTCAGATGATAGTTCAGAATTTGTTGCATTTGATTCTATATCGGAGCACTCTTCACTTATGTTCGTTAGCTTTTCCAAGAACTCATTTCTGTTCGACATTTTTTTCATAAAGTTAGGGCGCAAAAGAAATAAAATAAACAACTTGTTAGAACAACACTTTATAAAGATTCGAATAACTAGTACTACTTTAGCTTATTGAGCAACTGGCACTTATCAAGTATACGCCCAAATCGACAATTTATCATGCATCATATTTCAATACAAAGCCGGACAGGTCATATAAGAAATTTACTCAATTCAATAAATAAAAATCTTTTGATTATTTAACCCCTTAACGACGAATGAGGATAATTCGCGACATACTGCTTCGCATGTCGCATATGGGGTTAAAATTGAGTCAAAATGACTGCAATATATACTAGTGCACAAGCACAGTACACAAATAAAAATTGTTGACGGATTTAAATGTGCATAATAACAGGATATATACTATGTAATTATTTTTCCATCAGAAAAAAATTCAGGCGTTAAGGGGTTAAAATTTACCAAGCAGTCAAAATGACTGCTTCTGGGCAATATAGGTATAACACATATATACATACGGAAATGAAGGAGGGCGGAAGTAACTACAATTATTCATAAACCCATTTATATGTTATAGAAAAAGTCACCAAATTCTAAGAAATTGTGTCATCAATTTCATAATTGTTTTTCTAATTGAAATTAAAAAACAGTCAAAATGACTGCCTTGTGCAATCTAGTGTTAAATATCACAAGTAAATGATGAACGGTAAAAAAGGACTCCTTTCATATTATACAGCAGCTATAAAAAACAAAACAAAAAATCCGAATGACTCACTAGTCAGATGTTTTTTTTTTTTACAAGAAAAATTGCCTGCCTATTAAAAATACGTCAGAACTTTCCCTCCAACCCAATATAAAGCGCAGAACGAACAGGATGCATCACTGAATTTTACTCGTTTCCAGTATAAATGCGACTACTGCAATAAGCAATTTGCGAAAAAGTTTTACTGGCAGCAGCACGAACGATCTCATACCGGTGAGAAACCATATCAGTGCGTGGTTTGTGGACGAGCGTTCGCTCAGAAATCCAACGTGAAGAAGCATATGTCGTCGCATAAAGTGTGGCCCGGAACGGCCATACATTCCTTGCCGCCCGAGGTAGAGTGCAAAGTCGACTGAATTTCAACCGCTCGCCATTACGCCAAAGAAAATTAGTCAGTTCAAACGTTTCGGCTTTATTAAAGCAAAAATTAGTAACGTCCATTTTCATGCAAGCCGGCCCACACCCGAAAACTATAATCGAGCTAAAAACGTTACTTGTCGTCGGTAGATTTGAATCCCGCGAAAAGTCTGCGTCCACTATCCGCGTTAGTTGATCTACAGTAAGTTATATCGGATATATCAATTATTAGGCACCGCCAGATGGGAGTATAGACCGTACCTACCACTGTCAGTTCTGCAAGGAGATATTCGATTCGTACAAAGCTCTGAAGGGCCATTTGATAGTCTCTCACCTAGCGCTGAAAGTGTACAAATGCGTGCAGAGTAGTTGTAGCATGATATTCGCCGAGTTGGAGGACTTCCTCGAGCATACGCGCAGTCACAAACGTTTCGGCTTTATTAAAGCAAATATTAGTAACGTCCATTTTCACCAGCACGCCCACTCCGTCCCGAAAGAAGAATCGAGAAAACGTTTCCTTGTCGTCCTTCTCCAACTTGGAAGCTCTGCAGCATCACACGGAAACGACCACTCATGATTACGCGTGTCTGCATTGCGGAAAGAGCTTCTTGATCGAGCGATTTTTGCGAAGGCACCTCAAGACTCACGCCTCCTCGGCGAGATTCGCTTGTGAGGACTGCGGCAAGGCCTTTAAAACTGAGCAATATCTAGCGAATCATAAGTTAATCCATAGCGAAGAGACGCCTTTTCTTTGCCCGGTAAGTTCAAGGGCCCTATTCAATTTTAACACTAGAACTACCGACAATTCAGCAAACCTAGTTCTACCAAAACCAGTCAAAATGACTGGTCTTAAAAAAATACTTAATAATAGAATATTTTTAAATTTGTTGCTTCATTACTTTCTTACGAAAGGAAATCCGTGTTTTATGTAATACATTTTTGGTATTATTAAGAAGTTATTTAATGAGTTAGGATTATCCCTTACGCATTAGTAAACACAATTTTTGATTTTTCATCATGGAAATTAAATGATTAAATTTTAATTTTTACATTTATTTTTATTTAAGAATTTTTATGTTTTTGATTTTTCATCATGGAAGTTAAATGATTAAATTTTAATTTGTAAATTTATTTTTATTTGAGAATCTTAATGTTTTTGATTTTTCATCATGGAAGTTAAATGATTAAATTTTAATTTGTAAATTTATTTTTATTTAAGAATTTTTATGTGTTTGATTTTTCATAATGGAAATTAAATGATTTTTGCGATTGATTACTTATGAAAATGATGTAAGTCCAGTTACAGTTTGTAAATATATATTATTTTAGTTAAATTCATCTAAAAGAAATTTAAGAAACCAATTTACATATTGATAAATTAGTAGAAATATTGCCAGACTTCATTTAATTTATGTTTTTGAATTAATTAATATGTCAACTTTTAACACTAGAACTACCGACAATTCAGCAAACCTACTTCTTCAAAACCAGTCAAAATGACTGGTCTTTCATTTAATAATAGAATATTTTTACATTTTTTCTTCATTACTTTTTACAAAAGGAAATCCGTGTTTTATGTAATACATTTCAACAATTATTTTTATTTAAAGTTTAGGTCTGCAGCAATTTCATTTTATGATTCTAGTAAAATACTTTCATTAGAATTTTCAGAACTTGAAAACACTCGAACACATCTACTTTTACGTAAATTCGAATTATTTTCACATTCGCTTTCTGAAGATTTCTGAACATATTCTTTGTCTAAATCATCATTGTCACTTCTGTCACTATCAAGATTTCAATACCCCACGATTCAATTTCATTTTCTTCTGGTTCATCTTCACAGTCATAAAGTTCACCATCTTCTATATCAGAGCATTCCATTGGTATATCATTCAATTTTTGCAATACTTCACAAGTTTTCAATTGTTTTGCCATTTTCAGGGCTTAGAAAGACTAGAACAAAACTATTTATTATAAAAATGAGTATATAATATTTGTATTTATTTTCTCATCTTGCACTAATTGAAATAATATGTCGTATACTGAATATATTGTTATATGAACAAGAGCATGATGGTCTTCCAGCGGCTGTTATAAACGCACTGATTGAATGCAGTAACAACTATTTGATGGTTGTTTTTACAATGTTGCCTGATATAATACTGTGATTCATTCAAATTCGAAAACAAAATAATAACACATTCTAACAGAATCTTCAAACGTTTTCATTCAGATCTAAATGAACGCCTTAATAAATACCAGTCAAAATGACTGCTGTTGTTATAAGTAACCATAGTATCAATTTATTTTGATTCAAAATAAATAAAACATTTAAAAAATATATTTTACCATTTCTTTAGTTATCACCGCAAGTCATTACATCGTTTCGGAAAAAAATGTAACATAAAGTAGAAATATTTAAATCAAATTGTAAAACCAGTCAAAATAATTGGTGTGGTAGTTCTAGTGTTAACAACAGGTTTGCATTCAGTTTCAACAACACGCTTTCATTCAATTTCAACAACACATTTCATTCAGTTTCAACAACCCGTTTTCATTCAATTCCAATAACACGTTTTCATTCAGTTTCAACAACATGTTTTCATTCAATTTCAACAACACTTTTCATTCAACAACACGTTTTCATTCAGTTTCAACAACACGTTTTCATTCAATTTCAACACGTTTTCATTCAGTTTCAACAACACGTTTTTATTCAGTTTCAACAACACGTTTTCATTCAATTTCAACAACACGTTTTCATTTAATTTCAACAACACGTTTTCATTCAATTTCAACAACACGTTTTCATTCAATTTTAACAACAAGTTTTTATTCAATTTCAACAACACGTTTTCATTCAATTTCAACAAAACGTTTTCATTCAATTTCAACAACACGTTCTCATTCAGTTATAACAACCCATTTTCATTCGGTTTCAACAACACGTTTTCATTCAGTTTCAACAACACGTTTTTATTCAATTTCAACAACACGTTTTCATTCAGTTTCAACAACACGTTTTCATTCAATTTCAACAACACGTTTTCATTCAATTTCAACAACACGTTTTCATTCAATTTCAACAACACGTTTTCATTCAATTTCAACAACACGTTTTCATTCAATTTCAACAACACGTTTTCATTCAATTTCTACAACACGTTTTCATTCAATTTCAACAACACCTTTTCATTCAATTTCAACAACACGAACACATACGTTTCCACTGTACAATGAAGGTGATATTCTTGGTATTTCAGCACTGTCCGGCAAGATTCAAGAGAAAAGATCGACTGGGTCGCCACATGCTCATTCACGATCTGACGAAGAGATTGAAATGTCCTTTTAGAGGATATTTGGGGTGCATGAGCGAATTTTCGCGGCCGGACAAATTAAAGCGTCACCTTCTGACGCACAGCAATATTAAGCGGTTCAGTTGCAGTCATTGTAATCGCAATTTTCATAGAGCGCAAGCCCTGAAGCATCACGAACTGAACAAGCACAGCGTCAAATGTGATATTTGTTCGCACGTAAGTAATGCATCTTTAGTCATCACGTTTGTACTCTGCATCAGAATCAAAACTTTCCAAAACTTGGCAGCGACCTAAAGAAACTAATTGAGCTTATCTTATGTGCAGGCATTCAAAACTAAAGAGCAACTGGTCACTCATAATTGCGACCAATCGGCGGAAACAAAGAAGCACACGAGTTCGCAGTTACCGAAAAAAGCTTCTGGTTCTTTTAAGCCAAGGAAACCGACTCCAAAGAGACAAATGTCATCGAAGACTACGATTGGACTTGCTGACAAAGAAAAATTAGAGAAATTTAAGGCTGATGAAATACAAAGAAAAGTAGGTAGAGTTCATATAATCTATAGATCCTGAAATATATCACTATTAACCCTTTGCACTCGGACATATTTCTTTACGAAGTAGCGAATATAAATTAGGAAGTAGCGAATAAATATTACGAAGTAGCGAATAAAGGATACTCTGCTCAAATCATGTTTTGCATACAACTTTGCTGATACATTTATGTTGAAACAAAGTTGAAATTTTACAGCCTATTCTTTTCGAATGCGTCATAGTTCATTCACCGATGTGCATTGCGGGTTTATTTAAACACATATCGCAGTGATAACTTGTTTATAATATTTCACGTGTCATTTTTTCTGCCGAGCATATACAATGTTTATACAATAACTTGCAGTTTATCATTCAGCCTATTGCAGGAATATATATTGGGTTGGAGGGAAAGTTCTGTCGTATTTTAAAGAAAATATTTGAATTAATTTATAAAAATATGTGTTTAACACTAGATTGCCCGAGATTTCTTGTATACCTATATTGCCCAAAAACAGTCAAAATGACTGCATTGTGAAAAAATAACAAATATGTAAAGAAATTTGTTTAAAATTAATTTTTAATATTTTTTATGATATTTACAGTTATATAACAGGTTATTAGTAAATATTAACTGTACATATTGACTGTTTTCAACGAACTTAACCCATATTTCCGAAAGCAAGGCAAATTTATTTGATTGTAGGCGCCTACTGCATTCGGTTCTTTTGTCAAAATGAATAAATCGTAGGATTTGCTTGAACTTTTCTCTGGCCATAGTTTTTCTAAAAGATTCGGGACCCCACTTCGCTGACCATAAATAACTCAATTTAAAATTTGTTGCCTCGTAAGCTCCACGAGCATATAGAATCCCAATAAATGCACGTATTTCCGGTAATGATATTGTCCAACCGTTCCGCAAAATTCGGCGACATTCTTCTGTGCACTTTCTTATATGTTTGATAATATAGTTATCTATTATCGACGATAATGCACTGATAAGATTATCTGCCACAATGTTCCTTTTTGCGTAGCCTGTTGGCCCTTTCACACTCTTGAAAATACAAGCAGATGGTATCCTACCAGGAATACCACCTTCGTCAATTTTTGTCCACACAGTACCATCAGCAGCTGTTTCGACCTCCTGAAACGTATTTTCAGTTTCTTCATCAGAATCTGAACTAGTTAGCACCCTACACCTTTTCTTGGGCATATTGATGACACTTTCATTTTCATCATTGGTGATCGACTCTTCATCACTATCTTCAGCGTCAGATGTTTCACTTTGAATATAATCCGCTTCATCTTCAGATGATAGTTCAGAATTTGTTGTATTTGATTCTATATCGGAGCACTCTTCACTTATGTTCGTTAGCTTTTCCAATAACTCATTTCTGTTCGTCATTTTTTTCATAAAGTTAGGGCGCAAAAGAAATAAAATAAACAACTTGTTAGAACAACACTTTATAAAGATTCGAATAACTAGTACTACTTTAGCTTATTGAGCAACTGACACTTATCAAGTATACGCCCAAATCGACAATTTATCATGCATCATATTCCAATACAAAGCCGGACAGGTCATATAAGAAATTTACTCAATTCAATAAATGAAAATCTTTTGATTATTTAAAATTTACCAAGCAGTCAAAATGACTGCTTCTGGGCAATATAGGTATAATACATATATATATACGGAAATAAAGGAGGGCGGAAGTAACTACAATTATTCATAAACCCATTTATATGTTATAGAAAAAGTCACCAAATTCTAAGAAATTATGTCATTAATTTCATAATTGTTTTTCTAATTTAAATTAAAAAACAGTCAAAATGACTGCCTTGGGCAATCTAGTGTTAATATTAATCATAATACATTTAATGTGTTGTATGATGAATGCCAAACTCTTCTGCAATTTCTCGACTTGTTAAATGTGGACTATTTTCCAACATGGATCGTAAAACATGATTATCGATCTTGTATGGTCGTCCAGATCGATCACTTTCTTGGAGGCTCAGATCCCCGGAACGAAATTTGCTAAACCATCTTTGACAAGTACGAACATTTACAATATCTTTTCCAAATAGCGCACATAAATTTTTACATGCAACCGATGCGTTGCTTCCTTTTTGGAATTCATACAAAATGCAGTGTCGTAAATGCACTTTATTTACTGACATGTTTTTCACTTTAAATATCACAAGTAAATGATGAACGGTAAAAAAGGACTCCTTTTATATTATACAGCAGCTATAAAAAACAAAAAAAAATCCGAATGACTCACTAGCCAGATGTTTTTTTTATTTACAAGAAAAATTACCTGCCTATTAAAAATACGACAGAACTTTCCCTCCAACCCAATAGAAGGTTGTTCTTGCAGTCGCTAAAATTTTCCTCTCAGTTTATCGACCACGAATTTACTAAATATTAAATAGCACACAGATTATTAATTCTATCTCATTGCCTTAATTGTAAATCCCCGGAAAAATCTTAAGGAAACAAATATTTGAACAAACGTTTTCTGTACATTTTCCTCAGTAATAACACGAAGTATCTTCGTGTCCCCTCAGAATTGATTATTATCCCCTCAGCTAAACTCAAAGCTTTTTTAACTAAAGCTTTGCGAGTTTTCTCTTTAACTAAAACTATTGCTACATCAACTAAATCACGTATTATCGAGTCAACATCACGCCCGACAAATCCTATTGCGGTAAATTTCGTTGCTTCAACTTTTATGAATGGTTTACCAGGGGACAGTCGAGTGCAAATGGTTAACATGACACAGAACACACAATTTACACACTGAAATTGCAGATTACCTCCGATGGGCTAAAACCCAACTTCGAGCACGAATTCGATATCAAGAGAGAAGATAATAATTCGTCTTCGAGGGACATTACCTCAACGATCGAAGCGTTAATGAGATCTGATTCGGCTGACAATGAAATCAAACGCAACACCGATATATATACAATGCAGCAGTTCGACGGATAAAGTTTTTAAATATATTTTTTAACCATATTTAAATTATATATATATATATACATACATATGTATACATATATGCATATGTGTATATATGTATGGACTAGAGTGTAGATACGTGGTCATAGCATGTGCAATGGGATCATTGGCAAACTACAAGTTGCATTTTATAATAGCGTACGATATTTTGTAGTTTACATATCTGTGATAATTGTATTATAAATAACATCGGTATAAGTAACTTATACTTAAACCCAATGTGTTCGTTCAGTAACTCCAATGCTGTTTCGTGACCTTTCATCGACTTCTTCGCCGTTATACGTGATAATGCGGAAAAATCACGAAGGGGAATTATGAATGCGGCCGGTTATATCTTGCGTACTAGAATGCGTGAGGTAACAGATACGGGCTTGCACTGCCGCGATAATGTTCGGAAGGAAGTGGTTATCGAAACCGCAGTTACCATTTCTCTTGGCCAGTCCACAGAGAGTGGCCGTTAAAAAATTCCGCTGAATTCAGTTCAACTGGTGCACACGGGATGGTCGGAGACCTACATTCGTGCTTGTTAACGGGACGAATTTGTCTTTATCGCGTCGCTCTTCTGCGATTGATCAGCTTTATTGCGTGTCCGCTAATTAAGACGAAATGCCTTCGCGGGGTTCTTATCAGATAGCGAATAGAGAGGAGGGAAAAGCTGCGGAACGGGATCAGTCGTATAGGAGTTGCCTCCTTGCGTTGTTATTCTTCTTTTTCTTGTGTATCATTTTAATAGCCGCCTGCTGGCCCTGGAAAAGAGGGAAGGCTTATACGGATGAAGTTGAGGATTACGAGCAAGGAGAGAAGGTAATGTTTTAGTTCATGTTTTTCCGCAATTCTATTACTGATGTTAACACTTTGACTGCCACGGTGGGCACCGATGACCGGCGCAAAAGATTTTACTTTAAGTGCAAAAAAATTCGCCATGAAGCCTATTTGCAATCTTTTAACAGCAATTAATATTGGAATAGTGCTTCAATATTTTGGCTTCTAGCAACTTTGCGTTACCTTCATTTTACACGATTTAATCATACTCTGTAGTATTTTTCTCAAGCGTATTTTGCTATCTTAGAACCGCGATGCGATGAAATACTACAGAATATGATTAAACCGTGTAAAATGAAGGTAACGCAAAGTTGTTAGAAGCCAAAGTATTGAACCACCGTTATAATATTAACACTTTGACTGCCACGGTGGTCACCGATGACCGGCGCAAAAGATTTTACTTTAAGTGCAAAAAAATTCGCCATGAAGCCTATTTGGAATCTTTTAACAGCAATTAATGTTGGAATAGTGCTTCAATATTTTGGCTTCTAGCAACTTTGCGTTACCTTAATTTTACACGATTTAATCATACTCTGTAGTATTTTTCTCAAGCGTATTTTGCTATCTTAGAACCGCGATGCGATGAAATACTACAGAATATGATTAAACCGTGTAAAATGAAGGTAACGCAAAGTTGTTAGAAGCCAAAGTATTGAACCACCGTTATAATATTAACACTTTGACTGCCACGGTGGTCACCGATGACCGGCGCAAAAGATTTTACTTTAAGTGCAAAAAAATTCGCCATGAAGCCTATTTGCAATCTTTTAACAGCAATTAATGTTGGAATAGTGCTTCAATATTTTGGCTTCTAGCAACTTTGCGTTACCTTCATTTTACACGATTTAATCATACTCTGTAGTATTTTTCTCAAGCGTATTTTGCTATCTTAGAACCGCGATGCGATGAAATACTACAGAATATGATTAAACCGTGTAAAATGAAGGTAACGCAAAGTTGTTAGAAGCCAAAGTATTGAACCACCGTTATAATATTAACACTTTGACTGCCATGATGGTCACCGATGACCGGCGCAAAAGATTTTACTTTAAGTGCAAAAAAATTCGCCATGAAGCCTATTTGCAATCTTTTAACAGCAATTAATATTGGAATAGTGCTTCAATATTTTGGCTTCTAGCAACTTTGCGTTACCTTCATTTTACACGATTTAATCATACTCTGTAGTATTTTTCTCAAGCGTATTTTGCTATCTTAGAACCGCGATGCGATGAAATACTACAGAATATGATTAAACCGTGTAAAATGAAGGTAACGCAAAGTTGTTAGAAGCCAAAGTATTGAACCACCGTTATAATATTAACACTTTGACTGCCGCGGTGGTCACCGATGATCGGCGCAAAAGATTTTACTTTAAGTGCAAAACAATTCGCCATGAAGCCCATTTGCAATCTTTTAACAGCAATTAATATTGGAATAGTGCTTCAATATTTTGGCTTCTAGCAACTTTGCGTTACCTTCATTTTACACGATTTAATCATACTCTGTAGTATTTTTCTCAAGCGTATTTTGCTATCTTAGAACCGCGATGCGATGAAATACTACAGAATATGATTAAACCGTGTAAAATGAAGGTAACGCAAAGTTGTTAGAAGCCAAAGTATTGAACCACCGTTATAATATTAACACTTTGACTGCCACGGTGGTCACCGATGACCGGCGCAAAAGATTTTACTTTAAGTGCAAAAAAATTCGCCATGAAGCCTATTTGCAATCTTTTAACAGCAATTAATGTTGGAATAGTGCTTCAATATTTTGGCTTCTAGCAACTTTGCGTTACCTTCATTTTACACGATTTAATCATACTCTGTAGTATTTTTCTCAAGCGTATTTTGCTATCTTAGAACCGCGATGCGATGAAATACTACAGAATATGATTAAACCGTGTAAAATGAAGGTAACGCAAAGTTGTTAGAAGCCAAAGTATTGAACCACCGTTATAATATTAACACTTTGACTGCCACGGTGGTCACCGATGACCGGCGCAAAAGATTTTACTTTAAGTGCAAAAAAATTCGCCATGAAGCCTATTTGCAATCTTTTAACAGCAATTAATGTTGGAATAGTGCTTCAATGTTTTGGCTTCTAGCAACTTTGCGTTACCTTCATTTTACACGATTTAATCATACTCTGTAGTATTTTTCTCAAGCGTATTTTGCTATCTTAGAACCGCGATGCGATGAAATACTACAGAATATGATTAAACCGTGTAAAATGAAGGTAACGCAAAGTTGTTAGAAGCCAAAGTATTGAACCACCGTTATAATATTAACACTTTGACTGCCACGGTGGTCACCGATGACCGGCGCAAAAGATTTTACTTTAAGTGCAAAAAAATTCGCCATGAAGCCTATTTGCAATCTTTTAACAGCAATTAATATTGGAATAGTGCTTCAATATTTTGGCTTCTAGCAACTTTGCGTTACCTTCATTTTACACGATTTAATCATACTCTGTAGTATTTTTCTCAAGCGTATTTTGCTATCTTAGAACCGCGATGCGATGAAATACTACAGAATATGATTAAACCGTGTAAAATGAAGGTAACGCAAAGTTGTTAGAAGCCAAAGTATTGAACCACCGTTATAATATTAACACTTTGACTGCCACGGTGGTCACCGATGACCGGCGCAAAAGATTTTACTTTAAGTGCAAAAAAATTCGCCATGAAGCCTATTTGCAATCTTTTAACAGCAATTAATATTGGAATAGTGCTTCAATATTTTGGCTTCTAGCAACTTTGCGTTACCTTCATTTTACACGATTTAATCATACTCTGTAGTATTTTTCTCAAGCGTATTTTGCTATCTTAGAACCGCGATGCGATGAAATACTACAGAATATGATTAAACCGTGTAAAATGAAGGTAACGCAAAGTTGTTAGAAGCCAAAGTATTGAATCACCGTTATAATATTAACACTTTGACTGCCACGGTGGTCACCGATGACCGGCGCAAAAGATTTTACTTTAAGTGCAACAAAATTCGCCATGAAGCCTATTTGCAATCTTTTAACAGCAATTAATATTGGAATAGTGCTTCAATATTTTGGCTTCTAGCAACTTTGCGTTTCCTTCATTTTACACGATTTAATCATACTCTGTAGTATTTTTCTCAAGCGTATTTTGCTATCTTAGAACTGCGATGCGATGAAATACTACAGAATATGATTAAACCGTGTAAAATGAAGGTAACGCAAAGTTGTTAGAAACCAAAGTATTGAACCACCGTTATAATATTAACACTTTGACTGCCATGATGGTCACCGGTGACCGACGCAAGAGATTTTACTGAAGATCCAAAATATTCGCAATGGGTATTATTGTTTTATAAATGCAATTGTTACTACAATAGTGATGCGATTTTTTGGTTTCCAATACCTGCACATTATTTATATTTTGCATAATTCAGTCGAACGCTGTAGTATTTCATCGCATCGCGATTCGAACATAGTAAAATACGCATGGCAGTCAACGTGTTAAAAACCGGCACTGCGAAGCGGGTAATACGAGTGACGTGAAGTTGATAAAACGTGTTGTAATGTCCTGTGATTGATAAAATTGTAACATTGTAGCAATATAACGATGATTACGCGACTACATCTGCAAGACCAATACACACTTCCACGACAGCGCCATCGGAAAATGATTTTTCACCTTTCAAAGTCGACCAGGAACCTTTTGAAGATTTGCAGAATGCGACTGATAGTGTTGAGAGCACTACAGTGATTGCGGATAATACGGAAGCCGTGTTCAGTTCTACTGTAAATAGCACACCACAAGTGTTTGCAAGATTTCGGCAAGAAGAAGATGTTACCGAGGAGACTACAACTGTATCTGAAGAATACGAAGAGTTTCATATCAACGAAACAACTGAGACTATCACTACCGAGCGTGAAAATTTCTTTAGTCATATATTAGGTATATTATATGACCACACTTCTGAAACGTGGAACACGACCGCAGAGATTGAAGAAACCGAAACCACTTCTTTTGATAATTTCACGTCTTCACCCATTTTGATCGATAATAATAATGATACTGAAGAAACATCTACCATGAAAAGTACGACCGAAAGTTTAGTCGAAGAAATTGTAAATACTACAGACGATTCAGCAAATCGTACACATTTCTTCAGCACGACTCTAGGTACAATATTGGATGAAAATGTGACTACTTCGGCTGAAGAAGTGCCGACTACGGTTGAGAATATAACAGAAACTACTGTGTCTACGACTGAGTTTCTGACTACCACAGAATCTAAAACTTCGGTTGATATATTGACACCTTTTACGCCAACTTCGACAACCACGACAACCCCAACCACCATGACAACCACGACGACCACAACGATGAAAACGGTAGAAAATGAAGAATGTATGACCGGTCATTGCAAACAAACTGCTGCTAGAATGTTGTCCCGCATGAATCATTCTGCCGATCCTTGCGACGATTTTTATGAATACGCTTGTGGCGGAATGGAAGCCGATCCACAAATGATTGACTTGGATCTAGCTGGTCAAGCCTATAAACGTCTGAAAGGTAAAGAAGCAAAACTTTTAACACTTTGACTGCCAAGCGTATTTTGCTATATTAGAACGGCGATGCTATCAAATAGTACAGCGTTTGACTGAATTGTGTAAAATGTAAATAATGTGCAGGTATTGCAGACCAAAGGATCGAATCATTATTCTAATAACAACTGCTTTTATAAAATAATAATTGCTACCCATTGCGAATATTTTGGATCTTCAGTAAAATTTCTTGCGTCGGTCACCGGTGACCATCATGGCAGTCAAAGTGTTAATGGTTTGGTTTTGTTCTGAAATAACAATGCAGAATTGATAGGAAATATTTGACATTTTCAGAACAAATGCTCAAAGAGAAAAGTCGTGGGGAGTCATCAGTTTTCAGTACTTATTACGACAGTTGCATAGATTACGAAAGGACTGTGAGTTTAGCTGAAAGAATAGAGCTAGGTATTTATGCATTGATTACTGCAATTTTTCATATTATACCGGGAATCGATAGCAGGGCTTATACGCTTTCTCATAATTAACTGTTTCAGTGAAGAAAGAACTAGATAAAATTGGAAAGTTCTACACTATCGCTTCATGGCCTAGTAATTATACAGGCATCACCGATTTAATCGCTAAGATGCTGTTGCACAATAGGTAAATTTTATTATGCAAGGTATGAACGTTTGAATGTTTCATGAACTAACCCGAGGTGTTAATTACATTTTAAGTGCCCCATTGTTTGACGTTGTAACGGACGTTGACGAGTATCAGACAGATAGACTCACCCTTAGAATTGAACCTGCATCTTACCAGAACAATTTTCTTGCTGTTGAAAATATCGACGATTCTTGTTATGCAAGTGAAGACCAACTAAAAGAGCCTTATGTGGACCTTGAGACACTTTATACTGACTATAAATCGTGCAAGGTACTGATATCAATGAAAGTATTTTAATCCCTATCCTATTGGGTTGGAGGGAAAGTTCTGTCGTATTTTTAATAGGCAGGTAATTTTTCTTGTAAATAAAAAAAACATCTGGCTAGTGAGTCATTCGTTTTTTTGTTTGTTTTTTATAGCTGCTGTATAATATAAAAGGAGTCCTTTTTTACCGTTCATCATTTACTTGTGATATTTAAAGTGAAAAACATGTCAGTAAATAAAGTGCATTTACGACACTGCATTTTGTATGAATTCCAAAAAGGAAGCAAGGCGTCGGTTGCATGTAAAAATTTATGTGCGGTATTTGGAAAAGATATTGCAAATGTTCGTACTTGTCAAAGATGGTTTAGCAAATTTCGTTCCGGGGATCTGAGCCTCCAAGAAAGTGATCGATCTGGACGATCGATAATGATGTTTTACGATCCATGTTGGTAAATAATCCACATTTAACAAGTTGAGAAATTGCAGAAGAGTTTGGCATTCATCATACAACACATTAAATGTATTATGATTAATATTAAACACATATTTTTATAAATTCATTCAAATATTTTCTTTAAAATACGACAGAACTTTCCCTCCAACCCAATATTTTCTATCCACATAATCTTTCAATGTTTTCAATTTCAATTGTTTTTCTCATTAGAACGACACTGGGGAATTTGTAACTTCCATCACCGAAGCTTTAACCGAATTAGGCGTATTTAGTGAGCTAAATAATACTTATAACATTTCGCAATACATAAGTGGAACGGTTATTAACATCGACTTCGAGATAATACATGGATACTTTGCGGTAAGTGAAATTTCCGTTTTACGCTCTCCAATTTTCTTTTCACTCATCTCGATGACTTTCAGCATTACCCATCCGAGAATGATATGCGGAAAGCGTATCTGATGAAGGAATACACTAATGTTTCTTTTAAAAACCTGGAAGCTCAATGCAAACTGGTACGAAGTGTCTGATGCGTGTCAATTTTACACTAAAAATGGAACTTTCGAAAATGAAATTGTAACACTTTGCAGGTGAACTGGACTCAACTGATTTTGCTACTCACCGGATTTCACGTCGAACCGCAAGGTTTGATACAAGTTTACTTCCATGACTCGATGATAAAGGGACTCCAGGCTTTGGAGAAATTCGCTGAGCAGAATATAATGAAACTGCATAATACTTTGTTAGGGTTGTTCGCTCGCAACCTTTACGACGAGGTGATACGGAAATTTCTATGGATTGCAATTAACCCATTGACTGCCACGCAAATTTAGCGCGTCTTGCCCTGGGTGCCACGTTTTATTTTAAAGAAGACATAAAGTTTTACAAAATATAATAATATTAAGTTACTGATACAATATTGTAATGGCATTTACAGTATCTTCATTGAAAAAAAAGCACTACGAGATAACTCGTAGCTGCCAGTTTTGGTACAGACGCTTACTACGAGATATCTCGTAGTTGGCAGTCAATGGGTTAACACTTTCAAATACTCATCTGATAATTTGCTATTGTTAAATATTTAGATGGTTGTGACAAGAATACGAGATCCAAGTGCTCATTGCCTGCATGTTGCCACGAAACTTTTAGTCCCAGAAGCATCACGTTTGTATCTGTCATCATATTCCCCTGAGGAACTTTTGCAGATAAGAAACACGGTAAAAAACTTAAGGGGATATTCTACTTTCTCGGGTCGAAAAAATCAATTTTTTTTTATTGCCTTATTCGAAAGTATATACTTTCGAGATTATGTCCTTAAATTTGCAGCAATAAATTCGAAAAATTGGGAAAGTTATAGGCCTCGCATCTAACCCACCTCGCGCAGATTGAAGGGTTTTTCTCTTTCGGCGATCTTTATTTATTCTAAGAAATTATCTAATTCTGGAAACGATTTAAAAGAGAAGATCACCCAAATGTAAACATTGCATTGGTAAACATTACGAAGGAGTGTGTTCCGTGCACCAAAATAACATCTAAATATCATCTTACCCTTGACCTTGACGATGTCTGTTATGTTTATTGCTTTCTGAACATGCATTCAGTATTCAAACAGTTTTCAAAAGAGACGCATCGTTTTAATATGGATCGAAAACAAAGTAAATTTGTCAATTTGAGACCCTGTCGTTCGCGAAAAAGAAAGTTTATTGGAAATCAGCGTACAAGTGAATGCAGTTTAGAGTACGCTAGTACATCGGCAGAAGAATTAAAAGAAAATGCTGATCTGCATGTAAACATTGATCCGGCTATGAATTATTGTATATTACAATTTACTACGTAAGAATCTTTTATATACAAAAATTCGATATGCAAAACTTTAAATGCGTTTTTCTCGGTACTATATTTTTTCAACTGGCGTGCATGATTCCAAAAACACTATTCGATCAATCGGTCCGAGATTTTAATATACTATTCTACATACTTATGTTTATTGCTTTCTGAACATGCATTCAGTATTCAAACAGTTTTCAAGAGAGACATATCGTTTTAATATGGATCGAAAACAAAGTAAATTTGTCAATTCGAGACCCTGTCGTTCGCGAAAAAGAAAGTTTATTGGAAATCAGCGTACAAGTGAATGCAGTTTAGAGTACGCTAGTACATCGGCAGAAGAATTAAAAGAAAATGCTGATCTGCATGTAAACATTGATCCGGCTATGAATTATTGTATATTACAATTTACTACGTAAGAATCTTTTATATACAAAAATTCGATATGCAAAACTTTAAATGCGTTTTTCTCGGTACTATATTTTTTCAACTGGCGTGCATGATTCCAAAAAAACTATTCGATCAATCGGTCCGAGATTTTAATATACTATTCTACATACTTATGTTTATTGCTTTCTGAACATGCATTCAGTATTCAAACAGTTTTCAAAAGAGACGTATCGTTTTAATATGGATCGAAAACAAAGTAAATTTGTCAATTTGAGACCCTGTCGTTCGCGAAAAAGAAAGTTTATTGGAAATCAGCATACAAGTGAATGCAGTTTAGAGTACGCTAGTACATCGGCAGAAGAATTAAAAGAAAATGCTGATCTGCATGTAAACATTGATCCGGCTATGAATTATTGTATATTACAATTTACTACGTAAGAATCTTTTATATACAAAAATTCGTTATGCAAAACTTTAAATGCGTTTTTCTCGGTACTATATTTTTTCAACTGGCGTGCATGATTCCAAAAAAACTATTCGATCAATCGGTCCGAGATTTTAATGTATTATTCTACATACTTATGCCTAACGAATGAACCACGGGTGGGTTAATTAATCAATATTTTCTCATTTTTTTCCATCGTAAAAAGACGGAAAAAATGCCATTTTCGTGAACCTAATTTTGGAAAGTCAGTCATTTTGAAAGTTTTCATGCAAACTCTTTCTCCGTGGTTCATGCGATAGTGGTTAGTATGTAAATTAACACTTGGCATGCGGGCAACGTATTTTTACGTTTTATGTAGTCTGTCACTGGAGCGCGGGTCACGTAAAAATACGTATTTAGTTGATTTGGTGTTGTTAGTGGATATCCACGACAAATCTACTAAATACGTACATGAATGTGTGACATTATATGCAGTGTTATTTGCGTTGCTAGACAACGCTTTGCATTTTTTTTCCCATAAGTTATGATTGTTCAGTTACTCGATCTTTTGCTGAGTTATTTCGTCTTCAATCGAATTCTTAGCTCCAGAACGTGTTTTATCAATTTAAAGCTTGATTTTTTATTATTGATTACAAAATTGATCAAATGAGCCATTGTGACAAAGATAGTGATGAAGAAATATGCGCTGACAAATTATCGGACTTTTCGTATGATAGTGTAGAAAATTTTAAAAATCGTTTATTTTAATGATGTTGTAAAAATATCGTTTTTTTTTGTTAAGTAATCATACAGTATATATTTAAGTGTGAAATAAAACAAGTTTCGTTCATAAAAACGAAGTAGTTTTCGATTTACAGCGATTTTTCTGACATTTACTGTCACACTTAAATATATACTGTATGATTACTTAACAAAAAAAAACGATATTTTTACGAAATCATAAAAATAAACGATTTTTAAAATTTTCTACACTATCATACGAAAAGTCCGATAATTTGTCAGTTTCTATTTTCGATAAGAAAAAAATTAACGAAAATCAGTAAAATTTTTCGATGAGAAAGTAGAATGTCCCCTTAATAACTGTATCAAATATCGTATTTTATAAATAGCTCAACTGAATTTACAGATATACTGTACCCCAAACCCACAAAACTCCCAAGTATACGTCATCGATAAAGAATTCAAGTGTAGTTCTTCAGATTTTCAATGTATTGTCATAACGTGAATTGTAAAATATCTTGCACGCAATTGTACGAGCAGCATATCGATTAATTTTTGTATATCCTATCGTTCTACAGGCAAGTGTCATGTTCAACGAAATAAAAAACACCCTGACCTTGAAAATTGAATCTGCTGACTGGCTTGACGAATCCGATCAACAAACTCTGGAGAAAAAAATTCGCGATCTAAAACTCGTCGTGCCCACCCACATAAAATTCAATGACAAGTGGATATCGAACGTGACTATGGTAATAATAACATCTATACCGATCGACCTTTATAGACTTTAATCTCACTATACGTATATACAGGCAGACTTGTCCGACAACTACTTTGAGAACTCGATGATCCTGAGGCAACAATACAGGACAACGATGTACGCTGATCTCAAGAAAAATCCTCGTGATGATAAGCATATGTACGTTGTAGACAGAGTATCACAACTAATAACGTGTGCTTCAATCGTTTTATTTGCCATTCAACAACTCTTTTTTTCTTCCAGTTGGACACACTATGCGACCCCATATTCGTCGAGAGCCACGGCAATTTATTCTTTAAATATAATTATATTACCACTTGGGTCCATCGACTGGTCATTGCTGTTAAAAACCGATTCCGCTGCGTATGGCTATCTGGCACGGGCCACTCTCGGCAATGTCATTGCTAAACAGATCGCTCATCACTTCGATGCAAATGGTAACAACGGGAGTATCGCGTACATTAATATTATTAGAAAGTCGCAGCGGCTAATCTCATAACATTCGACATTATGAATTGTTCTTAACCCTCTACAACGCATGCTAGTTCGATTTGTAACGTAACAGAGACAAGTAGGACTTCGAATACTTGAGGGTACATTTAACACGTTGATTGCCACGGTGGTCATCGGTGACCGACGCAAAAGATTTGATTAAGAATGCAAAAAATTCGCAATGAAGTCTATTTGCAAGATTGTAAGAGCAATTTATATTGTAACGGTGCTTCAATACTTTGGCTTCTAACAATTCTGCGTTACCTTCATTTTGCATGATTTAATCATACTCTGCAGTGTATCATCGCATAGCGATTCTAAAATAGCAAAATACGTAAAAGATTTTACTGAAAATGGAAAAATTCGCAATGAAGCCTATTTGCAATTTTGTAAAAGCAATTAACACGTTGACTGCCAAGCGTATTTTACTATATTAGAACGGCGATGCTATGAAGTACTACAGCGTTCGACTGAATTACGCAAAATGTAAATAATGTGCAGGTATTGGAAACCAAGGGATCGCATCACTATTCTAATAACAACTGCATTTATAAAACAATAATTGCTACCCATTGCGAATATTTTGGATTTTCAGTAAAATCTCTTGCGTCGGTCATCGGTGACCATCAGGGCAGTCAAAGTGTTAATATTGTAACGGTGGTTCAATACTTTGGCTTCTAACTTTGCGTTACCTTCATTTTATACGGTTTAATCATATTCTGCAGTATTTAATCGCATCGCGATTTTAAGATAACAAATACGCTTGAGCAAAATACGCAAGATTTTTGTAAAACTGCAAAAAATTCGCAATGAATCCCATTTGCAATCTTGTAAAAGCAATTGATATTGGAACGGTGCTTCAATACTTTGGCTTCCAACAACTCTGTATTATCTTTATTTTGCGCGATTTAATTATACTCTGCAGTATTTTATCGCATCGCGATTCTAAAATAGTAAAATACGGTTGAGCAAAATACACAAAAGATTTTACTGAAAATGAAAAAATTCGCAATGAAGCTTATTTGCAATTTTGTAAAAGCAATTAAGACGTTGACTGTCAAGGGTATTTTACTATATTAGAACGGCGATGCTATGAAATACTACAGCATTCGACTGAATTATGCAAAATGTAAATAATATGCAGGTATTGGAAACCAAAGGATCGTATCACTACTCTAATAACAACTGCATTTATAAAACAATAATTGCTACCCATTGCGAATATTTTGGATCTTCAGTAAAATCTCTTGCGTCGGTCACCGGTGACCATCATGGCAGTCAAAGTGTTAATATTGTAACGGTGGTTCAATACTTTGGCTTCTAACAAATTTGCGTTACCTTCATTTTACACGGTTTAATCATATTCTGCAGTATTTTATCGCATCGCGATTTTAAGATAGCAAATACGCTTGAGCAAAATACAAGATTTTTGTAAAACGTTGAACCATTTCAATCTTGTAAAAGCAATTGATGTTGTAACGATGTAATCATATTTTGCACGATTTATTTAATCATATTCTGCAGTATTTTGTTGCATCGCGGTTCTAACATAGCAAAATACGCGATGACCAGCGCAAAGAATTTTACTAGAAATGCAAAAAAATCGCAATGAAGTTTATTTGCACGATTGTAAAAGCAATTGATATTGTGACGGTGCTTCAATACTTTGACTTCTAACAACTCTGCGTTACCTTCATTTTACACGATTTAACCACTTGCGCTATAAAGACGCGCCACGCACGTCGAGATGCTTTTATTCCAAAGCCGCCAGCGACATGTATACCACGTCGATAGGTATTTGTCGCAGAAGCAAAAACGACGTGTCTTTTACATAGACGCTGCTACTACATCAATAGCTGCTACTAGGCTTTATGGCAAATTTTTTGCATTTATAATAAAATCTTTTGTGCCGGCATGTTATATTGTAGAGCGCGGCAGCCGAAAATTAAATCGTAGCGCAAGTGGTTAATTATATTCTGCAGTATTTTATCGCATCGCGACCCTAACATAGCAAAATACGCGAAAGATTTTACTGAAAATGAAAAAATTCGCAATGAAGTCTATTTCAAGATTGTAGACGCAATTGATATTGGAGCGGTGCTGCAATACTTTCGCTTCTAACAACTCTGCGTTACCTTCATTTTGCACGATTTAATCATATTCTGCAGTATTTCATCGCATCGTGATTCTAACATAGCAAAATACGCGAAAGATTTTACTGAAAATTAAAAAATTCGCAATGAGGCCTATTTGCAATCTTGTAAAAGCAATTTATGTTGTAACGGTGCTTCAGTACTTTGGCTTCTAACAACTTTGCGTTACCTTCATTTTGCACGATTTAATCATATTCTCGAGTATTTCATTGCATCGCGATTTTAACATAGCAAAATACGCGGTGATGAGCGAAAAATATTTTACTAGAAATGCAAAAAAATTCGCATTGAAACCTATTTGCAATTTTGTAAAAGCAATTAATATTGGAGCGGTGCTTCAGTATTTTGGCTTCTAACAACTCCGCGGTATCTTTATTTTGCATGATTTAATCATATTCTGCACTATTTCATTGCATCGCGGTTATAACATAGCAAAATACGCGGTAACCAGCGTAAAATATTTCACTAGAAATGCAAAAAATTCACAATGAAGTTTATCTACAGTCTTGTAACAGCAACTGATATTGGAGCGGCCCTTCAATATTTTGGCTTCTAACAACTCCGCGTTATCTTTATTTTGCACGATTTAATCATATTCATTGCATCGCGGTTCTAACACAGCAAAATACGCGGTGACCAGCGCAAAATATTTTACTAGAAATGCAAAAAATTCGCAATGAAGCCTATTTGCAATCTTGTAAAAGCAATTGATATTTGAACATTTAATCGCATTTTGCAGTATTTCACTGCATCAAAGTTCTAACATAGCAAAATACGCTTGGCAGTCAACGTGTTAAGGATAAGTTATTAGAATTTTACACTGCGCTGTAGAGGGTTAGTTATTTGACAATGTCTTCCTATGAACTTCTTAGGCATCTATTATTGGAACGGCACCCGCTCCACCACGTATTCATTACTACGCAACGAATCCGTGAGCTTGGCCTTTGAGGATTACATCAACTGCCATACGAACGTCCTCGACGACCATCCGATAAACATGACTCTGCAGAGTACCGGACAACATGTAACGTTTAAGGTACCGTACACGAACTCGCAGGAACCTCATGCGAACACGTCAATATACATCGAGTAATAACGCCTACAGAAGAAAAGCTAGCGATTCGAAATGTTTCGCACGTCGTATAAGAACTCTGCAGATCTGCCCGATTCCGTTAAGAACGAGCTGTACAATTATGATATCCAGACAACGTTCCAGGTCTCACAATTGACGTTGAACGAACGCTTGTCCGACGTCATGGGACTCAGGCTAGCCTACGACACTTTGGCTCGACGCACGTCAACGACAACACAAACGCTTCCATGGTTACGGCTGAATATCAATCAGTTATTTTACATCGCCTACGCTCAGGTACTCGTATTAATAATAAACTTAACGACGTATCTCAGCCTCCTAAAGTAAAAACAACGCGCGGTAAAAGATTAACCCTTTGACTCCTATGGAGCAGAAATCTATCCTTATAGACCTATAGATATATTTCAAATGGAAATGAAGAATTACCATTAGAATTTAGTCGCGCTTTACGTAATCAATCAGCAGAGTTCCCAGTAGTGAAAATTTCGGCCGGAAGTGCTCAGCAATCAAAGGGTTAAACTTCGAAAGCGCTTGTCAGCGATAATTGAAGAGCTTCTAGTGGGGCATTCGCAAAATCTCGCATGGATGCTTTTCGAACGAACACCTAAATATCTTCGTTGTTCGACAGATTCTCTTAAAAGCTCGAGGTATTTAGGTGTGCGTGTTTGAGAGACCTACCCTACGTGTCATGTTGTTTTCACAGATGTACTGCACGAAGACACCCCTCGCAGCCTCGTACATTTCTATGCACGAGAGCGAAGAATTGCCGAGTCGCGTAAAAGTGCATGTCACGGCGATGAACGATAGACTTCTCGGTGAGGCGTGGAACTGTCCTGTGGGTTCAGAAATCGTCCCCAGCGGATCTTGCAGCGTCTTCCCTTATCTCAACTTCCAGGAGATGGAACTCAGTCCGGTGTAACCGACGGAAAAAGACGTTCGCGAATTTGAAAGTCCTGCGCTGTCGACTGCGAGCAGTTTAGCGCTTACGTCTTTTCTCTGTCGAACGGATTTCCAAACTGTTCTACGCTTAATTCTGAAGAACAGCACGTGTGCTTCTCTTTTATTATTCTTTCATAGATCTCTGCCCCCGTTGGGAAACACTCATACGCGGCATACATGCAAAACGTGCCAATCCGATAAAATTTATACTCTCTCACTTCTCGCTCGCTTTCTCACACACTCATTCGCATCTTCCTCGTTTTAACCATAGAGACGGTCGAGGGTTCGCATGACCTTGTACGACTAGAAAGTTTGATAATGTCTAACAGTTCACCGTTTGGTTGACTTTACGCTGGCACCGACTCTCTCACAGTTGCTTCTTCTCCAATGTATGAAGAGACCTTGTGTTGCGTGCCAGATCCTCTGAAACACGATATCCGACGAGTTTATTATCCGATCCTTTGACAGAAGCTCTTCTTCAACCAATGACGAACTGAGTCATGACATTTTTATTATTGCGGATTATGCGCTTATGAGCGATGTATTATGAGACATTTAGACGTTAACACAATCTCGTTACATGATCGACTTTACATTATTCATCTCAGCGACTCTTCATCGGTTAATAAAATGTACAGAATGAAAAATGAATATTCCAATAAACAGTTCTCATAAATACCTGCTTCGTCATAATCATCTACATAGCATATGTAAATGTTCGCACAGTGAATTAATAAATAAATGAATTAATACGAAAACACAGAAAGAAAGAATTACTTTTTAACTTGCAAAAAATCATTCCAACGCTACAGGCCAAAAAGTCCGACGTTCTCAGTATAATGATGCGTTTTTCGTGTTTAGTTACAGTTAATCAAATTGTCAGCAACCCAGTACGCTGATGGTGAATGAAAGAAGCGCTTCAGCAACTGCCTTATTGTCTTTTTTTTTAATTAATGGCGAACCTACCACTACAAGAAGACACATCCACACGGCACTTGTCCAGAAGGGTGATGGACTCTTTTGTAGCGGCTTTCTTTTCGGTCTGAAATTGACGAGCGTCATGCGAAGTGCCAAACACGACAAAAAACAAAGGCATTTGTCAATTGAAATCCTGTTAGTTTACACGTTGAGCACCGTGGAGTGTGCACGGTGACGACAACATACCTCGAAGTATTGATGCCACAGAACACAGCCATAAACACATAGAACAGAGACTAGAGACTGGCAAAGCAGCCATAAGAGAATATTTAGTGCCTGAGTGCGTTCAAATAAGGCAGCACCATGGCGTATGCAAAGGAGTGCTTCTGTTACCATGATTGCCCCATACACCCAACACTGAGTCCCTACTCTACTACATGTCGGATCAGTCACGTACATATAGTACTGCCTACAAGTTCCAAATCAATTATTCCTCTTTAGTTATCTCCAACATTCAGCCGAATTTCATTAGTTCATTGTCAATCATAGTGCTTGACGTCAATGAGTATTTTATAAAGTTTGAAGCGTTCGTGTTCTGAAATATTTTCTTTGCCCTACATTTGACCTTGCCGGTTAAACTCACCTGACTGACGGTGCCACGATCACCCCAATTAGCACCAGTCTGGAGACAACAAATGGGTGCGACGGTGGGAATTCGTACACGTGTTTCAAAAAGAACGTATTGAGTTCTGACACCTGCCAGAATATGACCAACTGGCAAAGAGCAACGAATCTCATGTGCGTACATGTTGGGTCCAACCATCTAACAGAAGTCCAGCTCCCAGGCGTGAATTGGAGTACCGCCCTTTTCAATTTGCCGGTGGTACTCTCAATGTCACGTATACTGACCCATTTATACTCCCTCATTTCCAGAATTGAGCATATCTTTAGTCCTACCCAAATGCCCAATCCATTGCACACCAGAACGTCTAATATCAAGGCGTCCCACCAGCATTCCACGAAATTTGGAAGTAAATGAGCGAACGCAATCTCCGTCACTTCCCACATGACGCTAATAGCCCAAAGAATACCGAGGTGCCTTATTAAAATGGCCTTGAAAGTCCAACCCAGGAAGTGGGCCAAAGCAAATACGTCCAGATGATTCCATATCTTTTCTATGTTAACGTCTGAACAATTCACTCCGTACTCCTTGTCCATGTCTATGTGAAACAACGCTAGGCCTGGATCTATCCAGACGAAGATCTTCCTGACCGTAGCGTAGTTTTGGAACAGCATGAACAGGAGCCCCATTAAGTACAGGACACTACAACCAAACACGATTCTCCATACGACTGGATGCGGCCTCGTAAATGGCCCATTGGGGAATGTTAGGACCGATATTATGAGGAAGAAAAATATGACACACAACATTCCAGCCCACATGTTATCCTCGATGTTCGTCGTATTCCTAGGGGAAAGTATGTCGTTACTAAAGCTCGACAGAAACGTCAGTTGGCTACTTTAACGTAAGCATTATACGACAGCGTGATACCAGGTTGTTCAATAAGTTTTCTTGGTTGATAAGAGACGGCGTTGCTACTAGTCCAAATTTGTTTTTGTTTTGTTGGTTCACTCTTCTTGACTGAGAGGGATTTAGTAGAGGCTCTACACATCTCATTAGGCAGTGTGACTCATATTTTAAATGAAATTTTGAGTTTTGAAAAGCTGTGTGCACAATGGGTGCCGCATTCGCTACAATTGAACAAAAACACATTCGAATGTGACTTTCTCAACAACATTTGGAGCGTTTTAAAAAGGGTAAAGTGGATTTTGTGCATCGATTCATCACTATGGATGAGACTTGGGTCTATCACCGTGATCCTAAATCAAAACAAGAGGCTAAAGAGTCGTGTGAACCTGGTTGTTCGGCTTCGAAATGAGTTCGTGTCCAGAAATCGGCCAAGAAGGTTCTGGCATCAGTTTTTTGGGATGCGAAAGGAATTTTATTTGTGGATTACTTGCAAACTGATAAAACAATTAATTCTGAATATTATTGCAACCTTTTGGACCAGTTGAAGGAAAAAATTCGTGAAAAAAGACCTGGTTTGCAGAAGAAAAAAATCCTTTTTCATCAGGACAACGCACCGTGTCACAAGAGCATTTTGACAATGGCTAAAATCCATGAATTAACACATTGTTGACCGGCAATTTTCGGCAAAAGCTATCTCAAGTCACCGGCTATTATTTTGTAAGTGAACATGGAACACAACGATATAAATATACCTTCAATAAAGTTTGTTCATTGTGTTCAAATTGAACTTTGGACATACATTTTATAAAAAACTTCTAATATTTTTTGGTACGATTAACTGTATTACAATTAGTTTACAAAGATGTAGACAAGAGGTTTTACACATATATCATTTTTCATTCAATTATCCTTTTGAATGCTTTATATAGCCCTTGTTATTTCATTTTAAGTTAATCATTTGGAAATTGATTATTGAAAATGATATAACAAGGGCATACTATATAAAGCATTAAAAGGAAATTGATAAAAAAAGATATATGTCAACTCTTGTCTACATTGACACTTTCTAATACTGCTGTAATTAATCATGCCAAGAAAAAATATTAAAAGTTATATAAAATTTATGTCCAAAGTTCAATTTGATATTCTATTATGCACGAACAAACTGTACTGAAAATTATTTACATCATTTTACTTTCATGTGCAATTACGAAATAATAGCCGGTGACTTGAGACAGCTTTTGCCGGAAATTGCCGGTCAACAATGTGTTAAAGTTCGAATTGTTGGATTTGGCCCCCAGCGACTTCCATTTGTTTCCAGAATTCAAAAAATGTATGCGTGGCAAGCGTTTTTCGTCAAATGAAGAGGTCATAACGGCTGTTGAAGCGTATTTTGCAGACTTTCCGGAATCTCACTTCAGGGATGGGATCCACAGATTGGAGGATCGTTGGAGCAAGTGCATTAACCACTTGACATACAATGACGTCTCGGAAACGTCATTCATTTCATGTGCAAATGTAGACTTTGACGTCTCCGAGACGTCAAGAATTATCCTCGGCGAAAACTGGGAAGTATACTATTAGATTATCTGTTTCGGTCGTGCATCGATGCTGTTTTGTTTAGACTGTTTAACGTTGACTGGCGTATTTTTTTAGAACGGCGATGCTATGAAATACCTTTCTGAATTACAAAATGTAAATAACCTTATTGAATGTTATTCTGACAATAACTGCATTTATAAAATAATTATTACTACCCCGAATATTTTCGATCTTTCAAATCTCTTACCGGTCACGGACGCCAACGTGTTAAGAGGCTTTTCCCCTTTCAACAGTACCTTATTGAATGTTATCGGTATTTAACCCTTTTTTTACTACGGACGACTGTAGTCGTATAGTATATTTACCATGGACCTCTTGCCCCGCATGTTGCCTTTTTTTAGAGAGCATAGCATCGTTGCACGTGTCTATTCTCAATCAATCGTGCCTTCCGTCAGAAATGTTCTTTTCCTTAACAATTTGTTATCGAAACATTTTTAAGCGTAAGCATAAGTTCAAATTGTGGACAGGACCGCCGTAGCGAAAGGGTTAAATTAACACGTTGGCTGCCGTGGGGGTCACCGGTGACCGGTGCAAGAAATTTTACTGAAGATCCAAAATATTCGCAATGGGTAGTAATAATTATTTTATAAATGCAGTTATTGTTAGAATAGTGATGCGATTCTTTGGTCTCCAATACCTGCACATTATTTACATTTTGCATAATTCAGTCAAACGCTGTAGTATTTCATAGCATCGCCATTCTAATACTTCAAAATACGCACGGCAGTCAACGTGTTAAATGGTATATTACGGACGCGTCGACGTGCATTTTATTTGTATGTCAAGTGGTTAATGTTCAGGGAGATTATACTGATGAATAATAAAGTGTATTTTGAACCATAACACTGTGCGTTTTTCTTATCGAACGACAAAACTCATTGATCAACCTAGTATAGACTGCTACAGAACTACGTGAGAATGTTTTACCTGGTGAACGCAGAATAGACAACGGCGCAGATGGAAATGAGGAGAAGCGTGATGGTGTGGGGCTTGTAAAAGAACTCGATCGAGATATCATCGACCGGCCTCTCATTGATATTAGGAAAACTATCCGTGCCAGCACGCAGTCTGTGCCCTTCATTGTTGTCCGCGCTACCCCGGCAATTTCCAACCTCACTGTCCTCTCTTTTTCGCTGCCGATTTATCAGCGTGTCACCCTCCTGCTCCTCGTTCGTGGTCATTTTCGCGAAATTCGGTCGAGCAAACTCAGACTCGCCTCTCGATCATCTCTCGACACGCCAGTCCCGAACTTCTGCTCTGGCTTTTCGTTTGCAGCTTTTCCGCGCAACCTTACTACGGGACCTGGCTATATATCATCGCCTGATTTCAGCGCAAAGGTGGCGGAACGCGGGCACGAAAGTCGTTTGAAGGAATTCCGACGACTCACCTTGATTAACACCTCGTCCGCTGTTAATTAATTCCTTCTGTTTAAACCCCGAACGCTCGTCGACGTGCACACGCTCGTCAACGATGCAGTTCAAATTTTAATTGCGACCCTGCAGCAGTGCAATTTTTACGGCTCGCTTCGAGATGGAATTCACGTTCAGCGCTGTTCTCAGAGGTCAAAACTACCGACGGACACTAAAATCGTTGGGCTTTTAACCTCTGTGTGGAAAAGTTTGTGTCCGTGCTACTTGGAATTTGAAGAATGAAAGAAATTATAAATGAAAATTTTCATCGAAACCATCTTTTCTTTGATAATGTTAATTGAAATGAGAAACGATCTCTGGGTTTAATGAGGTAAAAATAAATGATCTTTGCGAAACTGACGAATGTGACGAGGCATAACAAATTGTTTTATTTCAAACAAAAAGCGTCTGAAGCTGTTTGGGAGGGTTGGGAGAAAGTTTACGACACAGTTCTTTTTCCGGATACATGTATTTTGAAATTCGTACCCAAAAGTTCAGAATTCCGCGATATTATAGGACGACGTCACGCTGGGCAAGTAGTGAATGAACTTCGAGTAGCTGTGACTACAAAAATCAATGTACATAATCATCGTGGATAAAATTCTCGCGACACACATTATTGAGACGATACCAGCGATTCGAATAAATTAGAAATCGCGCATTTTCCCGTCCCCTGCTCTCGTTAGTCTCCGAACACGTTGTCGTTGCTTTAATTTAGAGTTCGCCAAACTGACGGGAAGCACATCCGATTTTAACAGATACGGCGTTACCTCAGTATATACATCAGAATTGTGAGCAAAGGAAACCTTTTACGAGGATGGCGACTCTGAACGAAACAGTCAGTGTACAATCTAAGAATCTTAGGTTGGCTTTCAACCCTTTCGCTACGGCGGTCTTTTCCACAATTTCACTTTACGCTCACTCTTAAAAATGTCACGATTATGAATTTTTTAGGAAAAAAACATTTCTGACGAAAGCTACGGCTGATTGAGAATAGCAACAATACTATGCTTTCTAACAAAAAAAAGCAACATATGGAACCAGGGGTCTATGATAAAAGTACCAAGATGGACTGTGGTCGTCGTACATAAGTAGCGAAAGGGTTAAACATTTTTCCAATAGTCGTCGCCGATAATTAAACTGCGCACAGATATCGAAGATAGATAGAGGTACCTTAATCAAAGTACATTTTTCGTTGGCGACTGAATGAAACAGTCAGCGTACAATCTAAAAGTCTTAGGTTGGCTCTCAACCCTTTCGCTACGGCGGCCTTTTCCATAATTTCACTTTTTTACTCTTAAAAGTATCACGATTATGATTTTTTTTGGAAAAAAAAAACCTTTCTGACGAAGCTACGGCTGATTGAGCATAGACACAACAATACTATGTTTTCCAACAAAAAAACGCAACGTACGGAACCAGGGGTCTATGACAAAAGTATCAAGATGGACTGTGGTTGTCGTACATAAGTAGCGAAAGGGTTAAACATTTTTCCAATAGTCGTCGCCGATAATAAAACTGCGCACAGCTATCGAGAATAGATAGAGGTACCTTAATCGAAGTACATTCTTCGTTGGCGACTCTGAACGAAACAGTCAGCGTCCAATCTAATAGTTTTAGGATGGCTTTCAACCCTTTCGCTATGGCGGTCTTTTCCATAATTTCACTTTATGTCACGATTATGAGTTTTTTAGGAGAAAAACATTTCTGACCAAAGCTATGGCTGATTGAGAATAGGCACATGCAACAATACTACGCTTTCTAACAAAAAAAAAAGCAACATACGGAACCAGGGGTCCATGATAAAAGTGCCAAGATCGACTGTGGTATATAAGTATCGAAAGGGTTAAACATTTTTCCAATAGTCGCCGCCGATAATTAAACTGCGCACAGCTATCGAGGATAGATAGAGGTACCTTAATCGAAGTACATTCTTCGTTGGCGACTCTGAACGAAACAGTCAGCGTACAATCTAAGAGTCTTAGGTTGGCTTTCAACCCTTTCGCTACGGCGGTCTTTTCCACAATTTCACTTTATGCTCATTCTTAACACTAGGTTTACGGGACCCGTCAATTTGACGGATTTCAAACTTTGAAATGAAACACGGAAAAAACCATAGCAATAATCTTAACTACTTTGCATCGTAAATTCATAATTTCATTAAAAGTGTTTATAAACACAATTATTATTTCCTTAAGTTTTCTAAATTTTGAAATTTGTATGTGATATATTTATCTCTACGAAACCCGTCAATTTGACGGATTTCAAACTTTGAAATGAAACACGCAAAAAACCATAGGAATAATCTTAACTACTTTGCATCGTAAATTCATAATTTCATTAAAAGAGTTTATACACACAATTATTATTTCCTTAAGCTTTCTAAATTTTGAAATTTGTATGTGATATACCTATCTCTACGAAACCCGTCAAATTGACGGATTTCAAACTTTGAAATGAAACACGCAAAAAACCATAGCAATAATCTTAACTACTTTGCATCGTAAATTCATAATTTCATTAAAAGAGTTTATAAACACAATTATTATTTCCTTAAGCTTTCTAAATTTTGAAATTTGTATGTGATATATCTATCTCTACGAAACCCGTCAAATTGACGGATTTCAAGCTTTGAAATTAAACACGCAAAAAACATAGCAATAATCTTAACTACTTTGCATCGTAAATTCATAATTTCATTAAAAGAGTTTATAAACACAATTATTATTTCCTTAAGCTTTCTAAATTTTGAAAATTGTATGTGATATATCTCTCTCTACGAAACCCGTCAATTTGACGGATTTCAAACTTTGAAATGAAACACACAAAAAACCATAGCAATCATTTTAACTACTTTGCATCGGAAATTCATAATTTCATTAAAAGAGTTTATACACACAATTATTATTTCCTTAAGCTTTCTAAATTTTGAAATTTGTATGTGATATATCTATCTCTACGAAACCCGTCAATTTGACGGATTTCAAACTTTGAAATGAAACACGCAAAAAACCATAGCAATAATCTTAACTACTTTGAATCGTAAATTCATAATTTCATTAAAAGTGTTTATAAACACAATTACTATTTCCTTAAGCTTTCTAAATTTTGAAATTTGTATGTGATATATCTATCTCTACGAAACCCGTCAATTTGACGGATTTCAAACTTTGAAATGAAACACGCAAAAAGCATAGCAATAATTTTAACTACTTTGCATCGTAAATTCATAATTTCATTAAAAGAGTTTATAAACACAATTATTATTTCCTTAAGCTTTCTAAATTTTGAAAGTTGTATGTGATATATCTATCTCTACGAAACCCGTCAATTTGACGGATTTCAAACTTTGAAATGAAACACGCAAAAAACCATAGCAATAATTTTAACTACTTTGCATCGTAAATTCATAATTTCATTAAAAGAGTTTATACACACAATTATTATTTCCTTAAGCTTTCCAAATTTTGAAATTTGTATGTGGTATACCTATCTCTACGAAACGCGTCAAATTGACGGGTTAGCTGATAACGCAAACAATCCTTATATATTTGCTTCGTTTGTAAAATTATTCCTTCAATAGTAAATATAAGAGTGAAAGAAAAGTCTAAGATCCCCCCAACTCATTATCTCAATAGCGCCTCGATAATCTGACAAAACAAATTGTGTGGCCCTGGTGTCATGTTACTTCGTATTGAACGAACTCGCTTACCAGAGTGATATATCTCTCTACGAAACTCAATTTGAGCATGCAGCAGACTAAATGTCGTATCGAAAAGATATTCGGAAAAAAATCTTGACTTATTAATAGTTTATTTTTACGTGAAGCCTTATATTGTTCAACTCAGACTTAGTTTGAATAGATTGATTTTTTAATGTAAATACGTATTTTCACCTACTCGTCAATTTGACGGGTGCTCGTAGAGATAGGTATATAAGAAACGCCCGTAAACCTAGTGTTAAAAATGTCACGATTATGAATTTTTTAGAAAAAACATTTCTGACGAAAGCTACGGCTGATTGAAAATAGCCGTAACAATGCTATGCTTTCTAACAAAAAAAGCAACATACGGAACGAGGGGTCCATGATAAAACTGCCAAGATGGACTGTGGTACATAAGTAGTCAAACTTTCAAGTAGAAAGTTCACTTTACGCTCACTCTTAAAAATGTCACGATTATGAATTTCTTAAGAAAAAAACATTTCTGACGAAAGCTACGGCTCATTGAGAATAGACGCAACAATACTATGCTTTCCAATAAAAAAAAGCAACATACGGAACAAGGGGTCCATGATAAATGTACCAAGATGTACTGTGGTCGTCGTACATAAGTAGCGAAAGGGTTAAACGTTTTTCCAATAGTCGTCGCCGATAATTAAACTGCGCACAGCTATCGAGGATAGATAGAAGTACCTCAATCGAAGTACATTCTTCGTTGGCGACTCTGAACAATACAGTCAGCGGCCAATCTAAAAGTCTTAGGATGGCTTTCAACCCTTTCGCTATGGGGGTCTTTTCCACAATTTCACTTTACGCTCACTCTTAAAATGTCACGATTATAAATTTTTTAGGAAAAAAACATTTCTGGCGAAAGCTACGGTTGATTGAGAATAGATGCAACAATACTATGTTTTCTAACAAAAAAACGCAACATACGGAACCAGGGGTCTATGATAAAAGTACCGAGATGGACTGTGGTCGTCGTACATAAGTAGCGAAAGGGTTAAACATTTTTCCAATAGTCGCCGTCGATAATTAAACTGTGCACAGCTATCGATGATAGATAGAGGTATCTCATTCGAAGTACATTCTTCATTGGCGACTCTGAATGAGGATAAATAAAGGTACCTCAATCGAAGTACATTCTTCGTTGGCGACTCTGAACGAAACAGTCAGCGTACAATCTAAAAGTCTTAGGTTGGCTCTCAACCCTTTCGCTACGGCGGTCTTTTCCACAATTTCTCTTTACGCTCACTCTTAAAAATGTCACGATTATGAATTTTTTAAGAAAAAAACATTTCTGACGAAAGCTACGGCTCATTGAGAATAGACGCAACAATACTATGCTTTCCAATAAAAAAAAAGCAACATACAGAACAAGGGGTCTATGATAAAAGTACCAAGATGGACTGTGGTCGTCGTACATAAGTAGCGAAAGGGTTAAACATTTTTCCAATAGTCGTCGCCGATAATTAAACTGCGCACAGCTATCGATGATAGATAGAGGTATCTCATTCGAAGTACATTCTTCGTTGGTGACTCTGAATGAGGATAAATAGAGGTACCTCAATCGAAGTACATTCTTCGTTGGCGATTCTGAACGAAACAGTCGGCATACAATTTAAAAGTCTTAGGTTGGCTCTTAATCCTTTCGCTACGGGGGTCTTTTCCAGAATTTGCCTTTATGCTTACTCTTAAAAATGTCACGATTATGAATTTTTTAGGAGAAAAACATTTCTGACGAAAGGTACGACTGATTGAGAATAAACGTCACAATACTATGCTTTCTAACAAAAAAAAGGAACGTACGGAACAAGAGGTCCATGAAAAATGTGCCAAGATGTGGTCGTCGTACATAAGTAGCGAAAGGGTTAAACATTTTTCCAATAGTCGCCGTCGATAATCAAACTGCGCACAGCTATCGAGGATAGATAGAGGTATCTCAATCGAAGTACATTCTTCGTTTTTCTCTCTCATTTTTCCATTTCCTCACACAACGATCGTTCTTATCCTTCTTCTGACATCACGATAACATCGTTTCTTCCCTTTCCAAGGTATGATAATAATGGCAAAGAAATGACGAAGGAGACAGTGAGATGGGAGCTTGGAGCGGGATCATTTCTTCTCGCTTGCTTAGCAGAACTTCCACCGGTTTCCGCACTCATTGCACAGTACAAAAGTGGTCATTGGCTCGTCGGCTGAGCGCGTTTGTACTTGATTGTAAGTGCAGTTACGCTTTTTGCACTTTCCGCATTTCAGCAGGTCCGTCTTCGTGCCCTGAACCGTTGCTAGTTGAGCGTCATTGATGGCTTCCTTTTTGAACTGCTCCCGAAGCTGCTTAATTTCGTCGCTGGCCATTTCCTCCGCCGTCATCACGGCCAGTCGGGCAGGAGTTATGGCGCCCACCATGAAATTCGTCCGCAAATTCGGATTCTTCACGTCGCGCAAATTCGCCACTCTGCTTCGCACCTGGTCAAGTCAAACGATTTCTTAAATTGTACGTTAGTTCAGTAGTTTAAATGGGTGGTGCACGAAGTGTGAACATTCAAATTGCAAGTTATATGGCTCGTAAAAGTAAGGTATGAAGTAAACAAACTGAACAACGTGGGGCTGATAAGATATAGGTGAAGTCGGTAAATGGGAACAAATTACTTAAGACATTGCTAATCTATGAAGCTACAGTGTGCAGAAGACTTCCGTATAATGCGAGTTCCTACAACGCATTAAGGATATTGCGACTGTTTTTCTTTTTAATGCGATGTTTGTATAACACATACACAACTGCATAATAAACTGGAAAATAAAGGAAATTCGCTATATGCTACAATTAAACGTAACATACTCGCTATTTCCATCGCTACCGATTTCTTCTGTTTCATAATTTCCTGTAATGCGACTTCATACAATGCGTAACGTATTACCGACGTTATACGGGAATCTACCGCATAATGTTCCAAAGAATATCGGAATAAATTAAAAAGCATAAAACATTGTAATTCTTCACGAAACTAATAGTCAACCTTGATTATTAGCTTTCGAAAATTTGCCACGTCTATTGGCAACTTCTTGCCAACATTTCGCGGGAGTTCCAGTCCTCTACTAAACCTTTGCAGTAAGTTGCTAACAGACAGTTTGTCAGCCAATAATCTAGGTTTGATGTGAGTTAAATAAAGAATTAGGGTGTTTTATGCACTTGTACAATTTACTCTGATATTTTTCACAAACGTTCCAGTCCGCATGATCAAAGTTTCGGTGTTCGGACACTAAGTATCTGATTGAAACATCTGCGAAACGTCGACAGCAAATTAACAATAGATAAGCAACTATCCGGACGCCAATAATAAAACATCGGCCACAAGCGACCCAAATGTAAAATATTCAACCTTAGGTGTATTAAGAGATATTAACACATTGACTGCCATGGTGGTCACTGATGACCGGTGCAAAAGATTTTACTAAATGTGCAAAAAGTTTGCAATGAAACCTATTTGCAATCTTGTAAAAGCAATTGATATTGGAACAGTGTTTCAATACTTTGGCTTCTAATAACTTTGCGTCACCTTCATTTTGCACGATTTAATTATACTTTACAGTATTTTATCGCATCGCGGTTCTAAGATAGGAAAATATGCATTAGCAAAATACGCAAAAGATTTTACTACAAATGCAAAAAATTCGCAATGAAGCCTATTTGCAATCTTGTAAAAGCAAATGATATTGCAACGGTGCTTGAATACTTTGGCTTCTAACAACTTTGCGTTACTTTTCCTTTGCGCGATTTAATTATAATCCGCAGTATTTCATCGCATCGCGGTTCTACCATAGTAAAATACGCGGTGACCGGTGCAAAAGATTTTACTAAAAATGTAAAAAAATCGCAATGAAGTCTATTTGCAATCTTGTAACAGCAATTGATATTGTAACGGCGCTTCAATACTTTCGCTTCCAATAATTCTGCATTACCTTCATTTTGCACGATTTAATCATACTCTGCAGTATTTTATCGCATCGCGGTTCTAACATAGCAAAATACGCGACGACTGGTGCACAAGATTTTACTAGAAATGCAAAAAATTTGAAATGAAACCTATTTGCAATCTTGTACAAGCAATTGATATTGTAACGGTGATTCAATAGTTTAGCTTCTAACAACTCTGCGTTACTTTCATTTTGCACGATTTAATCATACTCTGCAATATTTCATCGCATCGCGGTTCTAATATAGCAAAATACGCAAAAGATTTTACTAAAATTGAAAAAATTCGCAATGAAACCTATTTGCAATCTTGTAAAAGCAATTGATATTGGGACGGTGCTTCAATACTTTGGCTTCAAACAACCCTGTGTTACTTTAATTTTGCACGATCTAATCATATTCTGCAGTATTTCATCGCATCGCGGTTCTAACATAGCAAAATACGCGGTGACCAGCGCAATATATTTTACTAGAAATGCAAAAAATTTGCAATAAAGCCTATTTGCAATCTTGTACAAACAATTGATATTAGAATGGTGCTTCAATACTTTGGCTTTTAACAATTCCGCGTTACCTTAATTTTATAAAAGCAATAGGAAAATACACGGTGATAAAAACGCAAAAAATTTGCAATCTTATAAAAGCAATTGATATTGGAACGGTGCTTCAATACTTTGCGTGACGTTCATTTTGCATGATTTAATCATATTCTTCAGTATTTCATCGCATCGCGGTTCTAACATCGCAAAATACGCTTGGCAGTCAATGTGTTAATGGCCTCTTTTGGTTGTATAGCTTTTATAATATAATATCTCTTAAAACATGATCACTCAACTAATTCCGGTTTGAATTTCGAGTATTGACCAATGCCAAGAAATTTTAATTACCCGATTTTTGTATCTATTGTCGGTGTTTTTGAATTCCGCGTAAATGCACTCCTCGAGTTCCTCGGCAAGTTCTTCTGGAGTGCCGCATCCGTCAATCGAATTTCCTTCTACTCGCAACGCTGATGCTAGAAGTTCCCTGCATTTTAGTCTGACAGCATCGGTCGTTGTGGGAGCGGGGAAGGAAGTTTGTTTCCTCTGGACATCCTTGCTTGGCTTGTCCTCCTTCATTTTAACATCGCTGCCGTCCGCTGTGTCTTTGTCCTTCTTCTGGTCATCCTCTTTACTCTTCTCTGACTTTTCTTCCCTCTTCTTTGAATTATTCGATGAAGTTGAATCTTTGTCTTTGTTGGAGCCTAGACATAATAGAAGATTCAGGTTAAATATTCGTGTTTATAACTTTTGTTGCTTTCCGTTACATATTATTTCACAGTTGTGCCTTTTATTTTAAGGTATATATCAGTTTACATATGTTATTTGTTATTTGATATCGCATAAATGTACATTATCTTTCAGAAAACCATCAAATTTATCTGAATCTGCATATAACAGGAAATGTATTTCAAATATTTGAGTTTGTAGCTTTTGTTGCTTTCTGTTACATGTTATTACATATGTTATTTGATATTAGATGTCGCGTAAATGCACATTATCTTTCCGATAACCATCAAATTTATCCGAATCTGCATGTAATAGAAATTTCAAATATTTGAATTTGTAGCTTTTGTTGCTTTCTGTTACATGTTATTATATCGTTACGCCTTTTAATTTAAGGTATATATATTGTTTTACACATGTTATTTGTTATTTGACGTTGCATAAATGCACATTATCTTTCTGATAACCATCAAACTTATCTGAATCTGCCCATAACAGAAACTGTATTTCAAATATTTGAGTTTGTAGCTTTTGTTGCTTTCTGTTACATGTTATTACACGGTTACGCCTTTTAATTTAAGGTATATATATTGTTTTGCACATGTTATTTGTTATTTGATGTTGCATAAATGCACATTATCTTTTCGATAATCATCAAATTTATCTGAATCTATACATAACAGAAAATGTATTGCAAATATTTGAGTTCGTAGCTTTTGTTGCTTTCCGCTACATGCTATTTCATGGCTATTCATTTTTGTTTACATTATATTTTGATTGACTCATGTTGGATATTATTTGTGGTCATTAAAAAATGCAATAACATACGACATCTTTTCAATAATCACAACATTTAAATGATGTAGTACTGTTTCCACTTATACTCACCGGATAAGAACTTTTTCCAGTTTTTTATTAGCGTCTTTGATAACTGAATGACTTCATCGTCTCTGCTCGACTTCCTCAACGCATTTACAGTCATGCCAATCCTAGTTTTTGTCAGCAATTCCAAGTCAACCGGCAGTTTCTGTAATATTTTGAGCAGCTCCAGCGCTTGTTCCTGCCCCTGCAACAGATTCCATTTCAAACCATCAGCAACCTTCCACCGTCATCCCAAAACAACCGTCGCTCAACCAATCCCACAGTTTTCATTTAAAAGTTCAATACCGCATGAATAAATCATCGCACTGACACCAACAACGCAGATAACATACATCGCTCACTCTCATTATAATGCTAAATTTGGAGTACGCTACGCTAGAGAGAATCTAAATGTACACTATGATCCTACCGAATACTTCAGTCCATGCACAAAGCACCGGCCGCCCGCGAATTCTTATCTCTCACGAATAACACCATATTCTGAACGGAGGACACAAGATAAACATCGTTGCACTCTGTTAGAACGGGCAATTTTCTAATGTTAATAGGTGGGCACTTCCTCCCTGGAGTGATACCTCCCGAGATATCGGATCGCGGCGAATACACAATCTAACTTTATTTTACTCACTTACTCACCGTCCCGTCACCGCTCGACATCTTATTGAGCTTCTTCTGAATACGCAGAACTTCTTCTTCCGCGCTCATCGTCAAACGTTTTAATTAGGCTTCGCGGACGAGAACCCGCTATAAACACATGCAACGCTCCGAACAACAAAAACCTCCCTGCTCCGTTTGGCGACCGCCGTATGCGTACGCAGGTTACGCGGTCAGATTGGAAACCAGATATGTGTTGAAGAATCAACTGGCGACGCTGGCGTCCCGGCGGTGAGCGGCAAAGTTACCTGGGAAAGCGCCAAATTACGAGTATAGTTTAGGGTGTTGAATCGGAAAAGCGACAAAGGTAGTTTTATACGGTTCTTATAGCGGCTGAAGGCAATTGTTAGTTTGTTGAGCTGTGGTATGAATATTCTGTTGAAGAGTCCGTGGGTTGCGATATGTTTTTAGTGATGGATGTGTATCAATATGATTATCTTATTGACATGTTGACTGCCAAGCGTAGTTTGCTGTGTTAGAATCGCGATGTGATCAAATACTGTAGAGTATGATTAAATCGCGCAAAATAAAGGTAATGCAGAATTGTTAGAAGCCAAAATATTGAAACACCGTTCCAACATTAATTACTTTTATAAGATTGTAAATTGGCTTTATTGTGAATTTTTTGCATTTTTAGTAAAATAAAAAATAAAAAAGTAACAAGGAATAAAAAATAGAAAGAATAGTTTTAGTAAAACAAAAAAATGAAATATTGCAGAGTATAATTAAATCGTGCAAAATAAAGGTAATGCGAAGTTGTTAGAAGCCAAAGTATTGAAGCACCGTTCCATTATCAATTGTTATTCCAAGCTTACAAATAGACCATTGCTATTTTTTTTTTGCATTTTTAGTAAAATAGAAAAAAAGTAAAATAAATATAAAAAAATAGATAGAATCGTTTTAGTAAAATAAAAAAATGAAATACTGCAAAGTATAATTAAATCGTGCAAAATGAAGGTAACGCAGAGTTGTTGGAAACCAGAGTATTTAAGCACCGTTCCATTATCAATGGTTTTTCCAAGCTTACAAATAGACCATTGCTATTTTTTTTGCATTTTTAGAAAAATAAAAAATAAAAAAGTAAAACAAATATAAAAAAATAGATAGAATAGTTATAGTAAAATAAAAAAATTAAATACTACAAAGTATAATTAAATCGTGCAAAATGAAGGTAACGCAGAATTGTTGGAAACCAGAATATTTAAGCACCGTTCCATTATCAATTGTTTTTCCAAGCTTACAAACAGACCATTGCTATTTTTTTTGCATTTTTAGTAAAATAAAACATAAAAGAGTAAAATAAAAATAAAAAAAATAGATAGAATAATTTTAGTAAAATAACAAAATGTAATACTGCAGAGTATATAAATATATCGCGCAAAATAAACGTAATGCAAAGTTGTTAGAAGCCAAAGTATTGAAGCACGATTCAAATATCAATTGCTTTTACAAGATTGGAAATAGGCTTCATTGCGAATTTTTTCATTTCTAGTAAAATAAAAAATAAAAAAGTAAAATAAACAGAAAAAAATAAATAGAATAATTTTAATAAAATAAAAAAATGAAATACTGCAGAGTATAATTATATCGCGCCAAAATGAAGGAAATGCAGAGTTGTTAGAAGCAAAACTATTTAAGCACCGTTCCAATATCAATTGCTTTTACAAGATTGCAAATAGACTTCATTGCGATTTTTTTACATTTTTAGAAAAATAAGAAATAAAAAAGTAAATAATAAAAATAAAAAAACAGATGGAATAGTTTTAGTAAAATAGAAAAATGAAATACTGCAGAGTATAATTAAGTCTTGCAAAAAAATGTAATGCAGTGTTGTTAGAAGCCAAAGTATCGAAGTACCATTCCAATATCAATTGCTTTACAAAAAGATTGCAAATAGACTTCATTGCGATTTTTTTTACATTTTTAGTAAAATAAAAATTAAAAACAGATAGAACAGTTTTAGTAAAATAAAAAAATGAAATACTGCAGAGTATAATTAAATCGTGCAAAATAAATGTAATGCATTGTTGTTAGAAGCCAAAGTATTGAAGTACCATTCCAATACCAATTGCTTTGCAAAGAGATTGCAAATAGGCTTCATTGCGATTTTTTTACACTTTTAGTAAAATAAAAAATAAAAAAGTAAAATAGAAATAGATAGAATAGTTTTAGTAAAATAAAAAAATGAAATACTGCAGAGTATAATTAAATCGTGCAAAATAAACATAATGCAGAGTTGTTAAAACCCAGAGTATTAAAGCAACGTCCCAATATCAATTGTTTTTAGAAGATTGCAAATAGACTTTATTGTGAATTTTTTCATTTTTAGTAAAATCTTTTACATATTTTGCTCAAGCGTATTTTTCTATCTTAAAACTGCGATGCGATGAAATACTCCAGAATATGATTAAATCATGCAAAATAAAGGTAATGCAGAGTTGTTAGAAGTCAAAGTATTGAAGCACCGTTCCAATATCAATTGCTCTTACAAGATTGCAAATAGGCTTCATTGTGAATTTTTCGCATTTCTAGTAAAATATTTTTCGCTGATCGCCGCGTGTTTTACTATGTTAGAACTGCGATGCAATGAAATACTGCAGACTTTGATTAAATCGTGCAAAATAAAGGTAATGCAAGTTGTTAGAAGCCAAAATATTAAAGCAACGTTCCAATATCAATTGCTTTTACAAGATTGCAAATAGGCTTCATTTCAAATTGTTTGCATTTCTAGTAACATTTTCTGCGTCGGTCACCGCATATTTTGTTATATTATAACCGCGATGCGATAAAATACTGCAGAGTATAATTAAATCGTGCAAAATAAAGGTAATGCAGAAATATTAGAAGCCAAAGTATTGAAGCTCCATTCCAATATCAATTGCTTTTACAAGATTGCAAATAGGCTTAATTTCAAATTTTTTGCATTCCTAGTAAAATTTTCTGCGCCGGTCACCGCATATTTCGCTATGTCATAACCGCGATGCGATGAAATATTGCAAAATATAATTAAATCATGCAAAATAAAGGTAATGCAAGTTGTTAGAACCCATAGTATTAAAGCACCCTTCCAATATTAATTCCTTTTACAAGATTCCAAATACGCTTCATTTCAAATTTTTTGCATTTTCAGAAAAATCTTTTGCGCCGGTCACCGGTGACCACCGTAGTAGTCAACGTGTTAATATTTTATGAAACCCTTCACATTGCACGCTAGCGTAGAGACGTAAAATTTGTAACCTGGGCGTTTGGCTCATTTGTCAATTCTGTGGCTTTTAGTGTGAGACTATCATGGGCCAGATGTCGTTTGTAAGGCTAGTATGTTACTTTTGTTTGCCGGCGTAGACACGAAGGAATTACAGGTTTATTAGGTCGGTGACTGCGTGCCAGCGCGCGAGATGTTTGATATATGTTTCGCTTCGTTTTGTTGCTTTGGTAGACATTACTTAAGTGTCAAAAAAATCGTGAGTCTTAATTAGTCATGCTCAGTCACATGTACGAATTGTTAAGTCCAAAGTTCGTCGATAATGAGGTATTATTGTGAGTTTCGATTTCAGGTTCACTTGTAATGAGCTCGAAAGCGAAGAGTTGTTACATTCATAGTGAAGATAAATCACTGCTTGCTGTGTATCTGCCGGATTCCGAACCAGTTTTTATTGGACGATCGCCAGAGACGAATATTACTGATTCAAAATGCTCAAGACAGCAAGGTTATACATTACTACATAATACGCTAGAATAAGTATTTTATTCTGTCAAACTTATTGACAATCTACCTAATGTTTACTACTATTTAGTTCGCTTGTGTGCAAACTATGCTGATTACATAGTATCCGTTCAACAAGTGGGTGCAAGACCATGTGGATTAAACGGTTTCAAAACCCTTAAGGATGTTAAACTTGTCGCAAAGCATCATGATCGACTGCAGGTGTTGTACGGTAAATACGCTTATCAAATTGAATTCAACCCCCCACCTGTGGATGCGTTTAAAGAAACGTCAAAGAAAAGATCTCATAACAATGAGGAGGAATTAGAAAGTGTGGAAACTGCTTTCAACTCTCATAAAATGAGGAAAATGGATAAGGTGGTTGATGCCAATAAGGATCGAATGGATGCGAATTCGAAGACTGCACAAAATAGCAAGGAGAGTTTGAATAGTACAACCACTACGAGTATTGAAGAAAGTAGTAGTAGCGTAAACTTAACTCAACGATGGGAGCATATTATTAATGGAGAATTGTACATATACAACCCAGAAACATTGCAGCATAGACCAAAAGTAATTAAAACGTTATTTGTAACAATATGATTGTCCGTGCTCATATGTTTTATGTTAATGTTTTATTATTCAAGGTGGCAGTGTATGATATGGATGGAACCTTAATCACAACAAAATCTGGATTAGTGTTCCCAAAGGACTATAATGACTGGCAAATTCTGTATCCAGAAGTTCCAGGGAAACTTAAAAAGTTACACGCAGACGGGTATAAGATCGTAATCTTCACAAATCAAAGTGGTCTCTCAGCGGGAAAGACTAAAATTGGTGACTTCAAGAAAAAAATAGAAAGAGTTGTACAGAAGCTTGGTGTTCCAATACAGGTACAGAAGATGCAATTAAATTTAACCCTTATCAGTCGCTAGCTTTTCATACGCGATTCTCACTAGGTTGTAGCTGGTTTCAGTAAATATGCGAAAATATTCAGTATTATAAGAATAACATTTTTATTAGAAATTACTTCTTTTTTGAAGGTGTATTGCAAATTTATGAGTTTAAAATAATTATTTATAAGTTTTTAACGTATGATATTTTTTTAAACAATCTCCAATATGAAGGAATGGTTTTCTGTTGTACGTTTCACAGAAGTATACTGTTGTTTTCCTTCCTCCAGGCAATTTACGATTTTATGGGCAATAATTTTCTTTTCTTATGATGCAATAAGATCGGATTGCTAGTCTCATTACTAGAATGAACATAATTTTGAAAACTGTTTTTGAAAATTTAACGACTATCACCATTATTGAAATTTCCACAATTTTCTTTATTCATTTTTGGGCTCAATATATTAAAAATTTAGCATAAAAGGCAGTGATATATCAGTGGAGATGTCAACTGCCCCTTCGCTGATGCTTAATTCGCAAGTCAATCGTGCATTTCGTAGAACGCGAATTTTGACTTGCAGTTTGAGTTGCAGTTTTAATATAGTAAAATACGCACGGCAGTCAACGTGTTAACCCTTATCGGTCGCTAGCTTTTCATACTTGATTCTCACTAGGTTGTAGCTGATTTCAGTAAATATGCGAAAAATCTTCAGTATTATAAGAATAACATTTTTATTAGAAAAAACTTCTTTTTTGAAGGTGTATTACATGTATATGAGTTTAAAATAATTATTTATAAGTTTCTAGCATATGATATTTTTTTAAACAATCTCCAATATGAAGGAATGGTTTTCTGTTGCACGTTTCACAGAAGTATACTGTTGTTTTCCTTCCTCCAGGCAATTTACGATTAGAACATACTGAGCAATCGTTACGTTTTCCTTCAGCATCAGGTTGCAAGATATGTTGTTTTCCATATAATCTATCCTCATTGTCTGTTGTTGATGGCGTCCCATATCGCGGAGTGTTACCTTCACGAAAATTCCCAATTAGAGACATAACTGAGCCGCTCAGTGCACACATCGATTAACTCCATAAAACGAAAAGTTGAGAAACGCGATGATGTAATGTATATTGTTTTTAAAAATTCCTCTGATAATATGAATTCAAATATACAATGTGAAATGCATAATTGCAGATATAGCTTTCATCTAACGGTACATAAAATTAATAAGAAAGAATAGCCAACAAACAATCGTCAGTAATGTTACAGTTTTTATGTGACTGATGGAGTTAATCGATTTGGCAACTGAAAAAAGTAATAAAGTTAAATTTAGTCTTTTCATTTTTAAGTTTTTATTACAGAAAAAGTTAGTTATTATACATTTTTATCACAGCTTTTCCACAAAAATGAATTTTGGAAGTTCAGTTACAAAATAATTTTCGTAATTAATTTATAGCAGCTTTATGTTAGCGGCATTATTCTTTGGGATGATTCAGCAATATTATAAATAATGTCTTCTTCATCAGCTGTATGCGAGGATTCGTCATTTCGATTTGTTGACAAGTTCTTATAGTAATCGTGTTTAACAGGAGGAATGAATTTTAGCAGGTCCATCATGTCTCTCCATTTTTCCTTTGTCACAGTTCTACCTTTAGGATATAATAAAGGCTGATCTATATTTTTCAAACTTTGCGGTCTACCCACTAAAGATTTTCTTATATTAATGGCTTGAAATTCTGTATCTTCATTATAGTGACATTTGAATTGTATGAGATAAGGTTTGGAAACGCGATGATGTAATGTATATTGTTTTTAAAAATTCCTCTGATAATATGAATTCAAATATATAATGTGAAATGCATAATTGCAGATATAGCTTTCATCTAACGGTGTATAAAATTAATAAGAAAGAATAGCCAACAAACAATCGTCAGTAATGTTACAGTTTTTATGGGACTGATGGAGTTAATCGATTTGGCAACTGAAAAAAGTAATAAAGTTAAATTTAGTCTTTTCATTTTTAAGTTTTTATTACAGAAAAAGTTAGTTATTATACATTTTCATCACAGCTTTTCCATAAAAATGAATTTTGGAAATTCGGTTATAAAATAATTTTCATAATTAATTTATAGCAGCTTTATGTTAGCGGCATTATTCTTTGGGATGATTCAGCAATATTATAAATAATGTCTTCTTCATCAGCTGTATGCGAGGATTCGTCATTTCGATTTGTTGACAAGTTCTTATAGTAATCGTGTTTAACAGGAGGAATGAATTTTAGCAGGTCCATCATGTCTCTCCATTTTTCCTTTGTCACAGTTCTACCTTTAGGATATAATAAAGGCTGATCTATATTTTTCAAACTTTGCGGTCTACCCACTAAAGATTTTCTTATATTAATGGCTTAAAATTCTGTATCTTCATTATAGTCACATTTGAATTGTATGAGATAGGGTTTGGATACGCGATGATGTAATGTATATTGTTTTTAAAAATTCCTCTGATAATATGAATTCAAATATACAATGTGAAATGCATAATTGCAGATATAGCTTTCATCTAACGGTATATAAAATTAATAAGAAAGAATAGCCAACAAACAATCGTCAGTAATGTTACAGTTTTTATGTGACTGATGGAGTTAATCGATTTGGCAACTGAAAAAAGTAATAAAGTCAAATTTAGTCTTTTCATTTTTAAGTTTTTATTACAGAAAAAATTAGTTATTATACATTTTTATCACAGCTTTTCCATAAAAATGAATGTTGGAAGTTCGGTTATAAAATAATTTTCGTAATTAATTTATAGCAGCTTTATGTTAGCGGCATTATTCTTTGGGATGATTCAGCAATATTATAAATAATGTCTTCTTCATCAGCTGTATGCGAGGATTCGTCATTTCGATTTGTTGACAAGTTCTTATAGTAATCGTGTTTAACAGGAGGAATGAATTTTAGCAGGTCCATCATGTCTCTCCATTTTTCCTTTGTCACAGTTCTACCTTTAGGATATAATAAAGGCTGATCTATATTTTTCAAACTTTGCGGTCTACCCACTAAAGATTTTCTTATATTAATGGCTTGAAATTCTGTATCTTCATTATAGTGACATTTGAATTGTATGAGATAAGGTTTGGAAACGCGATGATGTAATGTATATTGTTTTTAAAAATTCCTCTGATAATATGAATTCAAATATACAATGTGAAATGCATAATTGCAGATATAGCTTTCATCTAACGGTATATAAAATTAATAAGAAAGAATAGCCAACAAACAATCGTCAGTAATGTTACAGTTTTTATGTGACTGATGGAGTTAATCGATTTGGCAACTGAAAAAAGTAATAAAGTTAAATTTAGTCTTTTCATTTTTAAGTTTTTATTACAGAAAAAGTTAGTTATTATACATTTTTATCACAGCTTTTCCATAAAAATGAATTTTGGAAGTTCGGTTATAAAATAATTTTCGTAATTAATTTATAGCAGCTTTATGTTAGCGGCATTATTCTTTGGGATGATTCAGCAATATTATAAATAGTGTCTTCTTCATCAGCTGTGTGCGAGGATTCGTCATTTCGATTTGTTGACAAGTTCTTATAGTAATCGTGTTTAACAGGAGGAATGAATTTTAGCAGGTCCACCATGTCTCTCCATTTTTCCTTTGTCACAGTTCTACCTTTAGGACATAATAAAGGCTGATCTATATTTTTCAAACTTTGCAGTCTACCCACTAAAGATTTTCTTGTATTAATGGCTTGAAATTCTGTATCTTCATTATAGTCACATTTGAATTGTATGAGATAGGGTTTGGATACGCGATGATGTAATGTATATTGTTTTTAAAAATTCCTCTGATAATATGAATTCAAATATATAATGTGAAATGCATAATTGCAGATATAGCTTTCATCTAACGATATATAAAATTAATAAGAAAGAATAGCCAACAAACAATCGTCAGTAATGTTACAGTTTTTATGTGACTGATGGAGTTAATCGATTTGGCAACTGAAAAAAGTAATAAAGTTAAATTTAGTCTTTTCATTTTTAAGTTTTTATTACAGAAAAAGTTAGTTATTATACATTTTTATCACAGCTTTTCCATAAAAATGAATGTTGGAAGTTCGGTTATAAAATAATTTTCGTAATTAATTTATAGCAGCTTTATGTTAGCGGCATTATTCTTTGGGATGATTCGGCAATATTATAAATAATGTCTTCTTCATCAGCTGTATGCGAGGATTCGTCATTTCGATTTGTTGACAAGTTCTTATAGTAATCGTGTTTAACAGGAGGAATGAATTTTAGCAGGTCCATCATGTCTCTCCATTTTTCCTTTGTCACAGTTCTACCTTTAGGATATAATAAAGGCTGATCTATATTTTTCAAACTTTGCGGTCTACCCACTAAAGATTTTCTTATATTAATGGCTTGAAATTCTGTATCTTCATTATAGTCACATTTGAATTGTATGAGATAAGGTTTGGAAACGCGATGATGTAATGTATATTGTTTTTAAAAATTCCTCTGATAATATGAATTCAAATATATAATGTGAAATGCATAATTGCAGATATAGCTTTCATCTAACGGTATATAAAATTAATAAGAAAGAATAGCCAACAAACAATCGTCAGTAATGTTACAGTTTTTATGTGACTGATGGAGTTAATCGATTTGGCAACTGAAAAAAGTAATAAAGTTAAATTTAGTCTTTTCATTTTTAAGTTTTTATTACAGAAAAAGTTAGTTATTATACATTTTTATCACAGCTCTTCCATAAAAATGAATTTTGGAAGTTCGCTTATAAAATAATTTTCGTAATTAATTTATAGCAGCTTTATGTTAGCGGCATTATTCTTTGGGATGATTCAGCAATATTATAAATAATGTCTTCTTCATCAGCTGTATGCGAGGATTCGTCATTTCGATTTGTTGACAAGTTCTTATAGTAATCGTGTTTAACAGGAGGAATGAATTTTAGCAGGTCCATCATGTCTCTCCATTTTTCCTTTGTCACAGTTCTACCTTTAGGATATAATAAAGGCTGATCTATATTTTTCAAACTTTGCGGTCTACCCACTAAAGATTTTCTTATATTAATGGCTTGAAATTCTGTATCTTCATTATAGTCACATTTGAATTGTATGAGATAGGGTTTGGACCGTTCTAACTTTATCCAGCGTATTTTAAGCCAATTTACTGGAAGCCCTGTGACGGTTACTTTTCTGTTAATGATAGACTGTTCTAAAGGTTTTGTTGACAAAAAATCTTGGTGAGTCATTTGGATTAGATGAAACGGCGCTTTCTTTTTACACGTTTTGATTATATGGTACCAATCATCTGGTGAAAAAATGTTTTGATTTTTTTTCGCACATGACTCAATAATGGCAAAATCTGAGTCATTGGGCAAATAGCTGTGTCCACTTAACAAAAATTTCATGTCAATTGATTCAACTTTGGTTTCCGTGCTTTGAACAAGTTTCAATAAACTTAAGACGGTTTTAATATTTCTGTTTTGACCGGTACACGAATCCGAATATGTTATTATTTTTTCGAAGTTTGCAGCATAAGTCTTTATGTACTTTTTTAGACAAGATGAAATTTCTTGAGACCCACGAGATCCTTCAGTTTCTGGCCAAACAAACATGTGGCTTATATTTTTATTGATTTCATGACGTCCAAAATTATAAACATATAAATTTCGCTTATAATAAGCTACGGATGTGGTCAACTTGGGAAAGGCTAAAGCTTTTTCCAAGTCAAACGAAAATACGAACAATTTTCCCGATGTTGCCATTCGATCGGCAGCCATTTGACTGCGAGCCTGTTCAGCCTCTTCTAAGTGATTTTCCTTTTCAATTTTTGCCATCTTAATTCTCTCATCGTCTGAAGATTGAATTTTTATTTGAAAAGTATCACAAGTTTGACACGTATCCTTTGATGGTTGTTTAAAATGTAAATTAAATTTTGTAGAGAACACATTATAGTAATATTTTTTTTTTACTGGTGCTACGTTTTCCTTTTCACATTCTGTGACGTATAGTTCATACATCTTCTTAATATTTAAGTCAGGATTTAAATATTGTCGCCTTGGATTATGAGCTCTGGTGTAGTGACTACTGTAGGCTGGAAATGACTTTATATGCTTTATAAAATTTGTATTATCTATTTTATTGCTTGCAACGCGACCTTTGCACTTATCAACCAAAGATGTAACTTGTTCTTTAGAACAACAATCATATATCCTCCTGTCACTCACCTGATAAGTGTCTCTAAAATATTTCTTACAAACGGTAATATCAAGTCCCTCTTTTCGAAAGTAATATGTAAACGAATGTGATCTTCGTTCTTTAGTTTCATTTGTAGGGCGCCTTCTTTTTATTTCGTTAACTTTGATACAACCTCTTAAGAAAATATTTTGGTCAAGTTGACTATGTAAACTATAAAATTCTTTCATGGCAGCCTCTCTCTCATCCGAAATAATTTTTTGATTGCAATTTTGACGGCATCTGCGTTGTATATCGACAAGTGTTTTGCAGGTATTCATTTTCCTCCCCTATTCCTGTATGCCAAACCTTTTATCCTGTTATGCTTTTGTAAATTTCGTATCCATTTAACAGGATTACGACTTCGTTTTCTCCCAATCAATGTGTTTGTTGGGTTTGTACTATTGCAATCCGATGAATCCGAGGAAAACGATAAACGTCTTCTTAACCCAGAATTTCTGTTGATAAATCGTATTGAAGAATCATCACTGCTTTCCTCACTCACATTATTAGTCTCACTCATCTTGATTATAACGGTATAATATTTATTTCTTCAAAAAAAATCTGGGAGTAATGTTGAAAAGACTAAGAAGTACACAGTAACATTGAGCGTGCGAGATGACTGCTATACTAACTACCGCTTGCATTGTGCTTCTTTTTATCTGTTTACCGATGCGATTTTGTTACGAATATTATTGAGAGGGAGAGAGCATCTTCGGCTGTTTAAAAACAAATAAGCGTCGATGCACGGCCAGAACAAATACGGCGTTACTGAAACGATTTATATTAGAGTATGGAGTTTAATCGAAATGGCTTCTGAAATAAATTACTTATTATTCAGTTGCCAAAAAATTTGCCATTTAACGGTGCTAATATTTATTATTCAGGAAAGTTATTATAAATATAAAAAGTTATGACTATACCAAGGGCTTTGACACTTAAATTTAAGATTTTTCAAAAAGTGGAGTTAATCGATGTGTGCATTGAGCGACTCAACTAATTCCCGAATAAATTTTATGTGAGACATTGATTTACTGTTGTTATGCGTACAATCAGCTTTATACAGAATATAAGACTTAATTCACAAGTCAATCATGCCCGCATTTCATAAAACGCGAATTTTGACTATTTCACCCGTTGTCACCTCCCACGTGACGTACGACCGCAGCGATAAAGTTCTGTTGTCACGTGAGAGGTGACTTACGACCGTTAAGGGTTAAATAAACTGACAATCTTACATCTTTCACTTTTTACGCAGGTATTTATTGCCGCAGGAAAAAGTATTTACAGAAAGCCAGCCACAGGAATGTGGCAAATGCTGGTTACCGAAGTACGTATCAACTTAGAAAGACCTTTTCTTTTGCCCAACTAATATAAAATTGTTTAATTACAGAAAAACGGAGGTATCGCCGTTGAAAAATCGAATTCATTTTACGTCGGCGATGCTGCCGGTCGACAGAAAAATTGGGCACCTGGAAAGAAGAAAGATCACTCTTCAGTGGACCGATTGTTAGCTCTGAATTTAGGTATCAAGTTCCAAACGCCCGAGGAACACTTTCTCGGCCACAAGCCGGCCCCATACCTGTTGCCGATCTTTAACCCGAAAATATTGCCGAGGAACGGCGATCTTTGCAATCCAGCAGACGCGAAACTTGCTCACGATGAGCAAGAGGTGATTAAGTCAATGTTATAAGCGAATTCGCGTTAAGTGAAGGGTCCTGGTGATTAACTGCTTACAGATGGTACTAATGGTCGGGTGTCCTGGGTCTGGCAAGTCGCACTTTGCCAAATATTACTTTAAGGGCTACGGGTATATTAACAGGGACTCTCTTGGTAGTTGGCAGAAATGTGTTGCCTCTATTGAACAGTTTCTCGCGGGAGGGAAGAGTGTCATTGTTGACAATACGAATCCCAATCCCACGGTCAGGCAGAGATACATTGACGTGGCCAAGAAATTTAACGTTCCGGTTCGATGTTTCGTGATGGGGACAAGTAACGAGCACATAAAACACAATAACAGGGTAAATTTTGTTTATTTGTTATGGAAAGTTTTAAACTGGATTATTCTTGATGTATTCTTGTTTTAGTTCAGAGAATTGACCGATTCTTCACACATGAAAGTTGGAGATATCGTTATCAATACGTTCTTGTGAGTATGGTCAATTTTTAACATGTTGACTGCCGTGCGTATTTTATTATTGGGTTGCCAACTAAGTGATTACGGATTTCAAATAAGAAGGAAAATTCTTAATTTTTGTTTAAAAATATAACTTCATTAAATTAGATAGTATCCGTTTTTGTTGATGACTTTTTACCATCGTTCTGGCAGTGTCAAAATTGAACGTTCGTAAAATTTCTGATTTTTGCTATCAAAAAAACTGAATTAAATGTGATCTGACATCATCAGCGTTATAAAAAATTTTACCATTTAAGGAGTTCTGCATGGAACAAAACAAATGATAGTTTGAAGGCGCAAGATGAGAGCTATATGGTGGATGTGATAAAACATCCCAATCCAGTTCCAATAATTTTTGGCGAGTGATCAAAGACGTGTGGGGCTTTGCATTATCATGGTGGAAAACGACACCCTTACGATTTGAAAATACCGGCCACTTTTCTTGAATTGCATCGCTCAGTTTGCCGAGTTGTTGAACGTACACGTTTGAATTGATCGTTTGGTTTTGTGGCATAAGTTCAAAGTACAAAATTCCTTTATAATCCCACCAGACTGACAGCATAATCTTTTTTTGGCGAATCTCTGCTTTTGATGTCGTTTGGGCTGGTTCATCTTTCATCACCCACGATCTCTTCCCATTTACGTTGTTATAAACTATCCACTTTTCGTCGCAAGTAATTAGGTTTTTCAGAAATGGATCAGTTTCGGTGCGTTTCAGAAGCGAATCGCAGATGCTAATGCGTTGCGTCAAATGAATTTCCTTAAGCTGGTGAGGGACCCATAAATCGACTTTCTTGACATAACCGAGCATTTTTAATTTTTTTTCAATGCATGTATGCGATACACTGAGCTTCTCCGCAATATCACGTGTCGTACTGTGACGATCTGAATCGATAATGGCCTTGATATGGATCTCATCGACTTCAACTGGATGGCCAGATCGTTGAGCATTTTTCAGTGAAAAATCACCAGAAAGAAATCTGGCAAACCAATTTCGACACTGCCTTTCTTCCAAGGCTTAATTTCCATATGCGGCACATAACTTCTTTTAGGCTTGCGATGCGTTCTTGCCTTTTCGGAAGTAATACAACAAAATATGTCTGAAGTGCACGTCTTGTTCTTCCATTTTTAAATTGGGATGAAAACAAATCTAATGCCCTAATCGATATAATTTTTTTGCTAAATTAAAGGTAGAAGTCCAAATAATAAGAAAAAAATATCGGTTAGATGCAATGACCACGTTAACAAAACAAAAGAAAGTGTAAAGTCTATCTACCGACAAATCCGCAATCACTTACTTGCCAACCCAATATATTAACCCTTTGCTCTCGGGGTCTTTTTCGCGCGGCGCACCAGAAACTCGAGACGTTTCGCAGCCTTTTTGACGCATTTCTTACCAGTAACTTAAAATCATTGCACACACAAATTAACGTATAAAATTTTTATATTTTAACATTTTATATATTTTTACACCTTTACAAACATAATTTATTAAATATTAGGCTCTGTAATTTTTCTGTGTGTGTTATTTCATGTAACAATTGCCGAGATGCAGGCCCGGCTTGTCGGGGCAAGTACTACAGTAATATGTTGTTTGATGCTTTTTTCCGGGTTTATTTCTCTGAGAACAGACTTTGCAGTCCTTTCTAACTCTTGTTAGAATATTGTGTAGCTTTCCATTCAAGCGGATACCTTCGGAATCGGAGGTTGAAGTCGAGGCTCGATCGCATGGCTGGCGAAAATCTCCAGTCAATTGGTGGACTAATGTTTTCAAATATCGCAAGTGACTAAGCGGCTGTTCGCTACTCTGCTGTTTAACGGCTTTATATAAAATATATGAATTTATTGAACACATTTTTAAACCCCAAAAAAACAGTTTACGCCACCACTTTAGCTATTTCCTTAAGAAACAATACGTTAGATATTACTACGTTGGATTTCTTGGCAGTAACTTCTACTCCACCTCGTAAAATTCGTTTCACAGGCGTTATTCCTGCATTGTTCCATTTAGTCAAGCATGTGACAACCCTCTTGTTCTTCCATGCTAAAACTAATGTGTTTCTTTTCCGGTATGCTACTGTTGATTTTTTTCCGAATTTTGTTCTTTTTATTTGTTCTGGTATATGCTTTCTGTTTGTTAAAATAGTTCCTGTGAGATGGCATTTCAATTTCAATAATTCTTCAGCCAAGATATAGCTCATATAATAACGATCAGTGAACATCTTATATCCTTGAGCACCAGGTACTTTTCCCAGCAGCATTGCATAAAGATGCATTGGTATTCTCGTTGATACCGGAACGTCGGGCCTTATCAACTTGTCCGTTGTCAAACTTCCATAATAAGGAAGAATGCCACAGATGTAAACGGTATTACCGGATTAGGGCTTCGGTAAACGGCAATAAAATTTGATCCCTGGGTCGGAACTCTTCTTGGATTCGTTGGGTCGGACCAGAAAGTCTTATCTCCATTTGAAGGGGTGGCATATTACACTTCATAAGATTGTACACAAAGAGCTTCGGAGTTCATTTGAAAGAAACTAAACATCAGTAATGAGCGAGAGTCACCTCTTGAGTGCAAAGGGTTAAAATCGCAATGTAATGAAGCACTACAGAATATGATTGAATTGTGCAAAATGTAAATAATATGCAGGTATTAGACACCAAAGAATGGCATCACTATTCTAACAACAACTGCATTTATAAAATAATAATTGCTATCCATTGCGAATATTTTCGCATTGAGAGTATTTTATTGTATTAGAACGGCGATGCTATGAAGTACTACAGCGTTTGACTGAATTATGCAAAATGTAAATAATGTGCACGTATTGGAGACCAAAAAATAGCATCACTATTCTAACAACAACCGCATTTATAAAATAATTATTGCTACCGATTGCGAATATTTTGGATCTTCAGTAAAAACTCTTGCGCGGCAGTCAAAGTGTTAATTAGTGTATTTATGAATATTTTCTTTACATAATATATGCTTATGTATGTAGGAAGAATTTCGCGGCACCGACTTTGGATGAAGGATACAAAGAAATTGTCGAAGTCAATTTTCTACCGAGATTTACCAAGCACGAGGACCGGATATTGTATGAAATGTATCTACTTGAAAGTTAGTACAATTATGGACGGAAAAATGTGACCGTCTCGTGAATTTCACTTGGAGGCCTCATAATTTGAAATATTTATGTAAGCAAAGAGCGAAGACTATGATTTTCATACATGAAAATAATTTTTTATGTCATGATACATGTGGTACATTCCGCAAAAATTCGATGTAATTGATGTTCGTGATGAGATTATTTAATGTACTGATGCTATGAAAATAAAATGAATGTTCTTAGGCATAGTTTTAATTATTTTGTCAATTCCTATCTTACCGAACGTGATATAGTTAGGGACTGAATTTTCCTACATCACATGGTACTTCTATGTTTGGAATCGCAAACGCACGTGTCACAACATGTTACTTTATTCAAATGTCTCATAAAATTTGATTAAACATAAAAATCGACATGTCTCGATTAATAGTAAAGAACCTGCCAAAAAATGTAAGTTCTGAACCCATTTTCACACGTGGTAATGTTCTGAGAAAGTTAATAAACGTGATTAATTCATGTTAATAGGTTACAGACACAAAGTTGAAGGAACTTTTCAGTCAGAAGGGTATAGTCACTGACGTTCAGTTGAAATACACGAAAGAGGGAAAATTTAGAAGATTCTGTTTTATTGGATTCAAGACTGACGCAGAAGCAGAAGCTGCCAAGAATTATTTTGACCAGACTTGTATTGACACATGCAGGATATCCATTGAACAGTGCACAGGCTTAGGTAATATTAAATTAAATCATATGATATTGATACTTTCAACCATATATTCCATAATATAATATCATCATATCATCATACATAACTTCATACTGAAATCATATGGTATTGATACTTTCAACCATATATTCCGTAATATAATATCATCATATGAACCGTTTATTTTGAAAGTGGCCTAACTCCGTTTTTCAATATTTTCCGGTTATCATGGTTACATCTACAAATTCATGTTATTTATCAGTAAAGCATTTTAGTTTTCTTTTATTCTGAACAAATACGATAATTCTTGACACATAAGTTTTTAGAGTTAGTTCAATAATTGAACTGTTTAGTTTGAAAGTGGCCTAAATCCATTTCTACTTAAATTTTGATATTTACTAGTGATAATGATGGAAAGCAGTGATGAATGTAATTTTAATTAATTAGTATTTACAAGTTAACCTCAGTTTTTGGACAATTGCGGTAGTTGAATAACCAGTACGTTTAATTAATATCGTATCCACATGTTACACCATCCATATATGACTATATTGGAGATTATATCAACCCTAGTATGCATTTTTGTTGTTTTTTCTTCTATTTAAGATTATATAAACATTTTAAAACATTGTTTTAACAAGGAAATACTCTTTCTTAGTTTTGATCTATTAATTATTTCATAAAAGGTAATTTTTCTTATCCGTATTTTGAACGTGTGGTGTAACATCTGGATGGTGTAATATATGGATACGACAATTAATATAAAACTTAAAATTTATTAATAAATTTTAGAAATTATTTCACCCATGGGGAAGAACAGAATAAGACCATTTAGTTCAGATAGTGAAGAAGTAGTAACTAATGATTTAAAAAAAAATCTAAAAAGAAACAGAATTATTGAACAATATTCGTCTTCAGGGGATGAAGATACGAATAACAATGGAGAAAAGATCGATGAGTCATACATCCAAAAAGTGCGAAAGATTAAACGGAATTTAGGAAAAAGATATTGTACTCAAACCGGAAATATTGTAAAAATGTTTAAATCCTGAAAAAATGTTTAAATCCTGAATTTATTACCACGTCGGGGTAGACCAAAAAAATTCGAGAATATTGTATCGACACCATTGTATAAAAATATCAGACAAATTACAACAGCAAAATTTTAGGACATAATTGACCTATTACGATACATACCACCGGAACATCATGATTACTTCAAATCGCTTACACACGCACAAAATGTAGATGAGTAGTAAATTGTTTTGTAATAAATTTATGTTTGTAATTTTGTACGTTATGTAGTTAGAAAATGTTTTAAATCGCATAAATTATGTTTCCGAAGTGTTTTAAAGATATGTAAAATAAATTCAGTATTGTTTTTTTCTATTTGCAGCATCTTAAATGATGTTGAATGGAGTTGGGCACCTTCAAATTTTATAATGAATCTGGTTGTTAATTTTGAAAGTGGCCTAACTCCATTTATCTTCAAATCGAGATAAATAACATTTAGTGATAAATAACATGAATTTGTACATGTAACCATGGTAACCGGAAAATATTGAAAAACGGAGTTAGGCCACTGTCAAAATAAAAGGCTCATATATAACATCATACTTAAATTTGATGATATTGATACTTTCAACTATATATTCCTTAATATAATATCATTGTATCATCATACATAACATTGTACTGAAATCATATGATATTGATACTTTCAACCATATATTCATATATATATATATTTTATTTAACATTTTACAACGTAGGTGATCCAGCAAAACCTAGATCTTGGAGTAAATATGCTCCAGACAGTTCACACAATAAGAAATCTAGTGCAGAAGGAAAAAACGAAGGAACTACCGAAACTGATAAGTCAAAGAATAAAAAGGATAAACAAAAAGATAAAAGCAAGACAGAGAAACCTGCTATTTTGACAGGAGCACTCGAAAAGGTAATTTTTATACTTTTTGTTTGTAATATTCACAGACAATTACTATCCACCGTTTTACGTAATTTGTTTGATGCTCTTGTATTTTTAAAGTACAAAGATGATCCACTGTTTCTGGAATTCCTTGAAACTCATGGTGCAACGGGCAACGCTGCCTGGAGTAATGATTTAGATTTACTTCTTGGTGTTGATAAGAAGGGCGAGGATGAGAAAGATGAAAATTCAGGTTCAGAAGAAGAAGATGGTGAAGACGATAATGAATCTGAAAAGGAAGACGGGAAAGAGAAAATTGCAAACAAAGTCATATCGGATCTTGAGGTATAATAATTGAATGATGACAGTAAAACCTGGTTTTGTGCGGTGGATAGGGACCGCATAAAAAAAGTCGGACTTAGAAAATGCATCAATGATTTATGAAATAGATGAGAGAATGCTTTCAATTAAATTAAACAATTAAATTAGACCGAAAGAAATTGTAAAAATATTTAATTCTACATTGTACATATACATGGAGAAGTTTTCAAATTGTACATTAAATAGTTTGCTGCTAATCGTCGTAATTCAAAACGTACATCTTCTTGTGATGAATTGGTTGAAAATCGCTTTCGTCGCTTGAAGATAAGATTTCAATTGATTTGTTTTTTGGTACCATAAACTCAGTGATCAGTTTTTGTGACGACGGTCGACTGGTCAATTGCTTGTAAACGTCACGATAGTGAGACATGCATGATCTCAGCTCTTTTTGGAATTTTAAGCGTCTTTCCGCATTGGTACCTATTTTAAGAAAACGCGTTCCCAATTTTTTCGAAATCTGGATCCCTGCATATATTTTATCTGCCGTAATAGATTCCGGTTCTTCTTGTCCATTTTCATAATCTATCAAACTATTGATAATGTCATTATCATCGACGGTTTGGTCCACAATCATCTAGTCCAGGTCATTATCGCCGAAAGCATCAAAGCCTTCTCCGCCGATGTTATGTGCGAGCGCACTAATTTCAGATAATAACGTTGACGCGTTTTCGGTAACGTTTCGATTAATTACACATTCATATATTTCGTCCACAACATGTATATGTACATTGATAGGAAACATTAAACTGGTGCTAACGCCGTTAAGATTCACATACCGCATAAAAATAAATCGCACAAAAAAAATTGCACAAAAATAAAATCGCACAAAACCAATCGCATCAAAACAAAATCGCTTAAAAAAGGACCGCACAAAAACAGGTTTTACTGTATAGGCAAACACCTGAAATCATTAAAAATGCATCACTGTTTTTGTGTACAGTACATGCAAGCCCTGAAAATAACAGAAGAAGGTACAGAAAAGGTATCACAACAAGATGCGCCTGCAAAAACAAACAAACGCGGACCCTTAAAATTATTTACAGTGAAAGTACGCGGTTTAGCATATACTCATAAAAAGAAGCACATAAAACAATTATTCAAACCCTTGAAAGCAAAATCCATTCGCTTAAGTCCGAAAATCAAAGGCATAGCCTTTGTTGGATTCACAACATCAATTGCAATGAAGAAGGCATTAATGAAGAATAAAAGTTTTCTAGGTAAACCATAATTAATTTAGTTCTGGACTCCGATTTCATTTCATTATTTTATACAGATGGGAAGCAAATATACGTAACACGGTACGAAGAAAAAGAAAATATAAAAGCCGGTGAAGAAAAGAATGGTAACGTAAAGTGGAAGAAGCAAGAAGAAGCGTTGAAAGATGAAGAAAGTATAGCAGAATCGGGAAGAATATTCATTAGAAACCTTTCGTACACAACCACGGAAGATGACTTACAAAAATTGTTTGAAAAATATGGACCTTTGTCAGAAGTCAGTCTACCTGTCGACAAATTGACTAGAAAGCTAAAAGGTTTCGGTACTGTAACGTTTATGATTCCTGAACACGCAGCGAAAGCATATTCTGAATTAGATGGTTCAATTCTGAACGGTAGAATGTTACATTTATTACCTGCAAAGGTACAACCTTCTGCTTTGGATCAAATCGATCAAGGTAACATTTTTTAATGTACTATATGTAATATGCAATGTACTGTAACGTTTGTAAACTACATATATGTAGTTTACTATATACTATATACTATACTACTACTAATACTATCTACTATAACTATAGATGTATGTATATGTAATATGTAATGTAACATATCCTTGGTTCAGTTACACGTACCTATATACATAGTAATTATACAAATATTGTATGTGGTGTTAATTTGTTTATTACAGAGGGCTTGAGTTACAAAGAAAAGCAGGAATTGAAGCAAAAAAAGACTGCCGGTTCCGCACATAATTGGAACACACTATTCCTTGGTCAGAATGCCATAGCTGATGCCATGGCTGCTACTTATAATACAACAAAGGAAAAAATACTTGAAGATGGGACGAAAACGATGAGTGCGGCTGTTAAATTAGCTTTAGGCGAAACGCAATTGGTGCAGGACACGAAGACGTTTTTAGAAGAGAATGATGTGTGCTTAGACGCATTTAATCAGGTAAGTTGTCTTCAAACTCTGTATATATGTTTACACTACATATACACTTTATATAACATATATAAATATGTGACTATAGATAAGTTTGCAGGGATTCTATTTTTTTTAATGATACAAGTAAAATTTTGAAAAAAAGATACAGTCAGTTTTAGCTAATGATGATTGTCTTGCTTTTACAAACATAAAATATCACGAAACAAAAAGAAATAGATTTGCAGCACTATAAAAAATGGTGTATATATAAGTGCAAGAGTACTTATATAAATATAAAGTTGTGTAACTTTATATTTTCTGTACTTTGGAACATATATAACATATATAAGTATCTGTCCACGCACGATATTTTTTGTATGTAATTTCATTACAATTCTAATATCTTTGACTCTATCGTTAAACACCGTATCGGAAAAAAAGTTGCGTAATCTTATATTTGTTATACTTTGCAACATGTATAACATATATTAGTATCTATCTACGCACGATGTTTTTTTGTATGTAATTCCATAACAATTTTAATATCTTTGACTCTATTGTTACACGCCGTGTCGGAAAAAAAGTTGCGTAACTTTATATTTGTTATACTTTGCAACATGTATAACATATATAAGTATCTGTCTACATACGATTTTTTTTTGTATGTAATTCCATAATAATTCTAATATTTTTGACGCTATCGTTAAAAGCCGTGCCAGAAAAAAAGTTGCGTAACTTTATATTTGTTATACTTTGCAACTTGTATAAGATATATCAATATTTGTCTACGCAGGATGTTTTTTTTGTATGTAATTCCATAATGATTCTAATATCTTTGACTTTATCGTTAAACGCTGTGTCGGAAAAAAAGTTGCGTAACTTTATATTTGTTATACTTTGCAACATGTATAACATATATTAGTATCTGTCTACGCATGATGTTTTTTGTATGGAATTCCATTATAATTCAAATATTTTTGACTCTATCGTTAAACGCCGTATCGGAAAAAAGTTGCGTAACTTTATATTTGTTATATTTTGCAACGTGTATAACATATATAAGTATCTGTCTACGCATGATGTTTCTTTGTATGCAATTCCATAATAATTCTATTCTAATATATTTGACTCTATCGTTAAACGCCGTATCGGAAAAAAAGTTGCGTAACTTTATATTTGTTATACTTTGCAACATGTATAACATATATCAGTATCTGTTTACGCACGATATTTTTTTTGTATGAAATTCCATTACAATTCTAATATCTTTGACTCTATTGTTAAACGTCGTGTCGGAAAAAAAGTTACGTGACTTTATATTTGTTATACTTTGCAACATGTATAACATATATAAGTATCTGTCTACGCACGATATTTTTTGTATATAATTCCATAATAATTCTAATATCTTTGACTCTATCGTTAAACGGCGTATCGGAAAAAAAGATGTGTAACTTTATATTTGTTATACTTTACAACATGTATAACATATATTAGTACCTGTCCACGCATGATGTTTTTTTGTTTGTAATTCCATTACAATTCTCATATCTTTGACTCTATCGTTAAACACCGTATCGGAAAAAAAGTTGCTTAACTTTGTATTTGTTATACTTTGCAACATGTATAACATATATAATTACCTGTCTACGCACGACGTTTTTTTGTATGCAATTCCATTAGAATTCTAATATCTTTGACTTTATCGTTAAACGCCGTGTTAAAAATACGGCGTTCTAGAAATTACATCTATAAGTGTAGTTTGTTATACTTTGCAACGTATATATCATATATAAGTATCTGTCTATGCACAATATTTTTTGTATGTAATTCCATAACAATTCTAATATCTTTGACTCTATCGTTAAACGCCGTATTGGAAAAAAAGTAGCATAACTTTATATTTGTTATATTTTGCAACATGTATAACATATATAAGTATCTGTCTACGCACGATGTTCTTTTGTATGTAATTCCATTACAATTCTAATATCTTTGACTCTATCGTTAAACGCCGTGTCGGAAAAAAAGTTGCGTAACTTTATATTTGTTATACTTTGCAACATGTATAACATATATAAGTATCTGTCTACGCATGATGTTCTTTTTTATGCAATTCCATTACAATTCTAATATCTTTGCCTCTATCGTTAAACGCCGTATCGAAAAAAAGTTGCGTAGCTTTATATTTGTTATAATTTGCAACATGTATAACATATATCAGTATCTGTCTACGCATGATATTTTTTGTACGTAATTCTATTACAATTCTAATATCTTTGATTCTATCTTTAAACGCCGTGTCGCAAATACGGCGTTCTAGAGATTACATCGGTAAGTCTACTTATGTAACAGTAAATAATGCGCGTATCATAACAGCCCCCAGAAAAGCGATCAAAAACCGTAATCCTGGTGAAAAACTTGCCAGCCGCAACGCCTGCAATGGAGATCCGTGACATGTTTGCTAAGTTTGGCGAACTAGGACGAGTCGTAATGCCACCGTCAGGAATAACAGGTTGTTGTGATCGAGATTACCAATAATGCAGAACCCGCATACCGTCGAGCGCGTTAAATAATTCGGATATTTGCACTTAGCGTTGATTGAATTTTTGGAACCCTTCGAGGCACGAAAGGCATTCACGAAGCTTGCTTATACGAAGTACAAGCATTTGCCGTTGTACTTGGAATGGGCACCTGACAATACGTTCACCAAAGCTGCGGAGCCAAGATCTAATGAGATTAAGTCTGATAAGAACGGCAATGAGGTGGGAACGAATTCGGTGAAACAAGCTGGAGGCCAGGATGACAAAACTTCGAAGGTTCAAGGGAAAGCAAAGCAAACAGAAGCTGACGACGATGACGACGAACCTGAACCAGACACTACACTTTTTGTAAAAAATCTTAACTTTACTACTACCGACGAACAACTGAAAGAGGTGCATAGGTCTTTTATTGGTTTTTTATTGCAGTGTTGATATTTTATGCGACTAGCTAAGTAAATTATTTGATATGGTTTTATATTACAGTATTTCTCGAAATGTGGTACTTTGCACTATGCAACAGTGGCGACTAAAAAAGATCCACAGAAGCCTGGTGGCAAATTATCGATGGGTTATGGGTTCGTGAGGTACAAGTGGAAAGCCGATGCTGATCGTGCGCTAAAAAGCTTGCAAATGTCAGTGCTGGATGGTAAATCGTTAGAATTGAAGCGTTCTGAAAGGACATTATCGTAAGTATTTTGACTTCTGTTAGATTTAACCGTTTGAGTGCCACGCGTTTCTGCTATTTCCTCATCCAAAAATGCCAAACAGCGCGATAGCGCTTGTTTTATTCTCCGATTAATAACATTTGCATCTAAATGTTAGATTGCAATTAAAATTCGTTCTTTTATCAGTAGTCTCATTACTTTATTTTTACCTAAAGCGGAATGGTAGCCATAAAATCCGCATCGACAAAAGCCAAGCGTGTGCCGGTTGTCGGCTTTGCAACCTAGAGCGCTGGCATTTTTCGAGCGAAACAGAAGAAGCGCAAAATCGCTCCTTGGCACTCAAACGGTTGAACGTGCTATGCAGTAAATGTGCAATTAATGCATTAACACTTTGACTGTCGGTGACCGGCGCGAAAGGTCTTACGAAAAATTAAAAAAATACCCAATCGGTAGTATTTATAATTTTGTAAATGCAATTAATATTAAGTAGTGATTCAATTCTTTGGTCTCCGATACTTTCGCATTATTTTCATTTTGCACAATTTAATCATATTCTGCAGTACTTCATCACCTTGCGGTTTTAATATAGTAAAATACGCAAAGCAGTCAACGTGTTAAACAGTGATTCACTTCTTTGGTCTCCGATACCTTCTTATTATTTTCATTTTGCACAATTCAATTACATTCTGTAGTACTTCATCACCTTGCGGTTTTAATATAGTAAAATACGCACGGCATTCAACGTGTAAAATGGTGATTCAATTCTATTGTGTCCAATACCTTCGCATTATTTTCATTTTGTACAGTTTAATCACATTCTGTAGTACTTCATTACGTTGCGGTTTTAATATAGTAAAATACGCACGGCAGTCAATGTGTTAAATAATGATTCAATTCTTCGATCTCAGATACTTCGCATTATTTTCATTTTGCACAATTCAATCACATTTTGTAGTACTTCATCACGTTGCAGTTTTAATATAGTAAAATACGCACGACAGCCAACGTGTTAAATAGTGATTCACTTCTTTGGTCTCCGATACCTTCTTATTATTTTCATTTTGCACAATTCAATTACATTCTGTAGTACTTCATCACCTTGCGGTTTTAATATAGTAAAATACGCACGGCATTCAACGTGTAAAATGGTGATTCAATTCTATTGTGTCCAATACCTTCGCATTATTTTCATTTTGTACAGTTTAATCACATTCTGTAGTACTTCATTACGTTGCGGTTTTAATATAGTAAAACACGCATGGCAGCCAATGTGTTAAATAGTGATTTAATTCTTTGGTCTCCGATGGCTTTGCATTATTTTCACTTTGCGCAATTCAATCATATTCTGTAGTACTTCATTACGTTGCGGTTTTAATATAGTAAAATATGCACGGCAATCAACGTGTTAAACGGTGATTCAATACTTTGGTTCTGATACCTCCGCATTATTTTCATTTTGCACAATTCAATCATATTCTGTCGTACTTCATCACGTTGCTGTTTTAATATAGTAAAATACACACGGCAGTTAACGTGTAAAATAATGATTCAATTCTTTGGGCTCTGATATCTTTGCATTATTTTCATTTTGCACAATTTAATCATATTTTGCAGTACTTCATCACGTTGCGGTTTTAATATAGTAAAATACGCACGGCCGTCAACGTGTAAAATAGTGATTCACTTCTTTGGTCTCCGATACCTTCGCATTATTTTCATTTTGCCCAATTTAATCACATTCTGTAGTACTTTGCTACGTTGCGGTTTTAATATAGTAAAATACGCACGGCAGTCAACGTGTTAAATAGTGATTCACTCCGATACCGTCGCATTATTTTCATTTTGCACAATTCAATCATATTCTGTAGTACTTTATCACGTTGCGGTTTTAATATAGTAAAATACGCACAACAGTCAACGTGTTAAATAGTGATTCAATTCTTTGGTCTCCGGTAGCTTCGCATTATTTTCATTTTGCAAAATTCAATCATATTCTGTAATACTTCATTACGTTGCGGTTTTAATATAGTAAAATACACACGGCGGTCAACGTGTTAAATAGTGATTCAATTCTTTGGTCTCCGATACCTTCGCATTATTTTCATTTTGCTCAATTTAATCACATTCTGTAGTACTTTGCTACGTTGCGGTTTTAATATAGTAAAATACGCACGGCAGTCAACGTGTAAAATAGTGATTTACTTCTTTGGTCTCCGATATCTTCGCATTATTTTCATTTTGCATGATTCGATCATAATTTGTAGTACTTCATCACGTTGCTATTTTAATATAGTACAATACACATAGCAGTCAACGTGTTAAATAGTGATTCAATTCTTTGGTCTTGGATACCTTCGCATTATTTTCATTTTGTACAAAAATCGATCATATTTTGTAGTACTTCATGACGTTGCGGTTTTAATATAGTAAAATACACACGGCAGTCAACGTGTTAAATAGTGATTCAACCCTTTTGTCTCCGATACCTTCACATTATTTTCATTTTGCCAAATTTAATCACATTCTGTAGTATTTCATTACGTTGCGGTTTTAATATAATAAAATACGCACGGCAGTCAACGTGTTAAATAATAATTCACTTCTTTGGCCTCCGATACCGTCGCATTATTTTTATTTTGCGCAATTCAATCATATTCTGTAGTACTTCATCACGTTGCGGTTTTAATATAGTAAAATACGCACGGCAGTCAACGTGTTAAATAGTGATTCAATTCTTTGGTCTCCGATACCTTCGCATTATTTTCATTTTGCACAATTCAATCACATTCTGTAGTACTTTATCACGTTGCGGTTTTAATGTAGTAAAATACGCACGGCAGTCAATGTGTTAGATAGTGATTCAATTCTTTTGTCCCATATCTTCGCATTATTTTCATTTTGCACAATTCAATCATATTCTGTAGTATTTCATTACGTTGCGATTTTAATATAGTAAAATACGCACGGCAGTCAACGTGTTTATACGATCTCCCAACTGCATTCTGTAAATTTGTCCAGAACCGACGTGAAAACGGTGAAGAAGACTAAGAAATCATTACCAGCCAGTACAAAGATATTAGTGAGAAATGTGCCGTTCCAAGCGACAGTCGGTGAGATAACGGAATTATTCAAGTAAGTGCCACTTAACTTATGATTGCGCAGGCCGTTATGAAATGTTCGATTCTGAAATGTTGTCATTGATTCCGCAGGGCGTTTGGTGAGCTGAAAGCAGTGCGATTGCCAAAGAAGCTAATCGGTGTCGAGAAGCACAGAGGATTTGGCTTTGTTGAATTTTACACCAAAAGCGAAGCGAAGGTTTGTACAACGATTCAAGTCCGAAATATTCAATTTCACTGAAACGTTCGGTGAAGCCTGTGTCTATAAAAAGCGTTCGCTTTTCCCCTTCAGAAAGCATTCCAAACGTTATGTCAGAGTACTCATTTGTACGGGCGAAGATTAGTTTTGGAGTGGGCTCAAGCAGAGGAAGGCATTGACGAAATTAGAAAGCGAACCGCCAAACACTTCTACGAAGGTATTTCATATCGAATATCAGCGAATATTAATCAATAGATTACCATACAATTTTACTTTCAAACCCACCTGTGTCCTTATTGCAGATACTCAGACGAAGCGGAGCAAAAAATCTGTTTTGGATCCTGAATCCGTTGGACTGGCTGCAGAATAAATGTAACTTAAAACCTTTCTTACGTTCAGCCCTCCAACCTTTTATGAAATATGTCCCGTTTACTGTATCACGTTAGTGTACAATCACGAAAGATATTGTATAAAAATAGTTTGTACTGTACAGAAAGCTATGGTTTATATTAAACTGCCCATCAAACGCCAAATGCTTTTCAGTTGTCACGCCTGGAAATTGTGAAAGGTGTTCGAAAAAGCGAATTCCTGCGGAGTGTGTGTTGAGGTTTCTTTTTGTCTTGGCAGCTATTCAAGTCGTTCACGATTCAATGAAATTCTCGATTCACGGGCAACGAGCGATATTGACCTTCCCGTCACGTCGCGCCAACTTTTCCCTGTGTCACTTTTCTCGAAAAGTGTTTGGAGTGCAGTTTCTAACGCAATGTCGATCCTCCGCTCTCCATTGGAAGTCACCGCAGGTTGCCGTCACTTAATGCAATGTATTTGGGTTTCGCAACTCCCTCGGATTTCTCGCGACAACGGGCATAATAAAGTGAACGATACGTAAATCGGTCGACCACCCACACTGTCTCAATTGCATCTCAATGGAACGGAGACACCGGATTTGCTGCAATTAATGCTGCAAATAAATTTCGTTTAAATTGTTGAAAAAAACCTTCTCAAAGAGTCGGGAACAAATTTGTCATACAAAAAGTCATTAGAATATGCTCGGCCAAAGTGAACAGTGTAATCTGGGGAATTACAAATCATTTCGGCGAAAAAACCTGCAATGTTTTGAATTAAAAACGAACGAGTGGTTATTACCCAATTCGGAATAAGCAATAACATATTTAAGAAGAAAGAAATAATTATGATTAGTAATAATTATGATTATGATATATGAATAATATTGATGATTATGAGTATGATTATAATAATAATTATGATTAGAGTAATCTTAAAAATGCTTTAACCGACTTGGAAATCATAAAGTGTCTCGAAGGTTCTTATATTAATATTATTCGTTTTATTTTTCTATTAGCCGTTTTCCGTCACTAACAATCCAAATTGTTGATGCAATTAAAATATTGTAAATATTGTTAATATTGTTAAAATATTTTAACATTGATAATATTGTTAAAATAATGTCAATTACCATAATTCTGTAATTAAATTCTAACTTTCAGTTTCCACGATCGTTAACATGATAAGTGTTTGACAATGCTAATCATTAGTAGCATACAGCCTAATGTTCACAATCGTATTCCATCATTACGAACTCAAGTTATTCACGTAAATATAAATAAAACTATTGTGAAGCGGGAGATATTGTCGTAATTTTTCAACCGAATTCCAATTCTCAACTTTTACCGTCGCTAATAAGATTATGGTTCAACAGTGATTGTCATTTGAACATTAGTAATTTAAAGTCTAACATTAACAGTCGTATTTCGTCGCTAAGAACCCGTCATAACCATTTACATAATTCACATCACGTTCTTGATGGAACGGTGAATGAAAGTATAGTCAAGCGCAAGATATTAATGTAATCCTCCAACAAAATTCCAACTTCAACATTTATCGCCGCTACGAGCTGACTATCTGATCATAGTCACTAATTAATCATATATAATTTCTATTTGCTCTGGAATTGAATGAAAGTATAGTCAAACAGAAGATATTATCGTAATCTAACAAAATTCCAAATTCCACCATTTATCGCCGCTAACACTCTCACTATTTGATCCCAGTCCTTAATTAATCATATATAATTTCCATTCGTTCGAGAATTGAATGAAAGTATAGTCAAACAAAAAAGTATTATCCCAATCCTCCAACAAAATTCCAAATTCCAACATTTATCGTCGCTACAAGTTCACTATTTGATCACAGGCCCTAATTAATCACATATAATTTCCATTCGTTCGGGAATTGAATGAAAGTATGCTCAAGGGAAAGATATTATCGTAATTCCCTAACAAAATTCCAAATGTCAACATTTATCACAGCTACAAGCTCACTATTTGATCACAGTCACTAATTAATCACATATAATTTCCATTCGCTCCGGAATTGAATAAAAGTATAATCAAGCAAAATATATTACTGTAATCTTTCAACAAAATTTCGAATTTTAACATTTATCGCCGCTACATGCTAACTATTTGATCACATATAGTTTCCATTCGTTTTAGAATTGAATGAAACTATAGTCAAGCGAAATATATTATTGTAATCCTCCAACAAATTCCAAATTTCAACAATTATCGCGGCTAACACGCTCACTATTCAATCACATATTTTCATTCGTTCAGGAATTGAATAAAACTATAGCCAAGCAAAATATATTATCGTAATTCTCTAACAAAATTCCAAACTCCCATACTTATCGCCGCTAACACGATTACTATTTGATCACATATAATTTCCATTCGCTCCGGAATTGAATGAAACTATAGTGAAGCAAAAGATATTATCGTAATCCTCCAACAAAATTCCAAATTCCACCATTTATCGCCGCTACAAGCTCATTATTTGATGACAGTTCCTAATTAATCACATATAATTTCCATTTGTTTCGGAATTGAATGAAAGTATAGTCAAGCACAACATATTGTCGTAATCCTCTAACAAAATTCTAAATTCAACATTTATCGCCACTAACAAACTCAATATTTGATCCCAGTCACTAATTAATCACATATAATTTCCATTCGCTCCGGAATTGAATGAAACTATACTGAAGCAAAAAATATTATCGTAATGCTCCAACAAAATCCCAAATTCCAATATTTATCGCCGCTACAAGCTCACTAATTAATCACATATAATTTCCATTTGCTCCGGAATTGAATGAAAGTATAGTCAAGCAAAATATATTATTGTAATCCTGCAACAAAATTTCAAATGTCAACATTTATCGCCGCTTACACGCTCACTTTTCGATCACAGTCCCTAATTAATCACATATAATTTCGATTCGCTCCGAAATTGAATGAAACTATAGTGAAGCAAAATATATTATCATAATCCTCCATCAAAATTCCAAATTCCAACATTTATCGCCGCCAACACGCTCACTATTTGATCACATATCATTTCCATTCGCTCCGGAATTGAATGAAATTATAGTCAAGCAAAATATATTATCGTAATCCTCACAACAAAATTCAAAATTCCAATATTTATCGCCGTTACAAGCTCACTATTTGATCACATATAATTTTCATTCGCTCCGGAATTGAATGAAAATATAGTCAAGCAAAAGATATTATCTATTGCCGCCTACACGCTCAGTATTTGATCACATATAATTTCCATTGGCTCCGGAATCGAATAGAAGTACTGTCAAGCAAAACATATTATCGTAGCTTTCCAACAAAATCCCAAATTCCATATTTATCGTGGCTAATACGCTCACTATTTGATTACATATAATTTCCATTCGCTCCGGAATTCAATAAAAGTACTGTCAAGTGAAAGATATTATCGTAACCCTCCAACAAAGTTCCAAATTCCAACATTTATCGCCGTTAACACGTTCACTATTTGATTACAGTCCCTAATTAATCACATATAATTTCCATTCGCTCCGGAATTGAATGAAAGTATAGTCAAGCAAAATATATTATTGTAATCCCCCACAAAATCCCAAATTCAAGATTTATCGCCGCTAACACGCTCACTATTTGATCACATATACTTTCTATTCGCTCCGGAATTAAATGAAACTATAGTGAAGCAAAAGATATTATCGTATTTGAACAAAATTCCCAATTTCAAACATTTATCGCCGCTAACAAACTCACTATTTGATCACAGTCCTTAATTAATCATATATAATTTCCATTCGTTCGAGAATTGAATGAAACTATAGTGAAGCAAAAGATATTATCGTAATCCTCCAATAAAATTCCAAATTCCAACATTTATCGTGGCTACAAGTTCACTATTTGATCACAGGTCTTAATTAATCACATATAATTTCCATTCGTTCGGGAATAGAATGAAAGTATGCTCAAGGGAAAGATATTATCGTAATCCTCTAACAAAATTCCAAATGTCAACATTTAGCACAGCTACAAGCTCACTATTTGATCACAGTCACTAATTAATCACATATAACTTCTATTCGCTCCGGAATTCAATAAAAGTATAGTCAAACAAAAGATATTATTGTAGTCCTCGAACAAAATTCCAAATTCCATCATTTATCGCCGTTAACACGATCACTATTGGATCATAGTCCCCAATTAATCACATATAATTTCCATTCGCTCCGGTATTAAGTGAAAATATATAATAGTCAAGCAAAAGATATTACCTATCGCCGCTTACACGCTCACTATTTGATCACATATAATTTCCATTCGTTCCGGAATTCAATAAAAGTCCTGTCAAGCGAAAGATATTGTAATCCTCCAACAAAATTTCAAATTCCACCATTTATCGCCACTAACACTCTCACTATTTGATCCCAGTCCCCAATTAATCACATAATTTCCATTCGCTCCGGATTGACCGCGTGAAAATCTGTACCAGTTCAAAAAGTGACCATCCGACAGTGATGCCCGCAACCGAACAAAGGGTCAAGGAACACGCCCATCGATTATGGGCCGCATTAGCGGGCGTGTAAATACAATATCTCGGTGCGGAGTCGGTGAGCGAGAGGAAAGGAAGACAGAAGGGAAGAAATGTCTTCCTTTCACCTCCGCTGGAAGCTCGTCGGAGGAGAGTAGAAGCTGTTCCGGTTGGTGGGGCTCTCCATGTGGAAGGTGGAGACGACCCATGAAAGTAACAGTGCATAGTGTACGCCAGCAGTCGTTAGTTCTTCGTCCCGGCGAACGGCAGGACTCGCGTTTTCGTCAAGTTCTAAGAGTGTCACGTCAGCGAGAACGCGAGTGCAAATTTCGTTTTCCAAGCCAAGAGATAATTCGTGTTACTGAGTTGTTGGGTCTCTCGAGCTTGTTGAGTTCTTTGAATTAATTGAATTTCGCAATTTTTTCTCGTTTTTTGGGCGGCTTTTTCGGATATTTGTCAGATTCAAGGTGATAGGGGGGCGGATTGCGGGAATTAGTTCGTCAACGGGTGCGCCGTGATGTGCATCCTGTGAGGACGAAAGAATAGCCCTGCGGAAGGAGTCAATTTAGAGCCAACATGATTGGGGTAAGTGGAAATATTGAGTAATTGGGCACACGTATATAAATATTATATATAATATATGTGTATATGGGTACGTGCTATTTTATATGCAATTTATAAATTGCAATAAATTCACATGTGTATAAAATTATTTAGTAATCGGGGGCACGTATATAAATATTATAATTAATATACGTGTGTATGAGTACGTGCTGTTTTGTATGTAATTTATAAATTGTAATCAATTCAAAAGTATAAAATATTATTTAGTAATCCAGCACATATATATAAATATTAAAAATAATATATGCGTATATGGGTACGCGCTGTTTTATATGTAATTTATAAAATGCAATAAATTCAACAGTATAAAACATTATTTAGTAATCGAGCACACGTACAGAAATATCATACATAACATATCTGTATATGAGTACGTGCTGTTTTATATGTACTTTATAAAATGCAATAAATTCAAAAGTATAAAACATTATTTAGTAATTGAGCACACGTATATTAATATTATATATAATATATGTGTATATGGGTACGTGCTGTTTTATATGTAATTTATAAATTGCAATAAATTCAAATGTGTAAAACATTATTTAGTAATCGAGCACACGTACATTAATATTATACATAATATATGTGTATATGGGTATGTGCTGTTTTGTATGTAATTTATAAATTGCAATCAATTCAAATGTGTAAAACAATATTTAGTAATCCAGCACATAAATATTATACCTAATATATGTGTATATGAGTATCTACTGTTTTGTATGAAATTGATAAATTGGAAAAAATTCAAATGTATGAGACATTATTTTGCCACTTATACATTATGTCAAGTTTGACAAACGTGGAGAATTATGCGCTGACTATGCGGTAAAATACAATAAATGTAAATGTGTGAAACATTACTTAGTAATCGAACGTACGTACATAAATATTATACATAATGTATGTGTATATGGGTATTCACTAATTTTATATGTAGTTTATAAATTGCAAAAAATTCGAATGTGTGAAACATTATTTTATCACTTGTACATTATGTCAAGTTTAACAAATGTGGAAAACTATACGCTGGGTATGCGCTAAAATGCAATAAATTCAAATGTGTGAAATATTATTTTGTCACTTGTACATTATGTCAAGTTTAACAAACGTGGAAAACTATGCGCTGACTATGCGCTAAAATGCAATAAATTCTAATGTGTAAAACATTATTTAGTAATCGAGCGCACGTACATAAATATTATATAATACATAATATATGTGAATATGGGTATTAATTGTTTTCTATGTGATTTATAAATTGCAATAAATTCAAAAGTGTAAAACATTATTTTATCACTTGTACATTATGTCAAGTTTAACAAACGTGGAAAACTATGTGCTGACTATGCGCTAAAGTGCAATAAATTAAAATGTGTAAAATATTATTTAGTAATTGAGCACGCGTACATAAATATTATACATAATATATGTGTATATGGGTATGCACTGTTTTGTACGTAATTTATAAATTGCAATAAATTCAAATTTAAAACATTATTTTGCCACTTATACATTATGTCAAGTTTGACAAACGTGGAAAACTATGCGCTGACGATTAATTAACTAAACGCACAAAATCGTCTTTGTTGTTACAAACCTTCCCGTTCTACCATTATTAACACCATTGCACAGTTGTGCCCGATGCATATCCTAACTGGGGAAAAAGCTAAAAAATCATTAAGACCCGTACAACAATGCACAGTGGAAGGAAGTCCTGCGTCGAGCTATCTGATTCTGCGTTGAAGTCTCTTTCGACACCGGAGATTTCAACGCATGGCTTTTAGGTATAACGCTTAAGTTTGCGTGATCAGAGGCGTTACGGCTCAAATGGGAAATATCTGATATTACCGATAAATGAAAATACCCCCGAGAAATTCCGCGCAACAATAGTCAGCGGAGGTGTATAAGTGTCGCGAATTGTCGGAGAACATAAACTGTAAGTGAGTTATGTTATGAATGCCTTTGGATTTTTTCCATGGCGCCCTGTCCACTTTTGCCCCCGTTCGGACTAACCACAGTTTATCACTGTCCCGCATCTGAACCGATACTTTTCGAACGCAATCGACCTCGCAGTGTCTCAAGGTGCGTGTATGCTAATTGGACGCCTTTGAGGAATTGTCTTGAGGAAAGGGTTGAAGGCTAACCGAACATTAAACGATTCCACATTCTGTGCATAACGGTCGTCGATCAGCGACACATAAATCGCGGGAATGCGAACGTAAAAAAGTACGGCGTGTAATGTGCACAGTATGTCAGGAAAATAATGTAGGAATTTAATACGTGAAATTAGAGAGTGTAATATTTATAAATAATAACAACACAATCTAAACACTTTCGTCTTATTTCCTAATCTTTCGTCGTTTCGCCTTTACGCCGTTTCGTCTTTTCGTCTTATCGTCTTATCGGAATTGTCTGGAGGAAAGGGTTGAAGACTAACCAAACATTAAACGATTCCACATTCTGTGCATAACGGTCGTTGATCACCGACACATAAATCGCGGGAATGCGACCGTAAAAAATACGGCGCGTAATGTGTATAGTATGTCGGGAAAATAATGTAGGATTTTAATACGTGAAATTGGAGAGTATAATATTTATAAACAACAACAACACAATCTAAACACTTTCGTCTTATTTCCTAATCTTTCTCGTTTCGTCGTTTCGCCTTTACGCCGTTTCGTCTTTACGTCTTATTGTCAATTGACTCTTAAGCAACCAAATAACACAATTCAACAAACTCGTCACCTATGATACATCAATATAATAATTGAGGATCATAGGTGTCCTTTCCCCGCCAACTAGAGGACCCTGTATTTGAGATCCCACAATAAACCACCCCACAATAAATAAATAAATGAAAGAGACAATAAAAAGGTTAGGAAAATATTTGGACAAAAGAAAACTGCAGTTATGCGTCGATAAATAAAAAGTAATAGTCTTCGGCAAAACTGAAGGAAGGAACAGGAGAACCAGCTGGATACAGAACGGACAAAATATAGAAGTCGTTAAAGCATTGGTATATTTATGAAAGTGTACATGCACAGTATGTCGGGAAAATAACGAATACATAAATAAATGAAAGAGACAATGGAAAGATCAGAAAAATGTTTGGGCAAAAGAAAACTGCAGTTATGCGTCGATAAATAAAAAATAATAGTCTTCGGCAAAGTTGGAGGAAGGAAGAGGAGAATCAGCTGGATAGAGAACGAACTAAATATAGAAGTCGTTAAAGCATTGGTATATTTATGAAAGTATACATGCACAGTATGTCGGGAAAATAATGAATAAATAAATAAATGAAGGAGATAATGGAAAGATCAGAAAAAGGTTTGGACGAAAGAAAACTGCAGTTATGCGGCGATGAATAGAAAGTAATAGACTTCGGCAAAGTTGGAGGAAGGAACAGGAGAATCAGCTGGATACAGAACGGACTAAATATAGAAGTCGTTAAAGCATTGGAATATTTATGAAACTGTACATGCACAGTATGTTGGGAAAATAATGAATAAATAAATAAAGGAAAGATACAATGATAAGATCAGAGAAATGTTTGGACAGAAGGAAACTGCAGTCATGCATCGATAAATAAAAAGTAATAGTCTTCGACAAAATTGGAAGAAAGAACAGAATCAGCTGGATACAAAATGGATAAAATATACAAATCGTTAAAGCATTGGTATATTTATGAAAATATACATGCACAGTATGTCGGAAAAATAATGAATAAATAAATAAATGTAAGAGACAATAAAAAGATCAGAAAAATGATTGGACGAAAGAAAACTGTAGTTATGCGTCGATAAATAAAAGGTAATAGTCTTCGGCAAAGTTGGAGGAAGGAACAGGAGAACCAGTTGGATACAGAACGGACAAAATATAGAAGTGTTCAAGAATTGGTATATTTATGAAGGTGTACATGCGCAGTATGTCGGAAAAATAATGAATAATTAAATAAATGAATGAGACAATGGAAAGATCAGAAAAATGTTTGGACGAAAGAAAACTGTAGTTATGCGTCAATAAATAAAAAGTAATAGTCTTCGCCAAAACTGAAGGAAGGAACAGTGAACCAGCTGGATACAGAACGGACAAAATATAGAAGTTGTTAAAGCATTGGTATATTTATGAAAGTATACATGCACAGTATTTCGGGAAAATAATGGAATTTTTAAATTAAAAAAAAAATAATGAATTATTTTGGCAATTTTTTTTTTTTTTTTATTCAAAATATATAGCAGAATATAACAAAATATAAGCAGAATAACTTAAACTGTACCAAAAGAATATGAAGACAGCTTTGCTTATATACACAGTATGTCGGGAAAATAACGGAACTTTTTAAATTGAAAAAAAAAAAAGAATTAGTTATTTTGGCAATTTTGTTTATTTTTATGCAAAATCCATCCCTTCCGAATCGATACAGCGCTGGGCACGTTCAACCAATGCTTGCAAAGATTTTTTTAGGTAATTTTTCGGAATCGCTTCAATGACCCTCGTTCCGGCGTTTTGGACTTGTGTAACATTGTCATAAAACGTTCCTTTCATAGTCAATTTGAGTTTCGGAAACAGGAAATAGTGACATGGTGACAAATCAGGGGAATACGGAGGATGTTGAAGAACACAGACTTGTTTTTTCGCCAAAAATTCTTGAACAGCGACGGACCACGAGCAATTTCTTGTTCCTCAGTTAAGGCGCGAGGAACAAATTGAGCATAAATCACATACACATGTGAAAAAGGCATTGTCGTGTATTGCATTAATTGAATGTTCTTTGGAATATTTAAGGGATAACAAAAGCAGATCCTATCGTTTACAAACGTCGGCGGTTTATTAGTAGTATGAAAAGAAGGAAGCAACTAGAGAGAGATCGCTTCAACGTAAAGTGATCGTTTTGAAGTATCGTACGAAAGATATCAACGATTTAATAAGTTCTGATCTCTGTGTTGACTACCTCCGTCGCAGAAAATAAAATGAACGTATGAAACAATGCCACATATCAAACGTAAAAAGAAGGACCGCCTGTACTTAATTGAGAGACAATTAACTGACAATAATTACATAACTGTCGCCGCAAATTTTTACGTTAAATACGTCAAGCTCCGTTATGGTATATTAAAAATCGACAGGCTCTTCTAGAACGTTTGCTATGCGTCCCGTTTAAATCATTCTCCCAACAATTAAAGTTCTATGTCGAAAAATGGGGTAAAATAATCGAAATGACCTGTGACATGGTGCATAATCCGTGAGGAACAAATCGAGAACAGATTTTCCGTTTGTTTAAATCCTTCGTCAAAATTTTGTGAACCATGTCTTTGGTCGCATTTAATTCCTCCGCTATCCATGTCACAGTCGAATTTCCATCGTAGGTGATAATTTCACTTAATTTACTTTTTCTACCAACGCATCTCAATTTTTGTTTTTTGATCGGCTTGGCTTTGGCTCGTCTTCCAAAGCATCAGGTCCGTCCTTAAATCGCTTATACCACTCGAACACACGTGTACGGGATAAGAAATCATCACCATAAACTTTTTTCATCATTTCAAATGTTTCTGTAAAACTTTTGCCGAGTTTGAAACAAAATGTAATATTAGCTCTTTGCTTCATCGTGTTTTTGTGACGAGGTGGCAAAAGGTACTCTGATTTTAAGCCCTATAACTTAACAAACCGTCGATCGATAGCAATAATCGCAGGCGCGTTCTGTGACGGAAACATACAGCGTTCAAATTATATATTGTTTTAACTTTTTGAGCGCAGCGTTGTCGCATCTTTTACGAAAGAGCACAAGTTGAGAAGACTAAATTTCCATTGCAAAATATATTGATTGTAACTGAAATAAATTATGAAATACGTTTTATTATTTGAATTTGAAAAATATGTAATTTTTTAGTTATTTTGTAAAATTTTAACTTAAATAAAACGTATTTTATGTGACGTTAAATTTTGAGTGAGACGTGTTTAATCATGCTTTATAAATAAGAAACAAGAAAATAAAAAATAAGAAACAAAAATTTGAGGGCTTACATTTATTTTTTTAAATAAATGGTTAAGCTTATTCTTCACATCTCCTGGAGCTACCTCAAATTAAAAAAAAGCATGACTCTACGTTGACTGATTGCTAAGATAATGCAAGGTTGTAAAGTTTGAACGCATTTTGTAGGTACTCTCAATACCTACATTTTTCATATAGAACTTTTTTTTCGTAAAATTACTAAGTTTCTTTACAGACGCGAAAAACCGGTGTTTTGCAACTTTGCGATTTTTTTCTGAGAGTTTCCCTGAAAATTAGGAATCTCAAATATATTTAGTTCATTTCTAATGCCCTTTCGAACCAATATATTTTAAAAACCTCAACTTACAACAATCGCACAAAATAGGGGTTTTGATGCTAACCTGACTGGATTAAATGTGAGAACGCATATATGCGTTCATAGTCTAAATTCAAAGTTGTATGAGGACGCATATATACGTCATAGCGCTCAAAGGGTCAAGAGATGGCGTTAGTAATTTTCTGTAAATTTAAAAAGTTCCCTTATTTTTCCGACATACTCTGTAAGTAGCGCAACGTATAGAATAGAATTGCTAGAATTACGCCAGAAATTGTCGGACAATGTTAACCGCGATCGTCTTACGCCGATTTATCCGTAATCGGACTCGCGAGCAATCCTTTGCAAATGCAGATTCAAGGCGTTCCGAGCTGGCGACTGAAAGCGATCGTTTCAGCAAGGTATAAACTTTTATGCGAAGTCGCTGTATGTGCGGCACCTGTGCATGCAGATCGAATTCTTTCGAGTGATCAATGATTTCCTTTCGCGCACAGGCGAAATCTACAGTTGTGAGAATATAGAACATAAGTCGTGCTCGATTGAGAATAAGAAGCGCGGTGGATTTTTGGACGGAACTCCACTGGTTGGATACCTTTGAGCAATCGCGCACATTACGGGTGACGAAAGAATTCTGGACCCGGAAAACGACTTAAGGTAGTTACAGGGTGAAGCAACTGTTGAAATTTTAGCCATTGTCGCGAGTAATTTTGACGCTGGCGAGTAATGGCTTCAGCCAAAGACGGATTTCCAAACTGTCGTTTAGTGCCTCGACAAAACTTGATCTCTGCGAACAGCGAATGCCTTTACTTTCATGCAATTCCTCACGCGCGAATAGGTTATAGTTTGATTTCTAATTTATGCTTCGAAAACGGAATTAAAAAAAATGCAAACGCGTTGTAGTGAAGTTGTTTATTGGAGCACTTAATATGCGCATGCTTAAGAACGATCGGCGACTTCCTCTAGGAGAAGACGTGGAGGGAGAACTATCGACTACTCGAATTGCATCGGTGCCCTACAATCCACGCTCACTGCGTAGAATTGCGCCCTGCCTTGAGTCGTTACTTCACTGCTAATTAAAATACGAAGAAAGTATTGCGAACTTCAAACGCTGGTTCAAGCAGTGTACTTTTTCGTTTTTCTCTTGCCTGCGCTTATTTTAATATTGTCATAATAAAGCAATGATATAACAAAATTATATTATATGCTAATGTAATTATATAATTATATTTAGCGTATAATTATATTATATACGGAATTGCACTAAGCTAAACTTTTACTGGAATTTGTATGCAACAGTTAGTGTGTAAATTCATCGTCGCATATGTGCACTTTTAAAAATCACACGAATAGCAGCATTTGTCCCACATATTTAATGCCGTAATTTCAATTTTACATCTTGTTATTTGCTAATCTATATTACGATATAGTACGATATATTACGATATAGATTAGCAGCATTTGTCCCACATATTTAATCCCGTAATTTCAATTTTACATCTTGTTATTTGCTAATCTATTACGATATATTACGATATAGATTAACATTATAGATATAGATTAGCAGCATTTGTCCCACATATTTAATACCATAATTTTAATTTTACATCTTGTTATTTGCTAATCTATATTACGATATATTACGATATATTACGATATATATTAGCAAATAACAAGATGTAAAATGTAAAAGTGTGTAAATTCATCATCGCATATGTGCATGTTAAAACATCACACGAATAGCATCATTTGTCCCACATATTTAATGCCATAATTTCAATTTTATATCTTGTTATTTGCTAATCTATATTACGATATATTACGATATATATTAGCAAATAACAAGATGTAAAATGTAAAAGTGTGTAAATTCATCATCGCATATGTGCATGTTAAAACATCATACGAATACCAGCATTTGTTCCACATATTTAATGCCGTAATTTCAGTTATACATCTTGTTATTTGCTAATCTATATTACGATATATTGCGATATGAGCGGTTTATTTTGAAAGTGGCCTAACTCCGTTTTTCAATATTTTCCGGTTACCATGGTTACATTAACAAATGCATGTTATTTATCTCGATTTTAAGATAAATGGAGCTAGGCCATTTTTAAAATAAACGGCCCGTATATTACAATATATTACGATATATTACGATACATATTAGCAAATAACAAGATATAAAATGTAAAAGTGTGTAAATTTATCATCGCATTTGTGCGCTTTTAAACATAACACGAATAGCAGCATTTGTCCCACATATTTAATGCCATAATTTCAATTTTATATCTTGTTATTTGCTAATCTATATTACGATATATATTAGCAAATAACAAGATGTAAAATGTAAAAGTGTGTAAATTCATCATCGCATTTGTGCACTTTTAAACATAACACGAATAGCAGCATTTGTCACACATATTTAATGCCATAATTTCAATTTTACATCTCGTTATTTGCTAACCTGTATTACTATATACTACGGTATATTACAATATATATTAGCAAATAACAAGATGTAAAATGTAAAAGTGTGTAAATTCATCATCGCATATGTGCATGTTTAAACATCACACGAATAGCAGCATTTGTCCCACATATTTAATGCCATAATTTCAATTTTACATCTTGTTATTTGCTAATCTATATTACGATATATTACGATATATTACGATATATATTAGCAAATAACAAGATGTAAAATGTAAAAGTGTGTAAATTCGTCATCGCATATGTGTATGTTTAACGCCATAATTTCAATTTTACATCTTGTTATTTGCTAATCTATATTACGATATATTACGATATATATTAGCAAATACCAAGATGTAAAATGTAAAAGTGTGTCAATTTATCATCGCATATGTGCATGTTTAAACATCACATGAATAACAGCATTTGTCCCACATATTAAATGCCGTAATTTCAATTTTACATCTTGTTATTTGCTAAACTATATTACGATATATTACGATATATAGCAGCAAATAACAAGACGTAAAATGTAAATGTGTGTACATTCATCATCGCATATGTGCATGTTTAAACATCACACGAATAGCAGTATTTGTCCCACATATTTAATGCCATAATTTCAATTTTGCATCTTGTTATTTGCTAATCTATATTACGATATATTAAGATATATTACGATATAGATTAACAAGTAACAAGATGTAAAATTGAAGTCATGCCATTAAATATGTGGAACAAATGCTACTATTCGTGTTATGTTTAAAAGTGAACATACTCGACGATAAACTTACACACTAACTGATGCATATAAGTTCGAGTTTAAGTTTAGATTAGTGCAATTCCGTAAAAGTGAGTTCTGTCGCATTTAAATCGAAATAGACTCGGCAGAAAAGCGATAAGTTATGAAAGTACGACTTGAAATAGATACAGTATTTGTTTGGCTCCAAATTTTTCTCATTTTATGAAAAACAATTTACACTGAAAATAGGCCACTGTCTACGCGCTAAATACGCAGCAGTTTCGGAAAAAAAAACAAATAATTTTTGCGAGACACAAGCATTTTTTTTAAATAGTTTATTTCTGTCAAATAAAGTTTTGCTTCAGGAAAGTCTATTATAATTGATAGTGTACGATCAGCAACTTAGCAATACGAAGCTGCTGAAGAATTCATCATTTTTGCATCAAAGTGAACATTTCATGATTTTCTTGTTGTTTTAATATAATAAAGCAGATTGGAAGTAACGGGAAGAATTCAAAGCAAAGCTCGTAATTGTTTAATTCGTCGAAGAAAATAAAAAATCTGTGGAAGATCGCGAAAAATCACGAATGAAATGGAATTAAAAAATGAAACTCTTCCAATCGACTTATTTTATTATACATACATTTGTTTACAAATTTTCATCTTCCATTTTCGAAAAGCGTAAACTGTGTTACAAAATTGATATTATTTTCGATAACACGCTTAAAAATAAAAGAAAATAAAAATACTGGCCCATAATTATCGATTTCTAAGCTACCGAGTCCTAGATATAGTTCTATCCAGATCATTCATTATTACCTAAGGTACACACGTATAAAAAGTATACTTTGCCTGTTTTTGCTTCCCTTCAAGTAGAGGAAAATTCCTTGATTAATCAATGGGATTTCAGTTTTTTACGTTCTCATATTTATCGTGCACGCATAGTCATTGAAAAATGAGTTGAAGCGATTTCCTTCGATGCAGGAAGGGGCAAATCCACCGGTTAGTTGATCTCAGGTCTTAACATCGCGAACTCCGAGTCCGCATTAAGCCGCAAACAGGCAAAGAAGGAGCGAGCGTGTGGCAATTCGATTGCAAAAGAGCTCGCGAGGTCGTAACAATCCTTCCATTTCGTTTCGCGCGTTTCAGATCGCGTATGTCGTCCTCTGCGTTCGCATTTACGGCTTCTGATCTCTCGTGTCCACTGATAACGTGCCGAAATAAACAAATACCGTATAAACCACATGCACATCATATTATTAGGTTGTTCTGAAAGTAATTTCATTTTTTGTAATTCATAAAATGCAATGAATTCAAACGTATAAAACATTATTTAGTAATATATGATTATGGGTTTGTACTATTTTGTTTGTAATTTATAAATTGCAATAAATTCGAATGTGTAAAACATTATTTAGTAATAGAGCACACGTACAGAAATATCATATACAATATATCTGTATATGAGTACGTGCTGTTTTATATGTACTTTATAAAATGCAATAAATTCAAATGTGTAGAACATTATTTAGTAATCGGGCACATGTGTATAAATATCATATATAATATATGTGTATATAAGTACGTGCTGTTTTGTATGTACTTTATAAAATGCAATAAATTCAAATGTGTTAAAAAATTATTTAGTAATCAAACACATGTATATAAATATTATATATAATATATGTGTATATGGGTATACGGTGCTATGTATGTAATTTAATAGAAACAGACAAATACCGTATAAACCACGTGCACATCATATTATTAGGTTATTCTGAAAGTAATTTCATTTTTTCCCAACTTAGTTATATTTTTTCAGAGCTAACTTCACACTTAAGCGGCATAATCGTTATATGGACCGTTTATTTTGAAAGTGGTGTAAGTCCATTTAAAAAAAACGAGATATCACGCAATTCATGCTTAATTTAATGTAAACTTTTTATGTATAACTAGTTAGTACTTCATTTCTTGAAAAATGCCCATGTTTTGTACAATTTAAAATTGGTCGGTAAAAGAAATTGCGTAATGATTGATTATGAAAGTGGTGTAAGTCGAATTTCCAGAGATGTTATTGCTTTTTACATTTGTTTTATATTACGTGTCATATTACGTATCAAGAGTTACTAGTGTAGATTAGTTATTTTATTATCCTCCTAAAATGGATAATTTCATATTAAAATTAGATAGTGATACAGGTAAGAACAAATGCTAAATCAATATTATTTTATGACGATTGAAAATATTTATTTAATTTAATTTTAAATAAATTCACACAGAAATAAAGCCCATGAATATAACCAAAAGAATAATCTTAGAATCGGAGGATGAAGATAATTTCACTATGAAAAACAAATTAACGAAATGTAAAAAGAGAAGATGAAGTATAGAAGTAGAACCTTCATCAGATGAGGATATTGTTACTGAGAACTTAGATTCTGCAGAAGAAAATAAAGGAAAATATATGCAACGAATAAACAAAGTTAAGCGAAATTCCAGACAAAAGTACTATACAAAAAGAGGAAAATTCATTCGAGCAATCCAAATAAAATTTGAAAAAATCGCCCTGGCGCCTTTATACCAAGATGCCAGGCATATTACTTATGAAAAATATAAAGATATAAAGCAGTTATTATCTTATATACCTCCGGTGCATCATGAATATTTCAAAACACTGCCAGATGCAGAGCATAAGTAAATACTATCAATATCTTGCCATTTTAACAATCTAATGAACGTCTAAAATTAAAAATACTACTTCTATTTTATATCTTGTCATTATTTCTAAACAAAATTGGATTAATATGAAGTATATTTTAAATAATATTTAATTTTTCAAAATTTAAATTAAACGATTTCTATAATTGTATAATTTTGAAAGTGGTGTAAGTCCATTTGCAGCCCGTAAATATACATTAGTTCAGTGAAATGCGCCTAAACCAAATTTATATAACCAAATTACATATTGATAAATCAGTAGAAACTTTGCCAGACTATATATAATTTGCTTACATTTTTTAATTAACAGATATGCTCACCTTTAATTTTCTCGAAACAACATAAAATGGACTTGCACCACGTTCAAAATAAACGGTCCATATATTTCAACAGCTGATATAGCAAAGCTTGCTTGTGAAAAAGTTAAATTGATGCTTCGCAGTTTTTAGTTGGCATTCTTTCAAATATGGAAAGCAAAAAGCAGTATTTTCGGCATTTTTTACTTCTTTACTGTCGGAAAGATAAAAGTGTTGTTTAAGCAAGAAAAAAGTTATCCGATGTGTATTGAGAAGATGTATGGACAGAACGCCAATGCCAAAACTGGCTTGCAAAATTTCGATTCGGCAATTTTGATGTTGAAGATGCACCACGTTTTGAAAAGCCAATTCAAGCTGATAAAGACACAATGAAAGCATTATTTGATGCAATCCGGCAAATAACAGCTCGTGAGATCGCTGAGAGATTACATTTATCGAATTCGACCGTCCGTGCTCATTTGAAATTACTAAGTTTAATCTCAAAGCTCTTATATGGGCTCCTCATGTTCTTACGGAAAGAAATTTGTGTGTTCACGTTGACGTCTGTGATTTGCTTCTCAAACGTCAAGAAAATTATCCATTTTAGAAGCGCATCATCACTGGAGACTAAAAATGGGTTGTCTTCAACAATGTTAAACGCAAGAGATCATGGAGTAAAAAAGTTGAACCGGCTCAAAGCACTTCGAAACCCGATATTCATAAAAAAAATGATGCTATCTATTTGGAGGGATTTTAAAAGAATCGTTTTTTTGTGCTTCTACCGTACAACACAACGATCAATTCTGAAGTCTACTGTCATCAGCTGGACAAATTGAATGATTCACTTAAGCAGAAAAGACCTTAATTGATCAATAGAAAAGGTGTAGTGTTCCACCAAGATAATGCGAGACGTCATACAAGTTTGTTAAAAGCTTTTACACCAAAAACCACCAAAACTCACCAAAAGCTTTTACAGCATATTCTCCGGATCTGGCACCATCTGATTAATATTTGTTTCGGTCTCCTCAAAATTTTTTAGACGGTACCACCTTCACTTCAAATGCGAAGGTCGAAAATCACATGGATCAGTTTTTTTTGCTCGCAAAAGGAAAACAAAAGTTTTATAAGCGTGGAATCATGCCACTGCCAGAAAGATGGCAAAAGGTATTGGGCTAGAATGGACAATATATAATTCAATAAAATATTTGTTCACTATAAGACGATCGTCTTCCATTTTCATAAAAAAAAAACTGAAGTTACTTTCCGAGCAACCAATAATACCTATAAAAGTTCAACATATGTCTTCCCGTATTCATCCGGGAGAAAATAATTTCTTACGTTTGAATAATTTTGCTTACTACATCAGTTCTAATACAACTATCATCAGTTACAGAATCTGTTTTAAAAATGACGCAAAGAAAGAAATAATAGATGGTTCTCTGGCGGTAGATCTGGAGTTATCTTTGAGTAAGAACTAAAACATAGGTTCTGTATTTGTCCCACTACTGGAAAGCAAACGTTTACCTTCGTCAATCGGCAAATATCGTAACCGTCATTTTCTACAACTGCCGAACGTGTGTACAGAGCTAATAGAAAAGCAATCGATTGCGAAAGTACAAAGCACACAAATTTCACCGTGCTGTTTGAACGGAAGCGTACGAGATTATATAAGCTATTGTTTGCCGTGTCCTACGCAATTTCATGTTATGCGATGGGGGCAACTTTTGGAAATCCGGTATGATTGTCGTAGAAATAGAAATTCTACGGACGGATGTTTCCACAACGTGCTATTTGAAATCTCTCCATAATTGTTCATAGAATTGTTTCCGTCAAAAATATAAGAAACTAAATACGAAAACAGTGCATGCGTGTGCCTCGAAAAATTTGACATAATTTTGTGCACTTTTTCGGTATCTTCAGCCTGCAAACTTCTGGTATCAATAAGAAGTACTTCTTTCGAAATTAAATTTATCGCTTTTTATACAAAAATAAGAAGAGTGACTCTAAACTATGGCAAAATTTGAGGACTTTTCTCGTACTTCAAATCTGCAGACGCCCGTAATTTAAAAAGTAGAGAAGCAAAAAGCTTAACACGTAACGGATGGGTCAAATGTGCTCTGCTTTTCCCGATTTCTGGGCATTTTTTAGGAGAATTAAATAAACACGTGTGTATGGTTTTAAAGCGTTTTTTTTTAAATCAACACCATTTCTTATAATATTTTACAAAGTTATTTATTAACATGTCTAGTATTTTTTACGAGTGTGATATTTTCTAAAATATTCACCCATGTGAAGTGAAACCTGGCAGAATTGACATATACTATATATCTTGTTTCGCTTCTTTCTTTCGAGCTCTAGAGTTTGCAAGGTTGTTGGGCATATTTTTTCATTCGTGCTGCAACAATTTGCCTAAGGGTGTGCTGCCTCGTGTTTCCCAAAAATTTATCTACTGGATTCACCCTTGAAGTTCTTGTTGGTTCAATTTGGATATTATTACCAGTCTTCTCGGAATCGGAATTATTTACTTGTTGATCGGTAGCCAAGATTCTTGCAATTTCTTTTAGAAACGTATTGTTTGTATTTAACTTCTTGTAAATGACTAATAAATAGAAAAAAGCGCAATTACATAGAAACGAACCTTTCATATATTCGTTATAGTTGTTAATGTAATCTGGTTTAATAACATCTGTTCTATCTCTAGTCTTTTTATCAACAACTATCCTGCTGGCATCATGAATTGAGGATATTATAGAAACTTCCTTTTTATCTTTCTACATTTGTAATAAGATATCACTCTTTTGCCGGCATAGAGTTCAAAATACTACCTAAAAAGCAAAACCACGCGGTAGAATCGATAGATAGATAGTACCATAACTAATGGTACCACGAAAAAATACCATAATGTGTATAAAATAAAAAACTAACACAGCGTATTAAAAATTCAAGCAACAACGTAAATCTACGTGGCCCGTCCTAGAAAGTCACAATGGGAAAACGTAAATTTACGTGACCCGTTCGTTAAGTGTTAAAAAGAAGACAATTTTTAAATGATATCCATCTGATTCGAAAGATGAAAAAGAGGAGCGCCTCTAAAAATAGGACAAAGTTTGAGGACTTTCCTCGTATTTCAAGTCCGCAGACGTTTGTAATTTAAAAAGTAGAAAAGCGGAAAGCTTAAAAATAAGAGAATTTTAAAAGAATATCTATCTGATTCGAAAGAAGAAGAAAAGGGACGCCTCTAAAAATACGGCAAAGTTTGAAAACTTTTATCGTACTTTAAATCTGCAGGCGCCCGTCATGTAAAAAGTATAGGAGCGGAAAGCTTAGAAAGAAGAGAATTTTTAAATTATATTTATTTGATTCGAAAGAAGAAGAAGCAGGGCGCCTCTAAAAATACGGCAAAGTGTGAGGACTTTTCTCATACTTTAAATCAGTAGACGCCTGTCATTTAAAAAGAAGAGAAGCTAAAAGTTTAAAAAGAACAGAATTTTTAAATGATATCTATCTGATTCAACTGAAGAAGAGTGGCGCCTCTAAAAATACGGCAAAGTTTGAGGACTTTTGTCGTATTTTAAATCTGCAGACGCTCGTCGTTTAAAAAGTAGAGAAGCGAGAACTTTAAAAGAAAAGAATTTTTGAATGATACCTATCTGGTTCGAAAGAAGAACAAGAGAGGCGCCTCTAAAAATCCGGCAAACTGTGTCTGTTTTCCAATGTCTTCAACTTGTCGACACGCGCCGTTTAAAAAGTTGAAGTATCTCAAGGTCGATCGGTAGTCGCTGAAATCTGGTTCATTAGACATTTGGTCGTTAAACGTCTGGTCCAGAATCGGTTGCACGCGAAAAAGCTTGCGCGGGAAGAAAAGAGAGAAGGTGGAAATAGGCCTTTGAGTCGATGAAGGATGTCGAAGTCATATTGGCCGACGTATTCTAAAGGCCAACCGCTGATCGTCCTCGGCACGTTTTATTCGCCTGCCTCATTCTTCTCTTCGCCTCTCCCATCTCGTTCTCTCCCGCGCACAAAAACACACAGCCGCAGACGTACACATTCTCTTATTCGCCTTTCCTCCGGCGGTCGCTTAAAAACTTTCGACTTCGAGACGCTCCTTTTCCTTTCACGCATTCCATCGGTCAAACCAAACGTCTTCGTGAGCGTACCCAAGCAAACGTGTGCATGTGCATATGGGAATTTCTGCGAATGAAGGTCGAATTGTCATGACAAATAACTGCGAAGGTCGCCTTCTGTTAATAATGAGGTCTCCTTCCTTATTGCGCGAACAAGAGGGAAAGTTTATTACACTGCCGCTACTTGGAAAGTACCCAATTGGGTTGAGATTCGTAGCTGTAGTTGAATCGAGCGCACCTGTGCGGAATTGAACAAATCTTAACTGTGATATGAGCCGCAGAACTCTTTAATCCGAGATTAATACTGAGTTGTAAAGATTATGAATTCTTAGGAATTGACAGTTTGCCACGCGTAAGTGTTTGGTAATTGTTACAGTTATTATTTTAACTGTACTTCTTCCAAGGTGTAACCGTGCTGAAGTTTTGTGGCGAAAGATTGAGCAATGTATTATTTTTTTCCGCTACTTCTGGTTGTTTTCAAGTACAGCATTTTACAAAAGTTACAACGTAGTTCACAATGATGTATAGTAATCTAAATATAAACAAATTATGCATCATGTCGTCCAGCGTCAGGAGAAGAATGGAAAAAAATAATTATAAACGAAAACTGATAGTAGCAAATACACACACAAATTAACACATTAATAACCAATTTGAATGAGTTGGTATAAAAGCAAGCAAATAATCAAGCAAATATTCAGGCGAAATAAAAAAAAAATAGGGTGATGGATGACTGCTCCATGGGAAGATGTTTCCTAAAAAGTATACATATAAGTCACAATAAAATGAATACACATTTCAAACATTATAGCGCTTCGCACCAGCACATAATAATTCCAGAGACCTAAAGATGGGATCCAGAGGTCTTCAAACAAGTAGTCTCTTGAAAATCATAGTATCAAAAAAAACTTCAATCGTAACGAGGGCTTAAAAATCTTTGAAACTACCAAATGTTGAAATTAATTAGAGATATACACACGCAGTAGGCTCCGAAGTAAAATAATAGTTATAAATTAGACGAAATTTCAGTCAGCATTCCAAATAATAAAAAGACGGACGTGCGAACGAGATCATTGAAGGGAAAGAACTTGAACAACGTTATATAAAAATGCTGTAACTGTAAAAGAACACGGATAATTTTATAATCATATGATATCGTTACATATAATCAAACATCCTCTATCCTGTGGAACAGACCTAAAGGCTCAAAAACACGTAGAGTGATTATATGAACTGATAAATAAAAATGTTTAATGGGGAAAGGCTATTTTTTGGGAAGACAAAATAATATTGAGAAACACGTTAATTGTTCCGAGACTGTTGGGACACATATGTCCCAGTCAAGTTTAATCGTAGATTCTAACTATCAATCTACTAAAATTTCTTGCACTTTGCTTCATTGTAAATGGGCCTCTATTGTTACATTCCTTAAAATCTAGTACCACAATTTCTTCCTGTCAAAAAGTCCGTTAAGTGTAAAATATCAGCGCGGTAACATCATTTGTAGGTAGTTTTTAAAAAGTGATTACGGTATATAGATAAAATGAGCCGGTAGGTTTTTTTGTTGTATTTTATTAGCACTCTTTTGAATATTTTTATGTAACCAATTCAAATTACTTAGTTCTTTGCGTAGAAAAAGCGGTGGGTTATATATATCCCAGCTGTCTTTCAAACCGAGATAAAAATGTCCCAGAAGCTTTATACGTTCCAAACGCTATTTTTATATTATTTTTTTGCTATTACATATAATACACTACATGTGTATCAATTCAGAATAAATGTTGTCATAATCTTTATAAGACTAATAGGACATATATGCACCAGTATTCAGGCCGAGTGGGACATATAAACAGGCTTTAACTTTGCACTGATGTAAACAAAAATAATTTTTTTTTCTTTTACCCTATTATAATGAATAAATTCTTCACCTGAAGTATTAGAAATGTAGGATCTCAAATACACGTTCCTCCAATTGGCGAGCAAAGGTAACCTATGATCTTCAATTATTATATTGAGGTATCATAGGTGACGAGTTTGTTGAATTATGTTGTTTGGTTGCGTAGTAGTCAGTTGACGACAAAACGTAAAGACGGTAAGAGATAAAAACGAAACGACGTAGAGACGAAACGGCAAAAGATTAGTATTAGAAGTGATTATAAATGCCTGAAGTATTAGAAATGCAACCTGTCTCTTTTATTTACATATAATACACTACGTGTGTATCAATTCACAATAAATGTTGCCATAATCTTTATAAGACTAATGGGACATATATGTCCTAGGCTTTAACTTTCCACTGATGTTAAAAAAATAATTTTTTTTCTTTTACCGTATTATAATGAATAAATTCTTCATCTGAACTATTAGAATTGTAACCTGTCTTTTTTATTTACATATAATACACTACGTGTGCATCAATTCAGAATAAATTTTGTCATAATCTTTATAAGACTATTGGGACATATGTGACCCAGGCTTTAATTTGCACTAATTAAAAAAAAATGATTTTTTTTTTTGCTTTTACCCTATTATAATTAATACATTTTCCACCTGAAGTATCAGAAATGTAACCTGTCTTATTTTTTCTCTTTTCTTATCTTATTTTCTTTTATTTAGATATAATATACTACGTGTGTATCAATTCAATGTGTGTTATTCAATTCAGAATAAATTTTGTTATAATCTTTATAAGACTAATGGATGTATATGTCCCAGGCTTTAAGTTTCCACTGATGAAAAATGAAGATAATTTTATTTCTTTTACCCTATTATAATGAATAAACTCTTCACCTCAAATATTACAAATGTAACCTGCCCCTTTTATTTTCTTAAAAAAAAAAATCCGTCGCAAAATCCGTCGTAAATAATTCTAGAAAACAAATAAAAGAAAAAAGACCGAATTCTATTTTCCGTGTCGATTTTTGACGTCAGACATCGATTGGCTCGCAGCTGTTGAATTTCAACTCGCCACCTCCCATGCCGATTTCCGACAATTTGTCGCTTTTTATCGCCTTATTGGAATTCTCTCGCCGAAACTCCGTCGCCTTTCTATCCGGAGTTTCTTCTCGATCGGGCGCGGACGTTCGTTTTGGCACGCAAATTTCAGCCTTGGGCCTCGGCGACTTGGACTTGGACTTGGCCCGGGACATTCTCACTTTCTCCGGCGCTAAGCTTGCAAATGCGACCTAACGCTTCGGCTTCTTTCTCTCCGGCATTTCTGCGGTCGCGTTTTTTTCCGCCTGACAATGTGCTCGCACGAACTCGCATGATTCGTCGTCCGATCTGCTCACCTCCGATCCATCACGCCACTCACTCTCGCCGTTTCCTATCGCGGCGCAATGATTAAAAAGGGATCTCGCACTCCCCTTCCGCGTACGTCCCATAATTACAATTGTCATTTTCTTCTGTCCCTTTTTCCCGGCTGTTCTCGCGGTTATATAATTATTGAACGATCTCTGCGCGATGCAGGAAACGCCGGGAAGGCAAGGAAAGAAATTACGGGCGCGGAGAAACGTGACGCCTCGAGAGGAGATTTCAAGGAAACGTTAAGTGGCCGCTGAAATGTTTGCTTTCGTCCGCGTCGCTCTTTTTTCTTGCGTTTCTAAGAAGAACGTGGCTAACGACAATGGATCGTTTAATTAGGCGTACGAACGGGCCCGCCAGAATGAATTCCCGGCAATGAGAGCGAGAGTCTCGAGCCCCCCCAGGGGGAATTCCGTGGAAAGTAAAAGTGAATGAGCTACGCTGGCTGTCCCTACCGGCAACAGATCAAATCGATTTTACGCCGCGCAGGTTCTGGACCCGAGGAGATTGGCGGATAAAATTATCGCGCAGCTCGCCTATCAGATGTTTTCGTTCCGATAGCAATGCGGCGTGTTCCTGGTGCTCGTTCGGTTTGAAGTTTAACCCTTTCGCGGACGGCGACTTTTTCGGTTGGGTAAGGTAGCAGGCCGAGGCGATTTTCGCAGGTGTGTTGAGTGTCTTACAGCATACGATAAAATGATTTTATATACAAATTTTCTTATAAAAACGTTATACCACCTTAATCAAAAAGTTTCAGGACTTTATTCATAAAATCTAAAATACAAGTTTATCCATTACAATTGATATCGTCCCCTTTAAAGTACTCCCTATCGACTGTAAGGTACTTATACCAGCGCTTGATCCAACCATCGGCCATAGCTCCGATTCTCTTGAAAACGTTAGCTAATATCAGGAATATAATAGAACAATGATAGTTGCCAAAAATTATCGCCCCGCGATAACGCTGGCATTCCTCATGCATGTATTTGCGTTTCTATATCTGACATTCTACTTCTGTTACTGATATTGACGTTCTGTACCCGTGAATATTCCGGTTTTACACGTCTACGCTTCTGTTTTCCATGGATGTGCGAGGGTTATGTTGTATACCACCTTGATCAAAAAGTTTTAAGACTTTATTCATGAAATCGAAAATACAAGTTTATCCATTATAATTGATATCGTCCCCTTCAAAGTACTCCCTGTCGACTGTAATTCACTTATACCAGCGCTTGATCCAATCATCGAAACATCGCTGGTATTCAATTTTTGGTATGTCCATCAGAGCCGTCTTCGATTTTTCCATAAGATCCTTCCGAGTGCTGTAACACGTTCCGCGAAGCGGTTTTTTAAGTCGGTTAAACAGAAAAAAGTTGCAGGGAGCTAAATCACGTGAATTCGGAGGCTGGTGAATAGTATTCGTATTCTTTTTGGTCAAAAACTCGTGGATAAAGATCGCATTTGCGACGGTGCGTTATCGTGGTGCAAAATCCACGAGTTGTTTGCTCACAAATTCGGTCTTTTTTGGCGAATTGCTTCACGCAAACGTCTCATAACGCCCAAATAATACATTTTGTTGACTGTCTGTTGTTCTGGCAAGAATTCATAATGCACAACACCGTTGTAATGCATGAAAACCGTGAGCATCACCTTCTTTTTCGACTGAAAAAAACGTGGTTTCTTCGACAGTGTTCGTGCCACCGAAAAACGTTTAATCTCGAAATAGCATCGTTGCCGAAACACTTCTCCAACATTTCCAAGATCTGCGGACCGTTAAAACAGTTTTTCACGCAACATTTTATACAAATTCGTTGATCCAAAGTTGATGCCATTTTCAAATATGTAAAAAAAAATCGGTATAACTTTTACAAATGTCAAGCTATGACGCTGAAATTTGGTGGGAACGTGATGTGGCAACCTAACAAAAAAAAAACAAAAATTTCAATCGAGTGACTGAGAGCGCCATACGGCGGCCAGTCCTAAAATTTTTTGATCAAGTTGGTGTTTTGATAGTTTCTCTATTTTCCACCTTCCAAAAATATAACCTTGCAAAAATTACCGCCGCCCATGAATTGGTGTTCGTTCGGTTTAAAGTTTAACTCTTTGCGGACGACGACTTTTTCGGTTGGGTAAGGTAGCAGGCCGAGGCGATTTTCGCAGGTGTGTGGAGTGTCTTACAGCGTACGATAACATGATTTTATATACAAATTTTCTTATAAAAACGTTATATTGTGATAGTTTCTCTATTTTCCACCTTTCAAAAATATAACCTTGCAAAAATTACCGTCGTCCATGAATTGGTATTCTTAACTTTGCGAACGACGACTTTTTTTAGCAGATCGTTTTAAATGTGTCGAGTGTCTTCAGCGTACGATAAAATGATTTTATATATAAACAAAAACGTTATATTAGTTTCTCTATTTTCCACCTTTCAAAAATATAACCTTGCAAAAATTACCGTCGTCCATGAATTGGTGTTCGTTCGGTTTGAAGTTTAACCCTTTGCGGACGACGAATTTTTCGGTTGAGTAAGCTAGCAGGCCGAACCGATTTTCGCAGATGTGTCGAGTGTCTTACAGCGTACAATAAAATGATTTTATATACAAATTTTCTTATAAAAATGTTATATTTTGATAGTTTCTCTATTTTCCACCTTTCAAAAATATAACCTTGCAAAAATTACCGTCGTCCATGAATTGGTGTTCGTTCGGTTTGAAGTTTAACCCTTTGCGGACGACGACTTTTTCGGTTGGGTAAGGTAGCAGACCGAGGCGATTTTCGCAGATGTGTCGAGTGTCTTACAGCGTACAATAAAATGATTTTATACACAAATTTTCTTATAAAATCGTTATCTTTTAATAGTTTCTCTATTTTCCACCCTTCAAAAATATAACCTTGCAAAAATTACCGCCGCTCATGAATTTGGCATAATTCGTGATAGCATTGGGTTTTCTAATCATAGTTTGACACTATGCCGGAGTACTCGTTCAATACTACTCATTTCTGCATTGTAATAATTTGTCAACAGCGTGACGATCTTCTTATCTTTCCACGCCAAAATCACATTATTATTTCTTTGATAGACTACCATTGATTTTCCTTTTGGAAGTCGTCGTTTTTTTATTGCATTTGGCAATCCTTTCTATTAGTTAGTATTATCTTAGTCAAATGACATTTCAAAAATATAACCTTGCAAAAATTACCGCCACCCATGAATTTGGTATAATTCGTGATAGCATTGGTTTTTTAATCACAGTTTGAACACTATGCCGGAGTACTCGTTCAATACTACTCACTTCTGCATTGTAATAATTTGTCAACAGCGTGACGATCTTCTTATCTTTCCACGTCAAAATCACATTATTATTTCTATGGTAGACTACCACTGATTTTCCTTTTGGAAGTCGTCGTTTTTTCATTGCATCTGGTAATCGTTTCTATTAGTTAGTATTGTCCCAGTCAAATGACATTTCAATTTATGTAATTCATTAGCTAAAAAGTAACTAGTGTAACACGGCCTTTCTATCAGGTAAAGGTAACGAAATCTAACATAAACATTCTAGCTTCCCACAGCAATTACCTAGACGCCAATAATAAAACATTGGCCACGAGCGTCAAAAACGTAAAATATTCAACCTGAGGTGTATTAAGAAATATTAACACATTGACTGCCATGGTGGTCACCAGTGACCGGTGCAAAAGATTTTACTAAGAATGCAAAAAATTCGCTATGAAGCTTGTTTGCAATCTTGTAAAAGCAATTGATCTTGGAACGGTGCTTCAATACTTTGGCTTCTAACAACTGTGCACTACCTTTATTTTGCACGATTTGGATATACTCTCCAGTATTTCATCGCATCGCAGTTCTAACATAGCAAAATACACTTGGCAGTCAACGTATTAACTCTTCCAGTAAGTGGACGAAGTTTTTATGTATAAGAACACCCTAATTTTCCGTTGAAAGTTGATACATTTTACAATATTATATTAGTCAATGCCTAGATCACGTAATCAACTTAGCATAGTGTCTTTATTATGAAACGGTGAATGTATACAAGCTTGCAAATTTTTAGTTTGTATACAAAAACACAAGAATGTTCGCCACGGTCCGTACGAAATTTGTATAAAAACAGCTATATTTACTTAGATGTCTTTAATCAGTTGAATCAGCAGGATCGTCAGTAATTCGAAGAGAAAGTAAGTGTTGCAAGCATATAACATTCCGATTTATAAATGCATATAATAATACATACATTTTTCCTTGTATGAGAATGCCACGAGGAAACGTTTTAAGTCGAGAAAACAGGTAAAAATAGAAGCATACCGCGATGCAAGATTCTTTATTCAAAAGATTGCTGAAGAAATTAACAGATCAAGCACTGCTGTACATATTTTTTTAAATTGCATGAAAAATATGATAGAAACCATTATACAGGTGGCAACACGAAACTTACAAGACGCGATCGTTGACGTGTTTTTAACGAAATACGAGGTGGAAGTAAAACTGCTGGTGAAGTGACAAAAGTTTTGGAACTGTCAGTAACTGTACGACGTATGCAGCAAATTACAAAAACATAAAATATTAAAATGGAAAACTTTTTTATCGAAACCACCTCTTATACAAGATCATAAAACAGCTAGATTAGAGTTTGCTCAAAATCACATGACTTGGAGTGTATTGTGGAAAGATGTCATATTCTCCGATGAGAAAAAATTCAATTTAGATGGACCTAACGGTTTCAAATACATATTACTGGCACGATCTACGTACTGAGAAGGCAGTAATCATAAGCAGAAATTTTCGCGGAGAAAGTTTGATGGTATGGCCTGCATTCGGTTACACTTCGGAAACTCCAATACGCAAAATTTGTACAAAAATGAATGCAGACAAATATATCAACTTATTAGAAGATTGCTTTATACCATTTGTTGAAGAAAATCATGAAGAAGATGCTATTTTTCGACAAGATAACGCCGCCATATACAATGCAAAGAAGACACAGGAATGGTTTCGGCGAAAAATTTGTTACTTATGAAGTGACCGTCACCTTCACCTGACTTGAAAAATAATAAACAATACAAGAATGTTAACGAGCTGGAACGCGCTGTAAGACAAGAGTGGTGCAAAATTAACATTATGACATTACAAAGATGATTTGTAGTATGAAAAATAGAATATTCGAAGTAGTAAAACATAACGATGGAAGTACCAAGTATTAACATTAAATTTATTAATCTTTCATCATAATTTAACAGACTGTTCCTATATAAACTTCGTTACATTTATCTATTCTATTTTGTTTATAAGAAAAATAAAACGAGGTTTCCATTCTTAATACTGATTTCTTGTTCTTTCATTATAATTCTATAATACTTTACCCTCGCATAATTTTATAAATGACGCATTTATAAGCTTTTACTAAAAATTATAGTGTTCTTATAGAAATTTTATCCACTGTAAACTGCCCTTTCTGAGGGGACACGAAAAAATAGTACGTTATTACTGGGAAGAATGTATAACAATAATTCAAACATCAATTTTCTTAAGATATTTCCGATTCATAACAAGTAAAGCAGAAAAAGAACATTTTTCGTCAATCAATTGACAGGTCAATTTCAGTATTTGCCAGAATACGTTTTTACAACGTATTTAGACAATAGGTCGCCCGACAAATTACATATTATTCGTGTGCGAGGAAATAAACGAGATTGTGTTTTACCTTCGAAAAGAAAAAGGCAAAGTGAAAGGTGACAAGCAACTCATAATTGCAATACTAATTCAACCGAACCCGTAATGCATATTGATGACTACTTTGAATACCATCACATATTAGAAAATTATAAGCGATAACGTTCCAATGTTATTTTATAATATGTAAACCTATAAAATTTTGTACCAAATGTCATTTGAACAGAGTAATTTTTTTTTAAACTATACCATTTTATATGGAATGTTCCACTATTCAATATTTCGTGAAGAAATTTATCCAAGTGCAAGAGATAAATCTTTAGTTAATTATATTGCAAAGTTATTTTGGTGTAACCGGACATGTATAAAAGTATATAACATGTACAAAAGTATATAATATGTTAAAAAGAAAAGTTAGAATTATCACATGCTAGGGATCACTGAATAATGGTCAGTAAATTAATGCAAGGATCCTTAGAAAAATGTTTATTTCTTATAATTAACATTGCCATTATTCTTCAATGGGTTATAGCAAGCTCTTTGCAATAAGGTTAATAAAAAAAATGCTTTGAATAAAATAGTATAACGCCTTCAAGTCTTTACGGACTATTTGCTACTAAAGTGGCTTGTCTCTAAGGCATTTTTTGGTACAAAGCGCCATGAGAGCTTTTATTAACGGAAAATCAATGTATAATTGTTGATACTTCGGGTATCAAGTCATCCAGAATTACTAAAAATAATAAAACGTAAGTACGATTCTTCATAGACCGCTGATAGTAGACCATATTATTTGCTTCAGTCAGCTACAGCTGATTATGGGTTTTGCTGTTAACCCCTTTGGACCCTGTACACATTGTAATGTACACAATACTTTTCGTGCTGTATTTTATTACGTATATTATTTTTACGAATACAAATTTTATTTTTTTATACAAATATTTCTCAGGATCTCCTTAATGTTACAAATTTTGCGTAAGGACCATATGTCCATTAAAATGTACATTTACAAATTATAAATAAATAAATAAATATTTCTGTAAAAAGTATATTGTTGCTTTCATTCACATGAATTAAGTTAATTTTAGTATAAAAAATAATTTTTCTTAAACGAAAAACAATTCGGGTCTGAAAGGAATAACAGGAACCAGTATAGAAAATATTGCTTCATCGTATCATATTGATAATCGATTATTGTTCATTATTGATACATGAGTTAAGTTAATTCTAGTATAAAAAATAATTGTTCTTAAACGAAAAAAAATCGGGTCTGAAGGGGTTAAACAGGAATCAATGTAGAAAATAAAATATCATATTATACTAATAATCACTTATTATTTCAAGTTTATGATAATAATCGTTACGAGTGCAGTTTAAAGGAAATGGTAGAAAGTATTCTCCGACATTCAGCTGTACATTGTCTGTACATACATATTAAGCGAATAAAAGTAGTTTTTATTTCAAATAAGAAAGCTGGACTTTTTCGAGTTAAAAACTTCTTGTTTATAATTTTCCATGCGATACTCTACATGCTCCAAGACCTCCGGGTTGCTTTTTACGATTAGTTAGTTATTCTTAGATCGGTTTTGTGTAATAAAGCAGGAAACCGTGGGTTCTGAAACATGCAGAGTATCACTTAGGAAATTACATGTAAACAGTTTTTAACCACGTAAACTTCCTTGTTTGAAGTAGTGAAGCAAGGATGAAAGAACACTTCAGAAGAAAGTATTTTAAAATGACGTAAGAATACGTTGACATTCCTCAGCTAAAAATTGTTTAATGACGTACGATTATATTACCGATCGCGAATGTGTTAGTACTAGATTTACAGGACCCGCTGATTTGACGGGTTTCGCATTTCACGAGTGAAATTACACAAGATATTACTTTAATTTTCTAACAACTTTCGCTGATACTTTTTCATGGAATGATACGAATGTGTATCTAAATTCATTTCCTCGTCAGGCTTCTTAATTTCAAATTCTGTTTGTGATATACCTACATATTTCCTGGATAATGTTCTATACCTACATATTTCTCCATAAATCCCATGTAGAAAAAATACGACTTTTGTATTTATTTGTATCTATGTTCCATACAATAATGAAATTCATATCTTTTCTCTTATTTTAATTCTTTCTCTATTAATTCTACGCAGTTGAAAAATACAGTAATCGTGTCAAGAATGGATAACACTATTTTTTCGCCGAAATTCCATACAACTCTTATTTGTCATATTCTTTCCTATTTAAACTTATTTCCATTTATATTATTGGATTCCGGTGGAATTCGCGTCTGTTCGCAAAACGTCGGCAAAATGCTGAGAAGATCCGGAATTCAATAATATAAATAATCATAGCCGCGAAGCCTCACATTTACTTCCATTTATTTTATTATTCTTATTTCTTTTATTCCAACCGTTTCTCCGTTGACTCTTTAATTTTCACTTATTTTAATTCTTTCTCTATTAATTCTGCTCAGTTAAAAAGTACAGTAATCGTGTAAAGAATGGATGACACTATTTTTTCGCCGAAATTCCATACAACTCTTATTTGTCGTATTCTCTCCTATTTAAACTTGTTTCCATTTCTATTATTGGATTCCGGATGGTTGTCGCGTTTCTTCGCAAAATGTCAGTAAAATGCTGAGAAGATCCGGAATCCAATAACATAAACAATCATAGCCGTGAAAGCTTCAAATTTACTTCCATTTATTTCATTATTCTTATTTCTCTGATTCCAATCGTTTCTCCATTGACTCTTTATTTTAATTTTGTTTTATTTGAATTATTTCTCTATTAATCCTACTCAGTTAAAAAGTACAGTAATCGTGTAAAGAATGGATGACACTATTTTTTCGCCGAAATTCCATAAAACCCTTATTTGCTCATATTTTCTCCTATTTAAACTTATTTCCATTTTTATTATTGAATTCCGGATGGATTTTGCGTCTCTTCGAAAAACGTCGGCAAAATGCTGAGAAGACCCAGAATCCAATAATATAAATAATTATAGCGGCGGAAGCTTCAAATTTACTTCCATTTATTTCATTATTCTTATTTCTCTGATTCCAATCGTTTTTTCGTCGACTCTTTATTTTAATTGTCTCTTATTGTAATTCTTTCTCTATTAATTTTACTCAGTTACAAAGTACTGTAATCGCGTAAATTATGGATGACACTATTTTTTCGCCGAAATTCCATACAACTCTTATTTGCTTATATTCTCTCCTATTTAAACTTATTTCCGTTTCTATTATTGAATTCCGGATGGATTTTGTGTCTCTTCGTAAAACGTCGACAAAATGCTGGAAGATCCGGAATCCAATAATATAAACAATCGTAGCCGCGAAAGCTTCAAATTTACTTTTATTTATTTCATCATTCTTATTTCTCTTATTCTAATCGCTTCTCCGTTGCCTCTTTATTTTAATTTTCTCTTATTTGAATTCTTTCTCTATTGATTCTACTCAGTTAAAAAGTATAGTAACCGTGTAAAGAATGGATGACACTATTTTTTCTCCGCAATTCCATACAACTCTTATTTGCTCATATTCTCTCCTATTTAAACTTATTTCCATTTATATTATTGGATTCCGGATGGTTGGCGCATCTCTTCTCAAAATGTCGGCAAAATGCTGAGAAGATCCAAAATCTAATAATATAAATGATCATAGCCGCGAAAGCTTCAAATTTACTTTTATTTATTTCATTAGTCTTATTTCTCTGATTTCAATCGTTTCTCCGTTGACTCTTTATTTTAATTTTCTCTTATTTGAATTCTTTCTCTATTAATTCTACTCAGTTAAAAAGTACAGTAATGGTGTAAAGAATGGATGATACTGTTTGTTTGCCGAAATTCCATACAACCCTTATTTGCTCATATTTTTTCCTATTTATATTTACTTCCATTTATATTATTGGACTCCAGATGGTTGTCGTGTTTCTTCGCAAAACGTCGACAAAATGCTGGAAGATCCGGAATCTAATAATATAAACAATCGTAGCCGCGAAAGCTTCAAATTTACTTCCATTTATTTCATCATTTTTATTTCTCTTATTCCAATCGTTTTTTCGTTGACTCTTTATATTAATGTCCTCTTCTTTTAATTCTTTCTCTATTGATTTTACTCAGTTAAGAAGTACAGTAATCGTGTAAAGAATGGATGACTATTTTTTCGCCGAAATTCCATACAACTCTTATTTGCTTATATTCTCTCCTATTTAAACTCATTTCCATTTCTATTATTAGATTCTGGATGCTTGTCGTGTTCTCGTATTCCAATCGTTTCTCCGTTAACTCTATTTACTTCCATTTACTAACATTTGTTTCCATTTATTTCATCATTCTTATTTCTCCTATTCCAATCGTTTCTTCATTAACTCTATTTGTTTAATAACTATACCATTGGTCTAAGGGAGACAAACATCGTTTATTCTCGAATTAAAAATGATTCCTGACCGAGTCCAAAACCCTGGAACACGTGTACTTTATTGACATAATAAAATAAGCATAAAAAAGTCCATTAAATCCCGGCTGTTTTCTCTTAATTATCAACAGGCTGTCGTATAAATCGAAAGTGTACGTGTGACATGACATTAATTTGGAATGTTGACGGTCCACGTCAGTCCACGTAAAAGTGGGTAACTAAAGCGTTGGCAGAAATGTCAGTTGGCCATTGACTCTAGCAGTGAATAAGAAGAGCGAGAAGATGAGAAGGCCACCGCACAGGATTCCGCCAAATCTTTCCATAAGTCTATTCAGCGCACGTTCTCGCCAACAAAAGGAGAGTCGTTGAGCGGAATGCAAGAGGCGAACCTTTCTCGCGTCGATTTTTTCATTTCCGCTGAAGAGTGATTGACCTTGGACCACGAAATCTGGTTCTCGCGGACCAGTTCGAAAGGTCAACTGGGTGCCTTCTGCATTATTGCAATCAGTCGCTCTCGGCCAACTGGTTCCGTCCTTCTCGATCCTATCGTCGTGCACATTATATTATTTTTAACTGGAAAGGAACGGGTGAGAGGAAATATCGAAAAATACGAGTATTCTTTTTCTGGAGTCGGACTGCCTAGGTCACGACTCCTTTTTTAGAGAACTGGACATGGTTGCCATTTCCATAATAAGGCAGTTCGCTTGGAATAATATGAAAAGAATTTTCTATTTGACGCGTGGGCTGGAATGATAAACAGATGTTTTGGGGTTCTACTTAAATGTAGGTGGCTTCCAGTTTTTGGTACATGGAATATTTTGGTTGAAAATATGACGCAGTCAAACTATGCGTGTGTCGTTGAGAATCTTAACATTTCGTGGGGAATAATAAAAATAGAATTGTTTACTTGCCGCATTGACTGGAATTACAAACATTGTTATTTTGTGGTTCTACTTAAAACAGCACGTCATCCAATTCTCCGTACATTTTTACTTCAAAATACAGTACAGTTGAATTAAGCGTAAGTAATGCTTTTTCTGCAGAATCTAGAAGCTTCACTTGAAAGAATAAGGAAATTATTTTCTATCTGCTGCGTGGGCTGGAATGACAAACGGATGGAAATGATTTGGGATTCTATTTAAATCTAGGTGGCTTCCAGTTTTTGGTACATGAAATATTTTTGGTTGAAGATATGACGCAGTCGAACTATACGTGTGTCGTTGAGAATCTTGATATTTCGTGCGGAATAATAAAAATAAAATTGTTTACTTGCCGCATTGACCGGAATTACAAACACTGTTATTTTGTGGTTCTACTTAAAACAGCACGTCATCCAATTCTCGGTACATTTTTGCTTCAAAATACAGTACAGTCGAGTTAAGCGTGAGCAATGCTTTCGTGCAGAATCTTGAAGCTTCACTTGAAAGAATAAGGAAATTATTTTCTATCTGCGCGTGGGCTGGAATGACAAACAGATGTAGATGTTTTGGGGTTCTACTTAAATCTAGGTGGCTTCCAGTTTTTGGTACATGGAATATTTTTGGTTAAAAATATAACGCAGTCAAATCATGCGCGCGTCGTTGAGAATCTTGATATTTCGTGCGGAATAATAAAAATAAAATTGTTTACTTGCCGCATTGACCGGAATTACAAACATTGTTATTTTGTGATTCTACTTAAAACAGCACGTCATCCAATTCTCGGTACATTTTTGCTTCAAAATACAGTACAGTCGCGTTAAACATGAGCAATGCTTTCGTGCAGAATTTTGAAGCTTCATTTGAAAGAATAAAGAAATTATTTTCTATCTGCCGCGTGGGCTGGAATGACAAATAGATGTAGATATTTCGAGGTTCTACTTAAATCTAGGTGGCTTCCAGTTGTTGGTACATGAACTATTTTTGGGTGAAAATATGACGCAGTCGAACTATGCGTGTGTCGTTGAGAGTCTTGATATTTTGTGCGCAATAATAAAAATAGAATTGTTTACTTGCCGCATTGACCGGAATGACAAACATTGTTATTTTGTGATTTTACTTACAACAGCACGTCATCCAATTCTCGGTATATTTTTTATTTCAAAATACAGTACAGTCGACTTAATCGTGAGTAATGCTTTCGTGCAGAATCTTGAAGCTTCACTTGAAAGAATAAGGAAATTACCGTATTATCCCGCATATAACGCGACCCCGAATTTAACGCGACTCTAAAATTTTCATAAAGATATTTAGAATAAAAAAATAATTATTATAAAAGAATTCAAAGAAAGTAAAATTCAATCAGATAAGTATTTATTTAGGTAATTGTAGCTAATAACACAGTTACATTCATGTAAATAAAATTAAGTAATGTAAAACAAAATTAATATTACGTAAGTAACAACAAAAAACAGAAATGTTTATTCAGAATCTGAACTGTTTTCAGAATGAGAACTCATTGATGTCACATCGGTATCATCAGTATTTTCATTCACGGTTTCAGTCTCCCACAAAATATCATCTTCCGTCCCATTTAAATATTGGAAATGCAGCATTTTTTCAAACGTTTAACTAACGTTTCATCCTCTGTAGGAAAACATCCTTGTTTATATTACATTCTATTACTTAAACCTTGAATTTAGCGCGAATCAATTTTTTGAACGGAAAATAATGGCCGAAAAATATCGCGTTATATGCAGGCTAATACGGCAAGTCTTTATGTCTGCTTCCGTTGACAATCAGAAGACTTTCAAAAAGTCAAAAATTGCAAACGCTCCCGAAAAATAAGTGAAAAAAGTCGACTTTTTTCCTTACTTCACACGCAAATGATCCTGGTCCAAAATCACATACTTTTTAACATATACATCATTGCCGCAAAAAACAGCATACTAGCCCGAATATAATGCGATCCTGAAGTTTTCATAAAGATATTTAGAAGAAAATACTACTCTTGTAAAAAAAAAGAATACTTAAAATATTGTCCTTGTTTATATCACATTCCATTACTTAAACCCTGAATTTAGCGCGAATCGATTTTTCAACGGAAAATAAATGGTCGAAAATATCGCGTTATATTCAAGCTAATACGGTATTTTCTATTTCCCGGAATCCAATAATATAAACAATTATAGATGCAAAACCTTCAAATTTACTTCCATTTATTTCATTATTCTTATTTCTCTTATTCCAATCGTTTCTCTGTTGCCTCTTTATTTTAATTTTCTCTTATTGTAATTCTGTCTCTATTAATTCCACTCAGTTAAAAAGTACAGTAATCGTGTAAATATTTCTCTTATTCCAATATGAGTTGGTTTTTTTAACGGAAAATAAATGGTCGAAAAATATCGCGTTATTTTCGACCTAATACGATATTTTCTATTTCCCGCGTAGGTTCGAATGACAAACAAATATCATACTTCTGTGGTCCTGTTTAAATCTAGACATCTTTCAATTCTCTGTCCTTGGTATATTTCTGCTTGAAAATATTATATAGTCAAGTATGCGGATGCGTTGACTTCGTTCAAGATCTTGACATTTCCCTCGGAATAATCAGAAAAGAATTTTCTATTTGTCACGTCGACTGGAATGGCACACAAACATAGTTTCTTTTATGGTTAAAATCTCCGTGTATTTCGCTTCTCAGTTTCTTTTTCGTTGAAAATAGAGCGTACTCGCCTTATGCGAATGCCATACTTTCGTTCGGCGTCTGATCCACTCGCGAAAGGTTTCTGACGCTAGCATTTCTCAGCTGACGATCACGATCGTGTAACGGTACCAAATCGGCGAGTGAAGTCATACGTTCGTTTTTAAATGTCAATCGCACTTACAAACGTGTACGTGACGTATCAACCTTGACTTTAACTGTGCATCGAAATTAACCGGTTGACTTTTTCGCCAACCGAATAATTGAAGGATGTCCTATAAACAAAATGACTTACCTTTGCAATTTCGAAGCGTTAATCCGATTGTCGGAGTTAAAACCGATATCTCGGAAGGTCGCCAGTAATTACTAAGTTTTTTTTCCGACTTCTGAGTAATCGTCAATCATTTAACCAGTTAAGCGCGGAATTTAGTTTTAGATTATAGGATAGAATTTTAGATGTGTTATATGCATGTATGTAAAAATTAAGGCTTTCGACAAGCGTTTACTATTTCGGGATTCATATTTTTTGTATAATTGGAACTTGTTATTATTTCTTTGGTAATTGCACGCTATACATTAGTAACGTGATGGAACGAGGTAGCATTTGATACGAATGAAGAGAGGAACATTGAAGTTTAATTTTTTGATTCTGTACTATTGATGCTCCTAAACTGGTTTTAAAAATATTCCGCGGAATGTTCTAGATAGAAGATATTTTCAAATATAATTTAATGCCATGCAAAAAATTCATACGGCAACATAAAAAAAGTGCTTGCTGAATGTTCTCAAAATTCTTGAAAATCGTTACTTTGTCGTCAAATTCTCAATAAACAACAGAAGCATATTTAATTATTCGTTCCATCGACGTGACATACACGCATTTCCCTTTTCAATTCAAAATTATAAATAGAATAGCGCGTATCACTGGTTGGCCTTCTAAACTCGAAAACTTGTTACTTGTAAAAATGAACGGAAAATGAAGAGAAATTTAGCTATTTATTGTATCAACATTATTAATACATTATGTATATTTCGCTATTTTTCATACTTTACGTTTTATTTTGACAATAACTGTGGAAATACGTAGGTTTACCCCAGATGCTTCAAAAGTGAGGAAGAGAGAGATTTTGGATCGAATGCTTTGGATTCTTGTATTCAATTCAAGAATGTCTAGGACTCTGTCTCCTAGAACAAAGTGTCAGTGTTGGCCCTGCTAATTGTTTACACAATTTCTTTGCAAATCAATGCTCGCCGTCCAAGTCGCCGCTTACATATGTAATTGGTTTTGTAATATAAAATTCTTAACAGTCTTATTTGTAATATAAAAGAAACATACCACCAAATAATATTCTTATTGTATTTTATTGAAATTTTGAATTTTGATAGTCAATGGTAATTTTTTATTTTACACGACGAGTATACACGTCATACGCACGGCAATTGAGATTTGATTCGACGTGTATACACGTCAAACGCGCTTAACTGGTTAATGTTATTATTCATAGCAGTTTATAATTTTCAAATAAATAACACAAACAAATCGAAAATTATACTTATAACAACCAATTTATTAGTAGATAACAGAAAATTCTCGTTTTCACTCATGAGATATTAAAAGCCTCGTGACACAAACATTGCAATATAAAATACTTAGCTGATCTCTTGGTAATAAAAAGAAAACATACCACTAAATAATATTCTTATTGTATTTCATTGAAATTTCGAGTTTTGATATACAGTGGTAATTTTTTATTTTACACGACGAGTATACACGTCATACGCACGGCAATTGAGATTTGGGTCGACGTGTATACACGTCAAACGGTCTTAACTGGTTAAGTAGGAAATCAAAGAAAGCATATGCCTTCTTTTTTTATTTTAAGGCAGCACTCGTCAGTGTGGAGACATAAAATATGGAAGTCACAAATGGGATTTCGGAAAGTAAGTGGTACTATGGACAATATATAAACATGTACTATACCACATAATAGAGAGGAAATAAAGTAGGAAATCAAAGAAAGCATATACCTTCTTTTTTTATTTTAAAGCGACATTAGTTAGTGTGGAGACATAAACTATGGAAGTCGCAAGTGGGATTTCGGAAAGGAAGTGATACTATGGACAATATGTAAACATGTACTACACCACATAATAAAGTAGGAAATCAAAGAAAGCATATGTCTTCTTTTTTTATTTTAAAGCGACATTTGTCAGTGTGGTGACATAAATTGAGGAAGTCGCAAGTGGAATTTCAGAAAGGAAGTGATACTATGAACAATGTGTAAACATGTACCATACCACTTAATAGAGAGTCAATGAAATAGGAAATCAAAGAAAGCATATGCTTTCTTTTTTTTATTTTAAAGCGACACTCGTCAGTGTGGAAACATAAATTAAGGAAGTCGCAGGTAGGATTTTGGAAAGGAAATGATACTGTGGACAATGTGTAAACATGTACCATACCACTTAATAGAGAGGCAATGAAGTAGGAACTCAAAGAAAGCATATGCCTTCTTTTTTTATTTTAAAGCGACACTCATTAGTGTGAAGACATAAACTATGGAAGTCGCAACTGGGATTTCGGAAATGAAGTGATACTATGGACAATGGATAAACATGTACTATACCACATAATAGAGAGAGAATGAAGTGCTTTTAAATGACAGCAAATCTGTTAAAAGAAATCCTGCCAAATTTCCTTCGTCAGTTAGGTTCTGTGTCAGCTTTTTCAGATATTCGTATAGTTTACTATCTGACAGAAACATTAAAGCAAAGGCTACTCTGTCCTCAACAGCCATTCCATTCTCATTCTACGTGGTTATGCATTGGTTATTGTAAATATTGATGCGAAATTGATATATATGTTAGTTTTATGAATGTCTTATGAATATAATCCTTGTTACTTACTAATACAGTTTCGTACGAGTCGTTATCTGTCGTCAAAAAGGCAAACGTCGCCCTTAAGTAGGGATCAGAAAGTTAAGATCTAGACTTAAGACACGATTCTCTCCACATACTATTTCTGTCCTCGGAAAATCCTGACAGTGCCAGGAAATCAAAGAAAGCATACGCCTTCTTTTTTATTTTAAAGCGGTACTCGTTGGTTTGGAGACATAAACTATCGAAGTCGCAAGTGGGATTTCGGAAAGGAAGTGATACTATGGACAATGTGTAAACATGTACTATACCACATAATAGAGAGGAAATGAAGTAGGAAATCAAAGAAAGCATATGCCTTCTTTTTTTATTTTAAAGCGGCACTCGTCAGTGTGGAGACATAAACTATGGAAGTCGCAAGTGGGATTTCGGAAAAGTAGTAGTACTATGGACAATGTGTAAACATGTACTATACCACATAATAAAGAGGAAATGAAGTAGGAAGTCAAAGAAAGCATATGCCTTCTTTTTTTATTTTAAAGCGGCATTCGTCAGTGTGGAAACATAAACTATGGAAGTCGCAAGTGGGATTTCGGAAAGGAAGTAGTACTATGGACAATGTGTAAACAAGAAAGCATATACCTTCATAATAGAGAGGAAATTAAGTCAGTGTGGAAATCAAAGAAATGGCAATATGCACTTCATATGCCTTCTTTTTTTATTTTGAAGCGGCACTTTTTTTATTTTAAAGCGACATTCGTCAGTGTGGAGACATAAACTATGAAAGATGCAAGTGGAATTTTGGAAAGGAAGTGATACTATGGAAAATGTGTAAACATGTACTATACCACATAATCGAGAGAAAATTAAGTAGGAAATCAAGGAAAGCATATGCCTTGTTTTTTTATTTTAAAGCGACACTCGTCTGTGTGGAGACATAAACCATGGAAGTCGCAAGTGGATTTTCGGAACCACAATTACACTATGAACAACGTACGGACAACGTATCTTGTTGCGTTCGGATGTGAGAACGGAATTTCTCGTGACTCATAACCAAAGAAATCGAACTGCGACCTGTCACCAAACGAAAGTTCTCACCAGGCATCGCTGTCTCCCGCGTAACAGGAGACTAAAATCGCTTCGTGCGTGAAGCCGGAGCGAACAAGTGAAAAGGCATCTCATAATGCGTCTGGTACGAAAAACATCGGAAATATCTAACAATCTACCGATTTTTGACGAAGTTTCTGGTCTGAGCTTTGCATCGATCGTTAGGTTCGGTGCACTTTTCGATCTAAGGCCGATACCAGCAAACTGTGAAAGTTCTGAAGTAACCACCGTTAGTACATTACGAACCAGGCATCATAAATGCCAGGGCCCATAATCCGCGGGGATCGCTTCTAACGCGTAGTAAGTCTTATTAATCGTTTGGCTGCTGACGGATTTTTTTGGACATATGCCAAAACTGCGGCATTAATTGCGCGTATGTGAAAAAAAATGGAAAATAATTTTCATACAATAAACTCATTTATATTACATTACAACAACAAAAATGTTTAATAATACCATTTATTTAACACTTTAAGGACCGCTCACGAGTTTTCTTATGTTTTCTACACGCTATCTTTAGGTGTCACTTACTTTGATATATTGTATTTATTTTGTCTATTCAACTCGATTGCCTTCAAGTTTTCTTGATTATATATTGGTGTCTCACGCATTTTCTAAATTTCATACAAATTTATTTTTTAAATAAAAACTTTGGGATAATTATTAAAAAACACTTTTTTTTTGTAATAATACCTAAAATACTTCCAATTATACAATTTCTGAAAGTTTCACAAAAATTGCGTCATAGATAACAAAGTTATGATTTTCTGTAACGTAGAAGTTTCCCAAAAACGTCCAGTCCCAGGCGTATTTCTTACAGATTCCTTAGCGGTCCTTAAAGTGTTAATATCAAAAGTCTGAGGAATAAAATAAATGCGGATATGAGTCAAACTTCTTTAAACGGCAGATGCGTTTATGGAAGAACTGCGTAAAAAAAATAATGAAAGCTTTTAACTAGGTGAATTCTGTGATATATATTTGTATACATACGTATTTACGTACAATATAAATTTGTTTCAATTCATTTTTTGGATAAAATTGGTAAAAAGCTCTTATAATTCACTCAAATTAACACAACTATTTTTTATGATCCTTTACACGACTGGTTTGCTATACGAAGCGCCTGAATTTCCTTTTTACAAATAGAGAAAATTAAGTTTACTGAATCAGAGCAGCGTCATTGGTTCTCCATAATCTTGACATAACTCACAATTGTGGCACAAAATATGGTATTGTCCTATATAAATTTAGGCATTGTCGATTTTTATGCATCAATTTTAAATGATCTTCACTTAAATATTGCGAATTTTCAAGAAGTACGATTAAATCCGATACATTTAAATATTGTCAATTTTTAATCGAGAATTTTATATTTTTGTGAACGTATTTCCATACATTCTGGCATTGTCGATTTTCATGCGTCAATTTTAAATGATCTTTACTTAAATATTGCTAATTTTCAAGCAGTACGATTAAATCCGATAAATTTAAATACTGTCAATTTTTAAACGAGTATTTTATATTTTTGTGAATGCATTTCCATACATTCTGGCATTGTCGATTTTTATGCGTCTATTTTAAATTATCTCTACATTTTGATATAAAGTGATATAAAAGTGATATAAAGTGATAAATAATCTTTATGATTTTATATTTTGTGAATGTATGTTCATAAATTTAGGCATTGTCATTTTTCATGCCTCGGTTTTAAGTGATCTTCACTTAAATATTGCGAATTTTCCAGCAGTAAGATTAAATCCGATAAATTTAAATATTGTCAACTTTTGAACGAGCATTTTATATTTTTGTGAATGTATTTCTATACATTTAGGCATTGTCGATTTTCATGCGTCAATTTAAAACGATCTTCACTTAAATATTGCTAATTTTCAAGCAGTACGATTATATCCGTTACATTTAAATATTGTCAATTTTTAAAGGAGCATTTTATATTCTTATGAATGTATTTCCATACATTCTGGCATTGTCAATTTTCTTGCGTCAATTTTAAATGATCTTCATTTAAATATTGCTAATTTTCACACAGTACCATTAAATCCGATCAATTTAAATATTGTCAATTTTTAAACGAGAATTTTCTATTTTTGTGAATGTATTTCCACAACATATGAGAAGCGCCATAGCGCCCCTCAGCCGTCAAACGGTTAATGAAAAGGTGAACGTTTACATCGTAATAAATAGACTGAAAACGCGATGGAATGTAGATCTGACACGAGCGTGCTCGTCGTTTGTCTTTTCTGCGCAGCCGGATTCTCCCGTGCGAGTTCCAGACGTACTCGCTTTCCAAGGATCCCGACTATGTAGAAAGTTATTTGACATTTAGAAGGGTCCGGAGTTTTTCGACCCACCCTGTATGTGGTGTGCAATGCGTTGTGCGGGTTGCCATTCCATGTCAGGGTACACCGGCCTATCGTATCACGGTGTAATGCCAATTACCACGTATCATTTACCCGTCGCCATATTACGTATATCGCGAACTGTAACTCTCGCCGGGGAACAAATAAGTCTAGCGCGTCGAACGACGTGTCACAATAAATTGGACAATTTCATATTTTTCGCAGCTGGCCTCGTCACGCGCTAATTGATTCGAAGGAACTAAGAGTTTCGATACTTCGCCCCTGTTTCTTTGCAATGGCTTTGAGACCGTGGCAAATCGTGTAATTCTGTTTATTGGCCTCTAAGTTCGTTCGACACCTTTTTGACTTTTCGAAGCAACAGCTGAATGACGGGACTTTGTTTCTTTAGAAAAAGTGACGATCTCGATTTTCTCGAGGAACTGTCAAGAATCGGGTATTAATGTTATATTACGTAATCATTAGTATTTGTTAAAGGTATTTTGACCCGGATTTATAGTTTGGTGACCCTAATAGCTAATCCTCAAAGAGACTTCAATATTTTGCCACTATTTATTGGGTTGGAGGGAAAGTTCTGTCGTTTTTTAAAGAAAATATTTGAATTAATTGATAAAAATATGTGTTTAGTATTAATCATAATACATTTAATGTGTTGTATGATGAATGCCAAACTCTTCTGCAATTTCTCGACTTGTTAAATGTGGAGTATTTTCCAACATGGATCGTAAAACATCATTATCGATCTTAGATGATCAATCACTTTCTTGGAAGCTCAGATGCCCGGAACGAAATTTGCTAAACCATCTTTGACAAGGACGAACATTTACAATATCTTTTCCAAATACCGCACATAAATTTTTACATGCAACCGATGCGTTGCTTCCTTTTTGGAATTCATACAAAATGCAGTGTCGTAAATGCACTTTATCTACTGACATGTTTTTCACTTTAAATATCACAAGTAAATGATGAACGGTAAAAAAGGACTCCTTTTATATTATACAGCAGCTATAAAAAACAAAAAAAGATCCGAATGACTCACTAGCCAGATGTTTTTTTTTATTTATAAGAAAAATTACCTGCCTACTAAAAATACGACAGAACTTTCCCTCCAACCTAATATATTAGATTAATTAATTTAATACTTGTTTAAAATCTTTCGATACGGGTTTAGTTATTTGGACCGTTGATTTTGAAAGAACTGTAAATCCATTCTTTAAAAAAATGAGATATTACATAATTTGTGATTGACTTAGGGTAAACTTTTTATTTATACCTAGATAATGTTTAATATCTTAAAAAATACGAATGTTTTGTTCAATTTAAAGTTGGCCAGTAAAACAAATTGTGTAGCGGTTGATTATGAAAGGGGTGTAAGTCCATGTTCCATAGACTATATTATAGAAATGGCATTACGAAAAAAGAATTTCTTGTGCACATCACAGGACTATTATGATGTTACAAAAGAATGTAGAAAAAATAATAAATTTATTTTACACCAAGTGAAACGAGAGAATTTCGTTTCAACAAAAAATCTACACAACGCAATTGAAAAACTTTTTGCTATTATAGAAATGGTATTACGAAAAAAGAATTTCTTCCACACGCCACAGGACTATTATGATATTATAAAACAAAGCTCAAAAATAATAAATTTACATCACTCGAAATGAGATGAGAAAAATTCGTTTCAACAAAAAATTTACAAAGCGCAATTCAAAAACGGATAGGAAAAAATATTAACGGAGAAAAGGTGAAAATATGTTGGATGAGGTTCTGCAAAAGTGCACCGTATACTATTTTATGTAAAGCATCGATGGAGGACACAGAATTTAAGACGCTATATTTATTAGCTCAATGTCTGGGAAAACATCTGTATAATATGCCAGACCATTAGACATGAAAAATATAAACATATGGAGCAGTTATTACCTTATATACTTCTTGTGCATTATGGATATTTCAAAACACTGCTAGATAAACAGCATAAATAAATAATGGCAATATATTATGTTAAATTTAACAATATACAAATATAATTAACATTCAAAGTAAAAAGGCTACTTCTATTTTATTTCTTGTTATTATTTACAAACAAAATTGGATTAATACAAAATATATTTTTAGTGATATCTAATTTTCCATAATTGAAAATAATGTTTTTTCCAATTGACTAATTATGAAAATGGTGAATACCTCCTGTGCATTGAGAACATTTTAAAACACTGCCACATAAAGAGGATAAGTAAATAATAAAATAAAAAGTATATAATACTACACCTATTTTATTTCTTGTTATTATTTATAAATAAAATTGGATTGAAACAAAATATGTTTTAATGATATTTAATTGTTCATCGTGGAAGTTAAATAATTTGTATAATTAACTAATTATGAAAACGGTGTAAGTCCATTTACAGCCCGCAAATATATATTATTTCAGTTAAATTCGCCCAAAAGAAATTGATATAATCAATTGACATATTGATACATCTGTAGAAACATTGCCAGACTTGACATAATTAATTTATATTTTTCAATTGACTAATATGCTACCGCTTAATTTTGTCGAAACAACAAAAAATGGACTTGCATCACTTTCAAAATAAACGGTCCATTTAATGACTGCAATAACGAATAGTAATAAAGTATTTTCCTCCATTTTTCACGCGAACTTCATCGCTTTTCGTCTGTTTTTAGTCATATTAGGTGTTACTGGTTATTTCTAAAGAAAAAACACTACTGAGTATTAGGCTTCTACCTCGTTGACATTTAGCATTTCCCGAGAACCGCAATGTTTACGATGTTCACGTTTCAGAAAGTTGTTACCCATTCCGATATTCCCGGCGGCCGATACGTCCGGATTTCGTAAGCGGGACCGAAATTATGAAGTTAATTTCCGCGCAACCGCGCTCTCTCGAAACCGAGAGTCGACGATGACAATATTAAGGTCACTTTCCATTTTAATTAACATATCAATTTACGTCCGTATGTGCCGGATTTTCAATGCAAATCAGCTGTGCCGGCATATTTATGGCGGATGTAATAATGCCGTTACATAGGAAAGTGATTAGAGAACTTGGAATGACGTCATTTAGAACATTGATAAAACTATAACTATAATTCATCAATATTGCCACGAAGAATTTTAGTAATTAGAAAATTTGAAAAATATTATATAAGTTATAAATATATATTATTATTATCTTTTCAAGTAGTTACATAATATATTTTATACTTAAAAAATTGTAACATATAATTACTTACATAATTTCGAGATATAATTTACAATATCGATATGATTGTAACTCAAAATTATTCGAATAAAAAATTCGAAATATGTGAAATTTTGGTAAATAATAGATGAGTTATAAATATATATATATAACTCCATAGTACAGAGCATATATATTAAATTGGCATACATAATTATTCTAATTTAAAATTTTTATTTTTAATTTGAGAAATTAGAGAATTTAAAAAATAATGTGAGTTATAAATCAATATTATTATTATTATGTTTTCAAGTAGCTACATATTGCAATTATATAATTAAAAAAATGTAACATATAATCACCTACATAATTTCGAAATATAATTTACAATATCGATTTGATTGTAACTCAACATTTTTCGAATAAAAAATTTGAAATTTGCACAATTTTGGTAAATAATAGATGCGTTATAAAAAAAATATATATAACTCTATAGCACACAGCATATATATTAAATTGGCATACACAATTAGTTCTAATTCAAAATTTTTATTTTTAATTTAAGAAATTTGAGAATTTAAAAAATAATGTGAGTTATAAATATATATTATTATTATTATCTTTCCAAGTAGCTACATAATGCAATTATATAATTAAAAAATTGTAACATACAATCACCTACATAATTTCGAAATATAATTTACAATATCGATATGATTGTACCTCAAAATTATTCGAAATATGTAAAATTTGGTAAATAATTGATGAATTATACATGTATATATATATATATATATATATATATATATATATATATATAACTATAATATATATAACTCTATAGTATAGAGCATATATATTAAATCGGCATATACAATTATTCTAATATAAAATTGTTACTTTCAATTTAGAAAATTACAGAATGTAAAAAATAATGTATGAGTTATAAATATATATTATTATTATTACCTTTTCAAGTAGTTATATAGTGTATTAATATAATTAAAAAATTGTAACTTCTGATTACTTACATAATTTATTGATATAATTTACAATATCGATATGTTTGTAATTCAAAATTATTCGAATAAACAATTCGAAATATGTGAAATTTTGGAAAATAATAGATGAGTATTAATATATATGCATATATACACAGTACAGAGCCTATGTATTAAATCGGCGTACACAATTATTCTAATTATAAGTAGATCTTTCTCATCAATTCAAATTAAATAAAAAACCACCGTCACTCAAATAATTATACGCGATCGCGTACGTTAGCATACGTTGATTTTCAATTCAGATCTTCCTGTCATCTTAAACGAAAGTCATCAACTTATACATCTATCCACATCCCAGCAGCATAACACGCCGGCATAATCAATCCGTTAAACTTGTCGACTTTCACCATTTTTAAATTTCGCCGTCATTGTTTGCACGTAGCATTACCGCCGCGCGTTTAAATGCATTAAACAGACGTGCGTGCGTTGAAAAGCATCCTTCATTATATGCATTATGCGCGGACGCATAATTGACGATGCAAAACGATTCGCGGGCGATTTAACTCGCGGGAAGCTGCTCTTCGATTATCCGAAGGATCGGCGTGCTTTATTGGTTGCGGCATTTATTTACGCCCGCTCGAATGGCCGAGACGAAGGTTATTAAGGCCACTTTCGATTTTTAGACACGAGCGCACGCCGATGGAATTCGTCAATGTACGTTGATAGAAGCCCGCGGTCGATTTCGTTGATCGAATGGCTCATTTTCTTGATTGCTCGAGGAATAGGATATATGTACTAGTTGCGTCGAAATGTTGAGCGTGAATTTGCGTGTATGGAAACGAGAGTAATAATTCAAGCGAGCATACGTTCCTAAAGTTTTTCGGGTTATTACTGAATTAATGTGTTTTTGTGCGAATGATGACGAGAACAGACTGCAACGGTATTTATCAAAGTTTATTTACGGGACTTGACAGTTCAGCGGGTTTCCGTTTTCACGGGCAAAATTACAGGAGGCGTTATTATTACGTCTTAGACATTTTTGCTGATGTTTATAAGTAGAGTCATACGAGTTTATTTTGTATCCACGTGAAGATAACAGAATGTAGCAGTATTTATTAAAATTTATTTACGGTACGTGTCAGTTTAGGGAGTTTCAATTTTTACGAGCAAAATTACAGGAAGTGTTATTATTATGTCCTGGGAATCTGTGCTGCCGTTTATGAATAGAGTTATACGAGTTTCTTTTGTAGCCACGTGAAGATAACAGACTTTAGCGGTATTTATTAAAGTTTATTTACGGGACCTGACAGTTTAGTGGGTTTCAGTTTTCACGGTCAAACTTACAGGAAGTATTATTATTATGTCCTGGAAACCTTTGCTGTCGTTTATGAATGGAGTTATACGAGTTTATTTTGTATCCATGTGAAGATAACAGAGAGCAGCAGTATTTATTAAAGTTTATTTACGGGACCTGTCAGTTTAGCGGGTTTCAGTTTTCACGGGCAAAACTAAAGGAAGAGTTATTTTCACGTCTTGGAAATCTTTGCGGACGTTTATGAATAGAGTTATACGAGTTTTTTTTGTATCCACGTGAAGATAACAGAGAGCAGCGGTATTTATTAAAGTTTATTTACGGGACCTGTTAGTTTAGCAGGTTTCAGTTGTCACGAGCAAAAGTACAGGTAGTGTTATTATTATGTCTTAAAAATTTTTGCTGACGATTGCAAATAGAGTGGTATGAGTTTATTTTGTATCCACATGAAGATAACAGAGAGCAGCGGTGTTTATTTAAATTTATTTACGGGACCTATCATTTTTCACGAGCAAAATTGCAGGAAGTGTTATTATTATGTTCTGCAAATCTTTGCTGACGTTTATGAATAGAGTTATACGAGTTTTTTTTGTATCCACGTGAAGATAACAGAGAGCAGCGGTATTTATTAAAGTTTATTTACGGGACCTGTCAGTTTAAGAAGTTTCAGTTTTCAGGAGAAAAAGTACAGGAAGTGTTATTATTATGTCCTGGAAACCTTTGCCGGCGTTTATGAATAGAGTTATACGAGTTTATTTTGTAGCCACGTGAAGATAACAGAGTGTAACGGTATTTATTAAAGTTTATTTACGGGACCTGTCAGTTTAGCGGGTTTCAGTTTTCACGGGCAAAATTGCAGGAAGTATTATTATTATGTCCTGGAAATCTTTGCTGTCGTTTATGAATAGAGTTATACGAGTTTATTTTGTATCCACGTGAAGATGACAGAGGGCAGCGGTATTTATTAAAGTTTATTTATGTCCTGTCAGTATAACGGGTTTCAGTTTTCAGGCGCAAAACTATAGGAAGTGTTATTATTATGTCCTGGAAATCTTTGCTGACGATTGCAAACAGAGTTACACGAGTTTATTTTGTATCCACGTGAAGATAACAGAGAGCAGCAGTATTTATTATAGTTCATTTATGGGACCTGTCATTTTTCACGAGCAAAATTGCAGGAAGTGTTATTATTATGTTCTAAAAATCTTTGCTGCCTTTTATGAATAGAGTTATACGAGTTTATTTTGTATCCACGTGAAGAGAACAGATTGCAGCGGTATTTATTAAAGTGTATTTACGGGACCTGTCAGTTTAAGAAGTTTCAGTTTTTAGGAGCAAAAGTACAGGAAGTGTTATTATCATGTTCTGAAAATGTTTGCTGCCGTTTATGAATAGAGTTATACGAGTTTATTTTGTAGCCACGTGAAGATAACAGAGAGCAGCAGTATTTATTAAAGTTTATTTACGGAACCTGTCAGTTGAAGATGTTTCAGTTGTCAGAAGTAAAAGTACAGGAAGTTTTATTATTATGTCCTGGACATTTTTGCGTACGTTTATGAATAGAGTTATATGAGTTTAGGTCATATCCACGTTCGTTTTCTCTTTGGATTTCTATTTTAAAATTCTGTATTTCGTACATCTATTTCTCCGAATATTTGCCAGATTACGAGGTCCCGTAAATCTAGTATTAAACGTGAGAAATAGAATAGAATGATGATAAAATAATGCTAAAGGAAAGAAATTATGTGCGCTGTGTTCACATTCGCTTTCTTCATTTGTGAATAACTGTTAAAATGTTAAAATGTAGTATCCATGCAATATGTTATGTTTCGTCAACATTATTTTGTGTGTCTGCTGTAAAACTGTGTATAAATATAAATGTATATATATATATATATATATATATATATATATATATACTGGATGTTATAACTGTTATTTGAAATTTGTCGAATAAACCAATAACTTGTAAATACTGACAAGTTTATGCGGTCACTAGTAAATTGACTAGTATTATTAGTATGGTAAATAACAAATTATAATTATTATGAGGGTCAAGTTTTATTATTGGCGCAAGCGGTCATTGATCATCGAATGAATTCAGTTCTTTAACATGTTGACTGCCACGCGAGTTTCTAAGAAAATCTTCGACAGGCACTGCTATAGATTGCGCAAATTGTTACTTATCGCAGTAGAAAATGATTGCGATTAGAACGAAATGCCTAGGGGTTTCCATCGAGTTGAAAATCTATATTGGAGAACTGTAGTGGGCCTATTGTTTCCTATCGTAGCAGAAGACAAACACGTTTACATCAAAACGTTTCGGGACGTGCATTCAGTTGAAAAACGTTCCTCAACAACGAAGTATCTAAGAGAACGGGTGAGATTCAAAATTATTTCTTCTGTTTCAAATATTTTTTCTATAGTGACGAATGGTTAAAGTTACTTTCATAACAATTTAATAGTTTCATCATACCCTGTGAAATGTTTTTCCAAATACCTACTAACTAACCTCGTAAATAGTCAAACAAATGTCACCCCAATACGGATGACGCGGCCTGATTAGATTTTTTACCGTCACCTGAATACAGAACGTGTTAAAATGTTCGAAAGAAAAACAGTAGTTTCAACATTTCAACACGGTGTGCGCGCCGTCTTCAAGGCAAGGAAACATTTTTTAAATCTTGATCACTTTGTTTTACTTTCTAGTATTCTAAGGAATCCAATTTGTTGGATTCTTTAGAATACTAGAAAGCGATCGGTATTCGCTGATAATAGAGCGTTTCTTCCATTTATTAAAATGACTGATAAAAATGAAATTTCACATTATTAATATTATATAGTAAATTAGTAACACACTTACAAAAAATTAATAATCGCATAAATTCTTCCTTATTTCTAATTTACCTTTCTATCACTAGGTTTACTAAGATTTTTTTTAAGAATAATTGAAAAAAATAAAATAAAATAAACCAGTTTGTTTTATGATAGTGATAATTTATTACTTACTATACTAATAATTTATTAATACTAATAAATGGACTAGTGTTCATAAACTCGCCACTATTTTCGAGGCGTCGCTTTGTTCGTCAAAATCTACTGCAAACTTATTCATTTTGCTATAATCCGGAGAGCCGAACGTATCGACGTTCGTTTCCTTTAACATCTTTCCTTGTTCTGCCATGTAGAACGTATACTCAAAGTTCCGGACAACTTTCTTGGAACAGCGTGTACAGCATTCCATCTGTACGTTCATCAGTTTGTTTCATAGCAGGTTCGTAGCGCTGTCACACTTTCTACATACCGTTCAGCGCACTAAAACCGTACCGATACGTAATTGTTGACGCAAGTCGTTCATCCAAAGTTTTCATAAGTTCCCGTAACGAGGCGACGTAACGGATGCCGAACTTGCGAGAACTTTCACCGTCGATACGAGCACGTCGTCACGTTTGTGTCATTGTTTGCAAGAATGCATCACGAGTTTAACGGACGAGAGAGTGCGGATCTGATGGTTCGCACGAATTTGCTCTTCAATATACTGTGAACGTGAATTGAGACAACTTGCTTCCTGGTTGGCGCACTATTTTGGGTCGGAAACATGTGTTTCCTTCATCAGGAGGCTGTAGAGTCACACGTATTATAGTTGAGATGATTATTCACTATAATATTCACTACAGTATTCACTATATTTACTATATTTACTATAATATTCGCTATATTCATTAGAATATTATAAAAGGACGTTTTGGCGGTATTGTTTGTTTATATTAACTTTTATGTTTTATATTATTGGGTTGATTAGAAAGTAATTTCGTTTTTAGTGGTTAAAATGAAAAACGATTTTCTTTATAGTGCATAAATGTTTTATTGAATTATATATTTTCTATTTTGGTCCTTTTGCCATTTCTCTGGCAGTAGCATAACTCTACGCTCATAAAACTGCTAATCTTTGCTGGCGAAAACTGACCCAAGTAACTTTTGATGTCTTCATTTGAAGTAAAGGTTTTGCCATCTAAAAAATTTTGTAGAGACCCGAAGAAGTAATAATCCGAGGGTGCCAGATCTGGAGAATGTGTGGGTGTAGTAGTACACCCCATCCAAGCTGTTAAATCTTTTGGCGAGTTACCAAACTTGTGAGGTTTCGTACCATTTTGGTGGAACACTATACTTTTTCTATTAATCAGATCTGGCCTTTTCTGTTTGAGTGAATGACTCCATTTATCCAGTTGATAACAGTAGATTTCAAAGTTAATTATAGTATTGTCTGCTAGAAGCTGAAAGCCTTGCTGTATCAGCTGTCAAAATATATAATATAATGGCAATGCAGCTTAAGTGTGAAGATGACTGTGATAAAATAGAATTGTCCTCTGTTGGGAAAAAACGAAATTACTTTCCGAACAACTCAATACTATATTTACTTTTATATGTACTATAATATTCCATACATTTATTATAGTATTGTAAAAGGATGTTTTGGCGGCATTGTTTGTTTATATTGACTTCTATATTGTTGCTTCATTTTATTTTTTTTTACTACAATGCACAATCCTATTGTGGGTCGGAAATATGTGTTTCCCTCGTCAAGAGGCTGTAGATTCACACGTATTATAGTATAGATGATTATTCACTATAATATTTATTATAGTATTCACTATATTCACTACACTATTCACTATATATACAATAATATTCACTACATTCACTATAGTATTGCAAAATGATGTTTTGGTGGTATTGTTTGTTTATATTGATTTTTATATTGATGTTTCATTTTGTTTTTTTTTCTACTACAATACACAATAGTATTGTTAGAAACGTAGAATTTAGATAGATGATACTAGAAACTGGACTGTCACTGTAACATTTATAAATAATAGTAACACAAACAACACACTTTAATCTTGACTCTTAAATTTTCGTCTCTCCGTCTTTTCGTCTTTTAGCCTTTTAGCCTTTGCGTATTTCCATTCTAGCGCTTCGTTTTCAACTGGCATCCACGCAACCACATAACACAATTATTCAATAAACTCGTCACCTACGATACAGCAATATAATAATTGCGGATCATAAGTGACCTTTGCTCACCATGCTCTTTCTCTGTCTTCCTCTTACATTTAATCCTCTATGGGCCCGCGTGACTTTGAAGTCACATATTGGTAAATCGATATTTTATTAAATAGTTTATTTTTTTTACTAGATGGCGTATACATCTTGTTACATAATGTCTCCTTAGCAATCAATAACATACTTGATGCGGTTATCAGGTCTAACCTGAAATGTCAAAGTTCACCTCACCTTTTACAAGTTGTCTGCAAATAGAAGCCAAAGGAACCGTCTTGTGCAATTGTTATTATTTGTTGTTCTATCGGTGTTTGTTAAACAAAAAAAGTGTACATAATAGCTTTTAGTTTGTATATCAATAATGTCTTATTTGTTTGCATTTAAACAATCATTTTATTACTATTTTCATGTGATATAGCTTTGTGACTTTCAAGACACAATAGGCTATAATGGTAGGGTTCAGTGTATTTGCGATAACGTTTGTGTTTTCTTTGCTTTTTAGTTTTATATATCAGAGGCCCAAAATATGGATACAAAATCATATAAAAGTAAAAGAGGAATAGTAATAAGAAGAATTAGCAGTAGTAAATCCGGAGATTCTTTATCAGATTCTGATTCTAACGAAGATCATCCAACAGTACTTGCCCGGCGACGTATAAGTATTATCGATAGCGACGATGAATTTAGTAGTAAAAAATCATCAGATAAGGAAATGCAACGTATATCTATGTTTAATGTCAAACGCCAACTGTTTTATGGAATTCCATATTTAAGCTCTTATACACACAAGTGCAAACGTTGTAAGCCGTTGTTACTTCAAACTTAAGAAAATATATTCGTTATAATAAAATGATTGAAACTGCTGAATTCATTGTTAATATCTATTTTGAGGTTGATATGTGTTGATTTCACGTTACATAGATTTTGTATATCCACCAAAAAAAAATTCGGACCGTAGAGGGGTAAATTCTTATTACAGTCTTAACTAGAGGACCATGTACCCGAGAACCTACATGTACACATGTGTATATTATGCATACATCACGTAATAACTAAGCATCACGTAAATATCATTGTAACTTGGAAAATGCATATATCATACGATATATAGGGTACGGCGCCAAAATCTGGATAAATCAAACATTTTTTTGGAACATAATTTTTACTGCAATAATAGAAAAGTAAAAAATTGGTTGTTGTTACTGAATGTTTGTTGGGTCATAAAGAAAACATTCATTCAATATAACCTCCCTTTGCTTCAATGACCGCCCCCATTCTCGGCCTGAGTCTGTCGCAGACCCGTTTTAACGAGCCTCGGTTCATATCGCCGAATGCCGCTTCAACAGCGGCTCTTAATGATGAGACGTTGGGATGTCTGGACTTGTTGGTGACCCTTTCAATCACGCTCCATAACATAATAGTCCAAAGGAATTAAATCTGGGCTGTTGGGAGGCAGAAAAGCAGGTTACAGCGTTCAACTCGCTTTGTCCTGGCAGCTTCGGAAAGCATCTGTCTCACTTTTATCGCATAAGACTTGTAGCGGAGGTCCTCCTCCTAGATTCGACGCATAGTTTTTTCGCTTACACCGACAATCGACGACAATTTTCGGATTGACTGCCCTGGATCCTGAAAAATTAGCTCCTGAGCCCGTTGAATGATTGAAACTCCTTCGAGTGACTTTTCCTGGCCGGTGTTGCAAAACCTTCGCTGGACTTCTCAGACTTGTTATATCTCGCGACATCATACACAGTCGATCTTGGCTATCCGAAGAATCGAATAATTTCCGTCGCTGAGCGCCCAGCGCGAATACTTTCGATAATCGCGGCTCTTCGATTATACTCTGCACTTTGGTTTAACAAGTTACAGTTTGGAGGTTATGAATGTTTATTACATGCTTCAAATTATTTCGTTGCCAATAGAGACATCTCCAAGTGGTATAGAACGACGGGAAATTTAAATCAAATTTTGTCAGGATTTTGGCACCGCACCCTGTATACATGTGTATATCATGCATACACCACGTAATGACTAAGCATCACGTAAAAATCATTGTAACTTGGAAAATGCATATACCAATTATTATATTGATGTATCATAGGTGACGAGTTTGTTGAATCGTGTTATTTGGTTGCTTAGTAGTCAGTCGACGATAAGACGTAAAGACAATAACACGTAAAGACGAAACGGCGTAAAGGCGAAACGACGAAACGACGAAAGATTGGAAAATAAGACTCAAGTGTCTTGATTGTGTTGTTATTGTTTATAAATATTATACTCTCTAGTTTCGCGTATTAAAATCGTACATATCATACGATATATATAATGCCGTCAGTATCAGTGTACCACACATATCATATCTTCTTCGTCATTCAATGCACATTTACGTCTGACAAAAGTGTATCACGCAAGCAATTAATAATCGCGCAAGCATCGTTCGCAAAAACATTCTCGACTTCCACTCTCGCGCTCGAACGAAATCTGCACCTTCGTGTCTCATCGAAATTACGTATCTCGAACGCTCCTCTTAATTGTCAGTCTCGTCTGGCCGCGTACGCGTCTAAATTACCCACGCATCAAGCCGCTAACCGTACTCCTCGAATTTCCCTTCAATTCGCACACGCACACGTTTCCATTCGCAGCCGCGCAAAACGCGCAAAATACGTCATTTCACCGGCGAACCCGTCTAGTACCTGTCAACTTTCGCTCAACACACCGACGAGGCCTAACATTTTCCGCGTTATTCATAACGCGTCCGCATTTGTTCGCGGATTACATTTATTCGCAGGCGTTCCACATTGCAATGTAAAAGCTGAGATGTGCGCATCGGTTTGCGCGTTTACGTGGGCGCAGACGATAAAAATTGGGCTTCAAAGTTACATGACACTCCTAATGTTAGTGGCCGATTAATATTAACGTACCTCGTAAAAGACCTCTTTGAAAATTTATTTTAAAATCGTACATTCTTTGTTATTTCTATCGCTCATTTGACTTTTTGTAAACTCTTATATAATCTGATTATTCAATTTCTTGCTTTAATAAATGAGGAATTTCTTTCTGAAAATCAACGTTTATCTTATAAGGGGTGAAATGACCCGTCATGTTAAGAATAGATGGGTGTAAAGTACCGGTACGTTCAGTGTTAACCTTTTGCACTCCAAACCATCCTGGACGTTAGCTACTCATATTATTTAGTACAGTTTTGGAACCAATTAACGTATTATAATGATATTGAACTTGTATGAATTGGTTGACATCGAGAAATTTATATTTGCAAAAAAAATCAATAATTTATTTTTTATAATTTTGTACAGTGTTTTAAAGTTTTAAAGGTTTGACAATAATAAGTCGTTTGACGCCTGCCACTAGGTGTTTTTCTGTCAGAACAAACAATGCAATCCTGTTTTCTTTGTCCCACATCGATTTTATAACCTATGAAGATTAAAATTTTGAAGGTCCGGTGGTTTGTGCGTCGTAACAAAACCCGCTAATATTTTTTTATATATCTTAGTATTTTTACTTTATTTTGATTTCATTTCTTGTGCCATTTCAAGAGAAAACTTCAGGCGAACATGCGCGTCTCAAAAAGTCGCGTTGGAATGAGTTTCTAAATTTTAATGTTGCAAAGGGTTAAATGATCTTCACTTAAATATTGCGAATTTTCAAGCAGTACGATTACATCCGATAAATTTAAATATTGCCAATTTTTAATTGAAAATTTTTAATTTTTGTGAATGTATTTCCATAAGTTTAGGCATTGTCGATTTTTATGCGGCAATTTTAAATGATCTTCACTTAAATATTGCTATTTTTTAAGCAGTATGTTTGAACGGGGTAAACTTAAATATGATCAATTTTTAAACAAGAATTTTGTATGTTTGTGAATGTATTTTCATACCTTTAGGCATTGTCGATTAGCAAGCCACAATTTTAAACGATCTTCACTTAAATATTGCGAATTTTCAAGCAGTACGATTAAATCCGATAAATTTAAATATTGGCAATTTTTAAATGAGAATTTTATATTTTTGTGAATGTATTTTCATACCTTTAGGCATTGTCGACTATCAAGGGCCAATTTTAAATGATCTTCACTTAAATATTGCAAATTTTCAAGCAGTACGATTAAATCCGATAAATTTAAATATTGTCAATTTTTAAACGAAAATTTTGTATTTTTGTGAATGTATTTTCATACATTTAGGCATTGTCGATTTTCATGCGGCAATTTTAAATGATCTTCACTTAAATATTGCGAATTTTCAAACAGTACGATTGCATCTGTTAATGTTAAATATTGTCAATTTTTAAACGAGAATTTTATATTTCTGTAAATGTATTTTTACAAATTTAAGCATTGTCGATTTCCATGCGTCAATTTTAAATGATTTTCACTTAAATATTCCTAATTTTCAAGCAGTACAATTAAATGCGACAAATTAAAATATTTTCAATTTTTAAACGAGCATTTTACATTTTTGCGAATGTATTTGCATAAACTTAAGCATTGTCGATTTCCATGCGGCAGTTTTAAACGATGTTCACTTAAATATTGCTAATTTTCAAACAGTACGATTAAATCCAATAAATTTAAATATTGTCAATTTTTAAACGAAAATTTTGTATTTTTGTGAATGTTTTTTCATACCTTTAGGCATTGTCGATTATCAAACCGCAATTTTAACACTAATCGTAACAAGCGGGGTCAAATGAGACCTTTCAAAATTTACTTCAAAATCATACATTCATTGTTATTTCTATTGCTCATTTGACTTTCTGTAAATTCTTATGTCACCTGATTATTCCATTTCTCGCTTTAATAACTTAGAAATTTCTTTCTGAAAATTAACGTTTATTTCCTAAAGCGTCAAATGACCCCTCATGGTAAGAAGAAGTAGGTGTAAAGTACCGGTTCGTTTAGTGTTAAACGTGCAAAGAGGCAATTTTCTGGGTATTTCATTAGTTTCGCACAGCCACGATGCTATTTAACGTGTAATTCGTCAACGGCCTCGGATATAACGGCAACCGAACTCTAATGAAGCGGTAATTAAAGGTAATTGGAGTGGTCAATTTCAATGTGCGTTTGGGTATGAGTGGTCACATATATCAGGCATGCAACGTGGTAAATATAAATATTTACACATTTGTACGTATATATATATTTACATATTTATAGTTACTGTCACGTTACACGCCCGACGCTTAATACCTGAAATACTGGAATTCGCTCGTTAATAATCTCTCGAGCTCTTACGTAGGAAACCACTCGTACCTATACCTCAGGGTAGAATGGCTAAGGTAGTTGGAAAAGAAGAAAGTGCCCACGAAACAATAAGATATCTAGGAAATAGGATATAGGAAACTTAGATTTAAACGGGGTTTAAAAAAGTGGATAGGAGTTGATGGATGAATGTAAATATAAAATGTAACCCAAGGCTATTTTGTAGCCGGCAGGGAAAATTAATTTGTATTTAATAATATATTAATATGATAATAATTAATATATATATATATATTAATATATATATATAATATATATATATATATTGATGATTGTAATAATTATTATGAAAAATCTGCATACTTGTTAAATTTTATACGATGAAAATCTAAAAAATAATTTTCATTCTTTGCAACTCATAGGAATGTTCACTGATTGCAATCTGTTAATATATAAATATATATAGATATGTGTAAAATACAGTCTAAACAAATAATTGTTAACAACCTGGCGTCGTTAACAAGAAAAGACATAAAATCGACATAAATATACAACCAACACGTATTCGTATTCGTAAGTATTTATGATCGTATGTACCATTTGACTGATTCGTACTTATTTATCTTATGACCTGAACAAATCACAATGTCACGTAGTAATTATGATTAACAGCATCTGTTTCTTGGGAAACGTTATAACTTTATCATCAATGGAATTCGAAACTGTGTACTATATGTACATAATTATTGCTGGAGAATCGGCTGGAATCATTTAGAACTTGCGATAGAAGAAAGATAAATGATTACTAGTTTGTAACGATTCGTACTTATTTATCTTATGACCTAAAGAAATTACAATGTCACTTAGTAATTATGGTTAACAGCGTCTGTTTCTTCGGAAACATTGTAACTTTATCATCAATAGAGTTTAAAACTTTGTACTATACATAACTATTGCTGGAGAATCGGCTGAAATCATTTAGAAGCTACGATAGAAGAAAGAGAAATTATTACTAGCTTGTAACGATTCGTAATTATTTATCTTATGACCTAAACAAATCCCAATGGCACTTAGTAATTATCGTTAACAACGTCCGTTTGTTTGGAAACGTTATAACTTTATCATCAATGGAATTCGAAACTGTGTACTATACATAATTATTGCTGGAGAATCGGCTGGAATCATTTAGAACTTGCGATAGAAGAAAGATAAATTATTACTAGTTTGTAACGATTCGTACTTACTTATCTTATGACTTAAACAAATTACAATGCCACTTAGTAATTACGATTAACAGCATCAGTTTCTTCGGAAATGTTATAACTTTATCATCAATAGAATTCGAAACTTTGCATTATACATAATTATTGTTGAAGAACCGGATGGAATTATTTAGAAGCTACGACAGAAAAAAAGATAAATTATTACTAGTTTGTAACGATTCGTAATCATGTATCTTATGACCTAAACAAATTACAATGCCACTTAGTAATTATGATTAACAGCATCAGTTTCTTCAGAAATGCTGTAACTTTATCATCAATAGAATTCGAAACTTTGTACTATAGATAATTATTCTTGAAAAACCGGGTCGAATCATTTAAAAGCTACGATAGAAGAAAGATAAATTGTTACTAGTTTATAACGATTCGTAATTATTTATCTTATGTCCTAAACAAATCACAATGTCACGTAGTTATTATGATTAACAGCATCTGTTTCTTGGGAAACGTTACAACTTTATCATCAATAGAATTCGAAACTGTGTACTATACATAATTATTGCTGGAAAATCGGCTGGAATAATTTAGAACTTGCGATAGAAGAAAGATAAATGATTACTAGTTTGTAACGATTCGTAATTATTTATCTTATGACCTAAACAAATTACATTGCCACTTAGTAGTTATGATTAACAGCAGCTGTTTCTTCGGAAACGTTGTAACTTTATCATCAATAGAATTCGAAACTCTGTACTATACATAATTATTGCAAAGAATCGAATTGGAATCATTTAGAAGCTACGGTAGAAGAAAGATAAATTATTACTAGTTTGTAACGATTCGTAATTTATCTTATGACCTAAACAAATTACAACACCACTTAGTAATTACGATTAACAGCGTCCATTTCTTCGGAAATCTTGTAACTTCATCATCAATAGAATTCGAAACTATAGATAATTTTTGCTGAAGAATCGGCTGAAATCATTTAGAACCTACGATAGAAGAAAGATAAATTATCGCTAGTTTGTAACGATTCGTAATTATTTATCTTATGACCTAAACAAATTACAATGCCACTTAGTAATTATGATTAACAGCGTCTGTTTGTTCGGAAACATTGTAACTTTATCATCAATAGAGTTCGAAACTTTGGACTATACATAATTATTGCTGGAGAATCGGCTGGAATCATTTAGAACTTGCGATAGAAGAAAGATAAATGATTACTAGTTTGTAACGATTCGTACTTATTTATCTTATGACCTAAACAAATTACAATGCCACTTAGTAATTATGATTAACAGCGTCTGTTTCTTCGGAAACGTTGTAACTTTATCATCAATAGAATTCGAAACTTTGCATTATACATAATTATTGTTGAAGAACCGGATGGAATTATTTAGAAGCTACGACAGAAAAAAGATAAATTATTACTAGTTTGTAACAATTCGTAATTATTTATTTTATGACCTAAACAAATTACAATGCCACTTAGTAATTATGATTAACAGCGTCTGTTTCTTCGGAAACGTTGTAACTTTATCATCAACAGAGTCCGAAACTTTGCACTATAGATAATTATTGCTGAAGTATCGGATAGAATCATTTAGAAGCTACGGTAGAAGAAACATAAATTATTACTAGTTTGTAACGCTTCGTAATCATGTATCTTATGACTTAAACAAATTACAATGCCACTTAGTAATTATGATTAATAGCATCAGTTTCTTCGGAAATGCTGTAACTTTATCATCAATAGCATCAGATAATTCTTGAAGAATCAATGTTATACGATAGAAGAAAGATAACTTATTACAAATTTGTAACGAATTTTTTTAGCACTGGATCTACTATAGAACCTTTCGAGTACCTCTACAAACTCGTTCATTATAGAAAATTAGTTAATAAATCACAATTTCCCGAAGTACAGTTTGAAATTCATTAGTTTCACGAATACTTTCTACATTAACTATATCGAGAAGAAAGTAACAGCGATGCGGCTTTGCCAAAAACTATTAAAGTGTTAGTACAAACGTGTAAATACGACTTGTAAATACGGTTAGCATAACAGCCGCATAATCACCAACTGACACGGTAGTGTTAAAAAAGAAAGTTTATTTGGTTACCAAATTTGTAGATTTTGCGCGGTTCGATTCTGTTATCGAGCGTTTGGGTGAAATTTCCTGATAATCGTGTGCGCTTTTTAATCAGAACACGTAAACAGACTCGCTGTTGGTTGTCTACGTTGGTAGGAATCGGAGAATCGGATTTCTTTACCAGTAGTAACGCCTGCGTTCTCATTTCTTAAGTCCACGCACCTGAGCGTGTGTGTTACTTGAAGCAATCGGAGCGGAATGAAAGAGCGGGCGAATTAGGTAACAGGTACCAACAACACAATTAAATGACTTCAGTAAAACAGTGATCGATGAGGACAGATACGGGCGTTATTCTCTATATTATGTGCATATGTGCATATATTGTGACATACTTATGTATATATGTACATGCGACTTTACGTCACATTCCCATATTGCCAAAATATGTATACATATATAAAAAAAAAGAAACTGAATATATATATAATATACGTATATGTATATATATACTTATAGTAACTTAATCATTTACTTTATATATTTATAAAATATGTGTCCTATATACCGTATATATTTAGTAAATATACTATATAATTTATATACTTATATATTTATATATGCATATTTTATAAGTATATCAATTATGTAGTATATTTATTAAGTATATACGGTATATATATATATATATATATATATATATATATATATATATACATATTATCATATTATCATATTATCATATTAATATACAAATTGCAATACAAATACGAATACATATACAAATTAATTTTTGTGTTAATTTTAATGTACGTATATATATATATATATATATATATATGTATATATAATACATATACATTAATATACATAGATATTCATATATATTAAATGTAAACATTTATGTATTTATTATATACTCGTACATGCAGACGAATGTATATATGCTTGTATATAGATCCTATTAATACTGTTAAAGAATCAATCCACGCGCGTTCTGGCATTTAATGGCTATTGGCAAAAGGAAAATACCATTCAATCTTACGTTCCTATTGAAAGCGCTGAACAATCATGTTATTGGCCTACCAATTTTTTAATCATTTATACTTCATGCGGAACTTGGGCAGTTTGAAGAATGTAGTTATTCCATGGTGAACAACAATAAGTGTTACAATTTATTGCATTTTTTAATTGAAACCTAACGAGTTTAGACGCTTTTCAATTGCTGGCATAAATATTTGCCAAAGCACGTTTTCATCAACGTTATTTCAATTTATTTTTCCAGTTTGTACTGTTACTTATTTATAAGTTTGATTTAATTCATTTAATTAAGTCATATGGTTCTTTATATCAGAAGGTTTTTCGTTTCGTTAATAAATATAACAACAATGTACATTATTACCGTCCACTTTAATAAGGCAATGCATTTTTTTTCACATTTCGTACTTGAAAGACATATTCTAGACGTAAATGTTATCATGTAAAGGGTATTATGTAACTGGTGAATTCGACGTTAAACACTACATATGAAAAGATACAATAATGTTGTCCGCAGTGGTTTTAAAAGTTTAACAAGTGAATGCGTATTTGGTCAACCCCCAACTGAACAACTTTGATGTAGATGATCTCGATTAATCTTTGTGAACATTCTCAATCTTCGTATGCATTAAGCGAATTTAATGACCACACCAAAAAATAAGACAAAACATGTACTTTTCAAGATTGAGCCAAATCTGTCGAAGTGAATCTTAATGAAATTCATACGTATAGAGCAAACGCTCAAAGCTATTTCTCTGGGAAATAAATCTCCGTATGGACACATTCTACTCCAAATACTTGTTCTAGTATTTCACTTCGAATCATCACTTTTCCGCGTGTATCACCAATAACCTGGCATTCTGTATAACTGCAGATGTTCCTCTATGTACGTATAGTCTATACTGTTTAGACGTATGATCGAAATTGTTAAAAGACCACTTATACGAACAAAATTTTATTCCATTTTTTCGAATCAGTGTTTTATATCAAATCTCCTTCGACTCCCTTGAACCACCATTACACAACATCCTGTATATGGATAGATGTTCTTTTATATATGCGTATTCTATATCCTATACATCCTATGTTCTATATACATACCTTTATACGTATGATCAAAAATGTTAAAAGACCACTTATACGAACAAAATTTAATTCCAATTTTAGTTCTACATGTGTACAATTGACAATGACAACAGCCCGCTTACATAAACACACTTTATTTAACAATACAGTACAAAGTGTTTTATACAGAACCAGCACCTGTCCATTTGCAGCACACGGTACACAGTATATTCGTAGACGACCTTCTATATAAGTATGGTTGATAACGTTAAAAAACCATTCATACAAACAAAATTTTATTCCATTCTTTCGAATCAGTATTTTGTATCAAATCACCTCCTATCCCCTTGAACCACCATTCCACAACATCCTGTATATGGGTAGATGTTCTTTTATATATGCGTATTCTATATCCTATACATCCTATGTTCTATATACATACCTTTGTACGTATGATCGAAAATGTTAAAACATCGCTTATAGGAAAAAATGTATTCCATTTTTTCGATTCAGTATTTTATATCAAATCGCCTCCTACCCTCTTGAACCACCATTATACCACCATTACACAATATCTTGTATATGGGTAGATGTTCTTTTATATACGTGTATTCACTCTCTATCCTATACATCCTATGTTCTATGTACGTATCTTTATAATGTTACATTTATTAATCTTAAAATCTTAACAGACCACTTATACGAACAAAATTTAATTCCATGTTTTCGAATCAGTATTTTATATCAATTTATCTCCTACCCTCTTGAATCACCGTTGAAAAACATCCTGTATATGGGTAGATGCTTTTTTTACTTAACATTTTACTTAACAATACAGTACATAGTATTTTATACAGAACCAGCACCTGTCCATTTGCAGCGCACGGTACACAGTATGTTCGTAGACGTTCTTCTATATACGTATGATTGATAACATTAAGAGACCACTTATACGACCAAAATTTTATTCCATTCTTTCGAATCAATATTACACATATATATATTATTATATATGGGTACATGTTCTTTTACACACGCGTATTCTCTATCCTATACATCCTATGTTCTATGTACGTATCTTTATAATGTTAAATTTATTAATCTTAAAATGTTAAAAAACCACTTATCCGAACAAAATTTAATACCAATTTTACTTCTATATACGTACAATTGTTAACGTCAACAGCCCAGTACATAGTACAGAGTACATAGTATTTTATACAGAACCAGCACCTGTCCATTTGCAGCACACAGTACACAGTATATTCGTAGACGTTCTTCTATATACGTATGATTGATAACATTAAGAGACCACTTATACGACCAAAATTTTATTCCATTCTTTCGAATCAATATTACACATATATATATTATTATATATGGGTACATGTTCTTTTACACACGCGTATTCTCTATCCTATACATCCTATGTTCTATGTACGTATCTTTATAATGTTAAATTTATTAATCTTAAAATATTGAAAGACCACTTATCCGAACAAAATTTAATACCAATTTTACTTCTATATACGTACAATTGTTAACGTCAACAGCCCAGTACATAGTAGAGAGTACATAGTATTTTATAAAGAACCAGCACCTGTCCATTTGCAGCGCACAGTATATTCGTAGACGTTCTTCTATATACGTATGATTGATAACATTAAGAGACCACTTATACGACCAAAATTTTATTCCATTCTTTCGAATCAATATTACACATATATATATTATTATATATGGGTACATGTTCTTTTACACACGCGTATTCTTTATCCTATACATCCTATGTTCTATGTACGTATCTTTATAATGTTAATTTTATTAATCTTATAATGTTAAAAAACCACTTATCCGAACAAAATGTAATACCAATTTTAGTTCTATATACGTACAATTGTTAACGTCAACAGCCCAGTACATAGTACAGAGTACATAGTATTTTATACAGAACCAACACCTGTCCATTTGCAGCGCACAGTACACAGTATATTCGTAGACGTTCTTCTATATACGTATAATTGATAACATTAAGAGACCACTTATACGACCAAAATTTTATTCCATTCTTTCGAATCAATATTACACATATATATATTATTATATATGGGTACATGTTCTTTTACACACGCGTATTCTCTATCCTATACATCCTATGTTCTATGTACGTATCTTTATAATGTTAAATTTATTAATCTTAAAATGTTAAAAAACCACTTATCCGAACAAAATTTAATACCAATTTTACTTCTATATACGTACAATTGTTAACGTCAACAGCCTAGTACATAGTACAGAGTACATAGTATTTTATACAGAACCAGCACCTGTCTATTTGCAGCGCACAGTATATTCGTAGACGTTCTTCTATATACGTATGATTGATAACATTAAGAGACCACTTATACGACCAAAATTTTATTCCATTCTTTCGAATCAATATTACACATATATATATTATTATATATGGGTACATGTTCTTTTACACACGCGTATTCTTTATCCTATACATCCTATGTTCCATGTACGTATCTTTATAATGTTAAATTTATTAATCTTAAAATGTTAAAAAACCACTTATACGAACAAAATTTAATTCCAATTTTACTTCTATATACGTACAATTGTTAACGCCAACAGCCCAGTACATAGTACAGAGTACATAGTATTTTATATAGAACCAGCACCTGTCCATTTGCAGTACACGGTACACAGTATATTCGTAGACGTTCTTCTATATACGTATGATTGATAACATTAAGAGACCACTCCTCGTTACGTAACGCTTGGCGCGTGAAGAGAAAGCAAGAAAGAAAGAAGGAGCCGCCGTCGACGAGGGGTTTTGACGGCAACGAGCGACGGGGAACAAACGCTGAACGACGACTTTCTCGCGTGCCAACGTTTCGGCCGACTCGACCAGGAACGCGTTACGTTAACGTTACGTTACATCTTGTAAGCGCCTAACAATTAGCGCCGCGGCCGAGCATCTAATGAGCCGGCCAGAAAATTTCATGCTTCCACCTTTGATGAAACGGAAGATGATGCTAATGAACCTCAACCGACCGCGTTTAATAGCACGTGTCTTCAAAACGGAAATCTAAGTTCCCAGGGCTACGTTGAGTTACATCAGCGTGTAAAGTCTTTTGGCAACGGTTTTTCACTTTTTCAAATAGCAAGCACGGTAAAAAAATAAAAATAAAAAGTACTTATATGAATAACTAAATAAAAAGTTCCCAGGTCTACATTCAGTTACATCAGTGTGTAAAGTCTTTTGGCAACGGCTCGTCACTTGTCCAAATAGCAAGCACCGTAAAAAAGTAAAAATAAAAAGTACTTATATGAATAAATAAATAAAAAGTCTCCAGGTCTACGTTAAGTGACATCAGCGTGTAAAGTCTTTTGGCAACGGCTCTTCCCTTTTTCAAATCTCAAGCACGGTAAAAAAGTAAAAATAAAAAGTACTTATATAAATAAATAAATGAAAAGTACTGTTGTGCTGAGGATCGACGTTTTTTCGCGAATTTCGCGAATTTTTGTAAAATGCAAGGATATCGGGTGTTCGTGCCATGGAAGTCTAGGTTTATACTTTATGTTTCACGTTACTTGACATTCCTGCGTAATTTCTTTATCCTGGGTTCTTTTACGTCTCAATACCATTCCATGGGCATTAAAATACAGAAGTAGTGTAATGATATTGTTCCAAATAAAGATATTTTATTAATATACGTGTTAGCAATAGTGTAGTAAATTGCTCATGCAACGCCTCTTCTCTTTTTCAAATCCCAAGTACCGTGTGGTTACGATGTGAAATGTACTGTTGCACTGAAGATCGACGTTTAGTGTTTAGTGATTTGCGTTTCAATGTTTCGATTGTGTTGGAATGGCGGATTTTTGTAAAATACGCGGACGTCGGGTATTTGTGGCATGGAAGTCTAGCTTTATATTTTATGTTTCATGTTAGTTGACATGCCTGCGTCATTTTTTTATTCGCGGTTCTTATACTTCTTAATTTCATTTCGTGGGCATTAAAATAGAGAAGTGTAGTGGTTTTGTTCCAAATAAAAATATTGAATTAATATACGTGTTAGCAGTATGTGTTGCGATATAAAAAGTAGTGCTGTGTTGAGGATTGAACTTTATTGTATACCGATTTGCGCTGCAATATTTCGATTCTGTTGAAATGACGGGTTTTTGTAAAATACGCGGACGTCGCTTATTTATGTCATGGAAGTCTAACTTTATATTTTATGTCTCATGTTACTTGACATTCCTACGTAATTTCTTTATCCGCGGTTCTTTTACTTCTTAATTTCATTGTATGGACTTTAAAATACAGAAGTAGCGTAATGGTATTGTTCCAAATACAGAAATGGAATTAATATATGTTAACAGTAATGTGAGACATAAAAAGGACTGTTGTGCTGAAGATCGACATTTAGTGTGTAGTGATTTGCGTTACAATATTTCGATTCTGTTGGAATCGCGGGTTTTTGTAAAATACGCGGACGTGGCGTATTTGTGTCATGGAAGTCTAGCTTTGTATTTTATGTCTCATGTTACTTGACATTCCTGCGTCATTACTTTATCCGCGGTTGTTTTACTTCTTAACACGTTGACTGCCAAGGTAGTCATCGGTGATCTGCACAAAACGTCTAAAAAAAAATTAAGAAAATACCCAATCGGCAGCATTTATAATTTTGTAAATGCAATTAATATTAAATAGTGCTGAAATTCTTTGTTCTCCGATACCTTTGCATTATTTTCATTTTGCATAATTCAATCATCTAAAGTACTTCATCACGTTACGATTTCAATATAGTAAAATGCCCACGGCAGTCAACGTATTAATTTTATTCCATGGGCATTAAACTACAGAAGTAATGTAATCGTATTTTTCCAAACAAAGATATTGGATTAATATATGTGTTGAAAAAAAAAAGCAGCATTTTAATTTTGAAATCGACATTTAGTGTGTAATATTTGCGTTAAATATTTCGGTTCTGTTGGAATGGCGCATTTTTGTAAAATAACGTCAATCATTTGTGTCATCGAAACTATTTTATATTTTATGTGTCAATTAGTAAACATTCCTGCGTTATTTTTTTACGTATTAATTTTATTCCGTGGGCATTAAAATAGAGAAGTAGTGTAGTGGTATTTTTCCAAATAAAGAAATTGAATTAATATACGTGTTAGCAATACGTGTTGCGATATAAAAACTACTGTTGTGCTGAATATCGACTTTTAGTGTGTAGCGATTTCCGTTGCAATATTTCGAGTTTGTCGGAATGGCGGGTTTTTGTAAAATATGCGGACGTCGTCTGTTCATATCATGGAAGTCTAGTTTTATATTTTATGTCTCATGTTAGTTGACATGCTTGCGTTATTTCTTTATCCGCGGTTTCTTTTACCTCTTTATTTAATTATATGGGCACTAAAATACAGAAGTAGCGTAATGGTATTGTTCCGAATAAAGATATTGGGTTATTATACGTGTTGGCAATACGTCTAACAAATTGCTCGTGCTACTTTTTCACGGCAATTGCTTTCGATGTGTTGCATGCTGGATTACTTGCCGTTCAATTGAATAAATACATATTAAATGAAATTCATAAAGCAACACACAACATTCCATTTCTCCTTTTAGTGTAGTTCATGCTTGTCGGCATGCTGCATGCAAGTCGTACCGGCTATTTGTATATGTGAATAGATACAGTTACATACACTAATATCTGGGCACTCTGGAAAAGTAAATAATGTTTTTAATATTGGACAGAAACTTAGATTATATTTAATATAACTTTAATTGGACGGAAGTGTTAGTTCACTTGATAGCATATACAAAACTCTTTAAAAAAATATAAATTTAGACGATTTGCAAGGGAAAAATAGTAGGTGCCTCTTTTTAGAACTTTTAGATCTGAGTCTCTAATAGAAATAACAACAATTTTATGTAGAGATTTAAATCAGTTGCATATGTGCTGAAAAATTCATCGGAATTAGTTAATGTAGAAACAAGCGACAGGAATTTAAAAGTGAATCTTATAAAAGTGATTCTTCTGTGTTTAAGATTAGAACTTTCAAGATTTACGGCTTCCAAATTCGTTCTTTTCCTTTCAAATTTTCTTAAGTTTCCTTTCAATTTAACTTGATGCATCTCCTGATGATGACACGATTAATTGTAACGTCGAATTTAAATATGTGATATAATCCGTAGATTTACTTTTAACCGAAATATTAGCGTTAAATTTAGATACACAATCATTTTGAAACTGTCATTGTCATATTTATGACATTTATAAAATGTATAGTTTGACAGTCCTAAAAACATTCAGTTTTCATTATTGTTCATGAATATATAATTGATAATTAAAAATAATATTACATATATTAAAATTAGTATTTAATATAATTAAAATTTTCATGACAATTTCCGATCAGAAAGTTATACAAACCAATCTACTACTTATTGTTGTAATTTCTATAAATTGCTTTTTCTCAAGGCTTCTTTTCTAGGTCGTCCAGTCACCGTGCTCTTGTAACATCTCAACAAGTTTAAGTTGTTTTCTACCAGTTAATCATACTAACGCTTGACGTGCATATTTGTCTTTTGTTTTATGAAATCGATTCATTGTCTACTTATTCGTTTAAACATCCTACACGAAGATGTAGTGAAAAAGTATTAAACGGAATCGAAATATTGTTTTGCCTTATACGATAGATTCAATTTCTGTGTTGCCTATTAATTTATTGAAATAGTTTGTACCATTTTATTATACTAACGAATTCGACGTTCTACGAATTTAATTTATTGTTTACTCATGCTTATAAATATCTTACACGAAGATGCAGTGAAAAAGTAGTAAACGGAATCGAAATACTTTTTGTCTTATATGGTAGATTCAATTTCTGTGTTACCTATTAACTTATTCCAATAGCTTAAACCATTTTATTATACTAACGAATTTGACGTTTTACGAATTTTATTTATTGTCTTTACTCATTCTTCTAAATATCTTACACGAAGATGCAGTGAAAAAGTATTAAACGGAATTGAAATACTTTTTGTCTTATATGGTAGATTCAATTTCTGTGCTACCTATTAATTTATTCAAATAGCTTGTACCATTTTATTATACTAACGAATTCGACGTTCTACGAATTTAATTTATTGTCTACTCATTCGTTTAAACATCTTACACGAAGATCTAGTGAAAAAGTATTAAACGGAACCGAAATATTTTTTTTACCTTATACGATGGATTCAATTTCTGCGTTACCTATTAATTTATTAAAAAATAGCTTGTACCATTTTGTTGTACTAACGTTTGACGTGCAATTTTGTCTTTTGTTGTACGAATTCGATTTATTGTCTATTTATTCGTTTAAACATCTTACACGAAGATCTAGTGAAAAAGTATTAGACAGAATCGAAATATTTTTTTGCCTTATATGGTAGATTCAATTTCTGGGCTAGAGATTAATTTATTAAAATAGCTTGTACCACTTTATTATACTAACGTTTGACGTGCAATTTTGTCTTTTATTTTACGAATTCGATTTATTGTCTATTTATTCGTTTAAACATCTTACACGAAGATCTAGTGAAAAAGTATTAAACGGAATCGAAATATTTTTTTACCTTATACGATGGATTCAATTTCTGCGTTACCTATTAATTTATTAAAAAATAGCTTGTACCATTTTCTTGTACTAACGTTTGACGGGCAATTTTGTCTTTTGTTGTATGAATTCGATTTATTGTCTATTTATTCGTTTAAACATCTTACACGAAGATCTAGTGAAAAAGTATTAGACAGAATCGAAATATTTTTTTGCCTTATACGGCAGATTCAATTTCTGGGCTACAGATTAATTTATTAAAATAGCTTGTACCACTTTATTATACTAACGTTTGACGTGCAATTTTGTCTTTTATTTTACGAATTCGATTTATTGTCTATTTATTCGTTTAAACATTTTACCCGAAGATCTAGTGAAAAAGTATTAAACGGAATCGAAATATTTTTTGTTTTATACGATGGATTCAATTTCTGCGTTACCTATTAATTTATTAAAAAATAGTTTGTACCATTTTGTTGTACTACCGTTTGACGTGCAATTTTGTCTTTTGTTGTATGAATTCGATTTATTGTCTATTTATTCGTTTAAACATCTTACACGAAGATCTAGTGAAAAAGTATTAGACAGAATCGAAATATTTTTTTGCCTTATATGGTAGATTCAATTTCTGGGCTACAGATTAATTGATTAAAATAGCTTGTACCACTTTATTATACTAACGTTTGACGTGCAATTTTGTCTTTTATTTTACGAATTCGATTTATTGTCTATTTATTCGTTTAAACATTTTACACGAAGATCTAGTGAAAAAGTATTAAACGGAACCGAAATATTTTTTTTACCTTATACGATGGATTCAATTTCTGCGTTACCTATTAATTTATTAAAAAATAGCTTGTACCATTTTGTTGTACTAACGTTTGACGGGCAATTTTGTCTTTTGTTGTATGAATTCGATTTATTGTCTATTTATTCGTTTAAACATCTTACACGAAGATCTAGTGAAAAAGTATTAGACAGAATCGAAATATTTTTTTGCCTTATACGGCAGATTAAATTTCTGGGCTACAGATTAATTTATTCAAATAGCTTGTACCAATTTATTATACTAATTGACACGCAATTTTGTCTTTTATTTTATTCGATTTATTGTCTACTCATTCGTTTAAACATCTTACACGAAGATGTAGTGAAAAAATATTAGACGGAATCGAAATATTGTTTTGTTTTATACGGTAAATTCAATTTCTGCGCTACCTATTAATTTATTAAAAAATAGCTTGTTTCATTTTATTATACTAACGCTTGACGTGCAATTTTGTCTTTTGTTTTACGAATTTGATTTATTGTCTACTCATTCGTTTAAACATCTTACACCAAGGTCTAGTGAAAAAGTATTAGACGGAATCGAAATATTGTTTTGCCTTATACGGTAGATTCAATTTCTGCGCTACCTATTAATTTATTCAAATAGCTTGTACCATTTTATTATACTAACGAATTTTATTTATTGTCTACACAGTCGTTTAAACATCGTACACGAAGATCTAGTGAAAAAGTATTAGACGAATTCAAAATATTGTTTAGCCTTATATCGTAGATTCGATTTCTGCGCTTCTGGCCTACGTTTCTCTTAATTTGATTTAACGACCGCCGAATAGGGAATTCCTGGGAACTTGCAAATGAATGAATTACTTAGCTGGCGAGGTTTGCGCACGAGCGTTTCGCCTGGCCGGCGAAGAAAGCGATTTCTATACCGCGGGTAAAAGCGGCCGCAGAATTTCGCGAATTCCTTTTTCGATAGGCGAAGTTCTATGACCGTCGAAATATTTTCTTCGCCAATAGATTCAATTTCGTTCGCTACTATTTTTATTCGCCGCGCGTCCATTTTATTATCTAACGAAAAGTCTCGCGAGCGTCGGAGCATTTTCGACCAGTTCTTTACCCACTATTTACACGGCAATTATTTCCCACTGACCTAATGCAATTTTTGCCGGTACTTTCTTACGCACGTTACCTCCAGCGCTACGCCTTACACTGATTACGGCAGGTGTTATTACGAAGGATAATACCTGTCGCGATAACAGTTACAAATTGTGAAGCCTCGCGCGTGATTTGTAAGCTTAAGAATTAGCGGCAAGAAATTCTTGGTAGGAAGAAGTTGGAATTGGAAGAAAAATAGTACGTTTTTCGTTTGACTCGTTTCTAGCGTCAATTATAAACTGTGAAGTTTGCGCTCCTGTATGATTTGCAAGTTTAAGAATTAGCAAGACGAAATCTTTGGTATAAAGAAATGATAACTGAAAGAAAATAGCTTAGTTTCAGTATGATTTTCTGCATAACCAATTGTAAACTATAAAATTTGTAAACGTGCATTATTTGCAAGTTTAAGAATTATCAGAAAAGAAGGTTTGGTACGAAGAAATTACAATTGAAGAAAAATAGTACGGGTTTCGTTTGACTCGTTTTTAGTAATATTTGGTACGAAGAAGTTAGAATTGGAAGAAAGTAGTACGTTTTTCGTTTGACTTGCTGCATAACCAATTATAAATTGCGAAGTTTGTGCTCGTCCATGAGGCGTAAGTTTAAGAATTAGCAGGAAGGAATGTTTGATACGGAGAAATGATAACTGAAAGAAAATTGCATAGTTTCCGTTTGATTTTCTACATAACCAATTGTAAACTATGAAATTTGTGCATGTGCGTGATTTGCAAGTTTAAGAATTAGCGGCAAGAAATTCTTGGTAGGAAGAAGTTGGAATTGGAAGAAAATAGTACCGTTTTCGTTTGACTTGCTGCATAACTAATTGTAAACTGCGAAGTTTGTGCTCGCGCATGGCTTGTAAGTTTAATAATTAGCAGGAAGATATATTTGGTACGAAGATATTACAACTGAAGAAAAATAGTACGGTTTTCGTTTGACTCGTTTCTAGCGTCAATTATAAACTGCGAAGTTTGTGCTGCTGTATAATTTGCAAGTTTAAGAATTAGCAAGACGAAATCATTGGTATGAAGAAATGATAACTGAAAGAAAATAGCTTAGTTTCCGTATGATTTGCTATGCACGTGCATTATTTGCAAGTTTAAGAATTAGCAAAAAAGAAGGTTTGGTACGAAGACATTACAATTGAAGAAAAATGGTACGGTTTTCGTTTGTCTTTTTTGTAGCGCCAATTATAAATTATGACATTTGTGCACCTGCGTGATTTGCAAGCTTAAAAATTAGCGGCAATAAATGCTTACTGCGAAGAAGCTGGATTTGGAAGAAAATAGTACGGTTTTCGTTTGACTTGCTGCGTAACCAATTGTAAACTGGAGGAAAATAGCACTGTTTTCGTTTGACTCGTTTTTAGCGTCAATTATAAACTGTGAAGTTTGTGCTACTGTATGATTTGCAAGTTTAAGAATTAGCAAGACGAAATCTTTGGTACAAAGAAATGATAACTGAAAGAAAATAGCTTAGTTTCAGTATGATTTTCTGCATAACGAATTATAAACTATATAATCTGTGCACGTGCATTATTTGCAAGTTTAAGAATTAGCAGAATAGAAGGTTTGATACGAAGAAATTACAATTGAAAAAAAATAGTAAGGTTTTCGTTTGACTTGCTGCATAAGTAATTGTAAACTGAAGAAAAATAGTACGGTTTTCGTTTAACTCGTTTCTAGCGTCAATTATAAACTGTGAAGTTTGCGCTACTGTATGATTTGCAAGTTTAAGAATTAGTAAGACGAAATCTTTGGTATAAAGAAATGATAACTGAAAGAAAATAGCTTAGTTTCAGTATGATTTTCTGCATAACCGATTATAAACTATAAATCTGTGCACGTGCATTATTTGCAAGTTTAAGAATTAGCAGAATAGAAGGTTTCATACGAAGAAATTACAATTGAAAAAAAATAGTAAGGTTTTCGTTTGACTTGCTGCGTAACCAATTGTAAACTGAAGAAAAATAGCACTGTTTTCGTTTGACTCGTTTTTAGCGTCAATTATAAACTGTGAAGTTTGCGCTACTGTATGATTTGCAAGTTTAAGAATTAGCAAGACGAAATCTTTGGTACAAAGAAATGATAACTGAAAGAAAATAGCTTAGTTTCAGTATGATTTTCTGCATAACCAATTATAAACTATATAATCTGTGCACGTGCATTATTTGCAAGTTTAAGAATTAGCAGAATAGAAGGTTTGATACGAAGAAATTACAATTGAAAAAAAATAGTAAGGTTTTCGTTTGACTTGCTGCATAAGTAATTGTAAACTGAAGAAAAATAGTACAGTTTCCGTTTGACTCGTTTCTAGTGTCAATTATAAACTGCGAAGTTTGTGCTGCTGTATAATTTGCAAGTTTAAGAATTAGCAAGACGAAATCTTTGGTATAAAGAAATGATAACTGAAAGAAAATAGCTTAGCTTCTGTTTGATTTTCTGCATAACCAATTATGATCTATAAAATCTGTGCACGTGTATGATTTGCAAGTTTAAGAATTAGCAAGACGAAATCTTTGGTATAAAGAAATGATAACTGAAAGAAAATAGCTTAGTTTCAGTATAATTTTCTGCATAACCAATTATAAACTATATAATCTGTGCACGTGCATTATTTGCAAGTTTAAGAATTAGCAGAATAGAAGGTTTGATACGAAAAAATTACAACCGAAGAAAAATATTACGGTTTTTGTTTGACTTTTTTGTAGCGCCAATTATAAACTATGAAATCTGTGCATCTGCATGATTTGCAAGTTTAAAAATTAGCGGCAAGAAATGATTGCTACGAAGAAATTAGAATTGTAAGAAATAGTACGGTTTTCGTTTAACTTGCTGCATAACGAATAATAAATTGTGAATTTTGTGCTCGCGGATGAGTCGTAAGTTTAAGAACTAGCAGAAGGGAATGTTTGGTACGAAGAAATTATAACTGAAAGAAAATAGTACAGTTCTCGTTTGACTCTTTTGTATCGCCAATTATAAATTATGAAATTTGTGCTCGCACGTGAGTCGTAAGTTTAAAAATTAGCAGGAGGAAATGTTTGGTACGAAGAAATTACAATTGAAGAAAATTAGTACGTTTTGACTTTTTGGTATTGCCAATTACGAACTATGAAATTTGTGCATGTGCATGATATGCAAGTTTAAGAATTAGCAAGACGAAATCTTTGGTACGAAGAAATTATATTATAACTGAAAGAAAATAGCTTAGTTTCCGTTTCATTTTTTGCATAACGAATTGTAAACAGTAAAATCTGTGCACGTGCGAGATTTGTAAGCTTAAGAATTAGCGGTAAGAAATACTTGGTACGAAGAAGTTGGAATTGGAACAAAATAGTACGGTTTTCGTTGGACTTGCTGCGTAACCAATTATAAATTGCGAATTTTGTGCTCGCGCGTGAATCGTAAATTTAGGAATTAGCAGGAAGGAATGTTTGGTACGAAGAAATTATAATTGAAGAAAAATAGTACGGTTTTCGTTTGACTCTTTTGTATCACCAATTATGAACTATAAAATTTGTGCACGTGCGTGATTTGCAAGTTTAAGAATTAGCGGTAAGAAATGCTTGCTACGAAGAAGTCAGAATTGGAAGAAAATAGTACGGTTTTCGTTTGACTTGCTGCATAACTAATTGTAAACTGCGAAGTTTATGCTGGCGCCTGGCTTGTAGGTTTAAAAATTAGCAGGAGGGAATGTTTGGTTCGAAGAAATTACAATCGAAGAAAAATAGTACAGTTTTTGTTTGACTCTTTTGTAGCGCCAATTATGAATTATGAAATTTGTGCATCTGCATGATTTGCAAGTTTAAGAATTAGCAGGACGAAATCTTTGGTACAAAGAAATGATAATTGAACGAAAATAGCTTAGTTTTCGTGTGATTTTCTGCATAACCAACTGTAAACTCTAAAATATGTGCACGTGCATGATTTGCAAGTTTAAGAATTAGCAGGAAGGAATGTTTGGTAAGAAGAAATTACAATTGAAGAAAAATAATACAGTTTTCGGTTGACTCTTTTGTAGCGCCAATTATGAACTATGAAAGTTGTGCATGTGCATGATATGCGAGTTTAAGAATTAACAAGGCGAAATCTTTGGTACGAAGAAATTATAGCTGAAAGAAAATAGCTTAGTTTCCGTTTGATTTTTGGCATAACCAATTGTAAATTATAAAACTTGTGCACGTGCATGATGTGCAAATTTAAGAATTTGCGGCAAGAAATGCTTGCTACAAAAAAATTGGAATTGGAAGAAAATAGTACGGTTTTCGTTTGACTTGCTACGTAACCAATTGTAAACTGTGAAGTTTGTGCTCGCGCGTGAGTCGTAAGTTTAAGAGTTAGCAGGAAGGATTGTTTCGTACGAAGACATTACAATTGAACAAAATTAGTATGATTTTCGTTTGACTCTTTTGTATCACCAATTATCAACTATAAAATTTGTGCACATGCGTGATTTGCAAGTTTAAGAATTAGCAGGACGTAATCTTTGGTACAAAGAAATGATAACTGAAAGAAACTACCTTAGTTTCCGTTTGATTTTCTGCATAACCAATTACAAACTATAAAACTCGTACACGTGCGTGATTTGCAAGTTTAAGAATTAGTGGTAAGAAATGCTTGCTACGAAGAAGTTGGAATTGGAAGAAAAATAGTACTGTTTTCGTTTGACTCTCTTGTATCGTCAATTATAAATTATGAAATATGTGCACGTGCGTGAATTGTAAGTTTAAGAATTAGCAGGAGGGAATGTTTGATGCAAAGAAATGATAACTGATAGAAAATAGCTTAGCTTCCGTTTGATTTTCTGCATAACCAATTATAAACTATAAAATCTGTGCACGTGCATCCTTTGAAAGTTTAAGAATTAGCAGTGGAAAATGTTTGGTACGAAGAAATTATATCTGAAAGAAAATAGCTTAGTTTCTGTTTGATTTTCGGCATAACCAGTTGTAAATTATAAAATTTGTGTACGTGCCTGATTTGCAAGTTTAAGAATTAGCAGCATGGAATGTTTGGAACAAAGAAATTACAATGGAAGAAAAATAGTACGGTTTTCATTTGACTTTCTTGTATTGCCAATTATGAACTATGAACTTTGTGCACGTGCGTGATTTGCAAGTTTAAGAATTAGCGGCAAGAAATGCTTGCCACAAAGAAATTAGAATTGTAAGAAAATAGTACGGATTTCCGTATTATATGGATATCAATTAATTATAATAATGAATTTGGCACGTTTCGGGTCGCTTTCTCAAGCGTCTGTCCTGATATTTTTATAATAATGTTCATTTCAACTTACAACATTTATGCACAGGTTTTTCTGGTCATTCATAAACGGTGCTTCTCTTTTTATATCATTATTTCTATTGTTTTCATTAAGCATTGGTCAATTTTCGTTTAATTATCAAGGAAATTAGTCAAATTCGACATACTCATCGAAATTTAAGTACAATTACTAACAACAGTCAACTGAAAACTAGGCCATATTCCTTCAATTAAAAATTCTTATGACTGACATCCAAGAAATAATTGAAGTACGAAGAAATGTGAATGACCGCGAAAATACAGACACTTAACAGTATTAAATACCGTTCCCCACTTATTTATGCGACGCTTCAATCAAATCGTACTGTAGTAAAAAATGTATTAGCATTCTACCGATGATGAATAATTAATTATCAATGCAACTCATGGCTTTCCGTTGCAGGAGATGCGGACTGCCTTTTGGCTTCTCTGTCTGGGCGTGCTACTGGTGATACAACATGGTGAGTAGGAATATTAATTTCACAGGTTCTTATGGCGGTCGGACCTCTTATCTTTAAGGACTGCTAAGAAATCTGTACAAAATACGCACGTTTTTGGGAAACTTGTACGTTACAAAAAATCATAACTTTGGCATTTATGAAGCAATTTTTGTCAAACTTTCAGAAATTGTATAATTGGAAGTATTTTAGGTATTATTAAAAAAGTTACGTTTTTTAACTCCTTGCCGTACTTTGACGAGTCTGACTCGTGATGAGAATTTTGGGCCAAACGTGAATATCACGAGTCTGACTCGTGATGAAAATTTCGGACCAAATGTGAATATCACGAGTCTGACTCGTGAAAGAAAAGTTTCTTTTCAAAGACCCGAATTTTTTTTCGTTTAACAAAAATTATTTTTTATACTCAAATGAACTTAATTCATGTCAGTGAAGGCAACAATATACTTTTTAGAGAAATATTTATTTATTTATTTATAATTTGTGAATGTACATTTTAATGGACATATGGTCCTTACGCAAGATTTGTAATAATAAGGAGATCTTGAGAAATATTTGTATAAAAAAATAAAATTCGTATTCGTAAAAATAATATACGTAATAAAATACAGCATGAAAAGTATTATGTATATTACAATGTGCACAGGGTCCGAAGGAGTGAAAAAATTATTTAAACAAATTATCATAAAATTTTATTTAAAGGTTAATTTGATCAGAGTTTCTAGTAGTTTTTTAAAGTATAATATTGCGCGAAGCATTTTTCTGTATAAAGAGGAACCATACAAAATTTACGTATTTATCATTTGCTTCGTTTTCCCTTAAATATTGATGTAAATACTTAAATAGACAAAATAGTTACAATGTATCAAAGTAAGTGACATCTAAAGACAGCGTGTAGAAAATACGAGAAAACTCGTGAGCGGTCCTTAAACCTTTTAGTGCCGGGCGAAAAAAGGTACTTATGCGAAAATACCGGCCGAATTTCATGATTTTACTAGGGTTTGAAAAAAGTTTCATAAAAACAAAACAAAAAAACAATATTTACATAATTAAAAAAGCAGTATATTAAGGACGAAATAGAGAATAAAACAATGATACTAATTTTTCTATATTCATAAAAAATGATATAAATCACAAAGGTATAAATGATCATAAAAAAAAATAAAAATTGAGTTCTCTCTTACAAAACGTATTTGCACATACGAAAAGTCATCTTTTCATCATAACTTTATATGGACCATTTATTATAATGTATATACTTTGCATTTCCAAAATATTTTATAACAAAATATGTAACATTGCATAACAAAAATAAAGAATAACTCCAAGGTACATGGAAAGCGCCGGACGAATTATTTCTTCCGAAACAAGTAATATAAAGTTAAACCGAAAAACTATTTTTTTTTAATTCTCTTCTAATGAAATTAGGCCATTTATAACGTATTATAAATTTATTTTTAGATATAGTTCTCCCGCAATCCGTATTGATGTAAATACTTAAATAGACAAAATAGGTACAATGTATCAAAGTAAGACATCTAACGACAACGTGTAGAAAACACGAGAAAACTCATGAGCGGTCCTTAATGTGTTAATTTCTTGTCCTTAAGCTTTTCTGCACGCATACAGAAAATAGCATAAAACTGCTATGGAGTGAAATCCACCGACTGGCGAATTAGCATTAGAAATTAGACGCGTCCCACTGTGTGTCCATCGATCACGAACACTAAAACTAAAATGATCGCGCATAGCTAATTAACTTTCATCGATTTCGGCCAACCAAATTCACTCATAAATCCCTCGGATCCCAAGGGTTTTAATCTGCGGAGCGCAATGGGGCAAACTCAGTTTCTCTCCTAATTTTTCGCGACTAATGGCCGAAACGACGTCGATGATTATGGTGGAATTTTTCAATTTCAATGGTTTTCTTACCGCGCTAATGCGAGACGAGAAATTAAGGTCTGTCGTCGGTCAATGTAATTTCACGGCGAACAGCTGCTATCCACTCTGATAGTGAAACGCGGAGGAAAGTGAACGATCGGCAGAGAAAAGAGGACTCAAGCTCACGTTATTCTTGTTCGAATCTATCCTGAGAGAATTTAGATACACGAGTGGAGACCAAGCGATTTTCCCTTTCGACGTCCACGCATTTTCATCGGAGGTTTGAATAATGAATCGTGATTTCTCGGGCAAATGTGTCCGGCGATTAACGCATTCGGTATAATCAGAACAACATAAATGGTCGATTGTAGAATTTGACGCATTCTCATTAGAAAATCACATAATGGGGCCGATTTTTTTAGTCGAATATGTTCAATGGTAAAAGCATTCGGTATAATAACAAGAATCTAATTTACAATGTTAGAAATTTAGATCGATGCATTTCTACTGGAAGTGTAAATAACGAATTTCAAGTTTTGAATCAAAGATGTTCAGTGAAAAAAAGTATTTGGCATAATAACAAAAGTATTACATAAATGTAAAATTCTTACAAATTAATACATGTCCACTAGAAGTTTAAATAACAAATTTCAATTTTTGGGAAAAAATGTGTCCAGCGATTAACGCATTCGGTATAATCAGGAAAACATAAATGTTCGATTATAGAATTTGACGCATTCTCATTAGAAATTCACATAATGGGACCGATTTTTTTAGTCGAATGTGTTCAATGATAAAAGCATTCGGCATAATAACAAGAATGTAATTTACAATGTTAGAAATTTAGATCGAACGCATTTCCATTTAAAGTATAAATAATAAATTTTGAGTTTTGAAACAAACATATTCAGAAAAAAAAAGTATTTGGCATAATAACAAAAATATTATATAAATGCAGAATTCTTCGAAATCAATACATTTCCGCTGGAAGTTTAAATAATGAATTTTAATTTTTGGGAGGAAATGTGTCCGGCGTTTAACGCATTCGGTATAATCAGGAAAACATAAATGGTCGATTGTAGAATTTGGCGTATTCTCACTTAAAATTCATATAATAGGGCCGATTTTTTTAGTCGAATATGTTTAATGATAAAAGCAATCGGTATTATATGAAGAATCTAATTTATAATACAATCTTAGAAATTTAGATCGATGCATTTCTACTGGAAGTGTAAATAACACTCTTTGAGTTTTGAATCAGATATATACAGTGAAAAAAAGTATTTGGCATAATGACAAAAATATTATATAAATGCAGAATTCTTTGAAATCCATACGTTTTCGCTGGAAATTTAAATAATGAATTTTAATTTTTCGGAGAAAATATGTCCGACGATTAACGCATTCGATATAATCAGGAGAACATAAATACTTGATTCTCATTAGAAATTCACATAATGGGATCGATTTTTTTTAGTCGAATACCTTCAATGATAAAAGCATTCGGTATAATAACAAGTATCTAATTTCGAATGTAAAGGCGACCCATTTCCCCTGGAAGTGTAAATAATAAATTTTGAGTTTTAAATCAAACATGAATTTGAAGCATTTTCATTAGAAATTCACATAATGGGGCCAATTTTTTTAATCGAATATATTTAATGATAAAAGTATTCGGTATAAAAACAAGAATCAAATTACAGTGTTAGAAATTTAGATCGATGCATTTCTACTGGAAGGATAAATAATAAATGTCGAGTTTTATATGTTATGTAAATAATAAATTTCCAATACATTTCCATTGGAAGTTTAAATAATGAATTTAAATTTTTGGACGTAATGTGTCCGACGGAAGAACCATTTAGGGTAATGAGAAGAACATAAATGAAGACGTTTAAATTATGAAGTTCGACTTTAAATGAAATATGTTCAGCGATAAAAGTACTTTTTATTGTAAGAAAAACATAAATGTAGAATTATTAGAAACCAACACTCTGTCACTGAAAGTTTACATAATAAATTTCGCTTTTTTTAACCAAACTAAATATAGACGCATTTCCGTTAGAAGTTAAAATAGATTAGTTAAAAGTTAAATAATGAATCACGATTTTTCAGTTCAATGTGGCTAAAAATAAAATCATTCAGTGCAATAATATTAATATAAGTTAAATTGTTCGAAGGAAAATCTGGCATACATTTCGCCTGGATGTGAGATAAGATTTACCGGTTGAATGAAGCGATTAATCGTCGAAGAGTCTTATGAAAAACTGGAAAGCACGCGAAAATGAGAAAATGTAAACAGAAAGTCAGACGATGGAAACCCATTATGTCCCGAGAGCTTTTTAATCGTATGGTGAAACGCAGTTTCAGACTGCCGTTGAAATAGCCGTGAAAATGGAAGAAAACGTGTCAAAGAAGTTACGGCATAACTCACGACTTCAGTTATCGAGGACGTGCTTATGGAAATAGAAAGTGAAATTCGAATATTTCTGTGACATCTCCTTCCGTAATACTTTTTTAAGTAAATCTCATTCACCAAGTTACACCAGTAATAAAATTCACATAGGATATGTATGTAATAACACAAAATGTTTTTTTTATAAAGTTTCTCCCAGTATGTTACTTCTTTTTATATATAGAATATAATAACAAAATTATGGCAGTCGTAAAAAAAATCCATGTATTAAAATTCATGTAAGATGTTAATAAGATGTATAAAGATACCAAAACACGTTTTCTTGACAGATTCTCAAAATATGTTACTATTTTAGGAAACCGTAGATTATTAAGAGTATTCTTTCCTTTTTGGCTATTTCATTACTTTCAACTTTCAAATAAATCAATTTCGTTCGATTATCGGTGACCGATATTGCTTTGCTTTCATTTCTTTCAACGATTGATAAAAACAAATCCTTGTCCACAGTTATTATTTTCTGTATGTATATCACAAAGTCACGGCAGTTGTATAAAGATACGAAAACATGTTTTTTTGACAAATTCTCAAAATATGTTATTATTTTATAAAACAGTAGATTATTTAAAAGTATTCCTTCCTTTTTTGCCTTTTTCATTACTTTCAACTTTAAAATAAATCGATTTTGTTCGATTTTCGATGACCGACATTGGTTTTTCTTAATTTTATTCAACGATCTATAAAAACAAATTCTCGTCTATAGTTATTATTTTCTGTGTATAATCACAAAGTCACGGCGATTGTACAAAGATACTAAAAAACACATTTCGACAGATTCTCAAATTATGTTATTGTTTTATAAAACAGTCGATTATTTTAAAATATTCCTTCCTCTTTTACCTTCTTCGTCACTTTCAACTTTCAAATAAATCAATTTCGTTCGATTATCTGTGACCGACATTGCTTTGCTTTCATTTCATTCGACGATCGATAAAAACAAATTCTCGTCTATAGTTATTATTTTATGTATATTATTACAAAGTCACGGCAGCTCTAATAAAATTCATATAGACTACATTTGCAAGTACATTTCCGACTACGTTAGTATTTTATGTATATAGCGATTACCATGTGAATTATTAAATGGATGGAAATAGGTTACTAGGAAGAATCGACTGCACTTTGAAGCACCTGTTTTATGTATGCGTATGTATATGTGAATACGCGTGTATATATGAAAACGATTTAAAAATGTCAACAAATATATTTTACACACTAATCCAATTTTCCAATAATCACCCGAATTAGATAGGAAATATCGATAAATTTGCTTTTTAATACTCTATAATTACCCGAGGAATTCGCCGTAGAAATTCTTTATTACAAAGACGCCAGTGTTTGCGGTTTTCCGTTTCCCATGAAATTCAAATGAGCAGGGAGAAAAATTGTGTCAAACTTTTCACGCCTCCTCGTTTTTCTCATGAATTACAAGGAGGAAGCGATAAAATACTCCCAGTTCCCAGTCGTAACCGACTGAATAATGAATAGAAAAACGATCCGAGTCAACGGAAAGGGTTTCTAACGAGCGGGCGAACGAATCGTAGGAAGGAGACTTCATTCTCCACAATCGTAAAATCCGACCGCCAGAGGTTTATCTTTCGCGACGTTTTTTCGCTGCTTTCGAATTGCTTCCTCCGAGGCGCCTATGGAACAGAAAGTTCCGCTAGTCGAAATTACTTTGAATGGTAATGGAACGATAATGACTTCGCGAATTGTCGGCTCAACGAAATGATCCTTGTTATTAATTGGCAGGCCGTTTTTATTCATACTGTTTACAGTTAGCATTGCAGAAAATCAATGTAATACAAATCACTGTTAAACAGATTCACATTTCAATTCTGCAGCACATTGCAGGACGCTTTGAATGTGTAGGCATTTAATATACAGAATGTAATGATGTGTAATAATGTTTAAAGCGCATGAAATTCTTGTTATTAAATGGCAAGCTGTTTCTATTCATACACTGTCAACCCCGTGATTTTAAGGTAAACGAATTGATTTTGCAGTTAGCAGTACGGAAATTTTATGGTATATGAGACTCTTGTACTTTTAAATGTTGTTACAGAAATTCACATGATCAATTTTGCAGTATTTTGCAGGACGCTTTGAATATGTACGCGTTTAATATACAGGATGTAATGATGTATAATAATCTTTAAAGCGCATGAAATTCTTGTTACTAAATGGCAAGCCGTTTCTATTCATACGCTGCCAACCCCGTGATTTTAAGGTAAATTTGCAGATAGCATTACTCAAATTCGATGATATACATATAAGACTGTTGTACTTTTAAATGCTGTTGCATAAATTCAGATTATCAATTCTGCAACACTTTGCAGGACACTTTGAACACGTAAACGTTTAATATAGAGGATGTAATGATGTGTAATAATATTTAAAGCGAATGAAATTCTTGTTATTAATTGACAAGCGGTTTGTATTTATACACTGGCAATCCCGTGATTTTATGGTAAACGAATGGATTTTGCAGTTAGCATTACTGAAATTCGATAATATATGAGATTCTTGTACTTTTAAATGTTGTTACATAAATTCAGATTATCAATTTTGCAGTATTTTGCAGGACGCTTTGAACATGTAGACGTTTAATATACAGAATGTAATGATGTGCAATAATGTTTAAAGTGCATGAAATTCGAACATAGGTTCACACCTTTAATATCTTAGATTCTGTATATCGGCTTGCGCTTTTAATATAATTTGAACACATGTAATAATAATTAATTTTTATGAAACATTTTTATATAGTGTTACATCGTTAACATAGGTTTACTGGATAAGTATATGTACATACTACTTTTGTTTCAAATTCTATTGGAATCATCTATGGATGTTATTGATACTTCCAACCACGTGCCTTATGGTTATTTCGACAAACGAAAGACTGTGAAATACTGGAAATAGATTACCTTACTACTACTACTACTACTACTAAATAACAAAGCATTAATCAGATACGAATTTACTATGGAATTAATTTAAAGGATATGTGAAAATTAGGTACAAGTAAAAGTCTCAACGCATTAATAAGTAATATTTCCTCAACAATATGTATTTGTAAATTGCTTGCGTGCTAAGTGAAGAATTACATGCCATGTAGTACGAAACTGAAACGATCAAGATCCAGAACGGTATGTTCTGTAAGGAATGGAGAACGTTTCCACCATCATTTGTGAAAAAATAACTTTTACCAAGCTTTCCATTTATACTATTTTTATGGAAATACATATGTATACTCTTTTGCACTCCACGAGATATAATCACTTCTACTTCCGGGATAACAAGTCGATGTTTACACAAAAATATTGTTTTATTATATTTATGTTGTAAAATATATAATAAAGTATATATAATATATACATGTTTATAAATGATTATTATATTTACATTTATTATATTTTCACAAAAAATGGTTTCTTCCGCTATTTATTATAAAATTGTTCTAGAGAAATTTATTTTTTTCCGATATTTATATAAAATGGTATACTTTTCACAGTAAAAGAAAAAAACATTAAATATTTTCACTTTTAAGAGGACGACGTCGATGTTAATGAATACCTAACAAAATCACATAGTCGTCATGATATTTTTGGACGGAATTCAGGAAACTTTTACAATACCACAAAGGTTTTGTGAATATAAAACATCTTGTAATAAATAACCATTTTATGTAAAAACGTTTAAAAGTGGACGAGTTTCAAGCATGGCCTAAATAAGTTTAAATAATTTTGCGTCGCTTTACAGTAATGTTTGAAAGTGGAAGAGTTTCAAGTATGGCCTAAATAAATTTAAATCATCATTTCGCGTCAGTACGCTTTAAATATAACATACAAGATGTGTATGTAAAAATGTTTGAAAGTGGAAGAGTTTCAAGCATGGCCTAAATAAATTAAATCATTTTGCATCTCATTACAGTACGATTGAGTTATAACGTACAAGACATGTACATAAAAATGTTTGAAAGCGGCAGAATTTCAAGTATCACTTAGCGAATTCAAACTCCTATTTTATATCACTGTTTTATATCAGTACATTGTGAACATAACGTACAAAATGTGTATCAAGGTTTGATAAATTTTGCGACATTTTACAGTGCCCCCTTAATACGTATTACTATATATAGTATATGTAGTATATCTAATTATATATGTACTATATTCTTCTATACTACAGTACCACTATACTACTGTATAATGTATATACTATATACTTCAATTTTCAGACGTCGCTACGTATCAATAGCATATATAGTATATAGACGTCTGAAGGTATGCCCATAATATGTATGACTATACATAGTATATGCATTTATATATAGATAGTATATTTTTCTATACTACTATACTACTATATATTATATATACTATATCCTACCATTTTCAGACGTCGCTACATATCTTTAATATATATATTGGGTTGGAGAGAAAGTTCTGTCGTATTTTAAAGAAAATATTTGAATTAATTTATATAAATATGTGTTTAATATTAATCATAATACATTTAATGTGTTGTATGATGAATGCCAAACTCTTCTCCAATTTCTCGACTTGTTAAATGTGGATTATTTTCCAACATGGATCGTAAAACATCATTATCGATCTTGGATGGTTGTCCAGATCGACCACTTTCTTGGAGGCTCAGATCCCCGGAACGAAATTTGCTAAACCATCTTTGACAAGTACGAACATTTACAATATCTTTTCCAAATAACGCACATAAATTTTTACATGCAACCGATGCGTTGCTTCCTTTTTGGAATTCATACAAAATGCAGTGTCGTAATTGCACTTTATCGACTGACATGTTTTTCACTTTAAATATCACAAGTAAATGATGAACGGTAAAAAAGGACTCCTTTTATATTATACAGCAGCTATAAAAAAAACAAAAAAATCCGAATGACTTACTAGCCAGATGTTTTTTTTTATTTACAAGAAAAATTACCTGCCTATTAAAAATACGACAGAACTTTCCCTCCAATCCAATAGTATACAGACGTCTGAAAGTGGAAGAATTTCGTGCACCGCTTAAGCGAATTCAAATAATCGTTTTGCAACAGTGCCGTACGCTTTAAACCTGCGCCGTTTATAGTGCGTATTATATGCTATACTCTTCTATACTACTATATCACTATACTACTATATAGTACATATACTATATTCTTCCACTTTCAGACTTATATACATATATATATAATACATATAGTATATGTACTTATAAACACATACTATATTTTTCTATACTACTACACTGCTAAACTACTATATATTATATAAACTATATTCTTCCACTTTCAGACGTCGCTACGTATCTTTAATATATATAGTATACAGACGTCTGAAAGTGGAAGAATTTCGCGCACAGCTTAAGCGAATTCAAATAATCGTTTTGCAACAGTGCCGTACACCTTAAACCTGCGCCGTTTATAGTGCGTATTATATACTATACTCTTCTATACTACTATATAGTACATATACTATATTCTTCCACTTTCAGACGTTCTATACTATAGTATATATAGTATATATCTATATAGTACATATACTTATATACATATACTATATTTTTCTCTACTACTATACTACTATATATCATATATACTATATTCTTCCACTTTCAGACTTCTCTACGTATCTGTAGTATATATAGTATACAGACGTCTGAAAGTGGAAGAATTTCGCGCCCAGCTTAAGCGAATTCAAATAATCGTTTTGCAACATTGCCGTACACCTTAAACCTGCGCCGTTTATAGTGCGTCTGCTTCTTATACATGTGCATTTATAACAAGGAGGGCAAGTATCTCGAGTGGGCGTGCGGTGAAAGAGAATCTCGAGCATTCTCGTTTCTTGCCTGCCGATCTTTAGAGCGAACGGGCTGAGGCGAGAGTCGTTCACTGTTCCTTTTACTCGTTCCTCGATCATTTGCACGCGCGCATTTACAATAGACAATATCCACCGACCGTAAAGCCCGATACTAAAGCGCTATGGACGGTGATTAAAAACACCTCCATTTCGTCCTTTACGCGGTCACGGCCGGTGCGATTATTTCGGTCGCGAGTTTCTTCAGAAATTTGCCAATCGCGTTCGCGTGGGCGTTGAAAAGAATTGTTCCATTGAGACAGACCTAATCGGCGGTCATTGTCAGTGGGGTGATCGTTGGATCGTGTCAGTCAGTTTTGATCACGGTCAGGATCTGTTTGATAGACTTTGCTTGCTACTGAAAGCTACACTTTTTGCTTACTGTTACTCTTAACAGATTGATGACCGGTGAGGAATTAACTCGTGTTTGCACTTGCGTCGGCTATTTTAATTTTTGAAACGCAGGGCAATATAGAATATAGCAAAATTTTGTTCATTGTGTTCAATTGCGTCTGCTTTATTATAAAAAAGTATACTTTTCTTGGTACTGAGGCTTTTGTTACAATTCTAGTATTAGAAAGTGTCAAGAACGACGGAACGTGACGGTGAAGCATTTTTCAATAAATTATACGTGAATGCTTTATACAGTTGCCCGAGTGATTTTTAAATAAGTTGTAGTCATTTGGAAAATGATTACTGAAAATGAAATAACAAGAGCATTGCACTTGCGTCGGTTATTTTAATATTTGAAACGCAGGGCAATATAGAATATAGCAAAATTTTGTTCATTGTGTTCAATCGCGTCTGCTTTATTATAAAAAAGTATACTTTTCTTGGTACTGAGACTTTTATTAGAATTCTAGTATTAGAAAGTGTCAAGAACGACGGAACGTGACGGTAAAGCATTTTTCAATAAATTATACGTGAATGCTTTATATAGTTGCCCGAGTGATTTTTAAATAAGTTGTAGTCATTTGGAAAATGATTATTGAAAATGAAATAACAACGGCATAATCTAGCTCTTTAAAAGGAAAGCGCAACGAAAGAAGATATATGTGTAAAACCTCTTGTCTACATCTACGCGTAAATGACTGCGTACAGTTAATCATATCGAAAAATAGTAGAAGTTACATAAAATTGATGTCCAAAGTTCAATTTTAATTCATTATGCACGAACAGACTTTATTGAAGGTTATTTACATCGTTTCACTTCCATATCCAATTACGAAATGAAAGCCGGTGACTTGAGACAGATTTTGCCGAAAATTTCCGGTCAACAATGTTTTAACACTTTAAGGATAGCTCACGAATTTTCTCGTGTTTCGTGTCTCAACTGTTATGGACCGCTCGCGGGTTCTTTCATGGTTTCTACACGCTGTCTTTAGATGTCACTTACTTCGATACATTATATCTATTTTGTCTATTTAAGTATTTACATCAATATTCAATGTATTAAACTCGATTCCCTTCATGTTTTTTGACTTATTTACCGGGGCTTCACGCAATATCATACTTTAAAAAACGACTAGAAATTCTGATAAAATTGATTTTTAAATAAAACTTTATGAAAATTCCTTTACATAATTTTTTAAATAATTTTTTAAAATAATAATTAAAATGCATCATATTATACAATTTCTATAAATTTGATGCAAATTTATTTTTTAAGTAAAAAAGTTATGATAATTATTAAAAAGCATATTTTTTTTAATAATACCTAAAATACTTCCAATTGTATTGCTTCATATAATTGCTTCATAAATAATAAAGTTATGATTTTTTGTAACGTACAAGTTTCGCAAAAACATGCGTATTTCTTAGTTTTCTTAGCCGCCCTTAAAGTGTTAATATGTAAATGACAGAATATTATAATATTTCCCGTATGCTTACTTTGAGACCGGCGATTTTCTCGCTTGAAAAAGGAAAAATAAATACGTGAATTTCGTACGTATCAGAGTAGGTACGATCCAGAATTGGAATCAAAGCTTTTGATCTTCTTTATCGAAATACCGTTATTTTCCGATTGTTCGGACTCAATTGAACTTACATTTAGTCGCATAGTTTTACGATTGCGCATAATAATCTCGTCATCACTATTGCTATTTCGAACACGTAATGACCGCATATTATTTCCCATAGGCTAGTTCTTGAGGAAAGCTTTTCAACTGAATGCGTGTTCCGAAATGTTTTGATGTAAACGTACTTATCTTCTGCTACGTTAAAAAACAATAGGTGCTGTAGGATTTTCTAATATAGATTTTCAAGTAGATAGAAATCCCTAGGTATTTCGTTAAAAATGTAATAATCTTCTGCTATGATAAGACACAATTCACGCATGGTACAGCAGAATAACATTAACCATGCGTCACTAGAGAAAACATATTTAAAATAAAAGAAATAATTTTCAGCGCACACACGTTTTCTTAGATACTTCGTTCATAAGGAAAGATTTTCAACTGAATGCATGTTCCCAAACGTTTTGATGTAAACATGCTTATCTTCTGCTACGTTAAGAAACAATAGATCCAGTACGATTTTCCAATATAGATTTTCAACTCGATGGAAATCCCTAGGCATTTTGTTCAAAATTTAATAATCTTCTGCTACGATAAGACACAATTCACGCATGGTACAGCAGAATAACTTTAACCATGCGTCACTAGACAAAACATATTTGAAAAAGAAGAGAGAATTTTTGAGGCACACACGTTTTCTTAGATACTTCGTTCCTGAGGAAAAATTTTCAACTGACTGCATGTTCCGAAACGTCTCCATGTAAACGTACTTATTTTCTGCTACGATAAGAAACAATAGACTATAGAAACAATAGATAGCTATTATAAGAAAACAAAGATTTTCTTATAAACTTCCGTGGCAGTCAACGTGTTAGTAACAAAACGAAACAGATGAAAGAAAAGCACATTTATACCAGTTGCATCCTGTGTGTTTGGAGCGAAAGGTCGTATTTTTACAAGTTGCGATTGCTCCAGTTATGTAGCATAATATTGCAGTACTGGCACGTATAATTTGTTGTAGCATTTCTTCGATGCAACATCAAATCAGTTGAGAGTGCTATCGCGCAAAGGCTTCGATAATAACGGTATTTAGGTAAATATACCGTAGGCTTGAGTCCACGACCGAAAACCTATGTCGATAGTATTCTTACATTCTTCCGTTCTTACGTTCTCACATTTATTATCCAGCCATAGACCTGCAGAAATCCCTATTATCTTACTCTCAATCCATTCCCCCACCATGCATCCCAAAGTACAAATGCAGAGTTGTAGTTATATCTTATGTGCGCTTTGTATAATAACATGTTCAGTTATAATTTATTTATTTATTGATGGTACACCCCAAATAAATTTATAATTTTATCAATTTCAATTATTCGTGCCGTCTGTAATTCCAACCTAGTTTAACTCTTTCAATTGCAGAATACTCTAAATATAAAAGTTTTGTGTGTGTTGCACGCAACACGCATTTGTGGTCACTGAAAATGGAAAATTTTTTCAAAACTTCATCGCCCTACGATCCTCGCACAAATTCGACTTTTCGACTAATTCAATAACGGCTGTTAGAATACATTATTCGAAACGATGCGATATTTTTTAATCAGCACTGTAATAAAAAATATTTTAACGTATTACATATCTCGCAAGTAATATGTCATGACATGGATCTTTTATTTTGAAAGTGGTTCAAGTTCATTTTTTGTTGTTTCGAGAAAATTAAATGTTAGCATATTAATCAATTAAAAATTTTAAATAATTATGCCGATTCTGGCAATGTTTTGTACTAATTTATCAATATGTCAAGTGATTATATCAATTTCTTTTAGGCGATATTAACTAAAATAACATATATTTACGGGCTGTAAATGGACCTACACCATTTACCCGTTTGTGAATTGCGGTTTATAGATTTTTTTGTTGAAACAAAATTTTCTCGTTTCATTTGTTGAAAAATAAATTTATCATTTTTTCTATAATACATTCTTTTATAACATCATAATAGTCTTCCGGCGTGTAGAAGAAATTCTTTTCTCATAATGCCATTTTTATAATAACAAAAAGTCTACAGACATTCGACTTACGCCAGTTTCATAATCAATCGCTGCACAATTTAGAAAAAATCGGTCTTTCACCATTTTCAAAATAAACAGTTCATATAGTAATGCAAAAATCACAATAATACATCGTTGCAAGAAATATCTCCAACAATCAAAGAATAATGTAAGATCTCAAATACAGGATCCCCTAAATGGTGAGCAAAGGTCACCTATGATCCTCAATTATTATATTGAGGTACCATAGGTGACGAGTTTGTTGAATTATATTGTTTCGTTGCGTACTAGTCAGTTGACGACGAAACGGAGAGATGATAAGACGTAAAAACGAAAAGGCGAAACGACGAAACGACGAAAGATGAGTAAATAAGACTAAAACGTCTTGATTATGATGTTATTGTTTATAAATATTATACTCTCTAGTTTCACGTATTTAAATCCTACACTAATGACCGATATAAATAGATTTTTATTTTTTCTTGTTGTTGCGCAACGTAAAGATAGGCCTCTATTTTAGAAGGGCATGATTTTTCTTTCCAACGGATGTATAAGCAGAAAAAATGAGCCGACTCATTCATATATGCGTCCATATCAGGCAAAGATTTCATTCTATAGGATCCGTAACTCGCGGCAATCAATAAGATTAAATTGGATTTGATGATATTTGAGTTCACGCGAAGCCAAGTGTTATCACTATCCCGTTGAATTAACACATTGACTGCCAAGGGTATTTCCCTATTTTAGAACCGCGATGCAATGAAATACTGCAGAGTATGATTAAATCGTGCAAAATGAAGGTAATGCAGAGTTGTTAGAAGCCAAAGTATTGAAGCATCTTTCCCATATCAATTGCTTTTACAAAATTGAAAGTAAGCTTCATTGCGAATTTTTTCATTTTTAGTAAAACCTTTTGCGTATTTTGCTCAAGCATATTTTACTATATTAGAGCCGCATTGCGACAAATTACTACAGAGTATAATTAAATCATCCAAAATAAAGGTAGCACAGAGTTGTTAGGAGCCAAAGTATTGAAGCACCGTTCCAATATCAATTGCTTTTACAAGCTTGCAAATAGATTTCATTGTGAATTTTTTGCGTTTCTAGTAAAATATTTTGCGCTGGTCACCGCGTATTTTGCTATCTTAGAACCGCGATGCGATAAAATACTGCAGAGTATAATTAAATCATGCAAAATGAAGGTAACGCAGAATTGCTAGAAGCCAAAGTATTGAAACACCGTTCCAATATTAATTGCTTTTACAAAATTGCAAGTAAGCTTCATAGCGAACTTTTTGGATTTTTAGTAAAATCTTTCGCGTGGGTCACCGGGGACCACCGTGGAAGTCAACGTGTTAAAATTGGGAAGAACGTTAAGTCCCGTTCTTCAATTGCATGTTCAGGTACTTTCAAATTAACGACGTTGCCAAGAGATTAACCGGCTGACCTGAGGCTTGTCCAATTCAGATCGTTCCCACGGCGATCGCGATTGGAATGAAATTTATTTGCGTCCAACGTTGCCTCGCGTTCCACCTTATGCCGCGACTTATACGGCTTCGGATTAATACTGGGAATTCCATCGAGTTCCGGTATCGGTTTCACATTGTTCAGAGGTGGTCCCTATTATGATAACTCTATATTCCGAATGCATATCGTGAATCGATTCTACGCTCGTACGTAAGTGCATACTCCGAAGGTGGGCGTGGATCGAGGGAATAGCATTGTGAGTGTTTCGGCTTTATTCTACCGGAAAATAAAAGCAGAACAACTGTTGGCGCGAGGGTGAAGTAAGAATCCTTGAATTTTGTCTTCGTATTATTACGGCTCTTTCTGATGGAGATACGTTTGGTGCAGAAAGTATGCAGGTACTATGCAGTTTTCAACAATAGTTCGTGAGGTTGCGGTTTATTAAGCCATTTTTTGTAAACAACGAGTTTGTAGATATTCTTGGAGATTTCTGTGGTAGGTACAGAAAAATTAGTTACACATTAATAAGCATTTATTTTTGTTCGGTTATAATTTTCCTAAGTGTTTGTCCAAATCTTTCTCTTTTCAATAGTAAATTTTCAATTATAAAAACTTCAAATTCGAATGAAAGTAAAGTGATAATGTTAGATATTAACGTACACTTACTCAGATTAATATTCGAATACAGTTTATGACCGAAAAACTTCTTCTATTTTCAATGATAAAAACTTCAAATCCTAATGAGAGTAAAGTGATAATGTTACGTATTAACGTATTTACTCACATTAATATTCGAACACTGTTTATGACCGAATAACTTCTTCTATTTTCAATGATAAGTTTCCAATGATAGAAACTTCAAATCCCAAAAAAAGTAAAGTGATAATGTTACGAGTTAACATACACTTATTCACATTAATATACAAACACTGTTTATAACCGAATAACTTCTTTAAAATTCGACAAAACGAGTGGAATTTCTGTCAAAATGCTGGATGAGTTATATCGTTAGATGACACATAAAAAGAATTTTGAAGAATTGAAATTTACAGGATTTATAGAAGAAATATTATTATGTAAAAATAAAACATGCTCTTATACGATTTCGTATTGTTATTAACACAGATTCCTGAAGAGGGAGGCTAAGTACTTCGAAACATGTCAAGGAAATTATAAACATAATAAAAACATGTCAACCAAAATAAAACATTCGGCTAAACTCACCACACTCAACAAGGAATATAATAAAAGTCATTTTTACAATATTTTTATCCGAACCTCTAATGAAAATAGAAACAATGCTTTTTGTACATTTAGATCAGTTATATAGATACTCTATATTTCATTCAAATCGGTTAATGCAGAAACATACGACGAGCATTATAACGTGTAAATATCTCTAGATTTATACAATTTTAGGTCGAAACTCTTAGAAATGTATGGTTTCCATTATTTTTCATTTTTTGTACCTCACAGGATTGTGTTTGACGAAATATTTAGCACGTATATAATTGACCTAAAAGTACGAAACTTATTACATAAATGCTCATCACAAGGTCGGATAAAGAAGTTATAAAAAACAACTTTTATTATATTTTTAGTAATTTCTATCAATTTCAATTTTAACAAGCCATTTTTATGTCATCCAACTATCTACTTCTTCTAACATCTCTAAATAATTTAAGTTTTCCCCGTCAATTTTGCACATGTTCACAAATATATATGTAGGTGCACAATATAAGGAATGCTTAAATTAGAAGCTTGGGGAAGAAAATAACTCGATTCTACATTTACGTCCATTAATAAACGTCAGCAAAAGTTATTAGACAACAATAATATACTTTCTGTAATAAAACCCGTCAAATTGATGAGTCCCATAAATCTACTGTTCATAAATGTCCAAATATTAATGCGACTAACTGTAGGCATAATGTTTCCAAACGAGCTAACGACGTCAATTTTAACTAGAAAGCAACAACGTAATCGATTTACGTCGTAAATTTTTCTATAAAAAGTTGCAAATAAGAAGTATACAAATATTTATTGCTTTTACATTTGTGTCAATCTTTTATTGCTTGCGTTAACTCTAAATTCTTTGAACAAATATCTGCTCGGTATATATTACACAGATTTCTGAAAATACGCATAAACTCCCCGTTAGCAAATATTTATTAACATATTGATTAGTGGTCACCGGTGCAAAAGATTTTAGTAGAAATGTAAAAAATTTGAAATGAAGCCTATTTGCAATATTGTAAAAGCAATTGATATTGGAACAGTGCTGCAATACTTTGGCTTCTAACAACTGCATTACCTTTATTTTGCACGATTTAATCATAATCTGCAGTATTTCATCGCATCGCAGTTCTAACATAGCAAAATACGCCGTAACTAGCGCAAAATATTTTACTAAAAATGCAAAAAATTTGAAATGGAGCCCATTTGCAACATTGTAATAGCAATTGATATTGGAACCGTGTTTCAATACTTTGGCTTCAAACAACTTTACGTTACCTTTATTTTGCACGATTTAATTATATTCTGCATTATTTCATCGCATCGCGGTTCCAACATAGCAAAATATACAGTGACCAGCGCAAAATATTTTACTAGAAATGCAAAAGTTTGAAATGAAGCCTATTTGCAATCTTGTAAAAGCAATTAATATCGGAACGGTGCTTCAATACTTTGGCTTCTAAGACTCTGCATTACCTTTATTTTGCACGATTTAATTATACTTTGCGATATTTCATCGCATTGCTGTTCTAGCATAGCAAAATAAGCGGTGACCAGCACAAAATATTTTACTAGAAATGCAAAAAATTCTCAATGAAGCCTATTTGCAATTTTATAAAAGCAATTGATATCGGAACGGTGCTTCAATACTTTGGCTTCTAAGACTCTGCATTACCTTTATTTTGCACGATTTAATTATACTTTGCGGTATTTCATCGCATCGCGGTTCTAGCATAGCAAAATAAGCGGTGACCGGTGCAAAAGATTTTACTAGAAATTCGTAAAAATCGCCATGAAGTCTATTTGCAATCTTGTAAAAGCAATTGATATTGAAACGGTGCTTCAATACTTTGACTTCTAACAACTTTGCGTTACCTTTATTTTGCACGATTTAATTATACTCTGCAGTATTTTATCGCGTCGCGGTTCTAACATAGTAAAATACGCTTGATCAAAATATGCAAAAGATTTTACTAATAATGAAAAAATTCGCATTGAAGCCTATTTGCAATCTTGTAAAAGCAATTGATACTGGAACGGTGCTTCAATACTTTGGCTTCTAACAACTCTGCGTTATTTTATTTTACACGATTTAATCATAATCTGCAGTATTTCAACGCATCGCAGTTCAAACTTAGCAAAATATTAACGTGTTAATAAAGTATTATTTAAATGATCACGAGGTATTGTTCGAAATTAATTGATGTGCAAATACTTCGTACACTAACTGTATACATTTTCGCATATAGTGGTTGGGTCTAAAACGTTCTTCTGTGTCTGAACTTTGCAGATAAATTAAAATAGTGTAAAGAAAAATGTTAACGTGGCAGATTAGTGTTGAGACTTTCATTGGTTTAGCTATTTCTACGAGATGTTCTCGTGACATACGGTAATTTATAGTTGGCAAACGCGGATGGTCGACGATCCATCAATTTCTCTTGTTATTCAACGTTTCAGCGTTCTTCACGGTAAACTATGACTGACCACGGTATAATGTGTTCTTTTATCTGAATATATGTTGAAAAATGAGGAAGTGCAGGTTATATATTGTATGGCTGAGGAGCTCTCGACGTTCTACTTCGGTTGTCAAGTTGATTAGTGGAACTTTGTACTTGAATAATACTAGATAACATCGCAATTTGTAATAACATTAGCAGAAAGATTATAAATTGATAATTGAAGTAGGAAATAGCTTCGATAATTGAGGTTGTTTGAGAATGCACTAATTGCATTTTGATTCAATATCCAGTTTAGCTATAAACAGCTACTGGCAAATTTCATATATTTATTAGATTAATATTTGATTACAACAAATTTCATTATTTGTGAAATTATATATTTTTCACAGAGATCGCTATATTAGCTACAGTTCTTCAATTTTTTTTACATACATTTTTTTACTTCTATGCGTCAGTTTGTTACTATTTTAGAATTAGGACCTGTGTCGTAAAATAATTCTTATTATAAATTATCATTAAAAAACTGAAAATATATGTAAACGATTTTTAAAAAGCTGTTTTCTTATAAATTAAAACGTGAACTTTGAAATAACAAAATTCTGTACAATAAAACACTTTATAAGGTATGATACACGATCGACACAGAGCTACCGATGTAATGGCTATACTGACCGACTAATTTTTACGCTCTCAGAATGTCGACATTAATTTTTTTTCGCTAACCATTTGTTAGGGGAATACGCGAGACTTCGTCATCCTGGTAACGTAACAAGAAAGTCTATTTTTAGTTCCTTAAATCGTCCACTAAGTCGAACAAACCTGAAAATGAGATATCTCAGTTGTTAACACTTTAAGGACCGCTAAAAAATCTGTAAGATACACGCCTGGGACCGCACGTTTTTAGGAAACTTATACGTTACAAAAAATCATAACTTTGTTATTTATGAAGCAATTTTTATGAAACTTTCAGAAATTGTATAATTGGAAGTATTTTAGGTATTATTAAAAAAAAATATGTTTCAATAATTATCATAACTTTTTTTACTTAAAAAATAAATCTGTATGAAATTTATAGAAATTGTAAACTAGGATGCATTTGAGGTATTATTTAAAAAAATTATTTAAAGGAATTATCATAAACTTTTATTTAAAAGCCAATTGTATTAGAGTTTCTAGTAGTTTTGTAAAGAATGATTTTGCGTGAAGCATTATTTTCTATGAAGAGAAACCATAAAAAATCTACATATGTATTGTGATTCGCTTCGTTTTCCATTAAATATTGATGTAAATCCTTAAATAGACAAAATAGATACAATGTATCAAAGTAAGTGACATCTAAAGATAGCGTGTAGAAAACACGAGAAAACTCGTGAGCGGACGGTAATATTTGGGATTCGAAACATGAGAAACCTCGTGAACGGTCCTTAACCCTCTATGTACTGAATTTTCTTTGGTGGCTGTACAAAATCTATGTAACGTGAAATCAACAAATATAAACCTCGAAGTACATATTAACAATGAATTCAGCAGTTTCAACAATTTTATTATAACGAATACATTTTGTAACTTTGAAGTAACAGCGACTTCCAACGTTTGCACTTGTGTGTATAAAAGCTTAAGTATGGAATTCCATAAAACAGTTGGCGTTTGGCATTAAACATAGAAATACGTTGCATTTCCTTATCTGCTGATTTTTTACTACTAAATTCATCGCCGCTATCAATAATATTTATACGTCATCGGGCAAATACTACTGGATGAACTTCGTGAGAATGAGAATCTGATAAAGAATCTTCGGATTTATTACTGCTAATGCTTCTTATTCCTATTCCTCTTTTACTTTTATATGATTTTGTATCCATATTTTGGGCCTCTGATATATAAAATTAAAAAGCAAAAAAAACGCAAACGTTATCGCAAATACACCGAACCCTACCATTAGAGCCCATTGTATCTTGAAAGTCACAAAGCTATATCACATGAAAAGAATAATAAAATGGTTGTTCAAATGCAAAAAAAATAAGACATTATTGATATACAAACTAAAACCTATTACGTAGCTTTTTTTGTTTAACAAACAACGATAGAAGAAGAAATAATGACAATTGCACAAGACGGTTCCTTTGGCTTCTATTTTCAGACAACTTTCAAAAGGATTTACTTTGACATTTCAGATTATTTATTATATTAATTTACAGATTATTATATAACAAGATGTATACACCATCTAGTCAAAACAATTAAACTATTTAATAAAATATCGATTTATCGATATGTGACTTCAAAGTCACGCGGGCCCATAGAGAGTTAAGTAGCACCGACAACATTTGGCTGAAGCTAAATACGCAATTTTTGTTCCTAAAGACTATTCAATCAATCATCACGTAAAAAAAACACACCTTCTGGTAAAAAAAAAAAATAAACGATTTATAAAGGATTGATTTATCGATATGTGACTTCAAAGTCAGGCGGGCCCATAGAGAGTTATAATGTTAAATAAATAATACGATTGTAGCATCAAGAAAACGGCCGTAGATGCGTCGCATAAAACTGTTCCATCAACCATACGGATTAAGAAAAACGGTACAGGTCTTCGTAAAAAAAAAATTAAACTATTTGCAACGCGAGTTCAGTTTTAAGTTGAGTGTCAATTATAAATCAGTGATAGTCACAGTCTCAGTCAGTATAGTTCAAAGTTTAGATCAATCAAGTTCAGTCCAATATAGATGCGTTTTCTTGCCCTTTACCGAATCGAAGTCAAATTGCCATAGTTATACTTTCATTTTATATTTATATTTATGTATTAGTGCTTCCATTTATCTTTCAATAAACTTTATTCAACTTAATACAATTCCGCATCCCGCTTCGACGACACCTAATATCTTATATCCTTACACGATTTACTAATAAATTAAAATGTCAGTCCATTTTAAGACACTCTACAAGCGACGGTTGCTCAGTCGTTGGAAAACGAAAAGTCCTCGACTGTGATCGTTCCACATTGCACATAAGTTTCCACCGCAGGCGGGTGGGAATTACGTTCACGATGTGCAAACAGTCTTCATAAAGCCGCGCTCGGCGTTAGTCTGTCGTTATTAATCTCACGAAACGATGCATAGCTCGAACGTGCATAACCAGCCGGAATTCGCTTACATCACCCCAGTCGAGCCTTTCCCTCTTTTTTCTCCAATAAAATCCCCATTCAATTCGCGATTAGCTTAATACGCTCGCAAAGACGCCGAGTTTCGCGTTTACCCACTTCCACCATTAATCTTTACCTAAGCGCAATTTTCCTCTGCCTTTCCACACGCGCGTCCACTTTTGTCGCGTTTCTTCATTAGTCACACGCATTGACCGAATCGTTCGGCAAAAGAAAAACGCCGCGATCCCCCATCTCGCCTAATTACTTTCTACCGCGACTTTCTACTGACACTTTTTACTCTAGCCATAACCGATATCCTCTTCGACGCCGGGGAAAAATTCCGCTTCCTTTCGTGCGTCGCATCAACGAGTTCCTTGCCGATGGCGCACGCGATCTAAATCGTCCACTTTGTACCGTCGATCCGTATTAGTGACTCGAATACATATTAGTAAATCGGCCTGCGGCATTCGCCTATTCCTAAACACGCCTCACAGCCGCGTGTCTGACACCGACTCGCCGACGAAACAACATGCGCGCGCGAAACAGAACACATACGACGAACGAACGAAAGTTCAATCGCGTTTCAATTTCTCCGACGTTTTCTCTCGCGACTATTTACGTGCGCCCCCTCAATATGCGACCCGGCACGTAAGCCGACGAATGCATCAGTTGCACTTTTACGTATCTTTACGTTCTGGTGCTGCCGGATGTCAGTTCGGCAACGCATCTCGAGGAAAACGTGGCAAACAATTATGCAAAATTTTAAGTAAGGAAGCCTTACAGGATGAAATTATGATTTGCGGTGGGAGAACAATGCCAATATAACAATATCCATATAACAAATTTGTTGCTGCCGACTGTCAGTTTGGCACCGCATCCCCAGGAGAACATGACAAACAGTTATGCATAATTTAAATAAGGAAGTGTCGCAGATTGAAATTCTGATTTTCTGTGGGAGAACAATATCACTATAAAAATGTCAATATCACAATATCAATATAATAATCCGTTACTGCCGGCTGTCAGTTCGGCACCGCATCCGCAGGAGAACGTGATAAACAATTATGCAAAATTTCCGAATGGAAGTGTACAGGGTAAAATTATGATTTGCGGTGGAAGAACAGTAGCCATACAAGAATATCAATATAACAAATATGTTGTTGCCGGCTGTCAATTCGGCACCGCATCTCCAGGAGAACATGACAAACGATTATGCAAAATGTACGTAAGGAAGTGCCACAGAGTGAAATGGTGATTTGCTGTGGGAGAACAGAATCAATATAACAATATTAATATAACAAATCTGTTGCTGCCAGCTGTCAGTTCAGCACCGCATCTCTAGGAGAAGATGACAAACGATTATGCAAAATTTAAATAACGAAGGCTTACAGGGTGAAATAATGATTTGCGGTGGGAAAACAATATTAATATAACAATATCAATGTAACAATATTAATATGCTATATCTGTTGCTGCCGGCTGTCAACTCGGCACCGCATCCCCAGGTCACAGGAAGTGTCACAGGATTAAATAGTGATTTGCTGTGGGAGAATAATATCAATATAACAAATCTGTTGCTGCCGACTATCAGTTCGCATCGCATCCCCAGGAAAACATGACAAATGATTATGTAAAATTTTGATAAGGAAAGGTCACAGGATAAAATGATGATTTACGGTGGGACAACAATATGAATATAACAAGTCTGTTGCCGCCGGCTGTCAGTTCGGCACCGTATTCTCAGGAAAACGTGATAAACGATTATGCAAAATTTACATAAGGAAGTGTCGCAGGGTTAAATAGTAATTTGCTGTGGGAGAACAATATCAATATAACAAATCTGTTGCTGCCGGCTGTCAGTTCGGCACCGCATCTCCAGGAAAACATGATAAACGATTATGCAAAATTTACGTAAGGAAGTGTCACAGGGTTAAATAGTAATTTGCTGTGGGACAACAATATCAATATAGCAAATCTATTGCTGCCGGGTGTTAGTTCAGCACCGTATCCTCAGGAGAACATGATAAATGATTATCCAAAATTTACATAAGGAAGTGTGACAGGGTTAAATAGTGATTTGCTGTGGGAGAACAATATTAATATAACAAACCTGTTGCTGCCGGCTGTCAGTTCGGCACCGCATCCTCAGGAAAACATGACAAACGATTACGCAAAATTTAAGTAAGAAGGGTCACAGGGTGAAATGATGATTTGCGATGGGAGAAAATTAAATGCGATGCTCGTCTGAGGGCAGGTAAAAACACGTTTATTTTCGAGCGATTTTATGTTGTATAAGTACATGTTATTGAATGTGGATAAGTGTATTTGTGTTGTCTGAAGTTGTTACAATTGGGTTTAAATGTTAACAGGTACCTTTATTAATTGTTACGTAATACCTACGTATGTAATAACGCATTATATTTAAATAACCACGAAAAGTCGAAAGAATAATGTAAGGAGAAGAATGTGGATGCCCAGGTAGTCTATATTTTTGACAAATTCGCAGAGACTGTTTGTGTAAAATGTTACTTCCGCCAAATGATATAGGCTTTAATATGAAAGATACAGACAGATACTGTATTTTATATTATGTATTCTTTATTTACTTTCCGTATTTATTATTATTATATTTTATTACATATTATATATCGGGTAGGTAATTTAAAACAGGTTATCTACATATCTCAGCTGTTATTAACGGCAGAAAGAAATATGTCACATCAAACTTGTCATATCAAAGTGCATAAAGTTTCACGTAATTAGTTTTCCTATCTGTTTACACTTAGAGATCATATGATATGGTTTTCATTTATATTCTGACAAAGCGATTAAAGATGAGTACAATTACCTACTATGAAAATCATTCAGTCACTTAAAACTGACTGTAAAGAAAAATGAATGGTCTCCAAGTACTCTTTGAATACCACTAGAACAAGAATTCAAAATTATGGCCTTGAACATCGATGAATAATCTAAAACATTGGAGTATGGGCTATTATAGTGCACAACAAATTTAATTTCGATCTGTCGCAAAGCAAGTTTTCCTTAGACTTTTCATGTGCTCTTTGCTTGTTGGTTTCTCGCAGTACGCTTGTTCCTGTAACTTATCTTAAAAATAGAAATCTGAAGACGTCAAATCTGGGGAATGTGCCGGCCATTGGTTACTTCCTTGTCAACAAATCCAGTAAACTCCAAATTTTTTCCACAGAAATTCTATCACATTTTTTGTTCGGTGACATACAACTACCTTTTTGTCCAATTACACGAGCAGTATTTCAATAAACATTGAAAACAGGAAAGCATTCGAATGAAGCTATTTATTTTCGATTGTAGTTGACCTTGAGTGGCTCATAATGACTTTCATACTTGAACATTTTAATTATCATTGAACGATTTACCCGAATATAAATAAAAACCCGTACGATTCCATTAAAAAAAAATGTAGTTAGCCTTCATATGACTTCTACAGGTCCACTTAACGAAACATTACATCAAATTATATATCCTTCGGCACCATACAAGTTTGTGCTTCTATATTATTTTCTATCATTAGTAACCGTCGAGGTATTTAGACGACTTTTTTTAATTACTCCCTCCCGGTAAATGCAAAGTATGTTATACTATATTCTGCAACCCTTCAAAAAGCATAAGCTATTATAAAACTTCGGCATCCACGTCCTCCACCTGATATTATTCCTTTGAAACTTTACGATAATTTGAGTACAGCGTATTGTTACATAAAGAAGTATCATGTAGACCGTTTATTTTGAAAGTGGCACAAATCCATTTTTGGTTGTTTCGAGAAAATTAAGGGTTAGCATATTAGTCACTTCAAAAATATAAATTAATTATGTCAAGTCTGGCAATATTTTCATTAATTTATCAATATGCCAATTCATTATACAAAATTATTTTAGGCGAATTTAACTAAAATAATATATATTTGCGGATTGTAAATGAACTTACACCATTTTCATAATTAGTCAATTGTAAAAATTATTTCATTTTAATTTAAAAAAAAGTGAATATCATTTAAAATATATTTTGTATTAATCCAACTTTGTTTGTAAATAATAACAAGAAATAAAATAGGTGTAGTATTTTATACTTTTTTATCGTATTATTTATTTATCCTCTTTATGTGGCAGTGTTTTGAAATATTCATAATGCATAGGAGGTATATAAGGTAATAACTGCTCCGTATTCTTACATTTTTCGTATGTAAATATCCTACTCGACATGTGCTGATAAATCTACTTTCTTCAATTGTTTGTCCTCCGTCGATATTTTATATAGAATAGTATATAGTGCACTTTTGCAAACTTATCCAACATATTTTCAGCCAGTTTATCTTTTCTTCGTTAGTATTTTTTCTTACCCGTTTGTGAATTGCGCTTTATAGATTTTTTTTATTGAAACAAAATTCTCTCGTTCTATTTGGTGTAAAATAAATTTATTATTTTTTCTACATTCTTTTGTAACATCATAATAGTCCTGTGATGTGTAGAAGAAATTCTTTTTTCGTAATGCCATTTCTATAACACAAACAGTCTATGGAATTTGGACTTACACCACTTTCATAATCAATCGTTACACAGTTTCTTTCAATTGCCAATTTTACATTGAACAAAGCATTGGCATTTAAGATATCAAATATTAACTAGTCACAAATAAAAAGTTTACACTAAATTAATCACAAATTATGCGTTATCTAATTTTTTTCTAAAAAATTGACTTACACCACTTTCAAAATAAACTGTCCATGTAATTATCAATGAAAGCGCTTATTACTATTTAACCCCAGATTTAATAATGTAAAAATAACAGCTACATGCTACGAAGGTCGTAGAAAACAACAACATACGTTCCAATTATTTCTTTGACTGTCATTCTTCTAAAGTATACTTATTCCAAAGATTTGCACGAAGTTCGGCCAAATGATTATTCCCTCAAGTTGCAAGGTTTTTATATTCGCACATTTTATAAGAGTTTCATAATAACGTAATTCTCACTAATGTTTCATAATTGTCTAAAACCAACTGCAAGAAGTTCAGGTAACCCCGTGTCATTTAAGCCGAAAAAAATATAACAACATATCCGTTTATTGGTAAAGAGCAAGAAATGCGGCGAGAGTAAAAAACTTTGTAGAACGTTGATCGAGTCCGCCTACTACAAAATGCCATTAAGATCGCAAACTTACCACTACCGTACTGTTCCTGAATCCCTAATAGGCGATGAATTAATACCAGTAGCTGGTGGCAGAAATGTAGCATTGGGTGTACAGCGGCAGTTAAGACATTCCTTCGTTGCACGCACGCCAGCAAAGTGCCAGACGAAATAACAGGAAAGCACTAAGCAGATTGCGAAACGGCAAGAAATTCTGCTAATGAGCCGTTGATAATATTGAAGACCGCGTTCTGCATTTGACGCTTTGTTGCATTCGCGATTCGATGAATCAAAAGGGGAAAAAACGAACTTGGTAAAGGAAATTAGGTGATCATTAGATTAACGTCGTTGCGCAAACTTTCAAGGACTACGGGGTAACAAACGAATTAAAAAGGAATGGGATCGCTGGTTGCAAAGAATTCGTCGATAGAAATCAACGTTTCTTGTTTCATTTCATATGCGGAGAATTCGATGTCGAAACGCTGTCGAGTGGTTTTTAAGTGAGCTAATGCGCTTGTTTTTCAGGTGCTGCCGAGCAGAAGATCGTTTGTTATTACACGAACTGGTCGGTTTATCGGCCTGGAACGGCAAAGTTCTCGCCACAGAACATCAATCCGTATCTTTGTACGCATTTGATTTATGCGTTCGGTGGATTCACGAAGGACAACACCTTGAAACCGTTTGACAAGTATCAGGACATCGAAAAAGGTAAGCACGTATCAACTTCAGAAGCAAACTATAATAAGAACTTTAAAACAATAGTAACCCCACACACAGATATTTCTCAGGTAAAAATGTACTTTGTCTTTAATCACATGTAGTTTCGACACGGTCCCACACCAAACCCTTTTAAAGTCATTTAAGTAGACTAATTTTAATTGTAATTTAAATCTTTAGAAGAAGAATAGGAAGATATAGAATTCCAACATTTTATATAAAAATAGAAAATTCTAACATTTTGAATGCAGTCCCACGCCAAACATAATAGCCTAAACCTTAAAAAAAATCAGTATGGAGACAGTTTGTTTTAGCTATTTATATACTAACTAAAATCTTTCAGCATTTTATATGCAGACCCATGCCAAACAAAATAGCGTTATGTACTAACTGAAACCTTTTGGCATTTTGTATACAGACCATCGCCAAACATAATAGCCTAAATCTTAAAAAAAGACAGTTTGAAGACACCGTGTGTTAGCTATTTATGTACTATCTAAAATCTTTCAGCATTTTATATGCAGACCCGCGTCAAACATAGTAACCTAAATCTTAAAAAAGGCAGTACAAAGACACTTTGTTCTAACTACTTATGTACTAACTAAAATCGTTCGTCATTTTATATGCAGACCCACGCCAAACATAATAGCTTAAATCTTAAAAAAAACAATATAAAGACACTTTGTTTTAGCTAATTATGTATTATCTAAAACCTTTCGGCATTTTGTATACAGATCCACGCCAAACATAACACCCTGAACCTTTAAGAAAAACAGTATGAAGATACTTTGGTTTACCTACTTATGTACTAACAACAATTTTCGGCATTTTGTATGCAGACCCACGCCAAACATAATAGCCTAAACCTTAAAAAACATCAGTATGAAGACACTTTGTTTTAGCTATTTATGTACTAAATCAAATTTTTCGGCATTTTGTATAGACACTCACGCCAAATATAATAGCCTAAACCTTAAAAAAAATCAGTATGAAGACACTTTGTTTTAGCTACTTATGTACTAACTAAAATCTTTCGGCATTTTGTATGCAGTTCCACGCCAAACATAATAGCCTAAACCTCAAAAAGAATCAATATGAATACACTTTGTTTTAGTTACTTATTACTAACTAAAATTTTTCGGTATTTTGTATGCAAACCCACCCAACATTATAGCCTTAACAAAAAGGCAGTATGGAGACCTTTCTTTTAACTACTTATGTACTAACTAAAATCGTCCGGCATTTTGTATGCAGATTCATGCCAAACGTAATAGCCTAAACCTTTAAAAAAAACAGTATGAAAACACTTTGTTTTAGCTATTGATGTACTAACTAAAAACTTTCGGCATTCTATATGCAAACCCACCTAACATTATAGCCCAAACCTTAAAAAGTCAGTATGAAGACACTTTGTTTTAGTTACTTATGTACTAACTAAAATCTTTCGTCGTTTTGTATGCAGACCCAGGCCAAACATAATAGCCTAAATCTTAAAAAAAAACAGTATGAAAACACTTTATTTTAGCTACTTATGTACTAACTAAAATCTTTCAGCATTTTGTATACAGACCCACGCAAAACATAATAGCCTAAACCTTAAAAAAATCAGTATGAAGACACTTTTTTTTAACTACTTATGTACTAAAGAAAATCTTTCCACATTTTGTATGCAGACCCACACAAAACGTAATAACTTAAACCCTCGAAACAAGAATATGAAAACAATTCTTCTTACATACTTATCAAATAATCTAAATATTTTCAGACGTTTTATGTCGCTTCACTCCAAACATAGTGACTTAAATACTAAAAAAAAACAATATAATTACACTTTTGAATATACTCTCAGATTAAACAAAATAATTTAAGCTGCACTATTGCTTATATACTCGTTAACGGACTAAAATCTTTCGATACCCTATAACATTAATCCATAAAATCGTATTTACACGCAACAGGTGGCTACGCGAAATTCAATGGATTGAAGACCTACAACAAGAACCTGAAGACAATGCTTGCCATCGGAGGTTGGAACGAGGGTTCCAGTCGATTCTCCCCGATGGTCGCAGACGCAGACAGAAGACGAGAGTTCGTGAAGAACAGCGTGAAATTCCTCCGACAGAACCATTTCGATGGACTCGATCTCGATTGGGAATATCCAGCGTTCAGAGACGGCGGGAAACCACGGGACAAAGACAATTACGCCAATCTTGTAGAGGTAGGCCTTCCTTTCGGTCTGATCATTGGACACCGATTACCGATCATTCCCACTGAATTAACGGCATTAACGTAAAACTTCCACTTAATCGATCGAATCAATCAGGCATTTAATGGAAGCCGTTCTAGAAAACTTCGACAAAAGCTTCTGACAATGATGGAAAACTATTAGATGTTAGATCATTGTTCAGCGTAATCACATTTGATTATTCGAATGTCGACGGTTGCGTTGAATTAGAGGCAATTGAGAAATGACAAGTTCATGGAAATGTACTGCAGCTAATTTTATCTGTTTACGTTAACTGAGGGCTGCATATTAATTACGTTGTAGGGGAAGTTCTGCTGAAGTTATGATAATAAGAAGCCATGAATCGATTATCATGAAATTTCAGCAGCTAATTTTATCTGTTTATGTTAACTGCGGGCTGCATATTAATTATGTTCTAAGGGAAGTTCTGCTGAACTTATGATATTAAGAAGTCATGAATCGATTATCATGAAATTTCAGCAGTATACTGCACGTGTTATATAAATAACACTTTGAAAGAACCACTGTATAAACAATCATGATAGCCAGCGAATTTTTTTAATCAAGATACATTTATAAATCTCATCGGAATCAGTCATGCTTTCTCATTTTCTTTTTATTTCCTCAAACTTGCGTACACTGAAGAAATTCTTTTCGCCTAGGCAGATTAACAAAATATCTTTCCTAAACTCATTTTTTCTTATTTACTTTATGTAATGGATAATTGTATTAAATTCTTGATATTAAAAAGTCGAGAGTATGTTACATATATATATATATATATATATATATATATATATATATATAATATTATACATTTTATATAATAAATATATATGTATATATATATATACATGTATTATGTATAATTAATATATAATCTGTGTGGAGTTTCATCACAATTGGCAATTTGATCACAAGATTCATTTAATTCTATCACCACAATAAGCTAGCACATTTTCTATTTTTCCTCAAACTCGCGCACACTGAAGCATTTTAATTAAAAGTTTTAATTAGGTAAAGTAAATAAATGTTATCCGTTTCCGAAATTAAAGGAACTTCGAGAAGAATTCGAACGAGAATCATCAAAGACTGGCAGACCGAGATTACTTTTATCAATGGCAATGCCGGCTGGTGCAGAATACATCGATAAGGGTTACGATGTTCCGAGGTTAAACGAATACTTGGATTTCATCAACCTGCTGTCTTACGATTACCACTCTGCTTACGAACCAGCAGTGAATCATCATTCACCATTGTATCCCCTGGAGGAGGACAACGAGTACAACTACGACACCGAGTTGACAATTGTACTATCACAATGAAGTATAGTAATTAACCCTCTATGGACCGAATTTCTTTTGGTGGCTATACAAAATCTATTTAACGTGAAATCAACAAATATAAACCTCAAAATACATATTAACAATGAATTCAGCAGTTTCAACAATTTTATTATAACAAATACATTTTGTAACTTTAAAGTAACAACGGGTTACAACGTTTGCACTTATGCGTATAAGAGCTTAAGTATGGAATTCCATAAAACAGTTGGCATTTGGCATTAAACATAGATATACGTTGCATTTCCTTATCTGATGATTTTTTACTACTAAATCCATCGTCGCTATCAATAATATTTATACGTCGCCGGGGAAATGCTATTGGATGATCTTCGTTAGAATCAGAATCTGATAAAGAATCTTCGGATTTATTACTGCTAATGCTTCTTATTCCTATTCCTTTTTTATTTTTATGTGATTTTGTATCCATATTTTGGGCCTGTGATATATAAAACTAAAAAGCAAAGAAAACACAAACATTATCACAAATACATCGAATGCTATCATTATAGCCCATTGTATCTTGAAAGTCACAAAACTATATCACATGAAAATAGTAATAAAATGATTGTTTAAATGCAAACAAATAAGGCATTATTGATATACAAACTAAAAACTATTACGTACGCTTTTTTTTGTTTAACAAACACCGATAGAAGAACAAATAATGACAATTGCTCAAGACGGTTCCTTTGACTTCTATTTGCAGACAACTTGCAAAAGCATTTACTTTGACATTTCAGGTTAGAGCTGATAACCGCATCAAGCATGTTATTGGTTACTAAGGTGTCATTATATAACAAGATGTATACGCCATCTAATAAAAAAAATTAAACTATTTAATAAAATATCGATTTATCGATATGTAACTTCGAAGTCACCCGGGCCCATAGAGGGTTAAATAACACCGAGAACATTTGGCTGAAGCTAAATACGCAATTTTTGTTCCTAAGGACTATTCAATCAACCATCTGATAACAAGAGGCGCATCCCCGGAGAAAATAGTTCTGGGCATTCCGACTTATGGCCGATCTTACACACTCTTCAACGAAGATTCTACAGATCTCGGTGCACCTGCTGACGGACCAGGAGAAGAAGGAGATGCAACCCGTGAAAAAGGATATCTGGCTTATTACGAGGTACTTATTTAAAATCATACTTAACACTTTAACGACCGCTAGCCGATTAATCGACTTTTCGGTTCCAACTGCTATTTACCGGTAGCAGATTAATCGGATTTTCAGTGGTCAACGGTTATATTAGATAAAATAAATATCAGATGACATTATGACAATTCTAAATTACAATAAAATTACACTGCTTTGAAACCAAAGGATTCTCAACAACACTTTCAATATTTTTCAGTTATAAAGCTTTACAAATAGGCACATACACAATTCCTTGCGATATCCAAAACAGAGTCGGTCGTTAGTGAGTGGCATCTTCAGTCAATAGCGGTCGGTAAAGTGTTAACACACCTCTCTTTTTCGAATAAATTAAGTGTTTTTCGAAGGAAACGAGCATGGACTCGTCTGAGACCCAATTTGTTTTTCAAAATCGATAGAATCGACCCTAATGATATCCCGGTCATGTCAACAAGATCTCTAATTGTTAATCGACGATTTTTCAGCACCAGACCTTCAATTTGATTGACGTTCGACATCTTCAACGCGTTCTCTGCCTTCCAAGAATAATTTATACTAATCAAAAACACTTGCTCTGGACAGTGTGTTGTCTCCAAATCCTTTTTTAACATTTCCAACGTGTCGGATGCCGAAATTCCATTTTTGTAGCAAAATTTCGTAGAAATTCTTTGCTGAATTTTTTCATTCATACGGAAAATCGCCGAAAGCACTTTTTTAGGTTATAATAAACAGCGTATCTCAACAACTACTAAAGATATGTTTGGACAAGCCTGGACGATTTAAATGGAAAAGTCTTACTATTTTTTAATCATAGTAATACATACGTAATTCAAAGATATTATTTTTATGCATAACACAAACGCATTATTTGGAAGCATAACTTATGAACATAGGGTACTAAATCTCGTAAATGCGCGGTTCAAGGGCTTAAACACAAGCTGTATAATAAAGACACATAATTTACAACGCCATTAGGCGCGAAAAACGCAGTCTCCAAAATTCAGCTAATTTTCGGCCAGCTTCATTGCCTGCCTAAATTCGAATCCTTATGTCTTACGGGCCACTTTGCCGAGCTGGGCGAATTACTGCAATTGTCTCCGCTAATGTCACGGGAAGTAGAGGTAAAGAGCGAAATTACGCGGGAATGACCGTAATTTCGTGTACACTGAGACCCGGTACGTTCAAATACTGAGTCACCGACCAAATTAGCAATCGAATGAATTGAGATGAGTCGATGGCTTAACCGTTTGGATCCCAGAGGTTATCCAGAAAATCTTGTCGAGAAATACCAAGCGGCGCAATAGCGCTTGCTTCAATGTGGGATTCTTTAGTGAGGATGACACGAAATGAAGCCACGAATTATTAACTCATTGCGTACAGCACGTTGTTGACCCAACATGCCTCCAGGGCCCGCATATTCCCGAGCGCTCCAATACAACTTTGTGCAATGCATACATGCATTTTTTTAATTCGCATTTATAAAATATTCATCCTCGTTCTTCGTTTAGTACTAGCACTTATTACAACAATGTCGCTATCGTCACTAAGTTCATTTTCACTTGAAATGTTATTTGGTACATCAGATAAATCATCAAACAATAATTCATTTTGGCTTCCATTTTCTTCATTTCCATGAGACATGTTTGACTTTTTTAGAATTAGGGTTTATTTTGTGAACTAATTCAAAAACAGTTTCCTCACAAATTAAAATGCTATCGTTCAAATAATAAAATCTTTTATAAGATACGATAGACTAATGGACCGGACTCACTGATGTAATTGTGATACTGGCCGATTGTTTTCTACTGTTTCGACATTTCGACATTCATTTATTTCGCGAATCTTCTGTTATAAGCTCACGCAGGGCTTCGATACCTTGGTATCGTAACAATGACAATATTATCATGTTCAATTTCTCAACTCGTCAAGTCTCGTCACCCGGCCTCAACGTTCGGTTTGCTAAAGACGAGATTTCTCGTCATTCGTACGCAATGAGTTAACAGTACACAAAATTAAAAAGTATTTAATAAAACTAATCTAAAGAATATCGACCATTCGCTTCGATTGGTGTACAACGTCTGTCTTTTTACAATTATCTGGTGGACCATTAAGGTGCCAAAGAATGCAACACCTTCTCACCCCTTTATTCTCCTTCCCTTTTCCAAACAAACATTCGTAGCCAAGGAGGTCTCGCGCTAGAGGTGCGCATCACAGGTATTTCGATTGATTCCTTGCATTCCGCACCACAATGTTTGCTTCAGTGCCGAATTTTATCGAAACGAGTGTAACGTAGAATCTCGGTAAAATCACATCTACTTATAGTTGTGGACAAAAATGTTGGTCCCCACTTGTTCTTCCATAAACATTCAAGTCTCAAAGTGTTTCCTTCGTACGCCCCACGTGCATACAATATTGCAATAAACGCCTTCAATTTTGCTTGCGTAAGTGTCCATTTTTTCCCCAAAACTCGGGAGGCTTCTAACTGTGTACAAGTTCTTACATGTTCTAAAATATGGCGGTCAATTAGTAATAAAAATTGCGCTACTTAGCTCCCCCTTCATAATATTTCTTTTTTCATGTGCTGTAGGCCCGGGTACATCCTTGAAAATACACTGAACTGCTAATCTTCCAGCAACACCTCCTCCTTCAATTTTTTGAAATCATAAATTCTGAATATCATATATTTTGAAATCATATCTCGGCATCATAGATTCGGAATTATAAAAAAACCGTTCCCGAAAAAACGTTGCAGTACTTATCAATTGTTGTAGCTGCCCCAAGGTCATTTCATCACATTGAAACATGCACCAGTCATTTTGACTGGTACTGGTATAAGTGTCAATAACAAAAAATATATTTGTTACGAATCCATATAAAATAATACAAAGTTCATAAAACTGATTCTTTAGTTTTGGCTACAAAAGTCATGATATTATTTCGGAAAGAAAATGTTACATGCAATAGGAATTTTAAATTTTAAACCGCAAGACCAGTCATTTTGACTGGTCTGGTAAACCTAGTGTTAAGGAAATCCCCGTCAGGCCACACGCGCTGCTTAGAAATAGTATATTGAAAGTATAAGACGTATTGCGGTATCAAATCCATTCATTTTTTCATAAGAAACATATAAATGCATTAATGATACAATCCTGTAATAAATAAAAATGAAGTAAATTTTAAATAAGTTTTCAATAATTACTTAAACAATGTCAATTTTTTAGTTTTATATCATATTTTACAGTCAGGCATCGGTGGCTGACGTGGCGCTTAAACGGTTAAACGGTGATGGTAATTTGAATCGTTCGAAGACGATTTCTCAATCTATACTTTGTTGCAGATCTGTGAGAGTCTCGCAGCTTCGGATGACTGGGAGGTTATTCAGCCGAATCCGAAGGCTATGGGACCTTACGCGTTCAAGGGAAACCAGTGGGTCGGATATGACGATGAAGATATTGTGAGACTCAAGGCTCGATATGTCAACGAGAAGCATCTTGGTGGTATCATGTTCTGGTCGATTGATAACGACGATTTCCGCGGAAAATGCCACGGCCGACCCTATCCACTCATCGAAGCCGCCAAAGAAGCGATGCTCACCGAGAGTCCAACGTAAGATGATACAGTGACATTAAATTTCTATAGTTTTTTGGAAATGATTAGATTTTATTTATATTAATGTAGGATTTAACGCTTTGACTGCCGGGATGGTCACCGGTGACCGGCGCAAAATATTTTACTGAAGATCCAAAATATTCGCAATAGATAGCAATTATTTTATAAATGCAGTTACTGTTAGAATAGTATGCGATCTTTTGGTCTCCAATACCTGCATATTATTTACATTTTGAATAATTCAGTCAAACACTGTAATATTTCATAGCATTGCCGTTATAGTACAGCAAAATACGCACGACAGTCAACGTGTTAAATACCTGAAACTAGAGAGTATAATATTTATAAACAATAACAACACGATCAAGACACTTTAGTCTTATTTTCTAATCTTTATGTCTTTACGTTTCGTCGTCAATTGATTACTAAGCAACCAGATAACAGAATTCAGCAAACTCGTCACCTATGATACATTAGTATAATAACTGAGGATCATAGGTGACCTTTCCTCGCCAATTAGAGGACCCTGTATTTGAGATCCTACATTAATTTTTATAATTATAAATTTGTATGATATTACTCTCATAAGTTCGAACTCTTGTTGCGGTGAAAGTTTAATTTGTTATAATGTTTAAAATCTCCACAAGTTTCGAGACCCTCAGATCCTCTCTACAGGTGTACGTTTTAAAATGTTTGAACTGAAAAAGAAATGTTTCGACTCAAACAATTCGTTATATTAATTCAACAATAGTAATGTTCTACTACATCGTTATTACGCTCTTTTGTTTGCTTTATTTTTCGTAAGTATTCTGTTACTGCTGGAGTTTCATAAACTGTCATGTATAAGGCAGCCAATACTTGTTAATCGGAAAGCTATATCTAAAATTCCAGTAACGTTCTAATCAGAAAAGTCAACTCTTTCTATTTTAATCGACTTAATTGAATTTTATTAGAAGAACGACGGTTTTGTTTGCTTTATTTTTCGTAAATATTCTGTTGCTGCTGGAGTTTCATAAACTATTATGAATAAGACACCCCATATCTGTTAATCGGAAAGCCATATCTAAAATTTCAATAACGTTCTACTCCGAAAAGTTAGTTCTTTGTATTTTAGTGGGCTTAATTGGTCTTGATTAGAAGAACGACTGTTTTGTTGAATGATTGTTTTGTTTGCTTTATTTTTTGTAAGTATTCTTGTGCTGCTGGAGTTCAATAAACTATCATAAATAAAACAGCCAATATCTGTTAATCGGGAAGATATATCTAAAATTCCAATAATATTTTAGTCAAAAAATGTGACTCTTTGTATTTTAATGGGCTTAATTGGTCTTTATTAGAAGAACGACTGTTTTGTTTGCTTTATTTTTCGTAAGTATTCTGTTACTGCTGGAGTTTGATAAACTATCACGAAGAGGACAGCCAATATCTGTTAATCAGAAAGCCATATCTAAAATTCCAATATCGTTCTTGTCAGGAAAGTCAACTCTTTGTATTTTAATCGGCTTAATTGCTCTTTATTAGAAGAACGTCGTCGCAGAAGTCAAAATCCGGCGACACCAGGAAGAAACTCCGTAATCACGGAATCCAGAGTAACGCCATCGGTCGGAAACTGGGTTCTAACCGAAGAACTACGACGACCGCTGCCCCAATTACTAGAAAACGGACTACCTCGAGAACGAAATATCGTACGATATCGAGACCGAGGTACAGCGACGAAGACGAAGCCGAAGACCGAAGCGTAGACCGTCGATCTTATTCGGCATCCGCTGAATATGAAGAAGCCGAAGGAGGAAATGTAGTGAGAACCGTCGAAAAGTCAGAGAGATCCCGGCCTAAAACGAGGTCCCGTACAAGAAGTGGATCGACGATCCGCAGAAGAAAGAATTCGAGGAAAGAGAACAAGGAAAGAGAGGCGAAGGATGAAGTCAGTTTAAGCAACAAATTGACTACGCCTGAACCACCGACCACTCCTGATCCCGGAACAGGTAAGAAAAACGTCTGTGCTTAACACACTGACTGCTACCCTCAAATCACATGTTTTGCTCAGAACGCCACGAAAATGTGTGTAATGGCAAAATAATAATTAATTTCGTTATTTATAAGAATACGGCATGAATTGCAAAAGAAGGAAGGGCCAACGCATTTGGTACGCAAATGTTGCAAACAGTGTTACCCATAAAATGTTGCAAGCTTCGGAATATAAAGTGCAAAAAGTACGACCAAAAAGGTCACTAAATACTGCCCGGATTGCATTGATGAGCCATACTTATATTTAAAATGCTTCAATACAATGCACCGGTAGATAAATGATTGGGTGAAAACTAAATTTTTGATTTAATAAAAACTTGTAATTTCTCAGTACTACAGATTTTATTTCAAAGCATTCTGTAATTAGGGAATTTTCATTCAACTTTTACAATTATAAGTATTTGATGCACTCACATGTAAAAAGGAAATTCACGCGCTTCTTACAACAAACCACTGGTGTAAAGGATTATAAAAAATTATTTGTGTTGATTTGAGTAAATTATAAGTGCTTTTTACGAATATTATCCATAAAATCAATTAAAACAAATTTAAATAAATGGTATTTTTTAAAACGTTTGTTGTTGCAGTGTAACATAAATGAGTTTATTGCATGAAAAGTGTTTTCTATTTTGTCCCATACACGCGCAATTAGTGCCGCAGTTTTGCCGTATGTCCGAAAAAATCCGTCAGCAGCCAAACGGTAACGGCAATTTTAAATGCAAAATGTGTGGTTTGATAGACGCAGTTATGATATCATGGAGTGTGAATCTAAAGACATGAGAGAGATGGGGAATAGTTAGCGTATTTTCTAATTTTCCAAGCTTCGTTTTTGTTGAGGTGGTGTTTGTTACGTTGCTTTAAAAAATCTCAGCGCAACTTGATCAAATTGTGTAGTGAACCCTGGTGGTGTGATCATAAGAAGACTTCAAAACTTGAACATCTATCAAAGGTTGTAATAAATTAAATAATGTCACTTCTTAACATTGTACTATGAGGACCTGAAAGTTTTTTTGGTTGTTGTGTGATGCGTGAGTATGTATCTTATGCAAAAAGTACTTTTAATTTAGGAATACAGTGTCTTAGGAGAAGCGATACCAAGCTAATCGAAAGAAGAATTAAACGTTTTGTTTTTAATTATGTACATCGACTCTTTTTATCAGCCAGCGAATAAATTTAAGTTCACAGTTCATCATTGAAAATAAAATCAATGTTTTTCTTGCAATTTTTATAAAGTATATTGCTCAATTTTGCTTGTACGCATATAAAACGTTTTAAATAATCTAAATAAAGCATTCTATACAAATGTCACAGATATGTGATACCAGATTATCGAAATGAACCACCATTGTTCATATATGTGTTGTATGGTAGTAGACGTATTGGTACCTTAACAACCGCGTCGTTGATCACTCGTATTTGGAATTACGAAACTTTAAGAATAGGCAAAATAGAACGAGTGTTAACAATTAAAAAATATCGAACCATATAAATGACGGAATTATATTATCGAATAAAAAGTACATTATTCAGCAATTAAACGCTAAACAAATTTAAAGGTACTTTATAAATTAAGTAGTAACTGTATTCAATCCAATTTAGAATGAAACGTAAAAAGTTTGCATGAGAACGAACGTAAACAAAGGAAAAATGTAAGTAGGCAACTGCAGCCGTGTGAATTAATTTTCTTCACAATTTCATTTTACAGATTTTAAATGCGAAGACGAAGGATTCTTCCCTCATCCACGAGACTGCAAAAAATATTTTTGGTGCTTGGATAGTGGTCCTGGAGGCTTAGGAGTTGTGGCACATCAGTTCACGTGTCCTTCCGGTAGGTACCTGTATTATATAAAACATCTAGTAATATAAGGGAAAACATAACGTGCTTATCGTTTCTTTGTAAGTCTTAACTTTCTCTAACAATTTCGATCAGAGCTGGTAGTTTGATTGAGATATTATCATGCCTAAATAATTTAATGGGCCACTATGCTTTATATAGCGAATGATGATAGCTACACCTCACCTACACCAAATTAATCGACAAAATTTTATATAATACTTTATTTAAAAAAATGGCACACTGCCTTTTTAACAGTTGCAATTCTGCTTTATTTATATTAACACTTTAAGGACCATTAAGAAATCTGTAAGAAATACGCCTGGGACCACACGTTTTTGGGAAACTTGTACGTTACAAAAAATCATAACTTTGTTATTTATGAAGCAATTTTTATGAAACTTTCAGAAATTGTATAATTGGAAATATTTTAGGTATTATTAAAAAAATAATGTTTTTTAACCCCTTGCCGTACTTTGACGAGCTTGACTGGCGATGAGAATTTCGGGCCAAACGTGAATATCACGAGTCTGACTCGTGATGAAAATTTCGGACCAAACGTGAATGTCACGAGTCTGACTTGTGATCAAAATTTATAAGTTGTATCAGAAATATGGATATGAAAAAAAAATTAAAGTACTTTTTAAAATTGTTGGTCTTGAATTCATTTCAATTCATCAAGAGCATCAGTGCATGAAATGAATAAGCAGACGAATACTTCAGAGGTAATTTGTTTGTGCTTTGGTTCCTTTCGTGAACATTTCTACGCATTGTTTGGGCCCAAGTTCTTCCGAGTGAAATGGTACGGCAAGGGGTTAATAATTATCATAACTTTTTTACTAAAAAATGAAAGTACGAAAAAAACATGAAGGCAATCGAGTTTAATGCATTGATATAGACAAAATAGACACAATGTATCAAAATAAGTGACATCTAAAAACAGTGTGTAGAAAACACGAGAAAACTCGTGAGCAGTCCTTAAAGTGTTAATTTTCGTACATCCACAGTCAATGCCGTGCTTCAATTTAGATTCATTAGCATGATTACCATAAGACTTATTTCTGTTTGTGATTGTAGACATTTACATCTCAAGGTATTTCTAAAACAAAATTTCACGGTTCAATAACTACATTTTAATTTGAATCAGGTCTCGTCTTCAACAAGGCAGCCGACTCTTGCGACTACCCTCGCAACGTAGTCTGTCCAAAATCAAAAACGCAATCGACTGTTTCCACAACGAGAGCGCCAATCACAGCAGCTACGAGTCGTACAACATATCTGCATACTTCTACTCGACGAACGACGACCACTAAACCAGAATCCGACGAAGACTATGAATATTATGACGATGAAGATGGAACTGAAGAGGATGAAGAGGAAGAGATTGAAGAAAAGGAAGAACGGAAGGTGTCTTCCACTGCTAAGCCACTACAGTATAAAACGATCAACAGAAGTAGATCAACAACAACTACGACTACTACGACAACGACGGCAAAGCCGGAAAAACTTGAAAGCGATTTGGAAGAGGATCCGAAAGTGATTAAGGAATTAATTGATTTAATACGCAAAGCCGGTAAGTTATTATAGTACGGGGGGTATTTGAAAAGTTTGCGGCCTTTTTAAGAAAAACACATATTTCGATGAAAAACAAAATTTATTTCTCGACGAAGTCTCCCTCCAACTCGGTACATTTGGTCCAACGTTTCTCCCATTCTTTTGAACCGTTAGAAAAAAATGGATCGTCGAAACCTGAAAAATGCTGATTTACAGCGTTTTCCACCTCTGTATTTGACTTATATTTCTTTCCCCCAAGAAATGTTTTCAAATTAGGAAACAGGAAAAGTCGCTGGGAGCTAAATCTGGCGAATAGGGTGGGTGCGGAAGCAATTCAAACTTTAATTCGTTCAATTTTGACATTGCGAGCATGCACGTGTAAGCCCGAGCGTTATCTTTGTGAAACAGGATTTTATCTTGGACAAATGCGGACGTTTTTTCTTAATTGTGACCTTTAATTTATCCAGCAATGCAGCGTAGCACTGTCCGTTGATTGTTTCACCCTTTGCAAGGTAATCGATAAGAATTAATGCACGGTTATCCCAGAAAATTGTCACCATCACTTTTCCTGCAGAGAGAACGACCTTTATATGCGCGGTAACCACCTCAAAATATTTTACTAGAAATGCAATAAAATCGCAATGAAGTCTATTTGCAAAGCTGTAAAAGTAATTGATATGGGAACGGTACTTCAATACTTTGGCTTCTAATAACTCTGCGTTACCTTTATTTTGCACCATTTAATCATATTCTGCAGTATTTTATCGCATCGCGGTTCTAATATAGCAAAATATGCGGTGACCAGCTCAAAATATTTTACTAGAAATGCAATAAAATCGGAATGAAGTCTACTTACTAGCTTGTAAAAGCAATTGATATTGGAACGGTGCTTCAATACTTTGGCTTCTAACAACTCTGCGTTACCTTCATTTTGCACGATTTAATTATACTGTGCAGTATTTTATCGCATCGCGACTCTAACATAGCAAAATACGCAGTGACCAGCTCAAAATGTTTTACTAGAAATGCAAAAAAATCGCAATGAAGTTTATTTGCAAGCTTGTAAGAGCAATTGATATTGGACCGGGGTTTCAATACTTTGGCTTCTAACAATTCTGCGTTACCTTTATTTTGCACGATTTAATTATAATCTGCAGTATTTCATCGCATCGCGGTTCTAACATAGCAAAATAGGCGGTGACCAGCGTAAAAAATTTGATTAAAGTGCAAAAAAATCGCAATGCAGCCTATTTGTAATCTTGTAAAAGCAATTGATGTCGGAACGGTGCTTCAATACTTTGGCTTCTAACAAATCTACGTTATCTTTATTTTGCACGATTTAATTATACTCTGCTGTATTTCATCGCATTGCGGTTGTAACATTGCAAAATACGCAAAAGATTTTACTAAAAATCTTGAATAAGCAATTTTGTAAAAATGATATGGAACGGTGCTTCAATACTTTGGCTTCTAACAACTCTGCGTTACCTTTATTTTGCACGATTTAATTACACTCTGCAGTATTTTATCCAATCGGGGTTCTAATGTAGCAAAATACGCGGTGATCAGCTCAAAATATTTTACTAAAAATGCAAAAAAATCGCAATGAAGTCTATTTTCAAGTTTGTAAGAGCAATTGATATTGGAACGGTGCTTCAATACTTTGACTTCTAACAATTCTGCATTACATTTATTTTGCACGATTTAATTCTACTCTGCAGTATTTCATCACATCGCGGTTCTAACATAGCAAAATACGTTTGGCAGTCAACGTGTTAACAGTCAATCGACGATCTTCCATTACAGTTTGTTGCAGTAAATCGAGCATTTCGTCAGTTGCCGCGGTTTTCAGGCGCCCGGAGAATTTCTCGTCTAAAATTTTCGTACGACCACGTTTCTACTCGGCCACCCAATTTTTCACCTTTGTAAATGAAGGGGAAGCTTTACTATATACAGAGTCTAACTCATCTTTTATTTCTTCAGTCTTTTTACTTTTCAAATGAAAGAATTTTATCACCGCGCGATACTGAATTTTCTCTATTCTCGATAAACAATGTCAGCTGACAACTTTGGAAGAGTACCGTAGACAAAGTAATTATCAGAATGACTTGAAATTTTTACGGTTTACATATGTCAACGATATCTATTGGACGGCAAACACTTTTTTTTCTACAGTTAGTTTATGTCGATAAGGCCGTACACTTTTCAAATGGCCCTCGTATATGTAGAAAATGTCGGGGAAAATGTTTTCTTCCATTAGAACTTTACTGATGCCGACTTTCAAATGTTCAATAGGTGGTATTGAACAGTTGGAGAAGCAACTATTACTGCAGGATAAAAATTCAGAGACAACATCTGGGGATGAAAACGTCACCCCAGCGACGATAAGTCGAACTTTATACGAAAGAGTGTTGAATCGTCAAGCAAATCGGAACGCAAACAAGCAAACATCGACGTCTTCCGGTAAATCTATTTATGAGAATGGTCCAGGAAGAGCGCAGTTTGAAGGGCTGGACAATATTCCGGAAGTTAAGACTTTGAGACGAACACAGAAACCACAATATGTCACTATTGAAAGACCAAAGTAAGTATCGTGTGTAACATGGTGAAAATGGATTTTCATCGAAAAAACGTATTGAGAAATGATTATGTTGTGGCTAATATTCCAATCAAAATGATATATATATATATATATATCGATTATGCCCATAACTTGTGACTCAACGTTCCTGTTATTAGCAGAAGATAATTTATTTATTCAAATTAAATGAAGAAGAGAAACAAAAATTAAAAAAATATTGTGCTGTTAAAAGAAGAAGAATTTTGGTAGAACTGTCACGTGGCAACAATAACGGAAAATGTTGTAATAATTTTCATTCAGATCTTCTACTAAAGAACCACCAGTTGAAGACGAAGAAGAGGAAGACGGCGACATAATTGACGACGAACCTGAGACTGACACTTCGGAAGAACATTCATTTAATAATCCTGCGGCAACAAGTTCTTCCACACAGAGAGTAACGCCGAATTATGTAAATATCAGAAGAAATCGTCTGTCCTCAACAACGTCCAGGTATAACATAAGAATACAGGGCAATAATTCAAATTCTGCTTCTCTTAATCTGCCATAACGATTTCTACTAAAACGTATAAATATTTTAGAAGCGAAAACGATGTCGTGGAAAAGGACGAAGAAGTCGAAGATGAAAGACCGACTCGTCGGCGACGACCTATTTTCTCAAAGTAAACAAAATTATACTGCAATTTTCTATTAGTCAACGGAAAATAGAAAGTGACGATCCACTAAAATCGTCTTGTTTTAGGAATCGGGATGAGGAAAGTTCTAAGCCAACACGTGTTCGTGGTTCTACAATAAGGTACTATATAATAAAACATACAGTTTCGCCGTTCTGAAGTTCAACTAATTCATTGATTCATTTGACTAATTTTAATATACTCGTTTTCTCGTTTATCTATTTATCTCTATTTAATATACTCGTTAATCTACTAATATACTCGTTTTATATATTTAATATACACATACAATGCATATATTGCGGTATAACCATATTTTACAAGTACATATATTTTTTTACTTATCACATCATGTCTAATATCACATTACACGTAATTCACTCCACATTATATAGTAATCTGTTCACAATACCATGTTATTAAATGTCATACAATATTTTGTTCCGACCACTCTTGTTAATGAAATTGGACATTTTTCTTTAGCGTGTATGGGTCAATTGACTAACATATTGTATAGTACAATTTTGATCTATAATACAAAAACGGTATCGAAACAGAGGACTTCTTCGAATATTACATTTTGAACATATTAACCTCTTAGGCACCGCTGAATTTTGTGTGGGACTGTTTCTTTGTACGGCAAAATTTGACGTGAATTATGAATAAACGATAGAATATTTCAATTTGTGGCGAACAATGCTATTCTCTGCGCAAGCATATTGAAATTAAGTTTTCGATCATTAATTATTTATCATTTTTCTTAAAGACACGGTACATGTAATTTAAGTTTAATGATTTAGTTTAACAATTAATAATACAGTTGAGTATCATATATTTTAAGGTACGGTACGAGACATAGACACATAAGAATACGGATTGGCATGTTAAAAAGAGTATCTCGTGTATTAAGGGCAAGTGGTATATTTATTTAAACGAAAAGCAACAATTCATACCTGATACTGGCGTATCAAAAAGAAAGATTGTATATTCCGTCTGTATATTGTTAACAGTGTTATAAAACGTTCTGAAGGCAAAACATCGATTCATTTGACTAATTTTAATTAATCTATTAATATACTCGTTTTATATATTTAATATACACATACAATGTATATATTGCGGTATAACCATATTTTACAAGTACATATATTTTTTACTTATCACAATGTTTTTCAATCTCTGACTGTTCACTACCATGTTAATAAATACAGTTTTATTAACGTATGAGATGAATACACGTCAATGATTAACATGTTGTATAGTACAAATAACTTTTTTGCATTATTTAATCAGCAGTAACTTTGAATATTACATTTTGAACATATTAACACTTTATGTGCGGGGCGTTTAGACGTGCACTTTGCGTATAACGCGGGCAACTTTTGACGTTTCAATGAAATGTATACGCTTTACTAAAATATTAATAACATCATAAGTATAGATCGGATTTGAAAATATTCAGCAGTCTGTTTTTAAGGGTTAACCAAATGTAAAGGTGTGAACGCATAGTGACCCATACATACGGAATGACGTATTGTTCCTAAAGTGTTAATCACCTGACCGCTACACATACCAAACAAATTTCTAATTGCATCGTTCCATATCACCATTAACCCGGATCACCTACAAAACGCCAAAAATTAAACTCTTCAATAACTCTCCTTATAGGAATACCGAAAAATCAGACGAACCCCTCGACCCCGAAAAACCCGCCGAGAAATCCATAAAAAAGACGGACAACGACGAAGAATCGCCCACGACCAAATCTAGGTTCCTACGAGCACCACTTTCACCACTAACCCTTTTAACCCACATTTCTCAATTCCCCAAAAAATCTGAATATTTACTTCCACAGATACATCACCATCCAACGCTTCCGCAGCACAACGCCCAAGTCTCCCGAGCAATCACCCGAAAGCGACATCAACACCGTCGTCCTTGAATCCACCACCGAAGCCATCGCCACAACAACAGAAAAACCGGAAGAAACCACCCTGGCTCCGATCTCAACTCCCAGCCCATCGCCTTCAACCGAAGCCACACTCGTAACTCAGGAGACCACCGAGAGTCCTATTACCCTCGAAATCTCTTCGACCGAAGGCGTGAGACTCGTCGAAGATTCCGCGACGGAAATTCTCCTGACGACCGCGCCCGCCAGTTCAAGTCAGTTCGGTACTCCGTCCTCGACGACCGCCAGACTAACCGTGGCGACCGTTTCTCAACCGCGTCCTTTCGGATTCACGCGAAGAAGTAAGCCGGAAGCGACGACCCCCGCCACGCAACCGTCGACCTCCACCACCGAACAGAGGTCAAAGGTGAGTATAACGCCGCGCAACTTCGCGTTTCTGGTAGGACGTAACCGTGTGCGGCCGAGGACGGAAAGTCCGGGCGAGGAGAGGACGAAATCGAAGGTGAACGACGATGAAGAGAAGAGAGAGACCCCCACGACGACGACTGAGGGTCCCATCGGTCAGAGGTCCAGGCCGAGGTATCGGGGGACCAGCAAGTATACGCCACCGACCGGAAGCCCGAAAGTTGAAGAAGTGAAAGAGTCGGGTGGGATCAGGGGCCGCGCCAGGATAAGACAAGCGACATCTTTGATTTCGAGTTCGACTTCAACGACAACTTCGACAACAACGACGCCCAGAGCGGAGAGAAGAAGGTTTAGGAGACCGAACGGACGAACGGCGCCGATTTTGAGCACGGAGGCGACGAAGAATAATGAGTTGGAGGATAGTCCCATCATTAGGATACATCAGGGACTGCCGAAGCGCGTTCCTGGGCAAAGAGCGAGGAGCAAGGTTGAGGAGAAGAGTGTGGTGGCGAAGGAGGAGGAGAAGGGGATCACGAACATCAGGGTTTTTAAGAGACCCGGGGCGAGCGTGAATAGGGAGCTGTATGATCGGTCGAGATTTAATAGGAAGAAGAATGAGGATGAGACGGTGTTGAATGAGGTGCGGCAGATTGGGGTGGAGGGAAAGAATAAGGATGAGACTTTGATTGCGACTGCGACGAGTTCTAGTATTTTGAAGGGACGGGAAGAAAGTACGAGTTTAGAGAGTACGGTGAGGGATGAAAGATTGTCTACTGATGCGCAGGAGAATGAGATCGATGATACTGTGCGAAGTACGACGGAGATGTATGAAAGTACAGATTCGACTGTTGTGTGGATTCGTTGACTAATAGTTGGACCACTGCTGGGTATACGGTGATTACAGAAACTGTGTCAGAAGGAGATGTTACTTCTGATGTTTATGAGAGTACGGTTAATGATGATACTGATAGTACGAAAGTCACTCAATATAGTAGCGATCAAACTACTGAACTCACCCCTGCTGCCAGTACAGAAGTCGATGATTATTACTCTACCAAGAATTGGATTGAGGACACGGAAGTTAATGACGTTGACTCGAAGAATTCTGAAAATGTCACGGAAACGGTGGCTGATCGAAGTGTGGCGCCTAGAAGAAGAAAGGTTTTGGTTAGAAGAAGACCGGTGACGGCAAGCTTAGAAACAATTACGGGAACAGTAACTACTACTCCTATGGTACCTACGACTACAGTGATTAATGCCGAAACATCGAGCACTGTACAGAATGTTGTCGAGAAAGATGAAGAAATTAAGCGACCCATTCGTCGGCGGAAAGTTATTCGTCGTTTGCGACCGGTACAAACTTCAGAGAATGTTTCCGAAGAAGGAAAACACGATACAGAAACAACTACTGCCTACTTAAAATCCATTTCTGACAATCTTCTCGAAGCGTTTACAAGTGTCACGGAAGTTCCTACTGAATTTACGACTAACAAAGAATTTGATTCTTTTAGTACAACGGAATTACCGACAACGTCAGATGACGAAACTAAAAATACTGAATCAATGTCGACTACAGAATCATCTGTGACGAGCGATTCGTTTACAACAGAAACAAGTATGCCTAATTTGTCAACCTTGCCCCGGGCCACTGAATTTGACCCAACAGAATCGACGCTAACCGAACAAGCAACGCAAGCACTTACCACAGGAACTCAAAGTACCACGAGTTCCGATACTTCGTTTTACTTTAGTAGATCAAGGGGTTCTGACTCCCGATACGTTCGAAAGAAGTTCATCCGAAAACGTCCGCTTTCCTCGGCAGAAATCGTAAGTACCCGATCCGCCACGAGGGATGCTTTACCAGCACCTACAACCGAAAGAAACTTCGAAGCTCTCTCGAAAAGAAGGAAAAGTCTCTTCATTCGCCGCCGACCTGTTTCTTCGACGACGACCCGAACTACCGAAGCCGTAGAAGATTTTATCCAAGAAGACGAAATAGACGATGTCGAAATAGACGATCCTTACGAAACCGAAGGCCGGCAAATAGCCGACGACACGAAGATAAGTCCGGTAGAAAATGGCCCGGTTCTGAATTATTCCGTTATAAAGAGCGATTCTGACGAATTTTGGCGACACTACACAACTGCGTCGACACCTTCTTCAATACCACACACATACATCGAAAACAATCAAGACTTAAACCCCCACGACCGAGACTATTTCGAGGAACCTGAGGAAAACCTCGAACATAATCCAGACGACGAAGACGTGGATGAGTTTGACGACAATGACGAAACGAAAGAAAAGGTTGAGTCGAGCGAGCATCAGCCTTCGTCTACCAATAGAAAACCTGAATTAAGGCCGAGATACAAAGTTCCTGAATCTCTGCGAAGATTGGCTACTGCCAGTACTGAAGCGAGCTCGACTGTAGGGAGAAAATTCCTGTCGGATTCTGCGCCCGAAGAATCGGAAGAATATCCGGAAACGAATGATGCGCGGTTGAGATTTTTGAGCTTTCGACAACCGAGGACCAGATATCGACATAATGAGAATGAAACGCAAACGACTCCGAAGATGACGACGCAGTATACGGAATATTTTACGTTGACCGAGCCCACGTTGAAGGCGAGGCTTTTGTCCAGAAATCAAGGAATCGCAGAAGCCGATGTTACGGAAACTCCGTATCCAAATACTGAAGTTGTTACGCCGGGAAATAGGGTTTCGGGAAGAAAATCTGCATTCGTTACGGATGCAGGTGCTACAGAAACCGAAATTCCGACGAGTACCGAAAGTCCGATATTGTTGAGGTCGCGTTTTTTGTCGAAGAGACCAATTGAAACTGCAGAGACTACAGAAAGTGCAGGTTTTGGGAACACTGAACCGTTAAGTCGCTTAAGTGTGAAGCCTGACGAAGTTAAGGAACCTAGTAGTACTGAAACTGAAGTTCCACAGACCACTGAATCAATTACTTCATTCAAGATACGTTATTTATCACGTAGACCAAGTGACGTTCTTGAAACTACTTTTGCCGTGACTGAAATCCCACGAAACACCGAATCCATCAATTCGTTTCGTACTCGTTACTTATCGCGCAAACCCATCGAAAGTACGGAACCTAGTATCGTAGAAACAGAAATTCCCCAGTCTACGGAACCTTCAACAACGTCGAGTATACGAAATCGTTACTTGTCAAGAAGAATAACGATTCCTGATACCACCGAAAGCATTACTTTTCACACGGAGCCATACTCTATAACGTCAGGACTCCGAAGTCGTTACTTATCGAAAAGACCGACCGAACCACAAACGACCGAAACTCCAGTCTTCTCCAATGCGGACTCCATAACTCCGTCAATACGCGCACGTTATTTGTCGAAACGACCAATTCCAGAACCCCCGAGTACCGAACCCTTCAGTTCGACAACCGAAGCCTTCAAACCAACATCGCGGCTGCGCTTCTACACAAAACGTCCGACGTCTTCGACAGAAGCAACCGTTACCGAAACGTTGATCCCTGCGAAAAAGTTTGATTACGTAGCAGACGCCCATCATCGAAGACAGCAGTCTTTAAGAACGACCGCACGACCCCATAAAGCCAACACCACGGAACCATCGACAAACGATCAAGATGAGAATCCGGAAGATAATATCGTCGATGACAATATTTCGTTGGATTTCACAACTTCAAAGCCCACGAAACCACAAGTGACGAGACTTGTGACATCCGTCGCTGAGTCTGGAACGACGGAGAGGCAGAAGATTCTGATAAAGACGAAGTATTCGTCGCTGACGTCGACCACTAGAATCCCTGTACAAAATGGCGGACGGGTTCTGTACCCGTCTACAACGCCAAGTGGGTATGAAACGTTGGAAAAGTCGCCGGATTCTGGGGAAGCCGATGATGAGTCGATTAACGAAATTAGACAAAGTGTCGAGAGATCGACACTGCCGATTGAGAGCGAATTTTCGTATAGAGGGCGGAGAAGATTCACGACCGAGTCTCATGAGAGTTCGACGATTGAGATAGAATCGGTTTTTAGTAACTTGATCAGAGGAGCGAGGGAATATAAACCAGAGACGGCGGAATGAGTTCATGTAACTCGAGAGCATAATGTTATACACGACTGTCGCTAGATATTATTCAAACGCCAACATATGTACATAATACGATTTACGCATAGATACGAAAGCTAATTAAGGAAGCCATTTTAATGCTCCGCAACTGGAAAAGTTATTGTTAACTATTGATATAGACGACTGTACATACGACGATTAGTAATAAATGAACCTAAGACGTAAACCACGGATCTGCCAACGCACGAACGAGGAAGACGATTAGGAATTTGCATCTAATTCCACATAAAGTCATCGTCCACCAATAATCATTGTCATTAATTCGACTCATCTCGCTAACATCCGAGTTCCTTCGTTTCCGTGAAGGAAATTCTAACGGTCGACGTGTCATTGCGAATCATCAAACATGCTTCCACCGCCAAAATAACTCAGGACCGATCACCATCACTGACATCATTCACCGCAAAAGCGAACGTGAGATGAACGACGTGAGTCCCAAGGTTCTGAAGCATTTCTCGTCCAATCTCTCTCTCTTCCGGCAACCAGAGCGAAGATCGAAAAACGTCGGATGAAGAAGAAGGAATTCGAGATGCGAAAGAGAGAAGGGACGAGAATCGCCTCGTGGACGGTCGATTTTAAGTCGTCACACCTTCTGATTTTCAGGTTGCCGACTTCAAGGAAGCACCGAGGCTACCGACCCTCAAGGAACTCGTCGGTTTTCCTACAAATGACCGAACTGCGAGTTTCCGCTTGAACTTAGTCTCCGAGGACGGCGAAGATTCGAAGGAGTCGCCGGAAAAGTTGGAAAAGTCGGAAAACTCGGAAGGGTTGAATCAAGAGGAGACCGGCTTGAACTTCGAACTGCACAGACCAAGCGAATCGGCAAAAATCTCGAATAATCGCATCGAAAAGAAACAGTCGCAAGAAACGTTCGCAGAATTAAACGAAGCAGAGCGCGATGCGAATTTTAAAGTGGACAAATTCGGTAAATTTTCCGAACGTTTCGAGGACGATAAAAGCGAAGAAGATTCTTTGCCGCGTAAGAGTAAAAAACATTACGAACAGGTGGTGAAAAATAACGATATCGATGACGAGAATTTAAACAGAAGAAAGTCTAGGCTTGGTTACGCTAGATCTTTGGATGGCGACGTAAAACCTACGACGATGCGTGGGGTGCCTTTGGAAGTTTTAACGGCAAAAGCTGCGCTGCGTGGATTTTACGTGACGAAAGGTGAAATTGAAAGAGTTGAAACTACGACGAGGATTAGTTCGGAGGATTTGATTGGGGTGACTGAATCTCCGGTGACGGAAGAAAATAGTTTTGAAACAACGACTGCGGAAGTTGTGACACCTGCTCAAACGTCTACGGATTCTAATACGTCTACTCAAATGCCTACGGAATCTAATACGTCTATTAAGACGTCTACGGATTCTAATACGTCTACTCAAACATCTACGGTTTATAATACAAGCAACGATATTAATTCTACCACTGAAGATGTATTAACAAAACTCAACAGAACAAGAACAACATCAAGCAACTTGGATTCAACGATTCCTTTAACGGAGTCAAGTACTGTTGGAATTTCAATGAATGAAAGACCAATTGATGGATTTAACAATGCGCAAGAAACGACCACTGACTATTTTTCTGAAAACGTTAGTCCTGGAGAGGATCAATTTGCAAGGGGTTCTTCAGTGATAACTTCATTCGCAACGACAACAATTCCTAAAACGACCGTACCTCTTACCACAACTACTGAAAGTGAACAGAATTTGCAGGTAACAAATTCTTTAGAAACATCCAGTGCTTTATCTAGTACGGTATCAGCAGATTACACTGAAAGCGTCACTGAAAGCATAACTCAAAGTGTAACTCAAAATCCGGTGGAAAGTACGTTTACATCAAGAGGGAGAAATCGTGGAAGGATTAGAAACAGAACGAGATCGACAACTAGTTCTTACTTTGACGATCAAAGCATCAGTCGTGTTTCTACAAACGTAAATAGAAGCAGAGGAAGAAATCATCGCAGAACTACAACTTCAACTACGACAGAATCAGTTGAAGTGTTAAATTATCCAACGACGATGCAAATGAGAATTTCTTCTGATCCATCTGCTGAAACTAGTAAAACAACAGAAGTTTCGCGATATGAAACAACAGAACATGTCTCCTCGACAGAATCAGTTGAAGTCTTAAACTATCCAACGACGATGCAAATGAGAATTTCTTCTGATCCATCTGCTGAAACTAGTATAATAAAAGAAGTTTCACAATACGACACAACAGAACATGTTTCAACAGGCAGTTTATCGAGTTTAACAACGTTTATGCCTGCAAGTGTACTGAAATCCACATCAGCAACACAGGAAACTACAATAACTAATTCTTCTAATGATAAAAATGCGGTCGCAGATCATACTGACGCAATTTCTACGGTAGATCCTGAAAATGTTGATTCTTCCGATAATAATGCATCTACTGAATTTGATGGGCAGTTGGGCGATATTTCCTTAGGAATTAGAAATATTCCCGAAAAGACGATTTCAATTTCTGCAGAAACGACTCCAATATCGGTGACTTTAAAGGAAGCTCCGAAAACAAATACTTTTGATGCTCCTAGTGACAATGTCCAGAGTGTCTCTCAAGTTATGGACGTCCCAGAAATAACAACGGAAAAAGCATTTCCTGATACAACAAAAACAAATGTCGATGTTTCTGACGGAAATACCGAAAGTACCTCAGAAATGACAGAAAAGGTGACGCTTCCCGAAACAATCGCACCAGTATTCCCTACAGAAACAATGCCTACATCAATAACTTCAGAAAACACAGAAGTTAAACTTCCGCCCACTCAATTATTACCCAAAACAACAGAAATTCCTGAAACAACACAGACAAAAACGGAAGAAGGTACTTCTGTGGTAACAACTGAGAAAGAAATGAATACCGTGCCATCAAAACCGACTGTAACTTCTGAATCGTCAAAGCAAACAATGCAAACGACAGTAAAAGAAGTTATTAACGACCCAACAACGCAAACGACAGTGAAAGACTTCATTAATGAACCAACAACGCAAACGACAGTGAAAGACTTCATTAACGAACCAACAACGCAAACGACAGTGAAAGAGTCAACAGAACCAACTACCACTCCGAAAAGAGTCGACAATCTCGATCCCTCGCGACTGAAGCAAAGTCGCCGTCGTCAAAAAATTCGCCTGAACCAAGCCACTCGCGATTTCGGCCGGAAGCCATCGCGACGTACCGAAATACAGCGTCAACGGACTCATAAATATTCTGAAACGTCGTTAGAACGTGAGATTGGAACCAGATTCCACCCACGTCGTCGTGGAAACATAGTTTTTCGCGGCCGAAGACCAAACGTTGCTTCCACCACGACATCAGAGGTGCAAAACGGAAGAACCGACTCGGGCGAATTGTCTGCTTCGAGAGAAGAATCGAGGAACGAAGAAACGGGCGGACGGAATGGGCGGAGAAAAGTTGTGGTGAAGAAAATCAAGACGAAAAGTGACGAGGAGGAGTCTGCAGAAGGCAAGGATCAGGAGGAACAGGAAACGACGAAGTTTCCGGTTCAGCAGCTGCCTCCGGCAAATATCGAGCGAGCCGTTGACGAGGTCAGTGTCAACTTACCAAATCCAGCCTAAAGTCGTGTAATTACGGAACGCATTTGCCAAGTTAATAACGAGTTACCTGCGAAGCTATTCGCAGCTTTAAAAAAAAAGAAATAGAAAAGCCAGCCGAATGCCTGCCTCTCTTCGCCTGCTGATGGAATGCCTAAATCATAACCACCCCTGCTAAAAATCGGAAAGGTGCGAGTCATCCTATCATGCTGCTAACCAACAAAAAAAAAACACACAGACTCGACGGAGGCAAACGAGTCTGGGGAGAGGAACAAATATCGGCTAATAGAAAGTAATAGAAACGTAACAGAACATAGAGGCCTGCCTGAGGGAACGGGACGCCGGAAAATATGAACATAAAATAAAACATGGGATTTGGATGGAAAACGGAAAGCGACCTGCAAGCCTGAAAGCCTGTTCACCGCCATAAAAGCAAAAAAAAATCTGCAAACGCTCGCATCTCCGCGTCTACTTCTGTGACTCTTCCTCCTACATTAATGTTTTTTTTTTTACCACATCGTATTAACAAATTTACTCTAAGCTGTTTTTTATATCTACGCACGTCTATAGCAGCGCGCCGATTTATTGCCTGCGCTTCAATTTACAAATTTACTCTGTTCGTCTACAAGGTCTGTCTTTATTTAATAACGCTTGCGCCAACGGTCCTCGGGACGAATTAATAATTTTAACCATTTTTTTTTTATTTTTCCACAATTGCGGCGAGATAGTTTCGTTTGATCTATGAGCTTGTTTTTATTATTTCTCTTTACTTCCTGTCTCATTCTCCACTCGCCATTACTCGTCGCTTCTTACGTATTGTTTCGGATTCTGACATACCGTCTTGTATATTGTTCATCGTCGACGCCTGATCGTTTAGCTTCCGTTTGACTGTGTGTGCTAGGATGTGTGCGCTAGGCTGTGTGCAGTCTATGTATGTTATCATTTGTATTTGAGCGGATTAATCGATGGGCAGGTGAATCTTTCGAAGAGCACCGGACTGCCTACAAGAAAACCGGGAAGCTTACTCGCTAATCGACTAAGGAAACCGACTCCTGCTACTCTCACGACGAGTAAATTGCCAAGCACGGTGGCTGGACATCGGAAAACGCGTCCAAGTGAGACTACGTTGCCAACAACGATCGTGGAAGAAGGTGAGTTTAAACGATTTCCGAGTAAATTATTAACACGTTCCGTGCCGCGTGTACCACCGGTGGTTCACGTTAAACTTGACCTTCAAGTCACGTGTACCACCGGTGGTGTTTTTGATTTTTTTTCAGAAAAATAAAACATGCACCGGTGGTACACTCAGACATATTTATGTAATGCGCGGAAAATATATGTTTATAACAAAGCTAATTCTACAAAAAAATATTTCTATTATAAGATTGAGACATTATACAAAATGCAATATAGAACGGAGCGTACAAGTTTGTTTAATTTTTATATTTACAGTAATTAATAATTACATGTAATGGTTTGTTTTGTTAAAGCAAAAGATACATAAAAGCGGCTTTATCGGGAAACTGCTACAAAGCATCATTACTCTTATAGTTTCTAGTGTTTTTACGTACTTTTTGGAAAATATTTTGTGTTCCTCGTTTTTTACTTAAAACAAATTCGAATGTAGCATGTTCTTTACTAGATGATATGTTTCGAACAGACTGATTTTTACAATCAGACTGATCGCAGCGCGCCGTGTACCACAAGTGGTACACGATGTAATAACTACTCTAAATAACGTAACTGATTATCGATTGACGACATAATGAAATATTGTGTGATAATGGACGTGGAACGGAACGTGTTAAAAAGTGGGAAAAATGCAAATGTTCAAATCGTGTTTCGGCGCGGTAAACATAGTATTTTACGTGATGTAATACTTTACGGTCAATTTAAAATATATAAAGATCCACTTTTTATATTTCTGTCAAACGGATGATCAAGTTAACACATTGTTGACCGGTCACGAGTTAACTCGTATTTGCACTTGCGTCGGCTATTTTAACTTTTGAAACGCAGGGCAATATAGAATATAGCAAAACTTTGTTCATTGTGTTCAATCGCGTCTGCTTTATTATAAAAAAGTATACTTTTCTTGGTACTGAGACTTTTATTACAATTCTAGTGTTATTATAGAAAGTGTCAAGAACGAAGGAACGTGACGGTGAAGCATTTTTCAATCAATTATACGTGAATACTTTATATAGTCGCCCGAGTAATTTTTAAATAAGTTGTAGTCATTTGAAAAATGATTATTGAACATGAGATAACAAGGGCATAATCTAGCTCTTTAAAAGGAAAGCGCAACGAAACAACATATATGTGCAAAACCTCTTGTCTAGATCTACGCGTAAATGACTGCTGTAATCAATTTGAGTAATGAAACAATACAGTCTGTAGGAATTTTAAATTATAATAATAATATATACAAAACTGTACCATAGAAGTGACTTCAAACTATACCCAAAACTCAATTATTTCTATTTTAAACCGCTTGAAGAATCAAACGGTATATTCTGCAGAAACTCTAAATTATAATAACAACAACATATCCAGAACCGTACCATAGAAGAGACACCAGACTATACCCAAAACCGTATAATTTTTATTTTAGACCGCTTTAAGAATGAAATGGTATTTTTTGCAGAAACTCTAAATTATAATAATAATGTATACAGAACTATAACACAGACAAAACATTGGACTATACCAAAGCCGTCTAATTTTTGTTTTTGACCGCTTGAAAAATTAAACGGTATATTCTGCAGGAATTCTAAATTATAATAATAACGTTTACAGAACTATAATACAAACAAAACATTGGAGTACACCCAATACCGTATAATTTATATTTTAGACCGTTTGGCGAATCAAACGGTATATTCTGCAGAAACTTTCTATGATAATGTATACACAAATATACACAGACAAAACATTGGACTGTACCCAATACCGTATAATTGTTATTTTAGACTCCCTGAACTGCCGTTCGATACATTTTACAGCAACTCTAAATTATAGTAATAACATATCCAGAACCGTACCATAGAAGAGGCAGTAAACTGTACCCAAAGCGGTATAATTTCTATTTGAGATCCCCTGAATTGTCAAATGATACATTTCACAGAAACTCTAAATTCTAATAATACCATATCTAGAACCGTATCATAAAAGAGATACTATATTATACCCGAAGCCGTTTAATTTTCATTTTAGACTCCTTGAATTGTCAAACGATACATTTCACGGAAACCCTAATTTACAATAATAACATACCCAAAACCGTACCATAAAAGAGACACTATACTATACCCAAAGTCGTACAATTTTTATTTTAAGTCGCTTGAAGAATCAAACGGTTTATTCTGCCGAAACTCTAAATTATAAGAATAATATATACAGAACTATAACACAGATAAAACATTGGACTATACTCAATACCGATACATCACTCGATACATTTCACAGAAACTAAATTATAATAATAACATATCTAGAACCGTACCACATAAGAGACCCCATACTATATCCAAAATCGTATAATTTTTATTTTAGACCGCTTGAACAATCAAACGGTTTGTTCTGCAAAAACTCTAAATTATAAGAATAATATATATGTACAGAACTATACCATAGACAAAACGTTGGACTATACCCAATACCGTTACATCGCTCGATACATTTCACAGAAACTAAATAATAATAATAACATATCCAGAATCGTACCATAGAAGAGACACCATACTATATCCAAAACCGTATTATTTCTATTTTAGACCCTCTGAGCAACCAAACCGAAGCACCGTCGCCTGGAAAAGAAAACGACGAGAAAGCGGAAGTGGATCAGAGTAGTCGAGCTCAAGAGCTTGCCGTAACTCTGGCCGATCCTCCTTCAGGCTCGTCATCATCTCATGGCTCGTCCGACACGGGTACACTATACTTGCTAGACAGCTTATCGCCCGAGTTTTTAATCTTTGTAGTCTAAACGCCTCGTTCAAGCAGCCCGCAATTGCAAAAGCATTCCTTCTCTCGACGCAATCCATTCTGGGGATAACAAAAACTGCGAAATCTCGAGTCCACGACAGACAGGAGCTTGAGATATTTGTGCTGTCACGTCTTTTCAATTATGACTAATCACGAAGTGTTAAACACATCTTCTTTCACAGCTAATATATCGATATTCGTCATCCATCGAGCAGCGACTTTGACTCGTCGGCGAACACGTTCTAATGGTTCTTATCTTCATGTGGTTCTTATCCTCACTTATCAATTGATTACTTCTTCGCCCACTGTTACTAACACATTAACTGCAATGTCGGCTATATTTTTCACTCTTGGTCCACACGTTTCGGCGGAAAACTCCAGAACTACTGTGAATTCCTCTGCGCGGTTGAGATTTAGCGAGTCTGTTTGCACTCTTTCTTCAAAAGGGAATGTTCACTGAAGAACTCACATTTTCTTTCTTTATTTGCACCATTTTCCGCACATTTCAGCCCCAATCTCCGAAACTGCTGCGAAACTTGGAGCGCGATTCACGTTTCTCTGAATTATTTTGAACGCCACGTGATCTATTAAAAAAGCAAGATCAGAGAAATCATCTATTTTTCACAGGTCCCTCATGTCTATACGGTTAATCATAAAGTGTGAGCTATATACAACGTTTTAATGATATATTTATGATCTTTTGCACATAATTATGGGCAAAAATCGCCGTTTCTCGAAAATTGTTGAGGACTTAATGAGTCGAATGTAATCATATTATCAATATAAATTAGCTTTTATCGAGTATTATTTTACGTATTTTTGGTTTTACTTCAAAAAAATAATCCTTTACGATCGTTCCAACTCAGTCTACTTATGATATTCCTATATTTTTTCTCGGTAAAATCTTCAAATCTTTGTTAGGTATTACTTCAAATGATCTTTCGTTAGGTATCACTTCAGACTGCCCTTGTAGGGTAAAGTATACAGTGATTGATCGCTTAAGAATAGTGATTGAATGAAAGGCGTATAACTTAAACGTGTAATGTTGCATTCATTATTTTTTAGCATATTAGGACAGAAAAATGTTGTAAGAACACGTTCAGCCTGCAACGAAACAGAAACAAAATTTTATTTATTAATAACACAGCCAAACATTTAATATTGGCAATTAATAGTGATTGACCGCAGAAATTACAGTCATTGACCGTCTTATTTACAGTTATTGACCACCTTGTAAACTTGTGAGAAATGAGAAATATTTAAGCGGTTAGCTTTACAGTATTACCTTTAAATGTTATCGAATATAATTTTCGACGGTAGCACTGCGCTGAAACATATCAGCATGTTGAAATAAAAGCGCGAAAATGAAATACGTATGCCACCAATGCGACACAGTGCGCCTTTTAGTTATGCTTATTAAAAAAAAAAAAAAGGAACGCTAAAGATAGAAGCCTGTGGATATCATGACAACCGTAAACAAAACGGTTTCCATGCAGCATACGGATATTGATTACAATGATTTTTACGCGATTAAACTGATTAAGAAGTAACATCTACCTTAAATTTTCAAAAAATCGAAAAAAATTCTTTTTGCCTGAAATGATACTTTAAAGTCTTAAAAATAAAGTGCAATTTATCTTATAGACGAAAATATTTTTTAAAGTAGGCTTGAAAGAACTCTGTATTAACTGTACAAAAACTGAAAATACGAAGTAACCCTAGTTTTTAATTAATTTAACTGACTCAAAAAATCCCAAGCAGCCCTTAATGTAGAAGGACACCTATATGGTGCAGGCATTGCAGAATAATCGTAAATATGGCAAAACTAGTAAAATCATATGAAATAACGTTACTCAATACTCTAAATGCATTTTTTTCGAAATTACGTTTCTCAAATTGGCTTGCAGCATAACTTAAACAAATTTTCTCCGATTCACTTGAAATGTTTACTGTAGCTGTTAAACTACATTCTCCAGAGAAGTACACATGATTTTTAAGATCGGTTAAAAACTTTCGTTATTATAAATATTTTTTCCACGCATTATTTGATGACAATTAGAACTTTTCTTCACATATTCGCCATTTCTACAAAAATCAATATTTTATCATGTATATGTGTACTGCTCTAGCAAATTTAATGTAGATTAAGAAAAAATTCTGCTTTTTTTGCTTAACGAAAGTGTACGCCACTTCTGCTACAAGCCGCGGAGGCCATTTCCAAAAATATATTTCTACTTCGAGAGCTCCAACGCCGCCATTTTAAAGTAAAAACATAAAAAGATTTTTTTTTGTACATTAACGTATGCAGATCAAACGACTTTAAATCAAATTTCGATATGTTATATCATGTAATTAAAAAAAAATCCTAAATTTACCCTATGTTTTTAGGCTTTAAGCTAGATGTTACCCTTTAAATCTATCAGTGGTCAATTACTGTCAAAATCCATTACCACGAATATGGTGATTGACCACCCTAGTACTATCGGATAATTACGATATTAGGAAACCGGGGCAGACACAAAACCTTCAGTGAGGTTATTCCATCACATACAAATCATATATTTTATTCAGAAATACTATATAGACTGGAAAATGATTACAAATTCAGCTGTCTTTTCTAAAAGATATCGTTAAGCACTTACCTCTTTCTCTCAAGAAATCTGTAACAATTCTTTCACATCGTGTTATTACCACGTTGACTGCCATGGTGGTCATCGGTGACCGGCGCAAAATGTCTCACGAAAAAATCAAAAAATACCCAATCGGTAGCATTTATAATGTTGCGAATACAATTAATATTAAATAGTGATTTGGTGTGTTTGGTCTCCGATATCTTCGCATTATTTTAATTTTTCACAATTCAATTATATGCTGTAGTAATTCGTCACGTTGCAGTTTCGATATAGTAAAATACGCACAGCAGTTAAAGTGTTAACACGTTGACTGCCAAGCATATTTTACTCTATTAGAACGGCGATGCTATGAAATACTACACCGTTCGAGTGAATTATGCAAAATGTATATAATGTGCAGATATTGGAGACCAAAGGGTCGCATCACTATTTTAATAACAACTGCGTTTATAAAATAATAATTGCTACCCATTGCGAATATTTTGGATCTTCACTAAAATCTCTTGCGTCGGTCACCGGTGACCGTCATGGCAATCAAAGTGTTAATCACAGGTAATCTACACAAGAATTCTGTATTGTAAGACGGTCACATACAGAATGTGCTTTAGACTGATATTCAAACAATGAAACCTATAGCGATCTTCAGATATTCTTTCATGAACGCAAAACGGTCAATCACTGCCTACTTTACCCCATGTGGAAAAAAAATACGACGACCAGCACTTAAAAACTGTCACTCCACGTGACAGGCAGTGCATTAACATTTAATGTGAAAGTGCATTAATGTTCATCGTTATCCATGCTCTACTAAATATTCAATCTCCCTCTATGTCTCTCTACACTACAAATCTTAATACTTGGTGTACTAATTCCACGTGACCGTGTCATCACCTCGAAACATTCGCTTCGGTGTCACTCTCGCAAAGCGCCATAATGATCCACAAGTCACTAACAGTTGACATTCTACAACCTAAGGTCCGTCTCGTCATCGTCTCGTCTAATCGAGCAATCATGGTACTTGTGCATTCCTGCAATTTACGCAAACCGTTTCGCACGTGTGCTTAGTCGCACTAATCGACGTCTTCTCTACATCTCTCTTCTTCTCTGCTCATTACTCTCCAATTTTCGCCTCTTCTTCATCACTGGGTGCCCATCCGCCTGCCACAGCGGGTCCGCTTCGAGATAATGACTAATTCGGTTAACCGACCAGGTCGAGGATCGTTGATAAAGGAATCGGTAAGACGCAGGATAAGTACGACCATAGCACCGCACACTACAGCGGTGAGACCAGTGAGAAATCGGCAAAAGCCACGCAAGGATAGGATCGTCGAGCACTCGACGAGCAGACCCAGAAGACCGCCTGTTGTTGATTACGATTACTATGAGGACGAAGAGGAGCCCATCGTTGGAAAGTCGACCTTTAATGGGAAGCTCTTTTTAACGAGTAAGGGAACGGTACGGTGCCTCGATCAGGGCAACTTCCCGCACCCGTTCTCCTGCAAAAAGTTCATTACTTGCGCGAGAATGGTGAACGGGCAGGTGATAGGGGCGGAGTACACGTGCCCTGATAAATTGTCCTTCGATCCTGTCGGCGGCATATGCAATTGGTCAGCCGGACTTGGATGCAAAGAGTAAGCTTAAGGACGCGAGATTTGGGCATTGCGATATTATGCGGCATTGGATTAGGAGGAAGAACCCTATAGGATGTGGGGGAAGGATAGGAGGAGGAAACTACGAAAAAGGAACCTCGGGAGACGTTACACCTTGAGGAGTGGGAAACCATGTAGCCATAATTAAGCGCGAATACGAAGAGCGGTGATATTATCGTTAAAAAAAGTCTCTTTGTGTAAATATATATTGCGATCCGTAGTGTAAATAGTGTTAAGATGTATTGATCGAATTAAAGCATGCGTCGCGTATCCGTATTCGCTGGGGGTTGTTTGCGAATAATAAGGGTGGGGTGGATGGAAAGTTTGGAATGGGATCCGAGATTTAATAGTGCGAGATATGCGACGCGTCGACAGTCAACAAATCGCATCGAAGTAATGTACTAAAGATTTTATATTTGGAATAAAAGTTTCATTGCAACTCTCCTAATTATGTGATTTCTTTCACTCAGTCAAGTCAAGCCAAACTTTGAATAGAGTAGTGTGTCATTTGTAATAACAAAACTCGTACTAAATTATGAAAATCGACAAAATTAATATAAGTTCCATTGCAAATCTCCTAATTATTCGATTTCTTCCACTCAGGCAAGTCAAGCCAAACTTTAACTAGATTAATGTGTCATTTGTAATAACAGAATTCGTACTAAATTATGAAAATCGACAAAATGAATATAAGTTCCATTGCAACTCTCCTAATTATGTGATTTCTTTCACTCAGGCAAGTCAAGCCAAACTTTGACTAGAGTAGTGTGTCATTCGTAATAACAGAACTCGTACTAAATTATGAAAATCGACAAAATTAATAGAAGTTCCACCACAACTCTCCTAATTATTTGATTTCTTTCACTCGGGCAAGTCAAGCCAAACTTTGACTATAGTAGTGTGTCATTTGTAATAACAGAATTCGTACTAAATTATGAAAATCGACAAAATTAATATAAATTTCATTGCAACTCTCCTAATTATCTCATTTCTTTCACTCAGCCAAGTCAAGCCAAACTTTGACTACAGTAGTGTTTCATTTATAATAACAGAACTCGTACTAAGTTATGAAAATCGACAAAATTAATATAAGTTCCATTGCAACTGTCCTAATTATCTGATTTCTTTCACTCAGGCAAGTCAAGCCAAACTTTGACTAGAGTAGTGTGTCATTTGTAATAACCGAACTCGTACTAAATTATGAAAATCGACAAAATTAATATAAGTTCCATTGCAACTCTCTAATTATCTGATTTCTTTCACTCAGTCAAGTCAAGCCAAACTTTGACTAGAGTAGTGTGTCATTCATAATAACAGAATTCGTACTAAATTATGAAAATCGACAAAATTAATATAATTTGCATTAGAACTCTCCGAATTATCTGATTCCTTTCACTTAATCAAGTCAAGCCAAACTTTGACTAGAGTAGTGTGTCATTTGTAATAACCGAATTCGTACTAAATTATGAAAATCGACAAAATTAATATCTATAGATTAAGTTAAACTGATTATCTGATTTCTTTCACTCAGTCATGGTAAGTTCTATGCTTAACACATTGGCGGCGGAAGGCATTAAACGAATAAAACGTGCCGAAGCATTATAAATCAAAACAACAATTATCTGCATTTATTTGCTTTTTGGTTATAACGGAACAGCTGCGTATACCCCGAATACGGTTTTATATAATTCGTCGAAAGATGGGCTTTACCCTGAAGGATGCAGTGAATAACAATTGTGCAGAATTATTATTAGTTAAGAAAATCAAAAAAGAACTCGATGTCGACAATGTTCGGATTCAAAGAAAAGAAACAAGGAAATGTGATATATTTTTTTATTTTGCTTACTGCATCTTCATAAGCGGCAATGTTTTAATGGCTACCACATTTAAAAACGTTTTTAGTATCATTAATAATTGCATCATTCAATTTTTTACAACAGATTTCGCTTAATAAATTTAAGAACAAGCCCTCGATCGGTTTCATAGTATACCGTCGACAATATGTTAACTGACGATATTCATTCTGATCAGTTAATTATTTACTTAAGTTGCTTATTAACCAGTAACGTTCCGCATAAGAATAAAATTAAAGCGGACAACCGATTTATTCGAACGTATAACACTAGAGAATATATGACAATGGCCAAAAATCTTTACTCACCGTTCTGTTGTAATATCATAGCTGCGGTCAAATGATCCCTTAGCAACAAACCATACCATACGGAACAAGCTAACCAATACGTAAGTATTGATAATGGCGCTACTGTTCTACAAGTATTATCCTGTTAGAAAACAACAACAATATGTCCCAATATAACGCAAAATAGATCCCTAATCATTAGGTAGTCAATATATCCCATATTTCCCGTAGAAATCAAATTTCTTAATCTTCAAATTGAGTAAAAAAAACAGTAAATAACAGTTTTAACTCCTTCGTGGCCATAGATGTATAAGCACGTCCGCATGTCCACTAAACTGGACACTAGAATTTACATCGAAACGTATTGCAGTAAGAACTGATGAACGGATTTTCTTATGACAGTTGTTTATGTGGGACCTCAGATACAGGATCCTCTAGTTGGCGGAGGAAGGTCACCTATGGTCCTCAATTATTATATTGATGTATCATAGGTGACGAGTTTATTGAATTGTGTTATTTTGGTTGCTAAAGAGGGAGTTGACGATAAGACGTAAAGACGAAACGGCGTAAAGGCAAAACGACGAAACGACGAAAGATTAGGAAATAAGACGAAAGTGTCTTCATTGTGTTGTTATTGTTTATAAATATTATACTATCTAGTTTCACGTATTAAATTCCTGCATTTATGAATTGGTTTCGAGAATGACTATGCGTAGGAAGCTTTAACACGTTGGCTGCCGTGTCATGCGTATTCGGGTGACGGCAAAAAATCTAATGAGGCCGCATCATCCGTATTGGGGTAACGTTTGTTTGAGTATTTACGGGGTTTGTTCGTAGGTACTTGGAAAGATATTTCGCAGGATATAATGAAACTGTTAAATTGCTGTGAAAGTAGCTTTAACCATTCGTCACTAGAGAAAAAATATTGGAAAAAGAAGAAATCATTTTTGAATCTCACACGCTCTCTTAGATACTTCGTTATAGAGGAAAAATGTTCAACTGAATGCATGTTCCGAAACGTTTTGATGTAAACGTGCTTATCTTCTGCTACGATATGAAACAACAGACCTAGTACAATTCTCCAATGTAGATTTTCAACTCGATGGAAATCCCTACGCATTTGGTACTAACCGTAATAATTTTCTACTACGATAAAAGACAATTGGCGCATGGTATAACAGCACGCGTGGCCTGTCGGAGGTTTTCTTATGAACTCGTGTGCCAGTCAACGTGTTAAATAGCAAGGTTGTGTATCTCTTTCAGCGAACGTAATTAATTCTTCCATATTAACCCTTTGCGCTCGACTGTTTCCTCTAAGGGGACACGAAGATACTTCGTTTTATTACTGAGGAAAATGTATACACAGAAAACGTTTGTTGAAATATTTGTTTCCTTAAGATTTTTCCGGGGAGTTACAAGTTAAGGCAATGAGATAGAATTACTAATCTGTGTGCTATTTAATATTTAGTAAATTCGTGGTCAATAAACTGAGAGGAGAATTCTAGCGACTGCAAGAACAACCTTCTATATATTCCTGCAATAGGCTGAGTGATAAACTACAAGTTATTGTATAAACATTGTATATGCTCGGAAGAAAAAATGACATGTGAAAGATCATAAACAAGGTATTACTGCGATATGTATTTGAATAAACCCACAATGCACATTGGTGAATGAACTATGACGCATTCGAAAAGAATAAGCTATAAAATTTCGATTTTGTTTCAACATAAATGTATCAGCAAAGTTGTATGTAAAACATAATTTGAGCAGAGTATTTTTTTCAAAACTATACCATTTTAAACGAAATGTTGCGCTATTCGCTACTTCGTGAACATGTCCGAGAGCAAAGGGTTAATAGTTTCAACCTAAGACCTAATCAATAGGCGATCCTCAACGAAACAATATTATAGTCTTTGAAAAATTCAAACTATTACGTTGATAATTAATTGCAGTTTTGACGCAAAAAAGAAAATAACTACCATCGCGACACACGTGTCACAATTATTTAGCAGCGTAAGTTTTAAGTACGAGCAAATCGAATGACCGTCGGCGTCCAATTATTTTCGAACTAGCATTGTAAACTTGACTCGTGCACGGCAAACAGTAATACAAATCGAGAACAAGAAGTTTGCTTACCACGTGTTAATAAAGATTCCCATTTCAATGAACATTGCGCGCGCGAAAACTGGTTTAAGGTTGAATAAAACCCGCGTAACTTTTACCTTCGAATCTGACGCATGGCGGCCGGGTAATTTCAAGATGGCCGCAAAGTGGGACAATAAACGGCATCACGTGATTGGTGGACCGCAGCTAAACTTTGACTAGAGTAGTGGGTCATTCGTAATAACAGAACTCATACTAAATTATAAAAATCGACCAAACTCATACTAAATTATGAAAACCGACAAAACTCATACTAAATTATGAAAATCGACAAAACTCATACTAAATTATGAAAATCGACAAAACTCATACTAAATTATAAAAATCGACAAAACTCATACTAAATTATGAAAATCGACAAAACTCATACTAAATTATGAAAATCGACAAAACTCATACTAAACTATGAAAATCGTAATGAATATCTATAAATTAAGGCAGCTAGTGATTATTGCATATAATACCGGACTCTTGTGTAAAATAACAAACAATGTAAAATAAATTAGACTTTGCCTCGTGATCTATGTTGCATAACAGATATTTGCATCGACTTGCAAGTTTTTACATTATGCACATCAAAATAAAATAACCTAAACAGAAGAAAACATCCTGAACCTGAATATAATATCCTACATCAAAATGAATTACAATTACAAGTAATAACAAATAACACACAAATTTGGGAGCTTACACAACAGGAAACATCGGTGGAACACAGTATTTTTTTTCAAAGATTTTTTTTATTTTACTTTCCCCGGTATTCTTGTTTTACAATATTACTTGTTATTAAACTAGTTTAAGGAGGATGAAATGGGCAAAACAAGTAGAATAGTTTCGATAATGTAATGCGATGCGAGACGACTGACGAGCGTTTTAAATAAAATTAATACAACAGTTACTTTAAATACAATAAAATTATAAGTATAAGAATTAATGTGTATACACTTGTAAGTAAAATGAGAATGTATACGCGTGGCATATGACACAATGAAAAAAAGACGGCATTATTCTGCGGTAGAACGAGCCCATGAAGAATAAAAGATGTAATTTCGTCAGAAATAAGATTCGCACACACGTCGATGTGCGCGTACGGGTATACGTGTTCCGGAATTGTTTTTCTTTATCTATAAATAATAATGCTTCCTCGATGTTGTTACACAATAATATTAATCGAGTGTACGGGTGTGTGTATATGTGTGTTTATGAAATAGCTTTGAGTGCGGGTGTGTGTGTGTTCGTTTTACAATATGTATACTGTCTCTCAAGTAGTTAACTCTTCGTTTCCAAGTTTCGACATTTCCTCGTCTCTCTCGGTAGGCCCAACACTTTGGAAAGCATAAGAGGAATGAGAAAAATCAAAGTAGTGAAACTCTCAAGAAAAACCGCGGTTAAAGACACGTTGTAAAGCAATTAAAGCCTCAACAGGAGAAAAAAAAGCGAAACAAAACTTACAGTATACGTTTGCTCTCTTTTTTTCGTTTTCATATCGATGAAAGTACTAATTTGCATTTCACACACGAGCATTCTTCCTCTCTCTCCCTCTCTTTCTCTCTCTTCCTCACATTGTTCTAGTCGTTGTTTTGTCAATGATTTGGGTATAATGATCTGAACGGCGAGTATGACCTGACTATAAATGGATAAGGCTGCGAGACAATAAGAATAGAGATTTGTGTGATCTAGAGAAGACGATCATGACACAAGAAATGGCAGCTGTTTCTTTGTTTTCTTTCTCTCGTTCGGAGTTCCTCACGTAATAGATCCTATATTACAAAGGTGGCCTTATCACTTGGCAAATATTTATAAAAATAAATACTTTGAAAAAGTGCTTTGTGTTACTACCGTAATTAGTATTCGGAACAATAAATAATCATTAAGTCAAATAAATAAATAATTTCTTCTCTTTAGCATCGTGGTTTCATTTTTTTTCTTCTTCGCGTACTCTTTAGTATAATGATTTACAAAGTATGCGCGACGATAATTGGCGACCGGCGGCGATTCTTCGTCCCTTAAAAAGTTTCGCTCTGAAGAGTTCGTGGTTGCCGCCGTTGTTTATAAAAAAAATATGAACGTTGTTCAACATTTTCTTTCTTTCTTTTTTTTTAGTCGAGCGTTGCGTTTTCTGGCATATCCTTTTCGGTGGAGAAAGTCGATCGATCGTTAACAGCTCGCGAAAAAGTTCGTCACTCCTTAATTATCAATCATCTAAATTTAATTATGAATCCTCTCTTTCCCTCGATATCTGCAGATACGTTGATCTCGATGGCTTTTAAATATTAAACTAAGCGCACATGTTTCCACGATCGCAAATGTATTTAAACGTCTGTAGAATTTGAATGATGAAAAATTCGAAATTGACGGTTGTTCATCTTACTAATGGTGTAGGTAATGAGAAATCTCAAGGATGCGGTTTTCGTTAGCCTGAAAAAGTGTAAATGCTCTTATATATTCCAAATATTGGAATAGCGTCGAGAGCCATCGAGATCGATGCACTCTCTCTTAGATACGGTGAAACGATCGTTTTCTTCTTTTATTTCTTTTAATATAAATCGTTCATAAGCACAGCTTTATTTGCTTTTTCCTTTTCTGGAACGCTTGCGAAAAGGAATTGTTTATTCGCTAATGTGTTTGAGTGTTAACGCTTCTAATTTCGTTTCTTTCTTAATCGTTTATATACATTTCGATTATTTTACCCCATTTTTCGACATAGGACTTTAATTGTTGGGAGAATAATTTAAGCGGGACACATAGCAAACGTTCTAGAAGAGCCTGTCGATTTTTGACGTACCACAACGGAGCTTGGCGTATTTAGCGTAAAAATTTGCGGCGACAGTTATGTAATTATTGTCAGTTAATAGTCTCTCAATTAAGTACAGGCCGTTCTTCTTCTTACGTTTGATATGTGACATTGTTTCATACGTTCATTTTGCTCTCTGCGACGGAGGTAGTCAACACAGAGATCAGAACTTATTAAATCGTTGATATCTTTCGTACACCTCAAAACGTTCACTTTACTTTGAAGCGATCCCTCTCAAGTTGCTTCCTTCCTTTTATACTACTAATAAACCGCCGACGTTTGTAAACGATAGGAGCTGCTTTTGTTACCCTTTAAATATTCCAAAGAACATTCAGTTAATGCGATACACGACACTGCCTTTTTGTACATGTACATGTGATTTAAACAGCATTTCCCACACTGGCTTGGCAATCTTACTGATGATACATATACACTTTCCCCTAGGCGACGAATATCCCGAATCGTACGGGTCACGCATAGCGGAGAGTGTACATACAAAGTAGACGAAATTACTCGATGGTCGGCTTATCGACCAATATGGGAATCAGCCAAGTTCTTCTTGAAATTTCGAAAGCGTTAGGTTTAGAGGTCCGATTCGCCGTACAGGGCGGTGGAAAAGGAACGGTAGTCCAGAGCGCCAGGCATGCCGTTGGGACCCTTGTATGGTGGCATTCGCTGGATGCAGTATTCAGCTTGATCCGGTGGCAACTCTCTCCTCAACTCGTCAGGTAGGATGTATGGCTGTAAGGTTAAATATTATGCACACCCGTCCTGATTCCATCGCATCAACTATCTTAACACTTTGACTGCCACGGTGGTCATCGGTGACCGGCGCAAAAGGTTTCACGAAAAATTCAAGAAATATCCAATCGGTCGCATTTATAATTTTGAAAATGCAATTAACACTTGGCATGCGGGCAACGTATTTTTATGTTTTTTGTAGTTTGTCACTGGAGCGCGGGTCACGTAAAAATACGTATTTAGTTGATTTGATGTTGTTAGTGGATATCCACCACAAATCTACTAAATACGTATAATTACATGAATGTGTGACATAATATGCGTGTTATTTGCGTTGCTAGGCAACGCTTTGCATTTTTTTCCCCATAAGTTATGATTGTTGAGTTACTTGGTCTTTTGCTGAGTTATTTCGTCTTCAATCGAATTCCTATCTCCAGAACGTATTTTGTCAATTTGAAGCTTCATTGTTTATTATTGATTACAAAATTGATCAAATGAGCCGTTGCGACAAAGGTAGTGATGAAGAAATATGCGCTGACAAATTATCGGACTTTTCGAATGATAGTGTAGAAAATTTTAAAAATTGTTTATTTTTATGATTTCGTAAAAATATCGTTTTTTTTGTTAAGTAATCATACAGTATATATTTAAGTGTGAAATAAAAAAAGTTTTGTTCATAAAAACGAAGTAGTTTTCGATTTACTGCGATTTTTCTGAATAACCAAACTTCCGCGCGATTCAAGAAAAAACCCCCGCTGCACGCGAAATTCGGCGGCGAAGTATGCCCGCATGCCAAGTGTTAATATTAAATAGTGATTCAATTCTTTGGTCTCCGATACCTTCGCATTATTTTCATTTTGCACAATTCAATCATATTCTGTAGTACTTCATCCCGTTGCGGTTTTAATATAGTAAAATACGCGTGGCAGTCAACGTGTTAACCACTTGCGCTACGATTTCATTTTCGGCTGCCGCGCTCTACAATATAACATGCCGGCGCAAAAGATTTTACTATAAATGCAAAAAATTCGCCATAAAACCTAGTAGCAGCTATTGATGTAGTAGCAGAGTCTATGTAAAAGACACGTCGTTTTTGCTTCTGCGACAAATGCCTATCGATGTGGTACAGTCAACCCTCCTATAACGCGGTTTCCATATAACGCGGAGCTGAAAATGCGACAGCCCTCTTATAACACGGTACTCTTACAGCGCGGTTTCCGTCAACAGCATCCCATAAGTTCCTTCCGCGTAGCCTAAGAATGACTCAAGTAACTAGATATGTTTATATAAACATGCCGGCTTATCTCACAGCCGTCTACGGCATCGGTTTTAGTCTTCTCAGAACTTTTATAATTGTTTTATCCCGGCAGTGGAAACCCATATGATGGAAAAAAATTTGTATTTCAAAGTTTTATTGGTTCTTGATAACGCTGGTTGTCACAACATAGAACTGGATCATCCAAATGTAAAAATTGTCTTCCTTCCTCCTAACTGCACGTCATTAATACAACCTTTGGACCAAGGAGTCAAACTTTAAAAATGTATTACACACGCCAAGTTTTCCAAACCATTTTCGACAGATTAGAAAGTAGTGAAAATAAAACTCTTACTCAAGTTTGGATGGAATTTTCTATTTTAGATTGTATTAGAACCGTGTCATCGGCTTGCGCGGAAATTAAACCATCAACGCTTAATGCGCGTTGGAAACCTCTTTTACCTCAAATGGTTCAAACGATACAAGATGATTCTACAATTTCACTCCCGGTTACAGAAATACTAAACATTGCTTCTCGTTTAAGCGATGAAGAATTTACAGCAAACGATCAGGATGTAAGAGAACTCGTACTCGGGGAAGAAACTTTAGATGAGGATGAACTGATGGATTTAATTGATGCACCCACCTCAAATCCATTGGTAAACGAAAATAAGGAAAACGAATGGGTGCCAAATGTCGATTTACAAGGTGTGAAAAAAGGGCTAAATTTGGGTAAAGAATTAGAACTGCATTTCATTCAAACTAATCATTCAACGGTGCGTAGCGCAAAGTTTAAAAGAGAGTTAAGAAATTACTTAGCTCCCTATAGAGAGGTTTTAGTGGAGTTCGAAAAAAAGCTATAATCGAAAACCAACGTGAAGATGAGCCAAGTGAGGAAGACATTTTGCCCATTAAAAGAAGACGAGTTAGGCGACTCATATCTGACAGCGAGGATGAGTGTTGAAAGATTACATAATTTTACAAAAGTCTTTCTTGTTTTTGTTGGAAAACAGTTTTTTAGTTTAGTTTTTGTATCATTTCTTTATAACTCTTCAATTCAATAAAAATAATTTATAATTTATCTTGTCCTTATTGGTCTCCATATAACGCGGTACGAATGATGTGATTTGTAGTAATTCTGCGTTTCTTATAGCGCGATTTCCATACAACGCGGTAGACGGTTTCCATAGAACGCGCTACGAATTAGCCTGGTTCGTATGGTTAAATCCGAGTTTCTTATAGCGCGGTTTCCATATAACGCGGTACGCACTCAGATTGTAAACAAATTAATATTAAAATAAAAAATAAAAAAATAAAACCAACTAAATCCTTATATGAAAAATATGAATGAAAAGAAATTATAAAAGACTTTCTTGATAAACCTATAGGATTTCTTGAACCATATATATGCAATACAATTAAATGAAATATAACAAAAAATAAATAATAAAAGGTAATAAAAAATGAAAAGAATAAAAACGATTTAAAGTTGCATTATTAATAGAAAACCCACCCCATAATCATTGAACTACTTCTAAACCAAAATAAGGAATAGCGGTACGCACTCACCGCGTTATAGGAAGGTTGACTCTATACATGTCGCTGGCGGCTTTGGAATAAAAGCACCTCGACGTGCGTGGCACGTCTTTATAGCGCAAGTGGTTGATACTGGGCAGAACGAAAACGACGAACATGAACTTACCTTGTCGCCGGCAAGAATACGGAAACTATCGATTACTTGCTCCGCCGTATCTGTGTCCGTGGATTCACGCGTCATGAAGTCAAGGAACGCGTCGAAGTGCACGTAACCTGAATTGTTCGGATCCACAATGGCTAAGATGCGCTGGAAATCGATATCTCCCTGCCTGTCCTTGCCAATTGAGTATCCTAAGGACACGAGGCAGGACTTGAACTCGTCTGGAGCCAGTCTGCCTGTCCTGTTCTTGTCGAAGTGATTGAAACTGCTTCGGAACTCACTCAGTTGTTCTTGCGTAATGCCCTATAATAACATTGGCAGGAATTGTAATCGACTGCATTTGTTCACAAATCAAATTCATTGAAAAACTAGAGTAACAAAAAATACGTACCTTCGAGTCTCTGGTGAGAATTTGATTTTCGACCTCATTGATGTTACGGTTGATAGAAGTCAGCAGCTGTTCCCAACCAACGCGCAATGTCTCCATTGTATATTGAGTGTAACGATTCTCGAAGATCATGCCTTCCTGGACGGCTTGGTGAATCTTCTCCAATTCTTCAAGATGGGCCTTGTATTGGTAGACGGCCTGTTCGTATTCCTTCAAACGGTGCAGTTGGTCCTCCAATGTTCCTTGAAGACCCATTCCAATCGCAGTGACAGCATCGAGTTGACGTTCTATCCATGGGCCAACAGCATTGGCCTTCTCAGCGAATTGTCGTCGCAACAATTCATTGTCTTTGCTAAGAGTTAAGGAACTTCAAGATTTCTGACCATGGAGGTTCATTAATGATTGAAACCTTTAATTATTCTAACATAGATTATTAACTCATTGTGCAACGCATACATGCATTTTTTTAATTCGCATTTATAAAATATTCATCCTCTTTCTTCGTTTAATACCAGCATTTATTGCAACAATGTCGCTATCATCACTAAGTTCACTTTCACTTGAAACGTTATTTGGTACATCAAATAAATCATCAAACAATAATTCATTTTGGCTTTCATTTTCTTCATTTTCATGAGACACGTTTGACTTTTTTAGAATTGGGGTTTATTTTGTGAAATAATTCAAAAACTGTTTCCTCACAAATTAAAATGCTATCATTCAAATAATAAAATGCACAATAATAAAATCTTTTATAAGATACGATAGACTAATGGACCGGACTCACTGATGTAATTGTGATACTGGCCGATTGTTTTCTACTGTTTCGACATTTCGACATTCATTTATTTCGCGAATCTTCTGTTATAAGCTCACGCAAGGCTTCGCTACCTTGGTATCGTAATAATAACAATATTATCATGTTTAACTCTTTTCGGACGCATGTCTGCTCTCAGACACCATACCCTTTTTGCCGTTCCGGTCGTATGTCTGCTTTCAGACACCAAAACATAAAACCGTACTAATCATATACTGTATTCATCCATGTATCAGTTTACAATTTATCTGCACAAATATAAATATCTAATGGATCTATTCACGAACTCATGCGACCTATTCAAGAATTCTTATCATTTGGAGATAACGAAATCCAGTGCGAACAAAAGCTGTTATTTCTCGCTCGACATGCAATACGCTGAGGTAAGCTGGAAAACTGCACATAAGGCGCCATTGCGAAGACGTAAGAAGTAAAGATTGTGCTGTATGTTCTAATAGAAAAATTAAGGGCGGAAGACGTCAAACAAATTATTTTTGCAGTACTTGCAGTCGAAAACCAGGACTGCACATTGGAGACTGTTTTAAAAAATTCCACACGTTGCAGAACTATAAAATATAATTTTTACAAAAAAAAAAAAAAAACATTAAAACATATTATTCTATAAACATATAAATAAAGTTATCATAAAAATTAATAAATCTTATTTATTCTACATAATCCTGCATGTTATGTATCACTGTGCTTTCAGCGGAAATTAATGCCGACCAGTATGATACCCATATCCAAATTAAATACGTCCGAAAAGAGTTAATTTCTCAACTCGTCAAGTCTCGTCACCCGACTTCAACGTTCGGTTTGCTAAAGACGAGATTTCTCGTGACCCGTACGCAATGAGTTAAGTATACGTTATATAGAATGTATAGTTGTATAAGGATACTCTGTTGTTTGCGAAGTTCTGCCTGCAATGTACCATCGCGTTGTGGCACCAATTGCCTGACATCGCTCCATTTCTTAGTGAGATCCAATGCTGTGAGAGTAGTGTACGGATTTTCAAGACCTCCAGGAATCTGGAACTGCTTAACAATGGACTCAACCTCGCGAACCAGACCGACAATGGAGTTGTACTCTTTATCGGCTTCGCCAAGAGTTGCCTTGAATGCAGCATGGGCATCCATCAAGCCTTGGATCTCTTCCATTGTATGAACAATGAACATATCCACGAGATCCTCCCTGGTGCCATCCAACCAGTTGTTGAATGGCTATAAATCATGGTAGATAAGTCTCATGCGAATTGAACGTAAATTTTGGCAAGGATGGCATTTATGTAGGTTGCTTAGTACTGTATATATGTATTGCGACACGTACCGCAGCTCGTTTGGCAAATTCCAAATGAAGAACATCAATCTTCTCCAATATACGCTCGGCTTCGTCAAGTGCTTGACGTCTACGTTGAGTTAAAGTACCCAAACGATCCCATTGGTCGCAAATACGCTGGCATCTCGCGTTAACAGAAGCGCTGTCATGATATTCAAGCGTACTGCAAGAGAATATTTCACATAAAATCACTGTATTTCTGCTGTATCTGGAGTTCTGTTCAGTACTGTGTAATTACTTCAATTCTTGAGCAATGGCTGCGATCTGTTCGACACGATCCTGATGGGCAGCAAGATCCGACTCAAAGGCCTCGTGCTTCTTCTTCAGAGCCTTTAACTCATTGAGCTTGCACTGACGGAAGTGTTGCGATGTGAGCATTTCCTCTTTGCCGGTGGTCCAATCCTCGTGGGCATCAGCTTTATGCTTGAACTTCTGAGCCAAATGCTCCAATCTCTCCAGACGCATCATTTCGGACAAGAGCCATTCCTCAAAGGACTTCTCCGCAAGTTCCAATCCTGAGATAGTCATTAAATTAAGTCTACAGAACTGTACGAATGATACTCCATACCCGGTGCAACTATATATTAGGGTGTCCCATAAGTTTCTTCCGCGCCACGCTATGAATGACTCTAACTGGCTATGTTTATATAAACATGCAGGCTTATCTCTTAGTCGTTTATGGCATCGGTTTCAGTCGTCCCAGAGCTCTTTTAGAGTACGTTTCGTTGGTGACAAAGTCTCTTTTAACATTTTTTCTACACCGTTCAATATGGAGAGCCAAAAGAAGCATTTGCGGCATGTTATGCTTCATTGCTTTAAAAAAGGCAATAGTGCAAAGGACATTGCAGGCGAGATTTGCACCGTTTACGGGAGTAGTGCTGCGACTATTAGGACCGTCCGCAATTGGTTTAAGAAATTTAGAGCTAGCAATTTCGAGTTTAAAGATGAAGACCGACGCGCCCCCCAGCAACGACGGATACGGACATTATCAAGACTGTGCTTGCTGAAAATCCGCGATACAGTGTGCGTGAGATAGTGGATGCCACTAACATTCCCAAAACAACGGTACATAAGCATTTAATCAAGATGGGATATGCGAATTGATATGAAGTTTGGGTTCCACACCAAATGACGGAGACCGACCGTATGAACCGCATCTCTACATTCGATTTGCTTCTTCAGCGACACGAAAGAAATCCTTTCTTAAAGAGTCTTGTCACTGGAGACGAGACCTGGATTTTGTATCAAAATGTGCATCGAAAACGCATTTGGTCTAAAGAAAATAGACCTTCAACTTTTGCGAAGCCTGGGCTTCATCCGAAGAAGGTTCTTTTGTGCATTTGGTGGGACTGGAAGGGTGTACTGTACTACGAGCTCCTTCCTCAAGGTGATATGATCAATGCTGACAAATATTGCAATCAACTGGATCAACTAAAAGCCGCCATAGCAGAAAAACGGCCAGAATTGGCGAACCGACGAGGTGTCGTATTCCATCACGACAACGCAAGACCGCATGTTGCGTGGACCGTAAGGCAAAAATTATTACAGTTTGATTGGGACGTTCTACCTCACCCTCCATACTCCCCAGACCTTGCTCCATCCGATTATTACTTGTTCCTCTCCTTAAAAAAATTCTCTCCGTGGTAAATCTTTCAAATCCATAAGCGAAATAAAAACGCACCTAAATGAATATTTTGAAAGTAAGCCTCAACTATTTTGGAAAGAGGGCATAATGAGGCTTCCTGAGAGATGGAAGAAGGTTATAGAACAGAATGGTTCATATATAACATAATAAATCAACCTTAAACAACAAATATCGTGTATTCATTTCGCATCAAAAAAAGGGAAGAAACTTATGGGACACCCTAATACATCTATATAACTTAACCATGTATTCTGCTACTATTCTTTACAACCTAATAGCATACCTTTCCATGCCTTATTAATGTCTGACACCATTTTTCCTTCAGTAGGCATGTATGCCGGACGATTGCTCAGCCTCAGTTTCGTTTGCAAGGTATTGAAATTCGTTTCGAGTTTCGCTTTCTGTTCGACACGGGGCGGCTTATGCTTGCGACGATACGTTCTGTATTCCTCCAGCTTCTTCTGACAGCCGGCAAGAGAATTATCAGTTTGACGGCTAGCAAGCCAGGGCATTGTTCGTCGAATCCATTCGAGTAAGTCGGAAGCCAAACGTTCGTATTCCTCCATGAGCCTTTCATTCTCCTGATTGACTTTCAGTACCTTGCAGATTCTGTTCGCTGCCGTTTCAGCCTATTTGTAACGGGATTTAGTTCCATTTAGTCATAAGACACGAACATCTTGCACTAATGATTACGGACGTTTACAAAATGCACTTGCAAATTTCGTTCAATAACACGTGGTATTAGATACATTCCCTCACGAGATACATTCCATTCGGTTTTTTTTTTGTTTGCTACACATTATTCGTTTTTACGTGAAAACACACCTTTTGTGCACCACTAAAACAGTGGTAGTACGAGGAAACATATGTCATCACAGCCCTCTCATCAGACTTTTCCGTGTTTCGCATATCTAGAAAAACACAGTTAGGGGAAAACTCAAACCATGCGTTGTTAGCACAAGTCTCCGTTGAGAAAAATCGAACAACTGTATCCAAAATATAGTATTACATTCTCGATTTGCATGTCTGGTAAAAAAAATCTTGTGATGATCATCATCGAAACGTAGAGATGTTAAAATAAACAAACGTCTTTGCTTATTTGAGAAAACAAGAGTCATACAGCGTGATATAAGCTAGTTTTGAATACTCGGATTACTGACTGATCGATTATTAGCGTTATAGAACACTGTTAACTACAGGCGCATAATACAAATCGTATTAGTAGAGAATCGCAAAGTCATTTCTACGATCGGGGGTAAAGAACAACACGCATTTCTTTACGCTGACCTGCTGGGCACCTTGGAAGGCATGGTAGTAGCAGGACACATACGTCATGATTGCTCGTTCGTCCGGTTTGGGCGTATTGATCAAATCTATACGATATTAAGGGAACATGATATTAAGAATATGCACAATCGTACTCGGATGTTCGAAGAAAATCTTTTTTTATCCAAACGTACAGCGGCCCTGTTCCTAAACTGCTAAAACATGTACTAAAATACTCGTATTCGTTTCGCCGTGGAGAATGTAAGATAATCATGAGTCGGTTTATACTTACCGTCGGGATCTAACATGCGAGGAATGTCAAGATACTTTTCAGCGACGTCGAACGCCGTATTCAAGTTCTCCAACGGATTATCCTTGCTTAATTTGTTGTAGTCGATTAGATCAGGACGATGACGATGGATGAGGGCGCAGAACGCCAGGCCGTCCTTGAAGGACAGATGGAAGTTCTGAACGTTGACGTTCTTGTAAGGTGCCGTTTTACGTTGGCACCACAGCAGCAGACCCTCTTTGGCGGTCATCTCCTCGACAGAGATATCCTGGATGGCAAATCGCAGGATAATAGTCCAGATCATACCTAAGGTCATCTTCAAATTGCCATCCACGATTTCTGCAAGGACAAACGCAATAAACGTGTGGGAGATACAGAATGAGTCTCGTACGTTCTTGGCAAATATTGGGGTGTTCGGAAAGTAATTTCGTTCTTTCTTTGTGAAAATGAAAGACAATTTTCGTATAATGAACAAATATTTTGTTAAATTATATATTGGCCATTCTGGTCCAATGCCTTTTGGTATTTTTTTAGATCGTAGATGTAGCTTAGGCATTTGATTCCACGCTCATAAAATGTTTGGTCTTTGCTGGCAAAAAACTGATCGAAGTGGTTTTTGACCTCCTCATTTGAAGTGAAGGTTTTACCGTCTAAAAAATGTTGTAGTAACCGAAAGAAATAATAATCCGAAGGTGCCAGATCTGGAGAATATGCTCAAGGGTGATTTTGGTCAATGTATCCCAGTCAAGCTGAAGAAAATCGAAGATTTTGGCGAGTGATCAAACTTGTATGAGGTCTCGCATTATCTTGGTGGAACACTACACCTTTTCTGTTGATCAATTCTGGCCTTTTCTGTTTTAGTGCATCATTCAGTTTGTCCAGCTGATGACAGTAGACTTCCGCATTAATTGTTGTGTTACCCGGTAAAAGATTAAAAAAAAAAAACGATTCCTTTAAAATCCCACCAAACAGACAGCATCATTGTATGAAGTCTCGCATTATCTTGGTGGAACATTACACCTTTTCTGTTGATTAATTCTGGCCTTTTCTGTTCTAGTGCATCATTCAGTTTGTTCAGCTGATGACAGTAGACTTCCGCATTAATTGTTGTGTTACCCGGTAAAAGATTAAAAAAAAACGATTCCTTTAAAATCCCACCAAAAAGACAGCATCATTGTGTGAAGTCTCGCATTATCTTGGTGGAACACTACAATTTTTCTTTTGATCAATTCTGGCCTTTTCTGTTTAAGTGAATCATTCAATTTGTCCAGCTGTTGACAGTACACTTCAAAATTGATCATTATGTTGTCCGATAGAAGCTCAAAAAAACGATTCCTTTGAAATCCCACCAGACAGCATCACCTTTTTGTATGAATATTGGTTTTCGAAGTGCTTTGAACCGGTTCTAATATAATGAAGAAATATTTTATTAAATTATATATTGGCCATTCTGGTCCATGATTTCTTATCTTTTTGGTTTATGATTCCACGCTCATAAAATGGTCTTTGCTGGCAAAAAACTGATTGGGGTGGTTTTTGACCTCCTCATTTGAAGTAAAGATTTTACCGTCTAAAAAATTTTGTAGAGATCGGAACAAATAATAATCAGAAGATGTCAGATATGGAGAAAATCGTGGGTGTGGCAATATATCCCAGTCAAGCTGTAAAATCTTTTGGCGAGTGATCAAACTTGTATGAGGTCACATTATCTTGGTGGAACATTACACCTTTTCTGTTGATTAATTCTGGCCTTTTCTGTTGTAGTGAATCATTCAGTTTGTCCAGCTGATGACAGTACACTTCCGAATTAATTGTTGTGTTACCCGGTAAAAAATTATAAGCGTTTATCTGGCCCTGCCTGTTGTAATGAGAAATAAGTATATAAACTTAGAGTCCGATGGGTGAAGTAGTTTTTGAGAAATCGTGGTCACCACAAGTGATGAAAATAAACGAAAGCTCTAGGAGAAGAGCTATATTTCCTCCATTTTTTAATATTTTCTTATAAAAAAATGTATACAAATACCACTAAATACGTACTTTTGGTAGTATTTTGTGAATTTTAATTAGTGCTCACTAAAATGGCAAAAAAAAATCTTGAAAATCATGTAATTTCGCCGATCCCAAGTAGGCATAACCCCTTAAGTGTGAAATTGGGTGGAAAAAAATACAATTAAATCCTCTGTCGATAAAAAACGAAATTACTTTCCGAACAACCCAATAGTAGCATTCAGAAAATTGAATCTAACCCTCTGCTCCAATAGAAACTAACTTAACGCCCTTGCTGGCAATGTAGTCCAGAGCTTTGTTCACATTGGCAATCTTGTGGAATCGCATCTTGCCTCTGTCTGGTCTTGGCAGGGTTTCGCCTGAGATTACCTCAAGCAGAAGCATCAGCTTCAACCCATTCCTGAAGTCATCTTCAATCGATTCGATCGCAGTGCCTGCTTTGCGGAGGTGAGAATTGCACCATGCTGTGAATGTCTGGAATGAGAAAAAAATCGTTACACTTAGCTTCATCACCAGACAAGAGCGCTATAGGATTATTAACACTAGATTGCCCAAGGCAGTCATTTTGACTGTTTTTTAATTTCCATTAGAAAAACAATTATGAAATTGATGACACATATTTCTTAGAATTTAAATGACTTTTTCTATAACATATAAATGGGTTTATGAATAATTGTAGTTACTTCCAGAGCAAATCCTCATTTAGTTCCGTATATATATATGTGTTATACCAAAATATATTTACCAGAAGCAGTCATTTTGACTGCTTGGTACTGATTTTAAATAATCAAAAGATTTTTATTTATTGAATTGAGTAAATTTCTTATATGATCCTGTCCGGCTTTGTATTGAAATATGATGCATGATAAATTGCCGATTTGGGCATATACTTGATAAGTGTCAGTTGCTCAATAAGCTAAAGTAGTACTAGTTATTCGAATCTTTATAAAGTGTTGTTCTAACAAGTTGTTTATTTTATTTCTTTTGCGCCCTAACTTTGAAACACCTGCACTGTGCTAGAAAAAAATGTCGAACAAAAATGAGTTATTGGAAAAGCTAACGAACATAAGTGAAGAGTGCTCCGATATAGAATCAAATGCAACAAATCCTGAACTATCATCTGAAGATGAAGCGGATTATATTCAAAGTGAAACATCTGACGCTGAAGATAGTGATGAAGAGTCGATCACCAATGATGAAAATGAAAGTGTCATCAATATGCCCAGGTAAAGGAAATTGAATGAAACTGAAATTATTTGCGTGTTATGTGTAATTTCTCAAAAACTTTAGTTCAGATTCTGATGAAGCAAAACTATGAAAATACGTTTCAGGAGGTCGACAATCAAATTAATGCTGATTTAAACAATTTTTACAACACTTTGTGTGGACAAAAAATTGACGAAGGTGGTATTTTTTTCCGTCGTAGTTCAAGGATACCATATATTTTTATTTTCGTTTTTTTGTTTCTGATGAACGGAACGGTCAGAACAGGCTACGCATGGAACTACTTTTTTTTTATTGTTTAATAAGACATTGTGCGCATGTTTATAATTTTGAGAGAACAAAAATTATTTTTGATAGTTAGATAACTATATTATCAAACATATAAAAAAATTCAGAAGGTTAGAAGAATGTCGCCGAATTTTGCACGGTGGTCATCGGTTGGACGAAAAATATCATTACTAAAATGCAAAAAATTCACAACGAACTGTTTGCATTTAAAAACAATTGATATCGGGATTCTTCCATATATGCTCGTGGAGCTTACATTTTGCAACAAATTTTAAACTTTGAGTTATTTATGGTCAGCAAGAGAGAAGATCCAAAATATTCGGGGTCAATAGAATATTTTATAAAAACTATGGCCAGAGAAAAGTTCAAGCAAATCCTACGATTTATTCATTTTGACAAAAGAACCGAATATTTCATAGCATCGCCGTTTTAATACAATCAAATAAATTCTCCTTGCGAAAATATAATATATAATATGCGAAAATTCACTGAAAACAGTCAATTTTATAAATGCAGTTGTTGTTAATATTTACTAATAACCTGTTATATAACTGTAATTCAATCAAACTGTAAAAAATATTAAAAATTAATGCGAAAATATAAATATATATACTCTCTGTACATATTTGATAGCAATTATTTTTTATAAATGCAGTCATTTTGACTGTTTTTAGTTTCCGATATAGGTATTTACAAGAAATCTCAAACGCTGTAGTATCTAGCATCGCCGTTTTTAAAACTCATGCGAAAATATAATATATATGATGAAAATATACGCAATGATTTATTATTTTATAAAATGAAAATAATGCGAAGATATCCTGCACATTATTTACATTGAATCACTATTTAACATTAGTTGCAGTGCGAAAATATAATATATATATGCTCGACCGAAAATATGGCAATGAAACCCGTTTATCTTGTAAAAGCAATTGATATTGGAAACTGATCAATACTTTGGCTTCTAACAACTCACATTATTTACATTTTGCACGATTTAACACTTTGACCGCCATGATGGTTTTAATCGGTGACTCGGCGAAAAGTAATATATATACCGAAGATCGAAAATATACGCAATGGATAGCAATAATTATTTTATAAATGCAGTTATGGTTAGAATAGTGATGCGATCCTTTAGTTTCCGATACCTGCACATTATTTACATTTTGCATAATTCAATCAAACGCTGTAGTATTTCATAGCATCGCCGTTTTAATACAGTAAAGTACTCTCAATGCGAAAATATAATATATATACTCTCGATGCGAAAATATACGCAATGGATAGCAATTATTATTTTATAAATGTAGTTGTTGTTAGAATAGTAATGCGATTTTAGTTTCCGATAACATTATTTACAAAAAAACAATCAAACGCTGTAGTATTTCATAGCATCGCCGTTTTAATACAGTAAAGTACTCTCAATCCGAAAATATAATATATATACTCTCGATGCGAAAATATACGCAATGGATAGCAATTGTTATTTTATAAATGTAGTTGTTGTTTTACGATCATTCATCATTATTTACATTGTGATAATTCAGTCAAACGCTGTAGTAAACATGCCGTTTTAATACATAAAGTGCATTTAATGCGAAAATATAATATACATACTCTCGATGCGAAAATATAAATGGATAACAATTATTATTTTATAAATGCAGTTGTTAAATAGTGATGCGATGTATTTGGGAACCTGCGCATTATTTACATTTTGTATAAAATGTTAGTATTTCATAGCATCGCCGTTTTAATGTCAATGCGAAAATATAATATATATTTGAATGCGAAAATATTCGCAATGGGGCAATTATTATTTTATAAATGCAGTTATTGTTAGAATAGTGATCGATTTGGACGACATTATTTACATTTTGTATAATCCAAAGATCGATAATGATGTTTTACGATCCATGTTGGAAAATATAATATACATTTAACAAGTCGAAAAATTGCAGAAGAATTATTATTTTATAAATGCAACACATTAAATGTATTATGATTAATATTAAACACATTATTTTTTATAAATTCAATTCAAATAGTATTTTAGCATCGCGTTTTAATACGACAGAACTTTCCAATGCGAAAATATAATATATATACTCTCGATGCGAAAATATACGCAATGGATAGCAATTATTATTTTATAAATGTAGTTGTTGTTAGAATAGTGATGCGATCCTTTAGTTTCCGATACCTGCACATTATTTACATTTTGCATAATTCAATCAAACGCTGTAGTATTTCATAGCATTGCCGTTCTAATACAGCAAAATCCGCTCGGCAGTCAACGTGTTAATCATACTCTTCAGTATTTCATCGCATCGCGGTTCTAACATAGCAAAATACGCTTGGCAGTCAACGTGTTAATAAAAATAATTTCTGATATTTACGCGATTGCGCTAGGCCAACTATTCCCGTCTATCTAAGCGGTATCATATTTAAAAGTGTAGTATCAACGATAAGAATTTCAAATGAGGAATTGAGTTTGACTGCTATGCTTGCTTGGTGTATATTTTAGTAACGACCCCGATCCGTCCCGCTATATATATCTGCTGTCCTGGTTCTTAAACCGTGCTTCCTATTGCTCGAGGCGATGGTTTTCAAATCTTTCGATAGATTGATTTCCGGATAGATTTCTCATCTCAGAGTGTTGCAAGACGTAAAAACGAAATTGCACTTATATATGCAGCGGTATTACGCAATTTACGTTCTAGTGAATGACCGTAGTGGATCGAGCATACACGCGCGTAAACTGAACAGAAATTGGCAGCAGCGGACGAGTGTTTATAAATCATAGTGTCTAACTCACGGCACGCCATCAATCATAAGCTTTCGGACAGCTATAAAAATATTGCAAGAACGACATTTCGAGTAACTCCCTCGCGCCGAAAATATGCCGAAGGCTAACGAGGTAAACAATACAATCAGCCTTGCGACCTGCACCGCTTAACCCATTTGCATCATTTGGCGGAATGATCCGCAAACAAAAACTGACCGAAAATTAACACCGGGGGCGAATAAATCCGTACACAAAAATTAAATTTTGTTATAATACTTAACATGTGTGGGCATTTTAGTCTTGGTATAATATTTAAATGAAAATAATATCGGATATATTACTATTCTCTTGCTCTGCAGCAATTCTAAAAATTTTTGCAATTCTTGAAATCATTTGAGATCTTAAATTTCTATTATAATATTTCTGTGACTAATATTTGTATTACAACAATTGTAAACACAAGTAAAACTCTTCATTCGGAAGAGATAGTGCTGTTTTATTTTCGCAAAGGCGACGAATTCTAGAAAAAGATTTCGCTTAACCTATTTGCATCATTTGGCGGAATAATCCGCAAACAAAAACTGACCATTATCACCGGGAGCGGATAAATCCGTACACAAAAATTAAATTTTGTTATAATACTTAACTGAAGCAATTACAATTGTAAATATATCTGCAATTCTGCAAATTGTGTGGACATTTCAGTCTTGGTATAATATTTAAATGAAAATAATAGCGGATATATTACTATTCTCTTACTCTGCAGCAATTAAAAAATTTTTACAATTCTTGAAGTCATTTGGTATCTTAAATTGCTATTATAATATTTCTGGAATAATCTTGTATTATAACAAAAACTGACTATTATCGGAAGAGATAGCGAATAAATCCGCACACAAAAATTAAATTTTGTTATAATACTTAACTGAAGCAATTACAATTGTAAATATATCTGCAATTCTGCAAATTGTGTGGACATTTCAATCTTGGTATAATATTTAAATGGAAATAATATCGGATATATTACTATTTTCTTGCTCTGCAGCAATTCTAAAAATTTTTACAATTCTTGAAATCATTTGGGAACTTAAATTTCTATTATAAGATTTCTGTGACTAATATTTGTATTATAACAATTGTAAACATAAGTAAAACTCTTCATTCGGAAGAGATAGTGCTGTTTTATTTTCGCAAAGGCGACGAATTCTAGAAAAAGATTTCGTTTAACCCATTTGCATCATTTGGCGGAATAATTCGCAAACAAAAACTGACCATTATCACCAGGAGCGGATAAATTCGTACACAAAAATTAAATTTTGTTATAATACTTAACTGAAGCAATTACAATTGTATATATCTGCAATTCTGCAAATTGTGTGGACATTTTAGTCTTGGTATAATATTAAAATGAAAATAGTATCGGATATATTACTATTCTCTTGCTCTGCAGCAATTCTAAAAATGTTTACAATTCTTGAAATCATTTGGGATCTTAAATTTCTATTATAATATTTCTGTGACTAATATTTGTATTATAACAATTGTAAACATAAGTAAACTCTTCATCCGGAAGAGATAGTGCTGTTTTATTTTCGCAAAGGCGGCGAATTCTAGAAAATGATTTCGTTTAACCCATTTGCATCATTTGACGGAATAATCCGCAAACAAAAACTGGCCATTATCACCGGGAGCGGATAAATCCGCACACAATAATTTTTGTTTTCAGCTTATCAGCAATCGTTAAAGAGTCTGTACGATAAACAAACAATAAAGAATTTTGTGTAAAATATTATTTTCCTTACTTTTCTGGTTGTAAGTTCAAAATAATAAAATAATACAAAAAATAATAGATAATAAAATTTTTTTGCATCATTTGTGGACGCATATATGCGTTACCAAAATCGATCGGTGTCGACTATGGGCGCATATTTGACGTTTCCCAATCGTTTCGATACCTTACCTATTACAGCCACAAATTTCAATGTACCAGATGAATGCAGACGCATCCTTTATTAAATAATCTTTTTGCATCATTTAATTTGGCGTAAATGAAAAATTACAATTAGAACTTAGTTACCAGATGAATACAGACGCGTCCTTCATTAAATAATTTTTTTGCATCATTTAATTTGGCGTAAATGAAAAATTACCATTAGAACTTAGTTATCAGATGAATACAGACGCGTCCTTTATTAAATACTTTTTTTGCATCATTTAATTTGGCGTAAATCAAAAATTACCATTAGAACTTAGTTACCAGATGAATACAGACGCGTCCTTTATTAAATAATTTTTTTGCATCATTTAATTTGGCGTAAATGAAAAATTACCATTAGAACTTAGTTACCAGATGAATACAGACGCGTCCTTTATTAAATAATTTTTTTGCATCATTTGATTTGCCGTAAATGAAAAATTACTATTAGAACTTAGTTACCAGATGAATACAGACGCGTCCTTTATTAAATAATTTTTTTGCATCATTTAATTTGGCGTAAATGAAAAATTACCATTAGAACTTAGTTACCAGATGAATACAGACGCGTCCTTTATTAAATAATTTTTTTGCATCATTTAATTTGGCGTAAGCGAAAAATTACCATTAGAACTTAGTTACCAAATGAATACAGACGCGTCCTTTATTAAATAATTTTTTTGCATCATTTAATTTGGCGTAAATGAAAAGTTACCATTAGAACTTAGTTACCAGATGAATACAGACGCGTCCTTTATTAAACAATTTTTTTGCATCATTTAATTTGGCGTAAATGAAAAATTACCATTAGAACTTAGTTACCAGATGAATACAGACGCGTCCTTTATTAAATAATTTTTTTGCATCATTTAATTTGGCGTAAATGAAAAATTACCATTAGAACTTAGTTACCAGATGAATACAGACGCGTCCTTTATTAAATAATTTTTTTGCATCATTTAATTTGGCGTAAATGAAAAATTACCATTAGAACTTAGTTACCAGATGAATACAGACGCGTCCTTTATTAAATAATTTTTTTGCATCATTTAATTTGGAGTAAATGAAAAGTTACCATTAAAATTTAGTTACCAGATGAATACAGACGCGTCCTTTATTAAATAATTTTTTGCATCATTTAATTTGGCGTAAATGAAAAGTTACCATTAGAACTTAGTTACCAGATGAATACAGACGCGTCCTTTATTAAATAATTTTTTTGCATCATTTAATTTGGCGTAAATGAAAAATTACCATTAGAACTTAGTTACCAGATGAATACAGACGCGTCATTTATTAAATAATTTTTTTGCATCATTTAATTTGGCGTAAATGAAAAATTACCATTAGAACTTAGTTACCAGATGAATACAGACGCGTCCTTTATTAAATAATTTTTTTGCATCATTTAATTTGGCGTAAATGAAAAATTACCATTAGAACTTAGTTACCAGATGAATACAGACGCGTCCTTTATTAAATAATTTTTTTGCATCATTTAATTTGGCGTAAATGAAAAATTACCATTAGAACTTAGTTACCAGATGAATACAGACGCGTCTTTTATTAAATAATTTTTTTGCATCATTTAGTTTGACGTAAATGAAAAGTTACCATTAGAACTTAGTTACCAGATGAATACAAACGCGTCCTTTATTAAATAATTTTTTTGCATCATTTAATTTGACGTAAATGAAAAGTTACCATTAGAACTTAGTTACCAGATGAATACAGACGCGTCCTTTATTAAATACTTTTTTTGCATCATTTAATTTGGCGTAAATGAAAAATTACCATTAGAACTTAGTTACCAGATGAATACAGACGCGTCCTTTATTAAATAATTTTTTTGCATCATTTAATTTGGCGTAAATGAAAAATTACCATTAGAACTTAGTTACCAGATGAATACAGACGCGTCCTTTATTAAATAATTTTTTTGCATCATTTAATTTGGCGTAAATGAAAAATTACCATTAGAACTTAGTTACCAGATGAATACAGACGCGTCCTTTATTAAATAATTTTTTTGCATCATTTAATTTGGCGTAAATGAAAAATTACCATTAGAACTTAGTTACCAGATGAATACAGATGCGTCCTTTATTAAATAATTTTTTTGCATCATTTACTTTGGCGTAAATGAAAAATTACCATTAGAACTTAGTTATCAGATGAATACAGACGCGTCCTTTATTAAATAATTTTTTTGCATCATTTAATTTGGCGTAAATGAAAAATTACCATTAGAACTTAGTTACCAGATGAATACAGACGCGTCCTTTATTAAATAATTTTTTTGCGTCATTTAATTTGGCGTAAAAGAAAAATTACCATTAGAACTTAGTTACCAGATGAATACAGACGCGTCCTTTATTAAATAATTTTTTTGCATCATTTAATTTGACGTAAATGAAAAATTACCATTAGAACTTAGTTACCAGATGAATACAGACGCGTCCTTTATTAAATAATTTTTTTGCATCATTTAATTTGGCGTAAATGAAAAATTACCATTAGAACTTAGTTACCAGATGAATACAGACGCGTCCTTTATTAAATAATTTTTTTGCATCATTTAATTTGGCGTAAATGAAAAATTACCATTAGAACTTAGTTACCAGATGAATACAGACGCGTCCTTTATTAAATCATTTTTTTGCATCATTTAATTTAGCGTAAATGAAAAATTACCATTAGAACTTAGTTACCAGATGAATACAGACGCGTCTTTTATTAAATAATTTTTTTGCATCATTTAATTTGGCGTAAATGAAAAGTTACCATTAGAACTTAGTTACCAGATGAATACAGACGCGTCCTTTATTAAATCATTTTTTTGCATCATTTAATTTTGCGTAAATGAAAAATTACCATTAGAACTTAGTTACCAGATGAATACAGACGCGTCCTTTATTAAATAATTTTTTTGCATCATTTAATTTGGCGTAAATGAAAAATTACCATTAGAACTTAATTACCAGATGAATACAGACGCGTCCTTTATTAAATAATTTGTTTGCATCATTTAATTTGGCGTAAATGAAAAGTTACCATTAGAACTTAGTTACCAGACGAATACAGACACGTCCTTTATTAAATAATTTTTTGCATCATTTAATTTGGCGTAAATGAAAAATTACCATTAGAACTTAGTTACGCTTTACATAATCAAGCAATAGAGTTCACACTAGCGAAAAGTGTTAACAAAATTAGGTTACCATAATGAATTACAGTTCGGATTCGGATTCAAGCATAGAAATGCAAATATATATATTATTTATTATCTATCCATAGATTATGGATAGATAGTAGTGAAGATGACCAGCCCGATAATATTGAAACCAGAGATTTCTTATGGGGAAAACGAAATTATATTCCAACGTTACATAATTTTACTGCCGTAAGTGGTGTAACCGATGTAAGTGATGTTATCAAATTATTTTTCAACGTGGAACTAGTCGAAAAAATAGTTCTGGAAAATACAAGGAATATATGAGCTGTTTATTTTGAAAGTGGCCGAACTCCATTTATCTTCAAATCGAGATAAATAACATGAATTTGTACATGTAACCATGGTAACAGGAAAATATTGAAAAACGGAGTAATCCACTTTCAAAATAAACGGCTCATATAATAATTCGAATAACCCTATAACACTATTTCGAATGAGAATAAATAAGTCTTCTTTGCACATGCTGGTATCGGCAACGTTTAGCTGCGCATGTCGGATTTTTGAGTAAGATTGCGAATTTAGTGCGATGATGCAAATGGGTTAAAACACTAGATACTCTTTTTACCATGCCGATCCGTATTCTTATGTGTCAATGTCTCGTATCGTGCTTTAAAACATATCATACTCAATTGTATTATTAATTGTTAGCACGTTGAACGCCCAGCGTAAATTGGTGGAGTTTCTACCGGAGCCCAAATCCGAAACTCGGAATGTAAGCAGCGCGATAAGAAAGAGCGATACAATGCAATGCGTCGTTTAAATGTAACCACAGTTTATTTTGGTATATTAGAGGATCTTTTTTCGAAGACATGTTTTTGATAAGTATAATTTTTATTTTTAGAAGATATTTTTTTTTAAAGAGTATTAAAAGGAACTTTTATACAAGATGCTTACAAAATAAAGGCTCGAAGTGGGGAATACGATAAGCGTTGCAAAAAAACACTATGAGAGATCTCATTGCACCAGAAATTTCAATTTCTTCAATTCATTTAGCCGAGCAGTATTTTTTGCATATTTTTAACATCTTTATTTATATCTTGATCCCTAATATCTTTGTTAGACAGCGCAAAAGTGTAAATACATGTATATTTTTAATGTTTCTTTTTGTTTATTTTATAGTTTATTGTTCAAAAATCTGTTTTAGTTGGAAGCAGAACAGCGTCACCCGTTTACGGGTGGCTGGGCCCCCGTGGAAACATAACCGTCACCCATATCTGGGTGACGTTGCGTTCAACGTGTTAAACTATTGGGTTGAAGGGAAAGTTCTGTCGTATTTTAACCCCTTAACGCCTGAATTTTTTTCTAATGATGAAAAAATAATTGCATAGTATATATCCTGTTATTATGCACATTTAAATCCGTCAACAATTTTTATTTGTGCACTGTGCTTGTGCACTAGTATATATTGGTAGTAGGAATGTATCCTATTCGCTACAACCGACACTTTTATGAAATTCTCAATTTTAAACCCATATGCGACATGCGAAGCAGTATGTCGCGAATTATCCTCATTCGTCGTTAAGGGGTTAAAGAAACTATTTGAATTAATTTCTAAAAATATGTATTTAATGTTAATCATAATACATTTAATGTGTTGTATGATGAATGCCAAACTCTTCTGCAATTTCTCGACTTGTTAAATGTAGATTATTTTCCAACATGGATCGTAAAACATCATTATCGATCTTGGATGGTCGTCCAGATCGATCACTTCCTTGGAAGCTCAGATCCCCGAAACGAAATTTGCTAAACCATCTTCGACAAATACGAACATTTACAATATCTTTCCCAAATACAGCACATAAATTTTTACATGCAACCGATGCGTCGCTTCCTTTTTGGAATTCATACAAAATGCAGTGTCGTAAATACACTTTATCTACTGACATGTTTTTCTCAAGTAAATGACGAACGGTAAAAAAGGACTCCTTTTATATTATACAGCAGCTATAAAAAACACAAAAAAATCCGAATGACTCACTAGCCAGATGTTTTTTTTATTTACAAGAAAAATTACCTGCCTATTAAAAATACGACAGAACTTTCCCTCCAACCTAATAAATCATTAAACTTAGATTACATGCAAATGGCGACGATGCAAATGGGTTAACGTCGCTCTCGAGTGCATTAACATGACATATATTATACTGACATGTTTTTCTCAAGTAAATGACGAACGGTAAAAAAGGACTCCTTTTATATTATACAGCAGCTATAAAAAACACAAAAAAATCCGAATGACTCACTAGCCAGATGTTCTTTTTATTTACAAGAAAAATTACCTGCCTATTAAAAATACGACAGAACTTTCCCTCCAACCTAATAAATCATTAAACTTAGATTACATGCAAATGGCGACGATGCAAATGGGTTAACGTCGCTCTCGAGTGCATTAACATGACATATATTATACTGACATGTTTTTCTCAAGTAAATGACGAATGGTAAAAAAGGACTCCTTTTATATTATACAGCAGCTATAAAAAACACAAAAAAATCCGAATGACTCACTAGCCAGATGTTTTTTTTATTTACAAGAAAAATTACCTGCCTATTAAAAATACGACAGAACTTTCCCTCCAACCTAATAAATCATTAAACTTAGATTACACGCAAATGGCGACGATGCAAATGGGTTAACGTCGCTCTCGAGTGCATTAACATGACATATATTATACTGACATGTTTTTCTCAAGTAAATGACGAACGGTAAAAAAGGACTCCTTTTATATTATACAGCAGCTATAAAAAACACAAAAAAATCCGAATGACTCACTAGCCAGATGTTCTTTTTATTTACAAGAAAAATTACCTGCCTATTAAAAATACGACAGAACTTTCCCTCCAACCTAATAAATCATTAAACTTAGATTACATGCAAATGGCGACGATGCAAATGGGTTAACGTCGCTCTCGAGTGCATTAACATGACATATATTATACTGACATGTTTTTCTCAAGTAAATGACGAACGGTAAAAAAGGACTCCTTTTATATTATACAGCAGCTATAAAAAACACAAAAAAATCCGAATGACTCACTAGCCAGATGTTTTTTTTATTTACAAGAAAAATTACCTGCCTATTAAAAATACGACAGAACTTTCCCTCCAACCTAATAAATCATTAAACTTAGATTACACGCAAATGGCGACGATGCAAATGGGTTAACGTCGCTCTCGAGTGCATTAACATGACATATATTATACTGACATGTTTTTCTCAAGTAAATGACGAATGGTAAAAAAGGACTCCTTTTATATTATACAGCAGCTATAAAAAACACAAAAAATCCGAATGACTCACTAGCCAGATGTTTTTTTATTTACAAGAAAAATTGCCTGCCTATTAAAAATACGACAGAACTTTCCCTCCAACCTAATAAATCATTAACTTAGATTACACGAATTTTATTCCAAATTCGTTAACGCAGCTCCCAACGCTTTTAAGACATGTTTTACTTGAAATTTTTTTAACTAAAAAATAAGGCAATTTTAATAAATAAAGAAAGAAGCAAATTTACTTAAATACCAGTTTTATTTACACTATTGTCGTAATTTGAAATTTTCAAGCCTAAGATATCTTTTGAAACAATTTCCAAGATGCAACCCTGCCTATTAAAAATTCGTACGTTTCACAAAAATAAATGGTCAAACTTACATTACACTCCAGGTATTTTTCTATTTTGATGCAAACTGCTATAAAAAACACAAAAAAAACAGTCTTTGTGCCTTCCTTCGGGAGGTACGAAGATATAAATGACATGTTTTTCCATCTAAGCGATCGTGTTTATCATGTGTTCCAGGCCGCCCCAAATTCATATTCCGAGCACAATCACGAGTAAGCATCGATAAAATCTTTTCGTGAAATTTTTTGTGGGCTATAGGTTTTGTTGCTTGGCTTTTTGTTTTTTCTTCGTATAAAATATACGCATTTACTATGGAGATTTCTAATGCCCAAAAGAAATATTTCCTCCACCACTTGAGTGCTCGACGTAAAAAACAATAAGATGTCACGTATTCGTTCGCCACGTCGGTGACACACCCATATTTTTATTATAATGTGTGATCACATGCGGTTCTTTTATTTCTCTTCGATTACCTGAATGTCTAACACTTCTAGTGACATTGCGAAAGCGTCGATAACGTATAAAATGTGCGCGACATCTATTTATTTGGACATGAAAAAATGTCGAGTGAGACTCGACAAAGGAGCTCCTGAGATGAAAACTGATGTCGAGTCACACTCGACATAGGAGTGCAAAGGGTTAAACTTAGATTACATGCAAATGGCGTCGATGCAAATGGGTTAACGTCGCTCTCGAGTGCATTAACAAACGACCGCGTTGCGCTCGTCGTCCACATAACGATGCTAAAAAAAAGTCCGCGCCAAGCGGCGCGCCGCCCCGCGAAAGCGAATTTTTTGGGCGGGAAAAATATTGCGTGAAACTTAATACGGGCGAGCGTCAAGCCACGACGGGCCAAAATTGGACATGAGCCACCCTAACGTCAACACTCACACGGACACAGCCAACCGTGCATACGCACACACACAAATCGCGGCCTCTAAGATCTATTTGTAAAACATCGACTCCTCCCGCACCGGTTTGCGTGTGGGCAAGCACATTTCAAAAACATCGGAAAGTCCACCGCGCCACCCACTCCGTTTGGCGGGATGTCGAATTTTTATTAGCATAGATTCCGCCAAACGGGTATCTCGGTTGATATCGATGTCAACGCACCGTCGCCTCTGTTTGCTTTATTTCGCATGGCAGTTGTCGAAACAACTTTGAGCCAGGTACGTTCGAACCGAGCGTTATGATAATCAGGACTACGAAAATAGCTGATAAGCGACGTGATAACGTAGAGAATAGTTCTATGATAATGCGAGAAAGAATGGCGAACGATAAGCGCGAAGGATTTTCATGAAACATTTGCTGCAGAGTTGCTACTCGGTTTACTAGAAGTTGACGGGAAATGTTCTGTAATACGGTACGAGTAGAATGTTTTTACTGGAAGCAACCTCAAAATTATCGTGTTTACGCACGAAGGTGCGCTTCCTAATTTCTTCGCCGATAAGACGGTTTATCTACTCTTGTAACGCGTGTATTTTTAAACGGTTGACATTCGCGGAGACCGCGAAGCGTCGAGTTTCGGTGGAAAAAATGAACGTAATCGAAACGTTTCATAACTTTTACTGGCTAACATTCCTCGGAATTGGAACGCGTACAAAGTACAGCGACGGGATGCCAGATAAATTTCAGCGGCGGATTAGCTATAGGCGTAGATCGAATAGACAACGGCATACCGTATATTTTCTCAATTTCCATGAGACATACCGTAAACAGAATAAAATGGTGGGTGACATTTTTAAAACTAGACATGAACGCGTTTCACTAAATCTTCTAAATTATTTAATAAGTTGTGGTTTAAACGTCGGAGGAGAACTAATTAACCCTTCTTTGCATGATGGTGGAAATTTCCATCATAACATTGAATGCCCAAAAATTATATAAAAGAACCAGTTAAAAAACACAAAAAAATCCGAACTTATGTTTTTTTAATCTAACTTTGCATGATGGTGGAAATTTCCATCATAACATTGAATGCCCAAAAATTATATAACAGAACAAGTTCACTTTAATCTAACTTTGCATGATGATGGAAATCTCTATCATATTGTTTTTTGCTCAATTTTTACTATGAGACGTACCATAAACAGAATAAAATGGTGGGTGGCATTTTTAAAACTAGACATGGACGCGTTCCACTAAATCTCCTAAATTATTTAATAAGTTGTGGTTTAAACTTCGGAGGAGAACTAATTAACGCTTTTTTGCATGATGGTGGGAATTTCCATCATAACATTGAATGCCCAAAAATTATATAAAAGAACAAGTTCACTTTAATCTAACTTTGCATGATGGTGGAAATTTCCATCATAACATTGAATGTCCAAAAATTATATAAAAGAACAAGTTCAGTTTAATCTAACTTTGCATGATGATGGAAATTTCCATCATATTGTTTTTTGCTCAATTTTTACTATAAACATATACTAAGATTTTTTTAACCATGTTTCCTTTAATTTTGAACATGAATTATATCACTTTGATTTATTTCACCAATAAAGTACAGCGACGGTATGCCAGATAAATTTCAGCGGCGGATTAGCTATAGGCGTAGATCGAATAGACAACGGCATACCGTATATTTTCTCAATTTCCATGACACACCCCATAAACAGAATAAAATTGTGCGTCAAATTTCTGAAACTAGACATGGACGCGTTTCACTAAATCTCCCGATAAATTATTTAATAAGTTGCGGTTTAAACGTCGGAGGAGAACTAATTAACGCTTTTTTGCATGATGGTGGAAATTTCCATCATAACATTGAATGCCCAAAAATTATATAAAAGAACAAGTTCACTTTAATCTAACTTTGCATGATGACAGAAATCTCCATCATATTGTTTTTTGCTAAATTTTTACTATAAATATATACTAAGATTTTTTTAACCATTTTTCCTTTAATTTTGAACATGAATTATATCACTTTGATTTATTTCACCAATAAAGTACAGCGACGGTATGCCAGATAAATTTCAGCGGCGGATTAGCTATAGGCGTAGATCGAATAGACAACGGCATACCGTGTATTTTCTCAATTTCCATGACACACCCCATAAACAGAATAAAATGATGGGTGACATTTTTAAAACTAGACATGGACGCGTTTCACTAAATCTCCCGATAAATTATTTAATAAGTTGTGGTTTAAACGTCGGAGGAGAATTAATTAACGCTTTTTTACATGATGGTGGAAATTTCCATCATAACGTTGAATGCCCAAAAATTATATAAAAGAACAAGTTCACTTTAATCTAACTTTGCATGATGGTGGAAATTTCCATCATAACATTGAATGCCCAAAAATTATATAAAAGAACAAGTTCAGTTTAATCTAATTTTGCATGATGATAGAAATTTCCATCATATTGTTTTTTGCTCAATTTTTACTATAAATGTATACTAAGATTTTTTTAACCATGTTTCCTTTAATTTTGAACATGAATTATATCACTTTGATTTATTTCACCAATAAAGTACAACGACGGTATGCCAGATAAATTTCAGCGGCGGATTAGCTATAGGCGTAGATCCAATAGACAACGGCATACCGTGTATTTTCTCAATTTCCATGACACACCCCATGAACAGAATAAAATTGTGCGTCAAATTTCTGAAACTAGATATGGACGCGTTTCAATAAATCTCCCGATAAATTATTTAATAAGTTGTGGTTTAAACGTCGGAGAACTAATTAACGCTTTTTTGCATGATGGTGGAAATTTCCATCATAACATTGAATGCCCAAAAATTATATAAAAGAACCAGTTCACTTTAATCTAACTTTGCATGATGGTGGAAATTTCCATCATAACATTGAATGCCCAAAAATTATATAAAAGAACCAGTTCACTTTAATCTAACTTTGCATGATGGTGGAAATTTCCATCATAACATTGAATGCCCAAAAATTATATAAAAGAACAAGTTCACTTTAATCTAACTTTGCATGATGGTGGAAATTTCCATCATAACATTCAATGCCCAAAAATTATATAAAAGCCCAAGTTCACTTTAATCTAACTTTGCATGATGATGGAAATTTCCATCATGACATTGAGTGCCCAAAAATTATATAAGAGAACAAGTTCACTTTAATCTAACTTTGCATGATGGTGGAAATTTCCATCATAACATTGCATGCCTAAAAATTATATAAAACAACAAGTTCAGTTGAATCTAACTTTGCATGATGATGGAAATTTCCATCATAACATTGAATGCCCAAAAATTATATAAAAGAACAAGTTCACTTTAATCTAACTTTGCATGATGGTGAAAATTTCCATCATAACATTGAATGCCCAAAAATTATATAAAAGAACAAGTTCACTTTAATCTAACTTTGCATGATGGTGGAAATTTCCATCATAACATTGAATGCCCAAAAATTATATAAAAGAACAAGTTCACTTTAATCTAACTTTGCATGATGGTGGAAATTTCCATCATAACATTGAACGCCCAAAAATTATATAAAAGAACAAGTTCAGTTTAATCTAACTTTGCATGATGGTGGAAATTTCCGTCATAACATTGAATGCCCAAAAATTATATAAAAGAACAAGTTCAGTTTAATCTAACTTTGCATGATGGTGGAAATTTCCATCATAACATTGAATGCCCAAAAATTATATAAAAGAACAAGTTTACTTTAATCTAACTTTGCATGATGGTGGAAATTTCCATCATAACGTTGAATGCCCAAAAATTATATAAAAGAACAAGTTCACTTTGATCTAACTTTGCATGATGGTGGAAATTTCCATCATAACATTCAATGCCCAAAAATTATATAAAAGAACAAGTTCAGTTTAATCTAACTTTGCATGATGGTGGAAATTTCCATCATAACATTAAATGCCCAAAAATTATATAAAAGAACAAGTTCATTTTAATCTAACTTTGCATGATGGTGGACATTTTCATCATGACATTGAGTGCCCAAAAATTATATAAAAGAACCAGTTCACTTTAATCTAACTTTGCATGATGGTGGAAATTTCCATCATAACATTAAATGCCCAAAAATTATATAAAAGAACAAGTTCACTTTAATCTAACTTTGCATGATGGTGGAAATTTCCATCATAACATTGAATGCCCAAAAATTATATAAAAGAACAAGTTCACTTTAATCTAACTTTGCATGATGGTGGAAATTTCCATCATAACATTAAATGCCCAAAAATGATATAAAAGAATAAGTTCACCTTAATCTAACTTTGCATGATGGTGGAAATTTCCACCATAACATTCAATGCCCAAAAATTATATAAAAGAACAAGTTCAGTTTAATCTAACTTTGCATGATGGTGGAAATTTCCATCATAACATTGAATGCCCAAAAATTATATAAAAGAACAAGTCCACTTTTATCTAACTTTGCATGATGGTGGAAATTTCCATCATAACATTAAATGCCCAAAAATGATATAAAACAAGATGTTCAGTTTAATCTAATTTTGCATGATGGTGGAAATTTCCATCATAACATTGAATGCCCAAAAATTATATAAAAGAACAAGTTCAGTTTAATCTAACTTTGCATGATGGTGGAAATTTCCTCATAACATTCAATGCCCAAAAATTATATAAAAGAACAAGTTCACTTTAATCTAACTTTGCATGATGGTGGAAATTTCCATCATAAAATTGAATGCCCAAAAATTATATAAAAGAACAAGTTCACTTTAATCTAACTTTGCATGATGGTGGAAATTTCCATCATAACATTGAACGCCCAAAAATTATATAAAAGAACCAGTTCACTTTAATCTAACTTTGCATGATGGTGGAAATTTCCATCATAACATTGAATGCCCAAAAATTATATAAAAGAACAAGTTCACTTTAATCTAACTTTGCATGATGGTGGAAATTTCCATCATAACATTGAACGCCCAAAAATTATATAAAAGAACAAGTTCAGTTTAATCTAACTTTGCATGATGGTGGAAATTTCCATCATAACATTGAATGCCCAAAAATTATATAAAAGAACAAGTTCAGTTTAATCTAACTTTGCATGATGGTGGAAATTTCCATCATAACATTAAATGCCCAAAAATTATATAAAAGAACAAGTTCACTTTAATCTAACTTTGCATGATGGTAGAAATTTCCATCATAACATTGAATGCCCAAAAATTATATAAAAGAACAAGTTCACTTTAATCTAACTTTGCATGATGGTGGAAATTTCCATCATAACATTGAATGCCCAAAAATGATATAAAAGAACAAGTTCACTTTAATCTAACTTTGCATGATGGTGGAAATTTCCATCATAACATTGAATGCCCAAAAATTATATAAAAGAACAAGTTCACTTTAATCTAACTTTGCATGATGGTGGAAATTTCCATCATAACATTGAATGCCCAAAAATTATATAAAAGAACAAGTTCACTTTAATCTAACCTTGCATGGTGGTGAAAATTTCCATCATATTGTTTTTTGCTAAAGTTTTACTATAAATATATACTAAGATTTTTTTAACCATTTTTCCTTTAATTTTGAACATGAATTATGTCACCTTGATTTATTTCACCAATAATGAAAAAATCATGCAAAGAAGGGTTAAACGTATGTATCTTAGTATGTATGTATCTTAATGTATTAAATAAAATGTATGTATCTTAGCCAAGTTGCGTGACTTATCTTTGTCAGCTGACAAAGAACGAAATGAAGAGAGGCTAACTTCAGATTTGTACATAGCTGCAGTTTGCGAACTATGTAAGACTTAGCGAATTACGTATTCGGATGGATGTCTCAGGCAGATTGACCATTTCTTTTCGCCCACCAGGCCCAAAAATAAGCGCAGTTAAGCATAACTCGCCACACCAAAAAGCGCTGAACACATAATTCACGTAACCCAATTTCTAAGACTCAGTCGTATTCACACAGCCCGCCACCGCACGCAGTTTCGTTCGAATTCTATTTCTACCGCGAACAGTTTGGCAATATGATCTCTTTGTTTTACGAATTAATTCTTCCGTGTCGCTCGGCCACTTATGAAGTACGCCTCTGGCTAATCGTGTTTGCCTAAGTCGCTGACATTGCCAAACGTGAAGAATTATTGGTGCACGTCGCTGCAGAAGGATTTTCTTCAAGAGAATGTGACCGACGTTTTGTAACTATGTGTTTTGTCCTCGCATTTCTGATCTCGCCCAGTTTGACGATAAATTTTTCTACCGTGCGAATGTGAATTTTGCAACTTCCGGTGGCGTTGGCTGACGAATTAAAATCGCATGGAGGATGTATATAATTCGGAACTTTGTTCTCCCCCTAAGAATAAGAACAGGTGCTTGTTGCAGGTGGCCAGGAGCGGACTGTTCGAACGTATGGTACCGGTTCTGTCTAGCGAGTATATTTACACCTTTCACGGAAGTGATCCCCCTTAGCCGAAGATCATTTCTGGACTTTGCGTTTCTATGCGTGGAACGGTACAAACGCGTGGCAGAACGCGTAAAGCATTTCCACATGAATTTTTCTTCGATATTAACGGGTTGACTGCCAAACGTATTTATGTTAGAATCGCGATGCGATAAAATACTGCACAGTATGACTAAATCGTGCAAAATGAAGGTAACGCAGAGTTGTTAGAAAGCAAACTATTGAAGCATCGTTCCAATATCAACTGCTTTTGCAAGATTGCAAACAGGCTTTATTGCGAGTTTTTTCATTTTTAGTAAAATCTTTTGCATATTTTGCGACCTTAGAACCAGGATGCGATTAAATATTGCAGAGTATGATTAAATCGTGCAAAATAAAGGTAATGCAGAGTTGTTAGAAGCCAAAGTATTGAAGTTCCAATATCAATTGCTTTTAAAAGATTGCAAATAGGCTTAATTGCACATTTTTTTCATTTTTAGTAAAATCTTTTGCGTATTTTGCGATCTTAGAACCGCGATGCGATGAAATACTGCAGAGTATGATTAAATCGCGCAAAATGATGGTGACGCAGAGTTTTTAGAAGCCAAACTATTGAAGCACTGTTCCAATATCAATTGCTTTTGCAAGATTGCAAGTAGGCTTCATTTCAAATTTTTTGCATTCCTAGTAAAATATTTTGCGCTGGTCACCGCGTATTTTGCTATGTTAGAACCGCGATGTGATAAAATACTGTAGAGCATAATTAAATCGTGCAAAATGAAGGTACCGAAGAATTATCAGAAGCCAAACTATTGAAGCACCGTTCCAATATCAATTGCTTTTCCAAGATGCAAACAGGCTTCATTTCAAATTTTTTGCGTTTCTAGTAAAATATTTTGCGTATTTTGCTCAAATATATTTTGCGATCTTAAAACGGCGATTCGATGAAATACTGCAGAGTATAATTAAATCGTGCAAAAGAAAGGTAACGTAGAGTTGTTAGAAGCCAAAGTATAGAAGCGATTTTTTTCAAACGCGGTCCCCAGGAGCGAAATTTTTTTTCTTTATATTGTTCATTTTTAATAAAAAAAAAAAAAACATGTTTACTATGGAAATCACCCAATTCGTAAGTGGAATCACATAAATAAGATCATTGCACACTGGGTGTGCAGCTCGGTCCTCGATAAATTTTTATTGCGTGGAGCGGATTGAACACCATGTGTGCAATGTAAGGTAAAATGAAAATACATAATTAAAAAATTTATAAACATTTATTTCAAAAATAGTTAGATAATATAGAATTGTTATTTTGTTTTCAATAATAAAGAACAAAACAAAATGCAAAGAAACAGTTAAAAATGTATTAAAAAGTTAAAAAAATAAGTTGAATGATGAAAAAATAACAAACGAGAAATAAATTTTTACAAAAATGTCTAAAGATAATAAAGTAATGTACCTCGGTAATAAAAAAGAAAATATAGTATTTTAAATGTAAGAAAGGCTCCAGATAATTTTTACATTTTTTTGGTACACAGTAAAACCAATGCCAAATTTTGTTTCTCAAATTTCTTCAAAATTTGTTTTCTCAGAATAACTAATAATTGCACATTACTGATATTGCACACACGATGTGCAGACTGTCTTATAGCCTCGGAAATCGACTGCACAGATACTTTTACAAGACTGCAAATAGGCTTCATTGTGAATTTTTTGCATTTCTAGTAAAATATTTTGCGCTGATCACCGCGTATTTTACTATGTTAGAACTGCGATGCGATGAAATACTGCAGAGTATAATTTAATCGCGCTAAAATAAAGGTAACGCAGAGTTGTTAGAAGCAAAAATATTGAAGCACCGTTCCAATATCAATTGCTTTTACAAGATTGTAAATAGGCTTCATTTCAAATTTTTTGCATTTCAAGTAAAATATTTTGCGCTGGTCACCGCGTATTTTACTGTATTAAAACCGTGATGCAATAGAATATTGCAGAGTATAATTAAATCGTGCAAAATAAAGATAATGCAGAGTCGTTAGAAGCCAAAGTATTAAAGCACCGTTCCAATAATCAATTTATCATCAATTCATCAATTGCTTTTACAAGATTGCAAATAGGCTTCATTCCGAATTTTTTTCATTTTCATTTAAATCTTTTGCACGTGTCACCGATGACCACCGTGGCAGTCAACGTCTTAAGTACCTTCTCTGAAATAAATCAACGAAAACATTAATACATCTGAACCCAGCATCCGATGGACCCGAAAGTTGTTGCTGCTAATAATACGTCCCAATAAACGACTGCGATCAAATATACCGTGTCAATAAATAAGGCCATCAGCGAGGATCTTTTCTAACACCCTATAGCCTAAACACGTGGGCATTAAAATACTTCACTAAAACGAATTTCCAAGTCGAAAATAGACTGCCCAGGCGAGGGCCGGTGGAAGGCGAGATCCGAAAATGAGCGGTCGCACGAAAATTCATTCATAAAACGTAAGCGGAAGTGGCGCATGCGTAATTATTGTGCCCGTCGCGACCTTTCGCAGAAGACGCTGGTAGGGTACGAAAATAGTGGTTTTCGTGGGTGGAAGAATTTTCACGAGACGCGCCAGGCGAGCAGCTCTCGTTACGTACGTAAGATCATGGATGGACATATCATCGCATAACAATCGACTTAGTCGATGTATGGCATGTGTGGGTCACCCGATTCCAATCTGAGAATTGGCTCGCAGCCTAAAGCTCCCAAAGGTTAACGATCTTCTCGCGGGAGCCGAGAGAAAG